>OX439140.1:156497155-161297155 GCA_949318255.1 Pollenia labialis
AACACGCAAAATGAATTTATGTAGAAAGCAACAACAAAATTAAAAAATATTTTGGCTTTGTTTTTACTTTAAATGTAATTAGGGCCTATACATATGTATTTTGTGTTTCTTTCCCTAAATGTTTTCCTCCAAATCATTAATAATTGCAAAATATCGGCCAATATCTTGTAACATAAACATTTTTAACCTCTTTTATTTGGCAAAAAACAGCTGATGCTGTTGTTAAATGAGTTAAAAACAGCTTCATCTAGTTTTATATATAAAGTCAACTTTAACGTCAAAAGTATACTTAAACTTGTTTATGAAAGACCTAAAGTCGGCTCTTAAGTAAAGTCGACTTTAGTTTTCTTAAAGTATACTTTATTATTGACTATGATTATGGGCCAATACTTTTCTATAATACCTAACAAAAGATGAGAACATTAAATTCCGTTCGGTTTTTTTTAAATCCACAAACTTCATTGTGTTCGGTTCGGCTCATTAATGTTCGTCCCTTTTGGCTGGTAAAAAAATCCAAACATTTTTTACAAAAACAAAATACACATACGAAAAAAACAACAAAAAGCCAGCCAAATTATTTTACACAAACATAACATACACACAATACACACACAAGCAGTTCGTGGTGCGGTCGTTGCCAAAACTTTTTTGTTTGTTCATTTCTTTATCAATGTAAAAAAAGAAACACTATAGAACATAAAAATGTAATGTTTGTGTACAGTATCACTAAAACTGTTCTACTTTTTAACAAGAACAGAACATTATACATATAATGTTCGGCTGTTTCTTGAAAATAGTTACGAATGCTATTATGGGTTGTGTTCGTCTACACAATCTCTAAAAAAAATAGATATCGTTCTGGGGTGTGTGAGCCGAACGCTTAATAATGTTCTGTTTATTTTCGACAACTGGTTCAAATACCTTTCAAAGAGGTCAGCTTTAAAAATTCTTCAATAAAATACAAACGGATCCGACAACCACATTAGATAATATTTTGAAAAGTTAATGACTTAAGAATCTCTTGGAAATAATTATTGTACCAATTGTAAATTTTTAGGAGTAAAACAGTTTGAAATGCGACGATCTTCAATTTCTGTTTGTGGGATATTTAACATAAAATAAATTTTAGCATTTGGATCTACCAGAAGAATACCACTTTTTGAGTAGATACATAAATATTTCCTCATGACGCCTTTACGTCCTTACAGGACTTAAGTTCAGCGTTTATATTTTATATTTATTAACTTATAAATTCCATGATATACAATACGATATGTAGGGCTTAATTGGTGCTACAGGCCAGTTCAAATGTTAAACTTCTTTTACATCACCCTGTTAAAATTTAAATTTGTGAATTGCTTTATGATCAGAAAATTAACTCAAACTTTTTTTTGCATACTGTTTCAAAACGATTAAAAAATACTTTTTAAAACATTTTTATTATTGAAGAAACTTATTCAATAGTAAAATGGGAACTTTTACAATTGCTTTGAAATACCGGACACCACTTGTGGTTAAGGAGGGTAAACTTTTTAATTTTCATTTAAGACCCCATAAAGTATTAATACTGTGGGCCTTGAGTAATTCTAAGCCAAGTCATTCTATCTGTCTGTTGAAAACAAGTTTATCTGCACCACTTTCAGCCTATTACGGTCTATCTGATAGACTCCAACCCGAATACCGCAACCCCTCCCAACGATTTCAGCTTTTTGAGATACTCACAACCCAGTGAAACCATTGTTCTCGTTGGCCAGTACCCCCAGCATGACCTCCGCCGGTTTTACAGGAGGAGATATGCATTTCGTGACTACCGGCCTTAGTGGCAACTCAGACGCCAGTATAACTTTCAATCTAGCTTCAGGACAAGTGCTGCCACACCTGCCAATTGCGGCCTTTAAAAACTCAAAGGATTTTTTTAATGTCACAACTGAACGAAACTTCGTGTGGCCTTCCTTTCTCTCTAAAGATTTCGTCGAGTAGTTTGTCCTCTAGCACCTGCCATTTCTCGAGACTGATCCTTCCATCGGGATCCATACGATCAATGCCAACCGTCAGAATACCGTCCTTACTCAACGCCTTCTTTAGTTTCTTCGCCGTGGAGCCAGTCCTCTAAGTGATCTCCTTGCGGGGGTCTTAAAGAGAGCTGACACCAGTCTTAGCCGCTGGGGATTTCTGGTCATCACTAGACCTAACTCTCTTAGCTTCCCCTTTATTGTGGCCCTTAGCAGAGCTCTGTCGGTGATCACTCGATTTCCTTGCCGATTGATATAGAAATCGACTTTTCTATGAAAATATGGGTGATCACGAAATAAGCTTTTCCATTTAAACGTATATTTGCGAAGATATAAGCGATTAAAGCCTTTTTTTAATTTTGATATAGAAATCGACTTTTCTATGAAAATATGGGTGATCACGAAATAAGCTTTTCCATTTAAACGTATATTTACGAAGATATAAGCGATTAAATTTTTTAAACAAATCCCGGGAAATTTGTGCGGGAGTTCCCGGGATTTTTTAAATTTAATTATGCCAACTTTACTGCTGATATGTATAATTGTAAATAAGTTGTGTCATAAAATAAATCTTAGCCGTTAGGCAAAAAGGGGTTAAGTAAAAAAAACGCATTTAAAGTCTTTGATTTAAAACCTCAACTTTTCCTGATGATACAGCTTTTTTATACGCACACGAGAACTGTGGTTAAAACAATGGAGAATAAAGGTCAATGAGCAAACATGCGTACATATAACATTCACCTTGCGTCGGGAAACATGGCCCCCTATTAAAATCAATAATCGGCTAGTGCCTCAGCAATCGCATGTCAAATATCTCGGTATTCATTTAGATGGAAATGCCATATAGAAGTAAAATTAGCCCAAATGAAACTAACCAATTGTAGTCGGGACTGTAAGAAATGATAAACTCACTGTTTATTGTTGTTGTTTTTGTTTAAGCTTTGATATTGTTACAAGTAGAGCTGTTGCTTATAATTCTTATTTGCTTAATAGTTTAATTTGTTTAATATCTTTAGCTTTTCTAAAATCTTTGGATGAAGTTTCCTTACGATCTGACCCTTCAACAATAAATTTAAGTTTCTCAATAGTATGAAATGGGAATTTAGAACATTTAAAAGAAACCTTTTTAATTTAATTTTTGAATCCCAAGAAAAACTTTGAAACAAAAAGCAATACAAATTAACTGGCTTATTAGAAAAAATTCTGTTCTTAGTCTCGATTGCAAACTACTACTTTACAACTCTATTTTAAAGCCAATATGTTGCTACGGTATTCAACTATGGGGCACTGGCTCGTATGTTAAACACTCAAATATTCACAACGATCTCAATGTGGCAGTAGTTAAAACTATGATTAAATACTTAAAAAGGCTGGCATTGCATCCGAACCCACTATCTCGAAATATTTTAAATGATCTCAATGTGGCAGTAGTTAAAACTATGATTAAATACTTAAAAAGGCTAGCATTGCATCCGAACCTACTAGCTTGAAATATTTTAAATGATAGCGGCCACACTCGCTTAAGGAGAAGAGACACTGCAGCACTTATCCATTAAGATGAGCGATAAACACCTACATATGTGAACAGAACCCGAGATGAAGAAAATTTTTGTCTGGCACTGGCAGGGCCATAAATAAAGTTTTAGAATAAGATTTAATTAATTATTGTTATTTCATATTTAATATATGAAGATAATGAAACAAAAATCTGCTCTAGGGAAAAAAGTCTATGAAATACACCAAATAAAAATTTTTCAATTTAAAATAATGAAAAATTACAGTTTCTGACTTGAGACAGTTTTGCCAAACGCCACAGATATGGCAATTCACATTCGATTAGTAAGTTAATGTTTAATATTTCAAAAGAAAAAGAGGAAAAATGTACAGAATTTTTAATTTAAAATTTAATTTTCAAAAGATTTTGTTATTCGTGCTTAATTCCCAGTTTTTATTATTGATAAAAACACTTGAAATTTATTGTTGATGGGATAAGCTATTCCTATGCGCATTTCACTGGTTGCTTAGGCCAGATCATCAGGAAACTTCATCCATAAAGATTTTAGAAAAACTAAAGATATTAATCCAAATAAAACTGTTAAACGTATAAGAATTATAGCAACAGTTCCACTTGTAATAATATCAAAGTTTAAACAAAAACACATCAACAATAAACAGTGGGTTTATCTCATCTTACATTCCCCACTACAATTAGTTGAAATTCTCTCAGTAAGTTGTAAGTAGGTTAAGAAAAACAAAATAAAAACAACAACAACTTACAAAAGATGTTGTCAATTAAGTGTTTTTAGGCCGTGCACCTGCCTGTTTATTATCAAAAAGTAAAATTTAATTTTTATATAATTTTTCATATTACACTTCTTTCTGGGAACAAAGGACATACTTATCAGTTGGCGTAACACATGCTTCAGATATACATACGGATACACCTAAATTGGATTCTAAAGATCGGCTAGAAGTTAGACGATAAATGTTTTTCTTTTAGACTGTAGGCATCAGAACAATCCTTAAAGGCAGAGCTCGACAAAACTAATAAACCATTCGTTTTTCTCTCTTTTAATCTCACACCTTGGTGTACTCTAATACTAAACAAAACCAGTCAGTCTCTCTTGAGCTTTCACCTCTTGATAACATTTTATGTTGCCATTTCGTGATGTGTTTGTTGTTTTGTTATCAAAAGGCGAAATCTTGCACGGACACCAAAATGTATGTACCCCCGTTTTTCAACCGTTGATTAAATGATTTTATTTTCTTTTAAACCGACTTTTGAAGAATTCTCTACTAATTTAGTATTACAATAAAAGTCATTTGGCAACACTGCTTACTTCAAAAATATTTCAATGTGTATGTTTGCCGGTCGCTGCTTCAATGTATAGAATTTTCTTGCAACAATCATTCACGCAAGTAATATGGGTAATTCATATCCCCCGATCTATACATTCAATAAAACACCAAAAAAAAACAAAAAAAAAATGCCCTGAAATTACAACAAACATCAAAATAAGGACACTGGAAACATGAAACATCTTATGGCTTGTTTGGTTGTTGTTTTATTTGTGTTATGATTTTCTATTTATTTGTGCGAATAACGGATAAGCAGCTTCCTTCCGTGTACATCCCTTTTCATTGAAATAAGTAATTCTTTAAGGGTACTTTTCCGTGTTATTTATATTCACTTACGCAAAGCCTACAACAAAAGTAACGTTTATGCAGGAAAAGATCTTCTTCTGAATGAAACTGACACTGGCACATAAATTAATTTGCAGCAGAAATGTACTTAAATAAATACGAACGAAATGCCTATTCGTAATTCTATTTGTTGATTTTGTTAATGTAAACACTCCCTGCAAGCATTTAGAATATTTTTGGAGACCGGACGTCACTTCTTCTTCACTTCTAGACGGTAGAAAAAGGTTTTTACACATTTTCCAAAAAAAAAAATTGCAACCATCGTCATCGTCAGTTCTAAAACGAATATTTTACTTACTAAGTCCTCGTCCATATTTGAATCTTTTACTGCGAAACGTTTAAGTTTAATGGTAAAAGCGAAAAATCTAATGGAAAAGTGTGAAAATGCAGTTATTGTGAGATTGTTATTGAGAGGGAAAAAAGAAAGCGGAAATGCATTCAAAATACTTAAAATGCTGCAAAACCATACTGTCATTGTTTGTACATTAGTGCATTTTAAATAAAAAAAATTTTTTGCATCAAATGTTTCATAATATGTTCGAGGACTTTAGCAAAAACAAGTTAGAGTGCTCTATTCGGCTGTACCGAATCGTTGATACCCTCCACCGACAGTTAGAATATTTAGGAGTCGGCCCTATAATGGATCTCTAAATTGTTAAACAACCTTTTTAAAAAAACTGACCTCAATAGTATAATTGGTTGTGGCATAGAACTATGTGAAATTATTCGCCGACCATCAGAAAGTCTTGTGCTTTTATCAACGTTTTTCTTGGGATTCAAAAATTAATTAACAAGGTTTCTTTTAAATGTGCTAAATTCCCATTTCATACTTTTGAAAAACTGAAATTTATTGTTGATGGAATAAGCATTTCACTGGTTGCTTAGGCCGGATCGCCAGGAAACTGCATCCAAAGATTTTAGAAAAACTAAAGATATTAAACAAATAAAACTGCGAATAAGAATTATAAACCTCAGTTATGCTTGTAACAATATCAAAGCTTAAACAAAAACAATAAACAGTGTGTTTTTTTTCTTTTCTTACAATCCCGACTACAATTGGTTGATTTTTTGTCAACTCTAAATGTACAACTACTGGGTAAGAAAAAACAAAAATAAAAACAATTTACTTTATTTTAATTTGCCAGTTCAGTTTTGAATTACACTGCCACATGCATATTAGTTATCAAAGCTTTTCTTGGGATTTAAAAATTAATTAACAATTATTTCTACTCATATAAAACCTTATTTGAATAGAACATCAATATTTGTAACAGTCTAAGCTGTACTTAAATGAACTTCAGTGGGAATTTATATTGGACCCATGGTAAATTATAGATCAGCGAACACAATGTTCTGAAGAGTGATTTCTGGTATTAAAACCCCTAAATTAAACCATTCAATAAAATAGTGAAATTTGCTTTAAAATTTTGTACGTTTTAAAGTCCCTTTCAGAAGGCTGCTTTATGTTGGAAATATGGTAAATTGTGGACCGATTATCACAAAATTGCATGGTGTTATTTCTGACCATATTAAGGTAAATTGGACCAAATTGTACTACGAGATCCATATTTGCTTTATATGGGACCCATTAATAAATAATAGACCGATCTTTACGATATTTGATAGCGTGATTTCTTATCTTACAAAACTGTGACATAAAAAATATTTTTAAAATAGAATTATTTGTTTAATTGCAGTCTTTATATGGAGCCCATGGTAAATTATGAACCGATAGAAGGAATCTGTGCAAAATTTTATATCAGTCCCGGAATTGTACCACGATTAATGTTGGTTTTTTTTTAACAAATTTATCAATTTTTTGGGGTGGAAGTTCCATATTTGTATTCATAACTCTAATGCTACAGAACCGAGTTTGCTTTTAATAGGGAAATCTTATTAATAATAAATTTTGTATTGCCAAACATAATTTTGATAAAAAAAAATTAAAAATATGCCGTGCATAACAACTGATCTACCAAATTTGCGTGCTGTTATTTCTGATCATATAAAAGTGAACTGGACCAAATTGTACTACAATATCTATATTTACTAAAGTTTTAGACGAACTGGAAAACTAAGTATATCCTCATTAACCACTAGAGAGCACAATTTTCACAATTGTAAAACATTAGCGGTGTTCAGTGTTGAGCACATGATCTTGTGAAAAAGCAAATGCAAAATATCGTAGTTCTTTTGTAAAATCTAAAGAAATCTTTGTGGATTTTGTTGTTGGATTTAATAAAAGAGCTACCATTCGCATTAAACACTGAATTACAGTAAGGGCTTAAAGAAAAAGGAGGATAGCGACATGTGAATGAACATTTTCAAATGAAATGTAAACAAGATTTCAAATTGAAAAAAAATAGGGAAAAACATTTCTCATAACATTCAATTGGTAGTATTAATTAGATAATTTTATGTTGTTAACGCTTTAAATATTACTTCAGGTATTTTGTTGCCGCAGCAATCGCGTAATTGGCGTAACTTTGTGGTCGAATTTTCACACCCTCCTTAGCAGTAAATCAGTCTTCTTTCGGCACTAACACGTCGAAAATTCGCTTAAAAGTGTTTCATCGTTTTCGGTTTACTTTTATAGACCTGAAACTTTACATATACCCAGAAAAAATATAGTAATGGCGTCCACGTCATGTGAACGAGGTGGCCATGAAGCAGGTGAGTTTTGTGAAATTTTTCGTTAGACAAATGTTTCTCTCAGTCAGTGTTACCGTTATGCGACTAAAGTCGCATTTTTGCCCCTTTTTGACTGCCGTGCCACTTTTTTGACCCCTTTGTTTTAAATCCCCTTTTGTATAATTTTTTAGTTTTTTGTGCCCCTTTTGCCCCTTTTTGAACCAAATTTTTTTTATACTGTCAATCAATGAATCCGAGCTCAATTTGAAGAGAAAATAGCATCTAATTTGGAAAAAATTAAAATAATTCAGGAAGGGCTATCTATTAACAATAAAATTTACCTCAAATTTCTAGTATGTATTAAATATTATGAATAAATTAAACCTTAATTTTCAAAACGAATCATCACAAATTATATATTTAGTTTCATCCACGAAAGATATTGTATTAGAAATTTTTAAAAAATTTTTAAAAAAGAGTATGTTATGCAAACAAATATAGAACAAATTGATTTTGTTGATGTTCTGCATATAAAAGAAACTCTTATGACCATTTTCTCAATGTACCGTCAAACTGCCTGTTACTTAATGTCGACATAAATTTATTAGACCGATAAACTGTCTGTTTACAATTTTGTGTTTCTCAATATGCCGACAAAAACATGGTTTTAAGCTGGCAACACCTCTCAAAATACATGTAAAATTTGGGAACCAGCTGATTGAATTTATCTGTGCGGCAAATAAAAGGAAAATAAATAATCGGCAGATGAGTGCTGGTTAGCTTTGCGACAGAATAGAAGCAAATGAGACATTGAGAAAACCAAATTTCTTTAATTTGCAGTTTTTCGTTGGGGAAAAAGTTAATCGTGTAATGAGAAAACGGCCATTAATATATATATATATATATCGGCCACGAAGCCGAGCTAGAAATATGTACTAACAACATCTTAAGTAGTGATATTGTAGAAATTAAAAACAACATTTTACTTTTTTACCAAAAGCTGTGCAAATAAATTTTATCAAGAATTAATATTAGCGATAAGAGGCTGAGTTAATTAAAGGTTTTAAATCCAGTATTTATTAAGTCAGCTGAAGACATAAATTACTTTGAAATTGTTACCGTTTTTATTGATATAATTACTAACCCAGATGATTTTGTAAAAGAGCAATTTTTAAAATATCTAAGCCTGAAACATTTTGGTACGAAATTGGCAATTTAAAAAACTGTTTGGGTGACAATTTATATCCAAACTTGTATAAATTTGCTTCGTATGTTTTTACTTTACCACATAGTAGTGCATCCGCTGAGCGGATTTTTTCTAAGTTAGCATATTTAAAAAATAAAGTGAAAAATAGACTGAAAGTAGATACCTGTCAGTCTATGTTATCCGCTTTAAATTTGTATCAAAATGACTTGGAAGATTGGATTCCAAGTGATGAATTGATTAATAAATATAGATTTTCGTTTTCAAAAAAATAAATATTTAATAGTTGAAGAAACAACATAACACTGCAATTTATAAAAAAATGGATCTGTACCTGATATTAACTATCTTTCTATCAGTACTTTTATATGCTTTTTCCTCGAGGTTTTTTCGTAACTTAATTTTTTTGGTAAAAAAGTAAAATAATCCAAGTGCCAAATATTTATGTACATATACTTATCTCTATCTATTTAAATGTAAAGTTTTTTTGTATCAAATCATATTATGAACTATTTTTTGTTTTTGTAAGTATTGTTATTACACTATTTTAAGCTCGTTTTATTTACAAGTAATTAGTAAAGTTACAGTTCTGTTTTTGTATAAATAATTGAAATAAAAATTTTATGCAACAGTTCATTATCGTTTACTTGCAAACAAGACATGTATTTTCACGATATATGTATATATGTATATATACATATATATGTGTGTTTTTCCCAAACAATTTGTATTATATACCTATAATGTATTTTTTTATAAATATGAAGTTTATTTTTTGTTATGTTTAGTTTTCGATGAAAATAATTTAATAAATACATACGTTTTTTTTTTAAATTTTCCTGTTTTTAAAGTTGCCCCTTTTTTTCTCAGAATTTCCCTTTTTGTGACACTTTTTTTTTGCAAATCCCCTTTTTGTGCCCCTTTTTGAAAATTTTGAACGGTAACACTGCTCTCAGTAAGTTCAATGCAGCTGCTTTAAATACATGTTTGCAATAGCTATTTGGTAAGGAAAATGTAAGTAAGCATGTCGCTTTAACGCTTACCGTTGAATATAACGTTTTGACATATGGAGAAATCATGCATTAAGTTCTTCAGACTGTAATGTATGTTGAATGAACGTTGTCAGTTCGACCGAGTTTAATTCCCAGTTCAGACAAAAATCGATAATTTTGATCAAATTTTAATTTATTTTCATGCTGTAAAATTCCATTCTTCATGAAATAATTTAATGAACATTAAATTGGATGAACTTGAGCCAAAATAAAAAAGAAAATCAAATTTAAATTTGAATCTTTTGCAAGCGTTGCTCTGGTTTGAGTCTATTAAACAACCGAAAACTGTCAAATCAGTTGTCTTAGAAGACAGTGCTGCCAACTTTTTTTACAAACAGAAGTCAGAAGCAAAAATCTGTGCAGCCCGACCATTCATTCACTCTATACTACAGACAATTTTTTTAAAAATCATAGACCCGGCAAAAAAAATTATGTTATGAGCTAAAGTTTCATATTAAGGTTCTTTGTGCCCACTAGATGTCTATAGCCAAATGAGAAATGTTCGTCTTTCAGCGATTTTAGAGAGCGGGTTTATATGGACGATGTAGTCCACACCTGTCATGACATCGTAGTGATTCTAATACTAACATGCATATCGTTACCTAAAATGCAAAAGGACCTTTTGAAAATTATACAGAAGTAGCAAAAATTAAATTTTTAAATTAATAAATTGTCTTAAACTGTTTCTAATTTATTTTTCTTGTAAAACCTACCAGTTTTAAGTTTTGACAATTGACAATGCGTTTAGAGGATCATTTGTTTTTTTTTGTTAATCTCTAATTTTGATTGAAGAATTCCAAAATATTTTGTGGACATTCGTGTTGATGCAATACATCAGAAAAATTATGAAAGAGTCGAATTTTGATTAGTAAGGGCGTTTTGCGTTTTGGGTAACGATATTTATTTTCATACTTGTGATTCAAATGGCTAATTAATTAGTAAATGTTTGAACGCAGGTTTAGTTGAAGGAAACTTAAATTTATATGTAGTTTAAACTTAAAAACTATAAATCAGTGACCCATGTATTATATGTTGTTAAAAAAATAACATGTGGCAGCACTACAATAAATCTTCTCAAATTCATATGGTTTGTATTGGTTGTTTAAACGCCCAATTTTATGCGTTTAGAGATGGTTGATATGTTTACTGATTTGTAAATTTTTTTGGTTTAAAAACATTTTAAACCAAAAAGAGAGTTTAACTTGCTCTGATTTCTTAGCCCTTAGTTGGTTGAACTACCGCGCAAGCAAATGCTTGCGGGGTACAAACGATTATTAGTGTGTGTGAACGGTTGCTATTGCATGCCATAATGACGGTATTCTAAAGTGAATTGAAGCATTAATAATTAATTGATGATTTGCGGTTTAACACCTCATGCATACACGTACGTCTGTACAAATACGAATTTGCGTTGCTGAGTACGTTCATCGTATTTAAATAGAACGATATTATATTTGCATGTATTTCAAATACATAAAATTTTAGATGTACTTTACATGTTCATCATATACAACTTGTGGTAGCTCATGTTTGGTAAGAGATAATGAACAGATACCAACAATAATTTATATTTATACAGGTATTTGTGAATAATTCATTTACAGCTCAAATAAATGTACCTGTATTAAAATTAGTTTCCTACTTAAGAAATGGAGCTGTACTGACACTTAAAATTATGTTTATAAAATAAATATAACCGTTGGTTTTGTTTTTTAATGACACCTTTTAAAATCCTGAATGTTTAGTTATGAAAAGTCAATAGAAAAAAAAATAATAATTGTAAAAACTTTATCTTTCAGGCAGGAGTTGTTTAAGCTGTACCTTATTCTGACTTCCTTCGTTCGTTTGAGTGTTTAGGTTAAACCGTTGCTGACTGCCTAATTCACCATCGCACAGCCTAAACGCGCAAAGCAAAAAAGTCAAAATTTGGAACGAACGTTGGTTTCTCGCTAAATCTACCCAACAAACACGAAGACAAACCTTTTATATAAAATTTTTTTTTTTTTTTTTTTTTTAATTTTCCTAAGCTAATCCCGCGAAGCTTTATGCTTGTCTGCAGGAAAGAAACCAGAGTCTCTGACGGGAATCGAACCCGCACCCCCGACTTTATCATTTGACATCAAACACAATTCTCAAACGTTGTTCAATTGTTTGATTTTAACATTTATATTCAAATTTATAATGACTTGAAAATACACATTTGACATGAAAGGTTTTATCAATTTGATGTCAAATTGGTATCAAATGTTAAATTGAAATCAAAACTAAACTTGGCAATACAAAAGCGAAAAATTAATGTAAATATTAAAAATGGTGATGAAAGTAAACTTTTTACTTCGTGGTTAAATGTGTTTTACAAGTGATTGATTTATTTCTTGTGAAAAATAAAAATTATTTGTGACTAATTACAATGATTAAAAATACGAATTAAAAAAAATAAAACGGAAAAGTGAAGAAATTATAAGTTTGTTGTAGGATTGCGGTGCTACAATCCTCAAAAAGTGGCATTTATTTAGTGAAAGGTTGGCTTTTTACGAATACAGATCGGTTATCTACCGAAGAACGGGTGAAAATATTTAAAACTTGCAATTAAAGTGGTTGCTCAAACGCGGCCTCTTTGCGAGCATTGCGGGGTGGTTATGGTCATTATGATCGGCACACTGTGCAAGGAATTGGCGAGATTATAAAGAAATTTAAAGAGGCTGGAAGCGTTTCAGATGCATTCGGGCTTGTGCACCATCGCAATGAGCGCACTGCCGAAATTAACGCTTCTGTTAGTGAAAGTGTGGCGAATAATCTGATTTAGTTGATTCAACATTTCAGAGCGCTACCCGCTTTTTTGGCCTGCAATTGATGATTATGAACTGCACGATATGTGGTTTCAACAAGTCGTTACCACGACCCATACAACGCTATCGATTTTAGCTTTCTGGTCATTATGAGACTGGAAGCGTTTCAGATGCATTCGGGCTTGTGCACCATCGCAATGAGCGCACTGCCAAATTAATCGCTTCTGTTAGTGAGAGTGTGACGGATAATCTGATTTAGTTGATTTAGTTCAGAGCGCTACCCGCTTTTTTGGCCTGCAATTGATGATTATGAACTGGACGATATGTGGTTTCAACAAGTCGTTACTACGAGCCATACAACACTATCGATTTTGGCTTTATTGCATGGGATGTCTCCAGACATTTTGGCGAAGTCAATTGAGATAATGAGATTTGATGCCGTTAGACTTTTTTATGGGGCTACGTCAATACCCGTGTCTACGTGGATAATCCCCTAACGTTTAAACATTTGAAAACCAAAATTCGTCGAGTTATCGGCGAGACACCGTCCGAAATGTGCGAAAAAGTGATCGAAAACTACCCCAAAAACTCGATCTTTTACAGCCAATCTAGGGAGGATCATATAAAAGTTGCATCGAAAGCATAGGTTTATGCGAAAATTTGATAATCATTTATAGTAAGTAACCAAGTTCTTAAGATTCATAAACACAAATACTAAAACACGCAATAAGTTTATAGAATCTCATTAATTTAGTCATTTCTAAAAGTGTCCAAATAAATTTTCTAACAACTATAATCACACAATAAAATCGCAATCACATCTACCATTGTTATCCTTTTTATAAACACAATATTCACAAGATACAATAATAATATCTTCTTTTATCTGAAAAGTACTTGAAAAACTTTTCAAAAAGCCGTAATTTTAATTATTTAAGCTTAACAACAACAGCAACAACGAACTTTCACTTTTTACCCAACCATCTAAAACTCTGTATGTGGTAAAATACACAAGAAAACTTAACGCAGAGAATAACAAAAAAACAAAAACTAAATGTGAATAGTCTATTCAAACTATAAAACCGCAAAAGTGGTACCAGTGTTCAATGGAAGCCACACAGCACCACAAAAACAGCAGCATCAACAGCAGCAAAGCAACAACATCAATCCTTCTCCTAAACAAAACAATGAGGATAAAACAGTTTTCACAAGCAATAATTATTTCAAAAACATTTTAGATTGTCATTAAGTAACAAAACTACGGGGGGGGGGGTAGAAAAAAACGCCACGTAAATTATTAAATATTTCATAAACTTTCTAACCAAACACGCACACACAAACTCGCAAACATTCCCACACTTCACAAACACACACACACACATTTACTAATTCACTCATTAAATCAATGTGGAAAAACAAAAACACCAACCAACAACACAAACACGCAATTCTTGTACGATAAAAGTTTTCCATAATTTAATTGCATTTTATGTTACTCAACAGGAGAAAATGGGAAAAACTAAAAACATCAAAAAAAAAATTATATGAAAGTACTTCTCAACGATTCGTTTAAACCAGTTCTCTGTTGAATGTCAAGATGCGTTTACACGCACTTGACACAACATTACATTAAGCCTTTTTCTCGAATTGCCAAGAAAAGTTTTTAGCGTTTTTTTTTCTTTGTTTCTATTTTCAAAGTGATTTTCCGGACGTTTAATACGCATTCGTATCGCACGCTAAAACGTGAATGAATGTAGGTGGTTGTTTAATTTGGCTCCACGAAAAGCCCCCCAATGAAATAACACCCAGGAAATAACCCCCAATGAAATAAATCCCAAAAAATAGGAAATAACACCCAAAAACAGTGAATGAAATAACATCGAAAAATAAATGAAATAAACCCCAAAGCGAAAACGAAACAACCCCCAATATTTGGGAGTTATTTCATATGAAATAACACCCAATGATGAAAATAAAATAAACCCCAATGAAATAAACCCCATCAGCAACAAAAATGAAATTATGCCCAAAATTCATAAAAGATTCAGTTTCAGCAAGGATAACCCCCAAAAACTTTAAAATGAAATAACCCCCGAATAAAAAATGAAATAACACCCAAATTATACACGCTATGAAACAAGCCCCGAATTTTAAAAATTTGTTGGGTGTTATTTCATTGGAGATTATTTCATAATTTGAAAACCCCAAATGAGGAATGAAATAATTCCCAAAAAAAAATGTAAAAGGGCCCAAAAAACTTGGGTGTTATTTCATATGAAATACATCCCAAAAATGTATGAAAAAAATTTGGGGAATATTTCATTTCTCGTTTGGGTGTTATTTCATTGGGGGGCTTTTCGTGGAGCCGTTTAATTTCAAGGCTGAAAATAAAAACCGTAATTAGACCCATTTACAATTTCATGAATTTGGTAAGCAGGTCGTCGGTTACACACAAGTGCACACAAGAAATATTTAATTTTCAAACTCAGTAGCGGTTTGTCCATTTTTTTGCTTTCAAAAGATTTCGATGAAACTTTTAATTCAATATCATGCTTGGACCTTGCCACTACGTACGAAATACAATGCCGCCCTCTAGATTGTAGTTTTCGACCACTGTTTCGATCATTTCGGGAGGTATTTTGACAAACATTTCTTTTCAAATGCTCGAACGTTGGGGGATTATCCGCGTAGAAAAGTCGAACCGTATAAAATTGCACGATCTAGGTGGCAAATTGACGTCGCCAAATCGGCTGTGTAGTGTGGATCGTGGCACTGACGTTCGACTAAAAATGGATGGAGGAAAAAATCCATATCCATAATACACCATAATGAGCCGTGAGTTAGGTATAATTGCTGAGAACGCCGTAGAATCGACAAGTTCGTATTATCCGTCACACTTTCACGAACAGAAGCGATATTTTCGGCAGGCGTATGTTGAGACGGATCATTGTGGACCGCCTACAGAAGATCATGTGTAAAAGTAAACTTTTATCTACAGGCGCACTAAAGCTGACATTTTTAACAGCTGCACAGAAAAAAAAAATTTTCATATTTAAAAACAAAAATCCCATATTTAATTAAAAAAAAAATTTTAATTTTCTGTGATCACGATTTTTGCGATATTGATAAAAAAAGTTTGTAGGTATAGTTATTGAATTTTTAGGCAACAGCCAAGTTTATTCAGTCAATAAAAAAATAAATTCTTGGAAACGTTGAAAAAATCAAACAAAATGTTTATCGAATCTTTATTTATTTATTAATGATGACGTTCTAAATTCCCAATTTTTTATTCTTTGATAAATACACTAAAATGTATACACAAATTTTATTTATTTATTTTATTTATTTAAAAAAATTTAAATTGATTACAAGCCTATAAGGCCTAATAAATCTAGAAATACACTATGACTTTACATTACAATTTTATATACAAAATTAAATTCTTAAAACACAACTTCCAGTATTTATATATTTCCCCCATTTTTGCACAAATATTGAAGTTAAGTTAAATTATATGATATAAATAGAGGTGTACAAAATTTATAAGCACAGACGTCAGCATTAAAATTGGTTGCGGTTCAGACCTTCAAACTATACAGGGTTGTTAGATGTGACGATTTTTCGTCATTTTGACGATTTTTTGAGAAAAAACAGTAAAATGACGATTGACGATTTTTTGACTAAAAGTAATAGTGTTATGACAATTTTTTTCAATAAAACACTTAACAGTCCAAAACGTAAAAATCAATTTTTCGAAATACAAAAATTTTTGGAAACTAAACAAAAAAAATTCTTTCCCTATCACAAACCAGGTGGCTTTCATTAGAAGCATTAGTAATTAAAATTCTACAGTTATATAAATGCCATCGATACTGCAAAAAATATACACTGGGGCCCTGATTTGCGTCGGTTCTATTTGGTCCGCTTTTTAAAAAAAGGCTAAATCCGCTTTGCGTTTTTATGATTTCGATTTCTACATACGATTGCATTTTTCGATGAAGTCATAATCACATGTGAAGAATTTTTCTATTTTCGTGTAAACAGGCGAATTCCCATTTAATTCTGTTAGGTAAGTTATTCTAATATTGTTTCGTATTAGGAAATAAGAAGTAAGTTCTTAATAAGAAGTTGTGTAAAAATTTGGGTGTAAAGAGAAGACAATGCATTAAGGCTGGTTCTAACTTTTCAAGTTTTAGCCGTCAAGTCTTGAGCTTTTAGAGAGAAAGGAAAAGCGAATGTCATTTCTTTTTCTCTCTCTCCTAAAAACTCAAGACTTGACGGCTAAAACTTGAAGAGTGTGAACTATAACTTACTTCGTTTGGAACTTAAATTGGACGTAATAAAACGTTTCAAGTTGAGTAAAAAACTGTTGATATAGACAGAACCCTTGGTTTAGCACCTTCAGTTAATAGCAAATGAGATTTTATTTTTTATTGTTTCCTAAGCTACTAAAGCCTAATCTTTTTGTGAATATGGATAAATGAAATAAATAAATTTTTGTTATGCATTTATGAAAATATATTTTTCTTATGTATTTCTTTTCAAATGATAAATGTATTTCAGCCCACTTGCTGAAATAAATAGAATAAAACTTAACCATATAACTTTCGTCGTCACAAATAGAATTTCTTGCTAAAAATTTATATTTTTGAACCAATTAATGCAATAAACTGTCTCTAATTTGTAAAATTTAAATATTTGACAATTTTTTGACGATTTTGTTAAATATTCGTGACGATTTTGACGAATTTTGTTAAAACTTTTGACGATTTTTGAAGAAAAAAGTCTAACAACCCTGATACTATATTAAATTATTGGCCGACCACCAAAAAGTTGTATGCTATTTATAGCAATTTTATCTAGCTTGAGCCGAACTTAAATGATTTTCAGAAGGGGAATTTATATTGGAGACATGGTAAGTTATGAACCCAAATACTGCAGAATGATATCTGGTACTAAACAACACAAATGTCAATACAGCGGTGAAATGAGTTTTAGCGTTTACAGCTGCTTAATATCGAATCAAAGGTAAATTATGGACCGTATATCACAAAATTGCATGACATTTTTTATGGTCATATGCAACTAAGTTGGAAGATTTTAGAAGTATTTAATTCATTTACCAGAGTGGGCCTAGGGTAAATTATGGACGGATCTTCACCAATAAAATGTTTGCAAATCTTATACCATTCCGTGCACTGTTCCACCATTTACGTTAATTTTTGTAACAAACTTATCAATTTTTTAAGGTGGTGGTTCCACATTTTGATCTACAGCTCTGATCCTACTGAACCAATTTTGCTGGATTTCAATCCCAAACTGCTTAGGATACCTGCAAGAAAGTGAGCGTGTTTTCAAGAGACAGACAGACAGACGGACAGACAGACAACATAGCTAAATCGACTTAGAATTACTTAAGGAACCAGAATATATGTATATGGTTTATGGGGTCTGTGATGAACAGTAAAAAAGTTTCACACGGAATGACAAACTAATCGCGTTTTCTTTTCTAGAAAAAAAATGTGTACCATAAGTGTTACATGGGATCTGGCAACATTTTTAAATGTTAACCTGATTTTTAAGAAGTGTTGTATATTTTACGTTTACAAAAGAACACAAGTTTCGGCATAAAACAATAAAGTACAATTATCGTTAAAAATTTGGAGCCTTTTATACCGCTAATTTCTAAGTAAAAAAAAAACGAGAGACGAACTAAACAAATAATTTATTTTTGCTGATGTATTAGCAAAACCAGCTGTTAATCTAGTGATACACTCGTGCCCCTTTAATTAAAATGAGTGCTGAACATGTAGCATTTTTTTTTCTTTTTACGGGGAACATCTTCAGTAAAGAACACGTTGCACTTTTAAAACAGAAAACATTTTTCAGAAAAGAACATAAAGAAATGTAAAAGGCAGACAGAATAAATGCAGAATATTACTCAAAAAAGAAAACGCCATTAGTACACCCTCTTCACAACTAATTGTGGTGGTGGGTATAAAAATCCAAAAGAGTGTGAATTGGTATAATGGAAGACTACTAATTTTTAGAAAAAACAAGAAAAAGAACTGAAATTGAATTTGCTTTATAACGTTTTACTTTCATTTTCTCCAACGTCAACAATAAATGAAAGAATCGTTTTTAAATCAAGTTTCATCAAAACAAAAGAATGAAACCATTTAAAATACAAACATTTAAACTGTATCCTCACTCACTTCAAAAGATTATTTTAGAAGATCAGCCTAAATTTTAATACTACTTTGTATTTAAAACATAAAATGAAGTACCGTTTGTTAAATTGTTGTTACTTTTTTAATAAAATTTGTATGTTAAAAAAAATAATATTTTTTTTTTCAAAGTTTTAAACTATACAAAATTAAAATTATTCGATTAACTGAATAACATTAAATTGTTCGATAATTATTCGATTAAATTTTTACCTCGAATAATTATGCGCGCGATTAATTTAATAATACAAAACATCAATTAATTGAATACCCTATTAAATATGTTTTATTGAGTGCTTTTTTGCAAAGGGTAATTTTAATATATATTTTCATTGAATTAAATAAAAAGTTTGTTGACCTAATATTTTATTTTAAACAAGCTGTGTTGTTAAACATTTTCTTGAGATATTTTTTTCTGTGTAAGTGAATCAGTTGCGCTCAACGGCTGTTAACGCGTTTGGACTTAATGGTGGATTCTGGTACCTTAAAGGGTGTATAATAAGATGAAATAAATTTTTCTCAAAACTTAATTTTCCACACACTAGGCCCCTTTTCTCGGAGAAGGTCACATATACAAAGAACACGAATTTTTAAATGAACATTCCATCTATAATAAATGTTGCCCCAGAAAATATTTCCCGGAAAGCAACTAAAAACTGACCCAAAATTTAGGGCTGTTTTAAATTATGGTATTTTAATGATATTAAAATTCATGATTTTTTCAAATTCGTAGTTTTTTTATAATTCGGGATTTCAAGTTTGGGGCATTGACCCCAACCCTAAAAAACACAAAGAAAAATATATTAGAAACTTAGGTTGGTTTCATATCGTTGAAAATTAAATTCCCGAATTCAAAAATTGCGAATTTCAAAGTCCTGAATTTTAATATCCAGAATAATTGTACAGTTTTGGTTTTAAAAATCGCACGAAATATGCATGGTTGGGCCTTCGTCCGGGCGCAAAAATTTTCTTCTTCATAGTATAACAAACACCTGATTCGCTAACAAAACCATGCGGGAAATTCGTGTCAATTGTTTAAACAGACTGGTCCTGGGATTTTTGAAAATAGAACAAGTACAAAAAGAAAGAACTCATGACCAGTGAAAGGTGAACTAATCATTTAACTGGTTTATGAAGACCAAAAAGGTAAAAAAAGTAATAAATTACAGTACAGTCTCCACCGGTGATGTGACAACTTTTTTGGGACTTTTTTTAATTTTGTTCTAGGATTTGTTTTATTGAAATAATACAACACTGTATTGAAATAATACTACATTGTAGTAACACTAACACGTTCATTGAGAATAGATGTGTGACTGGTCAAATGGCAACCCGATGTAAAATTGATAGGTCTCATTCATATAAAGTGTCAGAAATAGAACCGGTCCCTACCACCAAAGACCTATCACGGGGCTACTTTGGTGTCAGTTCGAGGGAAGCGAACTTCTTCTCTACCAGACGTCATTAAGCCGGGTACACGAAATTTCTCCTCTATATTATAACAAATGCCAGCAATTTTAGTAAATGAAAAATACCCCCAAAGTAAAAATTGCGATTTTACTTGGAGTATTTATTCATTCCTTGGTATTGGGATCACATTTCATTTCACTATGCAAAAACACCCCAACAAAAGAATGCAAAAAGGACGAAAAAGCAAAAGAATTACCCTAAAACTGCATTATGTTGTGTTTCATAAAAAGTTTTGGGTCTTTTCTTTATTAAGTACTTTGTAAACATATTTCCTATTGTCATATTTCGCAGCGCCTTTATTTACAATCGATTGTAATTGAACATTTAATTCAGGAACTGTAGAGTTTTGAATACGCTATTCCAATAAATTATTTTGTCTTACATAATTCTATCTTTTCATATTTCTATCAACGATATATTTAAGAAAACTTTTCTAACTTCTTACAGATAGATGAATATAAAACTAAATAAGTTCTTTTAGCATCAACGTCATTAACAATATTGCGCAACGAAAGCACAACAACGGCAGCAGCGACAACAACAACACCAACAACAAAGCTAAATGTAGCGACAGTAACAACAAAAGCGACGTTATTCAAACATTTTTTAAGTAATGAAGAAGAAGAAATGTTTTTAGTAAAAGTTTACTTGCAATTCACGCTTGACTTTGACTTTTTATTTGAGTTATAAAAGATTATTATGGATTTCAACCCGTGCTATTTGTTATGTATGCCTGTAGTTTGAAAGTTAATAGTTATGTATTTACAATGTAAATTTTACATATAGGCAGTAGGGGAGAAACAAAATAAAAAGAATTGGTAAACAAGAGCTCATAAAACAAAATCTTTTATTCTTTGAAATGTTTGCTTTGCCGGCAAAACATTGAAATTTCGCAAAATGCACAAAAACATTTTTTAAAAAAAAAGGTCAAATTGTTTTACAAAAAGTCGCACTTTAAATAAAAGAGTGTAATTTTTTCATAAACACAAAACCCGCGTCTCCCTTTCTTTCGTGGACATATTTATAGCACAAATTTAATGTTTTTAGTTTTAAACAAAAAAGTACCCACTACATCTTATTGGTTCTCATTCACTCAGGACCCTGCACCAGTGGTTGTATTCTGTAATTCGCTAAAGCTAAATCTCTATCGCTAAAAATCTAAAAAGTTGTATAAGCGATTTTTGGCTACGAATGCAATACTAAATTTTACATTGCCATAAAAATTTAATTAGCCGCAATTATTATCTAATGCATTTTAGCGATCCAGATTTAGCTTTAGCTAAGCGAATTACAGAATACATACGGCTGTAGGATTTGAGCTTCATCGCCAAACCGGATGTCTGAAATCGCCAAACGCTAATTTTGTTCAGTTTTCGTAAATTTTTTTTTTTTAGTTTAATTTTGCATTCAAAAAAGTAAGTATAATTATATTTCAGTCAGAATCGCCCAAAACGGAAAAAATACAAAAAAGTCGCCGAAATTATATTTTGTTGTTTGTGTTTTTTTTTAATATGTAATATAAAATGGAGATCATACTCAGTTAAAAAAATTAAAATTAAGTACACAAGTCTTTAATATCGTACACTTCAGCTTTATCGATTTCATAATTGGTGTTTTGACCTGCATACATACTATTTGTGCCGGTTCACACACGTCAAGTTTGGCTCGTCAAGTCTTGAGTTTTTAGGAGATAGGGGAAAAGAAATGGCATCCTCTTTTCCCTTCTCTACTAAAAGCTAAAGACTTGACGTGTGTGAACCGGCACTTAGAATTAAATAGTGGCTGAATATAAAATTCACTTAAAATAATAACAAAACAAAAATCATGTAAAAAAAGTTGCCAGATTTTTTTTAAATTAGTATTGAAAACAAAAAAATGGCAAAGTGTTAAAAACAATTGCTGAAATAATATCAATTTAATATATAAATACAGGTATATATTGTTACAAAAGTTAAATTATCTATGAATTATTTATAGTTATAATTATAAGTTATCTTGTAAGTTATAGTTTTATGTAATACAAGTAACTTAAAATTGTCCTCTATAATTTTCAACACAACTGTATTACAAACAGCCTAAAAGTGTATTTAGATTACAACAGTTAATACATGAATTTCGCAGTATGTAATTTATAGAAATGGTTTTAGAACATAATAAATTGTTACTTCAGGGAGGTTCAGAAAAATCTAGAAATAGTTATGAAACATAAAAAGGGGTGACTTATAGTTTTAGTTTTGTTTGGAGCAAAAAACGATTCTGTTCGTAACTAACAATTGTGAACAAAATAATTAATAAAGTTTTTGTTAAGTTGAATAAGTGTGTGTGTATTTATTCGGATTTGCAATTAAACAACTAAACCGCGTTTATTTAAGAAAAAAAAGGTAACAATATTAAGAGATAGCTTATATTTAAAAACTCGATTTTTTAATTAAAAAGACGCATTTTGGCAGAAAAAACGTAAAGTTTTTCTAAGTCACATGCATAATAAGTTTAATATTTTACTAAAAGTCGCGTTTTAAATGTAAAAAACTGAGAATTTTTAACAAAAATTAGAATTGCGTTCTCTTTTCTGGCACACAAAAAATGCTCTCATATCCTCCTAATGCGTTGTATTTTTTACGTTCACAGAAGAACAAAGATCGTTGTCATTTATGTAAATTTTTTTATGTGGGTTTTACGTAATTCCATTTAAAAATGTTTAAACAAAAAAATACAAAAAGAACAAATGAAATTCAAAATCAAAAACAAGAATAATTGTTTTAAAAATGCTGCATTTCTAACCCTTTGATAACATTGAGGGTGAAACATGCAACATATGTTTGATTTTCTTGGGCAACGTTATTAGAAAAGAACACAATTTTACATTTTTTTAGAAAAAAAAAACACAAAAATGTGCAAAAGGGATAACAAAGGCAACATTTATGCCACAAAAGAAAACAGCATTAAACAAAATGTTACATGTTTTTACAAACTGTCACATTTTTTTACATAAAAATCCGAATTTTGCACAAAAGCTTAATTTTTCAAAAAAATTTCATTTAATGTCGCATTTTAAATAAAATTTACATTTCACACAAAAAGTTTCATTAGCAGAAAAAATCACCTTTGCATAAGAGTTTTCACATAAAGAGTAACTTTTTGCACAAGAACTTCCTTTTTTATACAAAAAGTCACTTTTTTACACAAAAACTTGCACATAAGCATTAAAACTAACTTTTTACATCAAAAACAGATTTTGACACAAAAATTTCAATTTTTACAAAAAAATCAAGGTTTATACATTAAAGAGCGACTTTTATACAAAAACTGATTTTTACACTAAAAGTAAACTTTGAAAACAAAATTTATGCTTAAACAAAGAGTCATATTGTGAATAAAAAAGTTCCGTTTTGCACTATAAGACCAGTTTTTACATTTAATTGCAACTTTTTACACTAAGAAACTGCTTTTTATACAAAAACATCCTTTTACACAAAAAGTCACTACTTTTCACGCAACAAATATCTTTTTTGATACAGAAACCAGCTTTTTACAAAAAAACCTTACTTTTTATTCAAAAATTCAATTAAAATAAATTTTTTTTTACGAAAAATCTTTATAGGTTAAAATTAATCTTGAAAACGACTGGACCAAATTGTAAACTTCCTTTGTAATTGGTAGGCTTAGGGAAAAAAGAAAGTCGACAACACAGGATACAAATTTGTACTTTTGGGAACTTTTTGTTAACAGGTTTTTTAAAAAGAATTTTGCTTAAATTTAAAACGTTTGTTCCTAACGATCAAGAGAGCAAACAAATAAAGTAAATTTATGGGGCAAAACAGGGTTAAAATTCGTACTTTTGGTACTTATTATAAACACGCTTTTTTAAAATAATTTTCCGCAAACTTGAAACTTATGCTCTTTAACATAAAGGCATCAAACAAATATGGTACATTTTACGGGAATAACTGGGTAAACTTTCGTACTTTTGGTACTTTTTGTAAACAAAATCTTTTAAAAATAATTTTGAGCAAACTTTAAACCTTTGTTCTTTAGAACAAAGACAGCCAACAATTAAAGTACCTTTGAGGGGCAAAACAGGTAAAATTTTGTTTAAAAGTTACACATAAAGATGGCAAGCAAATCATGTACATTAGGGGGGAAAACACGGGTAAAAATTCGTACTTTTGGGACGGCTTGTAAAGACTTTTTTTGTTTAAAGAAATATTTTATCATAAAATATGAAGAAAATTAAATAAAATATATGTAAATTTGTCATTGTCTTTAAATCTTGCTCTAATTTTCACTTGAACAGATACCGGATAGAAGCTAGACTTTTATTTTAATTAAAAGTGGACCTCCCTAACTTCTTGATAGCTAAATATTTTTGTAGTTACAAAGTAAAATTATATGCAGGCAATATTTACGAATTTAGATGAAACGAAGAGCCATATTAAATAGTTGTGTAATATAATTACTTAACTTTTTATTACTTGTGCTTTAAATAACATTAATGCATTAAGTTTGTCAAAGGGAATATAATGACAGAACAGGCATGTAAATAACTCTAAAGAACAAATTTTAAGGACTTATAATTTTATCAATAATAAATAATAAACTTTGTAAGGAAAAGTAACATTGAGGAGAAACAAATTTCTAAACTTTAAACGTTAAGAAATATTTAAAAGGATTTGGGTACAAGCAAATTCTTAGTCATATTAAAGTTTTATTCAAACGTTGTTTTTTTTTTTGTAATCTATTTTCTTTTTTTTTTTTAATTCAATTTAAATCATACAATGACAAATGGAATATTAGTGTCATAAAAATCTGTTGTATAAGAAAGAATTTTTTTATCCAAACATACAATACTTGTGTGTACATGTGGTCTAAATTAAATAATATTTTGTGGTGTCTCACGTCCACAATATGTCTTGTAAAAATAAACAATGTTTTAAAATTAATCCTTTCGCTTCGTGCAATGTCAAAACAAAAAGAAAACGAAAAAAAACTGCGGAAAAGCCACAATCACTATCACGCCATATTTGTATTAGGATGACTTTATTTGGACAGAACAAATTAATAAAAATTATATCTTATATTTGTGCAAATACTTGATATTTGCAGAAACAATCACTATTTTGCCCAAACTGAAGAATTTTGCTCAAATAACACTATTCGATAAAATTGAAATTTATATGCTTACATTTTTGCCTCAAATGCTCTTTGTGCACAAATAGACATTTTGTGGCCAACAAATAATAATATTTGCAATTTTATTGAATTCTATGCAAAGCTATTGCAATTTTTATGGAAAAATTAGCTATTTGTGCAAAATGTAACTTTTTGCACAAATAAAACTTCTCCTCACATATACATACAGTGGTTGCCGTGGTTTTACGAACTCTCGATTAAGCGAATTCGGATGTATGATGTATGTATCTAGTGGGGACAGGAAAATAAAATCGATATATCCAAGACATTTATTTACGTGAGCTTCGAGAGAAAAAAATTCAAAAAAGTTTAAAGATATCGCAAAAGCAAACGCCAATAACAAGTTTCTTTAAATAATTATGAATAATAATTTTTTTATAATTTAAATGATTTTGTTATTCGTGCTTAATTCCCAATTTTTATTATTTGATAAAAACACTGATATTTATTGTTGATGGGATAAGCTATTCCTATGCGCATTTCACTGGTTGCTTAGGCCAGATCATCAGGAAACTTCATCCATAAAGATTTTAGAAAAACTAAAGATATTAAAACAAATAAAACTGTTAAGTGTATAAAAATTACAGAAACAGTTCTATTTGTAACAATATCAAAGTTTAAACAAAATCATCAACAATAAACAGTGAGTTGATCTCTCCTTACATTCCCCACTACAATTATTTGGAATTCTTCCAACATTAATTGTAGTTGTAAGTAGGTTAAGAAAAAACAAAATAAAAACAAAAACAACTCGCTTTATTTAAAAAGCGGGTTGCCAGTCAGTTTTTTTTAGGCCGTGCACCTACCAGTTTATTATCAAAATAATTTTCGTGGGAATACAAAATTTAATTTAAATGATTTTGTTATTCGTGCTTTTTTTTGAAATAATTACCTTTTTCATTAATTATAATATGATATGAATTGCTCTGTTAATTTGTTGTTACATGAATAAATATTTTTTTAGTACTGGATTTAACGAATTTTTTCAATTTAACGAAGTACGGTATTCAAATATGGGGCTGTACCTCGAAATCAAATCATAAACTAATTCAGACCTTTCAAAACAAGGTCCTGAGACTAATCACCAACTGTCCGTGGTATGTCAGGAATGTTGATATACATAGAGATCTACATATAGCAACTGTAAATGATGAAGTTAAGTTTTATGCGAAAAAGCACTCTTTAAAGCTACTACAACACGCAAACGAAGAACTGCAGGATGTGATAAGAAATCCAATGCACCGAAGAGGACTAAGAAGAACTCTACCAATGGAACTATGTCTGGAGACTTAAAATAATATAATTTGTATTAGTTATAACCAATGGGTTATATTCTAAGCACCAGTGATTTTATTGAAATGTAAATTACTAGATGGGTCTTAAATGAACTCAGTTGTAATAAAATTCAAAACATTGAAAAAAAAAATTTAACGAACAGGGCTGACAATCAATTGGTCCTTAAATCGGGGAACCACTGTATATAGACATAAAATTTTTGCACAAATTATTAGTTTTTGCACAAATTATAGCATTTTGTACAAATGAACATCTTTTCACAAATATTAACTTTTTCACAGTCACTTATTACGCAAATCGATGTTCCTGCACAATTATAAAATGTTTGCGCAAATACATTTGTATTTTTGCACTGTCTCACTTTGAACAAATTTTTACTTTGATCACAAGAAAATTTTAACGCCTTTCGTGAATTAAAAAAATGTACGTTAAAAAAAAGTCGTTCTATACACTAAAACGTAAAAATTTACCTGTTTGTGTATAAAACTTAACAGACTTTTTAAATTAAAATTTAATTAATTTTCTTCACAACCCTAGAAGGAAGCGAACTCACTCCAAAGATGACACGTGATAGGTTTTTGGTGGTAGAGACCGGTTCTAGTTCCAACACTTTATATGAATAAGACCTATAACTTTTACATGGGGTTGTCATAGGGGGGGGGGGGGTTGGTCAATTAACACCATTTGACCAGTCACGGATATATTTTCAATGAACGTGCTTAGTGTCAGTTACTAAAATCTAGTATTATTTCAATAAAACAAGTCCAAGAATTGAATTGAAGAACGAACAAAATGTGTCACAGCACCGGTGAAGACTGTACTGTAATTCATTACTTTTTCTTCCTTTTTCTTCTTCATAAACCAGTTAAGGGATTGGTTCTTCTTTCACTGGTCATGAGTTGTTTCTTTTTTGTACTTGTTCTATTTTCACAAATTCCAAGTCCAGTCTGTTTGCCCAATTGACACAAATTTCCCGCAGGAAAGATTTACTTTTTACGCATAAATTTAATCTGTATAGATAAAAATAAATTTTGGTTCGCTCGATTACTTAAAACCTGAAAACGACTGGACCGAATTGGATACTTCCTTCTGCGGGTTTGCTCGTAATTGCTA
The DNA here is from genome assembly GCA_949318255.1 of Pollenia labialis. Classification (NCBI taxonomy): domain Eukaryota; kingdom Metazoa; phylum Arthropoda; class Insecta; order Diptera; family Polleniidae; genus Pollenia; species Pollenia labialis. The sequence continues at coordinate 156,525,344 of OX439140.1, forward strand.
CGCATAGGCTTTGGGAACAAGAAAAGTCGACAAAACAGGGTAAAAATGTGTACTTTTAATAACTTTTTCTCTACACGTTTTTTTCAAATTAATTTTGCTTAAAATTAAAACCTGTGTTCTTTACCCTAAGTTTTGACGACCAATTTGTTTGGCAATTCTTGCCGTAGCAACTATCAAATTATATTGCCAAGAATAGATATTAACGTGTGGACTGCATAAATATGTATTTGAACACATGTTCAGCAACAAATGTTATAATACATTGCTGATCAATTATCTTTTAACACAAGCTGTCAAAATCAATTATCAGTTACAAAAAAGGAAACATTTTAAACTTAAAACGTATAAAATTTAAATACAAGATTTAAAAGTTAATAATAAAAAAATTTTATAAAAAAAAATAAAATTGGTTGCCAATGAAAATGTAAGTATTTATTTACATACAAATTATTTTTTTTTGTTTAGACATACGTTTACTCCACTCTGCAAAAAAAATTAAACATAGAACATTTCTATGACGTCATTCCGCCGACGTTATTGCTTATGTGTACTCACAAATTGCGCGTATATACGTAGGGTTACGATAAAGGAAGCAAAAAATAAAGTTCATTTATGGGGCTAAACAGGGTAAAAATTCGTACAGTTTTTTCCCATATATTTTTTAGGGAAACGATAACAATTTTCGAAGGAAATTTGATTTATGTGCCGCACAAACTGATCCGGTCTAATGTCGTATGTGTATGTGAAATACATACTTGCAAATGTATGTTTCTATTTGTACAAACGTCTTTTATCTAGCATCACAAGTGTTGCCAGAAAAGCCTTTTTTAAATACCAAACCAATTAAAATTAAAAACAATTTTACCCTACACGTCAAAACCCGTTTTTGCCGCAATTTTTTAACAAAATATTTTCTTAAAAATACAAGATTTTATTAATAAGGGAAATCACGATGGTCGAGTTCAAAGTGTACAAGCAAAAATACACAATTTGCACAACACAACAACAAAATGTACGTATTTTGCAATTTGTTTTACTTTAATTCGTTTGCACTAAAAAAACCCATGAGCAAAATTAGTAGTGCATATTTGCTCAGTTGCAAAGAAATATAAACACTAAAATTTGACATAGTAAGCGCCATATTGTTTTTTAAGGAAACTTATAAATTTTACATTTTTGTGGGCTTTAAAATAAAATAGAGAATAAATTTAAAAAATGTTAAAAGAAAAAATTAAGCAAATGCCGATTTTTATCAATGCTGCCAGAAGCTTTTTGTGGAATAAAACATTTGCACAAAAAATAAAACTGGTATGCTCACGATCAATCATAATATGCACTGCAAATTTACAAATTTGCAAAATGACCATCATTAATATAATTTTTGATTTTCCAAGTATTTTTATTATTTTCCAACTTTATCTCTCTCCAAATGTTTTTGCCAAAGATTTGAAACTTAAGAATGCAATATTCTTGAAATATTATAATTATGTCTTTTTTAGAATTTTTTTCGCAAAATTATATTTGAAAATGTACCTACAATTTTAAGAATGTAGGCGATCCGTTGAATTTTCTCTAGGCTACAATTTCTGCGAAGATAAAACCTATAATGTAGCGATTTTTATCCAAATTGTGGCAACACTGATCCTTATGCACTTCTTAATTCCTTGTCCATATTATGAAATATTTGCTTCGATACATTGGAGTATGTTAATGAAAGTGGAAAGAAGATTGGAAAAGTGTACTTTGTTTCGCATGCTAGCAGTTTTTGTGAGTTTGTTTTTGAAAGAAAAATAGAGAAGTCATACAAAATGCATAAATGCTGCAAAACCAAAGTTTCTTTTATAGACAAAAATGCAGTTTCTAAACAGAATTGAAGAAAGTATCTGCAGTAAATGTTTCATAATATGGACAAGGACAAAAGAACACATAAATAAAAAAAACACCTCAAAATTAATTCACCCTAAACGAATATCAAGCAAACTATAATTTATTAAGTGATTTAAATCTATTAGTCGATCTCAGTCTGTAAAATACTTAAAAATTTCTATCAAATATTTCGAAAAATGAGAGTCTAAATGAAATTTCGAAATAATAACGTTGCGGCAAATCCTGTGCATAAGCAGAACAAAAAATATCTATGCCTGAGCCACAAAAGATATTTTGGGAAAAAAGGCAAATAGTAACTCATAAACACGCATTTTTATATCCCAGCAAACCTCTGAAATTATAGAAAACATATATTAATAACACTGTGCTGGGCGCCCTGCTGGTAAAGCTTATTCGTGTACGCTGAACTCAATAGTGATAGCCGTTTTTTTAAATTAAAGGCTCAGTTAGGCGAACGTTGCTGTACCGTATCTGCACTGTATCAATCAGCTGTTCGCTTTTTGTTGTATGAAAACCAATAAAAAAGCTTACCGAAATGCAATATATCGTAGTTGCAACGTAACATTCTGTATAAAATATAATAAAATTGGGCCACCTGATCCATTTTGATGAAATGGACTACTCTATGAACTGGTTCGATGTAATGCAAGCATGGATCAAAGCGTTTGTAGTAAAACGATATGCCTTCGTTTTTTAACAACTTGTTTCGTTTTTAAACGAAGTTAAAACTAATCCCCTTGTGTATTCAATGTAGTAGTTTTAAGACTACTCCTTTGTAATCCAAAGGTCCTGCCCTAGGACATCGTAATGTTTAATATACTATGTTTTTTCCATACGTTTGGGTGACTTTTGGACTAGTTCTAGTCCCTTGTGGGCTAAATTTTACACGCGTGTTTGGACTAGTCCTATTATTTGCAGGGGTGTTATCAATCGTATATTACACTCTTCTATAAAATATTATTACATTTCAATAAGAAAACAATTGATTACTGATCGTTTTGTCGCTAAAGTTCTTATGTATTCACCATGCTTGAAACTAATTCAATGTCAATGTGTTTGCTGGGATTTCTTACACCAATAAATATGCAAACGTTTGTAGAAATACATATATGTAAGTGGGAAAGTATGTATGTTGTATATGTATTTACAGAAGACTTATTTTTAATTTCATTTTTAAAATCTTGACAGTTGGTGACATGTTTTCTTTTTTATTATTGTTTGTTTGTTTGTTTGTTTGTTTGTTTTAATTTTTAAGTGAATTTTAGCCCTCATTGGATTATCCATTGATACAACATGTAGAGCATATGGCGAAAAGGACGAGACACTGGAATATTACTTTCTCGAATGTTCTTCCTTTGAGCGCATTAGGAGCGAAAATTTAAAAAAAAATGCACCACATCTGGAATTCCTTAGAGAAATAAATGCCCTTGAAACAATAAATAGAGGCAACTTTGTATGTGCGGCACACTTTAAATGGCACACATAGAAAAGCCTTAGGTTAGTTTAAGAATTTTCGTTTAATATACTTAATTGAATATGAATTATATAATTTAAATTACCTCAATTTTGATTCGTATGTAGCAACAAAAAATAATTTTCAAAAAGTTTCAAATTTAGAATTTTTTATAAGGTGACCCATTTAAAGTGAGGGAATCTGTATTTAAGTATGTGCATACATGTGTTCTTAAGCTTGTAGTCCATCTGGTTTTGTGATTATGCAAAGTGCACATTAGCCAAATTTCCATAGGCGTATACCCAAATGGATATGGGGGATGCAAAATACCCCTCTTTTTAAGTGAATATTAAAACGCCAAAGTTAAAGTACACATTAGTTAACCAAAGGCGTTTGGGTTTAATGTTTAACCAACACATTATGAACTTTAACTATATTTTGCATAAGGGAGATAGATAGTCGCTCTATTATAAATGTGTCCTAACCTAAAAAATGTTTTATTACAAAAAATCTAATCTTCTTATACCAAAAACTAATAAGATATCGTGAAAAGAAAGTCAAAAAAAATAAGTTTCGAGAAAAAGTTTCTTACATTGAAGTTTCAGATATTTTAGTTAGGCTTAAAGTTTTTTTAATTTAATTTTCATTAAATTATTTTTGGTGAAGGAAGGAATTTACAACATGAAATGAATTAAAAATTGTTTCGGTCGAATTTAATAGTTTCGAGAAAAACCACATTCTCATCATCAGAATTCTTTGCCGTTCTACCGTTTGCACCACTGCACTACACTGGTCAATTCCGGCCGGTGATTTTATTTTAATTTTAATTAAATTGTGATGACAGATTATAGCGAACAAACACTTCAAAACATACAACTCATTTCTTAATTTGGCTCTTGGATAACTATTTTACTGGTAATACTGGAGCAAAGTGGATAATTTTTTTCTTACAAATTTAAGATTTTCAAAGTTGATTTTTGTTCATTGAAATATAAGTAAAAGTTTCCTTTAAAGTTTTCTTTGTAAATAAGCACGTTATGTTTTAACCGTATTAGTCCTGTGAATTACATGGTACAGTCCAGTGCGATAAGTCTAAAAATGACCCCAATGTAAAAAAATGTAGTAACTGTGGCGGCAATCACACTGCAAATTATAGAGGTTGTCCTGTATACACTATCGTCAAGCAGTCGGCTGGACCAAAAACTAATCCCCCTCAAACGCAGGTACCAAATCAAGTAAACACTAATGACATTCAGGCTCCGCAGCCTAGTAATAACAGAACCTCTTATGCTAATGTCCTAAAATCAAACCATGTGCCAATGCAAGGTGCTGCTGAAACTTCTAATTTAAGTCGTCTAGAAAAAACTATGGAAACATTAGTGCAAACAGTGAATAATTTTACAAACACAATGGGTAATATGATGCAGGAAATTCTTAGAATGCAATCGATGTTATTGCAAGCTGTACTTAACAAACCATGAACTGTTTAAAAATTTGTTTTTGGAACGCAAACGGCATCCGCCAACATAAAAATGAATTAGAATACTTTCTTAAAAATAAACAAATTGATGTCATGATGGTTTCTGAAACTCATTTGACCTCAAGAAATTCGTTTAAAATCAATGGTTATACACTATATGATACCAAGGACCCTCGAGATAGAGCTTGTGGAGGTTCTGCCATTTTGATAAAAACCCGAATCAAACACTACCTAATGTGTGATCATCGTGAAGATTATCTTCAAGCAACAAACATTTGTGTTGAAGAGCTGAATCGAAACATATTAATCTCATCCTTATACTCACCACCTAGATTTGCAATATCAGAAAGCCAATATTATAAATATTATAAGTGATTGGGGCCCTGTTTCCTGGCTGCTGGCGATTATAACGCTAAACATACCTTCTGGGGGTCACGACTAATAACACCAAAGGGTCGTGTTTTGTTCAATACAATCTCTAAAATGAATTTAAATGTTGTCGCGAGCGGACAACCAACATATTGGCCTGCTGATCCGCAAAAAATTCCCGATGTCATCGATTTTGGCGTGGTTAAAAACATCCCCATAGAAACGATTCACGTTGAAGCTTCGTTAGAATTATCCTCTGATCACACACCTACAATAGTTACTATAACAAACACCAATAGAATTGTATCTCCCTCTGGTTACATAGCGACGTCAGCTACACAAATAAATTGGTTAAAATATAAAAAATATCTCAGTACCCATTGCACGGAAAATATACCGCTTAGCACTCCGGAAAATGTGGATCTCTCTATTGTCAATTTTGACAGTTTTCTTAAACTAGCTGTTCAACATTCGAGCAAAACCCTCAAAAGAAACAATTATAATAAAATATATTTTACAGATGTCGAGCGCCTCTTGAATGAAAAAAGGAGAGTGCGAAGAGAATGGCAATTGCACAGATCCCCTCAACTTAAAAATGAATTAAAAGAGTGTACAAAAAGGCTAAGAAAATTTCTGCAGACCCAGAAAACGGCTTCCGTGGAAAAATATCTTAAGGACCTGGATGCAACTCCACAATCAGACTACTCATTATGGCGTGCAGCTAGAAAACTCAAAAGACCAGTTATCTCGAAACCACCATTAAGAAACCAGAATGGAAGTTGGGCAAGAAATGATAATGAAACAGGAAACCTGTTTGTAAATCATTTGAAAAACGTATTTACCCCAAATATACCTGACGATATAGCGGACGAACTGCCGCCTGTTTATGTTAGAGCAGCTATCCCCCTAAGATTTGAGATAAAGGAAATAGAAAAGGCTATTTGTGAATTAAACACCAAGAAGGCACCTGGTATTGATAAGATCAGTAACAAAATGCTTTTGGAGCTACCTCGCATAGCAAAGAAAATTATTCTTTATATTTTTAATGCTATTTTACGCCTTGAATACTACCCTCAAGATTGGAAGGTCTCTTTAATAAAGATGATACCAAAGCCAGGAAAAGGTCACACAAAAATTGAGTCATATAGGCCTATTAGCTTATTACCTAATGTATCAAAGCTGTTTGAGAAGCTCTTAGCGTCAAAATTAATCCCAATTTTAAATGACAATGGGGGTATACCTAGTCATCAATTCGGTTTCAGGAGAGAGCATAGCACAATTGAACAAACCCATCGGATAGTAAACGACATAAGAAAAGCCTTTGAAGAAAGAAAATATTGCTCCGCTCTCTTCATAGATGTTTCTCAAGCTTTTGACAAAGTCTGGCATGTAGGCTTGTTACATAAATTGAAGCTAAACCTACCGGTTAATACACACAAGCTGTTAGAAAGCTACCTGGTCGGTCGAAAATTCATTATTAAAGAAGGTGATTTTTTAAGTTCTCCTCAGCCAATTGAAGCTGGAGTCCCTCAGGGAAGCATCCTGGGCCCACTTTTTTACTTAATATATACCTCGGACATGCCAACAAACAATTACACCCTAACATCAACTTTTGCTGATGATACAGCTTTTCTAAGCGTACACGAGAACAGTCGTGAAGCATCTCGATACCTGCAGGATCATATATTTCAGCTCGAACTATGGTTAAAGCAATGGAGGATAAAGGTCAATGAGCAAAAATGCGTACATATAACTTTCACCTTGCGTCGGGAAACATGCCCCCCTATTAAAATCAATAATCAACTAGTGCCTCAACAATTGCATGTCAAATATCTCGGAATTCATCTAGATCGGGGTTTAACATGGAAATACCATATTGAAGCAAAATTAACCCAAATGAAACTAAAAGCAATTCAAATTAACTGGCTTATTGGAAGAAATTCTGTTCTAAGTCTCGATTGCAAACTACTACTTTACTTTACTTTACTATGGGGCACTGCCTCGGCCTCTAATATTGAAAAAATTCAAAGGCGCCAAAATAAACTTCTTCGAATAATTACAGCTGCCCCATGGTATGTTAAAAACTCAAATATCCACAAGGATCTCAATGTGCCACTGGTAAAGACTATTATTACGAAGTATGCGGTAAAATACTTAAAAAGGCTAGAGTTGCACCCAAATCCACTAGCTCGAAATATTTTAAATGATACCGGCCACTCTCGCTTAAGGAGAAGAGACACTGCAGCACTTACCCATTAGGATGAGCGATAAACACCTTGATAAGTGAACAGAACCCGAGATGAAGAAAATTTTTGTCTGGCACTGGCAGGACATAAAATAAAGTATTAGGTTAAGATTTGATTAATTATTGTTAGTTCATATTTAATATATGAAGATTCAATAAATAAATAATGAAAAAAAAAAAAAAATTAGTCCTTTAATCCTTTCATGTGATAATTGTGATTTTGTGCGCGTTGTTTTTTTTTTTTTTTGATAACTGAAGTGATTGTGAGTCACTTTAAAAATAAATAAAACCTAAAGTAAGCAAAAAAAGTGGGGCTAGTAGAGGTTAAGTGATACTTGTGTATATCTAGTACTGTTAAGTATCAAAAGTATGTACTATACATTTCAGGTGCCACCCCAGTAACCAGATAATTTTTAGTGACTTCATAAATTTGTATAAGATTAGCGTGACTGACTGGGTAATCTTCGCCCAGCCCAACAACTTAAGCCAGACACTTCAAATTTTGTATGTAGACTCCCCACCAATGTGTAAATAAAAAAAGTAGAGACTTTTGGAAATTCAATTCATAAGGGATTAGAAATGGGTAAAAACGGGTAAAACGGTAACATAATATCTCGTGATCTAACAGAGGTAGACGTAAAATTCAAAAAATATCATTATTGAATCGAAAATTCAATTGTTATGTGTTTGGTTCTTTTTTGAAATTTGCACATTTTGGGTATAAAAAAGGGCCAAAATATAATTTTGGTACTTTTTTGGTAAACAATTTATCATCTTAAGTAAAAAGGATAAAAATAAAATTTAAATTTTGTTCTCTTGTGTTTAAAAGCTCTTATACAAATGTTGGTACCTTTTGGAAATTCGAATATAAAAAATATCTCTGGTACTTTTTTTATTAAGCTATTTTTATACTGAATATATGCCCAATAAAATAAGTAAATGTTATAACAATTTTATATGACGCCATGTAAGACAGATATTTGTTTTATATAGTTATGCAGCCGCGAGTGCAGGGGAAACAAATTTATTGGTACTCATCCCAACCCACCTCAACCCCCACCTACCTTAAACGGAAATATATATATATCATTTCTATGGCCTTTGGTATGTTTCAGTTGAAGGTTCCTTAACAATCCCCCCTCAGGAGCTCAAGTCGGATCCACGTCTGACTTATGTAAAGATATGTTTACATATGTTTATGTATATAATCACATAAGCTTACATATAATATAATAAGCATATATGATCATATCTACTTTTATTTGCTCAAGTAGGCAAAAAGATGGGGACAGGAGATGAGCATATATAGCATACATGGGCATACTGCATTACGCGTTTGAGTAATCTGTAAAAAGTACTGATTACTAAAAAAAAATCAGTACTCAGTAAATTTTACTGGTTATTGAAAACAAAAATCAGTATTCAGTAAATTTTACTGATTACTGAAAAAATATCAGTATTCAGTAAAAAGTACTGATTACTGAAAAAAAAAATGAGTATTCAGTAAATATTACTGATTTGTGTAAAAAAAATGCACTATTGATGCTACCTAAACGGTGTTAGGAATCATTCTTAGGAAGTTTATATGCTCAAAAAAGTTGTTTATTGAGATCTTACCCACATTTTTGTAACTGATTGTTTCCTTGAATTTTGAACGGGTTGCTACCTATGGACCTAAACAGGGGGAAAAAGGTAAAAAAATCAAATTTTTTAAAGTTTTTTTGCGATTTTGATCTGGAAGATGAATTTTTTTAGATTTTGTATGTTCACAACTTTTGTTCTTTATGGCAAGAGCTACAACTTTGTCTCAAGGTGAAAATCAAAATTCCGAACGGTTTGCAAGATATGAGCCTGAGAAAATTATCACTTTTTTTACAAAAATGACACCGAGGCCCAAAATCTTTAAGGGCAAGTTTAACTGCTTGTTGGCGTATCGTGACAAAAAGTAGACTTTTTGTGGAAATTCTTATAAGCTGTGTTGTAAGGTATCGAACGGTCGATGTAGACCGACAATTTGCTATAATATAAAATTTTGTTTCTCGACCTAATTTGCCATATATACAAATATGTACAAATGTTATAATAATTTTTTATATTTAAATTGCTTAAAACAATTTAAAAATGTCTTTTCGTAAAAAATCATTTATTAACGTTTAATGAAATAATTCTTTATATTTGTTGTAAATACGTTTGTGATTATTGTACAAAATCCGATGACACAGAATTTTCAGTCTTGTTAAATGTGTTTAATTTTAATATCCTTTTCGTAAAATCAAATTAGACAACATGTATTTATAAAAAACAATCAATTCATTACAATTTATTTTCACCCCCATATTCAATGCGACTGGCATTCTGGAGTTAAAATGTAGATTCACCCACTTTCCTTTACCAAACATATAGAAAAAAATTGTTTGAAACGTTTGATCGAAGTACAACATATGTTGGCCAAAATACCAGAACAAACTAAATAAAATGTTGTTGATTTTCACTCCTTTTATTTTTTGAACTCATCCTTTACTTTGATTGATATCATGTCCAATCTTGCCAAGGTTCGCATATTAGGCACAATAAATCTTTTCACAACCATTAAGCATGACAAGAAAGATTTGTTAGAGCAAAGAAACAAGAAGCAGCAGCAAAAGCAACAAAAATTTGTTTACTTTTTTTATAACAAATTAAAATGCCAACGAAGTTTGTTGCTTGCCTTTAAGCTTGTAATAAAAAATAAGTTTATTTACTTGCACCAGTAAAAGCAAGTAAAGGAAAGCAAGAAAAAAATTATACGAAACTGCATATAAAGGGTGATTTTTCCGCCTGCTAGAACTTATGAAAGGGTAAGCAAAGCTTTGACAAAAGACTAGGCAACTAATACTAGTCTGTGTTTATACGGCTCATGTTTTAATGACATGATTGCTACTTTATTGGCGAGAGGGACGAGAGGAAAAGAAACGAGTACACAGATGCATGTACTGTCAGTACGCATTGCCATTTCATTCGTTGTTTAATTTTGTTTTCGTTTTCAATATCAAACAAGTAAAAAAGTATAGTCGGTCAAGCCCGACCATATGATACCCTACACCACAGTATTTAAATACACATCATGCTTATGTGTCCATATAAACATGGATTTATCTATGTTTATAAACTTCATGAAAATCGGTTTGAAAGTTTGTGAGAGGCAGAAATTGCCCCCTACCTCCCCTTGTGGTCCTATTTTTGAAAAATGTATAGCTAATGTGTCCATATAGATATGGATCTATCTACATATGTTTTGAATTTAATTAAAATCGGTTTGAGAGGCAGAAATTGCCCCTATCTCCCCTCGTGGTCCTATTTTATTAAAAATGCATACCTTTTTTGTCCATATAAATATGTAGATATGGTTCTATCTATGTTTTAAATTTCATTAAAATCGGTTCGATAGTTTCTGAGAGGAAGAAATTTCCCCCTCTCTACCCTCGTGGTCCTACGATTCGGCCCATTTTCAATAGACTTGGTCCTTGTGCCAATAAGAGCCTATGACCCAAATTTTATTAAATTATCTCCAAAATTGCGACCTGTACTTTGCGCACAAGGTTACATGGACAGCCAGCCAGCCGGACGGACATCGTTATTTCGACTCAGAAAGTGATTCTGATTAGATCGGTATACTTTAAGGTGGGTATAGGACCACTATTTTAAGGCGTTACACACATCAGCACAAATGCATAATACCCTCTCCACTATTGTGGTGTGGGTATATAAAGCACACATGCATACGCACGACTATACAAAATAAAAAACATGTCAAACATGACATGAATCATTTGAACGCCAATGCATGTTCAAAGAAGAAAAAGGAAGAATCATGTCAATAAAACATAAGCCGTATAAACGCAGACCAAGAGCAAAAAATTGTAATCTGTCGTAGTAATGCCACCTGTTTATTTCTTCAGGGTACATGTAGTTACATTAGACCGGGTCGACCTCCAAACAAAAAAAAAAGTTGAGCCAGTCACCTCCTAGAATGAAAGATATGTCAATGAAGTTTCTAAAATAGGAAAAAAAATTTTTTGCCACGCCCCAACATACAGCACTTTTGGTCTTTTATATGAAGCCTTTCCATTTAAGGTCCGATCTTATCATATCGCATATCGTTGTTTATGGACTGACTGAAAAATTGGTCATTAGAGGGAATGGATCCGATATTTCTTTAAAGTCATCTAGAATTTGAAGTAACATTAAAAAGTATTAAATACAAAAAATAAACCCGTATTCTATCCATTAACAATGATATACGATACGATGAAATTGAACTTTAAATGGCGATGCTTTAGATATGTAACAAAAAGCCCAGTAATTTAGGGCGTGGCAAAAACAGTTTTTTTTAAATTTTTCACACTTAATTAATTTACCTTGGGCGTGACTATTGAAAATTTTTTGGTTTGTATGGGCTTCTACTTGGTTAAATGTAATATGTATGTGAAAAAGAAAAAAAAGGGGCTTAATTTGGAGGCGTGTCATAAAAGTGAGCATGTTAAAAGCTATACATACTAAGTTTTAGAAGGGCACGTGAAAATTATTTGACATTTTGGGGAAGGATCCGAGATGGCATAAGTGGCGCCCAGAATTTAAGCTCGGATTAAAATGTCACCAAAGGCAAAAATAAAGCCATTGTCAGTCCATGAACAACGATATGTGATATGACGATATCTGACTTTAAATGGCAGCGCTACATATAAAAAACCAAAAGTGCTGAATTTTGGGGCGTGGCAAAAAAAAATGTTCCTGTTTTCGAAACTTCATTGACATATCTTTCATTCTAGGGGGTGACTGACACAACTTTTTTTTTCGACCCACCTTAATGTACATGTATTATTGCCACCACCGTTTACATGAATTCGCTTTGAAATCATCTAAAATTACTTTGAAAATCAGTCATTGATTTGCGAAACTTTAAGACAGACTTCGAGACTTTTTTTTTACACGCAGTCGACTAGTAGGGACTGGTAAATCGATTTCGATTCCAATCAATTTTTCGCAATCGAATTTACGTATACGATTTTATACTAAAATCGATTATTGGGCTTTTGAAATCGATTTTTTTATTTTTATCAAAATTTTGGAAATTTTTAATTTTAATCTTAATTAAATAGATAAATTATGGGTATGCACAATTTGTAGGTGGTATGCTTATGAAGTTTTCTAAGTTTAAAGTTGTAGTTTTACGTATTTACTACATATTAATGCCCTTGGTATGCTTTTAACTTTAATATAGGAGCTCTTGTTCTTCAAAAATTAAAGTCATCAATGGACAGTGAACAAAACAATCCAAACATATCGTACCGAACCAAACTCTTAAGGTCAGCTTTGTGAAAATCAACATATTATAGAAACACAACAGGTGAATTAAGCCATGGCATTCCTGTGAAAATGCGCTAATATTCAAACGGACCAGTGTGTGAGCGATATTTAAATCTAGTTATAATTAGAGTCAAAAACAAAAAGTATGTAATTTATCCTAACAAATACGAAATTACAAGCAAAAAAATCTGCATCTTTCCGACATCAATGGCATGCAAACATCCTAATACAGTAGAATCCCGATAATTCGTAATCGCAAGGCACCGGCCATTTCTTACGAATTATAGGGGTTTTTGATTTAGCGGGGTGTCGATTTAACGGGGCTAAAATAAAAAAAATTCGAATTTACAAGGTTTTTCAATTTATTTACTTAAACGATAAAAAAAAACATAAAAAAATGGTTAAAAAGAAAAAATATATAAAAATTGTTCATGTAACAAACTGATCTTAAGAAATTAAAGAAACACGCAAGAAAAAAAACCCACGCAAAAAAAAATAGCGGTAAACAAAAACTCATTCTTTCCATGTTTCTGTTGTTTTTATTACGAATTATAAGTGGTAGTTAAGGCTGTTACACACTATCCCACAAAGTCTTACGTATTTTTCAAAAATGCTTCCCTGATCTAATTATTCTTTGAACATTTTCAAAAAACAATAACAACTTATCATGACAGGGTTGCATTTTCGTAAATTACTAAAGACTTTGTGGGATAGTGTAAAACGGCCTTTAGCAAACAATTACGATTTATAAGAGGCAAAGAAGATTTTATTTGAAAAAAATTACGAATTAGCGAGGGGACCAAAATGTATGAAAATTTTACGAATTGACGCGATTTTTTCAAGGAACCGACAGTTTATTACGAATTATCGGGAATTACGATTTATCGGGGTACGAATTATCGGGATTTGACTGTAGTAACTTAGCAAAGAAACATTCCGTCGTAGCCCAAAATTAAACGTCCAGAATTATTTTCAAATGTTAAATTTTCAAAAAAAAAAAAATTCGCTTAAAATTTTATTTTCGAGTGTTATTTTTATTAATTGTGGAAAAAAATTTAATAGAACTCATAGCACACTATATAGAAATGGTGCTCCAAGAGGTCCTTTATAGGAAATAATTTTTAAACTCAAAAAATTATATTTAAAAAATGCAATTTTTAAAAATTAAAAAAGTGGACTTTATAGACGTTGGATCAATATAGTGAAATGGTTTTATCTAGTCCTTGTACAAATGTTCACAAAGGAAGAGCTGCAATATTTAATTTTATTCTTCCTTTATACCCATTTTTATAAATTACTCTCATACAAATCTCCTCCAAAATACCAATTTATTCCAATAAATCAACTAAGAAGAGCTCTCATATGACTAATTGATGTATTTTTTATACAATTTGAATGGAAAGTTTTTTTTTCTAGAAAAACTAAAAAATAGCTATAAAAAATTAGAAACTAAATACGAAAACACTTTAAAGTTAATTGTCATATTCACAAAACCCCATGTATCGTTGTATGGATTGTATATTGTATTAGAACACATAGCTCACTATTGTTTTTTACACAACATACAATCGATACAATGATACAAGGGGTTTTGTGAATACGGCAAATTATTTTTCATTAAATAATACACTACTTGAATATTTAAGAAAAAATGAATTTAAAATCTCAGCGATCGATATTTTGCGATTTTTGGAAAAAAGATTTTTGTTTGTCATTCCTTTTTTTTGAATTTCTTAAAACCACAATTAGTATATTTTATCCATTATTTTTGTCTTGGCAAACTCACCTTTGATAGCTCAAATTTTAGTGAAGCTTATTCTTTAAACCAATTTTTTTTCGTTTAATTTATGCAAACAAATTTTCAGCGCTGGCAAATTCATAATTTGTTAGCATTTCAAAATGTTTTCCATCTGTTAGCTAGTGAAAGTGTAATGTAACATTGGTTTTAAACGCATTCACACCTTGTTGATTTTGAATGCCGTACAAAGTGTTTAACGTTACTTTGCTCAAGAGCCACTCTTTTAAGTAGTTTCCTACACCTACAAACCTGCATTAATGTAGGCAAAAGGAAAAGACATAAAATTTCCAACACGTGCTTTTTACCATCAACACTACCTTCTAGCGTTCCCAAGGAATATTAATAGAATTCGTGAAATTTCTATGATACACTTCAGTGCGGCTACTTAAAGTAAGAAAAATTATAATAATTTTAAAATAAAAACTTTATGTTTTTGTTTATGTTAAATGCAATATTTAGCTGTTGTTTCTAAATAATATTCACACAAATCCTTTAGCTTAATTATAAGCTTAACATAATTTGTTTATGTTGTTAAAATAGTTATCAGCAGGGAAACCATAAATATGCCATTGTGCGACCAATGAAGGCAGAAAAAATATATTTATCCGATTTAGAGCTTTTTATGAATTTTGGCATCGATTTGTTAGTGCATATTTTTGCATATTTTACCCTTTACAGTATTTTTTTTGCATAATTTAGTTAAAAGAGCCTTTTTGCAGCATTTTTTAAGTTCTTAGCCCATATTTTGCCTTTTTGAGGCACATTTTGATACATGTTGAATTTTTTAGATGCCTACAAGAGCTTTCGTAGCAAACCAAAACAATTTTTTTTGCGGAATATTGGCTCTTGTGTTTTAAATATTTATCTGTTTACCCAACATGTTGCTTCAATTTCGCCATCTGCATTTAATTTTTACTCGAAAATTGTAAGAAAAAGCAGGTGGTCATTAAAGACAAATTTTGTTTTAAACTTAAAATTTGTTTATATCAATAAGCAAAAGTTAAGGAAAAATCAATAATAAACGTTTTGTGCGTAATACACAGAAATCTGGAGAAAACTTTTAATATACTGATCGACTCAGAATCACTTTTTTAAGTGATCCAACCATGTCCATCCGTCCGTATTTGCTGGTCCATTGTTCATGTTAACATTGTGCGCAAAGTAATTGTTGCATTCTGGTAGGTAACTTGATAAAATTTGGTAAATACATTTTAATTTTACTAAGGACCAAGTGAGAATCGATCAATAAATTCACATATTAACCATAAAAACTATTTGCCAAATTAGACTCTTTGTGTCCGTAAACCATCTAAATATGTTGTGTTTATATTTAATTCGCCCCAAAAATATTTTACTGCTAATTCAATTCTTTTTAAATCAGTTCACATTCTCCTAAAATTTCCATCAATATATTATTATTTTCTTAGAATTTATCTAAACAGGCTTTCAAGGTCATTTGTATTTAAATAAAAGATTATTTATTTATAATTTTTTCATCCTACGTTTCGTTGGTATTTTCCAACTTCATCTGGGATTTTTCAGTTTATTAAATATTTAATCTTTGTTAAATTTACATTTAATAATAAAAAACACACAAGTTTTACAACATAAAACACGAAATTGTTTAAAATTATTTAAAAATAAAAATAAAAAAGTAAATAAATATCACAGGTTTTTCATTAGTAATTTATCACAGTTGAACTAAAAAAAAATATAGTTTTTATAGCTTTCACTTTCTTTGAAAAGTAAACATTAATAAAAAATTTAGCGAACGTCTTTTAAATCACTTTAAGACAAATATTGAAAAGTGTGTTTATATCTACATAATAATCGGCCTAAATAACTCTGATATGAATTTTAACCTCTTTACATAACTTTGCTTCTGTGAGCCGTTTACTGCTCATCATTTCAAATATCGAAAATTCGACTGTAAATAAATTTGAGTTTGGGCTTTCCCTATAATAATTTTAGGATTGTTTTTATTACATGGAACTGTTATTAAATTGTTGAATATTTTGTTTTCAAATAAGCAATTTTTTAATTTTTTGGGGCATATTTTTAACAACTTTCAGGATATATTTTCAAGTTTATACTCCATATTTTATGCGCATAAAACGCGTTTTTAGAGCATTTTTCTGGTTTCCCTGGTTAACAGCTATGTTTTCATAGCCCTTAAAAAGGTACTTTTTTTCTTTACAAATATTCGATACAGTCTAAACAGCATTCCTATTTAGTGTTGCCAGAACTTTTAGAGGTAAAATCAGCAAAAAACCATAATTTTTCATCAAAAAATCTGCAAAATCAGCATCAAGATTTTAAAAATCTTCAAAACACATTTCTTACATTTTCATTCTATAGAATCTGGGAATATATTTCTCATGGTGAGTACATGTATTATAAAAATTTTTCATATTATTCGAATGTGTATTCTAAGTCAAATTACAATCCTCAATAGCTTTTATACTTTAATAGTCTTATTCCTTCAATATTTTCCAAGTATAAGGTATAAAAAGGGAAATATTTGTTTGAACTTTCAACACAGAAAAGTTTTAAAAATGTGTTCTGTTTTAATTTACGATGCGATTTCATTTATTAACATAATATTTTTATTTCATATTAAATGAAAATTGTAAAGAAAATGATCAGGTATGCTCTAGGCTTCGGCTCGAATTGAAAACCAATTATTTTTTTAATCCGCATAATTCATAAATTTGTGTTTTCAAATCCACATGTTTTTGTGTATTCGATGTTTTTGTTCGAAAAAAAACTTTTGTTGAACTAAAGATCTCTAACTTTCTAACCACAGCATGATAGCAACGTCTAATATTTATTAAAAACCGTGAAAGCTGTAAAGAATTACAGGAAAAAAATCGATTCTATCGCGAACATGGCTAAAATTCGCGAAAAATTGCAAACTTTTAAACAAACGCTAAAATTTATTTGATATCGCTAAATGTGGTTAAAAAAACAAAATGTCGGAAAGTAACAAAAAAAATTGCAAAAATAGCGAAATTTCGCGAAAATTTATAATATTTAAACAGGCCATACAATTGATTAAAAGTCCCTAAAACAATAAGGAATGGCAAAAATTTTGTAAAAATTGCAAGATAAGAGGAAATGCCCAAAAATTTGCTAACAGCGGCATGATAGCAAAGTATACCATTTAGTTATTATAAATAGTTTAAGCTGTAAAGAATCAGAAAACTTACAGCTAAAATTCGCGAAAAATTGCAAAATTTTAAACTCAAAAACTTATTTGAGATCGCTAAATCGATTAAATGTTTGCACTAACGATTATATGATTCTGTAAATTGTGGTTAACAACATGGATAAAAATTAAAGTCAAGTGGCATCACTATCAAAAGAGTGGCAAAATAACGAAAAACAACAAAGAGGAATAAAAAAAAACAAATAAAATTAATAAAACTAAACAGAATTTTTTTTGTTTTTTTAAGAAGATAAGCAAAACATTTAACTATTAAATTAAATTCAAATTATTTATTGGCCATTTTCAAGTTATATTATTTCTTTTAACTAAATTTTAACAATAAATAAACAACACTAAAAAAGTTGTGACTTTACGATAACAAGTGTTGTTTAAAATGTTACAGAAAAGCAAAATCATTAATTTGCTTGTTAAATTTTTTAACAATGACAACTATTGCTTAAATTAAGTACAGAAACGCACTACTGAAGTCATCAAAAGGTTCGAAAAATATATATTTTTTATCCTAATGGCATCACTGGTTAACACCTATTTCATTTTTAGCAGTATAATTGATGAACTGTCTTTTATCTATGAAATAAGAATTACGCGCCACCATGAAAATAAAAAAAGGTTAAGTTTAAAGATTTTCATTTGTATATTTAAAAAGAATAAATTCACTTTGTAATTTGTTACTGCTTTAATTTAGATCGTTTTATCTTGATACCTTAAGTTAATAAGGGTAAATAAGCAAAACGTAATTTTTTTAATTTAATTTTTTCATAAAAAAATAGGCTTTAAACAATTTAACATTTAAATCAAGCAATGCTGCGATTATCCTGTATTCAGTCCTGTCAATTAATTTTATTTTAATTTACCCCCCCTTTCCCAAGCAAGTACAAGTTCGAAAAACTTAATACACTCACACTTCTCTTCTACATTCACAAAATTTTTTACTTTCAGCCAATCAGCTGTTTTCTCGATTTTTCGTTGATAATACGTATACACTACTTGCAAGTAATTACTTGCATGTGGAAACGTAGGGTTATGTACAATTATTTTTTTATTGAATAGTATGTCTTAAACTAAAACTCAAAAGGCCATATTTAAAATTTTGAAAATTTTACAGGAGAAGCAAAAAAATGATAAATTGCCTTAAACTGTTTACAATTTATTTTTCTTCTGTTTTGTCTTAGATATCCTACAAGTTGATTTGAGAACTGACAACGTTGCATATGTATTATGCAAATTGTTGGTTAGGTCTTATAGCGTTAATCATCGAATCTTTTGTTTTTTGTTAATAAAATCGCTAATTACAAGTTTAAAAGAAATTAAACAAGTGTTTAATTTTCATTGCTATTAAAGATGCCATATATTTACTATCTTCGTCGTATAGATAAATTAATAAATTAACCAGATTAACGGATTCATAATGCTACAGTTAGAGAAGGATAAAATAACGACACATTCTCTTCAAGCGTTTTCTCATTACGCGATTATCTTTTTCCCCAACGAAAAACTGAACATTAAAGAAATTTGATTTTCTCAATGTCTCATTTGCTTCTATTCTGTCGCAAAGCTATTTATTTTCATTTTATTTGCCGTACATCAGCTGACTATCAACTTTTACATATATTTTGAGAGGTGCTGCCAACCTAAAGCAATGTTTTTGTCGGTTCATTGAGAAACCCAAAATTGTTGACAGATAGTTTATCGGTTTAATAAATTTATGTTTACATTAAGTAACATACAGTTTGTCGGTACAGTGAGAAAATGGCCATATATGTCTTAAAATAATTACAAGAAAAAATATAAGTGATGTGAGCAGCAAAATTAAATGTTTTTAAATATGACGACGTTGCAGCAATTTAGCAATATTTATTATGTAATTTCAAGTTTAGAATTAGAAATTTTTAGAAAAAATCGCTACACGGCAACAGAAATAAGAAATATTTTCCTTTTTCCCTTAAAGACACATTTTTAACACAAATCCCTACACAAAGAGAAAAATTCACTGAGCGAGATGGTAAGCCAATCTTTAACATTTCTCCCTTTTAATTGATAAGTTACTAGCGGACCCGGCGAACTTCACCTCGCCCCAATTTTAAATGCCAAAATGACACCTGTCAGATTGCGCAAAGTCTAAGTCTACGTATAACGCCATCTATCTGATTTTGGCTGAGAACTTTCTATTTTTTTATTTGGAAAGCCATTAAGGTATAATTAAACACAAAATTTCGTACAAAAAAATCAATTTTCGATTTTTTTAATTTTCCGACTTCTGCGGAGAGATTTTCCAATTTTCCGCATTTCGCATTTTCTGCAATTTTCCATGGTTTACACTAAGAACTTTCTATTGGTTGATTTGTAAAGCCATTAGGAATAATTTCACACAAAATTTCATACAAAAACTCGATTTTCGCTTATTCCAATTTTCCGACTTTTTATGAGTTACTATACATTTTTTACAACATTTTTATATACATATTGGATTTTGCCACGCCCCTCCGCCCGCAGGCCGAAAATCAAAAATCAGACTTCACAGTGTCGCCTGAATATTCTGAAGATTCCCTGAAAATTTCATCAAAATCGGCCCAGCCGTTTTAGGGTCCACATACATAGATAGATAAGTTATAAACCTTCTACGTTTAAAGCTAAATTTGTTTACTGTGTATAAGCAATGATAAAAAAATCATTAAATAAATATACATACATACATACATATGTATTACACTTGAAAAATCTATAAAAATAAAAACGCTTTATTACATTTAATCTGAAATATACTTAATTGTTTGTTAGGAATTATTTTAAATGCTAAACTATATAAACCTGATCATTGCAACGCCTACAGTAATAACCGCTTTAATATTGGAAAATACATAAGATATCAGGGTGTTTTATTGGCGGAATAGCTTGAAATTTTTTAAAAATCTGTGAACTATGCAGCAGTAGCAATAATGTAACACAGGCCTTTGGTAGTAACGAGGGCTCATTACCCTATGCATTACCCTAAGACAATAGCATGGTGGCGACGTGGCGTGGTTCTTAAGCCCCCTGACCACCATAACCCTGGAAAAAAGGATAACATCATGGCAAAGGGCAGACAGCTACCACCCCATGGTAAAAAAAAGGTAGGAATCCATGATACGCAAGGTTCCCCACCACTACACCAAATACAGAGAGGTCTTTTTTAGGCAACGACAGATGGCAGTCCCATTCTCCTAGGACTTGCTGCAGCAGACCAATAATCCACTTAGCTGGAACAAACCCCGATTAACGAAACTGATACAAAGAAAAATAATAATACAGAATGGATCGATACTTCAAGAACTAGGACTGTGAAGTAAAATCTTACATGGGAATATGCGAAAACAACTTCAACAAATCGTGTTAGATGAATATGCTTTGTGGAAGCCATATGCTCCTAAAAGGGGTAATGGAGAAAAAAAAGAGATCTATTAAAAAAGGTTTGAACAAAAATATTTATTTTTTTTTTTTTTTAATGAAACAAAATGTAGATACATAAGTAAATTTTAATTTAATTAAATAAATAAAAAAAAAGCTAGAACAGAAAGTAAAAAGAGATTTTATAATTAAAAAAAACTCAATTTGCAGAATTTTTGTGATTTCTAATTTAGAAATAGTAAATATTATTTTTTTTTTGCACATTTCAATCCTGCTGTTAATTAATTTTATGTACCTTTCAGCGTCATTTTTTTTTTTTTTTTTGGTGTTAAAGATTTTGTTGGATTTCCTTGTTGTCTTTGGCACACGAATATTATACACCGTATATACATACACACAATCCCCTTGAATAAAATCCACGTAAAACGGACACATTCAACTAAATAAAATTTACATTAAAAAAAAAATTGAAATGAACAGCAGAGTACCACAGATTTAGTCAAACCATTACAATAACAGGACAAAACAACGCAGCAAGAAGCACACACAGCAAGGCATCGTACCGCAGGAAAATTAAATAAACTCCAGATCAAGATAGTCGGAAGATAACAATGTAAAGTACATATTTTTGTTTGCAGGGTTGGGCAGTATTTTTAAAACCACCGCCTTTTTTTAAATAAAAATACGTATTTTATATTTTAAAGCTGAATTCATCCAATGTTTCAAAAATATTTGTCCGGACCCATTTCGAATAATTTGTTTGGAAAACTTTCATACGAAATACGAGGCTAATTATTTTACAACGTGTCAGAATAGCGGCAGATTGCAGACGCAATTTTCTGTATTTTTAATAAAAAAATTAATAATTTATGAAATAAGCTTTAGTGCAACTGATTCGTTAAGGGCCAAATACACTTATCAGCTTGTCATGCAGGCGAATTCACTCGCTTACGTGTGATGGACTTTATAGTCGCCGTCATTTCTAAATTTTGTATCCAGCATCGTCATACATACCAGAGCACTGCAAAAATCACAATTTGCTTTGATTTACTCATGCGCTTAAATTAGCATAATTTCTATGCCTGCAAAACAAAGTTCAATGTTGGTAATATTGACATCGTTTCGTAAACATTTTATTTGTGCATGTGTGAGTTTGATGATTGAACGTGCTTTGTTTGCATTCATTGATGCGCACGCTAAAGCACAATTGCTCAAAATCAAAACGCAGGCATTCGGAAGGTCCACACCATGCGTTTATGCGTCTGTCCTTTTTATGCATCTGAGAAAAATGTAAAATCAGTGTAATTGTAATAATTAAAGAACGAAGCTAAACATGGTAAAGGCCCAAATACACTGATCAAAGTGTGACACCGACAACGCTTGATGAAAAATCAAAAAATTTAGATAGCTATGACGTCGAATATTACGTTCAGCACACGTACACGTTGAATTCGCCGGCTGGACAAGCATTTGACAAGTGTATTTGGCCCTTAAGAATGACAAAGCCAATACGCTGCATTTAAAAGCAGCAGCGAATGCGTGTGAACGCAAATGTGTGTATTTGATGGTGTTCATAAAACTGGGTCTACAAATGACATAAAATACTTAACATTATAACTAATATGATGTTAGTGGTATATTATACCATGTTATAGCATGGTTGTTAATGCATATGTTTTAACAACGCTTTTATAACATCATATTATAACAGCAAATCATGTCAGTTTTAGACGGGGAGTAAAATCGAATTTTTTGCAATCACTCAAAGCCGCTCTCTGATACATACAAACAGTACTTAATGAGTACATGTTTTGTTTTGTATTTGGGCCTTTGCAATTGAACCAATACAAGCAGAAAATCAAGACGAATTCACTAGAAGGTGGGGTCAAGTCAACAGCTGGTTTTTTCATGATCGGGTTGTCAAAGTTTGAATACAAGCTACAGTTTTTTATGCAAACAAACATTTTTATTACCTACCATTATTATTGACAATCGGACCACAAAAGCAGCTTTGTTGTAGAGTTAACCTCATCCTCTATCAAATTCGCCTTGCTGAAAATGTTCCGAACAAAATTAATACTCGCCTTTGCTCTCTCTTTTAAGAAGAGCGACTTCAAAAATTTTGTATTTAAAATAAACGAATTAAATTTACATTTTTAATTTGTCAAATACATTAATGCACATAATTTGCCAACCCTGTCTGGATGTTTGTATGTAGTATATGTATACCGGACTGTACTTCGCTCTAGATTGTACTCGTATTAACGTGGAGTTTAAATTAAATCATTTACATTTTTCTTATTTAATTAAAATGTCATTTTCTTCTTTTTAATTGTTCTTTTTGTTCTTTCGCAATCAAAGGGATTTTTTTGTTGGTCGAAAATAAAAAAGAACTGCAAAAGTTTAAGAAAAGGGAAAGTATTATTGTATCATTTGGATGTTGTTGAAGATTTATTTGCAGTAGTTTTTAATAATTTTTTAATAAAAATGTTGCCTTTTTTGTAAATTTTAATTTATAACTTTTTTCCTACAAATATTTGAAATAAAACAGAGAACTTTTCCCCCTCACTGTAGATAAGTTATAAATTTTATGTTAAATATGTATTTTTACAAGTGTTTCAAAACATACATCGCCAACTTCTGCCTGAGGAAGATTAACTTCGCAATATGCGTTTTCTGTTAAAAGGACATCAAAAGAATAATTTTCTTTTGTTAGCTTTAACAATCAAAATTATCAAGAAGACAACCATAATTTTTTCATTTTCTTTTTTTTATGTAGTTCAAAGATAGAGTTTTTTTTAAATGCAACCCCTTAGCGAACGGTATTCTACATGAGCCAGTGAAAAGGATGTAGATACACTGAGGTCCAAATAAATAAAACCTTAAGGCGTTATTTGAAATTAAAAATTATAAATACAAGCAGTTTTTCTAATATGTAGTTAAGTTGGTTTAAAGTGATGTTAAAGCATTGTTTTTGATCCAACTCTAATACATAAGAAATTACTTTTATTTCACCGAAACGAAAGAACTGACTTCGTTAAGGGGTTAATACACTACTCAATACTCAAAGCAGCTTACTGTCACTTAGCTCAGCTGCAAAAGTCGATCAAGTATCTGAATTGGAATATGTACCAAATTAGATTATGTATAAATGGCAGTCAGTTTCGATCTGACACATTAATACCCAATTTTTAGGATTGATATTAATATATTGATATGTTTAAAATCGTTTTAAATATAAAAAATTATTATTCACTAAACTATTGAATGTAACTTATGGAATTCATCGATCTAGTACATTTAAATTCGTTTTAAGTTCCCATTGGAAAAACTTAGCAAGGTGGTCTCAATATTAAGCGAATACAACTACAACAGGCAAAGCCAAGGACCATCTATAAGGTCTGCTTACTTGTACAAAAGCAGCATTTCTCAATTTCAGACAAACTCAATTTAAACCATGGAAAGATTCACAATCGAACAACGCGTTAAAGTTATTCAGGCTTATTATGAAAAAAGGCGTTCAAATCAAAATTTATATCGTGTAATTCGTGATTTTTTCGGTCAATTTAATCGTACAATCGGAAAAATCGTGCAAAAGATTGTGCAAACAGGGTCTGTAGGAGATGTGAAAACACCAGTCCCTCCTGGTACAGCTCGTACTGCAGAAAATATTGCTGCTGTTCGCGATAGTCTTGCTGAAGAGCCGTCCACCTCAACTCGTCGTCGTGCCTCATAATGCACCTCTCACGCTCGTCGTTGATGAACATGATGCATAAAAACTTGCATTTACACGGTTACAAGGTGCAATTGACTTTAGAACTAAAGCCTCTTGACCATTCCAAACGTCGTCAATGGTTAGAATGGTGCCAAGAAACGGCAGCAGTGGTGGTCAATTTTCGAAGAAAATCATCTCCAGTGATAAGGCACATATTCACCTCAGGGGATTCGTGAATAAGCAGAATTGCCGCTTTTGGGCGAATGACAATCCAAGAGAGATTGTCGAAAAACCAATGCATCCACAAAGAGTGACTGTTTAGGCCAGTCAGGCAGTTGTGAAAGGTGTTCGCTATCGTGAGATGACAAAGAACTTTAGATGGCCCGAAGTGGAAGATATGGATGTGGACGATATGTGGTTTTAACAGGACAACAGGTGCAACGTGCCATACAGCTAAGAAAACAATGGCTATTTTGCGCGCCAAATTCAATGGCCGTGTTAACTCACGTGGTGACAATGTCAATTGGCCGCCAAGATCATGTGATTTGGCACCGTTGGACTTTTTTCTTTGGGGTTATTTAAAAGAAACGGTGTACGTCGATAAGCCAGCAACAATTCAAGAGCTAAAGGATGCGATAATTCGGCACATTAACAGCATAGAACCTCAATTATGACTCAGCGTCATCGAAAATTTGGACCATCGGATGGAGGTGTGCCGCCGAGGTCATTGCGGCCATTTAGCCGATATTTTGTTCCATACATAACTGAACCATACCAATATTATCATAATAAAAAGAAATGACAAAATTTCCTAAATAATTTGTGTTTTATTCAAAATCAACATCGGCGAAAAATTATACGAATCTCGTCGAGGCAAATAATATACTAAGATAACTCTGCGGTACAGTCATTTTGCGTTTTGCAATTTGAATGAAAATGTTTACTAATTTGAGGCCGCTGATTTCAAATCAAATCTCCATTTTCCTCTATCAGCTCTACTTTTCGAGACATACCGTTATGTTCAAAATTAAGGCACGTTCACTACATATATTGGAATAACTTGACAACGGTAAACGATATTCACTTAAAACAAATCCGAAACTCGGCAAAAATATTATCCTTAAGCCTTGCTTACATTGTTTTTAAATACGCCCTGTAGTTTCATATCGTTGAATTTTTGAAAAAATTCTTTAAAAATGCATATAAAAAATAAAAATGCGACAAAAAATCACAGTTTTGGTCTAAAAACATTTAGCTTAACATTTTTCGAATGAAATGAGGTTTATTTCATTGTTATCGGTGCACGACTTTTAATTTTATTCACAATTCACTAAGAAAACTGAATACAAATTGCCATACAAAGAGGAAAAACGTTCATGACACACACATATTTAAAATGTTATTTTTGCAGCAACTTACAAATTTTGTTAACTTGTTCATTGTGTTAAAATTTTCATCCTTCAGTATAAATTTCAATTTAATTGAATAGTTTAATTAGAAATAATTCTCAAAATTGTCTAATAAAAACAGCTTATATATCCTGAAACAAATGTATTGTATCGTTTATTTTAGAAAAGCATAAAAAATTTCCTTAAGCAAAGTATATGAAAATACTCTGGCCTTAAGTTTTATTTTCTTTCAATAGGGTTTATAGTTTTTGTCTAACTCAAGGAAACATTTATTGTTCCTTTACAAATTGTATTTCTTTACTATTTCCTTTAAAATTCATGAGAAATTCAAAATATTTCCGCATTTGAAAAAAAGTGCACTTTTCTTTTATTCGCTCATTCAGTCATTCATGTGCATACGCGATGAATGCAACAACACCGGCAAAAACAAAAAAAACAGCCACAATAACTCTACATATGTTACTTAAAGGGTGGTCCCACCATAATGCACGCTGTTAATTGTGAGTCACTCCTTAACGTCAAGTTTTTTGCCCAACTTTGACATTTCTTCGTTTCAGTATTTGACAAATTAAGCAATGGAGAGGTACACAATTGGTTGGTTGAACAGACAGAAGTGAATGGTGACTTTACAAAGAAAATCATCTTCAGCGATGAGACACACTTTTAACTCAGTGGATTCGTTAACAAGCAGAATACCCGGATTTTGGGCAGAAAGAGTGACAGTTTGGTGAAGCTTATGGGCTGGTGGCGTCCTTATTCGAAAATGAGGTCGGCCAAGCAGTTACCGTTAATGGTGTTCGCTATCGCGAGATAATAACGAACTTCTTGTGACCAGAAATTAAGGATATCCACCTGGATTATATGTGGCTTCAACAGGATGGTGGCACTTGTCACACAGCCAACGAAACAATGACTCTTTTGCGCAAGAAATTAAATGGTCGTGTTATCGCAAATTGTGGCGATGATAATTGGTCGCCGCGATCATGCGATTTCACACCGTTGGACTTCTTTCCTTAGGGATATTTAAAGGAAAAAGTGTACGTCAATAGCCAAGAACAATAAAAGAGCTAAAGTATGAGATAATTCAGCGCATTAACGACATTGAACCACAATAATGTCTCAGAGACATTGAAAATATGGACCGTCGGAATGAGGTATGCTACCGAAGCCGTTGCGAGCAATTGGCGGATATTTTGTCTCACAAATAATTGTCGTAGATCCTTCTATCACAATAAAATTTATTAAGATAATTCTCGGAAAACTTTTGGTTTTATTTCCAATTAACATCCTTTGTTTTGGTTGGACCACCCTTTATTTTAAACTGCAGGAATCGAACATTAAGCAAAAAACCTAAAAAAGACAACAACAAAAAACAAAAAGCGTGAGTTTGGCAAATATTTGGAATGTAACGTCTACCCACACTTTCCCAAACAAACTAGATACAAATGCTTGTACTTAAGTAGAACGAACGTGCAAATGAATGTAGTATTTGTGGCAATAACAGCACCAAAAAAAAAATGTAAGTGTTGCCGAATAATTTATAAACGTAAAATCGTAATGCACAAGAAGTGCAACGTGGCAGACATGAATAATGAAGTGAAAAAAAATCTACTGCCACTATCTACTACACCAGCAAAAAAAGGTTTAATATATTTTTTTTAAGCAACAAAATTTGTGATCACTTTATAACTTAGATTTTCGCTTTGAAAAAAATAAACAATTATATTCGCTGTGCGCCAACTAATAATTCAGAATCGGCATGTGAGATAACGCGAGATTGCATTAACATTCAAGCTACGCATTCATTTTCAATATTATTGTTCAATATCACTGGTCTACAAATTCGGAAAAAAGATTGACTGCAGAAACGAAGCATGTTTTTTAACTAATCTGGATGCGCTGAATTCGAATCTACACTACAATTTTATAATTATTAATTTTACAGAAGCCGTTTAAGCATGTCAGAGAGATGGTGTGTTACTGATTCAAGTTATTTTTGCTTTGTGTGTGGTGAATTTTTTGGTTGGAAAAAAAGGATATGCAATATCAGAATCATTAAAATATACATTTACATTATTTTGGTTTTGCAGTCAGAAACTTGGACAAACCGTGGACACCGACAATGTTTTGCATAATCTTGATTCGCATTTAGATTTTTTTCCAAAAAAAATCTCGGTGCAGTGAGCGCGAAACAAGGGGAGCGTGCTCACCAAGATTTAATGAAAATCGAAAGAATTTATCAAGGATTTTGAAACTAAATCATGCTGGGAGACTATTGCTGGACTCTAATACGTGAAACCGAACCAACAAAATACAAGCGACAATCAAATAACGCCATTCTCTTTTAAAAATTCATTGATTTTTAAATAAACTAGTGATTTTTTTATGTAAGAAACGAATAAAAACATTTTTTTGTTTCTCGAAAACCTGACGTGATAGGAAAAAACCAATATCAGATTCGAATTCAGCCTACCAAATTACCCTAGGAAAGATATTTGGTTGATCCAGTCCAAAACCTTGTTGGCTAGTATAATGGATACTGTAAAATTAAATTGACTGCGTTTATATACTATTAGTAGGTGGCACAATATATTGGCCCAGCAAAGATGTTTCAAGATTTGGAAGCAATAAACACGTATACTGCATCCCAACCGCTTCCTTTTTTGCTTCTAAAAATTACTGCCTTACTCTACTGATTTAAGAAAAGATCTCTTCAGATCTCTACAGCAGAGCTTCTACGCGAGCAACTCCAAGCAAAAATCATGTAATATTTCATAGAAGTGTAAGCGCTTCACTCCGAATTCTCCCTTAGATTATTGCTTCCGAGGAAGCATCAGTTTTTGCTGGGGGATAAAATCAAAAGTCATTTAATTTATATTGCTCAAAAAGAAATATATTTGGATGTGTTGACAGCATTGTACCATAGGGTTATGTTTGCTTTGGTTTTGTTTTGTTTACTTTTTCATGTATTCAATAAAAAAAAAACTGAGCCACATACTCTTTGTTTTTTATATTGCCCAACTTATTGAATAATGTGCAGCAAATCGAAAAATTACAACATCAATTAAGTATGTACTCAATAATCTTGCAAATATATGGGTACCTTTAGCTGTCAAATTTATTTTTTTGCGTTGAATCCCTAATAATTTGACAAAAGCACACAAAGATAATGCAGAGATGTGCTTACACAGGGGTCCACCTGAGATTAGATATAAGATTTTTATATCAGCAAACGTCAAATTCAATCGCAGAGAGTAGGTATTCAGCCTTATTGGGGTTGTGGTTTTCGTAAACAAACGTGTCGTTTTTTGTAGTAGATTAAAGAGCACATGTTGTGTATTACTTTAATCTATTACACAGTCGTATACGACAACGACAACCACAATAAGGCCGATTATCTTACGTGTGGACTCTCAAATAGTGTTAATATCAATATTATTATAAATATTATCAGACAGTTGTTATGAGAAATCTTATAAGATGAGCTGTCAAAAAATTTTTTTAGTGAAAATAGTGAAAATCTTGTGATAAGTACTTAAAAACAATATTTTTAACCATAAAAAACAAGAAAAAAAACTAAAAAAAAGAATAAAAACGACACAAGTTTACTGCACGGGAATCCTTCGATTATGAAATTTCCCCTTGTTTTATATTAAGATTAACATGAAGAAATGCGTTATCTCATTCTGCCGACGGGAATCCCCCCTATTGCGAATTTCAATGTCGACTTAAATGACGTCGACACCGCAGTCATGGCATTACCGCCGTCAATATTTACGATTACCGATTGCTATTGACAAAGAATTTGTATTAATAAAGACAATTAACCGCCGACGTTGACACGAATTGGCTTTGATTTTGTCAACAAAGTTTTTACCGTCGTCTAGTGAAATTGTGACAAAGTTTTTACAAAATATCTTTATTTTGTGAACGTTAATTTAATTGTTTAATTATTTCCCTGACGATGATACACATTGCTGTATCGAAATATTGGAACTATAAAATAAGTGTTATCTAATTTTTTATATAAAAAAGAAAAACCTCAAGCTTAATAAATTATATTGCAATTTAATAAATAAAGGTTAAATAAAATAAATTTAAATAAAAATAATATTTAACTGGAAAAAAAATTAAAGCAACAACCAAGGTATATTTACACAAGGTAGACTCATTTGGGAGTGTAGACATGCTGCTCTATAAAAATAACCGAGTGGAACGGAATTGTCAAAATTGTCTTCATATAAATTTAACGCACACATGTACAAATTTTGGCTCATATACACGGAATTTGACATTGGTGTTCCAACTTAGGTAAACAGCTGACAAACATATGGGCCAACGAGTTTACCTTGTGTAAATATACCTTGGCAACAACTTTAAAACAATTTGAAACCCTTATTGCTGAACTTGAAAATAAGCCCAGTTTGGCAACGAAGCTCAACTCCTAACAATTTCAAAAAAGACTGGGAGGAAATAACAACAAAATTAAATTCAACGGGACCACCAATTAGAGACAGCGAGGGTTGGCAAAAGGTTTGGCTAGAAAATTTTTAAAATATATAAATTTTTAAATTTCGACCATTTCAAGGTGTGGAGGGATTTTAAATGTAAGTTAAAAAAATTAACTCACAACAAGGCGGAAATCAATGCAACTGGTGGTGGTACATATAAGCAATTACCGCTTTCGCATCTAGAAGAAGCTGCATCAAATTTAGCATTTCTTTATTTTCTTTATCACTACATTCAAAGTCAAACAAATATAACATTTTACACGAAAATTGAAAAAATAAATTAATTTACTGTCAAAATACATAGGGATGAGCATAATTTTTGTTTAAATATCGATAACATGTCGACATCAATATATACATGCAAATTAATAACGATTTAATGTCGAGTTGACGTCGGCGTCGACTAAATGTGACTTGAGCTTAAAATGAACAACGCCGTCGACAACGAGTTTAGTAATAGAGGGGATTATATCAGATATTCGGCCTTATTGTGGTTGTCGTTGTCGTATTCGACTGTGTAATAGATTAAAGTAATACACAACATGTGTTCTTTAATCTACTACAAAAAACGACACGTTTGTTTACGAAAACGACAACCACAATAAGGCTGATTATCTCAGGTGAAGACCCCATGTTAAGAAATTTAAATTGTGTTGCATAATAAGCTGTATATAACAACTATGTATATAGGTGACATGAGTGCCCCGGTAGGCTAGCTGGTAGTGAGCTAGTCTATTAGCGCCGGGGTTGCGGGTTCAATTCCTGCCATAGTCTCTGGATTCTTTCCTGCAGATAACACAGAGCTTCGCGGGGTTTAGCTTAGGGAATTAAAAAAAATGTTGGATATATATTTACATATGAGCTCTTATGGATCCTGGATTACGAGTCAAATCCGAAAAAAGTGATTCGTGCGAGAAGCGCTTAAAAGCAAATCATCACCTTTTTCTATAGAATTACTGAGCATTTGGCAACCATGCCATTAGGCTAATGTAGAACGGTCAATGCTGAATTTTAAACAACCATTTGTCTGCCCAAAAATGTCTGATGAAATAAAAAAAACGAAGGAAACGAAGAATGTTTTCATCTCATGACAATGCCAGCTCCGATACATCCGCCAAAACAATCACCAATGTGTCTAGTTAAAATATCGAATCGTCCTGATTTGTCAACAAAGAACTTCCTTTTATATTTACAAAGTAAGAATAAATTGCGCGGCCAACGTTTTTCGGCGCCTGATGTCTTTTAAAACCTATTTTTTAAGGATACCTCAATCGGAGTGGTTAAAGTGTTACAAAAATTGGTTCCAGCAATGCAAAAGTATAAAGAGACTACTTTGAGAAACATTAAAGCTATTTTCATTTGAGGCTCATCCTCAAAAAAACCGCATCTAAAAAAACTTAAGTAATTTTGTTAAAACCAAAGTATTTCTATCTTAAAAACCAGAGATCAAAAGAAAAATAAACCGAAAATCGATTTTAAATGTGATAAACTTAAAATTCGATCAATTACGCACAGTAAAAATACGCTTATAGCAAACCTTTGTTTTTTGGTTCGTCATAAACAAAGTTCACTAGTTCGTTATCACCGTAGTGGTTTCTATGAAATTGTTAGCGTCACTCAGTGGGACCAAAGAAAAGTGTTCGTTTTTGAAATTGATCTTTATATCCGGTGTGCGTTATAGCCATGAGCCACTGTAAGATTTATTAACGATTTTGTTTATATAAAAAAAAAATTATAAATAAAGAACTTGTTTATTTTTTTAATTTCGATTTCTACACAAAAATTGCTTTTTGTATAAAAAAAACTAAAGTTGTATTGTATTGGTACGTGTGATGGTGATTTTTTTCATTTTCATTCTGACGCTTTGAAAGCAACAGCGTGCGAAATAAACAATATGTTAGAAAGCGTATAAGAAATTCCAATCCGCAATTTTTGCCAAACATATAAAAACTACCGGAACTATTATTTATTTTTCTTTTCTTGCTCCTCTCCTTACTCCACCAAAACATCATTTATCTGATGTTGACTCTACAAAAAATTTCTTTATAAAGTTTAATGAAAAGTTGGTTGAAAAATTTAAGCCTGTTCTGCAAACGATCAACTGGTCTCGTAAACTTAATTATATCCGTTACAACGTGTAGGGCCGCATAAGGGCTTTTAGGGAAATACCAAATCCAAAAGAAATTTACTTTCTAAGACAATATCTTTTGGGCTTATTACTGGGCTAAACCCTGTTCCAATATCAACTCTGAAAAAGCATCGTTCATATGTTCGTACGTTTTCTCTTATTTTAATGATAACAGCCTGTTCATCGATTTCGAACGTTAACGTTCGCATAGAAAATAACATTTTGTTTAAAATAGATTTTCTGGACGAACGTTGACGTTCGATATCGTTAAACAGGCAGTAAAGCTAGTAAACAATATTGTTTTTAAGTTTTAGTACAACAAGGGTCAAAAAAGTACAACTTTTCACTTAATTAAGTACAATTTGGAAAATGAGATTTATCATCCCTGGCTTACATACATACAAAGATGTACTCGAAATCAGAATCAAAACCTTCGTTTCCTTCAAATTAAACACTCCTTCTTCTAGAACTAAACCTGACTCTGATAATTACAAAGTATTGCAATCTTACAAATCTGAAATCATTTCGAAATCAAAGAATGAATTCAGTTTGGTTGAAATCGTTTTGATTGCAGATTTTTATAGCTCTGCCTCCAACAAAACTTATTTAAACGAAAAATCTTTATCATATGGTTAATTTAACAAAAACTTTGTCACCGGTGATTTTGGTCAAAATAGTCCTTTATCAAGAAGACACAACCACATTACGGTTGCCTTCAAACATGTTTTGGGTAATAACAAAAATATATTTAATAGTTATAATAGCATGGTTAATTTTCAACCAAAGCATGTAGCGCTTGGAAAATACAATTGTTAAATTATAATCGAACTATTAGTGGTAAACAAATTATTGTCATATTTAACCATAACATCAAAATATGGTTGTGACTACAACAATATGGTTAAACTAACCATAATATATATTGAAATTCTCGTTAAAATAGTTTTGTTGGAGGTAAAACTTTTTTTACGTGTGAACACCCAGAGAAAAACATGTTTAAATATGGGCACCTCCAACAAATCTATTTTTAAAGAAAATTTTTACGAAGACAATAATGTGGTTAAACTAAACAAAATATGTTTAAAATTATCTTTAAAAGTAATTTAAATGAAAATTTAATGATTTGGAAAGATTAAATCTTATTAAATCTTATTAATAAAATTCTTTGACTTCCAGGAAAACCTTTGAGAACAAATATGCAAGTGGCAGTGCAAAAAACTGAACTGGCAACAATGAAATAAAGTAATTTGTTTTTATTTTTGTTTTTTTTTTCTTTTTGTTTGCTTCTTACAACTACAATAAGAGTTGAGAAAAAATCAACCAACTCTTGTCGGGATTGTAAGAAAAGATAATCTCACTGTTTGTTGTTGGTGTTTTGTTAAAACTTTGATTATAACGGGTAAGACTTTTGAGTGTTTATAATTCCTATTCGCTTAACAATTTTATTTGAATCTTTGGATGAAGTTTCCTAAAGATCTGGCCTAAGCAACCAGTGAAATGCGCAACAATAAATTTCTGTTTATCAATAGAGAGAATTGGGAATTTAAAACATTAAAACTAAATCTTATTAATGAAATTCTTGGACTCCCAAGAAAACCTTTGAAAATTTCTTTCTTTAGAAAATATCCTAAATCTGTGATTATTTTTATTCGGCATTAAAAAATTGCATTTATTTTAAAATTAAAACTATATTCAGCTCTTCTTTTCATCATTAAATTCTCAAAATTGGATTTTCCTTTTTAAATTATCGATGAATACCTAAAAGCTTATTTACATATTTCGTAAAGAAATTCCAAAACAAAAGGAATAAAATTCTATCCCACAGCAATTGTTTTAAAGGACATTCTTAATAAACTTAAATTTAAATTACATTAATAAAGTTAAATTGCATAATTATTTTAAAAATTGTAAAATTTGTATCAAGATTTATATTAAAAAAAAATGATAAAAACTTTTACCTTATTATGATATAACAAGCCTTCCATTATAGATTTGATTAAGATTTTCAATTGGTATGATAATGTTCACTTTTCTAATTGATATCTTTTTATTTTTTATTGATTACTTTTATTATTGAAATCTCTCAAAGCGAATAAACTCAGTAAAAGCACGATGTTAAGTGATAACTTTTCTCAGCAATATTTTACGATATTCACTGGTATTTTGATAACAAAAGCGAAAGGGTCGCCGCGGTATTTTCGACTTTTTCAAAATCGATAGCGAGACGATCACAACATTTTCATAAATTATTTCGTTAACATATTTTTTTTATTACATATTTCTTATATTTTTTACATTTATGTACTACTATTTTAAAATATTCAAAATTGAATGCATTACTTTTGTATCAAACCAAAATCCATTTATTTCAAATATAATTCGAAAGTATGTATAATCAAATATTTTTTATATTATAAAATTTTCAAAATAAATAAAAAACAACCTTCACCGCAAGTAGGACGGTATAAAAATAAATGTTTGGTCTCAGATTCTATAACGTTGGTATCATGTAGATAGGCCCTAACTCACATAATTGCATCTTTACCAGACAAAGTAGACCCATAATTTGTATATGTCATTATGTAAAAATTGCTTGTAAGCCCGTTATTTTTGATACAATTGCATTTTGTGACGGAAACCCCTTCAGTACGCGTAAAACCGTAACGAATAACGCTATTGAAATAATTGAAATATGCTCTTAAAAACGCGCTTTATGCGCATAAAATATGCAGTAAAAACTTGAAAATATGCCCTGAAAATTGTTAAAAATATAACCCAAAAAATTCAAAAATTTCTTATTTGAAAACAAAATATTTAACAATTTAATAACAGTTCCATTAAAAAAAAACAATCCTCAAATTATAATAGGGAATGCCCAAACTCAAATTTATTTACAGTCGAATTTTCGAGATGTTACCCCATTTGGAAATGATGGGCAGTAAACGGCTAACATAAGCAAAGTTATGTTAAAATGTTAAAATTCATATCAGAGTTATTTTGCCGAATATTATCTAGATAACACACTTTTCAATAATTTTAACAACTTCATTTACTGAGACACGTTGGTCTGCAATCACATCTTTTACAATTTTAACATCCATATGAGATTTTTTGTCTTAAAGGGATTTAAAGGACGGTCGCTAAAGTGTTTATTAATGTTAACTTTTTAAAGGAAGTTAAAGCTATAAAAGCTATATTGATATTGATTCAAAAAGAATTTAAT
The DNA here is from genome assembly GCA_949318255.1 of Pollenia labialis. NCBI lineage: Eukaryota > Metazoa > Arthropoda > Insecta > Diptera > Polleniidae > Pollenia > Pollenia labialis. The sequence continues at coordinate 156,561,521 of OX439140.1, forward strand.
TAGCATTAAAATATTTTTGGGGCGAAATAAATATAAACACAACATATTTAGATGGTTTACGGACTCAAAGAGTCTTATTTGGCAAAAAGTTTTTATGGGTAATATGTGAAATTATAGATCAATTCGCACTTCGTCCTTAGTACAATTAAAATGTGTTTATCAAATTTGATCAAATTACCTACCAGACTGCAACAACTACTTTACGCACAATGTTAACATGAACAATGGACCAGCAAATACGGACGGATGGACATGGTTGGATCAATTAAAAAAGTGATTCTCAGTCTATCAGTATACCAAAAGATTTGTATTACACACATCGCCGAAAACGCATATTATTGATTTTTCCTTAACTTTTGCTTATTCATAAAAAAAAAATTTTAAGTTTAAAACAAAATTTGCCTTTAATGACAACCTTCTTTTTCTTACAATTTTCGAGTAAAAATTAAATGCAGATGGCGAAATTGAAGCAACATGTTGGGTAAACAGATAAATATTTAAAACACAAGAGCCAATATTCCGCAAAAAAATTGTTTTGGTTTGCTACGAAAGCTCTTGTAGGCATCTAAAAAATTCAACATGTATCAAAATGTGCCTCAAAAAGGCAAAATATGGGCTAAGAACTTAAAAAATGCTGCAAAAAGGCTCTTTTACCTAAATTATGCAAAAAAAATTCTGTAAAGGGTAAAATATGCAAAAATATGCACTAACAAATCGATGCCAAAATTCATAAAAAGCTCTAAATCGGGTGTGCTGGAAATCGCAAACGTAAAACGCAAGAATTTTAAACGCCGTTTTTTAATAAGATTTCTGTAATAAAAGAATTTTATGACAAATATTAAGCAAATATTTGCCTCCTAAGCAGGATTTTAAACCAAAAATAATAAGCATTAGGTTTAAAGTTTAGTAAAAGCAGCAACAGCAGTTAAAGTTTTCAAAATAGAAAAATGTTCTACTTAGCAATCCTGTCACATTGTGTAACTTTTCTTCTACAAATAGAGAAAATATTCCATCGAAAAAGTAATTTTCTTTAAGATAAAATATTTATGCTTAAAAGCATTTTTTATTAGAAAATTTAGAAACTTGTATACATATTGGTCTATTTTTTCGAGAAATTTTGAATTTTGTACTGAAAATGCTAAAATTGCAGCACTTGTTAATTTTTTGCCAAATACAGATGGCTCTTCAATTTGCATTCGTTTCAGAAGCATAGTGCATATTCAAACCTTCAAGTTCGTCTAAAATCTGCCCCTTAGTCTATGCAACACATTAACGAAAAAGATAAAATGCTTAATTTTTTTATAAAGAAAAGCATTTTCTTTTATCTACTTAACGAAACAAGTAACAAACTGGCGGGAAGCGGATGAGTAAACAAAAGGAAATGAAAACTATATTTTGTTGAAACAACATTCCCATTCACATTTTGTTATCAACAAATTAAACACTTTCACACACTATTTTTAATAAAAATAATATTGAATATAAATAAACAAAGACCTTTTAATTCCGTTTAACTAAAATTTATATTTCTTTTTGCGCGTTGAACTATTTTTAATCGGACCGCGAAGTGGTCAATCACTCGCGCACGTCTGAAAGCCACAATTATTCACAAGACAAATAAAAAAAAATTTAACGACATTATTAGTTTTTGGGATCAGCTAATTTTTTAACGAAAAAAAGCCAACCAAAGAAAATAAAAATCTGTACAACATTAACTGAGCACAGTCGTATGTATTGGTTTTAATAAATTTTGCACAACTTTATTTTTCTAAAATTATTGATATTTAATTAATTAACACTTTATTTTCCCGTTAAAAAAAAGTTGGAAATTGCACTGCGCCCGTTTAACAATTTTTTTTAAGACACCAGCCACTCGCGCACGTCTGCTGTTCACAAATTATTTAAAGAAACTAAGGAAAATAACAACGAAGGAATTAGTGATGGACAGTGGGCCATATTAGCTTTTTTCGAGCTTAATTTAGCTTTTTCACGTTTAGCTTGAAATATGTAACTATTTCATTTAGCTTTTAGCTCTTTTGAAAAATGCATTTAGCTTTTTCTTCAATTTTAATTTTTTGTTATTAATTTGTATTTCAAAATAAATAAAACAGTTTATCAGAATAAATTTATGTATAAAGTAGTAAAAAAATAATAAACTGTCAGCGCATAATATCAACATCTCAAACCTTTTAAAGAATATAAATTGTAACAAAAAAAATTCATTCCAACGAAGCAGGTTTGTAAGAGATAAACGTAAAAGTTTCGCTTACCATATCGCTTACAGAAGACATAAATTTTATATGGCGAGAGCCCACTTTGAAGCAATACATTTTTGACACAGAAAGCGCTTTCTTCAACGAATATAAAAATGTAACCAAGCTTCAAAATGCAAATTGAATCTTATTTTATTTCTTCTTTATTTCCTCACGCTCTTCTTTTAGGACTGAAAAAGCATCAAAACTTATGTTTATAAAATTAATCTTTAAGTATTAGAGGTCTCATGCTCCGAATTTCTATGGCAATTTTTTCTATAAAAACTTTTGTAGAACCTAATTTTTTTAACTTAATTATTATAAATGCAATTTATTTATTCTTTTGCCTTGTATCGCTTAAAGTTAAACGTATTTACGGGATTAAGTGTAATTTTTATGATGTTTTTCTTTTATTTTTAAACATACTTATGTACATTTATAAATATGTATGTAATATGAAACATAAATAACAAATTTTTTGCATATGACTTTTGAATATATTGTAAGTATTCGCATTCGCCAAAGTTGAGTTTTCTTATTCGTACTCGTATTCGCAAAACCTATATTCGCCGCACCGCTATCAAAAATATATTTTAATAAAATATGTACATACCTACATAAACACTGTTTAGTCTATGAAAAATATCGATATAATTAAAAGTTACTACATACATATTAGAACAAATATATAACAAATTGCGCTTTTTTTTTGCTCTTTTTAGCTCTATTTTACTGCCTGTTTTTAGAAAACGTAAACAAGTGAGTGAGTGAGAAATAATATTGAAAGCAACAATAAAAAACGAAAATTTGTTTTTGTTTTCAATATATTTTCTCACTCACTCACTTGCTTACGTTTTCTAAAAACAGGCAGTTAAACGTGATTTAGCTTTACATTATTTGAAAATCTGGTCACACTGGTGATGGAACAACTATTTGGAACAATTTGAGTACTTTTTGTAATTAACTAACACAGACATACATACTTCCTTAGACCATAAAGCAAATTTTTATTAATTATTAATTATAGGTGTTATGAATAATATGCAACTAAATAAAATAATATTCTTAAAATTATATTATTATTCAAATTCGGAAAAAAAAGTGTCAAGAAAATATTATTATTATTTTTATTTATTAATAGATATATTTAAGTGTATTTACATTTACATATTCATTTGTTTTTTTTTTTATTATTACAATATTTAATATCTATATTTGGCATAACATATTTGTTGTGAGCCAGATTGGCAAATTGCTAGTATTTTCAATACAATTCATTTTGTTAATTTTAAGTGTTATGAAAAAGTTTATGAGATTACAATTAAAAGAGATTTGACAAAAAGGGTTTAAACAGATTACATATTAAATTCGTTGATAATTAGTTTTCTATAATTTAAACAGATTTCCAAATATTTATACAAATTGTAAAAGTTGTGACCATTTAATATATTTATTACTTCGATTAGGTCAAGTTGGAATTTTCCGAAAAATTTAAATCTAAATCCGTTATATATTGAACAGACACCTTTGAAGTGGTAAGTATTTTCTTCCAGCCCACTGTTGCACATTGTGCATACGGATGCAATGTTGTTACTGAAGGGCATGGCATTTAAGTTAAGCAAACCGCCTCTCGCTCTGACTATTAAGCTAGTGATACGAGATGAGTAATTTTTAGCAAGAAGAGGTGTTACAGCATGATTAAGTCGACAGTAGAGGTCGTGGTGCTGTGAGTTTTCTGCCCGAAGTATACTATCTTCACGTTCTTTTGCAGTGAGTAGATTTATTATTGCTTTCCAGTTTGTGCAAAGTGGAAGGTTTGAATTCGAAGGTATAAATTGAAGAACTTGTTGAAGATTAGACCACTCCTTTGCCCAGAATTCGTTTTTGGCTATTATTGTTTCCGCTAAAATACGTGGTAATCGGTTTTGACCCATGTTCAGAACTTTGTTAATATATGAAAAGTGTAGTCTTAGAGTGGATACGTACAAGGGGTCAAGGCCTGTTTCAAGGTATAGCATGTAGTTGGGTGTAGCTGCTGGTAAATATAACATCTTTTTAATAAAAAATCTGAATAGCTTCTCTACTACGTCATATCTTTGATAACCCCATACTTGGGCAGCGTATAACATTATCGATCTAGAAGCGGAATGAAATATTTTTAGTTTATTATCTTTAGAAATTTTTGGATGATTTATATATTTAGACCAGGTGGAGTTTATAGCAAGTTTTGACGCAGCCAATTTACTGTTCAGATGTTTGTTAAATGACAAGTTATACGTTATTTCAACTCCCAGATATTTGTAGCTGTTAACGATCTCGATGTTGTTATCTCCAAACTGCCAGTTAAGATTTGATGATATTCTAGTACCAGAACGAAATATAACAATTTCGATTTATTCATATTAGCTTTTAAGTACCACGTCGTACAGTATTCAAACAGAGCATCAATCATTTGTTGTAATTTAGTTTGAGAATCAGAAAGAATGACAATATCATCAGCATAAAGAAGTATTTTAACATTTGTATCTGCAACATTTACACCATGTGGTAATTCATCTGCTAGGACATTGACGTACAGCGAAAATAGTAAGGGGCTTAAAATACAACCTTGTTTTACTCCAAGCTCGACAGAAAAAGGTTCAGAAAATGTACTTCCGTCCCAAATACGACTTTTGTTGTTTTCATATGCGCACTGTATAATTCTTATCATTTTCGATGACAGCCCTAAACAGGAAAGTTTGTAAAACAAGGAGTTTCTAGGTATCATGTCAAAGGCACATGAAAAATCTACGAAAAAAGCAAATGTGTTATTGCCATTCAATTTGTTTAAATTTACAATGTTCACAAGATTGAAGATATTGTCTACAGTTGAGTAGTTTTTTCTAAAACCAGCTTGACATTCATTAAGTATATTGTAGTTTTCTGTCCATTCAGTTATCCTATTTACCAAGATAGTGTTAAAGACTTTGCATAAAGTGTCGATCAGAGAAAGTCCACGTTAATTTGATGGCTGGTTTGCATCCCCCTTTTTAAAGAGAGGTATTAGAATGGATTGACGAAAACTTGAAGGTATTTTTTCTTGTAAAAATATTTTGTTGAAAACAGATAATATTTCTTTAACAAAACAATTAGGTGCATATTTGTAAAATTCATAACTAATGCCATCTTGGCCAGGGGCTTTATTAAGTTTTAGAGTTTTGACTACTGCCAACATTTCACAAAGTTCAATAGGTGAATCTAGATAAGCATCTGTAAAATACGGCATTGACCAGCTCATTGTTGGTATATCTACGCAGTTACTCAACAGAGTGGAAAAATGCGACATAAAATCATCTGCTGTCAAATTACCTTTTATCGTATACGTACGTGACTTCATAGAGTTTGTCAGCTTCCACCATTCACTACTGTTTTTTATTTTGTTTAGTTGATCTAAGTTCTCATTATAGAATTCTAGTTTTTTATTCATACATAGTTGACGGTATTTGGTCCTAGCTGTAAAATAGCGTAATTTGTTGATATATGTATGTTTAATTCTGCAAGCTCTTAGCTTACGTAACATGGTCTTACGGAATCTCATACACTTCCAATCATACCATTTATGCATAGGATCAAAGTGTTATATATTGGATTTCTTCTCGTTTGCAATTTTTACTTTTTTGTAATTGTATAAATCAATTCATCAACCGTCTTATCTGTATGAAGATCAATATTGCACGATAAGGAACTTAGTTTTTCTACATAATTATTAACAAATTTGTTGTTCCAGTGCAATCTATGAAGAGGAAGATTATCGTTACGATTGACATCAGAAAACAGGCTCTTTATCTTTAGGCACAGTGGCATATGGTCGGAGTATGGTTTGGAGGCTATAGCGAAATCAACAACATATTTTAGTAAACTATGCGAACAAATACAGTAATCAATCACAGAACTACCCATAACACCACAAAAGCTGTATTCCCCCTGAACATCCCTTCCCGTCCTTCCATTTAGTATAATACCACCATAATTATCTATTAACTCCATAAGTTTCCTTCCTTGACCATTAAGAACTTTGTCCTTAGAGCATCTTACTTCACGCATATTAGGCAAATCTTTTAAAAAGTTACTATCAAGAACTTGTAAATCTGATATTCTGGCATTTAAGTCACCAACTATGCAAAAATTTGTAGGGTTTAGTTTTTGCAAAAGCTCATCAAACATTTCTAATTCTGAGTTCCAATTAGTACAGTTCAGATACCTTGGAATTAAATAAAACAGCACTCCTTCAAGTTTTAATGTTAATAATATATTATTCTGAATATTTATAAATTTGAAACAATACTTTCTTTGTAGCGCTTTTCTAAAACCATACAAGCAGCCGCCACTCGCACGACCGTATCTATGAGTTTTCTTCGCAGCAATCCATTGTAGTGAATAATTTTGTAAAAGAGATGAAAATTTATGTTGCTTATCTGCTACTACATGTGTTTCAAATAGAAAAAATACTTCAAATTTGTTTATATAAGTTATGAAATCACCAAAATTTATTGAGCTTGCTAAATTTGCTACATTATACGATAATATATTTAATAAATTAAATTGCTATTGGGGGGGATTATACTCCGTATTTACGATATTGTTATTATTTTTACCTTCATTAGCACAGACCTCAGCCGCATAGTTGCATTCTGCTAACAAGTTTTTTAAATAATCAGCTTCGTTGCCAGAATTCGCAATGATTTTACCACTTGACCATGTATATCTATTATTGTTTACGAAAATACAGAATTCTCCAAGCCTTACTTTTATGTTTCGGTATTTTGCTGAGATACATTTGCTTATTTGACGCAGATTGAATCTAACATTTTGTTCATCTTCGGTATAATCTTTTTGTATGTATATTGTTTTACCTTTTAATTTATTTTTGGCAGCAGTAACATTGTATGCCTGCATACTTGTTTCTAGAGTGAAACAATAAGCTTTACCAGATGATATCATGCGCGCTGACACAATATTAATGTTCACATTTAGTATCTCCAAGCATAATTTCAAAAGTTCAGCCTTGGCAGCAATCACTTTATCGCTTTCTAAGCCCGTGACAATAACGTTTGACGATCTTGACCTACGATCTATAAATTCAAGTCGAGAAGTAAGCTTTTTTATATCCTTTTTTAATTGTAAGTTTTCTTTTTTTAATTCTTCAATATCAGATTTAATATCAACTAAATCAGACTTTCTGGTCACATCCTTTAATTTATCATCTAAAAGATTGCTGAACTTATCCCATGAAAAAACATCCTGAGCTTTATTTTGATCCGCCATATTTTGATTTGAAAGATATTTTTTACAATTGTTTTTGTCAGTGTACTCTGGAGATGTTAAATTTATTTGTCGTTTATTATTCATCAGTTTTTACAGCATAACTTTAGGCATACAGATAAGTAAAGTAAGAACTTGGCAGCACTTTTTGCTTTATTTATACAATGGGCTGATACAAATACAACAGGGCCAGATGACTATACAACAAGCACAACCACCAGGCAAGAGGCAATATTAAATCTTCAATTTCCACCCTCTTACCGCAAATCACCGGCTTGCAACTACGATCCGCTCCTCAATATATGCCTATCAACACTTCAATCCACCCCAGGGGTCGACCGTCACTAGATTTACGTTGATTTCACCGTGAGACACCAATCAACAGAAACGAGCGCCAAAAAGAAACACAAGTGTAAATAGTGAAAAGATTTTAATTTGACCGAATTTTAGGAAAACTCCAATGTATTACACTTCCAGGTACCAATGTTGACGATATTAAGAAGCAAATTTGTTATTTACAATGTTAATTTTTCATATATAAATTATTTTCCAAGTATTAATACAGAAAAATTTTTTTTTTCGATATGTTCCAACACCACCAGCTGTACTCAATTTACGATGGAGAACAAGAGTACCAGCACAGCGGCGATGACCGCGCAACAAACCATCAACAAGTGGTTCTTCAACCCTTTGCCGGGGGTGGGAGACCGCGTGACCTCGCTACCACATATGAACGTAGCCCTAGACTATCCTTCTCAGTTTGGATGCAAAAAATATGGAATTTCATCGCACAATACCCAACCACGTGGGTATGTATTATCCTACTCGCAGTATCAGCATGCCCCACTACTAGAACAAGAAGTACCTCACCCTGGCGGAGACGAACCCGAAGACGAGCTACTAACACGTCCCCCGCCTGGCATGACTCGCGCAACAGCGTCGGGCTTGACCCAATCTCAATCCCTCTTTTACAAGAGGGGTTTAAGAGTGCTCCTGATTGGAGCAAACTTGACGACCTCGTCTAACATCGCCATGAACGAGGGGTTGATCGACGCCCAGAAGCGGTATACAGTTTCTTTTGCAGACAAACTTACTACCCAAATAGCAAAGAAACTTGTCGGTGACGGGGTAGTGACTCCCGCTCAATACGCGGCTATGGACTGGGCCGCGAAAGTCTCTGAATTGGCCGCCTCCGAAACACAGAGTTTTTACTCTCTGACACTAGCAGCAGGGTTGCCAGTATCAACATACTCTGCCTCATTAGCGAGAAAGATAACTGAAGCCTCCCCCACTGATCTAGTATCTTTGAAACTGTCAATGTACTCAGAGCTTAACAGATCCCACCCTGCCGGAAAGTTGTGGAATTACTACATTAACGTAGTTCCACAACCCCACAACATAAAGAAAATATTAAAAAAATTAAAAGCTTATCCAAGGTACATATATGTATTTAATGTACATACCTTCTTAATCTTATCAAAAAGTAGATGTTGAAAAAATAAATTTATGTCGAAAGGATGTAAAACATGTTATAGTGCTATTTTCGTCTGTGCCAAATTTTTGATACCCTCCTGCGACAGTTAGAATATTTCAGGAGTGGGCTTTATATCGGACCTGTGGTAAATTATGAACCAATCTTTGACAGTGTGATTTCTAGTCATTTAAAACTATGCCACACCAAAACTTGTTACAAAAGCATTATTCGTTACGGTTTTAGGCGTACCAAAGTGTTTTTCGAGAGTAGGCTTTACATGGGGCCTATAGTAAATTATGGACCGATCTTCACGAAATTATAGGGTATGATTAAAAAAAAAATGTCATCAATTTATGAATTCCACCAGTATTTATGCCAGTTGTCATAACAAAATTATCAATTTTTTAAGGTGGCTGTTCTACATTTTGATTCATAACTCTTAAGCGGCCGATACACTTGCAATATTATTGTATATGATATTCGCCATATTATTTCCATTTTGTCCTATAGTATGCAATAAGTCGCAAAATGGTTTCATTTATTCAATAAAAATGTGAACATTATCTATAGGAATAACATAAACAGCATTGGACAATGTTGCCAACACATTTCACTTTCTTTTCGTTGTGCAATAAAAATCAAAAGTATTTGATTGTTGCCAATATATTGTACCACCTTCGAATATCACATACACATTGGCGATATATATTGTATAATACGTAAAATTTAACAATTTTATTTCAAGTGTATGAGCCGCTTTATCCTACTGAACTGATGTTGCTGAATTTCAATCCCAAAAATCCCAAACTGCTTGGGAGAACAGATATTAAGAATTCCAATTTGATATTGAGAAATTCTTAAAATCAATTTGTATTTTCTCAATATCAAATTGGAATTCTTAATATAAATTTGTATTTTCCCAACATCAATTTGGATTTCTTAAAATCAATTTGTATTTTCTCAACATCAATTTGGATTTCTTAAAATCAATTTGTATTTTCTCAACATCAATTCGTTTTTCTGAATATTAATCTGTATTTTCTCAATATTAATTTGGATTGTCTCAATTTAACATTACGATGTCCTAGGGCAGGACCATATAACCCAGCTTTGGATTACAAAGGAGTAGTCTTAAAACTACTCCATTGTATACACAAGAGGATTAGTTTTAACTTCGTTAAAAAAAAAACATGTCGTTAAAAAACCAAGACATGTCGTCTCACTACAAACAGTTTTTAACAATGACATGGTCGAATTTTGGATCGAACTATTAGTTTTTATATGAAGCTAAAGTATCGTTTTATGCGAATTCAATTTATGCGATTTTTTTTCGGAACGCATCTATCGCATAAAACGAGACCTGGGGTCTAATCACCGCATACGATATCGAGAAAAATTGATCGAAATTATTTATTTTGGTATCATGACTCTCGATATCGAATGAAATTTTTTGAATTTGAAATAATAGCATTCGATATCGAGTAACTCGACATTACATTTCTCGAGTTTTAATTCGATACGTCAGTGTCTAACGTATGCAAAAAAAATCGAGTTTATTCGATACGATAGTATCGAATGCGGTGATTAGACCCCTGATTGTACTCAAGTACCCAGTATATATACATTATGGGCTCTTAAATGAATATTAAAAAAGTTTCACACGGAATAACAAACTAAGTATACCCTCTTCATAACTATGTAGTTTTAATGGAAATTATTTTGAAGATACCGAATATGATATCATCGGTTTTGAATCGATTTGTTTTCACAATCGTTATCCGTCACATGATTGAATTTATGTTTTTCCTAATACGTATTAATCAACCTCAAGTATAACTGTAAAAATTAATTGAACAACGCAAACAGCATCCTCCGGAACAACATTGGTTACCTGAAGTCTGACTTCTGACGGGGAAAAAATAAATCACAAATCTATGAATAGAAATCTTTTAAATAACACGGTTTCAGATAGCACCATTTTCAATTAGATGTCCTACCCTGAATGAGCCACAAAAAGTTAGAATTTTTCTCAGAAGGGAACTTTTCACTACAACTGAACTGTTCAATATTTTAATTTTGTATAAAAAAAAAAAAAAAAATTTTTTTTACAAAAACCGAATTGCACCACATATTTAAAATGAATCGTGCCTCGCTTAAATCCAAAAATTTTACCAAGAACACTTTATTTCGAAAGGTTTTTGCATTTAGAAATGTTGTGGGTAAATGACTGGCATAGAAAATGAATAGAGTAGAAAAAACTTGACATCACAAAAAATTAAAAAGTTAAAAACTCGAGTTATTAGATATATGTAGGTATTACGGTTTTGTTTAATTTCATAAAATAAACATCTAATCATCGCTCTCTAGTGAAATATTGCTGCCAAAACGTTGATAGAGTTGTGCCTTTAATTCATTCATCTCGGATTTAATATCATTTGCTTTAGTTTCAATGCTAGCAATTTCTTTAAGCGTTTGTTCTTTAGCTTCTTGCAAAAGTTCCTAAATAGAGTAAGAAACTTATAAATTATTTCATCCATAAACTTTTTACAGCAAAATTAACTCACTTGTGTTCTAGACAATTTGTGCGATAGGAATACTTCACCAATTAAAAATGGAATATCTTCTTCTTCATCAAACAACTCAATTTCATCTAAGGCTTCTTCAACACTCTTCAAATCGTTCTTTTTCATTTCCAATTCCAGTTTTAAATCATCCATTCGAGCATTATGTTTAGCAAAACGATTAATCTTCTGTTGATCTTCGAAGGATATGTGGACGTCATCGTGCTAAAAATTGGCAAAAGAAACAAATGTAAGTTATTAGTAAAATGTGTATTTTAGTTGTAGTCATGATTATTCTACATATGTATACAAAGTTGAGACCGCATCCAAATTAAGGTTAGAAAAATCAATTTTTGCAAATTTTATCACCATAATTTTAATTAATTTAGTTACTTACATTTTGAAATACTTTATTATTGCCCGAAGCTACTTTTGCGGCCATTATTTTTACTTTCCAGATTTATCACAACTTATTTGTAATTCTTTAAGCAGTTGGGCCTCCTCCAACTAGAAATCCAATGGTGATGGTTTATTAACTGTGTTAAATTTGAAGATTTTTAATAGTGTTTACTAAACACTTCCCAATAGAGATGAGATTCCAGGGCTGGGAAAAGTATAATCGTTTTTACTTTTTTATTTGAAGTTTGTAAAGCGGCCCATACTCTTGCCATAAAATTGTTCATTGCCAATGTGTAATTGATATTCGAAGATGGCACAATATATTGGCAGCAATCAAACGACTTGATTTTTATAGCACAACGAAATGAAATTGAAATGTGTTGGCAACATTGTACAATGATGTTAACGTTTTTCCTATAGGTTTTATTTACCTTTTTATTGAATGAAAGTTGAGCCATATTTAAATTGAAACCATTGTGCCACTTATTGCAATATACAATAATATTGTAGAGTGGATGGGGCGCTTAAGAGGATTAAAAGGTAAATTTTCTATGAAAATATATTTGATAGACCTTTTAATAGTCTTAAATATTGTAATGAATATGTTGAAAGCAATATAATAGTTTAACATTTTTATTATTAAATTAAGCGCTGGTTCACACATATAAAGTTGTATTCGTTAACTCTTGAGCTTAAAGGCAAAAGAAAAAAAAAAGATCGGGAAACATGACCGTACCAGTCAGTTTTTTCCCTTTTGTTTTCGAATCCCTTACGTTCTAGATAATATTAAGGTTAGTAACAGAAAAAGCTTTACGACAAAAACTGATTGCGTATAAACGTATACGCAGGTTCACAAGAGAAATTAACCAAATCTGACTAGTCTGAATCAGCACTAATATAAGCTAAGGGCGAAATAAGATACACAAATGGCTTGGCAAACATGTAAAAATTGTACGTTTGTACAAATGTTTTATGTTCTTAATTGGAATGCTTGCTGTGAGAACAAACATTTGAAGCATGTGGGTAGAAATATTAAAAATGTCTAATATTTTTCTTACATGTTGGATATTTATCAAGTGTTTGTGGTTAAATAATTTTAGTGACAGATTTGCACAGTAAAGAAGTAGAAGAAGAAGCATTAAAATTAAAATAAAGTTATGACCAAAGTACTGAAATCCCAAAAATTACTCTTTTTTATTATAATTAAGTTTGTTTAAAAACAGAGTTTATAATTGCAGATAATTTGTGGCTCAATTAAGTTTAAGTACCCCACAGTGAAGATAAATATATAAGTATGTATATGTACATATATGTTAGTATATATACATATATACCTACGACCCTATTTAATGGTAATATTATTATTCGATGATATATAAATCTGCCAAATCGGTTAAAATGGTTAAGTTATAAGCAAAATACTTCAAAAAGGACTAAAAAACATTAAAATTTTTATAAAAACTAAAATTTTAGAGCTTTAATATGACCTATTACTTCATCTTAGATATAAAAATCTTTTGTAGAACATATTTGCTGAAAACTCGGAAAATCGGTAAAAAAAAAAAAAGTAATGTCAAAAAGATAGTTTTTTTAAATATCTATTTTCGGGAACCATAGATCTTCCCGACTCCAAGTTTTACCACCAAAGTAAATGTTAAATTTATTCTTAGTGCCGGTTCACACACGTCAAGTTTGACTCGTCAAGTGTTGAGCTTTTAGGAGAGAAGGGAAGAGAGAATGCCATTTCTTTTCCCCTCTCTCCTAAAAACTCAAGACTTGACGAGTCAAACTTGACGAGTCAAACTTGACGTGTGTGAACCGGCACTTAAAGATGACGGTATAAAAATCTGTCAAATCTGTTACAAAATGGCAAGGTTATGACCAAATGCTGAGATTCGATCAAAAGTAAACTTGCTACATATTAATTAAACTTTTAATATATTTAATAGCACACAAACATGTGTTCTTTTCAAACCATGGTGAAGGGTATGTAAGATTCGGCATAGCCGAATATAGCACTCTTACTTGTTTTGTCTACCACCGATTTCGGAACTTTGTAATTGTGACAACATTTGTTATTTAATTTCAATCCGTATCTGCAATCATTTAAAATAGTTTATACAAAAAATGCAATTAAAATTTTAAAAATGCGTACCTTAAGCGGCCCATACACTTGCAATATTATTGTATTTGATATTCGCCATATTATTTCCATTTTGTCCTACATTATGCAATAAGTCGCACTATGTTTTCATTCATTCATTAAAAAGGTGAAAATAACCTATAAAAATAACATAAACAGCATTGTACAATGCTGCCAACACATTTCACTTTAGCTAGATCTTCAAATAGGTTATTGTCAGCAGAATCTTTAAAAAGTAAAACTTTAGCCCATAATGCATAAGTTGAAGTGATTTCAGACCACATATGTTAAAATATTGGGTGTTAATTGCATCAATTAAACCACTAACATTAAAAACCGTTAAATAAGGAAGTAAATTGCAACAGAAAGCAAATTGACCAGCTTTAAAATGTTATAATTATGTATCGGGTAACCTGCTGTAATACAATTTGTTCAAAATTACTATTAAAAGTTAAATTAATTTTTACCTGTTTTTAATTTCATTATTAAATTAAGAACAAACTGAATACACGAATAACGAACATATGATTCCTTTTCCACATTAAATAATCCTCTATCTTTTGAACCTTTTAAATGGGTTTCGCATGTATAGCCCAGATAACAATTATAGGATACATGCGCATTAAAATCTGAAGATATTACATCGATTTCTATTATTGGTTGTAGAACAAATTGTTTTAAAAAATTTATCGTTAATTCGAAGTCGTTAAGGAGTTCAGTTGGGTCATTTTCTGACTCTGGACACTTTTGTTTAGGATCTTAACACGTGTTAATTAAGTACCATAGATTAATTTCATTGTATAAATCATAGAGGTTTAGAGCCATAAAACATTTTTCGTAGTTTTTGCAATGCCAAAATCTGTTTTCAATTCAGTCCACTGGTCAATAATTCTTGATATCGAAATAACCAACATATTATTTTTTCGAAAAACTCATGTATTTATTTAAAAAAAATTAATTTTTATATCTTATTTTAACAGAAAATTAGACTATGATGTACATATAATTTTATTTTTTATTTTGTTACAAATATATATTTAAGTATTACAAATAACGATAACATATGTTTGTAGATATTGTGAAAACGTAATTTATTAACAACTAAAGTTAAACTTTAATCTTTTTTTGATTTAAGTGAGAAAAAACCTGCTTAAGCACAGCTTTATGAAATTATTTGATAGTTGAATATTTTGCGAACATTTTATCTACAAAATATTCGTTAATAATTATCGTTAACTAATCGCCAATTGCATGTCGATAAATAGGTTGCAGCAAAAAAAAAGCTAATAACGAAATATTATCGACAATTGTTCTCTTTTAAAAATTATTATTATAAAAATTAAATTTTTAAACATAAAAATTAAAGTTCTATTAAGGGCGCTCTAAGGGCAAAATTAAAACCATTTTTTTTTGTTTATCAAACCTTGAATCTTACCATAAATGTTTCACTGTAAAACTATGTATCAGGCATGTGCTGTAAACTGATTGATTTCAAAACGAACGTTTTTAAAAAGGCGTAATGAATTTGAAGCGGTTTAAAAATCGGTTATAGTCCAAAATGTTTGTTCATAATGCACTTCATTTAGAAGTATTCTAATTATTTGGCCACCACTGCTTAATAAAATATTTATAAGAATAAAGACAGAAAGACAGAAAGACATTAAAAGATACTGATAACGATATTTTCGATTTCTAATCTTTTCGTTTCTAAAATCAATTTCCATCACATACCTGTATAACTTTTATAGCCTGTATAAATATGTTTGAATCGTAAAAATATCATTAATTTTTAATGAAAAATTCTAATGATTATTTTCTAAAAAATTTGTGTTTCTTTTTAGTTTCATTTCAAATCATAACAGGGGTAAATTTAAACTAGCATCGATATGAATGATTTTGAATTTTTGTTTTGTATATTACACAGTCTTTTAAATTTCGAGAGCTCTCTTTTTATTTTAAGTCTATCTAATATTATGTATGTATGTATGTAAATGTTAGACATTAAATATATTAACCCTACGGCCAATAACCAGGTCCCCAGTACATTTTTTAACCTTAAAGTATTCGTTTTTTTCAACTACATAGATATGGATACATACCTTTTTAATTCCAGTCCTTAATAATACAATTACTTATAAACATTACAACAGAAAAAAAATCTTGCTGCCCTAATCCCTAAAAAGGATTTTAAAGTTGATACCAATAAAAGTCAATAGCCGGGTACCCCGATACTCCATACAATTTACACTAATAAGTGTTTGGAAAAACATTTGTAAACTGAAATCTACAAAGTATTTTTTTTACGAAGAAAATTTTAATTTAATTTTAATACGATGTTTTGTAACTACTCTATTCACTATATCACTTGGCCCCATACTAGTGCCATCTCCATTATCATTTTTACCTGTGGTCAGGGCTGCCAGATTTGACGATTTATCGTCATTTTGACGTTTTTTTGTTTCGAAATAAGCAGTGCCGATTTGCTGAATTTTTTCTAAAAAATTGAGGATTTTATTCCGTATTAAAAGACACTTTAAGTCAATTTAAATAAAACATTACACTTTCTGATACGTTCGTTTTTAATCTTGGAATGTTTAACAGCCGTACCTTAATAAGAGCGGAAGGCTTAGCTTTTACGCTGATATGACATATCTAAACAAGAGCGTCAACGTTGTGTCACGAACAGTAGTAATAACTTTTTTGTTTAATAAAACCCACAAATAATTAACTATTAATTAAAAATAACGGTCAACTTCACTATTAAACGCGCTGTCAAAATCGGGTTTCCAATTGCAAAACGTTGACGCCGCTCTATTAAGGGATGCTTCATACAAATTGTATGGGCATGACACATTTTGGCAACAAGAAAACGAGTGCCACTTTTGTTTAGGTACGGCTGTAATATCCAAGTCTTAAAATGATCTTTAAATGATTATTTTCAGAGGACAAAAACAACAATGTTACACTTTGTTTATCTTTCGTCGAATGAACCTTTTGCGGATCTCTGTATAACTCATATTTTCAACAATTATACGGCGAGCATTTCACGAGTTGTAAGATAATATCAACATGAGTCTCATACGATTCTTGACATGAAAGACACTTTGATTATCTTTACCCACGTCTTAAACGATTCCCACAACGATTGAAGAAACGGGCGTCTTTCGCTGTGCTATGGAGTTATGTTTTTGTTTGAATGTTTTTTTTTATAAAAATCGAACAAAAACTGTTAAAAACAACTAAATTTTAAGTTGTCCGATTTTTTGACGATTTTTTGAAACGAGAAAGACGATTTTTTAGTTTTTCTCAGGAAATTGACGAGTTCTTCACATATTTATCTGGTAGCCCCGCCTGTGGTAAAGGGTAGGTAGGGAACAAAATTAAAAGTGTTGCAAAAACAAAAATAACAGTTATTTTTTATTTTTATTTTTTCAATAAAAAATAACAGTTATTTTTTGGTTTTTATTTTTTTTGAAAAAAATAACAGTTATTTTTTGATTATTATTTTTTTGATCAAAAACAAAAGTTATTCTCCAAAGAAACGTGAGTGTTATAATAATTTAGTTGACTTCAAATGTTTATTTTAATGTGGGGTGGGATTACTTATGCAAATTAAAAAAAACATTTAAAGTCAAATAAATGATTACGAAGAACTTTTGTTTTTGATCACAAATTAAAAAATATCTGTTATTTTTGATGGAAAAAATAAAAATCAAAAAATAACTGTTATTTTTGTTCAATAATAAATAAAAAATAACTGTTATCATCTGACTTTTATGAAAAAAATATATAACTTTTACGGTCCCTGCTTATTACTGGGGGGTTACTGCGTATTTCAATTCGGAAGAAATAATTTACGAATTCGAACAACTTGTACTGTGTATTACGATTTTCGCAATCGTTCGAAACGATGGCAGAATTAATATTTTTTTAAAAATTTAAAATTTGATGAATACTTTTTGTTAGTAACAGAGAGGGGCTGTTAAGAAAGGGATTTTTTGTTTTCGATAAAGTATAAAAAACGTGCCTTTATTCGAAACAAATGTTACGAAATCGTAAAACAGTACAAATTGTTCGAATTTGTAAATGATTTCTTTCGAATCGAAATACGCAGTAACCTCCCTGGTATAGTGATAATTTTAAGACTTCATGCTAATGAAAAGGCGTTAGGCATTTAAAATAATGCCCAGATTATGAGCTCAGTGAAATGTTGCAGAAATTGTTCTTTAAAATTAAATTTTTAAATATAAAAATAAAAATTTAGCTTTCTATGGAACATTAGCAACAAATTCTATTAAAGCACCAGTTTTACCCTGTTATTGACTGACGTGAATGTTATTGGTTTTTGACCGCAGGGTTAACGAATATTCATAAAATGATAAATTTTTGCACTTTTCTACGCCATTTTCAATGTCAGTGGTATTTTATATTATAGTCATACATTAAGATCAGACATCATTTTGCGGAAATCATTTAAGGATCCATATGTATCAAAACTATCCTCCGAACTGCTAGTGTGATTGTTGCTGTTAGCACCATTTGCCGAAGGTCTGGGTAGGCTTAGTGGTATGGGCAAAAGTTCCGGCATAACTGAATGATGTGTTATAAGAGCTCTAAGTGAAGTAAATTCTTTCGTAAATCCCTGGAAATGTTTAAAATGTTATAATTAACTTAATAGTGATTCAGAATTTATGAAGTTGTATTTTAACGAAATTACCTTAATTTTATAACCTTTTGGTGTCCTTAATATTAAATAATGGGCCACCTTTGGTGAGGGAGGAGGTACTCTAAGCGACAAAGCAAAACATCCTGGTTTTGTATTACTTTGACGTACTAAAAAAGCTCCGGGATTTTGTTTTGACAAGACCTCTAACGATATATCTCTTGGTATACCAGCCTGAAACCAAGGAGCACCTCTTAGTTCATTTTGTTCTGATAAACTAAGACCTTCCAATCGTAAAGGTGTACTTGGGGAAATGTGTTTTGGGCTAGAATTAGCTGAAATACATTCAAATAATCTTATTTAGTACATTCTACAAAATATTTTGCTGCTTCAAATAAAAAAAAACTTACCACTACATGTTTTTCTTAAAAACGATTTCTGATAACTGAATTCGTTTTGTTCCTGTAGGCATTGGGTCGTTTTCAAATCCGTCAGAGATTGTCTGCATGAATCTCCAAACCGTGTTGAAATTAATTTATCTGGATCACAAATGGCTTCATTAACATAACCATCACATATATTTTGAGATGTGTATGAATTAAATGACGACGAAGTCGTATGAACTAAAGGTCTACTATCCTCGGTGGATCTTTTCAAGCCCATGCCCATTGTTAAACGTTTTACCTAAAAAATTAAAATTTTTAAAGATTTCGGTCAAATGTTCTCCTATCTGAATAATAAAAGAAAATTGAGGACTTTATTCTTACCAAAGGCGGTTTATCCAGTAATCGACGACAATTATTCATTTCCGTAGGTGAATTATCTTCCTCTGAACTGGGTGAAAGCGGTAATTGATGGGGTGGATGTAGTTTGCTAATATTTGTGTCATCATTGCAACTAAAAAAAATAATAAATTTTTTGTAAAAGCACTAAGTTTTTAAATAGTTTTGCTTAGGGAAACAGGCACAAACAAGGCGAATTTATTTTTCAGGTGGTGGTGAAAACACAGATGAGCTTTTTTCTTACTTTTACCCCCAATTTCACCAAGTTCAGTTATAATTAACTATCAGTTAGAGCTCTCAAAACATATTGTTAACTGGAAGTTTAAGTAATAGTTAGTTTGAACTGAATTTGGTGAAATTGGGGATTAAAGAGAGAAAAGTCAAAAGTTGCTTTTGACGAATCGATCAATTTACCAACTATATAAATACATTGTTATCAAAGTTATTTTCGGTAATACATAATGTTTCATTTATAAGATTTTGTTTGTTGTGATAAATTCCCAATTTTCATCCTTTATAAATACAGGTAACCCTCGATTTACGCGGTCTGCGCGTAAAACAAGGTTCGGGACTTGTACAAATTCCGTTTATGGGACCAGAAATTTAACATATCGAGATACACACAAAATTTAATTTTGGGGCCCTAAAACCGTGTTAAATCAAGAACATAGAAATATTTATATTTTACTTTTAAAAAAGTAAAGGATAATTCTTTATAACGATATGTATAAAGCTTTGTTATTGTATTTTTATAAAATAATTGAATTAAAAAAGAATTAAAAAAATAATTTAAACAATGGTACATAGTAGTTGAATATTTAAAATCAAAAATATAAAAAAATTATGTAAATTGTAAAATAGTCGAATATAAACTAAACCAAGACAAATTGACTTAAAAACTGGTAACTGAAAAAATGGCAATATTCAGTAAATTTTTACTGATTACTTAAAAATCAGTATTCACTTTTTAAGAAAATTTTAATAAAATAAAAGTTATATTATAAGCATTATGTTAATTTGTAGACTTTTTCAGGTAAACTATAGTTGTTTGCATATGTTTCAGAAAAGGGAAATTAGCTGAGTACTGCCCCAGTAAAATTTGTTTAGCTTTTTGGAAGCACCAAAGCTACATGAGCGCTGATATATGCGCTGACTATTACACACTACTAAGAAACACCAGAGAAGCGAATACCATTTAACTGAATTTTTAATTTTAGTAAAGAAAAATGATTGAATAACTTCGCATTTTTCCTTATAAGTAAGCTGGTTGGAACTAAAATCATTATTTTTAAGAAAAAATCACGAACAACATTCTAAGTGCTTCTATTATTCCCTTACATGGAAGCATGTAGTATTGCAATGATTTTAAAATGTGTTTACGATCATTCCCGAAATATTACCGAACATAGAAATTACATTTTTTTAGCAGAGAGGAAAAAAGTAGTGCTTCCAAGTGGGAAATCACCATATAAAAATCATGCCTCTTGTAAGCAGGTTTGTAAGTGGGTTTTGTGCTTCTCTCCCTTACAAAGCTGCTTACCAGTAAGCTCTATTTTTTACTGGGGCATTATTGCAGTAACTTGTGAAAGTTTACCGAATACTGTAATTTTTTCAGTAAACAGTAAACATTTACTGGTAACTAAAAAAATTGCCATCATGTTTTGAGCGTGTTTTATTAAAATCGCGTAAAAAAGCGGTAATTTCAAAAAAGGTTACTATTATTGATCCGTGTTATATCTAAATCGAGTAAATGAAGTACCGTGTAAATCAAGGGAAACCTGTACACTGAAATTTATTGTTGGAGGATAAGCTAGTTCGTATGTTGTTTTTTTTTATTGTTGTACTTTATGTATGATCGCCACCAACGGATACATGAATTCGCCTTGCGCACAACCTTAAATTTTGGTAAGTATAGTTTGTACGTAGAAAAGATAACGGAATAGTCCAGCCTTTCTACAGATTTTTCCTACAAAATTTAAAATAATGCCTGATCATTGAGCAAAAAAAAATATAATAAAAATCTAGTCGAGAAAATCTAGTTTGCTTAATTTTTAAGTTTTAAATTAAGGAATTTATTAAAACTACCGTTTTCTTATTTACTGAACCTTAATTTTAAAGTTTTGAATTAAGGAATTTAGTTAAACTACGGTTAAACTTTTTCTTATTTAATGAACCTACCTTAGAGAAATTTTTGGTAACGGATGAATTGGTCTTCGTCCCATATTAGTTCCCAAATGAGCAGTCGGTTGTTCGATTCGTAGACGAATATCCGCCATTTTTATAATTTAAAATATTTATTTTGTTAATTTTGATTACTAAAATAAAAAAGAAGAAATATACTTTTTGTGAAACAGTGAAGTATTTTCGTAGCCGATAAACTATAAAACTAATGTTGTTAAAACCTTAATGCTATTCAAATTCATTATTTCTATTCTATAAATAACCAAGTATTGTTCTAGAATTTCACAAGCTATTCTTAAGAAACTACAACAAATATTTTTCAGATATACAAAAATTCCTTAAATCAGGACCATGCAAATTAAATTGTATGTTTTTAGGTCCAATATTAACACAAATTCAAAAGGTACCAGTTGAAGAACAAGAAAGTGCCAAAATTTTTCATCACTCAGGACTCTGCACGTTAATTTTATGTATTATCACTCACTTCCCCTTTTTGATAATTTGTTTCTACTCGTTTAAGTATCAAAAATTTTAATATTGTACTGGGAGCTTTAAATTTAATACGTATATATCAGTGAATTGAGAACAAGCTTTAAAAAAGGACAAAAAATAGGTACGATTTTCACTCCTTAAACGTTCGAAATCCGAAAAAGGATCAAATTTGTATTTGTAATTTTAGGATAAGTAACGACTTTGGCAAAAATGTTCTTTCTGCGTTTATTGGTTTAAATGATTGATGAAGTGACAAAGAAGTTCCAAATTACAGGTTATGCCCGCTTACTCCCCAAAAGGGTCGAATTTCAAAAAAAGTATCAGGCACTTGTCCCCTTATTTATCATATAAACAACGATAAGTATTAAATTTTTTTGTATCTCTTTTAGTTTTGGAGATATAAATTTACCAAATTTACCCGTTTCACCCTTTTAATATATATCATGCACTTCTGTAAGTTAAGAACTTTCAAATAATGTATTTTTTTGTTCAAATCGGTTGACAAGCAGATGAGGAAAGTATTATAAACTGTTTACCTTTGCCGATTTACACATGGATTTAAGAGTTAAGGCAAATATTAGAACTTTATTTTAAAACTAATTTATAAATAAGCTTAGAAAATTTGGAATTTATGAAACATAAATGGAAAGTTTTAAACTATCAACTGATATTTCTAAAATATCAGGTATGTGATGGAAATCGATATTAAAAACGAAACGATTTGAAACTGAAAATATCGTTTTCAGTTTCTTTTAAAATGGATTTTAAATACATATTCCTTTTATTTTCAGTCTTTATTTTTTTAAATTTCATATTATGTACGTTAACTGAAGTGTATTCTGAACGAAAACTTAAGACTTTAATTCAGAAATGGATTTTAAAATCCCTCGAAATCCATCACACCTTTTAAAAACATTCGTTTTGAAAACGATCGATTTCCATCACATACCTGTATTTATCACTAGGGTATTCATTTAATCGGGCTTTTTCTTTAATCGGTTAATCACTCGATTAACTAACCGAGATTTTGGTTAAATCGATTAACAATCGGTTAATTTTGTTATTGATCGGTTAACCGATTAATGAATTTTTTTTATAAATTAAGTAATTTCAATAAATAAATTACTTTTTATTTGATAAAACTTGACTTGGAAAAGTTCTTTCACTTATCGTAGATGTTGGAGAAATCGAAAGCAACCCATAATATAGAATATCTTATATTTCGTCCTTTTCCTGGATTTCTCGAAATATATAAAATCTTCCGTTATGCCGTTCGAGTTCTGTTTTAATTTTTTAAAATTTGTAACACTTCTTATTGTGTCGGTTAATTCTGTTAAAAAATTGTTTGTGTTACTATTGAGAATTTCTTCTGTTGTCAGGTCATCATCTTTAACTTCGTTTAAACATGAAGACCAGTCCAGAGAGTAGTCCATTTGATCAAAATGGATCACGTAGTCCAATATTATGTGCAGGGAAGCAATTTGTTTTTTGTAAAATCATTGTACAATGTCAAAAACAGAAAGAAAACAACACAGAAACAATGATAATAAACAAAATTTTGGCATCCAACAATGATAAAGCTAAAAAAAAGTTAGCAGCAGGGCTTTCAAAACCACCTGTAATGAATTGGCCTTGACAAAATTCTAAAATTTAATAGAATTTTCGAAAGTTATTCTAGGATCACAACTGGGTCGTACCTCGAACGTACGAGGACATAACGCCGTAAATTTCTAAATCCGATCAATTCACCGCCAATTCCATCGTATGTATATGTATTTTGTTTTACTTTGAAAATAATATTAGAAAAATCCATGGTATAATAAGTACAAGGTATAGTCCAAAATGTATTATCAAAGCGGCCTCAGTACTACAACAATGAAACAATAGAAAAAACAACAGGCATTTTGTTGCTAGAATTGAGACGGCAAATGTCAAAATGCCTTTATAAAAAATGTAAATAAATAAAAAAAATGACGCCAAACGTCACACACGAAGAAAATCACTGCAAACAGCTGCGCTTGTGAGGTCACTTTATTAGTTCATTCTGGTATAGTCATTAGAAATTTTGTTCTCAATTTTAAAACCCATATAACGTCAAACAAAAGAAAATATGGAAAAAATTAAAACAAGCGTCAAAAATCAAATAAATTGGGTAAATAATGAAAACCATGATAAAAATACATAAGGTAGTTCCACTTCTCTCTCAGAAATTATTTTTTGAATTTTATTGGAATTATTTGAAGTTTTTATTTGTATCAAGCTTCAAATAATTCCGATAAGCTTCAAAAAATAATTTCTGAGAGAGAAGTGGAACTACCTTCTGTATTTGTATCATGATGAAAACTCTCCCTAATGAACATACCTGGTACTTATTATACCATGGAAAAATCCAAATTTATTGAAATGGTTTGCTGAAGGAGTTTCAGTTTAAATGCATTTGGCGAGTTTAAGGTAGAAAAAATCCAAGAAACACATTTTAATGAAAATCCTACATACTCGCATGCACATTTGCACTGATACAAGATATTCAACAAATATGCTTAATGGCTGTTCATTTTCTGTGGCATAGACTATTAGCTAGAAGGGTAGCCAAGAGATAAAATTGAATTTTGATTGATGTTACGGGGAAATGTTTGTTTTAAAGTTTTCTATGCTTGATTTTTTTTTATTTTAAATTTATTTATTACTAATGATCGTAATTTCTACAAACAGATATCTGGTCATGTTCGTACCGAACAGTTATCCTAACCTATCCGCTAACACTATTC
Organism: Pollenia labialis; assembly: GCA_949318255.1. Lineage (NCBI taxonomy): Eukaryota > Metazoa > Arthropoda > Insecta > Diptera > Polleniidae > Pollenia > Pollenia labialis. The sequence continues at coordinate 156,586,537 of OX439140.1, forward strand.
AACGTTAGGTTTGCTCATGTGAATTAACCAAGGCGAATTCATACAGGTGCCAATTTCGAGCCATCTGTTTATATTTTGTGGAAAAATAAGTTAGAATTAAAAATTCAATAAAAATTTAAATACTTGAAAAAAATTTATTTAAATTTTATAAAACAAAAAAAGTGAACACAAAGTTTAAATTTTAGGATTTAAAAAGGCGTAAGGAAGAGGTGCAGCCGCAATAAATTTGCAATGCAGAAAAAAATGTACCTTCTAAAGCAATTGTGTATACATATTTTATAAACAAAAAAATTCCCTTTTTTATATGTTCAACAAATAATTTTGACATTCACTCTCAACTTTTTACAAAATTACAAAAACAAAATATGTATGTATGTACATGGAATTTAAAAAAAGGGATAGCTAGCATAACTCCATCTTAAGATGCGGTCACCTGTATGAATTCGCCTTGGAATTACCCATGTAGAAATTACGGGCATAAGTCGAACATTTGTCCCTTAGAGATACCCTTAGCCTATAACCTATCCAGGATCACAGCTACTCCATAGGAGTCGCTGTTTAGATATAGTAGAGAGTTTGTACTTGATTTATCATAGCTAGGCCATAGAGTCCTAGTCAAGAAGCAGCTGAATTCGCATGTCCACTTTTTCTGTGCAAGTCTATGAGCATTGAAAAATTTATTTGCAGTGAGTCATTGGAATGTCAATTATATAATTTGTCATCTAGGCGAATGCGTTGTTTAGCAAGCACACCTGCTACTTGATTACATCGACTAACTCTTTAATATGTGCTCAAGTATTCAGAAAGTCGTTCATATTATTATGGTTTACTGACCCCATTAGAATATTATATTTTTCATAAATAAGTAATTTAAAATTAGTTTTTTCTTATTTTTTTATTAATGAATATGAAATGAAGATAATTTCAACAATATATTCATGAATGAATATAGACTGCGCAATTTTGAAACGTTCACTCACTCACAAATGAACGATTGCCCCGGTATGCTAGCTGGTAGTGAGCTAGTCTATCAGTGCCGGGATTGCGGGTTCGATTCTTCCCAGAAACTGTGTTAAAAAAAAAATTCTTTCAGAACTCTGTTCTTAGCGTTTTGATCTTTTTGAAAATTCAAATGAATCTGTACTATAGGTTAGGTTAGGTCGAAAGGAGGATGAAGAATCGAAATGTAACCTCATATCACTACGATATACACCTAGGCCTCTGCTGGGCCTGTTGTGCGCTGCTTAAGAACATGCAGATTTATTGTCACTGCCCGGTATTAAGAAACCTGGCCCGTGTTCTGTAACTCTCGCGTCGAGAAACTTTTCGATTGAAATGTGTGAAATGAAACAAAAATGCCATATATTGAAACAAACAGCTGTTTTTCTCACTAAACTGTGTCTGAAATTTTATTGGCGAGTTCTAGCTGTCACGTAAGAAAATTACTCGCCAATTTACAGAAAAAGTGTGTCTGTAACATTTTAAGCATTTTGATTTCTAATTCTTTTTGTCAAAACTGAACGAATCGGAATTTTTTTCAGTGTTGTAAAGCATTTATTTGAGTTTCACAATACTGAAAAAATAATTTCGATTCGTTCAGTATCGACTAAAGGTCAAAAGAAATCAAATTGCTTTCGAATCGAGAAGGTACTCGATCACGACTGCCAGAATCAGGCCTCTGCATGTAGTTTTTTTTTTATTTAAGTCTTGAAGTGTGTAAAAATTCCTGTATTTTCTATCAAGCAGCAAATAGGGAAAATAAAAAGTTGTTTGTCTGTCCTGTAAAATGTGCTGAAAGGGATTTAGCAGATGTGCATATTAATCTGATGATATGACTTGTAGGCTACCGCTTATAATTTAGATTTATACGGTACAGTTATGACAAATCAATGAACAAACCATTAAAATTTTTATTTTGTTTGAAACACAACAATATTTATTTTAAACAACTGTAAAATATTATTTAGTACATTTTGACGATATGGCTTGATAGCACACCTTGTGAATCCCCCAATTATGTACTAATGGAAAAATGCATATTACATATGTTCTCATTGCTCGTTTTAGTTCAAGAATTGTTATGTTTGGTATGTTATTGTTATTTTTTACTAATAAACTCCAAATAATAAATAATTAATGCATTTTTATATATTGAAAATACATATGTACTTAATTTATAATCACCCCTATTGTGAATAAAAATTCCTTGGGAGTTTTTTCCCTTTTTCCATTTTTCCTATGTTAATTCAATTGTAAAAATGGGAAAAGGGAAAAACTCCAAAGGAATTTTTTTCACGATAGGGGTGAATAAAAAAAATGTGGCCGCAGCTTAAAACTTCAACTACGACAATAACTCTCGTAATAAGGCTTATATTCTAATCTAACGTTTAAAAGTCAATCGATTCTACTTATTTTCGTCCTTCACCCATAAAATAATTACATTATCCAAGCACAAAGGTTATTTTTAAAGCCTTATATATCGCACTTTTTGACATTTATGATTAGTATACACTGCCAAAACATCAGGAATAGATTAGCTCTTAAACAAGGCAGTGGACGATTCGCGAAACTTTTAGACGACTTTTATTTTAAACGCACACGGCGTTTAAAATACATCCAGAATACTGCACCGTTTAATTTTTTAAAATTTCAAGTTCGGCCTTAAAAAAACACCCTGAATTAAAAAAAAAACAATTTTGTTCGAAAAGATATTTAAATTTTATAATATTGTTTGCCCGTTTAAAATATTTAACAGCATATTTTTTGCTTAATCCGTATTATCTCAAAGGTTTTATAAACTTTCTGTTAGATCGACTATGACTCTGGTATAAGTTGACACTAATACATTCTTTCGTTTAATGGATGTCTCTGCTCTCGTTTGCTCTTCTAGCCAATATTCTATCGTCTGTGGCATCTGCACACTCACAAAATCCACTGTAAACGCTAAGCAACAGGTTTTTCACCACAATGAAAATTTATATGTCAAACTTGTTTAAAGGTTTTACAACATTTTTCTACTTTTTTTTCTTTTGCGTTTTTTGTTCTTTTTTTCGCATAAACTGCATTTAATGTTGGCTGTATTAGTGTAAAAACTTACGAGTTATATTTCATTTATTTAAGATTTTTTAGTTGTGGAAATATAAAAATATCCATCTGTATCTATGAATATTTTCACATACACAAACACGCATTCATACATTTATGCACTTAAATTTATTTTATACAGCTTTTATGTTGGATTTAAAAATGTTATTCACATGATTGTAACTTGTTATAATTTGATTTACCAAAAACAAGTGTACACTTAAAACAAGGTTATTTTTTCACTTCGAATTAATTATGCTTAATGAAAAATATATTATTTAATTTTTTGAGAACATCCGGATGTGTATCATTTGTTTTGAAAGTGCCGTGTTAAGATGAAAAAGAAGTACATAATGACAAAAATATTTAAAAAAAAGGGTTTCTTTTTAGACACACGTTACATCCATGTAACACGTTGATACTGGTGTAGTTGAAGCAACGAACTAATTCAGGAAGATTTAATGCACATTCATTCCAGTCAATGTAGCCAAAATCTGATTTCGATTGAATGTACATACATACATACATACGTATTTTTGTATTTATGTGCGGCATGTGCTTCTTTTGTGTGTGGAATATGTTGGAGTGTTAATTAGAGAAGAACAAACATAATGGATAAGTACTTTTTTATAAATCTCTCTTCTATCTTGTGACATGTTTAAATAAATACAGAATAAGAATAGTTTTATTTCTAATTCGTAGAATTTTTATTAAATACAAATTGCATTAGATATAAGAGCATGAATCTTTTATGTATTGATAAGTAAGAAACCAACAATGGGTACTTTTTACAAATTGTACTTAAATTAGTACCTACCTGTATCTAATATCTACACAGAGCTGTAAAAAACTGCAATCAATTAGCACTAACACCGAAATGATTTCATTCGTTAGGCCAAGATTAAAAGAAAAGGGTTCATCCCATAAAAAATTTCCACAAATTCTATGTAGTTTTCTGCATAGATGTAACATTTTTTTATGTTAAAATTATTCAATAAACAACATTATTGGAATTATTATTTTTCGCCATCACATACATCTTGAGCAACCGACATTCAATTTTTCATATGAAAAGAAATGGGTCTCTAAATATGTATAATCCGGTCGCTGGACCATAAAATTTATTAAAAAGAGAAAAGGCATATATGTATTTGAATCTGCGCCATATGCTATCTCTATACTAAATTTTTTTAAAAAAGAAAAAGTACTAAAGGCGAAAGAGTACCAACTTTTCCTCTTTTATGGCCCACAGTAAGTACGCTGTGTGTTAATGCAGATTATAGCCTGCATGTATATCAAATCTATGTGTGTTACTGCAGATTAAAGCATGCATGTATATCAAATGTTTGTATATTAAATTTATCGAAAAGTGAAACTTTACCAATTTCATTCTGTCTTTACCGCTACCAAAGTACCAGTTGTATACCTTTAAAAGTACCCTCTACTTAATTCTGGACTTTATGCAACCTTTGATTAAAAAGAGAAAAAGGACCATATATTTGAATCTCTACCATATGCTACCCGTCTACCAAATTTCATCCAAATCCCTTAAGAGGGTTTCGCGTAATTGAGCCACAAACTAACAAACATCCAATTATTTAATTTACAAACTTTCACATTTATAATATTAGAAGGATTTAAAAATTAAATCTTGTTTAAATTGAAATTTTTCGTGATTAAAATAATTTTAAAATCATGTAGAGAAACATTGACATTGTGGTAATTCAAACGTCAGCTTTATTTATAGAAGAAGGATTTAAAGGGAATGAAGATTTTAGTTATAATTTCATTTTGATTGCAAAAACTGGGGGTACATTACGGCACTTAATATCGTTCGAAATATCATTATAACTTAAATGGAAATTTCGATCGATATCGAATGCCGCGATTTACCCCCTGGAGTTGATTTTAATTTGATTGCAATCAATTAATATTTACATAAATTAATTTAAATAAAATTTATTGTAATTTTTTATTATTGTATTGAATTGATAATTTCAAATAGAAATCATACGATACATTTTCCGACTTTGAATGCATTACCGAAAAATCATGTGATTGCAATTAATTCGATTACAATATTTTACAGCTCTGTATCTACATAAGTATTTACACAACATCAGAGCTGCCGTTTTTAGTTATTTCTTACCAAAATTGGTTATATTTTTTCCAATGTGGAGATGTGAATATTTTTTTCATTTTGGTTACTTTTTTCTAAAATAATAATACGAGCTCGAATATTTTGTACTGTGTACTACGATTTTTTCATTATTTGTTACCAATGAACGGAAGTTTTTTATAATTATAATTTATTTATCCCTTTCAAACCAGCAACCAAATAATTTTTTAAGATTTTTGCTAAGAAAAAATTCCCATATGTGATTTTTTATTAAAAACGCCCTGTTCTGAATACGAAAACAAATGAAGTTTCAATCAATGGAGATTTTTATTTATTTTTTTTAAATGAGCGTAATTTTTCTTGATTTTAAGAGTAGTAAAGATAAGTAGTACTTAAAGTAGGAAGTGCATAAAATCATGCGGAATCGAATTCAGAATATTTCACAAAAGTCGTTTTAGTGTTTCTAAAAACTTGAAAAAAAGTTTAATGTTTTAAATTTAGGTTATTTCCAAAAGTATATTGAAATACATATTTGAAAATACACATAGGATTTATCAAAAATACATTGATTTATCAATATAATTTTAAAAGTTATGGAATTTTCTTTTAGAAATGGCTGTAATTGAAATAATATTTTCCAATGATTCACAAAATATTTCAAATAGAACAATTTTGAAACAGTTATTTATATTAAGAATTTTAAATTTGAAATAAAATTTATAAAAAAAGGAAAAAAGTTATTATAATATTTTTTTTCTTCGTGGAAATATTTTTATGCCAAAGCTTATTAAAATAATACCAGTTGTAAAACCAAAAAGCTAAAGAAAAATATCAAATTTCCTGTATTTCCTTTTTTGGGTACTATTTTCCCCCCATTAAAGTATCAACAATTTCAGTATTGTTGTGGCAGCCAATAGTTTAGTACGAATATGTCAATGAATGGAGAAAAATGGTTACGATTTACTCCCCCTAAATGTACCAAATTCGTATTTGTATTTTTTTGATGACCCTACAAGAAACGAATGAGCGAGTAGTCACATTTTTCATTTTGGTGTTAAGAAAATGATAGGAAAAAATGACCGAAATCAAGTAATCGGTCACATTCGGTAATTTTTTCGTATCATTTTCTTAACACCAAAATGAAAAATGTGACTACTCGCTCATTCGTTTCTTGTAGGGGAGTTTTGAATTTCAGGGTTCGCCAGTTTTCTCCCTAAAATGGCCGAATTACATAAAAGTACCAGACGCCTGTCCGCTTATTTTGCTAAAGAACAGCGTAAGTATTACATTTTTTTGTATCTCATTTAGTTTTGGAGATATAAGATGACCGAATTTTCCCGTTTTTACTATTTTTTTTATCCCCTAAACATTCGAATTTCCAAAAATCCTATCTTAGTGGATCGATTTGGGGAGTGACCAATCTCTGGTCCGAATTCCGTATTTTTTGCTTCAGGCGTTTATGCTGTGCGATGATGAATCAGTCAGTAAGGTTACAATTGTATATATGTGACCTTCTCCTAGAAAAAGTACCTAGTGTGTAAAAATGAAGTTTTGAGAAAAACGCATTTCATCTTATTCTGCACCCTTTTAGGTACCATAATCCACTCTTAAGTACAAACCAGTTTTTTGAAACACTAGGCCCCTTTTCTCGGAGAATGTCACACATAAATATATATCTATATATGTGATATATATGTATATGATATTTTGAAAATATTTACATAAAATCCATTTCGCATATCGCCAAACGTAAATTTCAACAAAAGGATTAAAAAATTTGAGAGTCCAGCGGAAAACAATTTTCCATTTTTGTTATTTTTTCAATTTATTTAATTTCAATATACTGAACTTTTTGTAAATTTTACGGGTTTAACTCTTGTAAAATAAAAATATTTGGGGGATTCACAAGGTGTGCTATTAAGTCATATCGTCATAACGTCCTAAATAATATTTTACAATTGTTAAAAAAAATGTTGTTTTGTTTCAAACAAACCAAGAGAGAAGAGAAGAAATCTAAATTATAAGCGGTAGCCCATAGCAGTCATATATTTTTCTTGTAATTATTTTAAGATATATGACTTTACAACTTTATGACTACCTTGTGAATTGTTATTGTTATATCTTGTTATTTTTTTAATATGTAATAAGAGAATTAAAATTCTTGTTTAAATTAATTTCTTGTTTTCTTAATTTATAATTGTATTAACTTAAAATAAATTTTAATGATTTTCTCAATTAATAAAAGACATTTAAATTAGTTTATATTTTTTTACATTCGGTAACTTTTTCAAAAATGTTGGTTGTAAAAATTGTATTGGTTGTGGCAGCACTGCACAACATACATAAATATATCTCTTTAGCACTCAATGTAATTTTATATATATGTACACATGTATATAAATATTTATTTTTCTCTCTCAGTGTCTACATAAAATGAGAAAATAAATGGAGACCTAGTTAAATTTTATAAAACTCTGCATGTGGGTACTAAAACTATGTATTTATGTTCTACATCATCCATGCAACACGAAATTATTGTTGTCAACTTTGTCAAAATTATTAAACATGTAAAAAGTTTGTACATATTTAACTTTAAGAAGGATTTTAGTGTTTTATTTTACTCAGATGTTCAAAATATTTTTAAAATTTGGGCTCGTTTTAAATCTTTTTTTTTTACCGGTAATCTATGTATATATGTACATATATAAAATTGTAACGTTACTGACTGACTCACTGACTGATTGACTCACTGATTCATCATTGCACAGCCTAAACGCCTGAAGCTAAAATTTGGACCAGAGATTGGTCACTCCCCAAATCGATCCACAGGAAATTCGAATGCTTAGGGGATAAAACGGGAAAATTCTGTAACCTTATGTCTCCAAAACTAAAAGAGAAACAATAAAAATGTTATACTTATCATTGTTCTTTAGAAAAATAAGCGGTCAGGTGTCTGGTACTTTTTTGAAATTCGGCCCTATTAGGGGGTAAACGGGTAAAACCTTAATTTCATTACTTTTTTGCCACCCTGTCTATCTTTTGAACCAATAAACATAGAAACAAAGTTTATACCACATTCGAAACTTATCGAAATTCGAACATTTAAGGGGTGAAACTATTTGTGGTACTTTTTAAAAAAAAAACATTTTTCTCCATTCATTAACATATTCGTACAAAATTATGGGCTCCCACTATAAAAATGAAATTTTGTATACTTTAACGGGGGGAAAAATAGTACCAAAAAATGGAAATTTGATATATTACTTTAGCTTTTTGGTTCTACCTTTAAACATAAGAATCAACATGCAATGTCCTTAGTGGATAAGAATCTATGACGGGAACTTTTGGTACTATTTGAATTTCCGTTTGTATTACACCTAGAAACATAAAATTCAAGATGCAATGTCCTGGGTGGATGAGAGGGAACTTTTTGGTAATTTTTTATTCATCGACTGGTACTTTTTGAATTTCCGTTGGTGTTGGACTGTAAGAGAAAAGAATCTGTAAGAGGGCTTTTTGGCACTTTTTTGTTCTTTTACTGGTACTTTTTGAATTTCCGTTGTTATTTAACCCAGAAATATAATATTTCTGAGTGGATAATAATCTATGGGGGAACTTGTTGGTACTTTTTTGTTCTTTAACTGGTACTTTTTGAATTTCCGTTAACATTGGACCTAGAAACATAAAATTCAAGATGCAATGTCCTGAGTGGGTAGAAATATATAAGAGGGAATTTGTTGGTACTTTTTTTCCCTTTAGCTGGTACTTTTTGAATTTCCGTTAGTATTGGACCTAGAAAGATAAAATTAAACATGCTAGGTCTTGAGTGAATGACAATCTGTTAGAGGGATCTTCTTGGTACTTTTTAGTTCTTAAGCTTGTACTTTTTGAATATCCGTTACTATTGCACTTAGAAACATATAATTCAAGATGAAATGCCTTGAGTGGATAAGAATCTATAAGAGGGAAGTTTTTGGAACTTTTTTGTTCTCAAACTGGTACTTTTTGAATTGCCTTTAGTATTGGACCTAGAAATATAAAATTAAACATGCAAGGTCCTGAGTAATTCAGAATCTGTAAAAGGGATTTTTGGTACTTTTTTTGTTTTTTAATTGGTACTTTTTTAATTTCCGTTAATATTGAACGTAGCAACATAAAATTCAACATGCAATGTCCTGGGTGGATGAGAATATATAAGATGTAACTTTTTGGTACTTTTTTATTTATTAACTGGTACTTTTTGAATTTCCGTTTGTATTTAGTATATAGTTTAGTATATTTATTTCTTATTAAATACTTATATAACTTTTTTTTTCTTTTTTTTTGATTTATGAACATATTTATGTATGTACATACATATGTAGAATGTATGTATATTGAAATTAATTTTAAATTAACTTTGCTAACTCGTCACTAGGCGCTGAGGCTACCTATTGTAATAAATTAAATTGAAAATAAACTTAATAAATTTAAAAAAAAAAATTGGATCTAGAAACATAAAATTAAACATGCAAGTTCCTAAGCTAATGAGAATCTGTAAGAGGGATTTTTGGGGTGTAAAAGGACAAATAAAAATTATATCACATTCGTAGCTTATCTAAAAAATACACAACAGATTTGGACCTTTTTCACAACCTTTGGTCCATCTATCTATCTATATAATATAAAATTGTTATATTACTGTGATACATAAATGAGATGAAAAAGTATCAAAAAGGATAATACGGGAAATTAACTTTCTTTCATTTGCTCTTGTATTCTACAAGTGGTACTTTTTGAATTTTCTAAAATATTGAACGTAGAAACACAAAATCATAAGTGCAGTCCTGTGTGAATATCAACCTATGAGATGAAATATTTTGGAACTTTTTTGTTAAAACCTAGAAACATATACTTTGGCATATAAATATGTTCAAGAAAGAAAAGGCCCGATTACAAAGTAGCGGGTAAAATGCTAGAATTTAAACAAGTTAAAATCTAGAAAAGTACAATATAGTACAATATAATTTTGTACTACAAATATACTCAGTTGTGAAATTTAAAAACTTTACTTCTAAAAAATCTTTAAATGTTTTTATGTTTGTAATCCAAATTTTGATATTTCAATCAGGCCAAAGTTCATTAAATTTAATTTTTTGTAATACAACTAAATTTTCAAGCTTGAGGTCTTTTTTTATTTTATATAAAAAACTTTAACGTTTATTTTTAACCAATATTTCGGCACTTCTTTGAGTGCCTTCTTCAGGGCAAAAGGATTTATTCTTACGTATTCTTAAATTTTGTATAATAGATAGTAGATATTTTCAAATGAATAATCATGTATATAGTCAAATGAAAGGCCTTCCTATGGGCTCACCAGCTTCTCCAATTGTAGCAGATATAGTTATGGAAAAATTATTAGATATATGTATTGAAAAATTAATTATAAAACCGAAGATATTGATAAAGTATGTTGATGATTTATTTTGCATAATTCAGGAATCAGGAATAGGGCAAATGTTGGATATTTTTAACTCATTTCATTCGGACATTAAATTTACAATTGAAAGGGAATCTAATTCAAGACTTTCATATTTGGACACATTGATAATAAGAAGAGGGAATAGGATATTAACAGATTGGTATCAAAAGCCAACATCTTCTGGTAGAATTATTAATTTTTTCTCGAAACATCCGAGGAGAATAATAATTAATACAGCTAAAAATTTTATAGAAAGAGTTCTAAGGATAAGTGATTCAGAATTTCATAGAGATAATAAGAGAAAGATTTCAAACATTTTAACAGATAATAGCTTTCCTAAACAATTAATATCAGATTTATTAATACAGTATAATAATTGTAGAATATATAACCGAAATAGTATAACAGAACAGAGAATTTATAAATCTGTAACATATATACCAAAATTTTCAGAAAGATTAGAAAAATCAAATATATATGATAGTAAAATATATAAAATAGCTCATAAATCTTTTAACACAGTAGGTAAACTATTTACTAAAATGAAAGACAAAATAAAGAAGATGGAAATGTCAAATATTGTTTATAAAATACCTTGTAAGGGTAATGATAGTGGACAGTGTAATATGGTATATATAGGTACAACAAAAAATAAACTAAAGACTAGGATAGCAGGACATAAGTCAGATCAAAAATATAGACATATTTCATCACAAAAAACAGCTTTATCATCCCATTGTGCTAATCTAAACCATTATCCAGATTTTGAAAATTCAACTGTTTTAAACACAGAAAATAATTATAAACGTAGATTTATGTTAGAAATGTTACAAATCATAAATGTACCGATAATGTCGAGAATTAATTTTAAGTCTGACACTGAGAATGTAGCACAAAATTATAGACATTTAATTTATAAAAACAGAAACGGAAGGTAAAAAATTTTTGTATATTGTAATAGATCAAGTTTGTATTGAAAAATATTTTTTATTCAATTCCAAAAAAATTTTCATAAGTTTGTCAATTTTTGTTAAATTTGTTAAAAAAGAACCCTGAAGAAGGCACTCAAAGAAGTGCCGAAATATTGGTTAAAAATAAACGTTAAAGTTTTTTATATAAAATAAAAAAAGACCTCAAGCTTGAAAATTTAGTTGTATTACATATAATAATAAAGGTCGAATAAAATACATAAAATATAAATTTAATTTTCATTAAAATATTTTTATGAAGAAAGGAGTTTTACAACATGGAATTAATTAAAATTTATTGATAATTTTTCATTCTTGGCTGACCGGGGAATTGAACCCACGTTCACGGACAGGTTGATTTGACATTTTTGGATAGTAACCACACAATCTCTTTAGAAATCTATGCCGTTTAACATTCACCAATATTGACCGACTATCGTCCATGTTATGGAAACCGCAGCGTTTTCAAATCGCTTACGGTTTGAAAGACGCATTTTAGCATGTTCTGAAAATTGCGCGATTTTCTTGCGTTTTGCTATTTTTTGAAGTTGTGTTTGAGCAATAAAAAAACAAAAAAAAATAAGTGCAGTTTCAATTAAATAGACCAAGTCGTTTTCGATTGGAATCGAAATCGATTTACCATTCCCTACTGCAAACATTGTGGCGTTGAAAATTTTTAAAACGCAATATAAATTTCTGTAGAAAGCTACAACAAAATTTTTGACATTGTTTTTGCTTTCAATGTTACTTTTGGCGTTGCGTTGCGTTTTACATAATAAGAGCCTTAATCGCAGTGGAACTTTTACTATAGATTTCATACAGAGATCACTTAATAAAATCACATTTCTAGAAAAAATAAAACACAGGATTAATGTTTTAGCAATTTGTTGTAATATGTATACATATATTTTCGAAATACACATGTAAGGATATTAAAAAATAAACATGTAGGTGTTTTGTAGTAAGTGATGTATGTTTTTCACAATGGACAAATGCTTTCAGTACAAAATATAATTGTGTATGCGTATATGTGGTAAATATATCTGTGATATTTGTAATTAAGCTATTTTTTATATTCGTGAGGTGGTGCAGAAAATTGCAGCTTGTTGTGTTTTTAAAATAGTTTTTGTTTATCGAAACTGTTGTATAAAGAAAAAAAGAATATAAAACGGAGATTCACAAACATTTTTTTTACATTAAAATTTTTAATTATATATGTACTTAAATCTTATCTTCTTAACGGCCAATTTCACCAAGTTCAGTTATAATTAACTATCAGTTATAGTTGTGTAAAACATATACAGCCCAATTATGAATAAAAATTCCCCGTTTTCTCCCCTCTCCCATTTTTCCTATGTTAATTCAATTGTAAAAATGGGAAAAGGGGAAAAACTCCCGGGGAATTTTTATTCATAATTGGGCACAGATGGGGGTAGTGCACTCATTTTGCAGTTTCAACTCGCACTTAGTGATAGCGCAAAAATATTGAAATCATTTTGCTAATGTTGAGTGATGAATTGATAGTGATGTTAAAAAATTTTGCACTCAAAAAAAATCGTAGTGTGACTTAAAAAAAGCAATCATCTGTTTATTGCAACTTTTTTTCTTCACTCATTTGAGTGCAACTAAAATTGTTGCACTAAATTTAAAACTAAAAACTTGTTTTTTCAGTATTCAAGCCAATAATTACACCGTTATTGACAAAATTTCATTTTGTTAAATAATCTTTGCTTATGAATATTCTTAAAAGAAATCAAAAACCACGCACATACAAAATTACATTTTTTAAATTTTAGTGAGTCAGACAATATTAGAATGCAGCTTTTTTGATTGCAAGTCTAAATGTTAAATTGAGTGCAGATTTTTGCATTCAATCTGCGTTTAGTGATAGTGAAAAAATTTGCAATATCACTAAATTGTTTTAGTGGTAGTAAAGAAGTTACCAATCATCACTGAAGCTGGTTAAAAAGAGTCCAAACTAATTTTTTTCAGTTTTATTTAGTGATAGTGCACTGCTGATTTAAATCCATATTAAGTGCACTACCCCCAACTATGCTGGAAGGAAGTTAAAGTTTTAGTTAGTTTTAACTAAACTTGGTGATATTGGCCGTTTATCAATTTAATTAAAAGTTAGTTCAATAAACACATTAATAAACAATTTGAATTAATTGTAAATACATTAATAAAGAAAAGTAACAACAAAGATTGAAATATTAAAGCTGGTGTGGTGTGTAGAGGCTTTAACGAGCTTAAAATCTAATTAAGTTGCAGCAAAAAAGGTAATCGAACTTGTTTTAAAAATGTTTCAACATTCCCTTCTTTGCCTCTTTGGTTGTTAGTTGCAGTTACTTTTAGAAGTTAAACCACTAACATGGTTATTAGTATTACTTTCCGCTAAGCGCCAGGTTAGTAGTTTATCCAACAAAATGTCCATATAAGGATTTCCACCTAAGCGAGAAACCTAGGCAAACAAAATTAAAAACGTTGTCACATCATTTTTTCTTATTGTGTTGCTTCGTTACCTCTGTTCTAGCTTCTTTATCTAATGATTCCAATACTTGGCGTGTGTATTGAAAGCTTCCCAATTTCTCTAACAAACTTATGCAATATTTTTTTACTTCAACGTCATGGGTTCGTTGCCTTAAAATATCTATAAAAAATGTAAATTATATTAAACATTTGTATATTGTCTTTTGACTTTAAACTTACGCAGCACTTGTTTATCATGTTTCTGCGTGCGTACCGCATGAATAACAGGAAACCCAAATTTGCCTTCTGTTAAGTCTTCAGCAAAACTTTTATTTTCAGAGTACTATATCGAAAATTAAAAAATATATTCAGAATTCCATAAAAAAATTCAAAATAATCTTTTCTAAACTTACTTCCTTTAAACTAAGATTACAATAATCATCCCTTATTTGAAAGTATAAACCCAAAATTGCGGTTAGTTTTGAAAAATCCTGTTTATTTTCACTAAACAATTGCATCAAACGTATGGCCAGCATAAACAATCCACCAGTTTTACGAACTGTCATTAATTTGTAATCACTTTCCGAAGGACAAGTAAAACTATCACGCCAATAAATTTCCATACCTTGACCACGATGCAACTCTAACAACTGTTCTGTATAAACTTTAGTAGCCTTTAAAAAATTAATTAGTTTAGTTTTTATCGTTTTAGTAAGTTAAAACTTGTTAACACTTACATCAGGATGGCCCAATTGTTGCACTTTTTCCAATGCCAAAAATAGAACATAATTCGCAGCATTTATTGTGCTTGCTACGCCATATATAGAATGAGCAACCGGTACACCTCTGCGAAGTATTGAATTGTCTTCAATATCATCAATTCTGTAAATATTAGTGTTAGTAAACAACAACATTAATTATATTTTTACGAAATATTGAAATCATGCATTTTTAATATTTTCTTTTTAATAGATATTTAAATGTCTTCACCAAAATATTTTTGTTCGAAAAGTTCACGTGTAGTGGCGAGGCATGAACACTTACTCGTAGTAGTTATAAAAACAACGAAAAGAGCAAATTTGTGAGAACGGCAAATTTATCGAGTACAACTAGTTTTGTTATTCCTCTTCTTCGAGCAGTTTAGTACATATTACGAAGAGAGGGATAATACAACATTATTTTGTGTTCTACGTACCTTTTTTTTATCCTGTTTTGAAAATACTCATTGTGTGAATATAATCTTTACAGTGCTTGTTTTTCGTGTTCATATACTACATATCTTAATGTTTGCATATTTATTTAAATTCAACTTTTATGGAATCTATTTGGCTGTGACTACTTTGATTGAAAGTATTTGAAACCACAATTATGATCTCTTTATTGTCTGAGTGATGAGAAAGATAAAAAGTATGTGCGTTACTCGAAAGAGAAAAAACTTCACGTGTGCATCCAAAACTTATTCGATGCAGACCTCTAAAGAATGAGCCAGAAAAAAAATGTATACTTGTATTAAGTTGAATAACATTTTAACCGTTAAAAACAAAAAATTTCAAAGAAACGTTAAATTATTCAAATATTGTAGAAATTTTAAAAATTTTTTTAGTTGCTTCCGTTACCTTTTTGGACGAAATGGTCCATATACGCTTAAAATCGAACATATCCAGAAATACATTTCCTGTGTTCTTTAGTTCTTTTTTACAAGAGCCCAATACCTTTCAACAGGCCGAAGCTCTGGACAGTTGGGATGGATTTGCATTTCCTGGTACAAAATTGACATTATTGATTGAATATAACCCAAAGCCCTTTTTACCATAGCAGCATGATGCCTAATCGGGCCATAAATATGAAGGCACTCTGAGCTAATTTGTAAAAGGTAAATACCGTTTTTGTAGACACTCCGTAATAAACACTAGTGGATCAAACTATAGCAACTCAGAAGTTTTTTTCCCGATATAATTTTACAATCTAATAACACTGCTAGTTGAAAAAACTGTCAAGCGGAGCACTTGGCGGTTAATCCTTATTCGAGTACCCTGAATCTAGTGGTGCCAACCGTTTTTTAGGTTGGCTCTTGTTTTCGAGATACATACCGTTATTTCGAATATGGAGGATTTGGCAAACATGTATTCGCGTAACTCAAAAAGGGATTAGTTCATTGAAAAAAAAAAAAAAAAATAAAAATCGAAATTCCGCGGTTTTTTTTTTTTGAAAATAAAAATAGTAGTTTATAGGAACCAATATAAAGGAATCGATGCTTAGGTTTTTGCCAGCTAAAATGTACTTAATTTTTAGGAAATTTTTTTAAGGATGTTAGATACCAAAAAACTTTAGGTAAAGTAAGGTCTGAGTTCTCACACAGCCTACATATATCCGACAAGTCAGATCCCATTCTCACCGCCATCATTCCTGCCATACAGTGGCCCGTGATAATACCTATCATGGTCTGGCGCAGACCCTACTGCTTCCTAGCAGAGAATCTGAATCGGACTTCCTAAGCACCGGCCACCAACAGAACTTCAGTAAATTTAACTATTTTGTTGAAACTAAAAATTATTTCTGGTTGCAAGTATTTCAATAAAGAGATGCTGGCGGCAACAATTTTTTTTTAGAAATTTCAGAATTTACTATAAAGTTGCTTTCACTTCCATGGTCTAATGCTGAAGTAGAGAGGGTATTTCACCAAGTAAACATCGTTAGAAATAATTAAGCAACCGTTAATTCTATTTTATCAATGAAATATTTATACCAACACCACAATAGTGGAGAGGGTACTATGCGTTTGTGCTGATGTTTGTAACACCTTAAAATATTGGCCCACCTTTTCGTAAACCGATTGACTCACAACCACTTTCTGAGTCGAATTAACCATGTTTGTCCGGCTGGCAGATCATTTAATAAAATTTGGTACACAGGTTCTAATGAGGTGTAGGGTATCATATAGTCGGGGTTGACCGACTATATTTTCTTACTTGTTTTTTATTGTAGATTAGGAATCAAAAGGTTGGGTAAATGTTGTGATTATGATTTACCTTCAAATTATTTAAAACTAATACGCACGAGTGATTCCTATGAGATGAACAATAACGACATAAAATTAATCGATGATTTTATTTTTTAAATATCTTTCAGAATACTTAATAACGTTTATTCTTATTTAAGAAATTGATCTTAACTAACAATTTCATCGTAAACAACTTTAAATGAATTATTTCTGTTTTGTTATTGAATTTAAATGAGTTTTTATTTAAAAAAGCCTTTAGCCATTTTTTACCCCATTTTTAGCCATTTTTTAGCCATTTTCCCCGTAAATTTAGCCATTTTTAGTCTCCAAGTTTTGGCAACACTGTTAAGATTATTGCTTTTTTGGTAAAAAAAAATCGAAAAATTTGTATTATTCAAAACTACTTTTAACTGCCTGTTTAATAAACAGGCTGTTAATTTTCAGAACATGTTCCTGAAATTTTCAAGTTTTGATATTCATAACAAATTTTTATTAAAAACATTAATAAAGTTTTGATTTGAAATTCGCTCTAATTTTTATAATTTAATTTAACAAATTAATAAAATTAATTTAAAAATTCTAGAAAGTTTATAGATATTATATATATTTACGCAATGTAAAAATATTGATTTCTCAAGACATTTTTCCAGATTTAAAATTTCTATAAAACTTTTTTTATTTTCTTTAACCACTCGAAGTTAAGGGAACAATTTATTTTAAAACATCCTTAATTTTAACAATGTCAACCCGGACTCTATCGTGATGTCCATGAGGAGTCTGGGGATCGACGCTGGCATATGTAGATTTGTGGACAATCTACTACGGAATAGGGTCATTTGTTCTACGATAGGTGAAACCAGTGTTCAAAGGCTGGTGAACAGGGGTACTCCCCAAGGGGGAGTTCTATCCCCACTATTGTGGAACCTGACTATGAACACCATGTTAACAAGGATGGATGACATGAGGATCAAAACGGTGGCGTATGCTGATGATGTTGCAGTGGCCATCTCAGGAAGGCATTTGGGCGTAATGTCCCAGTGTATGGAGGCTGCTTTGAAGATACTCAGTACCTGGAGTGCATCATGCGGTCTGGGTGTAAATCCGTCTAAGACGGAACTGGTACTCTTCACGAGGAGGTATAAGACCGAGGACTTTAGGCTTCCGAGGTTGAATGGAATTGAGCTTCGGATATCTCAAAGTGCGAAATATCTGGGCGTGGTTCTGGATAGCAGGCTGTCATGGGGACTAAATGTCCGGATGAGAGTGGAAAAGGCAATAGTTGCCATATATGCGTGTAGGGGTGCAATCGGCAGGAACTGGGGTATGAGCCCGAGGTGTGTCAATTGGATCTTTGAGGCTGTGGTAAAGCCGACCCTGTACTATGGGGTCGTTGTGTGGTGGACTGCACTGGATAGGGGCGTACACCGTGCGATGCTTGAGAAAGTATACAGACTTGTCGCGTTGATGATTACGGGATCAATGCGATCTACTCCAACAAGGGCGCTGTTCACGATACTGAACTGGCTCCCGGTGGATATAATGGCCAGACAGTTGGCTCTTTGTTCGGCGACGCGGCTGCACGCGGTGAATAGCTGGTCAACACGTGACTTTGGACACGCCGGGATAATCAAACGTACGATTGTCCCTGATGTAGTGGATTACTGCACCCCGGTGCCATTCTTTGGTGCGGGGTTCGTGGTGCAAATGGCGCACAGCGGTGCGCTGTTGGATACTTTCCGTGAACCGACCCTAGGGGTCTACACTGATGGTTCGAGGAAAGGTGAGAGGGTCGGCGGAGGTTTCTTCATAGAGGAACTGGATGTGAAGGTTTCCTTTCGCCTGCCGGATGGATGTAGTGTCCTGCAGGCGGAAATCTCGGCTATAAGGCGGGCGGCAAACTGGCTGAGGTATCATCGCATATCGGGAGATATACGTATATTTACTGACAGCAAGGCTGCCCTTGCTTCCCTAGCGGGTGTCTACACGACATCGAGGTTAACTGTAGAATGTCGGATGTCTTTGGATGAGATTGCGAAACATTCAAGGGTAACGCTAATATGGATACCGGGGCACACTGGGTGCCCGGGCAATCAGGTAGCAGACGAGCTGGCCAAACAGGGTGGTCGCATGGATGATGCATTCATTGACCAATTCATTGGCCTTCCAATGGCTCAATGTAAATCACTTATAGGGCGCGAGTCCTATAGAGTTGCGCAGACGCGGTGGACCTGTGAATCCACCTGCTCGATATCCAGGATCCTTTGGCCTGGATATGATGGACGGAGAACTAGCTCTCTACTTGGGCTTAGCAGAAACCAGATTAGGACTGTGATATCGGTTGTAACTGGACACTGGCCGGTGGGGACTCATGCTAGGAGAATGGGTCTGGAATTTTACGACTACTGTAGAAGTTGTCAGAACGAGGAGGAGGAGGAGACTGTGCTCCACTTTCTCTGTCATTGCCCTGGACTGCGGGGTATAAGGGTGGAATGCCTGGGGGAACCGGTGTTTGCCTGTTTGGGGGATCTATCTGGGATGGAACTGAAATCGCTCCTTCTCTTCACTAGGAAGACGAGGTGGTTGGACTTTGCAGTGACGCCATCTGAGTGACTGCTCTAAGGGATGGGCATTGGCGCAGGGTATCACAAAGGGACCAATAAAGGACCCAAGTGAGCTGTCTTTGATGGCTGCCCGTGGAACCTAACCTAACCTAACCTAATTTTAATGAATTTAAATTATCTTATAACTTTTATTTTGTTACGAATTTATAAATTTAGAAACAGCGTTTGCTTGCTTTACGTGTTCTCTGAAAAAAAGATATTATACGTATGAAATGTTTGTGAGGCAGTATTCTTTATAAGGAAAATATTGAATTGTTTACATTAAAATAAAATGTTTTTCCTTCTCTTTTTTTTTTTTTTTTTGTATAAACACAAGTAAACAGCAGTACTAAAGTAAAAAAGTATTTATAGTACTGATTTCCAAATTTTATTTGTAAAAATACACCAAATTAATAAGATATAAAACAGATATTAATCTTGAAAATCATACCATTTTCAGCAGAATTTTAAACAATTTTAATTTTAAGTTTTATATTTATTTATACTTTAGAGTTGCGAAATTTAAAAACCTATTTGTATTCTAATTTTCTGCTTAATTTTTTATAACTTCAAAATGTATTTCCCATCCTTAACTGTTCATTATTCAAAATTTCATTAAATGGAAACCATACAAATAAAACTTAAAAAACAACATATTTTAAAATAAAAATATAATTTTATGAAATTTAATTAGAAGACCTTCAAATATTAACTGCTTAAAATAAAATAGCAAATTTTGAATTATGTTTAGAAGTGCTTTTGCTATGAAATTTACTACGCGTCCAATCACTTGTATTATGAAAATTGTATTATTCAGAAAAACAAACGAACTTGTTCGACAATAGCCTATTAACTCAAAATTTTTATTTTTCCCCTGGAAAAAAATCGACACGTAATATTTATATCTAACCGCTATTTGGTCTCCTTTTTAGTAACGAAACTGTTGGTTTAAAAATTCTCTTTCATATGCCTTTAATGTTTAATTGAAAATTGATTTGCTTCTACTGTTGAACAACCCAGCGGGAAAACTACGAAGACCTTCTTACTTCGGGCCTTTTTAAAGGCCTGCTTATCTAACTTCCTGATTAAAGATAATATACACATTCCACACTCGCTTTTATGAGAAGGGAGTAGAGAAGGAGTAATATTTTTGTTATTGTTTTTTTGCACAAGCAAATTCAAAATATTTTTTTATCCCGTTATCATTCTTATGTACTTGCTAAAGAAGTGAGAGCGGAAGGCCTACTTCGCAATAAAAACGTGTTTAAAAAAGATATGAGTATGGAATGGAGTGAGCAGATCTTGTACATCCAAAAGAATGGGTACAGAGGCCTTCTAGAAGGCATCCGTACTCCTTTTTCCCGCTGGGAAGTGCGATATGTATAAAGTATACTTAAATATATGTACATATATGAATGCAATCATATATACACATCTATACTGTTTGTTTACTATTGCTCAAATTAATTATTATGTTAAAATCGTTTAAATGTATTGATTTCGAAATTCTAAAGAAATTTTAATAGATGATTCATATGAAGAATTAAATGGTCTGAAAATAAATAAACATAAATTGAAAACAATTAAGTGATTCTAAATACTCTGTATGCACTCGTATCGTTTGAAGGCAACGGACAATTTATTCAATGAATTTAGCGATAAACACACAAGCTCTACATTCTACACATAACAATCATGCTTTAATAGTAACTTTTAATTACTTACAAAAGACTGGAATTATGTAGCATTTGAACAATTTCCCCTATCAGTTGTAGCTTTTCATCCGGTATATGCAGCCAATAGTTAAAGGCCAGCGAGAGTTGGGAACGAAATTGTTTACCAGGAATTTGTTGAATATAGGCGAAAGGTTGCAATAATATCTATTTTAAGATAGAAACTCTATAGAATAATAATTAAGAACAAATTAATGTATTCACTTGATCCTGTTCCTTTTGTGTCGACTGATCCTTGGTCATTTCCAAAATGCTGCTGAGTTCATCCATTATTCCCGTTTTGTTTTAAGTTAAGTGATTTTATATTTAAATAAAGCTTAACTGATTAACAACAAGTTTATTAAAAAATGTTGTTTCTTTTTTGTTTGGAGTCCGACTGCTTAAACAATTTGATTACAAATAAGCAAATCTCAAAATATTCTACGTATCAGGCATGGGAAATTTAGCGCAATTGTACTTTTCAGTACTTTTTATGATGATAATAAAAAAAGTACTTTTACACAAGGAAGCAACCATGGCGAAATAAACAGGCGGCAGCACTATTCCAGATGACGAAATTTTGCTCTTGAATAAGCAGGTGGCATCGTAACGGCAACAAGTACAAAAATGGAAATTACATCACCGTTTGCGTCAAAAAATACTTTAAACAAAAATCAAAGCGTGCCGCTGAACGTGATGAAATAAATAAATTTTTAGCCAATTTTTATTTAATTATGGTCAATGCCTTATTTATTTAAATTTAATACTATCAAAAACTTTAATAAAATACAATAATCACAGCACAAAACGTGAACTTTTTGTAAACATAAACAAAACTTTGACATAAACCTAGACAAACAATGCAAGAGCAAAAAATCGTCATTTGGCGTAGTGCTGCCACCTGTTTATTTCACCATGCTTGCACTGTTTGTCTAGGACAAGGAGAATTCAAACAGGTAAACTCATCTCGTCAGCCGTTCATAAGCTGTCTCCACGGCGAATTAAAAAAATTCGTAAATGTTAAAATACAAAATTGTTTTAAGAAGAAGTTGATTGAAAAGTGCTAAAAATATTATTTTTATAATAAAAAAATTTCAAAACTGCGAAGGATTGAAACAAGGCGAATTCAAACAGGTAAACTCATCTCGTCAGCCGTTCATCAGCTGTTTCCACGGCGAATTAAAAAATATGGTCAAACGTCAAAATATGATTTTGTTTTGAGAAGAAGTTGAATGAAAAGTGCTAAAAATATTATTTTTATAACAAAAAAATTTCAAAACTGCGAATGATTGAAGTGAATTTATTAATTTCTTTTATAAAAAAGTGATAATTTTAATTTGCAATAAAAAAATTTTGACAACCAACCAGAAAATTGTATAAACAAAATGCATGTAGTTGTAGAGATGAGTTTACCTGTTTGAATTCGCCTTGGGTTAAAGTGAATTTAATAATTTCTTTTATAAACAAGTAAGAGTGCTATATTCGGCTGTGCCGAATCTTATATACCCTTCACCATTGTGGGAGCAGAATACAGAGCAACTAGACAAAAACTAAATAAAACTGGTAAAAGATTTAAACCAGAGGACTCACAGTTTCTAAATTCAACCCCCTAGACGACTGAACCATAAAGAAACGTTGTTTGAATATCATTAAAATGAAATATGGCCCGTTTTAGGTTTTACAACTCAACTCAGAAAAGTTGTAAACCATAATACAAAAATTATAAATCAACTTATTTCAGTTGTGAACCGTAATTGTGACCTATATTCACCAAAATGGTTGAACCATGTATGTGTGGTTGTTTGTTTCTTTTAGTATTGGCATCCCAACAAACACGAAGTCAAACCTTTGATATGAAATGACTTTATCATTTGACATCAAACGCAATTCTCAAACGTTTTTCAATTGTTTGATTTAACATATAAATTCAAATTGATAATGATTTGAAAATAAACATTTGATATCAAGTGTTTTTTCAATTTGATGTCAAATGTTTGTCAAAGTTAAAATCAAATCAAAAATAATCTTGGCAGTACTAAAGCTAAAAATAAATGTAAGCATTAAAAATGGCGATTAAAGTTAAATTATTTTTCCTTGTGGTTACATGTGTTTTACTATTAAAAATAAATTTTAATATAAAGTGAACAGTTTATTTCTAGTGAAAAATAAAAATTATTTGTGAGAAATTACAATGTTTAAAAATACGAAAAAAAAGAAAAATAATAAAACAGGAAAGTGAAGAAAGGTTGTTGAACTATCGCAGTGCTACAATCCTCAAAATAAAAGGGAGCCAAGTATTTTGTCTTTCCAAGAATTAGAAGACGGAAAGAACACTATTTCATCTTTTTGCTATGGTACCGAATGTTTATCTCAAAGTTTATTTAAATAAATAATAAATTTAAATTAAAAAAATTAAATAGTTTTATTTATATTCCACATTCTATTATAATCCACATTTGAAAAACCTTTGAGAATTACGTTTGAAAGCAAGTTGAAAATAAAGGCATTTTTCAATTTGAAAATAATTTCCCCTTTTTGTTGAGAACGCTATGATTTACAAATGATTTTCAAATCATTATCAAACGTTTGTCGTTTGAGAAAACGTTTGATTTCAAATCACTTTCAATTTGAAATCAAACCTCCGTGTTTGTTGGGATTGTTGTCATACCGTAGATTTATCTTTTTTGGTGAGTTTTTAAGTAGTAAAAAAATCAAAAATTCCCCGTTTCTATTTATTAAAATTATTTCGTTAAATGGTAACGAAAATCTTATTGGGCATTATGCTAATATATGTAAACAAATGCAAGGGGGGGGGGGGGGGGTTTAATAAGAGACAACCGGTTTTGAACTTCGCTTTTCATAAGGACCCAGAATATATATACTTTATAGGGTGTAGGATCAATATTGTAGAAATTAAAAACGGAATGGCAAAGTTATATATACCTTTTTTACCTTCGGTGAAGGGTATAAAAAGAGTAATTTTTGGGAATTCAGTATTTCTCAGCCATTTTTAACCGATTTGACAGATTTATATACCGACGTGTTTAAGAAGAAATTTGCCATTTACTTGAGTAATAAAGCTTGGACTCGGGGAGATCTATGGTTCCCGAAAGTGGGTATTTAAAAAAAAAAATTTTATTTTGGTCATAACTTTTTTGTATCTGAACCGATTTTTCCGAGTTTATTATAAAATATGTTTCACTGACAATTTCCGATATTTTGGTATGTAAGTCATATCCATAGGACATATGGCAGTCCTAAAATTTAGGTTTTTATACAATTTTTAATTTTTTTTTGTACGGGAGGAACCACGCCCACTTCTCCAATCCCTCCCACATTTTGTCGTTCCCCAGATATACAGCAAAAAGTAATAAAAATACAACAGCCACAAGGGATTTTTGGAAAAAATTAGAGGTAGTCGTGGTTTTTGGCTCAGCCATTTGTGGGCCTATCTGGCTGAATTTCAATAGCAAAATTATAATAAGAATACCTGACATAAAGATACCCCAACCAAGCCCCCATCATATCTCGGGGTTTCAATATTGTAGAAATTACAAACAGAATGACAAAGTAATATATACCCTTTCCACCTTCGGTGAAGGGAATAATTAATTTGCTATAAACAAATTTTGACAGCTATCAATTATATTGCAAAAACAAAATACATGGGGCTTTTTGTAGTTGTAGAGTTGCACTTACCTTTTTAAATTCGCCTTGGTCTAGGTTTATGTCAAAGTTTTGTTTATGTTTACATAAAGTACACGTTTTTGCGCTATGATTATTGTATATAGTATTTGAATAAAGTTTTTGATAATTTTAAATTAAAATAAATAAGATATTGACCATAATTAAATAAAGATTGACTAAAAATGTATTTATTTTATCGCGTGCAGCGGCACGCTTTGATTTTTGTTTAAAGTATTTTTTGAGGTAACCGGTGAGATAATTTCCATTTTTGTTGTAATTTTGTATTTGTTGCCATAACGATGCCACCTGCATACTCCACCATGGAAGCAACCAAGGTGAATTCACTAGAAAGTGGGGTCAAGTCAACATATGTTGTTTTTTCGGTGGTCGATTAGTCAAAGCTTGTATACAAACTAGTATTTTTATATAAACAAAACTGTTTTTTTACTAGCAATATTTTGACAATCCGACCACAGAAGCAGTGTTATTGTAGAGTTGACCTCACCTTCTGGTCAATTCGCCTTGGTAGCAACACTAGGAATCTAGTTGTCCCTTTTTTGTATATAGTTATATGGATTTGACAAATAAAGATAACTATATATAAAAAATAGGCTTCTCTAGTGCTGCTACCTTGGAAAATACATGTCACCTAAAATATAAGTTGAAACTAATTAAACACTAGTTATTTTTTAAAAAAAATTTCCAAGCTCAAGGTTAATTTTATAATAAACTAGCTGACCCGGTCCACGTTGCTGACCCTAAGCAAACAGTAGTGTTGTATTACCACACGATTTAAATTAAACATTTAACGAAATTTACGGCCTTTAAAATAAAAATCCATGGAATACCTATCATTAAGTTTTTTTTACAAAATAACTTACATATGGTGTAGATAAGGGCTCAATCAAAAAAGAAACGCATGTATTTAAGGCAAATTGGAAATTATATTTATTTATTACTTCATCTTAAGGCCAGCGCATAGACAATGTTTTTTGTTTTTTTTTTATTTGGTGAAAGAGCCGTTTTCTGATTTTAGGTAAATCGGGGGGGCAAAATTTTCTTTCCGTAAAAACCTAAGTTAAACCATGGCGATCATTTTGAAGAAAAAATCGTCCAAATCGGTCAAGTCGTTCTCCAGTTATGCGCTTAATAGAAAAAGTGGGCGTAAAAGTAGGCGTGGTAAATTTTTCTTTCGATGAAAACTTAAAGTTGATTAATACGAAGATTTGAAAGAAAAATTAGTCAACTCGATGGAGCCGTTTTCTGATTTTAGGTAAATCGAAAAAAGTGGGCGTAAAAGTGGGCGGGGCAAAAGTATCCTATGTCCGTTTCCTGGCTCTAAGCTACCTCCCTACCAATTTTCAGCCAAATCTGTTCTGCCGTTCTTGAGTTATAAGTGGTGTAACTAACACGACTTTCTTTTATATATATAGATATTTAGTATCTATCCAATAGAATATTTTTTAAAACAACTGATATAAAAAAGGCCGAAGAAATTGAACTAAACTGGACGCTAAAGAGGAAACGATCTGAGAAACTGGGGCATTGCACGATCCACTATTACTCAGAACGAAGGAGACTAGTGTGGAGGCCCATAACGAAATGCAACAATTCCACTTCAAAAATTTTTTGAATTAATAAAAAAAAGTAAGAAGTTTTAAGACCTGCTTTATTATTAAGCTACGTTCACAATCAAAAAAACAATTTCGTTTTTTCTTCTATCTTTTTTCTTCCCAAAGTATTTCATATATTTTCCTTTCATTTTTAGAACAAAAATGTAACTAACATTTTTTTAAAAATGTGACTAAAGTTGAGTCAACTAGAACTTCAGCAACAATTTGTATGAAATTGCTTCTGACGTTTAAAATAATTTTATTTAGTTTTGAATGAAAATTTTAACAAAATGTTTACAAAAATAAAAATAAATGCTAAATATTGCTGTGGCGAAAATTTGCAAACGGTTTCTTGATGCAAAATGTGTATAGTTACAAAAGAAATTGTTGCTCTATTATGAACACCAAGTGAAAATGTTTTTTTGATTGTGAGCTAGGTTTGGAAAAAGACTTTCCTACATAGGTATTTATAAACGATTATTAAGTTTAACAAACGTGTATTAAGCCAAATTTTCATACAAAATTTGTTTTGTAAACCTTTATTATATTTAAAAAATTTTTATAAATACGGGCGTTTATGCCCCTATAGCGGTTCTCCACTTTTTAAACAGTTTGGTTGTCTTTGGTAAATTCACATTGCCATTCTCAACTCAACAGGTAGTTGGCTATTCAGTTGTGTTTCTGTTTTTTTCGTGGTATTGTCGTTTTCAACTTTGTAAAAGTTTGGTCGACAAAAATGTTAAATACACACAACTGCTAAAAAGTAGTTGTGATATTGGTTGTTAAAGTTTATTTTTTTTAAATTCGGTGAAAATCGAAAACAAAATGGAGAAATCGTATGTATACATTTTTGTAATATCTTTTTCGCTATTGTTAAAAACGTTTATTAGTTTGAAAATAAAAACAAAAGCTCAATTTGAGCGCCTTGTCCTGCTTATTTAGAGAATCATAGAAATTGCACGCGGAAAACACCAAAGTTTGGCATGATGAAAAATTCATGTAAAGAGTTATGGGAAGAGTTTATAGTGGAGTTAAAAAGTTTGGGACCACGACAAGAACTCCTCTTAAACATATATAAACTTCTTAATCTTATTATAATATTCGTGGCACAGGTTTGGATACACTAAAAGACAAGTGTAAAGAAAAATTTTGCCAACAATAAAAGAAACTTTCAAGCGACAGGAGGAGAGCTATCACAAGAAGTTCCATTAAATAGCCTTGAGGATACTGTTTCGCAGCTCTTGTATTGCAAGTTCGGCCAAGTATTTGGTATTGCAAATATTCCACCATCAAGTGACAATTTTACTGAGTCAGTTGAACTAATAATGCAACCAGCAGATGGGCCAACAGCTACCCCAAAAAGAAGAAGAACTCATCAGGCACAAGAAAATTTCGTTACTTATTAGATGGTCTTACTTGGCACTGGGAAGTTCAAGAGGGTTGGAATCATCACGAATTTGTCTTCTTGTATTTAGCGCATCTATACAAGTTTTTTTTTCATCATCATAAAATAAATCGACACATACATATATTTATTATAAATACTTTTTATTCAACACTACAATTAAAAATACTTTTAGTTTAAAAAATTATTTAATTTTATAAAATTTTCACTTGTCAAACGTTATATTTAAAGTTGGCAACTTTATAGCAAACTCAACTAAAAACAGTTGGGTATCACAATACCTAAACTGAGTTTGGTTGTGCATAAGTTGGGTTGACTCTAACACGACCAAACTGAGTTGAGTGGAGAACCGCAATAGGGGCATTAATTTCAATAATATTGTAAGGTTTTTTTAGACCAAGAAAAAATCAACATAGCTCTTAAGCAGAAAAATTGCATTTTTGCCATTATCAAGGCGAATTAAAAAAGGTAAGTGCATCTCGTCAGCCGTTCATTCAGGGTTGTCATAGAAACCAATATTGTCAGAATTGGTTTTAAAACCGACATGAAAAAATGCTTTGGTGTCATAGAAACCAATGTTATTGGTTTTATGTTCGAACTAGAATTAGTGTCGGATTTAGGTGTCACAGAAACCAATGTTATCGGTTTTTTATTGGAAACAAACCAAGCAGCTTACAGCTCTTGTTTTTTTATTGGAAATTAATATAGTTGCTAAAAGCTTAATTCTTTATTTAATTTTTTTTAACAGTTAGATTTTTTCCACAAATAGAAGTAAATAAAATTGATAAATTGGTAAAATAGTATTTTTAGCATGTTTCCGGTAGTCTCCGGCAGCGGGCTGCTGCAAATTGGCAAAAGTCTTCTTCTCACTTTTTTTGCTAACAGCAAATATGCAACAACAGCAGTGGTCACTATACTTATTTATAACGTTAAACAACAAATTTTTTTATATTTTTAATAAATTCACTTTTTAATTACATATTTTTACAAAACAATAAAATTACACAAATTAACCCAACAAATGAAATGGAATCTCATCTTCCAATAACAAAAATGCTACAACTGCTGATGTAATTTTATTTTATTTATAAGCACTTATCACCTTTTAATTATTTGATATCAATTATTTTCACAAAAAACCCTTTTGCTGATATTTTCTGCAAAAAAGTAAAATAAAAAATAATAAAAATGTAAACAACAGCTGTTTCGATATTGGTTTTATTTACATTCGAAATTAACCAAACCAACTTGGTTTCGTGACACCAAATAAAACCAATATTGGTTTCAAAACCGACAATTATCAAAACCAATATTGGTTTCTATTACTACGTTTATACGTAGACTATTCGCAAATAAAAATTATTTGCGATTAACTAACTTACTGTTTATATGTCCTATTTTGTTACGTAAAATTCTTATTTTTATGTGATGCCGGATGGAAAATTTATGCATTTGGTAGCACTGCATGTATAAAAACTTTTTATTTTTTAATGAATAATGAAAAAATTAAAATTTTTTGTGTATTTGTGAAATTTATTTCCACAATTTTGAATTAATTTTACTTTTTTTGTCGTATGAATGTGCCACATCGAAATAAAAACGTAAAACGGTTAAAAGTGTGGCAATGCTTTAAATCTTATTTGCAAATAGTGTCGTTAATCAGGAATTGTTTTCGTGAGTTAGCTATTCGCAAATAAAAATTTAAGTCACTGTTTATGCGGCAATTTTCTTTACTTGCAATATTTTTATTTGCAAATAAGAGGTGCGTATAAACGTAGTATATGACAACCCTGATTAACTATCTCCACGGCGAATTCAAAATATAATTCAAAACTTCAAAAAATACGTTTGTTTATGTTTTCTGCCATAATAAAAGAAAAAATTTATGAGAAAAATTTGATTCAATTGTGAAAACTATTTTTATAATAAAACAAATATAAATATTAAAGTAAAACCATTTATTCCTTTTATAAAAAACTGAAAATTTAAATTTTATATAAAAATGAGTTGGTGTTCAGTTTGCTTGTTTTTGACAACAAGCAATTAAATTGCAAAAACAAAATACATATGGCTTTTTGTAGTTGCAGAGTTGCACTTACCTTTTTAAATTTGCCTTGAGCCATTATATTATATTTTGAGTACGAATATTTATTCAATATTGGACTTCTGGACTAAAGTACCATTTTCTTTGCGTGGTGTACACAATTATAATATAGCTTTTCATTTTGCGAAAGTGTAAATGTTATGAATTCCTGAAATTTTTCATGTTATATAAATAAATTAAAAATGTACAATTGTATTAAAACCCTGCTTCGTTTCGGGCTAGGGCGAACTTTGTAAAATTTAACGATATTCGGGTTTGGCCGGAAAAAGTTCGGTTGGACACTATTAATTACAATCACAGGGCGACACAAATTGTTGACCGAATAACGAGTACTGAGTACATAAACAACAACATCATCAATAAGACGTGTCAAAAGTTGTCAAAAAAGAGATTTTTCATTTTGTATTGTATTTTACTAGAAAATATTTTTAAGTTATTAAAATAAAGAAAATTTATTTAAAAATATATAAATAATGGCAACTGCTGGTCCAGTACGTACCAATTGGCATTCATCCAAAAAGCACAGTGATGTTGAAAGGTAAATAAAACGTCTACTCTTCTTTTAGTAAACTAAAACTCATGTTTATATATATTGTTTTAGATGGATTTGTATATACCCAGCCTACATAAATAGCAAAAAAACACGACAGGAAGGTCGCCGTTTACCCAAGGAAAATTGTGTAGAAAATCCCACTTATGCTGAAATCAGAGATGTGTTGTCTGTTACCGATTTAAGAGTGGGAGTTGAAAATAAACAATACTGTCGTGAGAAAAGTAGGGTTAGTAAAGTTTAAAGTGTTTATATACTTTCAAGTTATTGTTTAAACATATTCCCATTTTTGATGTTTTAGGAGCTTAAATTCCGTGGTAGAATACGCGTTCAAATGCGTAACGATGATGGTAGTTTCTGTAATCCAGAACTGGAAAGTCGCGAGGCAATTATGTTATATGTTGCTAATAAAATACCTCAACTAAAAACACGCCAAGGTAAACCAGGAGGTGAGGCTTCAAATCCACAACAGGCTCAACAACCTACTAGTTCTAGTGGTGGGGGTGGCAAAAAAGGCAAAGGCAAGAGACGTTAAACATTTATTGATTAAAACTGATTTACCTTTTTTATTTTTTGTTAATTATTAACTTTTTATTTTATAAAATAATGAAAATAAAAAATATGCATATTTTTATAATGCATGTGCGTATTTCGTAAAACAAAGAAACAATTCTGTGGTTGTCATGGGCAACCGCGTATGTCCATTTTTCCGATTTTGAGATGTTGTAGCCATATTGTCTAATTTTAAACGCTCTTTACATGTTCTAAAAATTTTTGAAAAAAAAAAGATCAATTCCGATTTTTTTAACGTAATGGCAAAGTTAAAACTGCAATACCTAGCCCATAGTTTGATTGGTTTTTCTTCTCTCCTGAAAAATTTGTTTGAAAACACGCGGTTGCCCATGAAAACCACAGAATTTACATATTTAAACTTTACATTTACATTAAACGATCTAGACATACGGTCATGTTAAATAATGTGGATTTTTAATCGAACAAATTTTAAAAACAACTCAGTACTAAAAGTTCATAAAAATATTCCATTTTATCAATTACTTTTTGTGAGTACCAATTAGCTTTACAAGAACAACTCTTTAAGACCAGGAAAAACTACGGTCATTTTGTAAATAATTGAACTTAAAATCTCGTTCGATTTCAATTCATTGAACATACCCGATAATTAAGGAACTATGCTGCAGACATATCAACATACACGCCCTGTTGGACACCCTTAAATAATAGAACAAAATTTCGGTGGTCCCTGAAAAATTAAAATAAGCAAGGTAATTTAATTTTTCGAGTTAAATAATTCGAATTGCTTTGAAACTGATTCTGAAAGTCGTGTTCGAATACTTTTTCGTTTCGAAAGCAATTTTAGTTCTAATTCATTCAGTCAAACTCAAATAAATGCTCATTCATTCAGAATCGACTGAAAGAATTAGAAATAAAAAAGCTTTCGAAACGAAAAAGTATTCGATCACCACTGCCGGAATTAGCAAGTATGATTGATGCCCGTAATTTCTACAAAAATAAAGCTGGTCGTGTTCGTACCTATCAGTTAAATTTACCTATTTCAACCAACGTCTGGCCAACGTGTTTTAACCTTCAGTTTTCTTTTAAAATATGGCAGATTTAAACCGTAGATTTCTATACAAAGCTCAAATGTTGGACTCAAATATTCGTCTATAATAAAAAAATTACCCTAAAATACAAAATACATATATATATTTGTTTTTAATTAACTACAAATTATTTATAAAACATTTTTTTTGTCATTGATTATTCTGTTCCAAACATTAGTTAATGCTGAATTTTTCTGTTTTGTTATTAAAAATACGTTTTATTGTATTTAAAAGAGGTATTTTAAATATGCCGATTTTTTGCCGTTTTTTTTAAATTTAAGTGCCGATAATGCCGATTTTTTTTTGAAAATATGCCGATTTCTAATCAAAATCTTCTGGCACCCCTGGCCATAAGCGTAAGCAAACAGACCCTTGTGGTATGCCACGATGACTTCGCACAGTCAAGTAAGACTAAAATAATCTACACCCACAGGATCCAATACCAAATGCATATAAGAGATAGTTGGGGGGTGCTTTAAAACTATGGGAGATAAGGCCATGATGGCTTTATTGCTCAATTGAATGGGAGATAAAGCCATAATGGCCTTATTGCCCAATCATTGAGAGGTAAGGTCATATTTAAAATTTTGCGAAATCAGAGATATAGCCATATTTTTTTTTTGCAAATGAGAGATAAAGTCATATTTTTGCGAAGCCAGATTCCAATACTTTAGTGTTTATTGTTTCCAGGAAATACATTTTTTATTCTTGTGACGCACGCAGGAAAACTTTATTCAGCGAATCCACCTGCCGCGTCCTACTGGAGGAGAAAACCTGTAAGCACGGCCGCAGGCCGCCACGCAGAACTACTTTAGTATGCGAAGCAAGATTTCAATACTTAACTTTAGTAAAAGGGCAAATCATTACCTCTTAATTAAAAAATAAGAAAACTATTAATCAATGTAAAATGCAAAAGTTGTTCAAAACTGAAATGAGAGATAAAACCATTTTCTAATGTTACTAATGTGAGCTAAGGCCATGATGGCTTTAACTCCCATTCAAATAAAAAAAAAAATAAAAGACTTTATCTCCCTTTTGAATGAGAGATAAAGCCATCATGGCCTTATCTCCCATGGTATTAAAGCACCCCCCGAGATAGTTTCCATATTGAAGTTCTATAACAAATCGAATCGAAGCACCTTATTAAAATCAACACACTTACCCTTCCTTTATGACAATCATCCCTAATAGATTCCGTAATATAAAAAAAAAAAAATCCAAAATCCCGATTGAAGCGGATAAATCAACCCACTGTTATTAAGATTTAAAGAAAAGCACTTAAGATATCGATATTAAAATGTTTTATTTTTAAATCAAAAGGTTTATTTAAAATTTTGATCTTATTTTTTAGGCGGTCATTTTTAAATTTTTCTTTAAAAGCTTCTACCAAAATCTTTTTACATTTACATGATGACTTTTGAGCCATGTCTGTTTTTATTGTTGTTTTAAAAAATATTTTTATTTGAAAACAAAACATAATAGTAAAATTTAAAATAACATTAAAGAAAATAAGAAGAAACACGAATAACTGAACTCATATTTTATTTTCTATCCCTCTTTCTTCTCTACCGAATTTGTCTAAAAATAAAAAATTAAAACATGTTTTTTTTTATTCTTAAACATGCTTAAAATTCATCGTATAAATGGCGCCTTAGAAAAAGTTCGCTTATGAACTCCTTATTGTAAGAAAATAGGTAATGGCATTAAACTCGGTAATGAAAATTATTATTGGTGAGAAAATTGATTAACTGTTTTTTAATTCGGCCTTATTATGATTGTTTTTAAAAATTGGTTTTATGATTGTTGTAAAAAGTTTTCCATGTGTTTTGCATTGTCATAAATGTAAAATGAATCATTATTTTATAATTAATTCGCGAATAATTCATGCACTAAATTAGCAAATCTTAAATTAATTCTTTTCACACAAAAAAATGAATTGAATTAAATATGAGTCCATTCAAACGAATTTGGTAAAAATTAATTGCAATTATTTTTTAATTTAAATGAATCTGTCAAATGAATTGCAATTTGTTTCCAATTCAAATGAATTTGTAAAGTGAATTGCAATTCACCTTTATAAATTTGAATTATGTATGTAATTCAAATTAATTAAAAAAAAGTATTAGCAATTAATTTCCAACTTATTTGAATTGAATTGATTGAAATTTGAATTGATTTTGTATTGGAATGGAATTGTCAGGTAGCGGCAGAATAGCAATTAAATTATTAGGTATAGGCAAAAATCACATCAAAATGGAAATTTTTTTGTTAATTTGCTAAAAGAAACTTACATTTTTATTTTTTTTTATCAAATTGTGTAAAAATATTATTAAAAGTGTACTTAACCATTTTTTTGTTTAAATAATCTCATATTTGTATATTGTGGAAAATTTCTTTTTTTTTTAATTTTTCAATCGAATTTTAAAGATTTTAGCAACTTTGAATCTCAACAACATTTTTTTTGCTGTCAAAGCTGTATTTGTTTATTCGAAATTCTAACTAATTTTACAACAATTGTAAAATTCGTTTACTTTTTGTACTGAAAACTTACAACTGCAATAAAAATAGTAAATTTTAGTAATTCCCCCTAGAGATCTGCTCTTGAATTTGATTGATTGATTGCAACTCATTTTTGATTTCATTCATTTGAATTGCAATTAATTTTTCTAATTCATTTAAATGAATTTAAAATCGATTCAATTCAAATGAATCTGTAAAATGAATTGCAATTTACTTTAAGAAATTCATTTGAATTGGAAAACGAATTGAATTAATTTCTGCCGGTTTGAATTAATTAAAATTTCATTCAATTCTTTTTTGCTGTGAAATTCAAAATTTAGATAATTCGTAACGAATTAAAATCAAAAAAGAATGATTCATTTACAGCTCTGATATAAACTAACCCAACAAACACGGAGGTTTGATTTCAAATTGAAAATGATTTGAAATCAAACGTTTTCTTAAACGACAAACGTTTGATAATGATTTGAAAATCATATCGTTCTCAACAAAAAGGGGAAATTATTTTCAAATTGAAAAATTCGTTTATTTTCAACTGGCTTTCAAACGTAATTCTCAAATGTTTTTCAAATGTGGATTATAATACAATGTGAAATATAAATAAAACTATGTATTTAATTTTTTTAATTTAAATTTATTATTTATTTAAATAAACTTTGAGATAAACATTCGGTACCATAGCTAAAAGATGAAATAGTTTTCTTTCCGTCCTCTAAATCTTGGAAAGACAAAATACTTGGCTCCCTTTTATTTTGAGGATTGTTACACAGCGATCGTTCAACAAACTTTCTTCACTTTCCCGTTTTATTATTTTTCTTTTTTTTCGTATTTTTAATCATTGTAATTTCTCACAAATAATTTTTATTTTTCACAAGAAATAAACTGTTCACTTTATATTCAAATTTATTTTTAATAGTAAAACACATGTAACCACAAAGTAAAAAAATGTAACTTTAATCGCCATTTTTGATGCTTACATTTATTTTTCGCTTTAGTATTGCCAAGTTTATTTTTGATTTGATTTTAACATTTTACAAACATTTGATATCAAATTGATAAAACATTTGATATCAAATGTTTATTTTCAAATCAATATGAATTTGAATTTAAATGTTAAATCAAACAATTTAAAAACGTTTGAGAATTGCGTTTGATGTCAAATGATAAAGTCATTTCATATCAAAGGTTTGACTTCATGTTTGTTGGGAAAATTTCAAATGACTACGACCACGACAACGATAAGAGCGATTTACCTTTGAACCTGAAAGTCAAAATATTTGTTGGTAACCTTTTCTTTAAAATTGTCTACTTTTAAGTTAGAATGGATTTCTTTATACTACATATGAATAACAACTGCAAAAATTTAAAAGTTAAATTGTTTTTATGCTTAAACAATAACCAGGGACATACACAGGCATACAAATATTAAATGAAGGGACAAAGCAGGAAAAAGTTGGTACTTTTTTATACAAATTTTGCGCAACTTAAATATTATAAAGGCAGCAAAAAAAAAAATAAATTACATTTGAGGGCTTTCTTTCTGTAATATTTTTACTAAGTGTTAAAAGTAAGGAAGTATTTTTATGATCATATGTATATTAAAGGCCGTGATTTTTTGACGCCGGACAACGCCGGGATTAAACAGCTAGTTTATTCTAAATTGTGATTTTAACACGTTAAAAAAATAACACTGGTCTGCAGAAAAATTCGTTTTTTATAAAAATATTTGGTCTATAACGATTTTAAAACCCTATTTTCAAATCCGTTTTTGGTTTTCTTCTATCGCGTCTAATTTTTTTTATTTATTTTTAATTTATGGGCTTGACTAATATTTCACCCGAAATAAGGCGGCTATGGGATTAGTTTAACGTAGTCTGAAACTCGTATTTTTCCTGCGAAATGTGATTTTTTTTTATTTCATTAAATACCAACAATTTAAGCAAAACTAAGCTGTTCCGTCAAAATTTTGTATACCAACTTGGTAATGGCGGCACAAATCTGTTTTCAGATTAACTAAACTTAGTTGAACTGCGATCTTAAAAAGCCAGCCTAAGTCAGGTATATTACGAAGAAAATCGGCTTGCAAATGTTTTCGATATATTATAAAAATTTACAATTTGTGTGCTTTTAATTTTTCTGAAAGTGTTTTGATCAAAATCGGACAAGTTATGATAAAACGTGGTAGAAAAAAACTATAGACGGATTTGTATTCAGCACGCTTAAGTTAATTGAAGTCCCATAACAAAGTTCTTGCTCCCGTTTTTTTTTTGCCGACCAGCTGAATCAGCACTGTTTCTATTTGCATTTTAGATTCTTTTTAAAAAAGTATATTTTTCAAAGCTATTTATTTTTTCCTTCTTTTAAATTCGAATTAGATTTTTAAAATTAACGATTTTGTTAAAAAGTTTTATAACATTGGGCTTAATAGTTCTGTTTTTGCTATTAAAATTGAAAATGTTTTAATTGTATTGTATTTTTTTCGCCTCAGTTTTATTATTTTGTAAATAAACTACACTATTTCCAATTGCAATAAAAGAAAGTTAAACGAACTTTTAAGCTTTGTTCACAATTGGAGCAACAATTTCGTTTTTTCTTCCCAAAGTATTTCATATATTTTCCTTTCATTTTATAAACACAAATGTAACTAAAGTTTTTTTTAAAAAGTTGAGTCAACTACATAGAACTTCAGCAACAATTTGTATGAAATTGTTTCTGACGTTTAAAATAATTTTATTTAGTTTTGAATAAAAATTTCAACAAATTGTTGTAAAAATTAATTATAAATGCATTATATTGTTGTGGGTAAAATTTGCAAACGATTTCTTAATGCAAAATGTGTGTGGTTGCGAAAAAAATTGTTGCTCTATTGTGAACATCCAGTGAAAATGTTTTTGGGATTGTGAACAAAGCTTTAATTCTTAATTATATGTCAATTAAAATTACAAATTATTTTTCATTTATACATACATTCATTAATATTACCAAATTTAAATTTAAAATTCATATAAAATTATTTCTGTGGCATTTTGACAAATCATCTTAAGTCAAAAGTTAAAAAGTTAAAAAGTTCAAAAAAAAAGGTTGTTTATAATACAAATTTTTATTCAAAGAACATTTTGTTTACGTTTTTAAAATTTTGTATTATAAACGAAATTTTTCTTAAATTTTTTTATTTCATTATTTAATAAAAATGATTCTTTCACAAAGTTTTTTTAAAAAATTTTTTTGCTATCTTAACTTGACTTAAGACGTTTTGTCAAAATGCCACAGATTTGTTTTTAATACTTTCATTTACATAAAAATCTTTTTTATTTCATAAGCCAGTCTGATTTAAAGTATTAAAACTGAAATATAATTTAAAATTCTGGAAAAAAAATTTGAGTTTTTAAATTTGCAATTGAAAATCGTGTAGTGTAACAAAATTTTGGAAGAAATACACAAGATAAACACAAATGAAAGAATACAATGTCATAAAATAGAACTTTAATTCAAGGGTAAACTTTTTTTTTATTTATTTTTGTTTATTTCAGCAAATTTAGGTTTAAAAAAAATTAAAACTTTTAGCAAAAATTTAGGCATATAAAAAAGTAGAATTGTTCGAATAAGATGTACACTTTATTCTGTTGAATTCTTTTTTTGAAAAATAAAAAATATTTTTTAATATCTTTAGTTATGCTTATCTTTTTATGAAAACTGGTTTCTGTTTTTGTAAAACCGGGGGAAAAACAAAAAGTGAATAAAACCTGATTCATATTTGATAGATTTTTTTGTAATATACATATGTACATGCAGGCTTGTTCTGAAAATCACAAGATTTAAGTGTGTTTTGAAAACCACGAAAGTTTTAATTTTTTTTTTAAAATGGTTGCAAAAATAAGCAAATAAGTTTAAATCGGGGCACAGTGGCTGAAATTGGTTTTTCATCGGCTCACGACCCTCTATTTACCCGTGTTCTTTCAAATCAATTCACATGCTGCCCACCTTTGACAGTTTCAAGAATTTTATCAGTTACAGAATTATTTCTCAAAAAAAAAAAAAAAGTTTGTAAGCCATTGTGTTAGATTTCAGTAAAATACAATGAGCAAAACAATAGCTGCGTTCGTTTATACCAAAATTTGTACTGGATTTTACTGAAATGCGTTCGAATACATATAAATTTTGCACATTTAACTTAATTTTTACTAAAACAACATAAAATATTTGTTTCCAGCAGCCTGCCACACCCACAATTAACAATATTTTAATCCAGTTTTTTGGATTCCTTAGTTCAAATAAGTTTGCTATCGAATGGCATTAAAATTTTTGAAATCGGCAACACTTTTGGTCGATGAAATTTAATTTTCAGCCACAGTGCGGCGGCCACTTAGCTGACCCGCTTAAAATCATAGTTATGAAAAAATATTTTTGTCCACAACACCTTTCTTGTGATTTTTAAAGCACTCTCATAAAAAGTGATTTTCAGAACATGCCTGATACGGCTTCATTTATCGATTTTTGGTTTTTTCTATACAAATCAATTCTGAAACCAGGGGCCTAATTCTGGCACTCGCGATCGAGTACTTTCTCGATTTGAAAGCAATTTAATATCTAATTTTTTCAGTCAATACTAAATGAATCGGAATTATTTTTCCAGTGTGGTTAAGCTTTAATTTAAGTTTCACAATACTGAAATAATAATTTCGATTCGTTCAGTATCGACTGAAATAAAATTGCTTTCGAATCGAGAAAGTACTCGATCACGAGTGCCAGAATTAGGCCCCAGCTCCTTTACAGTTTTTCTTTTAATACAAAACAAAAAATCTTAAACACGAAAAAAACTTTCGCTTGCACACCAGAACCGACTATAGCGGAGTCACCTTTGTATAACACCCACACCAGTATAGTGGAGAGTGTATTATGCGTTTATGCTGATATTTGTAATATCTTAAAATATTAGTATATCGATCGACTCGGAATCACTGTTTGTATCGATCTGACTATGTCTTTCCGTCCAGCTGGCATAGTGCACAAAGTACAGGGTGCTGTTTTGGAAATGAGTTGATAAAATTTTTTTCTAATTGTCACAAGGACTAAGCTTATTAAAATGAGTAAGTATATGCCCATTATTTCGAAAAGCCCTTATACAACAACTTTCTTTCCGAAAAAGAGTATTTGTTAAAAAATCCCATGTAGATAAAGATATGTAAATAGTATTCGGCGCAAAGGACATGAAACTTAACCTCCTAACATAATTTTGTTGATTGCCCACGGATCCAAAAGAAAGGCACACTCTCGAAAATTGTCTCTAAATACTGAGGTCGAGGGTGTTATATGGTCGGGCTTGACCGACTATACTTTCTTGATTGTTTTTTTATTTCAAAGAGGTTTTAGTTACATACAAAATTCTACACATTTTTGTATTTTGGTCATAAAAAAGCATCAATATAAAAGACAAATCACATGTAAGAGAAATGTCAGATGAACGATACAAACGCGAACGGTTAATATTTGAAAAACTTCCTAAAAAGGAACGAAAATAGTAATGTCGGTCGCTTCAAAAGGCCAGTTTTGGATATATACCATATCATTGCTTATTGTCTGGATAATTGTCTTAACAACAGCTTTTAATAACGATTCAAACATTAAGAATAAAGTATCTTTGCCTAGTGGTCTTGAAGAGGATGAATTGAAAAATACGGCAATCTGTAAGACCCTATGCAAGCAATGCGGATGTCTGGGTTTTTATTGTGGCGAAGAATGCATTTGTGAGTGCAACAAGGATCATTCGGATACTGAGTGCATAAGTAAAATTCAAATAAATGCCCAAAACTTAAATGTACCGTTTGAGATTTTAATACAGGGACCAACAGCCAACCACTTTGTACGGAATGCTTTACAGTTTGAGCAAAATCAAGAAAGACGATTGTACGGGTATCGCAACAAGAGGTCCACTGTTACCGTTTATAAGCCACATAAAAACAGGCATAATGTTCAAGAAAACCCAAGCTGTGAAAAGAAAACAACAATTAAAGAAATTTTAAATGTCGGTAAAATATTGAAAGAACGCCAGAAACGTTCCAGCAATAACTTTGATTGGTTTACTGATCTAAGAAATACTCTATTACGTCCAGCACCACTAGGTGGCTATAAAAGTAAAACGGAAGAAACAAAAATTCAACCGGCTTCAACAAAACGCTCCACAGCTTCCTCAAATTCCTTTGATAGTTCTTGGTTTTTAGATCATACCGCCAATATTTTAACGCCAGCGCCTCTAACCAAACGTGGAAAATCAAAGTTTGCCAATGATGACTACAATGAAAATAACGTAGAATCAAGTTTAGAAACTATAAATACTCAAAAATTTCAACAGAGCGATAACAAGTTCGATAACGATTATGCTGATAACAGTGAAATGGATACGAAGGACAGTAAAGAATTGAAAAATGGTAAAAGTGCAAATAAATTTTCCTTTTTACCTCAGGAAATGAGTGAAGAGGAATCTCATGAAACACAAAATGGTGGCGGCATGTTTTCTCGATTATTCAAAAATGATGATTTAAGTAAAATCGATAATAAAAGGAAATTTCTATCAGAAGAAACCAAATTTAAAGAATCCCAAGAAACTTTTAACAGTCGTAAATATTCCCGATTATTTCAAGATGATTTAGGTAAACCTGAAGATGATGAAGAACTATTTCTACCAGAAGAAGAAGAGGAAGTACAAGTCAAGAATAGAAAGAAATCTGACAAATTGCAAGACAACCAAAATAATCCACGTTCATCAGTTCATTCAGATTTGAGTACATCACAATTTTATTTACCAACAAAAGTTAAGAAAGCTTTTCTTATTCCCTGGTTTAAGCCGGTAAAATTTTTCGAAAATGTTAAAAGAGTAATGAATACATAACCTCTTCTAAGATTGAAAGAATTAAGATTGTTGTACATTGTTGACAGCAAAATGTATTATATTACATGTAAAAAATAATTAAGTTTGTACTTTTTTTAATTGCTATTTTTTTAATTGTTATCTTATTTTTTGTTTTCAATAAATAAAGATTAACAAAAATCGTTTTAAAATTTTATTAAAGCAATGCAAACGGACGTAACTACACAAAAGATCAAAATGGAGTTTTTAATTAAATGTGGTTGGTCTTTATTAAAGAAATTTAAAAATTTAAATACTTTATTATTTTTGATTTTCAAATGTTTTTTGCTTCTCCTTTCGATATATCAAGGCCCATCTATCAGGTCTGCTTACTTGTACAAACCCAGCCAGCAAAATAATCAGACGTCGTTCAGATATCTAAGAGAAACGTTGGCAAAAAAGTCGGAATCGTATACGAATTCTGTCAGATTTCTGACCCAAAAACGTATGAAGTGGTTGACACGAATTCTGACAGACATGTCGTGGGAAATTTTGGTTTTTTGTCGGCATTTCTGATAGATATCTAACAGAAATCTAATGAAAAAGGCATGCGAAGTTCTGATGTATTAGCCGAGATTTTTTTTGCTTTCGAACTGATACCTGAAAGAAATAATTTTGTTGCAAAATATGTACATAATTATAAATTTTACACATACGTACCTTTTTTATGCTTTTTATCTTGAGCAAATAAAATAAAATTAAAATTATTTCCAACTGAATGACAATTGTCATTATTTTAAAAAAATAATAAGTCTCGTTAGACAAATCTGAATGAATTCCGTCGGAATTCTATTGGACATATCTGTACAAAAATTCCCCCCGATATATCCATGCGAAATCGATCAGAAATCGGCCACACCGTAAGTATATTCAATGTCTGACAGAAATCTGAACGAAGTCTCTAAGAATGAAGTTAGACATTTGCACGAAATGTCTGATTCAGACAATGCCGAAGCATTTTGCTGGCTGGGAAAACAAAAAACGATTCTTTTTAGTTGTCAAAAATTTACTACCACATATACAAAGCAAAAGGAAAAAACATGTATGTGTGGCATACCATAAACGTAAACAAACGTATACTTGCACATGTAAGCAAAATGTAAACAACTTTTGACAACTAAAAAGAACGTAAACAATGATCATCAGGCTTCTTGCGCAGACCTTTTCAATGGGCCTTGGATATATAAAGTTTTACAATTCTAGAACAGCCAATAAAAATTATGTTTTCTAATTAAAAATTTGATGTTTGTAATCTGGGGTCTTCACCTGACATTTTTTTGTCATAATAAAAGTCCAACTTCATATAAAAAAAAACGCAGACAAAACATTTTCTAGTTTTTTTTATATAAAGGGTGCTTACATTTTAAGGGTCGATGTTGAATGTGAACCACACGTAAATGTCAAGTTTTTTTCTGCATTTCAATTGCCATTTCTCATTTTCAGACTAACTCAATTTTAACCATGGAAAGATACACAATCGAGCAACGCGTTAAAGATATTCAGGCGTTGAAATCAATATGCATATCGTACACATCTTGATTTTTTTCGATCAATTGAATCGTCCAAATGTGTGAACAATCGGAAAATCGGTGTGGTGTCGGCGCAG
This sequence comes from Pollenia labialis, assembly GCA_949318255.1. Classification (NCBI taxonomy): domain Eukaryota; kingdom Metazoa; phylum Arthropoda; class Insecta; order Diptera; family Polleniidae; genus Pollenia; species Pollenia labialis. The sequence goes on from OX439140.1 coordinate 156,629,962, forward strand.
TTCTGTTTGAACGCTAGCCCAAGATAATGTTTTTCGTTAATAAAACAAAATTGATCACCTTGTGGTCCAAAGCGAATTCACTAGAAGGTGGGGTCAAGTCAACATATGGTGTTTTTTTCGGTGGTCGACTTGTCAAAGTTTGTATACAAACTAGTTTTTTATGTAAACAAACCTATTTTTTTTACTAGCAATATTATTGACAACCCGACCACTGAAGCAGTGTTGTTGCAGAGTTGACCTCACCTTCTAGTCAATTCGCCTTGTGTGGTACTATGCGAGATTGGCGAGAGTGTACATATTTTTATTAAAAAAAGAAACGAGGATGCAAAATATTCAAAACTTCATCGTAGATTCGAAATTGGCTTCGGTTTTTCTATATGTATGTATATACATTCGAAATTTTACTTTAGGGAAAATATTTTGAGACTGACACAAGGAAACTAGAAAATGGTGGCAAAGTTAATGTATAACCTTGTGGGAAATAAACTTTATTTTTGTGACATTTAATATCCCGTTTTCAACGCAGAAATTGCCTTTAAATAAAAATATATGGAATATTAAGATTTTAAAGTACTAATTTCTAATTCTTTTTCAGCTTTTTTTCAATCGCACTCAGATTTTTTTTGTATGGCGTTGACTTATTTTTCTCCGCATTTCATCATAACTTAAGAACGATTTGTCATATTTTTATCAAGATACTTACAAATGATTTGGAATAAAGTAATCTTAAACATTTTTTTTATATTTTCAACTGGTTCGAATAAATAAGTTCATTGTCAGTTTTTCTTTAAATAATAAATGCGTATGTTTTTAGTTTTTAAAGTACATTTTATATTTCAAGTATTTTTATGCGCATATTTTCCAATAATAAATGCATGAAATTTCACGCCCTTGTAATGTGTTACTAGAGGTTTGACTTAAACGACTTAAATGATAAAACATAAACAAAGCATTTCATGAGATTTTCCAGTAGGCAAACTTTATAAATTGTTTCGAAGATTTTTAAAATCTCTTATTTTGATAAAATACCAGAAAAATTGCCCTGCTTATGAACATTGCGTGTATCTATTTAAATTAAATTCATTGTAAAGTTTCTGCTCTAGTAATAATCCCAAATGAGAAGTGCTCATCAAAATACTTTTGAAAATTTTTTTACATTTTCATAAATACTCGCGCATACACGTTCAGAAAGTTCCAAAACAAAATTTCTCTCAATTTATAAACAACACTTTACCTGATGTCTGCAGCATTAAAATAAGAGTACCTGTATGTATTTGTATGCATTTCATGATTTTGAATTTGATAAATGAAATTTTGCAAAAGCTGTATCTGGTTCGTATGTGAAAACATGTACATATTTGTATTAGAATAATCGAGAATAAAACAAATGTTTGATTGCTTCAATGTTATGTAAAGTATGATATTAGATTTTATTCTTATTTCACTAAATTACCAGAAACTAAAAATTAAAACAAAATTGTTATGCCCGTTTTCACAACTTACCGATAGCTAAAAGTAGACTTTAAACGGCCTTATAAAAAGTGTTCCATTATTTAAACTTTACTTTAACCTAAAGTGCGTGATAAAGAACATTAAGGTTTATCCAACCTGGTAGGTTAAAGTAAATTTGTAATAATGGGACACTTTTTATACGGCCGATAAAATCCTACTTTTAGCTATCGGTAAGTTGTGAAAACGGGCCTTAGAGTGTTAAAGGAATATTTAAATGCGATGGGTATCGTTATGACTAACATACAACCAGTATTCCTGCACATATCTTGATCTTATAAGAGAAAGTAGAGCAATCACTTGGGAAGAAAACTTGTTATGTGTAAACTAGCTTTAATCCGTGACTTTGTTGACATGAAAATTCGAGCAAGATTTAGAAAGGGTTTTTATTTTAATTTACAAAAATTTTATTTATGCCCAATTTTCAGGATTGATATTAAAACACATTTATGTTTAAAATCGTTTTAAATACAAAATTCTCTTCTTCACTAAATAATTAAATGAAACTTAGCCCCCTTTCGGACTCGCCAAGCTAGTTGCGTAAGTAACTTGCCGAGTACAACAAAGTCTGTACTAAATATTTTTTTCCTTACTCCGACCTTACCGCTGACGTCTACAAACCAAGAGTTGCGCAAGTAACTTGCCGAGTGTAAAAGGGGTCTTAATTCACCGATGTGGTACACTTAATTTCAACTTAAGTTTCCATTGTAATATTTTAGCAAGGTGGCTTCAATATCACAATAATACAACAGGCAAGGCAATAACATTCAGTTTTTTTTGAGACCACCTTGCAAATAAATAAACTTTTTATGATATTTTTTTGTATTTAGTAGTGTAATGTAATGCCAAATTTAAATATCATGCCAATTTTGTTTAAACATATTTACGGCTAATTGTATGTTTTTAATTAAAACTATAACTGTCAGTTAACAATATATGTATTTGTTGACAGTCATAGTCAGGGAAACCCCAAATATGCAATTGCATGTTTTCCTTGTGTGACCAATGAAGGCAGAAAAAATACATCTATCCGATTTAGAGCTTTTTATGAATTCTGGAATCGATTTGTTAGTGTATATTTTGTCATATTTTACCGTTTTGATCATATTTTTGCATAATTTAGTTAAAAGAGCCTTTTTGCAGCATTTTTTAAGGTTTAAGGGCATATTTTGCCTTTTAAGGCATATTTTGATGCATATTCGATTTTTTTAGATGCCTCTTGTAAGCTTTCGCAGCTTTAAAAAAAGGGGGTTTCGAAATTCTGGCTTACAGATGTCTTTTCTGTTTTAAATATCTATCTGTATACACAACGTGCTGCTTGAATTTCACCATCCACATTTATTTTTACTCTAAACAAAGCAGATAAAGTTAATTTAAATTTATAAATACACGGTTTTGGCTATGTCTGCAATACATAGTAATCTGAACCAATCTTTTAGTACACCGATCGACTGATAATCACCTTTAAAGGGGTTTAAAGGTGTCCATCCGTCCGTCTGGCTGGTTGTCTGTCCATGTTAACCTTGTGCTCAAAGTACAAGTTACAATTTTGTACATAATTTGTTTAAATTTGGTAAATACATTTCAATTCAATTGTACCAAAGACGAAGTCTATGTAAATGTTGAGAATCAGTCTTTAATTTAATATATTCCCATAAAAACTTATTTCCACATTAGACTCTTTGTGTACGTATATCATCTATTTATGTTACATTTAGATTAAATTCGTTCAAAAAAATATGTTAAACCAAATTAAATTCTTTTCGAATAGGTCTGTAAATACTATGGTGTTTGGGCTTTACCGATTATAATATTAGCATTATTTTTTTTAAATGCAAATGTTGAATATTTTGTTTTTAAATGAGCATTTTTTGGTTTTTTTTGGGCCATATTTTTTTAACAATTTTGAGGGCATATTTTCGAGTTTTTAATGCATATTTAATGCGCATAAAACGCATTTTTTAGAGCATATTTCTGGTTTCCCTGGTCGTAGTAATAGTAATTTAAAACTAAACTTGGTGAAATTGGCCGTAAGACTTAAAATTTTCAATTGAAACAAAATATTATAAAAGTTTGGAGTTTTAATCGTAATCGCGATTACAAATATAATTGATTTGGAAACCCTACGTTTAGATAAGAGTTTGCGTAAATTCTTTATAAATCAAATACAATAGTAAAAGGTTTGATATCAAATTACTGCAGTATAATTTTGTACCAACTTAATACATACAGTTTTAATAAAATTATATTTACTTTAATGGAACTTTCTTATTCATGTACTTTCGTACATGCAACATTAATGTATGTATACATTCTTGTCTGTATATTTTTATTACATTTATAAACAATATTTCGTTTCAACAATGAATGGCATGATCAAAATCAACAAAAGCATGCCAATTATTTCCAGCTCAACATTATTGGAGCGTCTATAAACTTTCGCTTTTACTACTGAACATGAAATTAAAATTTAAACAGCTGATTTGGGTTTTTAGTAGCAAATATTCAATTTAGTTATCTTTGTATCTGAAAAATATTTATATCTAATTATATATTTGAAATACTATCCTCAAACATTTTTTTGATTGATAATATCAAATCAAAAAAAAATATTCCAAAGGTTTTTAAACACGTACTTTATTGGAATATTATTTTATATGTATGTACATACATATACAATTTACATAAAACTCAGTTTTATAATTATAAGTACGGAATCGCTTGTCGTGCAAAAAAAAAAAAAGAAGCCAAAACTGGAGTAAAGAAATAAACCTATTGTTAGACGCAAAATAGATTAATATTTTTTTTTTAAATGTTACTCAATGTTATAAATTTTACGAAATACAATGTTATTTAAATGACCGCCTCTAGATTGGCTGCAGCAGTCGATATTTTCAGGTAGTTTTCGACCACTTTTTCTTGGTGAAAATTTCCCGTATAATAAGGCCTTAAAATCGGTCATGTTGCATGTCCAGAAAAGTTGGTTATCTTACGGCCATAGCGCACAATTGCTAAGAAAGACGTGGAATTGGCAAATTCGGATTATCCGTAACACACCACTAATAGACACGATATTTTCGGCACGGCGCACATTGGGATGATGCACAGGCTGACCACATCTGTAACGCTTCCAGTTTGTTTATTTTCTTTATAATCTTGCCATTTTCTTGCACTGAAGGTTGACTATGATCAGCGTTGCCACGACCAAAAAAAAATTTAACCAAAACGTAAAAATAAATTAACCAAAAGCGAAAAAAGTAACCAAAAGTATTTTGTATCAAAAATAATATTTCATTCGCCTTTCAGTTTAAAAATTGTATATCTAAAGAAGAAATAGTGTTTGTTTGTATCGTGTAGGCTCATAAACCGCTGGACCGATTTTTTTTTGAAGTATTGAAAATATATTACCAATGGTCTGCAAAGAACTCTATAATTTTTCGAAATTTTTAGTGGAAGTGGCACCTCCTATACAAATTTAACACTTATTTTAAATTAAAAAAAACTATTTGAGCTAGAACTTCCAACCTTTTTTATAAAAAGCTCTTGCAAGTAAAACTTTTAAAGTCTTGCTGTGCACTGAAAGAAAAATGCTTAATGAATCATTTTCATAAAACAATTTTCATTGGTTAAATGAAAACTTTCATTATCTAAATTGAATTTCATAGTTATAATAAAGTATTTACGTTAAAATCGATTCATTGAACTTGGTAATTGCGTTGAAAATTTTAGTTTGTCCAAGTTAAACAAAAAATTTTAATTGGATCATAAAAAAACAATATATGAAAACATAACTACAGTTGAACTTCTATAAGTCGAACTTCTGTAAATTGAAAATGCTTTAAGTCGAAGGGAATCGCTTGCCAATAGCGGTAGACAGGCCAATTCAAATGATTTGTTTATATAACTTGAACTCTTGAACTTCTTTATCATGAATTTTTCTATAACTCTAAGTAAAGTATTTGCACCACGCGTGGCCACACTTCCACAAGTCGAATTTTTTTCCAAAAATTTTTTGCCATCTTAAATTTTTGTTTTTTTTTTTAACTAATTAGCATTTAAAATATGACATTTATCTTTAGCTAAATAAAATTTGATAAATCGAAATTCTTAAATTCTATGTTTTTCAAATTTTGCCTGTCAACACTTATCAAATCAAACAATATTTCATTTAATGAATTCTTTAAATATGTACTACGAAATATAATTAAAATAACATGAATGCCGAACGAATTTAATTTTTGCTGTGCATTTATTACAAAATTCTCTAACTTAAAGTTTTAGTAAGTCGAACTTTTTTGTCGGGATAATGGAGTTATGGAGCATTAAGAGTAGCAAATAACGGCCATCTACAGTTTAAGCTTCTAAAAAAATAATTTTTAAGTAGATGAAAAAGTATTGGTTTTAGATGCAAAAATACCACACACAATTTTGAGGGTCAAAAAAGCGGAGCCGGTAGTTCTTGTTCCAAAACAAAAATTGGTTTTTTTTTGGTTGAAAAAAGTTCACAAGTACACATTGGAAAAAAAGTAACCAATTTCGGTCATTTGGCCGCCAATATCATGTGATTTGACACCGATGGGCTTCTTTCTTTGGGGTTATTTGAAAGAAAAGGTGTACGTCGGTAAGCCAGCAACAGTTCAAGAGCTAAAGGATGAGATAATTCGGCACATTAACGGCATAGAACCTCAATTATGCGTAATCGAAAATTTGGACCATCGGATGGAGTTGTGCCGCCGAGGTCGCGACAGCCATTTGGCCGTATTTTGTTCCATACATATTTGAACCATTCCAATATTATCATAATAAAAATTAATGACAATAATTTCATAAATAATTTGTTTTATTCAAAATCTACATCGGCCCTTAAAATTTAACCACCCTTTAGTTTTAACTATTTTAAGGCGTTAAACAAACTAAGGCTTAACGATCCATATTCGGAAATGGCAAACCTTTCATTAAGTAAATTATACTTCAAATAACAGATATTTAGCAGCCGAAAGCCTTGCCAGACCGGCGATTTTTAAACCACTATGTGGATTACCTGTTACAAACACAAATCTTAAATCGATTTAGTTTTTTTTTAATCAGAAAAATAAAACGTTTCTATTGAAAATGTTTCAATTGCATCTCATGAATTAAAAAAAATTATATGTATGTATGTATTTATTTGGAGCCCTATGCTTCATTGAGGAGTAAAGAAGGACAAAGAAAATTTTTTTTTTATTTTTACCCTAAAATTTCTTTTTTTTTAAGTTAACCTTAATAGACCTAAAAAGAATCCGCTTGAATCTCATATCTTAAGAGCATGGACCATCGGATAGAGGTATGCCATCGAAGCCGTGGCGAGCATTTGGCCGATATTTTGTTGCACATATAATTGTCATAGATGCTTCTATCATAATAAAACATTTTAAGATAATTCTAGGAAAACTTTTTGTTTTATTTCCAATTAACATCGTGCGTTTTGGTAAGACCACCCTTAAGCTATACAGATCGACTCAAAAAGTGAAAAAGTCTATCCGGTTAGCGGACTATTGTCTGAAATTTGATACATAAGATTTAATTGTCATAAAGACAATTAAAGATTGAAAAAAATTTTCAATGAGTGCCGGTCCTAACAGAAAAAAAAGCATACGGCTACACGTCCAGAAACGATATCTTTTTTTCCCGTTCATAACTATTTTCCAGAAAGTACCGAACATCTTATAGTGCTCTGTTATTCGTTGTAAAAGATTATATGTATTTTAATGTGCTTTAGTGTGTTTTTTATATTGATGAAGGAATGAGCAAACAAAAAATTGTTCGTCTATTTATTTGGTTTAAAAAAAATTTTTTTTGGTTTCTTTACCAGCCAAAAGGGCGATAAGCACAACTGAAACGAACGAACATTAATGCGATGAAACGAACACAACGAAGTTTGTGTTTTTTTTAAGAAAAACAAAATGCAATGAAATGTTCTCATCTTTATGTTAAGATGTTGATGTCGTTGATTAGTACAGTATTTTTATTGTGTTTTAAGATCACAAACATAGAAACGTTTATATGTTTATACTTTACTGTCAGTGTTGGGCAAAATACATGGTTTGCGGTATTTAAAATACAAAATACAAAATACTTTCAGGTTATGTATTTAAAATACAAAATATTTACACATCTGTATGTATTTAAAATACAAAATACAAAATACTTCCATTTATTGTACGTATTTCAAATACAAAATACAAAATACTTTCACGTCATGTACCTGTATGTCTTTAAAATACGAAATAATCTATTTTTATTCAAATCAAAAAATAAATTAGATAAAACTAATTAACAAAACAATTGTTTCCTTTCATAAATATCAGATTTTTGAATGTAGCATAAAACAGTTTCTTGTTGAAGAAAAAATAAATCCTGCTGAAGAAAAAAATCTTTCTACAGGTCCTCATGAGCACAAACTTGTATTAAATTCTATTATACTCTTTTTATATTTGGATAGCTGTCAAGAGTAATAATGTCTTTGCTCTTGTCACTGAGGAAACTGACAAATTCCAATTCCAAATTTGATGTCCTAGATTCACCATCATCCCTATCTACGAAAATAACAAAATCATCTTCTTCTTTACTGGTGCTTCTACTTCTGATACGTTCTTTAGCGATTCTAGTTTTTGGTAGATCATAATGCAAACAATCTTCAATAAACTGAAAAATATATTTTGTAAACTATGTTTTTAAAATACAAAATACTCCCATTTTTATGTATTTAAAATACAAAATACAAACTACTTCTATTTATTGTACGTATTTAAAATACAAAATACAAAATACTTGCACGTCATGTATTTAAAATACAAATACAAAATACGTATTTGTATTTTAAATACGTATTTCAAATACATGTATTTCAAATACTGCCCAGCCCTGTTTACTGTAGGGTATCAAATGGTCGTGCTCTCTTGCTTGTTTTATTATGTTTTTCAGATTACCAACTTTTAAACTAAATCTTTGCTTAACATCAATCATTTTTATTTTCTCAAATACTAAATGTATGTAAACACTTCAAATGTCAAAGTATACTTTGTATACCTTTCCATGCATTTTGAATACCTTGTTAACATTTTGTTAAAATATTGAAAATATTTCAATAAAAACAAGTTTAGGACTAGGATAAAAATATCCAAAAAAAATAGAAAACAATAACAAATGCTAGAGTAAAAAGCGAGGAAAAAAAATTATAACTAAATAAGTTGCATATTATGTAACATTATTACTTTCGGTGAGTTTTGTTTATGCTAATAAAGTTACTAAAGCTCACTTTCTTTTATAACAATATGATATTGAATAATTAAGAGTAGGTAGTTTTATTTTATTCATTCATTTTCTGTACAATGTGTGTCCAATATAAAATGTATGTATGTACGCACACAAAGTTAGTTTGATATCGACGAAATGTTTTGATGTATTTACGAGGGCTATGCGGAATGTTTTAGTAAACGGATAAAGTTGTAATGGAGGAAAGAAATAAAATGTTTAGAAAAGGTACACTCAAAGGAAAATCAATCCATCCGTACATAAATAAATCCGAAGCGGTATTAATAGCGGTATTAATCGACTACAGAAAGATTGATTTAAGTACGGATTTTCAATCGCAAAATACTCAAACTAGAGTTGTGTCGTTCCATTGAACAATTCCCTTAAATGAACGGGGCGGACTTTTTCAATTGTTCCTTTTTTGTCGTTCCTTGTACCGCAATTGCAATCAGTTGGATGATCACATGTATTTTTGTAGGTTCTTTTTTTGGGTATTTTTGTCATGACATATAAAAAATTTATAATTAAATCAATTACTAATGTGATCTAAAGCAATATATTTTAGCAATATACCACTTATTATTATTAATTACAAACATTTTAAAATATACAAGTGTATGTAATTCTTATGTAGGTACCCAAATAAAAAATGTTATCATTTTGCGAAGCACTAATGGTACATTTAAAAAATAAGCGCTCAATTATGCGCTACGCAATAAGACATACAGAAATGCAGTAAAGTAAGTGAAAGAACTCTCAACAACTTTTATTAAAAAAAAAATAACATTTCAAGTGCTACGGCATTTCCTTACTACGAAGCAGGTTTGTAAGGGAGAATACTAAAAAATAACATTATCAAAACATTCAGTGTGTAAGGCCGATTGTTACATACAACAATTTTTATATGCGCTGAATAATGCGCTTTATGTATCAAAAATGTATTGCTTCAAAGTAAGAACCCGGCATATATATCTTCCGTCAGCGCAATGGTGAGCGAAACGTTTATCTTTCTCCCTTACAAACCTGCTTCGTTGAAACCTCCATTTTTTATTGGGTAGTTGTTACGCCACAATAAAAAAAAAACAACCAATAACAAATATTTGATTGTTGACATTTTAACGAACGACAGAAAAGTTTTCTCATTCCTCGTTTATTCATTGTTCATAGTAAAAACCGTAACGATGAACGAAAGGAACGAACTAATTCCTTTGATATTTCGGATCGGTCGGAACGATTCCACAAAAGGAACGATTTTGCCCAACTCTTCCTCAAATTATCCATATTCAATCCTGATTTCGTGCTTGAAATAATCCGAAAATGAGATTGATTTAAGTAAAACTAAGATTGAATCAATCTCAAAATGCGCTTGACTCAAGTATTATAAAGTTGATTTTATCCTGAATTCGTGCTAGAAAAGAAAAAGTTATTATGATGGCCCATTTTCAATAGGCTTGGTCATTGTGCCAATAAGAACCTATGTACCAAATTTTATTAAATTATCTAATATCATTTGATATTTCCCAATTTCAGTCTAATTCAATTTGAACCATGGAAAGATACACAATCGAGCAACGCATTAAAGTTATTCAGGCTTATAATGAAAATATGGGCGTTCAAATCAAAATGCATATCGAAGAACATCATCTTCAGTGATGAGGCATATTTTCACCTCAAAGGATTCTATAAGCAGAATTGTCGCATTTCGGCGAATGATAATAAAAGAGTGATTGTCGAAAAAGTAATGCACCCGCAAAGAGTTACTGTTTAGTGCGGTTTATGGGCTGGCGGAATCATCGGGCCGTATTATTTCCAAAATGAGGCCGGCCAGGCAGTTACTGTGAATGGTGTTCGCTATCGTGAGATGATAACGAGCTTTTTATGGCCCGAATTGGAAGATATGGATGTGGACGATATGTGGTTTCAACAGCTAACAAAACAATGGCTCTTTTGCGCGACAAATTGAATGGCCTTGTTATTTCACGTGGTAGCGATGTCAATTGGCCGTCAAGATCATGTGATTAGACACCGATGGACTTATTTTTTTAGGATTATTTAGAAGAAAAGGTGTACGTCGATAAGCCAGCAATAATTCAAGAGCTAAAGGATGAGATAATTCTACACATAAACGCCATAGAACCTCAATTATGCCTCAGCGTCATCGAAAATTTAGACCATCGGATACAGGTGTGCCGATATTTTGTTTCATACATAATTGAACCATACCAATATTATCATAATAAAAAGAAATGACAATAATTTAACCACCCTTTAGTACTCTCACTTGTTTTTGAAAAAAAGTTTCCCCGTACACCCTCAAAGTATTTTTGCGCACAAGGTTACATGGACAGCCTGCCTGCCAGCCGGACGGACATCGTTAGATGTTAAGCTAATAGCGGAGTTTAGTGTTTTCATACATTGAGAATATTTTAGCTCAACTTTATCTAGCAGCTTATTTTGCATGGACCCAATCACACTAAAATCCTTTACTAGGCAAAATACTTGTATGGCGGCCAGAGGAAAAAGAAGATCGATTTGGCTAATTTTCCATGTGGTGAAGGGTATAATAAGCAACGTAGGCTATTTAAGTATCATTAAAAAAAGGTACTGAAAAACTACAATTCGTATTGTAATAGAACTTATAGAGTAAAAATATTTAAATACGAAGTTAAAAACTGGCCTTAATATTTTTATTTTTTTTTTTTGTCCGACGCGTGTGTGTTCGATGGATTTCGACATTTAAGTTATCAATTCTTTCGCCTTAGCATCCCAAGTGCCCTTAGATAGATTTTTGAATTGCAAATTATAAACCGAAAACAAATTAATGTATTCGGGTATTTAAGTTAAGCTTGCAGCTCATAATATAAAGTCTGTTAAACCAAAAAAGATTTTACGTTGTTTAAAGTTTATTTTAATTTTGTTTTCAATTCTTTCTTCTATCTATTTAGTGCATCACTTATAAATTCTTTTTTGCTGTCGGGTTTTTTTTTAATTTAAATATTTTATTTGAGTGTTAATCGAAGTTTTAATTGAATCGTTTTACTACTTTAAAAGTTTAAATTTTTGAATTACGACTTGTTTTATTTTATCAGGTTTCCAAATGTATCATTCGTTGTTAGAGTGGTGGTTTAGCCACTTTATTTCCCACAATTAAGACCTATTCAAAGTTATTGGGCTATTAAATAAATACAACTTTAAAGAGTCAACAGAGCGTTCAAAATCGTTAACAATTAAAAAGAAAATAGCTTCAGACGACCTACACAATTTCAAAAACTATTTTGGAGTTATTTATTGCGTTCAGCTTAATTTTTTTTCTTCTTTATTATTTGACTGAGAGTAAAAAATTAGTGACCTTGAATAGGCCTAAAACCAGATATAGTGGGATTTACGTTTTAAAAAAATGGAGAAACTTTTGCTTTACAAGCAATCTGTTTTTGGTGATGTCTAAATGAAAGTTATACAAAAGTAAGATAGGCAGATATGGGTTAATTATTGTCTAAAATCTCAAGCGGTGCTCAACGCCTTTATAACGACGTATTGGAAATGAAAAGCGGATAAAAAATGGTTAAGTTATTTAAATATTCATTAAAATCGAATTGAAAAGCATTAAAAACCTGGCATAAGCATCTTGCGCAAATTATAGGGTTGCAATTACTAAATAGTTACAGTGATACTTGTTTTGATATGTGTTTAACTTTAAATTTATGTTTTATGTTTATATGTTTAATGTTACATGTAAAAGGAGAAATTTAATTTAATGTGAAAAGCTCATATTGTAAGTTTAACTTTTTTAATGTAATTTGTTGTATTTATGTTAATTTATATATTTTTTAAAAATTTTAAATAGACGCTCCCTTGAAAAAGTCGACAAAAAATCGACGAAACGTCGGGAAAACTGTAATAAAAAATTGCTTTTTATTTACATTAATTAACCTTAGGCCCTATTAGCTTAAATAAAAAACAAATCAATTAAACAACAAATTGGCCAAATATCAAAAATAAAACTACCGAACTTTTTATTCATAAAAAATGCCATTTTTTAACATTTTTTGACGCTGTTTAGCTAGAGCCAAAATATTTTGGGAATCTTCAAAAAACATGTGAATGTTAATTTTCAGGGGGATACAACCTTGCCCATATAAGGTAAGTCGGTCTAATGTATAATATTTTGGCGGATAAACCAAGTTGTTGTTATGAAGCTTAAAATTGAAATTAAATACATGGCTTTAAAATATGTTAAAAAAGTAAATTTTCAAAAAGAATATTCTTTCAAGCCTAGAGAAAATTAAAAACTATTCTTTTAAAACAAGTTCTTGTGCATAAGTGCTCTTTCCAAATCACAGGCGATTGATTGTGTAGTAATATTCATATCAAAATCACTTCAAACCTGAGTGCTTCTAATGTAAATTTTACTATGTACTTAATCAATCTCCTGTTACTCGGAAACAGCACATAAGTAAATTTAGCAACCCCTTATTTATAAAAAATAATTTTTTTGATTTGTTTTAAAAACTATTTATAAACTTAAAGAAAGAAACCCTTTAAACAATAATTTTTTATATGTATGTATGTTCTTATAAAATAATTAAAAGCCAAAATTTTAAAAAGAAGTTCAAGTTGTTTTGAATGTTGTACAAAAATTTGTAACAACTTAGATACTCAGACCATGTTTTTTTGTTGCTTGTTTTTTGTTAATCTTAGCTACTAATCGAAAACAAAATTGGTCCCATTCAAGTGCCAAAAAAGTATTTTAACAGTTTTCCATATAACGGAGAACTAGTCTGGTGAATGTATAAATTGTTGTCTACAATCGTTCCATAGTAATATTTTCTTGGAATTAAATTTGAACAGTACAATTTACGTATTTAATTTTTTTTTTTGTTGTTATTTTATTTTTATACATACTTATGTATATCTACGTAATTTTTCCAAATAGAGCAACAACAAAAAAAATTCGTGCGTGTGATTTAAAATGTATTGTGTTCGTTTCTTAAGTCTTTCGTTTTGATGTGGTTTTTTTTAGCTCGACAGCAACAAACTCGTATATCTGCACTCATACACATATTCATACGCAAAACAGTGTTGCCGGAATCCAAATTCAATTTAACAGAGGCAAAGCATTAAAATTATCCAAAATTTTATAAATTACACAAAACTTATTTTGTGTTAATTAATTAGCAGGGCTGTGGAGTCGGAGTTGAGGTTTAGTAGTACCCAAAAAAACTCGCGACTCCGACTCCGGAATAAAAACTTTTCTAATATTTTCCAAAATATAAAAATTTCAAGAGATTCTGCTTTAAATATTTTAAAGTTATGAGTAGGTGAGTTTCAAGAATTTAGATAACCATTGATATTGACCAATCTTTTAACACTTTATGAGAATAAATATATAGATTGTATGTATCAACCCATGTCCTTTTCTATGTTTTTGTGATTTCAGGTGGTACCAAAACTGGCTCGATCCACTCACTAGACATTTTCAAAACCATCTCTTAGCGTTCTCTGGAACAAAACTCGCTGTTTCACTGGCTTAACCGTTCTGTTTGAAGTGCGCCAAGGTATTGTTGATGAAATAGAGGCGAATTAGGGAATTTAAAAATGCAAATTTGTAAATATGTTCGCTTGGAGATATTTTTTTTTTTTTTATAAATCTTATATTAAAAAATGTTTTTGTAGCGATGTTCATATGCATACATACATGACTGGAAATCTGCTGTAGCTTCTGTGGCGAAAACACTAAACGAACTACATTTTTAATTACAACTTTTAAAGTAAATGATAATAGAAATAAAAGGAAAAGGAACTCGGAAAAATACATAAAATTGTTCTAGATATAATTCGCATCAATGCGAGGGTTAACCCGAAAAATTATTAGAGAATACTTTTATCTATTCACTTTGGGGAAAATCGGTGAGAAAAAAAAGACGTGCAATATTATATTTTGGTCTTGGACAATAATAATATTGATTAACTATGGGACGGAAAAAACTATGGCGAGTACACTGAAGAAAAAGATTTCAATTTATTTGTTTAAAAACTCGCATTTTTTATCTCTACAGGTGGGAGATAAACTACATTAAACCACACTTTAAAAACTTTAAAGCAGACCACACAAATGTGTTGAAAATCACAAATACTTCTATTTCTGTATTAAAATTTGCCTTTGTTCGAATATTTTATATGACTCTAATATGTTTTTTTGTCGATGATATCCTTTATAAAAAAAAAGTTATATAAGGTAACATACCTAATTCAATTGGAATTGGTGTTCTCGGAGTCGGAGTCGTACTTAAAAAATTTCTTCGGATGAAGTCGTAGCTTTCACTTTTTCTTTATGACTCCACAGCCCTGTTAATAATAAGTAATGCTTTTAGTTATCCAATATGGGCAGTTCCAGCGAAAAGTCTACTTTTTGTAACAAAACGCCAGACGTAATTAAAATTGTTTCTCCAAAAGTTTTATATGTGTAGTTTACTTTTGTATATTTTAATGTAAAGCACAACTAGCTCTACATTTAATTACAAAAGGGATAACGATTGAACAACATGGTCCTTAAATACAACCTTATTTGCATTTTGGTGTTACAATAAAAAAAAGTCGACTTTTTACACCTTAAAACGACCAAAGATTTTTAAATTTGATAGCATGGAAAATAAATCTTTATCAGTCCAAAGCTGATTCGCAGTCGTATGTAGTTTTGCAATGCAAGTCAAATTACACTTCTGTTTTTTTAACGTCACGCCGGCGCATATTTTTGATTATATCTTCAAATCCTTACTGTCGATTGTCGTAATTTTTTTCTGAATATAGTGCTTCTTTATTACTTTGCATATATAAAAACCCTTTTTGCAAAATTTAACTTCTTCATTTAATTTTTTTACATTTTGTCGTACAAATATCACGTCACGTCAAAATGGAAATGCCCATTTTGTAAAGCAAGACACTAATTGGGATATGTATATGGTTTAAATTGTTAATAACTTTTTATTCAAGCGATTATTTTTTCTTTATTTTTTTCTGATTTTATTAGCTTTGAAAAATGATATCCTGTAAGCGGTGGCCATTTTCTGATTCGCACATACGCTTTTTTTCATATTTTAAATACATTTTTTCGTGCAGTGGTTATGATTTCATTTCAAATGCTGGTTTTTATTTGGGGAATATTTTTTTGCTTGTTAACATGTACCACTTTTTTCAAATATCTCCAAAAAGAACTGTCAGGAGTTGTTAAATCCTGTGAACGTGGAGCCCTTCTAAATTCGCTTGTGCGCGAAAAAAAATGCATTTGCCGAATGTGTTCCTAACCATACAATACCTGTAGTTTGTGCACATGGTTGGATGATATTCTACAGATGGCCTAACAAAACTTTATAACTTTTATCGATATGCAAGACCGTTGACAGAGATTGAAACACTAATGTCATATTATGCACAGAAAGAAAAAACTCGTACTAAATTTAATTTTTTCCACTTTTTGTATGATTCGTACTTGAAAATTTAATTTCGAAAGTACTTTAAACAATCCAAAACAAAACCTAAAGTTACTTAAAAAAAGTATAAAATTCTTTAATCAAGTCAATTAAAGCTTGAGCTTTTCGTTGATCGTGTCACTCTATATGCGTGCATTGCATACGCGTGTGTTTGTAAAAGTTTGTTGTAGACACATTAACGGAAAAAAGTAGGTTAACACGGTTTGCTTTCGTTGTGTAGAGACAACAACCACAAAACTACGAAAGGAAAAATATACATTATTTTCATGTTTAAAAAGTAAAAATTCCCAAATTTTATTTTTTAAATTATTAAGTTAAATACACAAAATTTTCAAAGTAGAAAGATTACGAAAACCATATCGGACATGCTGCTGGTACCTTTTAATTGTGATTGCTTCTGTAAACAAAGGGGAGAATACAACAAAGATGTAACAAGCATCTGTAATGAACGGGTGGGTGAGGGTAAGTAAATAAATAATCATATTCTCTCCCTCTCTCTCTCTGGATCCTTGGGGTAACTGCTTAAGTTAGAATCATTCAACTTACTTTTGGATTATATCAAGTATGAATTCGAGATTAAACCAACTTAGCAAATCCAATTTAATTGCAGGACACTTAAATAATCCAATAATCCAAGCATTCTGAATTCCGTACTTACCGTACTATTGACAGCGCTTTGGCTTGATTTAAGTACAGAAGGATGGATTTTTCTTTTCAGTGTGGGCTAATTATCATTTAAGACGATACACCGCACCAAACAGTTCACTTAAGTGGGTGTTACAGTTTAGCTTGTTGGCATAGCCATATACAATAAGAATTGGGCTTCGTCGCATTTTAATTCAACGAAAAGGGTTTCTTTTATTAAAACGAGTCTTGAGTCGATATTACACAAAATTTTTATTACCCAAAAATAGTTCAAGAACAAATTTTTTTTTTTGCCATTTTTGATAATTTAGACAGAAATCGGCAACGCTGACTTAAAGCAGTGCATATACATAAAAGCTTTTATGCCAAACAAACCCAATAGCTTTGATTCAAAGCTAATTATCAATGCAGCTCACAGTTACAAGGAAAAAAAATAACTTTTAATAAAATAAAATGTTTGATTTTCTTGACTTTACTTTAATTTTCTTTTCGATTTCTTGTATTTCATATACATACAAACAAACATTTATATAAATGAATCTTTATGACTGTTTTTCTGATTGTGTGTGGCTGAATGACAAAGCTGTGCGCATGTGTAGTGAATTGTATTTTTTCTTAAGTTTTTTTTCGTTTAGTAAATGAAGAGTGGTTGTTTTTTCTACAATAACATTAAACTCAACTTAAACGTTAAGCTTTTGGGTCTTTTTTTAAAAAAAATATTTTTAGTCTTTCGTTTTTGTGTTTTTATTTTAACAGTGAAAAGCACACTCAGTTTGGTGTTAAACAATTTTTTTTCTTTTCGTCTTGTCAGCCGTTACCGTTTTAGTTGTGTGGTTTTGCGCATATTGAATGTTTCAGTTTCAGTTACCAATTTGAAAGAGTAAGATCGTGACAACGGTTTGTGTTTAAAGAAAATATCTAAAAACAAAAAATAAAAAATAAATTCAAAACCATAAAAACCATAAAACCCATAATTGATTTACAGATAAAAAATATATAAAATACAATTTCATTTAAAAAGAAAAAATTAAAGAAATACATAACAACATACCTAACTCATGTTAAAGAATTAAGCTAAATTTTATTTTTAAAAAATTTGTAAAATTTTTTTCCTAATTCAAAAAGGTTTCTTTTTTAAAAAAATGTATTAATTTTTTTGGAATTTTTTAGTCAGTTTTTCGTGCAAATTGGATGCAAACATTTTAAAATACTAATACTACATACAATTACTTTGTCTAAGTGAAAGGATAGATAGACTTTGCCTTAAAAAAAAACAGACTTGGAAAAAAATTGGATAATATATTTAAAAAAAACTTCTCAAAATGGTAAGTAGTGAATAGTTTGAAATAAAGCTTTTATGTTCAATGAAATCGATGATCAGTCATTGTCCCTAAAAAAAAATTGCAAAACTTTTCATACACCCCTTTATGGTTTCAATTGCATTTTATAGATACTTCTGTCGGTGAATGTACTCGTATTTTATACTTAAAGATATGTGTGTTTTTTTTAATGACATTTATAAGTATTTTAAAATAAAATAAAACCTACTTTTGTTTTAAATTCACTTTTATTTAACTATGATTAAAATGTTTACCCCCGTATTTATAAACGATTATTAAATTTAACAAACGGTTATTAAATCTAATTTTCATACAAAATTGGTTTTGTAATCCTTTATTAAATATAAAAAATTTGTATAAACACGGGCGTTAATGTTTTAAGGTTTAATGAAATCATTATTTTTTTTTAAGATTTTGAGGAAGACTTTTACCAACCTTTTAAAATAACAAAAATTTCAACTTAATTTTATGATCATTTTTTTTTAATTGCTATTCAAAAAGACTGGTTTACTTAGTAATAAATATTAAGAAATCCTACATGGTTTTAGAAATAAAACAAAAAAAAAAAATCTGGTTTTGCTTAATTTAATTTATTTTTTAAATTGGAATTGAAAAATTTATTCATTTTTACCATACACGTTGCAAACGGATCTTAGGATTATATTAAAATTAATTTAAAAAAAAAGAACATCTTCTAACATTTACTTTTACAAAAAGCCTATTTTAGTTAGTTAATAAAATTTCATTAAACATACAATCTAATTATATATAACAAGCAAGAAAGTATAGTCGGTCAAGCCCCACCATATAATACCCTACACCACAGTATATAAAAACAATTTTCGCTAGTGTAGCCTATTTAAGAAACATGGGCCATCAAAGACCTCCCAAAACAAAATTATGTTAGGAGGTTGATGAGATTAATGTGAAAGTCTGAGAGTATTTTTTTTTGGTACTATTTTAACTTGAAAATAGAATAATGGAACTCCAATGGATAATTTAGTACAATTAAAGTGGATTTATCCATGTGTTCCGAACAATATTTTTGTCCGGAGAATAATTTTTTTACTGAGAGTGTTCTGCAGAACGATTCACCCATTTCGGAAAATTTGTCCGGAAAACCAAAGCTACCATATGGTTTACAGACGTAAACAATTAAACAAAATGGCAGCATAACTAGCAAACCACTTACATATTTCGAATTGTTTTCTTAAAGTGTGTTTAAGAAAATGGACAAAAAAGGGAAGGTAGTTTTATTATTTTTTTTTTTATATTATTTTTTTTTATATAAAACAATAATTTCAACTTTTATGTACAAATTTAAAAAAAGTGGCTACCCAGTTTATTTTGTTCTGAACAAAAATTAAAATTTAACCAATTCAAGAAAAAACTTGCCGAACAAAATAATTTCTCTCTCTCTCTCTCAGAAGTAACACGTCAAACTCAATATAAAAAAGTTTTTTCGGGACAAAAATATTGTTCGGAACTCATGGTTGAATCGAGCTTTACGGAATTTTTCCAGTTTTAGTAATTTTATATGGCAACTCATAACTTTAGTCATATTTGCGATGTTTTGAGGAAAACATTCCAATTTGAAGATTAATCTTTAAAATGGTTTAGTAAATTTTGTCCAGAAAATGTAATCAATGGTGGAAAGAATCTTTTCTTACCAAAATATTATCAAAACCAAAGAAAGAAATAGACTTAAAACCGCAACTCTTTGCGGCTTTATATTTACAAACAAAGTACTTATTAAACTTAAAAAATTGCAATTGTTATGATGTAAATTTACCAAATACATAAATTATTATCGGAAGTGTAATTCTGCTATCGATAACTAGTACGTACATTATTTATCTTAATAACTTTTACGTATATAATAAATGGGAAATTTTGTATGTTTGGATATTTGGATGTTGAGATATTTGTTAGTTTGTGGCTCAATCCGCGAGAACCGCTTAATGGATGTTTATAAAATTTGGTAGACGGACGAATAGCATATGACGCATATTCAAATATTGTGTAATTTTTAAGAGGTAAATCGGGGAAAAAATTGTTCCTTTAGTAATTTTTCTCTTTTTGATAAATTTTGTATGCTTTGATTTAAATTTATGGTACTTTTAAAGGGATTC
Source organism: Pollenia labialis (assembly GCA_949318255.1). Lineage (NCBI taxonomy): Eukaryota > Metazoa > Arthropoda > Insecta > Diptera > Polleniidae > Pollenia > Pollenia labialis. The sequence continues at coordinate 156,650,368 of OX439140.1, forward strand.
CGGGTGAAAGCAGGATGATGAAATTGGTACTATTTCTTTTTTCGAAATTTGATATACATTCTAATGATAGCCTACATTAACATACAGTGTACTTTCTCGAGGCCTATAATGAGGAAAATCTGGTACCCTTGAACTCTTTTAACTTTTGTACTTTTTATGTTTTCGAAAAATTTGGTATAGCATATGGTCCAGATTAAAATATAGTGTATTTTCTTATGATGGTCCTTTGGTACCTTTTTTCTTTTTAATAAAATTGGTGTACATTTTACATAAAGTCCAGTGGCCGGAATGTAAATATTAAGAGACCTCTTGCTTTTCACATGGACAGTTGAATGTCGGTTGCTTTAGAGTTTCGAGGTCTCAAAACTTATATGTATGTGTGTATTAGAGCTATAATAAAATTTTGGCCCCAGTTCCACATGATTGCGAATGTTGTGATTTTTACGAAAAAAAAAATTTCGGGTCATTTTGGAATAAAAACCTCACCCACTAAACGAGTTTGTAATGTCCCCCAAAAAAGTACATTCATTTTAAATAAAAAATTTTAATAATAACTTAAACAGTAAAGGCAAAATTGTTGTTTATTTATTACATATTGATAACTAAAATAGTAAAATGAAAAATGTTGTTTAATTATAACATTTTGATTAAAAAAAAATATTTACGTTTAAATTGGATAAATAAATAAAAAAATATAAAATCTGATTTTCAAACTGTACCGCATTTTGTGGGTGAACTTTTTTGACAACCGCGAAAAAGTAATACCATTTTTTTATTTGCAAAAAATGTAAAAAAGTTATAGTGGGTAATACACACTGTGCATGTGCTGACGAAAAATAATTATTCATATTTTACTGTTTATTGAAATATTTAAGCATAAAATAAGTATAAATGTAGAAAACTACTTACAATTTCTGTAAAATTTTTGTAGGATCCCAATAAGCCCTCGTTCATATTATGTAACATTTGCTGCGGAAACGTTCGTCAATTTTGTTTTGATACTGCATTCGTGTCCATCAAGCAAAACTTTTGTTTCGCCGCATTTAAGCTTTTCTCTTTCTTTCATTAACAAACTTACAAAAACTGCTTGTACACGAAACAAAGTACACTTTTTTATTCGTCTTTCTCCTTTTCATTAACAAAATAAAATGTTTCGCAGAAAATATTTCATAATATTGACGAGGACTAAGCACTCAAAAATAAAATTTCAACGCTATTCAAGTCTCAAAATATTTTACTAATATTCACTTGATTAAACATTCCCATTTTACTGGAGAACGCTATTGAAATAAAGTGCAACAAAAGTATATTTTAACTCTTGAAACTTGAAATTCGAACTTGAATACCAATTGTTTTGCACATATTTCCAGCAAAATTGCTTATTGGGATAAGTCCTATTCTTTAAATCTTGCTCTAATTTTCAAGTGAACTAGGTCCCGGATAAAAGCAAAAGAGTATTCTGTTTTTGGCTGTCCTCAGAAGACTTTTTTCGTCTTGGTGGCCTGACCATTCTTAAATGCTTTTTAACCATGAAATTTCTTTCCTTGAATTTTAGCCAGTAAAATGGTTTGGGAATTCTATATTTTCCATTTGGCATTATGTGACCCAATTAAGATGTTTTCCGTGTTTTTATATTTCTTATTATTTGACGTCCGACCTTCATACGTCTCGGCACTTCTGCAATCGAAGCGTGATTAGTCCATATCCACCGGAAAACCCATATTTTAACCGAATTTAATCTTTTTTCATCTGTTACCTTTATCGTCCATAATAGAACGGACCATATATAAAACATTTTATGAAACGCAGTTTTGTTGTTAGGCTAATGTGGTGAGTAGAAAGTGTTTTACTAAATCGAGCCCTATTTGCGATCATATCGTAAGCGACAAAAAGCAAATTTTAGAGGAGAAGGGATTTTATTATTTCTTTCTTAAGCAGTGCAATACTATAGTTGAATTTATATACGCTCTTTCTCCACCAGGGTATAAATTCAAAATCTATGAATTTGTTCGTCATTGTAACGAGTACTTGAAATCGATTTGCAAAAAAAAAAAAAAAAAAAATCGATAAATTGTCGCTTACGATATAATCGTTAAAAACGTTTCTGGGAAGAATTCATCCGCATTGATGTGTTCGTTTGGACCTTTTTCTGCTCAGAATCATGTATTTCGTCTTCTTAATGTAATTTTTAACCCGTATTTCTCGCTAGATTGGGTAAGCGCATCTGCTACTTGCTAGTAATGTCAAGCGTCACCAGCATACCGTTTGTTATTTATTATTGCATTTTGTTTATTCTAATAGCGATATTCCTCCGCAAAGTGATCGTCGAAATATTTTCTTCGAGTTTGATTTTTTTTTAATTGTGTTTAAACAGGAAACATAGAGAAAGGGAAACTCTGTAGGAATTTTTATTCACATTTGGGTTGATAGAATTTTTTTTAGAGATTATAATTTGTTTAATGTTTTCATTTATGTTATTTTTGTTTAGGTGAATAGACAAAAATCATAAAAAAGCAGCTCGCTTTTATTGAACGAATTTATATTATGCAGTATTATTTACAAAAACCAGTTTAAAAATATTACGAAATTTTAAATATGCCTTTGTTATAAATTGTTGTTTTTTAAACAGATTTGAAAAACTATAAAAGGTTTATTTTTTATAAAACATGATATTGTTTATTAATAATAATTAAAGTTTAAACATTTAAACCAGACTTTAGATAATTATCAAATTTTGCAATACTAAAATTATTTTTTTTTACTTTCAAAATGGCATAAATCAATTTTTTTGTCTTTATTATTGTATTACTGATTTGAGTCTAGGGTTTCTGATTACCCTACCATTTTTTTATTGCTTTTTATGTACAAAACGTTGATTTTTTTTATTTTGGCAATTTTTCGTTAACATTATTCGTATTGTTTACTTTTAAAATGGAATAAGTCAAAGTTCTTCTTAAAAATGTAATTCTTAAGGTTTTTTTTATATTTGGTTTGTTCCCGTACTTAAAATTTCGATCTCGCGCTGTATTAAGCGTTTTCGTATTCAAAAATTGTGGAAATAAGACCAGTCTTTAAAGAACTAATTTTTTCTTCTACACGCAGAAAAATAAAAAATTTTTTTTTAATCCAAATTTTGATACTTAATTAGGCTTAATTAAGTTCATCAAATTTAATTTTCATTAAATTATTTTTATGAAGAAAGGAATTTTACAACATGAAATTAATTAAAATTTATTGATAATTTTTCATTCTTGACCGACCTGAGGCTCGAACCCAGGCGTTTTTTTACGGACAGGTTTCTCTTACATGTTTCAATCACAACCACTCGATATCTTTAGAGGGATTTGACGTTTAACACTCGCAGCCATCGAAGACTGCTAGTCTTCTCACTCCAAATGAGACAATTATGCTTATTTACCTACCCATTCAACCAGAAATGGCCTTCGTCGGAAAATAAAATTTTGAATGGAAATTCAAAATCAATATCAATTTGTGCTTCAGCCCATTCGCCGAAATACATTAAAATATGAACTAATAATAATTAAAATAACCTTGTTCTAATTCATAAGTTTACGCCCTCCCAATGATGGATGATAATTCTTTAATTTTGATTCCCGTCTCATAGGCGTTCTTCTGTTCACAGAAAAAATTTTTGCAAAAAACTATTCAATTAAATAATTTATTGGTGTACATTAATTATTCAATTAATTTTTTGTTTGCTGCAATTAATTTTTTTAATCAAAACCCATAAAATTAAATGTTTGTGTAAATGTGGTGTATTTTTTGTTAATACAATTAATTTTTTAATTGACTAAATTTGTGTGCCATGACTCGAAAATACAAATCCGTTAATTGATATGATCAATTCCTTTGCAGGGGCAAAATTAGTTAAATATTTAATTGTCTGAACGAATTGTTTAATTGAAGTCGATTTTCTATTTTTTCTGTGTTCGGATAAGTCAGCCTATTTCCTTATTTATTATCTATTTTCCTTATTAAGTTAAATGCGTTGTGATCATAGTATATTTCAATAAGCTAAGCTTAAGTTAATGTATAAAGCCTTCATGCCAGATCTTATCAAAAGCAGAGCAATATTTTCCTTCTTCAAAGGCTTTTCTTATGACGTTTTTTAGCCTATGCGTTTGTTCAATTGTGCTGTGTTTCTTTCCAAAATCGAATTGTTGGTTTGCAATTCATCTATGTATTTCCATTTAAAATTGGTGTTGATTTTGACACTTATAGTAGTTTCTCAAATAGCTAGGAACTTACTTAGGCTTTACGAGTCTTCCTTAGTTAGACCTAGGCGGGATGACCACACGAGAATTTTGTACGAGATGGGTCTGCTTGATCAGGGTATTACTCTCGTGGGAATTACGGATCATAAGACTATGACCCTGGACTTCGGCGCAACACCACCGGTGGAGTTCGCGGATGGGGAAATGTGGAGTGGATCCAATGGACTGTTTGAGGGGTTGGCAGTATTTACGGGTGGATCCAAGATGGAAACCGGCACTGGTGCCGGTGTTTATATCGCGGACACCGAGGTGAAAAGGTCATTCAGACTCCCCGATGAGTGCAGTGTCTTCCAGGCTGAGATCCTAGCGATCTGGAGGGCGACGGAGGTGATACTGGAACACAGCGTGGGTGGATCTGTGGTGACAATTTACGTCGATAGTCAGGCGGCGCTTAGGGCACTGACAAATTATACGGTGCGATCGTGCCTGGTCGCTCGGTGTAGGAATGCTCTTGGTGGACTAACCCTAACCTTCTCAAATAGCTTTAATATATTTGATAGTAAGCTAAAAGGCCTATATGACTCTTCTTTTGTCTGATCTTTTCCTGGCTTAGGTATCATGTTAACTAAAGTTGAATTTAATTCCCAAATAGCTTTTAAAATTAAAATAATTCTTTTTATTACAATGCGTGGTAGCTCCGCTCCATAAGCATTTTGTTGCTTATTTAACTAATACCAGGTGCTTTCTTGGGGTTTTATTTAGCAATAGCTTTTCAATTCTGCTTATCTTAAACGGCAGGTGGTAACTCAACTGATATATTGTTTGGTATATGAGGGGCAAGTACATTTCTCAATTGTTAAACAAATAGTTAAATTAAATTTTGTATATAAAAAAGATTTAGGCCCAAATCAACAGTCATTAGTCAGCTAATAACAACAGTTTAACAAATAAAATATTATTTCCAGCTTTTTCTCAACCATTAGATAAACCTCCAAATATCATTGGTTAACTACTTTTATTTTTTTATTATTTATTTTTTTAAAACAGTTGCCATTTTTTTGTCTGATTAAAATTTTTTACTTAACCAATTATTGTAAATATGATACTTTAGTTAAGCAATAGTTATCATTTTTGTTTACTAATAATTAACTACTAATGACTGTAAATTTGAGCCTTAAGGTTCTGTAAAATATTTGTAATAAATCAAAAACACAAACCAAAAATCTTCGTAGAGACGATTTTTGTTATAAAACTAAATTTCAAAAATCACCCTCGTAATATTTATGTAATAAAGTTTAGCTATCAGTTTTATAAAAAAAAATTATAACTATTTTTATATAAACTTTTGTAAAATATTAAATTAAATTATCTTTGTAAAGTATTACAAAAAAACAGCTTTTTTTACTTCAACTGAAGTAATAAAAACTTCATTTTAAGAACGTTTTTCGTTATTTTTTTTCAAAAATGGTTACTAAATATTTCGTGATCGTTTTGAGTACAATAAAAAGTCAATTTCGTTTATTATTGCACACCATTATTTTTTAGGTTTCATTTTAATGAAAACAATGCCTTGTTATTGTATTAGTCTCAATACCAACATACATATATTATTATGTACATAAATTTTTTTTAAATTATATGTACATCGCATAGAACCAACCAATAATATTGTGCATTGTCGGTAAAAAAAAACGTAGAAAAAAAACAGTTTTCGCAAAAGTATGTCATACGACAAAAAAAAATCGAAAAAGCTCAAAATAACATTTTATAGAATTGTATGGTCATACATACATACGTATCTTTAATTATGTATGTATCTATGCATATACAAACATTATTACGAACAAATTCATTTATTCTGAGTTGCCTGTGAGAACGAACATATATTATGTATGAATTTATGTTCAGGCAGAGTTAGAAATTGAATACTTAAGTGAATCTATATGTTCTAAGTTAAAAATTTCACGTTAGCACCACATCTTTAATTTGGTTAATTTTTTTTAAACTTGAGTACCAAGCAGATTTAATAAATAGATTTATTAATGACATTTTTAAACTTAAATACAATAGTATAAGGTTTGTTCCCGTATTCAAAAAAGTGATCCCAATCTTAATTAAATATATTTTCCAACAAAGTTTTTCTTAGGATTCAAAAAATAAATTAACAGGGTTTCGTTCAAATGTTCCCATTCCCATTTCATATTATTGATGAACTGAAATTTATTGTTAATGGGAGTGCTGATATTTGTAACCCCTTGAAATATTAATCCAAGACCCACCTTTTAGTTTACCGATCGATTTGGGTTCACTTTTTTAATAATTCTGTCCTAAACCAAATGCGCAAAGTACAGATCCAAGCCTATTCAAAATTGTAAGAAGATGTACATAATTTCGCATATCCTCCATACAATCAAGTCTTTGGTTTTATATGGAATTTTGTTATTTAGAGTATTGATAGTTTAGACGAATGGGTTTACCTATTTAGAGTACTCTGACTTGGTACTGTACTTTATTAAAATTCTTTTGAATGTAAGATATAATTTGAAATGAAGCAATATTTGTGTAAACAAGGAGATTATGCCCTTTGCTCTATTTTAGACAGAAAGTTTCTTAATTTTTTTTTTCAGTTTTTTATCATAAACATGATTTTGATTTAAATTTTATAACGAATAAGATACTTTGACTTATAACTTGTTTAAAATTCTACTTTTATTATTAAACACGATTTTTTATTATTTCTCTTTTAACTTAATTTAAAGAATAAACCAATTATTAAACAATAAAAAAATTTCTGTTCATGGTGTTATAACGGTCTTGTAGCAAATGAGCGTTATTTACAAAAGTATATTTATATGTACCACAAAACATTCATATGCACATAAATTAAACAAAAAATGAAATAATGAAAAAATAATTAAGATGTATTATTTTTTATTTATTAGAGTCTTTTAACAAAAACTTAAATTATAATTAATTTCCCTTTCGGTTAAAAAGAAAAAAAAAAACTAACGAAGAAAAAAAAAATCTGAAAAAGAGCTGTTATTGGTATATTTTAATTTTTTGTTTGTTAATTAAAAATTTTGTATGCGGAATAAAGCAAAATAAATAATAAATAAATAATATTAAAAAAACAAAAATGCCAAACAGGTAAAAGTTGAAGCTAAAAACCTGAAATCGTCATTGTTATAGATAAAAACTACTGCCTGCAACTCCTTATAAACTTTCAAATACAGACTAACACATGCATGCAAACAAATAAAAACATACAAATGTACAAATGTACATACTTGCATAAATATAGATTTATAGATTTATATGTATTTATTAGTTAACATCAAAATATCTCAAACTCTGGTAGACACCTGACGAAAAATACAATATTTTTGTTAAGAAAAAAAAGCAAATAACAAAAGAAAACAAAATTAATCGTGACTAAAACAGATATTATTATTATTATTATGCCGAAATCAGTGTAGATTTTATGCGTCTCACACACACACCCATGCAGTTTCATAGATAAATATGAAACCCCTTCTTTAGAGGAAACTCTATACTCAAGTGATACCAGACACACATGCATTTGTAGTGCATTTAAAAGTTTTTAATTTTGAAAAAAATATTATTTTATTGAAATATTAAAATGGGAAAAAACAACATGAAAAAGAGCAAATAGTAAAATTGCTTAAAAACAAGTTTCGAAAGCTTTTTCATTTTTCAAATGCATAAAAGCATTTTTTATTGCCTGAAACATTCGCTCGTAAAACACGAACCAAAACGTAAATATGCAAATATTAACATTGGACTAATAGATATGCATGTTGTTTTTTTTTAGTTTTCTCTTCATTTCAATAAAGAAAAATATCGTCGTTTTTTAAAAAAAATACTTATTTTAAATTCCAAAAATTGTTTAAGCAACTTAATAACAAACCTAGTGAGTGTTTGACAAATCGTACAATTGTTTATAATTTGTTTGTGTAGATGTTCCAAAAAATTACACTCTTTTTTCAATAACGAAAGAGTTTAAAGGCTTAGTTTAGATTTTAAGACCCAACCAAGGCGAATTGACTAGAAGGTGGGGTCAAGTCAACATATGGTGTTTTTTTCGGTGGTCGACTTGTCAAAGTTTGTATACAAACTAGTTTTTTATGTAAACAAACCTTTTATTTTTGACAACCCGACCTCAGAAGCAGTGTTGCTGTGCTACTAGCTAGCCCCGGTAGGCTAGCTAGTAGCGAGCTAGTCTATCAGCCCCGGGGTTGCGGGTTCGATTCCCGCCATAGACTCTGGTTTCTTTCCTGCAGACAAGCGTACAGCTTCGCGGGGATTAGCTTAGGGAATTAATAAAAAAAAAAAAAAAAAAAAAAAAATTATACGCTTCAATGCACAATGTTAATTGTAAATAAAATAAAGAGTCTTCAGTTTTTTTTATTATGATTAAAGAATCTATGACAATTACGTGTGAAACAAAATATAGGCCAAATGCTAGCCGATGGTCCATATTTTCAATGACTCTGAGACACAATTGAGGTTCAATGTCGTTAATGTGCCGAAATATCTTATGCTCTTGAATTATTATTGGCTTATTGACGTACACTTCTTTTGTTTAATATCCCCAAAGAAAGAAGTCCAACAGCCAGATTACATCGCCACGACATGAGATAATACGGCCATTGAATTTCTCGCGCAAAAGAGCCATTGTTTCCTTGGCTGTGTGACAAGCGGTACGGTACCATCCTGTTGGAACCGCATATCGTCTAGGTCCAATTAAACGGCCATTGAATTTCTCGTGAAAATGAGCCATTCTTTCCTTGGCTGTCTGATAAGTGGTACCATCCTATTGGAACCACATATCGTCCAGGTCCATATCCTCAATTTCTGGCCACAAAAAGTCCGTTATCATCTCGCGATAGGGAACACCGTTCACGGTAACTGCTTGGCCAACACATTTGGTCGATTATGCTGACCAAAAAAATTTCGAAGTGCGCGATTCCTTTGTAATTTCCACAATATTGATGTTAGACCCTTTTATTTTAAATATATGCTGGGTCCTTATGAGCATCGAAGTCGATTTAACGATGCCCCTCTGTATGTCTACAATTAAATGTATTTACCAAATTTTATTAAATTATCTGATCTGCTATCTGCTACTTTTGCTTTCCGCACAAGGTTTACATGGACAGACAACCAGCCAGATAGACGGACGGACACAAAAAGTGTTTCTAATTCGATCGGTTTACTAAACGATTCTATGTATCAGCACAAATTTATATAATTGCTTTTTCCTTAATTTTTGCGTAGATATACAACTTTACAGTTTGGAATAACATTTGTCTTCAAAGAAAACTTGCTTTGGCTTACAATTATAGAGTGGCAATTAAATGTAGATGGCGAAAGGTATCCTAAAAACTTTTGTTTGAACCTTTTTTAAATATTCGATAAGAAAGTATTCGAATAAAAAGTTTGATTACTTTTTATTAACATCACTATTATTATGATTTGTTTATTTTATTTTTTTTTAAATATTTTTAACCAATTATTTGTTGTTTTAAACAAAAAAAAACAACTACAGTACAATACGCATATAAGAAACTGGCTTATAAGAAAAACTCTTCTATAAGAAAAATTATGCTCATTCCATAGAAAATAGTACGTGTATAAGAAAGTAGTATATATTCTCACAATTGAAATTTTTTACCTCGGTTAAAATAGATTTTTTTTGTGTATAACTTACAATTTACATCTGTTCAGTGTTACTTCATATTTATTATTTTTTAAGTAAACAAATGTTTTTAAACTATGTATTCATTCTTCTTTTATCAAATCTAATTTTAAAAATAGGAATTAATATTTTTTTTCCCAATTTCTTTTTTTCATCAAATGTGATTTTAAGTGAAGTGCAATCACCAGTTTTGTTTTTGTTATGTTTCTATATTTAGGCCCAGGCCCACGATGTTGACAAGAACATTTCTTTCGTATATTTGTATTGAAAGCAAAAACAAATATTAGTTTTTTATTATTGTTTTCAATATAAATATGCGAAAAAAATGTTCTTGTCGACATCGTGGGCCTGGCAGTTAGTTGTGTACTTATATATTTATATTTGTACGACAAATAAACGAAATTTAGTACAAAATGATGTGTAGTATATATTAGTATTAAACAGTTTTATTTCAATTACTATATATTTCTAAAGGGCATTTTTTAAATTTTGTTACTGATGTATATAAGAAAATATCTTTCTTACTGCCCGTCTACAACTGACATGACTTGCTGTTATAACTTGAAGTTATAAAAGCGTTGTAAAAACATTTGCATTAACAACCGTGTTATAACATGAGAAAACTTCTAACATGATGAATCTTCACTTAACACTAACATCATATTAGTGTTAAAGTTTAGCATTTTATGTCAGTTGTAGACTGCATGTTATATGCGTGTTACAGATATAAGAAAGTATCTTTCTTATATGCGTGTTTTCTTTATAAGAAAGAAAATCGGTGCTTTTTTAGACTTTCTTATATGCGTATTGTACTGTAGTTGCAAAAATTTAAAAATTATTCAAAGATAATATCTGCATTTGCTCCTGAACATATTCATTTAAATCATTTGAAATTTTTTTGAATAATCAACAATATAACTTTCAATTGGTTGTCTAAAATAAAAAAAAATAAAGTAAATTGTATTTAACATGTCCATATACATAAATAAGGTTTCAGTTGTAGGTATATTAATTTCTAAGCATGGGTTCTGCACCTCCAAATCAGATGTGCATGCTACCTGTGATAAATCAGAGGTAGGTGGATTAACCGCTGGGATGCGACGACAACTTGGAGACTCAATATTTTGCTGGTTTAAACTCATGATATTTTAGAAAGTAGTATTGGTTAAGACTGTATTCCGGCGATATGTTACAAGCATAAAGCTGGGTCTAACGAATTCAGCCATCACGTGGTTAGACACACCATAAATAGGCCGCTCCTCTGGAATCAGACGCCTTTTGTAGCCGCCCGCTGCGTGTCCAGACGCTACGTTTGCATATTTTCTAGGTTCACCCCGCATATTTTATTTTTGCGGAATCCGACATCAATGTCGAACGTGCCCCTATCCACCACCCGGGGAGGCGCCCTATGGGAGAGAAATAGCAAAACTCCGCAAGGGAGAGGCCCTATGCTCCACAGGGAGCTAAAGGAAATAAGAAGAAGATATAAATAAATAAAACTTTTTTTTCATTATTTTTCCACATATTTCACAAAAATAATATCATAAATGCAAACACTTATCAAAATGTCATTTTTTTTTTTTGGTTTAAAGAAGGGCAAATCCAACAATAAATTTTCTTACTTTATGAATGGTTTATTAAAAGTTTAATAGACAATTTTTCGTTTATGAATACAATTTTAGCAATTTTTGCCTAAAAACGGTTAATTAATCATAAATAAGTTGTTATAAATACGCCTGTTAAATCAATAGAATATTAACATTTGACTTTATAAAAATGTTTATAACTTAACATTTCCTAAAACAAATAATGAATCATTAAACATTTAAACAAAATGTCTTGGCACTGTTTTAGATAATAATAATAATAAAAATTAATTTTATATTCTAATCATTAGTAGTATTGATTTAAATGATAGATCTTTACTTAAATGCTCATTTGCATTTATTCAACTTTAGTCGTTTTAATTCAATACAAGTAAAACGTAAAAGCTCTTCTGTTGTAGAAACAACTGAAAACTCAAGGACGTTGCAAAATGTTCAAGAATTTTTTTTTTGCCATATCTTGCCGCTTAAAAGAATATCTAGTATTTTCAAGAATACTTATACTTTACATATGTATGTACCTATTTACGTGTATGAAAATTGTGTTTATTTCGCTTAGTATAAGATACAAGTTATTTTGTGGTACGATATTCTTGTCTAATACAAAATACTAAAATAAAATAATATTCGCTTTTCATATATTTACGATCATGAGGCAAATGCCAGTACCAGTTTTGATTGGCAATAAAAATCGACAGTCAATTAAACTCTAAAATTATTATACTTGTATGTATGTAAGAAATTATTTACATATGTATACATATGAATATACATATTTACACTCATACATTCCTACTAAATAACATTTTCATTAATAACGGTCAATATGGCAAATGTCTTTCCAAAAGTTAAAAACAAATTTGAAATTTGCTCTTTTCAATTTTTAAATTGCACGAATTCAACTGATTTTAATCATGTTATAAAATTTTTGATATTTTAGCACTAAATGACAACCGTTTATTTTAAATCCTCTTAGTATTCAGATATCGATAAAATACAGTTTAAGAGGATTTAAAGATTGTCTTTAAACGGATATCTGATTCCGCTTTTTACTATTCGGTTTTTTTTTTTTTTGTTTGTTATTAAATCAATTATTCACACCATTCAATTGGCAACATAAGACCAACCCACCAGCATTAGTATTCACAAGAGTTCTCCGGAAATAAGAAAATAAAACAAAACCGAAAACAGTAAGAATTTGAAATACTTCTTATACTTCTCAATTTGTTTTAAATACAATCTATACTGTAGTTTTATTATATTTATATCAGACTTTTTCAGCTCAAAATATCATTGACCATAACAACTTTCAGGGTCGCCACAACAAGTTATTGTTTTCATGAATAATAAACTTGTGTTTTAGTATCTGAAAAATTTATACCTACATACAATATTTTTTTTTTATTTATTTAACTTATTGTATATTAAATCATGTACTACACTTCATTAAAGTAAATACAGACAATGCTAAATAAAACGAACAGCATCTGTTTAAGTAGGGATGTAAAACATTCTTGAAAATGCCATACGGATTGTTGTATACACAGAAAAAATATCTTAAGAAAATTTTTAACAACACAGTTTGTTAAAAAAAAAAAATTTTAGGTCAACAAACTTTTTATTTGATTCAATGAAAAAATTTATCAAAATTACACTTTACAAAATAGCACTCAATAAAACATATTTAAAAATAAAATAATTAAATATTTCTTCATATTCAATAAAAAAAAAACATTTAATCAAAGTAAAGACAGTATTTTACAACTCTTGTCAATTTTTTAATAGCTTTGATACGTTGCTAATAAAACTTTAGTGTTTGTAATTCTCTTTCGCTTTACAGTTTTATTTTTATTTTATCTTTAGTTTTTCCAAAGTCTTTTTAAAAAGGTTTCCTGATTATCTGGCCTAAGCAAGTAACGAAATGTGCATAGGAACTAGCTTATCCCCCCAAAATAAATTTTAGTGTATTTATCAAAGAATTTAAATTGGGAATTTAGCACATCATAATTAATAAATAAATAAATCAAGATTCGATAAACATTTTGTTTGCTATATTCAAGAATTCCCACTTAACCCATTTTTCACCGATCGGTAATTATAATCACCAGGACTCCTGTTTTTTTTCATCATTATATTGTCAGTTTAGTTGGTGCGGCGAAAAATGGGTAAACATTTAATAACTATACCTTCAAATCGTCTTTGCAGGAAATTTAAAAATTTTTTAATCAAATATGCGATTTTCGTATTCAAATTAAGAATTATTTTTTTTCTGTGTACTAAATAGCAAAGGAGGCAAGGGCGGATCCAATTTTTAGTTCAAAGGTTTCACATAAAGGAAATTAAGTCGGGGCAGCCTCCAAGCCCAACTTGATTGCAATAGAAAGTTTCAATTGAAACAAACGGTATTTTATTATTTTGAATACAGAAATACTATTTTAACCGAATAACAAAATTCTACTTTTCCAAATTCCAAAGTTGTAAGCCTCCTGAAATTGAAAAAGGATCTTTCTACAGCAGATACACAGCGTAGGCAAACATTTAAAAAAAAAATTATATTGGGATAAATTTTATCATCACAACTTTTTTTAGGCGCTACGAAATATGACCCCAAAAAATAAATGAAAATTGACCCCAAATTTAGGGCTATTTTTCATAATGCAATATGACCCCATTTTTTAATGAAAAATTACCCCAAAAAAATGTAAAATAACCATAAAATAAAATGAATTATGACCCTAAATTTGGGGTAATTCTTCATTATTAAAAAAATCATCTCAAAATGGACTTTAATCCCAAAAAAGGAACACAAAGAAAGTTATATTAAAAATTTTGGGTGGAGTTCACATACCCGAAACAAAAAATTCCCAAATTTTAAATCCCGATTTCAAAATCCGAATATATAATTATATAGTTTTCGTTTTAAAAATCGTACGATTGATAGCATGGTTGGGCTTTCGGACATGGTGTAACGAACACTGGCATTGCTTACCAAAGCTTCACGTTATAGCCGGCCTTCGGCTGGGCGCAAAGAGTTTCTTCTCTATGATATAACGAACACTGGCTTCACTAACTAAAGCTTCTCTATTTAGCCGGCCTTCGGTAAAATTGCCCCAAAATTGCGGGTTGTTGTGATGCATGTAAAATTTTGGGGCCGTTCTTTACTTTCCTTTTGGGGCCATATTTCCTGGAGTAATTTCCGAACCGCCCTTTTTTATATAAGAATTTGACTGGGAAATATCCTGATTCCATTGCCATTTTGCTATACACAAACAATATTCGTTTGTTAATAATGAAAAATGGAGTGTTTCCAAGTAGTAGTTTATAGTAATTTGCGAGTTATCTTTATTATGCCGTGGTAGAGAAAGATACGCATCGTCGACCAGAATGGCGTTTTTCTTCAAATTGATTCTTGCAGTGTGTAAAACATGAAATATAAGAAGTATTTTGTCTCTCCTGTAAAATGTGCTGAAAGGGAGTTAGCAGGTTTGCATATTAAGCCGACGATATGTATTTTACATATCGCTGGCTTAACATGTAAAGGCTCTAGGTCCACTTTTTTAAGAAATTGAGATTTTAATGCAGTAATGTGCAATAAGTAAAAATACATTGTTTACAAAGAGAAAATTACAGTTATCTCATTTTTTGTTGTTGTTTTGAAATCATCTAGATATCATTCCTGTCGGTTGAGGATATCAAAGATTCGGCACAGCCGAATATAGCACTCTAACTTATTTTCTCTAAAAACATGTGTGTTAAAGAAAGTTCATGTTATATGTATGTTTGAAATATTGTTTAGAGGGTCATAGAAATGTGTTTGTTATAAAAAATTAGCTTTATCATGTTTATTTATATAAAAGTTTTAATTGAAATCAATTGGATCGTAAAGCAGTTATATTTTATGTTCGTTAAATCTTGTTTTACTTGAATTCGTTATACCGTATACAAGAACAAGATTGCAGAGTAAACCAGTTATAACAAACTATTCGTATAGCGACGAACACTTTCTCCGATTCCTATCAATTGTTTTTGTATTTTTGGTTATAAATATATTAAACTACGTTTATATTGAACTAAATTTTCTTCTAGTTTGTAAAAGTCTTGTTCTAGTGTAACGTAAAGCATTATTTCCAAAGATCATAAGATATGTCAACATTTACAAACCCTGTACATTATAATTGTCATATTT
Source organism: Pollenia labialis (assembly GCA_949318255.1). NCBI lineage: Eukaryota > Metazoa > Arthropoda > Insecta > Diptera > Polleniidae > Pollenia > Pollenia labialis. Next base: position 156,666,112 of record OX439140.1, read on the forward strand.
TGTGCTGAAGTAAAAACTGGTATAAAAATCTGTTTAATTAGATTTTATAAATAAAAATATATTTTTGCTCTTGTTTAAAAAAAAAAAAGGAAGGGATTGGTATTAAAATAAAAATTTGTATCCGCAATTTAGAATTCTAAAGATCCGGTATCAAATCATTTGTTGATAAAATTCTAAACTTATCCAATATGGATAAAATCAATTTAAAAAAAACACGTTTTGACCCATTCGCCGTAACGGGTGTTTTTTTTTTATTGCGTAGGTAGCGCTCTCTTTTCTTATGTACAAAACAATTTATTGTATTGTTTATGGTCATTAAAAATAACAAAATTGTTAATAAACAGGGTGAATGTTATACTCAGCTATTGGCCAAATTTATTATGTTAACAATTAAACAATTGTCTTACTTTCTTACCACTGGCAATTTGTTATATATAATTTTTCGTAAACGTTTTACAAATTTAAAAAGCGTGAACTGGTGTATTTTAAAAGAGCTTTGATTTTAAAGATTTTATTTAAACAATGTGTTATGGTTCGGTGGCAATTAAGATCTTTTATTTTTAATAATTAATTACAAATTAGCTTTGCAAAAATGGTCGAGAAATTTTTAAACTTTAATTTATTTAAATTAAAGCCGGGATGAAATTTATAAAGACTTTTTTTATTTCTATATAAATTATAAGTTGATTTATAATATCGTCGGCTTAATAAAAAAAACCTGCTAACTCCCTTTCAGCGCATTTTACAGGAGGGATAAAATACATTTTATATTTCATATTTGCAGTTTAAGAGGAAAATCAAAAATATAGGTGGTTTTACAAATTTGAAGAACCAAATTGAAGAAAAACTACATGCAAGGCCCATTGAACAAGTCTGCGCAAGAACCCTGATTAGCATTGTTTTTGTTCTTTTGAGCTTTCAAAAGTTGTTTACATTTTGCTTACATGTGCATGTACCTATATGTTTGTTTACGCCCTGCAAATATTATTGGACCACCTGATCCAATTTCATGAAATGGACTACTCCATGGACTGGTCCGATGTAATGCAAGCATGGACCATGTCATTGTTAAAAAGTGTTTGTAGTGAGACGACATGTCTTCGTTTTTTAAGGACCTCTTGAGTATACCATGTAGTAGTTTTAAAACTACTCTTTCGTAGTCCAAAGCTGGGCTATATGGTCCTGCCCTAGGACATCGTAATGTTAAATATACCATGTTTTTTCCATACGTTTGGGTTACTTTTGGACTAGTCATAGTCCCTTGTGGGCTACTCTTTACACGCGTGCTTGGACTGTTCCTATTATTTGCAGGGCGTTTATGGTATGCCACACATACACGTTTTTTCCTCTTGCTTTGTATATGTGGTAGTAAGTTTTTAACAGCTTAAAAGAATAGTTTTTTTTTTTTGTACAAGTAAGCAGACCTGATAAATGGGCCTTGACTACATGCTAGTCGCCGAGGCTTATCTTTATCTACCACATGTCGTCAAAATCACAATTTAATTTAAAAGTGGTTTTAATTGCAGTCTACAATGCACCATGGTTCAGACGACCACTTTCATTGGCAAAAACTATTTTAAGGCGAAGCTCTTTACCGATTCTTATGAAACATTGTAGAAACATTCGTCGTAACCTGCGACAGCTCAATATAATGGCTGGAAAGGTGGGCAGTGCCACGCCAATTTAAAGTAAATATTATTTTTAAACTACTTCCAATTAATCGAACCTTATGAAACTTGGCACTCACATCAGGCTCCGCTATAAATGCAATATTATGATTAGAAAAATGGCCAGTGCATCGCCCATTCAAGGGAATGGGTAAACACATCAAACTCCGGTGAAGATGGAATAATCCGGCTAGAAAATTGGGCAGTTTCATGTCCATTAAAAGGAATCCTTCATTTTCATGCACTTCCACTTAACCGAAACTTATGAAATTTTACACACAAATTAAGTTCCAGTGAAAATGTAATCTTATAACTAGAAAAGTTGGCATTGTCAGGCCCATTCAAGGGTATTATTTTTATTGGATTTTTTAAACTTGTCTACCTATATTAAAGCTGTGAGGTCTAGACTATTAATAATTTTTTGAATTAAATTAAATTTGTTAAAAAGAAACATGCATTTCTTCTCTTTAGTTTATCACATAAAATAGTTAGAGATACATATCATTATCATCATTATCTAAAGTTGACTTGATATTTTCCTCTTCTTCCTCATCATCAATATCGCTGCTACTTTTATCAGATCCTTGATACAGTTCTATTTAATTTCACTACCTGCTTACTACTATAAATTACTTCATCCGGAAGAGTTTGGAGTGTCGTTTGTGCATAGGCTTGCCACCTTTTAAGATTGCCAAAACGGGACACCAATAAAAACTCATAGGAAAGTTCAAACAAATTCGTTTAGGTTAGCTCTTGTTTTCGATATAAGAAGATCGAAATATTGGAAACAAATAAAAAAAGGAATTTTTATTTATAAATAAACACTGGCCTCGATCTTGACTAATATTACTTATTTAAAAGTCGAAAGGTCGAATAAGAACAACTTTGATTAACATTTCTAAATTTTTGTTTGTTAAAAATTCATAAAAAATTTGAAAATGCAGCAATGCTTCTAACTTGTCCACTTCTTAGGGCGGCTTCCATACAAATATTGCATTTTATGAAATTATTAAATTGATTAAAATTTTTGGTCTTTTGTGAAAAATATTAATTGTTGCTAACAGATTTTAATCATTTATGACTGGTTTGTTTTTTTTTTGTCTGGAAAAAATAGGAAATAGGGAGCTACAAATAAAAAAAAGTAATCTGCAGTGGAATCAAGATTATCTGGTAAATATTTTTTTTTATTTATTTATTTGTAGTAGTAAAATAAGTGCTAAAGCTCTCGATTTTTTAATTTGTTGGTACAGATAACTAAAAAGTTAATTAAAAAAAAATGGGACAAATGGCGTCAAGTTCATAGTATCGACGGGGCATTCCACTCTAAAACTGGACTGTCCCGGTGAAAACTGGTCAGTTGGCAAGTCTATTTGTGCATGACATTAAACATTTTTCACAACGCAATATAAATTTGTAAAGATATCGACACCAGGGCTGCCAGGTACTATTTTTCCTTATCCCCACACAAATAAAAAATAAATCCGCACAAACAAAATGACTGTTATTTTTTGTATTGTTGTAGAAGTTATCAGACCTATTGGATAGGTCTTGAATATATAATTTCTGTATAATGAAGTTTCTATACATGAAGTCATTTTATAGTCCCCTACATATTCATTATAGAGAATTTCGACTATACATATAACTTATTTTTGATATTATAGCTTATTTTCCGAGAAATAGTAACGTAGACATTAATCCCGCTGTAGTGAAACAGACCAGAGTCTCTGGCGTAAATCGTTCTCTCACCACCTACGAGCCAACCGGTGCATCCTCTATATAAATAAGTCTTTTAGTATTTCAGGCTTTAGGAAAAAAAAATCATGACCACTTATTTTAGACTCTTTCTTTAGCAAGCTTACTTTTAAAGCTTTCGTTTTTGCTTGAAGAAAAATGCGTCTTAAAGTTTTAATTTTTTTTCTATCAAATATTTGATTAATGTGCAATACATGTTCATTTAGTATTTAAATATTTTCCTTTTTTTTGTGGGAAAAAATATAACTGCAGCCGGACAGTGGTTAATTAACAATATATTTAAGACCAGATGACCTTGTTTATATCCACACTTGTCTTTTAAGTGAATCAAAAAAAAAAAATAAAAAAAAATAAACAAGTACAACAAACAAAACAATTCGAGTTAGCATGACTTTTAATATCCGTACTTACGGTGTAATTTAAAGAACGTATTGAAATAAATACCGCTATAAAAAGAGAACAATAAATTACTAAGTTGTTGTCTCAAATATGGTTGAATTAAACCTAAAAAGACTTAATTAACTTGTTAATTCATTTGGCAGAAGAATGAATTTAACACTAATTTCAACAAATTCTGTAGGATTTTTGTTTTTGAAGCCGTTGCTTATTTAAAGTTATTTCATTAATTAAAAACAATTGTTAATTTAACTGTAATATTTGGCGTTTTGCATACTATTTTTGTTTTTTTTTTTTGTCTAACATTGATTATCTCTTATGAAAAAGTTCGCTTAAGTTTTGCAATTTAAAGGTATAATAAAAAAATAAACGAAAGTGAAAGTGAGTTGTTGCAGATTTACTCTCAGGTTTGTAATTACATTTGTGTACATATGTACATACTAACATACATATCGCTAAATAAAATCCAAAAGGCCGTAAGCGACAAACAATTCCAAGTTGACTTTTTTTAAGGCAATGCAATTTTGTTAGTAAAACTCATAATCAATCAAAAAGATTTTTAAAATTTGTTGTCGCTTACAGCCTTTTCGATTTTAGTTTACGATATGTATTATAATTTAAAGGTACATACACAATAATCATGTACTTAAAGTACATTGCAAAAAGCTTACATATCTATAGTTTACTTGAGTAACCACGTAAGTCTTATATGTATTTATAATTTTCCAATGAGACAAAAAAAAGTTGAGTGTGTTGTATTTTTAAGCCTTATATGGCCCTCTGGACTCGGTTTTTGTGTAATATTGATTAAATAAATATATAAATAAAAAAAAAATAAAAAAATTCACATTATGTATATAGATTTAAAAATAAAAAAACAAAATTGTTTTTAACCCAGCGTTCCTTTTGGAAAAGGTTTTTTTGGGGATACCTTTTTTATAAATTCCGGGAATTTTACAAAAGAAGATTTCTGGAGTATCTTTGTAAATTCTTCGTCTTTAATTTCAGGGTCTGCTGTTTTACCAGATACATGACAGCTTTTCCAAGTTTTTCAGCATAATAAAAGAATACACTGAACCAAAAATTTACCTAAATATTGTATAATGGGGTGTAAAATTTAAGAAAAATAGGTTATTTTACAACTTTAAAGTTTTTTATTCAATTCTACAGACGTTCTTCGTAAATACAGAAAAATTTCGTAAATAGTTATAAAGAAGAAATTTCTTCGATTTAACTTTAACCTTTTTAGTTAAATTGATTACAAAATAAGTCAAATATACTAATTATGGTAGTTAAATATTATAAAGTTGGAAGAATTTTTATTTATTTAAACTAATAAATGTAGTTATATTGAATATCAAATTTACAAGATTTTGTTTGTCGTGCTTAATTCCCAATTTTTATTCTTGATAAAAACACTGAAATTTATTGTTATTTTGGCTAGTGCATGGCTAAAAAAACATGTTTTATTGTTTTCGCAAAAAATTGTTTTCTTTTTAGTTTCATTGTAGTGGGGAATGTAACTCACTGTTAATTGTTGTTTTTTTTTTTTTTTTTTTTGTTTAAGCTTTGATTGAGTGTCTCAAGTAAGGATGTTGCTTATAATTCTTATTCGCTTAACAGTTTAATTTGTTTAATATCTTTAGTTTTTCTAAAATATTTGGATGAAGTTTCCTGACGATCTGGCCTAAGCAACCAATAAAATTCGCATAGGAATAGCTTATCCCTTCAACAATAAATCTCAGTGTTTTTATCAAGAATAAAAATTGGGAATTAAGCACGACAAACAAAATCTTGTAACTTAAAAATTTTTGTATTCCCAAAAAATTACTTTGATATTTTGAATATATTTTTGACGAATCATTATTCAAATTAACTATTAAATTTAGTATATATGAACAAGATATTACGGATTTACTGATCGCATTGGATATCCAATGAAACCCTTTAGAATCAGGAACATTTCTGACCGACATACGACGTCCATCAACTGATATTGCAAGAGCTGCCATAGACTGGAATCCTCAAGGTCAACGTCAGCCTAGTCGACGAAATAATTCCTTGATCAGAAAAGATTCATGTTCGTCTTACATTGAACGAGATTAAACTACTTACCAGAGATAGAAACGGATCGAGAGAAATCGTTATGTTCTCCGTGAACACTTTAATTTTGCATTTTATTATTTATATCAGTTTTAGGACATATACATACATATATGCTTAGAATCATAAGAATCATTTGTGACCTTCTCCGAGAAAAGGGTCCTAGTGTGTAAAAAACGGGTTTGGACTTAAGAGTGGATTCTGGTACCTAAAAGGGTGTAGAATAAGCTTCATTTTCACACACTAGGTCCCTTTTCTCGGAGAAGGTTACACTTGTGTTTTTATTTAATTTAATTTTTATTTTTTACTTTGACGAAATTTTAACAAATTTTTATTCAAAATAACACCCTTGAGGAATTAAATTCCTTTAAGGATGCTGATTCAAATATTTTTAGGTGTTGTTTCCAAAACATTGTGTTACTACTGGTTTACTAATATTTTAACAAAAATTTTGTGTATATAACAGAATTTTATCAATTCTTTTAACAAAATTTTATTCATATACACAGATTTAAATTACAAAATTATTTAAATTTTGATTATAATTGAGGAAAAATTTAGTTAATTTAAAAATTTTTTTAGTAGAGGTGATGTGATATTTGGTTCAGTGTAGCAGGATTTGTCAAAAATACAAAGAATTTTAGATTTCAGTGAAATTCGGTTTATACCCGAGTATAAAAACAAAATGGCAACCATACTATGCATTCCCTGGTGTAGAAATACTCTGGGATATTAAGAACGCTAAAATAGCAACAAATAAAAGAACGTATAATCTTGTTCAACAAAAATGTGATTATTTCAACCACTTATGTAGATCCTAAACAAATCAGACATGTAGCTTACGTTTTTATAAACAAAAAAATTAAGTTTTAATTGCATTTAGATGTATGTGTGTGTTTTTAAAACCAAAATGAGTTGTCGCCAAGTTAGTATTTTTGAACGTACGTGTTAATGCTTAAAATTTTTTATATGATATACACAGTGTTGCCAATTTAGCCATTTAGTGGCTAGATTTAGCAATTTTTCACCTTCTTTACATGGGGTCTTCACCTGACAATTTTTTGCCATACCAAACGTCAAAGTCAATATAAAAAAAAAACTATAAACTTTTTGTCAGCGTTTTTTTATATGAAGTTTGACGTTTTTTAAAAAATTAAATTAAAAAATTGGCAGGTGAAGGTGAGTTTAGCTATTAGCCAATTTTTTTTTGTAGCCATTTTTCAACTTGTTTAGCCATTCATTTTTTTGCCCTTTTTTTTGTTATAAAAATTTATAAAAGTAAAATAAACATTTTTAACAATCAAAACGCCTTTAATTTAAATCACAACATTTACAAATGGTGAAAAACGATATAAAGTGCCGGTTCACACACGTCAAGTTTGACTAGTCAAGTCTTGAACTTTCAGGAGAGAAGGGATAAGAGAATGCCATTTCGTTTTCCCTCTCTCCTAAAAACTCAAGACTTGGCGAGTCAAACTTGACGTTTGTGAACCGGCACAAACTATGATGATGAAACATCTTTCAAATTAAATGATTAGCATTCCAATATTAAATTTATAAAATGTATCAACACAAACATCGGTGTTTCATTCTGGTTGCAAGTATTTCAATAAAACGATGCAGGCGGCAACAAAAATTTTATAGAAATTTCAGAATGGACTATAAAATTGCTCTCACTTTCAGGGTCTTTTGCTGAAGTAGTAGCCAAGTAAACACCGTTAAAAGTAATTTAAGAAATAAGTTACATTTAGCAACCGTTACTTCTATTTTATCGATTAGGTAAATATTTTTACCATAACAATAAAATATTTATACCACCACCACAATAGTGGAGAGGGTACTACGCGTTTGTGCTGAAGTTTTAACACCTTAAAATATTGATCCAAAGCCCACCTTTACGTATACCGACGGACTCAGAATCACTTTTTGAGTCGAATAAACAATGTTTGTCCGGCTGGCTGGCAGGCTGTCGGGGTTGGCCGACTATAATTTCTTACTTGTTTTTCTTGTTGATCTGGACTCAAAAGGTGTTGGGTAAATGTTGTCGTGATTATAATTTACCTTCAAAATATTTAAAACTAATAGGCACGAGTGATTCCGATAAGATGAACAATAACGACATCGAATGTATCGATGATTTAATTTTTTAAATATCTTTCAAAATATTTAACAAATTGATCTTAACTTACAATTTCATCGTAAACAACTTTAAATTATTTGTGTTTTGTTATTGAATTTTAATGTGCTTTTATTTAAAGAAGTTTTAGCCATTTTTTAGCCCATTTTTAGCCATTTTTTCCGTACATTTATTTGAGACAAATGCCCAACATTTTTGGCATTTTTAGTTATCTGCACCTTGACTTACATAACTGCCAAAAATACATATTTTCTGTAATTATTCTTTTAAAATCCTTGTTTACGTGCCTTTTGTATACCAGCATATTTAACATATTTTGGGGAAGCTTTAAAATATTTTCATATAAAACATCAAAGTAAGCTGCACACATAAAAAAATAGGGTGCCCACTTGTTCATTTAAATAGCAAATTTTATAAAATTTTAATATAATATCTATTTATTTATAAAAACGTTTGTTATTCTTATTTTAAACACTTAACTTAAGCTGCACTTTTATGCAGCTAAAGACAATTGTGTACCTGCACATTAAGGCAATTAAATACATTTAAGATAACAGCACTTTTGATTTATTTGCACAAAAAATCGTGCAAAGGAGATTGTGCAGCTAATTTCGTTTTCTTTTCCAAAAAAAAGTGTTGCATAGGTGTTACATGTGACTTGGCAACATTTTTAAATGCTCCCCTAATTTTTAAGAAATGTTTTATATTTTACGTTTACAAAAGAATACAAATTTTGGCATAAAACAATAAAGTACAATTAGCGCAAGGTGGTGGCAAGATTACAATAATCCAAAGCCAACAGAAACAGCAGATGTTTTTTGTATTGCATTGTCAGTGTTCACGGCTCGAATCTTGCCACCACCTTGTATTATTTGCCTTAATCTAGTGCTGCACTCATGCCCCATTAATTAAAATGAGTGTTGAACATGTAGCATTTTTTTAATATTAAAGGGAACATCATCAGAAAAGAACTCTTTACACTTTTAAAATAACCCGTTTTTCAGAAAAGAACATAAAAAAATGTAATAGGCAGAATAAATGCAGAATTTTACTCAGAAAAGAAAACGCCATAAGTCAAAATTACGAAGAAATAAAGTTACCTTTAAAGTTAATGATATGAGTATTTATGTAGTGAGCTTATGCTGGGTACCTGGTCACTGCAACATCACCGGTAATAAAATGGCTGATGTGCTGACAAGACTGGGCTCGGAAATGGAGAATCCTGACTGTGTGAAAACAGTCAGATCTCAAACAGGCTTTAAGCTTAGGAAGATTAGGAAAATGGTTCTTAACCGGTGCAATCAGGCCTGGGGGAATAGAACGGATTGTAAAGTATCGCGGACGTTATTGCCAGCGCTAAGGAAGACTGATTCTAAATCACTATTTGGCATGAGCAAGGTATGCGTTAAAACCTTGATGGGTATTATCAGGGAACACTTCACTTTTTGCAGGATTGTCATGAGTAATGGGATCGGACTCGTCGGATCTATGAAGGTTGTGGAAGGACACAGAGGAGATAGAGACAGTTGAGCCCATTCTGCGACTGCAGGCTCGAGGCTAGGTTTACCTGCCTGTATAATGTGCGGCCGGTGTCTGGCTGTATGTAAGACTAGTGTATTTAGTAGGGTCGTTTCATTCCAGGGTTGCTTTCGCAAAATACATACGACTTGTGTGAACGTCAAACTACCCATAAACGTCAAACGAATTTTCGATTTGCAGGGACATGTTGCCGGTATGAGAAATATAAATTTTAAATTTAAAATTATTTTTGGGTTTTCAAATTGAATAAATTTATAATAATAATAATACATTAATTGTGTTTTTCAAGAGAAAAGAAAACAATTTGAATAAATTTTGGGTAAATAAAGCGTGTTTTAAAAAACTTACGACGTTTCGTAGCACATACTTACGTCGTAGGGCCCCATTGTGTTCTTAACATCAATGTTTTTCAGTTTTATTAATTTAGAAAACCAAAACTTTGTTTTTTGGAAATATGTATGTTTTAATCTAAGTTTATTTAAATAAAATGGGGATATAATTACACTTTTTTAATTAAAATGTTTTTTATCAGTGACAAGGTATTAAATGTTGTTTAGGCCGATGGCCAATAAAGACTCACTCACTGCCAAATGTTAGTCGGGGTAATGCAACTTTTAATGAATATGGAATTATATTACAAAAGCCAATCATGCAAGAGGAATGCAGTTAGCCAATTTGAACATTTGTTGTTAGATATTCAACTGCAAAAGCGAAATGAACGACTGCTATTGTAGCACATATGCCAATTGTTGAGCACTAATACCCCGATATACATATATAAATGCAAAAATATATACAAATAGATATGTACATACAAATGTATGTCTGCTAGTGTGTATCTAAAACAAAAGTTGGAAAACACCTTTTCTGCAACTCTTTGCTTTTGTTATTTTGTAAAAAAAGCTCGTAGAGTACAAATAAATTTCAAAGCATGGCTGCATTAGCAGTTTAGGTGCCACACGCATACATATGTAGATATTTTAGCTAATATTGACAAATTTTTAGATTTGAAAGCAAAATGACCAGTTGCTCAAATAGGAGTGCATACTCATGCACATATGCATTCATATATAAATATACATACATGCAGTAATCAAATTTATGTAAGATTTCCATATGAATACGTGATTTTACATTATTTCTGTTCAAAACTATCGCTAAATTTAACAACTAATTTCATACTAATCAAAAATAGCTCCCCTAGAAATGTGTTTACCATAAAAGCACTGTCGACATAAAGAAATGACGATTTCGGAAAAAAGTGATTTTATATTAAAACTAAGATATTTCTGAAATAAGTTTTTCCCATAAAAAGTGGCCTTGTGTAATGTTGTGCTTTTACATATTTTGGATGTTACTTTTTGTTTAAAATGTGAGATCAGAAATTAAATTTTCTTATAAAAGCCTCGTTACTCATGCGTTAATGTTACGGACACGTAAACTTTGCGTTCGACTTCAATCGTAGGTATTTACTAAAAATACGTAAGCGTGGCATGTGCTGTTTAAATGTTTTGAATAGAAAACAAAAAATTTGTAACGATGATTACAAAAATAGAATTCTCATAAATTTTGTTATTTGTGCGTTTTGATTGAAAATATAAGAAAACGTTTCGGCGTTGATGTAATGGTTACTCTGTCCATAAAACATAAAGTTCTTTAACAGCTGATACGTAAAAACAAAGACAAATTTTAATTGTATCAGGTTCATTAGGTGTATTAGCAAAAAACAAACAATAACCTAACCAACGAACAGTTCTTGGACTAAAATGAGCAAAAAAAATAGTTTTTTTTTACTTTTCAAATGTGTTGGAGAAATCGAAAGCAACCCATAATACAGAATATCTTATTTCTCAGACTTTTCCAGGATTTCTGTAGACATATACAATTTTCCATTTTGCCATTGCAGTCCGGTTTTAATTTTTTAAAATTGTTAACACTTCTAAAACGCGCATAGGTCGTCCCTACCTCTTGTTTTGTGTAGTTGGTTTTTACTGTTCCCTTTACCTTACTGGTCCCTTTCTCTATGCGCTGTCACATATGTATAACCAACCAGCCACACGGGCATCGTTAGATGATGCCAGATAATGATTCTGAGTCGATAACAATTTTGCCATAAAAAATTACCTTTTGTTACTTGTTTGCGTAAAATGTGACGGTTCGTGTAAAATGTGTTTTTCTTTTCCCGGACTTTTTCATTTCCTGGGAAAACGGGATTTATTTTTCAATTTCCCGGGATCCGGGGAATTCCCTCTCAATACAAATCGATACAAAATATTATTTTATTTAATTTTTTTAAACAAATAACATTTTCTGAGATTACCTTTTTTATTTCTTTGGCAAAGAGGAAAAAGTGATTAATGGCACCTTATAAGATCTTCATGTTCAAAAGTACACATGGGCAAAATGTCAATTAATTTGTAGGATTTTGGAGGAAGTTATAGCAAAATAACTGTTTGCTTATCTTTTTTCAATGTGCAATAACATTTGAAATAATAAAAACTTCTGATCTGTGACATAAGGAAGGAGTATTAAGGAATAAGAACATAAAAACTATAACCGCAGAGAACTTTTAATTATTTTAAATTCGGTGTAAATTTCCAAAAGTCACCTTTAAAGTTTTAAATTGTTCTCCTTTAAAACTAAACAAATAGACTTAAGCATTTATTTAAGAACCGTTTGAAAACCTATTTCTAATTCCGTTTCCTTTCTACGGATGTTTGACTTTATAGCCAAAGGAACATTGTATAATCTCTGGACACTTTCAGTTTTCATAGCACTTCCTTCAAAACTTGGAATTTAAAAAACAAAAAAAATATTTTCTTTGAATCGAATAAGCGTTTTCTTTAATTATAACTTTTGTCATAAATTCTTACAAAATTTAATCCGAAAAAATCTTTTATGCAGATGCTCTGCAAATAAAATCATTTAATTTCTTGAAGCAAGTGGGTGCAACATTTGTTCGTTTTTATAACAAAAATTTGGGTCTTCAAATATACAAAAAGTTCTGTACATTATTACTCCTCTTCTTTAAAAATTTCAGAGCATTCAAAATTAAACATGGCATTACTTATCGGATATGAATTGACATCTCTTTGGATTTTGGCAAAAATGACTTAAGTCAGAAACTGTAGTTTATCGTTATGCTAAATTGAAAAATATTTATTTGGTGTATTTCATAGACTTTTTTCCTAAGATCAGATGGTGACGATTAGAAGCAGTTGGCTAGACTAAAGTGATTTAAACCAAACAAAAGAGAAAAAAAATTAATTAACGGACCTGTTCTGAAAATCACGTGATTTTGTGGTGTTCTGAAAGTCATACCGTTTTTGTGTTTCTCGGTAAGCGTTCGGCAATAAAAATTAAGCCAAAAGACACAAAAAGTTAGGAGACTAAAATATCAAATGTGATTTGAAATAACGCGATTTGAGTTAAAATGATTTTCAGAACAGGCCTGTAAAGTTAATCAAAAACTAAAATTGCGTTTTTGACTTAAGACCTTTTTGCCTAACGGCTAAGATCTATTTCATGACACAAATAATTAAATAAAAAATCCCGGGAATTCCCGCACAAATTTACCGGATTTTGTGCCAGAAAATCTTTTATGAAAAACACTTAATGTGACGTTTCGTGTTAAATGCGAGCTTCGCTTAAAAACTAAGTTTTGGCATAAGATGTGACTTTTGCAACTTTTACTCCGTTCGTAAAATGTGACTTTTTGAGTAAAACTATACTTTTTGCGTACGACCTAACTTTTGATGTTAAATTTTTTTTTTTTTTTTCATTAAATGTGACTTTTTGTGACGTTATACATTATGTGTGACGCTTGGTGTAACATATGACGTTTGGTGTAAATAGTGACGTTTCGTGTAAAATGTGACGTTTTGTGTTAAATGCGAGCTTCGTTTAACAATTAAGGTTTTAGCATAAGATGTGACTTTTGCTAAAACTTTTACTTTTTTCGTCAAATGTGACTTTTTGTAAAATGTTTTTCTTGCGTTAAATCTTACTTTTTGCTTAAAATGTGATATTTTGCCTAAAATTTGTAAAAAAAAAAAAAAGAATAATAAAAATTTGGAGTTAATACCCTCTTTATGATCAAGTGTGATATACTAAATTCATAAAACTCAGCTTTAATATCATGCTATTGAAATCATTTGTTGCACAGTGTAATCTTTCTAATGGTACAAATCTTGTAGCCTTAATGTATACAGATTGATATTTCCAGTTCGTGTAACACCCTGAAAACGTATAAACCGGTTGTTCTTTCTAGTTCGATAAATACCCTGATAACTTATTTATAATTTGGCTTATATGTATTTCAATGATCATTGATTATTAAATTATGTATATTTATTTTCTAAACAATTAAACCGCTTATATAAATAATTGGGAAGTTAAGATGTTATATTTTGTGACACTGACATTTACAAATTTTATACTGCATGTGAATTTTTGTTAAAATGTTTCCGTTTTCTTTTTTTTAATTATTACAATAATTTTCATTGAAACTATGTAAATTATTGGAACATTTAATAATCATCTAGTTTAGATTTGATTCCTATTATTTTAAAATATTTTAAAAATTAACATTTCATCTATGCCTTTTCTCTTAACAACAACTTAAAACAAATAATTTGGATTTTATGTTAATTAGTTTATACCAAAAAAAAACTTCATACAAACTTTTAGAATACATTATTTTTTTTTATTTAAATACATACCATATGTTGTTTTTCATAAGTGGTCTCAATCAGGAACCGCAACGGTTATAACTTTTATTTAAAATATTTGCGTAGAAAATTTTAAAAATATATTTAATTTTTTATTTAACAAATAATATTTTACAAAAAGACTCCGGATATAAATTTGCTTCTTATTTGGTTAATATTAATGAAGGATAATTAAATTTTTTTCATTGCCTGATTTTTAGTTGTTAAACCTGATTCACAATCAAAGCAACAGTTTCCAATCTGAACCTTAGGGTCAATCGATACACATTAGTATACAATTTATTTGAACGGAAGATGTTTGCGTTCATCACAATAAATTGTAAAAAAAATGACAAACTACTAAATGAAGTTTACATTTTTATGACATTCAGAAGACTAAATTTTAAATTATCAGCTTCACACCTCAATGCCACTACTAAACATTTATATATTTTTACACTTACGTTATTACTATTATTATTATTATTATTATTATTATTATTATTATTATTATTATTATTATTATTATTATTATTATTATTATTATTATTATTATTATTATTATTATTATTATTATTATTATTATTATTATTATTATTATTATTATTATTATTATTATTATTATTATTATTATTATTATTATTATTATTATTATTATTATTTAGCTTAATTTCTTCGACCTTCTTAATATTATTTTTTTTCAATAATCTCTCAAGCTCAAGGTCTGTTTTATATAAAGAATATTTATTTAAAATTGATCCAATATTTCGCTATCTCAATGGATAGCTTCTTCAGGGATTTTTTGGTTTTTTTATATATCAAACAATTTTTTAAAAAACAAATTTTAATGAAACGACAAAATTGTCAATAATGAAAAATAAATAAAAATTATACACAGGAAACAAAAATTATTCTATTACATTTTTATAAACTTATTTAATTTCCCATCTTATTCTTATAAATTAAATGTCTGTAATTTTGAGCTGCATTGTCCGTATCTGTCTTAAAATTAATTCTTTGTTTCACTGGTATGTTTATAATTTGCAGCATTTCTAACATGAAGCGTCGTTTGTAGTTTGTTTCTGTATTTAAAACTGTTGTATTTTCAAAATCTGGTGTATGATTGAAATTGGCACAATGCGATGACAATGCAGTTTTTTGAGAAGATGTATTTTTGTATTTTTGATCAGATCTATGTATGTCCTGCTAATCTAGTTCTTAATTTGTTTTTCGTGGTTCCTATATATACTTTACTACATACTTCATTATCCTTACCCTTACAAGGTATCTTGTAAATAATATTAGATTTATCTAATTTTTCTGTCTTATCTTTCATTTTACTGAATAATCTATCCAATGTATTATATGTTTTATGAGCCATCCTATAATTATTCATATCATAAATTTTGGAATTTTGTAATCGTTCTGAAAACATTGGTACATAAGTTTAAGACTTATAAATTTTAGGTTCAGTTACCGTATTTACACGACCTTTGTGCTGTCCAATCAATTTACATATCAATTCCCTTGGGAAATTATTATCCCCTAAAATATTTTTGATTCTCATCTTATTATTCCTATGAAAAACTATATCACTAATATTTAGAACCTTATCTATAAAATTTTTGGCAGTATTTATAATAACCCTTCTCGGATGTTTCGAATAATAATTAATAATTCTTCCTGAAGAAATTAGCTTTTGGTACCAATCTACCAATAAGTTATTCTCCTTTCTTATAACTAATGTGTCTAAATATGGAAGCTTATGATTACATTCCCTTTCAATTGTAAACTTCATATTCTGGTGAAAGGAGTTAAATATGTTTAACATATTTTCTATTTCACACTCTGAAATAATACAAAATAAATCATCGACATATTTTGTAAATATTTTTGGTTTAATAGATAATCTTCTTATACATGTATCAAGTAGCTTCTCCATAACTATATCCGCTACAACAGGAGAAGCTGGAGAACCCATAGGCAATCCTTTTTGTTGAGAATAAATGTTGTTATTATATTGAAAATATCTACTATCAACTATGCAAAATTTGAGAATTCTGAAAAATAATTCCCTTTCAATAGTTGTATGTTCTCTAATTATATTCCATTTTTCTTCTATAATACCTAAGGCTACGTCTATAGGTATACTAGGGAACAAGGATATTACATCTAACGAAATTATCTTCTCCTCATTTTGTATCTTGATGTTTTTAATCCTATCTTTAAATTGTTATGAGTTCTTTACATTATATACTGAATTTTCTGTTATTTTTCTAAGAATTCCCGTTATATATCTGCTAAGTTCATGAGATGGAGCATTGATGCACGAACAAATTGGTCTTTATGGAAATGTTTCCTTGTGCACTTTTGGAACTCCATATAATTTGGGTGCCGTAGCAGTTGTTGTTTTAAGTTGTTTCTTTTCAAAAGGTGTTATTACCTCCAATTTAAATAATTTCTCCACTATATCATTGTTTGTCTGTTGTAATTTATTCGTTGGGTCTTTTGTCAACATTCTATATGTGGAGTCATCACTAAGAATATCATTCATTCTCGAACAATTTAATAACGCCGAATCCATTTAAATTTTATATCACTGACAACCTACCATAACAACGTAATGCTTTCTTTTGTTTTTACTATAAAAAAAATAGAAAAAATTATTATTAAAATTAAAAATTTTACTGTCATGATAAGAGGCGATTTTTCCCCAAATTCGTCTTATAACCCTATATATAAACAGAAGCCATCTTTTTATAAACACTCTCGATTTATATGGGGCGTAAAGTGGGTGAATTTTTTTAGAATAAAACACGTTGCCCTTTTAAAGAGCAAAGCGTTTTTAAGAAACGAACACGAAATTGCATTTTTTTAAATCATTAGTAAGTCAGTGTTTTTTGGGAGAAAATACTTTCGCAGCTGCTGCAGCCACCCATGCCCCTAGATTTTAACATATTTTTTTTATTTTTCATACATTTATTTTGCTTAACGTTGTTTTTCACAGTGTTTAATAATGTATATCAAATTGTTTAGCTGCCCACCCTTAATTATTGTTAATAACAGTGTGAAACATTTTGAAAGTAATCCAGGGCAAATTCCTTCTCGTGTGGAATTTCTCAAAGTATTTATCGAAACTATCAATACACACATGGCACTGATCAATTAATTTTTGTTTGGCTTTTGATCGTTTTTATACATTTCTCGAATTTTCAATCTAAAATACAACTAGAAAATGTGAAAAAAAAGGTTTTCCAGTATTATTATGTTCTGAAGTATTATCTATCTATATAAAACAGTTGCGTGAGTGTCTGACTCATTCATCATCGCCCAGCCCAAACCGCTGACCCTAGAAACTTGAAATTTGGACCAGAGATTGGTCACTCCCCAAATCGATCCACTTAGACGGGATTTTTGGAAATTCGAATGTTTAGGGGGTAAAAAAAAGTAGTAAAAACGGGAAAATTCGGTAATCTTATATCTCCAAAACTAAAAGAGATGCAAAACAAATGCAATACTTATCGTTGTTCTTTAGAAAAATAAGCGGACAGGTACGAATTTAAACAAGTTTAAACCTAGAAAAATAAACTTTGGCATAAAAATATGTCCACGAAGAAAAAGGAGACGCTAACGAAGTAGCTGTATATGCTAGTAAACTATATTATAAGGAATATTTTTTCTGAAGATTACTTTACTGAACTTTCCACAGTTTGGCAATTAGCGGCAAAAAATGGTGAAACGAGATGTACAAAATGTTGGCTATTTTGAGCGACTAGGTGCAGTTTTTTCGGGCTAGAGTCTGAATAAATGTAACGATAATTTATTGCGATGCCGGTTTTCATACGATTTTGAAACAAAAAACCGCAGTGCGGAATGGCATAAAATTTAAGTCTATTTTATTTTCATTGCGGACTTTCTTTCTCTCTCAATTTTTGATACTCGTCATGGCGAATGCAACTACAGGTGGTGTCGCAACAACAACAATCCAAAAACAACAGAAACAACATAGGTGGTTTTGCATTGCATTGTTCAAGGTATATTTATAGCAGGTAGCCGCGAGATTACAACAATTGTACAATTAAACAAACAACAGGGCTTTTTATTGTTGTTTTGCGATACAAACTGTCAAAAAGCAAAGGGGCTGATAAGAGACAAAAAAGACAAAAGATAAAGACAAAAAACTTGTTTACTTGTTTGCTATACAACATTTGACAGTTCGTATCGCAAAACAAGCAAATAAAAAATAAACAGCTGGCTTTCCGAGACTACCTGCTATAAATATACCTTGGCATTGTTAGTATTTACGGCTCGAAATGTCAACCATTCTTAGCAAAACACTAACAAATCAAAACAAATAGACTCGAACTGTCAAAATCAGAAGGCGTTTCGACACCCACCTGAAGTTAATTCGCCTTGATACTCGTTTTCTTTCTGATGCTGCCATAGTTTTTGAATAATTGGCGATGTTCACAACATAATTGTAAACCAAAAACATGATGAAAATTTATGCACAAATAAATGAATAAAAATGAAAACAAGCAATGAGAACTATTGCCGTCGCCGTCTTCCGTTGTATTATGTTTATTTTTCAACGAAAAATCGCATCGCACCGCAAACATTGTGTTTAGACTCTTACTGAGCTACCTAAACAAGAGCGGCAAGCGTTTTTTTTAAGCATGAAAATTCAATTGCCAATACATTTTCAATAAAATAAAACGACCAAGCGATTAATCAAATAAGATATCCCAGCCGGGTGGTGGTATATTCGTGTTCTAAAGGTATGTTTCGTTTAAACTGTGCAAAAATTAAATGTTTTGCCATTAAACAGACGCTTGCCGCTCTTATTTAGGTAACTCAGTTAGTTTGTTTTCCATTCTTTTCGCAGTAGGGATGCCAGATCTAGAAGAGGTGAAAAGCGCACATTCGGCTAATAAAAAGATCACATATTAAAAAAAAACACACGTTTCCACGGCACATTTAATGTGCCTTTCAAAAATAAGAAAAATATTCAATTTCAATTTTATTAATATGTATATGTATATGATACAAAACACATAACTTTAACAAATATAATAAAGCAAAAAAACCATAACAATAACAAATTTTGTGAGATATTAAGAATTAATTTTGAAATCGATCAACTTCTTTTACATATGGGTATTTCCACAGAAACGCCTACTTCTTGTCACGGTACGACACCAACCATTTTTAATTTTTTCTCAAAGATTAATTAAATTATTATTTACTTTTTTGCATTTTTGTGTAAAGCAGACTGCCAGATAAATTTGTGAGGAAATCGTCAGTTTACTTAGATAAAATAAAAAATATTTTTTTATATTTAGTTTTTTTTTAACAATTTTTGTTCGATTTTTATAAAAAAAAAACATTCAAACAAAAGTTTTTTTCCCTTTTCCCATTTTTACAATTGAATTTACATGGGAAAAATTGGAGAAGGGAGAAAACTCCCTTTTTATTCATAATTGGGCTGAATTAGGTCGTACCCAGCTAGCATTTGCAATCGTGTAAGAGCTATTGAGAGTCTCATAAAAAGCGTCTTTGATCGTCGATGACAGCATTTTTTAATCGTAAAAGATTCCTCACACGGGAAAAACTGTATCACGAGAGAGATTCTTCCATAGCACAGCAAAAGACGATTCTTCAATCGTTGTCGGAATCGTTTAAGACGTGGGTAAATATAATCTAACGAGACTTTCATGTCAAGAATCGTATGAGACTCATGTAGATATTCTCTTACAACTCGTGAAATGCTCGCCGTATAATTGTTGAAAATTTGATTTATTTAGAGAGTCGTAAATGAGTCATTCGGTGATGGCTTGACGAAAGATAAACAAAGTGTAACATTTTTGATTTTGTATTCTAAAAATAATCAAAGATTTTCTTAAGACTTGCATATTACAGCCGTGTCTAAACAAAAACGGCATGCGTTTTCTAGTTTTTGAATAGAGCGGCTTGAACGCATTGCAATTGGAAAAACAGATTTTGATAGCTTGTTTAATAGTGAAGTTTGCCGCTGTTGTTAATTAATAATGGCAATTTAGCTATTTTTAATCAATCTAGCGTTTTTATCTCTATTTTTATTTTTAATTTGTGGGTTTTATTAAACAAATAAGCTATCAGTACTGTTCGTGACACAACGTTGACGCTTTTGCTTTGGTTTGTCATATCAGCGTAAAAGCTAAGCGAAAGAAAACGTTCCATCTTCCGCTCTTGTTAAGGTACGGCTATTAAACATTTCAAGATTAAAAAACTAAATTGTCAGAAAATGTAGTGTTTTATTCAGACTTTGGATACTGAAAAAATCGTCACTTTTTAGAAAAAAATCAGCAAATCGGCACTTATCTAATTTCGAACGAAAAATCTTCAAAATGACGATAAATCGTCAAATCTGACAGGCTTGGTGTTAAGCGCAACTAGCTTTACATTAAGTGAAAGAGGGGGAAATTTTGAACAACATGAATATAAAATACAAGACTAATTGCTTGGTTTCGTAATGTGACAGAAAGTAGACTTTTCAGTGGAAATACCCATATGTAAATAACCAAGGAAACCGGAAATAAGTTAAAAAAACAATAAAGTAAAAATTGTTTAAAATATCAAAAAAAAAAAACAAAATTGACTTATTTGAAAATAAAATATTCAACCATTTAATAATATTTGCATTTGAAAACCTTAAAGCCCATACACCTAAGTATTCCAATACCGGTGTAATCGATACCGAAATACCGGTATTACCGGCTAAAATCGAATACCGAAATTGGATTGAATAATATAATTAGTAAATTGTTGTATTCTTGGTGCTTTCCGGTGCTATGTATTTAGATAGTTTTATTCCATAAATAATATTGAAAATACCGATTATACCGGATGTCGAGGTTTCCTCAAAACCGAAAATACCGAAACCTTCGGTATTGGAATCCCTACATACACCATTATATTATTTACAGACGAATTTAAAAACCTGTACTTTACCGAACGGCTTACCAAAACAAAGTTAGGTATTAGGTTAAAATACATATGTGTTATTTGTGCCGAGTATTATCCAGATACACCATTTACATTAGATGTTTTATCTTAAAGGGATTTAAGAGACTGTCGACAAATTTTATACGGATGGAATTAAATTTGCCGTAAAATATTTTCAATGCTTATTACAAATAAACAGCGTTAAAAAAACTGCAGTCAAAGTAGAAAAACTGCCATATATTTGGGATAGCATCTTTAATAAAAACCATCTTTTTTCTTACAATTGTTACAAAATTTAATGTAGATGGCGAAATTAAAGTGACGAGTTAAGTATACAGCTAGATATTTAAAAAAGAAAGACCATCATCTGTTCACCAGAATTTAAACCTAAATTGCCTTCCTTTTTCCAATAAAATTTGTAAATTTTGTTTTCATTTATTAAAAAAATGACAAAAGCTTATATAATTTCTATTAAATATTTGGGTTTGGGTTCGGTCTGCAAAAGTTCATTCGGTCGGACATTAAAAATTATAATTATTTGCGGTAGGTACATGGTCTAAACATTATCTGATAAACAAATTTGTATTTTCATTGAAATAAAGTTTCTTACACAAAGTTGGTTTACATAAAAAACAGCTCCAGCTATTGAAGAACAAACAATAGGACCTTGATGTTTTTATTTTTAATTTTTTTTATAATTCTCTACTGAATGTCAGCATATCATAAAAGCTTTTATGATTGTTGGTTTTAATTTTCAAATATGATTGTAAAATAATAGTGGTAGTCCAATGAATTCGAATATTGTATTTTTATTCATATTCGTACAAATATGTTTGTATATGTGTTTGTATCCGGTTTTCACAAAATAAATTTGATACTTTTATGTCGGCTGCTAATAGAAAAATACAATAAAAATAATTATGTTTGTGTTGAATAACTAATTTCATTGAATTAAATATAGTTTTCACTAAAAAGAGATCTCATAAAAGATAATAAAAAAATAACTTAAAACTTCAAATAAAATTTTAATGAAAAACAAAACTATAGACTAATTTTATTTAAAAACTAACTTATCGAATAAAATGAAAATAAAGAAAAGCTTTGTTTAAACAATAATAAAAATCACTCTTTGATTTCACTTTCCGTACTCATACAAAAACAGTATTGTCGTAAAAGAGTTACCCAACAAACACGTAGTCAAACCGTTGATATGAAATAACTGTATCATAAATAATAATATACATAAATAAAACGGGAAAGTGAAGATATTACAAGTTTGTTGTAAGACCGCGGTGCTACAATCCTCAACATAAAAGGAAGCCAAGTATTTAATCTTTCCAAGAATTTGAGGACGGAATGAACACTATTACATCTTTTCAGCCCAATGTTCTGCTGACAGTTAATTTGAATAAATAAGGAATTTAACTTAAATAAAAATTATTTATGTTCCACATTTTGTATTATAATTTACATTTAAGAAACATTTGAGAATTACTTTTGAAAGAAAGTTGAAAATAAAGGCATTTTTCAATTTGAAAAAAATTTCCCCTTTTTGTTGAGAATGCTATGATTTTCAAATCATTATCAAAGGTTTGTCGTTTGAGAAAACGTTTGATTTGAAATCATTTTCAATTTGAAATCAAACCTCGGTGTTTGTTGGGTATCGAAGTTTAACGCATACATAACAAGAATAAGTAAAGAGGCCTAATATAAAGCCTTATTTAGCAGACACATGCCCTCCTCGCCGCATTCCATACTAATTTATTTTTTACACTGGTTGCCATTGGGCGCAAGCTCTTTCCCACTGCCTTTAATAACAACTTCGATCCCTTTCCAAAAAAGGGAGTAAGGAAGGTCACTAAAAGTAAAAAATTAAAAAAAAGTGAACAACTTCCTTTCTCCCTTCTTAAAGAAGGGAGTAGCAAATGTGTACTGAATATTTTTGAAGGTCTTTCAAAAAGAAATTTATACCTTCTAGAAGGAATACTTCTGAAGGCAGAATATTACGAAGTCAATCTTTTAAAAAGAAAATCAATTTCAATCGAAAATCGATTTTGTGTACTAAATGTTAAGTGCACTTAACATCTTTATAAAGGGTTATCCATTAAGTGGTTTCGAAGCCGCCGCTGTGGAAATGTCTGCAGTTAAATATCTGTCATCTGAAATGTCATTAATTTCGTAAAAGCTTTGCCTTTAATCGTTTAATCGTTCGATTAATTAACCGAGATTTTGGTTTAATCCGTTGATAAACGGCTAATTTTGTTATTTATCGGTTTACTGATTAATAAAGTTTTGTTATAAATTTAGTAATTTCAATAAATAAAAATGCCAAAATTATTTATTATGTGGAGTTTTTTAGTAAAAAAAAAAAAACTAACATAACAAACAAAACAATTCTTGAACTAAAACTAAAACAATAATTTTCTTTAGTTTTGATAAAATTTGACTTGGAAAAAAAATTCTTTCACTTATCGAAGATGTTGGAGAAATCGAAAGCATAATACAGATTATGTTGTTTCTCAGTTCTTTCACTGGATTTCTCTAAACATATAAAATCTTCCATTAAGCCATTAGAGTCGTGTTTTAATTTTTTTAAATTTTTAACACTTCTGATTGTTTCGGCTTATTCTGTTTAAAGATTGTTTGTGTTACTATCGAGAGTTTATTCTGTTGTCAGGTCATGATCTGACTAATTCTGGAAAAGCTTAGCACCGAACATTCTGCAAAAAAGTTTATTTCCGATTTCCTTAGTTTCTGTTGTTGTACTATATTTTAAGAATGTTTTTCTAGAAGGAATATTTTCTAAACACATAATTTTGTATATGAGACAAAGCAAATAGAAATTAAAAACTCCAAAAAATATTTTATAATACTACAAAAAATTACAAATTTTGTTACATCGGTTAATCGAAAATAGCCAATTTTAAATTAACCGATCAGTTAATTAATTACCAATATGGATCTCCTAACAATCGACGAACGCGTAAAAATAGATAAGACTTACTTCAACAGTGGTGACTCAAACGTGTCATCTTTTCGAGCATTATGGGGTGATCGTCATAATAAAATTACTGTGCAAGGAATCGGCTAGATTATAAAGAAATTTAAAGAGACTGGAAGCGTTAAAGATGTGGGCAATGTTTGCACGGCGGATACACCGAATTGTTTGATTTCACTGAGTTCTCAGCAGCTGGGCCTATCTTTTTTGTTTGCCTGGAATTGAAGATAATGAACTGTTTTTTCAACAAGACGGTTCCAAGAGCCACACAACATGCACGATTTTGGCTCGGGTGTTATCCACTTTTTTTTTTAGTTTTTCAAATCAAAGTTAATCGGAATAAAAAAACTAAAAGTTGAACTTTACTAAAAAATTGCAATAAAATTTTTAAATAAATGTCTTTTTATGTGTGTAAACTACGCATACTATAAAAAGTGCTTGTGAACTAGGTCAATGTCATTGAAATTACCAAAAAAAAAAACTAACTTAACACAAGTCCAAATTTTTAACAATTTGTAGTAATTTACATACATATCGCTCATTTGTGGCAAGAGCGTCACAACTCAAAAATATAATTGTATTCAAATCGCGTGTTATAAATATAACAGTTTAATAATAATTTTTTTTAATTAGTTTTGAATTGAATTTAAAAAAATAAATGCAGACAATAACACTTCAAGTTATTTGTGACCTTCAAGATGACAAGTCATATTTAATAAGAGAATCTTAGTAAAAATGTATATCTTAATTAAAATTTTTTTTAACAAATATTAAAGTATAATCTAAAATTATGTATACACAGAAAGAAAAACCTCGTACTAAATTTAAGTTTTTGTTTCACATAGTTGTACTTTAATTTTAAAGTACATGAAACAAAACCTTAAACTTTTCGTTTCGTGCGGACGCGTGTTTTTGTAAAAGCTTGTTGTAGAAACAACAAGAGCACTACAACAGCATGAATCAAATAAACAAGATCAAGCATTCATGTTGTCTTGTTGGGGCAGCAAAATTTTATAGAGTTTGAGGCTCAACTATAACATGCATAAGCTTGCTTAAAATACTATCAATAATTGACAAAAAGCCTTTTTAATGCTTTTAAAAAAACTAAATCAAGGAAAAATTTGATTCCTTACGAAATGTACAATCAGCAGCCGTATTCTGTTACGGAATTGCATTCGTAGCCAATGATTTAGCGATAGAGATTAAGCTTTAGCTAATACGGCTGCTGTTTCGAACTTTGCTTAAGCTTATGACAGATCATTAAATTTAAAAAAGGTTTCCTTAAGTTCAGTATCGTTTGACACTCATAATTAGCATATATTCGGACACTTGTCTAAGCCAGCGTATGCATATTAAAGCTGGGCCTTTAGTCTTACGTGACGTCACGTTGATGTCATCTGCAGTATAGGAGATGGGGAATGCTCCATCTCTATTTGTTGATTCATGCTACAAAATTAGTAAAAAGAAAAAACGATATGCTACTCTTGTGTAGAAATATCCACAACACCACAAGAAGAAAAACATACATTATGTTCATGTTTAAAAAGTAAAAAAAGAAGCAAAAATTCCCGGTTTCTATTTGTTAAAATTAGTTAAATACATTAAATTTTCAGAGCAGAATGGTAACGTTTTAGTTCAGTTTTTTGATGATTTTCAATTCGATTTTAATGAAAATTAAAATAAATTAGCCATTTTTTATCCGATTTTAATTGGTTCCACATTCCACGATTTTTTTTTAGTGTCCTCTAAAAAATATTCTTCATGAACGGGTCAATTTAATAGTATTTAAATAAAATTATAAAACGTGTTTCCAGCACAAATATATGCTTTTTGTAGTTATAAAATGGATTTTTAATGATGTGTAAGTGAATGTTATAATACGTAAGACAGTGCAGTTAAGGGTTAATTTTTTACTAAAATCTCAAGGAGTGGTCAACCAACACCTTTCTAACGACGTATTGGAACTGAAAATCGGACAAAAAATGGTAACAATCTTTTATTTTCATTTTAATCGAATTGAAACGGATCAAAAAAACTGACATAAACATTTCGCTTTCCGAGTCTGTGGTTAGATCTTAAAAATGTTTTAATGCGGAATCAAAGAATTCCAAAATATCTATTATATTTGGACATTTACTGGATAAAAAAAATTTCCGAACTTTTTATTCAAGAAAAATACCATTTTTGGACCCGGTTTAGCCGTTTTATCTAAAATAAAATCTAATTTATTGAACAATTACATTGGGCAAACAACAAAAATATAGACATGTAAAAGTTAGTTTTTAGAGGGGTACATCACAAACTTTATATACCCTCCACCACAATTAGTTGTGAAGAGGGTATATTAAGTTTGTCATTCCGTGTGAAACTTTTTTATTATTCATCTCAGACCCCATAAAGTATATATATTCTGGGTCCTTGGGTGATTATAAGTCGATTTAGCCATGTCCGTATGTCTGTCCATCTGTTGAAAACACGCTCACTTTCGAACAACTCAAAAGAAATGAACAAACTTGGTGCCAAATTGCTTGTAGTTATCCTAAGCAGTTTGGGATTGAAATTCAGCAAAATCGGTGCAATAGGACCAGAGCTATGAATCAAAATGTGTAACCACCACCTAAAAAAAATGATAATTTTGTTACAAAAAATAACATAAATGGTGGAAAAAGGTACGGAATGAGATAGGATTTGCAAAAATTTGTTTTATTCGACTGGAAATCACGCTGTAAAATTTCGTGAAGATCCGTCCATAATTTATCCCATATAAACGCTACTCCCGGAAAACAGTTTAGTACGCCTAAAACCGTAAAAAATAATGCTATCATAACAAAATTTGAATTGAAACTGTTACTCAAGCTAGTTTAAATTGCTAAACAATTTAATATAGATCTTAGCCTCAAACCAACCAATTTTAATGCTGATGTCTGTTTTTATAAAGATAAATTATTAATAAATAGACATCATATAGATATCCCTCCTGAAATATTCGAACAGTCGGCGGAGGGTATTAAAGATTCGGCACAGCCGAATATAGCACTCTAACTTGTTTTTGAGTCGGTCTTATTATGTACATACCAAAAAATGAAAAAGTTCTATTATCAATTTGTTGTCCAACAGAATAAAAATATTCATTTAACGACAGTTTTGGAACAAATTCTAGCAGCAGTATTTCCATATTTCCTAAAACTAACACAACATTGCAGTCATAAAAGTTATTTAGTAATATTTTCTGAGCAATTAATTGTTAACTTGCAAAATATTCCTGTATCAAAAAAATTATAAACCTGCCCTGAAGATTAACTATAAATACTTAAAATTTTTTTGATTGGGTTTTATTTTAACCTCGATTACTTGTATTATGATGACTCGTTAAGTAACGCCAATTATTAAAAAATTTAATGATTGTCATTGAGTATGTCCAAATTGGGATGCATGTTAATTAATAACTGTATACGAATATTAATATGCAAATGAAACAAAATAACGGTTTTTCTTCTTTTTTTCAGTTACCTCCGCGAATATTTAAATTCGTATTTCTGATATGTTTGATAATTGTTTTAATAACGCAGACGACGGACAGTGCTCAAAGTAAGTATATGCAAAAATGTAACTTAATTTTACTTGTGTTTGGGAACAAAGACTAATTTGATTTGCCATTAAGGATTAAATATTTTTTGGCAGACATATTCGATTTCAGCCTTATGGATTATGTGGGCATTAGGGTAGACTTTGGGCATTTTCCCAGGGCGGAACTACCGTCTAGAGAAAGAGAGAGCCGGCCAGGTCAGGACAGATTGTAAAAGGGATTTGCTCTTTGTACTGATGGCTCAGGGATGACGGCCAAGGGTGCAGGTGTTTCATATAGGCTTTCTAACGACTGCAGTGTATTTCGAACGGAAGTTTTATGGATTTTACAGGTCGTGGAAATGATAACGGGTAATATTGCTGGAGGATATGTGGCCTTGATTGGCTATTTTGTGAACTCCAAGCTAGTTGAGAATTGTAGAAGGGCTCTAAGGGAGATCTGAGGAGAGTATGTGGAGAGTTAATGTTGGGTACCGGGTTACTGCAAAAGCACCGAATTGCGAAATGGGTTCTGCACGGGCCTAGTCGGGCTTAAAGGAAGAGAACGGACTGCAGAGTTTCAAGGACGTTAAGGCCGATCCTCAGGTAGATCGATTCTAGTTGACTAACAGGCAGGACTAAGGTCTGCGTTAGAACCATAATAGGTATTATCACTGCACACTGCATGAATGGCAGGATGGCGGTGGTAATGGGAATTGACTCGACGGATCTTTGTGGGTAGTGGATGTAGACAGTTGAACACATTCTGTGTCACTATCCTAGATTACAGAACTGAGATGGCTGGTTGAATTGGTAGATGTCTCGGGTTGCGGGCACGAGAATGTGACAGATTATTTATTGGCATGACCTGGCTGTATGATAGGCGACTGATAACTAGGCCTATATATGTAGACCTTTTCTTGTGCTTTTTCATTCCTTCTTCTAAATTTCATTAATTCTCTTACTTCTCAAGGCGTCACAAAGAACCGTACTGTTCTTTGGGTGAGGACATTAGGCTTAACTTTTTACCTACCCACAAATTGTATTGTAGCTTAATTAACCGCGGAGTAGTAACTTAGTTCTTCAACCTGTTTAAGTGAAACAACTCAGAGTCTCTGGCCGAAAAAATAATATAAAAAAATTTAATATTTTTACCAAAACTTAATATTTTTAACAAACAACGGATTTTTCACACAAAATTTTAATTCCATTAAAATGAAATTTTTTTACAAAAACTCGATAATTTCGCAAGAAAAAAATTTGAATTAAATAATAAATAAAAATCAATGCCAACAACACTTTATTATTTATTTATTTTAATTTAGCTAAAACTAGAAGACGACTCAGGAGACCTACAAGCGCCCCCGAAGAATCGTCTTCATCGGTTTCTGTATCAAGCTCACGAAGCACTCGTGTTTCTTCGAAAAAAGTTTCGGTTGATAAACAAACAGATCAGGAATCATCGCCTTCCACGGCCGTTACACGTTCTCGAGTTCGCTCTAAATCTAAATTGCGTAGCGATACCACTGCCAGTGGCCTTTTAGCTAGCGGGTCCAGTCTGAAGGGTAAAAAGACCAAGGCTGACGATGGAGGAAAGAAAATTGTTTGCTACTACACGAATTGGTCTCAATATAGACCAAAGACTGGTAAATTCGTTCCTGAAGATATTCCAGCAGATTTATGTACACATATCATATTTGCATTTGGCTGGCTGAAAAAGGGCAAATTGAGTTCATATGAATCGAATGATGAAACAAAGGATACTGTACCCGGATTGTATGACCGTATGATGTCTTTGAAAAAGGCTAATCCAAAATTAAAGGTATGTTTGATTGTTGTTTTATTCTCAAAAGGAAATTGTAATTTGAATTTAATATCAATAGATTCTCTTGGCTTTGGGCGGTTGGTCCTTTGGCACTCAGAAGTTTAAGGAAATGTCCGCCACTCGATACACTCGTCAAACTTTCATTTATTCAGCCATACCATTCTTGCGTAAACGTGGTTTTGATGGTTTTGATTTGGATTGGGAATATCCCAAGGGATCTGATGACAAGAAGAATTTTGTTCTTTTGCTTAAAGAATTAAGAGAAGCATTTGAGGCTGAAGCTCAAGAATTGAAGAGACAACGTTTATTACTTTCTGCTGCTGTACCTGTAGGCCCAGACAATGTTCGTAGTGGCTATGATGTGCCTGCTGTAGCTAGCTATTTGGATTTCATTAATTTAATGGCCTACGATTTCCATGGTAAATGGGAACGTGAAACTGGTCACAATGCTCCCCTTTACTCCCCCTCAACTGACTCAGAATGGCGTAAGCAATTGTCTGTGGATAATGCAGCAAATATGTGGGTAAAAATGGGAGCTCCTAAGGAAAAATTGATTATTGGTATGCCAACATACGGCCGTTCCTTTACCTTGGCCAATACAGATAAGCATGGTCCCAATGCTCCAGCTACTGGAGGTGGCCGTGAGGGAGTTTACACAAAGGAAAGTGGATTCTTGGCATACTACGAAATCTGTGAAATGCTCTTAAATGGAGCCGTTTATGTGTGGGACGATGAAATGAAAGTTCCTTACTTGGTGGATGGCGATCAGTGGGTTGGTTTCGATGATGAGCGTGCTATTCGTAATAAAATGAGTTGGATTAAGACCAACGGTTTTGGCGGTGCCATGGTTTGGACAATAGACATGGATGACTTTAAAGGTGAAGTGTGTGGTGGCAATGTTAAATATCCTCTCATTGGTGCAATGCGTGAAGAATTGCTGGGCATATCTAGAGGAAAAGAAGCCAAAGATGTTAATTGGTCAGAGGTCGCAGCCACCTTCGAAGATATTGAAGAAGTGTGTTAGAATTATGGCAGATTGCAAGGAATAGTATTAATTTTTGTTATATCATTTTAGATTGAAAAACCAGAACCCATTAAAATTTCTGTGGAAGAAGTTCTTGCTAAAGTTCGAAAACCGGTGAAAAAACACAAAATTAAATCTGGATTAGTGGCTAAAGATCAAAATAGTAAGTTGTTCATAAAAAGTGCTCAAAATATTTATATGCATTTAATGCAATGTTTCTTTTTTTAGCTCGACCAGCTCAAGTATTTTGCTATTTAACAAGCTGGTCCACGAAACGTCCTGGTACTGGCAAATTTGAACCATCTCATATCAATCCGAAATTATGTACTCATGTCGTTTATGCTTTTGCAACTTTAAAAGACCACAAACTTGCCGAAAACAGCGACGAGGATCCCGACAATTACGAACAAGTCATTGCTTTGCGTGATGCTAATCCTGATCTTCAAATTTTATTGGCCATAGGTGGCTGGGCTTTTGGGTCTACCCCCTTCAAAGAACTCACCTCGAACGTATTCCGCATGAATCAATTTGTTTATGAAGCTATAGACTTTTTGCGTGATTACAAATTCAATGGTCTTGATGTCGATTGGGAATATCCCCGCGGTTCAGATGATCGAGCTGCTTATGTAAATTTATTGAGAGAATTGCGCGTAGCATTTGAAGGCGAAGCGAAATCCTCGGGTCTTCCTCGTCTCCTATTGACTGCTGCTGTGCCAGCTTCATTTGAAGCTATAGCTGCAGGTTATGACGTACCCGAAATATCCAAATATCTTGATTTCATTAATGTAATGACATATGATTTCCATGGCCAATGGGAGCGTACAGTTGGACACAATTCACCTTTGTTCCCTCTTGAATCTGCTACAGGCTATCAGAAAAAACTAACAGTGGATTACAGTGCCCGAGAATGGGTTAAGCAAGGTGCCCCCAAGGAGAAGTTGCTTATTGGTATGCCCACCTATGGCCGTTCATTTGAATTAATAAATGAGACCCAATTCGATATCGGCGCACCAGCATCTGACGGTGGTAAACCAGGGAAATTTACCAATGAAGCCGGTTTCTTAAGTTACTACGAAGTCTGTTCCTTCTTGGCTGCTGAAAACACGACTTTGGTCTGGGATTCTGAACAACAGGTACCCTTTGCGTATCGCGGCAACCAGTGGGTGGGCTTTGATGATGAACGTTCTCTTAAAACAAAGGTAACTTGAAATGAGAAAACCAAAAATAATCCAACATATTTATAAACAATTGCATACATCTTAGATGGAATGGCTAAAAGAACAAGGTTTTGGTGGCATTATGGTATGGTCTATAGATATGGATGACTTTACAGGACGTTGTGGTAACGGAAAATATCCCCTATTGAATTCCCTAAATGATGAACTTAAAGACTACAAAGTTTCGTTGGAATATGATGGTCCTTATGAATCGCATGGACCTAGAGGAGCATATACAACAAAAGATCGTAGGTGTTTTAAAATTTTGCTCTGGTGCAATATAGTAAAAAATTAAATTTTCTTTAGCCCACGAAGTTACCTGCGAAGAGGAAGATGGTCATATCAGTTATCATAAGGATTGGAATGACTGCACTCACTATTACATGTGTGAAGGTGAACGCAAACATCACATGCCATGTCCTGCCAATTTGGTGTTTAATCCCCAAGAAAATGTATGCGATTGGCCCGAAAATGTAGAGGGCTGCCATGTACCTACCGAAGCTCCAGCCTAAAAATAGTTATTATTTAAATTCTTAAAAAAAAAATACACTTCTTATTTTATTGACATCCTCACTGCCCAGTGCAATCTGAATTAAAAAGGGACGTGGAATGCATTGTTTATAATTTTTGTAAATAGTATTTATTTACACTAAAGGATTTACTTGCTCACATAACAACGAACAATTTTTTATATTTAATCTAAAGTTTTATATAAAACATAGAAGCTAAACATAAGTCCAAGTTGGTTTTGTTTGTAACTGCTTGTAAACAGATTTTTTTTTTTTAAATATCCCTTAAATTTTAAATGAACTAAAGACTTTTCGCTTCAAAATCAATGCCTTTCAATACTCATTTTTGTTTTTAAAATTTAAAAAAAATTATACTCACTCGCATTGGCAATTGCATATCCGTCTGCCCCCCTACACATGCTGCAATGCGCACATTAATTTGCATGGCTGCTCTACTATTAACTTAGTTGTAATTAAATTTTAGTTTGTAGTTTACTGTATAAAAAAAAGATACATACAACACATTATTGTTTAATAGTTTAATAACACTCTGTTCAATTTGTTATAACAATTAGTCTGCTTTCACACGTTTCATCTTTTGATGCTCAACTCTTATGTTTTTGTACTCGGTCAGTACGCTTTGTGTTTTTATTCGCAACGATGGCTGCATGTAGTTTTTTTTCTTTTCTTTTTCTCTTTGATTCGCTGTTAATAAAATTGTTGTTGTTTTGAAACGAAAAAAGTTGAAACCGATTGCTGCGTGTGATTATATTGGCATCTTTAAAAGGGAATTGAAAAGAAGTTAAGCATCAAAAGATGCAACGTGTAAATTCAGACTTATTTTATATTTTTATATACCTACCTAGTACATATGTACATATTTTTTATTTTTCTTCTATCGTATGTACCATTTTTTTCTAATTACTTGCCTGTTTCCAAAAAATGAGAAGAACAACAAAAATACTCTTTATTTTTTTATTAATAAGACAAAATCAAAGAAAATTTTAACTAAACACACAAGATCACAAAATAATTTTAATAAATCGTATCTAAATGTGAAAACACGCTCTATTGTACATAAA
Organism: Pollenia labialis; assembly: GCA_949318255.1. NCBI lineage: Eukaryota > Metazoa > Arthropoda > Insecta > Diptera > Polleniidae > Pollenia > Pollenia labialis. The sequence continues at coordinate 156,699,621 of OX439140.1, forward strand.
ACTGTGATAATTCTTAACTACATGTTTCTAAAAGATATTTGATTTGTCTGCCTTTTTTCTATACGAAATCATTACAAAGTGTTCAGTTTGTTTGTTTTCTTTTTACTTTGACTTGTTTGTTACAAAATTTGTTTTAATCTCTTCTTAATAAAAACAAAAAATATCTGTATTATAGTGTTGTGTTGAAGGAAATTAATAAAACTTAAATACATTCATTAATATTTGAATTTGTGTTATTGTAAAGAAAAAAACAAGTAAGAAAGGATGGTCGGTCAAGCCCGACCATATGATTCCATATGACACCACAGTATTTAAAAACAAATTTTCGAGAGGGATCCATCTATGTTTTAAATTTTATTGAAATCGGTTCGATAGTTTCTGAGCGGCAGAAATTGCCCCTATCTCTCCTCGTGGTCCAATTAAAAAAAAAACACAGCTTATATGTCCATATAATATATAGATCAATCTATGTTTTAAATTTCATTAAAATTAGTTTGATAGTAGACACAAAGACAATATTCTGGAAACCAGTTTGTATGGCGGCTATGTGAAGTTATGGACCGATTCGCCCCATTTTCAATAGGCTTTGTCCTTCGCCAATTTGAACCTTTATACAAAATTTCATCACATAATCTTCCAAATTGCGACCTGTACTTTGCGCACAAGGTTACATGGGCAGCCAGCCAGCCGGACGAACATCGATTGTGTTTCACTGCTATTTCAAAACTAACTTATTTATTTCTTATTCACATAAATATATATGAATACTCGGAATAACTTATTTACTAAAGAACCTTATGATAATACACATCATTCCTCCCAACTTATACAAAATCACTTCCCTTCTATAACTTTAGCCATTCTAGCCATACTTCTAGTTACCATACGTTTTCCTTCTTCCTTATTAATACTACTCTGGCCTTCCGTAGAAGTTTCATTTAAACCTTCACGAGTCCCAACCAAACCTAAGTCCAAATTTGTATTCCTTTTCATTTGATCCGTATGTGCCTGTTTCTGTATTCCATTGACCAAAACTAAGTATGTACCTACAACTACTTAGCTTACTTACAACCTTTCCCTTTACCCATTTTACAAAAGTGGAAAAAACATTTCTGTACCATACTTCCTCCCCAACATCAAAATGTTCTACTTTATTCTGATAAATTCAGAAATGTGAATGTAAATAAATCGCTTATATGTATCTGTATGTGATGTTGTGCCTTACGTAAGCTCTTTCGGGCTTATAAAGGAATTGAAATAAGAATTTTGAATCTTCCTTAGATGTATGCAACCAAATATGGAAGGTTAACTCATTATTTTAGGAGCTTTATTAATTATTTTTTATTCTTTAATGTTATTTATTTTAATGTTAATTAATTTTAAATAAGAATGTTAAAAGTTTGACTTATATTGGTTTTCTTTCACTGATTCTGTTGTGTTTTTGCTTCTTTGTAAATGTCTTGTTTTAAATAAAACTTCAATTTTATAGAGCGAAACACGAATATTGCTGTCCGTGTGAACATGGTATTACGATTTGTAATAATTTGAAATAAGGGTTTCTAAAGCCGAATTCACTTCACTAAATATGTATTTTTTTTTCTTTTGTAAAACGCATTTAATGTTAATCGTAATTTTTAATGTTTAGTGTTGCCAAGTTTATTTTTGATTTGAGAATAACATTTAATAAAACCTTGTATTTCAAGTGTTTATATTGAAATCATTATCGATTTGAATTGTTGAAATTAAACAATTAAAAAAGGTTTGTCGAATTCGATAATATTGATGTGTCAATAAAGCTCTTTAGTCTTCTTTTTAGAAATAAAGAAAAAAAATTATAAAATAAATAATTTTTTTCTCAATAAAAACAGCCAAAGCTTGGGAAATTTTCTAAATCAAATCAAAATTATTTATTTATAAATAACATCCATTACCAAATACATTTGAGTAAATAATATTGAACAAAAGTTAAATATTATTCGCCCTTATCGTGGTTGGCGAATTTTGAATATGCCTGCGACTGTTTGGTAATAGATGAAAGAGAACGTGAACTTATTTCCTTTAAATTATTACCAAACAGTCGCAGGCGTATTTTAAATTCGCCAACCACGATTAGAGAGATTGTAATTTATTATCAGGTATGTACATATGTGATAAAAACCGATCGATTTTAAAACGATCGTTTTTGAAAGGTGTGACAAATTTCGAGCAATTTCAAAGTCCATTTCTGAATTAAAGTCTTAATTTTTTGTTCAAACTACACACATAATAAAAAATTTTAAAGAATACGATATTATCGGCAATGATGGAAAATTCAGTACGATGGTACTATTTTTAGTACTTTTTCCTTTCAAAAATACCACGGTATCCCCACGTCCGTTTAAGAACTCTTTGCTTGTTATGCTTCTTTGTTTAGAAATTTAGCGTTGATATTTTTTTTTTTTAAATTGACAACCAGGGATGTGGTGTCGCCACCAAAAAGTACTAACTCCGACTCCAACCGCTGATATTCCGACTCCTAATCTAACCCTAATGCTCAATGTATATGATGCTGGTCCTTATTTGACTTTAAACTCTTTTTTTTAATGCAGTACCTTTTAAATGATTAAATAAAGCAAGGAAAGAATTCAGTAAACATTTCGAATCAATATTTTAAATATTGCATCGTCAATTTCGAAGTATTTTTCTTTTGGAAATTATTAGAATATTTGCCTTAATTTTTTATGCCCAAAAATTTTGGAGTCGGAGTCACGAATTTTTTGTAGGTACTTCGACTTCGACTCCGACTCCGGTACAACAACCACAACTACGACTCTACAACACCTACTCCACATCCTTTTTAACAACATTGCCTAGACAAAATTTATTCTTATCAAAAGTTTATATGCTTGTTGGTATATTTTTATTAAAAACAAACAAAAAATTATGGATTTAATTTATTTATTTTTAAATTTAATTTCCAAAAAAATATGTTTGAAAAAAGTACCAAAATGTTGGAAAAAGTACTCATTTGCTTGGTGGTCAGTACCATCTAAATTTTTTAATTTTCCATCAGTGATTATCGATCGGTTTTAAGTCGTTTTGTTTTCCAAATCGATTTCCATCACATACTTTCCAAATTATTTTCACTAAACAAAAGGTGATCAATTTTCGTTTGTGTGAGTAATTTTTATTTGTTTTTTTTTATTCTGGTTTTGAAACTCATGATTTGGTATTTAGTTTTTTTTTATTAGATTTGGAATTACAGTATATATGTATATATATATATAAGAAATACATACAAATACATCTGTGTTTTCTTATGTAAGTTAATGTGTTTGTTTTACTTTTTTTCAACTCGTATATGGAAATTTTTTTTAAAAACAGCTTTTTTTTAATTTTTAATATAAATTATTTTATTTTTAATGGTTTATTTTCATTAAAAAGTTTTAATATTATTTTATTAAATTTACTATTAGTTTTATTTGGCAACTATATTGCCTTCTCCCTTACATCGTTCTGTTAATTAACAATTTTACGTGTGCTCAAAATTTTAAAATTTTTGCCTTTATTACTTAATTTGCCTTAATACCTAATCGAAGTTTATTTTATTTTTAACTTTTATTGAGTTTACATTTCTAAAATTTTTAATATTATTAAAGGGACTAAGAACCAAAGGGCAGAAGCAGAGCCAAAAATCAACTAATTCTAAAGTTTAGACAGGTATGATGACGTCAAAATGTCCTATATTGACCTAAAGATTATATTAAGAATTGTACACAGTTAAATAAGGGAAAATATATAATTTTTTTCTGCACTTAAATCCCTTTGATTCTCAGCCCTTGATTTATTTTGCCTGATTACGAATGTCATTCGCGTAAACGCCTGTGTCGTTTTTGTTATAGATTAAAGTAACACACAATCTGTGTTCTCTAATATGCTACAACAAACGTCTTGGGCGTTTACGCCAATGTCAACCGTAATCAGGCTGATTATTTAAAAAAGAGCTTAGTTATGTCTGTCCCCTTTATGCAGACTGCATACCAAATAAAATATTTTAATACTTTATACAACACTTATTAAAAATCTTTAAAGCTACATCTTTACCTCTTTCAGAATTGTTTGGGTATGAAAGTAAAAACACGTATTTTTGATATTTGCCGAAAATTTTTAAAAATATGAATATGCAGCGCTCGCTGTTCACTCTCTATTTACTAATGTATGAAAAATGATAAAAATCGAAGAAACTGAATTATACATGAACAAAAGCAAACGGTTTCTTATTCAATGAATGAAAATAAGTAGCGAAATTTTTTATCGTTCGAAATTACAATACAATTTAAGTGGAAACTTCGATCGAATGCCATAATTTGGGCCCTGGTTTCTAATCACCCTTATTTTATGTTTCGATTCAGATGATGGTATGGACTGAATCCAGGCTCTAGACAGCTTGCCGGTATTCCTCAAGAGAATTAAGTGGGATAAAATAGAGCATATTAGGCAATATCGGATGCACTTTCGTTGGACAAATGAAAACACTTTACTGTTTTTTGCAAAACGTTATAAAATTCATATTAAATGAATTCGACTTGATTTGGATTATTTGTTTTCGTTTCAATTTATTTTCTTTCACTTTTATGTATTCTGTATTACGATCTTGACTACATTTTATCAAGTTTTTTATTTACTAACGGAAAGTTCTTGGATTTTTTTCGTTTAAAAAACTTTATAATTAACAAACTGTTAGCCCCAACTTACACTAGGGACATTTCTTGCCGGACATTTCTTGAATTCTCTTTTAATTTTACCTAAAGCGTTTACATATGAAACATTAGAAGTCAGACAGAAATTAATACTTGTTTGTAAACTACGAAAAGTAAGAAAGAGAAATGAAAAAATGTCCAGTACAGATAGTCATGTACCTACGGGTGAGTTCCAAAACGTCAGTTGCAAGGCAACTCGCTTTTTTAAACGCATTCTACAATGCAACCGTGTAAAATTTTAGAATGTTATCTGTCCCAAAGTGCATCAAAACAGTTACCGATGCGTTCACAATGACCAAACTGTGCATTGTTAAACTTTATGGTACATTTTTTACTTCGACTGCAAAGTATTATGATGTTTTGGAACTCAGCCTACATGTACTACACACTTTACCTTTTCGACCCCTCGCCATCAAACTTCGTCTGTCCGGCAAGAAATGTCCCTAGTGTAAATTGGGACTTAGGGTGTCCGCCGGACAGGTATACAGCTTTGTTTTGCCGCCATTTAGGTAAACATTAGTCTTGACAGTTTATATTTGACAGTCGTGAAGTAGACACGTGGCAAATTTATTATGGAAAAATATTCGATAAACCAACGTGTTTTAATCGTTAAAACATTTTATTAAGATCAATCATCGATAACTGAGACGATGAGAAAGTAACGTGAAATTTTTGAGGGAAACAACGCGCCAAAACATACCCAGGGGTGTTCTTTAAATCGAAAACGCAAATCGCAAGAATTTTAAACGTCGTTTTTTAATAAGATTTCTGTAATAAAAGAATTTTATGAAGAATATTATACAAACAAATATTACTCTATTAAACAGCATTTTATAACAAAAATTATAAAAATTTGATTAAAAGTGAATTAAAAACATCTTCCAAATTCTTGCGTTTTGCGATTTCGATTTCCAGAACACCCCTGACTATTTATCGTGTAGCAAATGATTTCGAAGAAAGAGGAGAAAGAAGGGCCCGAGCATGGACCACAACGTACTGCAAGATCGGCTGAAAACAAAGTGGTATACCTTCCCGGCGGGCACTCTGTATGTAATTTTTTCTACTTAATTTTAAATGTTTTATTTAATTTTTTTACTTATCAAAAACAACGACATTTGAACCTTTCAAAATGCTTGCAAATTTATTTAATAAATTGTTTGACTATAAATATTTAAATTTTGCTTAATTAATTTATGTATTTATCACTCTTTTTCTTAATTAAACTTTTTTTTAAATGTTTACAAGATTGCTTATTTTTCTGTTCCGATTGCGTACCTACGTTTCATAGCAAAACTGTTAATCTCGTATTTTTCTTTCGATTCAGTTTTTTGTTGAAATACCTTTTTCGATTGTTGCGTAACTGAATGCGGGAACGTAATCGAAATGCAGAATAAGGGTGAAAAGGCTTTAATCAAATTTAAAATGTGATAATACTGGGGTGTTCTGCAAATCGAAAACGCTAAACGGAAGAATTTGGAAGTTGATTTTTAATACACTTTTAATCTAATTTTTACAGTTTTTGTTATAAAATTCTGTTTAGTTGGCTGCTGGCAACGTCGCTGATGTTAAAATATAAAATTTATTTTTTATATACTGAACTGAACTTGGGTTGCTTTTCATAATAGGCCCAAGTGTTCCGTGGTCTACCAGACTCAGATACCAAATTTAATTCTCTTTTCATTGTTCATTTGAAACTTCAGTATTAACAAAAAATATATATATCGTTACCTAAAACGCAAAAGGGCCTAACTGATCAAAAATTGCTTTTTATTGATTCTGATGTATCGTATCAACACAAATGTTAGATACGGCCATTTGCGTTTTAGGTGTACCTATATATACATTTAATTTAAAAAAGAATTGAATGAGACCAGTTGCAAGGGATGAAAATAATTCTATCAAATAAAAATACTTCCTGCCTGTTCGTCGATTTCGAACGAAGATTTTGTTCGTTTATTTTAAATCTTAACAAAAAAAAAACGTAACGTCTGAAGGAATACAAGTCTTCGAAGGGACACGCACTTTGTTCGTTACCACGACAATCGGTTCGACGCACCGGAAAGACTCAAAGTTCCACGAACACTGGCGAAAGATTGTCAACTCTCAGTATCAACGAGTATTGTTGCAGTTGAAACAGATAATATCCTCCTTTAAATACATAAAACTAGTTAATATTGGGAGCAAATTAGAAGTTACATTGTTAAAATTAAATGTGAAAAAGAACAAAAAAACTCAAATATACATATGAGCATTTACTGACAATCGCAAAGCACTGAGTATTAGCGATTCTGACTTGAAATCGCATAAAAGGTATTCTGTAATTCGTAAACGCAAGGAGTTTAGCTACTTAAACTTTCAAAATATGCTCAAGGGAACTAGAATATTTTTAAAAAACTACGGCAGATCACAAGCAAAATGCACGATTTCAGAACACCACAAAGTAAATCTGGCGATTTGCGATTACAAATCGTGCGATTGTCAGAACATAGCCGAAAGATTAACTTTACTTGCAAATCATACAAAAATTTTCATAATTTAAAAAGGGAACCGCTGTCAATTTACCATCTAAACTAATACTAACTAAATGTCAATAAAATTAAAATATTGAATTTTCAAAATCTTTTAAATGTTAAATTTTTTTATTGGTAAGAGGACATTTTTAACTAAATTTTACTCATTTTTAATTAATTGTGTAATTTATTTTCATTTATTGTTTTTTTTTAATTATTATTAACTTTTCCTTTTTTTTAAATTTATATATTTATTTTTTCTTTTTTTGAATTTTCTTCCGTTGCAATTTATCTGCACATTCCTTTGGAATGCCTTAAATTTACATGTATGTATTTATATCTAATATTTAATACAACTATGGCTATTAAAAAATTAAAAAGAAAATTTCATTATTGTATCATTATATTAAGAGATATATAAAAACTGGATTTGATTTTTGTAAAAAAAATTCAAATGTTCAAGTAATAATTTGAATCGTTTAACAATTTCTTTATATAATTAAATGCATATTATTTATCATATCATAAAAATTCATTATATTAATCATCAGCATTGTTGATGTTTACAAATTAATAAAAGTAGTTATAATTATTAAAAAAAAAAATAATCTAACTCATAAAAAATTACAGTCTCACTGATTAATGATAATAATAATAAAATATATGTATAATTCCACGCCTCCATTGCTGGTTCGATTAACATTTGGTCGGTCATAAAGGACATTAGCCTGCTGTTACAATTTTAACCAACTCAACTAAACTTTGCCTTGGAGATATTTGTAGGTAATACATATAATAATTTGTAAATATGAAAACATTTTGGGTCTATCTAAAAGTAGTTGGTACTAAATTTAAATTGAAATGTCAATTTTAAAGCTGTTGCCTTCACGATAAACAACCTCTAATTACTGTACTCATCATTGTTGTCAACAATATCTTTAATTCAACTTTCAGTTATCATTATTATTATAATTTTTTTTTTTTTTTACTTTTCCATCCATTGCAATGTAAATGACTCTACTTTTATATTTTGTTTTCTTACATTTAGTAAATTAGAGTTTGACAAAAAGAAACACTAAGTAAAATGAGAACGTATACCTATATAAGTATTTCTTTAACAATAAATATATAAAACTGTGATGGCTCTTTTCGAATTTTTAGCTTTCGTTGCGTTCCGCTGTGTTTATTTGCATGCGATACCTCCTCCTTTTTTGTTCACCATTCTTTAATTGATTAAAATTAACACCAATACTCCATAGACACGTGTTGCTTAATGAGAATACATCAGCTTAAAACTGAATTTCAATATAGATCACTTAGTCCTGATCTGAAGCGCCAGGATAATAATATGGAGGTGGGCGTTCATATTCAGATGCAGGAGGTGCCATTGGTGGGTTTTGATATCTGGGTGGACCGCCATCCCAATGCCTAAATAGAAAAAAAATAAAAAAAACAGGTTATTTCGTAAACATTTGTATGCAAAAATTTATTTATTTATTTATTGTATGTACATTTAAAAATTAGGAAACTTTCAAACAGTTTTTTTTAGTAAAGAGCAGAAAAGCTCGTATCTGTTAGTTCTCAGTAATAATTTACAACATACATATTTATACAAATTGTTTTAAACATATGTATATTTGATTTCAATATTTCTTATACATACATTCATATCTTAATTGACTTGAACGATACGAGTAGATTAAAATAATAATTACAAATGATAATTAACAAATTCGTAAGAGTTGAAAAAATTACCTCTCGAAAAAATAAAAATCCAAAATAATTTTTATTTTTGCTCAAAAAAAAAATGTATACTTGGTCGAAATATAAAAAATTTTATAAAGCTTTCTTATTTGGTATACTTGAATCGAATTTCCGACATTTACTTCTATATATGTATATCAGAATGTACTAATAAAGTGACCTCACAAGCGCAGTGATTTTCTTCGTGTGTGAAGTTTGTCGTCATTTTTTTTTTTTTGTTTATTTACATTTTTTATAAAGGCATTTTGACATTTGCCGTAGCAATTCTAGCAACAAAATGCCTGTTGTATTTTCTATTGTTTCATTGTTGTAGTACTGAGGTCAATTTGTTAATACATTTTGATGTATATGCTACTTTTGTTTTAAATTCATGATTTTTATTTTTATGGCAGAAATAACTGACATTTTCTGTTATTATAAAAGTCATAATTGTTACGTTCCCTGATAGAAACATATCAATGAAAAATGTTAAATTTTAAACAAGTTAGAAAGTATAGTCTGTCAAACCCAACGATTTAATACCCTACACCCCAGTATATAAAGATATATTGTCCGGATTGCACCCTATTAGGGACCCGTGACCAATCATGGATCAGGCAAAACTAAATTATGTTCTGAGGTTAAGATTTATATATCGTCACCTAAAAGACGAAATAACCTATCTGCAGTTTTCAAAAGTTTACAGGAGAAGGAAAAAACGTTATAAAATTGGAACTATTAACGATATTTTTTTGTGCGTAACGGTCCTCTAGGTAGAAAAACTTTGTCATTTGTAATATTATATGTTCAAAATTTTGCACACATATGCGTTATGATATAAGGAATAAAAATCCATAAAAAAAATCAAATTTGAAATTTTTACAGATAGGTTATTAGGTCTTTTAGATGACGATATGTAAGTGTTATTTGTGCTGCAAATTCAGGGATGGTGTGAAATCTAATTATTGTCAAAATTAGAATGAAAAGCGACAAAAAATTTAATTTGTTGTCACAGAAACAAATCTTATCGGTTTTATGTTCGATTTTTGGTTTAAGCGGTTAAATGTTGGCGCATAATATAAATGAAATTAAATTTTATAATAATGTTTTTTTAAGGCAAATAGTAGAAAACAACAAGACAATTGTTCTTAAATATCCGTTGAATCGCCTTTTTGAAGCAGATGAATTTAAAATGTCTAGCAATATTTGGAAAGCCCCTTTATTCAAACAATAATTGTGTCGTTCCGGAAAGACCTAGTTCTATTGAACGATTCTCTTATAGGAACGGTGCGGACTTTTTCAATAGTTCTTTTTTTACCGTTCCTCGTTCCACAATTGCAATCCGTTGGAATATCACATTTGTTTCGTACAATTATTTTTGTACATTTGATTTTTTGTGTAGCGATCAGTGTTGCCGACGGTCGTTTAGTCGTGTATCTTGACATATACAAAATATCGTAATTGAATCAATTACATACAAAAGTAATCCACAGCAAGATATTTTATCAATATTTTCAACCGTTCGCCACAAGCCACGTCATACAGGTACAGTAGTAATTATTTGTTGCTCGTTCCTTGTTCAGTAAGTGTTAACAGTAAAAAAAAACAGGAACGATTAACGAATGGAACGACCTAGTTCCTTTAATCGGATCGGTCGGAACATTTCCACATAACGAACGGTTCAAACGGTATTTGCTTATGAATCAGCATTTCGACCCATATCACAATGCCTACATACGCTGCCTCCGGCAGTTCAAATGGATTGCTATAATCCCTCAATATTTTTCGTTTTCTTTTTTACTAGAATATCATTTTAAACTAATACGACGACTATAATAAAAAAAAAAACCAAAATGTTCTGTATATAATAACGAACAAAAAAACAGCTGATTCGAACAAGGGTTTTGTTTATTACTGAATTAAGGCGAAACTAAGACAGTTTTAATTATTTAAATAACAACATCTATATGAGATCTGTTCATCTTAAAACGTTTTTAGGGTCCTATGAGCAATTTTGTACATACATATATTTATAATATCCTTTAACTGTGGGTGGAGTGTAGTTTCAGTAATCGTTTGATTTCGTGCGATATGTGTGAATGTACATACATAGCAAAAAAATGTATGCCTTGAGCAACCAGCTTTACCATTTGTCAAGTTTTCCCTGTTTTTACAAGTTTTTGTAGATGCCAAAAAATTTTTAATTTAACATTTTTTTATTTTTTCGAATTAATTCTATGAGCTTAATTTCAGTTATGTATTTTATAAAGCTTTTTTTTTGTAGCGGCCCAGAAAATGCATTACATTCTGCTGGTGTCTAACAATTGTAAATTTTTTCTGTACATACAATAATACTTCATTGAATAGGACTATAACAAAAAAAAAAGCTTTATAAAATACATAACTGAAATTTAGCTCATAGAATAAATTCGAAAAAATAAAAAAATGTTGAATATAATAAAGTAACCTATGAAAGAAAATAATTCCCAGTTCTAGTTTTTAATTTATTTAAAAAACTCATGCTTTTCAGGAGCAAAATTTTTAAGAAACAGACACCAAATTGCATTTATTTTTTTAAAAAAATCACATTTTTTTGTAGAAAAGAAAACACCATAAAATTTGCATTATATTGGATTAAAAAAAATGTGATATGATGATTTCATACAATTAAACGATTTTATATTTTCTCACTCCTTTATTACTGCAAAAGTTTTTGGGTATTTAAAAAAGGATGTTGTGATAGTCTAAGGTTTTTTCATATTTAAAAAATTAGTTTATTAAATTTTGCAGTTACGAATATCTTCAGCAAATGTAGGGCGTCTTTTTTCAAAATTTAATTTAAACAAAAATAGTGTTTGAACAAATTAGAAGTACCAACTTTATATGGTATTTTACGAACAAGACTTTTTGAAAATAAAATATCAGCGGTTGTAGAAACTTTAAGCAATCAAAAGAATTAGCTTTACAAATAATAAATGTGTTAATATGAGATATTTTTAAAAGATCTTGTAATTTGAGTTTTATTTAATGTATTATTATTATATGTTATGTTTTTTTAATAAATAGTTGCTTGTAAATTATTTTTTATTTAATTTGTTAAACTATTAAATAAAACAAATTCCTAATACTTATTTTGGTATTTTCTTTTAAAAATTTGGCAGTTTTGTAAAAAAAAAAGTTTTTTTTTTAGAAAACAAGTTTTTTTCTGAGAATAACTGCTGGCCATGACATAGTAGATATTATAAAAGTAATATTTGCCAAATGTTATCTAATTTCCATAATGAACATTTTTGGGCAGCGTTATTTGTGTGTGTGCTATGTCCAATATGAACCGAATTTAAAAAAATTTGGCAAGACGATTTATGTTGCAACAAGACTTTTTTGGACAAAATTTAATCTAAATGATAACAAATTAAGGTATAAAAAGGCATAACTGTTCGTAGGGGGACAATTTAAAATTATGAAACGATTCTCATAATTTTCAATAGGATTCGTTTTTATGACAATTGAAAAGTATGTATCAAATTTCATAAAATTATCTTTAAAATTGCGACCTGTACTTTGCGCACAAGGTTACATGGACAGACAACCAGCAAGCCAGCCGGACGATGTCGTGGGTTAGACCACTAGCATAAAGTCATCTCCACTATTGTGGTGTGGGTATAAAATAAATTATCATGCCAGTTTCAAAAAATCTAAATGGATATCACAGCACGTTGTTCTAAAAGGATAGGATAATTTCCATTTATGTCGAAGATATTTTTGTGAACATTTTTTTAAATATTAATTCATTATAGTTTAAAATGATGCAGTTTTTATTGGAATAAGCGTTAAGTAACATCAAAATGTTAGTGCTAATAACAGAAAGTTTGTAAATATTTAAAATATGACCATGAAGTGTTAAAAACATATGATTTGATTGATATGTATATGTATGCAATTACAATTAAACATGAAATAACAAATTGTACGAATGTGGTAAATTAACTATTAAATAAAAAATAAACTTGTGAAAGCACACAAAAACATCATTGATCACATCATACCACATAAAACAGACCCACACACTGTGGTGGCTTAGTTTTGAAAAAAAAAAAATTAATACCTAAAAGAAACCATCTGCCGACAATGCTTTTGGTCTTGTATCAGTAGCCTCAACCACAATTCTAAGTGTAAAAAAATTAAAAAAATACACGTATATATAAATTAAAAATTAAATAAAAATAATAATAATATGTATTATCATGTATATAATATGCATGTTTGTAAATATGTAAAATATTAAATTGTTACGGTTTGAAAAGAATTTAAATGCACTAAAAATGCTTAAAAGCTATTTCATTATTCGTATTGTAACTACTCGTCTGAATCCATTTTCAAATATATAAAAAGTTTATTTAGGAAAAAGTAACAAATAAAAGAGCATTCCCAGTTAGTTATTAAAACACATTAAAGGAAAATTTATTGAACGATTACAAGCTGTTAAAATCATTCAACATTCGAGAGAAAAAAATATTAATTAATTAATAAAAAAAAGGAATGAGTAGATATTTCAAGGGATGGATGGGCGTTGCGGTATTCTTTTAACATAAAAAACTTACTTGGGTGCCATGTCACTGTAACGCGTATCACGTGCACCAGTTGCTGCCGGTGGGATTCCGTGAGAGGTTGATCCTACGGGATCCTCATAATAATCACGACGACGGCGATCTTTATTCTTGCGTCGTTTATTTTTTGGACCACTATACATGTAAAGGACAAAAACATAACATATAAAAAAATGTAATGAGTTTTTACGAATAAAAGAATAAAAAATAAAAATTAAATACACAGTGTTTAGATAGAGTAAATTAGTAACTTAAAAATAAATGGAACATAATTACTTGGTGAAATAGAATAATATTACAATATTAAATGTATACATGTATATGAAAACAATCATGAATTATTTATTTTCACACATAACACATGATCATTTTTCAAAACAATTATTAAGATTGCACTAGTTTTCTTCTTTTTTTTGGAAAAAATAGCAAGTTTGCATAGAAGAGTTGCAGTTGTTTTAAAAGAAAATATTAAAAATGGAAATGATTAACTGAAAAACGATATTAAAATCACTTACTTTGCCAATGGAATGTGATCACGCTCACTGTAAGCATCATACAAATACTCCCTGAAAAGTTATTTGTTTTAGTTTATAATACAAAATTTTCAACATACGTTCGCAAATAAAAAAATATGACTACATGTTAACAATCAAAGACTAAATGTTGAACAAAAAATAAGCTACTGTTTAATCATTCAATAGAAATGCCATAAAATGTGATAATTACTGCCATAAATCTACAACAATTCTTTGTGGATCATTGCGTTAATTCAAGCAAAAGCATTTACATTTGATTTTACTTACGATTCGACCAAGGGGCCAGGATATGGATCAGATTTTTGATATAGACTAGACAGCTTAACAGCAACAATTAAAGTTGGCAGGAAAAGTAATACACACCAGAACACACCAGCCCAGAAACCATTCTGTAAATATTGAAAAGCATGTTTATAACTAAATATGAAAACTTTTATATGAAATGTTTGGTTAACTTACCAAAGGATCAACAATGCTATTACAAGTGGCCACAATTCCAGCCTCGTACACTTTAGCCATTGGAGCGCATATGCCAATCCTTTTCTCCACTGATGAAACGACCATTTCCAAATAACGTATTATTTCACCTGCAAAATGATTTGTGAAACTTTCTGCTGTAGCTTTGACAAATGCTCGGCCGTCTTTTTGTATAAAAGCTTGAGCTCTCTCGATTTCCTGTACAAGCAATGGTATTGAGTCTTGAAATGGACGGTCTTTATAACTTAGAGTTTTATCTAAATCTTGGGCCAGTTTAATTAACTCAGATGATTGATTTTTCATAGGTATAACAAGATTTTGATCATAAGTCTCTAAATGCAAGGCTTGATTTCGCAATGATACTTGTACGTCTTTCATGTCTGGACTTATGATCTTTTTGGCAGTTTCTCGCAACTGAATAGCAATTTCAGCAAGCGAATGTTTAGTGATGTCATCATTTAAATTATCTACAAAATGACTGGAATCAAAATCCTTCAAAGCGGATTCTTTTAAGCTCAAAATACGTTGTTTGTCTGCTTCAGATAAAATCTCTACTCCTTTGTCATCAAAATCGATTCCTTGAACAAGATTCTCAAGAGTTTGATTAATTTTATAATGCGATGGATATTCATTGATTTCGTTTATATCGACAAGATTTTTAATGTGCAAAACTTCGTAAATAGTTTGATTACTTTGACAGGCGGCTATGACATGAGATATTCTGAACGGCGGCAGTTTTCCTGAGGCAGCTTTGCCCTGTATTTTAGATGGATACATAAGTTCGTTTAAATCAATTAAGCTGTCGTATTTCGCAAAGATGGCATCAGTTTGTGGTTCCCTAAGAATAAAGATATACAATATTCATACATGCATACATATTTATATTCTTTCGAACCATAGAAATAAAATTAAACTTACCGTAGTGGCACACAAACTCCTCTATATGCAACAATGCCAATTAGGAAATGAATCAAAGCAATTAATGTTACTGCTGAAATCGTCATGAAAATAATTGCAACGGCACTAAAATTAACAAATAAAAAAATTTATTCAAATTTATAAGTTACTATCTGTTTGGTCCCGGCGCGGCTCGGGATTTTCTAAATAAAAAAAAATTAAATACTGGAGAATTCTGTTAAAAACTTGACCCCAGCGCTATCTACCATCAATAAAAAAAAAATTTAAATATAACGACAACAGCGCCACATATCGGGAGTTTTTTATAAACCAACGTTTGCAAATCGGTTGAGTGGCTCTCGAGTTACAAAATGACGAACATAGGACAACTTATTTTTATATTTTTATATGTTATTAAACCACCTACATATATTTTAAATTATAAAAAAATTATATTTAGGATGCTATTTTTGGAACAAATGAACTTGTCGTTGGTTAAAGGTAGGAGTTTATTCGACGTATAATCGTTTTTCATTACTTCAACTTTCCTTTAACGTACCAGGTAGGATACATGTTCCTTTAACTTATCGCTTAAGTAAAGTCCTTATAATAAAAAACTTGTCATTCTTACTTTATTAACTAACGACAAGTTGTATATAATGAACCTTAAACATTTGTTACTTTATTTAACTTAGTTAGGAATAAAAAAAGAGTAACTTACAACATAAGGAATCTGGAACCTGAACCCTTATTGCAGCAATCATCACCATAACCATCTGGACGTTTACCGCATATTCCACACAGTAACGCAGCAACTAAGCAAATTAAAACCTTTAAAATAAATCAAAAATAAGCATGTTTTTAAATAAATCAAAAACGATTAAAAATGAAATTTACAACAATTTCAGATAATGCTTATATTTTTAAACGAATTATTAACTTACTAATAATAAAATTGAGCATACACCAATGCCCATGTAGAATCGATATGGACCATATTCGGCGCGATAATTTTCAGCTATATTAGTATATTTATTTGTGTTTGTTCCAATAAGTTTAGAAACCTTTTGTAATTCAGTTTTAATGTCATAAGAAGCTTTTTGCAAGCCTTCCCCTATAAATTTTAAAAATTGAAAAACAAATTAATAAAATTAAGCTTAAATTTTATAATAAGAGGCCATACGAACCGGCTTTTGTAATGGCATCAACTATTTGAGGTGTGTAAATGGCAATTGTATCGTTAAGATGCTTACGCATGGCTTTTAAAGCTTTATTACCGCGCTCACCAGCTGAGGCTATGTCATCGTTAATTAATTGTTCTAAGTTTTCAATTATAATTGTCACATCAGGCAGCTTAAAAAGTAAGTAAATAATATGTACACATTAATACTTATTTTAAATGCAAGCTTAAAATAAAAACTTAAAATTTACATAACTATCTTACAATTATTATTATTTTGAGCCATACCTTAGGAAAATAACGATCTACCATCTTTATTTATTAATTTTGAGCAGCATTAAATGTTAAATGTAATACATACTATTATTTTTTTATTCTTATATTTAATATAAAATAAACTAATTTGTTTTGTTTTGTCATATTAATAAAACTCACCTGATCGTAGTGTATTCCATTTGCATCCAATTTGCCAATTTCATATCTATTCAAGACGTCTTTGCATGATTGGTCTGAACATTTATTAAGCATAACCAATAAATCTCGTTTAACACCACGTAATCCTGCAAAGTCGATTAATTTTAATATGAAAAGTTTATGTAAACTAAGAAAAAGTATATGTACCATCGCTTAATTGAGATGCATACACCCTTAGATCATTTGTTATTAATTTCATTTTCTGCAATTTTTGTTGTAGATCTGGTAGTTTCTTAAGGAAATCCGTAAGATAACCCACCGATACAGCCATCGATTTTTGTTCTAACTGAGTGATAATGAAGTCAGATGTTTCTGTAATAGATTTAAATTATTATAAACAGTGAATTTTTTTTTAAATCAAAATAAATACCCCTTAATATAAGTTCCAGTTGATCTGATAGTTGTTTGTAATTGTTTACTAAAACATATTCCAACTGTTCGGATGTAACCTCTAAAAATGTTTGCGTGTCATTGCTGCCAGAACGAACTACGGCAGTGCTATCATCGATACCATATTGCATGTAGCTATTGGTGGCAAATGCAACAATAACGCCAAATCTATTGATAAGTTAATTAGGAAAAAATTTTTTTATAAAAAAATATACAAAAAATGGCTTTTAAAATCAAAATACTAACAATATTCCAGTTGCCAAGAGTATTAAAAAGAACCCTAGAAAAACTCGGCGACAAGTGTCATGTTTTTTATCAAATGGTTCCGAACGACCACCACAAGCACCAGCACAGCGACAACAACAGAAGCATAAACTAAAAGTAAAAAAACGTTTAAAAAATTTGTAAATACATTATTTTTGTTTCATTTTTATATACACAACTTACCCGATTATGGGCATTGAGGCCACTAGAATTCCCACCAACAAAACAATTAATATAATTGGCCAATAATGTATTATTAAATCGGCCCATTCATTGTTTTCAACTTTTGGACCCAATTGTAATTTTGAATCTTTAAACTCCAAGTATCCTGTTAATATTTAAAAAAATAATCGTTAGCCATTTTATATCCTATTTAAAAATTTAAGTTAACCTACCATCTGGTATTGGTTTTTCTCCTCTTGTTAAGAACCACATTACACTCTGTGTGATATCATAAAGTGGCTTCATGCCACGAGCATTATAGTCTGTTAAACTTTTGTATGTTATATTCTTAGACCATTCAGTATATTTTGTAGGCTTCAAATTCAATTTAGTATTCATGTCAAAGGCGCTTGTTGTTTTGCACAAACTACCAATAATCAAAAACAACAAACAAATGCTCATCATGTTCCATAATGACTTTATCTGAGTAAATCGTGTATGATTAATATCTAAAGTTTTCTGTGTCATTTTGATAATTCTATTTTTGTGAAACTATTAATGTCGTCTTTTTCTATTTATTGAAGGAATGTTAGATTTCGTAATGACTGATGCTGCACACTAGCGTTAAATTAAAGCTTAATATTTTCTTCTATTAAAAGCATTTGGCAATGTGAGGTTTTCAACACTATCAGTATATCCATTAGGAAAGAACTGAAAATAAAAGATTGAATTATAATTTATTAGTAAATTCGAATTCACATGGCCTGTCATAACTTAAGTTGCATTTAATTGTTTATATGTATATTTAAAAGATTGAGAAACATTTTTTTTAATTGCTATAGATTGTTTTAGGATTTGTGTTTTGAAAGCTTTAACCAACAAGGATTTGATAAAATTACAATCGACATGTTCATTTCTCACTGTTTTATAAATCAGTTAATAATTAAAAAAAATTTGTTTGTGATGCTAAATTAAAAGCTAATTTTTAAATTAGTTTCGTTGTTAATTTTTAGTTAAAATGTCTAATAATACATTACTCGCTACTATCGAAAAAAAGAGAATTTTTTCAAGAAATGGGTTAATTTTTTGAGATTATGAAACAAAAGTTAGTAAAAAAAATGGGACACTACTGTAAAACAAGGAGGATCTATAAATTATAAGCCAATTTTTAAAAAACCTGACCTCACAGTATTCAATGCCAAATTTAAATAAATGATCATTATTTGTTGCAGAAATGTTATAAGGCGTATTAAAATGGTTTTCAGGAGAGGATTTAATGTTTGATCTATCGTAAATAATGGATCGTTCATCAAAAATTTGGTAAAGGGATTTCTACTATTAAAAAACAAGGATAAGATCAAATTTCAACACAGTAGATCACCATTTTTTAAATATAATAAGGGTAATCACGATGGGCATTGTGCAAATTTGCAATGTGTAAATTTGCAGTGCATATTATGATTGATCGTGAGCATACCACTTTTATTTTTTGTGCAAATATGCTATTATTCTAAAAAAATTTTCTGGCAATACTAAAAACTTCTGGCAGCACTATAAAAAAAAACCTGCATTAAAATTAAAATTAAAATAAATTTTTTCTTTTTAATTAATTTAAATTTAATTCTTTATTTTATATTAAAACCCACGAAAATGTTCAATTCAAAAGTTTCCTTAAAAACAATATGGCTGCTAATACGTCAAATGTTATTGTTTACATTTGTTTGCAACAGAGCAAATATGCACTACTAAATTTGCTCATGGTTTTCTTAGTGCAAACGAAGTATAATAGAGCAAATTTCAAATACGTACATTTTGTTGTTGTGTTGTGTAAATGAGTGTATTTTTGCACGCATTTGCACACTTTGCACTACCAATCGTGATTTCCCTTATTGATTCTTAAATTGCCGCTTAATATGGCAGCTATGACAAATTATGGACCGATTATCACCACACAATTACATGGTGTTGTTCAAGCCACATAAACCTAAATAGGCCCAAATTTTACCACAATATCTACATTTATTATGTTTTAGTCGTATTTTAATGATTTCAAAGAGTGGTCTTTAAATGGGGCATTAACTTATTAAACGATGACAGCCCACATTTTACTTCAATAGCATTATTCGTACGCCTAAAACGTACTTAAGTGATTTCCGAGAGTGGGCTTTAAATTAATGAAATTTAGCAGAGTAATCACCAGGGCAAGTTTTTTACGGCATTTCTGCCATTTCTTCAATTATTTCGTTAAAAAGCCATTTTTGGTCTCTTTTTGCAACCTATGAGACATTTTCAAATAAGCTTAGCGAATATGAGGCAGAATGTATTGGAAATGCTAAGCAAATATTGCAATAATCAGACGTAAAAAGTGACTAAAGGCTCAGTTAGCCGGAAGTAAGATGTTACGTCTCAATCTATAAGAAATAGATTGACCTTACTTTTTACGCTAATGTTAAGTTACTGCTACTCCCGTCTAACTGAGCCCTAAGTGTACATAAAAGAGCACTTTCAATGCATCTGCTCAAGTCTCTTGAAATTAGAAACAAAAGGGCTTTCTATAAATAAAAGTTTCGACTTAATTGATAGTGCTAAGTAAAATAAAAAAAATTCAGTAAGAAAGACTTTTTTGAAAAATTTAAAAAAAGTCGTATATCGTTACACCGGATTACAAGATTAAATAAGAAATAGTAAATAGAAAAAGAGAAAATAAGAAATAGTATATGTGAGTAGTTAAAAAAGTTAACAATTCCATAAAAGCGGCCATTTATTTGTTTTTCAAAATGCCTCCCTAAGCCATTATCAATCTCGTACAAAACTCCGTAAGTTACGCGCAATTTATGGTTAATTAACCAATTTTCTTAGAATTTTGTTTTTTATCTTAGCGGTGTTTGCAAGTGAGACGGATAAATTTATTGACTATCTTTCTCCATCTGAACTATTTGCGTTCAAATGTGCTCCAGTTACATCTTGCGATGTTGAAATCAAAACTTAATAAAATACAAGTTTCTTAAAAACCAACAGTTTTACCATTTTGTGCCATTTTTCGTTCCATTTTGCCAGCCATTTTTAGCCATGTTTAGTGCCATTTTAAGCTTGCCCTGGTGATCACTATGGCGTGAAATTTCATTAAAATTCATGTTATTCCTCGAACATTTAAATACTAACGGCCTAAGTTATAAATATAGAAGGATTTCCTACGAAAATTTGTTAAATACACCTTTTATAAACCTGTTTTATTTTTTAAAACAGAGAAGGAAGTGAATAAGTTATTTATTCGAATCATAATTTTCGCCAAAAAAGGCATCGATTTGTTTGTGCATTTTATTTTTTGCATATTTTATCGTAAATGCATTTTTGTCATACATATGTATGTATTGTTTAAAATGCATATAAATAAATATGTGTGGCTTGCTTTAAACAAAATGTTTCTTTATTTAAGAAAATGTTACTAAATACAAAAAAATTAAGTTAAAATCAAGAAATTATTTTTAGATTTTCTTGTTTGAAGAAACGAAATTTATTACTTAAGAAAATTAACTTCTTTCCGTTTACCGATAGCTAAAGGTAACACACGGCATATATGTATTTCGCAGTAGAAATTTGATAAATCAGATGTAAAAAAACATGTCGTGTACGGCAGGCTTTACAGATTTTGTACGACTGTAATAATTATACTATGATAAAAAAAAACTTTAAAGAACTACATGTATTAAAGTTAATGAATATTTAAAATATGTATAAAATTTGCTCAAAATTTGTATATTAAAACAAAATAAATACATACAAACAATTGGCTTAACATTTCCTCCCATAAGAAAAAAAAAATAACAATACGATTTATATTAATACAATTAACTATAAAATATAATAATAAAACTTTTAAGTCTGTTATCAGTTTACACATTTGTCTACATGTATGTAAGTTACCACATGATAACTCACCTACACACGACAACCAACTGTAAATAGGCAATGAAAGTAACACCCGTTGGTGTTAAATTGAATTTCGACATGAATTGGATGCGATTAGAAAACTATTGACAATTTAATTGGTTAAATAAAAATAAAAAACCCTAAATAAATATTCTAACGTGTTATATGATAGTGTAATTTAGCTATGTATATTAACACATCCGTAGGATGGCACTATTAAAAAATCCATATGATTTTGGAACTACCAACCTTCAGATGATGTCTGTCAAAATTTAATGGCAATTCGTTTATTATGTAGTGAACAAGTTACAGCTGCTTAAGTGACGCTACTTTTACGAATTTTAAAGCAATGGATTCAAAGCAATTTCGTGTATTGATTTTTCTTTGTTTTATAGTAGAAAAAACCAGGGCTGTGGAGTCGTCCGAAAAAAGTACTAACTCCGACTCCGACTCCAAATGATGAAATTTTTTTAGTGCGACCGTACCGTACTTTTATTTCTTTCTTTTATTACAAAAATCTTATTTAAAAACGACTTTTAAAATTCTTGCGTTTTACGTTTGCGATTTCCAGCACACCCCTGTATATGAAAAGCACTCAGCCCATCGCCTGTCAACAGCACATAAGAGCAGTATTCATAAACCATTTATTTAAATTTTAAATGTGTTTTAAGAAGATAATTTTTATTTTGGAAATTTTTTTTAAATTTTTTATGCCGAAAAACTTTGGAGTCGGAGTCGCGAGTTTTTGTGGGTACTACGACTCCGACTCCGGCACAAAAAGATCAACTCCGACTCTTCAACTCCGACTCCGACTCCACAGCCCTAAAAAAAAATTATTCCAGTAAAAGCTTGGCTTGATAAGTTTTATTCGAACTCTGCTCCATCGAGACTACTGTTAGGGAAGTGATTTGCTGACTTTCAAAGTGGTCGTACAAATGCCGATAACACCGAACGCTTCACAGTGGGAGATATTGAATAAAAGGTCATCCTGACGTGTCTATAGACACGAAACCTAAAACCTCATTTCGAATACAAGTCCTTAATTGTCACCTGAAATTTTATTTCAATCGGTTAGTTAACAAAATACAGAACTATTTCCATTTTTTCCGTTTTCTTTTCGAAACCTTTTACTGTGAGCTCTGGTCGCCCAAAGGTGGTGATACCGGAAAACATCAAAAAAGATCACAAAATCGTTTTGTTGCAGACCGTAAAGTGAAGTTGCAGGAGAAAACTGATAGCTTAAAGATATCGAAGAATTATGACTGCTTTATTTTGCATGAACATTTGTCTATTAAAAAGCTGTTTTCGAAATGCATGTCAAGTTATTTATTTTACCAGAACAATGCGCCATGTCACAAGTCGTTGGCTGCCATGATCAAATTGCAAGAATTACACTTTCAATTGCATCCGCACATACCGGACTAAATCTTAAAGCTACATGCTATTATATGCGAAAGGTACAGGTAACATAAGATCTTGTGTCCTAGCTAAAAACTCGTTGAACATCTTCATTCTTTCTGATTACAGTGATGAAGACACGACAACGGTTGCTCTGGAGTTGGTCTCGGGCTATATGGCGCATGATTACGGACTAGACCCACCCAATAGGCTCATCCGTGATGCTGTAACAAAAGCCGCAGGCCCTGGAACGCCAATTATAATATGTACCGATGCTAATGCGCACCACACTATCTGGGGTAGTACAGATACAAATGTAAGAGGTGCGTCATTATTCACGCGAGTTAGTATAAACTACATTGATATGATTGAGAACTGGATGGTATCGAATGACTGTTCGCTCACTGATCATAGATACGTAGAATTTAATTTAGGGCTTGGGTCTTTAGGATCGAGCGCTATAATAAATGGGAGACGTACAAAATGGGCAACTTCCTTGGCGTGTAAGCCAATGGTGCGTAGGGGTAGGGACCGGCCACCATGGTGGGATCCTGACATTGCACAGGCAAGAAGTGACTGTCGTAGGTTGTTCAATGTGGCTAAGCGCCATGGTAATTGGGTGGACTATAAGTCATCATTGAATAGGTTCAGAAACTTGGTTAGATCGGCGAAAAGGAATGCTTGGAGGAACTTCTGCAGCGGCATGGAGGGATCCTCTGAGACGAACCGTTTAAAATAATGGCTTCGAGCCTGGAAATCAGATGGTTGTTGGACTAGGAATAGTCAGGAAACACTTGAGGTGTTAATTGACACTCAATTTCCTGACAGTTCCCAAGGGAGCTTACGATAGGATCAAGTGGGCTGTCGACAGTTTCACCCCATACAAATCTCCGAGTATGGATGGTATAATTCCGTTTTTAATTTTTTCGTTCAATGTTAACGGTAATATTTTGAGTGAGTGGTATTGTGAACAAATTAAATAAATATTAAAATATTTGTAAAAAAAAAAGTAAAATGGAAAATAATAATAATGAAACTGAACATAGTGCCAAAAAACAAATAAAAGAGTGGAAAATAAAAGAAATCGGATGAATCGGCAAAGCATACCGAGGATTTTCCATGGGAAAAGTATGTGAAAGAAATCCAAGAGATTTAAAAGTGGGATGTTCATCAACTTATTGTGATAAAAGTAAAGTTCGGCATTGCAACCTTTTTTCAGAATTAAAAGATATTTTAAAATATTTATGCACTGTTTTAATACAATGAATTTTTATAAATTTTGTTTTTAATAAACTTCCTACAAAACATATTTATTACTTAATAAAGTGGGAAGAATACTTATATTCTAAAAACAAAATCACCATTTCTCATGTTTAATGTGGTTACGTCTTTTTGTTACAGAATATCGAATGCCAAAAAGGCGTAACAACCATAACATAAAAAATATTAACAAAAAATAAAAAAAATCTTAAGAAATAAGTCTGTAGTCGTATGTCGTATATGTCTTTTAAATCTAAAATATCTTTAATTCTACAACGTTTTTTGCTTCTCCTATAAAAAAATAAAAAGTGTTGTTACGCCCTTTTGCATATTACATGACGATATATCAATTAACCTCATTTTATGAAATTTTATGAAATCGGCAAAATTTAAAAAAAAAATAATCACAATCTACTGGTTTACAGTTGCAACTTTTGCGCTCCCAAGCTCATTGATATAAAAAAAAATTGTTCGCTCCACCCTAATGTACAGTAATGCCTTGTAGACAAATTTCTTATAGACAATGTTGTCATTATTGGTGAGTGCATGGCAATCTATGTCTTCTATCAGATTTTTTCAATCCAGGGTTCGTTTTTTATATTGTTATCAACTTAGTTGCTCTAAATGTCAAATTTACATATAAAAAAATAAGTCAGAATAACTGTTGCAGTAGGTATTATAAATATACCTTAAATCAACCAAAATAAAATTTAATCAGAATTATAAAACAATGTTGCATGGTTCAAAAAGAAAAAGGAATTCCCTATAAATTGAAAGTACATAATTGATTTGCACCTAAATTAAAAAAACTTTTTTCTGGTTTTTACAAAAATACTCAGAAATTATGTGATTAATATTTGTATGCCTTTCTCAAATAGCTTTACATCTACCGCAAAAAATATTAAAATTGCTAACAATTAGAACCTTATATGTATATAAAAAGCATTATTTAGATAAAATCGACTTAAGTGGTACTTGAAAAACATTTATAAACTTGTTAAAAATAATACTTCTTATCACAATTGCTTTTATATAGATGTGTATACAGCCACATAAACAAGATACAACTTTTTTTTATTAATTTATAACGAGAATTATTAGTACATACCTATTTGATATAAATTAATTTAAAGGCACTTTAATGATAACAGTGATTTTTTTAATTATTGTATATTTTAATAGTTTTTGCTATTTAATAACTTGAGTTTTTTACAACCAAATGTTTAATAATCAAACAATTGTCAACTCTTTTACAAGAAATTTTAAAATTAAGTTGAGTCACCAAACGGAAATGGTAATTTATAAGCGCATTTTTGTTTTTTCTCTATTTTTAAATATTTTTTATCATTTTGTGTACATTTTGCTAGATTTCATTTTTGATAATACAAAATGGTAGTTTTTTTTCTTTTAGTATAAAATTTATTGTGTTCTTAATTATTAATAATTTAAGAAAATATTATATAGTATAAGAATGTATGTCTGTTTGTGTGTGTGTGTACAAATAAACTTGTATTTTACACTTTCAATTCAAACACATTGATATCCGAAAGATAAAATTAGTACGTACAAACAAGTTGTTCGTTGTTGGTCAACTGAAGTTTCATTTTTATCATTGTAAAGAAATTAAACGAAGAAAGAATAAAAAGCAACAGAGAATAGAAAAAAATAGCCAAGAGCAAGATCTTGTGTTTGGCAAAAATACAGTTTTAATGTGTCTATAGTATAAAAATTTTACATATAACAATAAAAAACATTGAACTCTTTTTTTACACGTTTAAAGATTGTCGAAGTTGAAGACAAACATAATACAGTGAAACTTCGATATAAAGAATCTGATGGGATTCGAAACATATTTCGTTATAGTTATTGATTTGATGTACATATGTATCAGTGAATTCTGGTTTAACGAAAGTTTTCTTTAAGGAAGTTTGAGTTTATTGGTGAGAGGGAAAGGAAGGTAAGCACAGGGCACATACATACTTTCACTTATGTACACACTTCAATTTTTATCTTTTTTGTCTATTTCGTATATAAGAATCTGAAGTAAGCACTGCTTTTTACACGCTTGCTTTTATTTTTATTAAATTTTTAGTAACCTAGCCTATTATTAAATAAAAATTAAAATTGATATACATACATACTTATGGTATGTGTGAAACGGCAGCAAAGTTCTATGGTGAATTAAAATTGTCAAGAATTTCTACGCTAATATCAAAAATTATAATAGCCCCCAGGGCTAGTGAAATTTTTTTCACCTCAACTGTGCAAAATTTTACTTCAATGATTACTTTGCTACTGTTTCACACACAGTCTTAATAACAACATAATCTATTGCTCTAATCTAATACAAAAAACGACGTAGGCGTCAACGACAACGCCTTACACAAAAAGGCCTAATATTTCATAAAAATTTTGTTTAAAGGACAATAAATTGCACAAAAATTAATAATAAAAAAATAAAATCTAAAACACACAATGGGATTTAAAAGTTTTTTGAACATACCAACCTAATTATCACAAGAGACTTAAGACAGTCAAAAATTGTAAAACTGACCTAACATTGCAGCAACAACAACTTCCCCATTTAAGACCAACATAAATATATATGGACTCACGTCCCCACTAAAATTACAAGATTAAACCATTTCAAGAGATAACTTCATAAACTTTTTGGCAATAAACTTTATATTTGTTATGAAAAAAAATGCTCAATTATTGAAAATTCGTAGCTACAAACATGATTGGTTGTATTTCTTTCGGTCTGAAATATTAAACTGTACTCACGGCAGTCATGTTTTTAAGTTCAGGATGGTATGGGCGGCCCACGCTTTTCTTTAAGGGATGCAGGAATATGTATGCCTGCAAAGTTTCATCCATTTGCATTGACTAAAAGGCGGTTAAATTAAAGTTACAAGATTTGATGATCCGAAGTAAATGTGAAGAAAACCATTTAACAACAAAAAAAATTCTGCCCCCTACATTTAATCCTGGCTACGCCCATGTATTCGTGTATTGCCGTCGGAAGTATGAATGCCTGCAAAGTTGTATCCATTTGCATTGAGTAGAAGGCAGTTAAAAAAGCATTTTAATAAAAAAAAATTTTGCCCCCCTCTAAATTTCATCCTGGCTACGACCATGTATTCGTGTATAGTCATCGGAATTATGAATGCCTGCAAAGTTTCGTACATTTGCTATGAGTAAACGGCGGTTAAATTAACGTTACAACATTTGATTTTCCGAAGTGAAGCTACAATTCTATTAAAAAAAATCCATGTCTAGACACGAATGAAGAATTTCAGAAATGAAAAATATTCTTTTTTTTTGACAAATTTATTAAATTTAATTTGCTTTATCCTGACATTGTCTTATGGAGCCTTTCGATTGAATACTTCGCTTTATAAAGGATTTCCACAAACTTATCGCAGAATTTTGATAACTTTACATTAAAACTTAAAATTGAGTTTTATTTTATTCTGACTTTGCTGAATAAAGGCTTCTGAATACTTCGCTATATAGAGGCTTTTTTAGCTTGAAATTTATTCGTTATATCTATAAAGCATTTTTTGTATAAAAAACTTTGCAATCAGGTTTTTTCAGGGAACTCAGTAAAACAATAGTTATATGTATGTATTGAGTTTTTCGTTATACCCAAGTTTTACTGTGCATGGAATATCTGGCAAATAGGAATTAGGGATTTATTTAGCTTGTAAGGGAAATAGTGCAGAAGCTCTGTAATTTCCAATGGATTAATAATATACAAATCACATCAATTAGTTTACAATTGTAGCTTAGTAAAAACAAATTTTTAATAAAATAGCTGAAGGAAATTTTAATAATGCAGTCAAAAGAAATTTTCAAATATACAGTCAAATCCCGAAAATTCGTACCCCGATAAATCGTAATTCCCGATAATTCGTAATAAACTGTCGGTCCCTTGAAAAAATCTCGTTAATTCGTAAAATGTCCCCCTCGCTAATTCGCAATTTCTTTTTTAAATAAAATTTTCTTTACCTCCTATAAATCGTAATTGTTTGCTAACTACGACTTATAATTTGTAATAAAAACACCAGAAACATGGAAAGAATGATTTTTTGTTTATCTCCATTTTGTTTTTTGCTTGGGTTTTTTGCTTGTGTGTGAGTTTATTTTCCTAAGATCAGTTTGTTACATGAACAATAAAAAAAGATGTCAATTATTTTGTATGTTTTTTTTTTGTCGTTTTAATAAATAAATTGAAAAACCCCGTTAATTTGTATTAATTTTATTTTAATCTCGTTAAATCGAAACCCCTCTAAAGCGCAAAACCCCTATAATTCGTAAGAAAGGGCCGGTCCCTTGCAATTACGAATTATCGGGAGTCCACTGTACTTAAAATCGTAAAATCGTCAAGTAACATAAGAAGTTCCGAAATTTTCTTAAAGCGGAAGTAAAACTTCTAAGGTCAATAACATATTTATACAATACATGTTTAGTTGTTTAATTTAAATTATTTAAGTATCATCACATTTAACCTTTACCTTACACAATGTTTAATAAAGTTAAACATCAGCATTAAAAAGTGTGTCAGTGTTAAAAATATTTACATATAAATAAATTTTTAATTTTTAATAACATTGCAGTTCATATTTAAAAAGTACAATCCGAACTGATTAAGCCTTTTATTAGCAAATTAAAATTATCATTAGATTTCTAGATACGAAGTTTCATTAATTATGTATGTATGTATATTGATTTGACATTTTCATTATAAGGCTCTTAGGAGATCCTGTTGTGTTCGATAGTACATCCAGACAAGGAAATTGTTGTCTTTCTAAGAACAGGGCATTGTCAGAGAAAGCGAAGTATCGTCTGGTAGCTCGTACAGAGTCTAATTGCATGGGTCCCTACTAACCTGTGACTCGTAATGACCGATGTCACTTATCTAATTACTTAAGTGGCACGTTGGTTTTCCCCACATCATATCTTGGCCATAGAATCCTAGCCATCTCTATAAAGCCTTCCCATACGACTAACGTACAATAAAGAGTTCGGCAGCGAGCATGTGTTTGAAATTCTCGCGTAGCATAGTTGCTGTTTGAGGCAAACGTCGGTCGCCATTATAAAAATAGCGCCATATACACTCTCGCTTTATATGGGGCGAATTGTGCAATCAATGCCTTATGCCATTAGTAATGGTGAATTTTTTTAAATAAAAAATGATACCCATTTAGAAAGCAAAACAGTTTTAAGAAATGAACACTAATGCTATGTTCGCACGGTGCTTTGGATTGCTTCGTTCTCTGTTTTTATTACTTATTTTAATTACCATGTTCGCACGGCATTTTCCTAATCGGTTTGACAATTTTTCTTCTTTTTCTTTTAAATTAATTTTGTTTATTGCTAAATTTAATTGTAAAAAATATAAAATATTTATTTTCTTTTTTGGATTCCATTAAATTTTATAATATAAAATTACTTCCTTTACTTTTGTTTTTGTTATATTTTGTTTGTTTTTTTAGTGCTTTGACAGCAAGTGATGGAAAAAAAACCAGATAAAAATGAGAGATCACATTGATTTCAAAGTAATCCACAGGGTAATACAAATTGAATAACATACAAATGAGATAATCCGCTCCCAAAATTTTGTATGACGAAATTTGTAATTTGGATCATAATTCGGCTGTGGATTACGAATGAGAGAGTGAATTACGAAAAAACGCTGTCGTGCGAACATGGTATAAATTGCATTTTATAAATAAAATATCACATTTTTTTATTAAAAAGAAAACACCATTAGATTTTTTGTAAAAAAAATTTCGACATTCATTTTAATTAATTTTTTTTTAGTTTTATTGCAGGTTGCAAAAGAAGTAGAATGTTTACTTGTTATTAAATTTAATGTAAAGCAAAGGCAATAATGTTTTTTTTTATACCTATTTTAATTTATTTTTTATTAAATGATTTTATTAAATAACTACTACGTATGTACATGTTTACAAACCAAATAACATGTGAGAGAACTAATTTAATTCAATATCAGATATTTGTATAAAACATTTGAAAGTAGTATACTTAGATTTTATTATACAAACGAATGTAGCTATATGTAGCTATATACAGTCATTCTCATATTTATTTACACATAAAATGAAATTTTTAAATTTTACAAAAAAAAGGTTAAACCAGTTTTGTTGCAGAAAAAAATTTAACATTTTTTTTGTTGTTAACTTAATTGCCAGAAATTTATAGAACGTTAGATTTAAAAAAATATCCGCTGTAAAGGCTTTAGAAAGAGAACATTTACCGCTGATTTTTTAAAAAAAAGTTTTTTGGCGGACCCTTTATTTTTTATATTTGCATCTGGCTCCTTGAGTAATTATAAGTTGATTTAGCCTTGTGCGTCCGTCCGTCCGTCTGACCTTCTGACCGTCTGTAGAAAACACGCTCACTCAAAAGAAAAGAACAAACTTGGTGTCAAATTACTTGTAGTTATTCTAAGCAGATTTGGATGAAATCCAGCAAAATCGGTTCAGTAGGATCAGAGCTTTGAATCAAAAGGTGGAACCTCCACCCTAAAAAATTGATAATTTTGTTACAAAAACTAACCTAAATCAAACTGTTAAATTTCGGGAAGATCGGTCCTTAATTTACCATAGGCCCCATTTAAAACTTTACTCCCGGAAAACAGTTTAGTACGCCTAAAACCATAATTAATAAAGCAATAATAACAGATTTTGGTAAGTCACAGTTTTATAGGACTAGAAATGACACTCTGAAATTTCGTGAAGATCAGTACATAATTTACTGTAAGACCCATATAAGCCATACTCCCGGAAAACAGTTTATTACGCCTAAAACCCGTAATAATGCTATCAGAATAAAAATTAATACTTCACAGTTTTATAGGACTAGAAATCAGATTAATAAATTTCGTGATGATCGGTCCATAATTTACTATAGGCCCAATAAAGTCCATTCTGGTAAATTAATTTAATACGCCTTAAACCGTAGCAAATATAGTAAAATTTTTTCCAACTTAGTTTTATATGGCTAGAAAAAATGTCATGGAATTTTGTGATACACGGTCTATAATTTACCTTAGATGCCATATTTAGCAGCCTTCTGAAATTCATTCTAAAGGCTAAAACTAATTTCACCGAAGTATTGAAATTTATTCAAATTTACGTTTTTTAATACCAGAAATCACTATGCATAATTTTGGGATGATTTGTTCATAACTGACCATGGCTCTAATATAAATTCCACTTATATTTATTTATTTTTGCTATAAAATTATATTAAATGCTTTTTATTAAATAAGCATTAATAATAGCAAATAACTTTACAAGAATAATAATTTGTTTCATTGTTTTGTTTTACTCACTGCAAAGAACAAAAAAAGACGATTGCAAACGTTTAATTTTTTTTCGTACTCTGATCTAAACTTTAATTAAACCGCCGAATTCGAAAAATCACTATCTTTAAAAAATGGTTTTGTGTTCATTAAAAAATCTTTGAAATTACAAAAACTTCAAATGTTAATTCATTATCTGAATGACATTAAATATTCCTGTGGTTATTTAAGATAAAATAAACTAATTGAAACCATCGTTGTCCAGTTTAATTAATACGTATATGAACTTAAATTAATTACATTAACAAATTCTTTTTTTTTAATAATAATGTTTAAGCATTGTTTAATATGAATAAAAGGTTTGGCATAACATTAGATTTTTACGTAAAAATTGTATTAAATAAAAAGTAAGGTGTGTTAATTTCTCATTAGCTGATTGACCTTTTACCAGGACATTATTTAACATCATGTTCTAATTCAATAAATATTAACTTTATAAATATTCATACATACGTACGTACATAAAATGTGTATAGTTATTGCTTCAAACTTTTAAACAAATTTTTGCAAAAACAATTTTTTTAACAGAAAAAATAAGGAATAATTATATTTGCGTGTCATTTGGATTGTGAATTTTTAGTTTGAATTTATAGAAATTAAAAAAGGAATGAATATTTAATATATTTAAGTTAATCGTAGAAGTAAACAATAAATAGAGTGAAATGAAATATACATGCATATCGCACCCTTAATACTAAAGGGTCACAACTCAAAATTCTTAAATTTTCAGTTGTTTAAGTTAACTGAAATAATAACTGGTTGCTCAGTTAAGGTTTAAGGTTTGCTACTCTTTTTTAGCAACCTTATTCTTTCGGAGTGCTTACTTAGATATATATTTAATACCATTAACGGTTAATAAAACATTGTTTTCGCCATCTTTAAGTTTTTGTTGTATCTTAAGTTAGTTATTGACATAACTACCAAACGTTCACTACCGAATTTTTAAGGTAAACAAAATTCCAAATTTTCTTATTTAAATTTTTCCGCCTTGCACGCTTTTCTTTTTATATGTACTCTAATACTACAAAGAAGGATTCAATTGTATATGTTTCGCATTGCGTAGATATGACCACTGTGCATCGATTTCTTACAAAAAGTGAAAATGGAAAAATTTTGAGTTGTGACCCTTTAGTATTTAGGGTGCGAAATGTATGTTAATTGAAAAAAGGTGTGTGAATTAAAGCACATGGAAAGCCAGTTTTCAATTTGGCCTATATACAATCGAAGTAAAAAAATCATTTGTTTTTGCTTTATACATATACATTTTTTGTTGTTCTGCTATCTCAAAGTAGTTCAACAAAATTACCACAATACTAAGTATTTTTCTTTTGTATAAATAGATGCTTACTTCTCCCATTGCAAATTTCCCCAATTAAAAAAAAGAAATATTATAAATTTACTTTATATATTATCGCTGAACACGAGTCTGGTAAAGATTTTCGAGATATGTTTGCTTTTAACGTTTATGTGCGCATATGTGGTTCCAAAAAAAAAAATTGGTAACATTGTTCTACCCACCCCACAAAGGTGCTGAGGTTGTTATGCGTTTGTGCTGATGTCTGTAACTCTAAAAAATATTGGTCCTAGGAACACCTTTTAGTATACCGATCGACTCAGAATCACAAACTTTGATGCATACGTTTCAATTGTCATAAGGACGAAGCCTTTTGATAATGGTGAGAATCGGTCCATAATTTCACATGGCCCCACATAACCTTTTTTCTGGAAAAGTCTCTATACTCATTAATCATTTAATTATGTGCATATTAAGATTAACCCAGCGGTAAATTTTGAAAGGACTGAAAGTTGAAGGCCTGTTTGAATGCCTCTGCACTCCTTTCTAAAAGATTCGCTTCGTATGATATCCTGCCTTCAGAAATATGCCTTCTAGAAGGTATAAATTTCTTTTAGAAAGACCTTCCAAAATATTCATTACACATTCGCTAATCCCTTCTTTAAGAAGGGAGAAAGGAAGTTGTTCAATTTTATTTTTTTTAAAACATTTTAAAAACAATTTTATACATTTCTTATAACGGTTTTTTATTTTTGTTCGTCGTCCCTAAACGCGTCGTTTGTCTTATGTAAACGTATACGTTGCAGATCAACTGTTTCGTTTTTCCTATAAAAAACAGCTGAAAAAAGACTTTTATAACGCGCGTTGTGTAACTTGCTATTTTTCATGCACTAAAGTTTTTAAACGCCTTTATGGAAAAGACTCCTGATTAAGACAATTTTTATCCGCCATTAGCAGGTCGTAAACTTATGAATTAAATTAATATTTGATTAATTTTTTTTTATCATATATTTTTTATATGAAGATTGTGATTACTCGTATTTTTAAGCAAAAATCGTTTTTCGTTAAGAAAATCGTCTGATCGAAAACAAAAGTTTATTTTGTGATCACACAAAATAAGCGTATAATAGAATAATCACCAAAAATCGTATTTTTATATAAAAAACACAAAAATAATTAAAATGGCTTATAACTTCTTAAAAAAGAGTTTGATCGAAAATAAAAGCTTGTCTTGTGATCAAACTTATTTTTTGGGTAAAGTTGTTATTTGATAAAAAAAAACATTTGCTTGTAACTTCCAAACGGCACAATTAGTTGTTTTTACCACTCATATTTTTAATCAACAATCAATTTTTTATAGAAATATTTAAAACGCTCGTTATTTCTTTCAATAAGTTTTTAAATTAAAAAATTCGCTCATTTTGTGATCAATAGTATTTTTTTTTAAATCAATTGTTTAAGAAATGTTAAACGTTTGCAATTATTTTCCCTATTTAAAGTTTATTTTTTAGAATAAGATCACTCATAAAAATAAATGTAAAATCTTTTTCTAAAAATGTTGGAGAACAGTTTAAAAATCTACTTGACAAATTATAGATGTTTTATATAAAGGAATCTTGGAATTTTTTATTATAAATTTTAAAAATAATTTTGTGTGAACTTTTAAAAAATTCATTTAAAACATAAATTTAATCCAACTACGACATTTTCAATGGAAAATGGAGATGAAAAATATGAATTAAAAGATGTGGTAGCTTTTCCAATCGGTAGCTCTTTCCTTTTAATTCCTATTTGGCATTCTTACCATTGAAATTGTACGTATACTAAATGTCTATGAATGTAAAACTAAAATTTTCAGAAGTCCTTATAAAAAACCTTTTTTTTAGGTATTCAATGTGTACTTCTTTTGTATGTATTCATGGAGTACTTTAATAGAAGCCCTTTTTTCAGTACACCTTTGTAATGCCTTTTAACAGTCCTTTATTAACAGGCGTTCTTAAGGACATGCATCAGAAGGGCTTACAAAAGAGCTTCTTTTGAAAGCCTTTTATAATTACAGTAAGAAGAAGGGAGTGTGGAAGGGCTTCCTCCCAATGACAACCTGTATAAAAAATATATGAGTATGGAATGCGAAGTGGAGAGCTTGTGTCTGCTAAATAAGGCCTTCTATTAGGCCTATTAACTCATTATTTTTACCGCTGGGAAATTTTATTCAAGATTCAAAATTTTTATTGGAATAGTTTCATATTTAAACATAGCTCCAATGCAAATACTACTCCCGAAAATTGCTTTATATACCAAAACTTCATTAAAAATATTGATATTGACATAAAAATTGGCGAAAATAACTTCTACGTCAGCTACTAAATATGTCATGATAAAATGTTGTGCTGGTAGATCCGCGCTGAATTGGCAATGCTAATGGCAAAACATCATGCATAGATAGATTCACGCTTGAACAACGCATCCAAACTATCCAAATTTACTTTGATAATCAGTCATTAGCATTTAATCGCAAAATTGTGGGTCAACAATAAGGGTAATTTTTACCTAACGGGTTTATCAATACACTAATAGCCCCATATAGATCTAGAAAAATACACCGACTGGTGCGGTTTGTACGCAGATGGCATCATTGGAAGTTATTTTTTCAAAAATAAGCCAAAGCTCCACTTAACTTATTGAAATCTAAATTTGGTGATAAGTTGATTTCGATAAATCTAGCTTTCAATTGTCTTCCAAGGTCGTTTATTTCATGAGGGTCACTTGTTAATGCTACTAACGTAGCAACAATTGACACCTTGGATGCCCCTATTTGTCTCCTATTCGTGACATACGGTGACCAATGCTCAAAAAAGTGTCTCAAAATTGGATGTCCAAAATTATTACTTACAATCAGAGTTCGAAAATAACCAGTACATTATTTAGCGTTTGGCTTACACACCAAGAACGTAACTATTTGCATTATATAGTGTTCTGTTCTTCGTAAAAAACCCATGGGGTCTAATCACCGCATTCGATACTATCGTATCGAATAACTATCGAATTTGTTTGCATATGATTGACACTGACGTATCGAATGAACACTCGAGAAATGTAATGTCGAGTTACTCGATATCGAATGCTATTATTTCAAATTCAATAAATTTCATTCGATATCGAGATTCTGATTAGACCCCAGAACAATTGTAGTGATACGGTAGACAAACATTATGGGCCTGTTCGGAAATGCATCACTGCGCTGCATCAGTGATTTCAAATGCTTAAATATATATCAGTGAAGTAGATGTGAAACAAAAAATTGTCAAATACTACATAAAAATAATAGTCACTTAATAAAAAAAAAAATTTTAATTATTTTTATCGGCATTAAAACAAGTTTGCTTTTCTGATGCAGCGCAGTGATGCATTTTCGAACAGGCCCTATATTTTAATATTCTAGTGTTTCTTTTTTTATATTGATAAAGAAATGAACAACAAAAAATTTTACCAACGACCGCACCACGAACAGCATGTGTGTGTTTTGTGTATATGTTTTGTTTGTGTAAAATTATTTTGCTGGCTTTTTGTTTTTTTTTTGCATGTATATTTTGATTTTGTTAAAAATGTTTGGCTTTTTTACCAGCCAAAAGGGACGAACATTAATGAGCCGAACCGAACACAATTAAGTTTGTAGGTTTTACAATAAACGAACGGAATTAAATGTTCTCATCTTTTGTTGAGTTTTATAACAGTATTATACAGAACCGAGCACTAAGAAGCGATATTTAGTGTTTATTTTCGAACACTACTTACAATAAGTTGTCAAGGGCACACAAAAAAACAAGACAGCGAACCAGACGAACAGCCACTCTTAAATGGAAAATAAAAAAAGATTCGAAGTAGACCGATTTTAAGTGTTGCAAACTTATGCACACACCTTTAACAGTCTCCCCACCTTTTGTAGTGTATAGCTATAAAAATATGTATGTACATACATAAACTAAAATAAAATTTTTTATTTAATTAATGTTTTTTTTACGGTAGCTTTTAAGTATTAAATATTTCAAACATAGTTTTGTTAGAAATAAACAAAAGGTTATTGTAAATAATGTTGTAATTTTCTGTAATTTATAAAAATTCTTTTATTAATACTTTGTTTATGTTATACACACATTATTTATTTGAAAAAAATATTAGTAAGCAACCGCTTATTGTTTTCCTTTAGAACATTTTACGACTTTTTAAACATTAATTGTTAAGGTTTTTTTCTTCTTATTGGCACTAGATTTATATTCACTTATTTACAAAAATATATTAATTTTTTATACAAAAAGGGAACCTATTTTAAATATCTACTCCTAAATGGCCTAACGAAAAGTACCAATGTAAAATTTTATTAAAAAAAAAGATGAATTTAAATAACATAAAACACACATGCGCTGTATTTAAAATTCCATTGCGAAAGAGAAAATGTTCACTGACCCTTTACAGGATGCTGTGAAGTGTAGTGAACCCCCAATATGAGTGTTAAATTCCTTTTTTAGTTAGTTGGTTTGTTGGAAAACAAATTTGATTTTAAAATTATATATGTATGTATGTATCAAAGCAGAAAATTTGATAAAATGGAAATAATTGATCGAAATATTATATAGCAAAAATAACGTATTTTATTGGAAAAGGGCTATAAACATACCAATGCTGCTATATTTTAGAGATTAGGTAGGTAGGAAAGGAGTGTTGGTGTAAAGTTTGCACTTGACAACTTTACCCAGAGACTCTCAATGGCCATTGTGAATCCCTTTAATAATAACCTTAAAAGAAATACAAAAAATGTTGATTTGTACACTTATTGTTCAATTAATATAAATAGTTTATAACACAATGTTACAAAAAAGAATGAAACATTAATACCTGGGATGCGATAGGTAGGTGTTGTCGAGTACAATAAGACTCAGTCCTTGAGATTTGCCATACACCACCAAAATCTCGAGTTACGGTGTAAAAATCGGTTTTTTATACCTTTTGCTAGTAACTTTGATAAATGTCAACCGAATTCGAATTTTAAATTTACTTAAATACCATGATCACATCTTTAAAAGGCCTTAAGGTACGTTCAGACTGATAAAATATTTGGAAGCAAACATCAAATATTTGATTAACGTAGTCTGAACACAAAATATTTTTGAGCGTCAAATAAAATAACAGATGAAATCATCATGAGCAAATAAAAGTATTTGCAGGCAAACAAATATTTTTCCAATGTGAACATAATGTAAACACAAAAAATCAAATATTTTAGTAATTTTGGAGCAAACATTTATTTGATATTACAAAAAAATTGTAAGAGCAAACAACGACAAATAATTTTAGCCATGTTCCCGATAGAATCAATTTTTCCTGTAAATTTTCGGATTCTTTACAGTTTTAAAGATTTTTAATAATTATTAGACTTTTATCATGCCGCATTTAGCAAATTTTTGCGAATTTCGGCTAATTTAGCAATTTTTATTGAATTTTTACTATTCCGTATACTTTTAGGGACTTTTAATCAATTTTTTATTATATGTACATATATGTATTTAAAATATTTTTCGCAATTTTTTAAAATTTTTTTTTTTTGTTATTTTCTGTCGATTTGTTTTTTTAAAGAATTTCAAATTAATTTTTGGGGTTGTTTCCAAGTTTGCAATTTTTCGCGAATTTTGTCCATGCTCGTGAAGAAGCGATTTTTCCGTGTGAATCTTTAAAGCTTTAACGATTTTTAATAAATAGTATACTTTGCAAGCATACCGCTTTTAGCAAATTTTAGCGAATTTTCGCTAATTTAGCAATTTCTATCGAATATTTGCCAACCCTTGATGTTTTAAGTACTTTTAAAAAATTTTATGGCTTGTTTGAAATATATTAATTTTTCGCGAATTTTCGCTATTTTTGCAAAAATTTTTTTATTTTTTCTAAACATTTTGTTTTCTTACCTACTATGCGATTTCAAATATATGGTTTGTTTCCAAGTTTGCAATTTACCCATTGTCTTCCAGTTTTCTTTTTTACATTCTCCTGTTCTAAGACTATAGTAGATGCTGTTCCACAGAATAAAACAAATAAATTAGCTTCTGCGCTAATTTTACTATTTGTGAAATATATTTTTATTTTTTAACACTTTCATTAAATAATTATTTGATGCAAATATTAGTTTTAGTCTGAACGCATGTCAAACAGTATTTAATTTATTTTATTTAACACTATTTGCCAACTGTTTCAACAAGCAAAAATGGTCAAATATTTGAGCTTAGTTTGAACATTAAACAAAATATTATATTCAACATTTTTTATTTTTCGAATTTATTCTATGAGCTAAATTTCAGTTATGTATTTTATAAAGCTTTTTTGTAATAGTCCTATTCTTTCAATTTTTCAGAAATTACTTTTTTTTTATACACTACCAGACTGTTATATTGTATCTTCTTGTTACATTTTACCTTAGCTTTCCTTTGGACAGCAATGAAGTATATAGTACAGAAAAATTTACAATTATTAGACACCAGCAGAATGTAATGCACTTTCTGGCCCGCTACGGCCTTCGTCAGCATTCTTTGTGTCACACTGGATAAAACAATCAATTAGCTAGTCAAGTTAATAATTATTTTGTAAGGAGTATAATGGCAATAAAAGACTCGTTCGAAGAAGTGCAATACGTAAACAATATTAATAATGCTAGTCATAATTTAAAATTACGTGCCATAACAATAAAAGAACTTAAAATAACAATAAAGCAAATAAACAATAAGCCAGACTATACAAAAATATCAAATAAAATTATTATTGACAATTGGAACATAACTGGAAATACCTTGTTAAACATAATTTATAAATCACTAAATAATAGAGAATTCCCAGAAAACTGGAAAGAAATGATGGTAACACCTATTAAAAAAGTGAATTTCGTCCTATAAATACTTTAAAAACGTGTGAAAAAATACTGGAAAAGGTTGTAAAAGATCAATTAGAATACTAAATGGAAGAAAAACCTATACTATCAAAATACCAATCTGGTTACAGGAAAAAATATTCACGTGAAACTGCATTAAATTATGTTATAAAAAGAAGGAAACAAATTGAAAAAAATAGAAAAATTATGGCAATTTGTTTAGACTTTAAAAGAGCGTTTGAAACAATTGAAAAATAATGTTTAAAAAACTATATATATATATATGTATATGATATGCCCAACAGCTTTAAACAAAAGTGAAGTAATTTTGCATGCGGATAATACTCTGATATTTGCAGAAAGAGATAATGAAGAAGAGGGCCAAAATAATATGATGGAAACAATATAATTATTTGGTTAAATATGAACAAATTAATATTAAATGAAACAAAAACGAAAATAATAGAAATAAACACGACTAGTAACAGACTTTATGGTTAATAATGAAATAATTGAAAAAGCTAAACAAATAAAAAATCTTGGCTTTATAATTGATAAAAAAAATTGGGTTTTTTAAAAGAATTAAAAATAATAATACATTTTGTATTTTAAATTTATTAATCCAATACAATAAAAAATTTAAATTTCTAAATTGGTAAAAATAGTTTCAATAACATTGTACGTTAGTATTTTCCCCCTCTTTTAAAGCTGAAAGCATTCGCTTGTGCTAAACTGATTACGCAACATCCCTAAAAATAATGCCTGATTGTTTAGAACAATTTGAATTTATCTAAAATTTTGAATTTTTTGTTAACAAATAACATATTTTGTAAACAATATTAAACAGATTAACTTAAGGCAGTCAAAATAGTTTTTTTTTTGGAAAACTCACGACCGAGAGTACGAGATTACATGTTTAACATACCTGGTTACATTATTATAATTTTTAATTCAAATGGAAACGAATTAATCGTTCAGTATAAGCAAGTCTGGCTTTCTTAGTGCTGGTTCACACACGTCAAGTTTGACTCGTCAAGTCTTGAGCATTTAGGAGAGAAGGGAAAAGAGAAGGCCATTTCTTTTCCCCTCTCTCCTAAAAAATCAAGACTTGACGAGACAAACTTGACGTGTGTGAACCGGCACTTACTATTGGCTTTCAGGTTGTAAATTATATTAAGATTGACATAAAACTGTAACTGCACGTTTGAGATAGATGGGTGTATGCTTGGTTATGAGACTAATGAACTGATTCGTGAGTGAAAGTGCGTGATAACAAAAATTTTGTTCGAGATCGTACGTGATCATAAACA
Source organism: Pollenia labialis (assembly GCA_949318255.1). Taxonomy (NCBI): domain Eukaryota; kingdom Metazoa; phylum Arthropoda; class Insecta; order Diptera; family Polleniidae; genus Pollenia; species Pollenia labialis. Next base: position 156,741,095 of record OX439140.1, read on the forward strand.
TTTAAAAATTCTGGGTGCGTGCAGTTCCTTACTTTGTAAGCGTGCGTGATTGTGCTTTAAAACCCACCCACGCGCACAGATCTTTTCTTAATACTTTTACGCTAACCATTACATTATCAACACATTGCCGTTGCCCATTACAATAATTGTGTCAATATTCGAATTTTCTTTTTGTTTTAAATATAATTTTCTATGCAAACGTTGACGTTCGAAATTATTTAAAAGGTAGTTTTTGTTATGTGTCGGTATTTTAATTATATTGGTATACCGGTATATAAACTTTTACAAAAACATAGGTATATATGTATATGTATATCGGGTTTACAATTTAACCAACCAAACCAAACAAGAAGTTTAAAAAAACAGAAGGGATCTAAAAAACTTAGATGACACATTTTTTATCAAAGATAATGTTCTCTAAAATATTTGGGGAACTGAAACTGTAGTCATAAAGTTATATGTATGTCTTAAAATAAAAACATGAAAAAAATATGACTTCTGGGAGCAAATCCTCATAAATTAGATTTCTACTATGTAGTTATGGCAAAACAATAAGCACAGCATAAAACTTTTTTCTTTGAAACCCAATAACAATTTATTAAAACTATTGTAAAATAATTGGATATTATGAAAATATGACTTGATAGGATACCGTTTTTGCAAATTAAATGTTATTTAAAAAAATATATACATTTTGCTGCGTAGAAACAATTTGAAATTTTCGAGCTTGTGCTAATAGAAAATATGTTTATTGGCAACCGAAACGAATTTTGGTTTTGCATCAATAGCGGCATTAAACTATTTGAACCAGCGTTAAAAAAGGTGCAGTAAAAGTAGAAGAACTGTCATTCTTAATTTGTAATTGGCCAAAAAAAAACTGTTGCTTTTACTTCTGATTCATTCAATTTAAACAGTCGCTGTAAAACCAACTCAAAAAGCGAAAAGTTATACACAAATTTTCGTTTTTTGTTCTACCAATTGAACTACCAATTTTCAAAAGTATTTTAGCAGTATCAGTATTAATAACTGTAACTGTTGACCTTGTAAAAATTGTGATATGTACTAAAGATGTAAGTAGGCAAAAATTTAGCCATATAAAAATTTTTTATATTTTGAAAAGCACTTGTTTACATCTATGTTTATGGTCCGATTAAACAAAGTGCATATACATACCATTAATGTTATACACTTTTTTGAAAAGTCCTTACGTAGCCAGAAAAAAATCCCTATTTTTCCCTACGCGCTAAAAACATTATCTCTACAAAAATCCCTACAACTTTTAAATGATAAAATATCAATACAAATAAATAAATTATTTCAATGTACATAAATAAATTTTATTTAAAGTTGTTGTTGGTGATCATTTTTAAAAAAAATCTGTAATGAGCTTCCCACACCACTTTTGATTATTAAAAACTGATTTATCACTTAACCGATATTAAAAACTGATTTATCACTTAACCGATTAAAGAAGTATTCAAATATGTCTCATTGCCAATAAATAAAAATAAGCCCCAAAATTGACACAATAATAGAAAAAAAAACCTTTCGCTATCTGTATTGACATTTGGCAGTGATATATTAAAGATAGTTTATTTTGACTTAAGGGGGGGAATTTAATTTTCATTACAATGGTAACTTTTCTCCAAAACTGTTTTGATTCCCATCTTTAGCAAATTATCTTATTATTGCTCTGAAAAATTAAATTCAAAGCATTTCCATTCTTATAAAAGAGACCTTAAAATCAAAGTTCAAATGACGACAAGCGATCACTCAAATTCTTTGCAAATTTGTAAGTTGCCCTATCAAAAAATTGAATAGTATGTTGTCACAAATCGAAAAAGATTGAAAAGTCCTTACATATTAATGATTTTAAAATATCTGTCCTATTTTATGGGATTTTCCCTACGTATAACATCACTGATACATACCTACATAGGTCACTTCTATGAATTCATTTTTTTTTAACTTCTATCCATTTCTATATTAAAGTTCTAAAGTATTTTTAAATATAAAATAATATGACATTCAATTTTTGGCCTTTAAAGTACCGTTTTATCGATCAATTTTAGAAATAACAGCATATTTATAAAAATAGTCGATTAACTTTAGCAAAAAGTGACGAAAACAATTCATGAATAACCACACTTTTTGCATATAAGATTTAAAGCATTGCCACATATTGTATATATATTTGTTCCTTTTACTCCTGCAAGGAGCCGATGTGGGACATATATATGACAACAAAAGTAAAATTAACTCAAAATTGTGGAAATAAAATTCCCAAATACGCAACAATCTTTAATTTTGGACACGTACATACATACAGGGGTTGGTCAGGAAATCATTGACGACCCCTAAAGTCTCGAACAAAGTTAAAAAGGGCTTTGGAGGTGCAATAAAATATGATCATTTGTAGCGATTATATTAATAGTTTGTAGAATATCTATATATGCTCATCTCCTGTACCCATATTTTTGCCTACCTAGCAAATAAAAGTATATATGATCATATATTTTACTTTTTGTGAAAAACCGCATAGCTTATGTGTTTATATGACTATGAACCTATCTATGTTTTAAACTTCATGAAAATCAGTTGGATAGTTTCTGAGAGGCAGAAAGTACCCTTTATCCCCCCTCTTGGTTCTTTTTTTTAAAAAAAATGCATACCTTATGTGTCTATATGAATACCTTTCTATTTATGTTTTAAATTGCATTAAAATCGGTTCGATAGTTTCTGAGAGGAAGAAATTGCCCCCTATCCCCCTTCGGTTCGGCTCATTTACAATAGGCTTCTTCCTTGTGCCAATTACAATCTTTTTGCCAAATTTCATCAATTAATCTCCAAAATTGCGACCTGTACTTTACGCACAAGAATATTTGGACAGCCAGCCTTTAAGGTTGATCTAGCTAGGACCCATATTTTAAGGTGTTATACAAATCAGCACAAATTCATAATACCATCTCCACTATTGTGGTGTGGGTATATAAAAATAACTTAATAGAAAAAAGTATCAACGATATTTATATACATATTCGAATTTCCAAAAGGTACCAAAATTTGTATGAGAGCTTTTAAAGAGAAGAGAAAAAAATTTAAATTTTATTTTTATCTTTATAATTTAAGAAGATAAATTGTTTACCAAAATAGTACCAAAATTATATTTCTGCCCTTTTTTAAGCCCAAAATTTGCAAATTTCAAAAAAGTACCAAACACATGACAATTTAATTTTCGATTCAATAATGATATTTGTTGAATTTTACGTCGACCTCTGTTAGATCACGAGGTAATTAAATTGAAAAAATTAGGTACTACAAAAATTTTTATAGAAAAATTTACATAGAAATTCGGTTCCATATTCGGTGCATAACTCCTCTAAAGGCCCAACCAGAACATGAATGAGGTCGCTTAAGTCAACTTAAGTAGCTGCGCGAATACATAGAAAACATATATGGCAAGCTACAATGTACATAATGATGCTTTTCGTCAAGTTTCGTCAAATGTCATTTGCTTGAGCAAAGTGCCAAACTGAGCCCACATTCCGTACGCAAACAGCTGTGCATGTATAACAATAAAAAATGAAATAAATTAAAATGGAATTTTACATATTTTAATTTATTTTCCATTTTTTTAAGCCACTCACAAATTATCTTTTTTTAAATTATTTACAAATTAAATAGCATAAAATAAACAAATACTCGGTTGGACTTTTTGGTACTTTTTAGTTTGAATATTGCACAAAGGTTAAATATATATTAAGTACATTATAGCCACCTAAAAGTCTTTTTTTATTTGCTTATGCATTTGACAGACTTTTCGTTAATTTTTGACAGTTGCTTAAGCTAATACATGCATGTTCTGGTTGGGCCTTAATACTTAAAAGATTTAATATCAGTCTTAAGGCAGAATTAGTCTTTACTTTCTGTTCTGTTACGAATCAGCTGTTTTTTTTTTTTTTTTTTGTTATTAAAATACCGGTAAAATTGATTAGTTTTTCTGTTCTGTCCAATCTGTAATATTAAAAATATGTTAAGTAATTGTAAGTGACAGCAACAGAAACAGAAAGTAAAGACTAATTGAGCCTTTAAAAGTAGTGCGTGAAAAATAGGAAATAAAATAAGCTTAATTTAGCATTTGGAATCTAGGTTACATGTAAGTATGTACATATTTGCATATTTTTTTGTTACAATTTATATTTCTTAACCCTTTTAAGAAGTTGATTTTATGCGCTGACAGTCTATATTTATTAATAACTTTGTACATAAATTTATTATGATAAAATCTTTTTACCTATAAATTAATTACACAACTCGAAGTGAAGAAAAAGCTAAATGCATTTTTGAAAAAACGCTTAAAGCTAAATTAAATATTGTAAGCTTAACATCAAGAAGAATTGACTAGAATGTTAGAGGCCTAACCAAAATATGCATAGCCTTGCTTAACCTACTGTCAAAAATTAAAAAGTCTCTTAAACGTATTTAAAAAAACAAAAACAAAATAAAAAAACATTTGATTCCGTACGGAATGTGCGATTAGATTCGCACCTTGCTTAAGCAAATGACAGTTCCATTAAACTTAGCAAAAAGTTTCCTTAAGTTCAATATGGTTTGCCTTATATAATTAACAAGCATTGGCACAGTTGCTTAATCCAATTTAAGCATTTTGTGGTTGGGCCTTAGGTCAACTCAACAACAGCACTGCTTCTGTAGCCGGGTTGTCAAAAATATTGCTAGTAAAAAAAAATAGCTTTGTTTACATAAAAAACTAGTTTGTATAAAAACTTTGACAAATCGACCACCGAAAAACAACACCATATGTTCACTTGACCCCATTTTCTAGTGAATTCGCCTTGCTAAACATGAAAATATAAAGCTAAATTTAGCTCAAAAAAGCTAATATGATCACACTGGTGGCGGCATACATACATATCAGTGTTGCCAATGAAGATTTCGGAAATTACACATGACTGCACCAAATTACACATTTGAAGCAAAAATTACACATACAAATCGAAAAAGTAGTAGTAGTAAAATAAATTCAACTTGCAAAGCATTATTGATATGCCATATCTGCAATTAAATGGTTAGGTTTACAAAAACGCAAAGCTTATTACTTGCTGAAGAACTAGATGAAACGGGAAGTACATATAAGCAACATAAATTTATAAAATTCCCTATTAGTTTAACGCAAACAAAATTTTTATTATCCTTAAATCTCTCCAGGGGGCCCACGGGCCTCAGCCCCCTTAAATTTTAATTATGGTTTTTTTCTTTTTTTATTCTGAATAGGGTGGCATGCACTTCAGCCGCATTTTGTTGCTAGAATTGAGATGGCAAATGTCAAAATGCTTTATTAAAAAATGTAAATAAACAAAAAATACACCAAACGTCTCAACACGAAGAAAATCACTGCAAACAGCTTCGCTTGTAAGGTCACTTTATTAGTTCGTTCTGCCTTAATTAACATACCTACCTGATACTTATTATAATATGATCATTATCGTTTTTATTTCTTTATACAATATTATTTAAAAATAATAACATTTTTACACACATTCTTTAAAAAAGAAAATTTTTGATTAACTAAAATGCAATAAAAATATAAATATGTAAATAATTTGCTGTTATGAACGATTCTAGGTTATGTGAGATGTAACCAAAAACGAACTTTTGAAAGCAAAAATTTTATTTGTCAGTTTTGACAGCCATGTGCTTTTGAATATACAGTGTAATTCCGATATTTCGGACACCTGCTAATACGGACAGCGCGGTAATCCGGACACCTAATTTTTTACCATTATAAACTCTATAATCCGGACACCATCATTTTTTTGATCAAAAAAAAGAAATTTTGACAAAATTAGAACAAGGAAAGTCTTTGCGTCAACTAGCAATAGAGTACAACGTAGGAAAATCTACGATATCAGACACAAAATTAAATGGATTCAAAATCGATAGGTAAGTTAACACCCAGTTGTTTATTTTTTCAATGAATAACATAATCGGTTTGATAGCTATTTTTCAAAATCTGAGGGTGGGCTAGGAAAACGTAAAACCATGCGAAGTGCTGAGTATGAGGTGATGGAAAAACGTTTGTACAATTGGTTTATTAACAAAAGGCATAATAATGCACCAGTTACGTCTGAAATCGTTCAAGAAAAAGCTAAGCTATTATGTGCAGAAGTTTATGGACCAAATGTGGAATTTAAAGCAAGCTATGGCTGGCTTAACAATTTTCGATCTGGATATGGAATCAAATTTTTAAAAATTTCCGGGGAAAAAATTTCAAACGACGCTTCCGCCGTCCAACCCTTTATTGAAGCTCTCCACGCAAAGATGGCTGAGATGAAAATAACATACTCTCAGGTTTACAATGCTGATGAGACTGCACTTTTTTGGAGAAAGCTACCGGACGTAAAATAGGCAAAGAAAGAGTAACAATTCTAGTATGCTGCAATGCAACTGGAGAGCACAAGCTAAAGTTATTGATGATTGGAAAAGCTAGAAACCCGAGAGCTTTTAAAAAAGAAAATTTACCTGTAGAATATGCAAGTAGCAAAAATGCGTGGATGACCGAAAACATTTTTAAAAATTGGTTCGAATCATTTGTTAAGCAAGTAAAAAGGTATCTCAAAGAGAATAATTTATCTAATAGAGCACTTTTGCTAGTAGACAACGCAACATGCCATCCAAAGTCACTAGCAGATTTGAACCACGAAATTTGCGTTATGTTTTTTCCACCTAACTGCACAGCTCTGATGCAGCCAATGGATCAAAATGCTATTCGAATTTTAAAAATAAACTATCGTAAAAGCTTTTTATCCGCAATTTTATCAAGTTCGAAAAATTTAATGGACGCTCTTAAGACCTTTTCATTGAAAGACGTCGTCTTTTTGATTTGCAATGCTTGGGATAAAACTGATGAAAATATTCTTAAAAAATGTTTCAATAAAATTCTTTATGATGAAGAATGGGACTCAGAGGATGAAGTACCTCTGACAAGACTAAGACGCAGCGATAACGCCGAAGTAATTGATTTACTTGTTGAACTAGCACCTGATATCTATAATTCCAATGAGGTTGACGATTGGCTTAATGATGAAGTTGAAATCACAGACGATGAGATTTTAGAAGATGATGAGGTTGAATCAATTAGTGAAGAATGTTGCAATAATGTTCCAAAAACACAGCATTCGCAAGCCATATCTGCCCTTAATATTCGCATAAAATATTGCGAAGAGCAGGAGCTTCCAGCTGGGGATATTTTAAAGCTTATAAGCCTCAGAGACATTGCATATAAAAAGAAAAATGAATCTAAACTTCACCAGATGAAAATCTCAAACTACTTTTGCAACATGCGATAAATATGAAAGAATTTTCAGAAAATGTAGGTATATGAGTATATCAACTTTAATATATAGAATGTATGTTAATATTTAATTTTGAAGTGAATTTCTGTTAATAAATAAAGGTTTTCTTATGTTTTCAAAAGGTTTCTTAAATTATTTCTCTTGTCTCGGTAATTCGGAGATTCCGCTATTTCGGACACCACATGGTTTTTAATTGTCCGGATTATCGAGATTATACTGTAACATCTGACAAACCCACTGCACAATACAGATCGTGTCAAAGTACCTAAAGTTTCATTATTTTAGTTATAAATTCTTGGAAATAACTTCAAGTTTGAGCTTTTAATTTTAAAAATATCATACGATTTAAGTTCAAATTTTAAAAGACGTTTTGATCATAAAAGATATGTTTACATTTATTTAAAAAAAAGGAAAATTGTAACTGGCACCATTAAAAAAATCTACTAATCAATTAGATAAAAAGAAAATAAATGTATGCTGCATATTCCACACACATTCCTAGGTGCATAAATGTTGTTATTTATTTATTAGCTATTCTTTACACACTCTGCAATGTTTACATGTACTTGTATTTATGTACAGTGTTATGGACAATAATTCTATTTTATATGGCTTTCTATGTACATAAAATTCAGAACTCTTGAATAAAAAAAGCACTGTAAAAAACTACTTATAATTATCTCTCTTGCATAAAAATTAAACAAAGAAAACAAGTTGGGAAAATTAACTTAATGCAATTTGAGAGCAAACCAATGAGATGTGCGCAGTGGGAGGCTAAAAAAAAGAAAAAATCACTGACATAAAAATTCTAAATTTTTACACAACACAGCATATTTTTTAAGTTGCGACGATCATCGTAAATTATGTTTTTTGTATTTTTTATTTGTAAATAATGAACATGTACATAATTTACTCATTTTTTGTGTAGAATAACTAGATTACACATGAAATTGATTTTAGATTTTCTACAAACAGGATTTATTAAAAATTATCTTCAAAAGACTTATTTCTTATATACACACCATTTATGTATACTCCCACTGCATCCAATTTTTTTTTTAAATGTTGATATTCTTTTTATGTTTTTTAATCAATTTCATAAATTATTCACTTTTTTCAAAATCTTATGGAAATTTATTTTCTTTTTTCTGGAGAAACCAACACACACACAACACATACACACTACAAATGCAGAAAGGCCTGCATCCAACCGGAGCGTTTCACCGAATTATCAACCTTTTCCAACGAATGAATAAAATGAACTGAAAACACACAAAAACGGAACAAAGTTGACACTATTTTAAGGTTGCCAGATCGTTTATTAGGTCACCAAATTGACTAGCCAAGGCGAATTCATGTAAAATTAATTCGCCTTGTGACTAGCTTTTTAAACAAAAATTTATTTTATTTTGTATTACTGAAATACTAAAATTATAGGAACTACTATTTTCATAACGAATTTTATTTTAAGTTCTTTAGCATTCAAATTCAAGAGGAACTTTAATGTCACTGGAAAATCTAAACTTTGGCGATAATTAAAATGACTAGACCACCAATGCTGCCACATTTTTTGTACAAAAACTGACAATTTCTAATATAAACTGTTTTAATGCATGAATCAAAAAAACAAGATTGCGCAAATGCACACACACAAAGTCTATTGTTTCGTCACACACAAAAATAACGGACCTGCGCAATGCGCAATCTTGTTTCTTTGATTCATGGTTGTTTTTATGGGTATATAACTGCTCCATAAAATATTTGAAAAAAAGTGATAAACAATGTCTATGTATTTTGAATACATTGAAGCAAAGAAGAAAAACAATCATTTTTAAATTAACAACTTAAAACCATTGCCCAAAATCAGGGAATTAAGATAAAGCTTCTATTTCAGGCTCTGTATTTTACAATATTTAAATTTTAATTACATTTTTAATGAAACAGCAATTAGATAAGGAGAAGTAAAAAGAAATAAGTTATTTTATCCCAACTCAACTTTAGATTGTGGGCACTGATATATAAAGAAATATACATATGTACATATATTTAAATTTAAAACATAACATAAACTATTTTATTTTAATCATCATACACAGAGATAAAATTAAAATTCGATATACATATTTCGTTTGTACGAAATTTTTTAAAAGGGTTTGGTCTTCAAGTTTCCACAAAAATATCTCAATTATTATTATTGATAAAATCACTTGAAATTTATTGTTGATGGGATAAGCTATTCCTATGCGCATTTCACGAGTTGCTTAGTCCAGATCATCAGGAAACTTCATCCATAAAGATTTTAGAAAAACTAAAGATATTAAAACAAATAAAACTGTTAAACGTATAAGAATTATAGCAACAGTTCTACTTGTAATAATATCAAAGTTTAAACAAAACAACATCAACATCAACAATAAACAGTGGCTAATAATTTTATATAATAATAATAATTTTTTCAAGATATTTGTTAAGAAAAAAAATGCCAAATGTTATTTTTACATTAGTGCCCGTTTATACCAGAGATAATTATTGCGACATATATTGCAGTTAATGTCAAAATTATGTTATCTTTAATGTAGACAGCAATTTTTTGTAAAAATTTATTGCCGGGAATTTATGTTGCAATAATTGTTAGTCCATTTTTTTTGACAATTATTGCTAACATAAAACGTCAAATTTGGTCGTCAATTGAAAAAAATGCAAAAAACGAAAAAAAAATCGAAGCAAATTGTGTGGGAAAGAAATTAAGTTTTTGAAATTGTAGCAAATTATAATTGCAGTAAATAATTAAATTAAAGAATTAAATAAACACTAAAATAAAATTGCAAAAATATAAATTGAATTTTATTCGACCTTTACAAAAATAAAAAAATTAATATTTGTATATAAAAAAAAGACTAAGCTTAAACAAATTAATATACATTTAAATAATAAAGTCGAATAAAAAAGAATTTGTATTAATAAAAATAATTTTTGCATACTAGTGCTAGTTTTTACACTACATCTTCTTCCTTGATTTTTTTCAAATTATGAGTTAACATAAATACTTATTCTTATGCCTTTAACATAAGTTGAGCAATAAGAAATATTGCTCTGTTATTCTGCCGACGTTATTGCCAACTCGCTAAGATAATTATCTTTAGTGTAGACCTAAAGGCCCAACCAGAACATGAATGAGGTCGCTTAAGTCAACTTAAGTAGCTGTGCGAATACATATAAAACATATATGGCAAGCTACAATGTACTTAATGATGCTTTTCGTCAAGTTTCGTCAAATGTCATTTGCTTAAGCAAAGTGCCAAACTGAACGCACATTCCGTACGAAAACAGCTGTGTATGTATAACAATAAAAAATAAAATAAATTAAAATGGACTTTTACATATTTTAATTTGTTTTCCATTTTTTTTAAGACATTCACAAATTATCTATTGTTAAATTCTTTACAAATTAAATAGCATAAAATAAACAAATACACGGTTGGACTTTTTGGTACTTTTTAGTTTGAAGTACTCGCAAAAATACAAAATATTGCACAAATATGCAACAATAGTTAAATAGATATTAAGTACATTATGGCCACCTAAAAGTCTTTTTTTATTTGCTTATGCAGTTGACAGACTTTTCGTTAATTTTTGACAGTTGCTTAAGCTAATACATGCATGTTCTGGTTGGGCCTTAAGGTTATTGCCAACTTGCTGGGATATTTATCTTTAGTGTAGACCTGGGGTACGAAACGGCCATGTTGTGTTTCATTTAAAATATGGCAGCATTTGTATTTGTATTTTTTGAATTATCTGTCAAAAAAGGATGGTGTAAAATACACCACAGTTTAACCAGTAGGTAGCCCCAGGTCTTTACGGTTTTAACTTTCAATATGTATGGAAATTTGATGGATTAACTATAATAATATAATGGAAGTTTCTTTTTATTTTTTTATATGTAAAAAAAATACATATCTTGTTTTGTTTTCTTAAATTGTAATTAATATTTACCTATACAGTGAAAATAACTTTTGTAATACATACAACTTAAAATATATTTTAATGTTTTTTTTTTTAAATAACAACAGCTATAGGTATCTAATTAGGTTATATTTTTCCACATTTGGTAACTTTTTAAAATTTTTTTACTTTTACTAAGGGTATGTGTGAAATGGTAGCAAAGTACTCATGGAAGTAAATTTTTGACACTGTTGAGGTGAATAAAAATTCACTAGCCCTGTGGCACAGAATACACAGAACTGTGAAAAGTGACGTGTGAAAAGGGCCCAAATCAGTTGCGAAGGCAGCTTTCGAAGAAAAAGACAGAAAGCTTTTTTTGGTAGTGGAGTGGCAATGTGTAAAAACAGGCCGCAACCACAGAATACCACAGAACTGTCACGAGACGGAAGAGTTTGCTGCCTTCGCAACTGATTTGGGCCCTTTTCGCACGTCACTTTTCACAGTTCTGTGTATTCTGTGGCCGCAACCATCAACACAAATGGCGTGATCAAAACAAAAAAAAACTTAATAAATTTGTGTTCATTGTATTGTGGCAAAAAAGATGGTGCAAAGAGAAATGCAAAAAGGGCAGCTTTCTTAAAAGGAGACAAAAGAAAACGCAAACTCTTCCGTCTCGTGACAGTTCTGTGGTATTCTGTGCCTGGGGGCTAGTATAAATTTTGACATTAGCGTAGAAATTTTTAACAATTTTAATTCACCATAGAACTTTGTTACCGTTTCACGCACACCCTAATATAGATTTAATGTGATGCCACCAAATTGCTGATCAAAACACACTGAATTAATTCAGGCATGGAAAATTGATTACTAATGTACTTTTTGTAGAAAAAAGCCTATCCTTTTTTTGTATAAATTAGCCGAAAAAATAACAAAACTTTTATTCAACAGGGAAACTGTTTCCTACTTCGTAAAATTTAGTTTTATTTTATATGTAAATATGTCTGCGAATAAAAATAAATATTTACTGCATGCATGTACATATGTAGGTATACAATGTACAGGATATTAAAAATAAGTATGTACATATGTTACACACATTCATAATTTTAAAAAAATATATGTAAACAGGGACCGCAACAATTGTGATTATCACACGTACATTTTTTAAAGAATAACTTTTATTTTTGCTCGAAAAAATAAAAATAACTAATTTTTATCAAAGGTTTTCTTGGGATTCAGAAATTAATTAACAAGGTTTCTTTCAAATGTGCTAAATTCCCATTTCATACTATTGAGAAACTGAAATTTATTGTTGAAGGGATAAGCTATTACTATGCGCATTTCACTGGTTGCTTAGGCCCAAAAATAACTGTAATTTTTGCTCAAGAAAATAAAATAATAATAAAAATAAAGAAATAATTTTTACTATTGTTCAAATAAATAAAAATAATAATAAAATAATAACTCTTATTAAATCAATATTTTTAAAAGCAATACATATATTGTATCATTGACTAGCTCAAAAGGATCAATATGGTTTACTTGAATCAGTTTTCCGACTTTATTCTTCTAGAGTAGTTTTGACTTAGCTGCCTTTTGACATAAATGCACAAAATTAATATTTTTTGTCATTCTTCTTTAAAATCGCATACAAATTTGTCTGCACATTTGAGATAAATGCACTAAATTTTTGGCATTTTAAAATTATTTTCATACCTAAAATTAAAGTTAGCTGCACTTTGACTTAACTGCCCAAAATATATATATCTATCTGTAATTATTCTTCAAACTCCTTCTTTTCGTGCCTTTTGTATACCTGCATATTAATCATATTTTTGGGCAGTTTTAAAATATCAATGTGAGCTGCACACATAAATAATATGATGTTCACTTTTTCACATAAATATCCAATCCAACAGCTCAAGTTTATAAAAACAAAAATCGCAAACAAGTCAAGTTGGCATCATTATAATTCATTTATTTTGTTTGCATTTATGTACCTGCATTTATGCATATGGTGGGCCTTGGCATATGGTGTGTGGTTACAGCAACTTTACCACGATTATATGAAAGGAATAGTAAATCTTAGGCCTGGAACAGAATAAAGTAGTTGTAGTTGTATCTTATATCTTAACATATAAATAAATGTATTTTGTGCCACGCCCTCTATGTCAGATGTTGTGTATTGTTGACTAAGATGCTTGTACCTAATTTAGAAACTTTGGCTCTTGCCGTTCTTCAGAAATACAGAAATCTTTATTGTCTTTGAACGGGAGATGCCACGACCACTTTTCCAATATCGCACATATTTTTACCAAATTTGGACAATATTTCTCATACCGTTCTTTAGAAATAATAAAAAAAAAACTATTTTGTGCCACGTCCTCTTCTCCAATCCCGCCCAAATTTTGTGCGATGTTGTGTTTTGATAACCGAGATGTTTGCACCCAATTTGGGAACTTTGGATCTTTTCGTTCTCCAGATATAAGGAAATTTATAATATTTATAATATGGGAAGTTTACCTTCTCTAACCTTGGAGAGGTTGAGTATTAATAAAAAATACGCTTATGCCTAATTTGGAAACTTACGCTTTTGTTGTTCTCCAGACATTCAGAAAAAGGAATAAAAAACCAACAACAAGGGAGTTATGGACCGATCTGGCAGAATTCCTTATATCTGGGATATTCGGAAAACCCATTTTAACATATGTATGTATATTGGTTTGGCGCATATGCCAAAAAGTTGTTATGGATAAAAACGACAATTAGGTTTACTTGAAGTCTTCTGGAAATATACCCGATGGATTTTTTTTGTATTTTTACCACTCTTCCGGCCTATGTTTTGAAGAAAAATGAAAATTCGTTAACGAACTTAGAAGTTAATAGAATTTTTTAAGCTGTTGATATTTTATTTTGCTTTTGCTCTAACTACTTTTCTCCTTACGACATCACCTAAAATGAAAATTTCACAGCAGAAGCAAAAACTATTCAAAATGATAAATTAATAAATCGCCTTAAACTGTTTATAATTACATTTTTTTTTTATAATAAAATCGCAAATTTTAGTCGAAAGATTCCAAAATATATTTTTGTGGACATTTGTGTTTATGCAATACAACAGAATCAATGAAAACGTTGATTTTTAATTTTTCGTTAGTTAGGGCCTTTTGCATTTCAGGTACCGATTTACTTATTTTTGGAAAGACATATTTGCTTGAAAATTTTAAAGACAATCAAAAAAAAATCAAAAATTGTATGTGTTTTTAATGTGTTTTTAAAACACTCACTCGAGAATAATATCATAAGTTTATTAAGTACCTTTTGCACACTTTACAAAAATGTTAATCTTTATTAAGACCCTTTACACCGTATTCGTTGTTGATAGGAGTAAGGTAAAAGTTTTGCTTCTTTTTCATAATTTATGTACGAAACAAAGGAAAATAAGCGTAAATAATAAAAGAAGGGAACATTATATTTGATATGTATTAAGTCCCCAAAAAATCCCCGAATGTTTTTTTTGAATCCCCAATCCTCAAACGACTTTCTTAGTCCCTTTTCTTGGCATGAAATCCCCAACTTTGGGGATAAATCCCCAAGTCTGGCAGCCCTGATGGCAACACAACAAGTGTTTTTTCTAATGCCATTTAAAATGTCAGTCGCGTTTCTTTTCGACAACGGAAATGAAGTTTGCTATCCGTAACCAACCAATAGATAGTCAAATAAACTGGTTTCTTGTTTTTAATTACAACTTAAAAATTTGAACGGGAATTAATATTCCTTAAATACTTTTAACATCTTCGAGTTTATTTAAGAAAAATATTTTGATTCAATGCAACAGTTTTTGAGTACAATTTAATTTTTGTAATTTTAATTTAGGTTATCTTAATACTTACCTGTTAAGATTACAGTAGCGATCCACAGCAACATTAACTTAGAAATAAATTTTTTTTCAACCTACAAATACAAAAGTTTGTATTGCACAGATAAATGTAATTTGAACACAAAAATTCTGTTGAAATTTAGGAAGGCGGGTTAATAAGTCCGTGATTTGAAAATGAAATACAGGTTTTTGGATAAAAAATCATTTTATTTTTCAACGTAGTCCTCCTTTTATCTCTATACACTTCGTCCAAAGTTTCAAAAAATAAGATTTGAATAAGATCATCTAAATATGTAGGCATTTGTTTTTGAGATGCTTTCATATTTGGAATCAAATCTCTTTTCGGCGAGCCATTTTTTCAGGTAATGAGTCACCATACATCCATTAAAATTTACTTTCTACAGAAATTCAGTTTTTAAAATTTTCAACGCCTCAAGATATGCAGCGTTTAATATTTAAAAATTCAATACGAATTTCTGTAGAAAACAACAACGAAATTATGAAATATTTTTGATTTTGTTTTTGCTTTTAATGTAATGTAATTTTTGGCGTGACCCTTTAGATAATTAGGGCCTTTGTTTCTGCTTTGATTTCTTTCTGTTTTTGACATTGCATAACAATTTTACAACAACAAATTGCTTGTGGTTTTTGTAGGAGTGGTTCTTTTGTAGAACTAAAGGCCGTTTTACACTATCCCACAAAGTCTTTAGTAATTTACTAAAATGCAACCCTGTCATGATAAGTTGTTATTGTTTTTTGAAGATGTTCAAAGAATAATTAGATTAGGGAAGCATTTTTGAAAAATACGTAAGACTTTGTGGGATAGTGTGTAACGGCCTTAAAGGCCTTATTCTTTAAAAATATTTCAGGTTTGTAAACGGTTTATAAAATGAATTTTCTAGGAAAATTTGTTTCAACTAAATTTAAACAGTGATCGAAAATAACAGTTATTATCAAAATTTCCGCTCAAAAAGTCAGACAGAAACAATTTGTCTACGTGTTATTTGAGTATAGGAATACATTCCTTAAAATCCTTTTATTTTTTTTACTTTTTTCAAAAATATTTTTAAGTCCAAAAAATTTGACTTGTAATTTTTAGTCAAAAATTTGACAGATTTCAGTAAAAAATAAAAGCTTAAATTTTAAGGATATTGTTTTGGTCAAATGTAATAATAAAACGAAGTCAAAAGCTTATCTATAACATATAGACAATCAACAAATTAATGTTTTCTTTTTTCATTGAAATAAGTACTGCATTAAGTTTTTAATAGTTTCGAAAATTTGAATTTTTTTAAATAAAATGTATGTATGTATACTTTGGTATGTACATATAATCAAAGTTAATCTTGGGAGTCAAAAAATCATTAATAGGGTTTCGTTAAAATGTGCTAAATTCCAAATTCGTACTATTGATAAACTGAAATTTATTGTAGATGGGATAAGCTATGCGTATTTCACTGGTTGCTTAGGCCAGATTATCAGGAAACTTCATCCAAAGATTTTAGAAATATTATACAAATAATAATTATTAAATTTTGCTTGCCGACTAAAAAAATACAAGTCAAATTTCAACTTTGATTTTTGACTTAAAAATATCAATCCAATTTTAACTTTTATTTTTGACTGAAAAATTACAGTTATTTTTTGACCAAAAACATACTGGTCAGAAATAATAGTTATTTTTTGGCTTTTTTTTTGGAAAAAAGTCATAACAGTTACGGTCCCTGAATTTAAGAAAATACAAAAAAACGATGCAATTTACAAAAATAATTTGTAAAATACACAAATTTTTATTCGAATATTTTAAAAAGTGGTTTTGAATTTTACTAAAGCATTTCGTACATTGTACGCAAGAATTTCGTGTTGCGAAATTACGAACGATTTCGTATATATTCTGGTAAAATTACTACTAATTTCACAATGGTATATGTATATGTCATGTAGTTTTTTTAAAGTAGCAAATATGTTATAAAAAATCTAAAATTACCGATCACGTCAACAACAATAAGCAAATGATATGACATACATAGGGGCACACAATTTTAATAAATTGCTTTCAAATGTTAGTGTTTTAGTTTAATTTTAAAAACAATTATTCGAGCACAACCGTTAAGTTATCAGACGAATTTATTTCAAGAACAGGCTAAAATTTTTTGAAAACTTCATAGAGCTTCTGCATAACCAATATCTCATAAGTTGTTTCCATGCTTAACACATTTTTTATATAGTATACCAACACACAACATTATTGGAGTTGATTCATAAAAAAAGTCAAATAACGTTTAACGAAATTAAACCTTTTATTTTTTACCTTTTCTTAGCAATAATATTGTTGTGTTAATTTATGCTAAAAAATATTGTTGTATTTATACAAAAATGTATAAATTTTATTAAAAATAAAAGATGCTAAATACCAGGAGAGGCTAAAAATTAAAGACTTAGCGTTGGTAGTCTAACAAATCCAATTTCGAATAAACTATGCAGTGAAAGTGATGAATATTATATCGATAATAATGCAGTGTATAAAATACTTCATTACAATATATTTGTATACTTTCAGGAATATAAGTCATGCAAGCCTCATACTAGGTATAATTTATCATTACGAGCATAACATCGATATGCTCAGGTATGTGATGAAAATCGATAGATTTCAAAACGATTGTTTTTTAAAGCTGTGATGAATTTCGAGCGATTTTAAAATTCGTTTCTGATTATATTTATGTGCTGTCACAGTCGATTGATTGTGTAGTAAAATTTATATGAAAAAACTATTACACATTAAATCGCCTCTGACCTGGAAACCGCACAATAGTCTTAATATTTTGTTCAAAATACAGTTTAACTAACATTTATAGTTTTGAATTTAAGCTAATATGGACAGAAAATCAATTTTTTAAGTTACTAAAAACGATTATAACGATTGTAACTCTTTTCTTTTTTCAAAACGATTTTCATCACACAACTGATTGTTTAAATCTGGATTTATAATTATTTTTTAAGTTGAACATCGTTAAACTAGTTTATGCAATATCTTCGAATAACGGTTTACTTGCAAAAATAAATTTACACTTTTTATACAGAATATCACTCTGAAAAAAATATTTTTTTTTTGCGAAAACGGAACATTTTTATGTGTATTTCTTTTTCTTTTTACATAACTTAATATATTAATTATTAACGAATAAACAATTTTTATGACTTTCATAACTTAAGTTTATTTATAGAAATGTTTACAGTTAATGTAGCCCAACATATGTTGGAATGTGAATATGGTCTTCTAAATTTAATTTAATTTGCTATTCAAATCCTTAAAGACATCAAATCGGCTTATATTCATATACCCGTAATCAATTAAAACTTGTTAAAATGTTTAAAATTAAAATAATTTAATTGTAATTGATTCAGCACCTACATAAGACAATATTTCTGAACGACTAATATTATGTTAGATGAACTAAAGTTTCGTGAAACGAAATAAAAAATATTCTAAACTTTTGCATTGTTTTTAAAACTGACGATTTTGTATATGTATAAGGAAATATTCTATATATGTATGTATATTATTTGATAATTGACATCCAAACGATTGACAAACTATAAGATTATTTACACAGTTATTATCATTTACATATACATATTCTTTTTATTTATATGCAGCATAAGCATTTGTATTCAAATTAATACAAAATAAGTTATTTTCGATAATCATTCCGTTAAATAAAAAAAAAAAACAAACAAACAAACAAAAAATCATCACCATTATTAATTGCCATTTTTTCTTATCAGCATCACAGATTGATAAACTTATTCATATGCGAATGCCAACCGTTGGATACAATTTTCGAAGATTATGCGTTTGATAAAAATAATTGGATATTTGTTTTTAACAGTTCATAACAGTTGCTATATCTAGTTAGTTTATTATTATATTATTAATAATAAAAATGTTATATTAATGTAAATTGTGTGTAAGTGTGTGTTTTTATAACTTAATTTGTAATAAAACAAGAAGTATAAGCATTCATTTCTACATAACATCGTTTAGATCTTGGAACAACTTATCTCATTCGTCCAAATAGACAAATTAATTACATCAATTATAAATATGTACAATTACAAAATAGCTTATTGTCTAAATTATTTTAGGAAATACAAATACATTAGTAACATTAAGTTAGTAAAATAATATAGAATAAAGCAAGACTCAAATTATTTTAAGTAATAAAATAATGGCAAGTATTTTGAATGTGTGTGATGTTGTACGATTTATATGGTTTTTTAAAATTTAATTTTTTCAAAAAATTAAAGATTATATTTTAGAATAAATATTTTAAAAAATTAAAGGACACATTGATAGGTTATCACTTTGATTATTTAGATGATTCTTTACTATTAGCTTAATAAATTATACTGCAATTTTATAGTATTCGACAGAAATGTATTTTTAATTATACCCTTTAGGTTTAAAAAAAGCAACTATAAAGGTAGCCCACCATTAAACGAACTTAGAAACGCGAAAAATGCATTCGCAATCGGCATTTCTTTTTGAAAGTTAACAAAAAAAAACATCGATGATTCAAACAAAAAATTTAAAAAAAAATGTTGTTGGTTAAAAGTTGTAAAAAGGGAGATAAAAAGTTTAAACTGTTTAACGAAACTGAAGCGTTTGAAATGAAAAAAATGTCCACTTTCAGAAAAGTTTGAAAACAGTTTGACGGGCAAAATTTTTACCTCCGCCTCTCAATAAATCAAGAGAGACGACATCTTTTTATATACAAAATTTGTGACATTATTGTATAAGGATATCTTTAATATCTTGTTCTTATTATTAATACATTTTCTGCCTCTACTAAATATCAATTAAATAGATGGTAAAGCATTCTGTCATTTTTGGTGACGATATGTATGATGTAATTAAAGAAGAAAAGTTAAGGACCCTGTTTATAAAAATTAATAAAAACCCTAACTTCTTACTTTTTCCACATTCGCCTCGTATTGTTGTTTTAACAAATAGTTATAAATAAATTACAAAGAATTGTGTCACTAAAGTCTTTTCGAAAATAAACCTCTGCCTTCTACTTTTGCGCATTCTCATATCGCTCAATAGCTAAAAACCAGTCATAACCCAAAAGTCGAGAAGTAATTCACGCCTATCGTGAAGAAAATGTAAACAATTGTTGGGGAAAGGATACAAATTGTAGGAGAAATTTTATTCACAAGGATGACTATTACAAAAAAGTTTATAGTTTAAATGGGCATTTCCACAGGAGTGTAACGTTACACCATCAAACAATTAGACAATCTTGTATTTTAAACCCATGTTGTTCAATTTTTTCCTCTCTTTCACTAAATTGCGCTTTCCACCAAAACACAAAACAAATTAAATAATATAAATTATTTTTTAAGAAACAATTTAAAAAGTACAAAACGTAGACTTTTCTGTGGAAATAGCCATACAGTTAATGTTTATAAAATATGTATGTCACTGTTTTAAATACATTTTAAAGAACTCAAATTTTGTAATCAAAATTAGAATTGACATTTTTAATCAATTATTTTGGAAAACCAAATATCAGTATTACTCACTTTAAAAACCAAATTTCAGTATTACTCACTTTAATTTTTGTGCTATGACTGCATTTTCTTATATGAGTAACATAGTTATAAATAAGAATATAGACCTATAAATGGCAGGATTGAAAATAATAAATATATTGATGATATTAAGAACCGTTTTTAAAATATTATTTGATTTATATAAAAAGCATTCTAGTTATTTTCTTTGTGTGTGTGTTTAAAGCTTACAATTTAACACAATAATTTTCTTAATAATAGGTAACAATACTACAGCTGCGCCAATGAATCTGAACGCATTAAAGGGCTTGTTGGTTTTATACCACCTTCAACTTCGTATTGTACATCTACTGAAGCCCCTTTTCCAAAACGGAGAAATTTAATCATTATAATTTTGTATTACAATTTTAAAGAAAATGCAACAACAATTGCTTCAATTGTCGATTAACTTACGTTTCTTTTCATTAGGAGAACGTACAAAATTCATATCACCATGAGCTTCTGGTATAAAGAGTGCTACTAGAATGGCAAGAATGACCATAAATCCACCAAATACGAATGGAGGTCCCGGAAATTGAAACCAACTATCATCATCGACATTTTCTTGCAGGGATTTTTCATTATTCAAGTCCACGTTGAATAAATAGAATATAACACCAAACATAGCCGGACCTAAACCATTGCAAAGACCACGCATACCAGTTACCATACCTTGAACAGCACCTAAACAGAAAATACAAAGGAATTACTTAAAATGCATTACATTTTTTCTAGTTTCACAAAAAAAAATATTAAGGAGTTCACTTCACAAGTTGCACCCTTACGAAAAAGCAACAGTGCAAAAATATAATAACAGCTACATGGAGAATTTTTTCGCACAAACAATTGGACAAATAATTGTCTATGTTTTGCTTTTTCGCAAGGGTGCAACTTGTGACCTGAACATCCTTATTAAGAAAAAATATGGACAGTTTTTAAACTCGAGCCATATTCTTACAATAATAGGCTTGCAAAAGAGCAAATGCAAAATATCGTAGCACTTTAATGAAATCTAACGAAAACTGTGTATTTTTTGTTGGATTTAACAAAGAGAGCTACGATATTTTGCATTTGCATTTTGGCAAGACTAATACTGAACTCCGCTTATATTTTGTAACTTTAAAGCTTTAAATGGATAAATCTCAATTTTTTTCATTAGGTATCCATATTTTCTTCTAAGGTTTACATAAATTTTTATTAGTTATTTAATTGTATTACTTATTATTGATAAATATTAGTAAATTAACTAAACATAACCCTATGGGCTTGATTAAATAAGAAACATGAAAATAACAATAATAACAAAATTTAAGTATACTTATGTACACATATTTGTTTTCAATGTATTCCAAAAATGGATCACAAATTTTTAAAGTTGCCCAGCAAAGACAGAGGTTTGATTTTAAGGGTAATCACGACGGTCATTGTGCAACTTTGCAATTTGTAAATTTGCAGTGCATATTATGATTGATTGTGAACATACCAGTTTTTTTTTTGTGTAAATGTGCCTTTTTCCAAAAATTATTTTGGCAGCCCTGTCAATTATACACAAGTTTATTAAAATAAATATTTTCTTTTTAAATCATTTAAATTTAATTCTCTGTTTTATATTAAAACCCACAAAAATGTTCAATTTATAAGTTTTCTTAAAAGACAATATGGCGCTAAATATGTCAAATGTTATTGCTTGCAACTGAGCAAATATGCACTACTAATTTTGCTCATGGTTTTTTTTAGTGCAAACGTACATTTTGTTGTGTTGTGCAAATGTATGTATTTTTGCCCTCTTTGCACTATCCGTCATGAAAACCCTTATTAATTTAAGACTGATTTGAAATCAAGCTCATTTTCATATTTACTTGACGTACATATGACAATTTGAGCAAAATTTTAAACATTTCTTCAAATTTCTCAATAATATTTGAAGAAAATTTAAAAATAATTGTTTTTTTTTAAGTTCAATTTGCGTTTGCTGGATAGTTAAGTATGACAGCTTCTCAAGTAAAATGCAATAATGAAAAATGTACTATTCGTTTCCATCTTACACATTTTCAATTTTTTCTAATGAATTCTACATTTTAAGATTTTAGATTGATTTGGTATAAAAAAAATCGATAAATATTTGGCACACCTAGTTCAAAAGTGACAACTCAAAAAACTTATGTGCTGTTTCCAAATGACAGGCAACAGATTGCGTAGTAAAATTAATATGAAAAGCACCCTGTTTTTTTCATAATTTTCATATAAATTTTACGGAATGAGATAAGATTTTGCAAAAATAATGCTATCATAACAAAATTTGAATTGAAACTGTTACTCAAGCTAGTTTAAATTGCTAAATAATTTAATATAGATCTTAACCTCAAACCAACCAATTTTAATGCTGATGTCTGTTTTTATAAAGATAAATTAATAATAAATAGACATCATATAGATATCCCTCCAGTCGGTGGAGGGTATTAAAGATTCGGCACAGCCGAATATAGCACTCTTACTTGTTTTAATATGCTTTTTATACACTAGATAATGAACAATTTTTATTACCGAATTATTTTTAGTCATGTCACTTGTGCTTTGTTCGCACGACAACGTTTTTACGTAATTCGCTCTCTCATTCGTAATTCATAGCTCGATTATGATCCAAATTACATAATTCGTCAAACAAAATTTTGAGATCGAAAATTTTGTTTTTTGTAAAATTTAAAACAACGAATAAAGAAACAAAATAGGAATTTTTTAAAAAACGAGACATTCGGCCACGTTCTACAAATCGAAATGAAGTGGAATTGAAATCGAACGCGATTTTGATTGCAATTATTGACAAAATTATTGTAGTTTTTCGTTTTTTTCAAGAGCTGTCCTTGTAAATATAATTGGTACTCAAAGTATGAAGTATATAAAACGGAATATTTTTATGAACTTTCTTTACAGGCTCGTTTTCAAAATTTGTTCGGTTTTAATTCCACTTCATTTCAATTTACAGAACATACCCGATTTTAAATTTTTGCTTGCGTTTGTATTAATTTTTAAGAGAAGAAAATTTTCATAAGCGTAAGAAGAAGAGTTATTGAATTAAGAAGATGCCGTGTGAACAGCGTAATTCGTATTAGTAATTCAAAAAGAGAACAACATTATTCGAGATGCGTGCGAACATAGCAATTGGCTGATTTATTTTCAAGTTTTAACATTTTTGACAAATTCTAAACTGACACAAGTCTAATTAATATAAACTCTAACAACGATTAATTTTATCAAAAGTGTCATTCTTCGAATTAAGACTATTTAGCACTTATCAGTAGGGATCTACTACCATTATATTTTTTGACACAAATGAAAATAAGTCACTGGTATAAATTGCAACTTTTTACTAATTGGAGCATAAATAAAGACATAACTGTTTTTTAGCAACAGTTAACAACACGAAAATACACTGATATTTTTATAGATAAACAAGTGTTTTGTGCATTGTTTAAGCATATAACACCCAAAAATAACAATTTTGTGTTGAGTCACTTTTGAACTAGGTGTGCGATTCGATAATTAGGTTCATTAACAAGGAAAAAAAATTGATACAATGCTCAAAAGTTTGAGCTATTTGTTAGATTATTACCTTGGCTATCTGCCGTTGAGTGTATGGAAACAAAAGCACTTATAGCTGGATAGGTAATAGAACCCAAAGCGGCCAAAATTCCTGCAGCCCACATCATCCTTCACGTTTTACAAATTTTAACAATTATTTATAATAATTTTAAACTATTTATGCAAAAAACATACCACTTCTTACTGCCAAAGCCATACCAAAATAATTGTGTCATTTCCAATATAAGTCCCAATACAATAGTACGTTTTGCTCCAAATTTTCTATATATTCAAAGATTAAAATTACACAATAAAATAATGTTAAATTTTAAATTAAAATGAATGTATTACCGCATTAAGTATCCTAGAGTTACTTGGACACTTATACTTAGTATACCAACTACTGCTATAAATATGGCTACTTCCATTGTATTAAAGCCCATTTTTAGTTTTAGATAGACAAATATACATGAATATTGCCCAGCCTCTGGTAGGTACGATAGCAAAACGGTAACACATTGCATTAAAATCGTATGATCTGTACCGACTTTACGCAAAGCCTTTAAATTGCAAATATTTTAAAATAAAACAAAAATTCACAAATGCAAACGAACTTACTGCAAACGGATCAGCTTGTTCCCAATTAATAGGCGCACCCCATGATGAACCCCTTACCTTGTCCGGTAAACTTTCAGGGACCGCTACTAAAATAAAGAACACATCTAATACGGCTATCGCTGTAGCTAGAGCAACGACTAATGTATCACTGTACTTTTCCATTAGTGCAGCACCTAAAGCAGGCGAGATTACCTGTAAAACAATAAAAGAAAATAAATGTTTTTTATTTTTTTGTTTAACTGCAATGGTCGTAAAATTAATTACTTACCAAACTAGCGGCAAATGTTGCCGATACTAAACCATAAGCACGTGATCGTTCTTCTACTGTTGTTACATCTGCTACATAAGCAAATACCACTGAAAATGTGACGGCAAATATGCCACTTATTGAGATCATTGCAAAAAACCACCATGTGTTTATTGTCATTAAAGGTATGGGAGCACATGTAAAAAATACTGTTATTAGCAAAAAGAACTTGCGACCCCAAATATCTGACAGGGCACCGATTAGGGGAGCACTTAGGAATGATAGTATGCCCTTAATTCCCATGACTAGACCATTCATTAGGAATGTGTGTTCGGGAAAAGTTTGATTCAATACCTATAAATATAAACAAATTATCAGTTTTATATTAGAAGAGATCAAAAGCGAATATTTTTGAATAACTTACCGATATAACGGGCATCGTCAGCAAACCCCAGGCAAAAAACTCTAAGAAAATCACAACCAAAGCATGATGTACACTTGGTTCTCCTATGCCGGAACTCTGAAAGAGAAACATAGTGGAGTTACTATTTTGCATGGCAAAGAAATCATAAGTTTATCGTACTACTTATTTGTTAAATAAATATGTGTATCTAGAACCAAAATCTATTATATATATGGATTATTTAGTATGTATTTGTTTTTATTTTTTATTATTCTCTCACACGCCTACACATTATATTTTTTACCTTCAAGAGCTGTTTGTTAAATAGCACAAATAAATATTTGCACACAGGATTTTAATTGTGTTTTTTACACAATTAACTTCTTAACTTGGATGCATTAGAGTAGATTTAAAAATAAACCTAATTTATCAGTTTTGTTCGACCAGGAGAAATAGTACTTTTTTCTTGTTGCTGACTTTTGTATGTGTGTACAATTTATTTTTAGATAATTTAGTGTCTACAACAAATCGAAATCAACAATTTAAAAATTTAAATCATTTTACTTTGTTCAATAAAGCTTTTATTCAAGTTTAACTCGTGAAAATGTACGTTTATAATTTTTTATTGTGAAAGCGATAAAATGATAAATTCATACAATCAAATAATCATCACATTGATTAAGTAATGTAACCGACCATGTCAGTCGAGACTCTATGTTTCCACACTCTTTACGAATTATGATTCAAAATATAGAGCAAGTAATTGTATTTTACTCGCATAAACAAAGATCAAGGCTTAAAATATGATATTATAAACATATACATGCCTACATCCATATTTATGCACATAATTGAAAAATTAAATATATGTACATTAGGGACATAACTTTTTAACAATTTTTTAAAATATAAAAATTGGCATAGCACAGTCCGATAGAGCATAAACAACTATGAGGGAACGTTTATTTATTTTTTCGCCAAAGCCTAGTACTCTGTTCATATTTGTGAAAAATGTTGAGCACCATTAATTATTCCACACGAAAATTTTGACATGCATCAATGACACCTATCATGCGAGTTTGCACAATTTAACGTTTTAATTCCTGCAAAGTATGCGACTTTGTTTTGCGTATGTAAACAAACCCCACATGTATGTATTTTACTAAAAATTATTTTTTTTAATAAAAAAGAAAGTAAATATGGATACAAAACTGTTACCGGTTGTGTTATTTTAATTTTTTATTTCTTATTTAATAATCAGTTCATACTTTTTTGCTTTTGTTTAAAATTCCACGTGAAATAAGTGCAGCTTACATTATTTCGCAGTTGTAAAAAAATGTTGCCAGAAACATTTCGGAACTTTTTCACAAAATGAACAGAGTACAACTCTATAAACATTATTTCATAGACATTCCGCACAAGTTTTTTTCATACATATGTGTTTTGACAGCATTTCACGTGAAATGTTGAACAGAGTACCAGGCTTTTTTGAAAATTTTTAATTTTCTTTTTGGTTAAAAAAAATTAAGAATATGTTTATTTAAAACAAAAAACAGCTCAAGTATGAAATTCCATTAATATTTAGAGATGGTAGGAGATTTTTCCGCAAACCAAATCGTATCTTTAACCTTTTTTAACGAAAAAAAAATTAAAAATGAATAAAAAAACACCACACAAAATTATGAATATTCAATATTCTTTCAATAACTAACATACATATATTTAACATATATGTAACTTTGAGTAATTTAAAAAATAATAAATTTTTAAATAATTTTTTATACACCTGTTTAGAAAAACCAATTGGTGCGTGAACTTTTTTGAGAAAAATTACAAAAGATTATGATTTTTGTGGTTACTAGGACATGGTTGACCTCATGGTACTATGCCAAATAATTGGTTATACCCCTAATGTACATATTTGTGGCTTTTTGACAAAACATCTTAAGTCGAGATAAGATGGAAAAAAAGTTTTTTAAAAAAACTCTGCGAAAAAATCATTTTTATTAAATACTAGCTGATCGGCCCGGATTCGCTCGGAAGTTATTTACTAATGATTAGTTACTTACATAGAATTAAAAATTAGAACACAAAAATTTCAGTACAAAGAAAAACCCCAAATTGATCTCCATTTAATGCTTACAAAGTTGCTTCTAAATTTAGCTATTATAACATGTATAACAGCAATTTAAATAATTACAAATTAAAAAAAAAGGTTTTTTTAAAGCTTGATAATAAACAATATTTTTTGTTTTTCTATTGGGGAACGGTGTATCGACTCCCGAGCACGCAACATGCAATTGACCGTGGGAAAAACATTTGGATTCTAGGATTAACCCACACAGTTTAAACGATTGTCCTTCAGATTTATTAGTCATTGCGAATGCAAGGCGAACTGGAAAGCCGATGCGTTTAAACTTAAATTGTAGATCGCTTGGTATTATAGGCATCCTGGAAATAAGCACTTCTTCACCTTTAAACTTTGCTATTATTATCCTTGCTTTATTAGTGGTTGGCATCAGCGTTTTAACAACACCATTGCATAGTGTTGGCTGATTGAGGTTACGTAACAAAATTATTGGACAAACACGAAACTACACAGAAACACGACTCACGGTCCATAGAATATGTGTACAAATTATTTTCAAAATCGTTGCAGTGGTTTTTGAGTTTAGCGATTACAAACAAACAAAAATAGATTAAAATAAACCGAAATTAAAGAAATAGTTCGCTTATAAAACATTTTAAAATCGAAACAAAAATGTTTTTGAATAAAAATTCGCAGTTTTTTTCAACTTTTTAAATTTGACTTAAGATGTTTTGTCAAAATGCCACAGATATTATCAATTAATTAAGGAATTAGACAAAAAATATATGTGTATTAGAGTGTGTTCCGAAAACACTTTTCACAAGCTAAATTTTGAACACCCTAAAATATGAAAGAATACATTATTTTTAATATCTTAGTTAGATTGTAACAAAGAACGACTGTGAAAACACAGTGCTAAACTATCAATTGCGTCAACAAATCTTAAAAAAATGTTAACAATTTATTTATTCCGATTTTGATGGTATATTTGTTCCGTCTAAAAAAAATTGAAATAAAATATTACATTTGCTTTTTTCACGTTTTGGAGACGTCAATTGGCTAACATTGATCATGTAATTTGACGTCATTAGACTTTTTTATGGGCTACGTCAAATACCGTGTAGAAGCAGATAATCCCCTATCCCTATCGTTATTGCATTTGAAAACCAACATTCTTCGACTTATCGCCGAGATTCAGCCCAAAATCGACCAATCTAAAAACGGTTACTTAAATGACAAGGTCCTTATAGGGTCTAAGATGAATATTGTAGCAAATCCATACGGAATAACAAACTTATATACAAACGGACCTGTGGTAGAGAGTACTATACTAAAACGGATTAATAACAGGAAAATAAACAGTACATTATTAAGCGCTCGGCTCACACACCTAGGATTTTTTGTGATTGTGTAGACGAACACAACGCTTAATACCGTTTGTAACTATTTTCAAGAAAGATCCGAACAATTGTATTGACACTGTAGACAAACATTATATATTAATGTTTCTTTTTTTAAAATTGACGAAAAAACAAAAAAATTTAGCAACGACCGCAGCACGAACAGCTTGTGTCTGTATTGTATATATGTTTTGTTTGTGCAAAATTATTTTGCTGGCTCTTTGTTTTTTTCGTATGTGTATTTTTGGTTTTTTTTACTAGCCAAAGAGACGAACATTAATGAACCAAACCAAACCGAACCGAACACAATAAAGTTTATGGTTAAAAAACAAACTGAACGAAATAA
The DNA here is from genome assembly GCA_949318255.1 of Pollenia labialis. Lineage (NCBI taxonomy): Eukaryota > Metazoa > Arthropoda > Insecta > Diptera > Polleniidae > Pollenia > Pollenia labialis. Next base: position 156,770,588 of record OX439140.1, read on the forward strand.
AATGTTCTCATCTTTTGTTGAGTTAAATAAAAACAGTATTATTTTTATGTTCGAAAGATGACAAACAGGGAAACGTTATTTTTTTATAATGATTTTCTACACAAACGTTTGTGTTTTCCACAAATCTACCGAACCGAACACTAAGGAGCGATATTAAGTGTTAATTTTCGAACGATGATTTAAACTACAATTAAGGTATGACTACATAACATGCGTAAGAGCGCAATAGACTGCTGTCCAAAAAGTTAAACTAGTGTTTTTCATACAGCAAGTTACATAAAAAACATTTTGACGTGTTTGCGGCAGAAAGTTGCTTAAGCCCTAATGACACCTACTTTTTAATCTGATATTGAAAGAGTGGAATGCATGGTTAGAGAGAGACAAATACAAAAAACATAAAAAAATATTTTTTTTAATTTTCACAGTCAAAATTGATTTTTTTTATGTGTATGTACTATATTGTCAATTATTTATGATTTTTGTAGGTTTGTTTACTATTAGTTTTTTTTCAATGTTGCCTATTTGTAAAGCTTAAAAATTAACTAAAATAGCTATTCTGATGACAGACGATTACTCTTTTCATGAAATCTTCCATGACTTATACATAGAGATGTGGCTGAACCTCACCGATTACGCGTTGGAGCTCAGATTTGAGTTCAGCAATTGTTTTTTCACAAAACCCGCCAAAAAAAAATCGCTTGATCTTGGTGGACAGATTTGCTTTGATTAACGTGGTATCGTCCTTAGACCTAACCCACAGTAGTCAATCCAAACCTGATCTTGGTGGACAAGTTCCGTTTGATATTAACGTGGTATTCTGTCTTACGACCTTACCCACTGTAGTCAATCCAAACCTACTTGGTGAGTTCATATTAAGCACTTACCAAATGCCCCTGTGCGAGTTAGAATTCATTTGCACACACAGGTAGCAACTTTGAATGCAGCAGACCCGTCGAGGCCTACACATTCTCCCCTGTTTGAGGACTGGAGCTATCTAACCTCCGCTGCAGTTCGAATCCAAGCAGCATCTGTCGAATAGCAACAGCACCCAAGTACTCCACTCACAGCCCGAACTCTCCCCCAAGGTGAAAAATCAGACTTCCATGTGAGCAAGCACCTACCCGCGATTTTGGGTTTAAACCACAGCCACTACGTGTACTCTAATTAGCGTCCCTCCAAAGGGCATCGACTCCCACAAAACAATCAACCTGAAAGACAGGAAGCATTTTTCGCAGAAGCCCACTAAAAAGAGACCTCAACCACTGCCAGCCCAGCTTACGCCAGGGGCAGCTGACACCCGTAGTGCCTACTGTTTAAGTCCTTAGGTCAGACCTCGAGTAAGCTTGATCCAAAGACCAAGACAAAAACTCTAGCTTTCGATAGATTCGACGCTATCAAGTAGCATATACTTATTGCATTCAAAATGTTAACTCAACCGATAACCCCTCTAATTGAAAATACTAGACGGGTAAGCTAAATTGAGTTATTTAATATATCAAATTATCACTATACAAAGGTCGATAGGTACCACAAGTATTTTACTAAACTTCCTTAGAAGAGTAGTGTGATAATTTGTGTAACGGAGGTGGAACATAAGTATGTGATGACCATTGATGGCTTGCAAGGCAAATCAATAGACATCTTGGCTCCCGATCTTGGTGGACAGTTGACATCAGATTTTCTTGAAATAATTTGTTCTGGAAATCGTTACTGCAACATCAATTGTTTTATGCGCGGTGTAGCAGGTGGCGCCGTTTTGCTGAAACAACAAGTCGTCCAGATCCATGCCGTCCAGTTGAGCCCACAAGAACTCAGTTGTCATGTTCCTGTAACGAATGCCGTTCAGTCACTGCACTTTCGGCCACATCTTCAAAAAAGTAAGGCCAAATCACTAACAAAAATCAGCACCAGAAAGTTGCTCGTTGTGGGAGCAATTGTTTCTCATGGGTTGCTTCAGGATATTCTGAGCCCCCAATTCGTGAATTTTGTGTATTCGCGAAGCCATTCAAAAGAAAATGCGCTTCATCGCTGAGGATTACTTTTTTCGAAAAGTCTTATAATAACTTTCCCTTTTTTAATAGCCGCTTGCACAAAAAAAATCATACTAAATTTAAAAAGTTCACTCCTAGTGAGACACCCTTTACAAATAAGTAAACTAATAAAAACCGCTGATAGAAAAGGATTTTATAACGCTTATATGTAACATGCCATTTTTCATGAGCTAAAGTTTTTAAACGCATGATACTCGTCGACGAACTAGCGTGTCAAGGTCCAATTAGACGTGACTTAAACATGTCATAGCCGTAACGATGAGCGTAAAACACAGAATTCAATTGGTTTCTATGCCCTACAAATAATATTGGACCACCTGATCCATTTTGATAAAATGGACTACTCCATGGACTGGTCCGATGTAATGCAAGCATGGACCATGTCATTGTTAAAAAGTGTTTGTAGTGAGACGACATGTCTTCGTTTTTTAACGACATGTTTTCGTTTTTAAACGAAGTTAAAACTAACCCTCTGATGTATACAATGGAGTAGTTTTAAAACTACTCCGTTGTAGTCCAAAGATGGGTTATATGTTCCTCCCCTAGGACATCGTAATGTTAAATAGACCATGTTTTTTCCATACGTTTCGGTTACTTTTGGACTAGTCCTAGTCCCTTGTAGACTACTCCTTACACGCGTGTTTGGACTGGTTCTATTTTTGGCAGGGTGGTAATGGTTATGTCGTTATGGTAAGTGACCTATAATCTAATACAGTTTTGCCTATAAGGTTGGTTCAAACAGCTGTTTGGTATGGCTATGTCCATGTCACGTCTAAATTAAGCTTAATGTACTTCTACCTTTACTCTTATTATAAAACACGTAGATAAAAAATTCCAATTTCGTAAAACCTCGAAATTCATCAAAAGTTTTTTTTTTGCACGACTCTAATACCCACTTATGATAAACCTGAAGTTTTTGATTTACACACCAATATCCGCCATTTAAACATGACCGCTTACATCACGAAAATAAAAACACTTGAATAGTCCTTATCTTTTTCCGTAGGTTGATTTGAAATCTTTGTTAATAAAGTGAAAAATAGGTAACCAAAAGTTAATTGTTTTAAAGTACAAATTAAAGTTATTAAAAGCCTTTAGAAATATTCTCTAATAAAATCATTATGCTCCGTGTATTGATAGTATTAAATCCTTAAAGTTAGGCAAAAAGGTCTTAAGGTCTTAATATACAATCCTCATAGATCGATGATTACTAGTAGTGCAAAGTTTTTCTGAAGAAATATAAACATCTTCTTTATTTTCAGGAAATTTATATGAATTTTTTGATATAATCGCCATGGTATAAATGCCTTAACTCATCATATATTAGTTTTTACAGAAATGAATTTGTTTTGATAACATCCAAAGATAGTTACATACATATAATTCATTTTAAAAAATTACATACCATATATTTATGACTTAAATAATTATAAATATGAAGTTATATGACATATGTTCTAGAATACGAATCCACTCGAAAGTGGATATTTCAGCATTTTTGGTGTTCTTCGTTTCACACCCACATGTTTTAATTCGTTTTCAATTAGTGGTTGGTGAAAGTAAAATGAATCGACTTTTTTCTAATATTTTTACAAGAAAATAATTTAGTTTTTAGTTTAAAATTATCTATTTCTAATTAACAGCCTGTTCAACGATTTCGAACGTTAACGTTGGCATAGAAAATAACATTTAAAACAAAAACACATTTTAGAATTTTGTTATTGTTTTAAATGTAATTTTCTATGCGAACGTTAACGTTCGAAATCGTTGAACAGGCTGTTAGTTAAAATATTTAGTTACACAACATTTAAAATCGACTTTTTATGTTGATTTTGATATAATTATAACTCATTTTTAAACGCTTTTTAGTTTTTTTTTAAATCGATTTAGCGATCTAAAATTAATTTTAGAGTTTGTTTAAAATTTTGCAATTTTTCGCAAATTTTAGCCATGTTCGCGATAAAGCGTTTTGTTCCTGTAAGTTTTCTGATTCTTTACAGCTTTTACGGTTTATAATTAAAAGTAGAGACTGTTAAAATGCCACTGTTTGCAAATTTTTTGCAAATTTCCGCTAGTTTAGCAATTTTTACCGAATTTTTGCCATTACTTGTTGTTTTAGGGACTTTTAATCAATTTTATGGCTTGTTTGAAATATTAAAAATTTTCGCGAAATTTCTCAATTTTTGGTATTTTTTTAACCTATTTAGCGATTTCAAATAAATTTTAGTGCTTGCTTAAAAGTTTGCAAAAAATTTGCAAGAAGCGATTTTTTTTCTTTTGTTCTTTACAGCTTTCACGATTTTTAATAAATATTAGACTTTGCTATCATGCTGCGGTTTGCAAATTAGTGATCTTTACTTCAACTAAAGTTTTTTCGAACAAAAACTTCGAATACACAAAAACATGTGGATTTGAGAACAACAATATTTATTAAATATGAAATTAAAATGTTTTGCTAAACGTAAAAAATGCATTTTCGATTTTTTTTTCAAAATGTATCTTTTTGGGAATTAGTGTATCTTTTTGGAAACTAAAATGTATCATTCTCGAAATTTCACTGGCAACACTGGCCTTAAGTCAGAAAATGCTGTTGTTTTAAATTTTAAATTATTTAAATGACTTATCTTAAGAGCAAATAATAACGATTGGAAGAAGGTGTGGTAGGCCTAAAGGTCCAGTTAGGCGAACGTTGCTGTACCCGTAATGTACAGTACCGTACTGTAAGCACGTTGGTGCACTTATAGAACATTTAAAAACGTGTCATATGTTTTTCCCATACATAAACAAAAATCAATAGTATACATAAAACAATACACACAGTGATGGGAATCAAAAATGTTTAAATGTGCAGAAAAAGTACCAATTGATTTAAATGGTATTAAAACAGTATTTTAATAATAATTATATTATTGATTTACCATTAACAAATTTGTATTTTAGCATGCTTATATATTTTAAGCATATGTACATTTATTGTAAATGTGCATACACCAAACAAGGTTTTGATACCATTTAAAGCATTTTATACGTTTCACATTTCCTTTGTATGTGTACATACATATCTTAACATACATATGTATATTTGTATATACATTTATTTTTTTTTATTGTAAGTTGTTTTGTCGCACTTCCATAGCTTTACTCAAAAAAGTACCAAAAATAAGAGCAAAAATACCCGCATTCCAAGAAACATACAAGCCGCCCATCACTGTTTTACAAATGTCACGTAACAACGGTATGAAATTCTATTTTATACAGAATGGTACGTTGCAACTACGGTACATTACATTCCGGTAAACTTTTGTATTGCGTTTCATATAACAAAAATACCCGCATTCCAAGAAACATACAAGCCGCCCATCACTGTTTTACAAATGTCACGTAACAACGGTATGAAATTCTATTTTATACAGAATGGTACGTTGCAACTACGGTACATTACATTCCGGTAAACTTTTGTATTGCGTTTCATATAACAAAAAGCGAACAGCTGATTGATGCAGTACAGATACGGTACAGCAACGTTCGCCTAACTGAGCCTTAAGTATTTGATACAAAACGCAAGAAAGAAAAATGTAGTTAAAGGCAAAAAAAAAAACTCAAAATGCAATTTTTTTACTTAAAAGCTTTTTGCATAAATTCCAAGAAATTAAATTATTGACCGACAATCAGAGTTTTTAACTAGTTTTAACTAGCTTGAGTAAATTATCTTGATTCGTAACAGTTTAAGCCGAACTTAAATGATTTTCAGAAGGGGAATTAGTATTGGAGACATGGTCAGTGAACCAATCATCCTAAAATTCTGCAGATTGATTTCTGGTATTAAAAAGATACATTTCAATATATTTCCAAAAACAGCGGTGAAATTAGTTTAAGCGTTTGAAGTGAATTTCAGGAGGCTGCTAAATGTGGGCACTAAGGTAAATTATGGACCGTGTATCACAAAATTCATAAAATTTTTCTGGCCATATGAAACTAAGTTGGAAGAAATTTTACCGCAATAAATATATCTGCTACGGTTTTGGGAGTATTTAATTAATTTACCAGAGTGGGCTTTATATAGTAAATTATGGACCGATCTTTACGAAATTTAACAGTGTAATTTCCAGTCGAATTAAACGAGCTTTTGCAAAATCTTATATAATTTCGTGCATTGTTTCACAATTTATGTTAGTTTTTGTTACAAAAGTATCAATTTTTTAAGGTGGTGGTTCCACATTTTTAATCATAGCTCTGATCTCACTGAACCGATTTTGCTGGATTTCAATCCCAAGTATGTGTGTCTGTCTTTTGAGTTTTTCGGAAGTGAGCGTGTTTTCCATAGATGGGCAGACGGACAGACATGTCTTAATCGACTTAGAAGTACTCAAGGAGCCAGAATATAAATACTTTATGGGGTATGAGATGAATAATAAAAAAGTTTCACACGGTATGACAAACTAAGTATACCCTCTTCACAACTAATTGTGGTGGAGGGTATAAAAACCTTTATATTTCAAATCGTTCAATTCTCTTTTAAGCCCGCGTCTACGCAATTACTGTGTGTCAATTTTCTTGTTCTTTACCTTAAATTTATATAGAATATCGATCCCTTACCGCAAAAATAGCTTAAGCGACATAATTTTATATTTTGGTTTTTTTTAATAAATGAATTTATTGGCAACACTTGTATTATCTCCTAAAATATTATGGTCTCATAATGTACCGTTACGATTTTATAGCAAAAACAATTTTAGCTTGTGCGCCAACCTTTATACCAAACAGCGTTACCGTTATGCGACTAAAGTCGCATTTTTGCCCCTTTTTGACTGCAGTGTCACTTTTTTGGCCCCTTAGTTTTAAATCCCCTTTTGTATAATTTTGTAGTTTTTTGTGCCCCTTTTGCCCCTTTTTGAACTAAATATTTTTTATACTGGCAATATTATAATCACCCTTATTCCATTTAGCGTCATCAATACGAAACGATAACGTTATGTCTCGATTCTTGCAAATCGGTATGCCCATTGTCAATATCAACTTTTATCGATAAGCGTCGATGTATTTTTGGTATGCCGTACGCAACGTTAACGATGGCATCGATATAAATTGACTCTGATTTTGTCGACAGTCTTATTGGCGTCGAAACAGTTTTATTCCTTTTTAACTTTACAATAATAATAATGTTTAATTAAAAAAATGGAAAATGAGCAACAAAGCTACGCGAAAATTGCAAAAATTTGCAAAAATTTGCAAAAATAGCGAAAATTCGCGAAAATTTTTAATATTTCAAACAAACCATAAAATTGATTAAAAGTCCCTAAAACTATAAGGAATAGCAAAAATTCCATAAAAATGTCTAAATTAGCGGAAATTCGCGAATTTAAGCCATGTGTCTGATAAACGAAACTTTTCGTCTAAGTTTTCTGATTCTTTAGAGCTTTAATGATTTTTAATAGATATCAAACTTTTCTATCATATCGTTATTTTTGCGAATTTCCGCTAATTTTGCAATTTTTATCGAATATTTGTAATTTCTTATAGTCTTGGAATTTTTTTTTTTTTTATAAATTTTATGGCTTTTTTGACATATTGAAAACTTTTACGAATTTTTGCAAATTTTTATTTTTTTTTGTATTGGTCCGACATTTAGTTTTTAACCGATTAAACGAGTTTAAAGAAATGTTTGGGGTTTGTTTTCATGTTTGCAATTGTTCGCGAATTTTAGCCATGTTCGAGAAAGAAGTGATTTTTTCATGTGATTCTCTAGAGCTTTAACGTTTTTAAATAAATATTAAATATTGCTATTATACCGTAATTAGGAAATTTTTGCGAATTTCCGAATAATTAGCCATTTTTATGGAACTTTTGGCATTCCTTATGTTTTTAGGGACTTTAAATCAATTTTATTGCTTGTTTGAAATATTTAAAATTTTCGCGAATTTCCGCTATTTCTGCAAATTTTACGAATGTTTGCAATTTTCGCGTAACTTTTTGTTGCTCTTTTGGCAATCGTCGCCGTTATAAAGAAAGCCCCATATATAAACCGAAGTCTGTTCTTTACAGGGCACAATCAACACTGTTGATTTATACGGGGCATTAGTAATTGTGAATTTTTTAGAATAAATCAAGCTTCCCTTTTTTAAAGCACAACATTTTTTAGAAATGAATATCAAATTGCATTTTTTTTTATAAAAACTAAAAACAAAACAAACAAAAACGATAAACCATCGACATCGTTACACTGCTGTTATAGAATACAAGTTTTGTATCGAATTGATGACGACGTCGATGAAAATTGATGTTGATAATTAATTGATGACGATGACGACGACGTTAAATGGAATAAGGGTGATTACCTATCATGGAAACCAGGGGGGCTACTCTCTATTGCGATGCGTAAGAAAATTGTAGCAAATCTAGCGATTGGTACTCTTTAATACGTTTGCGCATGTGTCTTTCGCATCTTTTAAATTGTTTTTCTTTTCTAAATCATCACTTTATTTTATTTAAAAATTTCAATTTCAAATATTTTTACATACTTTGGCATTTCATTACTGTAAATCCGCGCCATCTTTAATTTTTATTGCCACTATTGCTTAATTTTTAGATCATTTAGCGAAAGTGATAGAGAGTACCAAGTTGGCATTTCGCTTTCCCATCGAAATTGTTTTCGCATTGCATTAGAGAGTAGACCCCCAGAAATATGCACTCAAAAACGCGTTTTATTCGCATTAAATATGCAGTAAAAACTTGAAAATATGCCCTAAAAATTGTTAAAAATATGCCCCAAAAAAATCAAAAATTGCTAATTTGAAAACAAAATATTCCACAATTTAATTACAGTTCCAATTAATAAAAATAATCCTAAAATTAAAATCGGTAAATCCCAAACACAATAGTATTTAAAGAAGAATTTTGGAGATTTTACCCTATCGAATATTATCTAGATATTAACATCCTTTTGTCTTAAAGAGATTTTAGGGACGGTAACTAAATTATAAATTATTTATTAATGTTAACATTTTAAAGGAAGTTAAAGCTATTTATAGAAGAGAGCTTTGGGCAAATGTGAACCGATTTAAAAAGAATTCAATTTACAGTAAAATATTTTTGGGCAAATTTAATTTAAGTACCAAATAAATTAAATAGTTTATGGACACAAAGAGTATAATTTGGAAAGAACTTTTTATTTACATAAACTTCGCCCTTGATCAAATTGTCTGAAAGATTGTAAATTGTGCTTGACGGATGGACACGTTATATCCCTTTAAAAGTGATTCTGAGTCGATTATTATAGTATAAATATTGGTCAAGATTTTGTTTTTAAAGTTGTTAATTTTTTCTCAGAATACCCCTTTTTGTGACACTTTTTTTTTAAAAATCCCCTTTTTGTGCCCCTTTTTGAAAATTTTGAACGGTAACGCTGATACCAAATGTTTAAGAAGTAATAACAAAAATTATCCTAATTAAATTGTGTTTTTGTCGTTTAATCTTTTTTTGCTCTAAGGTGTCGATATTACGAATACAAAAACAAAAGGAAACAATTCTTTTTTCTTCTTACTTATGACTGGACGAGTCAAACTTGATGTGTGCGAAACAGCACCTACTACATATATATGCATAACAATGTCAAACGCTGGATCGACAATGAACTCTGTGGAAAACAAGCGTTTGTTGAGCTAAGAGGCAAAAGTTCCGCAAGATAAATATGGTGTCGTAAGTGCCAGGACATCTCGCTACTCGGTCACCATTGCAGATAGTAATCAGGGACGCAAACTCAAACTCTCTTTTCACTTCAACATAAATATAAATATTCCTATATACATATATATATATATATAAATAAATATTCCCGAAGATTCTAGAGTTAGTCTTTGATAGCCTCCTTGAATTATCATCGCAGGCCACCTACATCAATCAAAAGATGAAAACACAAAATAAAGTCCTTAAGGTTCTTGCTGGCGCCTTATGGGACATGGATAAGAAGACGATTGTGGCGACGTAAAAAGTAATTTTTTGCTCTCTTCTCAATTATGCAGCTCAAATATTAACTACATTTCTCAGCGACACTCAAAAGCGAGTATTGCAGACGGCCACTGTTGCCAATTTAGAGATTTTCCCGCTAAATCTAGCGTTTTTGAAATGTCAATCGCGGGAAAAAATACGTTTTAGCGGTAAGCGGGAAATCTAGCGATTTTCAAGTAACTCTCAGCAGCTTATTTCCGCTACAAAAATATTTTTCAATATTTAAATTTACAGATTTTATACTTTTTCTTATTAAGATTTTTTGTTTTTCTGGTTAAAAACTACTTGTTTATGTTCACGGGTTTTCTTAATTTTGTAGGATTAGTTAACTAAGCGTTGTACGTGAAATTTTTTTTTGATTTTTTGTGACAATTCACACCTTTAAGCTTGCTTAACAATTTGAAACAAAAGCTAAGGTATTGTTCTAAATTGTTTCGATAGATCCCGATCAATATAATTCACTTACTTTTATCTAAATAATTTTATCTTAAGCCTGGTACTGTGTTCAACATTTCACGTGAAATGCTGTCAAAACGCATAGGAAAACAACTTGTGCGGAATATCTATGAAATAATGTTGATAGAGTTGTACTCTGTTCATTTTGTGAAAAAGTTAGGAAATGTTTCTGGCAACATTTTTTTACAACTGCGAAATAATGTAAGCTGCACTTATTTCACGTGGAATTTTAAACAAAAGCAAAAAAGTACCAACTGATTATTAAATAAGAAATAAAAAATTAAAATAACACAACCGGTAACAGTTTTTTATCCATATTTATACTATTCTTTTTTTAAATTTTTAATAAAAAAATAATTTTTAGTTAAATACATGTGCGGTTTGTTTACATTCGCAAAACAATGTCGCATACTTTGCAGGACTAAAAACGTCAAATTGTACAAACTCGCATGAAAGGTAACATTGATACATGTCAAAATTTTCGTGTGAAATAATTAATGTTGCTCAACATTTTTCACAAATTTGAACAGAGTACCAGGCTTTATTGCTTAAAACGGTAAATAATTGCCAAAAATAGCGTATATGTTATAAACTTTTTTGCGTTTTTATATAGGAATTTGTATACTCACACCACAACTAGTTGTGATGAGGGTTAGTGAGTTTGGCATTCCGTGTGAAACTGTTTTAATATTCATCTAGGGTCCCAAAAAATATATTTTTTCTTGGTCATTGAGTAATTCTAAGTCGATTTAGCCATGTCCGTCTGTCTATCCGTCTATTGAAATCACGCTCACTTTCAAACGACTCAAAAGAAATTTCTAGTCTTCCTAAGCAGTTTGGGATTGAAATACAGCAATGCTCTCAATCTGGGGGCTAATTCTGGCAGTCGTGATCGAATTCTTTTTCGTTTCGAAAGCAATTTTATTTCTAATTCTTTCTGTCGATACTGAATAAATCGATATTAATTTTTCAGAGTTTCAAAGCATTTATTTGAGTTTTCACAATACTGAAAAAATTGTTTCGATTCGTTCAGTATCGACTGAAATTAATTCACGGACATTTAATAAGCAAAAATTACCAAACATTATGCAACTGCGATCAATCTACAACGGTAAATATAAAACATATTGTATCCGACTGTCCGCTTTATGCACAAAATCGAAAATTAATCTGTTTACACACTGACCCTATCCTAGCTCTCTCCTCTCCCACAAATAAAATCTGTTAGAGAACTAACAAAGTATTTAAGATTAACTAAATTGTATCACCACATTTAAAACACACATAAAATTAGATTTAGTTATAAGTATGAAATATTTCTTTTGTAGCTTAAGGCCTTGTAGCTATAGCTATACTTTTTGCATTAAAATATTTATATTCTAATGTTAAACCTAAATAAATAAATAAATAAATAAATTGCTTCCGAATCGAAAAAGTATTCGATCACGATTGGCAGAATTAGGCCCCTATGTTTAATTATAATAAAATTTGGTCAGTCATTTTTATAAGACTATAAAATACTTGTTCAAATTTCGAAATATTCTAACTGTAGGTGGATGGTATCAAAGATTCGGCACAGCCCAATTCATCACCCAAACATTTTTTTTTTTTGGAGTAAAATAGCTAGGGAAGTTAGAAACCTTACTATTGAAAAAGCAGATTATATCTAGATTTATATAAAACCTTTAAAAATGTTTAAGGTTTTAGCGGTGTTTAAAAAAAAAATCCCGCTGTTTCAAGCGGTTTTTAAGTCCGATTTGGCGGGAAATGTTCAAAAAAAGTTGGCAACAGTGCAGACGGATTATGCACTGCGAATTACTACTGGGTGTGTCATGATGATAAATGTGGAGACTAGGATACTGCCTGTTAGACAACATCGCAGCAAAACTTTTGGAATAAGGTAATCGGGTTTGAAATTAAGCAATTTAGGCGGAACGACTTCTAAACTATATTACCATATTAATTATTTTCAAGGAAATGACTAAAATAATTAGTTCCTTAGAATTGATTACTTTCTTAACTTTTTTAATTTAACTTCGTATGAATAATTAACTACTAACTGTTGTGAATTTTTTGTACAAAATAATAACGTAGGTAATATAGAAATTCGTTTACGTTGCTTTTAATAATTACTTTTACAGAGAACGTTTTCAGTCATTCATATGTTAATTGTTTAAAAAGTTAGTTCTTTTATTATTTCGGATCATCCCAGCAATCACATTCTGATGGACCACCATCTCGACACATCCGAACATCCTACCGCATTTACGGACGACGAGCGGCATTAGCCCAGCAATCCCGATCATTTCTGGCACAATTAAGGTCTGGTTGGAGCAGTATTCTTAACTGCTTCCGGAAAGAATTGTTTCCAATATCCTAAATCGTTTCCCAACCTACAGTCAAAGTCCTCATAATACAGTGTATCTTATTTATTGTCCCAATAGGGTCCTTATACCTTCGGTTAATACCAACTGAGGTGGCTAGGTTGCTCTGGATCCTATTACCACCCTATGACACAAACACAGACAATTAAAATATTTGTTTTTTAATTTCAGGAAAGAGCTTCCAATGACAGCAACAACATTTTTAAATATAAGATACATTTTACCATGGTCCAGTTAGTAGGTCTAATTGAAACGCCTGCTGATTTTTTGCAGAGTCGGGTTATTTACGTGCAATTGTTTTTGTAGCAATTGCTTTTGACATTTCTACCATTTTTTACACAAACAACTGCTTTTGTTCTTGACATCTTTATCATTTTTTACACAAACAAAATGTGTGTTGTTTTTTCTATTGTTGGATTGAACGAATATTTCGTTCGATTAACTTACATTTAAAACAAAACCAAATTTAACATTTTGTTTTAAACGTAAGCTAAACAAACGAAATTTGTATTTAATATCGATGTGACTGTCCATAAATCCTGGCAGCAAATAAAATAAATTAAATCTAGAATAAAAAAAAATTTATCAATCAAAGATTTTTCCCTACACAAGAACTTTTGAAAGGGGCAAATCTGTTACAACAACAATTTAAGTTTTGTGAGAACTCGTGTCTTTCTGTTTTAAATATGAAAATCTTTGAAATCAGTGTCACAAGTATGTGTTGCCTAGGTTTAATACTGTTGTGTCTAATGTTTTTACAATTAAGAGAAAACATTTAAAAAAACAGCAACAAAAAAGCAAATCGATAAAAAGTATTTACCTTAAACCTCAAACATATCCATCTTAAACACGTCCAAATTCTGCTTTTGGGTTGTGTTATGGACAATGTTGTATGCACTGAATGTTGAGATGCTATTGAACGTTGTGAAGTTGAAGACATGGTTCGCTGATGACGATTAGTGCGTGCAGGAGGAATTTCGATAGCATTCGAATCTGTTTCTTGAAAAGCAGCTGTTGGATGCGTTAACAGTACTGAGGGTATGGAATGTATTGTGGAATTGTACATAATATTAGAAGTGTTTGAGGCAGGCTGATGTCGCCGGTTATAGGGACTTATTGATGGCGCATTTTCCGTTTCGAGATCAGTCGTTGTTGTTTCTAGGGAACCTGAATAATTATCATCTGTTGCAGATGCAATTTCATTAATATGGCTTGTTTGTACTGCAATTACCAGGACGTTTGCCGAAGGTGGCAGTCGCCTAGATGACTGTCTAATAATTTTACTACTGCTACTATTGCCACCATGGAATAATGTGACTGTGGTGACATCTGCCACATCAGCGGTTGTAGGCGTGGAAGAATATGTATACGAATCGTATGAATAATCAGAATCTTCATCTTTATCGTCGTTTGTATTAAACTTTAGTGCATTTTGACATTCTACCAAACAAGACGATGTACTTGGTAAAACATCTCTTGACTCATCCTCGTCGTTTTGTAGAGAACTCGTATCTTCATCATCTTCTTTATTTGGTATTTTTAAGCGTATATTTAGTTTTTCCTCATTAGGTTCATTAGTAGGCGTATAGACCGGATTTCCTTTTATTACAAAAATAGTTTCTTCATCCTCAGGTTCATCAATTTCAAAACTGGTATCATTATCGTTATCATCTCCTGCATTTCTGTTCAGTTGACTTTCGTCTTTTTCGATGGACGGTGCAGGCTCATAGGAACGTGTCATCACGTTAATTTTTTATTCCTAAAAATATTTTGTATTTCCCCTTTTGCACTCTTTTTCTAACATATGATTTAAATATATTTTAGTAACGTCACGCAAAAACAATAACAGCAATGTCCATTAAATGAATTATTGAATATTATTAATTGCACACAATTTTATTGTAGTAGTTATTATACAACAACATTTTACACATGTATCAAGTATGTTGTTTTGTTATTTTAAATATCACACAGAGTCGTAGTTTTTTTTTTTTAATAATTTAACTTAAAAATTTTATTTTATTTTATTCTTTGGTAATGTTCTAGGAAATCACAGACTTTTTTACAATTTATTAATTTTTTATTAAAACGAAGAAGCTGCTTCTATTCCTTTTCTGAATTTATGTAGAATTATTAATAATATTAAATTCACACATACATACCAACTGTCTTTTTTAATGTATCTAATTAAAGTATGTAGGCATTTTCTTTATTTCAATAAAGGTCAAAACTAATTGTCGTCTTTTAAATTTTGCTAGCAATGTCACCACATACTCCTTAAAAATTTACATTGATTTTTTTGTTTTGGATTTCAGCCAAAATTCTGTGTTAAAAATTATGAATGGTGCAAAATTTTTGGTTGAATAAGAAACACATATTCAACAAAAAATGCTACATTGTGTTTTTATTTGTATTGGTGCTTCAGCACACACACACATACACTTTTCAAGGACATTATTACATCCTGAAGAGCATTTGGTATTTTAGTAAACAAAGTTAGTTTTCGAAAAAATTTAAGATAAATAAAAAAAAACATGTATTTAAAAACAAACTAAAACTTTATTTTAAGTTAACTTTTTTTAATTAATTTAATTTTTTTTATTTGTTTAAGTTTTCAATGATAGAGAAAGTGTTTTTGAGAAAGAAAGGAGAAACAATATCCTTAGGAAAAACACTTTCACGTTTTAAAGCTTTTTCGCTGAAATACATTTTCGTACACAAGTTGTCGGTACGAAAACAAGTACACATGTCCTTAATCCAAACGAAAATAAAACAGAAGAACAGGAGGAAAATGTGTCTTTGTTTGCGTTTTAAACTTTTTTCTGCTTAAATGTTCGTACATATATTTTTATCACAAATATAATATGAAATATTTTATTCATACATACATATTTATTATTTTATGTAATTTTATTTTGTTCGATTTTTTTACCACATGGAGAAAAAGAAATTTTGTTTATTTTTTATTTATTTGGTAGGTATTATAAGGAGAAAGAATGTTGGAAAAAGATTTTCTTTAAAATTGACAAAATTATATCATCACTTTGGTCACTATCACGATATACTCTATTATTTACACATTCATTGATTCATTACTTTTACTTTTATCTAGTAGGTATTCCTAGAAATTGTTTTAACAAAACTTACAAAAACGATTTAACATTTTTTAAAAAATACATTTTTTCTATATTGTAGGTATAAACATATGTAGTATCTACACAATTTAAACAAAAACAAATGTATGTAGTATGTACTGTGCATACACATTCTTTTTTAATTTTTTAATTCAGTTAGCACAAACGAATTTCGATTATTTTCATTGTAAAAATTAAATTTAAAAAACAAAATACATAAATTTTCGTTTCGACAGATAAAATACGCGTACATGTTTCATTTTCTTCTGTTGAAAGTTTGGGAAAAGATTTTTGTGTTCACCTTACTTTTCACTTTTCAACAGAAAATTAAATACTTATACTCGCAAGTATGAATAAGCTTTTGAGAGCAAATAAGAGCTTTATTTTATATTTGTATTGTTGATAACATAAACAGCGTAGATTGAAATTTAGTCCTAATATTTGTTTAGATACATACATATTTATAGCATTAACATCCAATTTTTACCATATTAATTTTTTTTTTATTAGTTTTAATAGAAAATTTAAAAAATGTTTACAAAGCATATAGAGATAGGAAAACTCTTTTCGTTTCCACCTTTATTGTCCATGGCCCACATACATACCTAATAACCGAAATGGTTGCATAAATACACCTAATTTTGTTTATTAAAAGCACAGCATAACACAAACAGTGTTGCCAAAAAAGTTTTGGCTTAAAAATCTATGTTTCCAATTTTTAAATTTTTTTATAACATTTTAGGGAAAGTTTACACGGTACTACAATGTATTACGACTTTGTAGAATCAAAATATTATGAAATTCTCTCCGTGTTTAAAAGAAAAAAATAAAAATCTGTTGTATGTATTTTTCATGTTTACACGGATGGTACAAGTCAAAAATAATAACAAAAAATCAGATGGTTACAGTTTTACAATTTTTACAAAAACAACATGAAAATTTCCTGAGTTGATTTTAGTTGTTTTTGTAATTGTATAAAAATGCTACCACTTTCAATATACTCTGTTAAAATACACCTCTGGTGTGATGAAAATACATAAGTTTCTAAAATAGTTTAGAAAAAAATCATTTACCGACCGCTTGTCAGATATTGTGTTCGTATTCTCTCTTACTCAATACATTTTGCTTTTACATGGAATGTTTTTGCTCATTCTACATAATGTCGTAATACAATGTATTACCGTGTAAACTAGCCTTTAGTGACATAAAAAAGTGCTCTATATTTACGGTGATAATAAATGTTTAGTTGGAGTAAATAAAATACGGTCTTCTTTAGAAAATCAAGTTAAATTATTTTATTAAAAAAAATCTTAAGCCTCTATATAAAATAATTTCAAAGCCCATAGTATATTTTTTTATTTTAAAATGTTATATATAGTAGATAATTTATAGTAGCACCACCAAAACCTCTTCCTAATGAAAATGACATGGGCATCAATCAGTTCATTCAGAAATGCAGGTTTAAAGTGGGGAACAGAATAGTCGCGGTAGTACAACGTTACGAATACCGCTGCAAGCTGTATAATGTAAAAAAAGCAGCTTCAAAGTAGTGTCAACAGAATACGAATTTGTAGTGGTCGTTGCAGTTGAAGAGCAAAATTGAAAATTTTAAACTTTGTTGCGCTACAGAGCATTTGTCAGCCTCAGCTACTACTACAACTACTTTATTCTGTTCCAGGCCTAAGTCTGTCAATTTAAAATTTTTTAGTTTTGTTTTCAATCTGAACGGTAAAGTATGTTTCACTTACTTTTATGACTTAATATTGTCCACTGTATTTGTTGGATAAAGGTTTTAATATTCCATCATAACATATCCACACTTGTTATAGTGTTGACAAATCGTTAAATACGAATGGTTTTTTGAACGGTGATGCGACGCAGCTATAGGGCGAATATTTTTAATTGCAGATTTCAAATGGATTAAAAAAATACTTAGATTGTCTGTCTTTAACTTTGGAGAAAAATTGACCAGGTAAGTTTAAATTTTCTTGACAATAAAGAAATTCAGCTGCTGAAGCATTTAAATCTTCTTTATGTACTGTTCGCATTCCAATTAGAACTGTGGGTAAAACATCAATCCATGAATTAATATTATGACACGCTATAACTGATTTTAAAGATCGATGCATTCTTTCCACTTTACCATTACATTGTGGATGATATGATGCTGTTGTGCATCTATAAATTCAGCAAATTCTACAAACACATTTGATGTGAATTGTCTTTGGACAGCCGTATCTAGAAAGCCAACCATTATAGAAAGCTTTACATATTGTCTCTCATAGTATGTATTCTATTGGAATTGCTTCAGGCCTGCAGATTAACCTGCTTATAC
Source organism: Pollenia labialis (assembly GCA_949318255.1). Classification (NCBI taxonomy): domain Eukaryota; kingdom Metazoa; phylum Arthropoda; class Insecta; order Diptera; family Polleniidae; genus Pollenia; species Pollenia labialis. Next base: position 156,788,952 of record OX439140.1, read on the forward strand.
AGGCGAGTAGGTAATTCTTCCCTTGACTAGGTGGTATAGTTTTAACTAATGCAACATGAACTTCAGAAAAGCGTTCTGAAACAATATGACAATCTCTTATAGGTGACTTCACATGCTTTAAAATTGTAGCTTTTTGTCATTGTTCCCATTCTTTACACATTGGCCGATATTTGTATTCATTGAAGGCCAGACGAAAAGATCAGGGTGACTGGACTTCAAATCTTTGACTTTTAAAATCTTATGGACGAGGCTTTTTCTGGAAAGATCGCATTGCATACTTATTTTTCTCCCTGGAATACCCATTAATTTAATGTTTAATCGAGTCGAATTTGGTTTGGATAGAATATAACTTTATTTTTTTTTTTTTTTTTTTTTTAAATAGATATTTTTTCAATATTTACAAAGGTAAGTTACAAAATTTGTTAGGTCATATGTATCTATATTTGGCTTAACTATAATAGTTGTGAGCCAGATTGGCATTTTAATTAAATTAATTTATAAGCAAATTTACTTTGGTTATACCAAATTTTAAATTGATTATATAAAAATAAATAAATTGAACATTAAAATAATTAATAAATTTTAAAGGAATTTTATTGAATTCATTTAGTAAACAAACAAATTTCCAAATACAGTAAAAATTCGATAATCCGGTTAATTGATTGAAGACCCCAATCCGGAGTAGCGAATTATCCAGATTACCGCATGTATGTATTTATAAAAAATTATAATAATTCATAGCAAAATTAAACAAAAAAACATAAATTTTAATTTGTAAATTTTTTTTATATCTGAAATAGTGGAAGTACCAACCCCATATTTATCAGCCAACACCCTTCCACTCATACCTTTACTAAGTTCTTCAACAATAGATAACGTCTTGTGTGTTCTCTTCACTGAAGGCAACTTGCATCAATATTAAACTAAAAACGCATGTGCAAGCATACTCATATCACACTATTGTAACGGGTCCGCCATCTAACGTTTTTTTTCAACTAGTGCTTATTTCGGGAATGGTAACACTAAGATCATGTCTGAGTTGACAGATAATTAGTTTTATCCTTCCGCTGAACGAATATGGTTGTGTATACGCTTGAACAACGCTAGGAAATATTGCGACATTACTTTGAAAATCTTGGTAATGTTGCAGAATGTGTGCGAAAATTGCGTACGGATTTTGGAAGAAGAGAAGCACCGTCAGTTCCGTATGTTCGTAATCTGGTGAAAAAAGTGAAAGAAACAGGCATCCTCATCCATAAACCAAAGCGTGAAAAGCCAAAAACAGTGCGTACACCCGAGAATATTGCTGGTGTGGCAGAAAGTGTGCGTGAAGCGCCATCAACATCAATTCACCGTCGTTCTCAACAATTGAACATTTCGGAGACATCATTGAGACGAATTTTGCATAAAGACCTTGGAATAACGCCATACAAAGTCCAATTGGTTCAGGAGTTGAAGCCAACTGACCATCCAATGCGTTTTCGCTTCGCTAAGTGGGCCTGCTATCGACTTACAGAAGATGCCGATTTTGCCAAAAAAAAAATCATCTTTTCAGATGAAGCTCATTTTGATTTTGGCGGTTATGTAAACAAGCCAAAAATTGTCGCATTTGGGACCAGTGTGACCAGATTTTTAAAAAATATAAAGCTAGATCATGCTTAAAAAGAGCTAAAAAAGGATATTTAAAGCCAAAAAATAAAGCTAAATTTTTTTTATAGCTTCTTGTAGTAACTTTTCCTTATTTCGATATTTTTCATAGATTAAATAGTTTTTAAGTAAGTATATACATATGTATAATATCCTTGGCTTTGTTCTTAAAGGTCACATTTAAAAATATCATTTAGGCCCGTTTTCGCAACTTACCGATAGCTAAAGGAAGGAATTTATCGGCGTGCTCATCCTACCTTGTAGGTTATTGTTTATTTGTACTAATGGATAACCTTTTATACGGCCGATAAAATTTTTTATTCTATGTATGTAGCTAAGAATAACTCCAAACCTTACTTATCAACTTTAACGTAGACATAAAATAGATGTGTTCATTTACTAGCAGAATTTACAAAATGTACTCCCATTTACTCAAAAAAATAAAAAAGTAAATGAACGCTTTACCACCAAAAACTAGCAAGTTGGTCATATCGACACTATTCAGATGTAATAAAAGAGACTATATCGTAATTAATTTAATTGTTTTAAACCATTTGCCGAAGAATATATGTATGTATGTAATTATTAAATATTAGGAAAATAAATATTTCATGTGATTGAAAGACTTTTAATTGAAAAATTTTGAAAATAATAAAATATTTTTAAATAAAAATATGAAACAGGTCAAGGCGAATTTACACCAGGTGACCCCGATCCTTTGGGTCGGGGTGCACATGGCCTTCACGTGTATATACTATCTTGCACGTAAGCAACAGCTGATTACTAACCTTGTGTCAAAATGATATACCGTTCATGTGGTTCTGGGGAATATTTACTAAATTTTATAAGTTTCGTTTAAAATTATGAAATTAAAAATTTTTTAAATTATTTAATTTCAAAACAACCAATTTAAAATTAAAAAGCAAATCAAATATTTGTTTAAATTGTTTACTACATTGTTGCATTATATTTGGCACAACGTTAAAATACTTTACAGTGTTGTAAACGTTTTCAAAATAAGACCACCTTGTATGAATTCGCCTTGAAACAGGTTAAATAATTCTTGCTGGTAAAAATTTAACTATCAGATGTTTTCAATAAATTTAAAAAAAAACAGTTGACGAATCGTTTTCGTGATCGAAGTCGTAGTCGTTTGAAATTTTTGTCGATTTCAAAATCCCGAAAACGACAATGTAAAACACTGATACCTAAACCAAAAACTAATTTTTTTCAAGTTGAGTGGTGATGACAAAAATTAAACGATTTAATTTTAGTTCTTTTATATGGTAGAATGTTTTGCTAATGTGACTAATTCGATTTACTTTTGCCTTTGCTGGCCACTTATAGATGGAACATATGGCAAATATGCTTACATCCCTTAATGGACTATCATGTAAATCTTATATTAAATTTACTTACAACGGCAGCAAAACAGATTAATTTCAATGGCTAAAGTTGGGACTAGAAACGAAAAGTACTGTATGCTTAAACCTTTTTTTTAATTCTCATGCAGTGGGCATATGCTTGAAACTTACTCTTTGCTATGCTTTTGGTCTATTCATAATTGATAGTCTTGCTATTATCACTGAAATATTGAATAGAAATATGTATTTAGTTTTTACAAATCATATAAACTTACTATTTATTCAAGAAATATTTTGGATTGTAACTTTTGACAAAAATTTTTAGCTTTTTTTGAAAAATAGCGTAACTTTTTTATTCTTGCCCTGCAGCACTGTTATGTATGTATGTAGTTCAAATCTGCAAAAGCGATTTCTTCTGCACTGTCACACTATTACTCTTTTAACTAAATCACAAATAAGTTTATTTGGATAAACTGTTGTATTTATTTTGAAATATAAATAAAACGAAATTAAAATTAAAAAAAGGCTAAAAAAGCTAAATGCATTGTTGAAAAAAGCCAAAAAAAAAGCTTAAAGCTAAATGAAATATCTAAAGCTAAACATGAAAAAATAAAGCTAAATTTAGCTCGAAAAAAGCTAAGATGGTCACACTGTTTGGGACACAGAAAACCCGCGCGCAAACATTGAAAAGCCGATGCACCCAAAACGAGTCACTGTTTGGTGCGGATTTTGGTCCAGAGGCATAATTTGAGAAAATATTCAGTGGTTTTATTTATAGCATTTTCAAAAAAAAAAGTTATTTGGCGGACCCTTTACATAACTGCATTTTCTAAAGTATGCTGTGATTTGAATAAAAAAAAATAAATAAAACGGGTGTTATTCAATCCGGACTATAGAGTTGCAAGCAATCCGGATTATAGAATACGCAATGAGCTGCAAAATTCTGTCCGGATTACCAAATATTCCGGATTAGTGGAGTCCTGATAATCGATTTTACACTGTATTTGTATTACTATAGTAATTATTATCATTGCCATCATTACGTATATTTACTACATCGTTCATATTCAAAAATGTTTTATCAAAATATTTAAACCGGAACTCATTAAAAATAGGACAAACTCCTAAGAAGTGAAACGTATTTTCGGATTCATCCAGATTACAAAGTCAACGAAGTACGTCTAACGGCCATTTTCACCAAGTTCTTTTAAAACTAACTTTCAATTAAAGTTCCGGTTACCAATATGTTTTGACAGCTATAACCGATAGTTAATTAAAACCGAACTTGGTGAAAATAGCCGTAAATGCTCTACTATTTTAATCAAGAAGACCTTGGTTTAATCACTAATATAAATACACATTATATTTCTGTGATGATACAAGTTTATTCTCCAAATTTAGCCCGTTTTTAGCTTTTCCTTTTAATAAAAACAAAAATGGAGAATTTAGCACGTCATAGAGAAATCTTATTAACAATTATAATAATTGTTAAAAGCTTTCGACTTTACAAATCCAATTTCTAGTTATTAAAAATCTCGGATTTCAAGCATATAAACAACGATATAAAGTTAAAAGAGTATTTCAATTACTGCCAGTTCAACGATTTCGAACGTTATCTTTCGCATAAAAACATTCAGTTTTAAAAATAGTTTCCATAAAAAATTCTATGCGAACGTATACGTTCGAAATCGTTGAACAGGCAGTTAGATTTGGAGATGATTGAAAATTTAAGCCCAACATTTGGAAATTATGTTTATAGCTTAGTATTTTTTCTCAAATTTTTAAGATAACTGGCAGTTTAGAATTTTATATAAGCATATTAACTGTGTGTTTTCCATTCAAATTTTCTATGCTAACATTTAAATTCGTAATTCCTTTTATTTCTTCAGCGTTAATTAGGCATACAATAAGATCTTTTACACGTTTTAAAGTTATTATTTCTGAAAATGTTCTAAAAAAATTACAAATTGTATTGTATAAATTGTATTCAGTAATAAGGCAATCAATTAATAAATTTATAATAAATTGGGGATGCATGTCTTAATATGTTTTAGCTATGAAAAATAAAATCAAACTCTTAAATACTTTTAACATTATTTTTTATATAAAATTTTTTTGCAATAAGAAACATAAAGATAAATCCCCTCACCTCAAATAAATGTTCAAATCCCCAATTTGAGAACAAATCACCTGACATGGCAACACGGAGCCACAGTACAAAATTTTTTTAATTATTTACAAGTGAGAATATTTTAGCATGCGTGAATCTTTGTTATTGTTCTCTTAAATAAAGGCAAATTGTACAACACTCAGCGTTGCCGTTGTGAAGCTACAGCTACAGATGCGATTTCACTCTTGCCACTTTTATGCCCCTTTTTGATGTACTCTTTGTATCATTTGAAATCAATGCATGTTACTTTTTAACTTTTTTTAATATCGCAAAATTGTATCAAGAATGATAAAAAAAACTAACGTTTTTAATATTTTAAGAACCAGTATTTGTAAAATCTAAACAAGATACAAGAGTAGGTCCATAAAAGAACTCAAAAATAACACTTTTTAAGTTTTTTTTTACTGAATACTTTTCTACATTCATATTAAAATCTACCTATTGTTTTAATAAAACTTACCAAATTTCAATTATTTTGTTGTTATTCAAAAACAAATATAGTGTTTCAGATTAAAAGAAAACAATTCCACGTCTATGCAATAAACTAATATGGAATATTAGTGAAAAATTAGAAAATTACTAAGGCGTGATATTTCATGCATTTATTATTGGAAAATATGCGCATAAAACAGTCATAAAAATTTGAAAATATACTAAAATATGCATTTATTGTTAAATGGAAACTGATAAAACAAATCCAGATACGGTGTATTTTCTGTAATTTTTATTTTTTTAAATTCAATTGTAGATTGATTGTGTGTTGGACACTTCAAAAATTAAGACATTAATATGAAGATTTTTGTCGAATAAAAAACCTTTGGAATACAACCAAAAAATATGCTTTTGTAGCAAAAAAAGTTGACATAATATGCATTTTAACCCTTATACGACAAGAAATGTATGAACGATAAAATATCAAATAAAAAAATTCTTCAGCAAAAAGTGTGATTCGGATAAATAACTTTTTCACTTGTTCAAGGAAACGTGCATTTCACTCCTTAGCGTTGAGTAACAAAAAAAATTGGTATATACTATTCTATAAAACGTATGAAATTAATTATTCCCTTCGTTCCTACAAGGAGTATAGGCCGTAATAAACAAAAAGTTAAAAGTCCAATATTATTAAAACAAAGTCATAGTTCTAAACCTAAAGTGCATGTCAAAACGCAACATTTCTATTGGGTTCATATTAAAACGAATTTATTAACTTTGAACAATTCCAAATTTGTTTTCTAATAAATGTATGAAGTGTAGACATATCGTGGGAATGTCTGGGGTCTAATCACCGCTTACGATGACACTCGATATCGAATGAAATGTTTCGTTATTTAAGATTATAACATTCGATATCGAGTAACGAAAGACATAACATCTCTCGAGTTTTCATTTGATATCTATCTATCGAATGCAGAAAAACACTATAGTTTACTCGATATGGAGTGGGGTGCTGGCATTTCTGATAGATATTTTACAGAAATCTAATGAAAAAGGGATGGGAAATTGTGATGTGTTAGGTGACATTGTTATTGTTTTCTGACAGATAGCTGTAAGAATTAATTTTATCTAAAATTGCGAAATGAAATTATATAACTTAAAATTGTACTTTTGTGTAATAAATTTTTAATCTTTTTTTTTAAACAATAAAATTAAATATTATTTTAAACTTAACGACAATTGTCTTTATTTTGACAATAACATGAGTCTCTTTAGGCATACATTTAGTCAGAAATCTATTAGACATATCAGTACATAAATTTTCTACCGATATGTCATTTGCAAGAAAAGTCTAATTCAGACAATTTCGGAGTATTATGCTGGCTGGGTTAAAAACTAACTGCCAGGCAAATAAATGTATTTATGAACTGTTTTAGTGCTTGTAAGTTATGTTTCCACATCTACTGCCTTATTCATAAAAATATTTTTAATTTAAAAAAGGTTTACAGAAAAAATTTTGTATGGAAATTTTACTTTATAAACGTTTGTTAAATTTAATAATCGTTTATGAATTCGGAGGCTAGTCTTTAAAAATGTAAACATATACTCATCGTACTGGCTTTAACTAATTTTAAATATTTATCAAAATTGTTATAGTAGAATTGTTGCGTCTGGCTATGGACCTCCTCATACGTACATTATTATACCCATTCATATGGCCATACACTCTCGAAAATTTGTATTTAAATACTGTGGTGTAGGGTATCATATGGTCGGGCTTGACCGACTTTACTTTCTTACTTGTTTTAGAGTTGTTTTTGAGTTCATAGACGTTATTATCGCATTTTTCCACTTGGGCCAAAAAACTAGTTTTGCAGCAAAACAAGTGTTTTGCTACTTGTTTTCCCATACGTTTTTCATGTTCGAAAAACTCAAACAAAAACCAGTTTTGCTCCAAAACATGTCGAAAATCATGAATACAACTCTGGGTTATCCATTATTGTTGATTGACAGTTTCGAAAAAGTGACATATTAACCAAAATATCAAGACTTAATAAATAGGTTTATGCAACTCTCCAGCTGATTTATTTGTTTGCAGCGTAAAAATAATAAAATAATACAATAAAAAGGTAGTAAATTATGTTCTTTTATATACGTACACATACATGCATATGTATATCTGTGTATTAAAAAAGAAACAAGGAAATTTCATGTTAAAGAAAATTGTTTTTTTTCAACACATATTTTTTGGCTTTCATATTTCTTTACAACATAAATGCCAAATTGATTTCGAAAATTCGAAAGCCACAACCAGTTTTACATAATGGAAAAACTTTGACACGTTTTGTTCAAAACAAGTTGTTTTGCTCATAGTGGAAACATAGTATTAATTTACATAGTATTAATCTTTTTTTAGTGTATTTTTTTGACGCATAAAACGCGATGTGCGTGCCCTATTAATAAATAATATAAAGTTAATTTTTTTAAGCATTAGCTGCCACGCTCATCAGCTTAATAACTTAAAAACGTTTGTTTTAGTTTTATCTGTTACACTGTTCTTTAATTCAAATAAAAAACAGTTTATAATACAGTAATAAAAGCTTTTATGACCCCTTTATGCCCTTTTTTTAATACCATTTTTGTGCCCCTTTGGAAATTTTTCAACAGCAACGCTGACTTCACTTTTGTAAAAAAAAAGCTCTTAGCCTAACGCAGGGATGGATGATTTAATGCTCTGGGTGATTTGTTTATATTATAGTAGTTAAGTGTTTGGAGCAAATGCAAAGATTTTCATAGCCGGGAATTTGGGTATTTTTGCAAAATAAAATAATTTACATTTTATTTAATTATTTTACTAAAAAAAAGTCAAACACGATTTTGAGCTGTTATTTCTATGAACATTTTGGGCGACCTTTCACTAGTATTTTCTTTCAAAACCATGTCCATGGACACTATGATACTCCAAAAAGTGTCATAACGTCCACAGACACTATGACACTTTTGAAATTGTCATAATGTCCGTGGGCATTATGACAATTTGCAAATGGACTTTATGACACTTTCAAAAGTGTCAAAAGGTCCGTACTTACTAAAGAGGTTAAATACAAAAAAAGATCTACATACACGCTGAGAAAAATATGTTTTATTATGGTCACAACCAACAAAACTATTTTTAAAGAAACTAATTTAACCATTATATGGTTGTCGGTTACAATGATTTAGTTAAATTAAACATATTATGGTTAAATTTTTTTTAAAAATGGTTTTGTTGCTTTTTCTCTGGGTGTATATATTAAATATACATATAACGAAAACACTTTCTCTATGGTATAACAAATACCGGCTTCGCTAACTAAAGCTTATCTGCACAGCCGCCCTTCGGCCGTGCGCAAGGATTTTCTCCTCTATGGTATAACAAACACCAGCTTCGCTAGCTAAATCTTCTCAGTATAGCCGCAAGGATATTCTCTTCTATGGTATAACAAAGACCGTTTTCGCTAAGCAGAGAAGCTTTAGTTAGCGAAGCCAGTGTTTGTTATACCGTAGAGGAGAAAATCCTTGCGCCCGACCGATGGCCGGCTATACTGAGAAGCTTTAGCTAGCGAAGCCGGTGTTTGTTGTACCATAGAGGAGAAAATCCTTGCGCCCGGCCGAAGGCTGGCTGTGCAGATAAGCTTTAGTTAGCGAAGCTGGTATTTGTTGTACCATAGAGGAAAAAATCCTTTAGCCCGGCCGAAGGCCGACTATGATCCTAAATTTGTTCAGATTTTTGCTTGCAAGAATTTTTGGCATTATACGTTGTGGACATTATGACACTTTGCAAAGTGTCTTAACGTCCGTGGATGTTATGTCACTTTTCTGATGGACATTATGACACTTTTAAAAGTGTCATAAAGTCCATGGACACTATCACACTGGACGTTATGACATGCCACCGAATTTAATATTTAAATTTTCACAAAAGCTTTGAACTTCTTTAATTAAATGCCATTCAGTTACAAGTTAATTATTTTACCAACAAGACCACTAAGTTGATACAAATTTTCAAGTATATTACAATTTTTCATATGAGGAAATTTGTTAACACTTTAACTACTTATTAAAAATTACTTTTTTTTCTTAAAAATTTAGGCCGGATTTACAATAACCGCAACATTTTCACTTGGTGTTCACAACAAAGCAAAATTTGTTTTCAATTAAGAAAAACGAAAAACATTTGTTGTAAAGAGTACATAAATTTGAGCTAAATTTACCCGTTTACGCTCACAAAGTTTAAAAAATTACTTATGCTATTACTTATTGTATTTAATATGTAAGTTAAAATATGTTTAAAATTGAAATCAAACAAGTAAGAGTGCTATATTCGGCTATGCCGAATCTTATATACCCTTCACCAACCACGGTGCAATAAGAACAAAAAGTTATGTAAACACCATTAAGATATAAATAATTATATTTTGTGCCACGCCCACTTATCCAAACCGTCCACATTATGTCGGATGTTGTGTTTTAATAACCAAGATGCTTGTACCAAATTAGGAAACTTTTTCTCCTTCCATACATACAGGAAAATAGACGGACATCGTTAAATAAATTTCGCTGTACATGTATGTATTTGTTATGTGTAACAAAACGTAAAAGTCATATTAATCGTTACTTTTTGTGATAGGTATAAAAAACACCAGCAACGTGGAATTTTATGAAAAAAATTAAAGGCAGTCGATCTTAAAGGCGACCGTACACGACATGTATTTGTCATCTGACATGTCCAATTTCCCACTGTAAAATACATACATGTCGTGTGTTAGCTTTTTAACTTTCCTTCTGTAAAATTCAGACCTCATGACCTAATGCCAAAAAATATTAACAAACATTCAGACGCAAAGTCATCTGACAAAATTTCAATTAGAGCGTGATCTATTTTCTTCTGACAAACCATCTAACATCAGAAATCTATGCCGGGAAGAAACCGGCAGCGGCGTCCACTATTGACGGAATTATTAGCCGGCTGAAGTTAATATTTTACAATACCGATATAAGTATGATAATTTCACCATTGAAAAGAAATTATGTACATATATTAACAAAAAACGTTTCATTATAATATCATAAATTGGTATCTTCCAATTCAAAGAAAAAAATGTTTAGATGGCTGAACTCTTTTTCGGCGCAAACTAAAATTTGTATGGCGGCTACACGCTATTTTGAAACCGAGAACTACTTTGTTTTCTGCAATAAATATGCGAAAAAAAACAGAGAAAATGTCAGAAGCAAAATACATGTACGTTTGTGACCGAATATTATAAACCTTATGTAAAACACCAATTTTGACAGACATGCACAATTACATGTGACTTGAATAGTTGACAAGTCAGATGTAAAAAACATGTCGTCTACATGCACCTTAACGGAGCCGATGTGAAAGAGTTATATAACAACCAAGACCCCGTCTTCGAAAACGCCATTTCAACAGACGAACATGATCAACTTATATGTATATAACCTTACATGTTCGGTGAAGGGTATAAAAATAAACATGATTTGAGTTTACATTTTAAAGTACTTTACTAACAAAATACAAGGAACATAGATTTGTTTTGATGCATTAAAACTTAAATATAAATACATATTGATCATTTGGTTTCGTATATTTACCGACGTGCTTAAGAAGAAATTTACCATTTACTTGAGTTATAAAGCTTGGACTCGGGAAGATGTATGGTTGCCGAAAGTGGGTGTTTAAAAAAAAATTTGGGCATACATTTTTTGTATCTGAACCGATTTTTCCGAGTTTTTTAGAAAATATGTTCTACTAAAAATTTTGATATATAAGTCGTATCCATAGCTCATGTGACAGCCCTAAAATGTAGGTTTTTATAAAAATTTTGATGTGTTTAGCATATTTTTGGTTTACCCATTGTCTAACCGTTTTGATAGTTTTATATATCAGAGATCAGCAATGAATCGTTTTTTCGCTACTCATACTGGCTCATGCAATTGTAAGTATAAGTGCGTAGAAATCATTTAAACTAAACTACTCTGGTGTACTCATACTCACAAGAGAATTTAATATGAGTGCGACGCACAGTGAGACAACGCCGGCATTAAATACAAGGAGTCATTGTAGAGCTCTGAAATTTTGCACAGGTTAATTTTGAGACAATTCCAGTTTAAAAAAAAATTAAAAAAAACCGCCCACTTTTACGCCCACCTCCCATACAATCGAAATTTGTAAAATGCCGTATTGTCCGTAATACTTTAAGTATAACTTTAAATTTTGGTATACTTGAATGTTATATTGTTACATATATTATCGGAAAAAATTTTGAACTTTGGCCCACTTTTACCCCCACCACCCATACAACCTCAACATAAAAAAAGCCATATTTTCTAAAATATTTTAGGTACAACCTTCAAATTTGATATTACTGTAATTTATAACATTTAAAATATTTCATGCAAAAATTACAATAACACGCCCACTATTACGCCCACCTCCCATTGAAATGCAATAAAAAAGAACAATTTTTTTTTCATTCTATCAATAATTTTTTAACATCATCATGGTATTCTAATTTTTTCAATTTCATTCTCATTCTAAATGAATTAATATAAGGATCTGATGATATTTGCAAATAGCGCATTACATCTTCATTCGTAGAAATGCGTGAATTTTTACGAGAATGGAATAGCCTACAGTTTCTATACTCCTTATTCATTGCTTCTTGCGCTTCTTCGGATAACATTCCTGTAGCAAAAAAAAAGTTAATTTTAAATAAAATTTAAAAAAATACTTTCAAAAAAAATTGCAAACAAACCTACTGGCAATACAGCCTCAGATACCATTTTGCTGCCGTGAATGAGAACTTTATGGACAGTGATAGGCATGTGATACCAGCCATAAAGATCTACATACAATTTTGCAGTGTCCATGCAATACGTATGGAATTTACCAACATCTATATTTTTACTAGTATTTATAGTATTTAATATAATTTGTAATCGGTGAATTAAGTCTACATTTACACCAGTTATGTCAGCGGTTATTTCTGGATTTTCAAAAAATCTTCTAGAGACATTACCATCATTGGTTGTTCCCATGCCTTGTTTCACCACATCGACTTTTAAACCCAGGGGTCTAATCACCGCATACGATATCGAAATTGATCGAAATTATTTATTTTGGCATCATGAATCTCGATATAGAATGAAATATATTGAATTTTGAATTGAATGAAATTGAATCGAGTAACTCGACATTACATTTCTCGAGTTTTCATTCGATACGTCAGTGTCTATCGTATGCAAAAACATTCGATATTTTATTCGATACGATAGTATCGAATGCGGTGATTAGACCCCAGAACTAATTTGAAATTTTTTTTTATTTCTGTTTTAACCGCTTCTTTCTGTTCTTTTGTGTCTTTATTTGTCCTCAATAATATTAAAAGCAACAACAATTTAATATTATTTTACAGTTATTACGTATAGCGACTGAATGTGCGCGTTGCGTATTTTTGTAGTTTTTTGTATTTTTAAAGTTCTTTTGCAAACTTTTGCTATATGTTCTTAACTTCAAATGAAAGCTGAGACTTCAATATTTCATTTGATATAAGTCTGCACCTAGGGCGAGGGGCTGCTCTATATTTCCTAGTCCATTGAAAATGCAAAATGTTTAATTTTCACACCACAATTCTGTTGTTAAGAAATTTTTTTTTGTATTTTTTTTTTAAATTTATTTTTTCATCTACTCATTCACAACAACAAAATTAATTAAAAAAATTAAAAAAAAAATTATGTATTTTTTTATTCTTTTGAATATTACATATTGAACTAACATATTTCAAGCGCGTTGGCATCCCTCAATTTTGACTTGCTCTAGACCAAAAAATAATGAAGTTATGAGGCTGAAATTTTATGGAATTGTTACTCATATATCTGTTAATATACTGTGAAAATTTCATCCAAATTTTTTGCCGCGGTTACTAAAGGGCTGTCTCACTGTGCGACGTCGACATCATACTCATACTCATAAATGACCTCAGTTTGATGTATAAATTCAGAAAAATACTTATAAGTGAGACGACATGTCTTCGTTTCTTAACATGTTTTCGTTTTTAAACGAAGTTAAAACTAATCCTCTTGTGTACACAATGGAGTAGTTTTAAAACTACTCCTTTGTAGTCCAAAACTGAGTTATATGGTCCTGCCCTAGGACATCGTAATGTTAAATAGACCATGTTTTTTCCATACGTTTGGGTTACTTTTGGACTAGTCCTAGTCCCTTGTGGGTTACTCTTTACACGCGTGTTTGGACTGGTCCTATTATTTGCATGGATACACATTGAGTTACACGAGGTTTATATTTGCCAGTACTGGCAAGACAGTTGCAATAGGTGCGTTTGAGTACTTTTGCAGTAAAATGCAGTAAATGAGTAAACTGAAAAATTTTATCTCACAAAAAGCTGTTGTGCAAAAAAGTACGCGAACGCAAAATTTGTAAAAATTCGTAAAATAAAGGCAACAGCTGATCGCAAATAATTGAAGTGTTGAAAAATGTTTACACTTTTGACTACTTAACTCGGTTTTCTTATCGGTACTCGATTAAAAACTTTTTATAACACTAACATTTTTGGAAAATACAAACAAAATATTTTATTTCATATTTGTTTGTTTTTAATTCTATTTGATTTTACTAATTTGTAGCGGGTTAAATTATTTAAAGGAACATCAATAATTTTTTTGCTATTGATTACTTAAGTCCCCAAGTACTTCACACTTTTACAACTCTAAAAAATTAACTTAACAAAAAAATTTCAAAAGTTTGTATTTAGTCAAATAAATAAAAATAAGATTAATTTATTAATAGTTATTTACTTTTTGTTTTAATTTTTATTTCAACTTTTCTTTTATTTAACAATTTTTTCACAATTTATATGCATTTTATTTGTTATTTTTGTTTGTTTACCTTTTGGAACATATGTTTTTTGATTTACTAAATTTTACTGGAAAAATTTCTGCAGTAAAAATTTGTAAATACTCAGACAAGAACTGTCACTTTACGCTCTCAATTTGTTTTCTCATTTACTGTTTTTTGTGTACTCGAACGCAATTTCGTAAAATGCAGTAAAGTTCAGTAAAAAATAGTAAAAACTTTTGTGTTCTCGAACGAAGCTAATACATGCAAACTTTTTCACTAATACATGCAAACTTGTCCAACTGTCTTGTCTACTGTCTAACAAATTTTGCAGACAGTAAAATTGGACAGTGATTTGACATTTGCTAACAGTAATCTAAAGTTTTGTTAGCAAAAGCAAAACAAAAAATCAAAATGTAAAAAAATAAATATATTCTGTTTTGATTTTGAATGGTTTAGTTAAGTGTTATGTTTGTAAACGTTATATAATTATTTTAAGCTATTTTTAAATTTGCTTAGTTAATGTAAAATACCTTTAACTAGACTTGCACTGCAACATTCTCGTTTGACATATTTTGAAAAGTGAACTGTCTTAACTGAACTGTACTTAAATACGTCACGAAGACAGTTAGTAGTATTGCTGACAACTTATACATATGTATATTCTTACTGTCTTGCCAGTACTGTCAAATGTAAACGCAGTGTTAAGTTGATTCTAAATCAACCACTACAAATGTTAGTAGATTTTGCGGAATTAAACAACAAAATACGTTAGAATCGAATAATGAGCTCTAAAATTATCCTTTTTCGTAACTTTAAAGAGTTGTTCAGATATTACAGTTATACAATTGCAACAATAGCACAAATGAACAGTCCCCATATATATTTTTGATTTCTTTGCAGCGATTTGCAGTTTAAAAGTGAATACCAAGTACAAAAAAAATTTGCCTAAGTTATGACAGTGTTTATTAAAATTGCAACGTGATCGGTGGTGCGTGAGAGTAAAATAATGAAATAAATATTAAAAAATTAGTTATATTGTACTCAAAGTTAGGATCCCATTGGAACCAAAAGTTACCGAAAAGCGTTCTAGTACACGACAGTTTTAAAAATGAGTGCACAAAGCAGCCCAAACTCATTCTTCGGGTAGATTGGGTAATTTTTTAATAATTTTTTATACATTTACAGCCATATGCATAATGAACATTTAGTGAACAAGTTAGCACCGACCTCTGGCTAACGATTTGCTAAGCCCTTTTCAACGAACTGCCAAACGTTCGCCAACTTGTAAAAACAGCTGTTTAAGTTTAAACAATTTGGTTGGTTTTATTTAAATTACTGTTTTATTGTATTTTTCTATCTTTTTTTTATTTTAATTTAATTTTAAAAGCTTTTTAAGACTGTTAAATATGGAGGAAAAAACAAACGCAAAAATTTACAAAAAAAAAATACAAAACCAAAAGTTAGCAGATGGACAAAAGTTTGTTATGAATAAACTCTGTGCTTAGTCGGCATTCTAGTTACCAGCTCGTTGTACGTAGTGTACAAACTGTTGCTAACTTTTTGTTATGAATACGGCTGTTACTTTTTAGATTTATTAAAAGTGAACTAAAAAAATTTCTTTTTGAAAGGACAAAAAATGGTTTTTTTAATCGACTGTTTCTTTATAGAAAATCAAAGAAATAAATATTCAAACTCGAGACCTCGAGGTTAGTGTTTTAACAAATTTGCGACTTTCTGTAAGTTCGTTTAAAAAAACTTTAAGCAAATTTATTTTTTATTTTACTCAGACTTGCCTAACAAAAACAAACAAAGATAAACCGTAAAACGGTTCAGATTTTATTATAAAAAACAAAAGGAAACAATATAACTTCAAAAGTGTTCGTTTTAGAGCTAAAAGCGATACTACTAAATTCATTTAATATTCAATTACCAAAGCGCTCTAATTCGTCATATAATACAGACACTTTTTTCCCACAATGGAACGGGGAGGTTTCCCCACAGTCACAGATACCGCGACCAGGTTAGGTCTATTGTACCCACTCCCCTTAGTTGGCCAAAAGACCCTCTGCTTCCCATAGGAACCCAACCAGGGCATTTGCCGGTATATCACCTATTCGGAACGCACACATTATACCATGCCCCAAGTGCCTCCTCCTGGCCCATGCCAGCGCCGGGCAGTCACACAGTACATGCTCCGTCGTCTCGTCCGCGTCTATACATAGTCTGCATTCCTGGTCCTCAGCCAGGCCCATCCGATAAAGGTGGTATTTGATCGTGTGGTGACCAGTCAAATAGGCCACCAGCAGTCGCAGGTCCCGTCTGCCGAGACCATTCGTCCTCATTACTTTCCCGGGAGAGATAAATCTCCATGCCTGACGCATTCCCGGAAGCGATACCCAGTATTCCCTATGTTCGCCCAGAGCCCAGTCCTCCATGACGGACTGGACCCCTGCCCAACTTAGTCCACAGAAGGGCTCGGGACCCATCATCCGTGCTTTAGAACCAGCCCTGGTCATCTCATCAGCCATTTTATTACCCGGGACCCCTGAGTGCCCCGGCACCCAGCAGAGCGTCAATCTGCTCCTTGTCCCCAGCTCCTGTAGCTTTCCACGGCACTCCGCCACCAGCTTCGAGGACATTCTCCAAGAAGAGAGTGCTTTAATGGTCGCTTGGCTATCAGTGAAAATCACATTACTGCCGCCAACCATTCCCCTATCAAGAATGTTGCTGCAACACACATCAATGGCACATTAGGTCCAAAAACCCCTGCACCCACTCCGTGCTCCGATTTTGACCCGTCAGTGTACCAGTGCAATTCATGGTTTTCCTGACATGGATTCCCAACACTCCAGGACCTTTCGTCCGGAAAGATTGCCCTGAACCCTGTACAGACAGATAGACCCTGAGCCATGTCCATCAAGCTAGCATGCCCCTGGACCTCAGCAAGTCCCGATGTCAACTTGATCCTAAGGAGACCTGAAATAGCAGCCTTCCTTATATGGATGTGTAGTGGCAATATGCCCACTATAACCCCAAGTGCTGCCGTGGGACATGTGCGCATTACCCCCGTAGGGCCAGACATACCATCCGCTGCAGCCTGTTGCACTTCCTCATTGCAGTCTCCTGCCGAATCTTAGGCCACCATACCAATGATCCGTAAGTAATTATCGGTCTGACCATCATAAAGAATAGCCATTTTACCATACTTGGACTAAAACCCCAAGTTATCCCAAAGAAGCTCTTGCATGCCCAGAAGGCCCTTACCAATTTTGGACGTCATTTTTTTGATTGGTAGCAAGCGGTGTAGAGAAAGAGGGGTAGAAAAATAGACATGATTTCTGTTTTCTCTTCCTCTTTCTTCTCTACACCTCTTGCTATCAAACAAAAAATGACGTCTAAAATTGGACGTCATAAAATTCATCATGTAAATTAAGTGTTAATGTTTATAGTTTCATAGTGGGACACTTCTTCCCGAACGGTGTTACTACATGAATAAGAATTGATTAGCAAAAGCTAATTTGCTAAATGGGGACACTATTTAGATTATTTTTCGATCGAAATTGTTTGCAGGGATGAATCAAATTAAACTTCTAAGTGAATATGAGCTTGAATAACATTGCAATAAGTATGAGTGCGTACAAGTACAAGAAATTATGAGTCATGATTTAGCTCTACTCACTTTTTCACTACTCATTGCTGATCTCTGTTATATACCGACGTGTTAAGGAAGAATTTTACCATTTACTTAAGCTATATTTATATATCGAGCCTTTGCTGCAATAGAGTAATAATTGAAAAAACCAAATATATGAGCTAATGTATTTAATTATTTAATTCCCAGAGGAACATAGGGCCGCCTACAGGCAAAAAATGTTGAGTAAATCGCCATATCGATTCTTCATATTGTGTAAAAATTTCATACAAATATGTTATACACCCAATCCTGTTTTTACACGATCTTTTTTTACACGATTTTGAAATAACACGGTTAACAAAAAAAATCCTTTCCTGTTTTTACACTTTTTTTTTACACGAATTAAAACATTTTTGGGGAATTTTCCGTTTATGTAGTTTACTCATATGTATGTAAAAAAGAGCTGCCACATAATTTTGAAAATTTTCATGATTTGATTAAACATATATGCATATGTATGTTCTTTAAATTAAAAAAAATGAAAAAGCGATTAGGCAAACAGTGATTTCTTGTACCAAATTAAGTGCTAAAGGTGCTATCAGACGGGATGTATTTTACATATGTACTGTCAAGTCAAGTCGTCTTCCTGTACGAGATATAAAACTAAAGAACAAATGGAAAAGGTTCTGCTGGCATGGATAGAAGACTGCACCCAAAAGATCGTACCAGTTGATACCAATATCATTAAGCAGAAAGGTTTGAGAATTAACGCGCAAATAAAAGAAAAGGAACCATCAACCTCTTCTAAATCAGACGACAAAAATATAAATAAATTTTCTGTTAGTAATGGATGGTTACAAGGATTTTTAGAGAGACATGCAGTTCATAATGTAAAAATCAAAGGAGAATTAGCTTCTGGAAATGCTGCAGCAGCCGCGGAATTTCCTCCACAGTGGCCAAATTAATAAAGAAGGCGGATACAATAGTGACCAAGTTTTTAACGCCGATGAGACTGGTCTTTTCTGGAAGAGAATGCCAAATAAAAAGGGATGAGTTACTTCAACAGTTTTTAGTGAATGGTTTTACAATTGTTTTATTCCTAAAGTACAACGCTATATGAATGATAAAGGCATGCCGTTTAAAATTCTTTTATTAAAAGACAAGGCTCCTGGACATCCGGTTCTCGAGCATCCAAATGTTAAAGTAATATTTTTGCCTCCCAATACTACAGCCTTCATTCCACAATTAATTAATGAATGCGTTAAATGCGAAAATACTGGTGTGAATCCAAATGTGGCCGATGTAGTGCTTACAGAAACAGTTATGCTGGCACAAGCTGAAATCGCATTGGAAGACGTTGGCGTAAGTGATAACACTAGTGAGAGCGAAACTCCGCCTTCGATAACAGCCAATTTAATTATTGATGGCTTTCAAATGGCAAATAAATTAGCGGAACATTTTTTTGGCAAATGATCATATAAACGAAAGAGCTGTGAAATTCCAATCAGACCTACAATCATGTATGGCTCGATACAAGGAACTGTACAAAGAGATCTCAAAAGTAGGATCGCAACGTTCCATAGCTGCACTCGCTGTTAAAATAATTAAGCCAGTAGAACCTGAAAATGCAGACGGACTAAGTATATGTTCGGACGAAACTAATGTTGAACCAGTGCTGCGCAAAAGACCTTGCTTATTATCAGAAAATCATTTTTATTTTCCTTATAAGTACATACATATGTGAATTTTTTTATTTTTATTTTTTCAAAATATTGTTTCTTAAATGTGATTTTTTATTTAAAAAAAAATATTTTAAGAAAACGTGTGAAATATTTCTTTGTTTTTATGTCTTAAAAATACATAATAAAATTAAATAAAAGCAACACTGTATGAAGAAATAAAATGTTTGTGTTTCATAGAAATATTAAACCCTTAGACCATTTTTAAGGCTGAATTAATCGAATGTAACCTTATAAATATGTACTGTTTTTTTTGCACGATTTTTTTTTGCACGGTGTTTCCTGGAACGTATGTACCGTGTAAAAACAGGATTAGGTGTATACTCAACTCTTGGGAGGAGAATTAAATTGTAAGGTGTTAGAAAATTAAAAATTAAGATATTACTCTATTGCAGCAAAGGCTCGATATGAATATATAAACATTTATATATACTTGTATATATTTTAACAAAGTTAATTATAACAAGTAAGAGTGCTATATTCGACTGTGCCGAATCTTATATATACCCTTCACCATGGTGCAATAAGAACAAAAAATTATGTTAACACCATTCTTAAGATATAAATAATTATATTTTGTGCACCGCCCACTTATCCAAACCGTCCACATTATGTCGGATGTTGTGTTTTAATAACCAATTTTTTAGAAAATATGTTCCTCATAAATTGCCCATCGTCTAACCGATTTGTTTGTTTTATATACCGGCGTGTTAAGGAATAACTTTACCATTTACTTAAGTTATATTGGTCAAAACTTTTTTGTATCTGAACCGATTTTGCGAGTTTTTTATAAAATATGTTCTTCTAAAAATTTCCGATATTTTGGTATACATATAAGTCATATCCATAGGATATATGGCAGCCTTAAAATTTAGGTTTTTATAAAATTTTTAATTTTTTTTGTACGGGAGGTACCACGTTCACTTCTCCAATCCCGGCCACATTTTGTAGGATGGTGTGTATTGGCAACCTAAATGTGTGTACCTAATTTGGAAACTTTGGCTTTTGCCGTTCCCCAGATATACAGCAAAAAGTAATAAAAATACAACAACCACAAGCGATTTTTGGACAAAATTAGAGGTAGTCGTGGTTTTTTGCTCATATCTCAGCCATTTGTGGACCGATCCTTTTGAATTTCATTAGCAAACAATTCCGGACCATATGTGGCATAAATGTATAATAACTTGGCCCCTATCATATATGGGGTCTTCGGAAAACCCATTTCAACGGACAGACGGACATACGGACATCGTTAAATCAAATTCGCTCCTCATAAGGACCCAGAATGTACATATATACTTTATAGGGTCTAACATCAATATTATAGAAATTACAAACGCAATGACAAACTTATATATACCCTATTCACCACCTGTGGTAAAGGGTATAAAAATACATTGTTGTGTTTCTGGCGTTGTTACTTGTTGTAGTATCGACACCACCGTTTACATGAATTCGCTGATTAAGCACATTAAAATAAAATCCACCACTCATATGAAGGGTATAAAAAAACGACAAAAACCATATTACCAACACTGCATTATCATAGTCACTGTACTATCAAAACGACAAAAAAAAAACATACACTTACAAACTAATTCCATTTTGGTTTCTACGGTCATTGTTACGGCTGTGGCATTATGTTCAATAAGGTGCAATTAGAGGTGACATAAGGTAATAGACGTGACATAAACATAATGCCACAGCCGTAACGATGACCGTAGTAACCAAATTGAATTGGTTTGTATGGTATGTTTATGTCATTTTGGTAATACAGTGGTTATGGTAATGCAGCATTGGTATGGTTATGTCGCTTCTAATTGGACCTTTAAAGGGAAAAATAGGAGGCAGTCGTGGTTGTTTACTCATATCTCAGCCATTTGTGGACCGATCTTTTTGAATTTCAATAGCAAACAATTCCGGACCATATGTGGCATAAATGTATAATAACCTGGCACCCATCATATATGGTGTCTTCGGAAAACCCATTTCAACGAACAGACGGACTTCGTTAAATCAACTTCGCTCCTCATATTCACCACCTGTGGTAAAGGGTTTAATAAACAGCAAACACAGCAAGTTCACAAAACTTATGTCGCGACTCTAATTGAGGAACATTCCAATCGCAACATAACTTTGTTCACACCAAAGTTGCTGACGGGTTCGTCTGGAGCATACACGCGCAGTAACATGATCACCAAAGAATGTTCATACCTGTGGTTGCTTGCTAGGGTAGTTTATAAGTTTTGTTTTAAGAAAATTTACTTGTGTTTTTACTTTTAATCAATAAAGACGTTGTGCGAATAAAATAAATTCCACAACTAAAAAAAAATTTGTTTTAAAAACAACTTTATTAAAATAAAGTTTATTTGTATACACTTCAGACAAAGATCGACGCTTAACGTGGAAATGTCATATTGTGACGACAAGTCTTGTGGGACAAACTTGGTCACACCCTGTTAGGTTCCTTAGATTTTGTAATTAAGTAAATGGTTATACTGTTTTCCTAACACTGTTATCAGTCCCGTGGTAGCAAACTTTTGTATCACACTGTACATAACGGGCAGGAATGCGAATTGTAAAATAACAACCAACAACACTACACACAAAAGCGACGAAACAAATAAACAAGCTACACTAACAAAACACCAAGGCGAATTAACTACAGGTGGTGTCGAAACGCCTTCTGATTTTGACAGTTCGAGCCTATTTGTTTTGATTTGTGTTTTGCTAAGAATGGTTGACATTTCGAGCCGTAAACACTACCCTGCAAATATTATTGGACCACCTGATCCAATTTCATGAAATGGACTACTCCATGGACTGGTCCGATATAATGCAAGCATGGACCATGTCATTGTTAAAAAGTGTTTGTAGTGAGACGACATGTCTTCGTTTTTTAACGACATGTTTTCGTTTTTAAACGAAGTTAAAACTAATCCTCTTGTGTACACAATGTAGTTTTAAAACTACTCCTTTGTAGTCCAAAGATGGGTTATATGGTCCTGCCCTAAGACATCGTAATGTTAAATAGACCATGTTTTTCCATACGTTTGGGTTACTTTCGGACTAGTTCTAGTCCCTTGTGGGCTAATCTTTACACGCGTGTTTGGACTGGTCCTATTATTTGCAGGGTATGGGAAAATTGCTAAAGTTGTATTCATAAACGAAAAATAGTCTATTAAACCTTTAATAAACCATTCATAAAGTAAGAAAATTTATTGTTCCATTTAACCTTCTTTGGGCGTGTGTGAAACGGTAGCAAAGTACTATTGAACACTTCTGAGGTGAATAAAATTTCACTAGCCCTGGGGGGCTAGTAGAATTTTTGACACAACCAATAAAATTTCTGACAAACAGCAAATTAGAAGTTTAAATTGAAAAAGTAAAATAAAAACGTTTACAAAATTGTATGAACTCAAAATAAACAATAAATAAAATGCAAATAGAGACATCTACAAAAAAATTATGTCTTGGTATTTATTTTCCTGAATTGTTCATTCTTTTATAAATATTTTTTAATTTTTTTTTTCAAAAGTCAAAATTTTATATCGTCAAAAAAGATATTATTTCACACAGCACAAACATAAAATTTTTTCCCCACATCAAAATATTTTTTTACCATAATACTTTGCTACCGTTTCACACACGCCCTTTAAACCAAAAATAAAATGACATTTTGATAAGTTTCTGCATTTTATATTATTTTTGTGAAATACATATGTTAAAAAATAATGAAAAAAATGTTTTATTTATTAATATGCACATGTTAAATACATTTAACTAAATTTTTTTTTATTTTAGACCACCAATTTAAAGTTATGTATATGGTTAATTATTTAAAACATTTTTATATGATTTAAAAGAATATGTTCAGGGGCAAATGCAGATATTATCTTTAATAACTTATTAAATTACTGAAACTAGTTGTTTTTTTGTTTAAACTAACGAATTATTGTTGAAAAATATTAAAAACTATAGAATAAACAATTCATAATAATACTAAAAAGTAAACAAACTTTTTATTCGAATACTTTCTTATCGTATATTTAAAAAAGGTTCAAACAAAAGTGTTTATGATGCCTTTTGGCAAGATTTTGTTCAGAAACTAAAATAATAAATAAACACACAAATGAATAAACAACCGTAAACAGAAATGATAAACAGATAACTGATTTGACAGCAGATTGCTAAGCAATAATTGCTCAAGCAATCAGAAGAGCAATCATTGCGCAATGGATTGCTACGTGGAGACCCGGGGTGATTACAAATTTTTATAGGAGGTTTATTAGACAAACAGCGTTTGATAGTTATTACATGCCATAAACTTAAAATAAGAACCTTTTATGAAGATGGCTGTAACAATGCAATGCAAACCTCCATATGTTGTTTCTCTTGTTTTTGTATTGTTGTAGTTGCGACACCACCTGTAGTTGAATTCGCCTTGCAAAACACACAATCGCGACAAACAAGGCGAATTTAAAAAGGTAAACTCCACGGCAAGGCGAATTCAAACAGGTAAACTCATCTCGTCAGCCGTTCATCAGCTGTTTCCACGGCGAATTAAAAAATATGGTCAAACGTCAAAATATGGTTTTGTTTTGAGGAGAAGTTGAATGAAAAGTGTTAAAAATATTATTTTTATAATAAAAAAATTTCAAAACTGCAAATGATTGAAGTGAATTTATTAATTTCTTTTATAAAAAAAGTGATAATTTTAATTTGCAATAAAAAAATTTTGACAACCAACCAGAAAATTGTATAAACAAAATAAATGGGGCTTTTTGTAGTTGTAGAGATGAGTTTACCTGTTTGAATTCGCCTTGCTCCACGGTAAATTAAAAAAAATTGAGAAACGTCAAAATATAATTTTGTTTTGAGAAGAAGTTGGTTGGAAAGTGCTAAAAATATTATTTTTATAATAAAAAAATTTCAAAACTGCGAATGATTAAAGTGAATTTAATAATTTCTTTTATAAAAAAGTGATTATTTTAATTTGCAATAAAAAAATTTTGAAAACTATCAATTATATTGCAAAAACAAAATACATTAGGCCTTTTGTAGTTGTAGAGTTGCACTTACCTTTTTAAATTCACCTTGGCGACAAACAAGTAAAAAAGTTACACTAACAACACGCCTAACAAACAAGTAACAATTACAAACCAAGAATTTTTAAACATGTAAACAACAAGCAACAAAATATAAATAGGACGAGTAACTGCCCGTCTATACCAGAGATAATTATTGCGACATATATTGCGGCATATGTCAAAATTATGTTATCTTTAATGTAAACAGCAATTTTTGTACATAGCCGGCAATATATGTTGCAATTATTATTAGTCCATTTTTGTAAACAATTATTGCTAACATAAAAGGTCAAATTTGGTTGTCAGTTGAAAAAATAAAAGCAAATTGCAAAACTTTTTTTTTAGCATTGCTCTTTTTCCATTTAACAGAGCAATGTTAACGACTTAACAGTCATAATAATATAATAATCAAAATTAATTTTTCTCAAATTCCAAAATTATTTCAGAAATGTGACTTTTGAAATCGTATTTAGGACCGTCGACTACCATTTCTATATAGTGGTATATATGTGCAACTGGATATTTGTCCAAAATGGTCATTCAAATCATGATTTTGTGTATCCGTAGTATATTACTAACTCTGTTCCACATACATAACAAAACAGTCCGAACTTGCACAAAGTAACCAAAAAGCGTTCCACATAACAATTTTTGTGCAATAAAGAGAGTAATTGAGAGAGTAATTTTTTTTCATCTTCTGTACAAATTTGCACGAACTTTTTCTTTGGATAAGTTCGGACAAGAAAAAGCAATCAGCTGTTTTTGTTTACATATGAAACTGATAAATAACTCAGGAAATTTACAAGCAAAATAAATATTTCAGATTTAATTAAAAAACAAAATGTTAGATTTGTGGAAAAATTAAAGTGGTAAAAACGTTATTACATACATACATATTTCCTTTAATCTTTAATATAAAAAATATATATAAAAAAATACAATGATGCAAATGTTTTGTTTTTATAATGTTAGACTCTTAAGCGTCTAAAATCACTTAAATATATCTAAATTTGCAAAGTAAGCATCATTAGCAGTGTGACCATATTAGCTTTTTTCGAGCTAAATTTAGCTTTATTTTTTCATGCTTAGCTTCAGATATTTCATTTAGCTTTAAGCTTTTTTCGGCTATTTTTTCTGCTTTTTTCAAAAATGCATTTAGCTTTTTCTAGCCTTTTTAAATTTCAATTTCGTGCTTTTCAAAATAAATAAAACAGGTTATCTAAATAAACTTATGTGTTGTTAAGTTAAAAGAGTAACACGTTATAGACACATTAGCAAAAGTTCTACGTTTTTTTTTTAATTTTCGAAGCCTAAAACCATATAAAAGAACTAAGAATTAAATCGTTTAATTTTTGTCATCAACTTGAAAAAATTAGTTTTTGGTTTAGGTACATATTAGGGAAAAAACATCTTGTTTGGCCTTCTTATGAGTGTTGTTGTCGTGGTTGAAAATTAGTTGTTTTTAAAAATTGTTATTGTGATTGACGCAAACGACATATATACGACGAACTTTTTACTTATGTGTTTCACATTGCCGTTGTCTTGATTTTGAAATCGACAAAAATTTTAAACGACTTCGATCACGACAACGACTCGTCAACCATTTTTTTTTAGAAAATTTCTGATAGTAAATTTTTTACTAGCAACATTTATATAACCTGTTTAATATTTTTATTTAAAAAAATAATTTTCTAAATTTTTAAATTAAAGGTTTTTAAATAAGATAAAATATTTATTTTTCTAAAATGAAAGAACAATATTCTTCGGCAAATAGTTGGAAACAATGGGAGAAAAATTTTGTAAATTTTAAATTAACTCCCTAGTTGCATGTTTCTGCTAGTAAATGAACACACCTATTATATGGCTAAGTCAAAGTTGATAAGTATGGCTTCGAATTATTCTCAGTTACATATCGTCATCTAAAAGACCTAATAACCTATCTGCAAAAATTTCAAAATTGATTTTTTTATGGATTTTTATTCTTTATATCATAACGCATATGTGTGCAAAATTTTAAACATATAATATTACAAATGACAAAGTTTTTCTACCTAGAGGACCGTTACGAATAAAAAAAGAGAAAAATAAATCATCAAAAATCACGATAAAAGTTTTATTTTGTTGCATAGTGTAATTTAAACAAACATTAAGTACTTGTTTTTGCTTAAACCAGTAAAAGAAAATACTACTTTAATTATTTAATGTATATAATATTCATGTGTAAAGAAATTTTGGTTTCAGATTTTTACAATTCCAACAAACCTAAGTGTCATAACATAAGCTGTGATTAGAAAAACAAAATTTTCTCACCCGATATATATTACTGGTTTCATTTTAGTCAAAATGTGTAATTTTCGTTTCAATATCGTTAAAAGTTCCAATTTTATAACGTTTTTTCCCTCTCCTGTAAACTTTTGAAAACTGCAGATAGGTTATTTCGTCTTTTAGGTGACGATATAATTAAAATTTTTTATAAAAACTTTTTTTTCAAATATGAGTATTTTGACATTGACCTTTAAGAACAAAGCCAAGGATATTATAACTATATACTTTCCCAAATACTATAAAATCTATGAAAAATATAGAAATAATTAAAAGTTACTACAGGAAGCTAGCTATACAAAAATTTAGCTTTATTTTTTGGCTTTAAATTTTCATCTTTAGCTCTTTTTAGCTCTATTTCAAGCATGATTTAGCTTTATGTTTTTTATAAATCTGGTCACACTGATCATTAGTATTTGAAGAAGTGCAAAAATGAGTAATTAAGAGAGTAGTTTTTAATTTACTCTCATTAGTCCGAACTTGCCCGAGATCTTGTGGAACACACCGTTAAGTCGTTAACATTGCTCTGTTAACTGCAAAATGAGCAATGCTAAAAAAAAGGCTTGCTTCTTTGCTAGTTACATTCGAATTTATCTTCACACACATCGTATTTAACCTTTATGTCAACAGCTACATACCCGGGTATGTTTTGAAATTTAAAAACTCTGTATCTCTGAAAGTGGCTATCATAGCGGTCTGAAATTTCATGATATCCTCACTGGAAGTGTTTTTTAACATATTCTGAAGTTTGGATAAAATTGGACAAAATTGGACCATGGATGTGGCCATTTTTTCATTCCTACCCCTTACGTCAACAGCTGCATACCTGGTATGTATATAAAAACATATGAAAATGGAGTAATATTGCATGTTTATTTCATAAGATTTTTAATAAAGTAAAAATAAAATTAATATAAAGAAAATAAAATAAAATTAATTCAAATAAATTATAATTTAATCAAATAATAAGAGAAAACATGTAAAAATTTAAATTATTGAATAATTTTTAAATGCAATTTTTGCATTTCGGAATTTCAGTGGAATGTGCAGCACATACGGGTTTCTTGCGTAATGAGCAAGATTTCCTGGTAGGTCGACGCTTAGTACATATGTAGCAGTTACCTTTTTTTTTTGGTTTTAATTCTGCCGGTGCTATCCCGTTCTACCACACTTTCTGCAGCATCTGCAATTCCTAAAGGACCTCCATTTATGGCTTCAATTGCATTCCGGGTAGAGAATACTCTTGTAATATAGATATTCTTGGCTCTATTTTCTATTTCAGGCTTAGTCAGTTGCTCGCTGAGATTGTGTAGGAATATCCTACGACTACTTGTGGAAGTCTTTAACTGTGTATTATTTTCAACATAAGTTATGTACGCTGCAAAAGCAGCCACATCTAGGATAAGAATGTCAAAGGCCATCTATTTGTTCGTCGCTTTGTAGAATATTCCGGCAAAGATTTATCCATGTTATCAACGCCTCCTTTATATTTGTTGTAGTCCAATATCAAAAGTGGCTTCTTCTTTGGACCCCCCACTTCGCTTGTATTATGCGTTGTTGAAAGGACCACAGCTGATCTATTTTTCTTTGGGATGTAGGAACACATGGAAATATTGTTGTTGTAACCAAAAATAGTTGATTCTACTTCCCGTCCTTTTGGAACAACAAATTGCGGTGGTACAAAAACACGTCGTTTATTTACTGTACCTAACATCGATAACTTACTGTCCAACATCAAACTTTTCGCTAAATTGTAACTTGTAAAGAAATTATCGCAAACAATATTCCGTCCACTTCCACGAAAAATATTGACATACAAATCCTTGACTACTCTTTTGCCTACGTTTTTCTCTCGTTCACCGGATGCCAACAAACCAGTGTAAATTTGTCCTTTAATTGGATAAGAGGAGACGGAGTCACATACCCACGAAACTTTTATTCCGTACTTGGCGGGTTTTGATGGTATATTCTGAGTAAAACCAGTTCCACCACGGAAAGGATACAGTTGTTCATCAACTGTTACATTGGCTCCTGCTACGTAATTTTTATGTAGATTATCGTTCAACATTAAAAATATATCAGTTATGGCTGCAGCTTTGTCGGTTTCCTTACGCTGTTGGCGTGTATTTCCGTTGTCGAAACGTTTAAAACGGTTAATTGCCCAAAATCGGCGTACACTGATAGAAGCATATTCATACATGAAAGCAAAGGCAAAATACACAAATCTTTGCTAAAGCTACCGTTATTTTAAGCATACAAACAGATCAAAGTAGGAAAAAACTCAAGCAAAGGACAAATAGAACAAAAAAAACACACTCACACAACAAAAAAACAGAAATATACTTAGCAACACGTGAATTCTCATATAAAATGTGCTTGCATACCCGGGTATGCTTGCTGTTGACGTAAGTACAATTTTTCTACTGTTGACATAAAGGTTAAGAGAAAAATATTTTTGGCTTTGATGTGTTATTTGTCGTAGGTATAAACATAAATGAAAATGCCAAATTTTTAGAAATGTTGTGTGTACATTAGTGTGTCCCACTGGGGGCTCAAGTATAATTTAAAAGCTTATAGTTTTGTACCCAGTTTATATTACTATTACTCATAGCCAACAAGCAAACTAAAGTCTTTGTACACCAAAATACAGCTTAGACATTTTTCTTTTAATTTATTTTCTTACAAGTGAAGAAAATTGTGGTTTTTGACAAAGTTATGACAGACCCGATTTTTGCAAAAACTTCGACTTGAGTGACCTCTAAAAAAAATCTGAAAAAAAAATCTCAGAAATACTTTACCCTATAAGCTCTTAAATTATAATAAATTAAAATAAAATAGTGTACATATTGGTTTTGAGAGAAGCCTATTTCGGGAATCAGTTGGTAATATAATTTTAAAGTAGATTCAAGAAACTATTGGCAAAAGAATTTATCAATTATAAATACGTTTAAACGATGACGTCGGTTGAGTTTGTAAAAGTTGGATAACAAAGATCGGAATAGTTTTTAGATAAATTAAAGTTTACAAAATTTGTAGATCCTCCTAAATGATGCGAAATGCCGGCCATACACTACAACTATTTCCTGATATGAGTGTAGTGATAAACCTATTTGTATACATATATAACCTATTTGTATACATATATAACCAGATCAAATCCAAATATTAATAAAACAATCGTTTTTACTATACCTAGGTACCTATATCTAGCTGGTTAAAAAAAACTTACCGTGATTACAACGTCCTTAATGGTGTTTCTATTCCGTATGACCATATTTGTTAATGGTTTTTTCATATATATCTTTGGCATTTTTTTTGCATTAGCTGCTTTTTTTAAGGAAAAAATTAATTTAAAAGAATCTTTTATCCTGGTACAAGTTTTTTTTTAAAGTATAGAAATTTTAAAGACACACCATACAAAAGGAGTATCCAAGATAAAATCAACCACGTTTCAGTACAAAAAACCGAAAATTTAAATAGAAAGCACAACTACGGGTTTCGAAACCCTTTAAATTCCAAATATTGTATGTTTTTAACAGTTTAATTTATTTTTTATTAAGTTCCAAATACTTGTATTCCCAACTTGTTCATAACTAATTGGCGTATACTTCTCCATTAAACGGTGTATGGGTCTTCTTAATCAACTGTAAAATGTTTACGATTACTTCCTACTTTTTTTTAATAAGCAATAAGTGGAAAATTTGATGTATTTCAAGAAATTTGTTTGCTTATTTTTCACTATTTTAATTTTAAATTTTATTTATTTTTCTTTTCTTAATCACACAAAACCTCACAAAAAAGTTGTGAGAACAAAGTACATGGTTGAGTAATTTCTGTATGGGTTTGTAAGAACTTTAAAGCATAGTTGTTAATTATTGGCACTATTCTTCTATTCGGTGGGTCGTCTAACCCTTTCAGACCCAACCAACACATGCAATAATTTTTTTTTTTTTATCGGCGCAATGTACCAATTTTTGTCGTATTTCATGAGCTGATAGTGTGCTGATAGTGTGAACTGGTGTGAACGGTCAAAATTTTTTAATGCGACAATCTGTGCCGAAATTGTGCTGACTGTGGGCAATCAAAATTATCCTTGATGCGCCGATAATGTGAACACATTTTGCACAAAGTGGAGCAATCATATTGTTTAATATGTACCGATTTTTATCGGCCACTTGTGCGCAGATCACAGTCGCCAATCAGCGCCGATACAAGAGATGGCAAAACGAAATTTTTAAATTGCACCGCTGGCTACTAAAATTTTACTTTTTTGAGCTTTATTGTACCAAAATTGCATTTGTCTTATATAATATTTATGTTTTAAAACGGTAAATAGTTCATTTGTACTGTTAAACGAAAGAATACAATTCGCTTTCACCAAAACATTGCAGTTGTATCGATGTTGCCATCCCTGGTTTGTAAACAACCCTACAAGAAGACTACCGGTCATTTTACTAGTTATATGACCGGTAGTGTTGACCAATATAGTGTTATAGTAATAGTAATTTTTTTTGTTTTGGTTATGCATTTCTTGTAGGGAAACATCTATTTACAAAACAACAATTACAAAAAAAAAAGAACAAGTGCAGTAAGTTTGAATAAAATTGAATACATTTTTATACCCTTCACCACAGGTGGTGAATAGGGTATATATAAGTTTGTCCATGGTGAAATAATTAGAAGGTGGCAGCACTACGGAATCTATTATTTTTTGCTCAATTCATGGTGAACTTTCATTATGTCAAAATCATTTGTTTGTTTTTTGATGTAATGTCACTTAAATACACAAAAGATTATAAAAATTATTCTTCTAGATAAAAACACAAAATTGAAAGTGTAGTGTAAGTAAATTTGAGAATTTTGTGTATGTGAACTGGTTTGGTTGGGTTTGTTGATTTGTGAACCACCCAACAACAGCTAAAGTGGAATATGAATAACATCGTTGTACCGCTACATAACTTTTCCACCAAAAACTACAACTTTAAATCACCCGCCCATGCTAAAAGATTGTTTTTAAGAAATGGTTTCTTTTAAAGTTTTAAACCTATTATTACCGGTGCGCCAGAGGAGCATGTAAAGGGTAGACGTAGACGCATCTATATGTCACCTAAAAATGCCATGCAAAGTGTTACCAACAATGTGAACACATGACAAATTGATATCGACAGTCGTGAATGTTGAGAGAATCCCTTAATGGGATGCTAATCATCGTAAGTCAAATTTGAGATAGTGTAAAGGCAAATTTATTTAAGTCCTCCGTTTCATTGGAAATCCCTTGTCTAATATGCTAGTCAGCTTTGCTTTCCATGATAAAGCCATTACTTTCTTAAATAATTATTTCAAAGTATTCTTTGTTCTTGATATTTGTGTCATGTAAAATTGTCTTCTTTAACATTGCCTTTTTGGCTACTACCTTACTGTTGCTTTTGGTCTTTATTGCCTAAAACCAAACTAAAAGCTTTTGTTCCCGGGAAAACTTCGCCTATAGTTCATTTAAACTGCGGGGAGCTTCCACTTCATTCCTTTGTAAAATTTCTCGATGTTAATATTCAGGTTTATGACGATTCATTAAATAAAAACAATAATATTTTGGTGTGGTGAAAATCCATATTTTTGACATAATGGACTATTTTACACAAACAAATTTGCCTGTTTTTGTTGTATTGTTGTACAACAACTCCTAGTGCTGCCACCTTCTAGTAATTTCACCATGGTAATTTCTAAAACATCGATGTTAGACCCTATAAAGTATATATATTCTGGGTCGTTAGGAAAAGCGAAGTTGATTTAACGATGTCCGTCTGTCTGTTGAAATGGGTTTTCCAAAGACCCCATATATGATGGGGGCCAGGTTATTGTACATTTATGTCACATATGGTCCGGAATTGTTTGCTATTGAAATTAATGAAGGCGAATTCATGTAAACGGTGGTGCCGATACTACAACAAGTAACAACACCAAAAACACAATAATGTACTGAAAGAAACAAACAAACACACATACATGGTACAAACCATTTTGGTGAATATAGGCCACTATTACGGTTCACAACTCAAAAAAGTTGAATTGTAATTTTTGTGTTATGGTTTACAACTTTGCTGAGTTGAGTTGACACAACTGAGTTGAGTTGTGAAACCTTAAACGGGGCATATTTCATTTTAATAATATTCAAACAACGTTCGTTTATGGTTCAGTCGTCTAGGGGGTTGAGTTTAGAAACTGTGAGTCCTCTGGTTCAAATCTTGGTTTTTCAAAGAGAATTTTTTTTTTAATTTTTATGTTCTAAAAACGATTGTAAAAAAATATTTACCAGTTTTAGATTTTTAAATTTAATTTATAATGAAGTTTTTAGAATTGTGAATATGTATATGTAAAAATTATTTAGTTTTTGTCTAGTTTCTCTGTATTCTGCTCGCACAATGGTGAAGGGTATATAAGACTCGGCACCGCCGAATATAGCACTCTTACTTGCTTATTATAGATTAATGTATTATTTAAAATTGTTAGGAAACATAATGGAATATTCAGACGGAGAATTTTGCGAATGTCTAAAGTAAAATTATGTCTGCCAACAAGCAAACATATGATTTAATTTGCCCAAATAGCACGATAGTGTGATCGCATTGTACCGATTATTGTCACAATTGAGTTCTGGCCGATATGAACCGAAAAAAATTGTCACAATGTGCTACGATAATGGGACTACCTAAGAATAAATTGTGCAATGTTTTTAAATGTGCGCCGATATTTGAGCCGATAGTGGGATCTTAGCTTAAAATTTAGTAGTATTAAAATACTTTACAATATTCTACTTTATTTAATTTGAATATAAATATTTAATGTTATCAAAACCTCTCGAAGTTATTATTTTTTATAAAAGATATAATTATTCTTCTAAAAATATTAGTGTTTTCCTCTTCTTTTATGTAAGTTGGAAGCTTGTTGTACATATGTAGTCCTTTATAGAATAGTGACCTTTGTGTTGCAGTAGTTGTTGCCTGTGGAAGCCTAAAATTCCCAACATTTCTCAATTGATATGGTTGCATATCACCTACATAATTTAGTTCATCTACCAGATATATAATATAATAATTAAAAAAATTGAGAATTATTCAAAATCAAAAATAAGGGTGTTTTAAAAATCAAACATTGAATTAAAATTATTTAAATATCACAATATATTGAACGTGTACCAGTGCACTTACCGTAGAGTAAAAAACTCAATTAACTGCCAGTTCAACGATTTCGAACGTAATCGTTCGCATAAAAAATTATTATGAAAAACACTCAGTTTTAAAAATATTTTCGATATTTTACATTTTACATTTTTAGCTATTTGATGAACAGGCAGAATATTTAAAGAATAAGTGCTTAAAAATATTTTTTTGTTTAACAGAAAAGAATACGATTGAAATTAAAAAAATTATATAACTTTTTAGCATCGAAGTTGTGTTAGAAGTTCTATAGGAAGATTTTTTCATGCTTACGCTTTCCTCGTGTAGGAGTTATAGGACGTAAAAGTTGTAAAATTCTTTATCTATATCTCTTTAGCTTTAAAAAGAATCTATAAAATATGGGAATCATTGGAAAATGATTCAAAGTGTTTTTCAAATGGCGTTTAAAGCATACCGATTAACCAATTAAGAGCCAATTTAATATCTATATTCGTACTCCGTGGCTGATTTTTTTTTACAAAATCAGCTTTTGAAATTATATCGATATAGCAATCATTATCTAACCCTTAGATATTTGCTTAATAAAGTTTTATTGTATTGCGGGTTTTTAGCCTTGCGGAACACTTACTAATTATGTACATATTACAATAATTAAATTTGTAACTAGTACATAAATTAATACCACATATATATTTTTACTCAAACTTATAAATAAATTCAGTAATTTTCCAAGATATAATTTTTTAAACCGTAATAAATTTAAAATTTTACATGATGGAGTTACTAATAATATGTTTGATTAAATATATTGACAAAATTTTAAGTTTTGTTGAAAAATCTATCAAGAAAAATTAATATTTGAAATTGGTTCTTAATGGCCTAATACATCGGAATTTTTAATCCATCATGTGAAAGATATTTCTAAGTAGTTTCTTATAATACCAATACTTTTTAGATCCAGTTTTTAAAGTTATTGATAAGGGGAAGATTCGTAAATGCAGCAAATTTTTTTCTGATGCAATAAATTTTGACATAAAAGAAATCGTTTATATGTAAATTAAAAAAGGCAAACCATATTGAACTTAAGGAAACTTTTTGCTAATTTTAATGAAACTGTCATTTGCTTAAGCAAGGTGCGAATCTAATTGCACATTCTGTACGGAATCAAATGGTTTTTTTATTTTATTTTTTTTTTAAGTATTTTTTGTTAATTTATGAAAGTAGGTAGAGCAAGGCTATGCATATTATGGTTGGGCCTTTAGCATTACAACTGCAACTAGTAACCACACATCAGCAACAAGCTTTTATATATTTAAGTACGTACCCAACGTGTTCTGAAACTTTTATGATGTGGGATGACGGAACAAAATTTTTATTTTAAAAGCAGTATATTTTTTTTATTTAATCTGCTGTTGAAATTATATTGTTTATTAGTTCCAAAAAAACAAAATTAAAATATTTTTAATGATTTTTAATAAATTCATTAGTTTTTACGCTATAAAATGTATTATAAATAAGTATTTATATATTTATTGGCTTAAATTAAGTTTGTTACGAGTCTTGAATTATGCTGTTTTTCCATTTCATAAAAGTTTAAAAAATGATAGTGGCACCACTGAAATATAAATACACAATAAAAAAAACAGCTGTTTTTAATTTTTCAATTGTAGCTATCGTCTTCAAAATAATTCAGTAGCTGTCTACACGACTGTAATTGCACCCAGCAGCGTTTGTAGTCGTGTGTTCGTGTATCCTGCTGTGGTGAATGTGTTTAATGCATTATGCAATAAGTAGCACAATTGTTTCATTCTTTCAATAAAAATGAAAACATAACCTATAAATAACATAAACAGCATTGTACAATGTTGCCAACACATTTCACTTTCTTTTCGTTGTGCAATAAAAATCAAAAGTCGTTTGATTGTTGCCAATATATTGTGCCATCTTCGAATATCACAAACAAACTGGCGATATCATTGTGCAATACGTAAAATTGAACAATTTTATTGCCAGTGTATGAGCCGCTTAAAACTGGTATCGAGATTAATGTTGCAAACAAAATTGCAGACCATGAAGAAATCGACATAATAAATAAAAAAAATACATAACAAAATTTGTAAGGCCCAGTCCACTTTGCATATGAGTATGTGAGTTGCAAAACTCTTTCGTTTCAAAAATTAAACCACAGCTGCGGATAATTATTTCTTTTTTTCTTAGATTATTAAAAATACATTTGATGTTTAGACAGTGTAAGAGAGTAATGTTAACGGCACTCTGCAAAAAAACTTTTTTTGCAAAAAGTGGCTTTTACAACGTTATTAGGATAACAATATATTTTGACATATCTTTTAACACTTTAAAAGAATTAATATAACTTTAAAAAAGAACTTAAGTTCAGTGATTAACTATTTTTTTTGTTTAACAGAAAACAATACGCTTGAAATTTAAAAAATGTATAACTTTTTAGTATCCTTGAAAGAAGTTCTATAGGAATATTTTTTCGTGCTTACACTTTCTTAGTTTAGGAGTTATAGGACGTAAAAGTTGTAAAATACTTTATCTATATCTCTTTAGCTTTGAAAAGAATCTATAAAATA
Source organism: Pollenia labialis (assembly GCA_949318255.1). Taxonomy (NCBI): domain Eukaryota; kingdom Metazoa; phylum Arthropoda; class Insecta; order Diptera; family Polleniidae; genus Pollenia; species Pollenia labialis. The sequence goes on from OX439140.1 coordinate 156,826,045, forward strand.
TGGGAATCATTGGAAAATTATTCAAAGTATTTTTCACATGGCGTTTAAAGCATACCGATTAACCAATTTAGAGCCTATTTGATGTATATATTCGTACACCGTGGCTGACTTTTTTTTACAAAATTAGCTTTTAAAATTAAAATTATATCGATATAGAAATTTTTATCTAGCCCTTAGATATTTGCTTAATAAAGTTTTTCTGTTTTGCGGGTTTTCAGCCTTGCGGAACACTTATTAATTATGTACATATTACAATAATAAAAAATATAACTATTACATAAATTATTACCACATATATATATTTTTACTAAAACTTATATATATGGATATAATTTTTTAAACCTTAATAAATTTAAAATTTTACATGATGGAGTTACTAATAATATGTTTGATTAAATATATTGACAATATTTTAAGTGTTGTTGAAAAATCTATCAAGAAATATTAATATTTGAAATTGGTTCTTAACGGGCTAATAAATCGGAATTTTTAATCCATCATGTGAAAGATATTTCGAGGTAGTTTCTTATAATACCAATACTTTTTAGATCCAGTTTTTCCTATAAAGTTATTGATAAGGGAAATGTTCGTAGATGCACTTGCTGGGTATCACTTGCTCAGAAGTAAAGTTAAATGTTCCTAAAAGCATCACTTGTAAGAAACTTGGCATCATTCTCATATGTCCAAAGTTGTTTATGCAGTCATGCCGCAGCTCTGAATCAAATTTTTTCTTATGCAATAAATTTTGACATAAAGAAATCGTTTTATTTTTCTTTTGTGATGCTTTTTCTTGTAATTTATAAGAGCACTGTCATTTTTTGTTTCAATATTTTCAATAGAATTTGTCATCGTTATTGTTGATAACATTTTTATTATTATAATTTATGTTTGTCTATTAAACTTTTGAAATTTAGCTCGTGTTCAAAAATTCAAACTTTGCATAGCTGTTGTGCAGTAAAAAGTATTAAGGCCCAACCATAATGTGCTTAAGTTGGCTTAAGCATATGTGCGAATACATGTAAATTAAATAAGGCATACCATATTGAACATAAGGAGACTTTTTGTTAAACTTAATGAAACTGTCATTTGCTTAAGCAAGGTGCGAATCTAATCGCACATTCTGTACGGAATCAAATGTTTTTTTATTTTATTTTTGTTTCTTAAAAGTACATTTGAGAGACTTTTCGTTAATTTTTAACAGTAGGTTAAGCAAGGCTATGCATATTATGGTTGGGCATTTAGCATTACAACTGCAACTGGTAACCACGCATCAGCAACAACATATATTTACGTACGTACGTACCCAACGTGTTCTGAAACTTTTATGACGTGTGTTGGCGGAACAAAATTTTTATTTTAAAAGCAGTATATATTTTTTTATTTAATCTGCTGTTAAAATTATATTGTTTATTAGTTCCAAAAAAAAAAACAAAATTAAAATATTTTAAATGATTTTTAATAAATTCATTTGTTTTTACGCTATAAAATGTATTATAAATAAGTATTTATACATATGTTTATTGGCTTAAATTAAGTTTGTTACGAGTCTTGAATTATGCATGTTTTTCCATTTCATAAAAGTTAAAAAAAAATGATAGTGGCACCACTGAAATATAAATACACAATAAAAGTGGTGCCACTATCATTTGTTTTTACTTTTATGTAATGGAAAAACATGCATAATTTAAAACTATTACACAAACTTAATTTAAGCCAATAAATATATAAATACTTATTTATAATAAATTTTATAGCGTTAAAAAAATGAATTTATTAAAAATCATTAAAAATATTTAAATTTTTTTTTTTAGTAATTTGTTTTTAGTTTTGTTTTTTCTTAACCCACTTACAACTACATTTAGAGTTGACAAAAAATCAACCAATTGTAGTCGGGACTGTAAGAAAAGATAAACTCACTGTTTGTTGTTGTTGTTTTTGTTTAAGCTTTGATATTGTTACAAGTAAAACTGAGGTTTATAATTCTTATTCGCTTAGCAGTTTTATTTGTATAATATATTTAGCTTTTCTAAAATCTTTGGATGAAGTTTCCTTACGATCTGGCCTAAGCAACCAGCGAAATGCGCATAGGAATAGCTTATCCCTTTAACAATAAATTTCAGTTTCTCAATATTATGAAATGGGACTTTAGCACATTTGAAAGAAACCTTGTTGATGACAAATTCTATTTAACCAACAGCTGCATTTACAAACGTTCCCCTTATCAATTACTTTATAGGTAAAACTGGATCGAAGAGGAATTGGTATTATTAGAAACTACTTCATAATATTTTTCACATGATGGATTAAAAATTTCGATTTATTAGCCCGTTGAGAGCCAATTTCAAATATTAATATTTCTTGATAGATTTTTCAACAAAACTTAAAATTTTGTCAATATATTTAATCAAACATAAAAATTTTAGGGAAGAACACTTCAAGTTTTAATATATTTATTTTTAGTAACGCCATCATATAAAATTTTAAATTTATTAGGGGTTTAAAAATTATATCTGGAAAAATTACTCAATTTATTTATAAGTTTGAGTTAACATATATACGTGGGAATAATTTATGTACTTGTTACATATTTAATTATTGTAGTACAAATGTATGTACATAATTAATAAGTGTTCCGCAAGGCCGAAACCCCGCAATACAGAAAAACTTTATTAAGCAAATATCTAAGGGTTAAATAATTATTGTTATATCGACATCATTTTAAGATAAAGCCAATTTTGAAAATAAAAGTCAGCCATGGAGTATGAATATAGATCCGAAATTGGCTCTTAATTGGTTAGTCGGTATGCTTTAAACGCCATGTGAAAAACACTTTGAAGCATTTTCCAATATTTCCCATATTGTAAAGATTTATTTTATAGCTAAATAAATATCGATGAAGTATTTTGCAACTTTTACGACCTATAACTCATAAACTAGGAAAGCGTAAGCGCGAAAAACATCTTCCTATAGAACTTCTTTCAAGGACACTAAAAAGTTATATAATTTTTTCAATTTCAAACGCATTGTTTTCTGTTAAACAAAAAACTTTTAAGCACTTATTCTTTAAATATTTGTTTATATTAGCAACACTTTTTCTGTTTTGTAGCGGACAAAAATAGAAATTAGTTTAATTTGACTACAACGACAAACTAAGCACAGACAACAACCTGCAGCCATGTAGCCGTGTCGTCGTGAAAATAATCATTTCCATATGCACACAGTATTTTTATCAAAAATAAAAAAATAAGAATTCAGCACGAATAACAAAATCATTTAAATTAAATTTTGTATTCCCACGAAAATTATTTTGATAGTAAACTGGCAAGTGTACGGCCAAAAAAAACTGACTGGCAGCCCGCTTTATATTTTGTTTGCGAAAACAGCAAAGCGAGTTGTTTTTGTTTTTATTTTGTTTTTTCTTAACCTACTTACAACTACAATTAATGTTGAGAGAATTTCAACTAATTGTAGTGGGGAATGTAAGATGAGATGAACCCACTTGAACCCACTGTTTATTGTTGATGTTGTTTTGTTTAAACTTTGATATTATTACAAGTAGAACTGTTGCTATAATTCTTATACGCTTAACAAACAGTCTTATTTGGTTTAATATCTTTAGTTTTTCTAAAATCTTTATGGATGAAGTTTCCTGATGATCTGGCCTAAGCAACCAGTGAAATGCGCATAGGAATAGCTTATCCCATCAACAATAAATTTCAAGTGTTTTAATCAATAATTAAAACTGGGAATTAAGCACGAATAACAAAATCTTTTGAAAATTTAAATTTTGTAATCCCAAAAATTGAAATTACTTTTTGACAAAAATAAAATAAATATTTTTATTAAATCAAAAAGAAGTCAAATTTATTATATATATTTAAGGAGTATTAAATATTTAAATGCCAAGTCGGTTTATAATGCTATGGTGAAGGGTTTATAAGATTTACCATAGCCAAATATAGCACTTTAAATTGTTTTATTTTAATCATCTTTACTCAAACCTTTCTTTAAATTGACTGAAAAATGTAATGGTAATGGTTTAATGTTTTGAACACAAACAATTGTATTTAATAATCACGTGAATAAAAAGTAAACACTTTTCCCTCTAAATTTTGCTTTTGCCAATATATTTTTAAGAAAGAGACAAACAATTTCGAGGCCTAGAAATTAAAATATCGTGGTATTAAAAGCGATTGATATTTTCAATTAAATTATTTTTAAAACTACCATAAATTTTTCCTGATTATAAGACTAGTTTCTGGTAAAGATAAGTGGTCCGCAAATAATGCGGCATATAAAAGGAAATATTTTTAAAAACTTTAAACACAGGATAGTGTTCAAAAAATTATCGATTTCAATTTCACGTGATTTCGATTTCCAGAACATGATATAAAGTGTACGAACACATTAACATTAAACAAAATGGACCAAAATATTTTTAAACCATGTAAAATTAGTTGTTTTTGTTCTTGAAAAAATAAGGCATGTATTATGTATTACTATTGGTTATATTTAAATACAAACATAATAATCAAATATTAAAAACATTTTTGGCCCTGTCAAAAGTATTTTGGCGTTCAATATGTGTGTTGTTCGACCTTTTGTTGTAATTTTAATCTGAATAATTAGTTAAGCTCAAGGTCAGTTTTTTTATTTATTTAAAAAATGTTTCCAATATTTCGAAATCCACTGGATCTCATCTTCAGGGTATGTACTACAATTATAGTTAACAAAAATAAACACATAATTTTAACATTAAATTAATACATATTGTCCCACTGTGTCATAAAACATATAAACAGAAATAAGCGCACAAAAATAAAAACTTACAAGAGGAACAATAAAAAAAACACGTCACAAACGGTTTTACATTCAAAATCACAGAATATACAGAACTGACACGAGACGGAAGATTTTGCCTTTTTTTTTTGTCTCTTTCTAAGAAAGCTGCCCTTTTGCATTTTTTGTTTTGATTACGCAATTCGTGTTGATAGTAGCGGCCTGTTTTTACACATTGCCACTTTACTACCAAAAAACATTTTCTTTCTCTTTCTTCGAAAGCTGCCCTCGCAACTGATTTGGGCCTTTTTCACACGTCACTTTTTACAGTTCTGTGTATTCTGTGTTCAAAATTGCACTAATTCCTTATTCTATTTTTGTTTATTATATGTCTATATTGTTATATTGTATTTTGGCGTTTTTAAACACTTTAAAGCAAGTTGGCCTAAAGGGCCAAATACACTTGTCAAATGCTTGTCCAGCCGGCGAATTCAACGTGTACGTGTGCTGGGCGTAATATTCGCCGTCATATCTAAATTTTTTGATTTTCATCAAGCGTTGTCGGTGTCACACATACAAACACACTTTCACTAGTATTACCACAATGCTTGATGAGTACTTTGATCAGTGTATTTGGGCCTTTAAACAAACCAACTGAAAATGCATCACTGGTGCCGGTTCACACACGTCAAGTTTTGAGTTTTTAGTAAAGAGGCGAAAATAAGAAGCATTATCTTTTTCTCTCTCTCCTAAAGCTAAGATCCCACTATTGGCTCAAATAGCACAATCTGTGACGATTTTTATCGTGCTATATCGGCGCACATTTAAAAACATTGCACAATTTATTCTTAGGTGGTCCCATTATCGTCGCACATTGTGACAATTTTTTTCGGTGCATATTGGCCAAAACTCAATTGCGACAATAATCGGTACAATGCGGTCACACTATCGTGCTATTTGGGCAAATTAAATCATATATTTTTGTTTATTTGCTTGTTGGCAGACAAAATTTAACTTTGGAAATTCGCAAAATTCTCCGGCTGAATATTCCATTATGTTTCCTAACAATTTTAAATAATATATTAATATATAATAAAAAATTAATTCAATTTTATTCAAACTTACTGCGGTTGTTCTTTTTTTTTTTGTAATTGTTGTTTTGTAAAAAGATGTTTGTTTACAAACCAGGGATGGCAACATCCAAGGTATATTTATAGCAGGTAGCCGCGAGATTACAACAATTGTACAATAAAACAAACAACAGGGCTTTTTATTGTTGTTATGCGATACAAACTGTCAAAAAGCAAAGGGGCTGATAAGAGACAAAAAAGACAAAAGAAAAAGAGAAAAAACTTGTTTACTTGTTTGCTATACAACATTTGACAGTTCGTATCGCAAAACAAGCAAATAAAAAATAAACAGCTGGCTTTCCGAGACTACCTGCTATAAATATACCTTGGCAACATCAATACAACTTCAATGTTTTGGTTAAAGCGAATTGTGTTCTTTCATTTAACAGTACAAATGTACTATTTAACGTTTTAATACATAAATAATTAAAAAAAAACAAATGTAATTTTGGTGCAATAAAGCTCAAAAAGTAAAAATTTAGTAGCCAGTTGGTGCAATTTAAAAATTTCGTTTTGCCATCCCTTGTATCGGCGCTGATTGGCGACTGTGATCGGCGCACAAGTGGCCGATAAAAATCGGTACATATTAACCAATATCATTGCTGCACATTGTGCTAAAGAGTGTTCACATTACCGGCGCATCAAGGTTTATTTTGATTGTGCACTGTCAGCACAATTTCGGCACAGATTGTAGCATATTAAAAAATTTTGACCGTTCACACTATCGGCACATGAAATACGACAAAAATTGGTACATTGCGCCGATAGTGGGATCTTTGCTTAAGTGCCGGTTCACACACGTCAAGTCTTGAGTTTTAAGGAGAGACGGGAAAAGAAATGGCCTTCTCTTTTCCCTTCTCTCCTAAAAACTCAAGACTTGACGAGCCAAACTTGACGTGTGTAAACCGGCACTAACTTCCCGTCTACAACTGACATGACTTGCTGGTGTAACTTGAAGTTATAAAAGCGTTGTTAAAACATTTGCATTAACAACCGTGTTATAACATGAGAAAACTTCTAACATGATGAGTCTATACTTGACACTAACATCATATTAGTGTTAAAGTTAAGCATTTTATGTCAGTTTTAGACTGCATGTAAAAGCTCAAGACGACGAGTCAAACTTGACGTGTGTAAACCGGCACTTTATAAATTGTTATCTGGATGACATCTTGCGTGCAGCCTACGTCACAGCTTTCAATTTTTGGAAATTTTGACAAATAGTATATGTAAGTGCCGGTTCACACAAGTCAAGTTTGACTCGTCAAGTCTTGAGCTTTAAGGAAAGAAGGGTAAAGAGAATGCCATTTCATTTTCCTTCTCTCCTAAAAACTCAAGACTTGACGAGTCAAACTTGACGTGTGTGAACCGGCACTAAGACTATCAAGAAAAACTTGACCCTGTGGGTGTTGGGTAAGTACCAAAGCCCAGAGTTGCGCATTTAGCGCCTTTATCGCTTAATTTCCTAAATAAGCGCTTTTTTGTTAATATTTTTTAAAATTATAGATACCCAACATTTTTGTACTTTTATTTGCATACATTAAAATCAAAGCACTTTAAACGAAAATTTATAACAATGAAATCATGAACCATGCCATTGTAACAAAAGAGTTTGTAGTTTAACGACATGTCTTCGATTTTTAACGATTTCTAAACTAATCCTCTGGAATATACCATATATTAGATTTAAAACTGATCCACTGGGAGTATGTATGAATATGGATCAGTTTTAAGACTACTCCCTTGTAATACAAAGCAGGGTTTTATAGTCCAGCCTTAGGACATCGGTTTGTTAAATATATGTACCATGTTTTTCAATACATTAGGATTACCTCTGGACTACCCCCAGTACCTTATGGGCTGTATTTTACATGCGTGTATGGACTAATCGTAGCATTTCCAGGGAAATTAGACTTTGCACAGCTGATGAGGCTAGTATTCAATTCGCCCTGCCCGGTACTCACCGAAAAGTCAAGGTATATTTACACAAGGTAAACTCGTTGGCCCATATGTTTGTCAGCTGTTTACCCCATTTGGAACCCTAGTGTCAAAAGTTGTTTATGTTGGTTCCTTGTGTTTGTTTACATTCCTATGGTTAGTGCACGTGTTGTTTTTTTTTCAATTTGTGTTTTTATTTTGAAGGCACAGTGTTGCGTTTTTTTGACACCATGGTTCCAATTACAAAAACAATTTGGCGTGTTGTTTTTGTCTTGTTGTACTTGTTGTAGCAACGAGTTTACCTTGTGTAAATATACCTTGCCGAAAAGTTTAGTCGTCATTTTCAGCTCATTCAGTTTTAGGGATTTTCTTCAAATTGGGGAAAAAAAATTTCGTGAAAATCCCCAGGGGAGTTTTTGGGGAAAATCATTTTTTTTGCTGGCGATATTTGGAGATAATATATTATTATAAATTTCATTTTTGCAATGGTAAGACCGATTTGGTCAAGATGTGGGTGCACATTTAAATTTTTTTTCGGTTTTAAACTCTTTCAAGTGCTTGCTGAAATAGTTTTAAATATTCTTTCTGTACAAACAAGCGTTACTTCTGTTGATCGATTTTTTTTCTATAATGAATGCAACCGAAATCAATGTTTACAACAAAATACAATATGAGTTATTAGAAGGTCTTTTTAGAATAAATACATACTTCAAAATAATGCAGCTTGCTGTGACAAATTTATTCCATAATTTAAAATCCAATTTTAAAACAAACAACTTGTTAAACAAAATTGACTTGGCTGATGAATTAGAAGTTTTTGATTCCCTAGTTTTTGAAATGCTGAATATTGACGGATACATTTTTCTTTTGCGTTACCCTTGTTACATACTATACATGTGTACATATATAGGTAGAACTCAAAGAATAAATAACATTAGTTTTTATAAAATTACACAGATTTAAATAGATAATTTTTTCGTTGTCATAATATTATGTATTTTATTGTTAAGGTAATGTGGGAATTTTTAGGGATAAGAAAAAGCTATTTTGGAGATTTTTGGGGATGAGAAATCACAAACTTGGGATAAGGCTTAAAATAAAATTAGGCACCCTGGTCATTTTTTAGAATTCGCTCTAAAAAATCGTCAAAATTACATAAAATTCTCCAATGTGGCACTCCTGTCTGTGTATTTATCTTTTTTTTCTGCACGTGTTTTGATACCAGTGAAAATATATTTTATTTTGTAATTGTTATAAAAATGGTTAAAATACAGAAACCGAATCCTAAATCTATTAAGAAGGATGTTCCTATCAAAAAGAGTGCCAAAATAAAAAAGGCAAAAGAAGGTATTTCCAAGGAAAGTGTGGAAATGTTCCAGGAAAAGATTGAGAAAAATGTTAAAAAGATTGACAACTCTTTGAATAGTCCGGAAACTATTAAAAAGCGTGTTTTACGCAAAAATAGTACTCAAATAACTAAGGCGAAAGATGATACTTCTAACAAAAAAGGTAAAGGGATTCAAAAGAATGTGAAAAATGTTGAAAATATTGACAAGTCTCTGGAAAATGAAGCAAAAACAAAATTAAAATCAAAGAAAGAACAGAAAAATAAAAAATCCACTGTTCCAAAACATGAACACAAAAAGCAGTTTGTCGGTCAAGAAATTCAGATGAATAAACTAGAGCAGAACAGAAATTTGAAGACAAAAGAACAATCAGGGCCAGAGTTTGAACCAGCTAATTTTGATGAGAATAAATTGAAAGAAACGTTGAGTTTGGAAAATATAAAAAAGGTTTGTCAAGCATTACAAATTCTAGTTGAAAAAGAGGTTTCGGAAAAGAAAACTTCAATCTTTAGCGATTATAAATATTTCTTAAATGTCTCCTGCTTTAAAATTGCCAATTGCCCCAAGCGTATGGTTAAATTGTAAGTACCTAAAATTATTGATTGTCTTGAAAGTTTGTGTTAATTTAATATTTTTTATTCAGAAATCTTAAGCATTCTTTAGTTGATATTGAACTAGATGATGTTGTTATGATTGTACCTGACCTCAAAAGAGGAGCAAAAGTTGATTTTGATCCCACAATTCAACATTATTCAGATATATTACGAGAACAAGGACTGGGGAGTATTAAAATAGTTCCATTTAATGAGTTGCGCAAGGAGTATACATCATATGAAGCAAAATCGAAATTTGCCAAGAACTATGATTTCTTTCTATGTGATGGTCGTACAGTGGGTCATGCTGTTGGATTCCTCGGTAAACATTTTCAAAAACCACGCACAACTATTCATGCCGTGCGCTTAGAAAATCCCAATAATTTTAAAAAGGAAATAGAACATGCTCTTAAACGTACATCTTACAGACAGCTACAGAAAGGTGATATGGTTTCCATTCCAATAGGAAATCATCGTTTTAATATAAATCAGTTAAGCGAAAATGTACACTTGGTAATAGATCAATTAAAAACCATATTTGCTGGTGGTTATGCTAATATACGCCACATTTACCTTAAAATCGACATTAAAGGCACATCTTCTTTGCCATTGTATATAAATTTGGGTAATGCTCCCTCCAAAGTCCCAAATGTGGTTGGTCCACGTGAACAAAGAATGATTAAACTGAAAAAACAAGCCAACGATATATTGTCCAAATTTAGTTTGACCAAAACGGGCGATTTTGTTAAGCTTAACAATACACAAGTTCAACGTAAACAACATATACGTGAAGCCCGAGAAGCACTTTTGTCAAAAGATAAAATGGAAGTTGATGAAAATGGCAGCAAAGTCCAACAACCCTTAAAGAAAAAGTTTAAAACAGATAAACAATTTGTGGATAAAAGTAATGCAGATGGCAGTGGGAGCGAAGATGTTAGTGACGATTATAACGAAGAAAAGAGTGATTTAAGCGATGAAGAATAGAATAAATATTAAATACCTACTTTATATTATTTTAACAATAAAAAAGTGTAAAATATATTTTGATTTTGTCTTGCATAATTTTTGTTTCTTTACTTTTTGGGTGAAGTTCGGACACCATTTGTCCGTAAAATCAATTTACATACTCTAAAAAATTAATAAAAGTACAATAACGGAAAAAATAAATGTTTTGACTAAATATTAAATTATTGTAACTATACTGAAAATAGTTCGAGCCACAAATTTTCATCCGCATTCATACCACAGGGCTAGCTCCATTCAAACAAACACGAAGTCGAATCTTTGATTTGAACTGACTTTATCAGCCCAATTATGAATACATAGGAATTTACATATGTATGTAGGAAAAATTGGAGAAGGGAGAAAACTCTCGGGGAATTTTTATTCATAATTGTGCCGTATAATTTGAGATCAAACACAATTGATTTACTGTAGATTACAATTTCTTGTTCGGTAAAAGTTGATAATACTTTTTAATAAAAATATATGGAATATAAAGATTTAAACAACTTAACTGAAATCTGTTCCCAGTTTTTTTTCATTACGTCTAGTGTTTTGTTTTTTGGCTGGACACATATTTCGCCCGAAATAAGGCGGTTATGCTAATACGTCACTTTTTGAGAATGAGTTGGCCGATTTGTATAAAATCACCAGAAATTGATTTGATATCGTTTTAAGTCATCTTTTTTATTTATTTAAAATTTAGTAGTATTAAAATACTTTACAATATTCTACTTTATTTAATTTGAATATAAATATTTAATGTTATCAAAACCTCTCGAAGTTATTATTTTTTATAAAAGATATAATTATTCTTCTAAAAATATTAGTGTTTTCCTCTTCTTTTTTGTAAGTTGGAAGCTTGTTGTACATATGTAGTCCTTTATAGAATAGTGACCTTTGTGTTGCAGTGGTTGTTGCCTGTGGAAGCCTAAAATTCCCAACATTTCTCAATTGATATGGTTGCATATCACCTACATAATTTAGTTCATCTACCAGATATTGCGGCGCGTTTCCCATTTTCATTTTTTGTATAAATATGAGCGTGTTAAATTCAAGTCTCTGTTTTATATTAAGCCATTTAAGAGTTTCTAGCATATATTCTATTGGTGTATAAATGTTACATTTTATGATTGATCTCATTGCTTTATTTTGTAATTTTTGTAATCTTTCTATTTGTGTTGTTGAACAACAGGTATATAGAATTGTTGAACCGAACTCAAAATGCGGTTTTATCATTGTGTTGTAAATGTTTATAGCCGTTAGTAGTTGTTTCTTATTCGTTTAAAAACCCCGATTTTTTACCAATTTTTTTGCATATATATTCAATGTGTTCTTTAAATTTTAGTTTTTTATCAATTATGAAGCCCAGATATTTAATTTTAGTAACTTTCTCAATTATTTCGTTATTAATTTTAAATGTTGATGCACTATTCATATTAATTTCCATCAATTTTGTTTTACCCTCATTAAGTTTAAGTTTATTCATTTTAAGCCATTTATTTACAATTTTCATGTCATGCAACAAATTATTTTCACAGTCATTATTAGTATCGCCTTCTGTAAAAATTAGTGTGTCATCAGCATAAAGCACAATTTCGCATTTTTCCAATATATTCGGCATGTCGTTTATGTATATAATAAAAAGGAGAGCACCCAATATTGATCCCTGCGGCACCCCATACTCGTTATATATATAGTCAGATCTTACATTATTAATTCTCACGCTTTGTTTTCGATTTGTTAAATACGATTTAAACCAGTTTAATTCATTTCCGCGTATTCCGTATTTATATAATTTCTCTATTAAAAACTCTCTATATATAGTTTCAAAAGCTCTTTTAAAATCAAGGAAAATTGCCATTATTTTTTTCTTTTTGTCTATGTTTTTCCATCTAGTTATGACGTAGTTTACCGCTGTTTCGCAAGAAAATTTTTTCTGAACCCGGATTGGTATTTCGATAATATGTTATTATCCTCAAAATATTTTTCTATTCTTTAACATATTTTTAATAGTTTGCAAAGTTTCGGAGATATTCAGGAACAGGAATGTTTGTTTGTTTTAAACAAATCATAAAAAATTATATGTGCATAACTTTTTTGACAGAAGTCTATTGCAGGTCTGTCAGATATGGCGATTTCTCGCCAAACGTGGCGATTTTAAAATGTGTTTGGCGGCGATATTTTCCATTTGGCGACTGGCGATTTTTGATATAACTGGCGATTTACTTGGCTATTTTTACCATTTATATTCACCCTTATTGTGTTTGGAGTATTTTTAATACGCCTACGACTGTTTGGTAAAAGATTAAAGAGAACGTGAACTTATTTCCTTTAATCTATTACCAAACAGTCGTAGGCTATCTTAAATAAGCCATTTTTGATTATTTCAGCAATTTTTTAACAGTTTGTCATTTTGTGTTATCATTAATAATATAAAAAAACCTTGCAACTTTTTATCACATGATTTTTGTTTTGTTATCATTTGGAGTGAATTTTATATTCAGTCACTATTTAATTCTAATATTTCAAAAATCGGTGAGGCTGAAGTGAACAATCTTATAGACTTGTGATCTTAATTTTTGTTTTTTAACCGAATATATGATCTTCATTTTCTGTTATTTTAAAAAAAAGAGAAACAAAACTAAATTTACTTTCGGCGACTTTTTTGTATTTTTTTTAGTTTTTGGCGATTTTTTGCTGCAAAATTATAATTGCTTTTTTTGTATGCAAAATTTAATTTAAAAAAAAAGAAAAATAAATTTGATAAAAAAAATTGTTACAAAAACTGAACAAAATTGAGGTTTGGCGATTTTTGGCGATTTCTGACATCAGCTTTGGCGATGGAGCTCAAAAAAATCTGACAGCCCTGGTCTATTGAGGTCGCGCGCACTAACGGACAAGGCGAATTCATCCCAGGTAATCTCGGTACTACAACAAGTACAAAAACCACAAGCAATTTGTTTTTGTAAAATGTCAAAAACAGAAACAAAGATAATAAAAGAGAATAAACAAATTTTGACATCCAACAGTGATTTTAGCTAACATCAGCATTGCTTTTCAGACCACCTGTAATAAATTCGCCTTGCTAACGGATATTTGGAAATTTTTAAATTGTACTAAATATGTCATTGGAGTACTTCTGTACTTTTGCAATGCCAATAGTACTGAAAAAAGTACAATTGTACTAACTTTATCATCCCTGAAGCAAATAAAAAATAAACAGTTGGCCAAGGCGAATTCATCTTGAACAATTCTTTGTCATTATTGATTCTCATTTTTAAAAAGAAGAAGCATTAGTATATGTCATATAGATTTCTATTGTAAAGTTAAATCAAATTGCAATTTAATAATTTTTTTCTTTTTCTCAAGTCTATGATTTATTATGGTTCGAGTTTTATTTTTACATCCAGACTTGGGCATTGGTGGTGCCGAGCGTCTCGTTGTTGATGCTGCACTTGCGCTGAAAGGATGTGGACATGAGGTCAGTTTTTTAACAAATCACCATGATCCAGGACACTGCTTCGAAGAGACTGCAGATGGTAGTTTTAAAGTAAGAGCCGTTGGAGATTGGCTTCCAAGGAAAATATTTGGCCGATTTTATGCTTTCTGTGCATATTTCCGCATGTTATACGCTGCGTTTTTTGCATCATTTTTCTTATCTCGCCGCGAGCAATTTGATGTAATTTTTTGTGATCAAATTTCAATAGGCATTCCAATTTTAAAGTGGGCTAAAGGAAGACCAAAGATTTTATTTTATTGTCACTTTCCCGATCAATTATTAAGCTCTGAAGGTGGTTGTCTTAAGAGTTTTTATCGAGCTCCCATAAACTATCTCGAAGAAATAACGATTGGAATGGCTGATGCTACCTTGGTAAATTCCAAATTTACCTTGAGAATTTTTCATGAGACATTCCGACGCCTGGATGCCGCTCCAGATGTATTATATCCCTCGTTGAATACTAAATACTTTGATGACATGCATTTAAAACATGCAGTAAACAAAGGGGAAACGTTTTCTATACCTGGATTAGATTTCCCACGTAATGCTTTCGTGTTTCTTGATATTAATCGGTATGAACGCAAGAAAAATCATTCCTTAGCAATAAGAGCATTTTGCCAGCTGGAAAATATTTTAAGCACAAATGATTGGAAACGTTGTCGCCTAGTGATTGCTGGAGGCTATGATCAGCGAGTTGTAGAAAATGTAGAACATTTTAGTGAATTGAAAGTTTTGATAAACGAGATGAATGTATATGACACAATATATATGCTGCGCTCTCCATCAGACGAACATAAATTTATACTGCTGGATAAAGCGGATTGTCTTCTATACACTCCGGCAAACGAACATTTTGGTATCGTACCTTTGGAAGGCATGTACATGTCTAAACCAATCATTGCTCTCAATTCAGGAGGACCTACAGAAACTATAGTAAATAATTTGACTGGTTACCTTTGCGACCCCAAGGTTGAAACCTTTGCTACAGCAATGTCAAAGATATTAACAGATGATGGACTACGAGAACGTATGGGTGCTATGGGCCGCAAACGTTTTCAACAAAAATTCTCTTTTGAAGCCTTTTCTCAAAAACTAGATACCATAGTAAAGGATATTATAAATACCAAACCCCAGCGTTTAGGTGGGGCGCCAAGAAAACAGAAATAAGCTTAAAGTTTCCATATAATTTAGTCACTTTATGAAATTAAGATATTAAAAATGTTGCCAAAAAAATAAAAATTTTCACTAACTACATAAATAACTTATTGTTTTCTTTAATCATGAAAATTACAAAAAAAAAATAAAGAATTGACGAGAATGTGATTGTTATAGCCACTTTATTTATACATTTAAGAATAAAAAAACATTTTGTGAGAGACTAGTGAATAGTTCACTCTTCACGTTTGTACAAATAAAGATATCCCAAATCTTTTGGAGGATTTTGAGATAAAGCGACTTTGCTATCATTGAAAATAACCCACAGGCCATCTTTTTTAATGTGACACACATAATGTCCTACCTGCGCCGACGTACCCATATGAGAAATAAAAGCAACCAATTTGTATTTACCGTTGCCATCACGATAGTTATTTTTTATGCTTGCATCATTAGTTCCAGTGTTATTCGGAGCTGATTCAGTGATGTCCATGTCATCTGCATGAGAAAATATCCAGTCCGTAGCACGTTCAACATTTCCATCTGTGGCTTTAAGAGCTTTTGAAGCTTGACGTTCATCAAAGCCCATACTCATAAGTAAACCCAAGCTTTCGGCATTAGGAATAAAATCGCTATCATCGCCAGCTGGAGTTTTAACATTGGATATGACAAATGGCTCAGAAAAATTAGCATCATCAATATGTTCCATTAGCCAGTTTGAAGCCATTTCCAAACCACCATTGTTAGTCTGAAAAACTGCTCTCTTGCAAGCTTCCTGGGGAAAACCCATTTGCATTAGTGATGATACCATATTTTCATCACATACAAATTTTGGGGCAGTATCAGTCTCTGGTAATTCTTCTTCATTGGATTGTATGCCTTTTGATCGCCAATTGGAAAAGTCTAAATCATTAGGCATTTGAATTTCTACGTCAAGTTTTTTGGGAACCCAGTCTTCGCCCAGGGTGAACTTACGTAAATGCATCATTAAATAATCAGGCATGTTGACAAGGCGAGCTGTTTTCTTTGCCGTTGTTGTATCCTTTATAGCCGATGAATAAAATTGATCAATTACTTCGTCAGCAAAGAAACGTTCTATACAAGCTTGTAATGGAACTTTGTGACGTACAACGTCTTTATCGTTGTTATGTTGACCTGGACAGTTAGCCTTTTTCTCTAGGTACTCCTTAACTTCATCAAGATTTGTAGCCTTCTCTAAAGGTATTACCAGTGGCAAGCAGTATTCCTCACGTCGTGTGTACTTAACTTTTTTGCTACTCATGCATTCAACACGATCTTCTATGCTTAATGTTAATGCATCAACTGGATTGTTGTGTTTTTTGCGTGAATTACGCTCCAGCAAATTAATGAGATGTAAATAGAAATCGTAAGCATCTTGCTGTTGCTTTGTGCCAAAGTCTGGGTGATTTTTACCGATAATATTCTTAAACATCATAGGTGAAATGCCCGATGTATCTAAACTATTTTCGGTAATGCTGCTGTACTTGCCCGACCATAATCCATTGCCTAATTTCGACATTTGAATGTTAAAGTCATTGGCCGGATCTAAGGGGAACTCATTAAAATAAGATTCCGCTCCCTTGCCAACAAATCGGCTTATAAAATCGGGCAATGTAAAAAGCACTTGCATAACACTGTTAATGTAACAGGAGTTTCCTAAATTACGCATCCCAGTGTAACCTGGACCGGCCAAAGGTTGCAATTCACTTTCACTTTCTGTCAACAAAGACCATTCTCCTATTCGTTGGTTGATTTCAAGCTCTAGTTCAACCATTGATTTTTCGGATTTCTTCATGGCAGCCATGTTAATTCCAAAATGAGCTAAATGATCTTCGAGCTTTGAATCGATAACCATGTCGTCTTCGGGATAAGAAAATACATCAGATTTTCCTTCGGCCGTAATTGTACCAAGCTTTACTGCTAAAGGATATTCGAATTGTCTATAGTGCTCAACGGCATGATCATTTCCTCCAGAACCATCAAAAAATTTTCTGCCACACAAGATGGAACCATCGGTTAAATTTAACCAAAGATTATTTGTAAGATCACACTTTTCACATTTCCATCCAGAAGGTGGAATTTTTTTACCATTGCTTAATTGCTGCAGATTTTCTGAAAATTTGGAAATCTGACGCACTTCACCATCCCAAGTACCTTGCGATCCCAAAAATATCATGTTATGATTGTTTTATATAAATTAAAATTTTAATAAGTATCTACCTGACAACATTTGCTTTTCCAATTTTGAAATCGCGGAATCCTGTGCTAAAATATTTTCCACTGATTGTGTGACTATTAAAGGCAAATCGTTGTTAGGAAAATGTAATTTATTATGGATATTTGGCATAACTACAATGCTGTAGTTTTCTTTATATTCATAATTTTTGGTATTATTATCATTATAACCACCCTCGATTCCAATAGCAAGACGTGTTATTTTACGTTCAGGTCCTGCTTCATCGTCTGCCTTTGTAACATCTTTAAGATTTTTTTCACGAAAAATATGTAAAAACACACAATTTCCAGTTTTCTCAGCATATTTTTGAACGTACTCTTCTCCAAATCCCAGAAAACTTGTCAAGCTTACGTATAGACCGGTAGGAGATTCCGGATTGTCGTACGAGTACACACACTCATCTTTATATATGGCTTGATTGTCACAAGGCACACGTATTTTCGATAAATGTTTGCAAAGGGTTTCCATTTATGTTTTAATTATCTTTTCGCTTTTATGCAAACAATATTCAAGAATATAGATAGATTTTTTCTTATTTTGTTAAGATTTGCAAGAAATAATAAATTTATTTATTCACCGTCATTCCACAGAGTTGTTAAATGTAGCATTAAAGCCGTTTATTAGAAGCACTGCCAGCATCAAATTTGGTTTTTTTTATTATTGTAGGCAAGGCGAATTTAACTACAGTGGTGTTGGTACTACAATAATCAAAAAAAAAAACATAGCAGCTACAGAGTTATCAGATGTGGCGATTTCTCGCCCAACGTGGCGATTTTCAAACTTGTTTGGCGACCTAATTTTCGATTTGGCGACATGGCGATTTTTTGACGATTTATAAAAAAAATTGGCGATTTTGTTGGCTATTTCTGATGAGCCATGAATTTATTTTAAAATTTGTTAAAATCAATACCTACGAAGTAATAATATTATTTTTATGAATTAAATGTGAGTCATTCATATGTATGGTCAGAATTTGAAACTTAATTATGCTGAAATGGTTGATGAAGATAATGAAAATCTTCGAGAAAATTGTTTTTCATATCTTAAAATGCTCTTGAAAGAATCAAAAAATAAAATTCCTTAAAACATGAATATATTTGAAGTTTATGAAAATTTTTCCATTATAAAATGTGGCAATTTCTTAAATAAATTTTAAAGATTTTTATGAATCCTTACGTACCTTTGGATGTTTATGAAACACAATGGAAAAAATTACAGTTTGTTAACTGGAAAAAGTATTTTAATGATGATATTCCATTTAATTTAAATCAGTTTTGGTCAAAATTCTAAAGCTACAAGGATACGTCAGGTATGTACCCATTTTAAGGAACTTGCTTTGGCTGTTGTTTATATGTTGGTAATTACAACAAGTAATGCCTATGTTGAAACAAAGAACTCCACTAAAACTCGCATTCGAAGTAGAATGCAATTAGAACTTCTTGAATCGTAATACCCTCACAATGTATTCAAAAGGAAAGACAAAAAAGTAAAATTCTAAAAAATACGAATAATTGTTACGAACAGAAACAATTCATTCCTTGTTCTACAAATGTGGATATATAGGTGGTAATCAATGCATAATTTTTGTGTCAATAAAATCACTTTCTCGCTTCCAATGAATGCCTTATTAATCTTTCGGAAATAATACATTAATTTTTTAGTTATTTATGTGGTCAATTCCTTATTTTCCCGCTGGGTTAATTCTAACAGAATTTTTTTTTACTTTAAGTAGACTTCTTTCTGTAAACTTTTATAGTAAACAGTGTACCATTTTTGTTTCTAGGTGAGAGGGGAAAATAAATGGCCTTCTCTTTTCCCTTCTCTCCTAAATGCTCAAGACTTGACGAGTCAAACTTGACGTGTGTGAACCAGCACTAACTGACTATAATGTCACTTAAAGCCGTTTTACACTATCCCACAAAGTCTTTAGTAATTTGCGAAAATGCAACCCTGTCATGATAAGTTGTAATTGTTTTTTGAAAATGTTCAAAGAATAATTAGATCAGGGAAGCATTTTTGAAAAATACGTAAGACTTTGTGGGATAGTGTGTAACGGCCTTACACCTGTAGAAAATAGAATTTCATTACTAGGTTACGTGACAGTTGTATATAGTGATGATCAGCTTGTATTTTAAATGTAATGCGGGTAAAATATCTCTTTTTCTTTGGTTCTTTTTTTAGTCATAATATCTTTGGACTTTTGACAAAAAAACTTACAATACATAAATATTTTAATTTTATAAAAATATTGGTTTAGATGAATACAATAAACAAAGGCATACATATACACAAACAATAAAAAGTCTGGTTTTTAATGGTATCGAAACCTTGGTTTGTGTATGCACATTTTTAAAATTATGAAAGTACATGCTTATGAATATGCTATAAACCATATTTGTTTATTGTTAATCTGTAATATTAATATCAAATATTAAATTATTGATGTATTTATACATACATTTTATACTATTTAAATCACTTGGTACTTTTTCTGCAAAGCGTTCACCATTTGAACATTATAAATTCTCATCACTGTGTGTGTTGTTTTATGTATACTGATGCTCCTTTGTTTATATTTTTGAAAAACAGCTGGCACGTTCTTACATGTTCTATAAGTGCACAAACGAGCTTACAGTACGTTCCGGTACGTTACATTGCATTTCATTACATTTACGGTCGGCTAACGGGGCCTTTAATTAGAGAGAGGAATGTCAAAAGCTATGCTAGGAACACAACTGGGACGAACGACGAATTTCGTCCTACACGCAGCGATGCCAGAAGTGCAGATTTATCTGCATTTTGAAGATTTTTTCCCAAAAATTGTCAAAATGCAGATTTGCAGATTTTTGGTTTAACATTGCAGATTTTTTAGCTCGGTGGAAACTTATTTACATTGTCAGGATTGTACTATTTCCACTTCTTGCATTGATAAATAAATATAGTATATCAACCATTCATGGAAGAACCGTGTGGAAATAGATTCATTAGTAGACAAATTATTCACAAAAGATAACTTAAAAATTCGCATTGTCTTGACACATTAATATCGCGGGACTTATGTCATCCCGCAATTAACTTTTAATTTGTTGTTTAAATTAACAAAGATGTGACTAATCCTTACTCAGCCTGAGTAATTAAATTTGGATAGATATTTTTAATGTAATAAATCGAACAAATTTTTATAACTTTTCTGTGTTGAAAGTTCAAAAAAAATATTTCCTTTTTTATACCTCTTAATTCGAGGACCACTCATATTTACCAGAATCACATTTTAAACTACCATCTATTTTAAATTCGGGAACATATTTTGAAATTAATTGTGATATATTTTTCTAAATAAACTACATAAAAAATGCAATAAATGTGTTTTGAAGGTTTATTGAAGATTTTTAAAATTTTGACTTAGATTTTGCAGATTTTTTGATAAAATATGTTTTTTTGCTGATTTTTCCTCTAAAAGTTCTGGCAGCACTGCCCACACGACGAATGAGTAAAATCGTCGTATGAAACCAGCGTTACCGTTATGCGACTAAAGTCGCATTTTTGCCCCTTTTTGACTGCCGTTCCACTTTTTTGGCCCCTTTATTTTAAATCTCCTTTTGTATCATTTTGTAGTTTTTGTGCCCCTTTTTGAACCAAATTTTTTTTTAATACTGGCAATCAATGAAGGCGATGTTTGCAATACATAGAAATCTGGACCAATCTTTAGGTATTTCGATCAACCCAGAATCACTTTTTAAAGTGATCTAACGATGTCTATCCGCCCTTCTAGGTGGTCCATGTTAACCTTGTGCGCAAAGTACAAGTTGCAATCTTGTATATAGTTTGATCAAATTTGGTAAATTCATTTTAATTGCACAAAGCTCGAATTCTTTGTAAATAGTGAGACTCGGTTTATAATTTTACATATTCCCCATAAAAACTTCTTCTCTTTGTGTCCGTAAACCATTTAACATAAATAGCTTTAAATTTCTTTTAAATGCTAATATTAATAAACAATTTAGCGGCCGTCCCTAAAATCCCTTTAAGACAAAAAATCTCATGTGGATGTTAATATTTAAATAATATTCGGCACAAATAACTCTTATATGAATTTTAACCTCTTAACATATCTTTGGTTTTGTTAGCCGATCGTTTCCAAATAAGGTAAAATTTAGAAAATGTTTAACAATTTTCAGCGCATATTTTCAAGTTTTTACTGCATATTTAATGCGCATAAAATTCTGGTTTCCCTGGTTATTAAACTATTTTAAGCTCGTTCTATTTACAAGTAATTAGTGACTGTTTTTGTATAACTAATTGAAATAAAAATTTTATGCAACAGTTTATAAAAGTTTACTTGCAAACAAAACATGTATTTTCACGATATATGTATGTATGTTTAAATTTTCGATGAAAATAATTTAATTAATACAAATGTTTGTTTTTTTTTTGAAAATTTTCCTGTTTTTAAAGTCGCCCTTTTTTTCTCAGAATTCCTCTTTTTGTGACCCTTTTTTTTGAAAAATCCCCTTTTTTAAAAATTTTGAACGGTAACGCTGTATGAAACACAATAAGTGCCGGTTCACACACGTCAAGTTTGACTCGTCAAGTCTTCAACTTTTAGGAGAGAAGGGAAAAGAGAAGGCCATTTCTTTTCCCGTCTCTCCTAAAAACTCAAGACTTGACGAGTCAAACTTGACGTGTGTGAACCGGCACTAACGACGAATAAAGCAGACCATACACGATTCAATTCAATTGTCAACTGAGTCGGTTGTTGTCCAAATCAAAGCGTGTATGGCCTTGTCAGTTGATTAGTTTGACGGTTGTCGAGTTGGTTAAAGAAAAATCAAAAGATTTTGATTTTTTCAAGTTGACTCCAAGTCTTTCAATTCGATTGTACTGTGTGTGCTTAAGTCTCTTGATCAGCTGTCAAAATTTATGTTTGTAATTTTTTTTTGCAAAGAAAAAGTGAAATATTTTTAAAATTGTCTTTAATTTCAATAAAATTTTAAATAAAAAAATGACATTGGTGGCAAACATGGATACTTGGAGAGAAAATAAATTTTTGTAAAATTGTAAAAAAATCTAAATTTGACAGTTGAATTAAAATCTTTCAATTCAGTTGAAGAAGTGTGTGGCCAAGTATCAATTCAGTTGAAAGACTCAGTTGACAATTGAATTGAAAAGTGTATGGGGCGCATAACTAATTGCCCTACAAGAAAGGAAAAAATGACCGAATGTGACCGATAACTTGATTTCGGTCATTTCTTTCTATCATTTTCTTAACACCAAAATGAAAAATGTGACTCCTCGCTAAATCATTTCTTTTGGGGTGAGAATGTTCCCTACAAAACCGTTAAGGCTCTAAAGACCCACAGGAAGAAATCGCTTATATCGCGAACATGGCTAAAATTTGCGAAAAATTGCAAACTTGCAAAAAAAACGTATACAAAATTTATTGGAAATCGCTTAAAAAAACAAATTTTCTGAATATATAAGGAATGGCAATAACCGGTAAAAATTGCTAAATTAGGGGAAATTCGCAAAATTTTGCTAACAGCGGCATGATTGGAAAGTCTGCCACTTATTTTTTGTGAAGAAAAGCAAACACTTTTATTGATTTCCATAAGCTGCATATAAAATGTAAATATTTTTAATGATTCAACATTTTTTTTATTTTTTTGAATTTATTTTATGAGCTAAATTTCAGTTATGTATTTTATAAAGCTTTTTTTGTAATATACCTATTCCTTTAATTTTTAGGAATGGCATTATACACTATCAGACTCTTATATTGTATCTTCTTGTAAAATTTTACCTTAGCTATCCTTTTGATAGCAATGAAGTATTATTGTATCTACAGAAAAATTTACAATTATTAGACACCAGCAGAATGTAATGCATTTTCTGGCCCGCTACAGCCTTCGTCAGCATTCTTTGTGTCACGCTGGATAGTGATACTTTATAAATTAAATGTATTTAACTCAACTATTTTAACAAATAGAAACTGGGAATTATTAATGATATTTATAAATTCCCAAAAACAAATTTTTAATATTATTTTGGAAAAATGTTGTAAATAACGTGAATTTTAAACATGTTAATGTGACTTTTATTTGCCAAAATTTTTGTTAGTTTTTTTTTTTTTTTAAATAAGTAACAACGAATTTAAAAATAAACAATGAAAACTATTTTGCCGTTAAGACAACTTAAATACTTAAGATAGAACATAGCAGTAAAAGTTATTCACCCTTATCGTGGTTGGCGTATTTTAAATACGCCTACGGCTGTTTGGTAATAGATTAAAGAAAATAAGTTCTCCTTCTCTTTAATCTATTACGAAACAGTCGCAAGCGTATTTTAAATACGCCAACCACGATAAGGGTGATTGTTATATAAGTTACTGAATAAAATTTACGTTAACATTGCTGTTAAATATGTTTAACAATTTAAATACTGTTAAAATTGAATAGAGAATCGCACTACAGAAACCTATTCTTACAGTTATCTAGTCTGTATATTTATTTTACATGCGATAAAATAATAAAAAACAATTATTAAAGTAAAAAAGTAACTTTATATACTAAAATACTTGAAAACTAGAATCAAACATGGTCACCTGGTACTGATTTGTTCGTCGTTTGCCGGCGTATGAAATAGAAATAAATCTATTGCGACCGACGCAGTGATTGTGTGTATTTTCATATACACAAATGTTTTATGTTTGGCGACGAATATTCGCGGCCAAAAATTTAGTCGTTCGTCCCAGTTGTGTTCCTATCATTACTTGTGTTTTTGATATATCGGCCAACGAAAGCAACAAAAAAATACATTGTTGTGTTTTTGGTGTTGTTACTTGTTGTAGTATCGACAACACCATTTACATGAATTCGCCTTGATTAAAATAAACAATTTGAATTTAAATTTATGAAAAATCCGATAATTACGAATAAGTACTATATATATAAAAATAATATAATATATAAATTAAATTCTCGAGCTTAAGGTCTTATTTTTTATATAAAAAACTTTTTTTTATATATTTATTAATAACCAATATTTCGGCACTTCTTTTGAGTGCCTTCTTCAGGGTTTTTTCCTTTTCTTTTTAACAAAAAATTAACAATTTTTTTATAAAACAAATTTAACAAAACGACAAAATATTGACAAAATTAAAAATTTTTTTGGAATTGAATAAAAAATATTTTTCAATACAAACTTGATCTATTACAATACACAAACATTTTTTTTACCTTCCGTTTCTATTTTTATAAATTATGCTAGAAACACAACTGGGACGAACGACGAACTTCGCATAGTACGACGAATTCGTCGGCAAGAATTCGTTGTGTAAATTCGTCAAATGAGACACAATAAGTGCGTAAATTCCGAGTATTAATTATTAATAAGACTTGATTTTTTTTTAATTTATAAAAATAAATACCTTGGACGCTTGATTATATAAACATTTTCATCCATTTTCATCTTCTTTAACTAGCAATAATTTTATTAAAATTTCTTTGTTTGTTAACATTTATCAAATCATAGGTTGACCATATTTCAACAAAAAAAAAACATAAAAAACTATTAATTGAGTGTGTTCTAGAATCCGAATCTACTCGAAAGTGGATTTCTTAAGCATTTTTGGTGTTCTTTATTTCGATTTAGCAACCTTAAATTAGTTTTTGGGTTTGTTTTAAATTTTACAATTTTTCGCGAATTTCAGCCATTTTCGCGATTTGTGTCTGTAAGTTGTCTGATTCTTTACAGCTTTAACGATTTATAATTAATAGTAGAATTTGCTATCATGGCGCTGTTAGCAAATTTTTGTGAATTACCGCTAATTTAGGAATTTTTTACGAATTTTTGCCATTCCTAATAGTCAAAGGGAATTTTAATCAATTTTATGGGTTCTTTGAAAAATGAAAGATTTTCGCGAATTTTCGCTATTTTTGCAAACTTTTTTATGTTATTATCGGATATTTTGATATTTTAAACTGATTAAGCGATTTCCAAAAAATTTTGGCGTTTGTTTAAATATTGCAATTTTTGCGAATTCGCGATATAAGCGATTTTTATCTATAAGGGTAATGATTCTTTACAGGTTTAACGATTTTTAAAAAATATTAGACATTGTTTTTATGCCGCTGTTAGCAAATTTTTGCGAATTTCCGCTAATTTAGCAATTTTTATTGAATTGTTGCCATTCCTTATAGTTTTAGAGACTTTTAATCAATTTTATGGCTTGTTTGAAATATTAAAAATTTTCGCAAATTTTCGCGATTTTTGCAAATTTTAGCCAAGTTCGCATTAGAAGCGAGTTTTGCCTGTGATTCTTTACAGCTTTCATGATTTAGCTACGGTTAGCTGTCTCTGTCCCAATTTATTCGTCGTTCGTCTGCGTAAGAAATAGAAATAAACCGATCGCAATGTTCGTTACGCATGACGAATTTCGGTCTACGCAACGATTGTGTGTATTCTCATACATACCAATGTGTTCTATTTCTGACGACGAATATTCGTTGCGAATTATTCGTCGTTCGTCCCAGTTGTGTTTCTAGCATTAAATGTCTATAATTTTGTGCTACATTTTCAGCAAGGCCCATTGAAAAGGTCTGCGCAAGAAGCCTGATGATCATTGTTTATGTTCTTTTTAGTTGTCAAAAGTTGTTTACATTTTGCTTACATGTGCATGTATACGTTTGTTTACGTTTATGGTATGCCACACATACACATTTTTTCCTTTTGCTTTGTATATGAGGTAGTAAATTTTTGACAACTAAAAAGAATCGTTTTTTGTTTTTGTACAAGTAAGCAGATCTGATAGATGGGCCCAAGGTATATTTACACAAGGTAAACTCGTTGGCCCATATGTTTGTCAGCTGTTTACCTAAGTTGGAACACCAATGTCAAATTCCGTGTATATGAGCCAAAATTTGTACATGTGTGCGTTAAATTTATATGAAGACAATTTTGACAATTCCGTTCCACTCGGTTATTTTTATAGAGCAGCATGTCTACACACCCAAATGAGTCTACCTTGTGTAAATATACCTTGGATGGGCCTTAATTTTCAGTATCTGA
Organism: Pollenia labialis; assembly: GCA_949318255.1. Taxonomy (NCBI): domain Eukaryota; kingdom Metazoa; phylum Arthropoda; class Insecta; order Diptera; family Polleniidae; genus Pollenia; species Pollenia labialis. The sequence continues at coordinate 156,852,813 of OX439140.1, forward strand.
CTTAAAATTAATTCTCGAAACTGTCGGTACTCTTATAATTTGTAACATTTCCAACATAAATCTACGCTTGTAATTATTTTCCATGTTTAAAACTTTTGTATTATCAAAATCTGGATAATGGTTTAGATTAGCACAATGAGTTGATAAAGCTGTTTTTTTGTGAAATATTTCTATCGGGCCTGTTCTGTAAATCACGTGATTTCAAATCACGTGTTTTTGAAATCACATGTGTGATTTTGTGGTGTTCTGAAGGTCATACCGTTTTTGTGTTTCTCGGTGTGCTTTCGGCAATTGAAGATCACACTAATACACACAAAAACGGGACACTATAGTACATATGTATGTATGTATAAAAAAGGCGTAATTTCTACGAAAACAAATATTACAGATATTGGAGAACTAACCAAGAGAAAAGCTGCTAAATTTATGGTCGAAAAACGGGTAAATAAACATAATGTTCTCTATTCTTTCTCAATTTTTGTTATAATACTTTATTTTATTTATAAATTGTATTATTTTTAACTACATACATATATGTAATATAATAAACATTTTAATTTAAAATAAAAATGTGTGTAAATTAATATTTTTGATTTGTAAAATCTTCTTTTTATCATCCTAATAATATTTTGGCGATATCTTCCTATTTTCTTATAAGTGGTTATCTGGCAATATTGCAAGTTTATCATCTAGAAGAATCGCTTTCGTATTGCTTAGGAGTATTGCTATCGAGACACGTTTCTTCCCGAAGGAAGTATCTTCCGCAATACGAAATCGATTATTGCCGCAATAATATTTTTCATCCAGGCAATACGTTTGGCAATACATATGGAGTATTTCTGTGTTTGCTGGGTAAAATATCACACGTGTGATTTAATTAGGCACATGTGATTTGAAATCGCGTGATTTTACTAAAAGTGATTTGCAGAACAGGCCTGTATACTTCTGATCTGACTTATGTCCTGCTATCCTAGTTTTTAGTTTATTCTTTGTGGTACCTATATATACCTTATTACACTGTCCACTATCATTACCCTTACAAGGCATCGGTTAACAATATTTGACATTTCCATCCTCTTTATGTTGTCTTTTGTTTTAGTAAATAGTTTGCCTACTGTGTTGAAAGATTTATAAGCTATTTTATACATTTTGTTATTATATATACCTATCTGATTTTGCTAATCTTTCTGACAATTTTGGAATATATGCTACTGATTTAAGCATTTTTAAACTATTCTCTGTTAAAATGTTTGAAATCTTCCTTTTATTTTCTCTATGAAATTCTGAATCACTTATTTTAAGAACTCTTTTTTAAAATTTTTAGCCGTATTTATTATTATTCTCCTTGGATGTTTCGAAAAATAATTAATAATTCTACCAGAAAATGTTGGTTTCTGATACCAATCTATTGATACTCAATTTCCATTTCTAATTATCAAGGTGTCTAAATATGATCGACTTTTATTAAGTTCCCTTTCCATTGTAAATTTAATGTTCGAATGAAATGAGTTAAAAACATTCCATTCCCGACTCCGGAATTATACAAAATAAATCGTCAACATATTTGGTCAAGATTTTCGGTTTTATACCTAACATTTCTACACAAAAACAGTACATTGAACACAAAAAAACAGTACAATCAAGAAAAAAACAGTACATTTTTTTTTGGCGAAAACAACTATTTATTTAAAACTTTTGATTGAATATGCAACAATTATATAACGAAAAACACTTAAAATGTGTAACGTCAATGGAATGATTTCCGTTTTATGGCATTTTATACGTATACGAAATTACTCCATTTGCGTTAAAAAAAAAACATTAAAAGGAAGCATTTGGCCTAAATGTTTTTTTTTAATTTGAAGACAGGAAACCCATAACATTCCTGTAAGCCATATAAGAAAGGAGAAAAGCCTAACTTAGCCTAAAACAATTAACTCGTTGGTTGTGTAAGTAGGACTTTCTTTAAGCATATTGGTATTTTACGCAATTTTCACCACACACATAGTTGCACAAATCATATAGAATTTGAAAAAATGTATGTGTCTTAAGTTAATTTTCCAATTTCAAACAATTTTTAAATTATTTACGGCCAATTTTACCAAGTTAAGCAATAATCTATAATATCCAAAAACATAGTTTGGTGTATTTTTATTTAACAAAATCTGAAAATATTAAAATAGTAAAAAACAAGTTTCAATAAAATTTATACACTGAAGATTTTCAATAAAATTTTTGTAAAAATTAACGTAGCTTTTCTTTATTTCAAAAGTAGTTTAGGTAGAGAAAAGTAGTCCTGAAAGGAATTAGGTATTTTTATAAATTTTGAGCCCGGAGAATTTTTTAAATTTGTATGTTTTCAATTTCACGTGATTTCGTGATTTTGCCCGAATATTAAAAAATTCTAGGAATTAAAGAAAATTGTGTTGGAATGAGTATTTATATACTGCCGTATTTATAAAAAAATAAAATGGATTTGAAGTGCATTTTTAGAAAAATTTGTATGAAAATTTTGCCTTAACACATTTTAAATTTATTTTATTTTTTATGAATACGGCAGTTAGTATTTAAAAAATATAATATTTTAAACAAAATCTGGACAAATCTTTTAGTATACTGATCGACTCAGACTTACTTTTTAAGTAATCTAACAATGTCCATCCGTCCGTATTTGCTGGTTCCTTGTTCATGTTAACCTTGTGCGCAAAGTAATTGTTGCAGTAATAATAATGTTGGTAAATACATCTTAATTGTACTAAGGACCAAGTTTGAATCGATTGAATAATTTCACATATTACCCATAACAACTTTTTTCCAAATAAAAAAAGTAAAAATAAATAAATAAGACCATCTAAATATGTTGTTGTTTAGATTAAATTCGCCCTAAAAATATTTTACTGCAAATTAAATTCTTTTTGAATCAGTTCACATTTTCCCAAAGTTTCCATCTCTATAGCTTTAACTTCCTTTTAAAAGTTAACATTAATAAACAATTAAGCGACCGTCCTTTCAATCCCTTTAAGACAAAAAATCTCATATGGATGTTAATATCTAGATAATATTCGACCCAAATAACTCTGATATGAATTTTAACCTCTTTACATAACTTTGTTTAAATATTTTGTTTTCAAAAAGGCAATTTTTGAATTTTTTTTGGCATATTTTTAACAATTTTCAGGGCATATTTTCAAGTTTTTACTGCATATTTTATTCGCATAAAACGCGTTTTTAGGGCATATTTCTGATTTACCTGGTCAAAAGCATCAATAGTGTAGACTTGAATCAGGTTTTTGGCATTTATATTCTATATGTGACCTGCTCCACGAAAAGGGACCTCTGCGCCGAAAAGAAGTTATTGACAAAAACGCGTTTAAAAAAAGCGCTTCGTTTTTCCGTGTTTTGCGCATGGTTATGAAACTCTTCCTCCAACCTGATCATCTGGTGATGTATTTCGACTCTCTGGTACTTTGTACGATGTTCACTATGCAGTGTTGCCTCTATGGTATTAATACAAAAATATAAGAGAGCTTGTTTTCGATAAGAAAAAGTGCGATGAAGTGGCTCCGAAGCCACAAAAACCGATGAAGAAGAAGGCAGCGCAATCCGAAGAATTTACATCAACAAAAAACAAGGCAGTCACCAAAAAAAACTGACTGAAAACAAAACTGAGACTCGTAAAAAATCGTTAGCAAAAGTGGAAAAACTCCCTAAGAAGACAGCTGCAGCATTTGACAAGTGTATTTGGCCCTTTAGGAGTAAAAAAAGAGTACAATTTTGATATTTTTGTAATTTTTTACCTTTGATATTAAAATTTTTTTAAATTTCAAATATTATATATGTATATTATCTGTTTATATCAGATTATTTCATTCACCCTTATTCTGCGTTTCGATCCGAATCGTAAATTTCTCAGTTTGGCAACTTTGGTATTCTGCGTTCCATTCCCCGTATCAATTCGATTGTATGTATTCTGCGTTACGATCGTAGCTACGTTTTGTCAAGTTGTTTATTTACTAACGGAAAGTTTTTCGATTTGTGTTTCTGTAGTTAAAAAGTGTATAATTAAATAAAATGTGAGTATAAAATGCTATAAATTTATTTTGTAATTAATTTTGTTTTTTTTTTTGTAACTTTAAAGCTTTATTTAATTTATTGCAGGGGGCTTACTGCGTATTTCGATTCGAAAGAAATAATTTACGAGTTCGAACAATTTGTACTGTGTATTACGATTTTCGCATTTGTTCGAAACGATGACAGACGTTGTATTTTTAAAAAAATTCGAAATTTGATAAAAACTTTTTGTTCGTAATAGAGAGTGGCTGTTAAGAAAGGGATTTTTTGTTTCAATAAAGTATAAAAAACGTCTGTTTATTCGAAACAAATATTACGAAAATCGTTATACACAGTACAAATTGTTCGAATCCGTAAAAGGTTTCTTTCGAATCGAAATACGCGGTAACCCCCCAGGTCAAAAAACACAACACCTGAGCAGTATGCAAAGCTGGCGAGTTTAATGGCACCGAAGGATGATATTGCGTCTGGATATCATAAGCTTCCTAAGAAGAAGTTGCAAACGCACTTAACGCAATAGGGCCACCAATAAAAACTGACGCTGCATGGAAGAAAGTATGACATTTTTTCTAGTCTTGATTCTGCGTTCTAGACCACGTTGTTCTCCTCCTCCAACCATCGATTCCATTTCTTCTCTTAACTAAATTTTTCCTTTGCAATGATGTGTAGAAAATGAAAATTTCGCTCCGGCGCTTCAGGATTCCTCACACTGTAATTGTTTGGCCACAAATACCGTTTGCTTATAATCTGGCTATTTTCTTCCTTTCCGCACATAACTGATGAGTTTATTTAATTATAGTTACCACACTATTTAGTTTTTATATATGTATTTATCACTATTTATTCATAAAATTTTACTTTTTGGAGTTTAAAAATTACAATGTTTACAAAATTTTTTATTTTTTATGTTTCTATTTCATACGTTTCATAACAAAACAGCTGGATTAAACATACTCTTCTCTTCTTCTTTTGATTAGATTTTTTTTTAGAATACCTATTTTCGATTCGAGCGTAACTGAATGCGGGAACGTAATCGAAACGCAGAATAAGGGTGATTAATTATGTTCATCTTTACATGTGATTTGTAAAAAACTAAAAGACATAGAAACTTGCGGTTTGCGGCATTTGAAAGAGCGTTTTTTTCCAATAAGAATCATTCAAAAAGTAAAAAAAAATTTTTTCGGCGCAGAAGTCCCTTTTCGTGGAGCAGGTCACATATGCTTTTTTTTGTTTTAAAAGTCCATAATAACTGTTATTTTCGGTCCCTGGCTATTGCTCTTAGTTTTTGTGAAAAAAACCAACATTGAAAAAAAAACTGTTTTGTTTTTAAACTATAAGGGAAATCACGATGGATAGTGCAGTGTGCAAACGCGTGCAAAAATACAAACATTTGCACAGCACAACAACAAAATGTACGTATTTGCAATTTGCTCTATTTACTTCGTTTGCACTAAAAAAAACCATGAGCAAACTTAGTAGTGCATCTTTGCTCACTTGCAAATTTTTGTGGGCTTAAATAAAAAAGAAAAATTTTTTTTTTAATTTGCTTGTGTATAATTGTAAACAAATCCAGATTTTTTTACAGTGCTGCCGGAAGTTTTTTGTGTTGCCAGAACAAGTTTTTAGAAAATAGTACATTTGCACAAAAATAAAATTGGTATGCTTACGATCAATCATAATATGCACTGCAAATTTACACATTGCAAAATTCACAATGACCATCGGGTTACTCTTTATCGTCGTATTGCCAGTAAAATATCGCCGATACCGTTACATCCCCAAATTAAACATCCAAGATGTGTAAATGCAGGTTTATGTAGCACTTAATGAAAGACCCTTTATATATGTAAAGCCTTCGTAACGCTGTATAAATATTACTAAGCCAAAATTAAAAATTAAAAAAAAACAGATACAAAAGTAAAATATAACAATAAAAAGTGAATGTTTCATTTTGTAATTTATTTATTGTTTTTTTATTTCTTTTTTTTTTAACATATTTATCGTGTTTCGAATTTTAAACACTATTAAATCTTGGGTTTAATTTAATTTATAATTTTTTAATACGTTTATTACATATTTGTGTTTGATTTAATCTTTTTTTTTTCGTTTTGTATGAGTATGATTGATGTTTGTATGTATATTTAATTAAATAAACATGCAATTTCGAAAAATTATAAAATAATAAATTAGAAATGTACATTTATTTGATTTTTGTTTTCTTTTTTTTTATAAAGGTAGATAAATGTAATTTTATATGAAAATACTTATTACTTAGAATCACTCAAACAGCACTTAGACATTACACGCTAAAAATAAGGATAATTAAAAAATATGTATGGAAAAAATTAATGTGTATATTTATATATCTAAAAATAAAAGTTTTTAAACAAATTGCTTTGAATAATAATAATAATAATAATGTTAAAAATAATAATAATTGGTCAATTATTTTGTTGGTTTTGTTTGCAAATGCAAAAATTAAAATACATATGTAATAAAATCAGTAATTTAGTGTGCAAAATAAACTTAAATTATATGTATTTATGTATGTATGTATAATGTATAGTATATATGTATTTACTCGTATGTATTGTATCTTTATTACTGACAAAAGAATAACTTATTTTTCTTATTGTTATGACTGGCGCTTTAAAAGGAATAAGATAAAAACAAGAAAAAATAAATTTCGTTTTGCATTGCAGAAATAATACTTTTTTTTTCTTCATATCCATATTAATGACGTAGTTAATATCTTTAAAGAGTTGTTGACGTAAACATAAAAAAAACTCAAGCAGATTCTACGAAATATATTTACACAAATATTTCATTGTGTATGTGTTTTTTTTTTTTACTAATTTATCTTTTTTCTTGCTGCTGTACGTTGCTGATCACATCTGATCAACTTAATTTTTATTGCTGTATGCATGTATTTTGTAGGTATTTATATTACATTTTCTTCTTGCTAAAAATATATTTTGTCCTCTCTTAAATTGTAGATTGATTCACATTAACTGAGTATAATAACTGAGCACACATAGTGTTTGCAAGTTATATTTATGTTTGTATTTTTTATTTCAATAATTTTTGTATTTTGTCTCTTATTTTTGTTTGTTTTTGCTTTGTTTTCAGGATAGATACCAGGATACCAGAGTTTTAAAAAAAATTTAATAAATTTTTTATTAGCTTTGATTTTATTTGACTTTCATTTGTGGCTAACGATAACGACGATGTTGTTGTATGTAGGTATTTAGTTGTTACTATTTCGAATTTAGTTAATTTTAATCTGGCTATAGCTGCTCTCGACTATGTTCGTGTTTAAGTTCGCTATGATTGTGTTTTGTTTGTTGTTGTTGCTGTTGTTGATAGGCGATAGGTCGTATTAAGGCGTTGAGAAAATCATTTTGAAATTGCAACTGTTTGCGTATTGTGTCAAGCCATTCACGGTGTGAATCTATGGTGGCTGCACAACAAATCATATTTAAATCTGGCCGATTGGGATCCGTAGATTTAAGTAGAAAACGATTGTTCGGCCACTCATCTAATTGCATTTTGTTTACCTGAAATAAAAGGAAATATTTTAATTTAATATTGGTGCTTTTGTAAATGCAAGACAACACGTGATTTGAAATCAATTAATTTACAGAACAGGCCTGTTAGAAACAAGGTACTTTTGAATTCCTATTTTTATATTTAAAAATACTTCATTAAAAATTATCTTTGTTAAAAACTTCTTTTTGTGTTTGCTTAATACGATGCCCTCTTACTTTTTTATTTATTTTTTTACTCACCTGAATATGCGAACGATAAATATATGTAGGGCTGGAAAACTGAGCTTTTGAATTGTGTTTTTCAGTGAAAAAAATGCCTTGTTCGAATAAAAATACGTGCAATTCACGCATCTTTCCCTCAGCAGTATTTTTTCCATTCTCTATACAAGCCAATGGACCATGAATTAGCAGTTTACCCTGTGCTGTTATGTTACCATCAAAATTCTTCAGGCGACGTAAAACCATTATATCGTTTACATCTTTGCAAATGGCCTTAAACAAGAAAAAATTGGTTTTATTTTAAAATTGGTATATTTTCGATCAAATTAAAATTTCAAAAAACTTACATTCATAACATTGCAGGCTTCCTTCATAATGGGTACATCTTCCACCAGACCGGCTTGATCGATTTGTTTGGTTATCGTGTGCAGTAATAAAACATATTTGGTTAATCTTTGAACGGGTTTTATTAGCAAGTCACTTAACTACGAAAAGCAAGAGCGAATGTTTTTGTTTTAGAAAAAAGTAAATTTTAAACTTTTATGTCACATTTACTTACATCCAAACGATGATGCAATTTCTGTCGCACTAAATCAAAGTATAGGGCATGTTCGGTTACAATATGCTCTGACTTGGGTTTATTATTGCAATAAGTGATGTACATTTGAAATTTGTTGCCATAGCGTTTAATCGTTGACCCTAACTCGGTTGGAGTTTTCTGACTTTGTATTAAGGCTTTTAAAAAATAACTTAAGCACAAATACAGATAATTAGTTTTACAAATTAGCTTTCAATACATATCAGGCATGTTTTTTTGAGCAATTGTTTTCTTGTCTTTAAAACTAAAATAATTAGACTAATTAGACTAAAGAGCTTTACCGCGATCTTCTTTTGTTTGTATATCTTCTTCAATGAGACGGTGATGATGCAGAATATGTATTCGATAGCTCAAAGCTAAAGCTAGAGAAACTCGCTAATATGCTAAGGCAGGGGCGGAGCAACTTTGTTTTTTTTAGTGTTTATTAAAATAACCATGTTTCTGCATATGAACTCATCAATATCTACACCTGTATTCTTGGAAGGTGAATAGATAGAGGATGTAGATAAATTATGATACCTTGGTAATGCACAGAAAAAAAACGGTGGAACAGACAAGGAAATCAATATGCACATTAACAAAGCACGAATAGCCTTCAAAAGCTCTACATAAAGTGTGGCGTTTCAGCAGCATCTCTTGCATCAAAAAACTAATAAAATCACTATGCACGAATTTTAGACCTTTTTAACAAGCTGGGCACCCTACAAGTAAAAATAATTAAGAGTACGCTGAATTCAATGCTGCTACTAATTTTTCGAAGTTAGCGCTCGCATTCGCGATTAAAAACTGCAATACTAATGCACCACAAACGATATTTTTTATACTTTTTTTATAATTGTTTAATTTAAATCAATCAAACTCTGTTAAATGCAAATTTTTCGTTATTTTTTCGCGGAAAATTTTTTTTCCGATTTCTTTTTCAAAGAAATGCTTTTTCTTAACTCTATTGAATAAACTGTGTTAGTGGCAAATGCAACAAGCAGGACACCCTTCGGGTAAAGCTAATTCGAATACGTTGAATTCAAAGTTAGCGCTGGTATTCGCAATTCAAATTTTAAAGAACCTGTAATTTTTGTTTAAGGCAAATTTTTTTTAAAAAACTATAATGTTGATTCAATAGCTAAGAAAAAAAAAATTAAAAAATGTTTCCTCGAAAAAAAAAAAAAAATTATTTAAAAATTTGAATTGATTTAAATTGAGCAATGATCCCAAAAGTATAAAACTAGTATCGAAATTTTTAATCGAAAATACTAGCGCTAACTTTGAAAAAAAAAAAAAAAACGGTTACCACCATTGAATTCAGCGCACTCGAACTAGCTTTACCAGTAGGGTGCCCAGTAGGCTGGGTCAAAAAAATATTTTTTCTCTAATCGACTTCTAATAGCGTAACTATGTTGTATTTTTGTCTGAATTAGATCCCTGTAAAATATTATTAATTGATTTTTAGTGTAAGAGCCCGCGCTTTGACCTTCAATTTTGTTAAATTTTTAATATAGCAACAATAGCATTGTATTGCAGAAAAGCATATTACTGTATTTTAACGACTTTTAGGTTCATGAAAATAGTGTCAGAAGCATTCATGACTCTTTGCGCTAAAAAAGTCAAGCGATGGTTTAATATAGACGAAACTTGAATCAAGACGAGAGATGCCCTGATTTGACAGTAAACAAGATTTTGTGACCAAAAAGGATTTTATTGTTTTATGTTGTGTAAGAACCAAATTTTTATTTTTTTTAAGTTTATTTCAAAATATTTTTAGTTTTAATTAATAATAATTGATAGAAAATAAAATATTAAAATTTAAAAAATTGACTTTTTTCAAATATTCTTAATTCTTAGGAGCTCATGCGCGGGCTCAAGATGACACTTTTTTGAACTTTTTTTTTTGCAATTTTTATTTGTTTTAACGTAATACAAAAAAATATTGCTATTAGAATATGATTCGAGAACTTTTATTTTTTCTCATACATCAGTGACCCACCCTAGTGCCCAGGTTGTTAAAAATTGGCAATTATCACAGTGTATTTAATATCAGTGTTTTGTTATTCATACAATACGGTTGTAACATTTGGGGCACCATACAACAATAAAAATGCAAGCAACAAACGTTTGTTAAACGGTGCTTAAGGCAAGCCCTACACATTTTCTGGTCAAACTGGATAACAAATGAGCAACTACTCTCACTTGCGAATTTTGTTCCTGTCAACAAGCAAATAATGCGCAGAAAATTGTCAATGATTCGACACGTTTTGAGAAGACCTTAAGGAGACATACTAGCTCTGGAATAGAATACGCAAGGACATAGACAATCTTTTGCATCTTATCGAGTTTCATGAAGAGAACTACTTGATATCCTATGTTAAACATTTTTATTACATAAGTATTCCGTACGTATGTTGCATTAGAAGAATTCACGATTTGCTATTGTAGACCTTGTAGAATGTACATCTCGTAAATATTGATTTATAACACGATAACAACAAAATACATACATTTTCCCCCGTATTCATAAACGATTTTTTAATTTAACAAACGTTTATTAAGGATAATTTTCATAGTAAATATGTTCTTTAAACCTTTATTAAATTTAAAAAAATTTTATGAATACATACAGTCATTTAAATTTAAGTATGGCGTAAAGATAGAATGTTAAAATGTATGGATTTTGTTGCTGACGTGATCTACACTAGCAAATTGTGAATTCCGATATTATTGAATTAATAATGAATAGTCACACATATGTACATATGTACATATAAAACTGTTTTAAAATACATATACAGAGAAAGCAAAATCAAATCTTTCCTTCCAAATTAAGCCTACATCAAGTAAACTTGCCAAATGTAAACTAGTTTTGATACTATTTCTTTTAAAATTAACACATACATACTTAATTACTATTACGATTTATTTATTTATTTTGTTTACTTACTCTCTGTGCCACTCATAAATTGCTTCAATATTAGCAAAAACTATTTGACCTTTGGGTCCTTTCAAGTCATTTGGCAATGGTATATCACTATTGACATTTCTCATTTCAGCTATGTACCTGTCAGAAAAATTCATCATAGAAGCGTTTATATTTTATATTTATGTAAAATGTGTGTAAAAATTCTTACCCATTAACAATATCGCCCAAATCCTTTATGTACATTTCCTCTGTTGATAAAAGTTCGGCTAGAGCCGGAAATATATGCTTTTGTACAGATTCAATATCACTGGCTTCGGTATGTGTGTTCTGCGTGTGTGTGTGTTTTTAAAAAGGATTATTTTTAAAATTACAAACATATTATTTTAAAAATTAGAATTTACTTCGCCATTATTTTCTGCCCTAACTCCGCTCTCACTGTTTGGATAAGCAAAATCAGTATTTTCCATCATATTTATGCCACCAGCTACTCCGCTGCAGCTACTACTACTACTGTTTCCACCTGCTCCAACACTGGCATTACGAACATTGCTTTCGCTGAATATTTTTGATTTTTCTTCATGTTTTTCCTAAACGAAATAATTGTAATTTTAGTTAAGAAGCAAGAGGATTTAATTTGAAATTACTTGAAAGAAAAACGTACTTACCGTTTTTTCTTTTACAATTTGTTCGATTTCTGAGAGGCCATCCATTTTGCCTGTGCTGGCCTAAATAAATAAAATAACATTTTTTGTTAATAATTGTTTATAATATTTATTTATGCAAAGTTTTATTATTAAACAAAAATAGTGATATGACGAGACTTATACTCGTTATGACATAATTTTTTTCAAAATATTTAAAAAAATCCCCGTAGTTCTTGTAGAACCATAATTCTTGAGTACATATTTATACTTTTCAAATATTTACAACATTTTATTTTGAATGATTTACACCTTTTTTTTTTCTTTTATGTAATAAAATTAAAACAACAGAAGCTAATAATTGACTAAATACAAATAAATTTGAAAATTATTTAAAACAGTGAAAATTGAGGAAGTTTCTTGATTTACCAACAATAAACGAATAAAAAAAACTCATTATTTATTTATCTACAAATTCCGAAATTACAACAAAAACACACACCAAACACTTATGAATAAACAAAATGTTAAAGAAATTAATTCGTTATTTAGATAAGAGCCCTGGTGTGTTTCTTTATAATTTTATTTTCGGATCGTAGTTCTTATGTTTGCTTATATGTATATGTATGTTTATACAAAACACTTAACTTATTTTGTACACATTTCAACTTAAGAAAGTCAAACAAAATACTGAAATGCAGTGAAGCGTTTAATACACGATCATTTTTTGCAATATCTTTTTTTATACCCTTCAGCAAAGGTAAAAGGACATATATACGTTTGTCATTCCGTTTGTAATTTCCACAAGTTTGATCTTAGATCCTATAAAGTGTATATATTCTCGGTCCTTATGAGGAGCAAAGTTGATTAAACATTGTTCGTCTGTCCATCTGTCCGTTGAAATGGGATTTTCGAAGACCCCAAATAGGATAGGGATTTGGAAGTTATATATTTATGAAACATATGGTCCGGAATTGTTTGCTATTGAAATTCAGCCCGAAAAAAAACGTTTGTAACGAAAATTTAGTTTGACAGTCTTTTAATTTGCAAACTCTACTTCATGCAAAATGTTTTATGAACATAGACGGAATTATTTAAATATACTTGAAACATTTTAAGCATGTAAGAAGGTGTATGTATATTTTAAAACAAACACAACAAATGTTTCCTTCACTTATCAGTGCTCGGTTAGAGTAAGAACACCACAAAATTTTAAACTTTACACAATATAAATATTATATAAATTTCTATACGTATTGTTTTATTTAAAAGATAAAAAAAAGTTATGTGTTGTACTCAGTGTTGCCAATTTAGTGGCTAGATTTAGCCATTTTTCACCCTGTTAAGCCATTAAAAATGAGTTTAGCCATTATCCATTTTTTTTAAGCAATTTATCAACTTGTTAAGCCATACAACTTTCTTGCCGTTTTTCTTTTAAAAGAATAATTTTTATTTTATTATAAAAAATTATAATCCTGTTTCTTCGACCATTTTTATTAAATATTATTCTTTAATAAATTATTTAAGCTTAAGGTCACTTTTTTAGAAAATTAATTTAAATATTTTAATTCTAAATACATATTTCGATTTTTTATTGTAAAAATTTGCTGAAGAAATTTTTTGAAGAAGATTTCCAATAGAAATCGAAATATTAGGAATTAAAATATTAAAATTAATTTTATAAAAAAGTGACCTTGAGCTTAAATAATTTATTAAAGAATAATATTTATTATAAAAATTTATAAAATTAAATAAACATTTTTAAAAATAAAAACGCCTTTAATTTAAATCACAACTTTTATAAATGTTGAAAATCGCTAAAAAAAATGTTGATGAAACATCTTTCAAACAGAATTCCAATATTAAATTTATAAAATGGATCAACACAAACATCGGTGTTTCTTTTTTTAGAAATTTCAGAATTGGCTATAAAGTATATCTCACTTCCATGGTCTGATGCTGAAGTAGAGAGTGTATTTAGCCAAGTAAACATCGTTTAAATTAATTTGAGAAATAGGTTACATTTAGCAACCGTTAAATCGATTTAATCAATAGGGTAAATATTTTTACCATAACAATAAAACCACAATAGTGGAAAGGGTACTATACGTTTGTGCTGATGCTTGTTACACCTTTAAATATTGGTTTTAGACCCACCTTTTATTATACCGATTGACTAAGAATCACTTTCTGAGTCGAATTAACAATGTTTGTCTTGGTGGCTGCCTATGTAAACCTTGTGCGCAAAGTAGATGTCGCAATTTTGGAGATTATTTGATAAAATTTGCTATATACCAAATGCGGTCAGGGCTGACCGACTATACTTTCTTACTTGTTTTTTATTGTTGAGCTGGACTCAAAAGGTTGGGTAAATGTTGTCGTGATTATGATTTACCTCAAATTTTTTAAAAATAATAGGCACGAGTGATTCCTATGATATGAACAATAACGACATCGAATTTATGGATGATTTAATTCTTTAAATATCTATCGAAATATTAATTTGCGTTTATTCTTATTTAACAAACATAACTTAAAATTTCATCGCAAACAACTTAAAATTAATTATTTCTGTTTGTTATAAAATTTTTATGCGTTTATATTTATATAAGCTTTTTGCCATTTTTTAGCCCATTTTAGCTTTTTTTCCCGTAAATTTAGCAATTATTTTTGGCAACACTGGTTGTACTTAAGTGTGTAGAAAAATGTTCCACAAAAAAAGTACGATAACATGACCTTCCTATATTTAGCTTTTCAAAACAAATTTTTGCGACTTTTTACTTAAATTCAAAAATTTTACTTGAAAAAACTTGACTGGTCTTTTTGTCGGTAGGGTTTTTAGTAGTCTGCATTCATGACTGAGATTATTTAGTTTCCTCGATCTTATCGACATAAATGATAATAATTTAAAAACGTTCCTTTTCACACATTCGTCAACGTTTCGGTGCTTCGGTTTTTTTTTTTAAATTAACGGCCAATTTCAGTTAAAACTAACAGTAATAATAACAACTGTGATCTAAAAAGGACAAATTTTCTGTGATAATTTTTATATTTACATATATTTATTTTAATATTTTAAGTTTTGTGTTGTGTTGTCCACCTATACAAAATACTGTGATATATTTTATAAATGATGTAAACTGACGAAAAAGATTATTATTTTAATAAAACTCAATCCCTGAAGAAGTTGGAAAGAATACCAACGAAACGTCGGATGTTATTGATAATGAAATAAATAATCTTTTATTTACATTAAATTAATGACCTTGAAAGCCTGTATATAGAAAACTATAAAAACTATTTAAACTAACTTTAAATTTAACTTCCAGTTATAAATATATATTTTTTAACA
This sequence comes from Pollenia labialis, assembly GCA_949318255.1. Classification (NCBI taxonomy): domain Eukaryota; kingdom Metazoa; phylum Arthropoda; class Insecta; order Diptera; family Polleniidae; genus Pollenia; species Pollenia labialis. Next base: position 156,868,153 of record OX439140.1, read on the forward strand.
GTTTTAACTGAAGTTGATGAAATTGGCCGTAAATATATTTTTTTTTAATCTATTATGACCATAAATCCAAATAATGCTTTCATTCAGACTCACAGTAACTAAAATGTATTTTATAGTTTGAACGTCTTCCCACTTACCATTGCTGATGGATTATCCTTCAAGTCCTTGTTAAATGTTGGAGGTCCATTTGTGATCAAATGGGGTTCCTGTATTGGTTTCATCGGTGGCGGTAATTCCAGTCCAACCTCTTCTTCAGCTTCATAGTCCTGTTGAGATATATTAAGTTGTGATGTTGTATTGGCTGATGCCAGTTGTGATGTATTTGGATCATCCACTTGTTTCGGTGGCAACTATAAAGGAAAACATAAAATTATCGTAACATACAAGCTAGAAAAAGTGAGAAATAGTTAAAACATACTTTGAAATTCTTCTCAGATAACTTTTTGACCAATAGTTTCTCAGGTGTTTTTTCCACTTTGTTCTGTGTGGGTTTGCGACCGATCTGTGGTAGCCATTTGCGCCTAGTTTAAAGAAACAATTAGAAATTTTCGTTAAATTATAACACATAATATTTAGATGTTGATAATTTTAAATTGGTAAATTTCTAGAAATTTTTAAAGGTTTAATTAAAAAGTTCCCTTTTTTAAGTTAACGTAGCCTGTTTAATGTAAATTACATATTAATATGCGTAACTGAAGTTTTTAATTATTAATGGGGTTATCGTATGAATAATATTTGTTACAATGCATAAAGTATTACTCATACGTACAAGTACCAGGATTCAACGCAAAATCGATTAGTACACAAACAAAGAAAGCTACATACACTGTTCTCAATAAAGTCATTAAAATAAAGTCGCCAGCAAGGGGAGCTTTTTAAATTTGTTTCATATTATTTGGACAAAATATCTTGTTTTTTTTTTATTTGGGTAACACAATGACACATTTACTTGTAATTAATAATGTTTTCAGAGGAGAAATGGGAACGCACATGAACTTGTAGTGCTGTTCACTCAATTGTTTTATATATTTTCTATTTGCACAAAACTTGAGACTCAATAGTTTACTAACGAACTAAAACAATCAGTAAATTTTTAGGTTCTACATTGTTGAATAAAAATAGAGTTGCTAAGTTTTTTTGTTTGCAAAAGATGTTATGTTTGTTTATATTTAAAAAATTAAACGAAAGCCTTCATAAACTTTTTTGTGTATTTCGTTATACACAGGGCCGGTCTCAAGGCCTAAGTATTACAACATGTCAAAAACTCAAATAAGTTTTAAATGAAAAATAGTTGGTGCGTTCGAGTACCCAAAAGTTTTAACTATTTTTTACTAAACTTTACTGCATTTTACTAAATTTCGTTCGAGTACACAAAACAAACTAAATGAGAATACAAATTGAGAGTTTAAGGTGGCAGTTCTTCACCGAGTACTGAAGAAATTTTTGCACTAAAATTTTGTAAAACAAAAAAACATATGATTCAAAAGGTAAATAAGCAAAAGTAAACATAGCAACCGAATTTTAAAAATACTATTTAAAAAAAGAAAAGTTGAAATAAAGCTGAGTGATAAACAGCGAGCAAGAGCGCTATATTCGGCTATGCCGAATCTAATATACTCTTCACTGTGGTGCCAAAGAAAAGAAAGTAATATAAATACCGTTCTTTAGATATAAAAAAATCTATTTTGAGCGACGCCCACTTTCTCACACCCGCCTACATATTGTCGGATGTAGTTTATTAATAAGCAACATGCTTGGTCCTTATGTGGAAACTTTTACTCTTTCCGTATTTGTTATGTGCAAAAAGTCTAAAAACCCAACTTAAAGCTCAGTATGCCGGGAGTAACAGTAACAGTAACCTTACCGTAAAAAAGTAAGACCGATCTACAGATTGCGACTTAACATCTTACTGTTAACTATAATCGTTCTAATTGCTTTACATAAAACAAAATGAATCAGCTGATTTGCAACGTTACTGTTACTCCCGGCTAACTGAGCCTTTATGCCTTATTATTTTCGGTGATGGGTTTTAAAAAAATAACTACATGGGATTTTTTGAAAAAAAAAAAAATAGAGGCAGTCGAGGATTTTTGCTCATATCCCGTCTGGTTAAATTTCAAAAAAAAAAAAAATAAATGTACCATAAATATATAACAACGTAGTCCCCATCATAAATGGGGTCTTCGGAAAACATATTTCAACGGACATCGTGTTTTGAACTTCTTTCTCTTCTCATATGGATTCAGAATATATAAACTTTATAGGGTCTAGGATCCTATGATCCAAAATCGAATAAACTTCTTCAATCGCTACCGAGAAAGGACTACAGGCTTCTAGTAGGTTTTATAATGGGTCACTGTTGAATGGCAGTATACGCCGAAAGGGCGTGGCAATTGACTAGTGACAATTGCAGATTCTGTGGGGTACCAGGGGAGATAGAGACAGTGGAGCACATACTCTCCTACTGACCGGCACTCATACGCTCCAGAGCGATATGTCAGGGAGCTCATTACTTCCAAGGTCAATGATTAATATTGTAGAAACTATAAACGGAATGACAAGTTATTCGGTGAAAGGTATAAAAAGTGAATAAATATTAATTAATTAAAATTGTATGTGAAGCAAGTACTTATATGGCTCCATAGCAACTTTTGAACTTTTGGTTTTTTTATTGGTTATTTTAATTTTTTGGAGTTGTAAATGTAAAGTTTATGGGTACTGTACTTGTTGTTTTAAGTAATCAATAGCATACAAAGTATTTAACAAAATTTTTTTCATAAAATGTTTGTGTAATACAAAGTATTTAATCGAGTACCGATAACAACAGGAATTAAATAGTTAACAGTGCAAAAGAGAGAGACAGATCTTTTGCATTGGCTCTTTCGCAAAGCCATTTGCACCAAACACCGATCATCGAATATATCTTTTAATTTTATAAGATGTGTGATGTATATTTTTGCTTGCCCCAATTTGGAAGCTACATATTTACTTAGGATGGTCTTACGACATACATCCCCACAAGGCACTCTTGGTAAGCGTTACGCACGTGCTCTGCTTGCTAGCTCGTCTGGAGAGAAATGGGCGGGACTCTTGCCCCAAGATTGGCCTTACATTCACAAAAAAATTCACGTGCGAGTAAAAGAAAAATACCCTTAAATCAATCAAAAACTTAGTTCAACCTTCGCGTCGCACATACCACCCTACTAGAACCGTCATGTGGTGGTTCTTGGCCTCAATACCCTACCCTACCTTTAATTGCCCGATGGCATCTATTATAGCAAAGAAATCCCGTACACAAAAAATCAGACCACTACGTTTTAAGTTAAATTAAAAGTTATGCCATGTTTTCCTTTACTTAATACAATAAGAAGTATTTATTTTCCTTTTTTTTCTTTAATTCCTCAACTACAAATCAATTCATTATAGATGATCCCTTATTATAACACAAGGCTAGGTAAGGAAAGGGTTATGATACACTTGCGTATATCACTTTCACTTAGATACTGATGTGCATATAGAGCGAAGAAAAGAAGTTAAAAAATGTTCAACCAATGGCATTAAAACAACAACATGTCGTCAGCTCATAACCAGTTTGACCTACCGACCATTTAAAAAAGAGTTAGATATGAGGAATATATTTTTTAATACCATCTTTCTAAATCCAAAACCTGTTTCGCGAATTTTTTGTGGTTTCTGAGATAATAAGCATTCAGTTTGCTCCATATCAACTATTTTAAAGTTTTGTTTTGCTCTACACGCCACAATTTGGCAATTACACCGAATTCTTCATATAAAAACGTACAAAATAAATTCATTCTTTCTTTGCTTCATTGCCGTAAGAAGTCTACGCAAAACGAATACAGATTTTTTTGAAGAGTTGTGTATTTCATGTAATTGTTTTTGATATCTTCATAATGTAATACACAAACATAGTGCGTGCTGGTTTTGAAATTGTTGTATTTCTGCATAATTGGACCATGGGCAAAGGCAAAATAAAATGACAACAAGAAAAAAATAGTTTAATAAAATAATAAACACATGCTAATAAATCGTCAGCTTATTATTAGTTTGGCGCATATCATGGTAAAGTTACCATGATATGAGCTGACAAAATATTAAACATTTCTAAAATTTATTAAACATATAAAAATGGAACTGTTTTTGTAAAATAAAACTAAATAAACGAAAAACAAAATCATCAATGCTGACTTTTTATTAGATTGTTAATATAGAAACTTTCATTTCAGCAAGTTACTTAATGCAGTAAGTATACGTATTTTCCAATTTTAATAAAATACTTCATTCGTGTAAGTTTACAAAAATTTATATTTTTCTTTAAAACATATCCCGGGGGGCTACTCTCTATTGCGATGCGAAAACAATTTCGATCCGAAAGCTAAATGTCAACTTGGTACTCTCTTAACAAACCAATAATGAGCTGACGATGTGGTGTAAATTTTTTACAAAACAGCAGTGTAAAAAAATACCATTGTTACCAAGCTGATAACCAGGGAAACCAAAAATATGCAATTGCATGTTTTTCTTTGTGTGATCAATGAAGGCATAAACAATATATTTATCCGTTTTAGAGTTTTGGCATCGATTTGTTAGTGCATATTTTACCGTTTGCAGTATTTTTGCATAATTAAGTTAAGTTTTAGCGCATATTTTGGCTTTTTGCGGCATATTTTAATAATTTTTTTTAAAAGAATGCAAGAGATTTCGCAGCAAAAAAATTTTATTTTTGCGAAATTTTGGCTTTTCTGTTTTAAATATCTATCTGTATACCCAACGTGTTGCTTCAATTTCGCCATCTATGTACATTTAATTTTTAATCGAAAATTGTAAGACAAAGGCAGGTTGTCTTTAAAGAAAAATGCTATTTTAAACTTTAGAATTTTATGTATAAGCAAAAATCAATTATATATGATCTTGGCGGTGTGTGTAATACATACAAATCTGAACCAATCTTTTAGTATACCGAACGATTTAGATTATCTTTTTAAAGTGACCTAACGATCCGTCTGGCTAGTTGCCTGTTTATGTTAATTTTGTGGGCATAGTACAAGATGCAACTTTGAAGATGATAATTTGATCAAATTTGCTAAGCACATTTTAACTGTACGAACGAAGTCTATGTAAATGGTAAGAATCGGTCTATAACTTATTCCCGATAAAAACTTCTTTCCAAATTAGACTCTTTGTGTCCGTAAACTATCTTATTATGCTGCTATTTAGATTCAATTATCCCCAAAAATATTTTACTGCAAATCAAATTATTTTCGAATCAGTTCACATTTGCCCAAAACTCTCATCTATTAAAAGCTTTAACTTCCTTTTAAATGTTAACATTAATAAAATCCCTTAAAATCCCTTTAAGATAAAAAATCTCATATGCATGTTAATATCTAGATAGTATTCGGCGCAAATAACTCTTATACGAATTTTAACCTCTTAACATAGCTTTGTTTTTTTTAGCCGATTTCTGCTAATCCTTTCCAAATAGGGTAAAATCTCAAAAATTCGTCTGTAAATCACTGATGGGATTTGTGCTGGAATTGTACCAAATTTGGTACAATCGAAACTTTATTGGTAGACTGGTACAATTCATCCTTTTTTGGTACAATTAAAAAAAAGACCCACGAAGTTTCATAATTTCTTTGAGATAGATTAACTAACGCTTCTCTTCAATAATACAAATTCTAATAACATGTCTCCAGCCCTGACCAGAACTCCCAAAAATTAAATTATTTTTAATTTATGTTCATGATGTTATGCAAACATATTAAGTACATATATACGTAAGTTTGTGTACTCGTATTCCTGTAGAAAGCCGGAAATCAAGTGTCTACAAATTGCCACTTTTGTCGATTGTTTTGGTGACACTATCAACCAAGCATCTACATTTTTGTCTGCCTTTGATAAAAAATAGAAATATATAAATTTTAGCTAATTCTTAATTTTTTATACCCACACCACAATAGTGTAGAGGGAGGGTATTATGCATCTGTGCTGATGTGTGAACACTAATGTAAATAGTAAACCGATCGCCTCAGAATCACTGTATGAGTCGAATTAATTATACCCCTCCATCCAGCTGGTTGTCTGTCCATGTACTGGTCACAATCTTCAAGGTAAATCGTTGAAATTTTGTATATACATACTTAGGTTTCAATTCATAAGGACAAAGCCGGAATCGGTTCCTAATATCCCTTGGGCGCCCTACAAACTTCTTTTCGGAACAGTATTTGTGCCTATAAACTATCTTATGACGTTGGTATTTAGATCAAATTTGTACCAGACTTACTTCCTTATAAATGTTGGTATTGATGTAAAACTTGTGCTGGTAGGTCAAAAATTTACCATTGATCCCATATAAGCCCTCTTTTTAAAATCAATTAAGGCCAAACAAATCGCATTTAGATGAAGATATTTTAATAATATTTGGCACAATAAGCAATCACATGAATCTAATTTTATTCTGGCGGGTTCATGATTGCCCATGGGTTCCATATAAGGTACACTACCGAAAATTATCTTTATATACTGTGGTGTAGGGTATTAAAAGCTTGGGCTTGACCGACTTTACTTTCATAATTGTTTTGTTTTTGTTATTATTGAATAAAAAAGTGTTATGAATTCTTACTATGTATGGTCTTTTATTTTATAGCGAAATTTTGGTACAATTTATGTCAATTTGGTACAATTTTGCCATTGAGATGGTTCAATTTAAGAATTTCAAGATCCCAACAGTGCTGTAAATACTATAGTGTTCGGGATTTACTGGTTATAATTTTAGGAGTGTTTTTTTTTTAAATAGAACTGTTATTAAATTGTTGAATATTTTGTTTTTAAACAAGCAATTTTTGAATTTTTTTGGGGCATATTTTGAACGATTTTTAGGCATACTTTCAAGTTTTTACTGCATATTTAATGCGCATAAACTTCTTTTTAGAGCATATTTCTGGTTTCCCTGCTGATAACAATCTCTTCTCCAATAGATAACGCACGGTTGTCATTATTAATTGCGTACATACTTATGTTGTCAAACTCACCTCATTGCTAGCAGTTAACAAATAAAAACGGCTGTAAATTTTAATAAGTGAATAACAAATTAGTAAGTAAATGAAAAAACTTATATATGGAAAGCGAAAAGAAACATTTAACGCATTAAACACATTCACCACAGCATGCTACACGACTACAAATGCTGCTAGGTGCAATTATAGTCGTGTAGTCAGCTACTGAATTATGTTGAAGACGGCAGCTACAATTGATAAAATATATATTTCAGTGGTGCCACTATCATTTTTTTTTTACTTTTAAAAAATGGAAAAACCTGCATAATTGCAGACTCTTATGCAATTTGAAATTTTTTTAAACTGATTTTGATATTTGTGGTGGCGTACTATTTCTTAGTGGGCCGCAAATTTGTAAGAAAACTGTAACGTTATCGGTCGATCGACTTGTGTGTACTTACTTTTGATTGTTCAAATACTTTTAAGGGCCATTATTACAACTTGCAATAGTTAAAAGTCGGATTTTGTTGGACCGATAAACAGCTTTGCATTATTACAAATTCCATTTTTATTGCTTTTATTTTCAATAATAATAATCACCCCTATCGCAAACACCTACTCCCATGAAAATATTTCCACATTATTTTATTTTGTATTGTGAATGATTCCCATGACAATTTTTTTGGGAATGAATTCCCAAACTTGAAAAATTTTCTATCGCCAATGTTTACTCCCGCGAGTATTTATACTAAATAAATTCCCAACAAGTGTTAATGTGAGCGAAAAGGGAACATGTAGATTTTAATTTGTATTCTAAGGTTGGACTAAATTAAATTGCTTTTTCATTTTATTGAAGGACTGTTAATAAAGAAAATGAAGATAAACACTATTCATTATTTATTTTATTATATTTTTATTAGTATTTTACTTTGTATATTTTTTCTTTCACAATGCAAGCACTAACAAGTTATTCACAATAGAGACTTTTGTTTATAAAGCACTGACAAATAATTCACAATAGACATTTGTATTCCCAAAATATTTGCGATACCGATTTGTTGGGGATGGGAATATTGCTTTGTTCCCATATAACAAATTCCCATAACATTCGCGATAGGGGTGAATATTTAATAGATGAAAACATAATAACTGAAGGTTTTATAATGCAAAACTATTTATCGGTCCGATAAAATCCGACTTTTAAATATTGGCAAGTTGTAATAATGGCCCTAAGAATATTTATAACAAATATTTTTCTATCTAGTAACACAATTATTTTATGTCCCTATGTAGAGTTCGTATTCATCATCCTTCCAAAAATCCTACTTACAGTTTTTTTTTAACTCCCATCTGTTTTGCAAGGGAAAAAGTAAAAAAATTTCATAAGAAATTTGTATTCATGATTGGGCTGATTTAGTTGAAAGAAATGTCCAGTTTTAATAATGTTTGCAATAGGTTGATCATTAAAAAAAAAAACATGTTCTTTGAACAACATTTAAAATAAAAATTCTTTTTTAAAAACGGTCATGTTTCAAAGACAACAGCGAAAACCTGAATAAGGTTTATTTATATATTGAGGGTGTTTTACGCGTTTACTCTGGAGTGCGTCACCTAAGTCATACTTTTAACCCCCCAACTTGATTTTTTCTCTTTTTTTCGATACGTTAGGGACGTTATTGCTTCCTCGGTCAACCCCTGTACGTGTATCTCTAACAAGTTTCTGAGCGATCCAACATGTTATTATTGCCAAGCTACTCCTTTAACGAAATAAAGAAGTTATGGGGTTTTGACCGAAATTGACCACTGTGCAGCAGATTAGTTAAGTAAAATGTTTATTTTACTTCAAAACGATTACAGGTTTATATGCAAAAACCTTTATTGTTATATTTTTCTATATTGATCAAAATACAAACATTTCTTTGTGACCAACACTTTTAAAAAATTTATTTAAAATAAATTTTATATCCAGAAATTCTTGAAACCGCAAAAATACTTAATAAAGGACATTTATTAAAAAAATTATTTAAATAAGACAAACAAAAGACCTTAACGGCATAATTAAGAAAACAAAGGCACATTAAAAACAAAACTAAAGTATTGTTAATTACTTCAATAAATGAAAATATGGTATTGTAAAATAACTAGATTAAACAACAACTGTTTTTTTTTGTGAAATATACAATTTAAATGGATCAAAAAATTCTTTATAAATTACTTTGTATTAAGTTAACCCAAATGAAAAAATTGCTATGAAAAAATTATGCACAATATTCATCCCTTTTATGAAAATCAACGTCGACGGCAACGAAATAATCACCCTTATCGTGGTTGGTGAATTTTAAATACGACTGCGACGGTTTTGTAATAGATAAAAGAAAATAAGTTCTTTAATCTATTACCAAACAGTCGCACGGTAAGGGTGAAAAATTGTATTTTCTTAGTCGTCATTGACAACAATCGATCATTATTGACAATCACTTGGTATTTTCTATTGCACTTTTAAGTCGACGTTGAGTAGAATTGAGTCTTTTTTTAGTCGACAGGAAATTTTGCGACGACTCTAATGACAATTAGGCCCCTGAGTTGAGTTGTAATTTCTTATTTTTTGTATTATGATTTACAACTTTGCTATATTGCGGTGTACAAAAACATAACAAAAATTACAACTGATAACAACAAGTTGTCTTAACTCAGTTGAGTTGTAAACCGTAATAGGGCCTTAATTTAGTTTACAAAAAGTAAATATGTATATACAGGGTGGCGCATAATGCATGTTATAACTTAATAAGTTAATAAAGTTTTTGTTTACGTTTTTTTTTTTTTTAATAAACTTTAAGAAACTTGGGAAATTTATAGTGGAAGGAATCGGCCACAAACAAAGAACCAAAGTTGTTAAAAATCATATCGAACAAAAAGTGATGAGGCTCATTTTCTCCTCAATGGTCGCCTCAATAAAAATAAAGGCACCCAAACTGCAAGAATAATTGTTGAACATCAAATGCATACACTTAGATGCACAGTATGGTGTGAATTAAATTCAGAAAAGATCATTGGACCATATTTTTCCGAAAACGACAAACAAGTTGCGGTTAATGTGAATGACATTTAATATCGGGCAATGACTAAAAATTGTTAAAGGCCCGAGGTAGAAAACAATCCAGAATAGTGTTTCCAACAAGATGGAGCCGTCCAACTATTGTTCTTTTTTTACGATCATTATGTTACTTTTGCACCATCCTATGCATACGTATGTGTTTAAAATACATAAAATACATTTTAGACTTCCACCAAATGCCCATTAGGAAGTAACGCGTAAATAAGTAACGCCGTCAGGATGAATACTTAACGTTTAGTTTTCCAAAATCAAACTTTAATTTTTATTTTAAATTCATTTATTAAAAAAAAACAAAAACTAAACCTCAGAAGATAAAGTAATTGAGAGATGGATTTTTTTTTGTCAGATTTTCAATAAATATTCGACATAGACACAACATTCTTAGAAAATACAAAATTAACGTCAAGTTATGTAGACGTTGACTTGATGTGACAACTTAAAATTCACGTCGACATCGACTTATATAATATAGAAGTGATTATTTATTATCTACTGATAAGCGTAATACCATGATTTGCGATGTTGTTGATGACGACCGAATAATTGTTCACTTTCATGACAGCAGAAACATGAAAATTTGTCGGTGTTTTCACAGGCTAATGACACTGAAACACTCGTGCGACGATTAATAACACTTGTATTATCATACATTATTATATCTTTTTTAGTTTATCTTTAGTTTTAGTTAAAAAAAAACAAACAAAAATAATTGTATTTGTAAATTTTTCTTTTAACAAATTAATGAGTTTTTTAGTAATTCTTCATATGAATGTACAAATTTTAGTATACTTTGCATGTGTATATTTAGGATTTCTTTTTTCACTTTACATTTCCATTGAACCTTAATTCATCACGTTTAAAGAACAACTGACTGATTAGAAAATGAGTGTACCAACGAGTAAAAATAATAAAAACAACACTCCAGTTCAATCATAAGGAATACGACAATAATAATAAATATTAAACTTTAAAATTATATGAATATATGCGTGTATATGTGCAGACATAAATGACTTTGTGCAATTGTATATGTGAAGATATATTTTTTGTATTCAAAATGTTTATGAGTAAACAGAGAGCGTCGCAATCTTATTTTAGTCATACTTAGTGTACACGTAAAAAACTTAAAGCTGTTTGCAAAAAAAGTTTGAAGTTTATTTAAAACAATAATAACTTGCTGGTTAGAGCAATATAAAATTTAATAGCAAATATGTTTTTTGAAAAAAAACCAAATTAAAACACAGTACAATATAAAAAATAAAAATTCGGATTTGAGAAATATTTGACGAAATGCCCAAATCAATAGAATAATTTCGTTCTCTTGACGTATTAGAATTAACAAAAATATTGATTAAATATACCCAACTCCGTTGAGTTGTAATTTTTTAATTTTTGTAATATGGTTTACAACTTTGCTGTATTGCGGTGTACAAAAACATAACACAAATTACAACTGATCACAACCAGTTGTCTTAATTAAAACTCAACTGAATATTGTGGAGATAGTAATAAGTCACTTGCAAATATACTTGTAACTCATTTCTTGATAATGATATCCGATGGATATCGAAATATTGGAACAAATAATTTAATAAATAATAAATATATTTTTTAAAAATTATTGGCTTCGAGCTCGAAAAAACTTTTTATTTTAATTAAAAAAAAGGTCGAAAAAATAATAAGATTTAATTAAATTTCTTAAAACATTTATATTTTCTATTTTAATTTTAAATTGTAAGAAAATGTTACTACATAGTTAGTAAAAATAAAAATAAAGCGTGGGAATATGCAAGATCACTTGCAATCGCAAATCTTATGCGAGATCCGCGAGCGAGAAAAAACCAAAATATATAAATTGAAATACAATATAACAAACTTTCTTAAAGTGTACTCGACCGAACTGCTTACATGAATACATATGTGTATACCATCTGTTTTAAAATGTAAATAATTTTACGTGTTATTTTTATCGCAAATCGAGCGTGAAAATAAAGTAGTTTAATTAAATATTTGTTAAGCTATAAATCAATGTACCTAAAATTTTGTTATTTTTAAATAAATTTAAATAAAATTATAGCACCATAAACAGTTTTGATAAGAAAAATTCGAAAATGGTTGATATTCATTTAAAATTTCCACCGTGTAACATGAAATCCGTGCTATTAAGCACTTAGTATTCAAATTTAGATTTATATATATGCACTTATTGAATGTATATATTTTTTTTTGTAATAATGGCTGTTAAATATTTTATTGAAAATATTAGACATTAACCAAATGTGTAATTACCCAAACATTATTTTCACAATTATTTTTTAAGGTTTTTTTTTTTAACACAATACTTTGGATGAGTAATATTTTGTATTGAAACTTATCAGAAATGTGACCAGTACGAATTTAAAAACACCAATAACAAAGATAACAATGCTGTTTATTACGCGAAATGCTCATTACGTATTCTTTCCCGCCTCGGCTATCGTACAATATCGAGAATATGATACTCGCTCACAGTTTTCTTATAAGGGAACGAAGAAGAAAATGAAAATATTTGAAATCTGAGTATAATACTGAAACTACTTACAATAATACTTATTTTAATAAAGAATTATATCCAATTTAAAGCAATTTATGTGCACATTTAATAATAAACAATAAACAGTGAAATTATTTTTTATTCATTGGTTTCAGGGGCGAAATTTATATTAAAATACACATAGTTGGGAGGAATGACTAAATATATAGTACAAATGCTTAAATTATATCAATTGCAACAGTAAAAAATTTTTCAAGAAGTAGTTTTGTGTATGTAACAAAATTAGTTATGTACAAGGGCGGTCCCAAAATCAGCCGACTTAACAAAGAAAACACAACAAAATCAGGAATTTCTCAACGTAATCTCTTTTTGGCTGTATACGTTTTTCCTAGCAACATTTAATAGCTTCTACACCCTAATTATAGTAAGAACTGTCTAGCTCCTTTAAATAGCCTTCTACCGTAGACTTTACATTTTTATTGGTTTGTGCCGGTTCACACACGTCAAGTTTGACTCGTTAAGTTTTAAGTTTTTAGGGAAAAGAGAATGCCATTTCTTTTCCCCTCTCTCCTAAAAACATAAAACTTTACGAGTCAAACTTGACGTGTGTGAACCAGTATTAATAGAAAATAATCCAAGGGAGCCTAATGTGGCGAATAAGGTGCGCGATCACTGTTGCCAATTTAGCTATTTTCTTATCAAATCAAGCGATTTTTAATCAAATTTGCGGGAAAAATGTTGATTAAGCTATAAGCGTGAAATCTAGCGATTTCGTACAGTTTTTATAAATTTTTTGACAACGTTTTTAAAGATTTGATGCAAAATAAACCAAGGCGAATAAAACTTTAAGATGGCATTGAAAACACAGCTAAATTACTTTGTGTCATACTTAAAGAAAGGAAAGCCAAAAGTTGCTTATGTTTTTGACATATTGACTAAAAGAAACAATAAAAACACTATGTTACATTAGGGTGGTCGTTAACTGTATGGAGCATATTTGATTTCTTTTTTTCCATGCTCTAACCCCCCAATTCGGTGGGTATTGATAAAAAACGACACCACAAAAAGTTTTAGGACAATCGGCGAAGGATAAACCCTCACGTCCCTCACGTCCGCCAAAATTTCAGAAAATCGTTAAGTCCGACTTTTATTCCTTATAACTTGGAAAATATTAATTTTACATAAAAATCGTTTACAAAGAAGTTGTTATTAGTGAAGTTTTCAACAACTTTTGTCTTAATAAGTTTTCTCTAAATCTCATAATTAACAAAAGGAAACAAAAAAAAAAGAACAAACAGAAGCATTGATGCAAATTTTTTCTTTAGAAATATTTGTCTTATACAAGTGAATTCAGCTTAAATATTTGCGTTTGTGTGCGTTTGCCTAAAAAAAAAAAAAATATTCAAACACATATAATTTGTTTCTGCCATACCTACCCGCTTTCTCCATATCTTAAGGTTGCTCCCATACAAAATTGTCAATACAGGCTAGAAATATATTGAAGAAAAAGGCCTATAACTGCCAAGGCATCGCCCCTAGGGACATACTTGCCATATATCTCCACCCCTTAGGGGTGCTCCTATACAAATATTGCAGTTTAATGAAAATCTTAAATTTGGCCCCTGCAGCGCCTTGAATGCTCCTAGATGAGTTAAATGTATGACCGATCCTACTTTATTTTTTATCACCATCATTAATTTTTAACATACCTACTCGCTATCTCTATTCCTTAAGGGGGCTCCCATACAAAATTTTCAATACAGACTAGAAATATATTGAAGAAAAAGCCCAAAAACTACAAAGGAATCGCCCCTAGGAAGATAAAATGTATGACGGACCTCCATTAGTTTTTGGTTTTTTAGCATTTTCCAAAAACATACTTGCCCTTTTATCTCCACTTTTTAGGGAGGCTCCCATACAAATATTGCGTTTTATGATATTCTTAAATTTAATGGAAATTTTTCGTCTTTTGTGAAAAAAATCAAAAGTTTTGAACAGATTTTAATCACTTATGGCTTTTTTTGTTTGCAAATTTGGGTTTTATATGTCTAAAAAAATTATTAGCACACCTGCATCTTAAAATTTTTTAGAGAACAAACATTTTGAAATTATTTTTAAAAATTATGTTTCTAAAATGACCTTTAAGCTTAGCGTTAATTTTAATGCGGAATTTCGATTTTTTTAAGTTTATTCAATAATAAACCGTTTTTGAGTAACGCGAATATATGTTGTGGAACCTCCTTCATTTTCGAAATTACGGTATAACTCGAAAACAAGTGCTAACCTAAAGAAAAAAACGGCTACCGCCACTGGATTCAGCGTACCCGAATTAGGTTAAAACACCAGGTTCCCGGCTGGACGGTTTTTTTTTAAATAAATAATAAAAATATTTTTCAACAAAATTAAAGATACGCGATTCACAGAAAAAAATTAGATTTTTATTTTGTTTAAGGAGAGATTAAGTAAAAACTTGTTAAGATCCATTCTACAAAATTAATATTTTCTAAGTTATGAAACATAAAAGTCAGATTTCATGTAAAAATATAATTTTTCTCAAACTTTGGTGGGCGTGAGGAACGGCTTAGCCTTCGCCGATCGTTCAAAATTTTTTTTGCGCTGTTTTTTTATCAATACCTACCAAATTAGCTGGTGAGACCTAAAGACATTCAACTTATGATTTTAACGGTCACCCTAATGTTACATTGTAAACAGCCGTAGACAATTTTTATTTCATTGTAATTAACAATTAAGGACTTTTAATTTATTTATCAAATTATAAAAAAAGGCTGTATAAGTTAAAAATTGTCACCCCCATTATGAAAGTCGACGTCGATACGAGTCGACGGAACCGGAACAGTTAATGTATTTTCTGACTCGTTATTGACAATAATCGATTACTGTTGACAGTCACTTAATATTTTCTAATGCGCTTTTAAGCCGACGTCGAGTACAATTGTCTCTGTTTTAGTCGACAGGATGAAGAAATGAAGTTAAAGAAATTTTAAATAGAATGTAAACATATTTATTAAATACGTTTGAAATTTTTTTTAGTAAATTGAAAGCGAAAATTAGGAATAGTTTGCTAAAATAGCGAAAATTTTTAATGTAAAACAAGGCATAAAATAAATTAAAAGTTATAACAATAATAAGGAATGGCAAAAATTCGGTAAAAATTGCTAAATTAACGGAAATTCGGAAAAATTTGCTGGCAGCGGCATGATAGCAAGTCTTTATTCATAATCGTTAAATCTGAAAAGAATCAGAAAACTTACAGTAAAAAATAGATCTTATCGAGAACATGGCAAAAATTCGCGAAAAATTTAAAATCGGAAACAAACTCTAAAATTTATTTCAAATCGTTTTAAAAATCAAATTTCGGAAAAAATACAAATAGCGTTAAAAAATTTGCTATTTTTAGGGATTTTTCTTGTCAGACTTTCGATAGCTTGTCGACGTCGACAGAACTTTCTTATAATATACCATATAAAAATCAAAGAGATGTAACCGTCTACTTAATGTGACAACAATTAAAAAATTAATGTTGACATCGACAACGACTTACATAATAGGGTATTATTAAAAAAAAAATTATCGAGGAAGTGCTGGAAATCGAAATCGTTATTATAAATTTGTACACCTTCAGAGAGGTAGAGATTTTGCAAAAATAGTATGTAGTAACTGGAAATTTTTTTTCATTATACCCATCACCGAAGGTAAAAGGGTATATGGGCAAATCCCAGAAACAGTCCACCAACTAAAAATTGTTCAAATTAATTTTTTTTAATGAAATATAAGACTAGATGTATAATTTAATTTTTATATTAAAAAAACATGTATTTCGATGATCAATTATACAATAATTCTTGCCAAATCCTACCCAACCCCTGATCTATTAATATTCAGGTATGTGATTGAAATCGATTTCGTCGTCCAAACTTTTTGAAATCGTCAAAACATGTGATATGGTAACATGCGTCGAATTAATGTATCGATTTCATATTCCATTTTGTTTCATTAAAAATAAAGTGTTTTTACCATGTGAAGAATTTCGATAATACCAGTTTAAATTCGATTTTAAATCGTCTTATTTTATATTACCGAAATGCGATGATGTGTACCAAAAATTTATGTAATACGTTGTTGAAAATAGTAAAAAGCAATTTTTTATTTTAAGCATATGTATGGAGGGGAACGCATAAGAGCCATCTCCAAGAAGATACTTTAGTTTAGTACATGGAAACTGATCTGATGTTTTAATAATAGATACATATGCAAGTACGTACATATATAAAAAGTATCGTAAAATAATCAGGTTTTTTTCTATTAGATGTAATCAAGCATTACATTTACGAGCAGGTCCTTATGTTTGGATCTTAAACTAACTTTATATAAAGACCTGTTCATTAGTGTAATACTGAATTGCATCTGATGGATATACATAATTACTTTGCGGTGCTTTTTGACTGCATAAATGCCGTAAATGCTCCACATCATGCTCCTCATGCATCATAAATTAATGTACTGCGTATTTGCCATTTGCTTGCACATCATCATCTTAACCAGAAAAATTATTATATGGTATTAGGAGTGGCGTGACTGGAAAACCTGTATTAAGAAGAAAATTGCAACTAACAATATTAACTGGAGGAGGTCCTTATGATCAAATATATATTTAAAGAAAAGAGAAAGTTGTTGGTTAAATATGTGGACTATACACGGCCGACGGAATAAAATTCCAACGGCAATAAAAGCTTGGTTTAACTGATGATCCATTAAGATCGAAAACTTACTTGGCAAAAGAAATTCAAATATGTCTATAACATCCCAAGTACATCTAAGAGATACGCCAGAAAATTTCAAGGAAATATTTACATAAATTTAAAGCAATTTTTTCTTAATTAAATTTATAAAATAATGTTGATAAAAATAAAATTTTCTTTAAATATTTTACAAATGTCATTCACATGTTGCAATAAAAAGTTGTGATATGTGGAAACGAAACAATCGTAGAACATGAAATCGATCGAAATCTATCACAGGTAAGGCGATTTAAAAAAAAGATTTACTTTTTAAATCGATCGAATTTCATCACATACCTGATTATACATGAATTAAACATTATTTTAGATGCTTTATGGGCTTTAAAAAACACTAACAGCAGACTCATAAAAATATAAATTTCGGTAAAAAAAAATTGATATTTGTTAATAATCACAAAATTAGTTTGAGAAATGTAATTCATAAAAATATAAACAGCTTTGTTAAAATAAATAAAATTGGGTTTATATACTAAACAAGTGATTTAAGAATTCTCTAATATTCAGCTTTCTTTTAGGAATTAGTTGTTGTATACCTTATGATACAAAATTTGCTAAAAATTAGGAAAACACACTACAACTTTTAAAGTTACTTCCACTTTTTGTTAAAATCCGGTTGTCCGTCTGCCCGTCCGTCCGTTTGTCTGTCTGTTGAAATGCTTTTTCCGAAGTCCCCGTATATGATGGTATATCTGGTTGGTATATCTTTCTGTCAGGAATTCTTATTATAATTTTGCTATTGAAATTCAGCCAGATCGGTCCAAAAATGGCTGAGATATGAGCAACAAATTGCGACTACCTCTAATTTATTCCAAAAATCCCTTGTTGTTGTTGTATTTTTATTACTTTTTTTTCTGTATATCTGGAGAACGGCAAGAGCCAAAGTAAGGTTCACACATTTAGGTTATCAATACACAGCATCCCACAAAATGTGGGCTGTAATTTCTTAAGTAATACCCTGTTTTTGACCCATGGGCCATGACCAATCAAGGTCGCCAAGACAGAATTATTATTATTTTTATTAAATTCCCATAGTTCCTAGCTGGAACATAGTGCCTCAGAACAGAATTACGCTATGAGGTTAATAATCATTTAAAAGTTGTCTTAATCTTTTGAACCTTCTTTTATGCGTATAACTGAACATAATAGTTCTGTTTTCATTCTAGTTCACAGCAAGGTCTATCCAATAGGTCTAAAAGGAGGTTGCCTCGCTGCATTTTCTGAATAGCTGATAGTTTTTTGTCCCAATGCCTGAGAAAACAATCATTTGCTTCTGTAAAGCCGGACAATGAATTTTGTAGTGTGTCGAAATTATTAATGATCAGAAAACCAGACTTCGCTCTAAGCATCACATACAAATAGCAAATAATTGCAATTGATATTCCGGAATAATGCCCGTAATTTCTACAAAAAGAATTCTAGCTGTGTATAGAAATCTATGGTGTAAAAGCTGCCATATTTTAGAAGAAAACTGAAGGTTAAAACACGTTGGCCAGACGTTGCTTAAAATATGTAAATTTAACTGTTAGGTACGAACACGATCAGCTTTATTTTTGTAGAAATTACGGGCATAAGTATAGAAGACAAAAGTTCCAGAATTCAAACGGGCATTACTGAGTGCTGGCATTGCTCTTATTTTATTATAGGGAAAATAATAATTTTTAAAAGTATTTAAAAGCTTTGACCAATTTATATAAGTATTGCATGCCACACTTATAGCAGTTTTTTTTTAAATTTTTTACAAATAACATTTATTCAAATTTAATGATAAACCAAATGGTTGCGAAAACTTTTATATGATTTAAAAAAAAATGCTTAATAATTATTAAAATGTGCTAAATTAGCACTTTTTCGAAGTTCTTAGTGCAAATTCAGCAAAAAATGAGATAAATCTAGCATAAGGCAGTTACCCTGGGGCAATGCAATAGTTGTTGATGTTTCAATCGAGGGTTATGGGTTCTTTGAGACCAGCAACGGCAGTTTTGCTTGCTGACGTGGCCGTTTAAGTGAAAATGAACTTTGAACAAAATTGTCCGATGCTCACTCGACCACTGCGACATCATGACTGACAAATCTGCACAATCGATAATTCAAACGGCGCACAGTGCGAAATTCAGGAAGTTTAGCGGAACTTTATTAAATTTTTTAAATACATAAAATGCATAAGATTACTCATTATTGCGGTTGATTAATATCCCACCTCAAAAACCTCATACTCAGTTTGGGGATTTACCCTGCGAAAGAACTCCAAAATACACCTGAAAGTTGCATTTCTTATTCAATTATACTTTTTGCATACAGATAGATTTTCGATTTGTTTCAGTTAATAGAGTGGTACATACAAACGGCAGTGCAGTAGGCCATGATTTTTACATAATTTATTTTATGAGAAAATTGTCAATTATTGGCATTTAAATAATTCCAAAATCGTTTCGTATTCGTGTGTGATTTGTCCGTTAAAAAAGTGATTTTTAAGAAGTAAGTAAATTTAGTTTTTTAACTTCGTTGGAGACTTTAAAAGGTGATACCGCATAATACCATCTTAAAACCCACAACATTTTAAAGGTATGTTTTTCCTCTATTGGGAACACAAAATATCTTCTGCGATATTTTGCGATCTTCTTTTAAATTAAACTTTTTCCAGAATGACTTTGCAAATTTCATATAACTGCATTTTCTAAAAGTGGAAGGAAGAACCGACATGGGACGCTCTGTGCAGTTTAAAGGCACCTGTTCGTGCGCTAGTTTGTAAAATACAAAAAAGGTGGTGGGAATCCAGTCGAAATTTAGCATAATTTCTAAAAAAAAATGCACATTAATTTTTATTAAAAATTTAAAAAAATCACAAATAGAACTGGTTTACTAGTTTAAATAATTAAGTTCCGCTAAACTCAAGAAATTTTGCACTGTGCGGCGCCACCCTCCCTCCGCTCCGTTTATTACTTTTTGAAAAATTCGTATTAAAAAATTTAAATTTGCCACCAGACACCCTGTGTATGCCCTGCATGTCATGCAGACACCTAACATATTAAATATGCTGATAGAGGCATTTTTTATTATTTTTAAGCACATTTGGTGATTCCACGTATCGTTTGGAAAAAGCTTTTAAAATATGCTGTCGTAATAGGGTGGACTTTATTGAAATCAATAACAATTGGTTTGGCGTTGTAAGCCGAGAATAATGTGTTGCTTTTTAAATGCTGTTTTACTTTAATAATCTTTTATAGTAGTATGTTGTGCATCGATTTTATCCAATACACTTTAATTGATTTCAAGGGTTTCCAAAACATAACACAATACTTCAATTTGCCGCCATATGTGCAGTTAAGTATCGTGAAACCCCTAAAACAACAATGTAACTGCTTACAACTCGTGTAGACTGCTGTTGTCGATATTTTGTTTTTGTTAAAATATTTGTTCGCCTACAATGTATAACTTCAATAACAGCATTGCAAAATTAATGAACGCCACCTTGATTGTTGTTATTGCTTGTTTTCCCACATCAAAGAAAATGGACAAATTATTCTGCCAACGTTTTGTTCTTGTGCAAACAAAAAATTGCTTGTCAAGACAGGCAGTAACGGACATGCAAAGTGAAGATGGTTGTATGGATTATTGAACATAGTGATATTGCCAGGATTAAAATCTAATTTTCCAAAATGCTATTTTAGTATAATTTCTTTGTAAGAAACTTTAAACAAATTTACCATGTCAAAAAACTGCGTCCTTAACGTGTCACTGTTTGGTGCGGATTTTTACAGAAGGCATTATTGAGCTTTAATTGCTAGAAAATGAGGCTGATTACAGAGTTCTTTCTACCGAAATTAGATGATATTGATATAAACACAATTGGGGAATTCAAACGGCATTCATAGTCATGTTTTACAATAATAACCCGAAAAAATGATTTGAGTCAGCTCATGAACAAAAAATAATTATAAATATTTGCTATCAGAATGTCAAGAACAAGTGTATTAAAATAATAGCTGGTTATACAAGAAATATATATTGGACGTTGCAATAACTGACTTTAGCAGTGTTGCCATAACTGTTTGATGAGAATATGCTAAATCGTAAAATAAAGAAATCTATATATATCTATATATTTGGGGGATTCACAAGGTGTCATAAAGTCATAAGTCTTAAAATAATAACATGAAAAAATACGACTGTTGTGAACAACCCGTCATATTTTAGAGTGCTATTTTGAATTTAAATCAGCTAATTTAAAACAAATATAAGAAATAAATTTTTACCTAAAATCAAAATATTTTTTAATTATAATCCATGAATTAATAAACTAAATTAAATCCTTCCTGACTATTTTACATTTTTCAGATGAAAACCACAAATAAATTTCACGTTGTTTGTTTACCAAACAGCAGAGTCCTAAGCCGATCAAATTTGACGCCGCAATTGATTTGTTTCAAAAATTGCTAGCCGAAGGTTAAAATCGAATGTTAGCCGGATAAAACTATACCATCAACGGTGACGGCTACACAAACTAATGCGGCTACGCTCAGCCGCTCAGCGCAGGTCTCTTCTGATTGATTACGACAGCTCAATAAACATAGCAAGCAAAGTTCTATTAATTTAAGACACTTTTTGTTTACAAAGCAACAACAATATTTTTAAGCCATTGTAAAATGTTAGAATATTACGACACTATAACATGATAGCACACCTTGTGAATACCCCAATTATATCATGCTAAAAGATGCTATACTTTAAGAAAAAATAAATATGTATGCAAAAAACCGCAACATTTTTTTTAAAAATTCAGATTTTCTAAAAAGTAAAAATATGCTAAAAAATTTGCTTTCGAAGGAGGAAATATGATAAAAGGCAGTAAGCATATTTTTCCAAAAAAATTCCAAAACTTAACTCAAGTAAGTATGAAAAAAAACTGTGTGTTTAAAATATAATGAACCTATCTGTAGGCGATGAAGACGAGAAAGAACAAACTAATGAAATATTTTTAATAAACGTTACTAGTTTGCCCACTAACCGCGAAAGCGTCCATTTTGGAGTCTCACGGCCGTATTTATAACGAAAAGTTGGCATGAAGTTAGCACACAGTTTATTTATAATACAATCACCAAACTCTGGCTGACGATTTGCAAAACTCTTGTTTACGAGCTGCCAACTGTTTGACAACTTATAAAAATAGCTGTTTAATGTCAAATAATTTTTATAAGCAAAAGAAACAAGGAATTTGTGTATATTCAGGACTTTATAAAAGACGATCCTTTGTTCAACACAAGCCCAAAAACAGCACAGCTTCCAAAGGATATAGATACATTTAAAAATACATAATTTACATATCAATGGCGGCGGCTTGTAAATATTACCATTTCGGCCATTGGGCTCAGATTTCACCTGTGTAGTTATGACACAACAATAGACACATAAAAAGTCTTATTACTTAAGAACTTTTTTGTTTAAAACACAACAAGTATTTGTTAAACTATTGCCAAATATTAGGTTATATATGTATATAGCAAAATTGGTTTTAGATATTGGTAGTTAAGTACCCTTATAGACCTTGTAAATCTTCTTAATGTAGTTAAAGTACCAATATTTACTAAACTGTGGTTTAAAAAAATTACACGACAAACTCTAGTAAAAAGTGTGTTAAACTCACCAGAATAAAACAGTTAATCGTTTTGCATTCCAAGTGACGAAACCCAAAACAAAAGTAAGCTGTTACATTAGTTTACAATACATACGACGACACTCACGCTTTTTAGTATAAAATCGTAGTAATTATAAGAAAGTTATAAACTTAAGACAATGGGTGAAAACAGCTTATATAAATTGATAGCACATAGTTTGAATAACTTAAAGGGTGGCCCATTCATAATGCACGATGTTAATTCTGAGTCACCCTTAACGTCAAGCTTTGTGCCCAACTTATTTTTACATTTCTTTGTTTCAGTGTTTGACAAATTCAACCATGTCTACAAGCAGCGCGTTAAGACTATTAAAGCCTTTTAACCCTAAAATAACCCTCAAAAAAACATATGTACGTTAGTTACCCTCGTGTGTGGTTTTTCACACATATGCAATGTCTGTCTACTTTGCTCTGGCGCCATAGTTCGTTTGTAATCAAAGTCATGATTTACGTAACATTAATGATGTATCAATAACAAACCATACAAATCTTATATAAGCACTCACTTTATACAACATACATTGCATGCAGTTCGCAACAATATCAAAAATATTCACACTTGCCGGCAGACAAGCGAAGCTCTGCTCTTGTCTGCAGGAAAGAAACTAGAGTCTCTGGCGGGAATCGAACCCGCAAGCCCGGCACTGATAGACTAGCTCACTACCAGCTAGCCTACCGGTGAACTCAATTCGTTACACACAGTCTACATCAGACATGAAATGCTTAACTCTAACAGTAACATGATGTTAGTGTTAAGCGCCGGTTCGCACACGTCAAGTTTGACTCGTCAAGTCTTGAGTTTTTAGGAGAGAGGGGAAAATAAATGGCATTCTCTTTTCCCTTCTCTCCTTAAAGCTCAAGACTTGACGAGTCAAATTGGACGTGTGTGAACCGGTACTATGTATAGACTCATTATGTTAGAGGTTTTCTCATGTTATAACATGGTTGTTAATGCAAATGTTTAAACAACGCTTTTATAACATCATGTTATAACAGCAAATCATGTCTGTTGTAGACGTGGAGTGAACAAGCAGAATAGGCGCATTTGGGCAAATATGAATCCACGAGTGATTTTTAAATAGTCGATGTATCCACAGAGTGACTGTTTGGTGCGGTTTATGGGCTGGCGACATCATCGGGCCATACTTCTTCGAAAAAGAGGTCGGCCAAGCAGTTACCGTGAACGGTGTTTGCTATTGCGAAATGATAACGGACTTCTTGTTGCCAGAGATTGAGGATATGGACCTACTAGATGATATGTGGTTTTAACAGGATGGTGCACCGTTAAACGGTACATCAACCAAATTTAGCCACATTTGAGCAAAATGGTCATGGAAAATTTAGATTCATGTGCCAAAATAGACGTGGAAGACACTTGCCGAATGTGATATTAATAAATAACCTTTGCTACGTCCTTTTGATATTATGAACCAACTTAGTACATTCACAAGAAAATACATTTAGCCCATCCCGTTAATCGTTTTTTAAGTACATAAAGCGAATAGCGAAAGGTCAAACATGTATGGAGAAAAATAAGAAGCAGTATCGGTGGTGTGACTTTTAAAGATATGTATCTAAAAACTTTCAATTACATAAGAAGTGATTTGAAAAAACAATTTACTTCGTTTAAAATCGTTACAAATAATCGAAAAGGAAAGGAGATTGGATTTTATATAAACTAAAGCCGAACACGTCGAACGTCAATTTTGCATATTGTGAGCTCATTATTGGTTTGACCTACCGGACTTGTTTTTTTTAAATTTACCCACTTACAACTACATTAAGAGTTGACAAAATAATCAACCAAGTCGGGGATGCAAGAAAAGATAAACTCACTGTTTATTGTTGTTGTTTCTGTTTAAGCTTTGATATTGTAACAGGTAAAACTGAGGTTTGCAATTCTTATACGCTTAACGGTATTATTTGGTTTATTATCTTTAGTTTTTCTAAAATCTTTGGATGAAGTTTCCTGACGATCTGGCCTAAGCTACCAGTGAAATGAGCATAGGAATATCTTATCCCATCAACAATAAATTTCAGTTATATGAAATGGGAATTTAGCACATTTAAACGAAACCTCGCTAATTAAATTTTGAATCCAAAGAAAAACATTGATAGGGTATAAATATTTTGAAAACCTTCTTTTTGCATCTAAACCCTGTTTTTATGGTTTCTAAGATGTTAAGTATTAATTTGGCTCCATTTCAACTATTTTATAGTTTTATTTAGTATTGTTTTGCTCTACACGCCACTGTTTGGCGAATGCAGCAAATTCCTCTTGCTTTGATCATTGCCTTAAAAAAAGTAGTTAAAGCAAGAGCAAAATAAAATGTCAACTACTCAATGCAGCACAAAAAGCTACTTTTTAAAAAATTACTCTAACTTTCAATAAAATACTATAAACTCCTTAGTTCGTTTAAGAACGTGCACAATAATTTAAATTTTTCTACAAATTATGAGCAAATGTGAAGCAGTGGGGGAAATACAAAACAAATTTCAGGTATATTTTCAGGTATAACTTCATCACTGTCTTTTTCCTCTACTACGACTCTGCCAAATATTCGCCAAACCAGTAATGAGCTGACGATATGTTTTATATTGTTTAGTAGCTGCTGATGAAGAATGGATAAATGGTGGGAGAAAAAAGTTATTAATTTGTACCTCCACATAATTATTTTCATGTATAAAGCACATTTTTTTCATCAAAACTATATTTTTTTTTTGCAAAATGTCACATCACTTTTGTTCAGTGTAGGTACTGTACGTTCAATTTATTACATTCTTATAAACATATCTAAACAATGTATAAGAATATTAAATATAATATGTATTTATAAAATAAGGACAACAACTTACCCTCCAAGACCTCTTCTTTTAGTGGACGATGTAAGAGAATCTGGTTTACTACGATTGTTGGCTAGAAAAAACACATAAATCAATCATTTTTTGTTCGCTATTTGTTTTTTTACTTAAGCATATGGTAATGTTTATCAAAAGTTTTTTTGTTAAACAAAACAACAAAAAGTAAAAAAATATACTCACTTTGGTCTTGTATGACATCACCTTTATCTTTACGAGTTGAGCTTGTCTTCTGAGAACCAGGTGGTGGTTTAAGTATAGACACTGGCACTAAGCCCTCCTGTACAGCCGCATCATCACTCTGTGGATTTAAACGGACCACACAGAAATCTGGTTCATTTGCTGTAGGCGGTTCAACAATTTCCACTTGTTGTCCTTTACTGACACTTAGTTCATTCGAGCCAGGCGAAGCAATGTAATCGGATATAACCCAGGTAGCTTCATGTGTGCCAATCTTAAATGGAATTAAAAAAAAAAGAAATCGATAAGAATTTATAAAAATAATTTTACCTAATTTATTTATCGCTCTAATGAATTTATTTGTTAATATTTGTTGCTGTTGTTGATGTTTGTATGAGGACAGACACACAAACAAACATACGAACAGGCAAATATTCTAATGCCAATCCTTTCTATACGTCGTTATATCCACCATGGTTTTGCTATATTATTATACACAATAACTCTTGTTTGTTTTCTGTTAACGAGTGAGTACACATTCGTTTACAAATTTTTCAAAGAACATTTATTGATTTTCTATTGGTCGTTTGTTTACCAGGTCATCGATTAGAAGTGGTACAGTGGGACTTATTTAAAATATGTGTATATGTATGTTTTAAACTTGTATACATATAAACGTAAAGTTAAAATGCAATTTAAACCTTTTTAATTAATTGTAGAATTTTAAACATATTTTAAATTTATTAAAAATAAAACGATTTATTATTTTTCAAGATATGTATATGGCGGTGAACTTGTTATAAATCCATAATAATCTGGAATTTCATCTAAATTCTAGATTTTCTAAAAAGGTGCTTATTAAAATATAAGATGGATTATCATCTTTGTCTGAAGTGAATAAATATTTTAACAACCACTCTTTATGCTTCCTTTAAATATAATAAACCATCCGCTCTAAGTTTTTGAATGTAAATGCTTGCTGGGCGGAGAAACACTTAATAATATGATCAGCAGCATGTTGTCTTGTCGGTAATAACATTATGGTTTTATTTTGTTTTAGATAAAAACTGTGTCTTGTAATTCATCCTACAATATTTTCATTACATATGTACAGTGCCGGTCAAAGAAATAGCACCAGTTACAACTATTTTTTTTTATAAGATTTAAGGTTTTTCAGTTTATCAATAGTTTTAATTGGGACATTTTAACGAAACCTTTTTAATGAAGTTTTGTCTCCCAAAAAAAATTTTAAAATTTTAACAACAAATATGCAAGTGGCAGTGCAATAAAACCGAACTGGCAAAATAAAGTACTTAATTTGTTTTAAATTTTGTTTTTTTCATTACCCACTTACAACTACATTTTGAAATACAAGTTGAAATAAAGCCAACCAATTGTAGTCGGGATTGCAAGAAAAGATAAACTTACTGTTTACTGTTCTTGTTTTTGTTTAAGCTTTGATATTGTTGCAAGTAAAACTAAAGTGTTTATAATTCTTATTTGCTTAACAGTTTTATTTTTATATCTTTAGTTTTTCTAAAATGTTTGGAAAAAGTTTCCTGATAATCTGACCTAAAACCAGTGAAATGCGCATTGGAATAGCTTTTCCCACCAACCATTAATTTTAGTTTATCTATAGTATTAATTGGGAATTTAGCACTTTTAAACGAAATCTTGCCGATATAATTAAGTTTAAAGGAAAATGGAAACGAGCTATGAACATATAAATAACAAATTGTCCATAATGGTGGAAAGTATACCGGCGGTATACAACAAAAACTATAAAACATTGTCGTTGAAGTATCATGGTATGTGGTTATTTTTCATATCAAGGTGTGGACCCAATACATTGGATCAAAACAACCATGGACGCAGGCGTATAAATATGTTCAAATTCTTCATGGGGTAATGTTACCATCTGCGTACGATGAAATGCCGTTGGTGTGGTCTTACAACAGGAATATGACCCCAAACAAACCAACAAAATGACAAAAAGTAGTTCGTTGATAATTATATCAATGTTGGTGCGGCCAGCACAGTCGCCAGATTTAAACCCTATCAACAAATATGGGTAGACACGTGAAACCAACAAGTGCTTAAGGTCGTAGGAAAATCCAAATACTTTTTGTATAAAAATGAGACGTAGTTCATTATTTTGATAGATTAGTTTTGTAAGTTTTTCTATAAATCAATTGGCGTTTTTTAAACTATTGAAATAAACAGATAGTTTTGCTATTATAATAAACTAAGTACATATGTAGTTCTGATTTGGCTAGCACCACACCAACCTTTCGGCAGATGTAAGTAGACTTACATAAATTTTTCAATTGGTGCTATTAT
Source organism: Pollenia labialis (assembly GCA_949318255.1). Taxonomy (NCBI): domain Eukaryota; kingdom Metazoa; phylum Arthropoda; class Insecta; order Diptera; family Polleniidae; genus Pollenia; species Pollenia labialis. The sequence continues at coordinate 156,896,690 of OX439140.1, forward strand.
TTTGACAGCAGCTGTATGTTTGTATATTACACGAAAGAATGTATGTAACTGGTATTTATTGCATTAGGCTTAATTAAGCAAGATATTAGTAATATGTTCGAGTATGTAGATGTTAAAGAATATTAGTGCAGTGTCGATAACGTCGTTAGTTGGTCGTTAAGAAAATCATTGAATTACCAATTGAAATAATGTCGTTGACAAGAACTCCCGGCATGATATTCGATTATGGGTAATTAATTGTGTATTAAAGTGAAACAAATGGATGCAGGAAGACAAGAAATAATAAAAATTGAGAATTATTATAACAACTAATTACTTATTTTATTATTTTCTATTCGGAGTTTTTGTAAAAAGTATTTGGTGGGATTATTGTGAATATGATTAAAGTTTAAATAATTCTTGACTTTTGCGTCATTCCTGAAAGTTTTGCAAATGAACTATTTAAAAATTTCTTTTTAAACATCATTTATTGTAAAGAAAAATGAACAAAAAGTATCAAAAATGAATTTAAGTACCGACGAACCAGCAATTAATGGGTCAATTAAGTATGGAAACCGAACTTTAGTTGAGTTGCCAGTAGCCGAAAATGTATTACAGATTGCAAATGATGTCGGTTTCTGTGGATATTGTATGTTGACCGATTAATTTGTGTTTAGCATCTTTGAGAAAACAAAAAAATATGTCATAAAACAAGAAAACTTTTTTTATAAAAAATAAATGCACTAAACTAATCATTTTTCTGTTTTTTTTTTATATTAAATCAGCGTTCGAAAATAAACAGAACACACACCCAGGAACAATATCTATTTTTTATTGTTTGTGTAGACTAACACAACCCTTAATACCGTTCGTAACTATTTTCAAGAAAGAACCGAGCATTATATAGTGTTCTGTTCTTCGTTAAAAAACAGAACAATTGTAGTGATACTGTAGACAAACATTCACCCCTATCGTGAATAATTTTTCCTTCGTAATTATTCCCCTTTTCACATATTTGTGATCATGGAAAACTCCCATGAAAAAAAGGTAATTCAAATGAGAATAATTATGAGAAAAAATGTTGATGGGAATAGTTTTTTCTTCGTAATTTGTTCCTATTTCCCTTAAATGTTCTTACTTTATTTTTGCTAGGTAACAGAACATGTATATAAGTAGTTCCATCTATAAATCGAATATTAAGGGCTAATATGGCACAACCCGATAAATTCGTCAACACAATGCATAACAACAGGTCGATTGACTGCGGATTTGTGAAGCTTTCGAAAGACGTGGTGGCAGAATTTTGGAAAATATTTTACTACATAAAATTTAAATATTTAAATATTATAGCAAAAAACTAACGTTGTAATCAAACTATCCCTCCAATACTAAATATTTTGCTTTATTGTTTTAACTTTTCTTTAAAATACAGTGCACTCGCGATAATACCAACACCCTAATATATGAACACCCCAAAATAAAAACACTTATTTTCTTCCATTGACTACTCTAAAATATGAACTTGTGCAAAAGCTTTAAAATATGTACAACTTATTATTGTATTTTTATCTACCTACACAGTGTTAAAATCTTAACCAATTTTGACTCAACTGCAAAATAACTTGGGGATTTTCCTAGCTATCTGCTTTAAAATTGTCTTCAGTTGTTAATCAAAATATTTTACATGCACGTTTTAATTAGTGCTCACATTCACATTGAATTCTATAAACATCTTTAAATATAATTTTAACTTGAAAAGTTCTTAAATATGTTCTTAAATAAAACACATAAGTTTTGAACTTTCAAAAGAAAAATCTGAAATTTTAGAAAACTTAGAAAACTTAGAACATTAGATGCCATTCGCAAATATGAAATATCTTGCAAAAGTGAACTGGCTTTGTTTTAATTAGTTCATATTATCGCGAGTGCACTGTATATACGTGAATATTTTTGAACAAAAATTTCATTGATTTTTAATTTTTTTTACATTCACTGAAACTGATAGCGTGAAAAGTTTTTCACATGAGATTCACGATTGCTTTTTTTCCTTCGAGGGGAATGAAAATTTCATGTGAACAAAAATTCCATTTGTTATTCACGATAGGGGTGATTATATTTTAATTTTCTATAATGTTTTTGATAAAAAAAAGAACAAAAAAAAAAATTTAGCAACGACCGCAGCTTTTTGTTTTTTTTTCGAATGTGTACTTATGAGCTGTACCGAACACAATGAAGTTGGTGGTTTTTAAAAAAACCCGAACGGAATTAAATGTTCTCATCTTTTGTTGAGTTGAATAAAAACAGTATTATTTTTGTGTTTGAAAGATGACAAACAGCGAAACGTTATTTTTTTTAATGATTTACTACACAAACACTATTAGCGTTTATGTTTTCCACAAATTTACCAAGCCGAACACTAAGGAGCGATATTTCGAACACTGTATTAAACTTACTTATTTTCATTGGTTGCACTAATTTTTTAAATTCTTTCGGTTGCCGATCTGTCAAAATGGCAACTGACAAAAGTTGACTCACATAATATACATTTTAATTTTAGTTTCGTTGAAACTATACTGACGAGATTGAAAATTAAAAAATTGCATGACGATGGAAAAAACGCTAGAGCTAAAGCCGATTTAATTCGGGTGTTTCTAGCAAAACAACAACGTACTGTTACAGCAGTACAGAGGAAAACTAAAAAGAAAGCAGCAGATGCCAAGAAAGCCTCAGAAAAAACAAAGGAACAACACCGAGTGACTAATAGCGTACAATTCGTCAATTTTTCATATTTTTAATTAATACTAGTAAATTTTTTTTTCGAATTAGTTCAATGTTTTTTTATACATGTAACGTAAAAAATAGATATTTGGGGTATTCACGAGATGTGCTATCATGTTATATTGTCATAATGTTCTAACATTTTACAATGGTTTAAAAATATTGTTGGTGCTTTGTAAACAAAAAGTATGCTAAATGAATATTACTTTGCTTGCAATGTTTATTGTGCTGTCGTAATTAACCCGAAGAGACCTGCGCTGAACGGTTGAGCCGAACCTCACAATTTTTTTTAAGCCGGCTAACATCCGAATTTAACCTGCGGCTACCAATTTTTGCAACAAATCACTTGCGGCGTCAAATTCAATCGGCTTAGAACAATGCTGTTTGGTTAACAAACAAAATAAAATTTATTTCTGATTTGCGTCTGAAAAATGGAAACTAGTCAGGTAAGATCTAATTTAATTTATTAATTCATGGATTGGAATTAAAAAATATTTTTAATTTTGGTAAAATTTATTTTTTATATTTGTTTTAAATCAGCTGATTTAAATTCAAAATAGCACACTGAATTATGAGGGGTTGTTCAAAACAGTCGTATTTTTTCTTGTTATTATTTTAAGAAATATGACTTTATGACACCTTGTGAATCCCTCAATTAAAATATATTTTAAAACTTTAAGATCTCAGAGTATTTTTATAAATATTAATTAAATCAAATTCTTTAAAAGTCCAGAGATGAATAAGTTAAATACTAATTTCACACCCAGTCCAATCCTTTATTAATGAATCATTATTGAAATTAATTTTACTTTTTGATTTCAAATTAAAAATTAATTAAAATTGGGATAGTCCATTCTAAATATTAAAGTTTAAGTGCTGCGTTCGGACCTTTTAAGGGCCATTATTACAACTTGCCAATAGTTAAAAGTCGGATTTTGTTGCACCGATAAATAGCTTTGCATTATTACAACTTCCATTTTTGATTGCTGTTATTTTCAATAATAATAATATTTAATAGATGAAAACATAGTAAATGAAGGTTTTATAATGCAAAGCTATTTATCAGTCCGACAAAATCCGACTTTAACCTATTGGCAATTTGTAATAATGGCCTTAAGTGGTAATTGGGGATCAAATTTAAAATTAATTTCTAGATTTTCAATTTTACAAAGCCCTAAAGAAAAAAGTCTTAAATTGTTGCATTGACCTATTAGTCATACCTGAATAAATATTCCACATTCTTTTGTAAAACATTTCATCTCAAAATATTTTAATACAAATTTTTGAAATTTCAAAAAATCATACATATGCATATGAAAAATTTCTCAACGAAGTTAAAGTTATCCAAGGTTTTCTTGGGATTCAAAAATTAATTAACAAGGTTTCTTTCAAATGTGCTAAATTCTCATTTCATACTATTTAGAAACTGAAATTTATTGTTGCGCATTTCACTGGTTTCTTAGGCCAGATCGTCAGGAAACTTCATCCAAAGATTTTATAAAAGCGAAATATATTATACAAATAAACCTGTTAAGCGAATAAGAATTATAAACCTCAGTTTTAATTGTAACAATATGAAAGTTTAAGCAAAAACAACAACAATAACAACAGTGAGTTTATCTTTTCTTACAGCCCGACTACAATTGGTTGATTTTTTGTCAACTCTAAATGTAGTTGTAAGTGGGTTAAGAAAAAACAAAAATAAAAACAAATCACGCTATTTTATTTTGCCAGTTCAGTTTATTTAAGGAGCATATAGACGACATGTTTTTGTCATCTGACATGTCAAATTTTCAAGTCACATGTAATTGTGCATCTGTGTCAAAATCGCTGTTTTACAAAAGGTTTATAATATTCGGTCACAAACGTACATGTAATTTGCTTCTGACATTGTCTCTGTTTTTTTCGCATTGTAATTGCAGAAACCAAAGTAGTGCTCGGTTTAAAAATAGCTTGCTGCCGCCATGAAATTTTTTATTTGCGCCGTAAAATAGTTTAGCCATCTTAACATTTTTTTCTTTTAATTCAAAGATACCAATTTAGGATTTTATAATAAAACGGTTTTTATATATATATTCACATAAATTCTATTCAATGGTAAGATGATCAAACATATCTCGGTATTGTAAAAAATTAACTTCAGCCGGCTAATGATTCCGTCAATAGTGGACGCCGCTGCAGGTTTCTTCCCGGCATAGATTTCTGATGTCAGATGGTTTGTCAGAAGAAAATAGAGCGCGCTCTAATTGAAATTTTGTCAGATGACTTTGCGTCTGACTTTTACAGAAGCAAAGTTAAAAAGGTAACACACGACATGTATGTATTTTGCAGTGGGAAATTTGACATGTCAGATGACAAATACATGTCGTGTACGGTCGCCTTTACTCTGCCACATGCATATTAGTTATCAAAGGTTTTCTTGGGATTCAAAAATTAATTAACAAGGTTTCTTTCAAATGTGCTAAATTCCCATTTCATACTATTTGAAAGAAACTTTGTTAAGTAAGATAAAGTAATTTACAAAATTACTTCCTTCACCACGACTATATCCCTACAATTTAAAAAAATCAATTTATAATTGTTTACAAAAATCTATGATTTCAGTTTTGCAGGAAAGCAATTTAAAGTTTTAATAACTTCTCTGTGGTTATAGTTTTTTTTCAAGTTTTTATTCATAGATGGACAGCTCAGAGCTGAAACAAACCAAGTCAAAAAAGGAAACTAGAAAATATTTTGAACTTCAGTAAGTGAACTTTCATTATTTTCTGGAGATAGTGACTTGGGTTTATTATCGTTACCTCAGGAGCGAAATACTTTTTGATTAAGTCCGTTACAGAACTGGATAGAGTTAAACTTTGAGGAGTATTTTGCACTAGTTTTGAAATACTTATGCATATATATTATATTTAATGAATTGGTTCGGCTCAGCCATCCAAATCTTCCTAGTGTCACAGGTCGGAAGTAAGCTTAAGTTTTTATTTTTTTTTTACTGTTTTTGCAGATTGAAAAAGATAAGCAAAAAATTCATGTTGTTATAACTTCCTGAAAATCGAACAAAATAATTGAAACTTTGCCTATGAACGGGAAGATCTCAAAGGTGCCATTAACTCAAATTTGACCTAAATCAACTAAAGCACTTTTTCCTTTTTGCCACTAAAATAATTATAGCATTATTTCAAACAGAATTACCAACCTTTAATTTATTACTCGACTGCCGAAATATGCGAAAAGAACTGGGCGTATCTATTGTATGTTGACGAGCTAAACCCAAATTCTTTGCAATGCTACTTTGGCGACCCCAAGGCAGTGATATTTTACGACGATTTTTTGGTTTTTGAATTGTTGTTGCTGCTGTACTTTGGGAGAAGTCAAATGGATTTGATATGGATTTGTCAGCTGATAAATCAGTAGGAGATAATGCATTTAAAGGTGTTGTCGCGGAATCGCTATTACACACATTGACACCGTCATGCGTAGGCGTTTGAGCCGTCAGCGAGGGATTTGTTGGAGACTCTTCACCTGAAACGGAATTACCCGATGTTGTTGAATTTCCATCAGTGCTTCTACACGAAGACTTGTCTTTGGTTTTACAGTTAACCGAATTTTGCTGCTCGGAATTATCGATGCTATGCAAACGCTCAATAAAGAAATTCTTTACACTCTTCATTGTTGTCGCTTAATTCATTTTTTTATTTGTTCAAACTGGGACGGCAAGTTAAATGTTTTTAACAATTGGCATAAAATTGGTGCTTTTTAATATTCATTTTCAGTAATCACATAATTTTAATCACAGGCACAATAACACAAACTTAAGGCTATACTATGATTTAATATAAAACTTTGTCGCAAGCATTTAAATTTAAAATAAAGTAAATTGGGATTTGGCATCATGTTGACGTGGTCTCTTTTTTTTGGTAAAGCACTTCAATTTGTGATCGCTTTGAGATTTTTTTATTTATTCAAAGTTGTTTGACATTTTTAAAGCTGTGTTGTCTTCTCAAAAGATCAATGTTTAAAATTCTAAATTAGTTGTAAGTTCACAGTAAGAAAGTAAAAGCTTTTTTAAGAATAAACACACACACTCACATCAATAATATGCATACATACATACATACATACCCTCATACGTTTTTCTTTTATCTCTTTTTTTTCATTTTCATTAAACATCTTTATCTTTATCTAAAATAACGCAGAAAAACCTGAGCATAATTATAATTCCATTAAAACAAAATTATTGCATTTTCACATATTTTCCAAATGAAAATACATACAAATATGCGAATTTATCGTCATCCCAGCGTTCGTTAACACGCTTCTCATAATACTCAAAATCATCCACAACAAAAACATCAAACAACAAAAACAAAAATTATTAATATTGTATAAAAAAATTAACATCTCTCTGAGGTTGTCATGTTTCTAATTGTTGTTGTTTATTTTATTTTATTTTTATTTACATATTTTTTTATTTTTTGTTTTGTTTTGCTAGAGTAATTAAATATCCAGAAAATAGATTTAACCGCAATTCATTGGAATAATCAGCAACAAACGTTCAATTGTATTCAAATAGTTGAGTGGAATTAATTACAAACAAAACGGTTTATTTATACTGACGAGTGGGTACTTTTGCGAGTATGTTTACATTCTAACATTGCAACTTTAAGTACATACGAGGGTAGTACTGACATTTTTTTGAAATTAATTTTTTTAAAAAAATTAAAACTATAATTACTATTGAGATTTAAAATCGGAGTCAACAGTTTGTATCGTATGTAAATGCTTTAATTCAAAATATTCAACATAAGAGTAATTCACGTCACCATTTTTACTCTTGCTAGAATGCGAAGTTTTTTTTGAAACATAGCAACAACTATGTTGAAAATAATTTCGCACTGACTTTTGCATCTCGCACTACCCATGAGCAAGTGCGAAAAATCAGTGCAAGTTCTTGCCCAAAACATATTTTCTACGTCAGTAGAATGGCGTTGCCAATCTCACAAAATATAGCGTTTTTATTTAAAAAAAAGTACCGACTTTCGATGTAATCATTAACCCTAAAATTTTTTTTGTGAACAAGCCAAAATTAGACGGAATTTTGAATGGTGCAAAATAAAAAACAAATCAAATTGCAAGAAATATAAAAAAACAAATATATTTCGAAATTCAAAAAGTAAGAGTGCTATATTGGGCTGTGCCGAATCTTAAATACCCTTCACCATTATGCGAGAAGAATACAGAGCAACTAGACAAAAAACTATATAATTTTTACATATACTACATACATACATATATACAATACTAAACTCTTCATTATAGATTAAATTTAAAAAGCGAAAACTGGTAAATATTTTTTTTTCAATCGTTTTTAGAACATAAAAATTAAAAATAAAAAAAAAATCATTTTTGAAAAACCAAGATTCGAACCAGGGGACTTACAGTTTCTAACCTTAACAAACTCCCGAGACAACTGAACCATGAAGGAACGTTGTGTGAATATCATTAAACTGACGAAAATCCCTGAAGAAGATGGAAAGAATACCAACGAAACGTCGGATTTTACTGAAAATGAAATAAATAATCTTTTATTTACATTAAATTAATTACCTTGAAAGTCTACATATAGGAAACTATATAAACTATTTCAAAATATATCCGGTTTTTGGCAAGTTTTTAAGTAGCAAAAAGAAACAAAAATTCCCAGTTTCTATTTGTTTAATATAAATAATTTAGAAGTGATAACGAAAGTCACATTGGGCATTATTATGCTACACACAAAAAAAAAATTTTTTGATGGCAAATAATTTAAACATTTGACGATTATGCTGTTGGGGTAAACAACAACTTGTTGCCGAAAATGAAAACCTTTTGACGCAAACCATTTTCCAAAAATATTTTTTTACCACAACATCACGAAAGTATTTAATGTTTTTTAACAGCAAATTTAATTGTTGCAAATAAAATAACTTTGGCCGTTAAAGGGTTTCCTCTGAAATAACGGCACATTGAAATTTGCTGTTGAGGTAAATGATTTGCATTTGCAGGAAATAACAATTTTTGTTGTCATACAATATTTATTTTTGGAATCACATATATTTACATTTGGCAATGACATGATTGGTACTTCATTATCATTGCTATCAGTATTGAGTACTTTGTCGGTGCAAAACTGGTAAAAAGTTAAATTTTTAGTTTTAAAATAATTAAATTGCAGTATTTTCAAAAATATAAATCGACAGAAAATCTTGGTAAGTTGATATTCTTTTCTCTTATTTATTGCATGAAAAATATTTCTACAGATTCGGGACATCTTTATTTCTTTTATTTACTTCATGCGGTTATAGCTCCTCCACGCATCCACAAGGCAGTGAAACCAATTATATCTGACGCTCAAAAGGATACGATTGGCCACATAATAAATATAAACAATAATCTTAAAGTTGGAAGAATTTAAAACTAAAAACATTTCTTCGTGGACATATTTTTATGCAAAAGTTAAATTTTCTAGGTTTAAAATTATAGCATTTAACCCGCTACTTTAGTAGAACCAAAAAGCTTAAGAAAAATATCAAATTTCCCGTATTTCCTTTTTTGGGTACTATATTTTATAAATTTTACAATATGTCAGTATTGTAGTGACAGGCCATAATTTAGCACGAATATGTCAATGAATGGAGGAAAATGTTTTGTAAAAAAAGTACCAAAAATAGTTACGATTTTCACCCCTTTAAATGTTCGAATTTCGAAAAAGTACCAAATTTGTATACGTATTTTTTTGATAAGTTTTGAATGTGGTATTAACTTTGTTTCTATGTTTATTGGTTCAAAAGATAGATGGGGTGACAAAAAAGTACTAAAATTCATATTTACCCGTTTACTTCCTAATAGGGCCTAATTTCAAAAAAAAAAAAACCAGACGATAAGGATTACATTTATTTTGCATCTCTTTTAGGTTTAGAGATATAAGGTTACCGAATTTTTCCGTTTTTACATTTTTTACCCCCTAAACATTCGAATTTCGAAAAATCCCGTCTTAGTGGATCGATTTGGGGAGTGACCAATCGCTTATTCAAATTTTAAGTTTCTAGGGTCTAGGATCAGCAGTTTGGGCTGGGCGATGATGAAAGAGTCAGTCAGTCAGTCACTCACGCAACTCTTTTAAATATGTAGATAACTTACCAATTTTTGCATGCATTTGCGACAAAAGTATATTGAACTGATTAGGCAATATTTTCTGCATTTGCGACAAATTATATTGAACTGTTGAGCAAACAACTTTTGCAGTTGCGACAACAGCATACTGAACCGTTGGGGCAAGTATGACATTTTAGGCAACACTTTTATTTTTGCCTCAACAATGAATTTACACTTTGGGACAACAGAAACAGACTTGTTGCTACAAATGCATAATGTTGTTGGGCACAATCCGAATGTAAATTCTATTTAAATCAAAATACAATTTTCTTGGCATTAGAGTCTTTTTTGTGTAGTATATGTAAACAAATACAAAGGGAGGTGGAGAAGAGAGGGACGTTAACTCACGGACGTTAACTGACAAAGTTATACATACATATATACGGATTTGAACTTCGCTTTTCATAAGGACCCAGACTATATATATACTTTATAGGGTGTAGCATCAATATTGTGGAACTTACAAACGGAATGACAAAGTTATATATACCCTCTTTGACAAATTATACGGTGCTCTCGTGCCTGGTCGCTCGGTGTAGGAATGCTCTTAGGGAAGTCATGGAGGCATTCAATGTAAGGCTGTGTTGGGTACCTGGACACTGCATGGTTGATGCGAATGAGGTGGTGGACAAACTCGCGAGAGGTAGTTCGAGTTCCCTGATGACGGTAACCGATACTGGGAGAACAGAACGTATTGCAAGGTGTCTAGGGCACTATGGCCCAGATTGGACGTGGGGGCAACCAGGGTTCTACTAGAATTGGGCAGGGGTGGTCTTAGAACACTTATAGAATTCTTGACGGGGGATTGTCCTGTTAGGGCTTTTATGGGCAATTGGGACAACACCATACCGGACTTCTGCAGATTGTGCGATGATTCCGAGGAGCTGGAGCCAATCGAGCATGTACTGTGCCATTGTCCTAGGATGCAGGGTCTCATAAAGAAGTGGCTAGGAGAAAGATTTCACGACGAACTGGGGTGCATCGCTGGATGTAATCCGGCTGATCTACTGGGGTTTGTCAAGGAAATAGTGCAGTTGTTTCTGTTGGGGGGACTGTAGAGAGGGTAATAGTTCTACGTGGTACCTGCTAACTTTCTTAATTCTAACCACCTCATACTTCTTTCCTTTACTTTTCTCTTTCTATACTTTTTTTCATTAAAGGGATTCCCAATGGACCGCATTGGTCTCCGGGGTGGAAGTGTGCTCTTGGGCACATAACAACCCTTCTTAGCCTAACATAACCTCTTACCTTCGATAAAGGGTATACAAAATAATAGATTATTAAGCAGACAATCGAAAATAAACTGTAATAAAAGATGGCGTCTGTTTTTTTTTGCGTCAACTAGTGCAAAACTTCGCATTTTTGCAAGACTAAACATTTTGACGTGAATTACTCTATAGTTAATTTTTTTACAATTAACAGAAATTAAAAATCTCTCGAATAGCATTGTTTGCAAAGAATCTGATCTATTAGAACAAATTAGCTGGAAAAAATCCAATTTTTTCGAAGGAAACTTGATTACAGAGTTTTTATCTCTGGGTTATTTAAAACAATATCATTGCTTTTTCTACAAATTATACAAGAATAATTTTTTTTTCCAATATGTACAAAGGAAAACAGATGACTTAACTTCAAAGTCATCAGCATATGGCTTAAGAAATGTTCACATTTAACTCGTGTTTGACGAAAACTCCAAAAAAAAAGTGACGACTAATGTTAACTTTTTCAACAGTTTTAATGCATCATCCGAACTTTATGTCTTAAAAAATCGTAGTAAGTATGTATAATGTAAAATCAAACAAATTCCTGATAAAAAATAATGGTCACATATGGCTCGTCAAATATATGTTAAGTGTGAACGCAAATAAAGCAAAATGAATGATTTTCAAGTCGAATTTAAACGTAGACAGACGATGGTGCCATTGAGGAATATTATTTCATTAAATGCAATTTTTAATTAAAAAATTAACTATATGAATTCTATTTTTGCAAACCAAGGGGTCTATAGATATATGAGACTTTTAGTGCGGCTCTCGTAACATTTTTTTTAAATATATACACATCGCGCATTTACTTCAACACTGACATAATTCAAAAAATACTATTTTTCAGTAGAGCAGTATAAAGTTTTTGATCAAAATATGTATTGTAGTTTATTCTAAAAAAACACCATATTTCCATTATGACTGACGACTAGGGATGGCAATCCCGAAAACCTGAATACCGAAATCCCGGGATTATTCTAAAAATTCAAGTCTCGAATCCCGAGATTTTTTATATAAAAAAAATAACCGCACATTTTATCACAAGCGGTAAATTAGCAACGATTGAAAATGAACTTTTATGTAAGTCGTGGTCAACGTCAAATTTAAGTCACATCAAGTCGACGTCTAAGGGTGGGTTTTTTACATGGAGATTATAAATTTAGTCATCTTTAATCTGTGTTTTTAGTTTTTAAGAGGATTAATTACTTTTATTTGCCAGTTCAAGCGGCCAATGTTGGTGGTTTATACTTAATGAACAAGTGTCAACACAAACACATGTATAACAAAAGCAGCTGTTAAAATATGTACATGGAAAGAATATAACTACATAAAAGAAATTTTTTTTAAAAAACTGAAAAATGGATTATTCCAGTAAAGATGAAGGCTGACTTCATAAACGCAGTATTGCAATGCCAAACTAAAAGAAATCTACAACTCTTCTGTAAACAATGCTTTGAGTTCATTATAGCGTGGTAACTGTATTCACAGCACAACGGTTGCGAAATTCGTGCATTGGTTTTATTTGTAGTGCATTTTCAACGCATTTGTTTTCAGCCGAAGACTTCAGTGATTCTGAAACATATAAAAACCTCATTTAAAAAAAATTAAGAATTTATTTTCTTTTTAAAAGGCCGACATTTCTTCTTCTTCTGTATAAAATGCAAAGAACATTGATAAAAAGTTGCCATTTTAATATATGTTGCTGCCATTTGTTGTTATTCAGTATGGCAATGCTGCGAGTATTAAACTACCTCTTAAAAACGGCAAACACAATAAGTACTCAATTAAGTTTACTCTCAGATAAATTAATTAAAGTTTGCCGCTAAGTTTAAGCTCGATGTAAAAACCCCACATTAAATCACTTCGACGCTATTTGGTATGTTTTAAAAATGTTGTGTCGATGTTGACTAGTTAGCAAATATCTGATAATTTCTGACATTAACGGCTAATAAATCACTGATGGTTTAAACGCTGATTTAATTGAACTAAACTTGAACTTATATGTAGTTTAAACTGAACAACTATTGATCAGTATCCCATGTATCCCAGTAAAAACTTCGCCTCCTTTTTGAAATGAATAGCTTCTTTCACTCATTATTTAGTAGCTTTCCTCTATATAACTACTGTAACTACTTATTTTGTATATGTATGTAGTAAAATTTAATGACTTGTTAAAAAGATAACATCGATAAATCTTATCAAATTCATATGGTCTGTATTGGTTGTTTAAACGCCCATTTTTATGCATTTAAAGATAGTTTATATGTTAACTGATTTATAGATTAGTTGGTTTAAACACATTTTAACACAAAAAGAGAGTTAAACTTTCTCCGATTGATTAGCCTTTAGGGCATAAAATTGGGCGTTTAAACTACCAATATAAATTTGACAACATTTATCGTAGTGCTGCCACATATTATTTTTTAAGCTACATTTAATACATGGGACACTGGATTACAGCTGTTGAGTTTAAACTGCATATAAATTTAAGTTTGGTTCAACTTAACCAGCGTTTAAGCTTTCACTAATTTATTAGCCATAAGTATTGGTTTTTCTATTTCATTTACATTTAAATAAATAAAAATTGAGTTAAAACTGCATATAAAATTAAGTTTATTTCATCAAAACCAGCGTTTAAACTTTCACTAATTGATTAGCTATAAGTATTGTTTTTTTTTTTCATTTACATTTAAATAAATAAAATTAAAAATTTGTTTTCGGCAAAACTAAACTAAAAAAAAAACGAATGAAAAGTATTCATCCTGACGGCTTTAGTTATTCAAGTGTAACTCTATAGTAGACGTTCGGTCGATGTGTTTGTTCAACTTAATTTAAGCAATAAATTTGAACAATGTTAAATAACGTTTGTGTTCATAGTAAAATAAATATATTTACTTTCTAGCTGAAATTTTTTTAACTTGATTTTTAAGTTGTCCTGACAATATTACTCGACGCAGCAGAAGATACCAAGACTTTCATAATAAGGTGAATAGCAATTTTGATATTGCGCAGATTTCTTCATACTTAGCTAAAAATCATGCTTTTTGAGTTATGTCACTATTGAAGTAGATGAGTGAAGTTAAAAATAAATACTTTTAAAATATATATTAATATATTAATTGAATTTTAAAAATATTTAATGCATTTATTTTTTTATACTAAATATTGTTTACACAAATTTTGTGCATGTATAAGCCCCATTGTTCTCAAATGACACGAAACAAACTTTTTTAATTATACACGTGTAAAACAACAGGTACTGAATTGCTCTGGTACTTTTGAAAATGCAATAATTTGTATGTGGTATAAACAACTACGATAAGTTTTTTAACGTAGGTAGTAATTAGGATTTTTTGCTTCTATTAAAATTTTAAAATTTAAGGTTTTTATTGATTCGATATTTGACACTTTTTAGTTTACCATTTTTTGCTACAACAAATTTAAATAGATTGCATGTGTGTCTCAAGTTTCCTAAGAACAAGCTTTAGCCCTTGCGAAAATTTGTCAAACTGATTTTATTTAAAAAGTGTGTTACTGGATAGAGGTAACATTAATACAAATCGTTGGTATTAGGTAGAAAGGCCCTAACTTGATCTTTTCGTAAGTAATCGTCCAGACTTGCAATTTTAGTTGCAGCAATTGTTGACTTCATTGATTAGAGGGGTGAGAAGATTGGGGAGGGGTTCTCAGTTTACATGTTCTGCAATTCTGTTTTGTTTTGTAAATCTCACACTTTTCGACTTGAAGTTGACTGTTGGTGTGTTTTTTTATTTATATATAAAACTAGCTGACCCGGTCCATTTTGCTGGCCCTAAGCAAACATTAGTGTTGTATTACCACACGATTTAAATTGAGCATTAAACGAAATTTACGGCCTTTTAAATAAAAATCCATGGAATACCTTTCATAAAGTTTTTTTTACAAAATAACTTACATATGGTGTAGATATGGGCTCAATCAAAAAAGAAACGCATGTATTTAAGGCAAATTGGAAATTATATTTATTTATTACTTTATCTTAAGGCCAGCGCATAGACAATGTTATTTGTTTTTTTTTTATTTGGTGAAAAGAGCCGTTTTCTGATTTATTTCCGTAAAAACCTAAGTTGGACCATGGCGATCATTTTAAAGAAAAAATCGTCTAAATCGGTCAAGCCATTCTCAATTTATGCGCTTAATAGAAAAAGTGGGCGTAAAAGTAGGCGTGGCAATTTTTTCTTTCGATGAAAACGTAAAATGGATAAATATGAACAGTTAAAAGAAAAATTAGTCAAATCGATGTAGCCGTTTTCTGGTTTATTGTAATTCGAAAAAAGTGGGCGTAAAAGTGGGCGCGGCAAAATTTTCTTTTCGTATGAATCTAAGTTGGACCATGGCGATCATTTTACGGAAAAAATCGTCCAAATTATATAGATGTCATTGGTGGTGCAATATAAAAATTGGATTTTGCCACGCTCCTCCGCCCGCAGACCGAAAATCAAAAATCAGACGCCTGAATATTCTGAAGATTTCCTGAATCATCAAAATCGGTCCAGCGGTTTTGGAGTTCATACGTTACATACATACACACATCCTATTTTATATATATACATAGATAGATATAAAAAGAACAAGATAAAAATACAAAAATTGCAACCCTAGAATTTCATAATCTGGACACTAGTGCAATTTCAAAGCAGATTTTAAAACAATTGCTGCAACTAAAACTGCAAGTCTGGTCGATCACGAATTAATTTTTTTAGTGTCGCGGGTAAATATTTTCCTCTAACTCCTACTCCTCATACGCCCAAAAATAACAGTTTTACAAGCAATTTTATATTTTGGTATATCCAGGTTATATTATATATTTACACTCTCCTGTAAAGTTGTAATTATGTGAGTTAGGGCCTTTATTCATGAGACCAACGATGTGTATTTTTTAATGTAAATTCTATTATAAATATTTTTATTTTATATATAGGCCCGTATCATCATCTCATCCACATCGTACGTGCGTATATGTGTAAGTAATAAAATCGTAATAACAAACAGGTCAAGATTTTATACGTAGATACATAAAATAAAAAAAGGTCAAAAACAAAACAAAAAAAAATATGTTTGAAAATATGCAACTGAAACATGAAAAAGCGAAATACTTAGAGAAAATGTTGTTGTTATTGTTAATTCGATTTTGGATTTTTTTTTAATAATTTTTTATTTATTAATATATTAAAATTTTTTATTTCATGTGATTATTAGAGCAAATATTGGTGGTAAAGGATCTTCCAATAGGGGCTTCCGAACTTTGACATTTGATATCTGCCATTTATTCAGTTTGTATTGCCAAATCAAAATGGACGGACATAACGTTTGACAACTTGGGCAAATAATAAAATTTCAAATATTTATAAATTAACTTTAAACCGACCCTAATTGAAACATCATCTTTAGCGATGGGGTACATTTCTTGATAAATGGGTGCATTTCAAACATAATTGTCAGTTTGGCACGATTCCAATCCACATGAGTTCTAAGGGCATCCAATTCATCCCGAAAAAGTCACTATTTGTTGTGGATTTAAGACTGGCGTCGTCATTAACTCATATTTGGCTAGACCATCACCGTCAATGGGTTAACGATTACCATGGACACCAACGACCTGTGGTCGTTGTATGTAAACTGGCCACGGAGTTCGTGTTAAGACTTTTTCTTTCGAGTTATATACGAAAAAAAACACAGCGGTCCTCAAAGTAGGCAAAGTATTGTGTGATTAATGAGCCAGAGTCATGGAAATTTGAACATTTGCAAAATGTTATATTCCATACAAAATGACATCAGTTGGCCTTTCAAACGAATAAACAATTACAATGATACCTACATATCTGACACATTTGTACAATGTTTTGGTTAAATTTAATGATAGAATGTGTTAGTCTGCGTTCACACTATGAAAGTTTTCTTTCTGAAAGTCTGAGTTTATTGGTGAGAGGGGAGATAATAATGGCATATTTCCTTCTCCTCTCATCAATAAACTCAGACATTCTACAAGAAAACGTTCATAGTGTGAACCCAGACTTGGTGAAATACCTTTTAGTATTTTGAGTTTCTCCAAGACCTTTCATTAGTCGAAAAAGGTATAGAAATTATTTTCTTAAGAAGTTGTGCTAATGCAAAAAATTAGCAAGACAGAATAGTCGACCAAGCGTGACCATTTTATACCCTACACCACAGTATATAGCGATTTAAGAAAGGTGACCTACTAGTACAAAATGTTGCCATGACATGAGTTGTCGTCGCTAAATTTTTTTTCAATACCAAAAAATTTTACATTTTTGAGGTCCTATGCTCCTTAAAGGATCGACGGGAACATATATAAAAAAAAATTATAACCAGGTTATGGTATGGCATTTAAAGCTATTTTCTGGAGTGGTATATATTTGCTTAAAAACTATCGTAAGACAATTAATGTTGCAATAATATATTTTTGGACCAAAATTCATTTAAATACCAACCTAACAAAATAGTTTATGGGCACAAAAATTCTATTTCAAAAATAAGTTTTTATAAGGGCCATGTGAAATTATAGACCAATTGCCACCATTTTTAATAAGCTGTGTCCTTATGATAATTTAAAATTATGTACAAAATTTCATTAAATTATCTTCAAAATTGCGACCTGTACTTTACGCGCAAGGTGACTTAGACAGATAACCAGCCAGCTGGACGGACAGACATCATTAGATCGACTCAGAAAATGAATCTGGGTCGATCGCATTACTATTTTTATGTGTTCCAAATATCAGCACAAACGCATTAAACCCCCTCTGCACTACTGTGGTGTGAGTATAAAAATATGCAAAAGTTTATTTTTCCAGCAAAAAAATAATAATAAAAAAGGAAATTTGCCCCATGTGATGGTGCAGCAAAGCCGAGAAAACCTTGCTTAGTGCAGAATGAAGTCAAGTAACGGCTCTTGACTGGTGTAGTACTAGGCTCTATTCTAATTTGTTTTCGTGAATGTTGTAGGTCCCAATAAAAATGTCCCAATTAACTCTTAAAAAATTCATTTGTCATTTTTCTAAAAAAAAAAAAATTAGAAAATGTTCTACGAAATTTACGGTTGTTTGTTTTTGTAAACTAGCAAGTGCAAACTTTATATTAATTTTTAATATATCGCACTTGTTCAACAATAGTGTATTAACTTTATAAAGTTTTATTTTACATTAAAAAAAAGACACGTTATATTCATATCAAAATGCTATAAAAATATCATGCTGTCTATTTTTATATCCTCCACCACAACTAGTTGTGAAAAGGTTATTCTAAGTTTTTCATTCAATGTGAAACTTTTTTAATATTCATCTTAGACCCCATAAATGATATATGTATGTATGTATATTCTGGGTCTTGAGTAATTCTAATTCGATTAAGCTGTCTGCCTGCCTGTTGAAATCACGATCACTTTCTAACGACTTGAAAGAAAAGAACAATATTAGTGTCAAATTGTTTCTAGTTCACCTAAGCAGTTTGGTATTAACATCAGTTCAGTTGGATAAGAGTTATGAATTAAAATATGGAATAACCACCCTTAAAAATTTATAATTTTTTTTACAAAAACAAGCAAAAATAATGAGATTTTGCACAAAATCATTCTATATGACTAGAAATCATACCACAAAATTTCGTGAAGATCAGTCCATAATTTACCATATGCCCCATATAATATAGTACGCCCGAAACCACAGCAAATAACGCTATTGTAAAAAATTTTGGTCTGTAACAGTTTTAATTGAATAACTTTCGTGATGACCGGTCCATAATAAACCTTGGGCCCCATAAAAAGGTCAGTCTCGGAAAACCGGTTAGTACGCGTAAAATCGTAACAAATAATGCTGTTGAACCAAATGTTGGTCCGTCACAGTTTTTTATGACTAGAAATCTCACTGTCAACTTTCGTGATGACCGGTCCATAATATACCAAAGGTCCCATATAAGGAACACTCTCGGAAAGCCGGTTAGTACGCGTAAAATCGTAACAAATAATGCTGTTCAAATTTCGCGAAGATCGGTTATATGGTTTACCACAAGCTCTCGTCGGAGGGTATCAAAGATTCTGCACAGCCGTATATAACACTCTAACTTGTTTCTAATGAAACGATTGGTTTAAAAATTCGTTTCCACATACTTTTAATACTCAATTAAATAGTTTTTCGCTTATACTGAAAACTTTGAAATTTTGAGTTAATACAGTATTGCTGAACAAGTGTGATATGTCAATATATGTATGTACATTGATAAAAAAAAGTTTAAAGTTTATCAAACAGTTACAGAAATGGAGAACTTTCATAGGAAAAATATCAGTTTTGTTAAAGTAATTTTAAGATTGCTAG
Organism: Pollenia labialis; assembly: GCA_949318255.1. Classification (NCBI taxonomy): domain Eukaryota; kingdom Metazoa; phylum Arthropoda; class Insecta; order Diptera; family Polleniidae; genus Pollenia; species Pollenia labialis. Next base: position 156,916,272 of record OX439140.1, read on the forward strand.
ATAGTTTTCTTTGATTTACTCAAATTCAAAAATTGTTCGCATAGACTGGTTTTTGAAATAGACGATTCAAATAAGTATGTACATATGTGTACACTAGTGTGAATGTGAGAAAATTATAGTAATAGAGTGCTGCCCTTGTTGGTTTCATTATTTTAGCCTTTAAAATATTAAAGATGTATTAGAAAAATTGTTAGATATTTCGGGATTTGTTTGTCAATCTAATGGAGTTTTTTTTTGTTCACGATTAGTTACATAAAGATGTAAATTGAAAACATTTACAATGATTGTATTCTTTCTATTATTTTGTGATTTTGTTGTTGTTCTTGTAGGTATGTAAGTATGCACATTCTGTCATTTATGTATGCATATGTATGTATTTATTTTAGAATCTCGAAGACTTTATTTTTACTTGTGAGTTAAATTTGCTGTTTTGTGGTTTTTATTGTATTAAAATTAATTTCATTTATTGATAAACACTTATCTCTTTGATGAAAACTATTTGATATCGAATTTGTTTTTTTTTTATTCACTACTTGATTTTAGGGTTGCACAAGCGAGAAGAAGTATTTTATATAGGACACATTCGCAAAGACATTTATTTATTAATACAAGTATTCTTTATTTTTTTACTTTTTTTTATATTTTTCTCCCTCTTTAGTATGTATTTAGTTAAAAGTTTTTTTTATTTAAGGTTATAGATTAGATACGAGAGTTTCGAATAAAAAAAACAATCAAGACTATTTAATTATTATTAAATATTTAATTTTTTTTTATAATTTTTCTTATTTATTTGTTTGTTTATCTAAGATGTGTTTTCTTTTGAAAAGCTTTTAAAAATTCTATTTCAAAAATAAGTTTTTATAAGGGCCATGTGAAATTATAGACCAATTGCCACCATTTTTAATAAGCTGTGTCCTTATGATAATTTAAAATTATGTACAAAATTTCATTAAATTATCTTCAAAATTGCGACCTGTACTTTACGCGCAAGGTGACTTAGACAGATAACCAGCCAGCTGGACGGACAGACATCATTAGATCGACTCAGAAAATGAATCTGGGTCGATCGCATTACTATTTTTATGTGTTCCAAATATCAGCACAAACGCATTAAACCCCCTCTGCACTACTGTGGTGTGAGTATAAAAATATGCAAAAGTTTATTTTTCCAGCAAAAAAATAATAATAAAAAAGGAAATTTGCCCCATGTGATGGTGCAGCAAAGCCGAGAAAACCTTGCTTAGTGCAGAATGAAGTCAAGTAACGGCTCTTGACTGGTGTAGTACTAGGCTCTATTCTAATTTGTTTTCGTGAATGTTGTAGGTCCCAATAAAAATGTCCCAATTAACTCTTAAAAAATTCATTTGTCATTTTTCTAAAAAAAAAAAAATTAGAAAATGTTCTACGAAATTTACGGTTGTTTGTTTTTGTAAACTAGCAAGTGCAAACTTTATATTAATTTTTAATATATCGCACTTGTTCAACAATAGTGTATTAACTTTATAAAGTTTTATTTTACATTAAAAAAAAGACACGTTATATTCATATCAAAATGCTATAAAAATATCATGCTGTCTATTTTTATATCCTCCACCACAACTAGTTGTGAAAAGGTTATTCTAAGTTTTTCATTCAATGTGAAACTTTTTTAATATTCATCTTAGACCCCATAAATGATATATGTATGTATGTATATTCTGGGTCTTGAGTAATTCTAATTCGATTAAGCTGTCTGCCTGCCTGTTGAAATCACGATCACTTTCTAACGACTTGAAAGAAAAGAACAATATTAGTGTCAAATTGTTTCTAGTTCACCTAAGCAGTTTGGTATTAACATCAGTTCAGTTGGATAAGAGTTATGAATTAAAATATGGAATAACCACCCTTAAAAATTTATAATTTTTTTTACAAAAACAAGCAAAAATAATGAGATTTTGCACAAAATCATTCTATATGACTAGAAATCATACCACAAAATTTCGTGAAGATCAGTCCATAATTTACCATATGCCCCATATAATATAGTACGCCCGAAACCACAGCAAATAACGCTATTGTAAAAAATTTTGGTCTGTAACAGTTTTAATTGAATAACTTTCGTGATGACCGGTCCATAATAAACCTTGGGCCCCATAAAAAGGTCAGTCTCGGAAAACCGGTTAGTACGCGTAAAATCGTAACAAATAATGCTGTTGAACCAAATGTTGGTCCGTCACAGTTTTTTATGACTAGAAATCTCACTGTCAACTTTCGTGATGACCGGTCCATAATATACCAAAGGTCCCATATAAGGAACACTCTCGGAAAGCCGGTTAGTACGCGTAAAATCGTAACAAATAATGCTGTTCAAATTTCGCGAAGATCGGTTATATGGTTTACCACAAGCTCTCGTCGGAGGGTATCAAAGATTCTGCACAGCCGTATATAACACTCTAACTTGTTTCTAATGAAACGATTGGTTTAAAAATTCGTTTCCACATACTTTTAATACTCAATTAAATAGTTTTTCGCTTATACTGAAAACTTTGAAATTTTGAGTTAATACAGTATTGCTGAACAAGTGTGATATGTCAATATATGTATGTACATTGATAAAAAAAAGTTTAAAGTTTATCAAACAGTTACAGAAATGGAGAACTTTCATAGGAAAAATATCAGTTTTGTTAAAGTAATTTTAAGATTGCTAGATAGTTTTCTTTGATTTACTCAAATTCAAAAATTGTTCGCATAGACTGGTTTTTGAAATAGACGATTCAAATAAGTATGTACATATGTGTACACTAGTGTGAATGTGAGAAAATTATAGTAATAGAGTGCTGCCCTTGTTGGTTTCATTATTTTAGCCTTTAAAATATTAAAGATGTATTAGAAAAATTGTTAGATATTTCGGGATTTGTTTGTCAATCTAATGGAGTTTTTTTTTGTTCACGATTAGTTACATAAAGATGTAAATTGAAAACATTTACAATGATTGTATTCTTTCTATTATTTTGTGATTTTGTTGTTGTTCTTGTAGGTATGTAAGTATGCACATTCTGTCATTTATGTATGCATATGTATGTATTTATTTTAGAATCTCGAAGACTTTATTTTTACTTGTGAGTTAAATTTGCTGTTTTGTGGTTTTTATTGTATTAAAATTAATTTCATTTATTGATAAACACTTATCTCTTTGATGAAAACTATTTGATATCGAATTTGTTTTTTTTTTATTCACTACTTGATTTTAGGGTTGCACAAGCGAGAAGAAGTATTTTATATAGGACACATTCACAAAGACATTTATTTATTAATACAAGTATTCTTTATTTTTTTACTTTTTTTTATATTTTTCTCCCTCTTTAGTATGTATTTAGTTAAAAGTTTTTTTTATTTAAGGTTATAGATTAGATACGAGAGTTTCGAATAAAAAAAACAATCAAGACTATTTAATTATTATTAAATATTTAATTTTTTTTTATAATTTTTCTTATTTATTTGTTTGTTTATCTAAGATGTGTTTTCTTTTGAAAAGCTTTTAAATTGTTTAAAATGATTTTGGTACGTAGTAATAGTATTGAATAAAATTTTTCGTTTTATGACAGTTTTAAGAATTTGACCAACCGACCGATTGACCGAGCGACCGTCAATCTGTCCTTTATATGTAGATAGGAGAGCGAGAAAACAAGGGAGAGAGAGAGAATTGTGTTATCGAACGTCCGAGGACGGATAAATTGAAAATGTTAAACAATTTATCAATATGAACCTTTTGCAATAAACGGTAAGTAGCGACTGGAAGTACTTAACAGAAGTGATAGGTTGCTGTTGACGGTAGCGGTTGGATTCTTTTTTTTTTTTTTATTTAAATTTCTCTTCTGGGAATATTGCCAATAGGTAAAATAAAAAATATATGTATATAAAATATTCTTTTAAGAGTTAAGCTGTACGATAAAAGCTTTCAAATAGTATAATATTTATTAAAAAGCTACACAATAAACAATAGAAAGCTTTAGTATAAATATAAGAGAATTAATATTTTGATTAAACAGTGTTGTTAATTAAGCTGTTCTGCTTAGAAATTTTAAGAGTTTTAAAGGAAGAAATCACTATTTTTATATTAAATTTATCTTGCAAATCATAAGTTCAATAATTTTACATTAAATTAATAAATATTTGTTGACAAAGTCTGAAACTAATATTACAAATAATTAACAACAATAATCCTATCGAATTTGGCAGAAAGTTCGCTCGTTATTAAAGAAAAGTAAAGAAATTTTTTAAAAGATTTATACATTTATAATTATACAATAAAGAAGTTGAAAAAAGTTTGTATTTTAAAACCAAAAAGTTCATTATATTAAAATTGGAATAAGAAAATGTGGGTTAACATTGTCAAAATGTTTAAAAAAGGTTTTTTGACCTCTAACGGAATACAGCCAGTTGTGGTCTGATACCCACAACGTTTTATAGTTCTTTACTCCAAATTTTGAAGTGTTAAAACTGTAATAATGTCAAAAGAAATAAAACAAAATCCAAAAAGAAGCAAAAGATACGAGGGCAGTTCTAAAATTAGCCCACCTAACAGCAATACACAACAAATTTAGGAGTTTTTCTTTCTTTTTTTCAGCTCGATACAGTTTGCCCAGCAGTATAATAGCTTCCCTGTTAGTGTCTTCATAGAAAAAAAGAGTTGTCCTAGATAATTAAAAGCTGTCATCGAACATTATTTTGACTAAAGTCTAGGTTCACACACACACTAAAAAATATTTCTTGCAGAAAGTCCGAGTTTATTGATGAGAGGGGAAGAGAATATGCTATTATTCCCACCCCTCTCACAAATTTGCTTGGATTTTGATTAAAATCCATTTTTTTCTTCTTAATTGTTAATTGGTCAGAGGGGGAGGGAATAAAAGCATATTCTGGAAGACTTTTGCTTGAATTTTGATGAAATTCAATTTTTTTCCTTATTTGTCTGTGTTCACACTATTAAAGTTTTATAAAGTCTAATTCACCAATAAACTCAGGCGTTCTTAAAAAAAACTTTTATAGTGTGAACACAGACAAAGAAAAAAAAATGGAATTTCATAAAAATTCCAAAGCAAAGTTTCCACGCAAAGTTTCATCAATATCAACTTCCTGTAATCGCATTTACGTGATCCGTCTGCTTCCTCGGAGAGCATGCCAAAAGACAGTATTGATGCATCAATTATGTCCTTTCAATATATTAGGATTTTACGGACAGTAACAGGCATGGAATACCAGTTATATTTTTTAACACTTCTCTGCCGAATCCCATGCAAATTTTTGAATCTTCACAGCATACACTTTTTATGTTTGACAATTTCTTTATACTTTAGCTTGTTGTTGTTATAATTGAGGAGGTTCTTTTCCAAACTTGACTACTCCATTTTTCTGTTATTTCACAGTTTTAGAAAATAGTTATTTAGAAATGTCATTTTGAACTAAAATAAGCTACTTTTGACGAAATCATGCCTTTTAAACTTTTATTCTGGTGTTACTACAAAATGTTTTGTCAAAATTATATTTTCGCTTAGTTTTGATTTCTATGTTACCAAAAAGTATAGTTTTATCTAAAGTGAAATAGTCAAGTTTTGAAAATAATCTCCTAAATGTATAACTGCAAAATTTGAAGCCTAAATGTATGCAACAGTTTTTATCACATACCTGCACTGCAATATTCGTGACTTCTTTCAGAAAATGTATAAGTTTGTTCAGCGATCGGTGAAATTCCGTGGAATATAACTCGTCGTTTAATGGTTTTAATTTTTTAAGATAATCAATAAAACTTTTTTAATGCACATCCTAAAAAAAAGACGTAATTATTGCCTACAGTTGAAACTGTCTTCATCTGCTTTGGAAACGATTCTCCTATTTCAGTCCACTGATTTGACTGTTCGAATACATGTAAATTATATGAGGCAAACCATATTGAACTTAAGTAAACTTTTTGCTAAGTTTAGTGAAACTGTCATTTGCTTAAGCATGGTGCGAATCTAATCGCACATTCCGTACGAAATCAAATGGTTTTTTTATTTTATTTTTGTTTTTTTTTTTTTTTAAGAAAATTTGAGAGACAGTAGGTTAAGCAAGGCTATGCATATTATGGTTGGGCCTTTAGTTGTGAAGTGGTGAATCCATTTCTCTCTCATCAATTGTTACGAATTGCAGCAAAAACCAATCTACCGCACAGCTTTCTCTCTAAAAATTCTCTGTCAATATACGCTGTATTAACACATTTTAAAATACCTATAAGTTCAGCTAGCTCACGCACCTTCAGCCAACGATCATCCAACACCATTTTTGGATATTTCTTACCGTTTCTTGTGTACATCAGAGGGTAGATCGCTAAGGCTGGCAGCTTGTACGGCTTAACGGTTTAACTCTGCCACCCTATATTTGATAGTCTTAACAAAGGATCAACCTTCCTCAAAGAAGAATTAAAGTATTAAATTCCCAAAACGGTAACCAATTCTTTTCATGTTTACAACTTCATTGTGATTGCTTTTGATGGTTCAAAAAAAAAAGAACAAAAAGGCGCCTTAAAACATATGTTTTATAAGGATGACCCTTTTCATCAAAGTAACAGTTTTAAACTTCTGCTGCCACCTATACGTCAAGGAATGAACCAAGTTTTCAATACAATTTGAAAAATCGTCGAAAATCCTCATTATTCTGCGCAGACAACTGTTCGCAAAGACTTGCGAAAGTTGTTCAGAGGAGAAGGACGTAGCACGTCCTTTCTTGACTCGCTGCAAAATATCTTCATTGGACCCACCAATATTAATATTATGAATGCTGCTCAGATACTCAAATGTGTTTATGGATTCTATTAGACAGCCGTTTATAGTAAGGTTCGAAAGCTACGGTCACACCTATTAAATATTTGACCAAATAAGCGTAACCACTACTTTTGTTTATAGTTAGTGAGATTTAACATGGACATAGCGAAAAACTGTTTTGTGTAAGATGTGGTATTATAATCAAAATAAATATTGCAATTAAGGGAAATGATTATTTATTTCGCTTGTTGGTTTCGTTTTTGTCGTCAAATATTCGACAAGTGTGACCGTAGCTTATTTTTATATCAGCTCTATTTGCATACTGATTAGAGTTTCTTTTTTCGCGCTTTTTTTTGGATACCTGGGAAAGCGAGAAATAAAAAAAATGAAACTAATATTTCTTATTAACAAAACATTTAAGATTTAAGTTATTTTAAGGCACTTAAGAGGTTATTTTTGATACCAATAGGATCAGAGAAATCAATATACATACATACATATTACGTTTAAACATTGTTAAATTCATCTGCGGATGGATAGGATCAAAATTTGCATATTTCGATCGAAAGTATTGGAGTCTTAGGTGAATATAATTTATGGAAGGGCAAATAAGAACTGAAAACTTTACATTACGAAATAGGAATACTCAAACAATTTCATATTCTTCTACGACCCCATAAAGTATATATTGCAAATTTACTTCAACAACGTGTAACTCAAATAATTGAATTTTGAAGTTAGTGTATTGTGTGTAAAATTTATCTTTATCTTTCACCGTTTGAAGAGAATGTGTCGTTATTTTTGTTATTTTGTGGTTAGAGCAAATTAAAAACCTCAAGTCGATTTAGACATTTGGTTGTCAAAATGCTTCTAGTTCTCCTTGGCTGTTTATGATTGAATTCCAACAGAAACGGGGCAATAGGAAAAGAGTTGTGCAAGAAAAAGTGGAATAAGCTCTCTTAAAAATTGACAAAAACCAAGATAAATAGGTGGCGGAATGCACAGATTGTCATGAAATTTCAACAAATTCGTTTTATATGCCACCAAATTAGTTAGCCATGTTAGTATATTCAAAAGCCTAACGATTTACGATTTTGAAATCTACTTTCATAAGGCTCGAAATCAAACCACTACATTTTGTGAAGATCGAGTCTTAATTTATAAAACTTTATAAAACATATTCTCGGAAAACACTTTTTTACCTCTTTAACCGCAAACCTTTATAATATTGTTGTAAAATTAAGAACACTACATTTTGCTAAGACAAAAAATAAAATTTCGTGAAGAGAGGTCCATAATTTACCGTAGGCCATATATTAAACCGATTCTCAAGCTGCAGCAATTGGATAAAACAACTAAAGATACGAGTCCCACAGAGATTTACTAACGTTTAAAAACAAGGTGTTCTTCAAAATTTCCCGAGAATACCACAATTATTTCCAGGGAAAACGGGATTTGAAAACAATTGAAAATCCCGGAAATTTCCGGGACGGTTAATCCGGGGAACAAACTCTAATACTGATTGATGGCATTTAAATTTTTAAGCATGTGTGAGTAGGCAGATGTCATCTGTCATCGAGGTTAGTTAGTTTTCCCTATAAGCCCTAATGTATTCCGCTTGCGTTTGAAGGGATTTTTACAATGAAGTAAAATTTACTTAAAAAAATTCCCATTTTCAATGTAATAAAAAAAAAAGATTATGGTTGATAAAATCTGATTTTTTTTTTTTGAAACTCGTTAAAAATCTTAAGCTGTCAATATTTACTGCCTGTTTAACGATTTCGAACGTCAACGATCGCATAGAAAATTATATCTAAAACAAAATTCTAAAATTTGTTTTAGTTTTAAATGTTATTTTTTATGCGAACGTTAACGTTCGAAATCGATGAACAGGCTGTTACTGTTGTTGATAATCACATCTTTTATAATTATTTCCCACTTTTTGAAGGCGTTTTTTTTCTTCTTTTTTTATTAAATATGTTTAGCATTATTGTTTACAAATGTACACTCGACTTTTTAATATCTGTACGTACATATTTGCGTAATGTACGTGGAATGCTTTTCTGTATGTACGTAAATGTAAGGACATTTTATAAATTCTCTTCAGTATTTGCAAGAGAACGAAAGAGAATTATAATTTAATTTAGAGGGAGATGTCCAGAAAAACAAGAAAATACCACAAAATATATGTATATAAAAAGCTCAACATTTTATAAAGTAAGGCATGTATGCGTTTGATGTTACTGTGTTACTCAACCAAAAATAAATTATACACATTACATACTATGTAAAGTTACCCAGCAAACATAGTTTATAATAAACTTTAAGAAGGATATGCAATTTTTTAAAAATATTTTTTCCTTTTTTTTAATACATTTCAATTAAGCCAAATTATTGGCCTGTGGCCGTATTCTGTAATTCGCTAAAGCTAAATCTCTATCGCTAAAAATTTCAAAAGTTGATTTAGCGATTTTTGGCTACGAATGCAATACTGTAACGTGCATTGCTAAATTTGGCATTGCCTTAAAAATTTAATTTGCCGTAATTTTAGCTTTTAATTTCATCGCTAAAATTGTTCAATTTTGTATTCTCTAAGGGATTTTAGCGATCGAGATTTAGCTTTAGCTAAGCGAATTACAGAATACGGATGCTGTTCAACGATTTTGAACGTTAACGTTCGCATAGAAAATTACATTTAAAACAAAAACAAATTTTAAAATTTTTTAAATAAAAAACATTAAAAAACCTTGCGCAATTTGGTTTAAATAATTAAAAAAAATTGTTCGCCAAAAAAGGAATAGTCATATAAAAACAAAAATATACGGCAACAGCATTTTAATTATTTCATTTGAGAAAAACGTACTTTTGTATTTCAAGTTTGATAATTCTTTTAACTTTATTCTTTGGTTTGGGGATAAATTTTGAAAAATTTTCTTAAAAGCAACATTGTTGTAGCACATCGCTATAATTCTGCTTTCATAACATGCGCAATGCTGATATGAGTCTCACGTACATAAAAAGTTGTTCCCTTAAATATATAAATAAAAAAAATACCTCTAGATGTACAAACTTTAAACAAGATTTGTGTATAAATGAAGAGCAAATCGATTAGAAAATGCTTGTTACAAAAACAATTATTTGTTTATGTTTAATGAACACCTTATAAAGGGTGCCATTTTAAGACCGGTAGAACTTCAAATTGTAAAGTACAACACAAAAATCAAGTTCAATAAAAAAATATTTTTTACGTGAAAGATAAATACATGGCATTGACTTTTGAAAATAATTTTGGAGAATAAGGAAACCGCTCCACGGCTGTTCTTGTCGTCTAGTTTGGGGCAATTTTTCTAACTTTTTAACAGTATTGGCCTCCAAGGCGTCAATTATTTCTGTTCAGCATAAACCAGTGACTTCACGTAGCCCACATTAAATGTCAAATCGCATTACGCATTATGAAGAGTTCAGAGCTGAACCGTACCAAGTCGTAAAATATAAAACGCGAAAACTCTCCGCAAAATTTAACTTTATCCAAATCTGTAATGGACTAAATCAAAAAGTGTTTCGTTCCAAAGGTAACGACAGTAAACTCATTCAACTTTTGGCTTGGTTCGCTTCAGTTCTAAGCCCTCCAAATTAACATTTGAAAATGATTTCGGTTATTTGGGCATCTCAAAGCGGCTATTCCGGACGAACAACCAACCAGTGACTACAAGAGTTGTTAAATCGCAATACATGACATTAACATTTAAAAATGATTTATATTCTAGGAGTCCAATTTTCCTCGTTTTTGAAAAAAAAAAAACGGTCAAATGTCACCACCGGCACCAAACAGTGTATTTTTTTCAATGTAATGAAGTATGCATGATCTGTTGTGGATATACCTCCATATGCGGCAATTTTGTTTATTGTTAAAATCCTTTAAGCAAAAAAAAATAAACGCCGAAAATCACGAAGTCGTTAATACGTTCCGCAAATCAATCGGGTGTGTTCTAAACCAGTGATAACCAAGCCTCGAACGCACGCACACAAAGATATTATGTGCTTGTGTGCGTGGTGTTGTTTTTACAAAGCTTGAGCAGAGACGGATGATAGACTGATGTTTTGAAAGTTGTTGTATACATGTGAATTGCCGACCGTGTCTGTGTGAAAAATACGACTATTGACTGCCTCGCGAAGCTATGGTGTGGCTATCACTGTTCTTAACGAATTCTTAACGAAAGTAAAACGAATCAACTTTTATACTAAAATTATTGTGCACTTCTAGCAGTAAATACCTTTCGAATTGTTTATTTTTTATTCTAGACTTTTGATAACATTTTTAACAAAAACAAATTTCGCTTTTTGTCTAAAATGATTTTTATCCAATTTAATCAAAAATATATCGTTACCTAAAACGCAAAAGGCCCTAACTAACCCAACATTTAAAATCAACTTTTTCATTCATTTTGATGTAAAATATTAAACTTTGCTTTCATGCTGCGAGCAAATTAGCGATTTTGAGTTCAACTAAAGTTTTTTTTTGAACAAAAACTTCGAATACACAAAAACATGCGGATTTGAGAAAACCAATTTATGAATTATGCGGATTCAAAAAATTTTTCGTTTTCATTCCGAGTTGAAACCTAGAACATGGCTAAATGACTGATTTCAAAATAAATTCGGTAGCGTTATAAAATCGTGAATCTATTCATGAGGATTTTTCAGAGCATACCGATCACAAATGTCAAAAAGTGAGCGCAGGGTGGCAGTTCGCTTGACAGTTAACCCTTTCGTAAGTTCTATCGTTCTTTTAAAAACACCATTTGTTGTACACGCGTTTTAATGCACTCACATTAAAGTTTGTATACTCTGCACCTCTAGTGGTTAATGACGGAATACTTAGTATGCCATTAAGTTTGAAACTTTTTTAATATTTATCTTAGACCCCATAAGATATGCATATGCATGTATATATTCTGGGTTCCTGAGTAGTTCTTAGCCATGCCCGTCTTTACCCACTTACAACTACATTTAGAGTTGACAACAAAATCAACCAATTGTAGTCGGGCTGTAAGAAAAGATAAACTCACTGTTTATTGTTGTTGTTTTTGTTTAAGCTTTGATATTGTGAAAAGTAAAACTGAGGTTTATAATTCTTATTCGCTTAACAGGTTTATTTGTATAATATCTTTAGCTTTTCTAAAATCTTTGGATGAAGTTTCCTGACGATCTGACCTTAGCAACCAGTGAAATGCGCATAGGAATAGCTTATCCCCTCAACAATAAATTTCAGTTTCTCAATAGTATGAAATGGGAATTTAGCACATTTAAAAGAAACCTTATAAAACAGATTATTTGAATATCGGTTTTATTTGTATTCGATAATAACAAAACCGACTTGTTTTCATGACACCAAATGAAACCAATATTGGTTTACAAGACCGACAAACAGCAAAACCGACTTGGATTCTATAACACGCCTGAATATTTCTCTATTAAACAGGATTTTATAACAAAAATTATAAAAATTTGATTGAAAGTGTAAAAACCCACTTCCAAATTCTTGCGTTTTGCGTTTCCGATTTCCAGAACATCCCTGATAAATTGATATTTTTGTTACAAAAACTAACAAACATTGGTGAGAGAATGAAACGGTTCTCATTAAATTGCTACGAAATTTTACGAAGATCGGGCTGTTCTCGGAAAACTCTTAATTTTGCGTAGAAACGTAACAAATAGCGCTATTTTAATCCGTCGTAGTTTTATTAGTTTAGAAATCATTCTGCCAAATTTCGCCAATATTAGTTCATAATTTACATTAGGTCCCATATAAAGTCCACCCTAGAAAAATACTTCAGAAACGTCTAAGCCCGTAACGAAACAGGCTATTGCAGTAAAATTTGGTCTGTAATAGGTTTTTATTGGAAACCACTCTGACAAATTTCGTGAAGATCGTTTAATAATTTATCATTGACCCCATATTAATCCCCTCAGGAAACTCATTTATATACGACTAAGCCTGTAATAAATATAATTATTGTGATAAAGTTTGGTCCAATTGAGCTTTTTATTGCCAGAAATAAAACCATGTAATTTTGCAATAATCAGCTCCCATATAAAGCGTCCTTCCGAAAAGCAATTTAAGCATTAAACACCAACAACTTTGTATTACTGTATTGAAATTTGATCTTATTTAGGTTTCTTTAATACTAGCGTTCAGATTTTATACTGAAGTATTCGACATCGGTGAAGGGTTTTAAAAATGCGGCACAGACTAATATAGCACTCGTACTTGTTTAATTTTTGTTTTGCAGAACAACGAAAATTAAACATAAAAACATGTTACTCATTTAAGAGAATTAAATAAACCAAACTTTAATAAGTTTTTTTTAAACAGGGACGAATTTTTGAAAAAAAAAACGAAATCTTACTCACTCGAATATTATAAAAGACATGAAAAGTTGGCATTTTATCTTTTAAACTAAAAATAAATTTCTTGTTTTTTTTGTACAATACAAAGTTGTATGTACACTTTGCAAATTACATTTGACATAAATAATAACATATTTCCTTTCTTTTGTATATTGTTTGCCTGTATCCATTTTCATTTATTTGCTTATCCCTTTTAATGCTTTGTTGACACTTAATTGTGGACAATGAGGTAGATTAACTCTTTTAACAATAAATGACATTTACACCAATTTGGGTCGAAAATTAAACAGAGCACGTGTGGTTAGAATAAAAAGTAATAGAAGTATTGACACGCTGTTACATTACAAATTATCCCTACTTCAATTTAAAATTTTCATAGCCGCTGCAGTTTTCTTAAATGGCCGTGTGTGTCAATTTATTTCAAGATGGAAGTGCTAAATTTCACTATGAAAAATTTGTAATCGATGTTATAAATGTGCGAATATTCGACATATCAAAATTTTAATCAATCAGAATGTAAATGTATTCTAGTTTCTTCGACCTTTTTTTAAAATATTCGGCCCTATTACGTAAGGCATTGTCGTTAACGAGTGAGTCGTTTTTTGTAATAGCTTTAAGAATACAAGTTTTGTGTTATTCTCGTTAACGACAACGCCTTTCACTGAAAGGCCGATTATATTTTTTCTTAAGTCCTAATTTCCACAATGCAAGTCTTATTGATCAGCTTGCTACTTTGTAGGCGAGAGTGACGAGGGGAAAAGAAACGAGTACTCAGCTTGCTGTACTCGTCATATCGTTAGTCTAATTCGCAAATGTGTTAAGTCCCTTTTTTCAAATTTTACAGGAGACACAAAAAACAATGTATCTTTTTTAGTTTTTAAAATTTGTAAACTTTTTCAACGCAATTATTTTAACAAAATAGCTCTCTTTAAATGACCTTGATCAAAAATCCATTTCCACAAAATTTTGGGAGGGAAATTTACACTTTTTGGACTTAGCATTTTTGCTTTGTTAACTTATTCGTTTTATTGTGGTCTTAGCACATTTTCCTACAATCAACACCCTGTACTTGCAAATATTTTGAGTTCATATGTTCTGCAAAAGTACTCGCCATATGGTTTTGTACAAAGTTGCCGAACATTATTTGGTCGAATTCTGGAAATTTAACGGTCAAAATTTTGATTTTCTTCAAGAACCTAAAAATAACGGTAATTTTGTAAATAACGGAATTATAAAAAAGTCGCGGAACAAAAGTTGCTTCTGATACCCTAAAGAACCATTTTCAACAATAAAAAAGTTCTTTTTCGCAAAAAGTGGATTTTGGCATATTGCTTATTATGATTATTTTTTTTAAATAAAAACTAATATCTAAATATTAACCTTTTTTATATTATTTGTTCTTTATAGAACTCCACTTTAGAAAAAAATAGAACATAAAAACCAAATTCAATTGAACAAATTAATATTCGTGGAGTTAGCACGCGCTTTTAATATTTTTCGTAGTTTTGTGGACTTATCGTTTTTGCAAACCACAAAATTACAACAACTTTAAACTACATAATGACATTTTTTGTTGTCGTAAAATATGTATTTTGTATCGTTTTACTGTTTTGCATTAAAATATCAATTTTGGAAAAAGTGGACTTAGCGTCTTTGCGAATTATACTAACGATATGCGTTTTGTTTTCTCATTCGTAATTTTCAGCAGGTCTATTTTGACAATTATCTTTCATATTTAATTTCGTTGTACAAAGTTAATTTCGTAGCGTGTGCGATTTTTTGTGTGTGAATTTTTTTAAATATTTGTTATTTAACAAAACAAAAGAAATTTATAATTAAAAGTACATTTTACACAACTTTAATTTTAAATTAAACAATTGTTAAAATATTCAACACGAATTTGAATTTAAATACATTTTAATAAGAAATATGTTTTAAACGAAATGTCAAAACGCACATATACATTCATACTAATGGAATAACAGATAAATAATAAGACTTGACTCGTGGAAACACCGAAGCTGATTCAAAGAAGAAAGTGTGATAAGTTTATCAATAAGACTTGCATTGTGGAAATTGGGACTAAAAATACTTTTTTTTAGCTTAAGGTCACTGTGTTTTTTTCTTATTTAAAATATTATTTTATTTTTGATATTCTCCACGATTTTCTTTTTTAATCCAAAATTAAAAATTTAAAAATTTAACAATTGCAAATTTAAAAATTTTCTATTAAGAAAGCAAATCGTGAAGAAGTTTTCCAAAAGAAATCGATATATCGAAAATATAATAATCAGCCTTATTGTGAATGTCGTTGTCGAATACGACCGAGTGGTTCTTCTAATAGCTTAAAGCAACACACAACCAGTGTTCTTTAATCCACTACAAAAATCGACACACTCGTTTACGACAACGACAACGACAACCACAATAAGGCTGAATATTTTAATAAATAAGATTTTGTTTGTCGTGTTTAATTCCCAATTTCTATTCTTGATAAATACACTGAAATTTTAGAGGAAATCTAGTTTCTATGTGAATTTCACTGGTTTCTTAGGCCAGATCATAGGCTTATAAGGTAATTAGCAATTTGACAGTACATATTCTAAATATTATTTGTATGCATGTATATATTTTTATAAAGATATTATCTCTGGTGATATATCGAACTGATTTAAAAGACATTGGTGCTTAAAGGGCCCTAAAATGATAATTTGCAAAGGTTCTTCAACGTCACGACTTATTAATCACCTTTAATTAGTCCACAAGCTTGACATAAATTACGGCAAGTAAAATTTGACTCTGTTCCAAGTACTTCTTAAGAGACTGCAAATAATACTTTACTAAAATAGGCTGGCAAAAATTATTGAAAAACTCTTAAGTACTTCTAGCATATCTTCATGCTTAAACGATATGGAAAAATTCATCAGTTTTACTAACTAAAACACCAAGAAATTAAAACAAAATTTAAGGAATCAAATAATGTCATGGAAGATTTTGAATTGTGATCGACGAATTGACAGATATTTTCACAAAAGCATGTTTATATTCTGTAATGCTGAAACAAATTAATTTGTAATGCATAATCCTGGCTAAGAGCATTTGTTTACAACTTTTCAAAAATATGGTTGAAGTTTAATGATTCATATAGACATGCTTAGCCACCAACAAATTAAAACTCATTTTAAATAAATTTGGGAGAATGTCTACAATAATAAAATTATTAAACTCCTATAATTCTTTAAAATCAAAGTTTTTCGAAAATTCTAAAACTATGTTCACACCTATTAAATATGTGACGTCCTGCACGTAACCACTAGTTTTCTTAAAGAATTGTTTGCATTTGCAAAACGTTTCGCCAGAGCAAACATTCACCCTTATTCTATTTGGCGTCGGCAATAACAACGGCAATTTTAACGCAACAGCAATTCTTATCAAAGACAACATCAATTCTATGTTAAATTGGTATTTTGTAAGAGTATTATGATGCCGTTGACTATTTATCGATAATGTTAATAAAATACGGCACACATCTCTAATATAAGAAGCAGCTGATTTATTTTGTTTACTGTTTTTGGATAAGAAAAAAAAATTTTGTGCTGTTGGTGCAAAATTTTAAGTTAAATAAAAATTTGTTTGTAAAACAAATAATGTTTAAATACAATTATTTTTATTTCTGATTCAGACTCGTCCAGTGACGAGGGAAAAAACAAAATTTAATAGTGGAAAGAAGACTGCTTCGACATAAATCTTTTATTTTAAATTTGCCCAATGAAAAGTAAGTCACATACATATTAAATTTTATTTTTTTATCCTTTTTAAGATTTGAAAGTTATTTTCGGCTGAATAAACCTTCTTTTAAACATATGTTTGAAATAATAGAGCCTCATTTAAAAAAAGGGAACGTTTGTTCTTAACACAATATACTTTAGACAGTCCCAGCCAGTAGTTTCAAAAATTTTGTCCGAGACTCTGGAAGTCATGGAGAGAGAACTTTGTCCAAAATGGACAAACTTCGACATGACGGATGCTGATAAGAATGAGACTAAAGCTACGGTCACACTTATAAAATTTTGATAAATGTGACCGTAGCTTTAGTTGCGTTTCTGCGAAAAGCAGCATTTCCAGGTGTAATTGGACGTGTGGACGAAACCCATATTAAAATTTTAGCTTCAAATAAATAAGACCAGCATCTCTACTTTAATCGCAAGGGATATTTAATTTATTTTTACAAGTTCTTCCACCAGCTTCTCGAACTGGCACTTAGTTGGTATTTAATTTATTTCCACAAAAAATATATCAAAACACAACACAAATGTAGAAAAATATCAAAACCGCCGTATGAATCAAAATTGCAGTCAACCATAACGTAAAATTTTTAAAAATTCTTAAAACACAACACAAATCAGCACAAGACAACACTAAAAATGCCGACGATAGAATTAAAGGCAATTAAAGGCAACAGCAACGCCAATATTTCTTAGAAAATAACGAACATATGTTAACAGTCATCGAAATATGGCAATATTGCCAACGGATATACGAAATTGAAACAAAACATAACAAACGGCGTTGTTTACTGTTGACGACGCGAAATATAATAAGGGTGATATTATACAATTATCATCTAAGGAATAAAGTTTAGTAAATAAATAGAAATTATTAAAAATAAAGCTTAAGTTTGGTCCATTTACTGGTCACGCTTTTTTTGGATTCTATCGTCAAATATTTGTTAGGTCTGAACATACCTTAAGTCATATCTTTGTATTTTGTTGGCTCCTTACCTTCGTAAATTGTTTTGTTTTTATTCAAATTAACTTTCTATTACAAAAACTAATGTTCGAAACCCGGTTTTTGAAAAAAGTCGAATAATCGATCTCAGTAGGCAGCAGCTAAGGGTAATCGGGCCGTCTTTGTTTTCTGTTATGGTTTGACGTTCCATAATAGTGCCGCGTGTTGTGTTTTAGAGTTAATTCGCTTGGACTACTCTATGCAAAAAGCTGAGGAGTACCAACAAAAACTAATTTTTTATATTTTTAAGAAGCTGCCGTTTAAAGTTCCGGCTTCCTATATGCAGGTGTGGGTCACTCGATAACTTGTGGATGAGGCTTATCAGGCGTACACGGTATTTTATAATGACTATGAAATTTTCGAGACCAAATAATTCCCCTTCAGTGCCATTGCTGTTAAAGGGGCAACCAAATTTTCAAACCAAAGTGGAATAATTTTATTTAAAAATTTAAAATACAATTAATATTAAGCAAAATTAAGCAGTTGTGTGCCTTTTGAATCTGATGTCTTATTGCACACTATTATAATCAATTAAACTATGTATGAAACTATTATAAAGAAGTTTATAAATCAAAGAAATAACACTGTTAGTATGTGAAATGGTCACACCGAAACGCCGCGACACGTAAAGTTAATCACCCTTATTGTGTTTGGCGTATTTACAATACGCCTACGACTTTTTGGTAATTGATTAAAGAGAACGTGAACTTATTTCCTTTAATCTATTACCAAATAGTCGTAGGCGTATTTTAAATACGCCAAATACAATAAGGGGGAATATTTGCAACTTCACGAAATGAAAAAAAAACAATTTTGTGAGTTCTTGCGAATTAAGAAAGTTCGTGAATTTAAAAACCCTGTATAATTTTAGTTATAACACTTTTTTTGTTTTACCACAGCTGGAAATGGTGTTTACACTTAAGTTCGTCAATCCGTTTGTAATTTCTACAGTATTGATCGCAGACCAAAATTTGTTAATATTTTGGGTCCTTATAAGTACCTAAGTTGACTAAATGATGTCCCTCTGTCCGTGTGTATGTTGAAATGTGTTATCCTTAGACCCCATACATTAGGGAGACCGGGTTGTTATTTATTTATTTCACATATAGATAGGTTCATAAATGACGAAGATATGAACATTAACCCACGACTGGTTCTAATTTTACTCATAAATCCCTTGTTGTTGTATATCTGAAGAACGGCAGTAGCAAAAATTTCCAAATTTATTGAAAGCATCTTGGTTATCAATACACAACATCCGAAAAATGTGGGCGGGTTTGGAGAAGTGGGCGTGGATCAAATTAGATTTATTTATATCAAAAGAACTGTATTTATTTAACTTTTTGTTTTTATCGCACCATGGTGATAGGTATATATGATTCAACAAAGAATAAAGGGTGATTTTTAAGTCCGATAGAACTTACGAACGAGTTAACTGTCAAAACAAACTGTCATACTGCGCTCTCTTTTCGGCATTTATGGTTATGTAGTATACATAATCTACCAAGTTATTTATATTTACTTTAAAAAACAGTCATCGATTTTTTATCGTAAAATTGTTTTCAACGATCAAACTTATTTTTGCCTTAAGGTTTTGTACATAATGAAAATTTACGCACAACCTACAGACTACATTACATTCAGACAAGTGCACCGTTTAATGCGGTTTACACGCTGATGGCATCATCGAACCTTATTTATTTAAAAATGAAGCCGGAGTTCGCGATACGATCAATGGAGATCGTTACCGCACCATGGGCAATGATTTGTTGTTTGAAAATATGGATGACATTAATCCAGGATGGAGCAACCATCGACTTATTGAAATCAAAATGTGGCGATAAGTTTATTTCGAGAAATGGACCTGTGAATTGGCCTTAGAGTTCATGCGATTTGACACTTCTAGATTATTTCCCAAATGCTTAAATCATATTCAAAGAATAATCTTTTGATTAAAATTATGACCACTATGGTCTTAAAAATAACTGGCCATTTTTGAATTTCTTTCTTTATTAACAAAGTTTTAAAGTAGGTAAATAGGGGCACTTATTTTGAAGCATCTATTTAAAAAGCAGCGTAAAACATTTGCTAAAGTCTTAACGATTACGTGATGTCAAGTACTTTCTTGCAAATTTCTTTACTGACTACACCGTCTATTGTAAAAATAAGTTTAATTTTAAAGATTTTATCTTCCGACAGAGGATAAAATGTCAAATATCGCCAGCTCTATTTTTATTTGAGCTCGCCATCTTTTATCAAATTTTCATGAAGAAACTAATGCCACAACAAAGTTTTTTTCAATTCTCCGAATTAAATTTTTTATCGTGTTAATTATCTAATAGATGTTCAAGAAATTCTTTTAAATCTGCTTCATAAACAAAAGCTTATTATTTTGCGGTGAGCTTTACGCGCTGGTTGTCATTACGTCTTTAAAATTAATAAAGTGTATTAAAAATAGTTTTCCCAACTAAACTCGCACATGTCAGGCATTGCGTCATACAAACGATTTACTATAGAATCATTTTTAGAACACATTTTTTTCGTCATGCGGTTTTGTGCCATATGAATGGTTAGTTTGGTGAAACATATGTGAAGTCAGTGGAGAATGCTAACAATTGAGTAACTCAGGAAGAATTAATTAAAAGTCATAGCGCAAATCTAGTCTAAGAAGTGGTTGATGGAAGACAAACCCTCACTTATTAATGCCCGTAATTTAAACAAATATATATATCTAGCTGTGTATAGGTATCTATGACTTTCATAATGTTATAACGTATTTCTTAAATATGGGTTAAATTGTAATGCATTTTACACCACCGATTTTCGTTAGTTAATTCACGTAGGCAAAATTAACGTTGAAATTACCAAAATAGTGGTGCCGGATAGGTAAAGAAAACTGTTAGGCACGGACACGACTAAATATCTGTTTGTAGAAATTACGGGCATAAATATATTTGTTCTTTGCACAAAATCACAATCTTTAATAACCGTCTAAGTGATAAAAACTATGACTAATTTTAAATTCTTTAAATTTTCATTCAATTAAAAAATAAATCTAAAAAAAGTATGTATAATAAATACCTTATTGTCACTATCAGTTGTATTGCCAGAACCAAAACTAGCCAGAGAACATCTATCGGGATCATTTTCTGTTAAAGGATCATCAAGGTCTCTCGATGACCGTTGAGATGAACCAGCATTTTTCGCTGGAGATTTGGGCAGAGTAAGAGACGTACCAGAGAAGCAGGTTTCTTGCATAACTTCACGAAGTTTTTTAGTCCATATCTAAAAGACAAAGAAAAAAAAAGAAAATGTGAATATAAAAAAACTTGAAACTGTCCAATTACCACTTTCTAACTTACTTGTTTGGTTTCCAAACTATTGGCCTTAAGTACTATGCGACAGTCGGATAGCATGGGAGAACGACCTGTCCAAACAGCAAATTTCGTTTCATCACCTTCAATGTGCTCTGTAATACCAAGATCTATTTGGAATAGATGGAAAGTATAAGATTTTTTTTATTGTTTTTATATTCTTATTCATATTTACCAGTTGTCATGAGTTTGCTCTTGAATTGATATTTGACGGAGCCATTTGAATCTTTGACTTCTTTAGCAAACAACAAATACATGTCAAACAAAAATACACGTCGTTCACGTCCCTTACGAATGAGTTGTTTAGTGTCCCATGCTTGGAATGCATCTTGTAAGACAACTTCTCCCAAACCATCAATAGAAACATCACAGTTCTCCAGCAGAGACAAATGCATAGCATCGTTTGCCTTTTTCGGAACGTTTAACATGACTTCAAGACCCTCCTTAATTTCACCATGACTTTCTTCACAACAGGACAGCAAGTCTTTCAGTAGAAGTTGATATTTGGTAATACGCTGAACTGGTTTGATTAGATAAGCTGGTAGGGGATGTTCTACCTTGTGCTTGTGTTGCAATTCATCGAAAAATGTGCCAGCATGCTGCACTAGTAAATTATTCGATGTAGGTTTGTTTTTGCAATAGTGTACGTACATGTCGAATTTGCAGGCCCATGTTACAAAACAATGACCCACATCTTCAGGCATAGTTTCATACTTTTCCAATTCTCGTAGGAATATTTTGTGATGAAAATTATAGATTTCCCTAATGTTGCCAAAAATAATATCCTCTTTGCCTGAAAGGGCTGCAGGTGCACCTTGGCCAGATCGGAATTCTTCAAGAAAACACTTAATACATGTCTCTAAATCTTTAACATATGCTCTTTCGGTTTGCATTAGTTCGGCCATTATAAATTCTTTTCTTCGTGCTGATTTACGTTTCTCTTCGTTTATTTCTTTCGCTGCTACTGTGGTAGAGGTTGTCAATTTTGCTTCTAAAGTTGGATCAGAATGTCGATCGGTTGATGTAGAAGAACCTATAGAAAGCAAGTGATATTTATTATACCTTCATGGATTTATATTTAAAAAATGCTTACCGGTTATAGAACTTATTGACGTATTGGCATCTGATTCTGCTACCATTGACATGCCTAATGATTTTTCTAATTGTTCTCTATACGAATCCATCCGGTTACTAAAATCTTTGTACCTTTAACAAAACAAAAAAATGTCACAATTTAAGTAGAAAGGAAAGAGGAATTTTTATTTTATTTACCTTTGGTCAACAGATGCAACCCATTGCTTTATGGAACTCGCATGAGCATGTCCCTTTTCCACTAAACTATCAGCTAATTGTATTAATAATTTTACTCGCTCTCTTGTCTCTTTTGCTGTACCCCTAAACTCGTTGTGCTCTTTGAGCAAACCTTCGGTTTCTTCACGAGTTTTTCCTACTAGATTAGTGCGTGACGACAAATAGGCTTCCCCTGTATTGTGTATCCATTCGATGGCCTGTTTGGCACTTCTTTCAAACAGCACAAATTGTTGACATTGATCAAGTGACTTTTTACGTTGTGTCCAAAATTCCAGCACTTGGTTTTCCTGAGTAAGCAGTTTGTCTAAAATGGTTTTGACACGATTTTCACAATTGCCTTGAGATTGATATTCGTAGTACTGTTGAGACCGATTGGCGTACTTTAGGAACGTTTCTGCTGTTCGCCTGGCCAAAGTGCAGGCCTTAAGAAACGCTTCCTTTTGTTCTTGATGCTTCGAAATAAGTTGCACTATAGTTTGGGCTTTGTCACTGGAACCACCGCCACCACACCAGTCATCTTCTCTACGATATTCTCTTTCCAAACTGTCCAGCACTGAACATACTTGTTCGGCTGTTTTATAAAAGTTTATAGAGGCTGTGACCAGTTTATGGCGCTCTTCGGCGTATGTTACCAGCTGTTGCCACTTTTTGGTAACATCATCTGAAATTTCTCTTATAGATTGGGGATCATAGTGGTTGGCATTGATTAGAGCATCGGCTCGGTATTTAACCTGTACAGCAGATGTATGGGTCTTTTCAATTGCCACTTGAAATTGCTCGTGTTCTTTACGCAACTGTTCTGCCTCCTGCAAGCTGTTTGGAGTTACAAAACTTGCCACCAACATGGCTTCACCATTCCGTATCCAGGATATGACTTGGTTTGCGTCATTTTGGAACTGACACAATTGAACAGCTTGTTCCAACTTTGCACGCTTGGCTTCAGACAATTCTTCCAAGTCAATTTCACGTTCTCGCAAAAAGTTTAGCAAGTATTCTATGCGAGCTTGAGCTGTGTGCGTGGCATCAGCCATTGAAATAAAACCAGCCGATTCGAACATTTGTAAAAGCTCCTGACCCTGCTCCAGTACTTCATATGTGGCATTTTGGATGTCACTAACCGATTCGTTGTGCATTCGTATAAGTTGTTCGGCCTTTTGATAGTCACGCGAGAGATCAGCATGTTGTAGTTCTTCTGACCATATTTCCAGCTGGGAAGATAGTTCCATGGCATCTCGTTCAAAGTACCTCAGACGAAGTATTAAATCCGCTCGAAATTTGCGTGCGGACCACAATTCCTCTAGTTCAATTTTTTGTTTTGAAAGCTTTTCAAGAGCAGCTTCCAAAGCAGAAAGGGAACCTGTATTGTCTGAATACTCAAGTGAGCGCATTTCTTGCAATAGAGCCTCACCCTGTGCAATAGTTTGCATGCAACCTTTTACAGTATTATCCTGCTGTTCTCTGTATTGCTGCAGAAGTCTCTCTATACCTTCTAAATTTTCTTGCGACAACATAGTTTCGTCCGTTGATACATCTGCCCTTAACTGATCAATCCAGGCTGTAACCTCTTTTTCATGAGTATAAAAAATAACAGCCATGTCTAGACGTCTTCTTCTCTGTTCCACACGTTCTGCAAAACTAGCTACTTGTATTTCCAATTCATGGGCCACTGAGTAAATTTCATTGGGATCTGCTTCACCACTGCGTGCAAGTTCGTCAGCTGCCGCCAAAAGCTTCTCGGCATTGCTGTAAGTATTTTGCGCTACATTTTCGAAATGTTCATGAGATTTCTGATACACACGAGCCTTCTGCAGATTTCGTCCTATACCAGTATTTTTGCGCACAAACACTTCGCCGTGGTTTTTTAACCAGTCAAGAACTTGTTTTACATCCTCTTGGAATAATCTTAGAGCCAAAGTTTGATGTAAACGTATCTTTTCTTGATGCCACTTCGATTCCAAAGAACGATGGTGACCCAATATCTGATGAATGACAGCTAAAACATGAGAAGCACCTTCACTATAATCAGCAGCTGGATTTTGTCGTCCATATTTGTTGTAAGTACTATTCTTTCGATGATCAGGCACACCAGGTGGCGGTGGCTGGTTGCACACTTGCACCAAATGGTCCAATTGATAAAGTAATTTTTTACTGGTTGAATGAACTTCTGTATAGGCCTGACACATGGCCTCATATAAAGACTGATGAGTACGAATGGCCGTTTCTAAGCTTTGAATGTCTGAAGGCAAAGGCTGTGATGCTTGACAGGCAGCTGCCCAAGAAGCTACACTATTGCAGTATTGCTCGGCCTTATGATGAAAAAGCACACTTAATTGTAAGACTGCAGTTCTCTCATCTAACCCGGCAGCAAAATCCTTCCAGGTGCGATCTAAGCGAGTGGCCAGAGTTTTAATATTTTGAGCAGCATAATGCTGGCTTTCAATAAGTCTAGAGGCCACAGCCAAAATGCGATCGATATTGACTGAAACATTCATAGATGCTACAGCAAATTTTTGGTGTTCATCTTGCAGTGATTTGGCTACAGAATAGTTATGACCAATTTCCACATAAGACATTTGAAACACATCTCTATTGTGCAGGATCCAGTCAAACATTTTTTCACAATCCTGCTCAAACAAACGCCACTGAAAACATTGATCTAATTTCACTTTCTTATGTTGCCACAAAGTCAGTAAACGCTGTTGTCCCGAGTGGATAAGATCAATTTGACGCAAGGCTTTACTGATAGCAGCCGACATATCAGGATTATTAGTGGGCACCCGAGATTGAGAAGAAGTTCCTGAATCACTGCCTCCACAATCACCCCCACTGGCACCCTAAAACAAAACAAAAAGAGGATTAAATACATAATTTTTTAATTAATTCTTATTTTACTTACCGCTCCACCACTACAACCTGAGCTCATATTTATTTTTGTTAACAACTTTTTTCCCTGCACATCCAAATCCTCAATAGGCAGCTTTAGAATTTTCTTTTTCATTTCATTGTGATGATCCAAAGCGTGACGTGCTCCATTTACATCCTCGGCAAAATCGTTGCGCTGTAAGTCCTCTTGCAAATCATCAATACGATCTGCCAAATCGCTGGCTTGCCAAAAGAAATCCTCTATAGCCAATCGAGAGTCGGTCCATTGCTGATGGTCATACATTTGATTGCCATCAAAGTCTGCAGTCAACTGATTGGGTTCAGCAATTTTATTTAGAGCTTCAATCGATATTGTGGATGTTTCAAATTTGTATTTATGCGAAGATATAGATGCACGTTGTTTTTGCCAAAAATTGTCCGGTTTTATAATGACAACATTGTGAATGTTGGCACTAAAATGCTCTTGCAAAACTTTTAATATGGCCTTGACATTTGTCGAACAATTGCCATTGCCACGCATATCAATAATTACAGTGAAGCCTAAATTTTTGGCCGAATCACTGAAAGGAAACAAAATAGTTTTTTTTTCTTCGTTAGTTTTGTTATTAAATGAAAACACTTATTAGATAAAAATAAAAAATATATGCATTTTTAAAATAATAAGCAGCAAAATAAATTAGATAAATTAAAAAAAAAAGGTAAAAATTTGGAAAAAAAATTGTTTGTGTAAATAAAATCGAAAAAAAAACTTTAATATTTTTCTCGATTTACTTTAAAGTTGCAATATTGCAAAAAAGCAATATTATAAAAACATAACAATAACCACAAAGACAATTAATAAAGCTATTTCTAAGAATAGAGAGTTGATTATTTGAATTACACAAATTTTACTCTGTTACAAAGATATGTTTTTCCTCATTCTGTCCATTTCTATACTGCGTTGATCGAACAAAAAATACATTTTCTGCCTTGTTCTTTGGTCATGCCGAAATAGCAACCAGTCACATGATCAATTGGATCCCTTAATACAACAGGC
The DNA here is from genome assembly GCA_949318255.1 of Pollenia labialis. Lineage (NCBI taxonomy): Eukaryota > Metazoa > Arthropoda > Insecta > Diptera > Polleniidae > Pollenia > Pollenia labialis. The sequence goes on from OX439140.1 coordinate 156,942,854, forward strand.
TTAATAAATTACTAATACTCATCCATGCCCTTACCAAATGAGTTAATTTTACAAAACACGTTGCATTAACTGCATTTGCAATCAACGGCTTATTGACAAATCTGGCTTAGTATTCAAAATTTAATTTATAAAATTCCAAAAAGTCAACTTTCTTTAGACATTTTTCATTTAATAAATTTATACACCACAAACAAAACAAAAATAATCGTGTAATTATATACTTACACACTGTTATTTTATTTAAAAATTATAAACCTTTTTAAGACAAAAAAAGCAAGACAGTGGCTGACTCCATAACCTCAGTGAGGCAATGCAACACTGAAAGGCAACAATGTAAACAATGCCTTGAGTTCGAAATTTGTGCATTGTTTTTATTTGTGATGCTTTGTCAATGAATTTGTTTTCAGCGATGCTTTTCAACACTGCATTTATGAAGTCAGTTTGTATTTGGAAATAGTTCGATAAGTGAAAGCATGCTACCTTTAACCGCAATAAATAACCTCAATACAGTAGTAACGTCAATTAAACATTTTTTTATGAAAATTCGAATTCGGATGTTTTCACTAAATATGTCGTTACTTTTTCATAATTTTCCGATGATAATAATTTTACTCTTAATTTATAGAATATTTTTTGCATTACTAGAGCAACTTAAAATGTTAAATTTTAATAAAATTTAAATTTTTAGGTCTGTAACTCAATGATTTCGGTCCGGACAAGGTCTTTACATTGCTTGAAAACGAAAAGATATACATTGCGATCTCGATTTTCACAACCCCCCCCCCCCCCCCCCAATAATCGCAACACCCCGATTACCGCAACAGGCAATATTTTTACATAAAAACCTTTATTAGCGCAACAATTTTCAAAAAATTGTCTGAATAAGTGCAGCATTATTTTTTTTCATTTTCAAATGTTTCTTCTGGATTTCTTGTTAAGAAAGTTTTTATTAAAGTTATCATATTTAGCTAAACAGTTTTATTTCAATAACATTTATTACCCGTTATTGCTGTCGCAAAAACGTTTATCCAACAAGTTATCGATAAAAAATAAAGTTATGTCAATAAATATGTCAAATTGTTCAACTTAAAATTGACATTTCAAGCTTGAAATATTAAAGTACTGCTGTATCAGCGGTTATGGGCAAATTCAGCGATTTGACGCTATTTGTTTGTCTTGTTTTTATGTTTCTCATAAACAAAAAGTTGACAACATTTAATAAAATTAACAAAATCAAAAGAAAAAACTAAAAAAAAAATTTTGTTTTGCTCTTTCCTACATTTACTGTTTCTTTTTATCAATTCAATGAATTAAAAATTTAGTGTCATAAGGGCTTTACTAAATTACTATTTTAGGTCGCTCTATCATATTATATTGTCAGCTTATTGGTTTGACCTACCGACATTTTTTTTAGTAGTTTTTTAATATCCCCTTTCTAAATTCAAAACCTGTTTCGCGGAATTTTTTGTGCTTTCGGCGATATTAAGCATTCATTTTGCTCCATATCAACTATTTTAAAGTTTTTAAACCTTCGTGGTACACATATGTAAGTCTGGTCACACCTTTTTTCAATGCGTTTTGTATAAAGAATAAAAACATATTTAAGACGGAAGGTTAAGCTTTGTTTTGCTCTACACGCCACAATTTGGCGATTGCATAAATTCTTCATATAAAAACATACAAAATAATAATAATTATAAAATAATAAACACGTCTTAATAAATAGTAAACATTTCTAAAATAAAAAATAAAAATGGAACGGTCTTTGTAAAATAAAACCAAATTAAAGAAAAAAAAAAAAAATCAATGATTACATTTTAAGAAATCTTCATTTGTCGTTTTACTTCGACTTTTTGGCATATGCGCCAAACCAATAATGCGCACGCACACGATTTTTCGACAAATCGTTCGGCTAAATACGATAGTGAATCGCCAGCTTAAGTCAGAAGCATACATACATAAGTTAAAATAATTAGATTTCATTACTTTAGAGCTGTGTTCGAAAATAAACAGATCAAGAGTACGGTCCACACCCAGAAACGATATCTATTTGTTTATTGTTTGTGTAGACGAACACAACCCTTAATACCGTTCGTAACTATATTCAAGAAAGAACCGAACATTAAATAGTGTTCTGTTCTTCGTTAAAACAAAAACAGAACAATTGCAGTGATACTAAAGACAAACATTATATTTTAATGTTCTATAATGTTTCTTTTTTACATTGATGAAGAAATGAACAAACAAAAAATTTTATCAACGACCTCAGCACGAACGGCTTGTATGTGTATTATGAATATGTTATATTTTTTTGCTGGCTTTTTGTTTATTTTCATATGTGTTTTTTGTTTTTGTAAAAAATGTTTGGTTTTTTTACCAGCCAAAAAGGTGCTAAGCACAACAGAAACGAACAACCATTAATGAGCTGAACCAAACGCTTAAAAAACCGAACGGAATTAAATGTTCTTAACTTTTTGTTAAGTTGGATAAAAACAGTAAAATTTTTGTATTCGAAAGATGACAAACAGGGAAACTTTTTTATTAATAATTTAGTACACTTACACTATTAGCGTTTGTGTTTTCTTCGATATTTAGTGTTTACTTTCGAACAGTGCTTTAAAGATAGTTGATTGCTTCGCCATTGATTCATGATTAAAGACCGGTTTTCAGTTAGTTTTTGGTTTAGTTTTACTTTAGATTTTTTTTTTGAAGTAACAAACATCTTGTTTAATCTTTTAATCTTTTACAAAAAACAACTCAGGCTTAAACGACAACGCCTTACACAATATTGCCGAATAACTTTAAAAACTATAACTAATATACATAGGTAAAGCAAAATTTGCTAAAAAAAAAATTAAATTTATTTCATGCATTTTTAAACTGCAAACGCTTTGTAGTTAAAAATGCTAGTATATTTATCTAAAGAGGTTTAAAATGTACGTCCAATCCTAAATTTCTTTATTTTTTTGTAATCATTTAATATTTAATCAAATTATTATTCCAATGGATTACTTTCCCCTATTTCCACTTCGACATACATACAAATGTATAAACTTAATATCAAAAGCAATATTTGTAGTAATTCAATTAGAAATACAGTGATTTGAAAAGTGTTTTAAAATCAATTTTCAAAAAAAAAAATATAATATGCATTTAAAATTATGTAGGTATATTGTAATTCAGTGTTAACATTTTTAACATTCGCCCATACACTGATTCCAAAGAAAAGAATATGGAAAGAGTCACGCACTGTTTATAAATTCTGTTTTCGAAGAATGAAAAAAAGCAAACCAATCTATATAAGTAAACAAAAATTCTTTTAATGTACAAACGAATAAGTTTCATTTTTTATACATACATACTTATTATTTATGTTAATTAAACAAAGTAAAACTTTTGTTTTCGTTTTTGGTCGCAAATATGCCAAATTAGTCGCCATTGCAATAAAAAATCATCGCATTTATACTTTTGTTTTTATCAAAAACATTATTTCCCAGCAAACATGGATTAAAATATTTTCATTAGTTGTGTTATTTGTTAATTTAAAAACTTAAAAAACATAATTTTCATTTTAACTTTCACTAAAAAAAATTTCTTACAAATCTTTTAAATTAATAAGTAATAAATAGATCTTTTAAAATATTAAATTCTTTTGTTAAATCTGAAATATGTAACTAAAATTTTAAAGATTTTCATATGTATTGGATTGTTTCTTTTACGCATTTTTTTTTGCAAATTTTGAAATCCCTTTTCGTACGTTTCCGACATTTCATTTTATAAAGTACTTTTCATTTAAGTATGACAGTACAAAGTACAATATTTGCATACTGACTGACTGACTGTTGGAGTTGTTGCTGGCGAATAATAATGGGATGCAATTAGAATAGTGTCGATGAATAATCAGATACATACATACATATGTATTGTATGTATAAATATGTTTTTACTTGCTTGTACATTAGTGTCATTCAAAATTAAAAAGAATATATGGGCATTTCCATTGTAACGTGACGGGCCATTTGTTCGACAAAATGTAAAAAAATTAAATGAAGAAGTCAAATTAGTAAAAAGGTTTTTTTTTTTATATTTGTGAAGTAATATTGTGGCACTATATTCTCAACAAAAAATTACAACAATCGACCCTAAGGATTTGATGATATTATTAGCAAAAATATCCGCTGGCGTGTAGTTTCAACTAACAGAAGAGGGTTTTTGACTTAAATTACAAAATTGCATAACTCTGCAAATTATGGAAATACAATGTTAGCGATGAATAAAGTTGATTATGAGTTTAATGCTGATAATGAAAATACAACGGTAGCTATGAATAAAGTTGATTATGAGTAAAGAATTAATGATATTGTTAAGGATAATTCGAATTTTAAGAGATTAGATAAGGACCCTACTAATAAAGTGTAGAAGACATATAATAATTTAGTTCAGGAATTTTTTTAACAGTGGTATAATAACAATTATGGAGAAGAATAAACTCAAAACTAATACTGAAATAGCACCAAGGTTATACAATGTTCCAAAGATTCATAAAATAGATTTTCCATTGAGACCCATATGTTCAATGATAAATTCTACATCATATCAAATATATTACAAGAATTCTTAAGAAAATTACAGAAAATTCAAAATAACATATTAAGGATTCTCTTCAATTTAAGGATAGAATTAGGAATATTACATTGACTAATAATGACAAGTTAATTTCTCTTCATGTGGTTTCATTATTTCCATGCATACCAAATAGATTTAGCTATAAATATAATAGAAACAATGGAATACAATAAGAGAACATACGAATATAGAAAAACTTTTATTCTTACGTATTCTAAAATTTTGTAAAATAGATAACAGATATTTTCAATTTGACAATCATGAATATATTCAAATGAAAGGACTTCCTATTGGTTCGCTAGCTTCTCCAATTGTAGCAGATACAGTTATGGGAAAATTATTAGATATATTTGTAGAAAAGTTAGGTATAAAACCGAAAATCTTGACCAAATATGATGACGATTGATTTTGTATAATTCCGGAATCGGGAATCTCATTCGAACATTAAATTTACAATGGAAAGGGAGCTTAATACAAGCCTATCATATTTAGACACCTTGATAATTAGAAATGGAAATGGAGTATCAATAGATCAATAGGTATCAGAAACCAACATCTTCTGGTAGATTTATTAATTATTTCTCGAAACATCAAAGGAGAATAAGAATTACTACGGCTAAAAATAATAAATAAAAAAAAATATATAATAAATAAATAAAAAATAAATAAAAAATTTATAATCAGCAGAAAGATTAGCAAAATCATATACTATATATGATAAAAAAAATATACAAAACAGCTTATCTTTCACCACAGTAGGTAAACGTTTTACAAAAGCCAAAAACAAAATAGAGGATGGAAATGTCAAATATTGTTAACCGATGCCTTGTAAGGGTAATGATAGTGGACAGTGTAATAAGGTATATATAGGTCCAACAAAGAATAAACTAAAAACTAGGATAGCAGGACATTTTATTTTTATTTTTCTACATCCTTTATTTACAAGTGGATAGCAGGACATAAGTCAGATCAGAAGTATAGAAATATTTCACAAAAAACAGTTTTATCAACTCATTGTGTTTATCTAAATCATTATCCAGATTTTGATAGTACAAAAGTTTGAAACACGGAAAATAATTACAAACGTATATTTATGTTGGAAATGTTACAAATTACAAAAGTACCGACAATGTCGAGAATTAATTTTGTCATATGCTGAAAATGTAGATATTATAGATATTTAATTTATAAAAATAGAAACGGAAGTGAAAAATTTATTTACAAGTGTTTGCCTAATGGTCGAAATTCGGCCATAAATTTCTTTTAATATGAAGAAAATATAGTATATCTTAGTAAATATGAATTAACATGTTTCGAGCATTACTTTTTTCCATCTTAGTGGATCGATTTGGCGACGGACCAGCCTCCGGTTCATATGTTATGTTCCACGTGAGTGGTTGACAATCAAATAAAGATATCGTGTTTAACTGGTTTGCCTGTGCCGATTTATATATAAGATTTATATAGTCGAAATATTCGAAAACCGGTTTCTTGAAAATGTCGAATAATCGACCACCCTATTTTTTTTAATATTTGATAATTGAAAAACCCAAATTTTAATTTATGTGTTTTGCATATGTGTAAGCATCAAATTTGAACGCTTATAACTTTGAAAATATTAAACAGAGTTTAATAAAATATATATTGTGCACTGCTGCCAGCAGATACCTTTCAAATGGTTCTTCTAGTCGCTGAGCAAACAGAGGAGAAAAGTGATCTTAACTGTTTTGCCTTAGCCGATTTATATATAGAGATTGTAATAGATCATGTTTGTACATAAACATACCCGTAATTCGTTCTAGAGTTTTGCAAAAAAGTAATAAGAAAATATAAATTTCTTGATTTTTCGTCACGGAACATTTTTTATTGTCTTCAGTCTTATGAACATACGCTACGGTCACACTTGTCAAATATTTGACGGGAAAAAGGGCACCAAAAAGCAAACCAAATAATCATTTCCTTTAATTCCAATATTTATTTTGATTATAGTACCACATCTTTCAAAAAAACAGTTTTTTGCTTTGTCTAGTAAAATAACTAGTTTTATTTTGTGATATTAAGATCATGTTAAATCTCACTAACTATTTACAAAAGTAGTGGTTACGCTTATTTGGTCAAATATTTAATAAATGTGACCTTAGTTAGCTTTAGAAATAATATTTAAATTCGAATGCGTCGCTGTAAAAAAATTTTTATAAACCATCCTGCGATAAAATTTTTTCGAATCACAAAAAACATTTCAAAATTTTTAGAATTAAAAAGACGATGGCGATTTCTTTTCTGAGAAATATGTTACATACATGTTACTACTCTTTTGTGCTCATTTTACAAAAAATACAACTGTGGGAAAAATTTTCAAGGTTTTTTGTGAATATGTTGATGAAAAACATGCAAAATTGCATATTTTACCCTCACTTTACTTAAGGTGTTCATACTGCCCTGTATTACAACTTTGGTACTTACTACTTTGTTTGTACGACCAATGTTTTATTTTGTTTGTTTAAATCTGGTAATAAATCCGATATAACAAACTATAGAGGAATTGCCAAATTAAGTGCTATTCCAAAACTTTTTGAAAAACTAGTTACTGACTTCCTCAGCCATCATACCTCGACGTTACTGGCAGCATGCCAGCATGGTTTTAGAAAAGGCTGTTCAACTACAACTAATGTACTTCATTTAACAACTTTAATTAATTGTGCATTTACACAAAAGAAACAAACTGATGCTGTTTATACTGATTTCAGTAAAGCGTTTGATAAAGTTAACCATCGTCTTCTTCTTACTAAATTGGATTTATTAGGTATATCCCGCAGAATTTTACGCTGGTTAAGTTCTTATTTAATTGGAAGAAAGCAAAAAGTTCAATTCAATAATTGTATATCCAAGTACATTTATGTTTCGTCCGGTGTTCCCCAAGGCAGTCATCTTGGCCCACTTTTATTTTCGCTGTTTATTAATGATCTGCCCAAAGTTATCAACTTCGCCAATATATTGATGTATGCTGACGATGTAAAAATTTTCCATTCCTTTAATTGCTTTGCTGATCATTTTCATCTTCAATCAGATCTTAATAACTTCTTTTTATGGTGTAATCATAATATGATGGAGCTGAATCTTATGAAATGCAAATGCATGCGTTTTTATAGAAATAACTGTATTGCTGTTAATTATGCTTTGGGTGGTCATCAACTGGAGTTGGTTGATTCGTTTCTTGATCTTGGAGTCTTACTGGATCCTAAATTAAACTTTGTTTCTCATATTACATTAACTGTAAATAAAGCTCGAGGTGTTCTTGGCTTTATTAAGCGCTGGGCTAAAGAATTCACCGATCCATACATAACGAAGCAACTTTACGTATCACTCGTTAGACCAATCTTAGAATATGGGTCAATCATTTGGGATCCATTTTACAACATTCACAATTCTCGTATTGAATCGGTTCAAAAACAATTTTTATTATTCTGTTTACGTAATCTTCATTGGAGTTACTCGACAAACTTTCCTTCATATGCTAGTAGACTGGCATTAATAAAATTACCATCGCTCAAAAGTCGTCGTACAATGTTAAATGTTTCTTTTATGGTTAATCTTATTAATGGTAATGTTTGTTGTGATTTTCTGTTAGAGTCTGTTAAATTTAATATACCTTGTCGCAATACGCGTCATTATAATCTGCTTTTTGTTAAATTTTATAGAGAAAATTACGCTATTGCTGATCCTTTTTCGAGGTTATGTAGACAATTTAATTCTCTTTCACAATTTGTTGATTTTTCTTTGTTTAAATTCCATAAAACATAAAATAATTGTTTCTCTTAATTCGTAAATTTTTATGTACATATATATATTCTGTAAAGTTGTATTATATTTTAAATTGCATATTGTTATTCATTAATCTTAAGGCAATATTGTTATTAGTCAGTAAGGATAATATCCATTGATTAAATAAATAAATAAATAAAATGTTGTTTATACCGCTCATAATATTGTAAAAAATTGTTTTAAAACAAACTATAAAAATATTTACACATTAATATCAAAAAAAGTCTATTTATATTATAATCGTTTTAATTTTTCTAAGCCATGAAGTACATTAATGATATTCGTCGATTTAACTTTATTGACATGAGTTTTTTCCTTCTTGCATTTAAGTATGTATGATTCAAACCATTTCATTTCCTTGTTTTTATACCATATTTTTGCAGTTTATCTAATAACGTCTCTCTGCAAATAGTTTCAAAAGCTCTTTTGAAGTCTAAGAAAATTGCTAATATTTTCTTATTTCTGTCTAATCCTTTCCTTCTGTTTATTACGTAATTTACAGCAGTTTCGCATGAGTTTTTTTTTCGAAAACCAGATTGATATTTTGAGAATAATTTTTTTTTTCAATGTATTCCTCTAATTGTTCTTTGACGACTGTTTCAATTATCTTTTCGCATGATTTTAATGTATTTATAGGTCAAAATTCTTCGCATCGGATTGTTGTTTTTGCTTTTTCAACAGGGGTTACCATAGTTTCCATCCAACTGTCAGGAAAAATGCCCGCTTTAAATGATTTGTTAATATAGTACTACTTTGCCTAGCATAACCCAATTATCGAGTATTAGATTGATTGATAATTTTTTTAAATTATGTTTATTTTACAAATTTTTACAAAAATTTCTTAGTTATTATATATTTATTGCACGAATGCTGACGGTTTTATTTATCAAGGGAAATATATTTACATATTGCACATCTTCTATACTCTTTCTTATGTCTTTAATATTTTCTATAAAATAATTACTCTATGCGACAGTCAAAATCGGGATGGGATAAAACCAACGGGAAATGTTATATCGGTGAAAAAGAAGTGATACGTGTACCGGCGTTTCGCTGGGTCACGTTTAGGAATCGAGATATATCGATTTGAAAAATGTGATTAAAAACATCAACATTTTTATAAAAACCTAAATTTTAGGGCTGCAATACGTCCTATGGATATGACTTATATACCAAAATATCGGTATATAGGAACACACAACCAGTGTTCTTTAATCTCTTACAAAAAACCACTTGATGGATTACGACAACTGGAATAAGGCTGACTAATTAATTCCGAAATGGTCTCTTATTTTATTTAAAATTTTCTATTTCATTGTCTTGGCTTTGTTTTTCATAGGTATCTGCATTTAATTCTGAATTCAATTGTTTCATGATCAGTTATTTTCTTATCGTTGCAATTTTTTATTCATATTATCCATATTTGTTATAACGTAAACAATTAAAGTCTTGGTCTTTCTGTTATTCTCGTTTAATCTTCAACAATTTGTTTTAGGTACGTATCATTTAGTATTGTACATTACGATTTCCGAACAATTCCTACTATGTGTTAAGAAAACAAACGTGAGTTATGCAAAAAGCGTTATGAAATTGTTCGAAAGCTATTTTGTTAGTGACAAAGTGGTAGAAAAAAAAACAAAGTATTTAAATGTTTCAAGGTAAATAAAAGTGTGAAACAAACAAATTAAACATAATAATAACTTTCTCACTTCTTATAGAAGGGTGTAGCGAATGTTTACGGAATATTTTAGAAGATCTTTCAGAAAGAAATTTATTACTTATAGAAGGCATACTTCTGAAAACAGGATATCATATGAAACGAACATTCTCCACCAAAAAATTGCGAAATATGAACTACATATAAAAAATTATAATTCCTATGAATTCTTGGCTTAAATCTAGTTTACCGACGCAGCTTCAAAAAAAAATAAAAAGGACCTAGTGTGATATAAAATTTAAAAATAAGAAATAAAAATACAAAGTTAAAAAAGTGGCGCAAAAGCATAGTTTATGAGTTATGTACCTCTAAAATTTTCACATAAATGTGCGATTATCCACTACATTTCTGAACGCATAGAGCCAATATTGGCATTATGTTAAAGGTCTTGAATAGATCTTTCTGAATTTTTAATCATAGACGCAAAATTAAATAAAGAACATAATAAAAAAACCTAATATTAAATTTTTGAACAAGTTTTCTAGCAACATTTAAGTATCCTTACCTTGGTATCATGATGAGATAACTCAAAAGCCGTCTTAAATCATCGGGCTTCAAACGATCACGCCTGGGTGTAGCCGGAAAGCATAATAGGGGCCCGCCACGACGATCACGTCCACCGGTTAGGAAAACGACGCGCTCCTGCAACAATGTTAGAATGTCGCGAGCGCGTTGGCCATCCATTTTGACGTTAAAGAAAAAATGATGATTAAAGAAGCTACTTCGATTTTGTTCTTGTAAACGATATTTATTTATTTGTGTTTTATTTTAAAGCACTATGTTTACTCTTTTTTGTTATGATTATTTCTTAAATTTATTATTTTAGCAGAATAGTTGTGTTTTATATTTGGGCTCGAATATATTTATCGATTTATTCAAATATTTGGCAAACATTTTCATGGTCAACACTTTTTTCTTTCTCCAAATAGAAATTTTAGCACTGCTTCACTTACTCACATACATACATACATACATATACACTCTACATATTTAAACATACATACATATTATTGCAAATCGTATATAAAACATTGTGAAATATAGAAAAAAGTACAAGAATAAACGAAAAGAAAAACATACACCAGAGAAAAAAAGTCAAAAGCAACATCCACGCATTGACGTGTGTGTTGTTTATAATAAAGACTTCAGCGACAAATGTTGTGGGCTTAAGCCAAACGAAACTTTAATAGCATTCAATATATACTGAATAGGTACATCAGTTTTTTCTAGTTTTTTGTTTGTTTTTCAATTTATTGTGTTTTATGTATGAAAGTCTTTTAACGGTTTTGCTGTTTATTGTTTGTTTCTATCTATCACTTTCTAATCTTCAAAACATGTAAACTGAAGTTGTGGAACAAAAAAGAAAATAGGAAAAATCATCTTTAGGGAGAATAAAAAAAAACACTGCAATTAAAGCCAATTTCTAAAGAAACATTATTTTTGTTATTTTTATAGGTACCATGTTTGTATGTAGGTACGTACCTATAATAATTTTCCTACTACTCAAGTAATTTATTTATAAATTTTTATTATATACCTACAGCCATACACATATACACTGGTAATATGACTTGGAAGATAAAATATGTACTTTGCAAACAAACATTGCTTTTTGATTGATATTATGGCTGACATTTACAGAGTTGGTGCATTATTGTTATGTATTTCCACCCCCTTGCACAGTGCATTTTCAATACCGACAGGGGGTTATAAAATACATAAATAATTATTTCAACAGAGACCATTAAGGAAACTCAATTAAAATGAATGCAAGTCATACATGTGATTTATAAAATGAATTGGTCAATGGTAGACAACAAAAACTTACGGAATAATTATTGTCACTGGTTGGTTCCACAGTATAAGCACATACATATATACATACAAATGTGCGTATAAGCAAAACGTCATAAATCAATGAAAATCAATTTTGCAGATGGAAATAGACAATAATTAATTTGTTCATAATTACAACATAATATTAAAAATACATTTGTATGTTCAAAGAAAATTAAATTCTGAGTATAATTTTAAATAAAATAACATATTTTAATACGATTTTTTTAAAGAAAGGAAAATTACACACACGGAAACGAAATTAAAAAAAAAACAGTCAGTCATACACACAAGAAACCAAGAATTTTTCTTATTGTTGGTGAACTGGTGTTTAAGTTAGTGCCCCGCTGCTTGTTCTTTTCCAAATGATGCTCATTGATTTTTTTCTTTCTTTTCGTTATTAACTTATCACTACATTTTCACTTTTATAAAAATAACTATTCACTTTATGTTGTAGAAAATATTATATATATCCATGAACTATATATATTTTCACTAAAAAATAGTTAAAACCATTACAAATTTCGCAAAAATATTCTACGCGACGTCCATGTCTGTCTTGACAAATATTTTGTGAATACTCAAAAAAAAAGCAGTGTTGATATACAGCAAAAATATTCAGAGATGTATTTTTGCCAGTGATGACAAGATTGTCAGAAGTTGCCAGATGCAAAAATTTTAAATAGTGAATAAAATAAATGTTTAACAATTTTATTGATTTTAATTTTGACAACATGGTTTGCTGTATTTAAAATACAAAATACTTTCCGTTTATGTATTTAAAATACAAAATACTTACACATCTGTATGTATTTAAAATACAAAATACTTCCATTTTTTGTAGGTATTTCATATACAAAATACTTCCAAGTCATGTACATATTATGTACATATTAAAAATACGCAATACACCATTTTTATTTAAACCTTTCATAAATATCAGATTTTTGAATGTAGCATCAGACAAACGGTTTCTTGTTGGAGAATAAATGAAGCCTGCTGAAGAAAATTGTCTACAGGTCCTGATGAGCACAAACTTGTATGTAATTCTATGAATGCTTTTTATATTTGGATAGCTGTCAAGAGTGATAATGTCTTTGCTTTTGTCGCTGAAGAAACTGACAAATTCCAACTCCAAATTTGATGTCCTAGATTTACCATCATTTATATCTACGAAAACAACTAAATCATCGTCTTCTCTACTGGTGCATCTACTTCTGATATTTCCATATTCTGATAGTTACGTTTTTTAGCGATTCTATTTTTTGGTATATTAAAATGCAAACAACGATCAATAAACTGACAAAATATATTTTGTAAACTATGTTTTTAAAATACAAAACACTCCCATTTTTTATGTATTTAAAAAACAAAATACAAACTACAGTCGAACTTCTATAACTCGAATCATCATTATCCCAAAAAAAACTTCGACTTACGGAGACTTCGAGTTACAGAAAAAAAAATTTAAAAAAATAATCAATTGCAAGCACGTGTCTATAGCAAGGCCCATTGAAAAGGTCTGCGCAAGAAGCCTGATGATCATTGTTTATGTTCTTTTTAGTTGTCAAAAGTTGTTTACATTTTGCATGTATACGTTTTTTTACGTTTATGGTATGCCACACATACACGTTTTTCCTTTTGCTTTGTATATGTGGTAGTAAATTTTTGAAAACTAAAAAGAATCGTTTTTTGTTTTTGTACAAGTAAGCAGACCTGATAGATGGGCCTTGGTCTATAGTTTATATTTTTTATTTAAAACAGGTAGTTAGTGAAAACTACATACAAAGCTACAATGAAGTAAAATATTTTGAAATTAGTGACTGAAAATTTATTTATTTTTTGTTATTTTCAGTAAAAAATGACTATAACTTGTTTAAAGCCTTATAGTGCTCATCAGTTGTAGTGTCATTCGTATTTAAATATAAATTCAATGTTTGGAAAAAATTAAAAATCGTTGAGACCGTACTAGCCGGGATACCATATTTATCAGCTGCATCCTTTTTCTTTAATCCACCTTCGACTTCTTTTATTAGTTTGTATTTTTCTTCAATTGACAAACATTTTAAAACACGTTTAGTTGCCATGATAATAAAATAAAATGCGATTATAACATTTATCATCTAAGGCGAATGACATTTATGCAAAGTACTGATACTTACGCAAAAAAAAAGAAGCACATGATGTTCAAAAAGGGATTTCCCCGAAAAAAAAGCAAGCAAAATATACAAACCAGCTAAACAAGCAAAAGAAAACAAAATAAGCAAACCAAAACAAAAAAGCAAAATCAATAAACCAGTAAACCAAGCAAAAAATTCGAGTTATAGAATTCGTATGTATGTATGTATTTCTTTCGAGTTATGGAGAACTTCGAGTTGTGGAAGTTCGAGTTACGGAAAAAGAATTGTATGTTATTTATTCTCTTAACGCTACTGCCAACCTAATTAGTTCGAGTTAAAGAAAATTCGAGTTAGAGAAGTTCGAGTTATGGAAGTTCGACTGTACTTCTATTTATTGTTTGATGGACATTTATTTAATATACAAAATACTTGCACGTCATGTATTTAAAATACAAAAACAAAATAAATTAAATTTTATTTATGGTTTTTTTCTTTTTTTATTCTGAATCGGGTGGCATATTTTTTTTTCGTACGCCCCGTAAAGTGCACTTCAGCCCCCGTGTTGGTAGTCGTAAAAAAAATTCATTTTAAATCCACATCGATGTCATTGTCACCCGATTTCAATTTCAAGAGAATGACTGTGTATACAAAAATATATTTGTACATTATTACCGTAACGTTACTGTGTTTTCCTTTTCCTTTTCAAAATTTTCTTTGGTATAAAAAAGTTAGTTTACGTCAAAAATCTTCTCATTTATTCAAGTTCACAACCATTTGTGAAACAACAAAAACGGTTGACATTTCGTTTTAGTTGTTATTCTTTTATGTCAAAATTACAGCTGTTTATTGTGTATAAAACAAATCTTAAAAATAAAAATCCCTCGCCAACACACACAACTTTTTACACGGTAAGTTGTTTTGTTCCTTCATTTTTTCTTTTGTTATAGTTATTAGAAAAAATTGCAAAAATTCTGCGTAAAATAAAGTCTACTTTGCAACATCGAAAAAATAAGTCTCGCCTTAAAACTCAAGCACCAACAAGTCAACAACAGCCATCAATAAATACACTTGGAACAACAATATCGCCCAATTTATTACAAAGTTCGACTGAGAGCAAAAGTCTCCAGAAACAAATTGTAGCCCAAATTATTTACCAGGACAATCAAAACGAAATTTTATTTAAAGAAACAACGTTTATAGGGAGAAGTGCGTCAGTTGAAGTGGAAGGCATGGAAACTAATCTAAATAAAGTATTAAATCAGGGTGTAAGACATCAGTTAAATGGTCTTCTCTGTAAATACACGAATGTAATGAAAGGTTGGAAGAAAAAATAAATTTATATACCTACATATATTACTAAAGTACATATATAATTGACACTTACAACAGGTTGGCAGTATAGATGGTTTACGGTGGATCCTCAAAGCGGAATTTTAAGTTATTATTTATCGGACTGTACTTCTGCAGGGGATGACGTTCCGCCACCAACTCATGTACTAACCGGCTCTCCTCGGGGTCAAGTGCATTTGGCTGGAGCTGTAGTTTGCCCTAGTGATGAAGATTCTAGGACATTTTCAATTGCCTGTGCTTCGGGAGATACTATAAAACTGAGAGCTGCAGATGCTAGAGCTCGCCAAGAATGGGTAGATGGTCTAAGAGCTGTTGTTGAGAGCCATACTCAAGCCATGGACATAAACAATTCAACACCTTTACCTCCTCGCGAATTATTAGCAGCTTCGGATGCCATGGTTTCTGCTAGACAGGCACTTTATTTAACCGAGCAATGGTGAGTCATTTTATTGTTTATTTAATTGCGTTTTTATTAATATGTACATATATTTATCTTATCTCTTTTCCGTTAGCAATGCATCTTTAGCCCGTGCAGTAGAAAACATAGACTGTGAATCTTTTTCACCCACGGATCCAGATTTACTTTTACTGAAAGCAATATCTACCGCTAGTACACAATGCCTGCACCAGTGCCTAAGTCTTTTACAGCGCCACCAGGAGATCAATACACCGCGTTCCGAGACAACAAGTGTTAATTAGTTGACGGAAACTCAGAACTACTGAAGGCCAATCACGTTTGCTTGACAGAAATCTAAATGACATCATGACTACTTGTATTAACTTATATGAACTGTTACTTGCAGTACCCAATTCCAATTCCTAAACACCATAAATATTCAAGTGCAAAATTGAAGTAAACATTTTTGTCTTATAATTATAAATTTCATTTGTTCAAAAGTACACATTTCGTTTGTAAAAAACTCAGCATTGAAACTTATATTTTAATAATAAAAAAACTCCCTAAATTTTACGACTTAATTTCACCAATAAGTTGTATATTTTGAGGTCTCAGAGCTGAAGCGAACCAAGTAAAAATAGAAAATTTTGAGTTTGAGTAAGTGAACTGCCATTAATTTCTGGAGTCATACGGTCGTGTTCTAGAAATCGAAATGAAGTGGATTTAAAATCGAGCAAATTTTTAAAACGATCCTGCAATGAAAGTTCATAAAAATATTCCATTTTATCGATTTCATTCTTTAAGTAGGTATCAATTATTTTTGCAAAAACAATAATTAAATCTAAATAATCGTTAGATTTCTATTTCACTTCATTTCGATTTCTAGTACATACCCGATTGACTTGATACCTTAAGGTTAGTCTTCACGATATTTTAAATCAGCAAATTTATGTTGCACTAAACATAAGGGTTCTTAATTTTATGGTATGTTAAGCACCGACTTCGCTAACAAAAATTGGTGACAGGCCGACCCGATTTTTATTTAATTTTGCACTTAGATGATCGCTCCATTATTTACTATGGCCTCATATAAAAGCCATTCTCGGAAATACTTAAATATGCCTAAGACGTACCGAATAACGATATTATATAGTAGAATTTGGTTGTCATAGTTTTATAAAACTAGAAATCAAAGAGCTAAATTTGGAGAATATCGGCTCACAATTTATCATAGGATCCATATACAGCCCACTCTGGGGCAAAATTTAAAAACTGTATTGAAATTTGGTCCAGATTATGTTTCTTTAATACTAACAAATACTCGACCGAATTTTGTAATGATCGACCCAAAAATCCCTTTAATACGGCTAAACTGGTATAAATCATGGTAGTTTATTAAAATTTGATGTAATTTATGCCCCTATTGCGGTTCTCCACTCAACTCAGTTTGGTCGTGTGAGAGTCAACCCAACTTATGCACAACCATGGCCTAACCAATAGGTCTGCCTACCTCTACAACAATTCAACAACACAAAAAACAACAGGCATTTTGCTTGTGTAAAATTCCCCGCCGTTGTCAAAATCTTACTACTACATAGGCGAAACAAAAGGAAAAATGTGTTTTGTGTGCATGTATGTGTTGCAAAAAACAAAAAACGTAAACAAAAATATACACGTATAAGGAAAATGTAAACAACTTTTGATATCGTTGAGGAAAAAACCAAATAAACATCTGGCTTCTTAAGCAGACCTTATTGGATAGACCTTATGCACAACCAAACTCATTTTAGGTATTGTGATACCCAACTGTTTTTAGTTGAGTTTGCTATAATGCTGCCAACTTAAAATATCGATTTGCCAACTTTAAATATAACGTTTGACAAGTGAAAATTTTATAAAATTAAATAATTTTTTAAACTAAAAGTATTTTTAATTGTTGTGTTGAATAAAAAGTATTTATAATAAATATTAGTGTCGATTTATTTTATGATGATGAAAAGGAAAACTCTTGTATAGATGCGCTAAATACAAGAAACAAATTCGTGATGATTCCAACCCTCTTGAACTTCCCAGTGCCAAGTAAGAACTGCTAATAAGTAACGAAATTTTCTTGTGCCTGATGAGTTCTTCTTCTTTTTGGGGTAGCTGTTGCCCCATCTGCTGGTTGGATTATTAGTTCAACTGCCTCAGTAAAATTGTCACTTGATGGTGGAATATTTGCAATACCAAATACTTGGCCGGACTTGCAATACAAGAGATACGAAACAGTATCCGCAAGGCTATTTAATGGAACTTCTTGTGATAGCCCTCCCCCTGTCGCTTGAATGTTTCTTTTATTGTTGGCAAAATGTTTCTTTATACTTGTCTTGTAGTGTATCCAAACCTGTGCCACGAATATTATAATTAGATTAAGAAGTTTATAAGTGTTTAAGAGGAGTTCTTGTCGTGGTCCCAAACTATTTAACTCCACTATAAACTCTTCCCATAACTCTTTACATGCATTTTTTATCATACCAAACTTTGGTGTTTTCCGCGAGCAATATCTAGGTTTCTCTAAATAAGCAGGACAAGGCGTTAAAATTGAGCTTTTGTTTTTATTTTCAAACAAATAAAAGTTTTCAAAAATAGCGAAAAAGATATTACAAAAATGTATATGTCCATTTTGTTTTCGATTTTCAACGAATTTAAAAAAATAAACTTTAACTGCCAATAACACAACTACTTTTTAGCCGTTGTGTGTATTTACCATTTTTGTCGACCAAACTTTTACAAAGTTGAAAACGGCAATACCACGAAAAAAACAAATACACAACTGAATAGCCAACTGCCTATTGAGTTGAGAATGGTAATGTGAATTTACCAAAGACAACCAAACTATTAAAAAAGTGGAGAACCGCAATAGGGGCATTAGTTATATGTATATGATTAAAATGTCGGTCTAGTCCGACCATTTAATAGCCAATGCCACAGAAAATACAAATACATATTTGAGGGTGTGCTTTATTTGGGACTCATGGCCAGTCATTGGACCCGATAGAACAAAATAAAGTAATCAATCATATAAGAGTTTTTTTACGCCGCATATTATTTAGATATCTTAATACTTTTAGTCTTGAGGAAATTTTAGAGAAGCTTGACATAGTAGATATTATAAAAGTTATCGTTGCCAAATTTTATATCAATGCCAATATTTTAAGGAAGTTATGATATTGCACACAAAAAAATAATCTAGGGTATTTTACAAATGCATACATAGGTAATTTATTTTTATATAAAAACAAAAAACTAAGTTTAGTTGCCTAAGATAATCGGTAATTTATAAAAAAAGTTTTGCCTAAAATTTATGTTATTATTACTAATTGGGTTAGGTATCTTCTTCGAATTTTTTAATATAGTATGTACGTATGTAGGTTTATTTGATTTTTTCTTTCAATTGGAAATTTTTTTGTTAAAAAAGTTCAAATTTAAATTTCAATTTAAAATTTTTGAATTTAAAATAAATTAAAAACTATTCGATAAAGAATAAAAATACATCGTATTTATGTGAGTAAATTATAAACATAAAATAAGGATCTCCACTGAACTTTTTACATATAATATGTATGTATATAAAAAATAAAAACAATAATTATTTATTACTTTTATTGAAGACGATTAATTTGGACGACGCGAACATTTCCAGGCTGGATCATTATGGATTTTAAAGGTAAAATTATTTATAATCCTAACGTGAAATTGGATTGTATTGATATAACAATTGTCGCATCTTAAACTTATAAGAAGCATTTCATTATTTATCACACGAATTCCATTGAAAAGAACCAGGTAAAAAAAAGATTTGGAAGCATTAACAGAAGGAAAGCCAAATGATGAGTTCCACAGAAACACCACTGGATGCGCTTGTTACAACAAAAACAAACAAAAAATCACAAAATTCAAGTGTAAGTGAAAGCAAACTAAATATGCACTATTTTGACAATTTAATAAATCAAATTTATCGTTAAATTCCAATAGGTTTAAAAAATATACATATATCGCTCATCCAAAATATGATATTTTGGAGTTAATGATGCAGAATTGTTCGCTATGAGTTTATTTGTGTGTAAATTGTATCTTTATATCTTTTTTACTTTCCCCGTTTGATGAAAATAAATAAAATATTACAACGAAATGAAATTAATTTTATTTAAAGTATGTAACCAAAAAAAGTATGTATATAGTAAATTTACCTAAAATCTATGGTACAAAATTAAACTTAGATAATTTTCCAAAAATAAAAATATAAAATAACTTTGCTATAATTGGTAAATTTTCAAAGTTTTTAAGTAATTTTAACAAAATAATTAGATACTTTTTCGAACATAGAAATTACCTAAGTTAATAGTTTTATTAGCTAAGAAACTTAGATACTGCCATGCTACCCTTGCGCTTAGTTAATTTTATACCATATATTTAGGTAATTTTACCTATGATTTTTTTTGTGTGTGGTAATATTTTTGGAAGTGGTACTTGTATGGGAACTGTAGATTAAGGTTATAATTTGGGCTAAATTTGGTGATAATAAGAACATAAAAACATGGTTTATAGGCACAAAGACTGCAATTCGAAGAGAAGTTCGTATGAGATCATTTCATTATGATACCCAAACCACCATAGTTTCTGTAACACCTAAAAATATTGGTCCTTAAACCATTTTTTAGTATTTCGATCGACTCAAACCCTATCTGAGTCGATATCACGATGTCCCTGCTGCCGGCTGGCTGGCTGTTTATTTTGTAGTGTGCAAAATACAGGTCGCAATTATTAGATACAATTTGGTACATTGGCACTAATTGTTATTGAAAACGGCGAGAAACGGTCCATAATTTCTCAAAGATTTAAACTTCTTTCCGGATTAGAATCTTTGTGCCCATAAACCATGTTTTTGTGTTGGAATTTAGATTTAATTTGGGCCAAAAACTTTATATTATAAATCTATAGTTTCCATACAAAAATCACTCCCAAAAATATTACCAATACCAAAACTTCCTTTAAAATGTTGGTATTGATATAAAATTTGGCGACTCTTATATTGATTCATAACCTTATTTTGTTATATCGGGTACCATGAGTCCCAAATATGGTACAGTCTCAAATATATGTTTGTATATTCTGTGGTATAAGGTATTAAATGGCCGGACTTAACCAACTTGTTAATCATATAACTTAATTTGACCAAATTTGAATAAACTTTCATGATTTTTATCAATTTAGCCGTATTAAAGGGATTTTTGGGTCGATCATCACAAAATTCGGTTGAGCAATTTTTAGTAATAAAATAAATTGGACCAAATTTCAATACAACTAAAAATTTTTTTTAACCGTTTTAAAGTCCCGATTAATACGGGATCTAAATTGAGTTGTATGCCGATTATCACAAAATTTCTTTAACAGAAATATCAATTTTTAAGAGTGTTGGGCTTGTGGCTAAAATGAAAATTAACTCAGCTAAGCGAAGTCGGTGCTTGACATACCATAAAATAAAGAACCCTTATGTCCAATGAAAGACCAGAAATAACGAAAAATGTTATTAAGCGAAGCGGTGTTTGTCATACCATAGAGTTGAATAGTACCCATATTGAAGCAATTATAGAATTTTATACGCTACCGTTAATTATATTATATGAAAGCTTGAAGCGTTCTCTAGAAAATATTATATGAAAAAATACTTTTATCGGTCCTGTTCTGAAAATCAAGTGATTTTAAATCACGTGTTTTTGAAATCACAAGTGTGATTTTGTGGTGTTCTGAAAGTCATACCATTTTTGTGTTTCTAGGTGAGCTTTCGGCAAATGAATATCACACCAAAACACACAAAAACGGGACACTAAAATATCACAAGTGTGATTTTAGTAGGCACATGTTTTTTTTAAGCTTAGAGCCATTTTGATAAAATAAATAGTATATAAAAATATTTTTTGAAATTGGTTCTTAATAGGTAAATAATTCGGCATGTTTTATATACCATGTGAAAATTATTTGGAAACAGCCTTCACCGTTACCCATATTGCTGAGATCAAAATTATACTTCAAGAGATATTGGTTATGAATTTATTAACTCTTATGGTCTATAACTTTAAAATAAGGTTCGTTGGCAAACATTTTTATTTTCAAAGCACTTAAATGAAATTTTTTGTTTCTTGTTTGCCAAAATTAATCAATTAATTGAAAGAATACCAATTTTTTAACTAACTGTGTTTCCTGTTATTTATATTGTGTTTCCGCCATTTCTATAACATCTCTGTTAAAGTTTTATTTTGCTTGTTCTTAGATTTGTTTTGTTTATAATGGTGCCCACAGACGAGGCAACATTAGAAAAAACTTGGGCATGTTTCCCTTTATGCTGATAGGTGTGTGTAATGTTTCATAGAACGGAGAAACATTTTATTTCATTAATGTTGATTAATGTCAGGCTTATGGATTTATTTAAAGTGATTAATAAGTCGTGACGTCGTAGCCCCTTTGCAACTTATCATTTTAGGTTATAAAAACAAAAAAAAAAAAAATTTATTTTTGTTTGTTTTTGTAGTAGTATTTTCAAAAAACAAGCCATACTGAAGTTTAATTTTTAGTGTCATCGTCTGTTGTAAAAACTGAAACAGAATGTTGCCACGTTTATGGGAAGCATAAAACCGTTTGTGTTATTTTGTCAACAGTTCGTATCAACAACTCTGTTTAAAATAATTCCCTCCAATTGATTATTTGTTTGTTCAAACTTAAATAAAAATGCTTTAATAGATGTTTATTTAAAAAACGCCTTTAAAAAAGGTTTACAAACAAAAGTTTTATGAATAATTTATTATTTTTTTCTTAATTAAAGATTCATTTAATTAAAAATATGATAAAAAAAACAATCCCGGGATTTTTCGTGATCGGGATTTCGGGATTGGCATCCCTAACCGATACGGAAATACCGGTATTACAGGCTATAATGGAGTACCGAAATACCGCATGCAACAATACCGGTATTCTATTTTTTAAATTAAAAGTGCACCATATTCATATGTACCAAGGCGAATTCATAAAGGTGATATTTTCGAGTCATCTGTTTAATGTTTATTTCCTTGTGTGTACACTTAGGTCTGTTTTTATGCGGTTTTTTTATGCGGATTTGAATTTATGCAGTTTTCAATTCGATTTTTTTACATATTTTTTTTTTATTCATTTTTTATATTTTTTTTGTCGTATTAAACATTTTTAAACGTTGGCATCACTTTCAAAATTTAATGACGAATTATTTTGAAAAAACTGCCGAAACCCTTCCAAATAAAAATTGTATGAATGTTCCGACTTTACCAACTGCTAATGTGTATGTCTTATCTAGCGAAGAGGATTTGATTGGGTCCTCTAGCGATGAAAGTGATTTTGCACCAATTAAAAAGCGGATTAGAACGCTGCCAAGTAGTGATTCAGATAACATGTAATGTTTTACTTTTAAATATTAATTTAAGTTTTATAAATATTTTTTTTTTGTTTCTTATTCATTACTAATTAACGTATTAATTTAAATGTATTGTTAAAATTCATAAAACTGGTTTATATTGTAGGTTTTCTCTTCTTATGTATTTTATATAATAAATAAATGAATTGTTTTTGGTTAATTTTTTTATATAATGACTTTTTTATGCGGTTTTGGTCTAATTTTTACTCCCAGATTTGAAGTTATGCAGTTTTTTAACTTTTCGGAACGAATCATCCGTTTTGTGTGAAAATGGAGTCTTTTTTTATGCAGATTTCATTAATGCGGTTTTTTTGGGAACGCATCTACCGCATAAAAAAAGACCTGAGTGTATACTGAATGTCAAGCGTTGTTTACATTTTATTAAAAAAAAATTGGTAAAATTTTAAATTCAATAAAAATATAAATTCTTGAAAAAACCCAAGGCCCATTGAAAAGGTCTGCGCAAGAAGCCTGATGATCATTGTTTATGTTCTTTTGAGTTGTCAAAAGTTGTTTACATTTTGATAACATGTGCATTTATACGTTTGTTTACGTTTATGGTATGCCACACATACACGTTTTTTCCTTTTGCTTTGTATATGTGGTAGTAAATTTTTGACAACTAAGAAGAATCGGTTTTTGTTTTTGTACAAGTAAGCAGACCTGATAGATGGGCCTTGAAAAAACCTATTTAAATGTTATAAAACAAAACAGTAAACATAAAATTTAAACACAAGGATTTTAAAATGCGTAAGGAATAAGTGGAGCTACAATAAATTTGCAATACAGGAGCAAAATTTACTTTCTAAAGCAATTGTGTATATTTTATAAACAAATAATTTTCACATTCACTCCAACTTTTTACAAAAACAAAATATGTATGTTTTCCAAAAAAGGGATAGCTAGCATAGCTCTCTCTCATGATGCAGTCACCTTTATGAATTCGCCTTGATTTGTACGTTAAAATATTAATACATACATATAAAAAAAAAATACATAAATCCGACGATGATATCGAGCTGGTTAAAATTGTTTGTCTTTTTTCTTTGACTTGTCCAAATTGGTGTGGGCTACATCATAGGAAAGCTCGCAATTATGTGCAACGAGGTACGTTTCAGTCTGTTTTCTTTTACTGCAACCAATGTTTTATCGCAGTCAGTCAAAAAGACAGTGTTACGATTGTTTTATTTGGTGTCGGCTGTCTTATTAGAATCTATGTTTAGGAAGTTTTTAATTTTCAAGAATTCAGTTCAGAATCAAGAATATTTTTAGTAAATATCAAATTGCAAATTTGATTTTAAAAGACCTACGCACACGCCACTTTTCTAAATTTAGTTTTAAAAAGTAAGAGCATGGTGATTTTACTTACCATGAGTAAGAGTCTCCGAATCACATATTTCTACTCACCGTGGTAAGATAACTGCCCGTCTACAACTGACATGATTTGCTGTTATAACTTGAAGTTATAAAAGCGTTGTTAAAACATTTGCATTTACAACCGTGTTATAACACGAGAAAACTTCTAACATGATGAGTCTATACATTATTCAGCGTTCGGCTCACACACCTAGAAACGATATCTATTTTTTAGTGTTTGTGTAGACGAACACAACCCTTGATACCGTTCGCAACTATTTTCAAGAAAAGAGCCGAACTTTATATAGTGTTCTTTTTTTCGTAGAAAAACATTATATTTTAATGATCTATAATGTTTCTTTTTTTTCCGTTGATAAAGAAATGTACAAACAAAAAATTTTTACAGTGTGTGTGTTTTTAGCTTGTGTGTGTATTGTGTATATGTTTTGTTTGTGTAAGATTATTTTGTTGGTTTTTTTTTTACCAGCCAAAAGGGCGCTACGCACAACAGAAACGAACGTACATTAAAGAGCTGAACCGAACACAATGAAGTTTGTGGTTAAAAAAAAAACGAACGGAATTAAATGTTCTCATCTTTTTGTTGAGTTGGATAAGAACAGGGGCCTAATTCTGGCAGTCGTGATCGAGTAATTTCTCGATTCGAAAGCAATTTATTATTTAATTATTTCAGTCAATACTGAACGAATCGGAATAATTTTTTCAGTGTTATAAAGCATTAATTTTAGTTTCACAATACTGAAAAAATAATTTCGATTCGTTAAGTATCGACTGAAATAAAATTGCTTTCGAATCGAGGAAGTACTCGATCACGACTGCCAGAATTAGGCCCCAGGACTATTTTTGTGTTCGAAAGATGACAAACAGGGAAACGTTTTGTGTTTTCCACAAATCTACCGAACTGAACACTAAGGAGCGATATTTCGAACACTGATAAATACCGTTTTTTATATACATATAAATATTCAAGCCATTTTAGATATTTTTGTTTATTTTTTTGTGGTCATAGTTTTTACGGATGGAGGATTGAGGTCTTTGAATTTTTTTTATTTGACGCCTAGGCATAATAATACTTGAATACCGTAGCAGTAGATAAGCTATAAGATAGAGTTGTTATATTTCCAAAACATTTATTAAAACAAATATTTTCTAATCAGGTAATCAAATTGCTGAAGTTAATGGTTCCAATTAAACATGTCAGTTTTAAAACACTTAATACAAAATACTAGCACTCGAAATATCTCAATTTTTAATTTTACTACGGTACGATAAATCTGTGGTTTTCATGGGTAACCGCGAATGTCTTAAAACAAAGTTTCCAGGAGAGCCGAACAACTATTCTATAATAAACTATGAGCTAAATATAGCTATTTTTAAACTTTGTCATTACGTTAAAAAATCGGAATGGATCCATCTTTTTCAAAAATTTTTACAAACATGTAAAGAGCGTTTAAAATTAGGCAACATGGCAAAATCGGAAAAATGAACATACGCGGTTGCCCATGAAAACCACGGAAATTTGTAATACATTTTTAACTTTGACCGCTCACTGCTAATAAAGTAAGCTACTCAATGCATAGTTTTAGCAGTTGGTAATGTAGAATTCTATTTATATTCAGCTAATGTCAAGCATTACTATGAAGGATAAAGTTAAGCTTTTGAATTAATCATCTCTTTTACTCAATTTCCAACTTCTGATCAAACTTCTGTGTAATGTATTCAAAAATCATTCTGAAAGCAGGGGTTTAATTGTGGCAGTCGAGATCAACTACTTTTTCGATTCAACAACAATTTTATTTCTAATTCTCCCAGTCGAGAGTATGTATTACAACACCGAAAAATAAATTTGATTCGTTCAGTAGCGACTGAAGGAATTAGAAATACAATTGCTGTCGAATCGAAAAAGTATTCAAGCACGACTGCCAGAATTAGCCCCCAGTAAAAACTTTATACAAATATTTTAATAAGGGAAATAATTACATAATACTTACTTAATTTCACCTGGACATGCAGCTGGTGAAGTAGATTCCATTCTTATATTTTTTTTTATTAATTTATTTTCTTGCTGTCATTATACCCACACCACAATAGTGGAAACATATTAAAATATTGATCCTTGGGTAACCTTTTGAGTATACCAGTCGACTTAGAATCACCTTTTGAATCGATATAACGAGGTTCGTCCGGCTGGGTGGCTGTTCATGTAAACCTTGTGCGCAAAGTACAGTTCACAATTTTGGAGATACCTTGATGAAATTTGGTACATAGATATTTCACAAATCCCATGTACAAGCTTTTTATTGTGTCGGTATTTAGGTTACATTTGGTTCAAACTTTTTTTTATTGCAATATTAACCGTCTTACCAAATTTTTTAGGAATCGGTCCATACAAATACTACGCGTTTTTTTCGAAATGGGGTTTTTCGCGTTATGTGGTGGTGTTGAAACGGCATATGATTTTGACAGTTCGAGCTTATTTGTTTTGTTTTGTTAGTGTTTTGCTAAGAACGGTTGACATTCCGAGCTATAAGCACTACAGTGTTTTTCTTTCATTTTCAATTCACTCGATTAATGCGAAAAATGTTGCGATGCGAGAAATACAGAAACGGGCTATTGTAAACAGAAAAGTAATATGCGGTGGGAATGCATTTGCTTTAGCTATTAAAAAAACAGTACAAATCAGAGATCAGCAATGAGTAGTGAAAAAGTGAGTAGAGCTAAATCATGACTCATAAATTCTTGTACTTATACGCACTCATACTTATTGCAATGTTATTCAAACTCATATTCACTCAAAAGTTTAATTTGATTCATCGTACTCATACTTAGCAACATTTGTAGTGTTTGACTTAGAATCTACTCAACACAATGCGTAAAGGCAAAGAAAAAATGCGAGGCTGCCAGATTTGTCCCCGAAATAGCAAAGTGACGATTTGGCAATTACAGTTTACTAAAGTTACATGTATGAAGTGGACGATTTTTCGGCAAATTTATCTGGCAGCGCTGATTATTAAGTTGTGTGTTTTGTCTGTTGTGTTAAAACGGTAAATGCCTGAGCTAAATGATTTGAATCATTGTAAGTATTTTCTTGAAATTATAAATCAAGCTGAGTATGCGTATAATGTCGACGTCGCACTTATAAATATTTCTCTTGTGAGTATGAGTGAGTCAGAGTAGTTTAAACTAATTAGTTTAAATGATTTCTACGCACTTATACTTACAATTGCATGAGTCAGTATGAGTAGCGAAAAAGTGATTCATTGCTGATCTCTGGTACAAATACAGAACATTGAATAAATGGCGTGTACAGCAAAAAATACTTATTTAACCATAAAATAGTTGTCATGAAGCTAAATGTATGCTTGAGATATCAGGTTTCGAAAAAGGTTATTCAAAATATACAAATGTATATACCCCATACCTGTCTAAATTTCATAAAACTTGGTCGTTGGCCCAAACCAATAACACTATGTGACAGTTTTTTGACTAAATGTATTTGGCACCTAGGCCCAGGTCCACGATGTCCATTTCTGTCGTATATTTGTATTGAAAACAAAAACAAATTTTAGTTTATATTCAAAATTTTTATTTTTCGAATTTATTCTACAAAAAAGTCATATCTGAAAAATTGAAGGAATAGGAGGATTATTACAAAAAAGCATTATAAAATACATAACTGAAATTTAGCTCACAGAATAAATTCGAAAAATAAAAATTTTGAATATAATATAAAGTAACCTTCGAAAGGAAATAATTCCCAGTTTCTATTTGTTTAAATTTTAGTTTTTTATAATTGTTTTCAATATAAATATGCGAAAGAAATGTTCCTGTCGACATCGTGGGCCTGTCAGCTAAATTGCCCGCTGAATCCGAATATGAAGTCAGAATGCTCAAAATTGGTACAGTTTTCGAGATATTCCAAAATAATCGTTATTTGTGTTTTTAAAAAAGATGATGTCCCTTAAATGCAAATACATATCTTCAAAAATATTAAACGGATTATGTATTTCTTTTTTTAATGAAAGATAATAAAATTACTGGTCAAGAAATAACAGAGGGGACAAAAGTAAAATTGAAAGTTTAATTGAACATTTTATGATTTTTTGCAAATTTGCTCTTTTCAAGTTGTTTTGTTTTTATACCAAACAATTTAAAATTGTAACGTTTTATTGCATGGGGCATTCGTTTCAATACGAACATATTGCGCCCAACAAGAACTAGAGTGATGCAAAAATGATAAAGCAACAGAAGATTTACAGCGGTATGTACAATGAAAAGTTAGCCACAGTTTATACACTACGTACAACGAGCTGCCAACTAGAATACCGATTAAGCTTAGCAGCTTGTTAGCAAAATGTTCATGTATAATATACTTTTTCACTGGTGCAAATTTTTAATAAATCAACTCTGATATATAACGATGACATACTGTATTAAAAAAAAAACATTATTTTTGCTGAAATCATCCCTGATTTTGACATTTCATACTGTTTTCATACAGCTGTTTTTTCCAAATTAGCAGATATTTGGCAACTCACTAGTCAGAGTTTAGCAGTTTGCTATCCACAGTCTGTAAGTGTATTATAATTCAACTCTGTGCTAACTTCTTGCCAGTTTTTCATTATACATAACGCTGTTAGTGAATAAACCCACATAACTAGTAATTTAACAGTTTCAATCTTTTTTTTTTAATATTTTTTGTAACTAAACATTTCGCAAAGTGTATTTACTTGGTGTGTTTTTTGTGATTTGGTAATAAATGAAAAGTGGGATATCTCAAATAATCTTCTGTAAAAATAGTTAGTATTGTTGTTATTTTTGTTGAACTGTTTTTATGGTTTTTAATCCCAATGTTGATATTTTAATTAGGCTAAAGTTCATCAAATTTTATTTTCTTTAAATTATTTTTATAAAGAAAGAAATTTTACAACATTAAATTAACTAAAAATTATTGATAATCGTTCATTCTTGACTGACCTGAGGCTGGAACCCAGGCGTTTTTACGGACAGGTTACCTCTACATGTTTCAATTGTAACCACCCAACTCTTCAGAGGGGTTTGCTGTTTAACACTCACATCCATTGACGACTGCTGGCCGTCAAAAGTCAAACATCAATCTTTAAACCAAATTGTATTTATCCTTTGGTAGATCGAAATTTGCTTTGAATTATTATCCATATCAATTGATTTACACGTTCTTCCTTACTTCTGTTTTTCGTACTTTTTGTAAAGAATTTTGATTTTTATAATTTTTTTTTTTTACCGATTTGGATCATATTGGGCACAAAATGTGCGTATTTAAATAAGCTAACGTCGTTAGTGATAAAACTTAAAAAATCAGTTGTAAAAAAGAAAATTTAAAAAAATCATTAACATTTTTGTGAAATTTAAACTTTGGTCCAATGTAATTTAATCATTTCTTGAGAAATTTACGAAAGACCTGTGCATTTAGGTCTGGCGAGCTACATTAGTTGGCCAAAACTAAAACCATCACACATATACATGTATTGAAACTAAAAACTCAATTAGTAACAAAACACATTATATTTATTAAGTTTTAATGAAAAAAATAAAATTTTAACCCATCTTGAGCCTAAGAGACACATTAGTAATTTCATGTTTTATTATATTTGAGTAATATTTTTAGTATTTTTTTCTGAATTATGATGGTTATAATAAAATAAAATTTCTATGATATTATACAATATTTAGTAAAGACATGCTTACATATGCTATTCTAGATTAAAGTAGTATCTAAACTACATGTCTTATTTGAGTTCTTTAATTCATCTTTAAGAAGTTAATACGAATCGTTTTAATATAATAAATTATTCATAAATTAGTCAGTTATTTCATTCTCCAATATTAAATTATCTTTTTCTTCTTTACCTCTTCAGTTTCATCGTCTGTTGCTTCTTCTTCACTATCTATATTATTTTCATATGCAAAAGTTTCAGGAAGATCTTTGCAGCTCAATAAAGCGATAACATGCGATCAGACATGTCTACAAATTTCATTCGAGGACGTCCACAAGTTGATAAATAATAATAATTTTCTTCAGTTAAGCTACTTGTTTTTGGACTTTTCAGTACTTTTTCATTTTGAAGCCAAGTATTGATCTACGAGATTTCCGCCATTTCACATCCAATCTAGTACAAAATACATACTCGAATTTTATCTGTGAAATACATTTTGTATTCTTTGGAAACATTTGACTCTCCGATCTTCTCAAAAATATAATTAAAAAGGAGATCAGTTTTTTCTTGCTTAACATGCCCACTCTGCCATATTCTTAATAAATCACAATTTTTGAAGCGAAAGTAACCTGAAAAAGAAACAGATTTCTCAAAAAATGGCAACTTTTGGCAAAATGTTCTGTAATTTATGGCGTTCCTGTTTCGTTAAACTAATTTGAACATTTTTAGTTATATCTTATACATTAAAAAACAAAACCCCAAAAATCACTTATTTGGAGGTTATACAAGTTTTTCATATTTTTTTTTTTTATCACCAACACTTTTATTGAATGCTTTACTATTAACAATTCAAATACTTACCATTGTCATTTATATCCATAATTAAAATATTCAAAAAGTTTATTAATTTTCTTCTAACTTGTGGTTCAACAAGACACAACATCATAGAACGTGTATAACTTAACCATTGCAATCAAAAACTTTGACGTTCCTCGCTTCACTGAATAACGGTTAATTGAAATTTGCCAAACCAAATTATTGCTTTTGTTTTTGTGAAGTGTTTGCTACAATATTACAACAACATATATGGAAATAAGTGTAAAATATTTCAATTAAATAATTAATTGGTGTACATTAATTATTCAATTAATTTTTTGTTTGCAGCAAATAATTTTTATAATCAACACCCATAAAATTAAATGTTTGGGTATATGTGGTGTATTTTTTAGTTTATGCAATTAATTTTTTAATTGACTAAATTTGTGTCCCATGACTCGAAAATAGAAATCCGTTAATTGATATGATCAATTCCTTTGCAGGGGCAAAATTAGTAAAATATTTAATTGTCTGAACGAATTGTTTAATTAAAGTCGATTTTCTATTTTTTCTGTCTGCCGTTAGTTTTGCTTGTTATTCATTCACAAAGTAGGTATGTACAGTAATTAATTATTATTAATATTTTATAAATTTTCATATTAATTCGAACGTGTATTCCAAGTTAAATTACAATTTTAAAAGCTTTCATACTTTACTAGTTTTATTCCTTCAATATTTTCCAGGAATATTTTCTATGCACTATCGAATTAATATGAAAATTTTATATAAATAAATTTTACTCACCATGAGAATTCTATTATTAATATTTTTATTTGTTTTTTATTTTCTTAATTTGTTTTTTATGTTGATGTTGTGGTTTTGTTTAGCTTTAGAAATAAATAAAAGAAATTTAAAGTTACACTTGTAATTGTAATAATAGTACATGAATGCTGGAATAATATTGGGACAATTAATATTTGATACAACGTACATACTAACAAATTTAATAGAATCAAAAGTCCACATATTAAATACAAACTACATTTATTTTGTATACAATATTATAAATAATTATGGCTATTTTTATTGCTTTCATACACTGGTCTTGCAAAAGTGGGTGGGTGCACAGAAAAAATTTTTGCAAAAAATTATTCAATTAAATAATTAATTGGTGTACATTAATTATTCAATTAATTTTTTGTTTGCTGCAATTAATTTTTTTTATCAAAACCCATAAAATTAAATGTTTGTGTATATGTGGTGTATTTTTTGTTTATGCAATTAATTTTTTAATTGACTAAATTTGTGTCCCATGACTCGAAAATACATATACGTTAATTGATATGATCAATTCCTTTGCAGGGGCAAAATTAGTTAAATATTTAATTGTCTGAACGAATTGTTTAATTAAAGTCGATTTTCTATTTTTTCTGTGTGTGTGTGTTATTGGAATTCGAATACTTTATCATTATCGAAGAATGCAGCCCATAATAGAAATGATGTTTGTTTAAGTTTATCGGTACAAATGTTTCCTTTAAGAACTTTGGAACTTGTTAGTAAACATCAAGAAAAGGTGCATTTTTAAATTAACCTTAAAAATTCGTATGGGGCGTTATATTGTTGTAATTCACCACTCACCCACTCTTGTTGTACAAATGCATGAATTTATGTATTGGATTAAATGATCAATTTTTATAATATATTTTATTTAATTTTTGTGTGTGTGTGTTTTTTTTTTACTATTTTGCTTAATTGTTTATTTTGATTTGAATGTTAGTTTTAAAATTTGACTATTTGAAAATAATATTGGTTAAATAGTTTTTTGTTTTATGTTTTAATTGAAACATCTATTAATGTATACACAAATCCATACATACATATGGGGGATTCACAAGGTGTGCTATCAAGTCATATCGTCATAGCGTCCTAAAAATTATTCTACAAATTTTTTAAAAAAATATTTTTGTTTTTTAAACAAAATAACAATTTTAATGCTGTGTTCATTGATTCGTCATAACTATACAGTAGAAATCTTAATTATAAGCGGTCAGCAACTCATATGTGTATATTTCTTGTAATTTTTTTAAGACATATGACTTTGCAACTTTATGACAGCCTTGTGAATAATCCCCCAATACTCATGATTGTTGTTATAAGTATGTGCATATGTATGTACAGATGATGCATAATTTAAATTATTAATTTATTTAGAGTTTTGTATATATGGATGTATGCATGTGTATTTATGTATGTATTTGTGTGTTAGATTAGGAAGTTCCAAAATTGGATTTGAAGGTAAAAGCGTCGGTGTTAAGAGAAACTAAGGGGGTAATTTTGTTGTTCACTTCACCTTGCGTTGAGAAAATTTTCATATAAAATTTTTTGAATTTTTTGAAAATACTAATTGTTTCCATTGGGAGTAAATTATAAAAAGTTAAATATCTTTTAAATCATCAGATATTTATTATCCATATAAAAACTTAGATATTGACAATCAGCCCAAATACGAATATTCGAGAAAAAATCATACAATTATAAAAATTACGTGCCGGTTTGACTCGTCAAGCAGGGCTGCCAGACTTTGGGGTTTATCCCCAAAGTTGGGGATTTCATGCGAACAAAAAGGACAAAGAAATTAATTTGGGGATTGGGGATTTTTTAAGAGATTCAAAAAGAGTCTGGAATTTTTTGGGGATTTTACACATTTTTAATATATTTTCCCTTTTTTTATTATTTACGCTTATTTAACTTTGTTTCGAATATAAAATATGAAAACAGTAGCAAAACTTTCATCTTACTTCTATCAACAACTTATACGGTGTAAATGGTCCACATTAAGATTGCCATTATTGTTGAATGTGTAAAAGGTAATTATAAAGTTATGTTATTATTCTTGAGTGAGTGTTTTAAAAAAGAAGAATTTAAAACCGTTGAAAATGCATATAATTTTTGATTTTTTAAAGAAAATTTTCAAGCAAATATGTCTTCCCCAAAAATATGTGAATAATGCCCAGTTTTCAGGATTGATATTAAAACACATTTATTTTTAAAATCGATTAAAATACAAAATTCTTTTCTTCACTAAAAACTTAAATCAAACTTAAGTCACCGATGTGGTACACTTAATTTCAACTTAAGTTTCCATTGTAATATTTTAGCAAGGTGGCCTCAATATCATAACAATACAACAACAACAGGCAAAGCATTAACATTCAGCTGTTTTTTCAGACCACCTTGTAGATAATTACACTTTTTTATATTTTTTTTTTGTATTTAGTAGTGCTACCATACTTTTATCTTAATTAAATAAGACTTTTCAAATAAAACTCAAAAACCCAATCTGTTTTAAATACGATTTAAGTTTGTTATGAAAATTAACTTAATATAGATTTAAATACTATCCTGAAAATTGGGCATAAGAAAAACAATAAAATAAAGTTTGAGAAAAGTAATAGTTTTGTTGTTGTTGTTTTTAAGAATGGCTAAAACCGATTGAACAAGGTCCAAATTCTTATAAATTGACTCATTCGTCTTCAAAAAAGTATTAACTTTTTAAGGGTTTGTTTTTTAATCTGACGATTTTTGGAGATTTTTTTAAAATTTTTTTGGGGACAAGGAAAAAAATACCTGTTGGCCCTGTCGTCAAGTCTTGAGCTTTAATGATGAAACAGAACTGGGGCTGAACGATGTTTTTCATACAGATTGACATAAAATTAAGCCAGAGAATGCGGTCGAGAAATAGAATCAATTTTATTTTGAGGACGTTTTTTCTAATGCTCTCACATATAGACACTTATTCTCTTAACAATGCTACCATACTTTAATTAATTTCATACATTTTATAAACAAAGAAAAATAAGAACAAAAGAAAACAAAAGAAATGAGAGAGAATTTAAAGTTACGGCCGACGTTTTAATTATGGGCTTAAGAATTTTTGCTTGAAGTTGAAGACTCAATTCTGTTTCATCATTTAAGGAGAGAAGGGAAAAGAGAATGCCATTTCTTTTCCCCTCTCTCCTAAAAACTCTAGACTTGACTAGTCAAACTTGATGTGTGTGAACCAACACTTATTTATTAAGTGGACCATGCACTTGCAACATTATTGTATATGATGTTCGCCATATTATTTCCATTTTGTCCTATATTAGCAATAAGTCACACAATGGCTTCAATTAAAATATTGCTTAACTTTCGTTAAATAAGAATGTGAACATAACCTAAAGGAATAACATAAACAGCATTGTACAATATTGCCAACACATTATACTTTCGTTGTACAATAAAAATCAAAAGTCTTTTGATTGTTGCCAATATATAGTGCCACCTACGAATACCACATAAACATTGGCGATATAATTGTATAATACGAGAATTAAAATTGAAATTACAAGTGTATGAGCTGCTTTAGTGCTGGTTCACACTCTTCAAGTTTAAGCCGTCAAACCTGGAGTTTTTAGAAGAGAGATGATAAGAAAAGACATTCTCTTTCCTTTCTCTCCTAAACTCCTAACGAATTTAAAGTTTGTAACTATTTTACATTCACCTCACTTGCCAGCTTTTACTTTCAACTCCATTTTGAAAACGTTCCCATTTTTGTAAATGTTTGTTTCTCTTTCTTTTCTTTTTTTACAAAATGTTTGTATGATTTAATAGAAACTGTGTGCTTTTAATTTCCATTTTACCAAAAAAAAAAAAAAAAAAATTATAAAGAAAAATTATTATAAAATTTTGCCAAAACGTTTTCCCCTAAAGTTTATAAAACGACTTAAATTGAATAGTTATAAATTAAATAAATGCATGAAATACAATCAATTTGAAAACCATGGAACTGTTAGTAATGAGCAATTTGGTCAAAGTCATAAAAACCCTTTTAGTGGTCAGTTGTCATCGATCGTCTTAACCTAAAAATTTTAGTTACATATATATTTTTCTATTTTGTGTTTCAATGGAAAAAGAAGGCACTTCATACTAGACTCTGAAAAGTAAAAAAAACGTATAACGTGGATACGTCGTCAAACGCAAACGTAAATGTGTATCAACGTCGTAAGTCGACATATCGTCAGCTCAAAATTGGTTTAACGCATATCATGGTAACATTACCATGATATGCGCCAAAAGAATTCTGAGCTGACGATATGTCCTATTTGTTTTTTGCCACCGTATTATTATTATAGACAAAGATAAATGAAACAAGGTCTTTTTAAAAACAAAATTATTGCTTATTTTTAATAATTGAAGCCGCGAATAACGTTGTAAAAGGCACTTTTTGCATGATGAAAAATCAAAAAATTTAGATATGACGGCGAATATTACTTCCAGCACACGTACACGTTGAATTCGCCGGCTGGACAAGCATTTGACAAGTGTATTTGGCCCTTTAATATTTCTATATGTCTAAAACAAAAAATTAAAAAATAAGCTCATGCCTCTTAAAAACGTTTTTTTTTCTCTCCTGAAAAATAATTATTTTGCCACTTACAACGTTATTTGCGGATGGGCTTCAATTGTTACTAGTAAGTGTTTACGTACTCGAAAAACTTTTAATGATAGACTGAAAGAGGAGCATTAAACTTTAAGAGGATAAAAATTTGTTGGACATTTTTACTATCAAAAATTATTCAAACAAATCGTTGCAGTCGTTTTCGAATAAGGTTTCATATCGAATACAATTTCGAGACGTTGTGAAACAGGATTACGACGTTCGATAGCGTTTGAATCGGAGTTTTTTTTTTTAGTAGAGTACAAACATATATATGTTTATGTTCCCGTCGATCCCAGAAGGAGCATAGGCCCTCGCATGTGTCTTTAAAAATGTAAACAAAGAAATTAAAAAAAATTAAGGTAAATTAAGCAAATGTGTTATAAGTATAAGTATGAACATGAATGCATTTAGGTTACGAAAACGATTTAGGTGGACAAAGGAAGCGTTAAGCTTTGTATTGTCTGAACTCGACTTAATAAGCGGCATGTCAACAGTAGTGCCATCCACCAAGACTTCAGGTTACAGCCTCACTGACTATGATAGCCGGTGGAAGTTTCCAGCATATCGTAAATTATTACTTGCTGGGCATGTGCCAAAGTATCAGATGTAAGTACGTTAACTAATGTATCAAAGAATTGGAAGCAGAACTGTGCCACGCATTAATGAAGATGGAACCGGAAAAAGTATGTGAATGTGTAAACACTTGAATTGAAAAACATAATATTCTTATTAATCACAATAATGCAAAATTTCATTTTTTGTTTTGTCAAATAGAAAAGCTGTTTGATCGAAAACTCAAGAGCCATTATCAAAAATTTTGTCACAAGCTATTCAATATCAAGTACTTCGATCTCAAAAATTATGATCTCGATCCAAGTCATTCGATCACGACTACGAAGATTTGGCGCCTGCTTCATGCTTCTGTTTAGGATCAATTAGCCATCATGGACCCGCCAGAACAAAATTATGTTATTTCAAAGTTTTTTGTCCCGAATATTATTTAGATGTCTTTGTCATCTATGGTATTGTCGCGAAATAGAAGCTATCGTTAAAGTTACTGCCGCCAAGTTTTATATCAATACCAACATTTATAAGGGCTGTAGTATTTGTATGGGGGCTATGATAGAATACGGACCGATTCCAATCAAATTTTGTTAAACGATTATGATTGCAATAAAATAAGTTTGGACCAACATTGATCTAAATACCAACACAATAAGATTGTTAATGGGCACAAAGAAAAAAGCTGTTATTGGCGCTGTGTGAAATATGTACCAAATTTCATCAAATTATCTCCAAGATTGTGACCAGGGGGGGCAAATTACGGCATTCGCAATCGATCGATATCGAATGCCTTAATTTGCCCCCTTTACTTTGCGCACAAGGGTTATATTAACAGCTAGTCATCCAGATGGACGGACATCGTAAGATCGATCCAAAAAGCGATTCTAAGTCGATCGGTACACAAAGAAAAATTGCCAATTTCATTGGCAGACAACTGTCTGAAAAAAATTCATTTGCCTACAAAAATTGTCAGTTCACAGTTGTCAGCAGTCAGATAATTGCATGGCAAGAATTGCCAGATCTGTTTTTAGACATTTTTAGAAAATGAAAATTGCGTGCGTTTTTTTTATTAATTGAAAAAGTGATAATATTGTTATTGAAGAGAAAAAGCAAAAGCAACGATTTTTACATTTTATGTTGTTTTAAATAGGTTTCATTGATGTTCATTAAACTTAATTAATATTTTGCAAGATTCATTGTTTTTGTTTCTATTTTCGCTCATGCATATCAGGGATTGAAACTTTCGTAATTAATAAAAAGTCTTTCTTCTATACTATCTGACCCGGTCCGCGTTGCTGGCCCTAAGCAAACATTAATGTTGTATTACCACACGATTTAAATTGAACTTTCAATGAAATTTGCGGCCTTTAAATAAAAATCCATGGGATAAATATCATAAAGTTTTTTTACAGAATAACTTACAGATGGTGTAGATATGGGATGTAAATAAACCAAAAACTCGGATTTTTTAATGCAACATTTCGAAAGTTTTAAAATTTTGATATTGGACCATTGAAGATTCCCTGAAAATTTCATCAAAATCGGCCCAGCCGTTTGGAGTCCATACGTGTAAATATCAAGATATGAGACAGAAAATATAAATTTAGTAACGTCATAGTCTCAAGTTGGTACAAAATCCGAAACCCCAATTTCCATTACTGCTACGAACATATGTATTTGCAGCGTTGACAATATAAAAAGGTCTCTGAAAATGATGCCATTGTATACTTCATACATCTACGTCCAAAGTCACGATTGTCAGCTATTTAGCAATATTGTTGTCTCACAATGGACGGCTAATGCTTTTTCTAATAACGTTGTCAAACAGAAATTGCCA
This sequence comes from Pollenia labialis, assembly GCA_949318255.1. Classification (NCBI taxonomy): domain Eukaryota; kingdom Metazoa; phylum Arthropoda; class Insecta; order Diptera; family Polleniidae; genus Pollenia; species Pollenia labialis. Next base: position 156,981,971 of record OX439140.1, read on the forward strand.
GTTCACATGGTTGAAACAAAATTTTAGCGTCTTTTACTGACAATATTGTTAGATCGGCCTACCGCCTCTACGAAGCTTTAGGTATTTCTAACACACCGTCGAAACTATCCATTGTGATGTGTGCACAAGTGCAAAACGTTGGCAGGATAAACGATAAACGAATCGGACGACAAGCCGTGTAAAAAGCAACAATAACAATCAATATGTTGATTTATATGGCAATACTGCAGTGATGTTAGACATCTTTGGGCGAACAAATGTTTTAACAACGCTGTTTTAACACGAATAAAACATCGACAGCAGCAGTCTTCACTATCCAAACTCATGTCTGCAGAAAAAATTGTTTGCTGTTTTTAACATTGCGTTGGCTAATATTGACCGTTTGTAAACAGAAACCAAAACGAATTGATTCGAACTGTCAAAGCCATTATACTTTTTGCTACCACTTGTAGTGAACTGGCCTTGATTTGAATTTTTCGAATATTATACTTAAAAGAAAACAAACACGTTTACGACGGGTAAAAAGTAGAGTGTGTTTTTAGATATTTCCGTTCTACGTGTTCCCAAGTCTGGGTTCACACTATGAAAGTTTTCTTTCAGAAAGCCTGAGTTTATGGGTGAGAGAGGAGAAAAGAAAAGCATGTTCTCTTCCCCTCTCACCAATTAACTCAGACTTTCTGAAAGAAAACTTTCATAGTGTGATTCCAGACTAACATAAATTGTTAAGGATTTAGGATGGGTTTTTGAGAGCTTAAACTTAGTTTAACGTCGTCTGAAACTCGATTTTTTCCGGCGGAATGTGATTTTTTCGTCAAAATTTTGAATACAAACTTGGTAATGGCAGCACAAACTTGTTTTCAGATTAACTAATCCTAGTTTAACTGTTATCTCAAAAACCCAGCCTTAATAATAAATAAAAGTAACTGGAATATTTGGAAAATGGTTAAAAAAAAAAAAAGTTATATTTAAATAACCGTTAATGGACTCAAATTGATTGTATTTATTTATTCACTGACTTAATTATAAAAAAAAATATACAATTTTACTTTGTTTTTTTTTTTAGATAAAATAAAAATGTATGTATTTAGTTATGTCCGTTTCCGTTTATTTTCTATATCTTGTTCAAAGTATCCTTATTTTTTTCTTTAAGCCAAATACACACATATTTGTTTTATATAAAACTTATTCTAAATTTTGTTTTAATATAAATATACTTTTGCTTTTGAGTTAATTTTTTTTTGTTCGTTATAATTTTCTAGTGTGTAATTTTTGAATTTTATTCCGAAAGGCAATTTAAGTTTTGTTGTTGTTTCAATTTTAATGTTCTAAAATTTTAATTTAATTTTGTTTTCCTAAATGTTTGTTTTTGTTATCCAAAAAGATTTTCTCAGTTTTTTTTTGTACATTTTGTTAAAAAATTTGTTTTTCTTGTTTAATTTTTATAAAAAAAAATTTTTTTTAGAATGTAGGTATTTAAAAATAATTTAAATAAAAATACATACAAGTATAATTTTGGGCACACATTTCGTAAATTCATTTTGATTCGTGTAATTTTTTTGTTAATTTGTTTTTTTTTTGCTTTATACTTAATTACATCTTAATTAATTTAATTGGAATGATTAAATTATAACATAATAAAAAAAAAAAGAATTTAATCATAATATGATTAATATTATTTTTAACTAATAATACATTTGAAGAGATCTTTTAAGTTTAGTTTTGATTTAATTAAAAATTACTCTTAATTTATTTAAGTACTTTGTAATGAATCTAAACTTATGCAGTTTGGTTGCATTTGTATTGCTAAATGTATGTATGTGTATGTACATATGTACGCATGTATGTGTTAAAATGTGCCCAGCGTTGAAAAGTGGGAGTAAAGACGCCTTTTATTAGGCACTATTTTGCATCTACAATCACTTCCCGTTCTTTTTCATTTTCCAATTTGACAGAGGGTTTCCTTGCACATTCATTTTATCTAGAATGCCTACGAAGGCTTATTACGTCAAATCTCCAATAAAACCCTTGTCGAATTGAGCGTTTGTAGACTTGTCTACAATCTAGATATCTAAAAAATAACAATTTTTTATAGAGAAAAATATGTGTAAGGTAAAGTGCATTAACATTTACTTAAAAAAGCCTCTCTAGGGTACCCTAATACCAAACTTGTCACGGGACACTTCTAAGGTGGAAGGGACCGGTTCTAGTTATCACACTTTATACGAAGGGGACTTGTTACATTTACATGGCGATGCCCTAGGATGGGGTTAATAAGCACCTTTTTGACACTTTGTTACAGGTTACTGAAATAACCTTAATGAATACATTAAATTTTGTTTAAAATAATGCCTGCCGCAGATATTGTCCCGAGTGAACCATGTTAATAAGATAGATTCCCTTCATACATATAAGGCAATACCAGATGGAATCAGCCACTAAACGCACAAAATCCAGCCGCACGACTAGGTTTGGGTCAATTACATTTCCTCTGGAGTAACTATACTTCAAACACATTATCACCGGTTAAGTGATATGTCTTGTTGTCACCTTTTACAATTCGTTCGGTGTTCTTTCAATATTTTATTCACTGGTCACGGGATAAGTGCTTTTAGTATAATTGACACACATTTACCACATTGCTACGTGAAGGGAAAAAAGGAAGCCTTTTAAATCGACTAACAAGTGCACCGATTCTCCTCATTGCTTCCGTTCTTGAAATCATCAATTTAGTCCTTTCTATGCAAACATTTTGAAATATTTTGGAAAATCACATTTAAATAAAAATTTATCATAAAAATTTTATATTTTCCTAAGGCATTTATTTTTAGCACCTGCGGGATTGCTAAGAAATGGTGGCCGGAGCTTAGAGGGAGAAGGTTTCGTCATCCCTTCTGAACTACAACAGAAAGTATATTTCAAGACTGATAATATCAGTCCATTGCGCCATAGAAGACCACACAAGCATACTGAGTACCTCGTTTAATAGTAACTGTCGCAGCTGCCACGCATTAAAGAAGAAGTAGACTGTTGATTATTTTCTCTGCGAATATCCGGAAGTATTGATAACCTAATCAGTTTCTTGATTATGACTGGTTAGACTTAGTATCTTTACGCGGCATATGCCCACACTTCATTTTAGTATTTACATCCTATAGAGTGTTGAAGTCTCGTTAAAACGGCGTCGTAAGATTCTACCCATGTGAGTGCCCCGGTAGGCTAGCTGGTAGTGAGCTAGTCTATCAGAGCCGGTGTTGTGGGTTCGATTCCCGACAGAGACTCTGGGAATTAAAAAAACCTTCATATCGTCTCCCAGGGGTTTTAGGGATACTCTAAAGGAAATTTTACCTTTTGGTGTTACATCCTCTGGGGCAAATCAGGTTGAGGTTATTCCTGGGATCCGCAAGATTAAATTTTTACAAGTAATGAATAACTGGTACACAGTTTACGAGCACATAGGGAAGACTCCGACCGAGAGGTATCGGAAGCTTTATCTTTTCTGCTTTATAGTCCTACTATAATGGGATTCTTCGGAGCAGAGCTATGGTAGCGGGCTAGAAGAGCATGCCAGTTTACTGTTGCCTCGGACATTGAAAATCTACGCTGGAGTGATAAGTTGTATGTACCAGCGTTTAAAAATCTGCAGTTAAAGTAGAAAAACTGCCATTTCTTACACTTCTTCATGTGTCATTGGCATAAAAGAAACTGTTGCTTTTACTTCGAATTCACAAATGTAAACAGTCGCTGTCAATCCAACTAAAAAAGCGAAAAGTTTTTTATACCCTGGTATGTACATCTAGGATGCGGCAAACATGCGAAGTCTGAAGTTGTACCCCTATTTAACTGATGGTTCCTCGGGTCTGCAAACCGGCTAAGCAAACTGGTCTGACTATTGGTGAGATCTCGGGTAGTATGCTTTTCCAACAAATGCTTTCGCTCTGTTTAAATCATCCTCGATTGCTATCAGAACGGAGACTGCTTTGAATCAGATACGCAGTACAGGTTAGATATCTTCAGCTCATAAACAAGGACAAGGGGGAGATGGTGTGATCTTTTGGGTTAAACCTTTAAATTACAACCTGTGTATGAAAAATGATTCTTGCAAACACAGGGGCACCTGGTAAATGCATATGTAAATCAATAAGTGGTTAAGATCTATCATTAGATTAGGCCATAGTGCAGGTGTTCATGTCAATTAAAATCCTGCTGCTTGGTATCTTAAGGATATATTTCCTTTTGGTGTTACGTCCTCCCGGGTAAATCATGTGTATTCATACCTGGGATCCGACAAAGACCAGAAGTGACAGGCCTCCTGAATTCTTCGTAATTTATTGAAACCGTTGGCTTAACAGAGTACCTTCTCCTCCGGTGCCACGCAAGTCAGTAGTCCCCGGTGTGTTCAAGAAACCGGCCTGACTGTTGAGGTCCCCGTTAGTATGCTTCTTGTGGAAAGTACTTTCTGTCTTTCGAAAGCTTTATTTTTCTAGTAGAAGTTTGATTTCCATCAAGTTAATCTCCGTCCGATGGGGGAGTGCCATTTTTAATTCATGTGATTTATACCCAAAACGGGGGAAAGGGAGACTTCCACATGGAAGGCAGATTTTCACCTTAAAGGAGAGACAGAAGCTGCTAAGTTTCTAAGAGCAGTGGAAGTTAGATAGTCCCGGCTTCTAAACAAGGGGCGATTGTATAATTTTTTTCGGATTCTATACTTAAAATTGCTACGTGTGTGCAAGATATCCGTGCAAACACGGGGGCGGTTGGTAAATACATTGTTTGTCACCAAGTAATTAAGATCTTACATGAGAGTAGGTCAAATGGCAGATGCTCATGTAAATCTGTTTTCATATTTGCTTGTTTTGATTGTTTCTATATGCCAGGAGCACAACTGGGACGAACGACGAATTTCGTCCAGCACGAAGAATTATTCGGAAGACATTCGCTGTATAAATTCGGCGTATAAAACATAACAATGACGAAAAAACAAATATGGAAATTAAATATTTTATAAACAAGAAATAGTGCTACCATATGAACAAAAAATACTTCACAAATAAAACATTAAGAACAACTTAACTAAAATACTTTTTTATTGTAAATTTTTTTTTCAAATTGTATTGTAAAAGTAACTTTATTTACTAAAACACTTACAATTTTGCAACAATTTGGCTACCCCGTACTGATATTTTCGCCGTTCGCCGGCGTAAGAATTAGAATTAAATCTATTTAAAGTTTGCAACGTCCGGCGAATTTTCGTCGGCAACCTGATTGTGTGCATTTTCATATACACAAATATTTTTTTTATTTTTGTCGACGAATATTCGCGGGCAAAAATTCGCCGTTCGTCCCAGTTGTGTTCCAAACATAACGTTAACAAACCAAAGAATACATTTATTTGGAATTTCTAATTCAAGAAATTGCTTTCTTTAACGTGATTTTAATACTAATTGGAAAAGTTCTGCCTCCTTTAATGATCAAAGTGCTTTAGTGCTTCGGATAATAAGTAAAAGTGTGAGTGTAGCGCCAGATATTTTTTTTAAATTTTCTTAAATAGATTTTTAATTTATTTAACTGTCTAATGGTCCGAAGAAAAATATGTGAAAAATCGTTTTCAAAACTTTATTGTTAAAAATAGAATGGACTTATTAACAAAAGTCTACAAAAATATGGTTTTAATACTGCCTTCAGTTTGTTGACTTTGAAACAAATATAAAAATTTGGAGAGTACGATGACCCTTAAAGGATTAATTTCAACTCAACGGTTTTTTCTATTAGACATAAAAATAAACATTTTTAAGAATTGGAATTATTTTGATGCCAGTGAACACATTCAATTTACATACATACGACAAACATAAATTAATAATGATAAATAAATTTATTATATTTAAAATACTGGAACGATGGTTATTTATAGTTGATCTTGTAAAAAATAAAAATATACAGACATATTTTAGTATGTAGTTACTACTATATAAAGTATATGTATGTATGTATTTATACATAAATATGGATTTAGATTATAAAGTTTTTTATCACCTTAATCGCTACTTGTCGTAATAGGTTCGAGTTTTATCCCCGTGGAACTTATGTTGCTTGTGGCGGATGCTGAACTACCAATAGCTCCTGTTGTTGTTGTTGTTGACGATGTTATTGCTGCCGAGGCTTGCGATGCAGCAGAGGCAGATGGCTCTAAGGAAGATGCTCTGACGGTGGCTGGATTAATACTGCTAGATGTTGTTATTGTTGCTGTTGTTACTGGTGCTGCTATCGATGATGACGGATAGGATGTTGATGGCGAGCGCAAGGGAGAGGCGGATACAGCAACAATATCGGCAATATCATCAGAAAATAGGCGAGATGGTGAGAATGGGCGGGATGATTTAAAACTCATTTCTAAACCAAGTTCTGTTAGGGGGGAGTGCAATGGCGTCAGACTATGGGGACTGTTGCGCCTTGGCGGCGAGGATGCGGAAGAGTGTTGTTTTGTTGATGATGCCGTCGTAGTTTTTTGCAGGCTTTGATGAACGACCGTGTGGGAGGGTACACCGATAACAGATGAATGGCTTAATGAGGAGGTATGCGGCCCAAACGCCATTTGGTGTTGCTGCTGTTGGTGTTTTTGTTGCTGTTGGTGTAGAGCATGTTGCTGTTGTAAATGCAAATGTTGAAGTTGATGTTGTTGCTGCTGACTAAGAACTGCAGACGGATCACAACGCCCACCGGCGCCACTTCCAGCCATGTGTAAAGCTACGGCCATACCCGGCGGCAGTTGAGGCATACCGGGTAGACTAGGTCCACATGGTGAAGGAACATGTCTTGGCCCCATCATAGAGCTAATACTAGCAGCATTTGATGAAGAACTCAGAGCCGGAGAAATACTCGCTTTAGGTAGAGGCACACCACCCGAACCAGGCGGACCAGACATAGGCCCCCCAGTGGCCATATGAGGCGGAAGATTAAAGATATTTGGTCCTCCATGACCATCTCCCAGTTGCTGCTGTTGTTGAGCTGCTGCTGCCATTTGCATTTGTTGCCTAATATTATGAGCAACTGCTGCCACCGCCGCTGCTGTTGCTTCTTGCGACATTTGATCGCCAGCACCGCTAGGCATTCCATTTGGACACGGACCAGCAACTCCAGGATAACTCAGCGATCCTTCCTGAAATGGAAAAACAGGCTAAAAACAATAAAAAGAGTTAGCATGCAACGTCTGCTCTTAGCGATTTGTCTCTTCAACATCACCTACCGAGTGCCGTCCATAGGCCATGGGTCCGAGGCCTTCATCCTTCAGGTCTTTAGCATCACGGAAGACAACAGTTTTTATGACTCCTTTGATGTGTTCATCAGGCCAAATTCCCAACAGTATGCGTTGAGGTCGACCTCTACCCTTCGGTCTCAAGTCAGGGCCACCATCAATCGATGGCCCTAGCATATTGTGGACCCGATTGGCATACAAAACAAATGTTGGATATGGTATGTCATACTTTCGTGCTGCCTGTGAAAGTGACAAACCCTCTTTTAAAACACTAAAAATTGCCTCCGCCATTGTCTCCGGACGCCATGATTTCAAAGGACCACGTTCACGAAATCGCAAATGGTGCATCAAACTTTGATTTGTATTCCAGCATTTTTGCCACATGGACTGCAACTGATACTGATAACTGTCTGCTAATGAAAATAAAAATAAAAAATTGTTGCAAATATTCACACATTAACCGTTTTCTCCTTTAAATGTTGTTTTGTTTTAAATACAAACCTGCTATTGATGAACCAGATGCTCCCATCCATGCATGCGAACTTTCCATCATTTTCGCCTGAAAATAAAAGTTCAATTTTAAATATTTTTTTTATTTAGATTGCAAAATAAAAACATTTTTCGATATCATCAGAGAAAAATTTAAATTCGAAAGACAATTAAGCTCGTTCGCATAAACTTACTAAATAGAGAGTGTTTGTTGTTTTTTGTTAAAATTTATGCAACTGTTCGAATTGTTCGATACTTATTGACTTGCTAATTTGACCTGCATTCAAAAGGGGAGAAAAAAATTCTCAAAAACACTCTCAGACAGCTGCATTCTTTTTAACGCTTGTAGTCCTTATGAGTGTTTGTTAGTGTGTTTTTATTACTCTTTATGGGTGTCATCTTAGTTTAACAGATACTTGTATCAATCTACTACAAAAGTATGCCTATGTGAATTTTAATTATGTTGAGTGCAATTGTATTTGTTTTGTACATTTTTTCTAACACATTTAAATTTATTTGTTTGTTATTTTTTAATTAATTGCACGAACATTTAATATTTTTAACCAAAAACAATTTTTATTTTTACGAAAAAAATTGTTCGTTTCAATTTTATTACGTATTATTTGCCAAAGTTCCCGCTTAACCATGACAGACAGAAATAATATCGATATCGAAAAATTTGCAAATGTTTCTCTGACAAAACATTCAAGAACGATTATGGCTAGAGAAACGAAACAGAGTTCACCCTTCGCTCAGTTTGTAACAGCGAATCCTTAAAGGTTTGCCATGACCTTAAAATCGAATCTTTAGCAATAACAAATAACTTTAATTACACAGAAATAAAAACACTCGGGATAAATTAAGTTTTTTATTATGACTTTAAGTACGAGTCGTACTCAAATATTCAAGTACGAATAACACTAAAACGTTTGAGTACAATCCTAAATGGGATAACTTTCGAAAATCAATCCCGAAATTTCTTGAAATAAGTATAAAATACTTAAATTAAGTAAAAAGAGATTAAACTTTTCGTATTTTCAACCCTCCGGCTTACGCATGTTTTGATTTGCTATACACATTGAAAAAAGGTCTGGCCAGGCTCATGTGTACCACGAAGGGTTAAAAAGTAAATTTGAACTTTTGCTTCTCATTTAGTTTATATTTTTGGTTTAATATGTACACAAGATTTCTGAAGTAAACACCATATCGGGCATGATGTTGGTGTTTTATAATTCTGTAATTCTAATTTCATTTTTGGTTTTTTTAGGCACGAATTCGGGATAAAATCAACTTTATAATACTTGAATCAAGCGCATTTTAATATTGATGCAATCTTCGTTTTACTCAAATCAATCTCATTTTCGGATTATTTCAAGTACGAAATCGGGATTGAATATGGATAATTTTAGTATTTTGCGATACTTATATTTTTGGTTTAATATGTACACAAGATTTCTGAAGTAAAAACCATATCGGGCATGATGTTGGTGTTTTATCATTCTGTAATTCTAATTTCTTTTTTGATTTTTTTAGGCACGAATTCGGGATAAAATCAACTTTATAATACTTGAATCAAGCGCATTTTAATATTGTTGCAATCTTAGTTTTACTCAAATCAATCTCATTTTCGGATTATTTCAAGTACGAAATCGGGATTGAATATGGATAATTTAAGTAGTTTGCGATTCTTGAATCAATCTTTCTATACTTGATTCAATAAAACCGGTATCTCTTCGGATTGATTTGAGCACGGATGAATTGATTTTTCTTTTGAGTTCAAATCATTCTTTTTTAATAGTTTTGCATTAGTTCGAAAGCGAAGCTTTTGGAACTTCTCTCTTAATTTTACGCAAGAGTACGCAAAAACTTTGTTATTGCCAAGGCTAATTCAATTAAGGTAGTGTCGGAACTACAACAATCCAAAAGTAACCGAAACAACATAGGGTTTTTGCATTGCATTGTTAGTGCTTATAGTTCGAAATGTCAACAAATCTTCGCAAAACACTAATAAATCACAACAAATCAGTTCGAACGGTCAATATCAGATGCCGTTTCGGCACTACCTGTAGTTAATTCGCCTTGGTTATTGCGAACGTAGGATTTTGTTTTAAATTTTCGCACATTTTACGAAAATGTTTGTTTAGGTAATTCTTCGCAGTGGTAAATGTTCGATTTTTTTGAATCATTGACCTGTGGTTTCGAATTTAAAACGAAAGTTAACTCTTGATTTTTAAAAATATACGAAACCCATGATCTCTTTTGTATTCTTAGCAGTGCTGCCATATTTTTTTTTTACAAAAACAAACAAATTCGAAAAAACGGCACCTTAATATTATTAAAAAAATTTATAAAACCTATTTCTTACACAGAAAAAAACTACGCGCTACTACGCGCGTTCAGGGTGCAAAAAACCAAACGCACATTCAGTTTTTCACTGATTTTGTTTTTGTTTTCTACAAAACTTAGTAAAAAACTGATGCGCGTTTGGTTTTTTGCACCCTGAACGCGCATAGTTTTTTTCTGTGTAGGTATGCTGATTCCGAAATCCCGAATTTTCGGGATTCAGCAAATCCCGAAATTTGTTAACTAAATTGGTTTTGTTTAACCCTTTTTATTAAAAGAAATTCATCATGACATTCCCTCTTGAGAGGATTGGGAACACAATATTGATCTTTAATATTTCACGACCTTAGCCCTTGGACGACGAAGAATTTTCTGCTGACAATTTTCAAAACTTTATTACGGATTCTAACACGGAATGACAACATTTCAAGAATAAAGTTCTGTCAAGTGCGACACATATATCCCATCATACTTTCAGATCCATCGAGAATACTATAGAACCAACTTTTAATGCGTTAACAATTAAATTTGATAACGAATAAGTGCATATAATATTAAAAATTTATCCAACAGTAATAATTAGGGCCCGAGATATTAGCAAGCTTAAATGGCATAAAATAAATTCGAATTTCTGACTTAAGCCCAGTTGACACAACAAAATCTTATCGTTAGTACGAATGCTGAAGAAAGCATTTGTTTTTTTATCGAACAACGCGAATTCGATCTAAATCTATTCGTAAATATAGATGAAATGACGAAAAACTAAATGGGACATATGTGTCCCATTCGTCGCCAAAGGGTTTGTACAACAATGTTCTTTTTGCACCTCAACTTCTATAAAACCTTGTTGTCCTTAGGTCGCGATCTATTTGATTAACTCTGTTAATACTGTCATTGAAAACGAAAGAAAAAGTTAAACTTTGTTTTTCTTTTTAAGCATGTCCAACAATGAACAAGAAATTTTAACGTAAGATGTGCTGAAAATTAATAAAGAATGTTGTAAAATTCCGTTCTTCATAAAAATAATTTAATGAAAATTAAATTTGATGAACTTGAGACGAAAAAAATATTAAAAAATCAACAAAATAACCACAATACTAATTATTGAAGAAAATTAATTAAAGAAAAAAATTCATGGAAATGCACAAAACATTCCACTGGTGCACCAATTTCAGAATTTAAACTTTACTCTTTACAGAGTTAGGATTATTAAAGTGTTTTCCGAGAGTGGGAATATAATTAAATCTAAGTAAAACAATATTGGACTTCAAAAATAAAAGTTTAGAAGTCTTTTCTCCCTTAGGCCTATTGCGATGCGGTGTGCCAATATGTCCCGAACCACAAAACATTTGCAAGTTTGGAAGAGTCGTTGGTGGTGTCACTAAATATTGATTGGCTGAAGGTAAAAGAAGCAAGCTCGTATTTTCCTTATTTACTTTCCTCCATGTAAGAATAAACCTTCAAAAATGTTCCAAACTGACCAAAAAAGCCTTATCTACAAAAGATGATATGACAGACAGTTTACATAAAATGCAACATTGTCAATTGTAAAAACAACTGGTAGGTTTTACAAGAAAAATAGAATAAAATTAGATTATAATCGGTTTAAGGCAATTTATCAATTTACCATTTGAAATTGTTTTTTGCTTGTCCTGTCAAATTTTAGATGGGGCCTTTTGCGTTTTAAGTGACGATACATAAGTTTATCAATCGTTTTGTAATATTCTACAATATTGATCTTAGACCCTATAAAGTATATCTGTGGCATTTTGACAAAACATCTTAAGACAAATTTAAAAAGTTGAAAAAAATGATGTTAATCATACGAATTTTCACTCAAAAACATTTGTGTTTACGTTCTTAAAATTTTGTATTACAAATGAACATTTTCTTTAATTTTGGTTTATTTTATTATTTTATAAAAATGGTTTTTTCATCGAGTTTTTTTTAAACTTTTCTGCTATTTTATCTCGACTTAAGATGTTTTGTCAAAATGCCACAGATATAATTTCTGGGTTCTTATGATTATCAAAGTTTATTTAAAGATGTCAGTCTGTCCGTATGTAAGTTGAAATGCAGTTTCCGAAGAGACCATAAATTTAGAGGGCTACGTTTTATATTTTTCTGTCACATATACTCCGTCAAAGCTTGATATTGAAATTCAGCTAGATCGGTCCATAAATGACTGGGATATGAGCAAAAAACTACGACAGCCTCTAATTTTACCCATAAATCCCTTGTTGTTTTCTTATTTCTTTTTTCTGTACATCCGGAGAAGTAGGCGTATACAACCTCTCTGAAAATTTGGGTGGGATTGTAGAAGTGGGCTTGGCAACTCCCGTACAAAGATTTTAAAGATTTCTCTATATCTGGAGAACGGCAAGAGTTGACGTTTTTAAATTAGTGACAAGCATCTTGGCTGTTAATACACAGCATTCGACAAAATGTGGGCGGGATTGAACAAGTGGGCGTGGTATAAAGTTGATGTATTTATATCTAAAGAATGGTATTTATAAAACTTTCTGTTCATATCACACTTTGGTAAACGGTATATAAGAATCGACATAGCCGAATATATCACTCTAACTTGCTCTCAATTAAATTTGAAATATCGAATGGTGCTTAATTTCAGATTGGCTATTCGTATTAGGCAAGTATTCGGTCAGAGATATTCATATTCATGAATATTGAAAATTTATATTCATTACCAGTGTTCGAAAATAAACAGAACATTATTTAGTGTTCGGCTCACACACTCAGGAACGATATATATTTTCTAGTGTTTGTGTAGACGAGCACAACCCTTAATGCCGTTCGTAACTATTTTCAAGAAAGAGCCGAACATTATTTAATGTTCTGTTCTTCGTTAAAAAACAGAACGATTGCAGTAATACTGTAGACAAACATTATATTTTAATGTTCTATAATGTTTCTTTTTTTACATTACATTACATTAAGAAATGAACAAACAACAAATTTTAGCAACGACCACAACACGAACAGCTTGCGTTTGTATTGTGTAAAATTATTTTGCTGGTTTTTTGTTTTTTTTCGTATGCGAATTTTGTTTTTGTAAACAATTTTTGGTTTTTTTAACCAGCCAAAAAGGCGCTAAGCGCAATAGAAACGAACAAACATTAATGAGATGAACCGAACACAATGAAGTTTGTGGTTTAAAAAAAAACCGAACGGAATTAAATGTTCTCATCTTTTTGTTGAGTTGGATAAGAACAGCATTATTTTTGTGTTCGAAAGATGACAATAACGTTTCCCTTATTGCTTTAAAGCTTCTCTACAAATTTTTCCACAAATCTAACGAACCGAACACTAAGGAGCGATATTTAATGTTTATTTTCGAACACTGTTCATATCATCACGAATATATATGTATGTATATTAGAGATGAGCGACATTTCCGTACCTGTGATTTAATCACTGTTACTGAAAAATCACGAATCACAGTTGTGACCAAATCTGTTAAGTAACAGGTACTTGCTAAGTTGTTATTTTCTTATTTTGTTTCATACACAAATTTATGATATTTCACTGTTTGTGTGGGTAATAGCGTTTTTTGCACTCATGAATGTAATTGTTGCTATTTTTTCTTTTGTTCTCTCTTCTTCCTTTTTAGAATTTTTTTTACAGCCAATGTTTATTTGTTCAAGTATGTCCAACTAAACAGGTGATCGTTTTTGTTGCCTTATTTCTTTGTCAAACTCCATAACAAAAAATTTTCAAATATCCTAGAACAAAAATAAAAGTTGTGATCACAATCACAGTTTTAAATAACAGTGATTTTAAAATCACGTTCACTAATCACGATGTTCCTTAAAAATCACGGGATCGCTCATCTCTAATTTATATACAACACCATCTGCTGCACATTTCTTATTTTAAACAGTTAATTTTTGCAAAACATTATGCAAACTTATATAAAAGTTTCCATTACCTTTGTTTTTTTAAATAACTAGCATTATAAAATAAAAAGCTAGTTTTAAGAATTTACACAAAAATAATGTGTTTGCAGTTTAGTTATTTGCTGTCAATAGTTGAAAAAATAATTTAAGGCAGTTGTTAAGTCTGAATCTGTCTTAAACGTGTTGTATGCCACAAAGATGGCTTTGAACTCTTTGAAACGGCTATATATTATATATTTCACACATATACTTATGAAGGTACCTAAATACATATATAATTTAACATTATATAGTAAGTAAATAATTTGTATGAATGTTTGTGGCAATTTGCGTGTTTGTATAAAGTTTGTTGTTTATTAGACACATTCGTAGGAAATTGTGCGATATGGAACAATTTTAGTGTGTATGTAGGCAGTAAAGTGACGTGAAGTAAAGTGATGTAAAGTTAAGTATAATATAATATAATTAAATTTTCTACGGATTATAACATTTGAAATATTAATGCATGTCTGTTCTTGTTGTGATACACGAATAAATCAAATGTTACAGAGTTGAGTGGCCCTTTATGGAATTAGATTTGTATTCTATTCCCTTGCATTTAAATACATATTTGACAGTCAGAATGTTTCTCTTTTGTGCCCATTAGAGAAAAGTATTTCACTAATTATCGAAATTATGCACACGACGAACTTACAAATACACACACAAACACACACACTCATATACCCATATACAATCATATATTGCGTATGGACGCACTTCTACTACCCAACACTTGAAAACGATTGCACCTCCATTCAAATAATGTCACATAAATGGCGCATACAAATACACCATAATATTAAACATATACATTCATACATACATACATACATACCAATAAATATCCTATTTATATCCAGCGGGAAAAAGAAGCAGTACGGATGCCTTCTAGAAGGCCTTTGTACCCTTTCTTTTGGATGTACAAGGCCGGCCTGCTCCATGCCATACTCATATCTTTTTTACACACGTTGTCATTGCGAAGTAGGCCTGTCGTTCTCGCTTCTTAACCAGGTACATAAGAATGGTAACGGGTTTTATTGCTTTTGCTTGTGCAATAAAACAATACAAAAATGTTACTCCTTCGCTACTCCCTTCTCATAGAAGCGAGTGTGGAAGGTGTATCTTATCTTTTGTATCAAATAGCCGAGACCTTCTATAAGGCATTCTTTAGCAGTTAGATAAGAACAGTAATTGAATAAAAAAAATTTTTAAGCAGGCCTGAAGTAAGAAGCTCTACTGAATTTTCCCGCTGGGCAAGCAAATACACATATGTACAACAATAAACATGCAGTTATTTTGTGTGTATGTGCGTCTTTTCGAAATAATATTAGGGAATATGCCATACTCCAGAACTCCTAGTCTCAAATACGTAAACACATTAATTTAGTCGTACATAGAAGGGTTTCTAATTTTCCCGGTTTCATCTATTCACGGGAATTAATAAACTCTATGCAAATTTTAGGAATTTTATGCACTTTAAATAATAAATATGGATTTAAAATACATAGAGAATATAAATATCTATTTTTCTTTTCTAATTTTTTGTTGTTAAATAGATAATGTGTTTTTGCCAGGATATGAATTCGGGTGTTAGCATCTTGATTTGTTTTGTGTTTCCTGGGAATGACAGGACTAGGCAATTATAAATTATGTAATCAACTGTTTGTAAAGGATGGCCGCATGGATAGCTGGCGTATAAGCAAGTCCCCACTTGGTAAGGGAATCAATTGTTCTGGCGGTGGATGTGCGTAAGCAGTTTAAATAAAACCATGTCTTATCATGGTCCAATCGCCTGTGTTGAGTAAGGGACTGCTTCGTCCCGAGTCGTTCCACTGCAATGTCCATGCGGAGTTTTTTTAGTCAAGAGCAGGGGTGGATTTCTAGATATTAATCTTGGATTGCATTAAGTGGAAAGGTCAGAGTTGGGAGTGATGTGCGGGTTTGAGCTAATCTTAATGTACTCCCGAAGGAGTGCTTGACATCGTCTTAGGTCAGGGGGCAGAGGTTTGCTAATATTGACAGCCATTCGATAGGTGTAGCTTTTAATGTACCAGATATTATTTGTATCGTCGGGTTTAACTGCGTGTCAATTCTCTTCACGGGGTGGCTGTTCAACCATATTGGAGCGCCGTATACGGCAGTCGAGTAGACTAATGATATTGCAGAAGTTCGTAGGCAATTGTCGAAAGCACACCTTCTTGTTCTTGCGAGTTTTTGTATGATTTTATTTCTCGACTTTATTTTCTGAATGGTTTTATCTTGGTGACTTTTATACGTTAACGTCCTGTCTAGGGTTATACCAAGATATATCGGATACAAATAGTGTGAGAGGGTAGTACCATTAAAAAGTATTGATATATACTGATATGAGTAAGGTGAAAGCAGCATATTTCGGCCTTTGTAAGACTTGACTACAAAGTAGCGTGTTGTTTTGTTAACTTTGTAAAAAAGAGATTCAACAAAGCATCGATAAAATTATTAATGCACATTTTTTTCTACTTACTTTGGTGCGAGTTGTACTCAAAAATTTAAGCAATCCAAAATGGGATAACTTTCGAAAACCACAATGCGTGCATTAAATAAGAAGCAATAATTCCCATATTATATTTATTAAAATTATTTAGTCAATTACATTAAATTTTCAAAGTAGAATGATTTTGGAAACCATATTGGACATGCTGTTGGTGTCTTATAATTGAGAACTCCTCTATAAACGAGGGTCGGAACAAGAGTGAGAATAAAATGTGTAACGGGTAAGTAAAAAATAATATTATTCTTTAGGGATCTGTGCGGTAAGTGTTTAATCTCATTCTCGAATTATTTCAAGTACAAACTGGGATTAAACCATTTAAGGCCATCTAAGAATCAAGCACAGTTTAAGATTATTTTTATGTCACTTTTAATTAGGTTAATCTTGTTTTTGGATTATTTTAAGTACGGGGCACTTGAATTATCCGTACTTGAGTCAAGCATTTTGTATTTTACTTAAGGAAATCCGTACTTACCGTGTACTATTGACATTGCTTCGGCTTGACTGAATTACGTTTAGATTGATTTGTTTTTCAGTGTACATTTAGGGACGGGTAACATTGTCAATGTTTAAAAGGTTGCGTATAGGAATGCATTGCAAATGACGTTTTGGAATTCAACCAGGTAATTTCGCGGTTAAGTTTTCCGAGTTTTAGCGTCTAATTCTTATGTTTAAAACTACAAACACAGATTAAAGATGACTAAATATATCGAGCCCTAACCGCAAAAATAACGTAAGCGTTTAAAATCAAATTTTACATTAGTTTGAAATGTGTGGCTTACGATAAAATTGTTTTTGCTATAAAATCGAAAAGGTACCTTATGTGACCGTGCCATTTTAGGGGATGATGCAAGTGCTGCCAATAAATTCATTAATAGAAAAAAAACGAAAATCATGAAAATCATGTCGCTTACGTTGTGTTCGCGGTTAGTGCTCGATATATTTAGTCATCTTTAATCTGTGTTTGTAGTTTTTAAGATAAGAATTACCCTGTAGTTCATGTGGCTGTATCCGAGCTGGTTATAATACTTGCCCCTTTATGACACAACCATATTAACAAAGATGCATAAAAAAAATATATTTTTTAGAAGACACATTTTAAATACATAATTCTCTAACTTGAATTTTCTGTTTATCTTTACATTTATAAAAACTAAAAGTTCGAAATTGGTTGGTGCATTGGTAAAAAAATTGACATTTTAAAACATGTTGTTGCCATTTATTTATTTTATTCAGTTTAAAAATTTTGCGTGGCTTAAGCAGCCACTTAAAAACGGTGACAATTTTGTTTTTTATCTAAATTATTTTCTGTTTTGCGATGTAAAAACCTGTGGTACATTGGCAAACATCAGATTTAGACAGTCTCAAATAGGAGCCAGATGCTGTTATTTGTTGCTAGGAGAAAGATGTCACGACGAGCTTAGGTGTATCGCTGGATGTAATCCATTCGATCTACTAGGGGTTGCCAGGGAAATAGGACGGTTGTTTCTGTTGAGGAGACTGTAGAGGGGGTAATAGCTCTACGTAGTACCTACTAACTTCCTTAATTCTATTTATCTGTTTTTTTTTCTTTTTCACTTCTCTCTTTTCTCTACCTCTTTATTGAAGGGAGTTACAATGGACAAAAGTGTGTCCCTTCTTAACCGAACCTTTTTGTTGCGTTTCTCTCTAGTCTTCGGTAATAATAACGTGCAGGGATCTTATGTTAGGTGGGCCTTTATTCAAAGATTCGCATACGTAAAGCAGAAGTACAGACTAGACGCAGGAGTTAAACATTTGGATTTTTGTTCTTCTGGATATGTATGGAGACCGCCAGATATGATTTAGGAGTCCAGAGGAATCATAGCCAGATTTGATGCTATTTTTTAACGTCGTCGCTGGTAGGCATGCCCAAGTAAGAAAATTTGGCAACAGTTTCTATTTCAACTCGGTTTTTTTTGAGAATAGTTTTTTGGTTAACGAATTTATTAGCATCACCTTCTTTATGGCTATATTAATCATCATGCCGGATTTTGCTGCTTAGTTTGGAACGGACTTAATCATTTCTGCCATTTCATTGTAGTTGTGGGATAGCAAGCAGATCTCATCAGCGTAATTGAGATCCTCGAACCTTCTAATTAATACCCACGATATTCCTCTTTCCTCTCGGGTTGCTCTTGTCATAATACCGTCTTAGACTGCGTAAAGGTGACAGTTCGCAACCTTGTCTAACACCTGTGTCAACAGTAAATCTTTCACTAACGCAGCCCTCGTGCAGTACCTGGCTGTAAACATTTTTGTAAAGGGCTTGAATAATAGACAAAATCTTAGTGGGTGTACCTTTACATAGAAGAGCATTCCACATAGGTGGATGCAAAGAAGTGTCGAATGCCTTATCGAAATCTGTAAAAGTCAGATATAAAGGAGACATTCACTTTTGAGGACGAAATCCGGCCTGTTTACTTCGAATCTCAGAATCAAATGCGGTTATTAGCCGTTTGTTTATTATTTGCGATATAAGTTTGTTTGCTATGTTTATAAGTGCGATACCATGCCAGTTCTAACATTGAGATAAATCTCCCTTCTTTGGGATGTTGAGGATTAGTCCCTCCTTAGCATTCATCGCAAAGTTTGGTGTTCTCCAAAATTTCTCGATAATGCTGAAGAGTTTCTGGTGCTGCCTTCATAGTTCGAGGGAAATGTTATCTATAGCTGGGGACTTGTTGTTCTTTAGGGACATTATAGATTCTACGATTTCAGGTATTTCTGTAGATTCTGTTGGTATAACATATGTTTAGTCCACAAATTCATCTGACCCTTGCATGATTTTACAAGCTCTCTGTTACAGGATTTGAGATGGTTTCAGAGGTACAATTTTACTGGGGGTACCCTATACATCCAAGATTTTGTTAGAACATGCAGTTTGTTGATAGAGTTACCAACATGAAATTTAGTGTGCCTCTCTATTGTAGTTCTGCAACATGTAGTTTGTTCTAAGATTTACCCACATCAAATTAAGTGGGCTTCAGTGTTGCAGTTGTGGAGAAATGGATTGATTCGCGTAAAAGGGCTTTTCGCCCCATTGTGACCAAGATATGCAAAGAAATATATTGGTGTTGGATTTTGATGTTTCTGAAGTAGCCATCTCAAATATGAAGTTATAGTGTTTACTACAATTTTTATCAGTAGGCAGTGAAAGTTACTGGTTACAGATATTTTTTCAGTAAATTTTAACGACCTTAGTAAAATAGTAAATCAGCTTAATTTTATGAAACTGATTTTTATTAACCTGTTTTATTTTTTTATTAATAAGGCCGTTCTTTTTTTAATGCATTATTTGTTTAGTGCAGTATTTCAATGTATGGTAAAAAGTGAAAGTGAAGAGTGCTTAAACAATATTGTTTGCATTTCATGGGATCAATTTAATTATTAGAGCCCAAAATGTTTGAAACGAAATCATAATAAGATTTTGCTATAAAGTTCTGTTATCGTATTTTTGTTTTTATTAAATTCGATGTAACCAACCAACTTGATCTTAAATTGATCGCTAAAGACTTTTATTAAAATTTTGAAATGATGAGACCAAGTCCACAAATTAATTTCTTCATCAGCATTTTGATGTTTTTGAGATCTTCATCAATTGAATGTGAGTAAATATAATTTGCACTTTAATCAAAAATTTCTTTGAATTTTCGTTTCACAACCACTTAAATTTATTACAGAACCTTATAGAAAATTCCCAAAACATCCCAACTTTAAGTTCCCGAACATCACAAAAATATACTTCCCGTGAATTCTTGCAAAAAGTTTCACGCGTAGAAACCCTAATACATTCAAACGCACATATACATTTATTTATCACTCATACCCATTACATAGGCGTCAGATCGGCTGGACTAATAACAGTAATGCATGTGGGCCGCTGGGCAGTTTTAGCGCTTTCAAACTGATTTTTAAAGAGGAAATTTGTTAAGCAAGATTTTTGCTATTTATGTTTGTAAAATTATGAAAGCGAATTAAGACAAGTAAAAAATTTGTGTATATCAAAGAATTTGATTGAATTAACTGAAATTGTTTCAAACATTTTGTAAAATATTCGCTAAATTGCAAATATTCTTAGACATTCTTAAGCATTTCCAATTGCTGAAAAGTAGTCCAAAATGTGTATTAAGTCAAACTTGATTTGTTAAAAATGTAAACCTTAAATAATAATACTAACAACGCTTTAATTGAAATCGTATGATTTTGGGACTTAATATCTGCTAGGTTGGGTTAATTAGTAGGCCCGGTGCGAAGTTGATTTTCACACCCTCACCCAGAGACCGGTTTGGTTCATTGTAAGGCCTTAGGTATTGCAAGAGCATGATAAAAGAAATAAGAAAAGAAAGAGTGAAAGCAGAGTGTGAGAAACAGGAAAACTACTTTGCCACATATAATATTCCTGCAAGCTTCCAGTCCCAACCTACCTGGTTTGCAGTCAGGTCATGCACACAGCCAGAGACATCGCATAGGATAGTAACACAGCATGTGCTCAACTGTCTCAATCTCTGTGTCCTCGCATAACCGACACAAATCCGACGAGTTAGATCCAATTACCACCGCCATACTGCTTTCATGCAACGGCCCGTGATGGAACCTATCATGGTTCTAACGCAGACCTTGCCCCTGCCTATATGAAAATTAGAATCAGTGGTCCTAAGCACTGAATATAACGCCCTTAATAATCTACAGTTCGTTATATTCCCCCAGGCCCGATTAGTCGCGTTCAGAACTCATTATCTAATATTTCCCAAATAAAAGCATAATGGAGGTCTGACTGTCTGCAGTCAGTCCGACTCCTTCATTTCCGAGCCCAGTTTGGCCAACTGATCGGCTATTTAATTACCGGTGATGTTGCAGTGATCTGGTAACCAGCACAGCCTCACTACATACTCCCCGGAAATTTCCGCCAGAGCTTTTCTACAATCATCAAACAGCCTGGAAATCACAAGATAGCTCGCCAAGGCCCTTAAAGCCTCCGGCTGTGTGGATATATTGTGGCCTTCGAGCTCCCAGTAATGTTACGCCCTATCAAGTCTGCGGACTGCACTGCATTCGCCATACATATATGATCTTTTAACAACTAGATCCTCACTGTAGACCCCTGCACCCGTACCCCTAATCTCCTAGCCATCAGTAAACATAGAAAATACCTCACACAATCTGCCCTGACCTGCCCAGCACTCCCGAGACGGTAATTCAACCCTAAGCATTTGGCAAAAATCAACGCTGGTGCACAGATAAATTGTGGACACGGGCGTGCCCAAACAGTAACCAACGATGTTAATCTTATCTAACAGACCCAGCTCACACACATACCACTCCTATCACGTACTGCACAATCGGTAGAAAATGCCTAAAAAGCTTAATCCAGGGTCGCCTGAGGATTACTTCTCATGGCACTTCTCTGAGCCTTACATGGAAGGTTTCTCTGACTCACCAGTCTCGATACCTCCCACCAAACACAAAATCCATACGTAAGAATGCGTCTAAGCCCCAATGTGTATAGCCATCCCAATACTGACGGCCTAAGTCCCCCTGAGTAGGCATTGAGACCCGTCATAAATCATTCCTGGATATTCCTCCGCCAGAAAAAGTACCAGATACTTAGGCATATCAGATAGTTTAACTTCTACTGCTCCTATCTTATATCTCCTAGTGAAAAGAACTAACTAAAAAACTTTGTCTTCTCCGGACTAAAACTGAAACCCTTACCAGTTGCCCATGAAGATAATTCGCCCAGCGCTACTTGCATGACTTCTCTGATTGTCGGCAGAAACTTGCCCAAAACCAATATCACTGCGTCATCTGCAACATCATACTATTTTCGTCCTTCCCTGTCAAAATGCCTTAGACTGGCATTTACAGTCAAGAGCCATAATAATGGAGAGAGGACTCTCTCGTGGACCTGCTAGGAGTTGCTGTTCGGTTTAAACCGAAATCGAGACCGCGGTTTAAACATCGGTTTTAGCTTTTACTTTAAATATATATTTATGCTAAAAGAAATTGCAACTTATACATAATACTCGTACCTTATATATAAAACAAATTTATACATAACAGCCTGGAACAATGGCAAAGTTTTTCAAAATTCTTTAAATTTAAAATAAGTACTACTAAGAAGAACAAATGTTTCTTTTTTAATAAAAGTACCTGAATTGAAACAAATTAAAAAATTGATATGTGTGTAGTTTTACTTGAATATATTTCTTTTTAAGCCGAAAACCGAACCGAAACCGACCAATTTTAATCAACAGAAACCGCGGTTTCACATTTTTACGGGTTCTTAGCAAACTATAGTACCTGCCCGATTGCCTCTATCATCAAATTGTTAAATGCGCCCTCAACATCCAGGAATGTCGCCAAGGAGTATTCCTGATATTGCAATCTCTGCTCTATGTGACTCACCACATCATGAATCGCACTCTCAACCGATTTACGCTCTAGTTAAGCATGTTGAGCGCATAAATGTGCGCATACTTTTTAAAATGTTCTATAAGTGCTTCGCAAAAAAAAAAAAATTTTATTATTGGGATACTACAAATTGTATTATCTTTGCAAAATATATATTAAGGGAAATTACGATGGGTAGTGCAAAGTGTGCAAAAGATGCAAATGCATGCAAAAATACACACATTTGCACATTACAACAACAAAATATAAGTATTTGCAATTTGCTCTTTTTTACTTCGTTTGCACTAAAAAAAACCATGAGCAAAATTAGTAGTGAATATTTGCTCAGTTGCAACCAAATGTAAGCAATAACATCCCAATAAACAATTTTATCATTTTGCGAAGCACTCATGGTACATTTAAAAAAATAAGCGCACAATTATGCGCTACGCAATAAGACATACAGAAATGCAGTAAAGTAAGTGAAAGAACTCTTAAAACCTTTTATAAAAAAAAAATAACATTTCAAGTGCTACGGCATTCCCTTACCAAAAAGCAGGTTTGTAAGGGAGAATACTAAAACATAACTGTATCAAAACATTCAGTGTTTAAGGCCGATCGTTACATACAACAATTTTTATATGCGCTGAATAATGCGCGCTATGTGTCAAAAATGTATTGCTTCAAAGTGGGAACTCGCCATATAAAATTCAAGTCTTCCGTCAGCGTAATGGTAAGCGAAACGTTTATGTTTCTCCCTTACAAACCTGCTTCGTTGGAAGCTCCATTTTTTATTGGGATTTGACATATAAAGCGCCATATTTTTTTTAAGAAAACTTCTAAATTTAACATTTTCGTGGACTAAAACATATAAAAGAGAATTAAATTTAAATAATTTAAAAAGAAAAAATTTATTTTAATATGCTTGTGTATAATTGTAAACAAGTGCAGATTTTTAACAGTGCTGCCAGAAGTTTTTTGTGTTGCCAGAATGAATTTTTAGAAAAATTTTTGCACAAAAAATAAAAGTGGTATCCCAACAAATACGGAGGTTTGATTTCAAATTGAAAATGATTTGAAATCAAACGTTTTCTCAAACGACACACGTTTGATAATGATTTGAAAATCATTTGAAAATCATAGCGTTCTCAACAAAAAGGGGAAATTTTTTTCAAATTGAAAAATGCCTTTATTTTCAACTTTCTTTCAAACGTAATTCTCAAATGTTTTTCAAATGTGGATTGTAATACAATGTGGAATATAAATAAAACTATTTAATTTTTTAATATAAATTTATTATTTATTTAAATAAACTTTGAGATATACATTCGGTACCATAGCTAAAAGATGAAATAGTGTTCTTTCCGTCCTCTAATTCTTGGAAAGACAAAATACTTGGCTCCCTTTTATTTTGAGGATTGTAGCACCGCGATCGTTCAACAAACTTTCTTCACTTTCCCGTTTTATTATTTTTCTTTTTTTTCGTATTTCTAATCATTGTAATTTCTCACAAATAATTTTTATTTTTCACTAGAAATAAACTGTTCACTGTTCACCACAAAGTAAAAAAAATTTAACTTTACTCGCCATTTTTAATGCTTACATTTATTTTTCGCTTTAGTATTGCCAAGTTTATTTTTGATTTGATTTTAACATTTGACATCAAATTGATAAAACATTTGATATCAAATGTTTATTTTCAAATCATTATCAATTTGAATTTAAATGTTAAATCAAACAATTGAAAAACGTTTGAGAATTGCGTTTGATGTCAAATGATAAAGTCATTTCATATCAAAGGTTTGACTTCGTGTTTGTTGGGATGCCCACGGTCAATCATAATATGCACTGCAAATTAACACATTGCAAATTTGCACAATGACCATCGTGATTACCCTTATTTCTTTAAAAAATATAAATTTTTGCAGAGTAGAAATCAAATAAAATTTTTAATACTTGTTCGCATGAAAAATATGTTTAAACTTTAAAGACAACCGTAATGAGTTTCGGTAACGGTATTTAAGTATTTGTTATTTCGGTATCGATTTTAAACGGTATCGGAATCGATTTCCACTCTTGGTATTTATCGCTTAAATGATTAACAGATGCGTTTAAAAATAGTAAATGGTATATCTTTTTTTATTAAATATTGTTAAGCAATTTTTTGTTGTTGTAATAATAGATCCAGGAAAAAGGCGTTTTTATAGTTAGAATTTGAAGCTGTAATTGAAACCTTTGAAAATATCGCCCACAAATATAGCTAAATGAATAATAAAAAAAGTCAATAAATTTCTAAACTCAAAATTTACAAGATTTTTTTTTGTGTAAATAAACGTATCCATTATATAGAATACACCCACATAAACATAATTTAATACCCATTTATGCCTACACACACAAATCATCTTAATATACTTGTTTATATGTATTTGTGTTTGTGTCTACCCTAGTGACTTTTGTGGAGCTTTAATATTTACGCATTTATTGAGGCGTGAAACCAGCAATTGAGTGTAAAAAATCAGTGTTTTTTTTATGACAGCCATACTTAATAATTTTCGTCTTTTTCGCTTGACTTTGCGGTGATATTAAAGTGCACTTGATTGTGGTGACTGAAGTTTCGCATATTTTTTTTTTATTTTTATCCAAAACTGCTTGTTGATTTTTACAACATCCCAAAAACTGCCTGACAGGGAGCCTTAGGTGGTAACAAAAAAAAAAAAAAAAAAAAAAGTGAAGCATTTGAGTTATTGGAATAAAAGGGGTTTATTCCCTTAGACGGTTGGCAAATAAAATTTTATTAATTCTCAGCAGGAAGCAACAACTTTAACAATTTTTCAAATGGAAAATATCAATGTGTGTGTTTGTGTGTGAAGCTTTTTAAATACATCATTTACACACATAAACAAACACTTGATAGAATATTTGTCTGTTTGTTGGCTTGAAAAAACAACAACAAATATTTTAAAATAATTATGTATGTTATTTCTGGAAATATTTTTAAGAAAATTTATCCAGGAAATTATCAAGTGGTGGTTTTTTAAATTATAATGAACATTTTGCACACAAGTCAAATCTAAGAATTAATTAGCGTAAAAATATGGCATATAGAAACGTAGTTACACAGTGTACACATACACGAGCATATATTTTCACATACTACATATACATATGTGTGAATTGCTAAATGTACGTATGTATGTGTGTATGACCATACAGATATATTTTCCTGTTAAATGGGTACAATTTCCTTCGGATATGACTAGAAAATGTCGAATTCTATATTTTCGCACTTAAATGACTCGCAGATGTAGAGACGTGTATAGATATGCACACACATACATATATCCTTTCACAAAGCCATATATCAGTGTTTATGTTTATAATATTATAATATAAAATCAATACCAATATGATGGTACATAAGTTAACATGTATCGGGTGTTTTTTTTAAGCTGCATGAGAACTTTCGATATCGATGAGCAGCAGCGTGGTCATTTTGGCATTTTCCATTTAGCAGTTAGCATTTTTTTTAGCATTTTTTATCTACATATATAGCATTTTTTAGCATTATTTAATTAAAGAATATTAAAGTAATCTTTTTTTGAAAATCAAGACCATTTTTGTTGAATGCACATAAAAAGCTCTACTCTTTTGCTATAGAAACTGTGCAATCTTTTAAATGACATTTGATATCAAATTGTTTTAAAATTTGATCAGTTTGATCCATTAAATTCATCTTAAGCTAATTTTTTCCTCAATTACGGTTTTGAAAAATTTTTGGAATCGAAAAGAGAACCCATAACTATTATATGAGTTACCTTTTTTAACCAACTGTCAACAATTGACAAAAGGTCTCTCAAATGTATTTAAAAAAACAAAAACAAAATCATAAAACATTTGGTTCTATAAAACTTAACAAAAAGTTTCCTTATGTTAGCATCAATTTTCCAAATGAGCAAGGAGCAGCCGTTACGGTGAATGACAATCGCTATCGAGCAATATTTATTGAATTTTTGTTTCCAAAAATTAATCAGCTAAACATAAACGACATTTGATTCCAACAAGATGGTGCAACTTTTTATTTGGTGTCAGCTTTATTTCCAGAAGTGTCCTGTTTACTGGCGCCCCCACTTTAGTGCGATTTAACTCCTTCGGATAACTTTTTATGAGGCTATGTTTCGGCATGGGCTTATGCCGTTAAACCAGCAACTCTTGAAGCATTGGAAAACAATTTTCCAGCCAACATTGACGCCATACGACCGGATTTACTGGAAAAAGTAGTCAAAAATTGAACTTATCGAATGGACCATGTAACTTGCTGTCGAGGCGGACATATGGCGGAAATCATATTTATAAAATAAATGCCATGAAACTATCTAACGGATGATAATAAAAAATGTCTTTCCAATAATATTTCTGTCTTGTATTAACATTTTAAGTTCTCAGCTAAAAAAACACCCTTTATGTATGTATACATTGACAAGTAGTCAAAAATACGCAATAAACATTGAGCTTCGATTTATATATACAACTTACGAATAATTACTTAAATTAATTACAAATTCGCTAAAACTAAAAATCTAAAGTCCTCGTTACACATACATACGTAAACGTTGCGTTCAACTTCAATTGTTGGTGTTATAAAGTGATATGTCTTAAAATAATAACATGAAAAAATACGACTATTGTGAACAACCCTTCATAATTCAGTGTGCTATTTTGAATTAAAATCAGCTGATTTAAAAATCATATAAAAAATTTATATTTACCAAAAATAAAAATATTTTTTAATTCTAATCCATTAATTAATAAATTAAATTACCTGACTATTTTTCAGACGCAAATCAGAAATAAATTTTATTTTGTTTGCTTACCAAACAGCAGAGTCCTAAGCCGATAGAATTTGACGCCGCAAGTGATTTGTTGCAAAAATTGCTAGCCGCAGGTTAACCCTGCGGCCACACGGTCAAATTATGCTTGATAGTCTTTTACATATACTGTTTGTCAAAATACACATAAATTGAAAACTGTGACGTAGGCTGCACTCGATTTGTAGGCATGATGTCATAGAAAACAATTGATAAAGACAAACATTTAATCAACTGTTACATTGAAAGTCAAAATTGCCGAACAAATGGAAAGGTGAAATTGAAAGCAACCTCGTGGTCAATTTAAAAAGTGTTAGTGTGTTAAAACATGAGAGTGTTTTGCAAATTGAATGGAATTGAAAGGCAAAACTAGATCGTGTGGCCCCCAAGTAAATTCGGATGTTAGCCGGAAAAATTTTACCATCAACGGCGACGGCTACACAAACTAATGCGGCTCGGCTCAGCCGTTCAGCGCAGGTCTCTTCGGATTTCTAACGACTGCACAATAAACATAGCAAGCATAGTTCTATTTATTAAAGACACTTTTTGTTTACAAAGCAACATCAATATTTTTAAGCCATTGTAAAATGTAAGAACATTATGGCAATATCATATGATAGCACACCTTGTGAATACCCCAACTATAAATACATTGCAACATTTTACGTATTTTTTGAGCAACAACTTTTTTTATTGCCTCAATAAACTTGGTTGTTGACTAAAAATTCAATGATCATACCTAAAACTGTTTTTATCAATGCCGCCAAAATCGTCATCGCAGAAAATTTCTTATTCAAATATGAAAATTATTTTTTTCAGTGTTTTAAAATAAAAAACACAATTTTTTTTTTATAAAATTTAGTTTTTGTTATAAGTAGGGAAGTGATTTTCACGCACAAGAAAGTCGAAAAATTTGCGCTTAAAATGTGCACTAAAAAATTCAAAATATGCTCTAAAAAAATAAAAATATGCACTGAAAACCCAAAAAAAATTTCATAAAAAATCGTTTTTTAATTTTACTAAAACCAAAAATATAAAAATATACAGCTGTATTCATACAAACTTTTTAAATTTATTTACCGTTTTTAAGCAAAAATTACTAAAGTAAACGAAAAAAAAGTCTATTAAACCTTTAATAAACCATTCATTAAGTAAGAAAATTTATTGTTGGATTTGCTCTTCTTAAATTTTAACTTTTTTAAGTGTTTGCAATTTATGAAAATATTTTTGTAAAATATGTTGAAAAATAATGAAAAAAATGTTTATTTTTTAATATGGACATGTTAAATATGAACAATTTACTAAATTTTTTTTTTATTTTAGACAAACAATTTAAAGTTAAATGGTTAATTATTTAAAACTTTTTTATATGATTTAAAAGAATATGTTCAGTGGCAAAATGCAGATATTCTTGTTAATAACTTATTAAATGATTGCAACCATGTAGTTGTTTTTTTTGTTTAAAACAACAAATTATTGTTCAAAAATATTAAAAAAATAAATAAAATAAACAAATCATAATAATAGTGATGTTAATAAAAGTAAACAAACTTTTTATTCGAATACTTTCTTGTATATTTAAAAAAGGTTCAAACAAAAGTGTTAATGAAACCTTTCGGCAATATTTTGTTCAGAAAGTTAAATAAAATGTAGTTTTATTTGATAAGAATCATTTTTAAGTTTTACAATTAAAAAAAATTAAATATAGAATATCATGCGAACCGAATAGAAGTTTCATGCATCACTAGCAATAAAATGGCAGCAAAATATAAAGAAAGTTGCCATACTTAACACAAAATTGCTACAAACAGTTAATACCCTGCAAATATTATCGGACCACCTGATCCTATTCATGAAATGGACTACTCCATGGACTGGTCCGATGTAATGCAAGCATGGACCATGTTATTGTTAAAAAGTGTTTGTAGTGAGACGACATGTCTTCGTTTTTTAACGACATGTTTAAGTTTTTAAACGAAGTTAAAACTAATCCTCTTGTGTACACAATAGAGTAGTTTTAAAACTACTCCTTTGTAGTCCAAAGATGGATTATATGGTCCTGCCCTAGGACATCGTAATGTTAAATAGACCATGTTTTTTCTATACGTTTGGGTTACTTTTGGACTAGTCCTAGTCCCTTGTGGGCTACTCTATACACGCGTGTTTGGACTGGTCCTATTATTTGCAGGGTAGTTAAAAAGCTGTTAATGTACCTTTATAAATACAAATTTTTATAGAAGGTTTATTAAGAAAAGCGTTTGATAGTTATTACATGCTCTATGCTTAAAATAAGAACTTTTTATGAATATGGCTGATAGTCTATTGTTATTGAAATATTTTTAAAAACCTTCTATTCTCCCTTCCACATTGTTAATTTTACTTTTTGCAATACCAATTAATTTAACTTCTAAATCCCACCTAATTAGTTATTGTTTACCAATATATCCGTAATTGGAAAATACAAATGCTAATTGACTTCTGATGTTGTCTAAATTTAATATTTCTTTTACTTTTTTAATTGCATAATCATTGGTATCAACAAGCTCACTAACATTCTTAAATTAATCAAAGTTTTTTGAAAAGAGTTCTCAAGCATCTGCCTGGCCATATTGGCTGCGCCGGAAGGGGAATCAAGGGATACATTTAATGAAAAATTGCAATATTACACAGTACAACACGAAAAAAATAACAATATACGGACAAAAAATAACCATAAAGGACCAAAAAAACAAGACCCGTGTCTCCCAGTTTTGCCGAAAGTCATGCACTTTTTTTTATGGGCCCTTAAAGATTTGGGGCATCGGTGTCATTTTTGCAAAAAAGTTTTAATTTTCTCAGGCTCATATCTTGCAAACCGTTCGGAATTTTGATTATACTTTGAGACGAAGTTGTAGGTCTTGCCATGAAGAAGAAAAGTTGTTAACATATAAAATCTAAAAACCTTCATCTTCTAGATCAAAATCGCAAGAAACTTTAAAAAATTCGATTTTTTTTTACCTTTTTCCGCCTGTTTAGGTCCATAGGTAGCAAACTGTTCAAAATTCAAGGAAACAATCCACTACAAAAATGTACCTATGATCTGAATAAACAACTCTTTAGACTCTAAAGTGGAAAAATTTTGTATATATTTGAACAAAGGATAAATGTCTTAAAAGATGTATACCAATTGGATATTTGAAACTGAACTGGAATACTTAAAGTCAACTCAGTCTTCTAAACGAATAATTTTTAAAAATTACCTTCTAACCCAGATTCGCGATTATTGATCATTTCTGATAAGGAAAATGTGCGAAAATCTAAGATTTCTCTGGAAACAATTTTTTAATGTTTTAAATCTAATGAAGCTGGCAATATTATCAATTTCTCACCTATAACAACCTCATTCGTATTACGATTTTAAAATTTGTTAAAAATTCCAAGAAACATCTTAGCCAGTACTCATAAATTTTTTCATATAAATATGAGAAAAAGATAAAACGTGGTGGCGTTTCTAACTTTGACAGAAAAGCGAAACGCAAAAGGTGTATATCACAATAAACACTTTGACAACACACACGAATTGTTTGTTACAAATAAATAAGTAAAACAAAATTATACTAGCAGACTGTCAAAGCGCGCAAAAAGATCTTGGATGTCAAAGCGAATCACTAACGCAACGCGAAGCAAAAGTTTTATCTGACATGGCCTTAAGTGTCAGTTGCAAAAAATTTTAGTAGCCCTGTCGACTCCTTTTGGGTGCTGTTAAAAAAAAGTTTTTGTTTTAAAGGTACATTTTAAAGTTCTTAAGAATTTTTAATTGGTAAGTACCAAATTTATGATTAATATTTTATATAATTATTCTACAGCTGTAGTAAATAATTTAAAATAAATAAATATATGCATTTATTCCAAGAGCACCTATTCCAGTATACCTGAAGTCAGCTAAGTTCCCTAGAGGGAAGCGAACTGATACCAAAGTAGTCCCGTGATAGGTCTGTGGTGATAGAGACCGGTTCTAGTTCTAACATTTTATATGAATAAGACCTATCACTTTTACATGGGCTTGTCATTGGAGGGGGTCAATTGACACCATTTGACCAGTCACAGAACTATTCTCAATGAACGTGCTTAGTGCCAGTTACTAAAATGTAGTAATATTTCAATACAATGTAGTATTATTTCAATAAAACAAGTCCTAGCATTAAATTCTAGAACCAAATTTTAGAAAGTATCAAAATATGTGCCACAGCACCGTTGAAGACTGTCCTGTTATTACCCTGCGGGAAATTGGTGTCAATTGGTCCAACAGACTGGTCCTGGGATTTGTGAAAATAGAACAATTACAAAAAGAAAAGACTCATGACCAGTGAAAGAAGAACCAATCCCTTAACTGGTTTATAAAGAACAAAAAGGTAGAAAAAGTAATGAATTACAGTACAGTTTTAACTGGTGCTGTGACACATGTTTTGATAATTTCTAAAATTTGGATCTTAAATTTAGTTCTAGGACTTGTTTTATTGAAATAATACTACATTGTATTGAAATATTACTTCATTTTAGTAACTGGCACTAAGCACGTTCATTGAGAATAGACCTGCGACTGGTCAAATGGTGTCAATTGACCCCCTCCAATGAATACCCCATGTAAAAGTGATAGGTCTTATTCATATAAAATGTTAGAACTAGAACCGCTCTCTACCACGGGACTACTTTAGTGCCAGTTCGCTTCCATCTAGGGTAATTACTTTTTCTACCTTTTGCTTCTTCATAAACCAGTTAAGGGATTGGTTCTCCTTTCACTGGTCATGAGTCCTTTCTTTTGGTACTTGTTCTATTTTTACAAATCCCAGGACCAGTCTGTTGGTCCAATTGACACAAATTTCCCGCAGGGTTGTTATAGTGTACCGCATTACCTTCCAATTAAAACATTATGAAAATTGTGGTTTTTTAACCGGAATGGTTTTTGTTATCAAGATTTTTTTTTAATAAAAATAAAGTAAACATGTACAACTACTTTTAAAGAAAATACTATGATTTGGTTAAGTAGTTGACTCTAACACACTACCAGCATATAGGGTACCACACTACCAGCATATAGTGTATCACATTACCTGTACATTTTTTAAAGTCGTGTCTAAAGCGATTTGCAATATTTTCTTAAATATCTCTGAAAATTTGGGTTTAATATTTTTCGCAAATGGCTTCTTGTTAATTCATATTTTAATAGAACAGAAACTTAAAAATTTGGAACTCTAAAAACAAAAGGTATTCATACCACATTACACGGACTTACTTTATGGATACTTTATCCATATTATTTTCACCTGCAGGCATATAACGGTTGAATTAGTCGTTCATCAAAAAGCTATAACCATATTATAGTTACCTTCGAATATCTATGGTTAATAATAAAAAAAAAAATATTTTTTGTTAAGGAGGAAAATGTTATTGTTACTTTTAAGCCATACAATTTTTATTATTGTTAACCATGAAATGTTCGGATACAACCGTAATATGGTTGTGGTGTCTTGAAGAAGCCATTTTTTTTTAGCCATTTTATGGTTTAAAACAGGTGTTTTCTTTGCGTGTATGATATTAGCCTTGTAATAATACACATGTTTTGCCCGGGTTTTCCGAAATGTTTTATATTAATTGTCTTACTGTTATATAGTGTCGCATTTGTGGACTTTAGAAATGCTTGAGTCACTTTATCCCAATTTATATGGAAAAAAATAATATTTAAAGGCTTCCATAAATATTCTCCACGTACTCCAAAAACTCAAGAGCCTTTCTGACGACCAAAAGTCAGCGATTCGTTGTTGGTCCCCTATTTGATGGAGAATAATTGAATTTTTATAATAATTTTTTTTTCTACTAATGGCTGCACTGTGTAAAAGCTATCAATGTTTGCGAGACATGTGTACAAAAATACATACGATACGTATGTA
This sequence comes from Pollenia labialis, assembly GCA_949318255.1. Lineage (NCBI taxonomy): Eukaryota > Metazoa > Arthropoda > Insecta > Diptera > Polleniidae > Pollenia > Pollenia labialis. The sequence goes on from OX439140.1 coordinate 157,015,753, forward strand.
AATATGTACATAAGTTCATCACTAGGACCTTTAAGGTAATCTTAAATATGCACTGAGTGTTAAAGTTTCTTCTATTACTGAAATACCTATGAGTTGTTACTTTTGGCAATAACCATACGTTTTTTTTTTAATAAAACAAATAATTAAAAGCAATTAGTGCAATTTAATCTTTAGTTGGAAGTAATTTTTTCCAATAATAAAAAAATACAAACTCATAAAACTTATAGAAATTATAGTTGATTTTAGTTTATAGTTTCTAGTTAATGCCCTGGTACTCGTACGCTTTTGTTTTCAAACTATTGATATCTTTTCATTTATTTTTTTTTTTTTTGTTAAACTATTTGTAATTTCATGTAAAATTAGTTAAAAACTTTCGAAATAAACACATGTATTAAAAAGCGCTAAAAGTTGCGAATTCAAATTAGTTGTTTTTTTATTTCTCTAAATGCATTTGTATTTCTAAGTCCTAATCGCAGGGGTAGTGGTACTTACTACACACACACATCAACATACAACTACATACGAATTTATTATTACTTATTCTCAAAGTCTTCACTTTGGCAATTACGTACTTTAATGTAAATACTCGTACGTGTGTGTGTTTGAGATAATAATTACTTGTTTTGGCGAGTGAGTGTGTGTGTAAGCGGGTGGAAAAGAAGGGTGGTGGGCGTCATATGCGTGTTAAATTATTTTAAACTTTCAAACAGTATGGGGCAAAAATCAAAAATTGGATTTCGAAAAAACTCCATTGATCCAATTTTGTGACATTTTGACAAAACATCTTAAGTCGAGTTTTCAAAAAAGCTCGGTCAAGCAGTAATTTTTATTAAATAATAAAATAAACCAAAATTAAAGAAAAATTTCGTTTGTAACACAAAATTTTAAAAACGTTAACAAAAATGAATTTATTATGAAAATTCCTATGAATAACATCAGTTTTTTTCAACTTTTCAAATTCGACTTAAGATGTTTTGTCAAAATGCCACGGAATTATTTTTAGGATTTTCTTGACAACTTCTTTTATTTATTATATTTTATTAATAATTTTCGATATCATCCAATTTCCTCGATAATGCTAAACTTTCGCCCACCACTGTACTGTCTACTTATCATAAACATGTGTGCAGTATTTTTATTTTGTTTAACGAAAATTTTGCGGCATTCTAAACGCATTTATTTGTTGTTTTAGTTCTGTTTTAAAAATGATGAAATGCATTTAAACGAACCAGCTCTCCTCTTGTACCTTCATTAAAATGTTAAATATGTGAATGGAAAAGTATAAATAAATCTATGGAATTCTATTAGTTTAGCAACTTATTTTTTCCTGCGAATTGCACAAAACAAACCAACTATTAAAAAACAAAAAACTATAATAATTTACGTAATTTGATTGCAGCAGTTAAGAGTCAAAAGTTGTATAAATCTGACTTGTTGTTCTGATTTTATTCGCTTGATTTGCACATTATTATTGCGTCTATTTAGAAAAATACACTCACTCGCACACAAACACACCCACACACACATCAAGTAAAAGAAGGGCAGAGGCAAATAGAAAAAGAGAAGGGGGAAAGAAAACTGAAACTTTTACTAGGATTTTATTTTAAATTAACATACACATGATTAAACTGATAATAATGTTCATTCGATCAGAAAAAACAAATGTTTTAATATTTAGTAGACACACACACTTACACACACAAAAACGTTGGCACACACATACACGCATACACAGTTTGAAATCACCAAAAACACTTATGGCCAAAAGTAAAGGGTGCTTTAATTAAAAATAATAATTTATTAAAGTATTTTTTCAAAAAGGTCCTTTTTTATAAAGTACTTCTTCTCTTTATTCATTGGAAAAAATATATCCGTTAAAAAATAACATGGTTTAAAAATATTTAAAAGAGTATTTTTATTTTTTGGCAATCCATGGACCCGATAGAATAATATGGTGTTATAAGCAGTGCGGCGCTTTGTTCCTTATAGGAACCACAGGACATAATAATAAAATAAAAAATGAGCAGTGCTCGAAAATAAACTGAGCACTTTTTAGCGTACGGTATCCAAGCCCAGAAATGAAATCTATTTTTGTAGTGTTTGTGTAATAGTACACAACCCGCTCATAACTATTTTCAAGAAAGAAACAAACATTATGTAGTGTTCTGTTTTTCGTTATAAAACAGTACAACTGCTGATATTCTGTACACATACATTTTATTTTAATGTACTATAGTGTTTGTTTGCATAATTAAGGAATCAGCTTACAAAAAATTTTAGCAACGCTTCTTATTAGAAGTACTGCTGCTGCTTGGCACAGCACAATTTTCCTGTATGTCTATTAAGTACATTTTTCGTTCTTGTACAAATTTTTTGTTTGCTTTCAGTTTTTTTTCTCTAAAAAATTTTTGTTTTCTTTACCAGTCAAAGAGTGCTGAGCACAACTGTAACAAACGAATATTAGTATGCTGAAACGAACACAACGAAGTGTGTGGTTGTTTCTTTTACGAATAATAGAAGGCAATGACGATGAGAATATCTTTAGGTTGAGTTAGATTAGTACAGTATTCTTATTGTGCACGAAGTTCAGAAACAGAGAAACGTTTTTTTAGAATTTTTCTTTACAAACTAGTTTGTGTTTTCCATATTTCTACCGTACAGAACACTTAAGGAAGGGTTATTCATTCATGTTAAAGTTCTTTGTGTCAAATATTGTTTATATAAATTCATCCACATTGTTTTTAGTTGGCAACACCTCTCAAAATACATGTAAAAGTTGGGAGTCAGCTGATTGAATAAATCTGTACAGCAAGTAAAAGAAAAATAAATAATTGGCAGATGAATGCTGGTTAGCTTTGCGACAGAGTAGAAGCAAATGAGGCATCGAGAAAACTAAATTTTTTTAATGTGCAGTTATTCGTTGGGAAAAAAAGATAATCGCGTAATGAGAAAACGGCAATTAAACTTTAGAATACGAAATTTGTCTCAAAAATTTGTTGATTAAAAAAAATTGTTTTTTATTTTAAATGATTTTGTTATTCGTGCTTAATTCCCAATTTTTATTATTTGATAAAAACACTGAAATTTATTGTTGATGGGATAAGCTATTCCTATGCGCATTTCACTGGTTGCTTAGGCCAGATCATCAGGAAACTTCATCCATAAAGATTGAACCAAAAATTTTTTTAAACTGGCAATATTATATTACTTATGGAAACCAGGGAGGCTACTCTCTATTGCGATGCGAAAGAAAATTGTAGCAAATCTAGCGATTGGTACTCTTTAATACGTTTGCGCATGTGCCTTTCGCATCTTTTTGTTTTCTTTTCTAAATCATCACTTTATTTTATTAAAATTTTTCAATTTCAAATATTTTTACATACTTTGGCATTTCAGTATTGTAAATCCGCGCCATCTTTAATTTTTATTGCCACTATTGCTTAATTTTGAGAACATTTTGCGAAAGCGATAGAGAGTACCAAGTTTGCATTTCGCTTTCGCTTCGAAATATGCACTAAGAAACGCGTTTGATGCGCATTAAATATGCAGTAATAACATGAAAATATGCCCTAAAAATTGTTAAAAATATGCCCCAATAAAATCAAAAATTACTAATTTGGAAAAAAAATATTCCACAATTTAATAACAGTTTCAATTAATAAAAATAATCCTAAAACTATAATCGGTAAATCCCAAACACAAAAGTATTTAAAGAAAAATTTTCGAGATTTTACTCTATTTGGAACCAAATTTTATCTAGATATTAACATCCATATAAGATATTTTGTCCTAAAGAGATTTTAGGGACGGTAACTAAATTATAAATTATTTATTAATGTTAACATTTTGAAGGAAGTTAAAGCTATTTATAGATGAGAGCTTTGATCAAATTTGAACCGATTCAAAGAGAATTTAATTTACAGTAAAATATTTTTGGGGCGAATTTAATCTAAATACCAAATAAATTAAATAGTTTATGGGCACAAAGAGTCTAATTTGGATAGAAGTTTTTATTTACATAAACTTTGTCCTTGATCAAATTGTCTGAAAGATTGCAAATTGTGCTTTGCGCACAAGGTTAACATGGACAGACAACTAGCCAGTGGACGGACGGACATCGTTATATCACTTTAAAAAGTGATTCTGAGTCGATATGCTAAAATATTGGTCCAGATTTCTGTTTTTAAAGTTGCTCATTTTTTCTCAGAATTCCCCTTTTTTTGTGACACTTTTTTTTTTGGAAATCCCCTTTTTGTGCCCCTTTTTGAAAATTTTGAACGGTAACGCTGTTAAGCACGAATAACAAAATCATTTAAATTAAATTTTGTATTCCCACGAAAATTATTTGATAATTGTTTTTTATAATATAATTGTGACACCAGAATCAGCAAAAAAAAAAACAACGTGATAATGACTATATTAAACAATCTCTGTAAAAAAATCAATAATTAATTCCATATAAAACATAATTGCCTACATTTAAATAGATAAACATTATATTTTTCCATACATTCCCATTTTTTTAAGTCCTCTTTATTTATGAATTACTTGCAAATTTTTTGTCTGGAGAATAAGATTTAAATAATTCAAAAGTACTCTTTTTCTAAAGTAATAAAACAATTGCATTAAGTGCTACTTTTGCTTCTTTAAAGAATTTTTTTTTTGCTTTGCAGGCAAAGAGCAACTCACACACTCGTTTGCTTGTCAAGAACCTTTTGCTCCTTTTATTGTTTCTCAACTTGAGGCCAACTACGTGCTTGATTCCAACAAACGAAACATTAAAATTTACAATATTTTCTTTGCAACTCTAGAACAAACAACGTTATTAGAAATGAAACAATGTTGTAAACGTAACTTGGACTAAATAAGTACGAATTCCGAGTAAATTTATTGTTAGAGTATTTTGTTATTGCTTAACATTTACTATGGCCATATATTTACCTCTTATGCGAGGGTTGATCTAAAAGTTACTGAGAATTTGTGTGAATATTTTCGAATATAAATGGCAAAGCGATGGTAAAAATATGCATCTTGGATGTTTAGCGTACCGTTTCTTAATGGTGTGTATTTTATATCTGTTTACTTCACAAATGTCAAAAAAATATCGACGTTGCAAAAATTATAGCTTTTCTTAATTAAGTTGTAATTTAAATTGTTCTATAAGAATTGTTTCTACACTCACAATATTATTACGGATTTTCAGTTGCAGTTAATATTGTCCGTTAAATTCTTCTTTATGTAAAATTAAATGAAAATATAATTTAGAGTAACGCAAAGTTCATTTAATTTTTACTGTCAAAAATTCAACCGCGAATTCCATAAAAACAAATGAATTTTCAGTTATTTGATATAAATGAACTGTCAAAAAATTAACTAAATATTCCGTAAAAAACAAAGGAATATTCAGTTATTTTATAAAAACTAGCGTTCGCCTAATGGTTAAAATTCGACCATAAATTTGTATGTAAATATGAAGAAAACATAGTTCATCTAAATATATACATGAATTAACATGTTTCTAGCATTTATTTTTTCCGTCTTAGTGGATCGATTTGACGAGGAGCTAACCTCCGGTGCCATATTTAATCTTCTACATGAGTTAATTTAATTTTGTATGTTCAATATAAAAAAAAATCAATTGAAAAATAAAAGAGTATCAAAAAGTCTCCTTTATAGATTGTCATCCACTCAAGACACTGCATGTTTAATTGTATGTTTTTAAGTCTAATATTAACGAAAATTAATCAAAGTGCCAGTTGTAGAACGAAAAAGTAACAAAAAGCTCCCATTTAGACATTCTTATTCACTCAGGGTCATGCATGTTTATTTTTATCTTTGTAGGTCGAATATGAACAAAAATTAAAATGCACCAGATGAAAAACAAAAAGTACCAACATTTTTCGTCTTATAGGGTCGCATTCACTCAGTAACCTGCACCTATAAGATTATGTTTCTAAGTTCAATATTATAAAAAATTTAAAATTTATCACATGAAGCACGAAAAAGTAAAACAAAGAAATTTAATTTAATTTAATAAATAAGATTTATAAAGGGCAAATATTCGTAAACCGGTTTATGAAAAATGTCGAATAAACGACACCCCTATTTTTTATTATTTGATAATTGAAAAAAATTTTGATTTTGTGTTAGTAGCAAATTTAAACGCTTATAACTCTGAAGTTATTGAACAGATTTGAATAAAATATAGATTTTGCACTTCTGTTAGTAAATGGGTAATTCCATGTCAAATCGACCAACAGTGGGACACGACCCCTTCGATTTTAATGAAATTATCCTATCACACAGTAAAACACATGATTTCGGGACTCAATTCTGATAATTGCTTATGAAAGTAGACCCAAAAAGAAGAACTTCTGCATCATTAGTTTGGTCATGGTACCTCAATAAATAATTTAAAAATTAATTTGAAGTTAGTCAGTATCGTATAGGGGAATTTGTCACGTTTTAGCCTCTTTTGTTTGTCATAACTCGAGAACCAATAGTCCGAATAAGCTGAACAAATTTAGAATTACAATTCCTTTAATCTGTTTATACAACGTTTCGCTACATAAGCAAAAGTTTCACAGTTATAAATAAATGTATGAAGAAAAAAAATATTTTTTGCCCAACAAATTTAAATTTTTTATTTTTAATTCATAAAAAATCCAAAACGGTAAAAAAAAGTGTCAAGTCCTATTACTTTCACGTAAAGTCGCATAACCTATGAACAAAATGACACATAAATCATGAAAATCGATGAACGCGTTTCGCTTTTATTCACAATTAATTAAAGGAATGAATTTCAAAAATTGGCTCGAGATATCCACAAAATTCTTTGGAAAAAAACATTGATTACTTTTTTTATGATTCTCAGAATTAAAAAAAAAGTACTAAACAAAAGGTTTTTTGATTTTTATGATTGCGGTAGCAAAGTAATAAGCGTTAATAAATGTGAGTAGACAATTAAAAGGAAAAAAGGAAAGTGAACTTTTTTAATTATTTGGGTTTTTCCGTTAGTTACCTGCATTATTTTTTTAACCGAAATTGAAATTGAAAAATATTGAAATATTTGTAGTATTTATAGGTGCTCTTGATCGATTTTTGTCATTTAACAAGAGTCGACGAACGCGAGAAGTACAAGTGAATTTTTCTCCGGCTTTTAAAAGTCGATAACAACAAAACATATAATATATTTTCCAAATATGGAAAATACCAAGTGCCCACAATTGGATAATTTTTGTTACGTTTGTGGTCATGTCGTCCCAAAAAGAGGCCAACTGGATCGAAAAAAATTGACTACTGAGGAATTCAACAGCGTATTGTCATTATTTTGATGAAGCAGATTTTAGTGGTGCAAATTTTACTCCGAACACAGTGTGCAAAAATTGTAACAATACCCTTATAATGTGGATACATGGAAAAGGTGGACAGTTTTCTTTTATGAAGCCAGTAATTTGGGTGGAAGACCTAACTGGACATGATGAATCCAGGTGCTACGCATGCATAAATTCTCGTCCTGGATTTAACAGAAAACAATTGAAAATAAAAGAATACATTGCTACTTTTACTGCCACACTTCCAGTTGAACGCGCTGCTGGTACCGATATACCTTAACCTCCGAGTCTGGATACTGTGTCCCTGCAAGCTGAAACCGTTTTCACCAATCCGACCAATTTGAATGATGCTGATTGGACACCCGATATTGAAAATAATGGACCACAACCGCTAACACAAATCGAAATGGATTACATTGTGGCTAAGATAGGACTATCACAACAAAACTCCGAAATGTTGACTTCATTTTTGAAAAGCAGAAAACTAACACAGCAAAATGTCAGCGCACATCATACCGACAACGCCAAGCTGATTTTCAGAAATTTTATTCCGTTTGGAAAGCAAGAACTCCCGAGCTCGAGAAACAATTAAAATTACGGAACAAAACTTTGATAAAGGATCTAGATGATATTTTGTTGCCATCGCTCCTCATGAAATTAGGAATAGCTGGGAAATTCATCGAAGTGGTAGTCAAAGATATTGATGACGCCTATGACTGTTTGAAATCCATCTTTTTAAAACTCAGTGAAGCTAAAATTAGAAAAGGTTCGTACCGTTGTCAGTATTTTAATATTGCCATTTCTAAATTTGTTCACTATGTGCATGGGACGCATTGAAACAAGTCATCGAAGGCGTTTTAGGAAAGAACCGTGTACAGCGAGATGAACTACAGACACGAGTGGACAACTTGCTGTATTATTTTGAAAAAATCAATGCATCCATGACGTTAAAATTACATTTCTTGCATTTCCACCTTCAAAACTTCTTGGCACAATTACCTCAGAAATCGGACGAACAAGCAGAGAGGTTCCATCAGGTGATCATTCCAATGGAAAAGCGATTCAAAGGCAAAACATTGGATGCATTGCTTGCGGAGGTTTGTTGGTGGAGTTCTAAAATTATACAGTTTGAAATTTGTGGACACACTGAACAAAACATGCCCTTGAATATTACGTCTATCTCGGAAACGCGGTCATCGATTTTCTTGATTTATGTGTCATTTTGTTCATAGGTTATGCGACTTTTTTTACCGTTTTGGATTTTTTATGAACTAAAAATAAAAAATTTAAATTTTTTGGGCAAAAAATATTTTTTTCTTCATACATTTATTTATAACTGCGAAACTGTTGCTTATGTAGCGAAACGTTGTATTATTAGATTAAAGGAATTGTAATTCTTAATTTTTTTAAATTTTCTTCAGCTTATTCGGACTAGTGGTTCTCGAGTTATGATAAACAAAAGAGCCTAAAATGTGACAAATTCCCCTATACGATACTGACTAACTTCAAATTAATTTTTAAATTATTTATTGAGGTACCATGACCAAACTAATGATGCAGAAGTTCTTCTTTTTGGGTCTACTTTCATAAGCAATTATCAGAATTGAGCCTCGAATCAATCACCTGAAAAATGTTGTACTGTGTTGGGAATATAAATGAACAAAAAAAAAAATTTTAAATTCACCTCAAACTGTTCTTTAAAAATCATAAAACTTTGAAGTAGGTATTTTTTTTTAAGATATGATTTTTTTTCTTTCCCAACCTTTAAAAAATAATCTTAAAATAGAAGTTTAATATTATAATTTTGAGCAATTAGTACACTGCGCTAGTTGCAAAAAAACAGACAAGCCGAGCACTTAGCGTTTTAACCTCATTCGGGCACGCTGAATCCAGTGGTGCTAACCGTTTTTTTCAGGTTAGCTCTTGTTTTCGAGATATACCGTTATTTCGATAAAGGAGGAAGCTGCCCAACATATATTCGCGTATCTCAAAACGGTTAAGCTTATTGAAATAACTAAAAAAAAACCGAAATTTACCGCAATAAATAATAAAGTGGGATTGGTTTTTGCAACTAGCGCAGTGTACTTATTGCTCAAAATTAAAATATTAAAATTCTATTTTAAGATTATTTTTTAAAGGGTGCGAAAGAAAAAAAATCATATATTAAAAACAACCTCCTTCAAAGTTTTATGATTTTTAAAGAAAAGTTTGAGGTATAATATAAAAAAAAATCAGCCAAATAAAAAAATAGGTTTTTGACTTATTCTTTTTTTAAAATTTAATATTTTGCAGATACATATTAGATTATATATATGTATATATGTATATATGTTTTGTAGCCCCAAGTATTCCCTTTAAAATGACATTAAAATCACCTTCGTATGTAGAGTAGTTTTTGAGATATTGAAGAAATAAACTCAACACATTTGGCTAATTCGGCGAAATTATGACATTTTGAATATGACATAAATTTTTAAAAAAAATTAAAAAAATTTTTTTTGTTTATATATGTTCCTAATAGGATAAAAGGAACCTTCTCACCAAATTTCATTAAAATCGAAAAGTTTTGTGTCCCACTCTTGGTCCATTTGCCATGGAATTACCCAAATACCTTTTTAATGTTGAATATTTTGTGCTAATCGGTAGACATACAGAGGAGGAAAGTATTGCCTTTGCCGATTTATGCATAGATTAATTATCAAAAAATTAACTACATATTCAGAAATGAACATTCAGTTATTTTAAATAATTTAACCAAAAAAAAATTTTTACTTATCTATAAAAAACGATTTGCTTGTTTTGTGTAAAACAATTCCCAGTTTCTATTTGTTAAAATAATTTAGTTAAATACCTACATCAAATTTTAAAAGTAAAATAATTGCGAGGCCACATCGGTCATGCTGCAGGTGTGTTATAATTGAGGGTTCTTCTGTAAACAACGAGGTCAGAACAACAAAAGTAAAACAAACGTGTGGAACGGGGTAGGTAAATAATGATAGTCTCTCTCTTTCTCTCTCTCATTAGAAAGACAAGCAGATAGGTGTATGTCTGGTATTTTTTAGAAATTCGGTTTTTTTGTGGAGTAAACGAAAATTCCTGATTTTAATAAAATAACTAAAAATTCATTTGTTTTTACGGAACATGGAGTTGAATTTTTGACAGTAAAAATTAAACAACTTTAAATTGATATTGTTACATATTAAAATAAAAAATGTTTAACTTTGCTAGATTTAATGTATCGTGTTTGGTGGTTGAATCAGAAGTGAACTTATTTATTATTATTTCATTTCATATGTACATCCGCTTAATAACTAGAAACTTGACAGATCATCTTTAATAATATGTTGACGGGGTTGTACCATAACTCACACCTATGGTGCGCAATACCACACTAGACTTTTGTTAATGTTTCTAATTGATTCAATGTGGGTTTTATTGATTTTAAGTTGTATTTTCTCTTGGCGTACTGATGGCATTAACAGCTTTTCATGGGCTTGGTATTTGTATGGTCATATATGGACTGATTCCAATAAATTTTGTTACGGTCATTAAAGTTGAAAGAAAATATTTTTGGGCCAAATGTGAAAATCATTCATTGCATGTAAAAATAAACAGAATAAACAAAAGTATGAACTTTCTATACTTCTATATAGTTTCGCTTGCCATCTCGCTTACGGAAACCATGAATTTTATAAAGTATGTTCCCACTTTGAAGCAGTACGTTTTTGACACAAAAAATGCTTTGTTCCACGCATAAAAAAACTTGCGAGTGTAGCTTGAAATATCTTGTGTAGCCCAGTGTAATCGAATAATAAAAATTCATAAACATAATAAACATTTAAAGTTTGTTAATGTGTTCTGCAACATTTATTTTATTAAACCATTATTAATCTTTAATGGAGGCTTTACGTTAGGCACTTTACAAATCACTTTTACCCCCTGAGCGTATGAGGAATTTAAATGACGATCATACGTAGTGCTGGCCTACCAACTCTCCTTCCGGCTATTAAATCGTGTGCATGTATGTTTGTATGTAGTATTAATAACTGTATGTCAAAGAATTTATGGTAATTGCGTAGCGGTAGTTGTAGTTGTTGTTGAAGTATTGCTGTTGTTGTTGTTAACAAGCAACAGCAGCTGAAATCAATACAACAATAGCAACCAAAAAATATCTCATTTTGTTTGTTAACTTTTCGTGGACATAACAGAATTTTTTTGCTTGACACGCCACGCCACTCATCTGATTGGTTGTTGTTCAATAATAATTTTTTAAATGTGAAACATTTGTGGTTGTCAATTTAACAGTTGCAACTCAAGTAAATTATAAAGAAAAAAAAAAAAAATTATAAAAAACAAATTCAAGCCAACATTTATACCGGTGTCAAAGTAAGTAGATCAGGTGTTAAACATTCAATTAAAAAGTAACAAGAATTGATAATTTACATAAAAGAGAAGAAGAAAACAGTGGAGCAATGTTAAAATAAAATTATTTTTATTTTTAAATTAGAATAAAAGTACCTTTAAGAAAAAAAGTACCTTTTAGAATAAAAGTACCTTTCAGAATAAAAGTACCTTTTAGAATAAAAGTACCTTTTAGAATAAAAGTACCTTTTAGAATAAAAGTACCTTTTAGAATAAAAGTACCTTTTAGAATAAAAGTACCTTTTAGAATAAAAGTACCTTTTAGAATAAAAGTACCTTTTAGAATAAAAGTACCTTTTAGAATAAAAGTACCTTTTAAAATAAAAGTACCTTTTAGAATAAAAGTACCTTTTAGAATAAAAGTACCTTTTAGAATAAAAGTACCTTTTAGAATAAAAGTACCTTTTAGAATAAAAGTACGTTTTAGAATAAAAGTACCTTTTAGAATAAAAGTACCTTTTAGAATAAAAGTACCTTTTAGAATAAAAGTACCTTTTAGAATAAAAGTACCTTTTAGAATAAAAGTACCTTTTAGAATAAAAGTACCTTTTAGAATAAAAGTACCTTTTAGAATAAAAGTACCTTTTAGAATAAAAGTACCTTTTAGAATAAAAGTACCTTTTAGAATAAAAGTACCTTTTAGAATAAAAGTACCTTTTAGAATAAAAGTACCTTTTAGAATAAAAGAACCTTTTAGAATAAAAGTACTTTTTAGAATAAAAGTACCTTTTAGAATAAAAGTACCTTTTAGAATAAAAGTATCTTTTAGAACAAAAGTACCTTTTAGAATAAAAGTATCTTTTAGAATAAGAGTACATTTTAGAATAAAAGTACCTTTTAGAATAAAAGTAGCTTTTAGAATAAAAGTAGCTTTTAGAATAAAAGTACATTTTAGAATAAAAGTACCTTTAAGAATAAAAGTACCTTTTAGAATAAAAGTACCTTTTAGAATAAAAGTACCTTTTAGAATAAAAGTACCTTTTAGAATAAAAGTACCTTTTAGAATAAAAGTACCTTTTTAGAATAAAAGTACCTTTAAGAATAAAAGTACCTTTAAGAATAAAAGTACCTATTAGAATAAAAGTACCTTTTAGAATAAAAGTACCTTTTAGAATAAAAGTACCTTTTAGAATAAAAGTACCTTTTAGAATAAAAGTACCTTTTGAATAAAAGTACCTTTTAGAATAAAAGTACCTTTTAGAATAAAAGTACCTTTTAGAATAAAAGTACCTTTTAGAATAAAAGTACCTTTTAGAATAAAAGTACCTTTTAGAATAAAAGTAGCTTTTAGAATAAAAGTACATTGTAGAATAAAAGTACCTTTTAGAATAAAAGTACCTTTTAGAATAAAAGTACCTTTTAGAATAAAAGTACCTTTTAGAATAAAAGTACCTTTTAGAATAAAAGTACCTTTTAGAATTAAAGTACCTTTTAGAATTAAAGAACCTTTTAGAATAAAAGTACCTTTAAGAATAAAAGTACCTTTTGGAATAAAAGTACCTTTTAGAATAAAAGTACCTTTTAGAATTAAAGTACCTTTTAGAATTAAAGTACCTTTTAGAATTAAAGTACCTTTTAGAATAAAAGTACCTTTAAGAATAAAAGTACCTTTTGGAATAAAAGTACCTTTTAGAATAAAAGTACCTTTAAGAATAACCTATTAGAATAAAAGTACCTATGGCTAAGTATAACCCTTTTGAAGTAAAAAACACTCTTCGGATATGTCTGAGTAGTTTATTCGAAAAACTAATGAAAATTCTTTATAAATAATTAAATCTTTGAGATCTGTTCAATATTTCAGGCTTTCTTTTTATGAGTTACAAATAAAAAAACAGTATCCATAATAAATGCATTAGCGGTGGAATTCTTTCATATTAATAGCTCGTCCATTTTTTGTTCCTTTTACTTTTGGCCAATAATGGAAAACAAAAACATATATGTGTGAGCTTATAAGTGTGTTTGTGTGACGTTTTTGTACAGAAAAAAATGCAATGAGCTGATGAGAAATATACTATTGACTGCGTAAACGATAAGTGTCAGCATGAAAATTCATAACGAACCATAAATGAAATTATTGAATTATTTAAATGACACAAATAATATCATTATGATATGATGGCAGACATACGTATGTACATATACTTTTATACAAATACAATTTTACAACATAACGTATATACATAAATACATACAAACGTTCATGATACATACATGTTGTATGTATCAAAACAATAACAGTGTTCTTAAAAAAAACAATGTTTTTTTTTCCAAAATAACATTTTTCTTATAAAAATCAAAAAAAAAAAGTATGAAGAAACTGACACAATTTTCTTTCTTCTCCTTATATGTACATACATATACAAATTTTTTCATATAGCTTTTCTTTATACACTTTATTAATTTTTCCCATTTGCTTTTGCAATTTTTTTTCGTCGCAATGCCAAAAAAAAAAATGTGACATTGTCTTTTTCCTACTATTTTGTTGGATCTTTTTGGGTTTGATACGAATCTTGTATTCTAAATAAATAAAAATATTCAGGTTAAGACAAGTTTTTTGTAGATGTTAACGATGTCAATTGTAAATAAAACAAAAGATTTTCAGAATTATCTTAATAGTTTTTATTATTAAAAAATGTGTGAAACAAAATATTAGCCAAATGCCCGCCATGGCTACGGTGGCATACCTCTATCCGATTATCCATACCCAAAAAAAATTGTGTTTCAAACAAAGCAGGTTTGTAAGAGTTTCGCTTACTACCGCTTACGGAAGACATGCATTTTAAATGGCGAGTTCCCACTTTGAAACATTTTCAACACAAAAAACGCTTTATTCACTGGTGAACGTAGCTACCAGCTTTACACACTGAATGATTTTTTTTACAGTCATTTTTGATGTTCTCCCTTACAAACCTGCTTCGTAGTAAGGGAATGCCGTTGCAATTGAAATGTTATATTTTTTTAATGAAACTGGTTAAGAACTCCTTCAATTACTTTACTGCATCTCTGTATGTGTTATTGCGTAGCGCATAATTGTGCGCTTATATTTTTAAATGTGCCATTAGTGCTTCGCAAAATGAAAAAAATTTTTATTGGGTATTTCCATGACTCTGGGGCATAATTGAGGTTCAATGTAGCAAATGTGCCGAATTATCTAATACTTTAGCTCTTGAATTGCGCTTGGAATGAAGCACAACGGTGTAAAATCGCACGATCGTGGCGGCCAACTTACATCGCCACGACGTGAGATAACAAGGCCATTGAATTTTTCTTGCGAAAGAGCCATTGTTTCGTTGGCTGTGTAGCAAGTGGCAACATACTGTTTGAACCACACATAGTGTAGGCTCATATCCTTAATTTCCGGCCATATGAAGTCCGTTTTCATCTCGCTATAGCGAACACAATTTACGTAACTTTTTAGTCGACCTCATTTTCGAAGAAGAACGGCCCGATGACGCCGCCAGCAAAGAACGATCAGGGCGAACATGCGCAGGTGTTTTTACATACAGACCTAGTTTGCCGAAATTTGCACACAATTCTCCCGATTGTGGTCGCATTTGGTTGATTATGCTGACCAAAGTAATAACGAAGTGCATATTCACTTGAACGACCATATCGTACAAGGCTTTAACAATCTTAACGCGATGCGCAATTGTGTAACTCTTCATTGTTGAATTTGTCAAACACTGAAACAAAAAAAAATTCAAATTAAGTTGGGCCATAAACTTGACGTTCAGGTGTGACTCACAATTAACATCATGCATTATGGTTGCACCACCCTTTATATCTGGACCGAAGTTGTCATCGTACCAAAACCGGGAAACGGCTTGTCTTTTGTTTTAAGATAAAATCTGTTAAATGTGATCAAAATTTCAGCATCCATTTGGATCTGATGGTCTTTTTTATTTGTATAAAACCGATTTTTTCCTTCCGGTTTCGATAAATATCTGTCGGTATTTTTTCTTAATTTTTTGATTTTGAGTCCCCTTAATGTATTTGTTATTATATATTTAAATATATGTATATATAAATCTTTGTGCATGTTTGTTTGTTTCTTTGTATGCGTGTGTATGAGAATATATATATGTGTGTGTGTGTGTGTATGAACTTTCGTTCAATCATGCATATCCTTACATATGATTTTTTATTTCACGCATAATCGAGATAGTGTGAAAAATCGCACTTTATTGTTGTTATTACTGTTTTTGTTGTTGCTGCTGCTGTTTCTATTGTTGTTGTTGTTGTTTTCGTTGTACAGCAACAGCAATGTTGTACAAACAAATAATTGTACATACATCTGAACATACCCACTCACACATGCTGACATTTTTTCGCACACACACTTCCACAAACAACTTAACAGAGGTCTACAATATCGTTTTAAGCAAGCGAAATAAGATCAGGAAGATTTAGTTTAGATCCTGCTCGCGTAGTTCCTATTAGATTGATTCAAATTCAAATAAAAAATCACTTCTTTATGCATAGCATGTTCTTAAAAATTTAATGAATATTTTTTTGTTTCATCGCAGATTTATTGAAATTATCAAATCAAATGATTATTTTTGAATAACCCTTTGATCGCTATCGGGAAGCTTATTACTTAGAGATTTCGACTCTTACACTTCTGCAAAATGTATAGATATTAAAAAAACAGTCCAGCCTGTAAACAAACATACACTCAAACGCACACACACACACACACACACACATTTAGACATCCGAGTACATTGCTGATGTGGCATTATTAATATTCACTTGTTTATTTTTTAATTTCGTTAATATCACCAGTATCGGGCAATGAAAGTGTCAAAATATGCAACAAACATTTTCGCATTTTATTTATTTTTTTCGCACATTTTTTTTTCTTCTTTCTGTTTGCAACATTTTGTAAGTGTGAGTGTATTTTTTAGCAGTCATCTGATCAGGGCTGCCAGATTTGACGATTTATCGTAATTTTGACGATTTTTATTCCAAAATTAGCAAAGTGCCGATTTGCTGATTTTTTTCAGTCTCCAAAGTTTGAATAAAACATTACATGTTCTGACAATTTCGAATTCTTGACATGAAAGTCTCGTTTGATTATCTTTAGCCACGTCTTAAACGACTCCCACAACGATTAAAGAAGCGTCTTTCGCTGCGCTATGGAAGAATCTCAGTCGTGTTAAAGTTTTTCCCGTGTAAGGAATCTTCTACGATTCATGAGACTCCCATTAGCGCTTACACGATTAAAAATGCTAGCTGGGTATGAAGTAAATATGTTTTTGTTTGAATGTTTTTTTTTTTATAAAAATCGAACAAAAATTGTTTACAAAAAACAAAATTTTGAGTTGTCCGATTTTTTTGACGATTTTTCGAAACGATAAAGACGATTTTTTTATTTTTCCTCAGGAAACTGATGATTTCCTCACAAATTTATCTGGCAGCCCTGCATCTGATTTTGTTTTGCATTTTTTATTTCCTACTGTTCAATTCATTTATGCCAAGTCTCTTCCAGCATTTTTTTTAATTTAATTTTATATTGAATTCCATGTAGAAATGCATCATCGTCATGCTCATCATGAGTAGCAGTGGCAGTAGCAGTAAGAGAAGTAGTAGTATGTTGTTGCTATTGTTGTTGCATAAGTTAATATGTTGCATGATACTCATCCTGTTGGTTGAATTGTTTTAATGGTTTATGTATGTGTGGTTTTTTGAAAAGATGGGTAAAAAGGAAAAACGCGGAAAATAAAACAATCATAATGAATTTCAGAAATATTAATAACCAATCATATTGAACACATACCAACAAACCGGTGCTGGTTTGTATTTTGGTGTTCTACTTATGTGTGTTCGAAACGTATAAACAAGCAGTTCGCTAACAGTTGGGGAAATTGGTAAAATGGCAGTTTCACAAGGGGCCTTCCAAAAAATTCGTATGTGCTTAAGATTAAAATTGGCTTGCACGGTGGGTAAACATTAAAATAGAGGTGACAATTCCAGCATAGAACCTAATTTTTTAGTTAAGCAGCCAAATTTTTTAAATTGAAAAATAGTCCCGTTAGCCCGGATAGCAACGCACTACATAACAGACCCAGCTGCTCTCTACGTTACGAGAAAAATTTCACCCTTTTGCCTGACATTTCTAAGATCTTTTATATCGTGATTTGTGTACACAGCCAGTTCCCCGTTGCTACCAAGGCACATTGAAGTATCCGATGGTAGGATTAAAAAAAAAAATAATTGAGAATGGCAAGGTTAATCTTATTCCTTCCAAAGAGCCTCATTTTTAATCTGTGATAACCGGCTTATTAAAGGCAGCCCGTCCTCAGTCGATGCCTGGCCTAAATGCGTCAGTCGGAACCCAATCGTTATGTTTTGTCCCAAAATGTCTTCAACAGGTGAATAACAAAACGCCAGCTCATTATTCTTTTGGCGCATATGCCAAAAAGTCGTAGTGGAGATAAACGACAATTAAGGTAAACATGAAGTTTTATGAAAATATACCCGATAGAATTGTATTTTCATCACTGCTTCTGGCATACATTTTGAAGAAAATTTTAAATATTTGTGAACTTTCATGAAAGATATTAGAAGTTAATAGAGTTTTATTGAAAGTAAAAATTATTGTTTTTTGCCGCATACACCGCTTTTCTAAATTTATTTTTAAAAAGTAGCTTTTACTACTGCATACGTATACTTAATGTTGTGTATTGAGTTGTTGTCATTTATTTTTACTTTTGCTTAAACTACTTTTTTTTTCTTACGGCAATAAAGAGAAGCAAGAGTGAAACTTATTTTGTACCAGATAGTGGCGGGTAGTGCAAAACAATGCTTAAGTAACTTAAATATAGTTGATATGGAGCAAAATTAATGCATCACAAAACCATATAAAATTCTTGAAACAGGTTTTTGATTCAGAAAGGGGGTATTCAACACACATGACCCATAATTGACGAAATTCTTTCAAAAATGGTCGGTAGGTCAAACCAATAAGGAGTTTAGGAAAATTAGAACGACTTAGACATGGAAGTTGAAGATTAGTGGTATCTAATAAAACATATATAATTTAGTTTATTCTTTATTTCCAACGTTTGTGGTCACTTTAGAAGAACCTCTTTTAATTTCAGATGATTCTGTCACGTTTTGCCGCCTTAAAGTTTTTATGTGAACATAAAATTTAGAAACTGACATAGCGGGCAATGTCTTATTATGCTTCAAAGTAAACGTGTTACGCACAGTGGAAGATTTGGGGGTCTACAGACATAGGCCCCAAAAGTAGGGATCCTCGGGTATTACAAGAAATCTAAGCGAATTTTTAAATTTAATCCAATTTGAAAAATTTTCTTATCAAAGAAATATACTAGACGAGTTTTACAAAAAAGCTGGCGACATGTATAACTTATATTTTATTCTATTAAATATTTTTTTCTGGATTCTTTCCTCAGATACTCCTTTATTAGACAGTGAAACTCTAGGATGCATGCGAATAAGCCCCGGGGAAAATGTTGGAAATACAAACAAGTCTTTAAAGTTTTTCCAATATCTGATCAACTTTTAACGAAATATTTTCGTTAAAATTTCGATTGATTAACTCGCTGTATCACATGAAACGCCATTCTTTTTAAAAACGTTGCATTCCATTCAAGCCCCAAATACGTGGTAATCATTAGTCTTTATTTAAGTCCGTCTCATTTTTTTTAAGAAGTATGTACGTATGTATGTATGATCTTTTGTATGATCACCATGTCACGTTCAGGCTACTCTTTAAGATGTAAACACCAGTGTTCGTAAATATACACTAAATATCGCGCCTAGTGTTCGGTTCAGTAAATTTGTGGAAAACACAAACGTTTGTGTAGAAAATCATTAAAAAAAAAATAACGTTTCCCTGTAAGTCATCTTTCGAACACAAAAATAATACTGTTCCTATCCAACTCAACAGAAGATGAGAACATTTAATACCGTTCGGGTTTTTTTTAAATCCACAAACTTCATTGTGTTCGGTTCGGCACATTAATGTTTGTCCCTTTGACTGTCAAAAAAAAAACCAAACATTTTTTACCAAACCAAAATACACATACGAAAAAAAACAAAAAGCCAACAAAATAATTTTAAATAAAAAAAAAAAAACATATTCACAATTTACACACAAGCTGTTCGTGGTGCGGTCGTTGCTAAATTTTTTTGTTTGTTCATTTCTTTATCAATGTAAAATAAGAAATATTATAGAACATTAAAATATAATATTTGAGATACTGTACACTACAATTGTTCTGCTTTTTAATGAAGAACAGAAAATTATATAATGTTCGGTTCTTTCTTGAAAATAGTTACGAACGGTATTAAGGGTTGCGTTCGTCTACACAATCACTAAAAAAATAAAATCGTTCTTGGGTGTGTGAGCCGAACGCTAAATAATGTACTGTTTATTTTCGAACACTGGTAAAGACCAATGATTTAATCTGTACCCGAAACTAATTTTTTGTACATGAAGCGGAATCTGTAGCGAATCGAAAGTCTCTTTGTTTTTTGAAATTCTTAGATTCCAATTAAAAAACCAATAGAGTTCGAAAGTTAATTTCCACCTTTTGGGTTACCATTCATCACTGAATGAATAGTGAAATTGTTGAGTTGTTTCGTTATGAAAGTTAATTTTTAACTTCCCTTATTCATATTCCTCTAACTGTACTTCTGTGAGTAACTTAACGAATATGAATGTGTGTGTGTGTGTGTGTGTGTGCAAATACATTAAATATGCAATGATAATTATTATGAATACAATATTTCTTTCATTAATGACAACAGCAGCAATAACAAGAACCAGCAACTGAATTTATACGATACAAACTCATAAAACTCCAAATAAACGATTAAATATCAATCGTAGTTGTATGTTTTAAACATTCTTTATACATATTTAATTTTTTTTAATAACTTAAGTCGTAGAGGTACAGTTCTGGGAAATTAAATAGTATAATTGTAAATGAAATCATAGTTTTAATTAGTAAGTTAAGGCGGCTGCTTGTTAACAGATGTTCACATTCACAAAAACCTCAATGTGCCATCGGGAAAAACTATCATCTCTGAATGTTGAATAAAATATTTAAAAAGCTTGAACTGCACCTACATCCACTAGCTCGAAGTATGCTAAATCATGGCGGCATCATTCGATTAAAGAGAAGAGACTCGGCATCACTTATCTGATCAGAGGAGCGCTAAACACTTTTGTGATCGGGAACCGGGATTGGAAGAACTCTCGTCCGGTATTGACAGGACGTAAACTTAGGAATTAGAATAATATTTGATTTATTATAATTCAAAATGTTAAGAAGTGGCTGAAAACCGGCTTCAAAAATATGGTTGCAATATTTTCATCAAACTGAGTTCCACAAATGTTAAAGAAGATTTGTGAACTGGTTAACGAAATATATAAAAGAATTTAAAAAAAATCGAGTTGTGCCTGTTTATAATTTAGTGTGCGATATAAATAAAAAAAAAATAATAAAATTGGATGCCGGATGAACTAAAGCCGCCAAATAATGAACGGTGATTTTTTATGTCGGTATTCTGCTGCTTCAACATTGCGAAAAAATAGCGAAGGGATGAAAATGAATCTAACACTCGGTGTATTAAAAACATCGTTTCGTAGACCCTCATACATTGTTGCTCAACAACTATAGGGAAAAGTCCTGCTCATTGAAAGTTGTCTCCGAGCATTCTATCGACTGAATTAGAAAAAACAGGGAATTTCGTCGAACCGGCAATGCATTCCGTCCTTTTCATCCAAATTGATTTTTTCGCATAAAATTTTTAAATCGAAGCCCTCTGCTTCAAATATGGTAAATACACTTTCTATAATAAAAACAGACAAAATATAGATAAGATTTTTTTTTTAAATTTTGCTTGACTACATCGCCACATTTAAAATCCTATTTGGTTGGCTGATGTCTTAACCTGGTTAGAACTATTAGTGTTAATTCCTGTATTCAAAAATACCAAGCCTTAAAGTATGCAATAGCTTTTTTATGACAAGTTTCGTGACTTTAACCAAAAATTTATGGATAAAGGCTGAATCCACCCACACCAACAAAAGACAAAACAGTTTTTTTTGAGTTACACGCAGGGTTTCGAACAACTGCTATAAGCAGTCGAAATTTGCTAAAAATTGCATTTATTTTCAGCAACATGCTGAAAAAAAATGAACTGTATTTTATTTGCATCACTCATACTTAAATCAGTTGAATTGTGTGCGCACAGTTACTGAAAAAACAGTAACAGAATTTACTTTTTTTTCAGCAGTCAAAAGAATCAGCAGCCGACTCACTCCATTTCATACACACACACTGCTGAACTTGCGACTGAAACACAGCAGTTGATGTGTTTACAGTTGACGTAAACATTTTTTTTTAGTTTTCAAAACAGCGTAGCTAGAAACTGGCAGTTCGACTGTATAGTCGCGTAACACAATTTGGCTGGTGACTATATTGAGTTCTGTATAGTTAAAAACACATTTGTTTTGTTTTTGAAAAAAAAGAGAAATACAATTACATACATTTGTATGCATTAATAGAATGAAGAAACTTATTTGTAATGTTTGTAATGTCAATTATAATACTTTTTATTAAAAAATATTTATTTTTGCTTTATTAAGGTACATATTTAATGAAAAATTAAAAAAATGTTTTTAAGATAAAATGAAAATAAGATTTTGTATAGAAAAAATAGTAAATATAATAATTTTTTTCTGTTAGTTTTAAATATTATAAGTTTCTACTAAAATTATTTATAGGTAGTAATCTAAGTTTTTTTTTTGTTTTGTTTATACATACATACATATGTAGGTATTTTAATTATTATACATTTATATTGATTTATGTCTGTAGAACATTGTCCTTAAATTAGTTAATTCAAAATATTATATAAAATTATTTAAGTATTATTTTCAAGATTTAAAAACTATTTACAAAATATTATTATAAAAATTATATTTAAATAGGATTGTTTCTCATATAACTAATAAAAAAGAAAAGACTTAAAGTTATGTTTTGATGTACTAAATTTCATAACAAAAGTATGCGACAATTTATTAAATAGAGTTCAAGCTCTAATAAAAGGACTATTAAATAAAAAATTAAAACGATGCAGTTGAATAAAAAACATTTTATGGACACGAAGATTCCTGCAGGGAACGTTAAAAGCAACAATTTATGTGTAAATAACCTATTTACTTAAAAATAAATGTGACAGTAGGTAAAATTTGTGGGTAAGAAGATGTGTTTTATTGATGTCTTAATGAAACTTTACCATTTTATGGTAACTATTTAACGTAAATTTGTCCTGTCACAATGCCTTTATACATTTTTTGCAGGCAAACTCAGGTGCGCATTTGGTATTTTGTAAAAAGTTATGATATACCATTAGGTAGAATAAAAATGTATGCACAGATATTTGAATGAATTGTTCTGTTGCTTTTTCTTATTGTACATTTTTCTTAGTATTGTGGTTACATGATTGTGGTGATTTTTATAAAAACTTATCATCCAAATGCTTTCTGGGAACAACTTTAAATAAAATTTATATCCATTAATACAAATGGATTTATTTGTTTTGCTATATATCATTTGAAAGTTGTAGGGATTTTTGTAGAGAAAAATAGGTTTTTTTCTGGACTGCGTAAGAACTTTTCAAAAAAGTGTATAACATCACTGATCTTCACTAGCAATCCATTGTTATTTTAGTAATTTTATTACATCTCAATAAAAAGAAAGAAATACATAGTCCGTTTAAAATTTTTGAAGATAATTGCATTTCAGTCATCATCTTTTTTAAAAACACAAATAACGGTTATTTTGTAAAAACGGTTCTACTTTTGACAATTCTGACTTCATTTTCGGATTCAGTGGAAAGTTTTACATAAAGATTAGCTGTTAGATTCATTTGGTCACGACTTTGTTGAAAATTTGTTACGTAGTGTAATCACCAGGCAAAGAATGCGTAGATATGTGAAAATTTCGGTGTTATTTTTTAATTTGGCTTTTTCTGGATTAAATATTAATGTTAAAGAAAACTAATACAGAACAACATTGTTCATAAGATATAGCCCTAGAATATTTGTGAATAAGGTTTTTCTCTAAAATAAATATTACTGAAGTTATCAATAATTAAAGCGACACATAGTGAGAAAAATAGCATTTTTAGCAAATTTTGTGGGCTCAAGGCACGCCCACAGCGATGCCAGAAGTGCAGATTTATCTGCATTTTGAAGATTTTATCCCCAAAATGGTCAAAATGCAGATTTGCAGATTTTTGGTTTAACATTGCAGATTTTTTAGCTCGGTGGAAACTTCTTTACATTGTCATGATTGTACTATTTCCACTTGTTGCATTGATAAATAAATATAGTATATCAACCAATCATGGAAGAACCGTGTAGAAATACATTCATTAGTAGACATTTTATGCACAAAAGATTACTTAAAAATTAAAAATTCGCATTGTCTTGACACATTAATATCGCCGGACATATGTCATCTGATTTTACACAAAATATTATGCATGCATATGTACGTGCACTTATGTACAAATATCTTCAAAAGTTGAAATATTTGATCTCTTCTAAATTTTCAATAAGACCCTTGATAATTTAAATAACATGTCAAACAGTTAACGTTTAATTTTTTTTTAAAAATAACAAAGATTAATCCTTATTCAGCCTGAGTAATTAAATAGATAGATATTTGTAATGTAAAAATATCCAAAAGTTATTAGTCGTGTTCTTAAAATCGAACTAATTTTTAAAACTTTTCTGTGTTGAAAGTTCAAAAAAATATTACCTTTTTTATATCTCATACTGCGAGGACCACTCATATTGACCAGAACGATTTTTAAATCTACCATCGATTTTAACTTCGGGAACATATTTTGAAATTAATTGTAATATCTTTTTCTAAACAAACTACATAAAAAATGAAATAAATTTGTTTTGAAGGTTTATTGAAGATTTTGCAGATTTTTTGACGAAAAATTATTTGTTTTTGCTGATTTTTCCTCTAAAAGTTCTGGCAACACTGCACGCCCAATAACTATGCAAACGATCTAAATTTTTTTATATATTATTTTTTTCTAATTTGGAATCAATCTAAGGGGCTTTCCAAGTGAAAAAACGAAAAAAAATTGTATATAACTTGCGGCCACACTAATGTTGACGCACTGTTTGAAAATAATCTGCGTTTTATTTTCGTCGTCGTCATTCACCAATTATGAACTGCTTTCAGTAAAAACTATCTACCTATATGAATATATGTATATATTTTGCATTGCCAGTGCAAAATATTTTACAGTTATTGCCTGCCACAATGATAATCATGTAACCACAATACTAAGAAAAATGTACAATAAGAAAAAGCAACAGAACAATTCATTCAAATATCTGTGCATACATTTTTATTCTACCTAATGGTATATCATAACTTTTTACAAAATACCAAATGCGCACCTGAGTTTGCCTGCAAAAAATGTATAAAGGCATTGTGACAGGACAAATTTACGTTAAATAGTTACCATAAAATGGTAAAGTTTCATTAAGACATCAATAAAACACATCTTCTTACCCACAAATTTTACCTACTGTCACATTTATTTTTAAGTAAATAGGTTATTTACACATAAATTGTTGCTTTTAACGTTCCCTGCAGGAATCTTCGTGTCCATAAAATGTTTTTTATTCAACTGCATCGTTTTAATTTTTTATTTAATAGTCCTTTTATTAGAGCTTGAACTCTATTTAATAAATTGTCGCATACTTTTGTTATGGAATTTAGTACATCAAAACATAACTTTAAGTCTTTTCTTTTTTATTAGTTATATGAGAAACAATCCTATTTAAATATAATTTTTATAATAATATTTTGTAAATAGTTTTTAAATCTTGAAAATAATACTTAAATAATTTTATATAATATTTTGAATTAACTAATTTAAGGACAATGTTCTACAGACATAAATCAATATAAATGTATAATAATTAAAATACCTACATATGTATGTATGTATAAACAAAACAAAAAAAAAACTTAGATTACTACCTATAAATAATTTTAGTAGAAACTTATAATATTTAAAACTAACAGAAAAAAATTATTATATTTACTATTTTTTCTATACAAAATCTTATTTTCATTTTATCTTAAAAACATTTTTTTAATTTTTCATTAAATATGTACCTTAATAAAGCAAAAATAAATATTTTTTAATAAAAAGTATTATAATTGACATTACAAATAAGTTTCTTCATTCTATTAATGCATACAAATGTATGTAATTGTATTTCTCTTTTTTTTTTCAAAAACAAAACAAATGTGTTTTTAACTATACAGAACTCAATATAGTCACCAGCCAAATTGTGTTACGCGACTATACAGTCGAACTGCCAGTTTCTAGCTACGCTGTTTTGAAAACTAAAAAAAAATGTTTACGTCAACTGTAAACACATCAACTGCTGTGTTTCAGTCGCAAGTTCAGCAGTGTGTGTGTATGAAATGGAGTGAGTCGGCTGCTGATTCTTTTGACTGCTGAAAAAAAAGTAAATTCTGTTACTGTTTTTTCAGTAACTGTGCGCATACAGTTCAACTGATTTAAGTATGAGTGTGGATGAAAATTTATGCGTCGAACTATTTTTAGTATAGTTGCCTGTCAAAAAAAAAAACTGGCGACTGAATTTTAAACACTGGTTACACGACAACAGATCGCCAGTTCTTATGAGACAACCCACAGCAAATAAAAAAACACTCGCTAAACTGTCTTTTGATTTACTGCGAAAAAACATTGGTTGCTTATATGCATGCGGTTTCCCTGCATATAATAGGACTAGTCCAAACACGCGTGTAAAGTGTAGCCTACAAGGGACTAGGACTAGTCCAAAAGTAACCCAAACGTATGGAAAAAACATGGTCCATTTAACATTACGATGTCCTAGGACAGGACCATATAACCCAGCTTTGGACTACAAAGGAGTAGTTTTAAAACTACTCCATTGTGTACACAAGAGGATTAGTTTTAACTTCGTTTAAAACCGAAAACATTTCGTTAAAAAACGAAGACATGTCGTCTCACTACAAACAAAACTTAACAATGACATGGCCCATGCTTGCATTACATCGGACCAGTCCATGGAGTAGTCCATTTAATCAAAATGGATCAGGTGGTCCAATAATGCTTGCAGGGTTGTAACAACATACCCACACAGATTAAGACAAAACAGACTGAAACGAACCTCGTTCAACATACCAAAAAAGGTCAAAGGCATTGTCGTATGGTGGTTTGCCTTTTAAGACAAAACCTGTTTTGGTGAAATAAGACGTTTTTTTTTTGGTGTGGCTTAGCATCAAACAAGTTTCGTTGACTTAAAAGACAAAAACGTTTTCTCTTTTCTTGGTGTGGGTTCAGCCTTATATTCCTGTTCCAGAATTGTCCGAAATATTTTTTTTTCTTAAAGTTCTTTCTGCAGCATATCGGTACATGAAACTATGTGCTCTTTACATCTGAGGTATAAGGTCTGTTTTGCACCTTTGTAGAAAATGTTACGGCAACATATCAACCATCTAACTGCCTTTTGTAACGGTAATTTTTAGATTTATTCTTACACATTGTAAAAAACAGCCCTAATAAGGAGGAGGGCAGGAACATACATATTTTTCAAAAAAGTTGGCCATCCAAGGTTAAATTTGATGGTTTGATGGATGATTAATGTTGTTTTCTTAAGAAAAATCTTCCGAAATCAAAAAATGGAAGAAACGTTAAAATTCAACAAAAATCAAATCTAAAATTTTGATCCACTAAAACTCAGGGTGAAGTTTTGGGCTTTGGGGTCTCCTGATCTTTATAGTAAAATCTATGGGCCAACATTTTGGAAAAAAATTCATTCCCGCCCTCCCCCTTTTTAGAGGATTTCTACGATTTGTTAAAACAGGGTCAAACATTACTGTTATAAAATGGAGTAAGAAGGTTAATATGTTCTGCAAAAATATTTGCCGTAAGATTTTCATTAAAGTTGCTATACAAACCTGATACCTCAGATATAAAGAACATATAAATAGTTTCATATATATGCTAAACGAACAGGCTGAAACAGAGAAACTTTACACCCCCTCCACCCTAAAAAAATACTCCGATGTGATCTTTCAAAACGCTGACACACGTATATTTTTTTTTGGTCTCCTCTATCAGAATCCATTGCCAATTCTCATTGTTTTCGAAAAAGTTTAAAATAAAATAATGAGTCATACAAATGATTAGAGCGCATTATTAAAAGCGTACAATGCTTTTTATGTGGCATCAACAATTTTATTTGTCAAAATCAGCTGATTTGTAAAAGTAAACGTACTTTTCGCATTAAACGCATCAAGATATCCAACGCTTTTGTGCATGTAACATGCTACGTAAAACAACAGAGATTCTACTTCTACTCTAGCTGCGTTTGCAGCGAAAAAGCGTAGAATGCATGGTGTGGAGCAGAGAATGACAAAAATATCATTTTAAGTACTCTTTCAATATTAGTGAGAAAGCAGGTATGGACATGCATGAGTAGAGATCAAAACCATACACATACATACCATCACCCATAACAAGTTGAACTTAAATATGTATAAATATACGCTGCCAATGTGTATATCCATATTCATTCTTCTTTTTGAATGTACATGCAGATATAAATAAAATTTCTGTTAGCTATCTGCAATACCCATATAAGTATGTGTATTACCGTAAGTACAACGTAAATATACAGAGTGAGAGAGCAGAGATGGCAAATGCAATTTTAATAATTTTGGAACTATGCTAAATTTTTTTGTGTTGTTATTCAGGAAAAAATCATGATAATATTAAAGCTTTTTAAGATTTGACTAAGGCGGTAAGGTTATTTTATTAGGACAACGAGGTGCAGTTGGCGGCAATTTCTTCTTCTCCGAAAATATCTTACAGATCTTAACGAAATGTAAAACATATGTAGATAGATCCATATTAATATGAACAGACAAGCTATATATATTTTTTTCAAAATAGGACCACGAGGGAAGCTCGTGGGTATTTTCCTTTACAACTTATTAAAAAGAAATGTTTGAATTTTAAATCTTTACAGAAAGGCGTCCAAGCAAGCGCTAAATGTATTACGTGGCGGTTACACTCTTTCTTATGAGCACAACATACAAATCAATACTTACATGCATACATAAAAAACAATATCTTCCATCTCGTGTCGTCTACCTATGCTATGTGTGTGTGACAGCGACAAGTGCAGAAGTGCAAAAAAATTGTTCAATTGGATAGTTTTGGAGTGACATAAATTGCCCCCTATCTCCCCTTGTATCCTTTTTTTTTAAATACATAGCGTAAGTGTCTATATAAATATGAATCTATCTATGTTTAAAATTTCATTAAAATCTGTCAGATGGCTTCGGAGAGCAGAAATTCCCCATTCCACCCCTCGTGGTCTTATTTTTTATAAAAATGTATAGCTTATGTGTAGTTTTACATAGACACTGTTGATTTTACGGACAAATTTATTTTATGTATCATAAATAATATGTACATAGTCCCATACCTGCGTAGTGATCAACGCACATTTTTGTTAAAATTTTTTTTTTCATTTTTACACAGAAGTGCCAAAATGGCAGATAACCAAAACACATTCATGGGTATTGAATAACATCTGCATAATATTCATGTATTTTTGTCTACTGAATGTGGTTTCGTGAAGATATTGCCGTGCATAAGTATAAGTAATAACCATACTTTTTGCAACGCACAACCATAGCTGTTCTTATTAAAAGCGTGGGTAAATATCTCTGTATATTTTTCTTATGGGTACTTGTTGTCATTCTCTGGTGTGGAGCCCCAGCGTTAGAGGGGCTGCAGTGGCGATGCTAAAACAACATTTTGATAACGATAAAAAGCCGACATCGACGTAACATTCTTAGAAAATTGAAATAAAGGATACGTAGTTATCGATTAAATGTACCGGCGCCTTTAATTTAATGTAGCCATTGACGTTGACTTTTTTTTCTGTTAGGACCAGCACTCAGGGGATGACCCCTACTAATGCATTGCATTGTGTTGGAACTAGCAAAATAGGTTATGGGAAGGAGGATAGAGGGAGTAGTGTTGTAAGTGAGAGGGAAAGATATTCCACATACGAACAGTCTCTTGAGGAAAAACGTGTATTACGTGCAAACGTACGGGTTTCGGGAACCAGATCTAAAATTTCGTCAGAACACATCCCATTGTAGTAACGATAAAACAGGCAAATACAACCCACATTACGACGGTGCTCAAAGGAGTCAATATAATTGGATACCCTACTGTCACCAGTGAGAACCTTCGCCCTCTCCTGCAAGCTCCAAAAAGACTTTGGAGCACCGGCCGACACATGAGAGTTGTTTTCCATACGCGGTCGGAAATAGCTGGTATAAATAGTAAGAAGTTCAGATGGAGTGACTTACATAATATGGGTGAGTTATGCAGATTAATTTCTAACAATTGATTTACGAATATGACATTTTGTTTAATTTATTCTTAAATAGAAAGCAGAAAAACACTATAAAAAAGAAACGCTCTTTTATTTTAACGTTATTCTAGTTTTTTTATTATTCTTCTCTCTTTGTTTTTGTAATATTTTGAATAATATGCCATTGTAATGTCAAAAGTTTAATATTTTCTTAAACAAAAACCATTCAGCCAACCATTCTTACCTTTGTGTTTTTATTCAAACAAACACACACACACACACACACACACACACATTAAAATTAATACTTTCATAAGTATCTACAAGGATACATTGATTTATTTGTTTATTATACACACATACTTGCATTTAATATAAAGTAAATGTATGTAAAAAAAGGGTTTGTGTTTTTCTATTTTTTATTTTAAACATGTATGTGTGTCCTTTGACATTCTTGTTTTGTTTATATTTTTTAGGTGCCATATTTTTGCAACAAAATAACAATACAACCCTGCACTTTTGCATTTTTTTTTATTTCTCCTTTTAAGGCAACCGAACCACCTCTCAGTTTATTGTAAGACACAGGTGTTTTGTTTTGTATGGAATAAAAAAAGAAAAATAAAACACCGGATATGGTCGTATTACTGTTTTTTTGTACCCTCCACCACTAGTGCTGAATGAAGGTATTTTAGGTTTGTCATAAATTTTAAAAATTTTTCTTAGATCGCAAAAAATATAAATCGTCGTGCCAAAGTTATCTTGACGTATAGCAGAAAATAAAAAAAATGAGATAAGTCTGTTTCCTGTCGTTAATTTAACAGATCTATAAATCTATCGCTTTTGGAACTCCCTTCCTCTCTTGTTTTCTTAAATTCCTCTTCCCCAGCAGAGGTTTTTTTTAAAATTTAATTTCCAAAAAAAAAAATGTTTTTATGATAAACGTTAAAATAACTTCTGCAAGACAATATTCATATTCTGGGCCCTGGATTAATTCTAAGTCGATGAAGTCAGGTCCGTCTGTCCGTCTGTTAAAGTCACACTCACTTTCGAATGACTCAAAAGAGAAAAACAGTATTAATATCAAATTCTTTTTAAATCTCCTAAGCAGTTTGTAATTGAAGTGCAGTACCATCGGTTTGCTAGGAAAAGAGGTATGAATCCAAATGTGGAACAACCTCTGTAAAAAATTGATAATTTTTTTTATAAAAACTAATATAAATGGTGGCAAAATTAACGGATTGAAATACGATTTTGCACATCTTAGTTTTATTTGATTTTAAATTCATACTATTAAGTTTCGTAATGATCGGCTCATAATTTAGCTTATATTTAACATGCCCTGTGGTTCCTAAAAGGAACAAAGGCCTATAAGAAGCATAGGGCCTCTACGCATTTTCTCCAGTCGTTTCTATTTGATGATAAGTTCTTAATTACGTTCCAGCTTTTGCCTGCTCTAAAAGCCTCTGTATGTAATTGTCTTTGCCAAGTGTGGGCATGTCGTCTTCTTCTTCTGCTTCCTTGCGGGTTCCATTCTATTGCATTGTGGATGACATCGCCAGGTGGCCTTCGCAATCCATGGCCGATCCACCTCCATTTTCTTTTCAAAATTTCTGTTTATATTTGGCTTTGATGTGTGCGTTCCCAGAGTTGTGTATTTAAAATCCTGATGGGTCAGACAAATTTCAGAATACTTCTGAAGCATTTGTTGGTGCAACCTTGCAAGTTGTTCAAATCTTGTGTCACACCCATAAAGGAGCACTAATTTAATATATTGATTTTTGTGCGGGCTTCCATATTTTGCTAAGTTAACCAAATACTCGTCGGGTTTTGTGGTGCGGTTTGCGACATCATCCGAAGAACCTCCATTTGGTGTTATGATGCTACCCAGGTAGCAAAAATTTTGTACATCCTGGAGTTGGATGTCATGAATAAAAAGCAAGCCATTTATCAGCAAAAAAAGAAAAAATAACAATTGAGTCCCAGTGACTGTTTCAGTTGATTGTCTCCCAGTTACCTGATTCAGGTTACTCAATTGTCCCCCTTCTCACTATAGTTGCGGTCAGATGGGTGTCTGGGAAATTCAAGACAACGGAATCGCTTCTCTTAATATAAAGCCCACTTTCGGAAATAACTTTAGAGCGCCTAAGCTAAACACTTTTATAGTATTAAAACTTGGTCTGTTATAGTTTTATAAGTCTAGAAATCATTCAATTTAATTTTGTGAAGATCATGCCTGTTCTGAAAATCACTTTTTCGTAGAGTGATTTAAAATCACGAATAAGCTGTTCTGCACACTAAAAATTTTAAAAGGTTGTGTAATTTAAGAGCGGTCAGCCTCCAAGTAAAAAAATTTCGGTTTTTTGAAGCACTTAAGAGAAAAAGCGCATAATCGAGCGCTTCAATAAGAGAGCCTTTATACAGCAGTAAATTATAAAGAATGAAAAATATACAAAAAGCTGCTATTTTAGTGCTGACAACGAAGCAAGTTTTAAAGCGAAAAAAATTAAAATATATTATAGTTAATGAAAATGATTGAAAAAGGCATTTAAACAAGTAAAAGCAAAACATTAATGAATTTGTTAATATAGTCAGCCCTTAAAAAAGCACTTTAGGAGTGCTTTGTTTGCATATTAAACGAAGTGCGTATTGTCAGCAGAAAACAGTCCTCCAAACCGGGAAGACCCCATACAAAAATCAGGCATCTTATCAGCAGGTTTGAAGCGATCTGAGTATTAATTCATATGCAAATCCTGCTCCTTTTGGAGCTCATTTTTTACTGGGTGTTGATGATTTCAAATTACTTTAATTTTTTTAAGGCAATTTTCTTTGAAATTTATAATGAAATTATCACAAAATGGCTGGTTCTTTATTTGTTTTTGCATTAATATTATTTTATGTTCACGAAAGAACCTTAAAAATTACACATTTAGGAAAACGCTGCACATTGATTGAAGTTCATAGAACGAGCGGCTAAAAATAGAAGAAGTTGTCGAAGGACAATGAAACTTGGCACATAGGAATTTTAAAAAATGGAAAAATCAAAA
Organism: Pollenia labialis; assembly: GCA_949318255.1. Lineage (NCBI taxonomy): Eukaryota > Metazoa > Arthropoda > Insecta > Diptera > Polleniidae > Pollenia > Pollenia labialis. Next base: position 157,049,028 of record OX439140.1, read on the forward strand.
TTATCCGCCCACTTTTACGCCCACCTTCCATACAAAGTGAATATTAAATATTGATGTACGGCATTGTTTATTGGCATATAGCATTTTTAAACACTCAGAATTATTTGTGTGAAATTTGAAAAGTATCCGCCCACTTTAACGCCCACTTCCCATACAACTTGTATAGAAAAAGTGGCATAAGTCCCTTGATTTTTAATGCATCAACCCAATTTTAATAAAAGATTATGCATTACGTCTTCAATTATTCGCGAATTATGTAATCTATAGGCTCTATAGTCTTTATTCCCCGCTTCCTGAGCTTCCTCGGACAGCATATGTGATTCAAATAATCTATTAAAATGTAAAAAATAATAATGCTTTTTTCAACAATGAAATATATAACAATTTACACTATTGACTAGTATGAATGTTACATTATGTAACAATTTTAAACAGTAAAGAATTATGACAAAAACCACAACAAGCATTTACGAAAATTCATGTTTAGTCATTTTATAGTTTTTACTGTTTTTTTTGGAAAGAAACAGATTGGAGCAGGATAATTTCCTTCCTTAAACAGCGCTCCACAGCGCTAAAAAGATGAAGTCCACTGTAGTTGATGAACATTGAAATGTTGATGTTGTTTATATTTTGTTCTACGAAATATTTTATGTGGCACTTTTTCCGACTTTTTTTAATTCAAATCTCATCTATGACAATTATTTACGAGAATATGCAACAAAAGATCGAAATACAGTCAATTTGCATGCCATTTTAAACAAGCGAACATATATGAACTTTGAGCATGTCTGTCCAAACAAATAATAAATATATCAGCTTAAAAATCATAATATTCAGATATCTGACAAGAAAATGCCAAAAAATTATCCAAATCGGTGAACATGAAAAAAATTAATTAATGCCTCTCTTCAACCATTGTGCGCTGTATTTATTGCAGAAACTTTTTTAGTTTTGTTTAAATTTTTTTGGCTTTCCTTATTATCGTCCATATTATAAAACATTTGCCGCAAAAAACTTTCTTCGATTCTCTTTTGAAACTGCGCTCGTGTCCATAGAATGAAACATTTTTTTTGCAACACTTAAGAATTTTGTAAGCCTTCTCCCTTTCTTCATCTTCCTCTTAATAACAAACTCACAAAAACTTATTGTACAGGAAACAAATTGCACTTTTCCATACGTCTTTCCGCTTTCATCATCAAAGGCAAATGTTTTGCAGCAAATGTTTCATAATATGGACGAGGACTAAGACTAAAAAATTTGTTGGCATGCTACACCCAGAGAAAAACATGTTTAAATATCGAGCCCTAACCGCGAAAATAGTGTAAGCGACATAAATTTCAGTTTTCGTTTTTTTTAATAAATGACTTTATTGGCAACACTTGCATCATCTCCTAAAATGTCATGGTCACATAAGGTACCGTTACGATTTTATAGCAAGAACAATTTTATTGTAAGCGACAAATTTCATACAAAAAGCTCTCTCCTGTAAAATTTGATTTTTGGCGCTTACACTATATTCGCAGTTAGGGCTCGATATGATCACCTCCAACAAAACTATTTTAAAAAAAAAATTTAAGCATATTGTGTTTAATTAAATTGGTCCGCCATAAATAAGCCACAACCATATTATGGTTGCATCCGAACATGTTATGGTTAATAATAACTAAAATATGCTTAGCAATTATAATAGCATGGTTGTTCTTCAACCATAGTATGTTGCTCTTGGAAAATATGCAAATACTATTGTTAATTTAAGAACAAATTATTGTGATATTTAACCATAACATGTTTATAGGCAAACATATTATGGTTGTGGATTATTGATGGAGGACTAATTTAACCATAATATAGTTGTGGGGAACACTAATATGGCTAAATTAAACATAATATAGTTAAAATTTTACTTAAACATAGTTTTGTTGGAGGTGACCATATTAAAACATATTTTTTCTCTGCGTGTATGTTCAAGTATATTGCAGGGTATCACACGATTTGTTTGGAGACACAACCATAAGTCATCGGTCGACCAAGACCTTCGTATTGGAAGGCGAAGAGTTCCAAAATCCGCTTAAGAGTATACCGGTCTACACCGGTAAGCGCTTGGAGTGTTTCTATGGTACTCCACCAGTCAATCTTAAGTTTTTTCCTTGGTTCTCCACCAGATTCAATACTTTAAAATTTGTTGGTTATAAACGTTTCCATACGAACTGTATTTCGGTACAGTTATGTGACGCAACGCCACTAGACAATGCGGGGTGAAACGTAAAAGCACGAAAATAAATCAAATAAACACGGCCTTTTTATCTTAAAAAGAAGCGCCAGCTGCTTTCCCGCCCAAAGAAGTTTTACGAATCGTTTAAATTTTTCTTGATTTACTTTTTCTTTTTAGTAGTCAGCTGACATTGTTCATCAAAAAGACTTCTGCGGTTGCCAGAGCATATGCCTAATTTATTTAACTAAATTAATCATTTAAAAGAAAAATATAAATAGTTTGTTAAAAAAAAGACTAAAAGTTAACAATAACAATAAGTTTTGATTAGTTAAATTTTAATATAATGTTTTGCCATACCTAAACAAGAGCGGAAAGCGTTTTCTAGCTGTCACAAATTCTCATGCCCATACAATTTGTATGAAGCATCCCTAAATAGCGCGGCGTTAACGCTTTACAATTGGAAAATCCGATTTTGACAGCGCGTTTAATAGTGAAGTTGGCCGCTATTAATAATAAATAATGACAAAAGTTAACACTACTGTTTGTGGCACGACGTTGACGCTCTTGTTTAGGTATGACATATCAGCGTAAAAGCTAAGCGAAAGAACACGTTCCGCCTTCCGCTCTTGTTTAGGTACAAAATAAAGAAAAAAACTACAATAAAAGTACTTAATGAATGTGGCAGCACTGTAAAAAGAAGCGCACAGTTGTTTATTCGTGTTTCAGAACAATGCAAATCACTTCTTAAAACCTAAAATCTCGTGATTGTCAGAACACAAAAATATCCATCCCGTGATTTCAAAATCGTTCGTGTTTGAAATTACCATGATTTCAGAACACTCCTCTATAATTGACCATGCTCCCAATAAAAAGCCCACTCTCTAAATATCCTTAATCACGGTGGAGGGTATCAAAGATGCGGCAAAGCCGAATACAGCACTCTAACTTGCTTTTCTGTAGCTTTGTTGTTACGTCTTTAGTTTAAATTCTAACACAAACACACTCTGAGACACACTCTGATTTACACACACATGTCCTTACAAACGAATGCCACGAATGTATTAGATGAGAATGAATACGTTGTTTTTGCAATTTGCTGTTGTTGTTGTTGTTTGCTGTTTGTGTTGTTATTTTTTGTTTTAAATAAAAAGTATAGAATTTTGTTAATATTTATGTTTATGTGCAGGTTAGTTTGCATGCATTTGCAGGTGTGTGCATGCACATACCTACAAACAGGTATACTATACATATATATTAAAATAAAACATAAACAGTTATGGATGGGTGTGTGTGAAAAATGCATTCTACAAATATAAAGATTTCAAGTTTCATTAAAAATGTATCATAGATGAATGCATGTTGCCGAAAGTTATAAAATATTCATCATCTATCATGTATGGTTGTGTGTGTGTGTGTGTGTATTAATGATTGTAAGTGTGTGTGTTTGTATAGATATAAAAACAAAATATTCTATAAGTTATAGTATGGGATTAGATGGGATAATTTTTCATTTCTTTTTATTGTTTGTTTCTTTATTATTATTTTTCTTTTTTATACATTTTTTTATCAAAAAAAAAAAAAAAGATTTTTAATTTAACGCATAAAAGTAAATGCATTTCAAGAACACAAAATCAACAACAACATCATCTGTTAAAGACGTGCAACATATTAATATTCATAAAATTCTTTAACAAAAAAAAAAAAAAAAAAAAAAAACAGTTTTTCTTTGGTTTTTCTTCTTTTTCAAATTTTAATTAAAATTCAGCTAAATATTAAAAAAAAACAGAGATACCTTCAAATCAAAAGTGTTTAATATAAATATTTCAAATCACAAAACTTTTAACAAAAGAATAACTTTAAAAAATTTAAAACCATTAGTTTTATTTAAAGACCTGCCACAAAAAAAAAACAAAACAAATACAAGTAAATACTTGTGTTTAAACCACAAAATTGTTATTTTAATTAAGAATGCTGCAAATCCTTTTTTATTCAACATTTTCATAAACAGCAGAAGCAGCAACAGTTGCTTTTTATTCATCATGTCCTTGTGTTAAATGGCCAAAAAAAAGGATCACATGTTTCCGTATAGTAATTTAGCATGAAAATTGTTACAGAATGACCGACCAGTAAACCGACACTCCCACCTTTTTACAAACATACACACACACAAAGGATGCGAGTGTGAGTAAGAGTTTTTATATTTCAAACAAAAGGTCCTTTTTGTTAGTCCCAAATAGGATTTTTTTTTATTAGCAGTATAAAACAACAGTCTAAAGTATGAACACTGGCTTATTTACACCCTTCATAATTATTTCAATATGTTGTTATCAGCTGTTAAATGTGAAATATATTACAAAAATATCTTTCTTTTATGGAATTCGAATTCAAGTAAAATTGAAATCGAACAAATACTCAAAACTTTTCTGTTTTAAAGGTTCATAAAAATATTCCGTTTTATATATGTATGTACCGCATACTTTCAGTACCGCTTATTTTATTTATTTATTTCATAGATTTTCTAATACAACAAGACAAACATATTTTATAAATTCCAGTATGAGAATTAGACAAGTTACATATAAAAAAGATAACAATGTAACAAAATCTTTATATATAAAAAGAGAAGAAAAAATAAAAAATGAAAATACTAATACTTGTAAAGGAAAAAAGTAATATATAAATTAAAAAAATAATATAAAAAAATATTTCTTTATTACCCAGCAAAAACTTTACTTAGTCTGGGATCACACTATGAAAGTTTTCTATCAGAAAGTCTGAGTTTATTGGTGAGAGGGGAAGAGAACATGCTTTTCTTTTCTCCTCTCTCACCCATAAACTCTGGCTTTCTGAAAGAAAACTTTCATTGTGTGAACCCAGACTTAAGCCCTTATGACGCTACATTTTTTATTCATTAATTGATATAGAATTGATAGAAAGAAACAGTAAATGCTAAAAAGAGCCAACTATAAAAAATGTAAAGAAAGTTTTTTTTAGTTTTTTTTTCTCTTGTTATGGTTTTGTTTCAGGGATGGCGTTAAGAAGTTTTAAAATTGTAGCAACAACTTTTAAAAATTATTACTTTTTTACCCTAATTGTACTAAAAGATTTTTTTGGTTGAAATTAATTTTATTTTTGTTCTTAAAAAACACTACAAAAAGGTATTATAAAACTTAGTTTAAAAAGTATCAACAAAAAAGAACAATTGAAACAACTTACCCATCCCTGCTCTGTTAATTTTATTAAATGCTGCCAACTTTTTGTTTATGAGAAACCTAAAAACAAAAAGCGGTAAATCGGTGAATTTGCCCATAAACCGCTGATTCAGCAACACTTTTAATATTTCAAGCTTGAAATGTCAATTTTAAGTTAAACAATTTTAAATTTTTTTTGACATAACTTCATTTTTTATCGATAACTTTAGTAAAATGCCATTTATATTAATACAGTTGAACCCTTCGCACTTGGTAAATTTTTCTATTACTTTATATTTGCACAAACTTGAACAATGCATTAAAAATGTAGTGTCATAAGGGCTTTACCTAGTAAGTTAACAAGTAATATTGGAGAAAAATAAACACTACTTAATTTTCGACTGAATAACTACTAATTTTTGTTCGCGGTGTCCACAGAATTCAGTACTTACATTACACTTACTAGAAGTCAAAAAATATCTAGTTATTATTTAACTACGAGTAAGTTGCTTTGTAAGTACTTACAATATACATACTTACTAGAAGCAAAAAATAAAAAAAAATCTACTAACTAGTGATAACTAGAATAAGTAGTTATTGAGTACGTTACCAGTAAGTAAATATTCCGTACTGAAAACAACACAACTAAAATGTAAGTAGTTATTGAGCTAATTATTTGTGAGCAAATGTTCAGTTGAGAAAATAATATAAGTAATTAGTAGTTTCTGAGGTCATTCCTAGTAAGTAGTTATTGAAGTTTTTAGAATAATGACAATTGTAATGACAACTACTTTCAAGGTAACGTATGAAATAACTACCACCTATTACTAAAAATCAAAAAGTTTTTCCTGGGGAAGTTTAAAGTTTTATTTAAGGTACTCAATAAGTAATCTCCTAAATTTCGTTGCGTTGTCGGTGCTCTGCATATAATTAGGGAGTTGATTCCAGAGACGTATGCTCGAAACAAGGAATTGACATTCCGAAAAATGAGTGCGGTATCGCTATTGTATGATATATCTCCCCCTTCTCGATCTTGCAAATCTCAAACGCTCATACAGATACACTGGTTCCTTTGTCACAATGATTTTGTGATGAAAAATTTAACTTCTCAACTTTAAAATGTTAATAAAAGAAATGCTAGTAAACCGGCAAGAATATGATGATATTCTATCAAACCTCCTTGGGCTTTAAGTATAACGGACAATTTTATTGTAAGTTGTGTAAAGTTTTCTTACATCGAGGGAATTACAGGCACCAACAAACTTCCGATGCATATAATAGTGTTGGTAGTAGATATGCCCTAGCCAGACAAACTCTTATATTAAGTGGTGTTAAGTGCATGTTGGCGCGCAGCATTCCATATATTCTACCACAAGCCTGATTTATATGATCGGCCAAAGTTAAGGTCTCTCCAAGATTTCTAGCTGTATTCACAATCTCAATTCTTGGGACACCAATAACACCATTCACATCTGTCTCAACTCTTATACTTTTCTTGGATATAAATAAACATTTTGATTTATTTGGGTTAATTCTCAAACCGTTAGCAGATGCCCAGGAAAATATTTGATTCAAGTCAAAATATATGTGATCTAACCCTGTTAGTAATACGTCCCTTGTGCAACTAAGGTATAACTAAACATCATCAGCATACATTTGTACACAAGAGTATCGCAGGTGCTGCGGAAGATCATTTGGATACATTTGAATATAACAATGGCTCAAGAATTTATCAATGTGGAACCCCTCCATTTACTGTTAAAGGACGAGAAGTTAATTCATTATTCACCACAGATTGACTTCTATCAGATAAATAGGACCGAATCAAACTAGCTGCAAGTGCCGAGAACCCAGAACATCAGTTTCTTGCAAAGATTGGAATGATGAACGCTGTCGAATGCCTTAGAATGGTCCAAAAGAACCAATATAGAAATTCTGCTATCATCCAAATTGCCACGAATTTCTTCTACAACATCAGTGAGTGCGGCTATGCAACCACGCTTTGGTGTGAAACCAGATTGCCGATCAGTAAACAGTCTGTTTTCATTCACATGTTTATATAATTGTTTATTTAGTAAACGTTCGAAAACTTAACTAAAATATGCTATAAAAGCTATCGGACGATATTCGTTATTGGTTTTTGGTATTGGAACAATTTTAGCATACTTAATTCCAAATTGTTGGAAATATACTGGTCATAATAATGTTGTTAGAATTTCTCTACAATTGATAAAGAAATTCGGTAATTTTAAAAAAAATTAAATTTGTATTGTTCTTTAATTCGAATTCAAGAGAAATTTAAATCGAACAAATTTTCAAAACGATGCTGTTTTAAAAGTATTTAAAAATATAACGTTTTATATATGTTTGTACCGCATACTTTGAGTACCGCTTATATTTATTAGAATTTCTTTGAAATTCATGAAAAACTTCGGTAATTTTCAAAAAAATTTAAATAAAAAATTAAATTTGGATCGATTAAACATGTTTTGGAATTCGAATTCAAGTAAAATTTAAATCGAACAAATTTTCAAAACGACGATGTTTTAAAGGTTCATAAACATATTCCGGTTTATATATTTCGTACTGCATACTTTGAGTACAGATTATATTTATTAGAATTTTCCTAAAATTCATGAAGAACTTCGGTAATTTTTAAAAAAATTTAACTGAAAATTTCATTTGATTTAAATTTTACTCGATTTTGGTTTCTAAAACATGGTGAATATTAAATTTTTTTTTTTTGATTAATTTTCAAGATACATTGGGTTTTATAAATTATAACTACTAACCTTCCAAGTGAAAAAATTATTTTGTATCGACTGGAAGAGTTAGTAATAAAATGGTCTTCGAATCGAAAAATATTCGATCACGACCGGCAGAATTAGACCCCTGAGCAACATCTATTAGAAATGCTAAATATAATTTTTATAGTTCGAAGGATTTTCTTATCTCTTCAGTCAAGCGGTTAACATGTTCTTATAGTCCCTTGATCTCTACGGGAACCAAATTGGTGGACTGGGATAATAGTTCTGTCATTTTAATAAGGTATAATTTTTTATTGAAGAACATCTTCGAATATCTTCGAAAGCGGACAACTCCTTGCGCCGGAAAAGTATAAAAAAAATTTGTTAATCATACTTTAGACAATAAGCCTGCAAATTTTATTGGACCACCTGATAAATTTTGATCAAATTGACTACACCCTTGATTGGTCCAATGTAATGTAAGCATGGACCATATCGTGGTTAAAAAGTGGTTGTAGTGTGACGACATGTCTTCGTTTTTTAACGACATGTTTTCGTTTCTAAACTACTTCAAAAATAAAATAATATACTTACAATGGAGTAGTTTTAAGACTACTCCTTTGTGATCCAAAGTTGGGCTAAATGGTCCTGCCCTTGGACATCGTTATGTTAAAAAGGCTATGTTTTTCCATACGTTTGGGCTACTTTTGGAGTAGTCCTAGTCCCTTGTGGGCTACATTTTACACGCGTGTTTTGACTGGTCCTATTATTTGCATGGTTGCATCCAATATTTTGTCACAGTGAGCAGGGTTGTCAAATTTGGCGATTTTTAAACCTGATTGACGATCTAATTTTTGTTTGTGTTGTTTTAATTGTGTTTGTTGGGTTAAGACATAAACTTGATAAGACGTTTCTTTTTGGTGTGTGTATAAGCTCAAACAAGTGTACACTTGACGTCTTTGACTTAAAAGGCAAACAAATATTTTGTTTGGGTTCAACCTAAATAGTTTTTCAATCATATTTTACTAAAATCTAGTAAAATCTAGTAAAATCACAAACGTATGTCATGAACTTAATACTCCTGCTAGGCCAACACATTCATAACAAAAAAAAAAAATATACAAAAATTGAGTGAAACATTTAACACATTCATGCACAATGATTTTTTTGTTACATACATAAATAAAGGTATGGATTTGTTAGTATAAATGTGTGTTTGTATTTTATTTTTGTGGAATAATGCAAATGTGTTTCTGTGTGTGCTGACCAAAATTAAACTCTGTATAAAATTCACAAAAATATATTCCCATGCAACAAGTGTCTACAAGTTCCTATAAAATGTCCTTAACCAAAATTTGTATTTAAACTTACACAGGCACACTCACACCAAATAATAGTAAAAAAATATGAAATCTTTTTGAAGATTTTACACTTTCTTGACCAAGAAGCAACTTAAGTATTTAACAGATGGAGAAAGTAAAATAGACATAGTAATTTAGTTTATTTTAAAAGTATGACTCATTCTTCCTTAAATGAAGGTTGGAATTTTCTTTGAATTTTTTGTGGTTTTTGTAAAATATTTTAAAGCGGTTTTAAAGTTTCCTGGGCCACACAAAGTCCTTTAAGGTTTAAACTATGTATTACTACAACAATTCAGAGGCTTCTTAAATGATCTTTTTGGTATTTAATTGCATTTCTCTTTAAATGCCATCAATTTATATTGATAGTTTTTTTTAAAAGAATAAAATAATTTCCCATACGTTGTAAAAGTATGTATGTATGACTGTATGAATTTATGAATTTTTGCATTTCCGCCGTCTCTTGTACTTCCATTTGTCGTTCTAAATTAATTCGCCAAGCAATTAGTTTTAATAAGTCATCAAAGTTTATACGTGTGTACAATAAACCAAAAGTTAAATTGTTGCCGTAAATTTGAAAACAAAGTGGATAAATTTAATAAAAGTATGAATGTATTATAATTCTAGTTTTGTACACCATTTCCAACTGGGTTGCAAAAAATTAAATTTCATCATGTACAAAAAAGATTATGAACAGAAAATGGAAAATCTCCTAGAAGACAGAGATACTTACAGAACATTAAGAACTGACCCGACTCAAAAACTTCAAAAACAAAATAACAACATCATATCAAACTTAGAAAAGAATGGATTCATTGATATGTGGCAAATACGTAATCTAACTTGTCATGCGGCTGTTGCCCCAAGAATATACGGATTACCAAAAATCCATAAGCCGGAAACCCCTCTTAGGCCAATTGTGTCATCAATACAAGTGCCATGTTACAATTTATCCAAATATTTAGGAAATATCCTTAAACATATTATATCTAGGGAATATAACATCAAAAATTCGTTTGAATTAAAAAATCATCTGTGTAATATAAAACTTGAGCCCCATGATATATTAGTATCTTTTGTCGTCATCTCACTTTTCACAAATATTCCGGTACACACAGCTATTAAAAATATTATGGAAAAATGGCTAACAATAAAGAAATTTACAAACATTCCTAGACCGACATTTTTAGAAATTTTGAAGTTCTGTCTAATGGACAATAATTACTTTGTTTATGGTAAAAAAGTAATTAATCAGATATTTGGTATGCCAATGGGCAACCCGCTCTCTCCTACAATAGCGGATATTGTTCTTGATAATTTGCTAGACGATGCAATAATTGAATTAAAAAATAAAAATATCAATATTAAATACATAGCAAAATATGTAGACGACATTTTCGCTATCATTAATAAGGACGATAAGGACGAAATTCTTAAAACTTTAAATTCTCACCATCAGAAAATTAAATTCACCATCGAAATAGAAAAAAATAATGAAATAGCATACCTTGACGCAAAACTACGGACAAATAAGGAAAACATTATTTTTAATTGGTACTCTAAGGAAACGGCTTCAGGCAGACTTATGAATTTTAACGCCACACAACCCAGAAGTCAGATTTTAAATACAGCGAGAAATTTAATAGAGAGGGTACTGAAAATTAGTGACGAAATATTCCACAACAAAAATATAAACATAATACAAGAAATATTGATACAAAATAGTTTCCCTAAAAAATTAATAAATTCTTTAATAGACGACGTATTTAGGCGATTATATAAAAATAAGAAAATTGACAACACTGATGAAATAGAAAACAAAAAATTCTACAGTGTACCATACATCCCTGGCCTTACTGACAACAGAAACATGATAATAACACTGAAACAAAATAACATATGTTTTGCGTATAAGCCTAACAAAACAACGAATGCAATATTCACTAAAATAAAAGCGCCAGTAGAAAAACAACAACAAAATAACGTTGTTTATGAAATAAGATGTAAAGGAAATAACGAAGAACTCTGTGATCAGGTGTATATAGGAACAACAAAGAGAGCTTTATCAACAAGGATAGGAGAACACAAGATGGATATTACGCGACAGAAAGAAACAACAGCACTAGCCATGCATATGATCAGCTCACACCATGCACCAGATTTTCAACGTATTAGAATTTTAGACAAGGAGGAAAATATGAGAAAGAGATTTACGAAGGAAAGCTTGAGAATTCAGCAAAACATAAACAAGACAATGAATTTGAAAGAAGACACCAACAACATATGTGCAAGTTATAGAGTAGCCATCAAATAAATTGTGATACAATTTTTAAATATTATGTGTTTAAAAATAATTCCATGGTTTTATGTTTTTTGTATTATATATGTTAAATGTAAAATTTTTGGTTTTAAAGTTTGTTTTTAAATGTAATAATATATAAAAAATGTAAGTTCTAAATGTTATTTGGTAAAAAATTGTTAATTAATGTCATGTTTTTATTAAATAGACGATCCCCAGAAGAAGTCGACAAAAAATCGACGAAACGTCGGGAAAAAATTTATTAAAATTGGGTTTTTAATTACATAAAAGATTATAGGCCGTATTAGCTTAATAAGGAATTACAAACAGAAAAATAAAAATTGGCCATTGTTTTTTAATATTATTTGAAAAGTTTTTAGAAACTTAAAAAACGTCTAAAATTATTCAAAACGATTTTGAATGACTTCAATCTATTTTAGAATTTTCTTTTTTCATTTCTTTGTAAAATATCGGAATAATCGTCCGAAATCCTTCAAAGTAGTGAATGTACTAGCATCCCTGTGCGATCCATTCGCCTGTTTACAGTGGAAATTGCAATAGGTCTCGCAGGAAGGAAATTCAAATTCGGTTAGTGTCATAAATAAAACCAATCAATTATTTCGGAATAAGAAAATGCTGGACATTGTAATCTGTCGTAAAAAAATCTTATAGGAAATACAACAACTGGTAGGTACATTTTAAAATAAATTGAAAAGCTTTTGAATACAATTGGAAATGGTGCTGTTGTTTTTTTTTTAATTGTAAAAATATAGAATAAAAAATAATAATAAAAATTAACAAATAACCATAGATTTGTACGTTACAGTATACAAGTTGTAACGAAGAAATAACATTTGGCAGATAAGTTTGAGAATGTGTTGTAAATATCAGTGTACAAAACAACAGTGGTGTGAAAAATATTAACAATTTCGTTATAAAACAACTTGGTTTAAACATATTCACACTAAATGCATACTTTTTGTAGGTGCAAGATGGCATTAAATTACATGTCAGCAAGACAAAAGAAGACAAAAGTCAAAATACTGGATTGTCTATGGCGTTTAAGCATTATTAACGATCTGCTAAATCGTTACACTGTGCTCTACTTTGTGTTTTTGTTTGTTAGGTTAGCATGACGATTAATTGCACGTTTTCAATTCAACATACATAATTATAATACAAAAATAAAAAAATAACTAAATGAAATTACAATGAAAATAAAAACAACATCAACAATAACAACAACAACAAAGAGAATATACAGTAAATAAAAACATACTCGTACCATACAGAAAATAATTACACTACAATAAAATTATTTAAATATATTGCAGAAATGAAAGAAAAAAAATTTGTAATAAAAAATTTATATTAAAATCAAAAAAGAAACAAAAAATAAAAAGTAAAGAAAAACAAATTGTACACACAGTGGAAAATGCAAATTACAATAATAAAGTGGTGAACCTTATAAATTAAACAATGTACTCGTACTTCTACTCGTACTAGTGTAGTAATAGTTAGTAATAGCAGTAGTAGTTGTTGTAATGTTGCTGCTGTTGTAGTTGTTTGTAAACAAATGTACATTGACAGGCCAAATGTGTTTATTGAATGAGTGAATAATAAAGTAAGAGCACAGAAGAGGAGAGCGGGGAAAAATAATTTAACCCAGGAAAACAGGAATTTAATAAAAAAAATTTCTTTCAAAAATTTAAATAATGTGACATTTTTTTTATGAAAAAAGTGAATTTTATGTAAGAATTTATTTTTTTTATAAATCGGTACTTGAAGGCTATAATGCACTTTTAAGGTAGAACGTTACTTATTATGTTAAAAGGTACTTTTTGTGTAAAAACTTATCCCCTTATTAAAAAAAAAGATAAAGTACGTTTTAGTTAACAAAATTATTTCAAAATTCAAAATCAAGTCCAGCAAAATTATATGGGCTTAATGTATTGATTAACTAATGTGAACTTGAACTTTTTTCTTTGTATATTTAAGTATACTTTATATTTTAAAAGTAACTTGTTATGTTTATAGGTTATGTTATGTTTTATGTTTATAGGTTATGTTAAAAATAACTTTTTATGTTAAAAGGTACTTTTTATACTAAAAGGTACTTTTTATGTCAAAAGGTACTTTTTATGTTAAAAATAACTTTTTATGTTAAAAATAATTTTTATGCTAATTGGTACTTTTTATGTTAAAAGATACTTATTATGCTAAAAAGAACTTTTTATGTTAAACAGTACTTTTTATGTTAAAAGCTACTTTATAGGGATAAAGCCAGTTTTAATGAATAAGGCTACTTATCAGGGATGATAATTGAGAAAACCAAAATCGTACCAACGAAATTTTAAAATAGTACTTTTTCGGCCCCAATTGTACTAAATCAGCATTTTATAAATTATTTTTTATTATATTTTTAAAAACAAAAATTTAATACAACAAAAAGAAAATTTAATTTAGCGCTTGTAATATCTCATTCAAAATTATTCGGAGTAAAATAATAATGGAGTGGTCTCCCACTGTTCCAAAATTCTGTTGATTACTTCTTGACGTTACAATCATCTTGTTGACAAATACTTGGAAATATTATGAGTTCGTTCCAAAATAATCTTGAATTGAGAGGAATTCGTCTCTTCTACAATGTAGAACTTTTGCAGAAGTGTTTTCCTATATCTTTTAAAAATTTGTCAATACCATCAGAAAATGCACGCTTATATGCTGCCGCTGATACTAAATTTAGAATGTGGCATAAGCAATCGTTCAATGAACAAGTGAAAAAATCTATTTACAATAGCGGAGTTCAGTGTTTCGTGCAAATGGTCTTGAAAAAGTACAAATGCAAAATATCATAGCTGTTTTGGTAAATCCAACAACAAAAAGTAGAGCTTCCCTATGATTTCATAAAAAAGCCACGACATTTTGCATTTTCGCAAGATTATTTGCACCAAAAACTAAACTCCGCTTATAGTTATTGGACAGTAAATACGAGTTGCCATTTTATATCAGTTATAAATATGTAGGTTTGAAAAATTTGGAAATAGTACCAAATCAGTCGCGGGGGTACCAGCGTACTTTTTAGTTTCGAATTGTACCAAAGAAAGTACAATTGTACCAACTTTATCAACCCTGCTACTTATGATGTTAAACACTATCAGGGGTGTGCTGGAAATCGCAAACACAAAACGCAAGAATTTGGAAGTTGTTTTTAATAAACTTTATACCTAATTCTTATAATTTTTTGGTTTAAAACCTGTTTAGTAGGGAAATATTTGTTAAATAATTCTTTTATTACAGAAATCTTATTTAGTTTTTAAAAAGGTACTATTTTTGTAAAGGAATTTATAAAATTACTCTTATTTTAAAAGGTTCTTTTACTCAAAATGGTGGCTTTTATTCAAAAGTGTTGCTGTTTTTATACTTAATGTTTAGTTATTTTCGCATAAAAGCGTTAAATATTGTTAAATTTTGCACTGGGTAACTATTATGCAAAAACCAATATACACCCTGTAGAAAAGCTGGGTCTGGTAAGTGTCACTAAGTCAGCACTTTTAGCGATTATTTTAATGACACTGTCAGCGAAGCGTCTTCACTTTTGCCTTTAATGAATATATAATGTAAGAGTAGTGCAGAATAAAACGTTTAAAATATACTAGTGAATATCTGGTTTCAATGTCTCCATATAGTCCCACCAGAACATACATAGGCAATAGTTCTAAGGTCAGTAGCGGATTCTCAAAGACAAACACATGCTAAATGGGTATAGTACGGAACATTGTCTGGTCTATAGTTGGTTAGTAGTACATACTTATTATGACATAGTTTCACTATTTTCACTATTGACATTTCCTACAGGGCATATACCCCTCACATAAACACACACACACACACACAAATGTATTAAATTGTAAATATTTACTCTGTATAAAACAAATAATTTATTGCTCTTAAATAATGATTTTCTTAAGCTAAAAATATACAAGAATAACAATTTTCTATATGAATATGAATCACAAAAAGTGCAGGAGACTTCTTCTTCTTCTTCGTCAGTTGGGAGTTGGAAGCAAACGCAAGGAAAGGAAATCAAAATAAATTAAGTATTTAATTAATGTTTTTATACTGCTGTTGGAAACTAAATAATAGGTTTTAGTTGCTGGTTGTTTGTTTGTTTATTTAGAAAAAAGTTTCCTAATCCCTTTTAATATGAGTGAATATAAATTAATATAAAGAACAAAATTATTGCACCCGTTGCTACTACAAGTACATTTGAATACTTTTTGGATTCTGTGCGGGCTGTACTCTTCGCATTCAAACAGCGCCTTCGCAATTTATGATAAAATATATTTTATTGCTGTTGTTGTTGCATCAAAAACATTTAAATCTTCAATTTTAGAATATGTAGTATAACTATCCGCAACAAACCAAATAATACACAAAAAAAAGATACGTATATAAATAATAATGGAAGAAAAACAAGATTGTAAAAAATATTGCAATATGCAAAAAAAAAAAAAACAACAGAAAAACTAAAAAAAAATTAAACGTTTAGCAGGAAACTACTTTGCATTTAATTGTCTGTAATGACGTGCAATATAAAATGTTAAAATGTTCAAAATGTAATGTTAAAATGTACTAAATACACACACACAAAAATAAACTACAACTACAAATATACAATCAAATATATTTTACATACATACGAGTTCACTATAATAAACATGGGAGATTATTTACAGTAGTTCAATAAAGTCTTTTGACAGTACCCTAAGATCATTTAAGGTTAAAAAACATTCAAATACAAGATGTAGAGGATAATCGGCACCATTTTGACACTTTGTAACAGGTCACTGAAATAACCGAAACGGACACATTCAATTTCGGTTGAAATAATACCTGTCGCTTATATTGTCCCGAGTGAACCATATTAGTATGATAATCCTTTATATAAAGGAATATAATAAAAAACTATGCGCATAAAATACAGTTACATGACTAGTTTTGTGTCAATTACCTTTCCTCTGTAGTAACTACAGATTATCACGAGTTGCTCTCCCCTATCACAATTCGTTTCTGTTTATTATAATATTGTGTTCACTGGCCACGGGATAAGTGCTTTAAGAACAATTGGCAAACATCTCCTGCACTGACGGACTCATAATAACTTTTTTAAAGCGATCTAAATATGTCCGTCCTTCCGGCTGGCTGGCTATAATTTGATTATATTTGAAATATTGAAATTGGTAAGACTTGGTCTATAATTTCACATAGCCCCCATGGTGGCATGTCATAACGTCCAGTGTCATAGTGTCCATGGACTTTATGACACTTTTAAA
Organism: Pollenia labialis; assembly: GCA_949318255.1. NCBI lineage: Eukaryota > Metazoa > Arthropoda > Insecta > Diptera > Polleniidae > Pollenia > Pollenia labialis. The sequence continues at coordinate 157,066,171 of OX439140.1, forward strand.
AGTGTCATAATGTCCATCAGAAAAGTGAAATAACATCCACGGACGTTATGACACTTTGCAAGTGTCATAATGTCCACAACTTAAAACCAAAAAAATTTAAATTCTTGCAAGCAAGAATCTGAACAAATTTGGGATCAAAGCCGGCCTTTGGCCGGGCTAAAGGATTTTTTCCTCTATGGTATAAAAATTACCGGCTTCGCTAACTAAAGCTTATCTGCACAGCCGGCAGATAACTTTATACGAACACCTTCTGATTTTGAAATTCTTAAATTGAAAAGTTTAGTTTTAAGTTTTTAAATTATTTGTTATTTTGCTTATAAAACAACTAATAATTGGGGATAAAACTGGGAAATTTTTGTGCATTTTAAATCTAAATTGGGAAGCTAGGGCTTACAGTTTTCTGGCAACTCTGTAAATAAAATAGTACATACAAATTTTGAATTATGGTATAAACCGAACTGGGACGAACAACGAAATTCGAATAGCACAACGAATTCGTAGACCAGAGTCCCTTGCGTAAATTCGTTAAATGAGACATAATGAGTGCGTCGTTCGTGTGCATAAGAAATATACGTTAATCTATCGCCAGGGCTGCCAGGTACTTTTTCCATGTGCCCAAAAAATTTAAAAAAATCCCCAACCTAAAAAACCACAACCTTAAAAAGTTAATATTTTCTTTTGTTTTTCTTCTGACCTAATTTGAATCTTGTTAATAAAAAAATTTTAAATTTTTTTAAAAATAGTAAGAACAATTTTAATAGGAAATCCCCAAAAAATCCCCAAATAAAAATTTTTAGTAAAAAATTATTTTTTTTTCTTGATTTCTTTAATAAGTTAATCAAATTTAATTAAATTAAATAAAAAAAATAAAAAAAAATTCCTTCCTCAGTGAAAATAATTTAATGAAAATTAAATTTGATGAACTCAAGCCTAATTAAAGAATATCAAGAAATTAAAAATTAACAGTTCAACTAAAATCAAAATTGTTCTAAAACAAATCATTTTATTTTGTTTGTAGCGGCTGGTTTCGGTATGTTTTTAAAATCCTTTTTATGCGATACCAGTGAGGAATTACAAGCAAAGCAATATGCTGTTGTTGAAGACATATCAGCCAATTTATAAGAGTTTGGAGCTTGTTCAGTCGGTTTTAGCCATCCTTAAAATCAACATTCAAAATAAATATATCCGTCATTTATTTAATACTTCGAAGCATAATAAGTACTTACCAGTAGCCCAGCATTCTTTTTCCCAAACTTTATTATATTGTCTTTCATATATCATCACCTTAAACGCAAAAGGCCCTATTTAACATTTTGAAAATTTCACAACAGAAGCAAAAACTATTCAAAATGATAAATTAATAAATCGCCATTAACTGTTTATAATTAAATTTTCTTTTATGTTTCTTTTAAAACATTCCAGTTGTTTTCACAATTGACAATGTTGCATATTATGCAAACTGTCAGTTAGGTTTTTTAGCGTTTACCATAGTATCAATACCATACCATAGCGTAAATAATAGAAGAAGGGAAAATTATATTTAAAATATACAAAAGCCCCAAAAAATCACCCAATTTTTTTCCCCGAAAAAATGCCCAATCCCCAAACGACTTTCTTTCCTTTTTGCTCGCATGAAATCCCCAACTTTGGGGATAAATGCCCAAGTCTGGCAGTACTGTCTATCGCAGATTTCGTTACGCACGACGAGTTTCGGTTTACGCAATGATGGTGTGTATAATTAAATACATCAATTTCTTATATTTTTGACGACGAATAAACGTTGCGAATAATTCGTCGTTCATCCCAGTTTTGTTTCTAGCATTATTTAAACATCCTTTCGAATGTGCTTGTTTAATGGCGTTTTCTTTTCTGAATAAAATTCTGCATTTATTCTGCCTTTTACATTTTTTATGTTCTTTTCTGAAAAACATGTGTTTTTTTTAAAGTGTAAAGCGTTCTTTTCTGATGATGTTCCCTTTAAAATAAAACAAAATGCTTCATGTTCAACACTCATTTTAATTAAAGGGGCATGAGTGCAGCACTAGATCAAGGCGAATTCAGTACAAGGTGGTGGCAAGTTTCGAGCCGTAAGCACTAACAATGCAATACAAAAAACATCTGTTGTTTCTGGTGGCTATGGATTGTTGTAGTCTTTGCCACCACCTGTAATTGAATTTACCTTTCGCTAGTTGCACTTTATTGTTTAATGCCGAAATTTGTGTTCTTTTGTAAACGTAAAATATTAAACACTTTTTAAAAATTAGGGGAGCATTTAAAAATGTTGCCAAGTCACTTGTAACACTTATGCAAAACATTTTTTTTAGAAAAGAAAACGCCATAAGTCAAATTTCAATTTTTAAAGATTTTTTTTTATAATCCTATTCCTTAAAGATTATAAATAAACTTTGCTTAAGCCATAGGACTATTACAAAAAAACTTTGTAAACTGAAATTTGATTTTAAGAAAACACATTCGAAAAAATTCTTAAATAATAAAATAATTAATTAGTATCGGGGTTCGAGCCCTGGCCCCGGCCACGGTCAAGAATGAAAGATTATCAATAACAATTTTAATTAATTTTCATGTTGTAAAATTCCATTCTTCATAAAAATAATTTAATGAAAATTGATAAATTTGATGAACTTGAGCCGAATTAAAATATTAAAAATTTGGTCAACAATTTACAACTTTAAACAACTTTAAACAAATTTGGATTAAATAATAAAATAATTTATAAAAAAAGAGAAAAGTTCCCATATTCTATTTTAATATATTAGATTTTTTTAAGAACACTTTGCTGTGTCCATTTACTTTTTCCACCTGCTGCAGTTACGATGATCTAGTAGCAGTAGATATCTAATATTTTGTTTGTTATACATTTAGCTAGTTTTTTGTTGTTGTTTTTTTGTATTTCGAACATTTTGTTATAATATATTCTAGTTGTTTTTGTTGTTGTTGTTTTTTATTCCTTCGCCTAGTTTTACTAAATTTAAATGCATTTTTTTTTGTTTTTCTATCGAGAGTGAATGTGAGTGATTGTGTATGGGAGTGAGTATGAGCTGGTGGTGTATTTAGTACCGTTCTATTTGCCTCTAAGTAGGTTTTTAGCAGTAGTTACAAACATAAATAGAGGCCAGAATCAAACTACCGACTAAAACGAGCTAAAACAGACAAACCAACAGAAACCTGGCATCATTTCAATTAAAAAAAAAAAATATATTTATACATTTATATGTATGTATATCTAAAACATTAATATGTTTATGTGTGTAGCTGTGTGTGTAAACATTTGTATGTTTGTATTAGTTTGTGAAAATCTCTAGTGGCACAAGTATTTAAATACAGATTTTACGTAGAAGCAGCATATAAAAATATGTATTGCATTGCACTTACAAACATTATGCAACAAACATCTTGTATTTTGATTTTTTTTTTGCTGTAGTTGTTGTACTTTTGTTTTTAATTATTATTTTGTTAAATACTTTAGCACATACACACATGCATTCATTCATTTATACATTCGGAAGTGTTTTTCCTCATGGTTGTCTGCGTGTGTAATCTTTTTACATTTCGTTACCTTCATTCGAAAAGGAACTAACTCCACAATTTTTCAAAATTTCGTTCAATAGAGTACATACAACTCACCATGTTAATTGTAAATAAAACAAAAAGTTTTACAAAAAATTATCTTAATATTTTTTTGTTATTATTATAGAAGGATCTATGACAATTATGTACGAGTTAAATGACATATCGGCCAAATGCTATCCTCGGCTTCGGTGTTGATGATCAATATTTTCAATAACTCTGAGACATAATTGAGGTTCAATGCTGTTAATGTGCCGCATTACCTCATCCTTTAGCTCTTGCATTGTTTTTTGGCTTATTGACGTACACTTTTTCATTTAAATATCCCCAAAAAAAGAAGTACAACGGTGTAAAATCACATGATCGTGGTGGCCAACTAACATCGCCACGACGTGAGATAACACGGCCATTGAATTGCTCGTGCAAAAGAGCCATTATTTCGTTGGCTGTGTGGCACGTTGCATAATCCTGTTAGAACCACATATCGTCAAGGTCCATATCTTCAATTTGTGGCCACATTAAGTCCGTTATCATCTCGCGATATCGAACACCATTCACGGTTACTGCCTGGTCGATGAAGCCGCCAGCCCATAAACCGCAACAAACAGTCACCCTTTTGTGGATGCATCGACTTTTCAACAATCACTCGTCGATTCTCATTTGCCCAAATGCGGCAATTCTGCTTGTTAACCAAGCCACTGAGTTGAAAATATGCCTCGTCGCTAAATATGATTATTTCTTTGTTAAGTCACCCTTCACTTCTTTCTGTCTGTTCAACCAACCACTCAGCGTATTGACGATACTTGAAATTGCCCTGGTTGAATTTGTCAAACACTGTAACAACGAAATGTTAAATTAAGTTGGGCAAAAAACTTAATGTTAAAGTGTGGCTCACAATTGACATCGGGAATTGTGCTTAGACCATCCTAAATAAATGTCCCCGCTGACTATCTTGCCATATGTAAAGTTAAGAGCCCATTCTCATGTCCATGTCCATGGCTTGCATATCAAAAAAAAAAAACAGCATTTTCAGATTTAACAAAATTTTAACAACTTAAGATTTTAGCAAGTTTTTCCCCTGACCTTAAAAATTTATTAAATTGGACTTAGCTCCTTTACGAGTAACGAAGGTAATGATTTGATTCCTTTTTGTGATTTGATTCTGAAGACGTAGGCAAATTCAAACCATTTTGTTTATGGGCGCTTTCCTTATAAGCCTTTGAAAAAGCTTAAAAATAAATAAAAGAAAATAAAATTTAAGCAAAACTGTTTTAATTTTTGCATAAATTTGAATAAATTGCATGAAGTTTGTAGAAATTTTGGTTTCTTACAAAGTTTTATTAGTCGAGGCAGTCCGCTTAAGCACCCTGCAGCTTCAGATAGGTCAACTCCTTTGTTTTAAACATCGTGAAACTATACAATTCAATTTTATTGGCTAATCCTAAAAAAAAGTATTGTGTTCCAATACGCGAGACAATAAACCAATAGAAAATGAGCTGGCTTGTTTAAGTTGCAAGAATGCCAGCAGAACGCCTTCCAAGACAGGCGCTTGAAGCGTGGGAAATAGACCAAGGGAAAGAAAATGACTGACATGGAAAAACTAATTGCTTTCAGCATTTCAAAGACGAGACACCAACCTACACAACGCTAGATCCGTGGCAGTTAATAGACCACATTGACTTTAAACTTTTTTTTCACGCCATCTTTCTTTTAAACAAATAAATATTGAAATATAAGTTATATCGGATTCGTAGCTTATTGACAAAAAATATATATATAAAAATACTAATAGCGTCCTTTTTCAAAAATTTAACGTTTTTGGTACTTTTTTACAAAACGTTTTTAGTCTTTGACATATTCGTATAAAGTAAATAATGGGCTCTTTTTGAATTTCCTATAATATTAAACTCAGAAATATAAAATTAAGGGTTCAGGGCCATGAAGAAGCTATACTATGGAAAATGTTTCAACTTTTGTGTTAAAACCAAGAAACATAAACTTTGGCATACAAATATGACCTCGAAAGAAAGAGGGAAGCTAACGAAATACCTTAACAACTTTTACTGTAACCGTTTAATCGGCCCATACATTTGCAATATTATTGTAAAGCATTGTTTAATTTCAAGGGCCGATGTTGAATGTGAACCACACCTAAACGTCAAGGTTTTTTCTGCATTTAATTTGACATTTCTCAATTTCAGACTAATTCAATTTCAACCGTGAACCATGCATATCGTGCACTACGTGATTTTTTCGGTCAATTTAATCGTCCAAATGTTAGCGATAGTGTGGCTGAATTGCACCTCTCATGCTCGTCATTGATGAACATTAAGCCTAAAGACTTGCATTTACACGCTTTCAAGGTGCAATTGACTCCAGAACTCAAGCCTCTTGACCATTCCAAACGTCGCCAATGGTCAGAATGGTGGCAAGAAATGGCAACAGTGGATGATCAATTTTCGAAGAAAATTATCTTCAGTGATAAAATTTGTACCTCAGTGGATTCGTCAATAAGCAAAAACGCCGCATTTGGGCATTTGTGATTGTCGAAAAACCAATGCACCCACAAAAAGTGACTGTTTGCTGCCGTTTATGGGCTGGCGGCATCATTGGGCCGTATTTTTTTCCAAAATTAGGCCGGCCAGGCAGTTACTGTGTATGGTGTTCGCTATCGTGAGAAGATAACAAACTTTTTATGGCCCGAATTGGAAGATATGGCCGTGTTATTTGACATCATTGGGCTTCTTTCTTTGGGGTTATTTGAAAGAAAAGTGCACGCCGACAAGTCAACAGCAATTCAAGAGCTAAAGGTCGCGGCGGCCATTTGTCCTATATTTTGTTCCATACATAATTAAACCATACCAATATTATCATAATAAAAAGAAATGACAATAATTTCCAAAATAATTTGTGTTTTATTCAAAATCAACATCGGCCCTTTATTTTGTTCTATATTTTGCAATAGGTCGCGCAATGGTTTCAATATAAATATTGCTTTTATTCAATAAAAAGGTGAACATAACCTATAGGAGTAACATAAACAGCATTTTACAATGTTGCCTACACATTTCTCTTTCTTTTCGTTTTGCAATAAAAATCAAAAGTCTTTTGATGGTTGCCAATATATTGTGCCACCTTCGAACATCACATACACATTGGCGATATATTTGTACAATACGTGAAATTGAACAATTTTATTGCAAGTGCATTAGCCGCTTTACCAGACACATAAAGGTCTATATTATCTTCGTATGAAAGGTGTCATGCCCACTTTTCCAATTGAGCCCGATTTCTGTGCCAGATGTTGTGTATTATATCCAAGCTTTTTTTTCGAAATTCGAATACATTTAGGGCTAAAAAATCAGAGCTTTTTGGTAAATCACTTAACGTATAAACCATCTTGAAACGCATAAAATTGGTCGTTTAAACTGCAAATACAGACCATATGAATTATTAAAGTGCTGCCATATGTTATTTTATTAACAACATATAATACATGGGACACGTATTTATAGTTGTTGGGTTTAAACTACATACAAATTCAAGTTTAGTTGAACTAAACCAGCGTTTAAACCATCAGTGATTTATTAGCCATTAGTGTTACCAATTTCCAGATATACATAAGACTATATTGTCTTTGTGTGGGAGATGCCAAGCCGACCTAAAAATTTACAAATATTAATATCCTTTATACGGCGGAAATTACTGTAAAAATTTTAGGAAAATCGGTTCGGAATGTTAGGAGTATATACGGAACAATCGAACATGTATGATGGTTTCATTTTTTTTGATTTCCCTATTTTGTGATTTTTTTAGTACAATTCAAAAGAGCGTTCTTTGCAAATTTCGACATTTTTTCATTTCTCCTTTTTTAGTTTTGTGTTTATAACTTTCAACAAATAGTATCTGGGAATTTTAGTTCTCATGGTGAGTAAAATTTACTATAAATTTTCATATTAATTGGAATGTGCATTCTAAGTCAAATTACAATTTATAAATATTCTTAAGGTATGTTCAGGCCTAAGAAATATTTGACGATAAAATCCAAAAAAAGAGTTAGCAGCAAATTGATTAAACTTAAGCTTTATTTTTAATAATTTATATTTATTAACTAAACTTTATTCCTAAGAAATTAATTGTATAACGATATTTAGAAACTGTTAAAAATTGTTTGCTCTAGCCAAACGTTTAGCAAAATCAAACAATTCTTTAATACTGTGCTCATCAGAGTTGCCAATTTAGCGACTTTTTAATTGTCGACAAGACGCATATTTTTTCCTTAGTGCTTTTTTTAAAAAGAGCGCTAAATCAGCGCTTTTATAGATTATTATAGATTTCATGATTAAACATTTTACGTTTTTGGTATATGATCAAACATTTTTTAAAACAAGAAATACAAAAGTAGCTTATTTTTAGTAAAAACAACAAATACATTTCTGAAATCAAGCAGCATTTATTTAATATTAGTCTGATTTCCTGAAATGCTAGCGATTTCTTTAAATTTTTCAGAAAATGCTCAAAAACTTAGTTTGATTAAATTAATTTTATTAACAAATCAATCAAAAGTTTCTTAATTTTATATTAAGTTTTTGTAAACTAACAGGTTCTACACGTTTTTATAAAAAAAATTTAGGGCCCAGATCTTCGTAGTCGTGATCGATTGACTTCGTCCCACTCGTTATCAAAAAATTTCTATCGAAATTTGAGATTATGGCATTCCATAACGTCGATCGAATGCCGTTACTCGAAATGTCATTCGATCGGTTAAGAACTTTCGTAAAAAAATTAAATTGTTTTTTTACAAACACACTTTTTCAACAAATAGCTAAAAATGTAAGTATTAAACTTTTTTCAGCAATAAGCAAAAAAAAATAATAACATTAAGTTTTGCAATTTTTCGCAAATTTTAGTCATGTTTTTCATAGAACCGATTTTTGTATTGTAAGTTTTTTGATTCTTTACAGCTTTAACGATTTTTAATAAATAGCAGACTTTGCTATTATGCCGCTTGGGTCAAGTTATTAACAAAATTCTCCAGTAGCTATTTCATTTTTTATTTTTATTTAGAAAATCCCGAGCATCGCCGGGACCAAACAGTTACTTATTTTATTATTATAACTTTGTTTTAATTTTTTTTTTTTTTTGAGATTTAGTTCAGATAAGTTGTTATCAAAATTGGAGATGATAGTTCATTTTTCCTGCTTCGCAGCATATTTCAAAATGAAAGGACCTGTGTCGCTATCACAAGTTTATATGGCAGAACATGTTGTTTAAACCATATTTGGGGCGCGAAACAGGATTGGGAAAGGTAGTGGTTACGTGTAGGACGTCAAATATTTATGCAGGGTATAACTTTTAATAGTTTATATAAAATTACTCATTTCGCACACGATATCATATGCTGCCGTTAAATCTGCAAACACTGCTGCTGTTTTAAATTGTTTCTGGAACCCGGCTTCAATTAAGTGTGTTGAAGAAATGATTTGGTCTGTACAACTTTTAAAAACGCCGGCCTGTTCTTTATGGCTGATGTCGTCTATTACTGGACCAATTGAATTTTAAATAAGGCCTACAAGTAGCTTTAAATCCACAGACAAAAGAGAGACTGGGTGGTAGCCTGGGGGCAAATCTTCAGGCTTCACTTAGCTCAGATATTTGTAAACGGACTAGAGAGCTCGTCGTTTGGTGTGGAATTTGATCTTATGGATTATACTAATATTAGGAAATGGTTTTTCGAACACTGCCTTTACTTCTGACTTCCTATAAATTTGAGCTTGGCCGACTATACTTTTCTGTTTGTTTTGTTTGCATTTATTCGAGTATTTTACCATTTGCACAATTTCTCTTGGAGATCTCTCCTTATAAATTGCTTAAACAAAATTAAAAAAATTAATAGGATTTATAAACCCCTACCCCGATTACAAAATATTTTATAAATGGAACTTACATTCAAACATTTTTACTCCTTCAAAACTACCTGACATGATTACTTCTGTTATTTTCCTTTTTAACTTTTAAGGTGAAATTATTTTTTATTATTTTTTTTCCAATAATTGATTATTGCAGTAGTACATTTTAACGTTAATTAAAGCAACAAATTATAGTAAATTAATGGTTTTTAAAACAAACCTAAAACAAATATATAATAAGCAATTGTTTAAATTTTACGATTATTGAAAAGAGAGAGGGGGAACAAAACACATTTAACTTAGAGGAGTTTAGCTCGACTCGACTCAGCTCATCTCATCTCGTCTTGGCAACGCAACCAACAACGAACACATTAATCAATACAAGGTTACCAACCAGCCCAAGTGCACTTATTCCGAATGTTTTTTTTTATATTTTTATTTTTGTTTTTTGTTCCATAAATAAGTAAAGTCAAGTGAAAAGAGCAAAAAATACAAATAATTTTTATTAATGTTGAAAACAAGGAAAAGAAAATAAAATGAACTGGATGGAGCGAAAAAAAATTTCAATCAATAATTCGTATAATTTTATTTTACAACATAAATTTTGTTCATTTAAAACTTATGAACAAAAGAAAGGTGCTAATATATAATAAACTTTAAAGGAAAGAGGGGAGCTCGTTTTTAGGTCTGACACCTGCTCTGTAAATGTCCTGTATATGTGGGACACATACAGTCATGTCACAGAGTACAATTCCGTTCGTAAACGGAATTCATTCCGTATTTTGGTGCTTAAGAAAATGAGGAAAACAAATTTTTCGGAATGAAACCATTTTTGTTTTCATGAACAGAATGGGAGTTTTCCGTATCTCAAAGGGCGAAATACTATACAAATATGTACACTTTTTATCAATAAACAAATATGGTTTCTTCGGTTCCGAACGGAATTGTACTCTTTGACATGGCTGAGAGACATTGTTTTCTTTGGGAAACTATCTTCGAGATAAATGAGATTCATGCTCTTTCACCTGGCAGGATAATTGGATTCATACAAAGCTTAATGCTTGGAACTAGGGCTGTGGAGTCGGAGTTGAGGTTTTTGTGCCGGAGTCGGAGTCGTAGTACCCACAAAATATCGCGACTCCGACTCCAAAGTTTTTCGGCATAAAAAATTAAAAAAAAATATTCAAACTAAAAATTATCTTCTTAAAACACATTTAAAATTTAAATAAATGTGCTGTTTCCACATGACAGGCGATGTGCTTTTCATATAAATTTTACTACATAATCAATCGCCTGTCATTTGGCAACAGCACATTAATGTTTGCGTACGGTAATTTCTTCTCAAAAACTCTAATTTTTAGAAGGCCGTACGGTAATGAAAAAATAAAAGTTAACATCACTGAGTCACATTTACATTGAGCATCAAGATTATAGTAGGAGTCGGAGTCGTGAGTCGGAGTCACACTTAAAAAATTTCAGCGTTTGGAGTCGGAGTTAGTAATTTTTTCGGACGACTCCACAGCCCTGCTTGGAACTCTACTGCGAAAAACGACGAATTTTTGTTAACGAATATTCGTCGGCAAAAATAAAACCAATGGAACTACACACAATCATGGGGTGTGTGTGGAGGAAATTCCTTATTGCTATTTTGATATTTTCTTTAGTTAGGCTTGAGTTAACAAATTTAATTTTCATTTAATTATTTTTACTGAAGGAAGGAAATTTACAACTTTGAATTTTATTAAAAGTTTTATTGAACGAATACAACTTTAAATGGTCCCCAATCGATGTCCGATCATGAGAAATTCAACTGTTTATCAAGAAAAACAAATACATATTTAAATATTTATTTATTACTAAATCAAAATTAATGCAAACACATTTACAAAAGTAACTGCATTTAAGTTTATTGATGTATCTGTTAAAATAAGTGTATTAAGATATTTCATTATAAATACGATATTTTGTTTAACAATGAAAATGTTTCGCATGTTAAAGATTTTTCCATTAATCACTTGCCTTTTTTTTATTCATTTTTTTTTCGCTGCTTTTTGCGACGGCATAATGAAAACAAAATTTATAGAAAAAATGAAATTAAATGAAAAAAAAACTAACAACAGAAATAACAAATATTATTTCCACACATTTCACATGCAAAGGAAATCATAAGTAATATAAATAATTGTTTTCATTTCGTTTTTATTTTTTTGTAAGTTTCTAAGTTTTGTACTACACACACGTAGTTTTACACTGGCAGAAAAAACGGGTTAAAAAACTAATCAAAAGTTTTAATACGTTAAAAAAAAAAAAATATTCTGTTCGACTGTCTTCGTGACAGTGTTTGAAAATAAACCGAACATTATTTATAATTCGGCTAACACACCCAGGAAGGATATCTATTTTTTAGTGTTTGTGTAGACGAACACAACCCGTAATGCCGTTCGTAACTATTTTCAAAAAAGCTGTTCTTCATTGAAAAACAGATTAATTGTAGTGATACTGTAGACAAACATTATATTTTAATGTTCTATAATGTTTCTTATTTTACATTGATAAAGAAATGAACAAACAAAAATTTTTAGCAACGGCCGCAGTACGAACAGCTTGTGTGTGTATTGCATATATGTTTTGTTTGTGTAAAATTAATTTGCTGGCTTCTTGTTTTTTTTTCATATGTGTATTTTGTTTTTGTAAAGAATGTTTGGTTTTTTTTACCAGCTAGAAGGGCGCTAAACACACAGCAACGAAGGAACACTAATTAGCTACGCCTAACACGATAAAGTTTGTGGATAAAAAAAAAACCGAACGAAATGAAATGTTCTTATCTTTTTGTTGAGTTGGATAAGTACAGTATTATTTTTGTTTTCGAAAGATGAGTAACAGGGAAACGTTATTTTTTTAATGATTTACTACACAAACACTTTTAGCGTTTGTGTTTTTTACAAATCTACGGAACCGAACACTAAGGAGCGATATTTAGTGTTTATCTACGAATACTGGTCCGATGGTATTTGGGACAACATTTAAAGTATATTCCACTTTTTGGTGTAACGTCCTTTGGAGAAATCAGGAATGCGGTATAGTTCAAAATTGACAGATCTTTTAAGATCGCAGCTGCCCATATGTCGAGTTAGACTATTCGTTGAGGCCCCTTTGGGGATCAGGTGGGGGTTGTGGTTTAAGACCACTGATGTAGGGACTATAAAAAGTCGACTCGAAAGGCTGGTTTTCCATCTTTGAGCGGAACTTTTGCTGCTTGAGGACCTTTCAAGATGCTGTTGCTATTCTGCTGTTGTTGCTTGCTTTAAAACCGTAGAGGAGGTTAGACAGCTCCAGTTCCTTAACAACGGACGAGTATTTCGACACAATTGTTATAATACTAATCAAACTGTCAGGAGAGTGCCCCGGTAGACTAGCTGGTAGCGAGCTAGTCTATCAGCGCCGGGGTTGCGGGTTCGATTCCCGCCTGAAACTCTGGTTTCTTTCCTGCAGACAAGCATAAAGCTCGCGGGATAAGCTTAGGAAATTAAAAAAAAAAAATCATTTTAAGCATGTTTGTCTTGGGTAAAATCCAAAATTGAGATATCTCATGAGATAGAGGTTAGCCAAAGATTCTGTGTGGTCCCACTGTATACAGTAGCACCTGGGATCTCGGCATTATTCGTTAAGGACTGCGGAAGTATACTTCTTGGTGGGAAATGCTTTTTGTCTTTCAGGAAGATTGTCTTTGCGGGCAGTTTTCGTTTCTGATGGAAGTACACTTCTCACGGGGTTGTTCGCTATCCGATGGGAGTGCTTATCTTAAAGCTTAACGTCACAAAAAGATGCATAAAAAAGATACCTTTTTTGACGAGGAGATACTTTCGGGGATCACATGATGGATGGGGCTTAAGCCCAAAATCGTGGGAAGAGATATACTGAAAACCCCCTATAAAGCTTTTTTTTCACCATTTTTGGGGAGAGAATGGCCTGAGGGAGGACTATTCCTAAGTGCAGTTGCTACTAAAGAACTGCTGCTAGCATATTTCGAAAAGTAGAGAAAGCTTCCTTTTTTAAAAGAGGATGGTCACAAAGATCCTTAACTGCCACAACGGGAACCAGATGCACCTGGAATCGCGCTCCTCGGCCAGTTATTGCTGTAGCTCCTTCGGGAATCACGTGCTGGCTGTGGTTTTTACACAAAATCGCGGGTAGGGCGATCTTTAAAATTAACTTTAAGGCCTGTGTTTGCACCCACTTAAAGGGAAGTTAGGTCTGCTGGCGGATCCCTCTAGATGCTGTTGCTAATCAACAGAAACTGCTTCGTTAGTGAAGGGTTGAAAGCGCCAGCTCCTTAGCATGGGGCGAGGATTTGGTTCTGCCGGATCATGTGGGTGAACATTGTTTACCAGCAGTTTTGAGAGCAGTAAAGGGTAAGGCCAACAGGATAGGTACTCCCGTAATCCAAACAAAGCTGTTCCGATAATCATGCAAAATATTTGTGTGTTTATAATCATAAGTAGGGAATCGTTATCTGTCAGGTGATGGGAGCACATGACCATTCAGCAGCAGATAGTTTTGTGTTAAGCTTAAAGGCCTTGGAAGAGATTTTTTAAAAATATTTGGAGAAAATACATATTTAACGTAATATTATTATTATTTATTTTAATAATTTTTTTTCAGTGTTTAATTAAAGAAACAAGTATATTAAGTAAATAAATGCTATTTTTTTAGTTTTATTTTTATTCCATAATATTAGTTATACACATTATTTGAAATTATGCAAATTGTTTTGTGTTGTTAACAAAAAGAAAGAAAAAAAAACTCGTTAAAAGATTTTTCACATCAGATTAAAGCGAATCTTTATAAAAATAAAATAATTTAAAATCTAATTTTGTAAAATGATAATCATTATTATTGTAAATAACAAAATATTTGCTATAGAAATTGAAACTGGCATAGATTTCGTTTTACAAAAGTGAATAAATGCATTTTAATAAAATGTAGTTACTGAATAACGTACGAGCACTATTAAATATAATTATAGGTTCAGAATTATCTTAAGTGCTGGTAATTTAAAAAAAAATATAGCAAAATAAAATTTAAAAGTCTCAACTTAAAAAAGTAATTTTTTAAAAGAATATTTTTAATTTTTAAAGGAAGCATTAGTTTATTCATATACAGCAGGGTTTAAAAAACTAGACTTCAAGTAGCAGTAGCAACAAAAATTAACTAAATAGTTGAGTTAGGAAAAATATGAAAAACTTGATGCTACATTTTCACTACTTCTATTGCTACCTTTACATTTTCTAAGAAATAGTTGGAGTCGTAGCAATAAATAATAACATTTTTAAGGTAACAGAGTTGTGAAATTTTTGTTAGCTTCTGCTATATTTACAATTAAAAAGCAGTAGTTGTCGTAATATTTTCAAATTAAAAGCATACAACTAACAAAAACATCAGTAAAGATAGCAAAAGATTCAGCAACATTGTGACCATTGACGCTGTTAGTGAGGTAGCAGTGAAGTAGCATATGATGTAGCAATAGACTATAAATAAAAGCACAGCAAGAAACAGGTTTTTTTCAACGCAATAATTTTAGGAACCATGATTGTTTAACTAACGTCTAATACGTTCAAAACTTTTAACGTTTAAACGCCAAATTCAACAACAACCTCGACACATAAAATAGTTTTTTGCTACTTTAAAAAATTCTAATACTACCTTAACAAATACTTTTCTACAAATAAAAAGTAAAGTGTGGAAAAATGTAACTCGAATTGAGGTTAGAATAATAAAAAAACATTAACTACCCAAAAAACACGGAGGTTTGATTTCAAATTGAAACTGATTTGAAATCAAACGTTTTCTCAAACGACAAACGTTTGATAATGATTTGAAAATCATTTGAAAATCATAGCGTTCTCAACAAATAGGGGAAATTATTTTCTAATTGAAAAATGCCTTTTTTTCAACTTGCTTTCAAACGTAATTCTCAAATGTTTTTCAAATGTGGATTATAATAGAATGTGGAATATAAATATAACTATTTAATTTTTTTAATTTAAATTTATTATTTATTTAAATAAACTTTGAGATAAACATTCGGTACCATAGCTAAAAGATGAAACAGAGTTCTTTCCGTCCTCTAATTCTTGGAAAGACAAAATACTTGGCTCCCTTTTATGTTGAGGATGATTGTACCACCGCGATCGTTCAACAAACTTTCTTTACTTTCCTGTTTTAATATATATTTTTTTTTCGTATTTTTAATCATTGTAATTTCTCACAAATAATTTTTATTTTCCACAAGAAATAAACTGTTCACTTTATATTAAAATTTATTTTTAATAGTGAAACACATGTAACCACAAAATGTAACTTTAATCGCCATTTTCAATGCTTACATTTATTTTTCGCTTTAGTATTGCCAAGTTTATTTTTGATTTGATTTTAACATTTGACATCAAATTGATACAACATTTGATATCAAATGTTTATTTTCAAATCATTACACGGTGCTACAGTGTAAAAAAACTTGGAAAACGACCTAGCGTGGGTTATTGGTCTTGTTGAGTACATAAAAAATTGTGTCAAAAAAATTCAGAAACACCCTCAAATTCAGAAGTTATTTTAAAAAAACCGTTTTCAGTGATGTTCGTCAACTTATCGACCTGTAACTCAGTCAGTTCTTGTCCGATTTTAATTTTTTTATACATCTGTAAGTTATAACAATTGTTTTTGTTAAGAATATCTACAAAATCAAACGAAAATTATAAACTTTTTTGATTTTAGGTGCTTTTCATTGCTTATTTTAATATGAAAGCTTATACAAATTTATATTAACGTATGAAGAAAATTTAGTTCTTAACAAAACATGGTCTTAATTTTTCAAATCGGATAAAAATTGTATAAGTTATTCAACTTTTCATTAACACCTGTTTTTAGTATTTTCTCCCCCCGCGCAAAACATATGAATAAAAAAAACAATTAACTATACAAGCAAATTTGTCAACTTAATAATTTGTTTGTTGTAATTTTACAGTTACGTTTTTGGTATTAACTTATGTGTGGTTTACAGAACACTAATTCAAAATTTTGTAAGTTGAACGGACGAGTAAGGCGCTCGTGTTCTGTAAACCACATATTAATAAGTTATTGTTAATCTGTCTTTATTTAAAAAAAAGAACTGGAAGATAATACAGATGAATAGGGTTTATTATGCCCTATTTTTTTGAAAAATTAAAAAAGCTTAGAAAGTTTTAATATGCAATTTTTAGTTATATATTTGGATAAATACATAAACTAATCGAATTTATTACAAACACAATGGCAAAGTTTAAATACTTCCTTTTTTTGAAGGATATTGTTTTTAGATAAGAGTAAAAAAATGTAACTAGTTTAAAATTTGTGACAAGTGAAGTGATATTAATATTTAAATTTTTTAAAACAAGTAAGTTTGTAATTTTTGTAATCCTTTAACAAATTTTAAATTGTGTGTAATTTTTTTCTGCAGTGTGTGATAATCGTGATAATTTTTGTTATGTTTGCGGTTTATTCGCTGACAAAAAACATCGCTTTGATCTGAAGAAAAATAAAGCATTGGTAAATGCCTTTAATACAGTATTTAACTGCACATACAGTTCTAGCAAATGTTATGAACCCGAAAGTATTTGTACAAGCTGTTCCAGTATGCTTAAGAAAACTAAGTCCGAAAAGTTTATAAGCCAGCCATTACCATTATCTTTCCCAATGATTTGGCATCATAAAATATTCCATAAACAAAAAGACTGTTATTTTTGCCAAACCAACATCACTGGTTATCAATATAAAAATCGTGATAGCATTAAGCATGCTAATGTGTTAACTTTTACTAAGCCAGTATTAAGTGCAATTAAATGTAATGAAACTTTACATAAACAAAGTGATGATGAATCTGAAAACGAGGAATGTGATATGGAATATTTACCAAAATCGGCTGAGCCACATTTTGTGACAAATGCATATTTTTGCGATCTTGTGCGAGATTTAAAACTTTAGTAACTTTTGCAAATATAAGCCGATTTTGACAAATGGTATCTCGTTTTTTTCTACACAAAACTATCTTTAAAATACAGTGCAAACAAAGATAGGTTTTCATAGAAAAAATTAAAATAACTCTTGTTGAATTTGAAAAATTATGAAAAAAATAAAAAAAAATTAGAAAATTTTGATAAACACTCACCTCATTTCTTGGAATATATTTTTTATGAATACATTTCATAAAAGCTTAATTCTTTGCCTTTCCAAAACAGTTTAAAATTTTAAAATCGATCAAAAAATTTATGAGTTAGAGGTACTAAAGTGCTACGACCTACCCTAAAACAGTTTTTTGAAAATAACTCAAAATTTTGAGGGTGTTTCAAAATGTTTGAAAACGGTTTCTGTATGTCCTCACCTAGGCCTACAACCACCACTATGTCGGTTTTCAAGTTCTGACAAAAAGTGTTTTTTTGTAGCAGTGTGTTATTAATTTGAATTTAAATGTTAAATCAAACAATTGAAAAACGTTTGCGAATTGCGTTTGATGTCAAATGATAAAGTCATTTCATATCAAAGGTTTGACTTCGTGTTTGTTGGGTACTAATAGAGCAGCAGTGGTTAAAAAAACAAGTTGTTATAGTTATTAATAAATATGACTTGTATTGGGTTCTACCTGGTTTAATGTTACATGTATGTGAAAACGAAAAAGTGCCTCAATTTTGAGGCGTGGCATAAAAGTGAGTACAATAAAAGCTAGATGAAAAGTCACCATAGGCAAAAATTAATCCACTGTCAAGCCATGAACAACGATATGTGATTGATAAGATCGGACTTTAAATGGCAGCGCTACATATAGAAGCAACAAAAACAACGGAAAAAGAAGAAAAACATATCACAATAAGCAATCAAAAAGTTTTTGAGTAGTTTTAAATGCTATTCAAGTTTCAAAATATGTCACTAATATTCACTTGATTTTAAATTCCCATTTTACATGAGAATGCTATTGAAAAAACGTTTTTAATTCGAACTTGAGTGCCCCGAGAGGTAAGATGGTAGTAAGCTAGTCTATCAGCGACATGGTTGCGGGTTCAATTAGCTTAGGGAATAAAGGGGAATGTAAGAAAAGATAAACTCACTGTTTATCGTTGGTGTTTTGTTTTGGCTTTGATATTGTTACAAGCAAGACTTTGAGTGTTTATAATTCTTATTCGCTTTAGGGTTTTATTTGTATAATATTTTTGGCTTTTCTAAAATCTTTGAAAAAGAACCAGTGAAATGCGCATAGAAGCTAGCTTTCCCTCAACAATAAATTTCAGTGTATTTATCAAGTATGAAAAACTGGGAATTTAGCACGTCATACGAAAATCGTATTAATAAAAACAAATTGTTTTATACAAAATGTTCAGCAAAATTGCTCACTGGAATATTATTTTCATGTTTAAAAAGTCAAATTAAACTCTTGCTTCGCATTTAGTTTATATTTTTAGTTAAATATGTCCATACATGAATAATAAAAATGAATGACAATAATTTCCTAAATAATTTGTGTTTTATTCAAAATCAACATTGGCCCTTAAAATTTAACCACCCTTTATGTATGTATATCGTATTCTAAAATACCTTAATTTAGTTCACCGACATGCGGAATAAAATAAGCGAAAAGGGGCCTGTTTCTCAAAGCTACATTTACTTATGAAACAAAAACAAAAAATGTAAAATTGTTGCTTTTTTAATGTATTTTTCTTGAAGATTTTTAACTTTTAGTTTTGAGAACAAGGCCTGGCCGTTCTAATAATCGCAGCGGGCTTGGATGTAAACATGGAAAATACGCAAGCAATGCGCATAAATAACTCAATAATAACTTAAATATCTCAAAGGCTACGGTAAATAACGTCCTTTTGCTGCCAAGATTGCATGATGTCGAAGGAGTTAAAGAGGACAGAGCAAACAGATTAAGCAAAGCATAAACTAAACGCAAATCTCTTTAAGGACAAAACCGAAAATATTTAAGACAGCAATAGCACAAAGACTACAGACTTTCGGTAAGAAATGCCTGAGGATAACCAATTGCGTATTCTGGCCAAACAAAATCACAAACGCAGTTCTCTGGAGGTCAACAAATGAGGAGCCCATAAGCCGCCAAATAACAAAAAGAAAGCTGACGCCCTGTTCATTCGAGAAATACCTGGCGAAGAACAGTCTTACAAGAACTGCAACAACAATATGAAAGTTCTAACGACATTAAGATTATATGTAATAATACACTTCGGTGGTGTTCTCTAGTAGAAGAAATTTATTTTGTGCCACGCCCTTTTCTCAAATTTCCAACTTTTTGTCAGATTTTGTGCATTAGTAACAAAGCCGTTATCCAGATATAAAGAAATCTGTTTTGTGCCACGCCCACGCCCACGCCCACTTCCTTTTCTCGATATTTTAGATATTCTTCTATTCGAGGTGTATACACGCAAAGAAAAAACATGGTTGTGGTAAACATTTTCTAAGAGGAACATATTATGATAAGATTCATGATAGCAGTCACCATATTAAGATTATTATATATTAAGATAGAATATTTTTCCCTAAATCATATTATTATTCTGTTCGTTAATCATACTAAGATTAGAAGTAATCAAATTATTGTCATGTTAATCATATTAATCATAATAAATTTAGAGGCAATCATATTATGATGCAGCACCTTTCATAACTGTCATAAAAATATAAAATAAATTAAAATTTCTTTGCATCGATTTTTTATTTTGTGGCTTTTCACAATTTTTCTTAATGTAAATCAAAAAGCGGGCAGCCGCGTATGCCCATTTTTCCGATTTTAAGATGTTGATGCCCTATTGCCTAATTTTAAACGCTATTTACATGCTTATAAATTGTTTTAAAAAATATGGATCAATTCCGATTTTTTAACGTAATGACAAAGTTTAAAAAGTACAATACCTAACCTTAAGTTTGATCTAGAATGGGTTTTCGGCTCTCCTGTTTTAAGACATACGCGGTTGGCCATGAAAACCACAGAATTATCGTAACACTTTTATAATTTTTTTCAATATAACGAAATCTCTGTGTGTTTTGTTGTTGGATTTTACAAAAAAACTACAATATTTTGCATTTGCACTATTAAATCACTAAACTGAATGAACTCCGCTTATATTTTAATGTTTTTAATTTCTTTAAACTTATTTTTTTTATGGGAATTTATCTTTAAATTGTTTAACCACTCACATATAAAATAAACGACACAACTGATACAAAATTATTTTACAAATGGCGCTAAAATAATATTATTAGAGGAAAAATAGTTTGATTGCATCTTAAACATAATATGATAAATGTGTAGAAAGTTATCATGTTATGGCTATTAAATATCATGATATGGTTGTGAGTAATATAATATGTTTTGAAAGTTATCATAATTTAGTTTTAAGAAAAATAATTATTTTTCGGTCAACAATACTCAAATTTATAATTGCGATAAACATTGATATGTTTACAGCAACTATAATATTGTTAATATTAAATAAAAATAACAATTATTTGTGTACGACAACAATATTTTGTTACATTAAACATAATGTTGTTGCCGTAAACATATTTTTTCTCTGCGTGTACGAATCAAACAAATTAGAGGTCATTAAAATCGGTAAACCCGTTCTCGAGTTATAAGTGGTGTTACTAACACGACTTTCTTTTACATTTCTTGTTTTTTATTTTTTTTTTGCAACATTTTGCAAAATTTCCTAATTTTAAATATCTATTCTCAAATCGTAAATGATCAAAATCGATGCAGTCGTTCGTAACCCTGCCTTTACACATGCAAGTAGGCTATACGTATTAACATCGAAAATGGCGACGAAATAGTCGAATGTCATACAAGTTGCATGAATGTTTGCACAGTCAAATGAAAGTTTCTTATAAATCAAAGTTGCCAAGTGCAAAACAGAGCTTAATTTCTAAATAAACTTTTGGCATTAATAATTATTATTACTTTTTCAAATTAGATTGATGTTTAAAATTTAATTAATTGTCTTCTTCTTTATGTATATATGCAAACAAATAAATAAATATGTTTAAATATTCTTTAAAAAATTCGGTAGCACTGTTTATGTGTTTGACATTAACTTGCTGCAAGTGTCAAAATATCACTGTCTTCAGAAATTTCTTGCAAGTTGAGCTGCAAGTCGTCTGCATGTACGAAAAATGTGATGGTGTTAGTAAAAAAGTGTCAGTGTATTGAGTTTTTCGAACTTGTACTTGCATGTGTAAAGGCCAGTTAAGTTTTATAGATTAAAAGGAATTTAAATAAAAATAGCAAGCATTTCCTTTACACCTTCTAAATTTTGTTTTTATTTAAAATTAAATTAAATTTTGATTACTACACATTAGCAAGAACCAATTAATGCATATTAAACATTTGAGATCGATATTTGCTGTAGTTTTAAGTAATGAAAAGTGTTTAAGACAAATCGACTTATAAGGCCACATTTTTCAATCGTAGAATTGGGTCTCCAACACACAGCTGAGTCTCAGTGATTTGATACACGTTGCCTGTCACCGTATTGCCTGAGTCGCAGTGGTTTCAATCTGCCATTTAGGCTACTCAACAGACCGCCTTCTCACTTTGGCTGCAGACAGACTGATGTCTGAACCAAAAGCAGTGTGCTACTTGGGATATTCTTAAACAAAGAATCGCTCCAGGTTGTCCTAAAGTGCTTAACAGATAGAAAGCTTTCTGCACAAGTGCACCTGTGTGAGTGTTCTTCTGAGGAACCATGTCAAGTGACTCAATTTTGAAATCGATGTCTTCCGATTTGGATGAAATTTGCACCAAGTTTAGTCCTATTGGATAGTAGTTTAGACACAAACAAGATCGGTCAAAAAGTTTCTGAGTTAGAGGGGGTCAAAGTTTGACATTTTGGCCATACAGGTGTTCTTTCTTATCCACGTAACTTATTACCTATTGGTGCTAGCAAAATTTGTCCCAAGTAGCTTCGATAGCTATTTGATCAATCTTTAGAAAAACAATTTTTTTTTTAAATGTAAAACTTTTTTTTATTTATTTTAATCCGGAACGTTTTTTTTATGATCAAAAGAAAGCTTATGTCTTGTCCTTTAAGGTAGTTTTGGGCGCTTTTTGGGATGCGAGTGGATTATGTATAAAACAAAATAATTTCTAACTCTAGACGAGTGTTTTTCAATTTTAAGCATATGCACTTTTTTGAATTTTTGCTATTTGTGTTTAAGTGTTTCTAAAACCTTAAAAATAAAACTTATGCAGAGAAACTAGACAAATTAACGTTTCCGACGGTATATAACATACCCAACTATTATTTTATACCTTCGATACTTGAAAAAAATCAATTTTTTCTGTAGAAATGTTTTCAAATAATTCTTTTTTTTTATTTATTTGCAATAATAATTAAATTAATATATAATAATAAAAATAATAATCACCCAAATCGGAAGACATCAATTTTAAAATTGGGTCACTTGACATGAAATTCCCCATACATATATAAACTTTTGAGATAATATTTTTGTATATTAAAGAGTTGCTCGTAATTTTAAAATCCCTTCGTATTTAAAATTTTCAATAAATTAATTTTCAACAAACTAACATTGTTTATCCGAAACCTTTTTTTTGAAAATTCTTAGTACTGATTCACATGCTTCAAGTTTACGTCATGAAGTTTTCAGCTTTAAGGAGAAAAAAAGAAAATAATTGTCATTTTCTCTTTTCCTATTCTCTCCTAAAAACTTAAGACTTGATGACTTAAAGCTGAAGCTTGTGAATCAAGCCCTAATAGCGATTGTTTTTTTTTCAATAAAGAAATAAATTTTAAAAAGTTCTAATCAAAGTTTTTTTAATTCTATTAACCTCCATTTCCAGATTTTTATGAATTCTATTAAACAAAAAATCTCTTATAAAATGATTTTCTCACAATTTGTTCAAATTACAAAAATTGTGACGAAATATTAAACACAAATAGAAAAACAAACATACATTTATTATTATTGTACATAATTTGGGTAAAAAAATTAATGTATAAAATAATAATAATAACAATAACAAAAAAACAACAACTGAAACTATTATTTATTAATATAAAACGTACAAACACACACACGTGCAAACCAAAATACTCGTAAAACATTAGGAATGAAAAAAAAAGAAAGAAATCATTTATGAATGACGAGTGAGTGTCTGCCAGATACTACTGGCACAAACACTTGCATGCACACTGCAGTTACAGTTACACACACACATGTGCACACTAACAGCGAACTTATAAAAACACATTTGTATCTACATGTGTTTCTATGAATGTTTTTAAGCGTTTTTTATTTTCATTTTTGTACTCTTTGCGCAACGAAGCAAAATGCAGGCTGCAACGACGATTGCAGTTGTTGCAGCCACACAACAATAAATGTTGCACTATGTCTACAATTTAAATTTATTATTTAGCGGATGTTTAATTGTATCTATTTAATTTTATACTTTTTTCTTTTTTTTTATTTTTTTCTATTTACTATTTTCATTGCATTTAAATTGTTGTAATTGTTGTCCGCCAGCCAGTCAGTTAGTCATACAGAAACATTTAAACACATAAACACACATTTTCATTCACTCATTCATTCTTTTATCTAACCAACCGACCGACCGGCCAACCGGCCCGGTTGGTTATTCGTATATTAAAGTCACTTTTGCGATTCTTATATTTTATTTTATTATTATTTTTTTTAAAGTTTTTCGGAAATAAAATAATTAATTCGAAGAAACAAATTAAATTGGTTGTTATTAGTTCAGTAGATTTCTTGAAAGAAAAATTAAAAAAAAAAGAAAAACAAGTCATAGTAGTAGCGCTCTATTCGTCTGTGTCGAATCTTCTACACCCTTCCCAAAATTGTGCTTTAAACAATATTTATTTTTTAGAGATGTTGTTATTTATGGCGTAGGAGCTCATTAGTTATGAATTCTAGGTCACACAAGAGTAGAGTAAATATTTTACTATTCAGAATTATAAGCAGAAATCTTTTTGAATGAATTCGCGAATAGACCGCCTTTGGCAACTTTGTGAGTCAACACGGAATTATTTTAACAAATTGGTTGAAATTTAACAATGCGCGCGATAAAATTTTTGAAACGTTTAGTTAGCGAAGCCGGTGTTCGTAATAACATAGAGGTGAAAATTCTTGTGCACGGCCGAAGGCATGGTATGCAGAGAAGCTTTAGTTAGTGATTCAGTATGATAAAATTTCGGGTTTTTAAATTCGGGAGTTTTAGTTTTAGGCTTATGAACTCAATCCTAAAAGATTTACATATCATCGGCTTAATACGCAAACCTGCTAAATCAACTATTTAAGTAAATTGACATTTTGATGCCGTGTGGCTGAGAACAGTGCTTTAAAAAACTGCAGTCAAAACCAAAAACGGTCGAACAAAAAAAAAAAAAAAAATTTGTGTTCAACTTTTCGCTTTTTGAGTTGGTTTGACATTTAATCAATCAGAAGTAAAATCAACAGTCTTGACCAATGACAAATGAAAAAACTGCAGTTTTTCTTTGACTGCAGTTTTTAAAACACTTGTAGGGAATGATACGCCTGGTCGACCATCATGTAGTTTTTCTTCAATTTGACTCTTGAAGTATGTAAAATCAACTATTTTTTTGGTTTTCCTCTCAAGCTACCAATATGAAATAAAGGGTGGTTAACTTTCAAGGGCCGATGTTGATTTTGAATAAAACACAAATTATTTTGGAAGTATTGTCATTTCTTTTTATTCTGATAATATTGGTATGGTTCAATTATATATGGAACAAAATATCGGCAAAATGATCGCTGCAACTATGGCGGCACACTTCCATCCGATGGTCTAAACTTTCGATGACGCTGAGGCATAATTAAGGTTCTGTGCCGTTAATGTGCCGAATTATCTCATCCTTTAGCTCTTGAATTGTTTCTGGCTTATCGACGTACAACGTTTCTTTCAAATAACTCCATAGAAAGAAGTAAAATGATGTCAAATCACATGATCTTGGCGGCCAATTGACATCGCCACCACGTGAGATAACACGACCATTGAATTTGTTGCGCCAAAGAGCCATTGTTTGTTTGCTGTGTGGCAAAGGAACATCCACATCCATATCTACCAATTCGGGTCATAAAAAGTTCGTGATCATCTCACAGTAATTGCCTGACCGGCCTCATTTAGGAAAAAATACGGCCCGATGATGCCGTCAGCACATAAACTGCACCAAACAGTCACTCTTTGTGGGTTCATTGGTTTTTCGACAATCACAGTTGAATTATCATTCGCCCAAATGCGGTAATTTTGCTTATTGACGAATCCACTGAGGTGAAAATTTGCCTCATCACTGAACCACGAAGTGCACGATATGAATTTTGATTTGAACGCCAATTTTCATAATAAGCCTGAATAATTTTAAGGCGTTGCTCGATTGTGTGTCTTTGCATGGCGCAAATTGAGTTAGTCCGAAATTGAGAAATGTGAAATGAAATGCAGAAAAAAACTTGACGTTTAGGTGTGGTTCACATTCAGCATCGGCCCTTAAAATGTATACACCCTTCATAAAGATTTTTTTTGGCTCTCCTGTAAAATGTGCTGAAAGGGAGTTCGCAGGTTTGCATATTAATCCGACGATATACATACCAATATTTGAAATGTTAAATTTAATTTGAAATATTTATAAAACAATATTTAATAATAAATGAACAAACTCATTAAAAGTCGTTTTCGCTATTCTCTGTATAAAAAAATTAGGGAATTAGTTAATGTTTGCTTTCGGGACTTCAATATACAAATTTTACTTTATGAATACTAGTTATTTAAACGTTTAACCTCAGCTGCATTAAAATCCATAACTATTTAATAAAATGTTTGTATACTAATTTCTTATCTTTATAAAAAGTAAGAAGGGAAACCTAAAATGCGTTACCTTTATTTTTTTTAATTCAGAATGTTCAGTCAGAACAAGAATATAAAAAAAGAAAAAAAAATATAAAACAAAAATGTAAAAGTGGTTTTACACATTATACAGTCTCGCTTACGATAAAATTAATTTATTGTTAAATGTAAGCATTAACTTACGATACAATCTTACGCCCTATATTTATTAACGGCCTAATTTATAAAAAATAAAACAGGTTAATAAAGAGTTTATAAATTGGATTTCCATACAAAATCTGTTTCATAAACCCTTTATTAATATGTTTTATTTTTTATAAATAAGGCAGTAAATTATTAACTATTTTTTTATTTTGACAATTGTAAAATATCAGTAGGTCCGTAAAATTTTAATTTTAGCTATAAAAAATTTTTTGAGAAAATGTCGCTTACGATAATTTGGCACTTAGGGCACGATATGGCAGCTTTAATTTTCCTGTGTCCGGACAACATGGGTTAAATCCACTTTTATACATTCAATGTTAATTAATTACTTTTAACGTTCAGATATCATCACCTAAAATTTGGTTTAATTCTACTTTAATATATTTTTATGTATGTATTTATGTATTTAATTTTTCTTTTATATTTATTATATACAAATTCATATTTTATTTACTTTTATTTATTTTCGTTGTTTTTTTTCCTTTTTTTGTTTTTTTTTTTGTAGGTATCATTAAAATAATTTAAGTATAAAATATTAAAGGCAACAGCTCACTGTGTTTTCTTATAATACTTATACAGTTGCATAAAAAATACATACAAACGTATACACACACACACATTTAAATGCTATATATATGTATATAAATATACAATGTAAAATCTACTGGTTGGCCTGTTATTCTTTTGGTCTATACCCAACAAACATGGAGGTTTGATTTCAAATTGATAATGATTTGAAATCAAACGTTTTCTCAAACGACAAACGTTTGATAATGATTTGAAAATCATTTGAACATCATAGCATTCTCAACAATATATTTTTGAGTTAATACGATTTTGTTGATCAAGGGCGATATGTGTATTTAAAACAAAAACAAATTGTTTTTTTGAATTGTTGTTTTAAACGAAAATTTTTTCTTTTAGCTTAAACAACAGAAAAAAAGATTCTTCATAAGTATCAAACTGCCTAAAAGTGTCTTGCAACTGTATGAACATTGTAAGCTCATTTTCATTTAGCAGAGTGTAAAATATTGTAAGATCTGACCACCGTCTGTACGAAGCTTAAATCTTGAACGCACACAGCGAAGAGCTTGATCGTTTACACAAATTTTTCTGGTTAATACTTTTTGTAGCGTGATGTGTAAGTTGTAACATATTTTATCTTTTATTTTTCAGAACATTTTATGATGCTGTGGTTTTACCATCATTTATTTCCCCCTCAGCTAAAAGTCAGCACTGACGAAAGTGGAGCCAGAATATATTTTATCTTCTAGTTACATGTGTTATTTCAGCTAGCGTTTGGTTAGCAACCAATTAAATTATATGTACAGAAATTGTAACTATTATAAGACACCAGTAGAATGTACATATGTATTCCGGTAGTGAATAGAATCATTCCTAAGTATATATACATATTTATACCTTTAATGTTAACCAAAGTTTGAATTAGCATAGAAGTATGTGAAATATTTAGGGAATAGAACTATTGCAAAAAAACTTTATAAATTGAAATTTGATTGTTTCCATTGAACACATTCGAAAAATAAAAGTGGTAAATGTAATAATTATAAAAAGAAATAATTCTCCTTATTCATAAAAACTAAAACAGGTTTATAAAATGTTTTTAAAACGAATTTTATATGAAAATTTGTTTAATAAATTACATATACTGAATTCAAATTAAAAAGAGAAATAAATCTAACATAAATAAAATAATTTTCTATAAAGTAGTTTTTTTTTATCTAATAACGGGGGTTAAATTTCAATTACTTCTTTAATCGAATCAATTAAAGATTTAATAGATAAAAATCACAAAAACAATTAAATTTTTAATTGTATTAACTATCAAATTTAATTGAAAATGAAAAGAAAAACAATTATTTGTTTAATTAGGTCAATTAACGAATTTTGTTAAAAAAAATTTTAAACTCAATTATTTGATTAATTGTGCCAATTAATAGATTTGTTAAAATTTTTATAAAAAAACAATTATCGTTTTAATTTATTTAATTAAAAACTTGTTTAAAGTTTATGTTTAATTTCAATTAAACCTATTAATTGAAACTCAACAGCAAGAAAAGCTCAAACTTACAAATGTGTTAATTGATATGATCAATTTGTTTGCAGGCGGGAAATCAGTAAATAATTTAACTAATAGTACAAATTTCTAACAAATACGTTAATTGAAGTTGGTTTTTAATTTTTTCTGTGGGGGACATTATTTTCAAAATAAAAAATCCCTTTATTTTCAACTTGCTTTCAAACGTAATTCTCAAATGTTTTTTAAATGTGGAACATACATAAAAATATTTTATTTTTATAATTTAAATTCATTATTTATTTAAATAAACTGCAAGATTAAAATTCGGCAGCATAGACAAAAGACGAAATTGGCTCCCTTTTGTTTTGAGGATTGTAGCACCGCGGTCATACAACAAACTTATAATTTCCGAACTTTTCCGTTTTTTTTTAATTCGTTTTCTTAATCATTGTAATTAATTACTCACAAATAATTTTTCACAAGAAATAAATCGTTCACTTGTAAAACACATTTTAGCACGAAGTAAAAATTTAGCTTTAATCGTCATTTTTAATGTTTAAATTTTTGACCTCTAATCGATACAACATATAATGCCAAATGTTATTTTCAAATCATTATCAATTTGAATTTAAATGTTAAAATCAAACATTTGAAAAATGTTTGAGAATTGTGTTTAAAGTCCAATGATAAATTCATTTCATATCAAAGGTTTGACTTCGTGTTTGTTGGGTACTGAATTTGTGGGGATATATCTGTGTGTGTGTGTGTGCGAGTGCGCCTTAGTGTGAGTGTTTGATTGTGCTACCATTAAATAAAGTTTTATTGCTAACTTTTAATGAAAAATTATAAACGCACTGTTCAACACTGTGCATTCTTTGGTTTCCTGTTTGTATCAGTGTCTTAATTACCCTACAGCATGTATTTATAAATTGTATTTCCATTTGATTTTTAAATTTCAGAGTGCAACATTTTTGAAGTATCAAAAAAAAAAAAAAAAACATGATATTGATTAATTCATGTTTTATTGCCTTTTCCTACATTTTCCATAAATTATCGATGTGGAATACAGCTGAAAAATGTGAAAAAAACATTTTCTAGTATTATAATGTTCTGAAGAATTTTTAACTTTATAATAAGAAATATTTTCTCTGAAGATTAAGTTACTGAATTTTCCACAGTTTGACAACTATGGGCCAAAAATGGTAAAAATAAAAGATATAAAAAGTTAATCTTTTCTTAATTTTTGCAATTTGGGGGGGGGGGGGGGGGGGTAATGCAATTTTTTGGTTTAGTTTGTTTTAAACTTTTTTTTCTAGGGTTATAGCAACAGTTAAGTTGAAGACAGGAAAATTAAATTCCAATTGGTTTCCGAGATATAACCGTGAGAAGCAGTCCATGTTTTTCGGAAAAATCAAGTCCATAAATGCTGAACAACAGCTTACTTAAGGGTTACACGATCATGTTTTGCCTTTAAATTTTTTATACAATTATACTTTTTTACTAAAAAACTCTTACATTAAATTGAAACGAACTTTCTTTTGAAATTCTCCCTTCAAACATTTTTGAAATTTTTCGGCGATTGATAGTTTGGCGATGATTACGCGATCCTATTCAGGGAATACGAATCGCTAACCATCGCCTACGCCTTACAACTAGGCGTTGAATATGCGTGCGCACACAAGTAGCGGCAATCATCAGTGTTTTTTCTAACTTTCGATAGAATTTTTTTTCTTGTTGTTTTGTTAAGGTAACGGGAAAATAAATATTTGATTTCAAGGGCAATTAGCAAAATTGTCACTCCAGTTGAACAATTGATTTGTGAAAGGTGTTTTATTGAAATTCATATAAATAATATAACAATTTCCATCGCCGAATCTTCGCCCGCGAATCGGTGGCAAGTTGTCTAACATCACCGCGATGAATCGCGTGGAAGCTAAATGCGATGCTCTGGTGAATCGCGAAAACGTTCGCATGTGTCAACCACCCGATTCGCGTGGACATCGCGTACTCTCCGTGGGGTTCAATGGAATTCATTGGGTTCGAAGTTGTTCATCAGTGCTTAACTGAGGTGCTAAGGGAGTCATTAGCCTCCGGTGAGTAAAAGCTCCTGGTTGACTATTGGTAAGGTCACCAAGGTTATATGCTTCTTGCGAAAATGCTTTCTAACTTTCAGTCGCACCTAGGGTGATGGCCAATTAAGGACTAATCTTTGCCCTGCGGTAAAGTTCGGGTCGTGAAGGGATCCCTACACGCAGAGAAAAAACATGGTTGTAGTATGGTTAAAAAAAACATATTATGGTCCCTGCAATGGCAACAAACAAACTTTTGTTGTTTTAAACAAAACTTTTATCACGATGGATAATATTTTGTTTCTATTTAACAATAAAGTGTTTACCTACCATGAAACTTCATATATGGTTGAATTCAACAATACATTGTTTTAATAAAATAAAGCTACAACAATACACTTAAACATATTATATTATCATATTATTATCACGGCAACCATATTATGGTTAAATTCATCCACCTAAAAGCTATAACCATATTATGGTTGCTTCCGACCATGTTATGGTTAATTTTTAATAACAATAATATGTTTGAAATTATAATATTTAAAACATTGTATGTTAAACTTTAAATTTTAAATAATATGTTTAAAAAGCAACAACATTCTGGTCGTTTGCATTTTACTTGGTTTGCTTAAAATTCTCATTCATTTTATTTTAATTATTGATTAAAACACATTAATTTCCATAGAATAAAATAGTAGAAAAGAAAAAATGGTAATGAAGGTCGTCACAGGTTGTAATATGAATGAAAAAGTGGAACATAACACCTATCAGGAATAAAAAATTAAATAAAATTATAATTTGACACTAGAAACAAATAAAAAAAATTGATGATATAAGTAACTATAATATGATTAAGATTGACTATATTATTGTTAATTCTGACTATAATATGGTTACTTTTGTCAAAATTCAGGGACATTTTGACCATATTATGGTAAACTTAAAAAATAATATTGTTAGTTTTGATCATTATTATGGTTGATATTAACCAAAATATGGTTAATTATGACCATATTATGGTTGATTTCGGGAACATTTTTGTTGATTTTAACCATACCATGGTTATAGTTAAACATAACATGGTAAGCTGCAAACATAAAAGATGTTAAAATCCAAACATAGTACGTTGCTCTTATAATATGGTTACCTCCAACCATATTTTTTTTCTACGTGTAGGTACTGTTGCAATTCGACAGAAGCTACTGGGATTACGAAAAAATGCAGTTTATGTTAGAAAGCTCAGTCTTCTAAACAAGGGGTGGTTGTATCATTTTTAGAGGACTATAAACTCGAATTGATACCTGTGTGTGCAAATGATCCTCACTCACACCGGGGCGTTTGATAAGCGCTTAATACTGCGCTTACAGCATGCATTTAAACAAAATAAATAAATATTAGCACACCAAGTAGTTCAGATTTATTTAGTTTAATAATTACGTCTTAAGTAAAAAGTTATAATGAACTAAAACCCCTCTGGTCATTATTGGTCACCCTTGGTTGTTTTCCAACATTAGCATCATGTTGCTCTTGGAGATGAGTAAAATACTATTGTTAATTTAAGACAAAACATAATTGTCATATTTAACCATAACATGTATAGAGGCAATCATTATATGGCTGTGACTTCATGATGGAAGACTATTTTAACCATAATATGGTTGCCGATAAAAATTATATGATCAAATTGATTACATAATTTGATCATATATAAATAGTTTGTAATGTAATAAAAATATTTTTGTATTTGAAGCACAGCCGCAAATAACGTTGTAAGCAGTGCTGCCACAACCAATACAATTTTTACAACCAAAATTTTTGAAAAAGTTACCAAATGTTAAAACAATATAACCAAATTTAAAATGCCATTTATAAATTGAGAAAATCATTAAAATTTATTTCAAGTTGTATTGTAATACGAAGGTTTTTGGCACTTTATAGTAAAATAATAATTATAAATCAAGAAAACAAAACAAGAAATGTAATTATTTTACAAAATTTAAAAAATAACGAGAAACTTAATTAAAAGAGTTAAACCCGTAAAATTTCCATACAAAATTCAGTATATAGAGAGTTAATAAATTGAATATTTTTTAATATGCCAGATATAAATAACAAAAATGGCAAATTGTTTTTCGATTTTTATATTATGGCGAATATAAACAAATTCGCCTTGTGTAACGTACCTTCAAAAAGTTTTTTTTACCAAATAATTATCTTAAAAACCATTAAATAAAAATACATACCGACTAGTTATAATAAACAGTAAAATTTAAAATTTCTTGAAACTTACAGCCATCTCTTAAAGAAAATTTCATAATTTTGAAAAATCTTTAAAATTCCTATATGTAATTTCAAATAAGTATTAATTTAAATATACATCTGGAAATAACCTAAATTAAGGACATTAAAATTATTTTCAAGTTTTTAGAGACATTCAAACGTCTTTTGTGTAATTTTCTGAAAACGATTCCGCGTGATTTTATGCACTTCCCACTTTAAGTACTACTTATCTTTACTACTCTTAAAATAAAGAACAACTACGCTCAATTAAAAAAAAAAATAATAATTTAAAATCTCTTGATTAAAACTTCATTTGTTTTCGATTCCAGAACATGGCGTTTTTAATATAAAAATCACAAATGGCAATATTTTCTTAGCAAAAATCTTAAAAAAATTATTTCGTTTCTGTTTTGAAAGGAACTTTTTATTTTCAATAAATTATAAAAAACTTCCGTTCATTGGTAGCAAATATTGAAAAAATTGTAGAACACAGTACAAATTAGTTGAGCTCGTAAATAATTGTATCAAGAAAACATTTTCGTTCGTATTAATATTTTCGAAAAAAAGTAACCGAAATAAAAAAAATATTCACATCTCCACATTGGAAAAAAATATATAACCAATTTTGGTTAGAAATAACCAAAAACGGCAGCTCTGGTTGTAAGTGACAAAATAATCATTTTTCAAGAGAGCAAAACAACGATTTTAAGCTGGATAACTTAATTAAAAATAGAAACTGGGAATTATTTCCTTTCATAGGTTACTTTATTATATTCAACATTTTTTTTTATTTTTTCGAATTTATTCTTTGAGCTAAATTTCAGTTATGTATTTTATAGAGCTTTTTTATAATAGTCATATTCCTTTAATTTTTAGGAATGACATTATACACTATCAGACTATTATATTGTATCTTCTTGTTACATTTTACCTTAGTTATCTTTTGGATAGCATTGAAGTATATTGTATGTACAGAAAAATTTACAATTATTAGACACCAGCAGAATGTAATGCATTTTCTGGCCCGCTACGGCCTTCTGCTGGTGTCTAATAACTGTAAATTTTTCCACTGCGCTAGATCTAAACAGATTTAAACAAGTAAAAAAACAAAATAACTTGCTCTCTATAGTTAATATGTCTGTGCCGCTGTTCGAAAATAAACACTAAATATCGCTCCTTAGTGTTCGGGTCGGTAGATTTGTGGAACACACAAACGCTTATAGTGTTTGTGTAGAAAATCATTAAACAAATAATACTGTTCTTATCCAACTCCACAAAAGATGAGAACATTTAATTCCGTTCGTTTTTTTTAAACCCCAAACTTCATTGTATTCGGTTCGGCTCATTAGTGTTCGTCCCTTTTGGATGGTAAAAAACCAACAATTTTTTACAAAACCAAAATACACATACGAAAAAAAACAAAAAGCCTGCAAAATAAACATATACAAATACACACACAAGGTGTTCGTGCTTCTTTATCAATGTAAAAAAAAACATTATAGAACATTAAAATGTAATGTTTGTCTACAGTGTTACTACAATTGTTCTGTTTTATAACGCACAGAACAGAACACTATATAATGTTCGGCTCTTTCTTAAAAATAATTACGAACTGGGTTGTGTTCGTCTACACAATCACAAAAAAAAAATGATATCGTTTTTGGGTGTGTGAGCCGAACATTAAATAATGTTCTGTTTGTTTTCGAACACTGGTCTGTCCTACTTTTGCTTAAAAAGTCAGGGCGCAATACAGAATGCGATGCAAAAGTCAATGCGATTAGAAAATATATAAATGCGAACAATTGCTAATCTCTGTTACGATGTTTGCAAATTGTTTTGTTTTTTTTTAATTTTATATTTGACAGTTACATATTTGTTAGTTTTTGGGCAGTGTTGCCCTGATTTGAAAATATATTCGAATGCGAATACGAAATTCTTATACAAGGCGAATTCAACTACAGGTGGTGTCGATACTACAACAATCCAAAAACAACATAGGGTTTTTTGCATTGCATTGTTCGAAATGTCAACTATTCATAACAAATAGATTGCGTTTCAACACGATCCGCCTTGTTCCTATAGAATATCAACTTTCTTTCGCATTGCATTAAATTTCGCATCGCAATACAGAATAAGCCTCCATTATTACTGGCGTTATTATTCAAATAACAATTTAATCGATCGGACGGGCTTGAAAGTTGGAAAGAAAGTAAATCTAAAATTAAAAAAAAATTACATCGAAATGAATTAAAATAAAAATTTTTTTTGTTTCGTATTAAATTTAACGATTTTATTTTGCTTTTTGGAAATTCCAATTTTCATTTCATGGTAGAGTCTGTATAAGTCGTTAATTCTTTTCAAATTTCTTTATAATTTTTGAATTTTTTGTTGGTTCTTTTTTTTTTAGTAAATAAATGGGTGTGTGTGTGTGTGAGTGTTTGTGTGTGTCGTTACTTCATTTTTTCTTCGTGTAGACGTCACACCATTGACTTCTTTATATCATCTTAATATCTTACGAAAAACTACACTTCTTTTGATTCCTTCTACTGGTGTCGACGACTTTGTGGCTTTTGCTTGATTTATAGAACTTTGTTCGATCGTGGAGTGTAATAAATACATGTGTGTGTGTGTGTGTGTGTGGGTGGGTGTTTCGTTTAAAATTTAAAGGTATGCCAGCGTATGTGTTTTGAGTATCTGCGGTAGTGCCAGTAAACGAAAATCGTCTACAATCTACTGTTTCCCTGATGAAGTATGTAAGTCAACACTTTGGAGTGGGCTGTTTGGGGCCAGTGTTGTTGCATTACATTTAAATACTTTGTTGTAAGTTTATGTGCGCGTTCTATTTTTTTCTTAGCCATTTAAATTATTTTCTTTTGCGACTTATTTCGCTTCATTTTTGCACATATTTTACTTATTTTTTGTTTTTGTTTTTGTAAATATAAAATATATATTAAACAATATAAATTTTATTCCATATTTTAAACTTTTACAAATAATTGTAAAGTACTTTGAGTGGCAACAGTGTGTGCGAGTGTTGCTGTTGGGTGGGAGAGTCAAAGTCAATGAAAGTTGAGGGAGAGTTTGTTGTATGTATTTATGTGTAGTGGTGGTTATCGTTTGTGTTTATCCTGTCGCTGCTTTTGCCACTGACAAAGTTGTTGCTGTTGTTCCTGTTGTCTTTATAATTTTATTCGACAAATACCAACATACTTACACACATTAATAAATGAGTACGTATGCAAGTGAATACCCAAAAAACAAGCTGAACTGATTTTGAATCCAGAATAATTTAAAATTAATCCGAATTTTTTTTTTAAATCTCAGAAAAAGGATTACAATTTTCTTAAATAAGAAATTTAATTATTAAAAGTAAAGACCGGTTTGCACTAAACTACAAGTCTTAAGTACTTGGACTTGTTATAAGTTCAGGGTTGTATTTTCCTCAAGATACTTAAGACTTGTATTGAACCCTATAAAAACTTCGCTTACTTTTTAAAAATGAATAGCTTCTTTCATTCATTATTTAGTAGCTTTTTTCTATAATTACTTTTTTCTGGATGTGTTTAGGTAAAAAAATAATGACTTACTTTTGAATGCGTTCATTTTGGGACATCCCTTGTAAAATTTAATGCTTCTTTCAGTAAAATTGTAAGTAGTGCTTTTATGCTTTTTTTGATTACTCAACATATTGTTTTGTAGGCAAAGTTTTTACAACCTTAAGGAACTTAAATTAAATAAATTTTTTTAAAGAATCGCAATCGGGAAACACGTCCATCCATGCGTGAAGGAATTAACGCTCGGACCATTTTCGTAACGTCTCCCTAATGTGACCCACAGGGACGTCGAAGAAAGGCTCGGGGCCTGTAAATGGATGATGAGCGCCCCTGTATGCCAAGCAATCAGCCCTTTCGTTGCCCGCATGGCCCTTATGGCCGGGAACCCAAAACCAACTCAAGTAATTGTGTGTCCCTATCTCATTCCGAGACGTCAAACAGTCCATGACTAGCCTGGACTTCTTCTCCAAAAGAAGAAAGTTCCCTAAGAGCGGCTTGGATATCCGACAATCTCAACCCTCTTGCCCTCCTCCTGAGACATTCCCCAGCGCATATCAGAATGGCGTAGATTTCCGCCTGGGCCCATGATGCTCGCACCAGTATCACCATTTACCTGCTTCGAACCGTCCACCCATTGATCCCTATCAGGTATAAGGACATTAAAATTCCTATTCAAAACCAGACTCGGCAGCATATGATCACCCACCACACTTGATGGATCATTCCTAATATTATCCAGGATCCGCATGTGACCCAACAAGTCACCAGCCTTATATTCAGCAGCGCGCGGCATCCTGATAGCACCCCTTCTTGCTTCCTTCCTTATAGAAATGCGCAATGGAGGAATGTGCAGGATAGCTCCTAAAGCCAGAGTGGTGCAGGTCCTAATGGCACCCGTCATCGATACGCAGATCAAGCGGTAGACCTTATCGATTATCACTCTAGCTTTGACCTGTTTGGTCTTAGTCCACCACGCAGGGCGGCGTAGGATAATATTGGTCTAATAATCGAAGCTAAAGACCAGTGCACCATCCTAGGTTTCAGCCCCATGCTTTTCTGAAGAGTTTGTGGCAGGCATATAATGCGCTTGTTGCCCTTCTGGTGACATGGGCTAACTGAGCGTTCTAGTTAAGGAACCTATCCAGATTTATCCTCAAGTATTTCACCTCATTAGAGAATCCAAACCGTCAAGGGTCGGTTCTTTAAGTCTCAGAACTCTACGCCTGGTGCATATAGGAAACTTTATAAACTATTTAGAGACAAATTGTTTTAGTTTAAAATCGGATAAAAGTTTTAATCAAGTTTATTAATAAACGTCGAAATTTTAAAAAAAGTATAATTTAAAAATAAGGATTTTTTTGTATTGAAAAATTAATTTAGTATCATCCTAATCTCGGAGGGTATTCTCAAACGTATTTCTAACTGAAGTTGTGTTTCCAGCATCGAAATAAGGCAACGCAGCTGATGTTAATTTTTTATCTTTTAACATCAGCCTCGTTGCTGATTTCGCTTCTAGAAACACGACTTCAGTTATCATCCGTAATCGCCCCACAAATTTATTTTTAACTCAAGAATATGATATTATGTTAAAATGTCCCTCCCAAAAAATGGAAAATTAATTTCAGATTATGGATATCAGTTAGTTATTCCATGTGTTTCTCGACTCCAATTAAAAAATATATTTTTAATTTGAACTGATTATAAGCGAAATGTAAATTTAATTTATTTAATTTTCATCTTTATTTTATCTCTAATCGGGTATAAGTCGCAATCTAATCAGTTCTGAAACTTCAAAAGTGATAAATATTAAAAAATAACAACAAATAAATTAAATGATTTGAATTAATATGGAAATTTCGGCAAAATATAATTGAAAAACATTCTCAAGTTGAAAAAACTTATTTTCTCAACATCAAAAAATGTCTTTCAGTTATCTCAAACGTAATTCTAGTGTGAATCGAATAGATGTTGGTGTGGAACATAAATGCATGCATCTTGTTTTTTGGCACCAAGAGTTGAAACTAACTTGAGAATTATTGTAAAACGTATGAAAACGATTTGAATAAATAAATCGCAAAATTCTATCTTACATGTAGTTGTTTCTTTTATGTGGAGAAATTTAAAGTAAATCGAAAATAATCTGATAATAAAATAAAATGGAGCAAACCCAATATGAATCTATGTATCACACACGTGCAGAACGTACATATCCACAGATTGCCCCGTCACTGTGGAAGTGCCTAAAAAATAACAAATCAGCTGGCTGTGTTGGGATATTGACCCACTATTATGTGGCAAAACCATAAAGCCTATCTAAAAGGATATCTGGACTAAATCTAAAAATACCAAGCGAACTAATCATCGTTAAGCTGCCAAAAGAAGGCAATGGATATAACATTGTTAAGAATCATTATTAATGTTATCGGCCATATTATCTCAAACCGAATATCGTACAAGCCGCCACCCGAATTAAGAGCGGAGCAAGTAGGATGTCGACCACAGAAATCATGCACAGTCCAAGTGAAGAGTCTAAAAGGCCGTCCCCATTGTATCAAATATTGATCGATTTCGATACACTTTCGCACAAACTTATATAAGCCACACTGAAAATATGAAGGCGTTCCTGAGAAGCCAGTTAAAATCATCAAAGCTCTATAGTTTCAGGGAAACAAACTTAGCCGCAGAACCCCAGTACGTAAAGCCGTAAGGCAAGTATGCATTCTTTCTCCAATGCACTTCGATAGTGTTCGGAACATAGACATGAGCGAAGACCTTGCAACAAAACGTGGAATAACGAGGAGGCTTGGTATTCGTCTGAAAGATATAGATTTAGATGAACACTATTGTCAAAAATAACTGGGCAGAGTTGTACAAGCGGCAGTCAGGGCAGAAATAAGAATAAATGCAGGAAAATCGAGATAATAAACACTGATTAATCCAGGACCAGGAAATCGCCGATAATGCCATACAGGACGTGGAAAAGTTTTGGTACTTAGGCAGCATCTTAACAAACTCAGGTGACTCATCAATGGATATTGTACACCCCATTAAGTTTACAAAGTAAGCCGTTCGACGACTGACAAACCATTGGAAATCAAACTCACTATCAACGAATGTCAATATTACAAGCAACACTGCTACATGGCTTTGAGACCTGGGATATTTAATATTTTTCCATGCGAAAGCTAATGCCAACTTGGGACTTCCTATCACCTTCTCAAATTTTTTTGAAAATGAAGCAATATTGGCAATAAAAATAAAAGATGGCGCTGTCAATCTGCGTTATGAAATGTCAAAAATTTTAAAATTGGAAAATGAAATAAATAGTGATCATTTGCGAAACGAAAAATAAAAAGATGCGTAAGGCCCAAATGCATTTAAGAGTTCCAATCAATAGATATGCTACCATTTCCTTTCACATCACAATAGAGAGAAGTCCCTCTGCAATGGCGCACTACGCTACCTAAATTCTGCACAGGTCTTTATTTATGTATGCTTACGTAGCAATGGAAAATATTCTGGACCAACACAATCTTAAAGACTGTGTTATGGGTACGGACAAATCAAATATGTACCTATTGAGCGGGAAATTTAAAGACGTAAATGGAACTGGATTAGGCATACGCTACGAAAGCCCCCAAGCGATACAGTCCGAAAAGCATTAGATTGAAGTCGACAAGGTAGTCGCCGAAGAGTAAGGCCCACTCACACCTGGAGGAGACAGATCGACAGAAGTTCTAGAAGAAGTTGCTAAGATGAGGAAACTCTGCAGTTAATTTAAGAATAAATCAATGGATAAATTAAACAGGAGACCATTTGTCGAGGCCTAATACTCCTTAAAGGATCGAAGGGAGCGAATAATATTTGTAAAAATATATAAAACTTTTTTTGCCTTCATATTTATATGGCAAAACAAATAGAATTCAAATTGAGAATAAATAATTCGTCAAACATTTTATTTCTACCAAATCAACATCAAACTTAACCCTCAAACAGCTGACTTTTACCTATTTCGGCGGACTGGTTTACATTTGTAACCCCATATGTAATGTACGAATATGCGTTGAAAGATGAAGTAATAGAATGTTAAAGTTGTGTTTTAAAGCTCAGAGAAAACACGTGTATCGTTCTTAAAGTGAATAAAAAAAAAAATAATAAGAAAAATGTCAAAACGTGCTCGAAAAGTTGGTGAGCCATCAGTTTTTGATCTGCAACGAGGAGCCTGAAGTGGCCCAGCAATGTTAAGCAACGCAGGTATGTTTTCGATGTTTTTGTGTAGACACTTTGTCATTAATGTTTTTATTTATTCAGTTGTACAGTAATAAAGTATTGCCTTGTGGCGGTAGCTTTATTCGGTATAACCGGTACGGCAAGATCGATAAACGAGCAAGCGGAAATCGCGTTGGTGGCCATTAGCTATGTTTTTCATTGTCAGCATTGGCTGCATACGTGTTGTATTCTGAAATGCATGATACCATCAATTCTCGTCGTAGCTTCCTCATTGCAATGGCGAACGATATGGCCACTCCGAACAGCAGACGTTGAGCACAGTTAACCACGCCAATCGTAGGCCTCATGTTCGGAATGCGATGCTGGACATGCTGCACATTAGGATCCTTTTATCGGATCAGTAACAGCCTCAATTGCAAGCGAATTCAGGAATATCGGGCCTCAAATGAAAGTGTGTCTTCTGCGCATTGGAGAAAAGGTTGTTCTCTTTGCAGTAAGAAGGTATGTGATGTGATACGCACTGTGTCACGATTACAAAGTGCCCTGATTGTCATAATTATTTCTATTTTTCTCTAATTATGCATAATTTCGGTATCTTTCTAATTTAACTTTGAATAAAACTTGAATCTTCTTAAAAGAAGCACTGGTGCTCTAACTATTTTATTTTTTATATTTAAAATGTAAACCAGTCAGTCCGTTCAGTAAGTAGTTTTGAAAAACTGGTAAAATGAGGAACCGAAACATGTTTCACCACTTCCATATTCTTGTATTCGATTTAGAAGTGAATTTGTAGTTCTCTTATGAAGTTTAAAGAAATTCGGACAATTCTTATAAAAAGAAAAAAACGTTCCAAAGTCGGAAAGTTTACATTTGTAAACTGTCAGCTGTTTGAGGGTTAAATTTAAAGTTAATTCAAATCGACATAAAGGTTCAAAATTGTTACAGTGCTTGTGCTTATATCAAAGCATAAATAAAATCATTATTCTTCATATTCTCAAATTTCTGTTCGCTGGGTAATAATAAATGCGTGTAAATTAAAGTGTGTGTGTGTGTTTGGAGTATTAAAAAAGTATGACTTTATATAATTTATGTTTATTTATTTTTTATATATATTTTTCTTGTTCTTCCTCGAGTTCTGTTCGAAATTTCTGTTTTGCTTACATTATTATTACGATTTTCTATTTATATTTTAATAATAAATATAATCATTTAAACAACAGTCATCGTCGTCGTTGTCGTCTTTTGTTGTATTGTACGTCGAGGGTGATTTGTTAAATATTCCTGTAACCGAATGAATGTATGGATTTTAATCGGGGTGGATTTTTAATTTATGCATTCAAATTTTTTTTCAACATTTTTATGTTATTTTTTTATATTAATTATTTATAAATTTTTGTTATAAAATATTGTTGTGTGTGTACACTTACATACATACATACGTACAAACATACATTCATACAAAAAGAATATTTGGATTTAATGTTAAGTCTGTTTGCCGAAGAAGGCTTCAGAAAAAAAATATTGAAAAAATAAAAATAAAATAAATAATGACATTTTGGTGGTGGATTACTTTAATTATTATTCGTATATTGACCAACAATGTTAAAAATTTCAACAGATTTTACAGTGGTGAGAAATATTTTATATCATGCCAGAAGTTGTATTTATAATTAAAGTTGATTAAATAAAAGGCATTTGATATTTTTTTTAAAAAGGGAATGCTTAATCGTAAATTCGATCAAGTTTCGTTTGAACTTTCATCTACTTTGTATTTAAAAAAAAAAACAAAGAGAAATGTTTTAAAAAATTAAAATTAGAAAAAATTTTACTTTTATTTTCCCACAGTTCTGATTCATCTTTTTTTTACTAAAAATAAATTATTATACAAATTTTCATATTATTCGAATGTGTATTCTAAGTCAAATTACAATCCTCAAAAGCTTTTATACTTTAATAGTCTTATTCCTTCAATATTTTACAGGAATATTTTGTATGAACTATCAGAATTTTTGCTTTGTATATTTCTGTTAGACACAAAGAATGCTGACGAAGGTCGTAGCGGGCCAGAAAATGCATTACATTCTGCTGGTATCTAATAGTTGTATTAATTTTCTTTACAATTAACTTCATTGCTAGCCAAAGGATAGCTAAAGTAAGCCTCGTAACAGAAATATACAAAACAAAAATTCTGATAGTGCATACAAAATATTCCTGTAAAATATTGAAGTTTAAGACTATTAAAGTATAAAAGCTTTTGAGGATTGTAATTTGACTTAGAATACACATTCGAATAATATGAAAATTTGTATAATAAATTTTACTCAACATGAGAAATAAATTCCCAGATTCTATTTGAAAAATAAATTATATGAAAATTTGGATTTTCTTTGAAAATATTGAAGATATTGAAGCTTTTTCTTGTATAAAAATCATAGATTATTTTTCATTGTAAATCTCTTAGTTTTAGTGAAAATCTTGATTTGTATTAAAAATCTTGAGTTTAGTAAAAATCTTTTTGTTTCTTAGTGAAAATTTTGATTTTTAATTGAATATTTAGATTTTTTAGTGGAAATTCTTGATTTAAAGTGAAAATCTAAATTTCTAATGAAAATCTTGATTTGTAGTGAACACTTTGATTTTAAGTGAAAATCTTTATTTGTAGTGAACATTTTGATATTAAGTGTAGTAAATCTTGATTTTTAATGAATTTTTTGATTTTTAGTGAAAATCTTAGTTTTTAAGGAAATTCTTTATTTTATAGTGAAATTCCTGATTTTTAGTGAAAATCTTGATTTGTAGTAAAAACTTTAATTTGAAATGAAAATTTTCTTTGTGAAAATTTTGATTTTAGTGAACATTATAATTTATATTTAAATTTTTTAATTTTAAGTGAAATTCTTGATTTTAAGTGTAAATCTTGATTTTAGTGAAATTATTGATTTAAATTGTAAATCTTGATTTTTAGTGAAATTCTTGATTTTTAGCCAAAATCTTTTTAGTGAAAACTTTAGTTTTTAGTCAAAATTTTGATTTTATCAAAATAATTTTCGTGGGAATACAAAATTTAATTT
Organism: Pollenia labialis; assembly: GCA_949318255.1. Lineage (NCBI taxonomy): Eukaryota > Metazoa > Arthropoda > Insecta > Diptera > Polleniidae > Pollenia > Pollenia labialis. Next base: position 157,110,062 of record OX439140.1, read on the forward strand.
AAATGATTTTGTTATTCGTTCTCAATTCCCAATTTTTATTATTTGATAAAAACACTGAAATTTATTGTTGATAAGCTATTCATATGCGCATTTCACTGGTTGCTTAGGCCAGATCATCAGGAAACTTCATCCATAAAGATTTTAGAAAAAACTAAAGATATTAAACCAAATAAAACTGTTAAGTGTATAAGAATTACAGAAACAGTTCTATTTTGCTTTTTAAATAAAGCGAGTTGTTTTAGTTTTTATTTTGTTTTTTCTTAACCTACTTACAACTACAATTAATGTTGGAAGAATTCCAATCAATTGTAGTGGGGAATGTAAGGAGAGAAAAACTCACAGTTTATTGTTGATGATTTTGTTTAAACTTTGATATTGTTACAAATAGAACTGTTTCTGTAATTCTTATACACTTAACAGTTTTATTTGGTTTAATATTTTTAGTTTTTCTAAAAACTTTATGGATGAAGTTTCCTGATGATCTGGCCTAAGCAACCAGTGAAATGCGCATAGGAATAGCTTATCCCATCAACAATAAATTTCAGTGTTTTTATCAAATAATAAAAATTGGGAATTGAGAACGAATAACAAAATCATTTTGATTTTTAGCTAAAATCTTGATGTTTCATTTCTTGATTTTTTTAGTGGATATCTTGATTTTAAGTGAAAATTTAGATTTTTAGTGATATTCTGGAATTTTAGTGAACATTTTGATGTTAAGTGACATTCTTGATTTCTAGTGAAAATCTTTATTTTTAGTGAAAACTTTGGTTTTTAGTCCAAATTTTGATTTTTAGTGAATATCTTGATTTTTAATAAAATTCTTGATTTTTAGTGAAAATTTTGAATTTGAGTGAAAATCTGGAATTTAAGTGAAAATCTTGATTTTTAGTAAAAATTATGGTTTTTAGTGAAAATCTTAGTTTTTTGTGAAATTCTTCATTTTTAGTGAATGTTTTGATTTTTAGTCAAAACTTTGATTTTAGTGATAATCTTGATTTTAAGAGAAATTCTTGATTTTACGTAAAATTCTTGATTTTTAGTAAAAATCTTGATTTTTTTTGTGAAATTCTTGATTTTTAGTGAATGTTTTGATTTAGACAAAACTTTGATTTTAGTGATAATCTTGATTTTTAGTCAAAACTTTGATTTTTAGTGATAATCTTGATTTTTAGTGAAATTTTTGATTTTTAGTGTAAATCTTGATTTTAAGAGAAATTCTTGATTTTAAGTAAAATTCTTGATTTTAGTGAAATTTTTGATTTTATAGTAAAAACTTTGATTTTGAGTCAAAATTTTGATTTGTAGTGAAAAACTTGAATTTTATTAAAAGGGTTGATTTTCATTTTTATTAAAATCTTGAGTTTTAGTGAAAATTTGATTTTAGTGAAAATCGAATCTGTCCATGATTTCATATAGCCACAATACAAGCTTCTTTCGGGAATAGAGTCATCGCCCATAAATCATCTTACTATGTTGCTATTTAGATTAAAATTGGTCTAAACTTAATTTATTGCAAATTTTATCGTCCCACAAAATTGGAATTGGAATGGGTCCATATTTGACCAAAGCTCCCGCTAAAAATTAAAAACTATGCAGTTAAAATTATAAAAAACAACATAAAAATAACAAGAAAAAACAAAAATAGCATGAAGAACATTAAAATTCAGTCTCATAAACGTAAGGAAGGCGCATTAGCAACACAAGTAGAAGTTAAAATAAAGTTAAACACAAATATATATAAAGAAACATTAACCAATCAAGTAAGTCACCTGTAAAGGCCCAACTATAATATACACAAGCTGGCTTGAGCAACTGTGCGAATATATGTTAATCATAAGTGTCAAACCATATTCAACTTAAGAAAACTTATTAAATTTTTTGAAACTGTCATTTGCTAATCCCAATTACATATGAATCAACTGTTTATTGATTTTGTTTTTTAAAATGCCTTTAGAGATACATTTGACCCTACAATTTTTGAAAATAAGAGTTTACTGCCTGCCTGTTTGTCAAAATAAAATAAAACGGAAGTGGTTGGTGCAAGATTAAATGCTGATAGTTTCTCTGCGGTATATTCATTATGATTACACTGTTTTCGAAAACAATTTAAATTAAATATGCAAGCAGTTAAGGATTTATATCCTTATTTTTGTTTATTCTTTATCAAGCTTGCTACGAATTTATTAACTTAAGTTACCGTCCAAAAAATACATCTTATATTTGGCAATATAAATTAACTTAAATTCACCACTGTTGAATCCTTTTCAATCGTCTTTCAATTGGCAAAAGTTTTCAGCATAATACATATGTAATTGCTATCAACCTCGTCCCCCATCTGGTTCTTATAGGCTGTAGAGGAAGACATTAACCCGGATAATTCTTTATTTATCCCATTAGAAATCAATAAATAAATATCATCGCAGTTGTTTTTTACCTCTTCTGAGGAATGGTGCATGGCAAAATAAAGCAATTAAAACAAGTTTTTTCAAAATATGCAACAAAAATATGCAATATCAGCAATATATGCAAAAATATGCATTCAAAGCAAAATATGCACTAACATATCGCTGCCATTTTACTGCAAATTTCTTGATTCGCAAAGATATTTTGTATCTGGCAATCTCCGACTGACGAGAACAAATATGCCTTTGCATAAAAATCCGGGCCTTGTTAATAAGCAACCTGCTGTCCGTCAATGATTTACATCAGAACTGTAGGTTCTTGTTTCATATCTATTAGAGTTGATTAGTTACATGTGTCGCATTTTTAAATCAAAATTAAAAATTAAATAATTGATAAATGAAATTATTATTATTTCTATTATTGTTTGTAAGTTCAATTTAAAAGTACAAGATTTTAAAATATTTAGACACATCAACATGCAAACATGCAATACATATTTAAATATGAATGTGTACATTTACATGTGTGTATGTATTTATGTCGTAATATATTCTAATAATTAGTTTAAAACGTAACTTTTTCGTTTAATTTTTGTTGTTTAAATTAAAACTTAAACGTTTATAAGTCTGTTACTTAATATTTTTCATATTACAACAATTAGCATAAAAAATTAATTAACCAATTAATAAAATGTCGTTTGAAAATGTGTAAGTAATTTGTTTCATTTTATTTAGTTTTTATTATATTCACAATGAGTATTTAAGAAAAAAACTATATTTTTACACGCAATCATGTCAATGTAATGGAAATTATTTGTAATTAAATTCATGTTAAGAATGCTTTTTGAAATTTCCTTAAATCAAGTTGGTAAGAAAAAAAGTTAATTTGTTAATTTAGTTGTCTTACAACTATTTTTCTTAAATAATCTGTTTTGAACAATAGAGTAAGCGTATATAATTTGGAAATTTGGAGAGTTTTTTCGAACGAAAAAATATATCCATTAGAGTCCATAATATTATATTAGGGTATATTTTCGGAATAAGAAGCAACATTTTTAGTTTAAACCAGCAAATCTATTTTTAAGTAAGCATTTAAACCAACTCTAAAATTGGGCGTTTAAACTACCAATACAAACAATATGAGTTTAACAACATTTATCGAAGTGCTGCCACATTTTTGGTATATTCTTGTAACACCTTGGAATAAAATGAGACATATGGCTGCTTTCATTGTGAATGAGGTTTTAAAGTCAAACTTTTTTTTTTAATAAGAAAATAACGTATTAATTGTATCAAAATTTTAAGTTCTATGCAAGGAGAATTCAACTAGTACCAGGACTGCCAGGTACTTTTTACCTTATCCCCAAAAAATTTAAAAAAATACCCCAAAAATCCCCATATTAAAAACAACCCTAAAAAGTCAATATTTTTTATTGATTTTTTTTCTGACTAAATTTAAATAATTTTTTTAAAAATATAACAAAACAAATTTTAATAAGAAATTTTTATAAAAAAAAAATTATTTTAGTTTGTTTGGTTTCGACTTGTTTCGGCATGTTTTTTTAAATCCTTTTTTTGCGATTCCAGTGAGGAATTACAAGCAGTGTTTGAAGACGAATGAGTCAATTTATAAGAATTTGGAGCTTGTTCAATCGGTTTTAGCCATCCTTAATATCAACAATAAAAATACGCATTTCCCAAACTTTATTATATTGTCTTTCATATTTACTTATTTTTGGGGAAGACATATTTGCTTGTAAATCGTCTTTAAAAAATCAAAAATTGTGTGTGCTTTCTTTTCTTTTTGAAAACACTCTCTCAAGTATAATAACATAAGTTTATTTGTTTTATTTAAAAGGGTAGTCTTAATTAGGACCCTTTACACCGAAAAAGTTGTTGATAAGGGTAAGATAAAAGTTTTGCTACTTTTTTCATATTTTATATACGAAACAAAGAAAAATAAGCGTAAAAAATAAAAGGAGGGAAAATGTATGAAAAATGTGTAAAATCGCAAAAAAGTCTCCGATTATTTTTATCAAATCTGCACAAAAATCCCCAATCCCTAAATGACATTCTTTATCCTTTTTGCTCGCATAAAATCCCCAACTTTGGGGATAAATCCCCTAGTCTGGCAGCCCTGACAAGTACAACAATAAAAAAAAAAAAATTAGCTCAGCTGTGTTTTCAACAACACTTGTAATTGAGTTTGCCTTGGTTTTTAAGGGTCACACGACAAAGTAGTTTGACAACAATAGCAAGATATTTGTTTTAATTGCTGCATTCACAAAACCCCTAGTATCGTTGTATCGATTGTATGTTGTATAACAAAACAATAGTCAAGGCGAATTAACTACAGGTGGTGTCGAAACGGCATCTGATTTTGACAGTTCGAGCTTATTTGTTTTGATTTGTTAGTGTTTTGCTAAGGATCGTTGACATTACGAGCCGTAAATACTAACAATGCAATGCAAATAAACCTACATATGTTGTTTCTGTTGTTTTTGGATTGTTATAGTTCCGACACCACCTGTAGTTGAATTCGCCTTGACAATAGTGCACTATGTATTTTAATACAACATACAATCAATACAATGATGCAAGGGATTTTGTGAGTACGTCAAATATTAAAAGTTTTTAATATTTAGAAACAAGTTTGATTTCGCACTTGTTTCATTTTCTATGTTTGTGTAATCGTTTGTTTGGGCTTTTTTTTATTTTAAAGCAACTTTTTAACAATGTTGTCATAAACATGTATTAAAATCGAACAAAACTATGATTTAAAATCGCTAGATTTACTGCTTATAGCTAAATCACAATTTCTTCCGCAAAGTTTGACTAAAAATCGCTGGATTTAACGAAAAAATAGCAATAGATTTACAATAGTCTTGTGAGTCTACTGTTGACTTATTCCAGTGATACGCAAATTCAGGTCACTGGGCTTTTTTGTTTTCTCTTATTTTACGTACGTATGAACACACATTGTAGAGAATTGAACAACATTAATCATCCTTGCAGACTGGCTTGAACATTAAAAAAAGAATAAGTTTTGCCTTTCAATTCCTTTCAATTTCCAATACACTCTCACTTTTTCACTAACACACTCACACTTTTTAAATTGACCACGAGATTTCTTTCAATTTTACCTTTCCATTTGTTTGGCAATTTTACTTTCAATTTAACAGCTGATTACAGGTTGGTCTTTATTTCTATTGTTTTTTAGATGACAAATTTTATTGTTTTTTAGATGACAAATTTGATTTGACAAATTTTTTGTACGGGAGGTACCACGCCCACTTCTCCAATCCAACGTAAAACTGTGTACCTAACTTGGAAACTTTAGCTCTTGCCGTTCTCCAGATATACAGAAAAAAGTATTAAAAATACAACAACAAGAGATTTTTGGAAAAAATTAGAGGTAGTCGTGTTTTTTTTTGCTCATATCTCAGCCATTTTTGGACTGATCTGACTGAATTTCAATAGCAAGCAATTGTAGACAGACTATAGGTGACGTAAATGTAAAAAAACCTAGCCACTATCATGTCTGGAGTCTCCGGAAAACACATTTCAAACGTAAGACGGACATCGTTAAATCAACTTCTCTCCTCATAAGGACCCAGAATATGTATTCTTTATAGGGTCTAAGATCAATATTGTAGAATGACAAATTTATATATACCCTTTTCCACCTGTGGCGATGGTAAAAAAAATATAATGCAATACCAAGACTGATATTAATATTTTTGCAATTAGAGATTTAAAATTTTTTATTGGGGATATGAGGCGAAATTTTACTGGAAACACCGGCACGTAGTGAGGCAGAGGGTGCAAGTGACGCATACAATCGCAAAAATGTAATAGTGTATGTTTCCCATCGCTGATTTACTTCAACAATTGTAAAAATCGCAGTTTGTGTGACAACCTCTACTGATTTAAAGTGCCATCACAATAGAAAACATAAATTGGATCATTTTTAAGTAAATTCTTTGTGAAAAATTGCGCCAAATATTCGATATAAGGAAATATTAAGTGTCTCAGATGAAACTTAAGTTTTTCAATATCATCTCGTTCAGTTGGTATAAAAATCACATTTTGTCTTTTTTCACTTACCACCGCCATTGTGCAATTATTAATATTCTTACATTTTCTTCACTTGCCAGCCATATTAAATATAATTATATTTATTTCATTTCTTGGTCTTTGTTTTTCACCGTCTCCGTCTTCGTCTTTCTTCGCTTTGCGCCTTCCTTTCATTTGCTATTTACTTTTTTCTTTTTAATGTACTTTTAATACAATTTACCAAACATTACACAGCATTTTTAATCTAAAAAACATTTATATATTTTTTATAAAAATACAGAAAAAGCGAAAAAAAAATCAAAAATAAAATAAAATAAAAAAACGTTAAATACTGCACGATGGCTGGTAGGAAAGAAAAAAAAATCGATTTTATGCAAATTGACTTTTGTGTCGTAATGGGATTTTCTTCGTTTCACTTCCACTTCCACATTCAGATTTCTTTTATTTTTATTATATTTTTTTTTGTTTTATTATTTATTCTTTAATTTCTTTTATTATAATTTTTTTTTTGTTTCGTCGAAGACAAAAGCAGAAATTACTAAAAAATAAAATTACATTATAAAATATTAAGAAGGCATTTCTGTGTGGAGGGGTGAAAATGGAGGGGAGGGCAAAAAATGTTCTTGGAAGTGGGCGCAGGTGGTGTGAGAGGGTGGTTAGAAAGGTTAAAATCGGGCAGCAGATAATTCACTGGTACAACATTTTAAACCCAACCATTTTTTTTAAACTTATTTGTTCATTATTATTAATATTTGCAACAATGACTTTTTAAATAAATAATTGAGTTACATACGAGTGTAAGTGTGTAAATGGGTGTGTGTGTGTGTGTGTGAGTGGATCTATGTGATGATTGTCTCTTTAGGAACAATTTAAATATTAACAATAACCGTCTTTTGTTGGCTGAGTTGCATTCGTAAATAAATTTATCAGGAATCATTTCAATTCCAAATAAAATAATAATTGTTTTCTATAGAATTCCACAGAACAAGTGTTTGGTTTTTTTCTTCTAAATATTTTTTTATAAAATAATTTTATTTTTTTCATTCTCTTTTCTTTTATTTGTTTTTGCAAAAGGCGCCAACCATTTATTCGCTTAGGTTAAACTACGGGAAATCCATACAACTATTGCCCTTAAATTGTAAGAGTTAGAGTTTTTGTTGTTTGTAGCAGTTGTTGGTTTCTTTTGTTGTCTGAGGGTCGGTCGGTCGTTCGTCCTTGTTGTCAGAGTTGGTAGCTGCTCTTAATTTTACATTGTTTCTATTGTTGTCTTCAACACATTTGTGCGCCAATTTAGCGAAAATAACAGTGTTAAAAAGGAAACGAACGAAAGAAAAATGTTTGAGCTGAACAAAAAAAAAAAAAAAAAAAAAAAACATTTTGCCACAAATGAAGCAGTCAACACTTGTGCTTTTATTATTCTCCTAGAAGTCAATTGAGTGGAAATCTTGAGGTCAATGTGGTATGTTCATTGATTAACAAACATAAGGAATTCCCTAAAAAATACCTGTTTGTTTTTTTAAAGAAATATTTCAGTTCAGAAATTAACGATTAAAATATTGAAAGCAGTGTTCGAAAATAAACAGCATTCGGTAGACGAACACAACCCTTAATACCGTTCGTAACTATTTTCAAGATAGAGCCGATCATTATATAGTGTTCTGTTCTTCGTTGAAAAACAGAACAATTGTAGTGATACTGAATACAAACATTATATTTTAATGTTCAATAATGTTTCTTTTTTTCCGTTGATAAAGAAATGAACAAAAAAAAATTTTAGCAACGACCGCAGCACGAACAGCTTGTGTCTGTATTGTGTATATGTTTTTTTTTGTGTAAAATTATTTTGCTGGCTTTTTGTTTTTTTCGTATTTTTATTTTGTTTTTGTAAAATAAGTTTGGTGTTTTTTACCTGCCAAAAGGGCGCAAAGCACAGCAGAAACGATGGAACATTAATGAGCTGAAGCTAACACAATGAAGTTTGAGGTTTAAAAAAAACCGAATTAAATCTGCTCATCTTTTTATTGAGTTGGATAAGAACAGTATCGAAAGATGACAAACAGGGAATCGTTACTTTTTTTAATGATTTACTACACAAACACTATTCTAACACTAAATCTATCGAACCGAACACTAAGTAGCGATATTAAGTGTTTATTTTCGAATACTGATTAAAATTACTTTAAATTTGTCTGAAGATAAGTTTGGGTACTCGGAAGGGGAAAAAAACCATTGAATTGCCTTGCCAGCTTAACTCTAATTTTGGTAAAATACCTAAATTTCCGCAATGCCCAGGAGGACATCCTTAAAACAGTTCAGCTTCTGAAAGAAAAATATCTTAATTTTATCGTACACCTTCGTTCTTGAAATATTCGGGCATTTCCAAAGAAGTCGTTGAACGCAATCCTTTACTTTTTTGCAACTAATATGCATACAATGTAGTTGGTATTGGGCTAGAAAATCCCTTGTTGTTTTTTAATTTAAAGAAGTTTAAAGCATTACAGAAATCTCTTTAGCAGTTATTAAAGATCGCTTGCATGTGTCCACTTTTAGCGATCACTTCTGAAAATGGTTTGACCAAGGCGAATTCAACTACAGGTGGTGTCGAGGCGCCATCTGATTTTAACAGTTCGAACCTATTTGTTTTGATTTGTTATTGTTTTGCTGAGAATGTAAGAATGGTTGACATTTCGAACCGTAAGCACTAACAATGCAATGAAAAATCCCTATTTTGTTTCTGTTGTTTTTGGATTGTTGAAGTTCCGACACCACCTGTAGTTGGATTCGCCTTGGCCAACAGTTACACTGATTGCTTTTAGCTATCTTTTAAATTTAATGTTAAGCGGTTTTAACCAGTCTTAAGGGAGACAAGAACACCACCCCATTGCCCTAAGCACGGAAATTAATGTAACGGTCAATACTGCACTCGGCCCTATCCTGTCGCTACCTCTTCTTCCGACCGTGCTCATGGCAATGGGGTCTTGTCTGCCTTAAGACTGGGTAAAAATCGCTTAAAATTAAATTTAAAAGGTAGCTTAAAGTAACCAATGTTAACTGTTGGAAAATAAAATAAAAATATAGAAAATAATGGTAGCCCGGTCTGAATTCAGCAACAGGAATAACAAGTGAGTTTATTTATTTTGATTTGCAATTAAAACAACTCAAAAGTTTAAAATGGGAATAACTGAAACGCGTTTATTAAAGAAAAATCGTAACAATAAAATGAAGTTTTCGATTTTGAATGCGATAAAAATTTTAGCAATAATTTCCGAGAAGTCATGTGATTGCAATTAAATCGATTGCAGTCGCTTATAGCTGTGGTGCTTAGTTTATATGTACATGAGGGTGTGTCGAAAAAAAAGTTGTGCCAGTCACCCCCTAGAATGAAAGATATGCCAATGAAGTTTATAAAACAGGAACGTTTTTCTGTCACGCCCCAAAATACAGCATTTTTGGTTTTTTATATGTAGCGCTGTCATTTAAAGTCCGATCTTATCACATCACATATCGTTGTTCATGGCTTGACAGTGGCTTCATTTTTGCCTTTGGTAACTTTTCAATCTGACTTCAAACTCTGGGCGCCACTTATGCCATCTCGGAGTCTTTTCCCAAATGTAAAATATTTTAAACGTGCCAAGAAAGTCCTTGTAAAACTTATTATGTCTAGCTTTTATTATAGTCACTTTTATGCCACGCCTCAAAATCGAGTGCCTTTTTTCATTTTCGCATACATGTTACATTAAACCAGGTAGAACCCAATACAAAAACAAAAAAAAATCCACCAGCGACTTCATGGAATAAAAGTCTTATTTATTAAGTTTCAAGAGCTTACAAAATTTTTACCACACCCTAAAATGCTGCCATTTCTGCTTAATACACATTTAAAGAATCGCCAATTGAAGTGAATTTGAAGTAAGACTAAAAAGCACTAAATACAAAAATTAAGCCAAATTCAAGCCATTAACAATGATATACGATACGATGAGATTGGACTTCAATTGGCGATTCTATAATAAATTGTTCCTGTTTTAAAAACTTCACACTACGGTAAAATTTAATAAAATTTCAACCCTAAAATATGATAAATAGCGCTAAAAATGAAATATGACTCAAACTTGAGGCAATTCTTCTTAATAAAAAATTCCCTTAAATTTTTTAATGAATTTTTCCCCAAAAAAGAAGTTGTATTAGAAATTTAGGTTGGGTTCAGATTCCGAAACTTTAAATTCCTAGTTTACAGATCCAGAATTTCAACTTCATGAATTAATGGCGAAACTGTACAATAATTTGGGACATTTAAATTATTGTACATTTTCGGCATCAAATATCGCTTGGTATGGCATGGCAGGGTTGGGCCTTCGGGTGGGCGGAAGGATATTCTCTTTTATGGTATAAAAAATACTGCATTTTAATACTATCCGTAGTAATTTTTATATGTCAAAAGTTGCTTATGTTTTTGACATATCGACCAACGAAAGCAACAAAAAAATACAATGTCGTGTTTTTGAATTCGCCTTAAAATATCCCCAAATTTTTACATTAAATTTTTAGGGTCACCGAAAAATAGACCCGAAGTAAAAAACTGCAGTTTTATTTGGGCCATTTTTCATTTTACTTAAAATGCAATAACATCGCTTAAACTTTTTTATGTTAAGCGAAAAAAAAACTTTCGGAAAATCTTATAATTATCGCAAAAATTTCGTAGTTTCGTGCCTGATTTCATCTCGTTACATGGCGTTTTTTTTGGCGTGGCTTCTTCTGCCAAATAAATGAAGTTTGTGTGGAATGGCAACATATTTTTATGCTACAAAAAAGCTAATTGTTTCAAACTTAAACTGGGCGAAATGAGGAGGATTCCATCTAAACACAGCGGAAAAATTCAGCAGACCTTTTTACTTCAGGCCTTTTTAAAGGCCTGCTTAAAAGATTTTGTAATTCAATTACTTTTCTTGTCTAACTGTTAAAGAAGGCCTCATAGAAGGTCTCGGCTCTTCTGTATAAAAGATGAGATACACATTCCACATTTGCTTCTTCTGTATGATGGGAGTAGAGAAGAATTATAATTTGTTGTTGCTCAAGCAAAATCAAAATAATTATTTTTTTTCGATACCGTTACCATTCTTATGGACCTGCTAAAGAAGCGAGTGCGGAAGGCCTACTCTGCAATGACAACGTGTGTATTAAAGAAATGAGCATGAAATGGAGCAAGCTGGCCTTGTACATCCAAAAGAAGAGGTACAAAGGCGTTCTAGAAGACCTCCGTACTTCTTCTTTTTCCCGATTTGAATTCAAATGAATAAGAATTCTAAGAAATTTTCTATTTTCACAAAAAGAAAATTTAAATTTGTATAAATGTGAACAAGGCGAATTCATGTAAACGGTGGTGGCGATACTACAACAAGTAACAAAACCAAAAACACAACATTGAATTTTATTTGTTGCTTTCGTTGGTCGATATGTCAAAAACACAAGTAACTTTTGACATTCCTCTCTCTAATTTAGAAAAAAAGTAGCAACGCCAGATGAAAAATGAATTCGCCTTGTTTGTGTAAATATAATTAAAAGAAACTCGAATTTTAAAGTTTATTAGTTTCAAGTAAAACTTATTATCATCATTAAGTTTGATTAAAAAGTGGAATCTTAGTAAATGTATTCGCAGAGTAAAAAATGGAAAATAAAACGCTTGAGAATCAACATATTTATGCAATTCGTGTGTGTCCAGCCAGTTCAATTTAATATCTTACAAATACAAACAAATAATTACGAAATGACAATAAAATATTATATTAATTTATTTTTATTATTTATTCTCTTTTTTTAATTTTTATTATTTTATTTAATTTTTTATTGTTGTTGTTGTATTGAATATTTATTCGTATGGATGGATGGATGAATAAAATTTGTGTGGTGTTGTCTATAAACAAATAACTTGGCGGACTGAGCGATCCAAGGAGCGAACAACTGAACCAGCAAAAGCATATAGACAGATAAGCAGACAGACAGACAGACAGATATAAATGAATGAACAAATGTCATTATTAATGTTTTATTGTGGCAAGGAAAAATATAAATATTAATTGACGTTTTTTCTTTCGCACAAACAAACGGACAGAAAACGTTGTAATAAATGTTGTATTTTGTGTGCAACATAAGGTGGCAGCCTATAAGGAGAAGGGGCTCTGGGGTGGCAAGAGACAACACAGCGTCACAGAGGCACTCAGCCAAACAGACATTTAGTGAGGCAGTCTAAAAGTTTGCTAAAGAGTGAAGGGATGAAAAAGAGAGGTAGAGATAAAGAGGAATGCTCTGCAATGGACGATTTAATATTGTTCTATTACGAAAAAGTATCTGCTGAGTGACATTGTCAGCCAGCGAATATCGCACAATATTCGTAAATTCAGTTGTTTTGCTAAAGTAGCGTTAAAACGTGAGGTTTTTTTTTGTTTGTTTGCAATTATTGTTGTTGCCGTTTGTTTCTTTGTAAATTTGTCGGACCGTCTGTCTATTTGTCGTTTCGTCTTTGCGTTTTTGTTTGTTTGTTTATTTATTTATTTGTTTTTAGTTCATACGTATGAACATTAAATGAATTGTGGTACAGGTAGTTGTTATTGTTGTTGGTGGCATACTTTTGTTGCCGGCTTTCTTGTATTTGTTTTTTTTGTTATAATTTATACTGCATGCATACTTTTCGCACTGCTGTTTGGTATTTGTTGTGTTTGTTGTTAGTGGAATAAGAGTATTTAGTTGTAGTAGTGCGTTGTAATGCACTGTTAAGATACGAGTCAAGCATGATAGCGTTTTATAGAATGGCTGTGTCGTTGCAAGTTTGTATACATTAAAAAGCTGTCGATACTATTAAATTTACACCGTAATTCTTTACATTTGTACATAAGTGGTAAAAATTATAGTGATTCTATTTAAATTAAAGGTCAAAAATTGGAGTAAAGATTATATAGCGAATTGAAGCACAGCCGCGAATAACGTTGCAAGGGACAAAATAATTATTTTTCAGGAGAGCAAAAAAAAAACGTTTTTAAAATGCAGGATTACTTATTTTGAATTTTTTTAGATTATTAAAATTAATGATAAGAAAAACTTGTATGCAAAATATCAAGAAATTTGAATTTAAAATAACATGCAAATTTGCAGTTTATAACTTCTTTTTGGTGGAAAAACGTTTCATATCCACAATCGCGATGACATTTAAAACGTTTTTGAACTACACAAGCGGCTTTTAAAATGTTATTCCAATTTGAAAAACCTTTCTTTGTATTGCATTTTGAAGAGGTTAAGATGCATAATTTTGGAGGATATGAAGTTAAAACAATGTAAGAGAGTAATGTTAACGATAATTTGCAAAAAGCTGATTTTGCAAAAAGTGACTTTTACAATGTTAACACATAACTTTATTTTGATAGCATTTTGTAAGAAAACATTTTTACGCTATTAGGTGATCCAAGCATGATATTTCCTATCAAATAAGAGTCATTTCTCGATATGGAGAAGAGTAAAACACAAGATCTTGCAGAATCAGGTTTTTTCTTTTCCTTACCAAAAGGAACACAGGGCCATAACGAACACTCTCCATTCGGTCCTTTTTGATGGAAGGTTTTTGAGTTATCTTCAGCTAATTTCTGAATCGAATTGGCGTCTCAAGGAGTGCGGAGTGGCCCAAATCTGCGTGTGTGACCTTAAGGATTCCAATCAGTTTTTGTTGTATCGTCAAGTGGGGTCGCTCTATTGTTCCCATAGTTACGTATTGGAAATTTAGTTTGGCCCGAATATTCTTAGTATTCTACGAAGACAGAGATTAAGGAATACCTGGATATTGTGCGTTGGCGTATTCCAGGACTTGCAAGCGCAAAGAAGGATAGATTTTACACAGCAATGAAATAGCTGCTCTTAGTCCTGCTTCAGACGGCAGTGGACTTTCATACAGGTCGTAAGATACCAAACGACTGACTAGCCTTAAAAATCCGAAGGGCTTTTTCGCAAAAGAAAGCTTAAGCGACCAAGACACAATTTTACAGGAGAAGTTTATTTTTATTTTATTTCATAAAAATTTTGAACGAAGGTTGTCGGTTAAGCTATAATTGTTTATGCTATAAAATCGTAACGGTAACATAATGTGACTTTAACATTTTAGGAGCTGATGCAAGTGTTGCCAATAAATTAATGTAAAAAAAAACGCAAATTGAAAATGATGTGGCTTAAGATATTTTTGCGGTAATAGCTCGATATCATCACTGCAAACGCCATTTTTTTTAGTATGCTGCCAAAAAAACAGAACGTACTATTTCCTTCCAGTTTAACACTCTGTATTCGGAATTTAGTGTTGTAAAGACTGTTGCATCGTACAGCCTTACGCCTCTTAATTTTTAAAACTGGCTTTTAATGCTTCGCTCTCAAGGCATTTTAGATTATCTGAGATTTGGCCATAACTGTAAGACAGCAGGCAGATATCATCAGCATTTTCCGGACTCTATAGATATGGATCTTATACCTCTATCTGCTGAATAAACACTTCCCCCCGGCCGATGTACTGCACCTCCGACGGGGTGTAGTTAAAGCAGCTTGAGGAGTCAGACCTCTTGATGTTACATCCACTGGAGTAAATAACAGGTGCAAGCAACCTTGGATGCACCAAACATCCGAATGATAGGGTTCTTTGGGATCAATGATTTAAACAAGTTCGAAGAAATAAAACATTATTTTCTGGTGCACCACGAGTACTGCGGTACTGCGGTATCTGGCTGACTATTAGATATGGATTCCGTGAGTACATCTATCAGAAGAAAAATGCTTTTTATACAGGAGAGATGCTTTTGCACAAGGGTTGCATTTGATGGGATAGTCAAAGGAAGAGATAATGATGAGATGAGGGAGATGAGGGAGATGAAGAACGAGAAGGTGATCAGTTGATTGAAGAAGTTGAGACGATGATGTCTGTGAAGTTTATATACTGTATGAAAATGCTTGAGTAATTGCATGTCGCACCAACAGCACCATGTACGATGAAAATAATTGGGTGATTTTATACCAAACCAAAAGAAACGATGTATGAATGGACGGGCTTCCATGTATGATATATGTACAGTGAATGATTAGAATAATGTTACGTAAAGATAAATTATGATGATGGAAACTAGATTACGATGGTGTTGAGATGAAGGTTTGACTATTCTCAAATGGTGCGCTGTTGTCAAGGGTATGTGCTTGTTAAAGAAGTACCTCTTTGATAGCGAACACCGGAATTACGTAGTGGCTGTGATTTATACGCAAAATTGCAGGGAGGGTATGTTCACATAGAGGGCTCTTTAAACATACCCTTGTGAGAAAGTCCGGCCTGTGGATGGATCCCTTCGAGATATTGCTATTCAACAGCAGCTGCTGGGGTTAGGAAAACAAGGGTTGGGTGTATAAACACACTTGAATACAGGGGCTTTTGGTAAGTACTTAATATTAACTAAACATGTGTTTTTTTCCCGCAAAGTTCTACACTCGCCTGCAGGTAACCAGAATCTCTGGAATCGAGCCCGCAACCCCCGCACTGATAGTCTAGCGCACTAACAGCTAGCGTACCGAGGCACCCTGAGATCTACACTGATGAAGGGTCGCAAGAAAAGTATTCATGTAAATCTACATAACAACTGCTCAAGTAGCACTATCTGACAACGATTAATTTTGGTCAACAATTTCTCCCTTCCCCATATTCCAAAGTATCAAAAATTGGATTTTAAATTTGACTTTATAAGCTTACGATTTATTTCTAAAAGTTGTAAAGATAAAAAAAGTTGAAGGTGTAGAAGGCGCCTTAAAAACCATACCCTAAGCTAGAAATAAGAAGAAGACGGCAAGTCTCTATATTCGAACCAGACGCCATAACTGTTACTGATACAAACATTTGGTCTTAATATTATTTCTATCAATATTCTTTTAAGCTGCATATAATTTTGCTCTAAGAAACCCTGATATGATGGATGAAAGGTCTTCGTCGTCATGCTTTGGTGGAGACTCCAATTGTATGAAGTTCTGTTCTCAGCTCAAAGTTTTAAACTCTTGTTACTTATTCGAAATTTGATATCAGTAACTGTTTTGGCATGTTCTGACAAGGTGCAGGAGTGGTGCTATGGTATCCTTTAAGACTGAAGAGTAGTGGCTTTAGTCCGTCCAACTTAAGCTAAATTTTCTTTATTTAGATGAAATTGTTGGAGTGTTATTTCTATAATTTTCCTCCAAACTGTTAGAACAGCTGTTTTTTAACATTGTATGTCTGAGTATATGGGCTTTTGATTATTTTTAAGGTATTTACTTAGCTATTGCTGTTGTTGAAAGTTTTTATACGCTCCAAAACTAGTTGTGAAAAGGGTATACTAAGTTTTTCATTCTGTGGGGGTCCCTGAGTAATTCTAAGATAATTTAGCCATGTCCGTCTGTCTGTTTGCCCGTCTTCTAAAATCACACTCACTTTCGAGCGACTCAAGAGAAAAGAGGTCAGCGTTACCATTGTGACACTAAGTATAACTTTTGACCCCTTTTTGATCCCTTTGTATAATTTTAACAAAATTTATGACAATTTTTGAACCTTTTTGAAAATAACTTGCAAGTTTACATATTCCCTACGAAAGTTCTCATGAGTTTTATCAACATAAATATGAAAATTGGTAGCATGTCAATACGTAGAAACTTGTGAATCCATGCTTTCCTCTCTCAATTTTCTCGAATTGGTGCTGGAAGAATGGACTCAAAGTGAAGAATTAATTGCAAAATATGGAATAAGTATTTCTTAAAAGTGATGAACATAATCAAAGCTTTGTAACAGTAACTTCTTTTTTTTGTTAATATGACTAATATTGGAAAGTACCTGTGAATTGTTTGTTAGTTTTAACATTGATTTTGAATTCAAGTATGTATAATTACTTTTATTTTAGTCTCATATATTAAATTAATACATCCTAATAAGCTTGACCCTCTTTTACTTTGAAATACCACTTTTTGACACTTTTTATGACACATTTTAGAAATTTTCAACGGCAACCCTGATTGTGGTAAAATTCTTTAAAGTTCTGCTAAGCAGTTTAGGATTGAAATTTCGTACAATTACTTCAGTAGTAAAAGACTTATTAACCCAAATATAGACTTACCACTCTGAAAAATATATATTTCTGTAAAAAAAAACTAAAATTAATTGGTGGCGAAGTGCACCAAATGTTATTAAATTTTGCACAAACCCGATCTATATGGCTAGAAATCAAGCAGACTCCTGGAAAACTTTACGTCTTAAACTGTTACGAATATTGTTGCAAATTCGGTCAGTCACAGTTTCATAGGACTAGAAACCACATAATTAAATTTCGTGAAGATGGACCCATAATTTACCATAGGCTCCCTAAAAGAAAACTCCTTAAATATACAACTGGAAATCACACAAAAAATTTGTAAGGATCGAATTAATATTTAACTTAGGCCCCCAAAAAAAAAACACGTCTAAAATATTCAACTCTTAACTGTGGAGAGTGACAAAAATTCGGCACAGCCGAGTTAAGCACTCGTACTTGTTTTATTTTAATTTGTACAAGCACTAACAAATAGAAGAATGATACAGAATGTGGCATTACAAAGTTTATTTTCAACTTAAGTTATTTGTAGCTATTTTTTTATAATATTTGTGGTTTTTATTTGATGTTTTTTTAATTTATTTTGTTTATTATTTAAAATACAACTTCGTATATATAATTATATACAATCATATTATATACATAACCCAGAGGACATTTTGTTTTGAAAATTATTTAAATAAAATACCAAAAGGTAACTTTTAAGATCAAAAGAAAAAATAATAAGTCTTTAAATAAAAAGTTAAAAATTTATATGGTTTTCCATATGCTCCATTCTAACGAGCAGGGCTGTAAATAGTTCTAACTCCGACTCCAATCGATAAAATATTTTAAGTCCGATTCCATCTCCAACTCCGAATCCTACTATTACATTGATGCTTAATGTATATGAGCAGTACCTTTTAAAGAATATTATTTTGTAAAAATTTCAAATCGATATTTTATGGATTGCATCGCCAATTTCGAAGAATTTTTCTTTTGGAAAATATTAAATTTTTTTTTATGCGAACAGTTTTGGAGTCGGAGTCGCAAGTTTTTGTGGATACTTCGACTCCGACTCCGTTAGAAAAAACAACTCAAATTCAACTGCGATTCCACTGCCCTGATAACTATTGAAAAGCTAGTACATCAGTCTGTTTACGGGAGTTCGATTTCCAACAGCAACACTGGTCGGTTTACTGCAAAGGGCTGGAAGTCTATGCCGCTACTGATCGGTGAATAAAGTGAGAATATAAATTGTTATTATTAATACGATTTTCGTATGACGTGCAAAATTCCCAGTTTTTCATATTTGATAAATACACTGAAATTTATTGTTGAGGGAAAGCTAGATTCTATGCGCATTTCACTGGTTGCTTAGGCCAGCTCATCAGGAAACCTTTTCCAAAGATTTTAGAAAGGCCAAAAATATTATAAAAATAAAACCCTAAAGCGAATAAGAATTATAAACATTCAAAGTCTTACTTGTAACAATATCAAAGCCAAAACAAAACACCAACAATAAACAGTGAGTTTATATTTTCTTACATTGTTTTTGTATTCTTATTAAAAATACTTATTCGACCCTTTTAACTTTGTTTGCTGGGTGGTTTATATGACCAATAAACTACATACATATGTTTATCTTAATGTAAATATTAAATTCAATGTATGTCAAATGGTAGCATGACATGAAATTATTAAATGTTTGTATTTATTTTATTACTAATAAAGTATTTTTTTATTTTTTAATTTATACGGAGACTACAACAAAAAAAAAAAAAAAATTCAAACAACATTAAAATACTTCTTTCATTAAGTCATAACAATATTATCTTTCGTATTAGGGCAATGATCTGAATAGTTTTTGACTTAAAAGCCGTTTAAAATAACTGGTTTGTTCAAATTAAACAAATGACTTTGTGTAACTCGAAAAAAAATTACAAAAGCCTTATATTCCACGATCTTTGGGGTCAATTGATTGAACCTTTTCAAAAAATAAAAGCTTTGCAAACATTTTGTAAAACAGCTCATGTCGATCTGGACAGCATATAATATTTTATTCATCTTCAAGGGAGGAAACACTCCCACAAAAAAGGAAAATACTTCAGAACACTTGGCATTAGGCTATGCAGTGAAGTTTTAGTTATACCATTGAAGAAAAAAATCCTTGCGCGACTTATGTAAGGTTAGATAAAAATATGTCCTTTCCATTACAAACTGCTGAAATCGGGCCAGGGGATATGTGCTGAACCGAATTAAATTGCTTGAAGCGAGCATCGCACGACAATCTAAAATTTCATGTCAACGCTCAGCTACCTGACCAGTTAAAAATTAATTCAAAAGTTTTGCTTACCTCGCGTTATAGTCCAGACGTTGCCCTCTTAAACTTTTATTTGTTTTGATCGCGCAGAACGCTATCACTGAAAACCGCTTTGCTTCAGAACAGGATGTCTAAAAATAGCTTGGTACGTTTTATGACCTTAAAAATCCGTTTGTTGTCAGAAGATTATAACTGCTCTAGGGAAAAGGGAACTAATACGAAACTTGTCACGTGACAGCTCTAAAGTGGTAGGGACCGGTTTTAGTTCTAACACTTTGAATGAAAGGCACTTCTTACTTTAACGTGGCGATGTCCTGAGAGGGTGTTAATTGGCATCTATTTGACACTTTGTAACAGGTCACTAAAATAACCGAAATGGACACATTTAGTTGTGATTTAAATAATGTCTGTCGCTGATATTGTCCCCAGTGAACCATCTTAATATGGATAGATACCCTTCAGATAAAGTAATAGAACTTGAGAGAATCAGCCACTAACCGCACAAAATTCAGTCACATCTTCTTTTGTGCCAATTACCTTTCGTTTGGAGTAGTTTTACTTTAAACCAGTGCTCGAAAATAAACACTTAATATCGCTCCTTAGTGTTCGGTTCGGTAGATTTGTGGAAAATACAAAGGCTAATAGTGGTTGCGTAGTAAATCATTTAAAAAAATAACGTTTCCCTGTTTGTCATCTTTCGATGACAAAAATATTACTGTTCCTATCCAACTCAAAAAAAAGATGAGAACATTTAATTCCGTTCGGTATTTTTTTTTTTTAAACCACAAACTTCTGTGTTCGGTTCGGCTATTAATGTTCGTCCCTTTGGCTGTCAAAAAAAAACAAATATTTTTTACAACAACAAAATACACATAAGAAAAGAAAACAAAATTCAAAAAAAAAAAAAAATTGTTTTACCCAAACAAGACATATACACAACACTGTTGGGATCTGACAATTGTTAAGTTGTTCCGTCTCAATGGCAAAATTGTACCAAATTGACATAAATTGTAGCAAAATTTCGCTATAAACTAAATAAAATAAAATAAGCATACACAGTAAGAATTTTTATTAAATAAAAACAAAAAAAAAACAAGCTAGAAATTATAGTTTGTCAAGCCTGAGCATTTGATGCTCTACACAACAGTATATACAGATAATTTTTCAAAAGTGAGACCCATGGGCAATTATGCACCCGCCAGAACAAAATTATGGTATGAGGTTAATATTTATGTAAAAGTTTATGTGCCGACTATTATTAAGATATTTTCATCTAATTGAGAATTTTTACCTTTAAATGATTTTATGAAGGGTGTTTTTATGGGCCCGATGATTCATTTTGGACCGGCTAGCGCAAAATTTTGTCTTGACAAAGTGGCTATCGTAAAAGTGAACGTCGCCAATTTTTATCAATAACAAATTTTATATGGTCGTCAGCATATATGGACCGATTCCTATAAAAAATGGGAAGATTATTTAGATTGCAATAAAATAAGTCTGTTCCAAATTTAATCAAAAAACAAGGTAATAGGATGGTTTGTAGGCACCAACACTATTCAGGTAAGGAGTTTGTGTGGGGAAACGTGATATAAACGAGCGATTCTTACCATTTTTAGTAGGCTATGTCCTTATGAATTGAAAACTTTGCTCAAAATTTCATCGAATTACCTTAAAATTGCCACCTGTAGCTCGTTTCTGTATTTCTCGTATCGTAAAATGTTTCACATGAAGTGTGAAACAAAAAATTCAATTGTTTCTCGATTTGTGAGAAAAAAGGTGTTTCCGTATTTAAATGCGAAAACAGACAACACAGATTCTGTTTTAACTGGAATATTTCCAGTAATTAAGTGTCAAATGAAAGCGAAACGTCAACAAAAGAAATAAATTTAATAAAAACTGGGATGCCAGATTTGACGATTTATCTTCATTTTGACGATTTTTGCTCCGGAATTAGCAAAGTGCCGATTTGCTGATTTTTCTTAAAAAAGTGACGAAAGCAAAATCAAAAATATTTTAGAACTTTGTTGCAGCTTTCTGTAAAAATTCATATTGAATTTTTAAATTTCAAAAACTTCATATTTTGTGGCGTTGAAAATTTTGAAAAACAATATGAATTTCTGTAGAAAGCAACAACAAATTTATATATTTGATATTTGACCTTCTTAGCTTATATGGAGACTTTTGTGCCAAAACATTATTTCGGCAAGAAAAAAAAGTTGTTTGTCTATAACCCGTTTATTTATGAACCTATTTTTTTTAATTTTAACTAAAAGGTATTCTACTAAGTCTATTTCAGGTGAAAAAGAAAAAGTAAAGTAAATAGTTATAAGAATATGTAAATTATAGATTTATAGGTAAAAATAAGTGGCAAACGTGTTTTTACTCATATCTAAGCCATTTGTGAAACAATATTATAAAATTCCAATAATATCCTTTTTGGACTACATACGATACAAATGTAAAACAACGTCGTCACTATCAATTTTAGGTTTTAGTTAAAATAAAAATCCTAAATATTTATAATACTGTTATCAAAGCTGATTTAATTTTAAAATTTTAATTCCTTGGTATTTGTACATTTATGCAGATCTATTTTAAATAAGTATATATATCTATTTAATTAAGCTTGACTTCTTTTCGTTTTTATAAAAATATTTATTTTATTTTTTGTTAATATTTATTTTAAATATAATATTTTGTCACGCCTTTGTGTGACTTCTTCAGGAAAAAATAACAATTTTAAATTGTTATCGGATGAAGGAAAATAAATAATTTTATAAGAAATAGACCTCAAGCTTGATAAAATAGATATAAATTTAAAAAAATTAAGTTCGAATAATAGACAATTTATATGTACGACATTCGTACGCCTTAATAGTGAAAAAAACATATACCAAAACATTAATTTTATTTTGACAAAAGGCGAAACTTATAGCTCTTGATTAGCTCTATAATTTGTGCTAAAGGTTGGCTTTGAGCAATTGTTCGTTTTCAAGAAAATAAAAAAAAAACGAAGGCATTTGCATGCGACAAAAACAGAAGTCGCTTTTACGGCAAACAGTTCAAACACTGATTTCAGCGAAACCTGATGAAATATTTTAATGCGACTAATTTTAAAATGTTATGCATTGATGTATCTTAATAATGCTTTTTATTTTATTCAAAAATAATGTGTAGCTTATATTTAATTTACTGTCGCACGCTATATGTCACTGTCACTGTCGCACGCTATATGTTGCATGCGACATTTTGTTCCATCATACTTTTATGTTTACGTTTTTACTTTTTATGTAACAAGACATCCGTAAGATGATTTTCTACTTTATTTTAAATACATTTAATATATTTATTTTCCGAACAAAAATTATAAACTTAAAAAAATATCTTCAATAAAGAAAAATACAAATATAGAACAAAAACTAACTTAACTGAAAATAGTATTGCTATTCTCAAATAAAGTTTTTTTTAATGGAATAAGCTATCCTTGCTGCTTGTAGTTATTGGCCATCGCAAATAAAGATATTTTAGAAAATTTTTTTTTTGAATTTATGCATTTTACACTTACGATGTCGCACGCTACAAATTTAAAATAAGTACCAAGAGAAAAGCACTGATTATTTTCCAGCAAAATTTTTTTTATTAAATTTGCAAAAAAATTATCTGTTTGTTACTAATATTTGATGCGCATTGTACAAATACCCTCGACGCACTGATAACAAATGTTCTTTTTCAATGTTGCACGCTACATCGAAATATACGATAAAGCAAAGAATAAAAATTACCGTAACTAGCAATCGCATCGTTCCGTTTACATTTTTCTTATATTGTTTGAATATAAACCGAGATTTAAAAGCAATTGTCAATGCATAATGTTTCTCATTAAGATCATTTAGCAAAACAAAACGTGCAATAGAAATGTTCTAAACAGAACTTTTGCACTTGTTCGACTTTGCATTTGAATATTTTAAAGTGTGTTATGACTTAATGTAAAATTTAATTTAAAAGTTGATAGATTCCCTATAAAAATATGTTAAAACAACATACTTTTATAGACTTTGAATTTTTTGGTTGTGGTTGACATTTCTGGAGAAATGCCCATATGTATGTATAAAATACCCATGAACTTTGACTATGTTTTTGTTTGATTATGTTTTAATAAAAAATCAAACAAAATTTGTTTAATTTTAAATTGTCCGATTTTTTTAAACAAAAAGACGATCTTTTTATTTTTCTCAAGAAATAGACGATTTTAACACAAATTTATCTGGCAGCCCTGAATAAAACCAAAACAATGAAAGGCTAAAAAAATTTTAACTAACAAAATACTTATAACAATGGTGTTTTATTTATTTTCATCATTTAAATTATGCATTCATAATTTAAATTCTTTTTATTTTTTATTTATATAGTAAAAAAATAGCATAAAAACATATTTTAAATTTTAAATATCTATATCTTATTTTTCTCGACCCAATTTCAAATGTGGCTTATTTTGACAGTTCTTGTAAGAAACTTTTCGCAAAATATTTTTACAGAAACACTTTTTCTCACATCCTTCCAATAATTGCTGGAAAATTATTTAAATGACAGAAAATTCTCGCAACGGAAAGATACAGAAACACGTATGTGAGAAAATCCATTTTTTGTTTAATTTTGCACTGTGTCGTCTGTCCCGATTCACTGGTTTCATGCGGAAAATGTTACGATGCGAGAAATACAGAAACGTGCTACTGAACTTTACCCACAAGGTTACATGGATATATGTACAACCAGCCAGCCGGACAGAGGGACATCGTTAAATCGACTCAGAAAGTATTATTTTATGTGTTATACACAACAGCACAATCGCATAATACCCTCTCTACTATTGTGGTGTGGGTATAAAATTTAAGAAAAAGCTAAAATTTGTCTATTTCTCAAAGCCAGACAAAATGAAGATACTCGGTTGACAGTGTCACCAACACAATCGACAAAAGTGGCGATTTGAAGACATTTAATCTAGGATTCTACATATACTTATGTATGTATATACATACTTTATATGTAAGCATAACATCCGAACATTTATTAACAATAATACATTTTTTTTGTTGTTCTGGTTACGGCTGGAGATATGTTATTAAAAATTTTACTATTGAAAAGTGAGTTAATCCATCTCAAAGAAATGATAAAACTTCGTCAATATTTTTTAAGCGTGTACCAAAAAGGGATGAATTGTACCAGTGTTCCAATGAAGTTTCAATTGCACCAAATTTGGTACAATTGTACCACAAATCCCATATGTGATACACAAAACACTCACAAGCTGTTCGCGCTCGTTGCTTAAACATTTTTGTTTGTTAATTTCTTTATCAACGGAAAAAAAGAAACATTATAGAACATTAAAATATAATGTTTGTCTACAGTATCACTACAATTAATCTGTTTTTTAACGAAGAACATAACACTATATAAAGTTCGGCTCTTTCTTGAAAATAGTTACGAACGGTATTAACGAACATAACCCGTCCACACAAATACTAAACCGTGAGTTTATCTTTTCTTACATTCCCCTACAATTGGTTGGGTTCTTTCCGACTCGAATTGCAGTTGTAAGTGGGTAAAAAGAAAAAACAAACTGCTTCATTCTAGGGGAATGTAAGAAAAGATAAACTCACTGTTTATTGTTGGTGTTTTGTTTTGGCTTTGATATTGTTACAAGTAAGACTTTGAGTGTTTATAATTCTTATTCGCTTTAGGATTTTATTTGTATAATATTTTCGGCTTTTCTAAAATCTTTGGAAAAGGTTTCCTGATGAGCTGGCCTAAGCAACCAGTGAAATGCGCATAGAAGCTAGCTTTCCCTCAACAATAAATTTCAGTGTATTTATCAAATATGAAAAACTGGGAATTTAGCACGTCATACGGAAATCGTATTAATTATTTTATTTTAGACGAAAAAAATGAATTAAATTTTCTTTTATTTAATTAATATTTAAATTAAAAGTGCTTTAAGATTTATTGACACAATTTCCTGCAGGGTGTTTCTAATTTTTTTTAGGTACATTTTTGTGCTATAAATAAACATATTGTAAAAGTTAATTATAAGTTATAACTGAACTTGGTGAAATTGGCCGTGAATATGATAAATTAGTTTTATATTTGTCCCTTTTCTTTCCCTTTTTATAAAATTAACAGAAATAATTGCTTATTTATTTGTACATTGTTCAATTTTTTTTTAATAAAAAGAAAAAAACAAATAATAAAATAACAATAGTTACAATAAAAACAATAATAAAAAGATAATAGAGAAATTTCTGGAAAAAAAAATTTTTTTCTAAAAAAAATCTGAAAATGAAATAATCACACGTTCTAAACTTTTATGCAAATGTGCTTTTGTACTTGCAACATGTGACCGACTGAGTGGGGTCATTTAGAGGGTTGCAATAATTAATTTAATTTTTAATTTTGGTTTTGTTTCTATTGTTATTAAATATGTGAATTAGCGACAAATAATAACGTTTTTTCTGTCTTTGTTTAATTTAAATAAATTAAAAAAAGAGGATGCTGTTGCACTGGAAACAGAAATTTTTTTGTTGTAAAACAAAATTATTCACATTTATTACATTTATGAGGTCTTAATTATATTAAACTCAAAAACTTTTAAGGGCTCTGTAAACATGGAATGGCATTCTCAGATCTTAAATCAATCTTTATCTATTCATAATCATTCTTAATTTCCAACTTGTGTATAAATATATCGTGTTTTTTGTAAATTTACGGAGTTACGGTCTACGTTCATACGACATACTACACAATTGTGTTCCTGGCTTGAAGCTTTATGGCCTGTTATGAATTTCGAACGAAGACTTCGTTCGCTTAAGTTACACGTTAACCAAAACAATATTTAATACTTTGTTTTTGTTTTAAATTTAAGTAAAGCGAACGAAGTCTTCGTTCGGAATAAGATGAACAGGCAGTTAGAAAAGGTTTTGGAGACAGGGTGCATTATACCAAACAATTTTGTTATTGATCTTTCGTCTTGTTGCCGCAGTTGTTGCGAATGTAGCATTTTTGAAAGTTCAATGTTAGAGCAATTTTTATCCATTATGCTGCGAACCATTAAAGGAGATTGGGCGACAGTTCTCCTTAAATGGTTCGCATAATGTCAAGTTTAAAATCATCCAAAATACCGAATTTTTTCATCTTAATTAGTGAATTTGCGTAAGTCTAGAGAAAATAATCCAAAGACGTTAAATTGCACGATCTTGGTGGACTGCAAAATTTGTTGTATTCCGCCCCGATATGGGTTTCGTAATATTTCTACTATGAAAATTTGATTTATTTAACCAAATAGAATATGGGAATTTTCGCTTCTTGTTTTACTTTGTAAACATGAAAATATTGTTAATGATATGTGACCTTCTCCGAGGTCCGTGTGTCAAAAAACGGGTTTGGACTTAAAAGTGAATTCGGGTACCTAAAAGGGTGTTGAATAAGATGAAATGCGTTTTTCTCAAACCTATATTCTATAACCAAGTCCCTTTTCTCGGAGAAGTTCACATATACGATATGTGGCATCGAATTGAGGTCACTACAGTCATTGCATAGATGACGCATAAAATATGACAAAATTGTATGATCATTGATGTCATTTGCAATAACCAGCATTGAAAAAATTGCAGGCAAAGTAGAAAAAATGCCATTTCTTCCACTTCTTCATTTGTCATTGATTCATTAAATGTAAACAGTCGCTGTCACACCAATTCAAAAAGCGAAAAGTTGAACACAAGTTTTCGTTTTTCGTTCGACAGTTTTTGGTTTCGACTGCTGTTTTTTAAGCCCTGGTAATAACAGTGATGTCAGAATTCGAATGTTAAGGCATAGGTTAGGTTAGGTTAAATGGGCAGCCGTCACGACGACGACTCACTTGGGTTCTTATAGCGGTCCCTTTGTGATACCCCTAGCCAGTGACAGGAGTCACCCAGTATCCACCAGACTATTCCCCATACTATTCCCCAGAGCTTCGAACCACCCCGACTCCCTGCATAAGAGGGAGAACTGGTCTCCCAAAAAGCCTAAACCTAATGCACCCCAGACCAGGGCATTGGCAGAGAAAGTGAAACACCGTCTCCTCCTCCTCCTCATCATGACAACTCCTACAGTAGTCATTATACGCAAGACACATCCTCCTAGAATGAGTCCCTATCACCCGTAATGACCGATATCACTGTCGTCATCCGGTCCCTTCCGAGACCGAGTAGTACGCGCGTTCTCGCCGTGTAAGGGCATCATCAATATGAAAATGCATTTATCTATGAGTGGACCAGAACAAGCACTGCATGGGAGCTTAATCTCTTTTAGAAAATCAAGTTGTGATTATGAGCTCATAGTTCTTAAGGGGTTTTGATTAAGAGCGAAGCATTTGCTTTTTCCAATCAAAAGACTTGTGGGTAAGTGTAAGTAAGTGTATGGAAATAATATTTATTTTAAATGAAATAATAATCGAGGCCATTACTTATACAATATGCCATCGTTGAAATGTCCGCTGCTAAAGCAAACACAAGAGAATTCGCGGGATACAATTTTCCATGATTCTAGCGCACAAATCGGCTGAAATACTAGAAATTTCACGTTTGATGTTGCCCTTCAAATCTTCTAATGTTTCTAACGTTGTTAATGTAACACGCAAGAAAAAACAGCACAAAGAATTTAATCGCACGCACAAGGTGGCCATTCGCGAACATTGTTGTGTTATTAGTTTGCCCAACTTGGTCATTAAAAATTAAATTTGGTCGTATGCTGTGTGGCACGTTGATTCTTATTATTATTCCGAACCGAACTTTCTCCGAAAAGAACAGATTCTTGTGGAAGGGTACTCCAAGTAGTCGCGATTTTAATTGCAAATTCTTTTAAGCGTATATCTCCCTTCAAACTGTGGCGGAACTGAAAAACCAACTTCACTGCTTTTCAAGAAATGCCGAAAGCAAAGTACTTCGTACCTTCTAAAAAGTTTGATATTTGCTTCAAAAGTCCGTCTAAAAAGCTTTGTCAATTTCGATTTATATTTAAACTGGTTTTTTTTTTTTTTAATTACCATTTTCTATTAAGAAGTGCGGCCCTTTGCTCCCCAGAGTAGTAAAAGGAACAAATATACATATCTAAAGACGTGCGAATGAAATTAAAGAGTTTCGATCTTCTTTAGTTGAAGCTTGCTTTTTTCTTAAGGGAGTTTTTGAAAAAAATTTTAAAGGGCGTCATACAAGAAATTAAATTTATCTACTAAAGCGGTGGACTGATTTATATTAAATATTAAAAAAAAGAAATGTACAAAAAAAAAAGAAGCCACCTTGATTTCCTTTTGTCGACATAATTATTTGATTCCTCAACAGTTGGAGCTTCATTAATACCGTCGTTTCAAACAGGAATAAGTTGTAATTCCTCGCATTATTTATATTTCATTTGCTGAATCTACAACGTACAAATTTAGCAGAAGGAGGAATTCTTTAAAAGATTAACTTCCACTTTCTATTGCACACAAGTGTAAAAAGCAAGTTTTTGCAAATGGTGTGGTTGCTGTGGACGAAGACATGGATGGTTGGTGGTGGTGCAAAAGTTTTGTTCAAACTGCTGTCTAGAGTTTGAGCCGTGGGTATGAGACTCCTAGAGATTGTTGTTGTCTTGGGTTATTTTATCTTTTTTTCTATACTATTTTCATTTTTATTACTTATGTATATTAAATTGGTTGCACATTTCCTCGTTGGTGGTAGCGATGGGGTTTTTTCAAGGAATCTTAAAAATGGCGCGCAATTTTCTTAAGATTTTTATTTTTTTTTCTTTGTTGTTTTGAGAATTTGTTGTGTCTCAAGAACTTGCTAACTGAAGATGAACTCCTGGTCAGCATACAGCAGGAGAATTCAACTGCATTTCTTTTGGCATCTTTTTGCTTACGGATTAAATGCGTTAGAAGTTTTTTCTTATTACTAAATAAATGTCTTGCAAAACAGCAAATGCAACCACAAGAATTTGAAAAAGTGCACAAAATTTATATTTTCATACGCCATGCAGTCCACACTTTAAGGTCTCTATAAACTCTTTAGTTTTTTTTTTTTTTTTAAATATATAAGCGCGATATACCAGCGACGAAATGCATGAGTTCTAACACATTCACAGCTTTACAGGAGAGAAAAAGGGTGTCTTATTTTTAACCTCGTTGTGTATCTGGTGTTTGTGTGCATGCAAGTGTGAGTGTTTAAGAGTAAAACAGCGCTTTAGATGCACTTGTCTCGTTGATATTATTGTAGTTCTTGCGCTATTTTCTAAAAAAAAAACTAACCCACCATTGCAACGACTACGACTACAAATCGTTGCTGTTGTTCTCCTTTATCTCCATCGTTTTGTTGTTGCATTTTGGATTTATTTGTCTGTCCTTTTGGTTTTTGTATTTCGATATATTTTTTGGCGCTCTCAGAGTTCTAAGTGAACTGAAAAGTATACGATGACGACGATTCCTTTTGGATGGTACTAAAAATGCAACAACAATAACGACTTGCAATAAAACTATATGCAGACAGACATCACAGCAAAGAGTTTCGCGTCTCTATTCGCCTAGTATTCATGGTGGCAACAATTAGGGTGTTTTGTAGTTTTGTTTTTCAAAATTTCTATATTCTGGGATTTTCTTGTTATTGCTGTTACTGTTGCTGTTGTTGTCATCAAAACGGTTATTTTATACAACTACAGCAGCAACAACAATAAAACCTGCAACCAAGAGACGCGTATCGATTTTATCTGCGCTTCTGTTAAATGCAGCAGCATTAAACGTAACGCACTTCTCTGCATTTTGTGTGTCATCGTTGTCGTTCGGTCGTTCTTTGTCTGCGAAATTCCTAATTTCAAATTCTTGCAGCTGTTGTGTGGCTGATTGCAGCGAAAAATGTCTGCGAATGGCGAACCGAAATTAGAAAAAAACCAAATAACTTTTGAAATACTCAGTATATGTATGCTGCTCGTATGAGAATTTTGTTATAGAAACGCATTTTAATTTAATAGAGCTGGTGTTGCAGTTTCATTAGAAATTTTGGTTTTTTTTTTGTTTTTGGGGATGTTGTGTATTTTAAGACTTATTTACGTGAGTGTTAATTATTAAATCGTCTCGACGAAATAATGTTGGCTGTCACCTAAATTATGAAAACATGACATAAACTTATTGATCAATTTTTTAACGTGCCTTTAAGCAAAAAGTAAAATCACTTTAAATTTTTTTTAAAGCTAAAAATGTTCTTCACTGAGGTTTCGGTTTAATGTGTACAGTGGGACGGACAATCGACATACTTGTATATTATTTTGCTTTATCTTTCTTATAAAGTACAGAATTTGATATGATTTTTTAAATGTGTATTTATTTGGGTAGTTCTAAATAGGAGCATAGCGCCATTGCGAATATCTTTCGTTGGGATCTCTTACGAGCTTATAGTTTTATTTCGTTTCAGGGCTTCTTTGCATTGTAACTTTAGAATCTGGCTATTTGCTTCATGTATGGACGGGCCTTCCACTTCTTCTTGTACCCTGGTGGCTTACGTAGACTGTGACCAAGAAAATTTCACTTACGTTTAAATATTTCGGTTTGTAGAGGAACTTGGCTTGTGGCCTTCCGTCCACAGGTCCTAATTGGATATCACATTTGGTGAAAATAATCCTCCCTGGATATCTCTTGGCAATAATATGTTAGTGCTTTTATATCGTAGTGAGCTGAATTCTCGCATCCCTACAATAGAAATGACTTCCCATTGGAGTCGAATCAGCATATATTCGTTTTTCTGGATATATGTATGGTAAGCCTTCCAGACGGGACAAAAATACCAAAAGGAATTGGTTATGTTGACGCAAAGATTCTCCATTGTTTTTGATGAAGCTGGCATAAGAACAAAAACTTTTAATACCCTTAAGCACGGTACACAGAAAAAAAAACTAAAATTGATTTGTATTAAAAAAATTTGTGATTTAATTAAAAAATTAATTAAATTCAAATTTTCAATATTTTTAATCATGCTTAAGTTCATCAAATTTAATTTTCATTAAATTATTTTTATGAAGAAAGGAATTTTACAACATGAAAAATAGAAAAAACTGTATAAAATTAATATTAATAAATTTTAATAGTTTATATTTTTATGTAAATAATGAATTAACACTAGTTGCCTTTTAGCCTCTTTAATGCCAATATTGGTGCTCAGGCTTTAAAATATTTTTGTGATATAAAATTATTTGAAATAAAAAAAAAATTAAAAAAAAAAATTAATTAAAATTGTTATTGATAATCATTCTTGACTGACCTGAGATTCGAACCCAGGCGGCTGGTTATTCTGACATGTTTCGATCACTACCACTCGATATCCTCAGAGGGATAATAATTTTAATTAATTTTCATGTTGTAAAATTCCTTTCTTCTTAAAAATAATTTAATGAAAATTAAATTTGATCAACTTAAACCTGATTCTGGCCCTTTGTTCCAACTAGGAATCCCAGGAATTTATATATATAAGCCTGATTAAAAATATTTAAAATTTGGATTAAAAACCATAAATAGTTCAACAAAATGACCACAATACTAATTATAATTAATTAAATTCTTATTAGAAATTAATAGTATCAAATATAATTTGTTTAAACTAACAATATTTTCTGCAGTAATGGTGTTGATATAAGTTAAAACTTATTTGCTTAAAACTGATCTCATTTTTAATTAATACCTTAATTAAACAAAAAAAAAAAAATAAAAAAAATGGCGAAATTTTTTTCTGTGCACCGTTCATCTCATATGACTGGATGTGGTCGTTATTTTTCACACATGGACTCGTGTTGCTTAAGCTGCTGGCGCTGCTTCTGGGACTCCTAACGTTTGAAACATGTGGCTTAACATATGCGTAGGCCAAGTCACATAGCAGTTTGTAAAGACCCTATTAAAGAAAGTAGAGGTGACATAATGCATCCCTGTGGTAACTCGGTATTTATATTTATCCTGTTACCCAGGTGGTGTACAAAAAGTCCCTGCGGGAAATTTGTGTTAATTGTTCCAACAGACTGGCACTGGGATTTGTGAAAAAAGAACAAGTAGAAAAAGAAAGAGCTCATGACCAGTGAAAGGAGAACCAATCATTAAACTGGTTTATGAAGAATAAAAAGGCAGAAAAAGTAATGAATTACAGTACAGTCTTCACCGGTGGTGTGACACAGTTTTAAGGACTCTAAAATTTGGTTCTTAAATTAGGTTCTAAGACTTGTTATATTAAAAAAATACCACTTTGTAGTTACTTACACTCAACGCGATCATTGAGAATAGATGTTTGACTTGTCAAATTATGGTTGTTAGGTGTCGATTATTTTTCGAAGTCGGTAAAAACCAGATATAAAAAAATGTCCATTCTACTGCTTGCTCCAGAAGAAGTTGTGGTTCTATGCCGGATGAGCGTTCACCACACTCAAAAGTATTATTTCCCTCCAGTTAGTACACTCCGACAAATTTACCATGTTTTAGTATTTAAAGGCGTTCTGTTTTCGAAAATTCTTCGATAATCCGGAGGATTAATGGTGGGATCTCTTTTTAGTTCGATGTAAATACAAATATTTTCTTCTTGTGGATTTTTATGGACTAAATATAATCGTTACCATACAATTTTTGAATTCATTAAGCGCACCAAATAATCTGTTTTAATTTTGTAGCATTGCGGTCCCTTGAGAATATTGCATAGATTTTCTATTTGACAAGTCCATTGAGGCAAAAATTAATTTCCTCATCAAAGAGAATGTTGCGATAAAAAAAACCATTTATATGCATTTATTTAAGACAATAAACCAAAGCTGAGGCATAAACGACAGCCATTTACCAATAATTTTTTATAAAGAGGAGCCCGAGGAGCCCCTACCAACTATCAGAGAATATAACTGATCTTCCAATGGGAACTTTCGAACTTTGATGGTTGATAGCAGTCATATTACTGACACTACATCTGTCGAATTGGAAGTCATTTATTAAGTGAGTTTTGCCAAATCACAATTGACGGATATATCGTTCAACAGCAAGTGCAAATGATAAAATTGTTTAATCAAGACAAACTTTTAAGACCGCGTTACTCATAAGTAAATGTTGCGGTCGACTTTAATGAGTGGTAGTTACTAAAAATACGTAAATATGTTGAAATTGATATTCGAAAATAAACATTTTCTACCGAACTTTAGAGTTCCGTACGGTAAAATATGGAAAACATAAACGCTAAAAGTGTTAGTGCTGAAAATCTTTGTTTGCTTACTCCTTCATTATGGAAAAAAATAAACACTAAAAAACATTAAAATATAATGCATGTCTGCAGAACCACTAAAATTATTCTGAGTTATATCGAAAAAGAGAAAACTTCGCTTACTTTTTTTAAAATGAATAGCTTCTTTCACTCATTATTTAGTAGCTTTCTTCTTTAACTACTTTTTTCTGGATGTGTGTAGGTAAAAAAAATTATGACTTTCTTTTGAATGCGATCATTTTGGGACTTCCCTTGTAAAATTCATTGGTTCTTTCAGTAGAATTGTAAGTAGTGCATTTACGTCCTTCTGATAACTCAACACATTATTTTGTAGGCGAAGTTTTTACTGGGTGGGTAATAAACAAACACTAACAAACTACATATCGTTTCTGGGTGTGTGAGAAACAGTGATGGAAAATTCAGTACTATGGTACTTTTTTCAGTGCTTTTTCATTTCAAAAATACCACGGTACCCCCACGTCAGTCTTAGTACTCTTTTCTTGTTATGTTATGGAATTACAGACAAAGTTGTAGACGTTTTGAGGAAAAACAATATTCCTCTGGAAAAAATGATTGTGCTTGCGGCTGATAATTGCAATGTAATGATGGAGAAATTTAGTGGTGTTCAAGCCAGATTAGGGTTTTTTCCCGGTATTTCCCGTCCCGGGAATTCCCGGGAATTTCAATTATTTTATTTCCCGTTTTCCCGGGATTTTTGTTGCAAGATCCCGGGAAATAAAAGTTCCTCATAGTTTCAGAAAAAAGCTATTTATACTTTGAAATTTAGTTTTATATTCTCTAAAAATTAGCATCTGTTGATGGGTTGTCGATTAGATCAATAAAACGAAGTGAGTACGTAAGTAAATCAATGTCTACTGACGCAATAAATCTACCAAAAGCAGAATGTGCCGTGCAACAGTTGATAATTAATAAATTTAATGAAGTGAAACGTTAATGAAGAACATAAATTCAAAATAAGATGCAGGCAGTAAATTTTAATTGTCCATGGACAAGTCTTAACAATAGGAGATATCCAAAAATATCGCATATTGATATTGCAGCAAAGTCATATCTACAAAAAAATCGAGCTTGGCAAAATGCGATTAAAGTTTTCAAAATGTACCGATTTAAAGATATATTTTCCTATAACTTCGGTTCAGTTTGAGATAAAATACCGATTTTTTGTTACGAGAAAGTATGAAAGAACACTTTGCTTAATTAACTTAAAATTAAAAAAAAATTTTGAGATATAACGATATGTTTATAAGGTGATATGCATAAATTTGTTTCATTTTGTGACGGCTTATAAAACCGGGAAGTGCTGGGAAACAGAAATAAAATAAAACTATGGAAACTCGTGTACGATACTACAACATACAATTTTGTCCTAATTGTCCTAAAGATTACAGGTGGATCTTGTAAGAAGAAGTCCGTTTGATGCTATTTTTTGCATCAACCTTGACAAACATTTGACTGCTATAGACGTTGTTTATAAAAAAGAAAAATTACTTCGGATTGTGAATTATATGCAACAACTTTAAACTTTTGCACTTGAAACTATTTGTCCAATCTCGGTAAAAAAGTGAACGAAATTTTTCGGAAACATGGTAATAAGTAAATAAAATAAGAAATATACACTTTGCCGACTTTCTAAACGCATTGAGTGTGTCTTAATGTTATTTCCTAAGTTGTTAAAAAATGTTAATACAAGTATTTGTTTAAAATATTTTATTTATTTTATGAATTTACTTTTTGATCTCATAACTTGAGTACCACAATTTTTGTTTGTTTTTATTATTGTTTTATGAATTAAATTGTAATGTTTATGTTATCTTTTTATTTTGTATCTAGAGCATAATGATACGACATTTACATACATATAACAGCGTAAGGTAATAATAAGTCAAGTTCCCCTTTCAAACCTTAATTAATTTTTGGAGAATTTAGGCATTTTTTTTACTTACTTTGTAAACAAGTTCCCTAAC
The DNA here is from genome assembly GCA_949318255.1 of Pollenia labialis. Lineage (NCBI taxonomy): Eukaryota > Metazoa > Arthropoda > Insecta > Diptera > Polleniidae > Pollenia > Pollenia labialis. The sequence continues at coordinate 157,146,221 of OX439140.1, forward strand.
GCTTTTTTAAAAAAATGTTTTTTTCATTAATTTAAAACAAATTTTCTTTGTATTATTCATATGGAGCGGGATCCCGGGAAATTTAAAAAATTTTCCCGTTTTCTAATACATATGCATTACATAAATGTTTTTATCAAAAATGAAATTATTTTTAGTAATTAAAATGATATAGTTTTTTAATTTTATGTATTTATGTTTATTATTTTTAAGTGTGTTTTTCAATAAAAAATATGTTTGAAAAAATTACCAAAATATTGAAAAAAGTACTCCTTTGCTTGGTGGTCGGTACCATCTCGTTTTTTCAATTTTCCAACACTGGTGAGAAATGTTCACTTCATCAATAAACATAAACAATCATAAAATTCTTTAACTTCGGATACGTAAAAAATCTGCAACGCAACGTCACATTTACCGAAGAGTACTTTTTTATACATAAGATTTGTGAGAAAAACGGGACAGATTACCGAAACGTATACGTGTACGTAAGAGTAACGAGGCCTTTATTATGGCGGCGAGCGTTTGAGGTCGATACCCAGTAAAAACTTCGCCTACTTTTTTTTAAAATTAATATCTTCTTTCACTCGTTATTTAGTAGCTTTCTTCTATATAACTACTTTAATTACATACTTCTATAACTACTTATTTTTCAGATGTATGTAGGTAGAAATAATGACTTACATAAAAATGCGTTCATTTTGGGACATCCCTTGTACAATTGATTGGTTCTTTCAGTAGAATTGGAAGTAGAATTTTAACTTTTTCCTGATTACTTAACACAATATTTTGTAGGCGAAGTTTAACTGGGTAATTACACACTTATTTTGGCCTGAATACGCCACACTGAACACTCTGCATGAGCGATTTGAGAGCATTGGGATCTCTTGTTGAGGTAATATAAACTGGTGAATTGTAGAGGTGATAAGAACTAATGCTTGTCAATAAATTTGCATTTTAAATTTTGTTGAAAACTTTTTGGGAACCATAAATCTCTATAATAAATATATATATTTTTTTTGGTATCATTTTCAAATAAAAAGTATTAACAATAGTATTCTTGCACACGAAATGCTCCATATAACAAATAAGGCTTTAAGACAGAAAGGGAGTGAGAGAGAGATCAAGAGATCTTGTGTATTTTTTGAATCTATTATTTTCATATTAATTCGAATGTGTATTTTAAAATTTTTAAAAATTCTGATTTCTTTTGCAGAACAGTGTAATTTACAGGATTCTATTATACAAAACGACTAGGTACCGCATGTTAAAGTCTATAACCGACCCAGATCCACAAATCATACCCTTTATTGACTTTGAAATTTCCTTTGCATCAAAAACATTCACTGCTTGTATTTTGTTAAAAGTATTCGTAAATCGGTTAAACGCATTATTTTCTATAAAAAAAGTTTTGTTATTTTCCACTTGAAATTTATGATGACGTTGCGATTGAGCCAATAACATCCATAAAATAAAACAACAACGCAAAATGCAACGACGAAAATAAACATGTCTCAACTAATTCTTTATAATTCCATTTTTTTTTATTCTCCGGTTTGTTTTTATTGTATTTCATTATATTTTTATTAGAGTTTTTTGTTGAATGTATTTGCCAGGGATTACACATTAGACATTCGCACAATTGGCTGTCGTGGCAAAACAATGTTGCACATTATAAAGGATTTTGTGTTTTTTACATTTACGCGAATGTAAAAAACATTCAAACGCCCAAACACTTGATAAAGAAAAATGTGTGTGTATGTGTTTTTTTAATACCCTGCACCGAAGGTAAAGGGGTATTAAAAGTTTGTCATACCATTTTAATTTCTACAATGTTGATCTAAGATTCTATAAAGCAGCGAAGATGATTTAACGATGTCTAACTGTCCATCTGTCCATCTGTCCATTTGAATGTTGAAATGGTTTTTCCGAGTTTTACATTTATGTCACAAATACTCCGTAAAAGTTTGCTATTCAAACTTAGCCAGTTCGGTCCACATTTGGCTGAAATATAAGTAAAAAAGCAAGACTGCCTCACACTTTACGCATAAATCCCTTGTTGTTGGTTTTTTCTTTTATTTTTCTGTATATCTGGAGAACGGCACGAGCCAAAGCTTTAAAATTTGGTACAAGCAACTTTGTTATCAATACACAACATCTGGCAAAATGTGGATGGGATTTGAGCAGTTTGCGTGGCACTTCTCTGAAAAAGACATTACAGATTTCTGTATTTCTGGAGAATGACTAATGCGTAAAATAAATACTTACATATTATAGATTGCTTTTATCGCTATTTAAGTACAAAATACAATAAATATTAAAAATGTTGTACAAAAAAACTACCGATTCTAGTATAACCGGATCTGCTAGAACACAGAATAAAAAAAAGTGAAAACCTGGTCATAAAACTATTTTTTTATAAGTAAAGCAGATTCAAAACACAAATAACCCGCATTTCCATACTTAATTCTAAAAATAACAAAATTTTAAATTTGATTATAAATTTCTCAACGACTGCTAAACCGATTTTAATAAAATTAAAAATATCTCCATCTAAAAGTAAAAATTCTTCAATATTTTTATCGGTTCAATTGAGCGTTGTCAATTTGTTGCTATCCGTTGGCAATTTAAGAAAGAGTTAAGTTTTTCAACAACTGGGGATGAAAAAAATTTTAACGAAAATTGTTTGAAATAATTAGGGTTTCGTTTAAAATCATTGATTTAAACTGTATATATAAAAGTTAATGTATATGTGATTGTTTGTTTATACCGTATAGCCGCCTAAGCCGTTGCGCCATCATTCTACTTTGAAAACTTGATGTAATATTTAACTAAATAGTTTTAATTAAAAGAATACGGGAATCGTCTTCTTTTTAGAACATATTTTACAAATGAAAATAAAAAATTAACATACTTAACTACATACATATGTATGCATGTTAATTTAACAAACTCTTGATTTTAATATAAAACAGGTTTTTATGGATTCAATATTGAATCCATATTTATTTATTTATTTTTTATTTATTTTAACAGTGAATAATATTATATAAGCGTGATTTAAGATTATTTTAATATTTTTCATTTAAAATTAATATGAAATAATGATAAATTTAAATAAATAATGGGCATACATTTGCAGAAATTTACTATGATTCTCAATCAACATTTTCCCCTGTTAATTTTACATTGGTATTTTTTTCTGCGTGCAGGTTTTTATTTATATAACTCTCTGTTCCTATCGCACCATGGTGAAGGGCTTATAAGATTCGGCATAGCCGAATATAGCACTCGTACTGTTTTTTTTTGCATTTTAGCAAATCAAAAGGATAAATATATTCACTCACAAGCACATGCATACATTCTGGCAGTTACAAACAAACAAACATTAAAATATACAAAATGTGTTTAATATTATAAACATTTCTTGCAAAATTTTCTTTTTGTTTTTATAGTTTTCCTATAAAGTTTTTCTATTTTTTTTAAATTTTATTTTCAACTCGTGCAACATTTTACAACCGGAATGTTACATATTTTATCAAAATTTCTAAGGGAAAGGAAAAAGAGAGGCATTGAAGTTTAAAAAGAAAGGGGTAAGAGAATGTGAGTATGTGTTTTTCTATTAGAGTGGGGGTCAAAACAAAATTGTAGCAGTTTGCAACAGTTTGGTTTGTTGCAACAAATTCAAGTGTGCATTTATGTTGTTGTATCTAAAGTCTACTTACAGAAAGCAGCCCATTTTTATTTGGTCGTTTATTTCTTGTGTGTGTACAAGTGTGTTTTTATACGTATTTTTTTTTTATTTATTTATTTAACTTAGTTTGAGTTTTCTTATTGCCGGTCATAAAACATAAAATGTTGCCATTGAGTGTGCAATGGCCACCCCGAAGTAACAATAAATGTTGCACGTTACAGCACCAACAAATGGAATAAAATAAAATGAAATGCAATGCACTCGTTTACTCACTCACTCATACATTAAAACAGTCATATGCAATCATACACCCTGAACCATTGTAATTCTGACTGCCCGTCCGTCTTTCCTTCAGTCTGTCCATTCTTTACGTCTTGCAATATGTCCAGTGAAAACAACGAAATTGCAATAACATAAACAAAAACAATAAGTTGGCAAAAAAATTTTTTTTTGAAACCCAACTAAAGGTTGGTTATAAAAATTAAATGGAATTAAAATAACAAACAAAAAAACTGAAAAGGAAAACAATTGGAAATCTTGGAAACATTTCAAGACATTTCATAAGACCTTAAAAGCACAGTACACAATCTAAAATATTAAAAACTGAAGAACCACATTTGCCGTTCTCCAGAAATCTAAAATACTATTGTATGAGAAGTGCCATGGCCACTTCTCCAATCTCGATTACCTTTGTTTATTGATAATTTTTCATTCTTGACTGCCGCGGTGCTCGAAACCAGGCTTTCACGGACAGGTTGCCCCTACATGTAACCACTCCATCTCTTCAGAGGGTTTCGACGTTTAACACTCACATCCATTGACTACTGCTGGCAGTCAATAGTCAAACATTGAACCATTGAACCAAATTGTATTTATCTCTTAGTAGATCGAATTTTGCTTTGAATGATTACATTGTGCTATAAATTTACCCTTTTTTAGACAACCTAATTCGGGTACGCTGAATCCGTTTTTTAGGTTATGCTAAGTTCACACTTGGTTTTTTAAACGCGTTTAAGCAAAACGTTTATTTAGCTAATCAAAGCCGTTCACATTACATTTGAGATGATTAAGATGACAGATGATTACGGAAAAAAACACAACAAACAAATTTATATTTCTTTAAAGTATTAAAAATGGATAACAATACTTTTATAAAGTTATCAGAAGACTATTTTAAACATATTAATGATGAAATTGTGAATATATATAAATTTGTTTTAAGGAAAAAATAAAAACATTAAGCAGAAATCGTGGTCGGTTGTACACGTTCATTTTGGCCGATTCTTCATTTGAGGTATGTTCAGTGGATTCTATGTGATTAATGAAGTGATTTAGTTGTAATCATGTCAATTTGAAGTGATTAATAAATCACTTTAATGTATGGGTAATCATCTCGATTTTGAAGTTATTAGAGCTTAATCACGTTCGAGCTGCTTAAACGTGCTTAAGAAGCCAAATGTGAACATAGTATTAGCTCTCGTTTTGAGATTTACCGTTATTTCGAAAATGACGGAGGTTGCACATCGTATGTTTGGGTAACTTAAAAACTCTTTAGCTGATTGAAAAAACTAAAAAAAAACCGAAATTCCAAAATAAAATTTCCTTTAAAAAAGTAAAACTTTTTTCTTAAATGCGCAGACGTTTAAGAAACATAATTTTTTTTTTTTGGAAAAATATGATTTTTTTAATCAAAATTTCGAAATTTTTGTTTTTTAAAAATTCATAGAAAATTAGAAAATGCAGCTATGTTTCTAGTTATTTGCTGGCATTTAAAAAACGAAGCTGAAAACAAAACATAAATGACTAAAATCTGTTAGCAACTTTTGATTTAATTCACAAAAGTCGAATTTTAATTAATTTAAAATTATCATAAAACGCAATATTTGTATTCGAGGCCCCCTAACGGGTGTAGATATATGGCAAGTATGTTTTACGAAAATGTTAAGACTCATGAAGGCCAGTCATACATTTTATCCCCCTAAGGGCGATTACTTGGCAGTTATGGGGCTTTTTCTTCAATATATTTCTCGTCTGCATTGAACATTTTGTATGGGAGCCCCCTTAAGGAATGGTGATAGCGGGTAGGAATGTTAGAAATAAATAATTGAGATGAAAAATAAGTGGGGTTGGTCATACATTTGACACATCTAGTGGGATCCTAGGCAATGCAGCAGGCAAATTTAAGAATTTCAACCATACAAATATGACGGTTTAATAAAATTCTTAAATTTGGGCCCTGCAGCGCCTAGGATGCCCCTAGATGGGTCAAATGTATGATCAACCCAAATTTTTTATGAATTTTTAAAAAACAAAAATTTCGAAATTTTAATAAAAAAATTTTGTTTTTCCAAAAAAAAATTATTCTTCTAAAACGACTGCGCAGATTAAAAAAGTTTCGATAATCTTAAAGAAATTTCATTACGGAATTTCGGTTTTTTTTAGTTTTTTCAATCAGCTAAAGTGTTTTAGAGTTACCCGAACACATGTTATGCAACCTCCGTAATTTTCGAAATATCGGTAAATCTCTAAAACCAGAGTTAACCTAAAAAATGGATTCAGCGTACCCGAATTATGTAAAAACGCCAAGTGCCCAGCTTGTCTAAGAAAAGTGTCAATTTATAGCACAGTGTAAGAGTTAAAAACAATTTGGTTTTTTTACGAATTTCCATAAACTGAACCGTTTTTGAGTAACGCGAACATATGTTATGCAACCTCCGTAACTTTCGAAATAACGGTATATCGGCTCAGCGAAACCGTTATATTTAAAAACGCCAGGTGTCCCGCTTGTCTAAAAAAGTGCCAACTTCGAGCACAGTGTTATGATTTTTTATATACATTTTATTTCAACAGTTTTTTAACCCCTTCATACCAAAATCCCTTTAAATTTATCCTCAACAACATGTTTTCGCATAAACCTAAAATTCCGTACAAATGCTGTAAATACGCATCTTGAACTTGGTTTATAAGCCATAAAAAAAGTAGTAATATAAAGTAAATAAAAATATAAACGAGAACAATATAAAAAATAAAGAAATTCATGCATTAAACAAGTCGCAACTAAAGAAAAAGAAATAAAATATTTATTTGCAAAATTGTATTCAAACAACAACAACAATAAAAACAGCTCAACACGCCACACCGCCCATACAGAAAACAACTCTGTTCGAGAACACAGTGATTGCAACTGAGTGTTTACTGCACCTCAAATACAATGTGTACCTCAGTTTAAAGATATTAAGGAAAAACTGTTATTAAGATGTGTTTTTTTTTTGAATAAACTTTACAGAATTTGAAAAAGATTAAAACAAATTAAAAATTTTAAAATGGGAAATAATTTATTAATGAGAGCTCCAAATGTTTTTACTTTAAACATAATTACAAATCTCTTAAGTAAATTTTCAAAATTGAAGTAGTGGTGGACAAGTAAAGGATTTTTCAATCAATCTTTCAAATCAGACTAAAGGCTCAGTTAGCCGGGGTAACAGTAACCTTGCCAAAAAAAAGTAGAACCAATATATTTCTTACAGATTGAGACGTAACATCTTACTGCTAACTACAACCGTTCTAATTGCTTTACACAGTTAAAATGAAGCAGCTGATTCGCAACGTTACTGTTACTCCCGGCTAACTGAGCCTTAAAAGTATGGAATTAATTTGCTATGAATCTTGTTTCCAGACACGGCACCCTGTGAAACTCAACTTATAGAAAAAAATAAAAATATTCCCTTTAGATTTATTTTCTCCTGTTCTTCAATTGTTTTTGCAGTTATGACGCTTAAGGCAACAACATGAGCCACCCTAATGCACATGTGCATAAATGTGCATATATAAAATATAAAAAACAAGAACTAAACTATTATAATCATTTTATTACAACTCCACAAAATACTTTGTTGCAGAGGATTCATATAAAAATAATCTTAAATGTGGACACTTAAAAATTGGAATGCATTTTATTTTTCTAAATTTTTGTTACAATGTTGTACATTTTTATTACGATTAAACTATTAATTTTACTACTTCGATTCAAATCTAAAGATTTCTTAAATCGTTGCTCAAATGTTTTTGTTATCATAATCAAACAAATCCATACAATGTACGCGAAAAGTATGTGTACAAATTTAATGCCAATAAACATACAAATTAGAAATGATCGTTGTTTTGAGTGCGAGCGACTGGCCATCCTCAGGTAACGGCTATTTTAGACAATAAAAGAAATTAAAAATGTTATTAAACATTAGTAATATGGAAAACGTTTTATTTTATGCAAATTGGTTTTGGGAATCGTTTGCAAGCAGGGTTTGTGACCACTGCACAGTGTTGCCGCAGAGCAAAATTAGCTGGAAAAAAGTCAATTTCTTCAGGTTTTACAATTCACCTTCTTTCTTTGGCAATTGTTTTAGAAGTACACTTTTTCAGGCTCCCATTTAACCTTGATAATGTCGAAACTCCGATCTGCAATATTTAAAACCAGAGTAATGCGGCCAAAGTATCTAAAGCGATAAGATTTTGTTTGTTGTGCTAAATTTCCAATTTTAATTCTTAGTAAAAACATTGAAATTCATTGTTGGAGGATAAGCAAGTTAGTGCCTATGCGCATTTCACTAGCTGCTTAGGCCAGGTCATCTTAAACTCTAGAAAAATTTAAGAAATTAGGCAAATAAAAGTGCAGAGTGAATGAGAATTACAAACAATCAAGTCTTATTTGCTACGATATCAAAGCTTAAGCAAAATACCAACAATTAACCACAACGCGCGATTGTAAACTTAAAGTTTTGGGATGAAAACACGATGGAAAATAACAAGTGTTTCGAAGCGGTAAACAGAACTTAAAAAGATATTTGAGGGAACGATTGCATGATGGGTGGATTCACTTTGTTGTAAGCTTAAGACTTCTGGCAGACTTTATCGATAGTGCCGAATGGAGCTCAAATCTTTGACATTTTGTAGAAAAACTTTACTTTACGAAAACATGGGAGTGTAATTGAAGGGTGCCGTTTGCGCAATGTAATGATAATTCAACCAGATCTTGCCATAGTTGTGCTATCCCTTCACGACGTAATAACTTAAATATATCCAGATGTACACAGCATACAACTCCACTGATTGGCTGGGCGAACGTACAATTCTCACGACTAAAAACGACCAGGCAACAGTTATTTATGATATTTTGTTCAAGTCGTTTGTAAAAGCAGAATACGAATACAAATCTGTAGATATGTACTGTATTGCATACAGAAGAGGCCGTACACTATTCTGTGGAGTTCCTTAATGCACTAAACCCAACAGGTATACCATCTCACACGCTTATCCTCAAAGTAGGAGGCGCCCATAATGCTTATTAGGAATCTTAAACGGCCTTAGTGATGGAATGGGACCCGAAAAACCTTGGAGAGGCCATTATATTAACAACGGATGTAGTACAGTACCCCTTCGTGTTAAGAAGATTACAATTTCCTCTTTAGGTCTGTTATGCAATGACTATTGATAAATCTCAAAATGCATTTCGTGCACAATCGGCCAAATGTGTCAACATTCGGAAGAATTGTGCGCAAATTTTAGCAAACCGCGAAATTAAAACGGACTTATTGTGGCCAGAAATAAAGGATATGGACCTGGACGATATGTGGTTCAAACAGAATGGTGTCACTTGCCACACAGCCAACGAAACAATGACTCTTTTCGAGAAATTCAATGGCCGTATTATCTCACGTCGCGACGAGGCGATGATAATTTGCCGCCATGATCATGTGATTTGACACCTTTGTAATAGAAACTTCTATAAAAATAAAAAAATCTTAAGATAATTCTCTGAAATTTTTTTGTTTTATTAACAATTTACATCGAGCGTAAATAAAAATACTTTTTTAATTTAATTATATTTTTTATTAAAATAGCTTTTTGAATAAAATAACCTACTTAAATTAAAGTACACTACTAAACTAAAACATCTTCTTAAATAAAAGCACCTTTTAATAAAAATACGTTTTTTACTACAAGTATATTTTAACTTTGTTGAGTAAAATTACGTTTTTGAATAGAATAATATTTTGAATAAAAAGCGGTATTTAATAAAAGTACCTTTTTTGAATAAAAGTACAAACCTCTTTTTTATTAATAATAGTTGTACCTTTTATGAATGAAACTTTTATGAAAAAGGCATATTTTTTTCAAAAAATACTTTTATTGAAACAAGGTACCTTTTGAATAGAAGTACATACCATTTTTAATAAAATAATCTTTGTTGAATAAAGTACCATTTTTAATAAAATAATCTTTTTTTAATAAAAGTACATTTTCTAATAAAAGTAACTTTTTTGAATAAAATAACCTTTTTGAACAAATGTAACTTTTTGAATTAAAGTACAATTTTGCAAAAAAATTTGCCTTCTTGAATAAAAATAAAAGTTCCTTTTTAAATAAAAGTTCCTTTTTGAATAAAAGTACCTTTTTGAATAAAAGTACCTTTTTGAATAAAAGTACCTTTTTGAATAAAAGTACCTTTTCGAGTAAAAGTACGTTTTTGAATAAAAGTACCTTTTTGAATAAAAGTACCATTTGAATAAAAGTACCTTTTTGAGTAAAAATACCTTTTTGAATAAAAGTACCTTTTTGAATAAAAGTACCTTTTTGAATAAAAGTACCTTTTTGAATAAAAGTACCTTTTTGAATAAAAGTACCTTTTTGAATAAAAGTACCTTTTTGAATAAAAGTACCTTTTTGAATAAAAGTACCTTTTTGAATAAAAGTACCTTTTTGAATAAAAGTACCTTTTTGAATTAAAGTACCTTTTTGAATAAAAGTACCTTTTTGAATAAATACCTTTTTGAATAAAAGTACCTTTTTGAATAAAAGTTCCTTTTTGAATACAAGTACCTTTTTGAATAAAAGTACCTTTTAATAGAATAGTTACTTTCAGATTAAAAACTCATTTGGAATAAATCATCCTTTTAAATAAAAATAACATTGTAAATAAGAAATTCTTTTTTATAAGGTACCTTTTGACATGCGAAACAACCAATTAAATAAATGTACCTTTTTTAAAAATTTACTCTTTAAATAAAAGTACCTTAATGTATAAAAGTTTTTTTTTTTGCAAAAATCACCTTATCCTTACCCTGTCCAAAAACCTTTTAGATTAAAATTATTTAAATGATTTTTATTATTATAATTTTTTTTTCTGGAACACTCATTAATACAGACTATGGGTTGAGATCATTAAATACAATGTTGTGCATTCATCGTCTTTATAATTAATAAATTATTATCTTTATAAATACACACTCTTCATGGAATACAATTTTTTGAAATCATTATGGACATTATATTTTGTTTCACAACAACAGTAATAAATACAAAACAATACAAAGAAAATAAAACAAAAACAGTAAAGTGGAAATCAAGTTTCTTGTTTCGATTTTGTAAAATATAAATTTTTTTATGTAATACATTTTTTAGTTACAGGTATGATGTATATGTGTGTGTGTGTGTAGAAAATTGGGTATGAATATTTTTTTAGGATGCATCTTAATCATATTCCGGAAATGAATTTATATTTTTGTTTCTGTTTAAAATGTTAGGGTTTATGTAAACTCCTCATGAACATTCTCATTTACACAAGAATGTATCGAGATACAAAAAAATATCTGTGTGTTAAGGTCTGCACGAGTACATATTTATAGTGTTGCATGGTTTGGCTCAGTTTGGTTTCTAAATAAATGTTCCTCACCAATATTTTATTTCGTATATTAAGTTTTTTCTTGTTCTTTCTTCTTTTTGTTTTTGCATTATTTTGTGTTTTTTTTTTTTTTGTTATTCACATTAAGTCAAATTTACATATCGACTTAAATAAAGCACCGTGTACTCGTACACAACAAATGATGACCACTTGTGCATTATTGTATTTGGAAGCAATAATTTTTGTTGTGCTCTTTTTTTGTGGCTTGCGTTGTTGTATGTACCATATAATTTTGCAACTTCAATTAGAGCCTTTTGGTAAATTTTAAATGTTTCTTGCAAAATTTTATTCATTTGTTTTTGCTTTTATTCTTGGTATTTTATTTAGAATTGTCTGCACTTAAAATGTGAAAACTTTTTTTTATTTTTGAAAGAATTTTAACATACATACGTATGCATTTATTTGCCATATCAATGGAAATCAAAATAAAAAAACCATAATCACATTGAATTATATAAAAAAAAATTTATACTCAACTTCGAAATACACGATTTTTTCTTTTAACTTCTTTATTAAGCTGTAATTTTAGACAAATGGGCAACTATAGAACTCGTACCAAAAGAATTGCTGACGTTGTATTAGGTTTGTAATGTGTAGTAGCTTACAAATTAACGAAAAAAGACAATAAAAAATTGCCCTTTTATTCAAAATTTACTCTTATAAAAAAAAAAGTTTTTATATTACAATTTTATTTCATATATTAATACTTGTTACGTAAAGAAATATCTGAGCCAAATTTTGTCGTTCAATTTCTTATGGTATAGGCGCTATTGCGATTAAGCTTTTACTTTAAGAAGAAAAAAGTAGTTTTCGTAACCGAGTTATGCAAAAATCGAATTAAGTTAGTTTATTTTTGAATTTAAATAGCAACCTATTCCGTACTATGTGTGCTATAAACATATAACATTCTAACCCCAATCATAACTGGAATCTACGAAAAACCCATTAAAACATTCACACGATCAGATCAAATCTGGCGGACGGACAGACGGACATCATTAAATCAACGATTATTTGATACATGAAAAACAACAAAAGTGCAGCAGCTAGTTTAAAGTAAAAACCAACCAGTATATTTCTAGCTTAATATTGGTTACTTTATCAGAAGGGTACATAGATATATATTTTATTTTTTCAGGAAGGACTTTCAAAATATTGCTACGTAAAGTGGCACTTTGGGCCGCATTAATTTCCTCTAAGTAGCGGAGCTACAAGATAACAATTTTTTAAATAAATTTCGTTTTTCCTTTTCTCTACTTTAAACTGCAAATTGTTAAATAAATTTACCATTTCCTTAACAATAGAGAGCAGCCATATTATTTAGTTTTTAGTTTATTTTTATTACCCAGTCTTGCACATTAATTTCAAGACATTCTTTTGTTTCATGGATGTTGGAAATGACAAGAAGAAATATTTATTTATTATACATAAACTTTCATTATAAAAGACAAAATAAGAATAAAATGTAAAATATGGCGTAGTACTGTCAAATGGTAATAATTTCATAACATTTTATTTATTTATTTTTTTAGATTACGCGGACGTTGAAAAAAAATGTACTGTCCTCAACGTCTTTCCGATTGTATTGCGCAATCATCAATAGTAGAAAAATATTGTATAATTTTCCGTTCAGTATTTTGCTTGTATGCCTTTGTTCATTTTATAAAATAATTAAATGTCCTTTTCCAGGTGGAAATGTTTTTTTAGCTTCATCGACGGCATTTGACAACTACAACAAAAACGTTTTTTTTCATCTTCCATCAAACCTCGATTATTTTACATATTTTCCAAAAATATACAAAAAACGAAGAAGGAACCGACCGAATGAATAAATAACATGACTTCGAATACATTTTGTCTATGACAAACAACACAATTGAATTAGATTTTTCCGTTTGATTTGAAAAAAGTGTAATAAAATGAAATAAAATATTTGCCAAAGTGAAGGTCCTTTTAAGTCATCAGACAATATTTACATGACATAAATCTATTAAAAACCAGACTGTATCTTGAAATAATTGTTTGTGCATATTTAAAAAAAAAATATATATTTCCTTATTAAACAAATCAAAAATGTTGACTGATCATTATTCATAAAAATGACAATTTAATTTTATCATGGCCGGAGTTTTTGTTTAAGTCAAACGTTTGTTGCATTAATGGAACTACATACATAAATAATAAATTGTTTAAACTTTTTAGATGCAATTAAATAAATGCATTAGCTCACGAACAAGTTTAATTTAAAAGAAAAGACTAGAAAATAACCCAGCAACAAATTTTATATCTTCAGAACTGGTTGTGAAGAGGATTTACTAGGCTTGTCATTCCGTGTGAAACTTTTTTTTTAATTTCCATCTCCATAAATTGGGTAGTTCTAAGTAAATTTTATCATGTGCACACAGAAAAAAATATTTTAAGAACAACGCAGTTTGTTAAAAATAAAATTTTAGATCTACAAACTTTTTATTTGATTCAATGAAAAAAATGTATTAAAATTACACTTTGCAAAATAGCACTCAATGTTTAATTTAATAATCAAATAATTCAATATTTTTTCATATTCAATAAAAAAATATTTAATTCCAAGTAAAGACAGTGTTTTTACAATTCTTGTCCTTTTTTTTCCTTTTTTTAATAGCTTTGATACTGTGTGAGTGTTTGTAATTCTCATTCGCTTTACAGTTTTAATTGTTAAAAATCTTTAGATTTTCCAAAGTCATTGGAAAAAGATTTCCTGATAATCTGGAATAAGCAACCAGCGAATTGCGCATAGGAACTAGCTTCTCCCTCCTTAATAAATTTTAGTGTATTTTTAAATTAATAAATATAGATTCGTTAAACATTTTGTTTGATTTATTCAACATTTCCAACAATTTATTTTAACAAATCACGTAAACATTTTATTGAAATTTTGTTTTGTGCAACAACTTGTTTTATTGGCTCAATAAACTTGGTTGTTGACTAAAATTTCAATAGCTATACCTACAAACTTTTTTTTATCAATTTTTTAATCAAACAATCGATTTTCGTATTCAAATATATATATTATTTTTTTCTGTGTAGTTATTGAATTTTTAGTCAACCAACAAGTTTATTGAGTCAATGAAAAATAGTGGTTGTCAAAAATTAATAATAAATTTAAAAAAAAAATTCGAAGCAATATTGCTACGTCATAAAATATGGATAATGCAAAACCGAGCATGATCTGTTAATTTGAATTAATGGACAAAAATATTAAAAATCGAGAAAAAGTAGGAAAAATGCTGACTTTACTTTGATTCAAATACTTTTTTTTAATTTAATATGTAGAAATATTAGAAATTTCATTATTTACTGCCTGTTTTCAAACTACTAAAATAAAAATTTTCGTTTATATATGAAAACAAAAAAAATTTAAGATTTTTACTGTTGTTTCAGTATATTTTCCGAAGCCAAAAATTTTATTTTTCTTGAAAAACAGGCAGTTAATATGTTTTATTGAGTGCTTTTTTGCAAAGTGCAATTTTGATAAATATTTTTTTTTTTTGAAACAAATAAAAAGTTTGTTGAATTAAAATTTTATTTTAAAAAAACGATGTTTTTACAAATTTTCTTGAGATAATTTTTTCTGTGTACAATGAACGGATTGACATAAGATTTTACACAAATTCGTTTTATAGACTTGTCGGTCTAACGTAATCCATTAAATCGATTTTATAAACATTTCGTGCGATTAACATAGCGGACTTTGAAAGTGGACTATTAAAGTGATTTAAAGTCAAATAAAACTTAATTGTTTTAAATATTAACAAAATAAAATTTTTCGTTACGTTATGTGTAGAAGCAATACACGAATTCTTTGCTATAGTGAAAATGCGGGTATAAAAGGTACTCTCAAAAATTAACAAGGAAATTGAAAATACACGCAACAATGGGATATTTACATCGATGTTTATGTTTAGAAAACATCGATGTATCATTTCCATCCCTAGTCGTGATCGAGTACTTTCTCGATTCGAAAGCAAATTAATATTTCAGTCAATACTGAAGGAATCGGAATTATTTTTTTCAGTGTTGTAATGCATTAATTTGAGTTTCACAATACTGAAAAGATAGTTTTGATTAGTTGAGTATCGACTGAAAGAATAAGAAATACAATTGCTTTCGAATCGAGAAAGTACTCGACCACGACTGCCAGAATTAGGCCTCTGCACTCATGAACCATTTATTTTTTTTCCGTACAGATAAATTCAATCAGCTGACTTCCAACTTTTACATGAATTTTGAGAGGTGCTGCCAACTTAGAACAATGTTTTTTGTCATTATATTGAGATACACAAAATCGTTAAAACGGACAGTTTATCGGTGTAATAAATTTATGTTGACATTAAGTAACAGACAGTTTATCGATACATCGAGATACACCGTTCAAAATTCAAGGAAACAATCAACTACACAGAGGGAAAAAATCGTTCTAAAGAGAACGAAATTGACACCATTCGTTGACAAAAGTGAGTTAAGCACGATTTTTCTCATTTTGTGAACGCTTGTTCACAAAATTTTATGAACAGTTTGTTCTCAATTTGTTACCGAATGTTCTTATTCTGTGAACGCTTTGTTCTCATTTTGACAGCGAACTGTTCTCTATTCGATAACGAGTTGTTCTCATTTTGAGAACAAATCGTTCTCTTTTTGAGAACAAGCCGTTCTCTTTTTGAGAACAAACCGTTCTCTTTCTGAGAACGAACCGTTCGCTTTCTATGAACGAACCGTTCTCCTTCTGAGAACGATCTGTTCGCCTTCTGAGAACGATTCGTTCTGTTTTTGTGAACCAGCCGTTCTCATTTTGAGAACGAGCTGGTCTCTTATTTAAATGTCTAAGCCATTGTGAACCCAAGAAATACAAAATTATTTTATTTTCTGATTAAGTGTTTTATTAAATAAGTTTTACAAAAAAGTTATACATACTTAGGTCTAAAATATGACTTAGAGTTATTTATTGAATATAAATGAAATGGGAGACTAAAAAAATCGAAAATTGGCTTTACAAATATCTGTTTGTTTGGAAAGCCAACTTCGTACGACTGAAAATGGATGTCAAATCCAGTTATATCCACTAAATAACATAAAACATAAATTAAATTATTTTCAATTAAAAAACTTTCAATCCTAAATAGTTCAATACGTTTTAAATTTGAAGCCAAGTTGTTCAAATTAGCATAACGTGTTCATCCCTAATTTTATCTTATTCTTATACATATTTGATAATTAAATCTTTTAGCCTTTAAACTTGAATTGTAAAATAACGTCTAATTCGTAACTCAATGAATTTAATAACTACAGTTTGAAAACCACTGTATATGTTCGTTAAATCAATTAAAGCTAATGTCATTGCACGGATAAGTTAACATTTTAATTGTCATCTTTCCCGCCATGTCATTGTAGCCATCTTTTTCTATCTACCTAGCCTTCGTGGTTGGTAATTAGCCTAAACGTAATTTACTTATCTTTAACTCTTTGAACTATAACCACTTAATTTTGTTAATTAAATTTGTGTTTCACTAACCTGGAAATAAAAATAAATAAATTTGTGAACTTCAACTTGAATTCCCCACTGGACTTTTTATTCCACATATTGAGTAATAGGAAATTCTCTTAACGTTTCCAACAGCAATTCAACTCCCATCCAAGGAATTTTATTTTCGCCTGTACTTTACCTTCCAACAGGAATTACTTTGCAGCTGCTCTCCCTAAGAGTGATCTGTACGCTTGGGAAACGTCATCATCTTCATCATCATCCCTTTGCACTTCATCCCGTCTTGGTAACACGCAAGTATACACACAAACCTACCTAACTAATTGTATTTACTCCCGCTCATCTTCTCATTAATCGCTATCAAATATCAATTTACATACATACCTAAAATACTTACTCTTATCTTCCCATTATACATATTGCATTCATCAACCTCACTACATTCACCCACATACATACATATATTGCCCAATTCATTCCATTCCTATAAGGGTAAACATATTCACAAGTAATATTTTTCTTTATAACGAGTACCCTTAAAAAAAATTTCATTGCAAATTTGACAACTCTTTAAATTTTAATTGTTAAATGTAACAATGTTTTGAAAATATTCCTCTTTTGATAAATCAACATTTCGTGATGAGTTAAAATGAAAGATGGGTTCTAATAAGTTTTCATGTTTTAACAGAAAGGCTGAAAATTTAAAACCAGCTTTTATGGACAAAGAAAATGAAGGGTTTAGCCTTGATGTTATACTATTAAAATACATTTTTGCTTCTTTGTGTTTCGCTTCAAATCTCATACTCCAAAGGTATCTCAAAGGTCCGCATTTTTTAATTGCAGTAGCATAATTGTATATAAAAATATACTTAAGAACTCAGTAAACAACTTTCTAGGACATATGAACTTCGTAGGAATAATTCCTTACACCGTTTAGGTAGCATTGTATCTTAATGTTGAAGTAAAGAAAAAAACCAATGTAATTAAAAAAATTGTCGGGAAATTTTTCACTTTTGCGGTTTACGTATGAAATCCCCACATAAAAATTTTTTGGAAAAAAAAATCATTTTAGTTTGTAGCGACTGGTTTCGGCAGTCTGGGTTAAAATCCTTTTTTTACGATTCCAGAGAGGAATTACAAGCAGTGTTTGAAGACGAATGAGTTAATTTATAAGAATTTGTAGCTGGTTCAATCGGTTTTAGCCATCCTTAAAATCAACAATAAAAATACACATTTCTCTAACTTTATGAAATTGTCTTTAATATTTACTTATTTTTAAGGAAGACATATTTGCTTGCAAAAATTGTATGTGCTTAACAAAGAAAAAAAGCGTAAATTATTAAAGAAGGGATGTTAGTAATGGCACGTGAATAGACGTATTTTTTTACCGCTTGTAAAAAACTATTATTTATTAAAAACAAAAGCCTATTAAAAACTCGCTTTTTATTATTTTGAAAAGAATATTTAAGGAGAACATTGTGAAATAAAAATATTTGTCAAATAATGAATATTATGTGAGAAAATAATAAAAGAAATTTTTTAATGTGAATTGTATTAAAAACACAAACAAAAAATAGTTATTCCAACAAAGAAAAAAACAGAGCATTTACATATGCATACATACTCGTACTATGCAAATTGCAAAGATATTATAAATCAATTAAAGGGATTGAGCTTGGTGTCAAGATTTAAATTAAATTAATGAACTAATATATAATTTATTAAAAGAAGAAAAGAAAAGGATTAAAAAAAAAAAAAAAAAAAAAACTACAAGTTAAATTATTTGTAAATTAAATAAATAAGAAAACGTGCTAAGTAAGAGATTTTTTGCTTAAACTCTCTTAATTTAAAACTCTTTAAAAACAAAAAAAAACTTGCTTAAGTAATCGGTTTTGATAGAATAAAACAACTGCAAGAATTTTTTGACGTTTTCTTTAACACAAAAATACATACTAAACATTTCTCCCACCAAAAAGTTAGTCAGCCATAAAATGGATTGTTTGATGTGTGGACAAAATTGTTCTCGAGGTTATATAGAATGTTCTGTATGTGGGAACAAATTTCATGCCAAATGTGTAGCAGATAGTTTACCAAAAACTGCAGTTTCATTATCGGACTCAATTAAGAAAAGCAATGGTCACCTGGCCTACAGATGCTCACAGTGTATTAAACCACCAGTTGGAGATATTCGTGGTGTAAATCAAATAATTGAACAACAGTTTAATACCAAAATGGATAAACTAGAAGAAAAGCTCCAGGAAATAACAAACATTCTTTCTTATAATGTTATGAGTGATTTGACGTCAATAAAATCCGATCTTAAAAATTGTATGGCTAGACAAGATAATTTTGAAGAATCAACTAATTCAAAAATAGAGAAGCTTCAAATTGAAAACAACTTTCTGCATAATCAAATGAATCGTGGTAATATAACAATTAGAGGGCTTCCAGAGAAAGTAACGAATGATGAGTTATATACAACTATGGAAGAGATCGCTAAAATTTTGGATGTAAAGTTGCAGCCGTATGATATCAGGTTTTGCACGTGGACGAGGAACAAAAAAGTAGCCCTTGTTGTATTTAATTCTATTAGGAAACGTGATGAAATAATGAAAATGTATTTTAAAAAGCAAAACCTTACCATAAACCAAATCTTTGCCGATTTCCATGATATTGAGTCTAGGGTGTATATAAATGATCATTTAACTCCAATGTCAGCGAAC
The DNA here is from genome assembly GCA_949318255.1 of Pollenia labialis. Lineage (NCBI taxonomy): Eukaryota > Metazoa > Arthropoda > Insecta > Diptera > Polleniidae > Pollenia > Pollenia labialis. Next base: position 157,165,888 of record OX439140.1, read on the forward strand.
TTAGAATATAAATGCATGCAACTTAAATATGAGAAAAAAATCATCCAGTACCAAATAAGAAACAAGATGGTGCCAGAGGTAAAAATATTCTTTCCTGACGGCAATTTCAAAGTTATCAATGCTTCTGAGATCCAAAAGATGACTTTTTAATACAATTAATTTTTTATTTATTTTTTTTTTCCTTCTTGTATACATACCTACACGTATTTACTATTATTATTATTGCTATAACATTTTCTAAATTTGCTTGAAGATTGGTTTTTATAAAAAAAAAAAAAAAAACAAACATCAATTTACCTACTTATGTATATGATTATTATCTATATCATTTACATTCTTCTCTTTTTGTATTTCTTTTAATCCAGATTTTTTTTGTATTTTTGATTTTATAGCAAAACTTAGTTAAGAGTGATAAGTAAAAATAGTTAAAATAAAAGATAATTTATATTCAAAGAATATCGATAAATTTTATTTTAAAATGCTCTTAAAAGCCACAAAATGGTTTTTTTTTTCTCTTTTTTTTTAATATTAATACAACATTTAATATTAGATATATGGCTCTTTATGTGTGAAGTTGTGGTCATACTTAGCAAATATTTGACACAAATCCCTATTTTTAACTGAATACTATAATAAATTTTTTTTTATTTTTTTTTTTACATTAAAATGTAATAAATATATTTTTCACTTGGAGGTGCCAAATATTTTCAATGCTTGACCATAGCTTAACAAACAGAACAACAAATAATTTAAACAAAAAGCATGAATTAAACAGAAGTATGGTATAATAATCAGAAGATAGAAGCACTAACAAATATGTTGCTAATTATAAAAACTGTATATAGTCAAAGAAAAGAAGAAAATGAAAAAATCAAAACAAATTAAAATAATGATGTTGATAATGAATCCTCTTGGAATAACCTGGTCTATTTTGAGATGAATATAATAGTAAAAGCAAGAAGAACTTGTGGAATATAAGAGTAACGATAAACTTTTTTGTGAAGTATATGATAAAAATAGGAATTTTTATTGTATCGAATCTTTTGTTTCAAGTTTGTACTACGAAATATATATACATACATATACATGTACATATATACATATATATGTATATACATATATTTTTTTTTTCTTAAAATCCCTTTAAGATATTTTAAATATAATTTTTCGAACAAATTCTCATAAGATCATGACATATAATGAATTTTGCAATTCTTTTGTGGAATAAAATCTTGAACGAATTAATATTTCAAATAATAAAATAAATTACTATTATATTGAAGACTAAATAAGCTTTAACATACAAATTTTTGAAAAATTACTTTATAAATAATAGTTTTTGTTAAGCGAAAGTTATTTTATCTTTTTATGGTGAAAATCGAAATTAAATTTTTCATATTAGATTTAAGTTTAATAATGTTACATACATATATAGATCTCTCTTTAAAATCATGGTTATGGGTACTTTCTTTAAATGACAATGAATGATAACATTGGACCCATCATCACCAATAATGGGATACAAAGTTTGAATTTAAATAAGCATAATCTTAATATCATACATTTTAATGCTCAGAGTTTATCTCCAAGGGAAAATTCTATAAAATTGGATGAAATAAGAAATATTTTTTGTAACAAAACTTTCGATGTAATTGGAGTATCGGAGTCTTGGTTATCTGAAAATATATCAGATAGAATGGTTTCTATAGAGGGTTACAATTTATATAGAAGCGACAGATCTTTTAGAAGGGGAGGGGGCACTTGTTTATATATTAATAAAAAGTTCAGGACTAAAGTAGTGACGAAGATCATGGATGAGGGTTCAGTAGAGGGTATTTTTATAGAGATAAACTTAATTAATGGAGAAAAGATTTTAGTTGGTGTGATCTACTTGCCGCACGGGACAATCTCTAGTTGTGAGGATACAGTTGCTGATTATACTACGAGATATAATAATGTTATCCTAATGGGAGATTTTAATGTTGACTTGTTTGAGAATAGTATCAGAATGAGAAATTTATGTCAGAGAGTAGGGTTGAATATTGTGCACAATAGCCTTCCAACACATTTCAGCATAGGTTCTACTAGAACCACTTTATTAGACTATTTCCTAATATCTAATTACATTCAGGTTGAAAAAAATGGTCAATTTGATTTCCCAGCACTAAACTCTCATCATGCTATTATATTTTTATCAACAAAAGTAAGACCTGCTATAGCTAATGATGTAAAGATGATAAGAGCTTATGGTCAATTTAATATAGAGGCATTTCAATTAGATTTAGAGTGCACTGATTTGAGTAATATATATAATAATGCGAATGTTAATTGCCAAGCCGAGTTCTTGAGTGAAACTATATTGCAACTATACAACAAACATGTTCCGTTAGTAAAATTGAAAACCCATAAAAATGTTGATTGGATGAAAAATCCAGGTATTATTAGTGCAAGACAAAAGAGAGACCTAGCATATAAAGCGTATTTGGAATCTAGATCAATTGGAAGATGGAAAATTTATTGCAAATATAGAAACAAAACAAAGACAGTCATTAGAAAAATAAGAAAACATTATTTTGAAAACGTATTTTCACAAAGCTCACAGAAACAATTATGGAGAGAAATTAGGAATCTGGGAGTTATACGGGTGTGTTCTAGAATCCGAATCCACTCGAAAGTGGATTACTTTAGCATTATTGGTGTTCTGCATTTCACATCCACATGTTTTTATTCGTTTTCAATTAGAGTAGATATGGGTTGGTGAAAGTAAACCGAATCGACTTTTATTGTAATATGTGATAACATTTTCAACAAAAAAATTAATATTGCTTTTAGCTTAAAATCTTCTTAATCCAATTTAATCAAAAATATATCGTTATCTTAAACGCAAAAGGCCCTTACTAACCCTAAATTTAAAGTCGACGTTTTCATTGATATTGATGTAATTATACCAAATTTGTTTTAACGATTTTTATGTTATTTTCAGACAATTTGTTTCTTTTATCGATTTAGCGATCTCTTTGTTTTTGGGTTTGTTTAAACTTTGCAATTTTTCGCGAATTTTAGCCATGTTCGCGATATATGCGATTTGGTCGTGTAAGTTTTCTGATTCTTTTACGCTTTAACGATTTATAATAAATAGTTGACTTTGCTATCATGCCGCTGTTTGCAAATTTTTGCGAATTTCCTTGAATTTAGCAATTTTTACCGATTTTTTGCCATTCCTTATAGTTTTAGGGACTTTAAATCAATTTTATGGCTGGTTTGAAATATTAAAATTTTTCGCGAATTTTCGCTATTTTTGCAATTTTTTTTTTGTTATTTTCCGACATTTTGTTTTTTTTAACCCATTTAGAGATTTCAAATAAATTTTAGTGTTTGTTTAAAAGTTTGCAATTTTTCGAGAATTTTAGCCATGTTAGCGATTTTTTGTGTGATTCTTTACAGCTTTCACGATTTTTAAAAAATATTAGACATTGCTATCATGCTTCGGTTAGCAAATTAGCGACCATTAGTTCAACAAAAGTTTTTTCGAACAAAAACTTCGAATACACAAAAACATGCGGATTTGAGAACACCAATTTATGACTTATGCTGATTCAAAAAATTTTTCGTTTTCAATTCGAGTCTAAACCTAGAACATACCTGATAGAGTATAATGAAGAAAACAATGGTTATATTGATGTAGAGGGTTGCAACGATTTCTTTATAATGCCCGCTATCGGAAATGTTGTACCAGGGCTATATCCGGAAAATATTAGTCAGGATAATATGGAAAGATTCTCCTTTAATTGTGTTGACGTGGGTGGTTTATGGAATGCCATACGGAGAATAAAATCTTATGCGGTAGGGTCAGACGGCATCTCTCTTAAATTTCTAAAAGTAATTTTTCCCTTAATATGAAGACACTTACTTTATATTTACAACAATATTTTAACATCTTCAAGCTATCCAGACTGCTGGAAAGTAGCAAGAGTAATTCCTATTCCAAAAATAAAAAATCCACAATGTTCCTCTGATTTCAGACCTATTAGTATCTTGCCAGTTTTTTCAAAGGTATTGGAAATTATAATGAGTGACCAAATACTTGAATCCACGGGTTTTCAATCGTGTATTTCAGATTATCAATCAGGCTTTAGAAAACACCATAATACAACGACCCTTCTAACAAATTTGATAGATGAAATAAGACAGAATGTGGAAAGGAAAAATGTTTCAGTTTTAATCAGCTTAGACTTGAGCAGAGCTTTTGAGTCAATAAGCCATGATATGTTGCTAAATAAACTTAATTCTTTGTTTTCATTTTCTCGTAGTGCTTGCTCATTAGTTAAATCTTTTTTACTTAAAAGGAGACAATTTGTTCAATATAGGTCAAGAATTTCAGTGATAAGGGATGTTGTGCGTGGTGTACCACAAGGGTCAATTTTAGGTCCCTTGTTTTTTAATATATACATTAATGATATATTTACTAACTTATCTAACTGCAATAACCACTTATATGCGGATGATCTCCAGTTACTTTTCTCTTGTCAACATAATAATATTAGCTCCTTGATGTCGAATATAAGACATAACTAAAATATCATACAAAACTGGTGCAATGAAAACTATATTGAACTTAATGTAAAGAAGTCTAAAGCTATTACGTTCAATACGTGTGGAATTAATATGCAACGGATTCTTGTTAATAATGAAGAAATAGAATACCATTGCTTCCTTAAAACACTTGGCATTGTGATTGATCAAAACCTGACATTTGATTTTCATTTAAACCATATATTTTCAAGATTATCATTTGGATTGCGTAAACTATATTGCATTAACTGTTCACTGCCGTTATATATTCGAAAACAATTGGCTCATGCTACACTTATGCCAATTATCATCTATGGAATTGAAATTTATTCCGGCACAACGGATCTTAATTTGAATAAATTGCGGAAATATTTCAACCGAATAATAAGATTTGTGTATAAGCTTAGGGTACATGACCATGTAACTTCCTATGTAGCAGATTTTTTGGGTTGCTCATTTGAAAATTTTGTGAAAGTTAGAACAATGATACTATTTTATAAAGCGTTGAAATATAATTCACCTACTTATCTTTCAAATCGTTTTGAATTCGGAAGTTCGTCCAGATCACATACGCTAATATGTCCTCGTTTCAATACGCTAATAATGCAACGTTCTTTTATTGTAAGAGTTTGTAGAATTTGGAATAATATCTTACCTTATCCTGATAGACACTTTGCTTATTCATTTAAAGAATTTAAAAAGAAACTTTTTTCGGTTCTCTAATTTGGTGGTGGTGAAATAAATTTTTAAATTTTTATTTTTTTTAGAAGAAATTCATACCCATGATTGAGAGAGATTTAGTTTATAAGTATTAATATACATTTAAAAATTTTTTTTTGTGAATGTCAATAATTATGGTGCCATAAACAATTATACTGTAATCAATTTGGCCTTTTTAGGGCTTAAAGATTATTAAATAAATAAATTGAAATTGAAATAAATTCAAAATGTGCAAAATCCCCAAAAAATCTCCGATTATTTCTATTAAATCCCCAATCCCCAAATGACTTTCTTTGTCCTTTTTGTTCGCATGAAATCACCAACTTTGGGGATAAATCCCCGAGTCTGGCAACCCTGGTTAAATGTCGTGTTATCCACAATACTGTTCTTATTGATGAAGTATTGGTGCTAGATGACGTCAAGATACCCTGTATTTGCAAATTTTATTCGGTCATTCAGCATATTCAGCAAAAATACTCGCTAAAGGATTTTGTACAAAGTTGGCAGGCATTAATTGTTAATTATGTAAATAACGGAATTATGGAAAAGTCGCAAAACAAAACTTATTTTTCGCAAAAAGTCGATTTTGTCATATTGCTAATAAAATTTCTATTTTATTTAAGTTTTTCTATGAATATAAAAATAACTTTTTTTTTTGATAAGGCAAAAAATTAGATTTTTATTGACTGTGTAGGTTTTTTTTAGAAATTTGTTATAACTTTGCGAAAACATGATTTTTTTGGGAGGATGGTTCATATTCGCTACCTTAATCTGTTCCTACTAGAGCAATTTCGCCAGTTTTTTTATTCCAATTTACTTAGGCTAACTGCAAATTATTTGGCATTAAAATAATTTATTTCCGAAACGTATTTTTAAAGTGAACTTGTTTTTGACATACAGGCGGGCATGGCTAAGCCGAATTAGAACTATTTAAGAACCCAGATAATAGTTAATTGACAAGTAACTTTTTTTTTAACTAAATATTTGTGGTAGTGTTTTTATACGAGATTTAAGAAGAGATAAACTCAATGTTTATTGTTGATGCTTTTGTTTAAACTTTGAAATTGTTACAAGTAGAACTGTTGCTTATAATTCTCATACGCTTAACAAATTTATTTGGTTTAATATCTTTAGTTTTTCCAAAATCTATTTGGATGAAGTATCCTGATGATCTGGCCTAAGCAACCAGTGAAATGCGCATAGGAATAGCTTTTCCCATCAACAATAAATTTCAGTGTTTTTATCCAGAAATAAAAATTGGGAATTAAGCACGAATAACAAAATCTCTTGAAATTTAAATTTTGTATTCCCACGAAAATATTTTTGAATTCCCGGGATTATAGCAACTTTACCGCTGATATTATTCTAAATAACTTATGGCAAGGAATAAGTGAGGCATTGTTTAATATTTTATAGTCTGAAATTTCACACTAGGAAAAGAAGAGGAGTAAAAATTTACACAATCCAAATTTTTTTTGTATGCCAGGATTTATTTTACAAAAACGATAAAAATTGTTTGCACTTTCTTCAAAAAATTTTATGATTTTATATGCAGAGCAGCTGCATAAAAGATGTTTTGGAATCGATTGTGAAAATGCAGGGAAGTTAAACCATTTTTACTATTTTTTTATCTGGACAGAAAAAAGTTGTATGTTAGTTTTTGTTTAGGAAAATTCATTTAAATGACTTAAATTTTCCAAATCGTCTTAATTTCCTAATTTCCCCTTTTAAATATTTAATAATTTTGAATAAAATTTGTTAAAGCAAACACTTTTTTCCTTGCTTAGAATTTTCGTTATACCGAGCTGCGACTGTATAAAAGTTGCCCTACAACATACAAATACAAATGTGTTGCACATGCGTTCGAAATTATTATTATTATTAAATAATGAGAAACATACATTTTAATTTTAAATCTTTAGACTTTGAAACTTTTGCAACAAATGTTGCAATGCTAAGTGTATTCTGGGGCAAAAGGGCACAAGGGACATTTTTTAAAATTAAAAACAAAAAAAAAAACATTAAAAAAATTAATGAAAATTCTGGATTTTTAGAAATATTCCAACATTTTTAATGGTAAAATATAAATTAATTCAAGTTACCAAGTATCTTTAGCTAAACCGCCTGCCGTGCTTAGGAAAAAGGCAGTAAAGTGTAAAAATTAAAATGAAAGATAACGGAAATTTAAATTTTGTATTTTGTTATTAAATCAAAATATTTGACAAACTTTAAAACTTGCTTTTACTTTGAAAAACCATTTTTTTCTAAGCACGGCAGTATAAACTTTTTCATAACCTTCTCCTAACATATGATTTGGTAAAATTTTAAAGCAAGAACAAATCAAGCCTAATTCGGATACCCTACTTTAATACAAAGCCTTTTTTAGTGAAAGCATTCTACTAAATATAAGACTAATAAGGCAAAACATATCAACCACTTTTTCCAAATAGTTTAAAACTGGTCTTGCAACATGTCGTCCGAGTCGAGCGTTGTCATCAGCGTTACCGTTATGATGCCAAAGTATCAATTTTACCCTTTTTTTGACGGTTTTGATACCCTTTATGACCCTTTTTTTTAATCTCCCTTTTGTATAATTTTTAACTATTTTGTGACTTTTTTTTACACTTTTTGGAAAAGCACTAAAATTTTGTTTTTTGTCAACAGTGTTTTTGAATTAGAACTAAACTTTGCAACAGACTCAAAGTAGAAACTTACAATTCCATTCTTTCTCCTCACAATTAAAACGAAGATGGAGGAATGGACTTCAAGTGAAGATTTAATAACAAAATATAGAACGCAAGCAAGTTTGTGTTAAAACATTTTTTAAGACTTCTAAATTAGATTCTCTATAGAAAAGTACAAATTAAAGTACAATTTCTCTAATAGCTAAACATATGTATATACTTGTTATTTTATATATATTTTTTGTATATATTAAATAACTTATGGGTTTTCTTGGCACCAAAAATAAAATTTTATTTAAAAAAGCAATTTGGTGTTCGTTTCATAAGGAAGTTTTGCTTTCGGATCAATTGGAAACAAACCATAAAATTTATTTGAATTCGATAAAAAAAAAAAAACAAAATGTCGAATTATAAAATAAAATCATTAAAAAAATTAATTATAATAACGAAGAACAAACCTTTTGTCAGGTGTTAAAAACAGGAAAAGGAATTTCCTACCTGAAACAAATATTTTTTGTTTGTATATAAAAAACTTGGTCTTATTATTTTCTTTTAAATGGGAATAATGCTTATTAAAAACTTGACCCAGTTTTAATTGAAATACCCTTTTTTTGACCCCTCTTTCTGGAAAATCCCCATTTTGTGACCCTTTTCGAAAATTTCCAAAGGTTACCCTGGTTGTCATGATAAAATGTTACTGATGCATGTCTGGTCTCATATTAACGGATTTTTTTGCAAATGCTCGCTTCAAACGAATCAATTGTGTTCGGTACAGGTCCCATGTGATTGTTCGGCGCGATTTCAGCAACAGAAGCCTTTGTCGTGTATCCGACTGCTTGACCGCGCTTCTTTTTTTCTGTTCGAGTTTTTGTAATGGTACGCCAAATCGTTTTTTATAATTTACCAGGTACCGTAAATAACAGTTATCCGGAAAATTTAAAAATAAAAACTCTTCATGTTAGAGCCAACGGCGTGGTTAACCATTTCCCTGCTTAAGATGAATCATGCTGCTTGCAATATTTTTGAAATTGCTGCTTAAGGAGCTCTTAATGATTTTGCAAGTTTTTCTTGTGTTTGACAATGGTTCCCATCGAATAATATTTAAAACTCATCCAACAACTATGATTACGTCATCTTTCTTCTTCAAGATTTTGTGGCCTGAGCGGTGTTTATTTGCAAAAACAAGACCTTGGCTTTAACAAAATTTAAGGAGTAAACCAAAACTTCGAGTAACTGATGCTTTGTAAGCGACAAATTCAACAATTAATTTTGTTCACTAAATACCAGATGTTTTCCCTTAAAAATTCTATACAGGTTATCAAAGACACCAACCATATGTAAAAAATATGCCATCTGTTGTGAGTCCCGAATTTTTTTTATTTTTTTTCCAACATTCAAAACTTATTTAGTTTAAAAGTTAGAGAAATATTTCTTAAATTAACACAGTACAACAATTTTAAAATTTTTCCAAAATCACGGTGTCACAAATAACGGATAAAGGAGACCTTGTGTCGACATTTTGAAAGAGCACATCGGAATTTAATTTTAGAGGCGGTTACAGTTTCCCAACTTTTGACTCTTCTTGCAGCAGATCGGTTTATAAAACTATGTTTTCTTTACATCTGAGGTGCAGGGTTAGTTCAGGAACTTTGTAGAAAATGTTACGGCAAATATTTTTGTTGAACATATTAACCCTTTTACTCCCCCTTATAACGGCATTTTTGGCTTTATTTTAACAAATCGTAAACAACACCCTGAAAAGGGGGAGGGCGGGGATGAAATGTTCCAAAAAAATGTTGGCATAAAATTTGACTATTTATGTCTGAAAACACCAAAGCCCAAAACTTAAAACAAATACCAAAAACCAGTCAAATTCAAGATTGCCCATTAAGGGTTAATATATTCCACAAAAATGTTTGTCATAACATTTTTAACAAACTTCACGAACATACCCTGCACCTCATATGTAATGAAAGAAAACATAGTTTTATACACCGATACGCTGAAGAGCAGTCCAAAGCTGGTAAACTTTAAACACCTCTAAGATCTTTCAAAATGCCGACACACGTAAATTTTGTTGGTCTCCTCTACCAGAATCCGTTGTCCGAACCACGTTTTTTATATTTTTTTTGGTAGTTTACGTTAACAAAAAAAAAAAAAAAAAAACTAAATCGCCTTTAAAATATTTGCCGAAATGTCTCCTGCTCTATCTATTGAACAGAAGGAGTTTTCGACACCGGAACTCGTCTTACTTATATATTTAGTAAATGTGCATTTCTAGCTTTCAGCTGAAGTTCTTTAGTTTTTGCAATTTTTGATTACTAAATTTCAAACTCAGAAGTTTTCGAAAAACCTATTTCTTTTTACAGAGGTCAAAGATCAAATTTTTTTGTTTCGAATTATTTAAAACTAGAATTTCATCCCTTCTCTCCCGATTTGGAAACTACGGTCTAATTAACTAAATAAAATTATTTCTCAAAAAAATTTCGTAATTGCCACTTAGGCCCATGTTCCCAGAACAAATGGATTTAGTTTTATTCGTATCGCATTTATTATTTTTATTTTATTTTAACATTTCTACTTGCAGAGCAACTTAATTTTATATTTTTAGATAAACATCGTTGTATTCAATCGTGTACTTTGTTGCTCTTCAGCCTTTTGATTCCCAATGATACTTTTCCATGCCGTACGATTCATTTGCAAGACAGAGGACTCCTTTTGCCTCCATCCAACTTGAAATGTTATTTGTTTGTCTTTTATTTTTTTTGTTAAGTATTATTATTTATTTTTTATTTTAATTTATTATTTTTTCACTTAAAGAAATTTATTTTAATGAAAATAAGAAGTTGAAAATGCAGAAGAAGAAGGCACAACACAAAAAAACTCTCGACTGCAACAGAAGAAGATTTTGGATGCCTGCCATCCAACAACCAGACAAATGAATGCATTTGTTGTAAGAGCGACAACAAAAAAAAATATAATAAAATATTTAATATACAATCGATGCAATGGGAGAAGATGCGAATTCATTTCTTTCTTTCATGTTCGTATTGAGTGTATTTTTTTTTGTTGTTGTTTCATTTGTATCTGCGCGATCGTTGAGGATTTTGTTTGCAGATCGATCCATCGTTTTCGATTAAAGTTTCTTTGGTGTAGTAGATGCCAATGAAATTGGAAGATTTTTATAATTGACTAATAACTTAAACATTTTTTCTAACTAATAGTTTTTATATAAATATTTTCCGAATTAAGATTTTGGTCGATCGTTTTGAGGGACGCGACTTGATTTCTGTCCAAGACTCATTTCTGTTTAAAAAAGCCCGCTTTTTAAACTAATTGAAATTGTTTTATAAGAAATCAATGTGATAAATCAAAATTTGTTTTAAAAAATATCTGATATTTTCAAAATGAGATTTCGTGAAAAAAAATTTGGAAAATAAAATATTGGAAGAAAATTGACAAAATTTGCTACATTTTTCTGAAGCTGCACTGAGCTGGTTTTTATGGTCTAGAGATAAACATAATTTTGGATATCTGTTTGGTAAATGTAGCGATACTTACTGTAGGGTATATGTTTGTCTTTTGTAGCATGTGTTTTTCGTTATTATTTATTATAAACATTATTGAGTTTGTTTGAAAAAAAAGAAATACAAAAAAGGTGGCTTTAATTAAATGTTATCGTTTTGATGATGGGTTTTAATTAAGTATATACAAGTTAAAGTCATAAATACTCACACACACACACAAACGCATAAATAAATACACACACGCATTCATTCAATGTCTTTTTACATAAATATGTCAGTATGAGGATGCAAACTTTCAATTCTAAATCCTAAATTAAAGAGAAAAATGTCGAAAATCTTTTCAATAAAATTACAAAAACAAAAATAAGTTTTCAATTTTTATATTAAAATTTGTAATAATTTTAAACAAATTATTTGATAGAAAACTGGTTAAGACTTCATTACTTTTACCAATAAGAAGTAATTTTTAATAGCAACGTAAATTTAAAGAAGATGTTGACGGGTACACAATTTCTTTAAAGGAAAATAAACTAGAATTATTTGAGAAACTATAAAACTGAATTTTAAGCATTGTAAAATAATAAAAAAATATATTAAAAAAAAATTGTAACAGCTTGTGTTTTTTTGAAAATTAAATTATTATAAATCTTTGCACAGTGGCACTTTTCGAACCAAAGCATCTAAAAAAAACTTCAAAAATTTAAAAGCAGCCAAATAAATGATAACTTGTCTATTTTATTCCACTCTTCCCTCAATGGGCTTCTACTGTGGTAGAATAAGGGAATGGGTTCTGGTTCGGGATTGACGGGGCCGAACGTATCGGACGGGTATTGTGCACACTGTCGTCGGTGCTTAGTAGGTCAAATTCGGATGCTCTGCTGGGCAAAAGTAGGGCCAGCGTCAGGACTATGATAGGTATTATCACGGGCCACTGTATCTTGCGCGAATCGGGAGATGTCTCGAGCTGCAGGCTTGAGTATCTGACGGGATTCGTAATGGGAATGACCTGGTTGCGTGGCAGGAGACTGGAAACTGGACACTGCTTTCTCTTCTTCCTGTGCTTTTACCCTTTAATTCTCCTTTTATTTCATTCACAATTGACCACATTGGTCTCTAGGTGAGGGTGTGAAGTTTAGTTCGCACCAGCTTTTCTAAATTTACCTTACCTAACATAATAACAGATTTTAGCTTATTCTTACTTGTTATATTTTGCTGCCGCATCTTAAGTTCGAGGTGATCCCATAGATGCTCAATCGGGTTTACATTAGGTGACTGAGCTGGGTGATTTAATTGAGCCATTGCTTCACTAATCTAGAGGTGTGTTTGGGATCATTGTCTTGTTGGAAGCAATACAAACGTCCAAAGCCCAATTTTTCTGCAACCCCAAACCATTATGATACCTCCTCAGTGCTTTACGGTTGGAGTCAAATGCTTCGGATCCATTTCAGTATTTAGCTTTCTTCATACATACCATTCTTCTTCCATTAGAACCAAAACCATTCAATTTACTTTCATCGCTAAAAATAACTCGATCCCGAAATAAAAAATCTTTATCAATACGCTCACTAGCGTAAACCAATCTCTTTTTCATATTCACTTTATGACCAAGGGGCTTCTTACGGCTAACCCAGCGATTGTATCCATTACGTTTAAAAGCGCTTGATAAAATTTGGGGGTTAACATCCATCGCTAGTTTTCAAGTTTCCTGCAATTACACATGGGTTGATTTTTGGATTACATTTTGCAGCTCGTATAATTCTTCTTTCTAGGTGGTGGTTTATTTTTCTTGGTCGGCCAGTTCTCGGGTTGGTTGCGATTGCACCGGATTTTTTGGATTGTTGAACAAAGTATTGAATGGAAGAACGTGGTCTTTTCACAATATCACTGATTTCGCTCAGACTTTCTCCTCCATTTTGCAGTTTAATAAAAATTTTCTTTGTATCCATTCCAATTTCCTAGCTTTTGCACTCCACAATTAAAAATTAAATTTTTTTAATTAACAAGGTTTCGTTTAAATGTGCTAAATTCCTATTTCATACTATTGATTAACGGAAATTTATTGTTGATGGGATTGTAGTGTTTTTCATACGGGATTTCCCGGGACAAAAATTCCGGGATCGTGCACATTTTTCGGAAAAAAAATCCCGGGAAATTTGTGCGGGAATTCCCATGATTTTTTAATTTAATTATGCCAGCTTCACTGCTGATATAATTGTTAATAAGTTTTGTCATGAAATAGATCTTAGCCTTTAGGCAAAAAGGTCTTAAGTCACAAAAAACGCATTTTGAGTTTCTGGTTGGGTTTAATTAAATTTGTTTTCTCTTTGGTTTGGTTTTAGTTTGGAACAACTGTTTCAAATCGTTTTCATTTGCTCTTAGGAACAAAGTCTATGAAATACACCAAATAAATATTTTCAATTTAACGTAACGAAAAACTACAGTTTTTGACTTAAGGCATTTTTGGCAAATGCCAAAGGGATGTCAATTCATATTCATTTTAATAACCTTGTTATGGACAAAAAACTACATTATTCTTTCTAAAATAATGGATTTAGCACAGTAGCGAATATAACGGGTCCGCCATCTAAAGTGTTTTTTTCAACTAGTGCTTATTTCGTGAATGGTAACACTTAGCTCATGTCTGATTTGACAGCTAATTAGTTTTATCCTTCCGCTGAACGAATATGGTTGTGTATACGCTTGAACAACGCTGGGAAATATTGCGACATTGCCTTGAACAGAAGATGCCGATTTTGCCAAAAAAAAAATCATCTTTTCAGATGAAGCTCATTTTGATTTTGGCGGGTAAGCAAACAAGCAAAATTGTCGCATTTTGGGCACAGAAAACCTGCACGCATACATTGAAAAGCCGGTGCACCCAAAACAAGTCACTGATTGGTGCGGATTTTGGTCCAGAGCCATAATTGGGCCAGTTTTCATCAAAAATGAGCAAGGAGTGGCCGTTGCGCCCTGTTTTTGAAGATCGCATTATCAGCCGCAGATCTGATGTCGTTTGGAGATTTGACACCGTTGGACTATTATTTGTGGGGTGCCGTCAAAGAACGTGTTACGCCGACAAGCCAGAGACAATTGACGCTATAAAGGACAATATTCGTGAAGCCATTGGTGAAATACAGCTGCACGCAATCGATAATGTGCTTAAAAATTGGACCGATCGTATAGGCTACTGCATGGCCAGCCGAGGCAGCCATTTGAATGAAATCATTTTCCATTATTAACCAGAATGATTGTACTTTCAAATAAAAAAAGAAAGTTGAGAAAATATTCAGTAGTTTTTTTTATAGCATTTTCAAAAAAAAAAAGTTATTTGGCGGACCTTTTATCATATGAACTTAATTTGCATAAATGTATTTGAAAATCAAACACAGATAGTGTTGTAAGGCTACATGAAAGAAATACACTCCAGACAGTTCTTGTTTCTTTTAAACCTTTCAATACTTTAACAAATATTTGCGTTTACTCGTTGTATTTGAAAATTATATTGTGCAGAATGCGAGAATTTGTGATGTTTACCTGTGGGCCGCCGTACGAATACAAATAATTGCTGTTGCAATATTAACAAAGTGGATGATTTGAATGTGTGTCAAACGGAATCGTGCAGACCTCTACTGCGCAGTGAGGTGTGTTGCTTAAAGTGGTTTTAATCAGTCTAAAACGGGCGTTCCATTTGAGTTTTGGATTAAAAAAGAATCGCAAAATTCAAAACGAACTTAATGAGTTTATCATAAAATCTTTTAAAGCCGTTTGTTTTTTGTCAATAAAATCGCTAATGTTGGCCGAAATATTCAAAAATTTTTTTGGGGGCATTTGTGTTGACGCAATTTATCAGATTTAATAAAAAAAGTCTTTTTGTTAGTTAGAGCCTTTTGCTTTTTAGGTGACGTTTATATTCTGCATCCTTATAAGAAGGGAAGTTAAAATTAAGATTTCCATCCGTCCGTCCGTATCTCTGTTGAAATGCTTTTTACGTTGATGACAAGAATTATTTGCTATTGAATATCAGCCTGATCGGTCCGGTCCACAAACGGATGAGATATGGGCAAAAAACCATGACTACCTCTACGTGTATCAATAAACGCCCTGATGTTGTTTTCGTTTTTATTTTTTTATGAATATCTGGAGAAAGGCTGGAGCCAAAGTTTCCAAATAAGGTACACAAATTTTGGCTATCAATATACAACATCCGACAAAATGTGGGCGAGATTGTAGATGTGGACGTGGCACAAAATAGATTTCTTCATATCTCAATAATTGTATTTATTTGCCTTTCTTCTTATCCCAACCATGTGATAGGGGTGAAGGGTACATAAGATTCGGCATAGCGGAATATAGTTCTCTTACCTGTGTTTTACTGACAGAATCAAAAAATGTGAGTTTGATGAGCGAGTTTTGTTGTAAAAAAATTGTTGTAAATAAGAAAATCGCACTTGCAACTTATAGCCAACTTATAGAGGGATGAAAATGTAAAAAAATGCCGGTAAGAGGCTGATTTTTGCGCGTCACTTAGAATATGAAGTCCGGCCTGTTAGCTGCTTCCTCTGCATGCTGCTGCTATTCAACAAAAACTTTGTAGAAACAAGGGGTTTCGTAGTTATTGCAATAACGCACACAAAGAGGACGTTGCATCGTCGGGTGAAGGTATCTTCCAGAAACCTCCCTGCAAGCAATTTGGTAGTCGACTACAAAAATTACGCATTTATAATTAACTTTTAAACAACTAACTATAAGTTAACTATAAATTTATGCAGAAATAGTCAATTGGCTCCATTAAAAAGAATCCAGGCTTGCAGGGCTTAAACACATCTGTGCACCAAGTTTTAAGACGATTTTTCGATAACAAAACCTTTAACTTAGCCAGCTTTCTTAAATATACACCACCTTACTGACTTACGCCTTTGCTACAAATTGTTGTAAGCACTTTGCGTTCTGTATGTGTGTGTGTTTGTTTTTGTGCATGTGTAAATGCCGTTGCTTTTGCTAAGAGTTTTAGAATAAATATTTTTTCCATGGTGTGTGAGTAGATTTTTCATAAATTATTGTTTATTTTACATTATTTATTTGTTTTAACGCTTAACGTTATAAATTTTAATATCTTCAACATCTTCTTTTTCCATATTTATACTCACTGTTGTGTTTGTTGTTGTTGCAGTTATTACTTTTGTTGTATACTTTTCTACATTTATAAATTTTTGCTTTATTTATTTGTAAATTTAGTAGTTGTTTGCAGAAAGATACAAAAAAAAATAAAGAAAAACAAAAAACGCTTAAAAGAGATCCAAGCGGAAAAAGAAGGCCTTCCGGAAGGCCTCTGTACCCCTTCTTTTGGATGCACAAGACCTGCTCGCTCCATTCCATACTTATATCTTTTTTAAGCACGTTGTCATTGCTGAGAGGGCCTTCCTCTTGCACGGGATTAATAAAAATAATTATTTTGCTTGTGTAAAAAATCAGTACAAAAAATGTTACTCCTGCAATACTCCCTTCTCAATGAAACGAATGTGGAATGTGTATCTTTTCTTTACTACAAATGAGCCGAGACCTTCTTTAATAGTTAAAAAAGAATAGTAATTTAAGTAAAAACTATTTTAAGCAGGCCTGAAGTAAGAGGGTCTTCTGAACTTTCCCGCTGGGCTTCTATTGAACGAGTTACAAAAGGTTATTGACACACATACTTAAACAAAAACAAACAAACACACATACATAGAAATACTTATTTAAATAAATAAAAATAAACCAATAAAAAAAGTCAGCATTTTGAATCATTTGAAAAAAACAGAAAAATTAAAAATTTTTATTATAAAAAAACTAAAAACTAAAGAAACCACATTTCGTAATTGCAAGACGCTGATGATGACGTTGTTAAAATCTAAAATCTACCATGATTTTATTTTAATCAATTTCATTTTTATTACAACAAAAATGCTGAAAAATAAAAAAAAAACCCATCAAAGTAAAATGTTGCACTTGCGAATACACAACCAAACATCGTTCCCAGTAAAAGGATGACTGTTACATGGGGATGACTGTATGGACGGATAGATGGATGGATGGATGGATGATTGGATGCATTACAATCACACATTTTGTGTTTACAACAAGTTTATTTGCAACAAACTTGTAGGATCGTTAAAAGTATTTTTTGTTGTAGCTTGTTACTTGTTTTTTTTGTTGTTTTTATTTATATTTTATAGATGAGTTCTAAAAGTTGTGTTTATGCGTGTCGGGTAATTTATAAAACTTAAATTAGTTATATGTTCATAAATTTCAGAGTTGTTAGCAATAATGTGCGCATTTATTTGTTCGTTGTTTTTAGATTTTCCTCCTGTGTTTTAGAGCCAGAGATTCTGTTGCCATCATTTTTAGTCAGCGTCATAATGGCAGCCCCCAGATTTCATTGTGTACTAAAGCAGAATTTATATTTTCATTCATTAACTTTAGTTTTTTTTTTTTATTATATTTTACACATATAAAATCTGAAAAGATTGCACTAGATTTTCATTAAAACAGCGCCAAAGAGTGCTTAAGGAGGGATGCCATTGAAGAATTTTGTAAAAAAGATGTAAAAATGCCTTTTCATTGCGTGTGCACTGTGGGTCGAATACATGAACTATGAGAGATATTTTGTTAGGTGAAAATTAAAAATGTTTGAAAATCTTATCTCTTTTTAAATGTTTGAAAAGAATAAAAACCGGACTTTTAATTTTGTATTTATTATATTTTGAAAGGTAAATTGATAAAGAAAACCAAATTCGTAATTTTTGTTGCACTGGCGTGATTTTCTTTCAATGGCTAATTGGAATCTTACAGCCTGGCCCCAGATGTCGATAGAAAACTTAAGCGAGCGACTATCGACTTGTCGTTGTAGAGGTTTTACGTTTCTAGCGTAATTAATTTATTTATTGTCAAATGATTATGTTGCCACATCAGCTATTTCACAAATAAATCGCTAGTTTGGAAATAAAAATACAACTCTGTTCTACAAACTAAGCGAAAATAGAAAACAAAGAGAAAGCAAAATAGAATACAGAATATAATTTAATGTAACATATTTAAAAAACCTATTGTTGCTGTTTTTGTCTAAGCTTTAATATTATTACAAGTAAAGCTGTTGCTTGTTTAATATCTTTAGTTTTTCTGAGATCTTTGGATGAAGTCTCCTGACGATCTGGCCTGAGCAACCAGTGAAATGCGCATAGGATAAGGTATTGCCTTCAACAATAAAATTCGGTGTTTTTATCAAGAATAAAAATTGGAAACTGTTTTGACGATTTAATCCCGTCAATAAATTTACTTTAAACTTTAATCTGGCATTAATTTTATAACACTTTAATCTGGCAAGCAGGTTTGACGATTTTTCGTAATTTTAACGATTTTTTTGAGAAAATACAATAATATGACGATTGACGATTTTTTGACTTAAAGTAATAGTGTTATGACGATTTTCTGGCATCGATAAAACACACAAGAAATATTTACAATTATATTGAAAACAGTCCAAAACTTAAAAATCAATTTTTCGAAATACAAATATTTTTGGAAATTAAACAAACAAACACAAGCCTGAGCAATATTCAACTCACTTGCTGAAATAAATAGAATAAAACTTAACCATATCACTTTCTTCATCATTAATAGAATTTCTTGCTAAAAATTTATATTTTCGAACCAATCCATGCAATAAATTGTCTTTAATTTGTAAAATTTATATATTTGACGTTTTGTTGACGATTTGGTTCAATTTTCGTGACGATTTTGACGAATTTTGTTTAAACTTTTGATGATTTTTGAGGAAAAAAGTCTAACAACCCTGATCGTGAGCCAGGCTATTAATTTCTTAAATTTGTTTTGAATATAGCCCAACATGTATTTAAATACCTTTTAAAAGGAATTTCTGGCATCACACGTAGAAAAAAAATATGGTTGGAGGTAACCATATTATAAGAGCAACATACTATGGTTGGATTTTAACAATTTTTATGTTTGAAGTTTACCATGTTATGTTTAACTATGACCATGGTATGGTTAAAATCAACAAAAATGTTCCCGAAATCAACCATAATATGGTCATAATTAACCATATTTTGGTAAATATCAACCATAATAATGATCAAAACTAACAATATTATGTTCAAAGTTTACCAAAATATGGTCAAAATTTCCCTGAATTTTGACAAAAGTAACCATATTATGGTCAGAATTAACAATAAATATGGTCAATGTTAATCATATTATGGTTACTTATTTCATCAATTTTTTTTATTTGTTTCTAGTGTCAAATTATAATTTTATTTAATTTTTTATGCCTGATAGGTGTTATGTTCCACTTTTACAAAAAAATCCCCTTTTCATTCATATTACAACCTGTGACGACCTTCATTACCATTTTTTCTTTTCTACTATTTTATTCTAAGGAAATTTATGTGTTTTAATCAATAATTAAAATAAAATTAATGAGAATTTTAAGCAAACCAAGAAAAATGCAAACGACCAGAATGTTGTTGCTTTTTAAACATATTATTTAAAATTATAAGTTAAACATACAATGTTTTAAAATATTATAATTTCAAACATATTATTGTTATTAAAAATTAACCATAACATGGTCGGAAGCAACCATAATATGGTTATAGCTTTTAGGTGAATGAATTTAACCATAATATGGTTGCCGTGATAATAATATGGTATAGGTTACCATAATATGTTTAAGTGTATTGTTGTAGCTATATTTTATTAAAACAATGTATTATTGAATTCAACCATATATAAAGTTTCGTGGTAGGTAAACACTTTATTGTTAAATATAAACAAAATATTATCAATCGTGATAAAAGTTTTGTTTAAAACAACAAAAGTTTGTTTGTTGCCATTGCAGGGACCATAATGTTTTTTTTAACCATACTCCAACCATGTTTTTTCTCTGCGTGCACTTGCAACATCCTGCTGTGTTCGGTGAATAAACTGAGTATCAGCCGAGAATTAAACCAGATTTTTATTGTAAAATCACTTTCAGCGATGGGTTCCGTCTTACCGGGTATATAAATAAGCAGATTTGTCGTTTTTGGAGAGAGCACAATCCTCGTGAGACTCTTAAGACTTCTTTAGATCCAAAAAAAATAATTATTTGGTGCGGTTTACATGCCGCAGGCTTCATCCGAAACCGATGCCAACATTACCGTGGATAACGAAAGCCAATTATTTCCGATTTTTTTATTCCGCATGTCATTGCAAATCATTTGGAGGAGAAATAGTTCGAACCAGAACAAAATGTTCCACCAATAAAATTTTTTAGAAATTTAACTTTTTATTTTTTTTTACTCTACCCCACTGTGGTCTAATACTGTTGTCTAAGTAGAAAAAGTGTTGGCAATAAAAGTGCAGCGGCAGCTGTTAAAAATGCAGGAAAACAGGAGCAGGCATTTTCGCTGCATGACAAAAAAAAAAAAACAAATAAACTTTGAGGAATTGGCAGCCCAAAACTGAGAGGAGTCTAAGGAATTCTACAATAATTTTACGAGAATTTATAAATTCGTACACGCCAACCCAAAACACACTCTACACTCTTCAAAGCCATAAAAAATCCCCTTTTTTTATTCATTTATAATTTTTTTAAAAGGCGATTCTTTTTTTTCATTTTGCAGTTTTATTTTTCTTAGTTGGTTCGTTTGTTTGTTTGTTATATTTCATTGCAAATTGTAATTTTTATTATATCTGCAAGAGAATTTGTAAAAGTTTGTGTGTGTGTTGATGTATCTGAAATGCATTCGGTGTTTTTACCACTTCCAACACTCATTTTTAAGTTTATTTTTATGCGTTTATTCGTCATATTCTTTATTTTTATTATTTCTAGTTTCTTTTATTTTTTTTTTGGCAACATTGTTTCAGCATTTATTAGAATTATTATTACGACTTAATGGTTAATTCTAATGATATGCCGCCTGCAATAAAAACGCAATCAAATAAAATGCAACAAAATGTAAATGAATATGAAATCAAACTCGAAAAAATATCATACAATGAAACAAAATAAAAACCACTTTAACGCAATTAAGTTAAATTAACAACTTTCTGGGCAAAAATTACTTTTTAGCACTCAACAATTTTTATTTATTTTTTTTTTAACAATTTTATGGGTTTTATAATTTAAAGTTTTTTTCGGGGAATGGCAGCAGTTTTTCTCAAAATTTAATTGATACGAGTAAAAAATTAGTAAAGTTCTCACTATGAAATTGAAATCAAAATTGCAGCTGTCTAATTTGAATCCCCCTGGGGGTGTGTAGGGAAACATTAAAAGGATATTCAACCTGTTGGTGTTACATTCTCCGGGGGAAATCAGGTGCAGTCTTTACCAGGAATTCGGTAGAATTCCAAAATGATAGATCTCGTGAGATAGTGGCAGATCAGATATCCCATCTGATACCATGGGAGTCAGAAGGCCCTGGGTCTTTGTTCCGAACTGACCATTTGTTGAGGCGCCTTCGGCGATCACTTGGTGGATTTGGTTTGGACTCAAATTAGCGGGAAGAAATATCATTAAATGTTGGCTTTAAGGCCTGCATTTTGAGGATGTTCGGTGTGCTGGCAGATCTTTCTCGATGCTTTTGGCCAGCATGCCAAAAATCCTCGGACGTTAGGTAACTTTTGCTACTGTTTGTGCCTATTGTTTGTCACCCAGTGCTTAAGATCTATCATGGAATATGCCCTAGGACAGGTACCCATGTAAATCTTTTCCCGGTGTATGTAGGAAAACATCTTTGGGATAGGCCATTCTACACTATCACACAAGTCTTAAGTATTTTGAGAAAAATGCTTCAATGATCTAATAATTGTTTGATAATTTTCAAAAAACAATAACAACTTATCATGACAGGGTTGTATTTTTCACAAAATACGAAAGAATTGTGTGAAAGTGTAAAGCACCCTTTAGGGACATCCTTAATAATCAGCTTAAGGAAACGATTTTTCTTCCACTTGTGGGAAAATTCGGCCAGTTGGAGAATTTCTGCTAATCAGCCACTGAAGTTGCCATCATTCCCGGAACAAGCAAAAAGGCGAGCGACTTCTGTAGACTTTAATGAATAATACGACTGTTTATTTTTAATAAAAGTGTGATAAGTGCTTAAAAAAAATTCTAGGAATTTTAAAAAGTTTTTAGGTTAAGGGGAATGTAAAATCTGTGGTTTTCATGGGCAACCGCGTATGCCCATTTTTCCGATTTTGAGATGTCGATGCCATATTGCCTTATTTTAAACGCTCTTAACATGTTTCTAAAAATTTTTCAAAACAGATAAATCAATTCCGATTTTTTAACGTAATTACAAAGTTAAAAAGGGCATAGTTTGATCTAGAATGGTTTTTCGACTCTCCTGAAAAATTTGTTTAAGGACATACGCGGTTGCCCATGAAAACCACAGAAATATTCTGCAAATCAGGAACCCTACTCAAAGTGAATAAGTAGTTGTATTTTTGGAAAGCAAACCAGCCGTTCCTAATGGCTATTTTTTTAAAGCAGATTCTTTTTTTTATTGAAACATAAACGACCAGCATTGGATTTAGACTTTTAAACTATAATAATACGTAACACTTTATATATTTGGTAGGATCAGAAGACCTTGGCTGACTATTTCTAAAGATTTATACGCATAATACTTGAGCTATTTCAAACATCAATATTAAAAAGCTTGAATTTCAATATTCGGTATCTGGTTAAAGGAAAACTTTTTTTTATTAATTTTAAATTACATTTCAACTGCCCAAATACCTATAAAATACTGTGTAATTACTGAACAGACGAACGCTTGGTAATGCAAAAAGTAGCTATTACAACTACAAAGTAATGCACAATTTAAGCTAATAGTATTAAACATTTAAAGTAATACAAATAAGATTACACAGTGCAACACGAAAAAAATAAACATATACGGACAAAACTACGTGAAAAGAGACAAAAAAAAGGCCCGTCCCTAGAGGAAAGGGAACTAACACTAAACTTGCCACGTGACAGTTCTAAAGTGATTGCGACCGGTTCAAGATCTAACACTTTATATGAAGGGGACTTATCACTTTAACATGGCGATGTCCTACGAGGGGGTTAATTGGCACCTTTTTGACGCTTTGCAACAGGCCACAGAAACAACCTAAATGGACACATTCAATTTCAGCTTGTCCCAATTGAATCATGTTATTAGGACTGATACCCTTCATTTAAAGTAATAGAACCAGGTTGAGCCAATCAGTCATTACCCACACAAAATCCAGTTACATGACAAGTTGTTTGTCAATTACCTTCTGGACTAACTACACTTTTAACACATGTTCACCAGTTAAGTTACATGTTCTGTTTTAATCTATCACAATTCGTTCCTTTTTATTTTAAAGCTGGTTTCAATTGTCACGGGATAAGTGCCTTAAAGCCAATTAACGCAAAGTTTCGGGGCCTCGGTGTAATTTTTGCAAAAAAGTGAACAATTTTTCAGGCTCATATCTTGTAAACCGTTCGAAATTTTGATTTACCCTCTGAGACAAAGTTGTAGCTCTTTAGTTGGCTTATAGGTTCTTATTGGCACAAGGACCAATCCTATTGAGAATCGTAGGACCACAAGGGGAGATAGGGGCGATTTCTGCCTCTTAGGAACTTTCAAAGCGATTTTAATGAAATTTAAAACATAGATAGATCCATATTTATATGGACACATAAGCATGATTCTTAATGGGTCCCGAATAGGATGAACTCTCGCAAATGTGTTTTAAAATACTGTGGCGTAGGGTATCATATAATCGGGCTTGACCGACTGTACTTTCTTCCTTGTTTTTTTAATTTTTTTTTTCAAGATAAAATAGTTATAATTTCTTAAAGATTAGCTTCAATATTTAATCCCCGGTAGGCTAGCTGGTAGCGAGCTAGTCTATTAGCGCCGGGGTTGCGGGTTCGATTCCCACCAGAGACTCTGGTTTCTTTCCTGCAGACAAGCATAAAGCTTCGCGGGATTAGCTTAGGAAAATTATATATAAAAAAAAAAAAAAAAAACATCTAACTAAAGTTCTGTTCATTTTTTTTGTTTCATATTTGTGCCACATTAAATTTAAAATGTTAAATAAATACTTTAATTCAATGTTTGCTTTTCTGTCAGTATTTTATTTGTATTTTTAAATTGTGACGAACTATTCTTGAATATGTTGGTTATATTTATTTGCCGAACACGAGTTGTAGTTTTTGCTTTGTTAAACAAACATTGGAAAAAAGAACACGAAATATAAATAAAAATATTAAACCTCATTTAAAACTCAAAACAATTTCAAAGATTTGCAAAATCTGTTGCTATCGCTAAATATTTAGAGACATTCATGACAGTCACCTTCAGGTTGATCAATTTAGGCCCGCTGGCAATGTCCCACTAGGAAAATAGGTTTATTTTAATTATTGTATGCCACTAATACAATTACATTTTTTACTGTAGATTATTTAACTGTTGTGAGGCATGGGTTGTTTTACTTGTAAGATTGCTTAAAAATAATTTTTATATTTAATATTTCTTTTAATCATATGTGCCAAGGCGAATTCATGTAAACGGTGGTGTCAATACTACAACAAGTAACAACACCTAAAACACAACAATGTATTTTTTTGTTGCTTTCGTTGGCCGATATGTCAAGAACACACAGGGATGTTAGATGTGACGATTTTACGTCATTTTGACAATTTTTTTCGATGAATTTACCAAAATGACGATTGACGATTTTTGATGTTGAGTCACTTATGTTTTGACGATTTAATCCCGTCAATAAATTTACTTTAAACTTTAATCTGGTATCAATATTATAATACATTAATCTGGCAAGCAGGTTTGATAGATGTGACGATTTTTCCTCATTTTGCAGATTTTTTTGAGAAAATACAGTAAAATGACGATTGACGATTTTTTGACTAAAAGTGATAAAGTTATGACGATTTTCTGGCATCGATAAAACACACAAGAAATATTTACAATTATATTGAAAACAGTCCAAAACTTATAAATCAATTTTTTGAAATACAAAAATTTTTGAAAACCAAGCAAAAAAATTCCTCCGCCATCACAAGCCAGGTGGATTTCATTAGAAGCATTAGTAATTCAAATTCTACAATTATAGAAATGCCATCGATACTGCAAAAAATATGCACTAGAGCCCTAATTTGCGTCTGTTCTATATGGTCCGCTTTTTAAAAATTGGTTTAATCCACTTTGCGTTTTTATGATTTCGATTTGCGTCGCTACATACGAATGCATTTTTCGATGAAGTCATAATCACATGTGAAGAATTTTTCTATTTGTGTGTAAAAAGGCAAATCTCATTTAATTCTGTTAGGTAAGTTATTCTTAGTAAAATTGCGTGTTAAGAAGTAAAAAGTTACTTTTTAATAAGAAGTTGTGTAGAAAAATGAGTGCAATGAGAAGAAAATGTATTAGTTTGGAACTAATATTGGACGTAATTAAACGTTTCAAGTCGGGTAAAAAGACTGTTGATATAGACAGAATCCTTGGTTTTTAGCACCTTTAACAATAAAAACAATTTGCAATTGAGATAGCGCTAAAAGTAACTAATTTTAAAATAGCTCGAGTTAAAAGCAAATGAGATTTTATTTATTATTTAATATTTTTCTGAATATGGATATATGAAAAAAAAAATTTTTGTTATGCATTTATGCAAATATATTTTTTCTTATGTTTTCTTTTTAAATGATAAATATATTCAGCTCACTTGCTGATATTACAGTGTAAAAGATTATTAATATTTAAAATTGATTTTAATACGATTTTAAAAACAACAAAATGAATTTAAATTAAGGGTAAAATCAATTAATTTTTTAAACAAAAAAACAGTGTAAGAGATATTCAAATATTCAAAATTAATAATAGTAAGATTTTTGTTTAAAAAACAACGTATTCTCAACTTTTTCGGAAATAATTTTGCAGCTCCATTTGAAGCAGACTGGCAATAAAAAATCGTCTTTCAGATGTGGCAACACTCTTCTGACAACTTAAATATTTCAGCGCCCCATAGTCTTACATTTTCAGTATAACATTTAATTACCCCAGTAAATTAGCGAATCTGCGTCTCTAGAAAAATAACAAAATCAAAGTTATACCAAGATGACTTCTATTTTAGCTGAGCCACAACGTAGGATCGACAGAGGATCATTGTTCTCCTAATTTTCTTTTAAGATTTTCACAAACGCTCCAAAGGTGAGTTCTTGTAGACCTATTAGAACTTTTTCTAGGTGTAGGGTTGGCCGTGTCTTCAACACTTTCAGAATGCAAGGTCATGGTTTGTAGCTCAATAAAACGTTTTTTCGATCTATTGTATTTAAAATTTTCTAGCTTTGTATCGAAGGTAGACTTGTAGATAAACAATCGATTTCATTATTTTTCTCTCATTCATTCAGAGCTAATGCCACGTTTATTCATTAACTGTATTTTTTAATAATGTCCGAGGACTGTTAACTGGCGAAATAGCGCCACAAAATGTAGCAGTGGCTTGGCTTAGGGATTTTGTGGTCTCTTCGAAGTAACCCAAAAGTTGTAGCAAAGTGATTTTTATTTTCACAAATATCCTTAAAAAATTAGCAGAAAATTCTACTGCAGGTCCACACGAATGCGTTTATGCGTCAGTCCAAAAAGCCGTAGTGTCAAAAAGTTACAGAGCAAACGCGTAAAATGCATCGAAGGCATGAAGTAGGATTACTTTCTACTTTAGCAAGCGTCTCGAAAAAAGGTCAAACAAGAAACATCCACATAAAACGCGTGGTGTGGACCGACCTACAATAAGAATAAAAAGAAACTGATTATTATTCTGTTTGATTTTGCATTGAAAACTAAATTGTTTTTTCAAAAAAATCTATAAAAAAAAGTATCGACAGTTAAATATCGGCGATACCGATATATCGGCAAACGTGAAGTATCGCAAACGTGAAATACGGCCGATATTTTGGTATCAGTTTTTGTTACATCCCTAATTTGTATGTTCATCAGAAAATTATATTGGTATTCGTTACTTCCCTAATTTGCATTAATTAAATATTAATGAATCCTGGTGACTTTTTTCTAAATAATCCTTGTTAAAGTTAGATTACACAGTGCAACACCAAAGATTAAGGGCCTCCGTCTCATTTTTGCAAAAAAATTATAATTTGCTCAGGCTCATATCTTGCAAACCGTTCTGAATTTTGATTTACCCTCTGAAACAAAGTTGTAGCTCTGGCGATAAAGAACAAAAATTGTAAAAAGTGAAAAATTTCGCGAAAATTCGATTTTTTTTAATCTTTTTTCCACTGTTTAGCTCCAATCTACTAAAATTCCGAACGGTTTGCAAGATATGAGCCTAAGAAAACGATCACTTTTTTGCAAAAATGACACCGAGGCCCCAAATATTTGGGGGCCTATAAAAAAGTGCATGACTTTGGCTTTTTTGGTCTTTTAGCACGTAGTGGTGTCCGTTTATGATTATTTTTGCATGACTTGAAAAAAATATATGTACACAGTATTATTTATTGTTTAGGAGAACTTTTAAATATTGTGCGATTATCGTGACTATTTTTTTGGATTATTCCTAATCATTATCAGTTAGTAATCGGGTAAAACTAAGAGTAATCATATTGACATAAACACTTTCTTCACATTTACAATGAAAATTATCAAAAAAACTAATCATTTCGATTCGATTTTAATTTTTTTTCTTCGAGTTCTTATGGGATAAGTATAAAATTGTAAGTGTATTGCTTGTACAGAAGGTTAAAACTTTTTCAAGTCAATGTATTGCCACATGAACAAAAAAAAGCAGCATAATAGTGATTAATAATGTTAAGATTTTTTTTGATGGCGTATAAATATCAGCTGTAGAAAGAATAAATTTCAGTTCAGTTAAAGTTCTTAAAATGATAACAATAAACCTTATTTTAGTCGTTTTACTCAGTTGTTGTCTTAAATTATTACCTGTTTATGGTGGTAGTGTCAGTTTGAGACAAAGATGGCATAAACTCTTTGATACCAGGTCCACCGATAAAAATCTAATTGATTCACTCTACAACGATTTAAAAGAAGAACAACTAGAGTTATCCAGGTTACGCCATGCAATAGAATATAATACTCTCATACCTGTAAACGCTTTAATATTTATCGATGCCATAAATTCGAATGTTTCTACACTGGAGGAGCCATTTAAAGTTATAAAGCGCCAATATGATGAGACCATCATTAATGGTATTTTTATTGAAATTGCAAAAAAAATCTACTCAAATATCACCTATAGTCCTTTATTGCCTGACTTGGTATACGAAATTTATCAGAAACAAAATTTTGAATTATTTGACTTTATGTTGTTTTTGGAATTTGAAATTTTCCGTGTTACGAGAAGAAGAGATGATGCAAATTTAAAAAAGTTTTTTGAAAACTTTGCATACAGACTTTACCAAATAAAAGAGGATGATGTTACTGCGTTCCGTAGAATGGATGATACATTAAAACGACGTTGGAACGAAGCAATAGACTTACTCCCTTATAACATAAGAAATTTGTATTTGGGGAATGGGGTTGTTTGTCTTAAGAATGTGCTGTATTCGGCTTACCTTTACATATCCGTTGATAGTGAAAATGTAAAACGAGTTTTGCTGTCGAGTGACAAACAAATAATGAATGAATCAGCCTATATTAAAGCTATATTTAAAGAGGAGAATGATTTAATTCGTGGGAAAATCGTTAAAGTGAACCTAAGGAATGAACATACTGAAACAAATATAGATCTCAAGCCGGAGAGTAGATTTCTAAGTTTTGAGTTTTTGCCTAATAATCGTGTTCGTTTTTCTGACGGTGATTTACATTTGTGTGCCGCCAAAAATCCCGCAGATTTAAGCCATTTTGTTAAAGCAAAAGAAAGACCTAGTTCTACAGATCGTACATGTCAGTGGAGATTGGTACCGTGTGATTTTAATTAACATTATAAGGCGAACGTTTTTTCTATACATAATTTTTCTTTTGCTTTTCGTTACACAGAAAAAATGTTTGCCAAAATTTGTTCAATTAAAAAATGAATTGATGTACTTAATTTTTTCAATTAATTTATTGTTTGCTGTAATGAATTTTTTTAATAAAAACACATAAATTTAAATATTTGTGCATATGTTGTGTTTTTTTAATTTATGCAATTAATTTTTTAATTGACTAAATTTGAGGGGCATGACTCGAAAATACAAATTAATTGCAGCAAACAAAAAATTATTTGAATAATTGCACCAATTAATTATTTATTTGAATAATTTTTTGCAAACATTTTTTCTGTGTACTAAAATGAATACTATATGGTATCTAAGGCGTATCTAACATATAACGTTTTTTTAAATTTAAGTCATAAATCTTGATATAAAGAATATATATTTGTGGCGCCCTGTCACTACCAGTTTCGTATTGATATAAAAAAAGTCATGCCTCTTTCCTGTCGACTTCGGTGACTTAAGGCGTGATTACTTCAAAAAAAATTGTTCCCTAATAAATTTATATTTAAATAAATAAAGTTTTAAAAATTAAAAGGACAAGCGTTTTTATTTATTCTAATCGGGTAAAATATAAAAGATATTCCCCAAATGTATAAAAAATCTTATGCATACCAATAGAAAAACACTCGGGATAAATTAAGTTTTTTATACTTACTTTAAATACGAGTCAAAAATTCAAGTACGAATAACACTAAAGCGTACTTAACACAATCCTTAAATAAGTATAAAATTCTTAAACCAAGTAAAAAAAATAAGGTTTTCGTTGGTAGTGCAACTCTGAGAGTATAATTACAAAGTGAGCGTTTTAGGCCCGTTTTCACAACTTGTCGATAGCTAAAAGTAGACTTTAACCGGCCTTATAAAAAGTGTTCCATCATTAAAACTTTACTTTAACCTAAAGTGAGCGATAAAGTAAATAAAGGTTTATCCTACCTGGTAGGTTAAGTAAAGTTGTAATAATGGAACACTTTTTATACGGCCGATAAAATCCTACCTTTAGCTATCGGTAAGTTGTGCAAACGGGCCTAAATCTGATTTAACTTATTAAAGTTTGTTGCAGACAGTACAACAGCACCACACAAGTAGTTAAAAACGATTTGCTTGTTGTGTGTATAAAAAAAAAAACCGTACCAGAACCAGAACCAGACGAAAACACATTATTTTCATGTTTAAAATTTCAAATTGAAATCTCTTGCTTCTCATCTAGTTTATATTGTCAGTTATTTATGTATGTTTATTAAGTTTTTTAAGTAAAAACTATATCGGGAATGCTGTTGGTGTTTAGTAATTGAAATTCTGTAGGGTGTAAAACGGGTAAGTAAATCAATCATAAAAAATATTCTCTTTCCAATTTCACTTTTGGTTTATTTTTAGAACGAACTCAGAATTAAATCAACTTAATAATTCTTAAATCAAGCGCGTTTGACATTGAATCTAACTTGGTCTTACGTTAATCAATTTTATTTTCGGATTATTTCAAGTACGAACTTGGGATTGAATATGGATAATTTTAAGTAATTTGCGATTGAAAGTACGTACTTGAATTAATCTTTCTGTACTTGATTTAAGAAAATCCGTACTCACCGTACGTATGGATTGATTTTTTTTTTTGAGTGTGGTTTTAGAACTATAAGAAATCTAACTGATAATGCTACCCAGCAAAAACTTCACTTACAATTGTACTTTTAATGACTTCGTAAATGCATTACTTTGTAGCTTTCTTCGCCACTTTTTGGGGTCCTTTTAACCAAAATTGGTAGCCACTTAATAAAGAAATGTTGAAAGGTATAACTCAACATTTTTTAAAATTGACGAAAATAAGTGTCATTAGGGGATTGGTAAATTTTTTTAGGATTTAAATAAAAAATTCGGGGATTTTACACATTTTTAACATGTTTTTTCTTCCTTCATTATTTTTCATTGTTTTGAATATGAAAAAATTAGCAAAACTTTTGACTTACTCTTATCAACAGCTAATACGGTGTAAAGGGTCCCAATTAAGATTACCATTTTTGTTTAGTGTGTAAAACGTTCTTAATAAACTTATGTTATTATTATTGAATGAGTATTTTAAAAATGAAGAATTTAAAAAAAAATCTAAAGGGGACTGTGCACGGTCAATATGCTTGCCGTCACGGCGAATTTACTCGTGTACGTGTGCTGGACGTAATATTCGCCGTCATATCTAAATTTTTTGATTTTCCATCCAGCATCGTCGGTGTCACACATACAAACACATTTTCACTAATACTACCATAGCGCTTGATGAGAAATGCTTGACCGTGTGCAGACCCCTAAAACCGTTGACAACACATCAATTAATTTAAAGACGATTTTCAAGCAAATATGTCTTCCTCAAAAATTAGTATGTAAATATAATGTTTGGGAAAAATAATGCTGGGCTATTGGTAAGGGCTTATGATGCATCGAAGAATTTAATAAATGACGGATGGCTGAAACAAGCTCCTCATTCTAAAAAATTGGCTCATTTGTCTTCAAAACCCGCACATTGCTTGTAATTCCTCACTGGAATCGCATAAAAAGGATGTGAAAAATATTTCCGAAACCAGTCGGTACAACAAAATAAAATGATTTGTTTAATTAATTTGTATTTGGGGAATTCTTATTAATATTTGTCTTACTATTTAAAACAAAAAAATTTTAAATTTGGTCAGAAAAATATTAACGTTTTAAGGTTTTGTGTTTTAATATGGGGATTTTTGGTAAAATTTTTAATTTTTTGCAAGTGAAACAGGTGTTGTGATTTTTTTTGTGAATTTTAAAACCGTCATTTTGCTCCAAATACTGATATTTTATTTGTGTTTTTTTTACAATGTTTACAAATTGTTAACTAAACAATACTTTTAAATGGTTAGCATGGAAATTTAATAAGTTTTGTTATATTTATAAGATTTTTTTTTAAAAATTTGACAGTCGGCTAATGTAGAATAACTGAAGGCGGGTATTGCGGAACCTATTCCACCAATAGCCATGACGGTATATTTTTTAACAACAAGTTATGCCAAGAAGGAAGTCTTATGTTTAAATGAATTAAACTAAATAATGATATGCTTAACTGAATTTGTTTTGTTATTACTATTTCGTTACCCAACAGGGAGGTTCAACATAACCCTTAAATTTTTCAAATCGCTGTAGCTGAGGTACCTCAGATTTTTCAGTTATAACATTTTTTAGCATTAAGAAAATATAATTTTTGTGAAGACATTGTTAGGCAATCGATTTAGAAACAAACGTTTATCCCACAAAATTACTTTGATAATAAACAGGCAAGTGCACGGCTAAAAAAACTAAACTGACAACATGCTTTATTTTTGCGAGTACAACAAAGCAAGTTGTTTTTGTTTTTTCTTAACCTACTTACAACTACAATTTATGTTGGAAGAATTCCAACCAATTGTAGTGGGAAATGTAAGAAAAAATAAACTTACTGTTTATTGTTGTTATTTTTGTTTAAGCTTTGAAATTGTTACAAGTTAAGCTGTTGCGGTTAATTCTTATTCGCTTAACAGTTTGATTTGTTTAATATCTTTTTTTTATATCTTTGGATGAAGTTTCCTGACGATCTGGCCTAAGAAACCAGTGAAATGCGCATAGGAATAGGTTATCCCATCCATGCTATAGCCGAATATAGCACAGTTACTCGTTTTTTTATACTTTATGTTGTTTCGCAAATATTGAGTTAACAAAATGTTAGTCACTGTTTACATACAAAACACAGTTGTTAAAGGTACAGCAACAAAGTCCATACAGTATTTATTGCATATGTGCTCACCGTTTATTAGCCTCGTAAGCTTTTATACATTTTAGCTTGTGCAATTATAGTTTGCTTCTTAAAATAGCTGAAACTGTTTTGTGTAGAAGCATTCGTTTAATTGAAAATTCTGCATTTAAGCAGGACAATATTAAAAATTGATGTCAAAAATTTCTTAGACTTCCGTCAGTTACAAAAGAAAAAAAGAAAATAAAACTGCTACATTCGCACAGAAAAAATTATTTTTCGAATTCAAACAAAAAATTTGTAGAATCAAAACATTTTTTGTCTGAAATCGGTCCTACAAACAAATTCGCATATTCAAACAATTTATTTGCATTTTGTTTACTAAAAAAAAACACTGATTTTTTCAAACAAATAATTTACAGAATCAAACAAAAAGTTTACTGAAATTCATATAAATTTCAAACAAATAATTTTGCTGAATCAAACAAAAATTTTTTGCACAAGCAATGACGCGCACCCAAGCTATCACTGAAGGAGAAGATGAAGGCAGAAGCAGAGCGGCGGCTGGCTTTAAGACACATGTTTTGTTGGAATAATTTTTGAACGAAGTCTTGTTTATACACACAATGTTTTTCTTCATCACTCACTGTTGCTGTATCCTTTCCTTGGCTAAAGAAGAAGAAATGTAACAAACAACGGCAGCAGACCGACTCGATATGTTTTTCGTCATCATTTTATTTTTGTATTTGATGTATTTAAGTAAACAGTTTTCAAAAATTGAATACGGGATTTTGTTTTTCATTCTTTTTTTTTCCAACTTTGAAACCAACCAAAAATTAATTTTGTTTCTTATAATGTGGTTGTTGTTTCTGTTGTTGAAAAAGAATGAAACCTTTTTTTTATCTCCTATTTTTTTTGTTTTTTTACTAATAACCTCGTCGCGCTATTTTATCATCTTTCTTCTTGTTGTACTTTTTTAAAGCGTCCAAAAATAAACTGTATGTGTTTTGTGTTGTTGTTCTTATATTTCTCATAAAGAAGTGTTGCTTACGATCAAATAAAAAATGCAAAAACGACAACATTAAAGAGCGTTAAATATTTCATACAAAATTATGAAAAATTGAAACCAATAGCGCGTATATTATATTATTGAAAAGTTGTCAACATTTTTGTTGGTTAAATAAAATCAAACAAAAATATTAATTGAATCAGTAAAAAAATTTGTAGAAATTAAAAAAAATTTCAAACAATCGTTTGTTTGAAAATAATTCGGCAATAAGGCCACAGCCGAAAGCAAAACATCTGTATTTTGTATGTAAACAATGACTAAGATTTAGTAGATTTAATTCTTTTCAAAAACATTTGAAAGACAACACAAAATTTTAAAAACTGTAATAATTTTATTTGAATTTTTCATTTAATATTTGTTTTATTATTAGCGAGATTTTTATAACCACACCGCAATAGTAGAGAGGGTATGATGCGTTTGTGGTGATATGTATTAAAGATAAAAATATTGGTTTTAGATCCACTTTTAAGTATACCAATCGACTTAAAACTACCGAGTTGATCTAACGATCTCCTTCCGACTGGTGCTGTCAGTGTCCATGTGCACCATGTGCCAACAGTACACGCCGCAATTTCAAAGATAATTTTATGAAATTTGGTATATGCGTTTAAATTATCGAAAGGACAAAGCCCATTGAAAATGGTGAAAATCGGTCAATAATTTCACATAGCCCCCATACAAACTTATTTACAGAATAAAGTCTTCTTCATTTTATGTTGGTTTAAGCTCTGAATTTTTGGTACCGAATTTAGTCAGCTAAACATGAACGACATTTGGTTCCAACAAGCCGGTGCAACTTGCCATACAATGCGATTAACAATCGATTTGTTGCAAAAAATTGTGACTTTCTTTCCAGAAGCGGTCCTATTTAGTGCCACTGCATTACTTTTTATGGGGATATGTTAACTCATTCGGTTAGGCCGACAAACTAGCAACTCTTGATGGATTGGACGCCATTCGGCCAACATTTTGAAAAAGTAGTCGAACAGTAGACTGATCGTATAAGCCATGCAACTCGTAGCCCCGGCGGACATGTGCCGGAAATTAAAAAATTTTTTTTTTCTTTATTGAAAGTATTCATCCAATGAACTTACTTAACTCCCTATTTGTAAGCGAATGTGGTAAGTACTTGTCTCCAATGACATCACCGTGTTAAAATAATGAGTTAAAATGCCAATGAATAAGTAGTGAAAAGTCGTTATATTAGCTTTTTAACTCATTACTTTGCAACGTAAGTTTTTGCTGGGTTGTTAAACAAATTGAACTTTATATACTTTTTTGTGTTTTCTTTTTAAATTTTGGAACTTTTGTAGAAAAAAATCATTTTTTTTATATAAAAAATCTTTTCTTTTTTTTAAAAAATGGTGACATTTTTGTTTGATGGTAGATGTTAGCGTTAAAAGCCTAAGCCACTAATCAAAAATAAAGTCAATTTTAATAAAAAATTTAATTAAGTTTTCAACAACATCAGTGGAGAAAGTTTAATTTACACCAAAAAATATTTACTGGTGCAAATATTATATTTTTTTTTTTTTTTAATTCACAAATTATTGTTGGTGTTTTGTTAAGTTTAGTTATCATTTGCAAGTAAGACTTGAACGTTTGCAATTCTCTTTGCAAATGCGCTTTCCATCAACAAGAAATTTCAGTGGATTTATCAAAAATAGAGAAATCTTTTTAACACAAATTTTTTAATTGAAATCAAAATTGGTTTTTTCTGTGTAAATCTTATGGGCCAGTATGGAGACTTTGGAACCAGAGATGCACTGCGACATTTAAACAGTCTACATTTTTCAATATTTTTTCTAGATTTTTGCACAAATGCTGTTATTATTGGTCAAGGCGATTAATAAAATCCAAATACGTGCAAATATTTTGCTTAAAAAACAAAAACATGTTAAATTTCGATTAAAAAATCTTGATCGTGTTTTTGACGTTAAACTTAATAACAAGCAAATCGAAATCGTAACCTCTGTCAAAAACCTGGGAATTATATTGAACGACATTTTCTTCTGGACAAATCACGTCAACAGTGCTGTGGGACGAACTTATGGAATGTTAAGAACACTCTGGGCCACTCAACATTGCACCCCTTTAAATATTAGAATGCTTCTTTGCTCTATGCTGGTGTGAAATTTTCTCAAATTGCGATGCTGTTAGTAAGCGTAAACTCAAATCCATCTACAGAATTATTGTGAGCTATGTTTTTGGTATTAGAATATATGGCTCAGTCTACATGTTTAACACAAAACTTTTTTGGATCTCACTTGAAAACATCCTTAAACTACGAACTCTTTTGTGTTTGCACAAGATTGTCTATGAGAAAACACCACAGTATCTACATGACTTACTTACATTTGGGAGATCCAGTAGGGGTAAAAGAATTATCGCCATTAGATACAGAACGCTTGTATCTGAATGCCAATTTTGTATCAATGCCATACGCCTTTGGAACGAAGTTACGCATCAAAATTTAAAATTCAAGCTCTAAAACTATACGCTTAACGTCTCAAATGATTGTTTAATGATTTGGTGGTTATGATTTTGTTTTTATGATTTAAAATTTTTCCATTACTTTTTAAATTATTTTTATGAAAATAAATTTAAAATTTTTAAATAAGATATTATTATTTATTATAATTCTTATTAACAAATTAACCTGATTAGCTTAATAAAATCCTATGCTGTCTTTATAAGATTTTATCTTGTAGCAAAGGACAGTCAATAAAATAAATAAATTAAATAAATAAATAAATTAAAACTGTCTAAAAAATTGTACACTATTTCCACTCAATTTCAAGTAGGAAATCGCGTTTAATAAAAGCCAATTAACTTTTGAATTAAATTCTACTCAATATTTGTACAATATTCAATTTACTGATTCACAAATATTCAGTTTTAAGAAATTAGGTTTTTAAAAAGTTAAAAATAATACAAAATAAACATACTACATACAAGAATATTGACAAAAAAAGACAAAATTACGCTTATGGCTAAAACATCACTCATGGTTTAAAAAATGGTTTAGCTGAACTAAACTTGAATTAATATGTAGTTTAAACTCAACAACTATAAATCAGTATCCCATGTACTATATGTAGCAATAAAAATAACATGTGGCAGCACTACGATAAATCTTGGCAAATTCATATGGTCTGTAATGGTAGTTTAAACGCCCAATTTTATGCGTTCAAATATGTTTTATATGTTTAGTGATTTATAGATTTGTGGGCTTAAACACATTTTAAACCAAAAAGGGAGTTTAACTTGCTCTGAGTTTTTAGCCCTTAAAAACAATATGCCCGCCAAAACAAAATTATAAAATGGGTCTAAGATTCATATAAAAATTTTTCGTTCTAAATATAATCTAGATATGTATCTATATCTAAAGGGTGTTTTTTTAAGCTGCATGATGACTTAAAATAATATTACAAGACTGAAGTATTGTGTGAATGAAACTTTTCTTTATTATAATCTGGTAGACTATTTCATGGCATTTTTTTTTTGTAAATTTAATTTCCGGCACATGTCCGCCGGGGCTACGAGTTGCATGGCTTATACGATCAGTCTACTGTTCGACTACTTTTTCAAAAATGTTGGCCGAATGGCGTCCAATCCATCAAGAGTTGCTAGTTTGTCGGCCTAACCGAATGAGTTAACATATCCCCATAAAAAGTAATGCAGTGGCACTAAACAGGACCGCTTCTGGAAAGAAAGTCACAATTTTTTGCAACAAATCGATTGTTAATCGCATTGTATGGCAAGTTGCACCGGCTTGTTGGAACCAAATGTCGTTCATGTTTAGCTGACTAAATTCGGTACCAAAAATTCAGAGCTTAAACCAACATAAAATGAAGAAGACTTTATTCTGTAAATAAGTTTGTATGGGGGCTATGTGAAATTATTGACCGATTTTCACCATTTTCAATGGGCTTTGTCCTTTCGATAATTTAAACGCATATACCAAATTTCATAAAATTATCTTTGAAATTGCGGCGTGTACTGTTGGCACATGGTGCACATGGACACTGACAGCACCAGTCGGAAGGAGATCGTTAGATCAACTCGGTAGTTTTAAGTCGATTGGTATACTTAAAAGTGGATCTAAAACCAATATTTTTATCTTTAATACATATCACCACAAACGCATCATACCCTCTCCACTATTGCGGTGTGGGTATAAAAATCTCGCTAATAATAAAACAAATATTAAATGAAAAATTCAAATAAAATTATTACCGTTTTTAAAATTTTGTGTTGTCTTTCAAATGTTTTTGAAAAGAATTAAATCTACTAAATCTTAGTCATTGTTTACATACAAAATACAGATGTTTTCCTTTCGGCTGTGGCCTTCGCCGAATGTAGCAGTTTTATTTTCTTTTTTTCTTTTGTAACTGACGGAAGTCTAAGAAATTTTTGACATCAATTTTTAATATTGTCCTGCTTTTTTTTCTATTTTTTCTTATTTTATTATTATTTATGTTTTTTACTCAATTAAGAGCGTAAACATGAGGAGATTAAATTAATTAATCAACTCATACACAAGTACTTAGGTATCAGATTATATGTCAGCCATTACTAAACTACTTCTATGTAATGCAGATAGTATGAAGTAGTCATTGAAAAGTAAGTTGTTCAGTAATGGCAAGTCATTACCAAGTTTTTGCTGGGAACCCAGCAAAAAATTTACTTACCTGGTAAGTTAGCAAGTAATTTTGGAGAAAATAACCACTACTTATTTTTCGGCTGAATAACTACTTATTTTTATTCGAGGTGTCCACAGAATTCAGTACTTACAATACACTTACTAGAAGTCAAAAAGTATCTAGTTATTATTTAACTACGAGTAAGTTGAATTGTAAGTACTTACAATATACTTACTAAGAGCCAAAAAATCACTAGTTAAGAGACCTAATAAGTAGTTATTGAACTCGTTACCAGTAAGAAGATATTCAGTACTGAAAACAACACATCTTATAAGTAGTTATTGAGCTGGTTATTAGTAAGCAAATATTCAGTAGTGAAAATTATAGAAGTATTAAGTAGTTGCTGAGGTCATTACTAGTAAGTACTTATTGAAGTTTTCAAAATAATGACAATTGTAATGACAACTACTTACCAGGTAACATATGGTACAACTACCACCTATTACCAAACTCATAACTAAATAATTTAATTTATTTTAACCGGAAAATGACATAAAGAAATACCTAATATTACATTAAATTTTGGATATCTTCTGCGAGAATCAAATATTTTTTTTTCCTTTTATGATAAAACTTAATTTTTTTTTTAAATGTAAAATAATTTTTTTTGTTTGAATGTTAGAAGAATAATGTTAGAATAGCATTGAAAAAAAGCAAATTCTGTAATTCTTATACACAACACATACACAGTATACAATACAAATTCATATATTATCACCATTAACGTTTATCGGAAATAATTATTCAAACATTTCATCTCAAGGACATCAGACCTGAAGTCAACGAGGGATAGATACGTTTTGGTGAGTTACATATATGCTTGACAAATTATTTAATAAACAAAACATCATAATACTTTGCAGTCGAAGTCAAAAATGTACCATCAAGTTTAACGATGCACAGTTTGGTCATTGTGAACGCATCGGTAACTGTTTTGATGCACTTTGGGTTTTTGTACCCGTTAAATTTCAATTTGTTTTAATGTTATGTTTATAACATAATTTATGTTAACAACATGCTAAATTTAATCTTATTTACATTAAAAGTAAAACCTTGGAAATTACATAAACAATATTAATAATATAATTTAAATAATATGAAAACCATATTTAAATAGAATTATTCCTCAAAACGCATATCAGTAACATAAAATAATTTATATGAATCTTTGAGAAAACTATTTTTTTTTTTTTGGTAAAAAGATAACATCGTACATTTCAAAACTATTTTATGTCAACAACATAACATTATAAAAAAATAAATTTGTTGTTTTTCGTTTTGTTCTTTTCGTTTATGAAATATTTGTTAGATGTTATACTTACGCCTTTTTGCATTTTAGCTTACGATATATAGCCTTTAAATTTTGACATTCTAATCTTATATTATTTATCTTAATAATAATAACTCAATTTTTTTTTTAATTTGTTGTTTAGGGTATAACTAATATGTAGAGGATTTAACACTTTTCCTCTTCTACTAGGGTTTCTCCTTTCTTTGCTTTCTATCCACAATTTATTATCTTTTTTGTCGATTCCCTAGCTACCTAATTTTTAGTTTGTGTGGAAATCAATATGCTGTTTCGATAGGGGTAAGAACCACCACATTTTTTACTGGCACGGCCCGTTATAAAGGTAGCACAACCCCTTGAGAAATACGCCCTCTCGGTTTGGTTCGTTACACTGTTAAGTAGCAACGTAAGTCTTAAGCCCGTTGTACTAAAACAGATTAGGGTCTCTGTCGGAAATTGAGAGTGTCACCCAAGCGCTAGTAGAGAATCAACTATCTCAAAGGGGGAACAAAAATAACCGGAAAATATTAAAAAAAACACAAATTTTCATATTAATTCGAATGTGTATTCTATTCTTTATTTTAAAAAACATTATTGGATCTCTGGAAAAGGTTTCCTGATGAGCTGGCCTAAGCAACCAGTAAAATGCGCATAGCAGCTAGTTTACCCTCAACAATTAATTTCAGTGTATTTATCAAATATGAAAAATTGGGAATTTAGCACGTCATACGGAAATCGTATTAATAATAAATTTTGTATTCCCGAAAATAACTTTGATTATTGGTTTTGTTTTGCTCTTTTAGTTAGATTTATTTTGTAGTTTGCAATATAAACACTTTATATTAGCGCTATTCACGATAATGTGTAAATGGTCTTGAATCGTTTCATTTTCAAAATGGTATAATATATTTTTACTCTAGACCAAAAAATATGAAGTAATACACAAGCTTTTCTTTTGTTAATATTCAACACTTAAACAAATATTTACTCGACATATGCAACACTTAATTGCAAACCGACAGCTGGCGCTCCGTGAAAACCAATTATCAATCCGCTGTGAATGCCTTGAAATAATCATTGTAAACTAAACCAAAGAGTTCAATTGATAGAAAATATTAAGAATTGCATAATTGAACCATACCAATTTGATCATAATAAAAAGAAATGACAATAATTTCTAAATAATTTGTGTTTTATTCAAAATCAACATCGCCCCTTAAACCGACCCTTTATAATCAATACTTATTTAAATATTAAAGTCTTATGAGTTTGATAATGTTTTTCGAATTATACCGTAAATAATTTTAAGAAAATTTGTGGTTTTAACATGTTATCATGAATTTTTAGTTATTAGAAATTTAAAATTTTTGTTTTGTATTTTGTTTTCCACAAATTTTGCTTTTGCAAACTCGAACTTCGGCAATCGACTATCGATATTGCTAATGCAAGATGGGCAGAGAGCAAAAAACTAAGAATAGCCAGGCAAGTGTGGATGACGGGCAAACCATGGCAAACCATGACGGGCAACGATGATCACTAGGGACGTATTATTTTTGGTATCTGTTGTCACGGGACACAGTCTTATAGGTGGGCATACATAGCGTCTGGGAGTTGGAAACTATTATTACTTTCGCAGCTGCGATGACGAATATGTAAAGGAGGACGTGGAAATGCCTTATTTGTCACTGTTCTGCACTGGTGAAACGACGACAAGCCGAAATGGGACTCATCACCTTTGACGGAATTTAAGATGAGATATCGTTGAAGCTGAGCGCATTTTAAATTTCGTTAAAAGATCGGGTTTGTTTTTTTGTGGTTCTCCTTAGTGGAACTCCATGCTTTCACAATGGAAGTTTAGGTCTAAGCGTGACTGCCATTTCTAGCATATCTTACCTTCCTTCAAATTGAAAATTTTAAATCTGCAAACTTAAAAAAAAAAAAAAAATTTCGAAATTTCAAGTCAGTGCAAAACTTTCTATAAATTTGAAATTGTTGCAAAACTTTAAATTTCAAAAGATTTTGTTATTCGCGCTAAATTCCCAGTTTTTATTATTGATAAAAACACTTGAAATTTATTGTTGATGGGATAAGCTATTCCTATGCGCATTTCACTGGTTGCTTAGGCCAGATCATCAGGAAACTTCATCCATAAAGATTTTAGAAAAACTAAAGATATTAAACCAAGTAAAAATGTTAAACGTATAAGACTTATAGCAACAGTTCTAATTGTAATAATATCAAAGCTTAAACAAAACAACATCAACAATAAACAGTGCGTTCATCTCGTCTTACATTCCCCGCTACAATTAGTTGAAACTGTTTTAAACATTTTAAATTTAGGCAAAATTTTCTGCAAATTGGGTAAAATCTGCGGCAAGTGAATATTTTATACAAGTTTTTTTTCCGTAGTTGCAATCTCGATCCTTTTTTGGAGATGCCAAATTCGGAATAACTTCTCATTTTTATACCCTTCACCGAAGGTAAGAGGGTATATATAACTTTGTCATTCCGTTTGTATGTTCCACAATATTGATCCTACACCCTATAAAGTATATATATTTTGGGTCCTTATAAAAAGCGAAGTTCAAATCCGGTTGTCCGTCTGTCCGTGTGTATGTTGAAATGGGTTTTCCGAAAACCCCAGATATGATCTGGACTAGGTTGATGTATATTTATGTCACATATACTCCGTTTAAGTTTGGTATTGAAATTCAGCCAGATCGGTCCAAAAATGACGGAGATATGAGCAAAAAACCACGACTACCTCTAAATTTTTC
Source organism: Pollenia labialis (assembly GCA_949318255.1). Taxonomy (NCBI): domain Eukaryota; kingdom Metazoa; phylum Arthropoda; class Insecta; order Diptera; family Polleniidae; genus Pollenia; species Pollenia labialis. The sequence goes on from OX439140.1 coordinate 157,209,013, forward strand.
CAAAAAACCCTTGTTGTTGTTGTATTTTTTTTATTTCTGTATATCTTGAGAACGGCAAGACCCAAAGTTTCCAAATTAGGTACACACATTTAGGTTGCCAATACACACCATCTTACAAAATGTGGGCGGGATTGGAGAAGTGGGCGTGGTACCTCCCATACATAAAAAATTAAAAAATTTATAAAAACCTAAATTTTTGGACTGCCATATGTCCTATGAATATGACTTATATATCAAAATATCGGAAATTTTTAGTAGGAAACTCGGGAAAATCGGTGCAGATACAAAAAAGTTATGACCAAAATTAAATTTTTTTTTTAAATACCCACTTTCGGGAACCATAGATCTCCCCGAGTCCAAGTTTTATAACTAAAGTAAATGGTAAATTTCTTCTTCAACACGTCGGTATATAAATCTGCCAAATCGGTTATAAAATGGCTGAGTTACAACCGAAATACTGAATCCCCAAAAATTACTCTTTTTATAATTAACTTTGTTAAAATATATGTAAACAAGTATATATAAATATAACTTAAGTAAATGGTAAAATTCTTCCTATTTAAAAATATCAAATCGGTTAGACAATGGGTAATTTATGAGCAAAATACTCCAAAAATGGGCTAAAAAACATCAACATTTTTATAAAAACCTAAATTTTAGGGCTGCCATATGCCCTATGTATATGACTTATATACCAAAATGTCGGAAATTTGTATGAGTTATAACCGAAATACTGGGGTCTAATCACCGCATACGATATCGAGCAAAATCCATCGAAATTATTTATTTTGGTATCTTGAAACTCGATATCGAATGAAATGTATTGAATTTGAAATAATTCCATTCGACATCGAGTAACTCGACATTACATTTATCGAGTTTTCATTCGATACGCCAGTGTCTATCGTATGCAGGGGTGATTAGACCCCTAACTTCCCGAAAATTACTCTTTTTATACCCTTCACCGAAGGTAAAAATGGTATATATGTATAACTGTAATTTCTACAATATTAATCCTACACCCTATAAAGTATATATATTCCGGGCCCTTACGAAAAGCGAAGTTCAAAACCGGTTGTCTCTTATTTAAAAAAAAAATATTTACCAGTTTTATTTAGTTTCTGTCTAATTGCTATGTATTCTGCTCGCACAATGGTGAAGGGTATATAAGATTCGGCACAGCCGAATATAGCACTCTTACTTGTTTTCTCTAAATTTAAAATGATCATAATTTTGTATTTGCTTAATTAAAAAAGAATTTTTGAAATTTTTGCAAACAATTGAGTTGTAGTTTATTTATTTTTTTATAAGATTTTTTAATTAACATATTTTTGTTCAGAGGCAACCAAAATATGGTTGTGTCTTCTTGATGTAGGACTTATTTTTACGATAATATTGTTCACGGTGAAATAACATGATTAAATAATAATAATATGTTAGACTGGGTTAACATTGTGAAAGTTTTTCTTTCAGAAAGCCCGAGTTTATTGGTGGGAGGGGAGAAAATTGTAGCATATCCTCCCCTTCCCCTCTCATCAATAAACTTGGACTTTCTGCAAGAAAACTTTCATAGTGTGAACCAAGACTTAAAAAATTCTCGTTAAACATAGTTTTGTTGGAGGTGACCATATTGAAATATGTTTTTTCTCTTACAACCGATTTTAATTAAATAGAAATTGGAAAAATACTTTTAAACTGCAGTCATACTGCATGATGACATTGCAACTAAATCAACCCAACATGTGTATCATATCATATAATTAATAGCTGCGAGCGAGCGAGTGTGTCTGTATACCACAAGAAAGTTAGTTGTATATGCAACTTCATTCATTTTACCAGGCGCTCAGTCAGCTTTCGGTTGTAAGAAACAAAGTAAAAAAATTAATAAAACTTCTTATTACATCACTAACACTCATTTACTGCCGTCAATACTTTCTTACAAAATTGCAGTTGCAGTGCAGCAACAATATTGAAGACATTTGTAGTATTTTTATTTTTTTTTGTTAATGTTATTTATTAAATATATTTGAAAATATTTTTTGTGTATGTGTGTCTTTGTTGAAGGTAAACGTAACAAAGAATGAGACGCCAGTATTTAATAAAATAGGTACGGTAAGCGAAGGAAGGTATACAATGAGTAAAAAAAAGTTTCTTAAGTTGTGTACCCTACACAACTACATATAGCCAGAGGAGAAATACGATACGATATGGTCATGGAGACTCATTCAGTATGGTTGCAGAAAAGGCGAGAATTTTATAGCCTCTTTATTTATGCAATTTTCGTAACCAAAACTCTTAATAGATTTTTTCGTTTAAAATAAAAAAATTTAAACTTGTAGAAAGAATCGTTGTTGGGAATCGTCAAAATCTGAGCCATATTTAATTAAATAAATGAACACATTGTTTGAAACGGTGAAGATTTTTGATCATATTTTTAATTTAAATTAATTATAAAAAAAAATATCATTTACTGCAAAACAAAAAATTCACGATTTTAAATTTGTGTTAAAAAACATTCACCGCTATCGTGAATAAAAATTTCTTGGGAGTTTTTTCCCTTCTCCCATTTTTCCTATGTTAATTCAATTGAAAAAATGGGGAAACTCCCAAGGAATTTTTATTCACGATAGGGGTGAATGATTTCTTTGCGATTAGAAATTATACAAGATCTCCAACATTTATTAAGCATACTGAGCGACTGATAAGCTTTACACAGTGAATGCTGTACACGGCGCGACCATCATAAATTTTTCTGCGCGTTTGGAGGTTTTACTTTATTTTTATCGAAGTTTGTACCATCTGACATCTGACGAAAACTTTCTAAATTTTTACACTTTTTAAACTTGAGTCTTATCATATTTGAATAATACTTAATGTTTTCAGATAAGTCCAATAAAATGCTGTCGTATATTAGAATGCAAAGTCGGATCATTTTAATACCATTTGCATTACTTTAGGTTGGAGATGTAACTAGAGCTAATGCATTGCTTTATAACAAATATTTCAAACACGCTTCTGTTATAACCATTAACGTCTAGAAATATTGGATTGAAATGTCGGTATTACAATGTAGATATGTAAATAAATGTATTTGAAAATCAAACACACAACGAAAAGCAAAAGTTACAGCCACAATGACAAATGCTGTGCGTTCTTGCACAATTTAAAAAGTATTATGAGGGTACCAAAATTCAAAGAAATACACCCCAGAGAGTACTTTCAAAACCTTTCTGTACAGTAAAAAATATTTGCCAGTACTCCAAGTATTTGAAAATCACCTCGTGCAGTCTCAGTCTGCGAGAATTTGTGCTCTGTCGACTTTTGCGGACGCATACAGAGCATTTTTGATATTGTGAGTCGTATGTAGTGCACGTATACAAAGAATTGTTTTTGCATAGAATTATTGTTGTAATCTTTTCAAGGATAAGCATACAAAATACTGAGTACATACATACATTCATATCGGCTGTGTGTATTTTTCATTCTTATAATTTTTGAGAGTATTTTTAATATCCGCACTTTCACTATCCACAGTAAATCATTTTATTTGCTTTTACACGGTTACACACTTACATTAATTCTACATTTCTCTTGAGTACTTCGTTCAGAATTCTGTAAGACATTCAATAAACGCATTGTCTCGCCGCTTGTTTAAACTGTTATTTTATTAAAGACTTCTGACAGAAATATGTGCGATTATTAGATTAGAATTTAATTTTATTTTCAATTCCTTTGTCATTAGATTTCTGTCAGAATTGCCGACAAAAAAAAATTCTCATGGCAGTCTGACAGAATTCCTGCCAACCACTTTATAAATATACGATTCCAAATTTCTCAGATATCTGGAAAACGTCGGACTATTTTGCTGGATGGGTATTTGTTTGGCACTACGGCATGCTGTTTGAAAATTGTTCAATGATTTGAACTTGTGATCAAATGGAATTATGCAAGTCTCTAGTATGAAGTTATTATTTGTTTGCCTTTTCCCTTCCATAGCGCAGTTCCCCAAAATTTTTGACGGAATTTGTTTGTTCACTTATTATTTGTTATATTTTAAAATATTTTCCTTACGTTTGCCTTTGACTTAAAACTTTTTTATATTTTATTACCTTTTTTGTTTTATGTGATGGGTGAAGTTATTTTACTTTTGCTGTAGCTGTTGCATAAATGAGAATATGTATGTGCCCAAATGCGTATACCAGTGTTGCAATATGAAGGGTAAAATCCTTTTGTATAGGAGTTTCTTCACTAAAATAGTAGCGTAGGGAACTTTTTTAACTTTTTTAGTTGTTTTTAAAAGATTATAAAATAGTCTTAGTTTTTTGTTAAAATCCCAATTCTTGTAACGGCCAATTTCACAAAGCTCAGTTATACTTAACTACCAGTTAGAACTGTCAAAACATACTGTTAACTTGGAGTTAAAGTAAATGTTAGTTTTAACTGAAAATGACCGTAAGTTTGGTATTTATTTATTTATTTTTAAATTTTTATAAAAAATTTTATGAAAATTAAGTTTGATACCAAGAAGTTTTTGGAAAATAATGAATTTTCTTTATTAAAATTTGTATGTTTCTTTACATTAGGGTTTTCCCATACTCAATATTTAGATCCCTGGGTGTCCTACGGTTTTGGTTAACAATGGGGTCCCAGTTTCAGTACGGGAACAAACCTATTAATTGTGAGAACTAATGTATGAAAAAACTAGTGTTTGCTATTTCCTATAAGCTGCGTAGGCATACTTGAAAATGTTTTCTGGCAACACTGGAAAATACATACATAAGTATATTTATATCGTCCCCTCAATATAACAATAGCGTATGTGCTCATACGCTATTATTTTTTTATTGCATATTTAGAATCTCCATCATTGATTTTATGTCTGGTCAAAATTTCGTAAAATTCTACTTCCAAAAAGTGGGTCAAAATGTCGTTGGAAAAATAGTGTATAATTTCTTGTTCAAAATTTTCCTTCAATAAGTGTGTAAGCTCATATGCACTATTTTACTTGAAATTGCCATTCCAAAGTTGTTAAAAGAATAATAGTGTATACGCATTATACTCCATTTTGTCCTGTAGAAAAAAATACAATTTATGAAAACTTTAACTCATAAAATAGCTTATAATAATATACACTATTGTTTGAGAAATAGTTTCATTCCGACCATTTCTATACCCCACATAAACTGTTTTATTTTCAATACAAATTCGAAAGTTTTATCAACAATTGACAAGAATAGTAGCCTATGCGATGTTTACGTTATTTTGACAACATAAATGCCAAGGAAATATTGTAGTCATTTGAAATTTAAGTTTGCAAATTCAGTTCGCAGAGAAAGTTTGTTCGTTAAAAATATGGATTTGAAGCGTCTGAGTGAGTATCTTCTATTATTATATAATGTAAGTGAAGTGAGTAAGGTAAATATCAACAGGCTGTGACACGAAACCACCAGTAGTTCTGGAAATTGATCCAAAGACTGATGAGTCTGATTTCGCTGTGGGATCGTCGGACATAGAGATACCTGGAACAGATGATGAAAATGGTACAGACATCTCTGCAGGATCGTCGGAGGAGTATGTCCCCGATTCGGATGATTATGCACAGGCCTTGGCAGATGAATTAGATAATTCAGCGATAAAGACAGCAGATGTAGTTTTAGAAGAAATCGCAGACTGTGCTGATACTTATATCAATAACAAGGATGAAAATGCTAGAAATATACTTACGCGAAAGAGAAAGGTGAGTACAGCAAACAGCTTTTGAGAAATATTGTTTGAGTCTAGCCACGTCTAACTGTGAATTATTTCCGATCAATAGATTGAAAGTCAGAAATGGGTGCAGAAAAAAAGGAAGAATCATCGAAACAAAGGGAAGCCGTATGTCACTAAGAGTGGCAAAAGAGTTGAAGAACGTGTTCTGAAACCCGTTGACTGTAAGTGCCGCCATAATTGCCCACAAAACTTCTCAGAAGAAGAGCGCATGGAGATCAATGCAGATTATTGGAATTTAGGCGACTATTCGAAGCAGCGACTGTTCCTGGCCAATTGCGTGAAAATTGAAAAGTGCAAAAGGACATTGACAATCGGATCACGGCGGGCGAACACATTTAATTATACTCTCAAAGCCAAACAGGTATGCAAGAAGTTTTTTTTAAATACTTTGAACTTGTCAGACGGCGCAATATCTGTGTTAGCCAAGAAGATGTGTCAAAATGAACTTACTGATAAGAGGGGTCAACATGGCCACCAGAGGAAATTAGACGCAGAGACAGTTGTGCTTATCAAAAAGCACATCGAGTCATTTCCAGCCGTCGAAAGCCATTACACTCGAGCAAAAAGTCAACGACTTTATCTTGCCTCTGACTTAACAATATCAAAAATGTACGAATTATTCAAAGAACTCCACCCGGACGTTATCATTAAAGAAAACGTTTATCGCCGGATATTTTGCAATGATTATAATTATTCTTTCCATCGTCCAAAAAAGGACACCTGCTTAACATGCGAGAGGTACAAAAACGCTGAGGACAAACACTCCATTCAGAAATCCTATGATGAACACATCTTAAATAAGACAAAGGCAAGAACTAACAAGCAAACTGACAAGGAATCAGCTAAAAGTAACAGTAACTTAAAAGTGTTTACTTTTGACCTCCAGTCAGTGTTAACGACTCCTTGTAGCAACGTAAGCACGATGTATTACAGCCGAAAGTTCGCGACGTACAATAACACATTTTACGATATTGCCAGTGGAGAAGGTTACTGTTTTCTATGGGATGAAAATCAGGGTCAACGAGGATCGGACGAAATTGGGACCACAATATGGAAAATGATGAACTCGTTAGACGAATCGGTAACCGATGTTATTCTCTACTCAGACTGCTGTGGGGGACAGAACAGATACAGGTTCATTGCTACACTATTGATTTATATCAACAATACTTTGAAGCTAAATTCGATAACAATTAAGTATCTCCAAAGCGGACACACACAAATGGAGGTAGATTCGATGCACTCTGCAATAGAACGTGCGAAGATGTAGCAGAGGAAGAGAAAGAAGATGAATGAATTTCTAGTTATTTTTGATTTACGCAATGTATACCTTAACTTATCATAATTTTTTGTTTATAATAACCCAAATTGGAGATTAATAAATATGTGCAACTGAATTAACTAAACTATAATTAATCACTGTTTTATAATGTTACAAATTGATATTTTTGAGATCAAATATTTGAATAAAAATACCGTAAAATTATTGAATAAAACAGCGTATACCATACAAAATAAAATAGTGTATCAGGTACATCATACAAATTCCTTAAAAAATAAAATAGCCTATATGGAGGAGTTGCTCTTTGAATGACATAATTATGGTCTTAAAGGATGCGTAGAATAAAAAAAAATAGGTCAAGTTAAAGACAAGAAACGGTTTTATGTATTCGTCGAAAAATACAATATGAATAATTTTTATTTACCGCGATAATGAGGTTTCAATAGAGATCCGATTTGACAAAAACTTTAAACACGATTTACTCAAAACCCCAAAAAAATTATACGCTATTGTTATATTGAGGGGACGATATATGTTATAATCGGGGATGTCAGGTACTTTTTTCCTTGTCCCCAAAAAATTAAAAAAATCCCCAAATTAAAAAAAAACAAAACCTTAAAAAGTTAAAAACATTTTTCTATTGTTTTTTTCTGAGCAAATTTAAATTTTTTTTAAAAATAGTAAGAAAAATTTAAATTAAAAATCCCCAAATAAAAATTTTTAGTAAAAATATTAATTTATTTTCTTTCGGCATGTTTTTTAAATCCTTTTTATGCGATTGCAGTGAGGAATTGCAAGCAGACCAATATGGTGGTTTTGAAGACGAATGAGCCAATTTATAAGAATTTGCAGCTTGTTCAATCGATGCATCATAAGTACTTAGCAATAGCTCAGCATTACTTTTAAAAGTTTACTTATAAAGTTTTGGTACTGTTTTCATATTTTATATACGAAAAAAACAAACATAAGCGAAAATAATAAAAGAAGCGAAAATATATTAAAAATCCCCAAAAAATCCCAGAATTTTTTTTTATCCCCAAAAAAATCCAATCCCCAATAACTTTCTTTGTCCTTTTTGTTAGCATGAAATCCCCAAGTCTGGCAGCCCTGGCTATTAACTTATTTTATTAAACACAATTTAATATACAGCTACTTATACTATACGTAGGTCACATAGACTTGCTTTTTCCCGAATACAAAAAAAGCATTAATTAAATTTAAGAATTTTTATTTTACAAACATACTACTTTTTTATGAATTCCACTATCCCAATTTAATTCATACATATAAAAAAAATTAACAAAAAGTATGTTAACTTAAAATTATTATGAGATGTATCACTTATTGTGTGTGTAGCTGTAAAAATATGTCAAACATAAATGCATATTTTAACAATAAAGAGAGCTATATTCGACTATGCCGGAATCTTTATACCCTTTAACATGATGTGATAACAACAGAACCATTATTAAGATATAAATAAATCTATTTTTCGCCGCGCCCACTATTCCAATCACATATATATTTTGTCGGATGTTGTCTATTGATAACCAAAATCCTCGATCTTTTTAATTTGAAAACTTTGGCTGATGCCGTTCTCCAGATATAGAGAAAACCACAACAAGGAATTTTAAGGTTAAGTTAGAGGCAGAAGGGTTTTTTTGCTCATATCTTAGCCATTTGTGACCGATTAGGCTGATTTTTAATAGAAAATTTTAGCGGAAAATATGTGACATAAATATAAACCAACCAAGTCCCCATCGTATCTGGGGTCTTCAGAGGACCCATTTCAACAGACGGACATCGTTAAATCAACTTTGCTACTAATGAGGACCCAGAGTATATATAAATATATATATATATTCACACCTATTTTCATATATTTGAGATCATGAAACAAAAAAAAAGGCAATTCAAAGAAGAATAATCACCCCTATTTTTTGTTCCCATGAAATTCTCATTCCCCTTGAAAGGAAAAAAGCATTCGTGAATCTCATGTGAACAATTTTTCACGCTATCAGTTCCAGTGAATGTTAGAAAGAAAAAAGATTAAAAAAATTAAAAATCAATGAAATTTTTGTTCAAAAATATACACATAAAATTTAAAAAATGAAAAAACTAACGTTGTAATCAAACTATCTCTCCAATACCAAATATTTTGCTTTATTATTTTAACTTTTCTTTAAAATATAAACGTGTATATTTTTGAACAAAAATTTCATTGATTTTTAATTTTTTTTTTAATCTTTCTTCTTTTTTTATACTACTGAGACTGATAGCGTGAAAAATTTTTCATGGAACAAAAATTCCACTTGTTATTGACGATAAGGTTGATTCTTTATAGGATCTAAGACCAATATTGTAGAAATTACAAACGGAATGACAAACTTATATACCATCGGTGAAGGGTACTTATGCATGCACTTTTGTTGTTGTATAAAAAAAATTTTCATGTATGATTTTTAAAATTTTCAAACATTTTCTTGAAAATATTTGTCAAGTGTTTCAATAGAAATTTCAAAGAAAAGCATAAAGATTTTGTTTTTAAACAGGGCAAGTTTATACGCCGGCAGGTTGAATTTTATCGTAGATTACGGGCACAAAATTAGTCTGTAACCCGGCATTTTCGAGATCTAATTTTATTCCTTAGCAAATAAAATTTTTTTTGACTTTTATTTTTTGTTTTTTTAAGCAACGGTCCCTGCTTGAAACCTAAAATTATTATTTCTGTTCCAATAAGGATTACGACGAATATTGTAGTTAAGAGATATCCTTTGTGTGTTGTTAAAGTATTATTCGAGAAGTTCTTTGATTTAAGTCTGTATATTGACGTATTAGTAACAGCTTCAGGGTATTGTTTATTTATTTATTTTTGAAATAAGTCGTTTTTGTCTTATATCGACTTAAGCTACTCTTCCACATGTGGACATGGATACATCTAATATTAAATTAAAATTCTCTGATAGAATATTCATTTACAGTGGACTCCCGATAATTCGTAATCGCAAGGGAACGGCCATTTCTTACGGAGTATGGGGGTTTTCGTTTTAACGGGTTTTAAAAAAATAAACACGAATTAACGGAGGTTTTCAATTTATTTCCTTATATACATAATAAGAAAATAAACACACACACAAGCAAATGAAAAACCCACGCAAAAAAAATAGCAGTAAACAAAAAATAATGCCCTATATGTTTTTGTTGTTTTTATTACGAATTATAAGTGGTAGTTAGCAAACAAATACGATTTATAAGAGGTAAAGAAGATTTTATTTAAAAAAAAAATAACGAATTAGTGAGGGGACCAAAATGTATGGAAATTTTACGAATTAACGAGATTTGTTCAAGGGACCGCAAGTTTATTACGAATTATCGGGAATAACGATTTATGGGGGTACGAATTATAGGGATTAGACTATACTTGCTTTTGCTGCGTAAAACTCGTTAATCAAATAAAAATAATTTTAATCCTGGAAAAGTCATAAAATAAGATGCTGGCAGTTTCTAAAACAGATCTACAATCTGTGAATGTGCGTTTGTAGTAGGCAGGCCAGACCGACCTTATGAGCGATGGAAATGACTGCAACTGTTGGATTTTGTTTATTAATGAAACAAGAACAACAACAAGTCATATGTATGTATTAAATTGTTGTTTGTAGTAGATGATGTTGTTCGCATGTTGTAAATTATTTTGAAAAATTTTTTTTTCTTTCTTTATTTTTTTGTTTTATTTAATTTTATAAATACTCCAGAAATCAATTAAATGATAAACAATAACAGCAGCAATACAAAAACAATAATAAGAAACACACAGCAGTTACTATGGGCAACAAAAACAGCAAAAAGATTCTATAATTTTGTTGTGTTCTTACCGACCGCAGAAAGACAGACAGACAGACAGACAGACAGACAAACAGACAAATGGATGGACGGACAAGTAAGCGGCCAAATGATTGAGTGAATTAAAGAAATAAACGATAGACAGAGGGGCGGAAGGTCGGACGGATGGACAGACATACAAACCGACAGTCACTTTGTTTATAATATTGACCATAATAAACTCAACAAATCGAGAGAGACTTTGTTCCGAGTATGTTTTTTGTTGTTGTATTTATATGTTATAAATACTTCTGTTTTTCATTTTTTTTCTTTTAAGTTACAAATATTAAAAAGAGTTCGATGTTCATGGATTCCCATCATCATCGGTTGTCCTCATCACCCCAACCCAACATCGAATCGGGTCTACAAACGTACAACCGTCGGCCGTCTTTGGATGAAATGACTTATAAAAATAAGTTTGTTTTGTCCGTTTAGCTGGGTGTCTGTATAAAATGTATTGTATATGCGTTTGTGTGTACAAGAATACAAACGAATTATAAACATGAATGGCATTATTTTATTTTCATTTCTTTTATTTATGACTCTGCTGGATTCCCCTACACTTTGTGTGGCATTCGAATGCATCAATATGGTCATTCAGACAGTCAGTCAAAATGAAGGAAGGCTACGTAGTTTAGAGTTGAAAACAACAAGTTAGGGCCATTAAAGAGTGTGCAAGTCTTATGGATTTAAAGAAAGTTTGAGATATTCTTACAAGAAAAAAGTAAGAAATACATTTATTTTTATTCGTACCAGTGCTGCCAATTTAGCTACCACTTATTAGGGCATCATATAATGCGAAGTTTTTGAGAAACTTTTCTTAATTTATTGGCCATTAATAACTTTGACCTTTTCCCATAATTCGGGCAAAATATTGATGCTGCGCTTTTTTTGAGACTACGAAAGAATCAAGCCAATTGCGGATACCCTGTTCTAAAGTTAACACTACAATAATAGAAAAGGCGTTATAACGCTGGTGTATTTTTGATGTCAGTACTATGACAAGTGTCTTCGTTTCTGCCCCCTTGCAACTTTTCATAATTGTGACGTCATTACTTGGAAAAATTGTCATCAGGTGAAATTATGACATCAATGGGATGACGCATCGGCATCACAGAAATTACGATTTGGATTCAGTTTTATAAAAAACTTCATCAATGCGATGACTCAGTAACATTGGAGAAAGGACTCATTAGGCTGAATTTATAGCCAAACTGTCAATAGATTTTGTTGTATTCCACCCGTTGTTAATATAAGAACTCTCAATAACTAGACACCAGAAGCATGACCGATATGGTTTTCGTAATCATTCTACTTTGAACATTTTTTATATTTAACAAATTCATTTAAGTAAATAGAATATGGGAATTTTTGCTTCTTGTTCTACTTTTTAAACATGAAAATAATGCTAATAATACACAAAATAGATGACATAGATGACATATAAAATTAAACAAAGATTTATGATGACGTTCGTAATTGGATTGATGTCAATTTTTGCCTCATTGATGTCATTTGTGATAACATTGAGTATTGTACGTTATTTCAGTTAATTTTACTTTATGAAAACAGTAAAGTACGCGAAAATAGTTTATTTCACATGATTTGATTTATCTAGAATTAAAAATAGATTCGGATTATTTTAGTCAGCACGAAATGAACGAAATTAAATAAAACGTTTTTTCTTAATGGCGATTTGTTGACGCTTTTTTATATAACTTGCAATTCTTTCTTGCGGCCTCTAACACCTAACAATGGCGAGACGATAGAAACAAAGCGCTTTGAAATCTGATAAAAAATTAGCTAATTATTTACTTTAATTTTAAATTTAGACTGTAAATATTTGATAAAACTTGCGTAAAGCAATAAAAAATACGTTGATATATATATAACAACAAAGTAAAATAAATTGTACTTTGTTTTGAAACTGTGTTCTTTTTTCTTAAGATTTAATAACCAAATGTACTGTAATTGCAAAGAAAATAGTTGGCAGCCCTAATTCTGATGTAAGGTCATCATCAATATAAAGATGTATTTTTCTATAAGTGAACCGAGCATTGAAAAGAGCATTTTGCATCTATGGAAGCAATTATTTTATTTTGTTTTCTGTTAGGACCAGCACTCAGGGGATGACCCCTACTAATGCATTGTATTGTGCTGGAACTAGGAAAATAGGTTGTGGGAAGGAGGATAGAGGAAGTGTGTTTGTGAACATTCAACTTGAACCTATTCATGTTGTAAGTGAGAGGGAAGACTTCAGCAGGAAGGATATTCCACATACGTACAGTTTGGGGAAAAAACGAATTCTCTCTGTAATGCGTTGTACGATTTACCTGCCAATCGACCACATAAGGATGGGCTCTTGAAGAAAAACGTGTATTATGAATTTGTATCTTTACGCCCAGAACATCAAGAGATTCTGATTCCTCAATAATTATACCACCCATATATACAGATGAGGCACCTTGATCTGTCGTGCGTTTATGCGTGAGCACGCTACATTGGGTTTTTCGAGCATTAAAATCAACCCTATTTGCACGACCCCATTCCGAGACCATGTCAAGGTCTCGGCCAAGCGTATGATTCACATTCAGCCTCATAGCACCGACATCGGATACGCTTGGTCTGCATGCAAATGCGTACGAATGGCAAAGGTTGCTGTCATCTGCAAAAGAGTAGATAAGGTTGGAAGTTTGACATAGAAGGTCATTTAGAAAAATAAGAAATAGAGTAGGAGAAAGAACGAAGCCTTGTGGCACGGACAAGCTGAGAACTTAAAGGTGGGTGAGGCAAAACTTCTGAGCTTAAAGGGTCCTAATTACGATCACCATTTTTGTTAAGAGTGCAAAAAGTTCTTAATAAACTAATACTTTTATTCTTGAGTGAGTGTTTTAAAAAGGAAGAATTTAAAAAAAAGAATCTAAAACCGTTGGCAACACATATGTACAATTTTTGATGTTTTAAAGACAATTTTCAAGCAAATATGTCTTCCCCAAAAATAAGTAAATATTAAAGACAATATAATAAAGTTTGGGAAAAAGAATGCTGGGGTATTGGTAAGTACTTTTGATCCATCGAAGTATTTTATTAATGACGGATGTATGTATTTTTATTGTTGATAAGAATGGCTTAAACCGATTGAAGAATCTCACAATTCTTATAAATTGGCTCATATGCCTTCAAAAACAGCATAATGTTCTGCTTGTAATTCCTCACTGGAATCGCATAAAAAGGATTTAAAAAAACATACCAAAATCAGTCGCTACAAAATAAAATGTTTTTTTTTTCTTAAATCTTTTAATTAGGGAATTTTGGGGATTTCTATTTAAATTTGTCTAACTGTTTTTAAATAAAATTTGGTCAGAAAAGAGAACAAAAAAATATATTAACTTTTTAAGGTTTTGTTTTTTAATATTTTCTCTGGCCTCACTAAATACAGAGCGTTACTTCGGAGTCATGTCATTGATTCCGCTAGAATAACGGACACGTAAGATCGGCTTTCTACGTCTGTCACTTAAATTCATGTGGTACCCAATTTCCTTGCATATGAAAGAATCCAGCTGAAAACAACGCAAACAACTCGCCATTTTAAACAAATTCTTTAATGCAAGAATTTTACAATCTCCCGAACGTTGAAATCGATGAAACAAATTCCGAATTACCTTCGATTAGTAATCAACGTTCTTTATCAGTTCTTTTTTTTTTAATTTAAGAAGAAAGGAAAAACTTCCCGCAAATAATAATATTTGTCGGTTTTTTATTTATGCGTTTTTGTTCCAAAATCTTAATTACTCTTTAGCCAATATTGAAGAGTTAGCAACATTGATTCGTACATTTGTAGATATAAATACGTTTTTATTTGTACGTTTTATTTTTATTTGTCTGACCGTCAGTGTTTGAACAAATTAAAAAAAAAACGAATCCATTCATCGTCATAAACTTCAATATTTTTTAAGAATTATTTCCTACGCAGCTGCAATTTATAAATTATACGTGTGTGTGTGCAGTGAAGAAATTACATACAGTGGGTCAACTGAATCTTATACATGATAAAGTTTTTTTGCTGTTAGTATTTTTCATTCACATTGAAATTCCAGCTATTTCAAGTGGAAAAAATGCTAGAAACAATAATAAATTTTATTAAGGGTATGTGTTCGAAAATAAACACTAACTATCGCTCTTAAGTGTTCGGTTCGCTAGGGTTGTGGAAAACAGAACCGCTTAAATCATTAAAAAATAACGTTTTCCTTTTTGTCATCTTTCGAACACAAAAATAATATTGGTTTTATCGAACTCAACAAAAGATGAGAATATTTAATTCCGTTCGGGTTTTTTTTTAAACTACAAACTTTATTGTGTTCGGTTCCGCTCTTTATTGTTCGTTCGTTTCTGTTGTGCGTAGCGCTCTTTTGGCTGTTAAAAAAACAAACGTTTTTTACAAAAAAAAAAATACACATACGAAAAAAACAAAAAGCCAGCAAAATTATTTTACACAAACAAAACATATACACAAAACACAAACAAGATGTTCATGCTGCGGTCGGTGCTATAATTGTTTGTTCATTTCTTTATCAATGTAAAAAAAGAAACATTATAGAACAATAAAATATAATTTTTATCTAGAGTATCATCACAATTGTTCTGTTTTTTTAACGAAGAACAGAACACTATATAATGTTCGGCTCTTTCCTGAAAATAGTTACGGACGGTATTAAGGGTTGTGTTCGTCTACACAAATACTACAAAAAATATATATATCGTTTCTGGGTGTGTGCGCCAAACGCTGAATAATATTCTATATATTTTCGAACTGTGTGCTCACATTTAATATATTTTTGACGAAAAGTTCATCAAACTTTTAATCTTTTTTAACAATTTTTTTTTTTATTTACTTAACTTTTTTTCTAACAAATCGTAGGCGAATTTTAATTTAATGTGTTAAATGCGGCTTGATTTAACTACCAATTGGTAAAAAAAAAATGTGGTTACCTTTCGGGCGTCAAATTCTTGTTAAAGGGTACTCTACACTATCACACAAGTCTTACGAATTTTGATGAAAATACAAACCTGTCATTATAAGTTTTTTTTGTTTTTTTGGAAAATTTCAAATAATAAATCTGGGATGAATTTTCGTGAAAAAAACTTTAGACTTGCGTGACAGTGTAAAACGATGTGAATTAAGTTGCAGTATTTTATAAGCAATGCCAAAGCCTAAAGTCGTTTCACTTTTTAAAAAAATGTATAATCCTTTTGGTTTTTTTTGACAAATTTTTCAAGTGCTTAATGGAAATAGTCTAAATATTAGGTAAGAAATAATTGACATTAACCCATAAAGGCAATGGGGATTACAATTCCCATTTTTAATCTCAAATGTGATTTGGTGTGTCATTGAAGGAAATAGAAAGAGAGCTTTTTTCTAATATATTGTCTAATATAATAACATTGGAACGAGAAAGAATAATAAAAGATTTTTGAAATATTTTCTAGTTTTATCTTAGCGATAAATTTAAAACTAGAACATAAAACTATCAAGTTTTAGTAAAATTACTAAAAGTAGTGACGATTTTTTTTCTAATGCAAAAGGTTGAATTTTTTGTTTTTTTTAAGACAATTTTTACTTTTAAGCTAAACTAAACATCGTCGGTCACAGGTTGACAACTCTAAACATGTTTTTTGTACTTTTCAGGAGACAAAAAAAAAACGTTATTACGTCGTTACTGAACCGAGTTGGAAGTAAATAAAAAAAACCAAAATTAGTAGGAGATATTTATTGTAAGATGGTGTAAAGAAAGCAAAGGTACTAACATGCAGATGGACAAACACAGTCTTTTGGCATCAAAAACCCGATTCGATTTTTTTGCGAGTTAAGAGTTGTCAACCTGTGACCGACGATATGTATTTTATTCGACCTTTATTATTATAATTTAACTAAATTTTCAAGCTTGAGGTCTTTTTTAATTTTATATAAACAAAACTTTAAACGTTTATTTTAACCAATATTTCGGCACTTCTTTGAGTGCCTTCTTCAGGGTTTTTTCTTTTCTTTTTTAACAATTTATAAAACAATTGCCGTATTCACAAAACCCCTTGTATCGTTGTATCAATTGTACGTTGTATTAAAAAACATAGTTCAGTATTGGATTTGTATACAACATACAATAGATACAACGATACAAGGAGTTTTGTGAATACGGCAATTATATTAAAATGACAAATTAAAAAATTTTTCAATTGAATACAAAAATATTTTTCAAATCAAACTTAATCTATTACAATAAAAATAAATTTTTAACTTCCGTTTCAATTTTTATTATTTAAATGTCCATAATTTTGTGCTACATTCTCAGTGGCAGACTTAAAATTAATTCTCGACATTTGTAACATTGCAAACATAAATCTTCGTTTATAATTATTTTCTTTGTTTAAAACAGTTGAATTTTCAAAATCTGGATAATGGTTTAGATTAGCACAATGGGATGATAAAGCTGATTTTTGTGATGAAATATGTCTATATTTTTGATCTGACTTATGTCCTGCTACCTCACTTTTTAGTTTATTTTTTGTTGCACCTGTATACACCATATTAAACTGTCCACTATCATTACCCTTACAAGGTAGTTTATACACAATAGTTGACATTTCCATCTTCTTTATTTTGTCTTTCATTTCAGTAAATAATTAACCAACTGTGTTAAAAGATTTATGAGTTATTTTATATATTTTACTATCATATATATTTAATTTTTCTAATCTTTCCGAAAATTTTGGTACAGATTTATAAATTCTCTGTTCTGTTATACTTTTTCGGTTATGTATTCTACAATTATGATACTGTATTAATAAATCAGTTATAAATTGTTTAGGAAAGCTATTATCAGTTAAAATATTTGAAATCTTTCTTTAATTATCTCCATAAAATTTTGAATCACTTATCCTTAGAACTCTTTCTATAAAATTTTTAGCTGTTCTAATTATAATTCTCATCGGATGTTTCGAGAAAAAATTAATAATTCTAAAAGAAGATGTTAGCTTTTGATACCAATCTATTATTATCCTATTCCCTCTTCTTATTATCAATGTGTCCAAATTTGAAAGTCTTTAATAAGATTCCCTTTCAACTGTAAATTTAATGTCCGAATGAAATGAGTTAAAAATATCTAACATTTGTTCTATTCCTGATCCTGATCATCAACATACTTTATCAATATCCTCGGTTTTATATATACAGTAGAATCCCGATTATTCGTAATCGTAAGGGATAGGCCATTTTTTACGAATTATAGGGGGTTTCGATTTAGCGGGGTTTCGATTTAACGGGGTTAAAATAAAATAAATACGAATTAACGGGGTTTATCAATTTATTTACTAAAACGATAAAAAAAAAACTTAGAAAACAATTGTTAAAAATAAAATATATAAAAATTATTTTTTTTTTAGATGTTTATTTATTTGAAAACGCACACATAAGCAAAAAAATCATTCTTTCAATGTGTCTGTTGTTTTTATTACGAATTATAAGTGATAGTTAGCAAACAATTACGATTTATAAAAGGTTAAGAAGATTTTATTTGAAAAAAATAACGAATTAGCGATGGTCCCAACGTATGGAAATTTTACGAATTAACGAGATTTTTTCAAGGGGCGACAGTTTATTACGAATTTTCGGGAATTACGATTTATCGGGGTACGAATTATCTGGATTTCACTGTATATCTAAAAATTGGAGAAGCTGCTGAGCTCATAGGAGGTCCTTTCATTTGACTATATACATGATTATTTAATTGAAAATATCTACTATCTACTATACAAAATTTAAGATAAGGTAAGAATAAATCTTTTTCTATATTCCTATGTTCTGTGCTTGTAATTATTTTATTATTAAAACGTTTTTGAACTAAATTATTATTTGTCTTTTCTAGTTTAATAGTAGGGTCCTTATCTAATCTCCTATAATTTGACTCTTATCTTGACTCATAACGTTAACGTTGTAAATCAGCTGCTTCATTTTGTTGCATGGAAAGCAAATAGAACGATTGTAGGTAGCAGCAGTCTCGTCAAAACTTATTGAGGAAAAAATGCTAGATTTCGTTAAAAAAAAAATGCTTAAAAAGCTTGAATAAATGCTAAAAAAAAATAATATGAAAAATTTAGAAAGATCTTCATTGACGTAAGGGACAATAAATTTTTTTTAATATGCTCCATATTGTCCTTAAGGCTCTACGCTGTCAAATTGCCTTTAATATAGGCAAATTCTTTAGAAAGGGATAGGCTTGTTTTAAGTTATGCCCGTATAATTTTTGCGCTTTCTTATTTCTGCGTGTTGCTCCTGACCACTAATTTACGACAATACCGCAGTTGCACTTTTGTGAATAGGTTTTTTATTTTAAAATGTTCTCCTTTTTTTGATTTTTGTTTTAGTGAAATATTAATGAGCATTTACAATGTTGCATTTTTTAGACCTAATTCAATTTTATGCTTGTATTAAACATTATAAAAGTGAAAACTATTAAAAATATCACCAGCAGGGCTGTCATATTTGACGATTTTTTGTTGCAAAATTAGCAAATTGCTCATTTGCTGTTTTTTTTACTAAAAAGTGACGATATTTTTAGTCTCCAAAGTCTGAATAAAACATTAAATTTTCTGACACGTTCGTTTTTAACCTTGGAATCTTGGAACAGCCGTACCTTAACAAGAGCGGAAGGCGGAACGTTTTCTTTCGCTTAGCTTTTACGCTGTTATGCCATACCTAAGCAAGAGCGTCAACTGCTTATCACAAACAGTAGTGTTATTATTCTTGTTTAATAAAACCCTCATAATAGAAATAACAAGAAGAGAACAAACCGCTGGATTGACAAAAAACAGCTAAATTGCCATTATTTATTAACAATAGCGGCAAACTTCACTATTCAACGAGCTGTCAAAATCGGTTTTTCCAATTGCAAAGCGTTGAGGCCGCTATATTAAAAAGCTAGAAAATGCGTGCCGCTTTTGTTTAGGTACGGCTGTAATATGCAAGTCTTAAGAAAATCTTTAAATGATTATTTTCAGAGTACAAATGCAACAATGTTACATTTTGTTTATCTTTTGTCAAACCAACCTTTTACGACTCTCTGTATAAATCAAATTATCAACCATTATACGACTACATGAGTTTCATACGATTCTTGACATGAAAGACTCGTTAAATATTCTTTACACATGTCTTAAACGATTCCCACAACGATTTCTCTGTGCTATGGACGAATTCCAGTCGTGTTACAGTATTTCCCGTGTGAGGAAAGTTCTACGATTAAAAAGTGTGGTCATCAAAGATCAAAGACACATTTCATGAGACTGCCAGTTTCTCGATTGAAAATGCCAGCTGGGAATGAAGTAATTATGTTTTTGTTTGAATGTATTTTTTTTTTTTTTTGTTATAAAAACCGAACAAAAATTGTTAAAAAAAAACTAAATTTCAAGTTGTCCTATTTTTTGACACTTTTTCGAAACGTAAAAGACGATTTTTTTACTTTTTCTCAGGAAATTTACGATTTCCTGACAAATTTATCTGGCAGCCCTGATAACAAGAACAAAAAAAAATGCTAGGAAATTTTAAAAAATGCTGCATGCTTAATCAGTTTTTTTCATGCCAAGCGTACTGATTTTAGCTTTACCGATAGGCACATAGAGCACAGTGTTTTTACTATTTATTTGATGGGGTGTTGAAAATATTCTCCAAATTCATTATGTACTATTATTTTGGATTAATTTTAAATCACTTGTGTTCGCTTAAAATAAAATCCACCTAATTTAATTAAAACAACTTTCATATATATTATGTTGCCCACCTATAAGAAATCTCCCATTGGTCCAACATTTGAAAATAAATAAATCCTGTGTATTTTTTGTATAAAGATCGATCTAAGTATGTTTTAAATTTCATCAAAATCGGTAAGATAGTTTCGCATAGGCAGAAATTGCCTATCTGTCCCTTCATATTCCTTTCTTTGCAAAAGAAATATAAAGCCTGTGTTTTTACGCTATTCATAATTAAAATTTCATCAAAATTGGTTAGATATTTTCGAAGAGGCAGCAATTCGCCCTATGTCCCCATTTTGTTAAACCTATTATGAGGGAAGCATTGAATCAATCTACACTGTAAGAATTATGCTTCATTAATCTAATGAATCAATTTCATAAATTTTTTTTTTAATCTAATAAAATATTTCATTACGGTAATGAAATTTTACAAATATAATAAAGAAATTTCGTTAGCACTACGAAATTGAGTTTCGCAATTTTGTTAAAATTTTTTATTATATTAATGACAACTTAATATCTTTTTCAAAAGAAAAATTCAACTAATTGTTACACATTATTTCAATAGGATTTTTAGGATTAAAAGGAACTTAAAATAAAAATTCAAATATTCAAATATTTTCCAGTTGATGAAAAAAATGAATCTATTGTAACTTCATAATTTCCACTAAAATATCACACACTCAATGAAAACAAGATAAAGTTCTCCAACTTCAAAATACTTATAACCAGAAGTTATTTTCTTCCTATAACTGTTATAAAAACGTATTTTGAATTCCATTCTTAGCGATATAATTGAAAAAATTGTAAATTTTAATGTTTCATAACATCAATGAAAAAATTCATTACGATAACGAAATACTGATTTTTGTTAAATGTTTGTTAAAGGTTCAAAAACAAACAACGAGAAAGAAAAAACAAGAGCAAATAATTCTCCCATTCTTTTTTCTTTATCTTTGACCTAGAATCGCGCCCTCCATCAACTTTAACATAGATAACAATGCTATCTAAGTGCTTTAATTTAAGGGTTAAAAGAACGTTAAAATATTTGTTGTTTAAAATGTTATTAAGGGTCCTCATGATATCGTTTATAAGTCTCGTAATCTGTGCAAACTGTGCATTTTTACGCCCTCGTAAATGAACTGGCAAAAATTGTATGAGAATTCATTTACACAAACTTGGTAAATTTGCCCAACAATTTTGTCTCGTAAGCTTGCGCTGTTCAATTGTGCATTTATATAAACAGATCTTTTAATGATTTTAATGAAAAATCCAAGTGTCTATAAATCACAAACAATAAATTCTAGCAATAATTTCAGTAAATTGGTCTTTTGGCTTTCTTTGAGCATTTTTAAAAGCAAATTTCTCATACATATTAATCACAAATTTAAACAAAAATTTTTATATTTTTGAATTTTAATTTTTAATTTATTTTTGTATTGACGTTTCTTACAAACTGACATTAATTGTTTAAAATTACACAAAAGTAAAAAAGGGGCTTCATGAAACAAGACTCGTAAGTTTGCGCATTTGCACAAATGGCAATTTTAAGCGACATCATGAGGACCCTTATTGTATTTTTGATGAGTACGGCTGTCACGTTCAACACTATGGAATTACCCATATGTGGTGCTACTAACGCAATATTAAGAAATCTTTGGAGGACGCAATATTTCACTCCTCTCAAAGTTAGAATGCTAATCGTAAAAACGTACCTCCTGCCAAAACTTTTATATATGTATGTACTTCCGAACTCCTTTCAAACTGTGACTCAGTAATCGAATCTAAACTTAATGTGACATTAAACAATATTGCTAGATATGTTTTTGCCAGTAGACGTCTTGATAGTATCTCTGATAATTCAAAAAGAATCTACAATTTAACACTTGAAAACCTGTTGAAAGTTCGTTCATTATTGTTTCTACAAAAGTTGATTTTTACTAAACAACCTGAATACTTAGGCCCCTATTACGGTTCACAAATCAACTCAGTTGTGTTGTAAATAAGAAAACTGGTTGTGTTTAATTGTATTTTTTTGATATTTTTGTTCGCCGCAATATAGCAAAGTTGTAAACCATGATACAAAAATTAAAAAATCACAACCCAACTGAGTAATAGGGGCCTTATACAGAAGATTAACTTTTTCAAGATCTAACAAAAGAAAACTTATAAACTCCATTCGCTACCTTATATAAGTTAGACATTTTTACGTTTCTTAAATTCATCTGTGGAACCGACTACCTCCCCATATTCAATTCATTAGCAATGCAAACAGTTTCAAATCTGCCATTTTTAAACATAACTTTTTTTTTTATTTATTTTTTATTTTTATTTGACGATTAGAAAAAATTTTTTTTTTTAAATTAAATTTTAACCCCGTATTCATAAACTATCATTAAATTTATCAAACGTTTATTTACGATAATTAAGAATACAGGCATTAATCTTTAATTTAAAAATAATTTTTTTATTCTTTTTATATTTGCTTACTTATGTATCTGTATTAATTATTATTTATTTATATGTTTAATTTTCATTTTATTTTATTTTATTGTGCCACATACATACATATGTATGTACGTATGTATGTACATATAACAGTAATTCTACAGTACTGTATTCTAAGACAAAGTTCTTGTTGTACTGTCTTATCTAATACCGAATCAAATCAAATCAAAGACCTCTTTTGGGATGAGCTAATGTGTCATTAAATTTATTTGCTGATTAGTAAATTCTTATTGACTAAATAACAATAGAGTACTAAAACCATTTCCAACTTCAGGACCACTGTGTCTTAAGTTGCTTGCCTTTTTTTTTCCTTCAGAACCAAAAACTTATGCATCGTTATAAAAAAATTATAAATTACAGTCAAGAAAACTAAAACTACCACCATCACTAGCAACAATAACAACAAATATACAGCAGAATACAACAGCAACAATAATAACAACAATAACAACACCAATAATAAATAAAAATAACAAAAATATCGCATAATAAAAACAATCATAACAATGTATACTTTTTATAAGTAGATCTGCTCTTCCCGCACTCGCACGCTAACTCGCGTTCGCATTCTTTTAACCTCCCTGGGCTTTGTGTTGTTCCCTTTTTTTTTTTTAATACAAAACTATAATATATCACACACAGATACCCAACACACACACACAGCCAGATGCATCATACACATCCATCCATCGATTTAAGTACAAATGTATATTATTTATTTTATTTATATAAAATTTTTCCTTTTATTTTTCTTTATTATATTATTTTATATTTATGTTTATTGTATTTCATTTTTGTTGTTTTTGCTCTTGTTATTATTGTTGTTGTTTTTGTTATTTCTGGGGTTTTTTTTTGTTCAACTGAATTAAAGAATGTTTCATACATTTGAAAAAAGCCTTGTCGATCGGGTTTGTCTTCATTAAGTTGGAGTGTAATTTCGTTGAATGTTTTAGTTTTTTAGTGCTCGTTGTTGTTGTCGTTGTGTTTTCTTCCTTTGTATTATTTAATATCATCATATATGTACATATTACAAATGTTTGTCTTTTTTGTTGCTACATATGTACATATTTTTTGTACCTTCTTAGTAATTTTGTTGCTGTTGTTACAGTTGTTCCTTTCATTACAATTGTGAGGTTGTACTCGCAACTTCAATTCCTGTGAATGTCTAAGCAACATTTAGAATTTGTTTCAAAGGTGTCAATTATTATTGTTATGAGAAAACTCATGAAAAAATTGCTGCGAATTTGTTTTTAGCATCAATCTGGCAAGCAATGGATGCCGCACCAAGGCAACTGTTCATCATTGAAATCTCTTAAAGATTAAAGGAAATTTCTGATAACTGCCGACCTGATTTAAAATTTCGAACGTTTACGTTCGCATTGTATGTCTATGTGAACGTTAACATTCGAAATTGTGAAACAGATAGTTCGAGTGACTAAAGTGTGGTCCTTTTGTTTTGGATTGATCGTAGCAAAAGGTAGTTGGGGACAAGGTCTGGGCAATAAAGTACGTTAAGAAAAGCGTTCCATTCTGATGGATTATTGTCTGATGACATAGACCGACCGGTCTGAAGACATATACCATTTTCTGAACTGTTTTTTTAAATGGACCAATTGCTTGCATTGATGTGTTTGTATGATCAGATTTTAGCAATTCACAATACAAAACACTTTCCTAATCCCAGTGATATAAAGCATTTTTCCGAGGAGTGGATATTGTGCTTGAGTTTTTTCCCCACTTGTTCCGTTTTTATTATATCAGTTGTCAAAATTAGTTTTCTTTTGTCCAACCAATTCTTTGATTCACAATGAATTCGACAATACATCGAGTTTGTCTTGGGCCAAAAAAGGTTCACAGCAGAAACCTGCGCCGAAGCGGCTAAATGCCGGCTAAGCCAGCAGCCAGCCATCGTTTATTTTGTAAAAAATTGTTATTCTCGTTTTTTACCCACTACCACATTATTTTTTGGTTGACTATCCTTAAAAAGTACAACCCTAAGAATGCCCCCAATACTCTCCGTTCTTGCTTATTAAGCACCAAAATTTTATAAAAATTTTTAAAATAACGACATGCATATACGGAAAAGTGTTAAAATTAGTGATTTAGAGTACGAAAAATGGTTGTAATTGTTTGTGTTGTAGTATAAACAAAGGCAAATATGTGCACTTAAATGTTCATTTAACAGCCGTCTTCGAGCCGTCGCCTTGTGTTTTTTGTGTCAGCCTCCGCGGTCGATAATATACCACGGCGCAGGACTCTATTTGAAAATGCGGACTGACTGCGCTTTATGTTAAAATAGACAAATTTAATACACTTTCAAAGAGCGTAGGTTATACCAAATGATCAGCGGATCCTTTATAATTTTTCGAAAATATCCTCAAAATTTGAAGTTATCGTTTAAAACTGATTTTTCAGTAATTTGTGATAAAACTATTATTAGTTTCAAATCTCTTTAAGAATACTTAGTTTTGATTTTTGCAAGAGAAGTTCTTTTGTACCCTACACCACTTTTTATTTATCCGTCCAGAATACGACAGAATGAGGTAATCCTAACATTAGTTCTCAAAAATTCCAAAACATCCACAATATAACCGCCACTTTTTAATTATTAAAATTAAATTAAAAAATCCTTACAGTTTGTTTGTCTATACAAATTTGAGAAATTAGTATTAGCCGTAGCTCAATGGAGGTAACAGAAGATTTCGTGTTGCAAGGGCTCCTTGAAGCGAAAATCTGTGAAAACCCCTGATATATGGAAGGAGGCTTAGTTGACATTTTCAAGACTTTTTCATGTGGTGAACTGATCGAAAGACAGCTGTGGATTCAAATTTGTAAAAAGTTGTTATTATTTTTATGTACAAGCCAAACAATGTGCATGTGTGCGTGGCTTTTCTTTCTTTTATAGGCACAAGTTTTTTACAATTTGAAACAAAAAAAATTATGAGTTCATCTTGTGTTCAAATACTGCAAGGAATTGGAAATTTTCAAAACAAATTTGAAGAGACTGGAAGCGTAGCAGATGTGGTTAGGCCTGTTCATCATCGCAATATGCACACTGCCGAAAATATCGCTTCTTTTAGTAAAAGTGTGACGCATTAGCCGAATTATTTTGCATTTGCACCTCCATCCATGTAAAGTCCCACTGACGCAACAATTAAAGCCGGCTGAGGATCCACAACGCCGGAAATATGCTGATTGGGTGCTAGGGCAACAGGCTCTCAACGCTGATTTTTCGAACAAAATATTCCTTAGCGATGAAGCTTATTTCTCACTCGGTAGTTACGTCAACAAGCTAAATTGTCGCATATGGGGCTTTGAGAACACAGCAGTGATTGTGGAAAAGCCATTGTGTAAAAGTGTTTGTTACGCATTAAGGTTTGGAGGTATCATTGGGCCACATTTGTTCCAAACTGGCGCTGGAAGAACCGTTGCCGATAATTCAGAGCGATATGGCGGCAACATAACCGACTTCTTTGGACTGCAATTGATGATTATGAACTAAACGATAAGTGGTTTCAATAAGACGGTACTACGAGCCAAACAACACGACCGATTTTAGCTTTTCCCGACTTTAACTGGCCACAAAGAGTATGCGGTTTTATGCCGTTAGTTTTTTTTCTACAGCTACGTCAAATCCCATAATGTTAGGCAGTGATGTAACGAATATCGATTTTTAATATTCACGAATACGAATATCCAATTTGAAACTTAGCGCCACACGAATTTGATTGAAAAAATCTTCCATTCTCGCCCATAACAATAAATTAGAAAAAAAACTGGCAACTTTTAAAATTTACAGCAGTTTGCAGCAAAAATTTGTATATTTCGTAATAAAAAAATGTAAAACATTTTAAAAAATCAACAGGTATTTTCTAAGATTCCCAAAATGTAAATTTTTTTTACAAAACAGGTAAGACGTTTCTTTACCGTTAATCGAGCTTTGTATCAAAAACGATTCATTTCTTTATTCCAAACATAACTTTACATAACTTCATTCGAAAAAATTAGGGAAGTCACATCTATTGAGACTTTGTTAACATTGTTCTTGCCGTTATTTTAAGCAACAATTTAAAAAAAATTCCAAGCAGACCCTGAGAAATTCAATGGATGAGAGTGAAGAGGATCAATATATTTCTCATCTTGATGTTTCTAATATTGCTGGTCCTGATGTTTTTGATCCCAATGTAGAAGAAAATAGCAGCACAAATTCTTATTAATTTGTACTCAGGTTGGTTTGTAAAATATCACAGAATTGAGTTTTTTGTTGTTTAGGCGTAACAAGATTTGCCTCCAGCCGCGTAAATAGTATTCGGGACTCATTTGTACTAATTTTCTCACCACAACTAATCATAATTGTAATCGATAACACCAACAAATATGCTTTCAGTCACACTGAACTTGACGATGGTCTATGTTATGCTTATTTGGCAGTGTTATTGTTGGCCGGAGTATACAAGTAAAGCTATGGTCACACTTGCCAAATATTTGATGAAAAAACGGCACCAACAAGCAAACTAAATAATCATTTCCTTTAATTCCAATATTTATTTTGATTATAAAAAAACCCAACTTACAAACAACAGTTTTTTTGCTATGTCTAGTAGTATAATTATTTTATTTTGTGATATTAAGACATACGGATTAAGGAATATGGATAATTTAAGTATTTTGCGATTGAAATTTCGTACTTGAATCAATCTTTCTGTACTTGACTCAGGAAAATCCGTACTCATCGCACTATTAATACCTTTGATTAGGGATGGATTGTTTTTTCTTTTGCGTGTATAAAAGGAAATTCTTTATCATTAGTCATCTACCTATCAGTGATTGAATTTAATTCATTTGATTTACTAGAAAGAAAAACGCCAACTTTCGCATCAAAACCGCTATAATGCTAAACTTAATTCATTGCGTTCGCTTGTGCTCAGTCTTTTTCCTTTTTTCTTTGTTTTTTTTTTGAAGTTTGGTTAAAATCTCCTGGTCGTTTGTTAGTTCTCAAAGATAAAAATATATTTGATTATATAAAATTCATACAAACAAGAACAAACAGTATGAAGCAAAAGGCAATAAAATTTATTTTTTGCATTTTTATATGAATACACAAACAAACACAGGCAAATCCATACAAAAGATGCCTACGTGTGTGTGTGTGTGTAAATTTATTATTTATATTATTTTAATGATGAAATATGTTTAAACGTTATTCATTCTTTGTTACTTTGTAGTTTGTTTATTTTTTTGTATTAAAGGCAGCCAAATTTATGAAACTCTGCTGTAGAGGAAATAATTATTCCAATGAATTTACTTCTTTTATTAACATATAAATATTTTTAATATATTTTTTTTGTAGTGTATTTTTCAAAAATCTTTATTAATTATTTTTCTCTTGAAAAAAAGGTGATTCAAGTTTGTCCACTAAATTACAGATTAAATCGGTGCCTTTTAGTTCAGCTGTTTTTAGGACATGTAATAAATAAACAATTTTTTAATAAATATTATATTTACATTGATTATAAATATTTATTCATTCGGTTGTACGTTGATATGGATATAAAACATCTGTACAACACATGGAAGATTATTTAAAGTAAACAAGGAACTTGGATGTTATAAAATGTTTTTTAATTTCATTTTTAATTTATAAAAAAATAAACCTCATTAGTTTAAAATAAACATTGAATAAGAAAAATTTAATTAAAACAATGAACCCAATTCTTTGAAGTCAAGCAAAAAGGTCTTAAGTCCGAAAGTGTAGTTTTTCGCAAATGTTAAAATGAAAATTATTTAATTGCTTTATGCAATTGATTTATTGCCTAAAGAGCAAATTAGCAGCAGTTGTTTTAGATTTAAGTTATTATATAAAAAAATTAAGTTAAACCTAATCAAAAACTCAAAGTGCATTTTTTGACTTAACAACCTTTTGCTTAATGATAACAAATTTACATTTAAAATAAATAACCAAATATATTTTTTTAATCAGAAAAGGCAATTTAAATAAGTGTTTGAAAATAAACAGAACATTATTTAGCGTACGGCTCACATACGCAGAAACAATATCTATTTTTTAAGTGTTTGTGTAAAGGAACAATATTCCTTAATACCGTTCGAAGCTATTTCAAGAAAGGAACGAACATTATATAGTGTTCTGATCTTCTTTATAAAACAGAACAATTGTAGTGGCTCTGTAGACATACATTTTATTTTAGTGTTTAAAAATAAAAGCTAAATATCGCTCCTTAGTGTTCGGTTCATTAGATTTGTGAAAAACACAAACACAAGTATTTGTGTAGAAAATCATCAAAAAAAAAAATTACGTTTGGTTTTTTTAAAAAACCATAAACTTTATTGTGTTAGGTTCAGCTCATTAGTGTTCCTTCGTTTCTGTGTGCTAAGCGCCCTTTTAGCTGGTAGACAAAACCAAAATACACATACGAAAAAACAAAAAGCCAGCAAGTAAGACAAATTCATCCTACCGGGTGTGTTGGTTTTTAGTTGATATAATAAATAACTTGTCTTACGTCCACCGAAATCCTACCTTTAACTAAATAATGACTCTAAATCGATTATAACTTACGAAAAAGTAAATCACTTTTGGTCGAAATTCAAATCATTTACATGTGTAACGGTACTTAATGCATCTGTACATATTTTCATGAGTGTATTAGTATTTTTAAATACTTACACATGCAATGTGTGTCTACAACACCACAATTGCCAATACTTTTCTTTGATTTTTTTTTGCACATCTGTGTCTTATAATCAGCTTTAGTTTCTTGGGCCAATTTATTTTATTTATTTGTTTTTTTTTTTTATTTCACCAAAGTCAGCGCAAATAATTTATGCCCATAAATCCACAAAACCAATACAATACGCCATGCCAGTAAAAGTATTGCAAACTGTAAAAGATTTAATACCAACAATTTAAGCGATTTATTTGCAATACAGTCATTTTATAAATATGGGGTAATTCAAATCACTTCTTTAATTTTTCTGTTACTTAGTGAAAAGAGAATTTTTCATTTTACATATGAAACGACTGAGATTTGCTATATTAATTTTTGGTATATGTTTTGTAAGAACAGTTATCGGGAGGATTTTTGTGACAAAATACCGTTTCGGAAATTAAGCTGTAAACTTTTCCAAAATCGGCTTAGGAAGGCAGTTTTTTAAGATTTCAAGAAACTTTAATTTATTTTGGGTGTAGAAATAAATAAGACAAATTTTAGTTGATCTTAATTTAAGAACTCCAAGTAAATTTGTGTTGCAACTTAAGGGCCAAATAAACGAACCAAGGAGTTTGACAACAACACCATGATGTATGTGTGAATATTTGAAATTTTTAATATTCACACAAACATGCTCCATACTTTTTTAATAGGTTTGTGAATCCGTTTGTGAGGTTTGTTTGGCCCTTAAGTTTTTATTATAGTATCACAGTTTAAGTTGCAGTACAAGAAAGGACAATTTTTTTTAACTCTGAATTTGCCCTGCTAAGAAATACATACATACATATATCGAGTCATAACCGCAAACAAATCTTAAGCGACAGAAACAAAACTTTTCAGGAATAGTTTTTTTGTATTTTTTTATAAATTTTATATGAAGGTTTTCCCTTACGATAAAATTGAGTTTGCTAAAAAATCGTAACGGTACGTTATGTGACCATGACGTTTTAGAAGATGATGCCAGTGTTCCAAATTAAGTCATTTAAAAAAAAGGAAAATTGTAAATGTCGTCGCTTTAGCTTTTTTTGCGGCAATGCCTTAATATCATTGATTTACATCAGTATTTGTCCTTTGACCTAAACTTGCCTCTTCCACCATAAAGCTGTGTCAGAATGAACAAGGCTGCTAATATAAAAAAATGCATTCGACACGTTCATTCACCTTGGCGGTGTGCGAAGCTTATCTTACACTCCTACTTCTCTGTGAATTTCAGAAATTCGTTTCCAATGACACACCACATCGAGCAATTTGGTGTCCCCTCGATTTTGGATATAAGCCACAGCCACCACGTTTCTGGCTTCCATAGGACCGTAGTCCCAAGGGCGTCCTAGTTCTTATATCACCTAATAAAGTCTCCGGTCACAAAACTACTTTGTAGGTAAAATTACTACCAATTGGCCTAACAATATTCTGTCCAAAAACTCTTATTAAAAATCAGAAATGCCCAACCTCTTGGTGCTCTAAACACCGAGTAGACACAAAGTCGGTGATCATATTACGCTCAATTTACATGATGAATTTTATGACGTTCAATTTTAGACGTCATCTTTTGTTTGATAGCAAGATTTCTGTTTTCTCTTCCTCATTCTTCTCAACACCGCTTGCTATCAAACAAAAAATGACGTCTAAAATTGGACGTCATAAAATTCATCATGTAAATTGAGTGTTAGTATATGACTGTCAGTGCTACATAAACGCATAAAAAATATGGTTGACGGAAACCATATTCTAAGAACCACATACTATGGTTAAATTTTAACAAGGTTTATGTTTGTAGGTCAAATTTAACCATACTATGGTTAAAATCTAACCATACTATGGTTAAAATCAACAAAAAAATTTCCCGAAATCAACCATAATATGGTCAAAATTAACCATATGTTGGTCAATATTAACCATATAAATGATCAAAATTAACCAAATTATGTTTAAAATTAACCAGAGTATGGTAAAATTTTTCCAAAATTTGTACAAAAGTAATTATATTATGGTCAGAAAATTATAATAATATGGTCAATGTTAATCATAATAAGGTCATTTATTTCTTCGATTTGTTTACTTAGTTTAAATTATAATTTATTTCACTTTACTAAGCAATTACATTTAATCATATTTCAGCCTTTGAAGACCTTCAAAAACACTCCTTCTGTTTTACAGGAAATAAAATCAATGAGAATTTTAATTGAAAAGTATTCAACTAATGTTGAAGCAATCGAACATAATTTTGTTGCTTTTTAAATATATTATTTTAAATTTAAACACACATTGTGTTTAAATATTATAATTTCAAACATATTATTGTTATAATTAACCATAACTTGTTTTTGTTGCCATTGCAGGGACCATAATATGTTTTTTGAACCATACTTCGTCCATGGATTTTCTCTGCGTGTACCTATCGCTTGCTTACTGCTAGGAATACAACTGGGACGAACGACGAACTTTTGGCCGCGAATATTCGTCGCCAAAAATTAAAAATATTTGTGTGTATGAAAATGCACACAAACAGGGCGCCGACGAAAATTCGCCGGACGTTTTAAACTTTAAATAG
This sequence comes from Pollenia labialis, assembly GCA_949318255.1. Taxonomy (NCBI): domain Eukaryota; kingdom Metazoa; phylum Arthropoda; class Insecta; order Diptera; family Polleniidae; genus Pollenia; species Pollenia labialis. The sequence goes on from OX439140.1 coordinate 157,241,528, forward strand.
ATTTAATTCTAATTCTTACGCCGGCGAACGACGAACAAATCAGTACTGGGTAGCCATATTGTTTCAAAATGGTAAGTGTTTTAGTAAATAAAGTTACATTTTACTTTAGAAATTGTAAAATTTTAACTGAATATCATACAAAATAAAAATTGAAAAAAAATTAACAATAAAAAAGTGTTTTAGTTAAGTTGTTTTTAATGTTTTATTTGTGCAGTATTTTTTGGTCATATGGTACTAATATTTCTTGTTTACACACAATATATTATTTCCATTTTGTTTTTTCGTCGTTATTGTGTTTCATACGCCGAATTTATACAGCGATTTTCATCCGAATAATTCGTCGTGCTGGACGAAATTCGTCGATCGTCGCAGTTGTGTTCCTAGCAAAAAGAACTATTCGCACAATAGCGCGAAGGACCAAAGTCTCCGATAAAGCTATGGAGGTCAGTACCCATGCTCTGTAACTTTGGTGAGAACTTTTCGCATCTTAAAGATGTGAAACAAAATATTCCATCGTTTCTGGAAAAGTGAGAAAAAGTGTGTCGAAAACTATCAAGTCACACATATCATTGATGGCGGCCACAATTTACTATTGCTTTGAAATCATTCGCATATTTTTCAAAAATTTTAAAAGCAAATTAGTTAAACGATAAAAAAATCAACCAAGAACAAAGAACTTTTTTCTTCCGTGTTATTATTCATTGCGTTTTGCATTTTAAATATATTTTTTCGTGTTGAAATTTTTTCTCAGCCCATTTATATTCGCGAGTTTATTTGACAGTTATTTTCCGGTCCCATTTTGTCGGATGTAGTGTATGGATAACAAAGACACAAGCGATTTATGGGCAAAACTAGAATTAGGCGTGGTTTTTGCTCATATCACAGCCATCTGTGGACCGATCAGGCTGAATTTCAATAGAAAATAATTCCCGACTGTATGTGACGTAAATATGTCCCCCTTATATCTAGGGTCTTCAGAAAACCCGTTTCAACGGAGACATGGACAGACGGACATCGTTAAATCAACTTTGCTATTCTACTATTCAAAAGGAGCCAGAATATCTTATAGAGCCTAAGATCAATATTGTAGAAGTTACGAATGGAATGACAAACTTATATATACCCCTTTACCATCGTCGAAAAGTAGAATTAAGGAAAATTAGTATGATGTAATAAGAACATCTACCAACATCATTTCCCCATTTATTAAACAAATTTGTAAAAAATCACCCAAAAAATTAAATAAGTTTCTGATTGATTTGTACAAGTGCTTGCCTACCAGTTCACTTACATGTAATTATGAATGGATGTGCATCTTGAATTTAGCTTATTAATTTATTTCCATTTAAAATTATTATAATTTAGCATCGAAATTCTATTTTCAAGCCATTTTTCAGCAACAACAACAAATACAATATCTCACGTGCAAAACTACTTAGAGTCTTAGAAATCAGTAACAAAAGCAATTGAAGAAAAGGAAGCCAACAATCCACTTAACCCAAACGACAAAAGTCATTACACTCGACACTTGGTTTCGTCGGTGCTTCATTCAGTTGGTTGGCTGGTTGGATTCGTTTCGTTTGTTTTGGGCTTGTGTGTATCAGTTTGTTTGTGTGCCACTGTGTGTAGGTGTTATTTTTGATTAAGCAAACATTTTGGTTTGACAATAAAATAAGAAGGGTAGGAATTTACATATAAAAAATCATTAAGGAAAATAAATCAAAATATCGCGTCATTACTGCAAAAAAAGCTTAAGTGACAAAAACAAAATTTTACAGAAGAAGGCTTTTCTTATTTTATTATTACACGCAAATTTTGTGTGAAGTTTGTCGCTTAAGATAAAATTGGGTTTGCTATAAAATCGTAATAGTGTGTTCAGATATGCACCTTAATTGACTTTTACGCAATTAATGCCATTATTGAGCTCAATTATCCATACAAAATTGCAATTTAGTTATTGCTCAATTAATACGAAATTGTTATAAATATGGAGTAAAATTAAAATGCAGCGGTGCGGTTCGTTACCGCTGTTAAAAAAAAATTAGTATAATTTTTTTAAATAGATCTCGCGTGCTTTTATTGTAGCTGCAGCGTCTACAATCCAACCCACTTTTTGAATGATAATTTGTATAGAAAACCAATCTATTTCTTCTAAATTTAAAAAAATTTTCCTGTTGCCTTTCTGCAGTTACGAAGAAATCTATATTGTCTTTGTATGGGAGGTACCACGCTCACTTATCCAAATCCACTTACTTTTTGACAGATGTTTTGAATTTATAGCCAAGAAATGTGCACCAAATTTGGTAACTGTAGCTGCCGATCTCTAGACAACATAATCCTTTGTGCCATGCCTGACCATTTGCTGTGTATTAATAACCATTCAATTTGTATCAAATTAGCAAAATTTTACACGTAAAATTCTTCAGATATACAGAATTAAGATTTGTGCCACGCCCACTTATCTAACGTCGCTCACATTTTGACTGATATTGCGTATTGATAACTAATATATTTGTACGAACATACATGTTTTGCCTTTGTATGGCATCTTTGAAAAATGTCATGAATATAACATAGATATACACTGATAATTAGGCATCAAATTGGCATAAGATTACTAAGACTTAGAATAACAGGTAAATTAGTTACTTTAATTAACAGTACTCTTACCAACACCATTGAAAAAGTTGTAATACAGGTGAACTCTCTGAACCTCTTAACCCTTTAACCACTGAAATGGAAATACGCATTATATTATTACATAAATTTTGGTTCTAGGATATTTTTGGGCTAAAAAACTCAAATTTGATGTCCATTTGCTAAAAAAATGCTCCTGGAAAGCAGCAGACTCAAAAGATGAAAAACCGTCTGTAGACGGTCTTAGTGGTTTAAGGGGAAACAATTTATATTTAAATACAAAAATAAATAAATTTTATTTGCAATAATTTCTCCATAAAGTTAAAACTTAAATTTAGCAATAACTTATAATACAAAATTGCAAAACTAGAATTTCATAATTTTAAAGCTGAATTTTTAAAAATTGCAGCAACAACAATTCCAAGTGTGGACGTTGACCTAGTGATGAAACACTTTTGTTGAGTACATCTGCTCATCTATACATAGACGAGCATTTTTTGAAACAGAATATAACATATCTTAACATTCCATTATCTTCCGCTTATAGTTTATCCCTTGATAGGGTTTTCGATGCTGTCATCATCATAATCAATTGTGTTCATCAAATTAGTGATTTCTTCACCGCTCAGTGAATGAAGCTTTATTTTTTTCGCTTACCGCTATCTCTAATTTTTGATATCTTTTCTTTATTAGAAAGCCCGGAGATTTCCCCCACTAGCGATGGTACCGCGAACAAGTTAGGTCTTTTGTAACCACTCGCCATTAGCTGGCCAAAAGGCACACTGCTTCCCAAAGAAACCCCACCAGGTCTTTTGGCGATATTGCACCAACTCAGGACGCACCGATTGCGACTTGCCCCAAGTGTCTCCTTCTGGCCCACGCCAGCACCGGGCAGTCCCACAGCATGTGCTTCGTAAACCGGTCTTCATCAATACACAATCTTCATTCCTCATCTTCCGCCAGGCCCATCCGATAAAGGTGGTACTTGATCGAGTAGTGACCAGTCAAATAAGCCGCCAATAGTCGCAGATCCCGTCTGCTGAGACCCTTCGTCATCATTACATTTCCGGGACAGATCAATTCCATCGCCCGGAAGCGATACCAAGTATCCCCTATGTGCCATTAGAGCCTAGTATCCTAAAAGGGATCGTGAGCCAACTAAGCCCACAAAAGGGCTCGGGACCCATCATCCGGGCGTTTGAACAACCCTATCCAGCGCATCAGCCCTAACATTACCCGGTACCCCTGAGTGACCCGGCACCCAGCAACGCGATACCCTGCTCCCGTAGCCTTTCCGGCATTCCGCCACCAAGTTCGATGATGACATCTTCAAAGTTTTATGTTTTGATCTTTACCAGCCAGCAGACGAAATTATAATGCGCATTTACTAGCGTAAAATACTTTAAATTTTTTACATTTTTTTCCCTTAGCCACTAAGACCGTCTACAGACGGTGTTTACGAAAAATACAATTTAAACAAATCTGCTTTCCCAAATCTTAAACTAAGAACAAATTATTAAAGTAAACATTATAAATACTTATCATAAAAATTCCCAAGTCGATTGGAAAACTCTAAAGTATTTAAATTTTTGGTAAAATCACAAATAATTTTCTTGCCGTTTTGTACTGAAATTTTTATTGTAATGGTTGATTCTATCAAACGAATTTAGTTTTCACGTTCAAACTGGTTGCATTTGATAAGTTATTTAGTACTGAATAATAAAGCTTTGGGGCCGTAAAATGTAAAAAAGTCGAATGTTGCAGAAAATGGCGTTTATCGATGCCCGTCTGTAGACGGTCTTAGTGGTATTAAATGAAAAATATTAAAATTATCTTAAATCACGCTTATTCAATATTATTCACTGTTAAAATAAATAAAAAATTATTAAAAAATATAAAAAAATATGGATTCAATATTGAATCCATAAAAACCAGTTTTATATTAAAATCAAAAGTTTATCTTGTTAAATTAACATGCATACATGGTTAAGTATGTTAATTTTTTTATTTTCATTTTTAAAATATGTTATAAAAAGAAGACAATTCCCGTATTCTTTTAATTAAAACTATTTAGTTAAATAGTACATCAAGTTTTCAAAGTAGAATGATGGCTAAACGGCTTAGGCGGCTTTACGGTACAAACAAACAATTACATATACATTAACTTTTATATTTACAGTTTAAATCGATGGTTTTAAACGAAACCACCCTAATTTTTTCAAACAATTTTCGTTAAAATTTTTTTCATCCCCAGTTGTTGAAAAACTTACCTCCTTCTTAAATTGCCAACGGATAGCAACAAATTGACAACACTCAATTGAACTGAAATAATCCGAAAATTAGATTGATTAAAGTAAAACTAAGATTGAATTAATCTCAAAATGCGCCTGGTTCAAATATTATTAAGTTTATTTTATCCCGAATTCGTGATGGAAAAAAACCAAAAAAGAAATTAGAAAAAAATATAATGATTGATTTACTTATCCTTATAACACCTTACAGAATGTTAAAACACCAAAATTATGACCGATATGGTTTTTACTTTAGAAATCTTATGTACATATTTAACCAAAAATATAAACTTAATGAGTAGCAAGAGTTCAACTTTACTTTTTAACCCTTCGTGGTACACATGAGTCTGGCCAGACCTGTTTTTTAATGTGTATAGAAAATCAAAACATGCGTAAGCCGGAGAGTTAAACACAACGAAAAGCTCAATCTTTTTTTACATGTTTTAAGAATTTTATACTTATTTCAAGAAATTCCGAGATTGATTTTCGAAAGAAATCCCATTTAGGATTGTATGAGTACGTTTTAGTGTTATTCGTACTTGAATTTTTGCGTACGACTCGCACTTAAACTAATCATAAACAACTTGATTTATCCCGAGTGTTTTTCTTACTGTGTAAGTAAACCAGCGAAAATTCGTGTCAATTGTTCTGTAGCACGTATCCCTTTTGCATTTCTCTTTGCATCATCTTTTATGCCGCAATACAATGAACACAAATTTATTGAGTTTAGATTTATTTGCAAAACGGTTGTAAAAATTTACTTTTAAGTTTACCACAACACGAGTAAATAATATTTAAGTAAGTAAATAACATTATAAAACAAAACAATATTACTAAATAAATTTTTTCATACGATATCGAGCAAAATTGATCGAAATTATTTATTTTGGTATCAATACTCTCAATATCGAATGAAATTTATTGAATTTGAAATAATAGCATATGATATCGAGTAACTCGACATTACATTTCTGGAGTGTTCATTCGATACGTCAGTGTCTATCGTATGCAAAAAAAGTTCGATAGTTTATTCGATACGATAGTATCGAATGCGGTGATTAGACCCCTGTTTTTACACATTGCCACTTCACTAACAAAAAAAGGGTTTCTGTATTTTTCTTCGAAAGCTGCCTTCGCAACTGATTTGGGCCCTTTTCACACGTAACATTTTACAGTTCTGTTAGTATTCTGTATACCATATTATCATAAAAAAAAGAACGAACTGTGATAGGTGAAAATAAGATATATTACTTGACAGATGATACTGTGTATATTTAAACCAATTACTTTTTAAATAAAATACAATGTCAAACTAAATGTTTGCTGGGCAATGATTTTCTTACAAAAATGTTAAAGTGGGTGTCTATTAGTTTTAGTGCATATATTTGTGTGCATTTGTGACAAGTGTTGTTCTTGAAGGTTGTTTTCTCTTTTTCTTCCCTTAAAGATATTTGACATTTCAACTACTCATAATGACTTGTAAGTATTCATAATAAAACCGGTAATAATGTTATAAGCTGCTTCTCAAAATTAAATAAATCAATGACTATTCTGAAGAATTTAAAACAAAAAAAATCTAGATCAAATTAATATTATAACTATAATTTTTTTTCAAGTATCGGGTGCATTATTACGAAGAGCTTTTTTAAAGGCTATTAGAAAGCTTTGATAAATTTTTGTCAAAATTAAAAAAGTTTAACCAGTAACTTCTTAATCTTTTTGCTAAATTTTCACAAAAATTTTAATTAATTTTCTTGATAAAGATATAAAATGATGTGAATTTAAGATTTTTGAATTTATTTACACAAGAAATACAATTTATTCTCTTGTGTGTCATCTTCCAAACAATCCATATGAGGATCTTTGTTTTAGTAGTATTTTTTTTTTTTGCTTCTTAACTGGAACTATACAATTTTATACGAGTTTGATTATTCATTACTGCATCATTATAGAAGAGAAGGTATTTGGGAAAAAGAACATTAAAACTTAAATATTGACAGATGAATTTTATTTTTTTAAATGTCTGTTGGTGTAGAACTGCAATAATAACAAGTAAGAAAGTATAGACGGTCAAGACCGACCATATGATAACCACCACAGTACATATTTAAAAACAAATTTTCGAAATTGTACCCTATAATTTTGTTATGAGATTGAAATTAATGTAAAAGTTCTTTAGGCCGAATATTATATAAATATCTTTATCTAAAAACATTAAGTTTGTCGTGATTTATTCTCAATTTGTATTCTTGATAAAAACACTAAAATTTATTGTTGGAGGATTAGCCAGTTTCTATGTGCATTTCACTGGTTGCTTAGGCCAGATCATCAGGAAACATTCTCCCAAACAATTTTAGAAAAGTAATAAATATTAGCAAAGAAAACTTCAGAGTGAATGAGAATAACAAACACTCAAAAAGTAATTTTTGCAATGATATTAAATCTCAAGCAAAATACCAACAATAAACAGATTTGTTTGCCTTAAAAGATCTTAGGGGACCTATGATTACACAGAAAAAAATTAAAATGGATTTCAATTAAAAAATTTGTGATATTAAATGAAAAATCAATTAAATTTGCATCAGTAAACAAATTAATAGTAACAATTAAATATTATTTGATGTTATCAACATTTTCTGCAGAAATATTGTTGACATAAGTTAACGTTTAATTAACTTAATAAAATTTTTTTTAAACTAATTTAATTTTTGATAAATGTCTTTCTTATTTTGGTCTTACCAGAACAACATTTGGTCATGACATAGTGGCTATCGTAAAAGTTATGGTCGTCAATTTGTAGGTCAATACCAACAATTTTAAGGAAATTATGGCATTAAAGGCTATTTTCGGGAGTAGTATTTGTATAAGAGCTGTAGTCAATTATGAACCGATTCCGATAAAATTGCGAAATAATCTAGATTACAAAAAAATAGGTTTTGACCAAATTTAACCTAAATAAAAACATAATAAAACGTTTTATGGGATAGTTTATTCCGGAAAAATTTTTCCATGAAGGCTATTAAGAAATTCCGGACCGATAAACACCATAGACTTAGTACTTTTGACAATTACAGCATATATTCCAAATTTGATCAAATTATATCTAGATTAATTCAACAAATTTAATTAATTTAATAAATAAAATATTTAATAAAGGTTTTAAAGGGGTCCTAGAACCAATATTTTAAGGTGTTACAAACATCAGCACAAACGCATAATACCTCTTCCACCATTGTGGTGTGGGTATAATAAAAGTGACCATCCATACACAGACTGAGACATGCAGCCCAACGAACAAAAAGTTGAATATTTGAAAAGAAAATCGAGATAACAAAATTTCTTCTCTTATCATTTTCTTAAACTTTGCAAGATGTTTGAATTTTCTCGTGATATTAGTTTAAATTTTATTGGAGAAAGTATATTTTACAAAAGATATTTTCTCAAATTGTCACTCGAATCTAATTTTAAATACAATCAATATAAATTTTTGAAAATGCTTTTTTTTATATAAAATTAGTTTTTGAACCTTAAGAAAACTTTCGAGTTGAATTTTTATTTAAAACTTGTATTTGAGTTCGATTTGATGTTGACTTAAAAATTTGACAAGTAATGTTTTCCTAAATTGTTATTAAAATTGATTTAAAAAAATTTTAAAATTTAAAAATTACTGTTAACTTGAATCTGATATGAAAAACTATTATGAAATGTTTTTAAAATGTTAAGAAATTTATTGTATTTTAACGTTCAGAATTTTATATTTGATCATTGAAATTAAAATAAATTGGTTAACAATTTTCGTTTTTCTCAAGGCTTTTACAAGCCTTAAAACAAATGTCAATTAAATATGCCAATATAATTTTTTTTTACTAATCATTATTATTGTTGTTATTTTGTTGAACTGTTTATGGTTTTTAATCCAAATTTTGATATTTTAATTAGACTAAAGTTCATCAAATTTATTTTTCATTAAATTATTTTTATGAAGAAAGGAATTTTACACCATGAAATTAATTTTTACTGTCGCTGAATACTTTTCTGTCCCAATTTAAATTTAAATAAAAATTAAATTATTTTTAAAATTTCAAAAAAAAAAAAACAAAAACCTTTTTAATCTTTTATTATCTATTATTCTCAAATTTTTTTCAAACGTTTGATAAAAGTGATTTGATTTCAAGTTCCACTCGATTTAATGTGAAGCTTAAAATTTAACAATTTGTTTTTTAAAATCAAAATAAACTTTTAAAAATTTTTAAATTTTTCCTGATGTTTGAATTATAGTTGAGCTCAGTTTGATGTTTATTTAAGAAATTAAGCTTAAAAAAGAGGGGGTTCTTTCTTAATTTATATGTAAATTTTCATATATAAAAAGAATACATCATTTTTTAGATTATAAATTATATTTTCTTAAAAGTAGTTGTGAAGTCTGTTTCTAGCCTCTAGAAAAGTTAAAGCAACCCACATTTGACAAACGCTTGAGAAAAACGTGTGAGAAAAACATTTAAGAATAAATTAATTAATTAAATAATATATGCTGATGTTTGTTACATCTTAAAATATTAGTAATATACCTTTTAGTATACCTATCGAATGAGAAATACTTTTTGAATCGATCTATAGATGTCCGTCCATCCGGCTGGTTAACTGTTTATGTAAACCTTGAGTGCAAAGTCGCAATTTCGAGATAAATTGATATAATTTGGTGCAAAGGCTCTTCTTTCCTATCCATTCATAATGATGAGAACAGGTCCATTATATTATATAGCCCTTGTGACATCATATTATGTTGGTATTTAGATTAAATTTAGTCCAAACTTCTTTTATTGTAATCTAAATCATCTAACCAAATTTTATTTAAATCGTTCTGTACTTGACCATACCTCCCATACGAAAATAGCTTTTAATGCCATAACTTCCATGTTAATGTTGGCATTGGCGATAGCAACTGTACAACTTTCGTGTTGGTAGGTCCCTACCAACAATTTATAATATACATATCTAAGTAACTTTTACATGAATCTTAACCTAATAATTTAATTTTGTTCTGGAGGTTCCATGATTCATATCTTATGGTCGGTCTAGACCGACTATACTTTCTTACTGGTTTTCGAGAATCTGAGAATATTTTGTTAGAGAAAACTACATAATTCTTATGACATTTGAAAAATTATTTAATGTTAAATCATTCTCAGCTAGAGATTGAACTCGCTAGTTTGCTGGGCAAACTAATGAACGAACATCAGTGGAACCGATGCAGCCGACAACAACAAAAACAACATTCATTTGAACGAATTAAATGTAAAAGAATCAATTTATAGTGTTTTTGGTTGAAAGTGTAGCTGTGTGTGTGCGTGTTTTTGTCTTGTAGTTTTTATTTATTATTTTTCTTTTTTTTTTATAAATTTTAAATGCAGATAAAAAGAGATAAGTGTCAGGTCGTTTGGTCGATTTGGTTGTCAGAATGTCTGTTTTCATGCACATTTGTATGGATGTTTGTTTGTTTGTATGTATGAATGCATTCGTATATGTGAATGTGTAAGCAAAAGGGGATTTATACACCGCGTGTCTTTTAGGTTTTGATTAATTGCACTTTTATATTGGTTGTATTCTTGTTTTTCTTAACAAAATTAATGCATCTACATTTATATAATAAATAAGTATAAAAATACTACATATAATAAATATTATTGTTATACATTTTTTGGATTTATTTTTCGTTTTTTATTTATTTATTTCTTATTTCCCTTATTTAATTTGTTCGGTCTGTCTTTAGCAGTTCAATGAACCAGCTTAAAATATTTTCTTGATTTACAGTCAGCATCTTTTTAGTTATTTTTTTTTTTTTTTTGCTTTAAAATAAAATCGTTGTATCGCAATAGTGAATATTATGTAGTACCTTCAATAAAATGTTATTTAGTTGCAGTGTTACTTGCAACATTTTATTTTCAAAAACAAGTAGTCAATGTTGTGTTCGGCACATGCGTCAAAGAGTCTTTTGGAAATAAAAGAAATGAAAAAAAACACATACTGATGAACGTGTGCAAGTGCAACTTCAATATTAGCGCCGTTCGGGAATAAAAAAAATTATTGAAGAACCAACAGGTCTGTTTGAGTTGCTTGCATGACTCAACAATGACAAAAACATGACATCCGAACAAAATCGTTTGCGCAGCGTGTTTAACAAATAATTCGTGTGTGCAGTTGAAGAGTAAGTGTCAAAGAAAGAAGTTTGAACGCAACATAGAATGTTGGCTGTGAATAGAATATCAGAGAAATACAATAAATCGGCTTAGTGTTATTGAAAAGGAGAATTAAAATGGAAAATAACAAAGTAGGTACATCTATAAAAAATAAGAGTAAAACTAATTGTACATTGCTCGACCCCTGGGGTTTTTTTGGGATCATCTTAAGAATAATACACCTTCTGGTTTTATATCATCCGGAAAAATCAGGTGCAGTAGATACCTGGAATTCGGCGAAATTCTAAAATATGGACAGATCTCAAGCGATCAATTTCGATCTCTTGGGACTGCGACTGCCCAGAGATTCTATCTGTTACCACGTGAGTCAGTAGCACCTGGTGGCACAGCATAAGACAAGGTTTTACATTCCGTTCAAAATATACATTCGGGGATCTCGTGGTGATTGGGGTTGTAACCCGAAGTCGCGGGAAGTGAGATCCTGAAAACCCCACTCATGGGCTGATTTTTTACCACTTGTAGGAGGGTTTGGTCTGAAAAACGAATCAATCTTAGGTGCTGTTGCTACTTAACATATGCTGCTGCATATTTCTAAAAGCAGTGGAGGTAAGATAGATCCAGCTGCTAAACAAAAGGAGAGCGTATAATCTTGCCGGTTTATGCACTAAAACTGCTACCTGTGTGAGCTGTTTAATCTCACACATGGATGGCAGGTGCTCATTTAAATCTTTTCCACATCTGCATATTGCTTGGCTAAGGACCAGAAGGTTGAGATAACCGTTTACTCAAAAGAAAAATCAATCAAGCGGTGAGAAGGGATTTGCTTGAATCAAGTACAGAAAGATTGTTTCAAGTACGGATTTTCAATCGCAAAATACTAAAATTATCCATATTCAATCCCGATTTCGGACTTGAAATAATCCGAAAATGAGATTGATTTTAGTAAAACTAAGATTGAAACAATCTCAAAATGCGCCTGATTCATGTACTATAAAGTTGATTTTATCCCAAATTCGTGCTTGAAAAACCCCAAAAAAGAAATTTTAAAAGAAAAAAATTATATTGATTGATTTACTTACACTCGTATTACACCTTACAGAATTTTATCATTCCAACCAACATCAGTCCTATATGATTTTTACTCATGAAATCTTAATTGCATATTTAACCAAATATATAAACTAAATGAGAAGCAAGAGTTCAAATTTACTTTTTAACTCTTTGTGGTATACATGAGTCTGGCCAGACTTTTTTCAATGTGTATAAAATATCAAAAACATGCGTAAGCCGTAGGGTTAAACACAACGAAAAGCTCAATCTTTTTTTTTTACTTGATTTAAGAATTTTTTACTTATTTCAAGAAATTCCGGGATTGATTTTCGAAAGTTATCCTATTTAGGATTGTTTTGAGTACGTTTAAGTGTAATTCGTGCTTGAATTTTTAAGTACGACTCGTACTTAAAGTAATCATAAAAACTTGATTTATCCCGAGTTTTTTTCAAATGATGTAACATTTTAAAAATGTTAGAAAGTGCTTTAAAAAAAGAGAAGCATTTCGTAAAATGAAGAAAACTGCAGTTGAAGAGGTGCAATTGGGAACTTATTTACCACATATAATTTCTCAAACATTTTCAACTTTTTCTTATTTAAACCGGCAGATTTCGTTTACCTAGATCGAATTATATTTTATAAAAAAAAATTAAAATTAAAAATGCGTATATAGAAACATTTAATCACAGAAAAAATTAAAAATTGTCTCTAATCATCAAATTAATCTTATACCTGGATAGTGCCTATTGTAAATTGTATGTATTTAACCTAATTAAAAGATACAAAGAATGCTGACGAAGGCCATAGCGGGCCAGAAAATGCATAACATTCTGCTGGTATCTAATAGTTGTATACATTTTCTGTACAATTTACTTCATTACTACCCAAGGGTAGCTAAAGTATGCCTCGTAACAGAAACACACAAACGAAAATTCTGATAGTGCATAGAAAATATTCCTGGAAAATATTGAAGGAATAAGACTATTAAAGTATAAAAGCTTTTGAGGATTGTAATTTGACTAAGAATACAAATTCGGAATATTATGATTATTTATTTAATAAATGTTACTCAACATGAGAAATAAATTCCCAGATTCTATTTGATATTTTTAATTTTAATTAAAAAAATTAATTAAAAACATTGTCGTTTTAAACAATGTGTTGATTGATTTTGACAAATTCCACCAACAATTTCACAAATTTTTATAATCTTATTTTAAACGAAATAAAATTTTTATTTCTTATTTTATTATTATTTAAACTCAAAATTTATTTCAAAACATCTAAAATGTTAATTAAATCAAAATTATATTTTTAATTTCCTTTCAACCAAAAAAAAAAAAATAATTGATTCAATTATCACATTAATTATTTAATTAAATACTGTTTAAATAATTTTTTTAATTGATAAAAAATTACTATTAATTTTTTCTGTGAATATGAAGTTAAGTATCGATTGGATAACGAATGGTCGAAGTGGAAATTGATTGAAAGTTTGAATAACAAAATGAATACAAGGCGAAAAGTAATGTGTTTTAGTTGTTTTCATATTTATTTATGGCCATTTTCTCTTATGTCTCGTCAAACTGTCCAATACTTAATGTCAGCGTTAATTTATTAGACCGATAAACTGTCCGTTACCGATTTTGGGTTTCTCCAAATACCGAACAAAAACATTGTTTTCAGTTGGCAACTCCTCTCAAAATACATGTAAAAGTTGGGAGTCAGCTGATTGATTTTACCTGAACGGCAAATAAATTATCGAAATGTAGATATAATTATATTTTCAAAAAGGTATCCCAAAATCGGTTTAGAACTACCCCAGTAATAAAAAAATTCCCCCGAACACTACCCAATAAAAAATGGAGCTTCCAACGAAGCAGGTTTGTAAGGGAGAAACATAAGCGTTTCGCTTACCATTGCCCTGAGGGAAGACATGAATTTTATATGGCGAGCTCCCACTTTGAAGCAATACATTTTTGATACATAAAGCGCATTATTCAGCGCATATAAAAATTGTTGAATGTAACGAACGGCCTAACACACTGAATGTTTTGAAACAGTTATTTTTTAGTATTCTCCCTTACAAACCTGCTTCGGTATAAGGGAATGCCGTAGCACTTGAAATTTTACTTGTTTTATAAAAGTTGTTGAGAGGTCTTTCACTTATTTGACTGCGTTTCTGTATGTCTGACTGCGTAGCGCATAATTGAGCGCTTATTTTTTTAAATGTACCATAAGTGCTTCGCAAAATGATAAAATTTTTTATTGGGTAATGTGCCAATCATTACTTGACGAGAAATTCCAGCTCACATCTTAAGGATTTTTCAAACGGATTTCTGTAATATATTTTTTTATTTAAAAGACTCAAGATTGTGAGATACTTGTCTTGTGATTTCAAAAGCGGCCAACATTTTTCGGGTGTTTTTCGAATCTCCAATTTAAATTTTTAAAAAAAATTTTTCAGCAAAATCGAAAAAACTTAGACTCGTTTAAAACACCCTAGAGAATGAAAATAAAAAAATTTTGAAATTCCACAGGCACACATTGGGTAGGCCGACGATTTGATTTTTAAGGATTTCAAGGAAAATTTTATTTGTTTTTTTTTGCACAAAATTGATCCATCTATTTTTATTAAGTACTAATTAATGCTATTCAGACTTCTATGAAACAAGCTTCAAGGACTATATCCTAAAACATTTTTTAAAATGGAACTACGCTAAAGGTCAAATGGCAATGTCAAAGTTTAATTTTTTGGAAATTTTAAATCATTTATTAAATTAATAACGAATTATCGTGAAGTATATTTTATATTTTGATGAAAGTTGACTAAACAATTTTCTGTTGTTGGTAATTAATATTTCAAAAGAAAAAAATTTAAATTAACCCTCTTATGCCCAGTACTTTTTTTAACGTTAATAGCGCAGTTGCATTCAAATATCTGCATATTAAAGCAAACAATTTGAATTTCAGATCACTGCTTTAGGTACTTAGAGTAATTTTTTTTTAAATGTTAACCTTATTTTTGTATATTTATCAATTATTTTTTTAGTGTTTTATTTTTTTTGTTTATATTTTTTTATTTTCAGTTTTTCTAAAATCTTTATGGATGAAGTTTCCTGATGATCTGGCCTAAGCAACCAGTGAAATGCGCATAGGAATAGCTTATCCCATCAACAATAAATTTCAGTGATTTTATCAAAAATAAAAAAATGGGAATTAAGCACGAATAACAAAATCATTTAAATTAAATTTTTTATTTTTAATAATTAGAATTGTGGTTATTTTGTTGAACTATTTATGGCTTTTAAACCAAATTTTTTTTTTTAATCACGGTTTTAAGTCGTACTAAGCTGTTTTCCGAGAGTAGGGTTTGTATGGGGCCCAGGGTATTTTTAGTCTTACAAAACTGTGACCTGCCAAATTTTTTTATGATAGCATGGTTAATTATGGTTTTAGGCGTACCTAACTGTTACCCGATTGTAGGGGTTATAAGGGGCTTAGGGTGAATTATGGACCGATATTTAGGAAATTTTACAGTGTGATTTCCAGTCGAATAAAACGAACTTTTGCAAAATTTTAAATCATTCCGTAACATTGTTCCACCATTTATGTTAGTTTTTGTGACAAAATTATAAATTGTTTAGGGTGGTGGTTCCAAATTTTTGATTCATAGCTCTGATCCCACTGCATCGATTTTGCTGGGTTTCAATCCCAAACAGCTTAGGCTAACTTCAAGCAATTTTACACCAAGTTTGTTCATTTCTTTTAAGTTTTTCGAAAGTGAGCGTGTTTTCAACAGACGGACAGACAGATGGACATTTAAAATTCTCAAGGAGCCAGAATATATATATATACACTATGGGGTCTGAGATGAATAATAAATAAGTTTCACACGGAATGACAAACTAAGTATACCCTCTTCACAACTAATAGTGGTGGAGGGTATAAAAATAGAGTGGTCGGTGTTCAAATATTTCGACTATATACATCTTATGTTAAAATATGCACAGGCAAGACAGTTAAGAACGCTTACTTCCTTTGGTTATCAACCGAACCTCTATGGGGAGAAAAAAGTATCAAACAGGGGAAATACGGGAAACTAAATTTTTCTTTCTTTTACTTTTCTGTGCTTCATGCGATAATTTTTAAATTTTCTATAATATAGAACTTAGAAACATAATATAGGTGAAGGTTACTGAGTAAATGAGAACCTATAAGATGAAAAATTTTGGTACTTTGTGTTTTCATCTGGTACTTTTTGAATTTATGTTAATATTCGACCTACAAAGATAAAAATAAACTTGCATGGTCCTGAGTGAATAAGAATGCATAAGAGGGAGCTTTTTGGTACTTTTTCTTTCTACATCTGGTTTTTTAATTCATTTTCTTTATTAGATTAGATTAGATAATATTAGACGTATAAACATAAAATTAAACATGCAATGTTTTGAGTGGATGACAATATATAAAGAAAACTTTTTGATACGTTTTTTGATTTTTCAATTGGTATTTTCTGATAATTTTTATATTGGACTTACAAAATTTAAATAAAATATGAACCGGAGGTTGGTCTCTCGTCAAATCGATCCACTAAGACGGAAACAATAAGTGCTCGAAACATTTTAATTCATATATACTTAGATGAAATATGTTTTCTTCATTTCTATTTAAAAAAATTTATGGTAGAATTTTGACCATTAGGCGAACACTAGTTTAATATAATTTTACCACATTGAATTTTTAGATTTTTAAATAAATAAAATAGAGTCAAAAATATTGCGATATTTTTCTCTATTTACAGGAGATACTATATCGTTTAATTTGTACGAAAAAGTGATTACATTTTTGGGACATATTCGAATCAGTTTTCACATTGGGTTTTTACAATGACCGTTTGAACATAATTTTGCTGTGATATTGACAAGTTTTAAGAAACATAAATGGTTTAAAGGTATTTTTGGGAGTGACGATATCTTTTATTCTAACGAAAATGTATCTTTTTTGTGTTTATGTAAAAATTTCTAGTGTCTAATTTTACTTAAATATTAATATTTTTAAGGGATTATTTCCTGAAAATGGGCCTCGTTCGGATGCTTATGCTAATTTTAAGTAAAGACCTAAATAATACGAATAACGTAATTAATGCCTTTCGAATGTTGCCTCATAATAATTTTGTAATTAAAAAGAGCTGTTAGAGTTTATTTCGAGAAACTTTTTCATGGGGTCTAGTTTAAAAAATATTAAAATGGTTTTGTTTGTTTATATTTATGGATTCATAACGCACGCACAACTTAGAAACAACCTCTGGAGAGAGGTAACACAAATGAAATTAACCAAATTCTAAAATATTTCCATTTAACGAATGCCTACAATAAAACTTAAATTTGTTTTATAAATACAAATTTGATATCTCTGACATTTCAGCATTATGTTCAAAAATACAACTCTGACATGTGAAATAGTTCACTTAATACAGAAGTACAAAAACTTACAAATGAATGTAGTTATCAGTTTTCCATTCTTATTTTTTTTTTGTTAAATATAAGGAACAAAATAAGCTTGGTACTTACCCTTTCCTCTTCCCTTATCATTTCTGCTATTCCTGGTTTTATTTCCAGATCATCAAGAGAAGATGAATGATGACCTGGTCCTGATGGCATAGGTGGACCTGATGATGAATGGGGTCTCATTCCCATTGTTGTAGCGGGCCCTAAATCCATTTGTGCTGCTGCAGCTGCCATTGCAGCAGCTTGAGCTGGACCCAAAGGAAAACGATGGGAGTCTCCACTTAATTGGGTACCCTCCAAACGGCTGCCGGACGCTGCATGTACTACACTGGCCGGCGAAGGTGTCAGCGGTCTACTTAAAATGCTGGACGGGAGCGTTGAAGTAACAGACGAGGCAGGTGATGAACGATGAGATTGATGTGGCTGGTGAGAATGATGGTGTGAGATCTGTAAATGAGGTGAAGGCGTCAACATTCCCGATGGAGTCCTCGCGGGAGGAAGTAGATTGGGTGTTGTTGTTGGAGATGGTGATGTTATATCCATGTGAACACTGGCCTCCAGTACGGATGTGTTTATGCCACTATTAAGACTTGAGGTGGGGCCGGAAGAACATGTTGTTACGGGTACAGGTGGTGTGAATAAAGTCACTTCTCTAGCTTTTTCACGCTCTCTTTCACCCGTTCTCTCACGCTCCCTTTCCTGTTCGGCTCTTTCGGCCGCTATTAAACTACTAAGAGGACTTTCGGGCGGATTGAATATTGCATCAGCGGACGGCCATCTGCGTTTTCTAACATTTCTTCCCAGAACATGTTGGTGCTGAAAGGGGGATAGTCTTAATTCTAAACTAGAGCTTTCGGAAGTTTTAACGGAACCACTTATATCCCAATCTAATTGCTCTATCCGACTTTTTTTCTCCGTTTCAGCTAAAGATGGCATATTTCTGTCCAGTTCTGAACGTTCATGATCGGAATCATGCGATTGGCTCGGAGGTCTATTCGTTGCTGGGGATGTCACTGTTTCATGTCTTTTGGGTGACTCTAATAGGGTTTGTGAGGAAGAGGCAAATAATTCCTTTTCGTTAAAGGGTTCCTGACGGGAACTTAAATGTGTGGAACTGTTTGAACCTGCTATATTGCCTACATCGGCTAGACCTCTAACCTTTAACATTTCTGCTATTCTCAGCAGAGGCCCAATCTGCTCCTGACTTACATTTATCTCCCCCTTGTACATAAAATCCACTATAGATTTAAGCTCAAACCAATTAACATCACGCATTATAACGATGGGATGTTGGCATGGTGTGGTGGAGAAGAGAGTCTGGAAGTAGGGTGAGCAAGCCGATAACACCATTTTATGAGCCTTTATAGAGCGACCATCACAGGCTAAGGTAACATCAACAAATGACTCATTTTGCAACAGCTGATCGAAGACACTGGTAAGATTGCTCTGATAGTTATTCCAGCGCAAACAAAATTGTTGCGGCGCAGTTGCAGACGTTGATCCACACGACGATCTATCCGACTGTGGTGAGTAAGGAGGCACTCCGCAGATGGGGGTTGAGGGACAAGTATCAGAGTGTGCTGTAGGTGATTTGAGGGATCTTTCGTGTAAAGGACTACGTAATCCTGTTAGGCTTTCTTCTCTTCTGTCTGGACTATTCTTTTTTATGCTGGATGTAGGACTGGAACCAAAAGAAGCCAAAATCCTGGGCAATACTGAAGAAGGCCTGGAAGATGGTTTAGGGGAGCAAGGTTGTGCTGAGTCTGGACCCTCCCGAAATGCCGTTTCAGGTTCTCCACTTAACTCCGTTAAACCAGCCTGCCCCTGAGAGCTTGCAACACGTTGTGGGGGACTATTTAAATCCATTGTTTTAAATCCACGAAGTTATATTAAACTATTTTCGATAATAAAGTTGCATTAACTAATTTATTTAATTTAACTTTTCATTCCCACTTGGGATACATCACGAACTACATCATAAATAGGTACGATTTGTTAAAGTATCTCAATTAATACGCACACTAACTACAATTTGACTCGTACTCTTTTCTTTGCAACCGGAAATAGAGAAGTGTATTTTTGTTTTGTATCACGCGCGAATTTGTCAAAAACAAAAATTAGCGAAACGAGATGTTAATGAACACGCAAAATTTGCGCTCTTTATTTTTATCTTATACTGCCGTTTTTCTGCTGCCAACGTATAACAAGTCGCAACATTGTTTATTGTTTTTTTTTGTTTTAAATCATTTTGCTCTTTGTTGTTGTAGTTGTATTGATGTGGCATGTGGCTGGTACGTAGATCAACGAATCGATAATATATTTCTTCTTTGTTTTTTTTTTCATTTGTAGGTGTATGAGTGAGCACGAGTACGAACTGTGGTTATAGTAGAAGTAGTGGTAGTAGTAGTCGAGTACCCGATACTAATCTCCCTTGCAACGATTATTATTTTATTGTGAATTACACACTCACTCACATACTCGCTCACGTACCTACTCACCCGCTCACGCTCTTTTATAATTGCAATCCTTAACTACTACAATGACAAAGGCAACAACACAAACAACAACATCACCAGCAATAAAACATTTAAAGTGTGGCAAGAACATTGCGAAAACATACGACATTAAACCAAACCCATCCAAATGTGTATGAATTCTAGTGATTCTGGGGAAAAACAATCTCGAATCTTTTTCGTCGTCGTTTAATGTTGTATGTCTATAGAAAAATTGTATGTTAACGTAAAAAGTCTTCTCAGCACGACCGTCTGATTTAGACTGAAATTGTTTCGCACATTTTAATACGGAAAACTCAAAACAAACTTAAAATTGTTGTATTGTTGTGTACGGATGGATGGAGGAAAAGCTGAAGCACATACAACCAACAGAAACAGAAAAGAAAACGAAAACAACAGCAACAGCAAAAAACAACTACATTAACAACAACAACAAGAGCAAAAAGCACCATTGCATGGTGATGACTCAAACGAAAACGACGACTAGACCGACATCGAGAAGGCGCACTTTGCTAAGCAATTTTAGTTTTCAATTCTACTTTTTATACAACAACTCCTCGAAATTCTTCTGCTACTTTTACTGCTCTTGAATACATGGATTTTGCAGAAAATTTTCTTTTTTGATTGCACGGCTTTTTTTTTTTGTTTTACTGAACACTCTCACCGCACTCTTCGAGGACCCAAGACCATGTGTAAGTCTGAAAATTCAACAACAATAACTTTTTTAAGGCGGCAACAGCAAACGTTTGTTGCTGTTGTATTTCTAAGTTTTTTGGTAACTATTGTTTTTGTTGCTATAGAGGATGATGACGATGATTATGATGTCGTTGTAATTGTGTTTGTTTGAATTTGACGCGAATGCGTCGTTAACGACGTTGCAATAGGCGTCTAAATCTAAAATCTACCAACAAGAATTAGAAAAACTACTTCCTTACGTACAACAACTTGCCAACACACTGGCAAATACAAAGTAAATGCCTTAATGGCGAAAGTATTGAACTTCGCGTAGTTGTAGTAGTAGTTGAAGGTATGATTGTGGTGGCACCACTGCTCCTAGTGAGACGAGATGTTTTTTTTTTTTGTTGCACACAACACGCCAACAGGAAAATATTGCAACGTCTACGTAAACGACAGAGAACTTTAAACCAAAACACAAAAAAGTTGGCGCAAAGAACTGAAGCACCTACGAACACACCAAACTCACACACACACACATACATATTAATTCTTACTAGGCGCTGTGTTATATTTACACATATGAAAATATCTCATATACGCTACGCACACATACGCGCAGTTCAAGTCATGCAACGATTGCATTTCTCAAAAAAAAATTCTCGTTGTCGTCGTCACCGTCGTCATCGTTGTAGGCCCAAGAAACGTTGCAAGCAGCACCAACAACAACAAATCGCCATATGTGCTGTCAATACAAAGAGCATTTTTACGCGCTCACCAACAAACAACCAACCAGTCCGTCAGCCAGCCAACCAACAGATTTCTTTTGTTTCGAAGTCAAAATCAAAAACGTAAAGTTTGCGGCGCGTTTATTTTCCATGTTAAGGAATTTTTCGCATATTGCTTGAAGCCGGCAAAAACGTTTGCTGCTGTCAGCCTTTTTCGCTCATTTAATGCACTTTGCTGCTACGCCGCATACTTTTTTTTTGCCATTTCGCTCAAGTTTCGTTAAACAAGTGGTAGCGGCGAAGACGACGACGACTACAACGATGAACATCGTTGACAAGCTGGCAGTAAAATCGCAAACACACAATAAAAATCGCTCTTTTTCTTGCATTCTTCCTAACATTTACTCACCGTGTTTTCCAAGCACATCAAAAGTTTATGGTGAGATGACTTGAGTTCGTTCCATATGTGTTCTCTTTTGTTTTTTTTTTTGTGATGTGTATTTAACTGCTCGTAGTCTTTTGGCCAAAGTCATATAATAACAATAATTTCATTTTCACTCGTGACCCATCAGCGTTAACGTTAATGTCGGGTTCGGCTTCGATGTGACGTTTTAAGATGCATGCGTTTGTTGTTTATGAAAAAGAGTGAGAGTGTCTGGAGCAATGCGATTTAGACAAAAATCATAGAAATTATGAGAGTACTTACTGCTGTTGCACTATTATTGCAACCTCTTTGTGTCCAAAAAGGGGGTATACGAGGGCTTGCAATTGCTGCATTAGCACAACGATTTAAAAAAAGACAACTAAAATGGTTAAAGGAGGGAAGGGTGAAAGGTAAAGAGATAATTTGTGAAGTTTCAGGTAAAAGTGGGGTAGGCAAATGACAGCGATTTTTTTTTAAATAATTAAAACGAATATTTCGTTAAATATCTTAATTAAATAATTTGTTTTAATAAACAGTTTTTATTAAAAAGAATAAAATAAAATTATTGATCAATTAACTTAAATATATTGCTTTATTGAATAAGTTTAATTAATATTAGTATTTTTGTTTGTAATAGAATTAATTGCTATTTTTTGTTAGTAATTAACTGCTGAATCAATTTTTTATTGCTCATACTCCATATTTAGTTATTTGACCTCCAGTGTTGCCGCTTAGTTAAACTGTTAAAGAAAATTTTGTTTTTATTTCATTACTTGAAGTGTTTGTTTTACAGTGCATTAACTTAAACTGTCAAATATAATAAAATAAAATCAAAAATATGTTCTGTTATAAATAAATAAAAACCTTAACCTCCGATTAATCGAATAACTTTTCGCAAAATTATAATCTTAAAAATAATAACTCTCTACTAAATATGGGCAATCAGAATTATTGTCCAGATAGTTTAATAGTTTAATGACCGTTTTCTCATTATACGATCATCTTTTTTCCCAACGAAAAACTGCACATAGAAGAAATTTGGTTTTCTCAATGTCTCATTTGCTTCTATTCTGTCGCAAAGCTAACCAGCTGTCATCCGCAATTATTTATTTTACTTATATTTGCCGAACAGAGAAATTTAATCAGCTAACTTTTACATGTATGGAGGCGTTGCCAACTGAAAACAATGTTTTTGTCGGTACACTGAGAAACCAAAATCGTTAACGGACAGTTTATCGGTCTAACGGCCATTTTCACCAAATTCGGTTATAATTAACTATCGGTTATAGCTGTCAAAACATATTGGTAACCGGAACTTTAATTCAAAGTTAGTTTTAACCGAACTTGGTGAAAATGGCCGTAATAGATTTATGTTGACATAAAGTAACAGACAGTTTCTCGATACATTGAGAAAATGGCCATATGTCTTATACAAAATTATTCGAGTATTTATTTTACGTTAAATAATTTTTTTAACTGTTTATTGAAGAAAATATATTGCAATATATAATTGGATAATTGTACTGTCAATGAGGATTGTCATTCAAAATTTATTCTCTACATAAAATTAAGTTCGATTAGTATTGAGTCTTTAAAATGAAATTATATAAAAGACAAATTCTTGAAAAAATAAAAAATTAAGTATTTTTCAAGAGGGCAACACTTCTTAAATGCAATAATTCCAAAAATTATTAATTTCTATTTGCTCTCATATTTATTCAAACTTCAATTCTCATTCTTAACTTGAAATTTCTTTAGCAATTTTTTCTCTCACTTTCAACACTTTAGTTGCTTCTCAGCAGAAGTATCTGTGTGGCTGTGTGGATTTGTGTGTGTGTGTTTTAAACTAAACCAAAACAAAGTGAGACAAAATGGAATAAAACCTTGTAGTCAAGGCGAATTTGACTTGCTTGTAGTATAAATATGAATTCGCCGCATACATAAAGGCGAGTGTATCTCAACAAAAGTTTTGTTTAAGCAAAGTGTTCTCTCTTATTTTGATTAAAAAAAAAAACAATAGACAACACGACGATTTTTTTTTTTTTGTAAAAGATTTCTTTTTCTCTTAAGTTTTTCTGTGTAACAGTTAGAAAAGCAATAGCAACACGAAAGAAAGAAAATATTTCCTTTTCCTTTTAGTTTTTCTGTGTTTTTTTGTTAATATTTTTTTCATTCATTTTCCTTTCAAGTTTTAACTACTGGTTACATACTTCAATGACACAACATGCGTGGGTGTCCCTAAGCACATACACATACACGCACACAAACGCACACTATTACATATGCAAATGTGTGTAGGCACGTAGAATAACGCTTAATGACAGGCTGTTGTTGTTTTCTTCTTTAATTCAACGCCTTCAACTAAGTCCGGCCCCTACTGCTTTTGAACCCACTACATACTATGCACGTAATGCAGATATACTCTATACCCATTGTATGAAACATCCGTAACAGGTTCTTGCGTTTTAAAAAGTTTGCATGTCAATCAGTCAAGCAAACAGCCAGCCAGCCATCCAGCGAAAAAACCTAACAACTAGCCTTTAAAAGTACATACTTGCAAGTGGGTAAGAGTGAAGGTGTGTGCGGCTAAAACTTGCACTCACACACACACACACACACACACACAAGTAATTAATCAGAACTCTTGCAAATGTGTAGTTTTATTTATTTTTTTTATAACGTTGGTGTAGTTTCTTAGTGATTGCTTATTGTTTCTCAGAGTTTCTCATACTCTTTAATACGGTAGTTTTTTGTGCTCTTGATTTTTTTTTTAAACACACATGTGTACGGCCCCCCAAACAAAATCCAACACACATACACACACTAATACTAATATTAGTTTGCTCTTACACTAACTGGAATACACTCTAACGTATGTATAATATATTAAACATACGTTCACACAAATATTAATATACATACGTATACAAAATAAGTAAAAAAATGTACACATATTCTATATATAATATATTCCCTATTACATACAACACGTTAGTTGGTAGGTATGTTTATTTGATGGACACACACGCACACAGAGATGAGTATATTATAGAAATAATATATTTTATTCTATTAAAATGTAAAATATAAAAAGAGTAAGTGAGAACGAACGATGGCTTCTGAGGATGATGATGTTGTATAAAAAAGTTCTATTTATACTGGCTGGAATAAAATGTTTTATTTTATTCGTCTGTTTTGTTGTTGGCTTTTTGTGTGTGTTTTATGGTAGTACAATAGTACAATACAGTGTCTTTTATAAGTTTGTAAAGAATAGAAATTTAAAAAAAATATTCTTCAAACTTTTTTTATTTAGTTCAACATTTTTTATTTTTCGAATTTATTCTATGAGCTAAATTTCAGTTATGTATTTTATAAAGCTTTTTTTTAATAGTCATATTCCTTAAATTTTTCAGAAATGAAAAATAAAAAATGTTGAATATAATATAAAAAAGTAACCTTCGGAAGGAAATAATTCCCAGATTCTATTTGTTAAAATTGTTGAGTTAAATACATTCAATTTATAAAGTATCACTATCCAGTGTGACACAAAGAATGCTGACGAAGGCCGTAGCGGGCCAGAAAATGCATTACATTCTGCTGGTAGTGTATAAAGTCATTTCTGAAAAATTGAAGGAATATGACTATTACAAAAAAGCTTTATAAAATACATAACTGAAATTTAGCTCATAGAATAAATTCGAAAAATAAAAAATGTTGAATATAATATAAAAAAGTAACCTTCGGAAGGAAATAATTCCCAGTTTCTATTATTTTATTTAGTATAAGTTTTGATCGCATTTATCAGACACATTTAACAAGGTATGTGCATTAGGGAGAGCATGGCTGATTTATAATTTCAAATAGTCAAAAATGGTATTTATTTCGAATGTAAGAGTTGCGTTGCCAGACGGCCTGAAATGGCCTGGATTGTCAAGTTTTTTAAGTTTTGCTCAGAAACCAGTTCAAACACAATTTGTCCAGTTAAGAAAACAATTATTTTATTTAAAAAAAAAATTTATTTAGTGTATACAAATTCTACTACACTCACAATATTATTACAGCAACGGACTGTAGTTTATTTAAGAAGTATTCCGTCCAGTAATTTTTAAATAAATAAACATTTAAAAGTCCAAGCATATTTTTTTAACTGATTCAAAAAATTTTTTCAGTTGCAGTTAATATTGTCCGTTGATTAAGTTAGTTTCTTCTCTATGTAAAATTAAATGAAAAGGTAATTTAAAGCAATTTCCGTAAAAACAAATGAATATTCAGTTATTTTATATAAATTAACTACAAAAAAATCAATTTTTAATTATCTCACCCATTTTCGATTTGTTGAAATTATTCAGTGAAATACATAAAAATTTTAAAGTAAAATAATTGCGAAACCATATCGGGCATGCTGCTGGTGTCTAATAATTGAGAGTTCTTCTGTAAAAAACGAGGTTAGTACAAAAAAAGTAAAACAAACGTGTGTAACAGGGTAAGTAAATAATAATATTATTTCGCTTTCATTAGAAGAACATGCAGACAGGTGACAGGTCTGGTATTTTTTTTTTAGAAATTTGACTCTTTTTGGGAGTAAACGCAAATTACTGAATTTAATAAAATAACTGAATATTCCTTTGTTTTTAAGCAATATTCAGTTAATTTTTTGATAGTTATCTATCTTCTATATATATAAAATTGTAACGTTACTGACTGATTCGTCATCGCACAGCCTAAACGCCTGAAGCTAAAAACTTGAAATTTGGACCAGAGATTGGTAACTCTCCAAATCGATCCACTAACACGGGATTTTTGGAAATTCTTATGTTTAGAAAGTAAAAACGGGTAAAAACGCGAAAATTCGGTAACCGGTAATTCGGTAATTCGGTAAAAAAAAATGTTATACTTATCGTTGTTCTTTAGAAAAATAAGCGGACAGGTGTCTGGAACTTTTTTGGATTTCCAAAAAAGTAAATACGGAAAATTTGATGTTTTGTCTTTAGCTTTTTGGTTTTACAACTGGTATTTTTTTTTTAATAAACTTTGGCATACAAATATTTCCACGATTGAAAAGTAGACGCTAACGAAGTAGCGGGTTAAATGCCAGTTTTATATAAAATAACTGAATATTCCTTTGTTTTTATAGAATATTCAGTTAATTTGTTGATAGTTAATTTATATAAAATAACTAAAAATTGATTTGTTTTCACGGAACATGAAGTTAAATTTATGACAGTAAGAGTTAAATGAACTTTTTGTTAAAAATAAATGAGAGGTAAGTAAACCGGTTTTAACTGAATTTTCCTTAATTTTATATAACAATTTCAGTTAATTTTGCGTACAAAAAGGTAAATTGATTTTTGGTTTTTCCATACCAATAAGGCTATTTATAAAGGTACTTTAAGTATTTCAAATAATCTACACTTACTAAAAAGGCACATAATGTCTTTCCGAAAGTTAATTAATCACCGCACAGTCTAAAACTTGAAATTTGAACCGGAGGTTGGTATCTCCTCAAATCGATCCACTTATTCTGAAATTCGAATGTATAGGGGATAAGCAAAGGGTAAAAACGGGTAAATTATATCTCTAAAAAGAGATACAAAAAAAATTTAGTACAAATACCAACTTGGTACTTTTTCGAAATTCGGACGTTTAAGGGTTGATAGTCGTAACTATTTATGGTACTTTTATTACAAACCATTTTTCTGCATACATTGACATATACAAACCAAATTATGGGCTCCCACTACAATATTAAAATTTTTGATACTTCAAATAATGAGAACAAAAAGTACCAAAAAAGAGAAATGCGGGAAATTTCATTTCTTTCTTTAGCTTTTCAGTTCTATAACTGGTACTTTTATTAATTATCGTTAATATCGGACTAAGAAACATAAAATTCAACATGTCCTAAGGGAATAAGAATCTAAAAGAGGGAACTTTTTGTTAGTATTTTGTTCTTTAACTGGTACCCTTTGAATTTCTATTTGAATATGACTTGGAAACATAAAATTAAACACGCAAGGTGAATGAGAATCTGTTATTTTTATTTTCGTTCTTTAAATTGTACTTTTTTTAATTTTTGTTAGCATTGGACCTATGAATATAACATGAAACATACAAGGTCCTGAGTGAATGAGAATCTGTAAGTATTTGACCAAGAAACCTAAAGTTAAACACGCAAGGTTCTAAGGGCCATTATTACAACTTGCCAATAGTAAAAATTCGGATTTTGTTGGACCGTTAAATAGCTATGCATTATTACAACTTCCATTTTTTATTGCTGTTATTTTCAATAATAATAATAATATTTAATAGATGAAAACATAATAAATGAAGGTTTTATAATGCAAAGCTATTTATCGGTCCGACAAAATCCGACTTTTAACTATTGGCAAGTTGTAATAATGGCCCTAAGTGATTGAAAATATGTGAGAGAGCTGTTGGGTTCTTTTATATCTTTAACTGGTACTTTTTGAATTTCCGTTATTATTGGATGTAGAAACATAAAATCAAACATGCAAGGTCCTGAGTAAATGAGTACTTTTGGTACTTTTTCGTTCTGTGACTTGAACTTTTTTTTTAAATTCTTTAATATTGAACGCACGAACATAAAATTAAACACGCAAGGTCCTGAGTGAATCTGTTATAAAATCTTAATCACTATACTCAAATTTTCATAATGTTATCATTATGAAATTACAGTAGTCTTCTTGTAATACTAGATCTAAAAACTTATGAGAGACACTGTACAAACAAACTTCTATAGGTATGTACATATGTATAATACATACATTTTATTTTATTTTATTTAATTTTTTTTTTGTATATAAAATACTATGCGTTTGGTTTTACACATTTAGTTTTGCAAATTTATACTATAAAATAAAAACACGAAATGTAGAATGTGGTAAAAAAGAGAGAAACAGAAAATCACAACAAAACCTACACATAGAACTCACACTTAGATATTATTGTACACATACAAACACATTCTGGCTTATATAACTGTATATTGTTGTATATAATAGATGAACACAACAAAAAATTATTCGTTTGGCTATTGGTATTTAAAATTTTCCTTTTGTTATATTTTATACATTAACTATAAAATTCATTGTGACAAATAAAATTTATTCAAATGAATACATGATACAAACATACAAAAATATATATTGTTCGTGTGTGTGTGTGTTTGTGTGTACTTGTGTTGGGGATAGTTATCATATGTATGTTAACTGATGGATTTTGTATGCCATTTGAAGAGTTGGCGCAGAAGGATAATTAATATAAATTCACATGCCAAATATTTATTAGCAACATTTTATTTGTTCAATGGAAAATCCCGTATTGCAAAAGTGTGCTTGTTTGTATTGATAGATATGCAAGTTTGGGTGTAAAATATTCTTTAACTAAAACCTACAAACTTGAGCACATACTAACGGCATATAAACATATTTATAAGTTCATAAAAATCATATAAAATATTTAGTTATACACATAATTTCAAACAAACAAATATCAGATGTTTGATTTTTCGAGACGGATAATTTTAATTTAGCAATACTGTCTTCTAAGAAAGTTCTCGGTTGTTTTCAGGTAAGTTTGGGTTTTCAATTCAAACTAAAAAGACTCACGATCACCATTCACTTTGAACATTTTGTGCATGGGCCAAAGAAAATAAAGCTATTGACGCTATACAGCGTTATAGAGACATGCTAACTTTTTCTTGAAACTATAGTATTCATGGATAAAAGGTTTTGAAATTTATAAACAATGCGCAACACTGAATGACAGAAGTATAAAGAAAAATAGACGTTTTTGTTCCTTTCGATGATCTAAAAATCCTATGCTTTAAACACTGGGTGCCAGTAGAACGAAGAACTTTTTTTTTCTAAATGGTTGGTACTATAATGCTACTTTATGCTATAATGCTATAAAATAGACGTTGTTGTTTTTGTTCATGAACTAAGACATCTAATTTTTAAACTACACTCATAGAAAAATGCATCTTCATATAGATGATGCCCTAACATCAGAATTGTGACATCAATGTTATAACAAATGGCATTGAAAAGGCTAAAAGTGACATCAATTCAATGAAGATCGTCATTATAAAATTTTGTCATATTTTATGCGCCATTGCCATGACTATACTAACATCAATTCGATGCCACATTTTGTGTGTTATTAACAGCATTATCATGTTTGAAAAGAAAAATAAGAAGAAAAAATTCCCATATTCTTTATATTTAAATTATTTCTTTTCAATGTAGAATAATAACGAAAACCATATTGGGCTTGCTGCTGATGTCTTATAATTGACAGTTCTGCTGTAAACAAAGTGAAACAAACAATTGTATCAGGTAAGTAAATAATAGGTGTGTTCCACAAGATCTCGGGCAAGTTCGGACTAATGAGAGTAAAATGAAAATTACTCCAAAATTGCTGGAACGCAAAAAACCATTTTTGAACATCTTCAAATACTAATGCTGCTTACTTTTCAAATTAAGATCAATTTAAGTGATTTAAGACGCTTAAAAGTCATAACATTATAAAACTAAAACATTTGCATCATTGTAATTTTGTATATTTTGTTTTTTTTTTATATTAAAGATTAAGGGAAATATGTATGCAATAACGTTTTAACCACTTTCATTTTTCACAAAAACCTTACATTTTGCTTTTTAATATGTTTTTTAATTAAAACTAAACTTTTCCTTTTACTTGTAAATTTCCTGAATTATTTATCAGTTTCATATGTAAACAAAAACAGCTGATTGTTTTTTCCTGTCCGAACTTACCCAAAGAAAAAGTTCGTGCAAATTTGTACAGGAAATGAAAAAAATTACTCTCTCAATTACTCTCTTTATTGCACAAAAATTGTTATGTGGAACGCTTTTGGGTAACTTTGTGCAAGTTCGGACTGTTTTGTTATGCATGTGGAACAGAGCTAACAATATTCATATGAGTTTTTAAAATTTAGAATAAAATTTCTAATGACTATACCTTGTACTTATTTCAAAACAAGTTTTTATTTTAACTGGGCGTATTTTAATTGTTAAAAGTTCTAACTGAAACTTTTTCGTTGTCGTGAAAAAGTTTGAAAATGTTTGGATTGGAACAGAACAACAGAATATAAAAAACATTTTAATACTTTAACAACGATTTTTGTATTAGAATATCTCCCGATTTCATATTAATTCTTAATATAAGCTCGACTGTCATTCAAAACAATTGTTGTCTTTCATAAAAGGACTTTTTGCCTAAATTTAAAATGATGCGAGCAGCGGAATCGTATTAATCATGATTTGACTACAATTTCAAGTATTTAAGGACAAGAGAAGAGGTAAGCGACCTCAGCTGGGATAGAATATCTGACAAATTAAATAATCGTTCATATCGTAAATCTTATATGTTTTCTACATTGGTTTTAAGGAAAAAAAAGTTTAAACAAACACAGAGACTAGTTAATGCCATTTGAAAAAAATATTGTACTCCTCGTTGATGTTTTTCAGGCTTTTGATAAAGTGTGGCAGAAGGCTAAATACATAAACTGAATCTAAACTTATCCATAAATACTTACAAGCTTGTTAACAATTTCTTATTAAAATAGTTAATTTTTTTTAAGTTCTGCTCAACCGATCAATGCTGGAGTCCCACTGAGAACCCTCTATTCTATCTGATGTGAAAACAGATTTCCAGGAGTACCTTCCGTGTCCGTGTCATGGTTGATCTTAAAATCTATGTCACATAAAACTTTTGTTTCGCGTCGCGTAAGAGATTCGCTTTGACATTTTTTAACGCTGAGCAAAGCGAAAAGTTAGGCAACTCTAATCTTTTTGCATGCTTTGACAATCTGTTAGCTTAATTTTTCTTATTTATTTTTTTGTAACAAAAAATGCGTTAAAGTTTTGTCAAAGTTTTTGTTGTGTCATACACCTTTTGCTTTACAGCTTTCTGTATAAATAAGAAACGTCACGTAAAGCGAAGAAGATGTATATGACACGACCTTTACTCCTGGACGACAAAATATCTATTTACGAACCGCCTTCGTATGTGACAAGAACGATCACATACAGTCAGCTATTGGAGTGTAGAATAAGACAACATTATCCACTCGATACTTGTATAGCAGCTGGTGCTATCTATACTCCGCTGCTTTTAGAAAATGCCAGCAGCTTCTGTTGAGTAGCAACACCACCTTGGGATAATTCTCCTTCAGTCCGAACTCTCCAACAAGTGGTAAAAAATCAGATATTTTGCGGGATTTTTAGGAATACCCCTTCCCACAACTTTTTGTTTAAACTACAAGTATCACAAAAACCAATAGGTAGTCCGTTCCGTGTCACCGAGGGCTACTGACTCCCGTAGTAAGAGATAGGTTATCTGGTTAGCCGCGATCTCAAGAATGCTTATGATCTCAAGAAATCATTCAATTTTGGATTTTAGTCGAATCACAGTTGTAAGCGACACCTGTTTTCTACCAGAAGAGGTAACTGCACTACACTTCCCAAGGAGACTATTATTTCTGATGTATGCTTCAGATATGCCAAACAAAAACTACATCCCACAGCAACCTTTGCTGATGATACAGGACCAATTGGAAATATGGTTTAAACAATGCGAAATAAAGGTCAACGAGCAAAAAATTGTACATACAGAATCAAGCCCCCCAAGGATCATGTGTAGAGAATGAAGAAAATCCAAAGGCTCCAAAACAAAATTCTCTCAATCATCACATCAGCTTCCTGTCATGTAAAAAAATTTAAATATTCCCAAAACGCTCAATGTGCCACCAGCAAAAACTATAATCACAAAGTATTCAATAAAATAATTATAAAAGGTCCACTTGGTCGAAATAATTTTAATGATGGTGGCCAGACTTGGTAAACGAGACAAGATACAGCAGGACTTATCCAGTCAGAAGAGCGCTAAACGCTTATGCAAACGGTTCATTCATATGTATTTGTATATACAAACGCATCAAAAACAATGTTCCCTAAATATTCCGGAAATAAAAAACCATACGATGCTGGAAATCGGAAAATTCTGGTAAAATATTTGCATGAGGCTCTTCTTTTTACATTAGAAGATCAAGTTGTTTGTTTAAAATGAAATGACACAAAGCCTCGCCAAAAATGTATCTAATAGTTCTTTTCAGAACCCAGCATCTATAACATTTCATTAAAAATCTATTCGCTAAACAACTTTAAAACTATTTCATTAAACACAATCCACATTCCCCACCTACACAATTGAAAACGCAAACATGTTTAGATTTGAATGAACATGATAATGAAATTTTAAAGTGCACGAAGGTGACCAAACGTAGTTTAACTGTTATTGAAGCAATCACATGTGTCAGTACAAAACGAGGAGAAAGGAGTGAAGTTTACGTTAGAAATATCCTTCAACAAATATTTTTCGTCTGCATTGTTTTGTTTTGTCTTTCTTTTTTTTATCCCTCTCCAAAGATGGATGCAAACAGGCATCAAATAGATGCTGCATTAGAAGAAGAAATGCCAAATAAAGCATTGCATTGGTTGGCTGAACAACTCTTTTTCCTTTTGTTTTTGCTTTTGTTGGGTTTTTTATGTTCTTCCTGTATTCATATTTGGTCGTTGCATTTATTTTGCTTATAGTGGCACAAAGATTGTTGCAGTTACTCTGCTGCATCGAGAGTTGGGTGAGTTTTAGTTCTTGGTAGGGTTTTTTGCAATTGAAGAAAAAAGTTCGGATCAGGGGAATGTTTTAAGGCGGTTTATTGGATAAGAAGGAAAAGAAGAAGTTTTAAAATGATGTAGCAGGTCCCTAAAGGATCAAATAGATCTTTATAGGATTTCTGAGTTTAAAGTTTTTCTGAGAACAAAATAAAAAATAAATCCTCTGTTCTAAGACTTTTTCAAAGACTGCAGTCAAAGTAGAAAAACCAATTCTTCGTTTGTCATTGGCCAAAAAAAAAAAACTGTTACACAAATTTTGGTTTTTTGTTTGACAGTTTTTGGTTCAGACTGCAGTTTTTTAAGCCCTGGTTAAAAGTCTCGTGAATTCCGGAATCATATAAAAACATGTCTATCCAGAAAAGAATTTCTTAGAAAATTGTCAGTGAAATCCTACTCTTGACAATGCAAAAACCTTAAATGAAATGAGTCAACGATAAGGGCAACATCGTTGATTTTCGTGGAGGAATTGAAAAATCTCCTTCTTTCTGTCACCCAAAAAGCCTGCAAAGTGCCTTGCACAACTACGCGCAAATCATAACAACATGTGTTTACGTGGATGTTTGCATGCAACTGGATGTCAATTCATATACATATTTACATACATACATACATACATATACTTATACACAGAAACATTCATTGTGCCTCGTATTTACGTGTATGTTGTTGTGTTTGTGTTAGGCAGCCAGCATTTGAGATGTTAACGATTGTTACTGCTCTTCCAATTGTGCCGTCTAACGCCATTCTAACAAGCACTTGGCCAGGACATTTGGAAGCGGTGTGAGTTCCTTTGAAAGGGTCAGTATCAGTTCTGTTCCCATAACTAGAGGAGGCTTATGTCTCGCAATAACTTAGTTGGAGCTTAATTTCTTTTTTCGTTGCTGTCAAGTTTAACGTTCTATGAACGAATGATGGACAATAGATTTCAATGGCGTATCAAATGGTATTTGCTCGATACCAAGATGAAAGGTGTGGGATTATTGAATTTATAATTATCGTCAGTACAAATGTTTCGTAGTTGCATTTCAATATGCTTGGCCAAAGCAAAGGAATCATTAAATGTGTTTACCATGAACATATTGCTGAAAAGAAATTTCTAAAAGTAAATTACAGATTTCTTTTTTCCCTCTTCACAAACGATACATTCTTCACATTTGGTTTGTAGGCATGAACAAATCCTGCTTACTTCCCCAAAATTTTTTTAGGAAATGCCCCTGAGTTTTGGCTGCTAGGAGTACGAAGATCCCATTAATAATCTCAATCGATTCTCAATTTTGTGCCCGTATTGTGCAAAATTCTTATGAAATATGAAAAGTATTGGCCATCGGTAACAGCGACCCATTCAGGTTAATTTTTTAAAGGTTAGAAGGAATCAAACAAATGTCTGGTAGCCAGTGACACCGTTCTGCATCAAAATTTCTCAACCACTATTTTTTAATTATTAAAAAACAAAAAATTCAATCAAATTACCAAAATTTTGCTTATATTAGCACATAGGTTTCGTGGCATTTAATGTTTAGAAATAATTTCTGGCAAATAGCCTCCGCGCCTGCGCTTTATGAACGCCATTCCATCTGTTAAATTTCGCACCGATTTTTCGAGCATACCTGGTCTTATTTCGTGAAAAGTGCGTAGAATGTTGGCTTCTAAAGGAACAATCTTTGCTGGTTTATCAGCATAGACCAGAGATTTGAGGGACCCCCATAAACAGTAGTGCAAAGTTGTCATATCACACGAACAAGTTTCACACAGTTTCTCTTCTTGAGATAATTCGGTCACCAAACGTTAGCCTCAACAAAGTGATGATTGACGCGCTGTATAGCTTGTTGCGCTCTCTTTTTGGAATTATATTCTCTCCAAGTGATTAGATCAAAAATATCCCGAATCATTTGCCTTTAGCGTTCGGTATTCACGGCGATGTTAACATCGGTTTCGGACTTAAAAAGAATCGGGCCGATGACGCATTGTAGTCATGGCTGGGCAGTACTTGAAATACGAATTTAAAATAAAAATACCTATTTTGTATTTGTATTTTAAATACATGCCCAGCAAGTATTTTGTATTTTAAATACATACAAAAAATGGGAGTATTTTGTATTTTAAATACATAAAAAAATGGGAGTATTTTGTATTTTAAAAACATAGTTAACAAAATATATTTTGTCAGTTTATTGATGGTTGGGTTATTTTCATTTTGGTCTACCAAAAACTAGAATCGCTAAAACACGTAACTCTCAGAATATAGAAATATCGTAGATAGGAATGATGGTGAATCTAGGACATAAAATTTGGAGTTGGAATTTGTCAGTTTCATCAGTGACAAGAGCAAAGACATTATAACTCTTGACAGCTATCCAAACATAAAAAGAGAATTCATAGAACTTAAAACAAGTTTGCGCTCATCAGGACCTGTAGAAAGATTATTTTCTTCAGCAGGTTTCATTTATTCTCCAACAAGAAACTGTGTGTCTGATGCTTCATTCAAAAATCTGATATTTATGAAAGGAAACAATTGTTTTTTAATTAGTTTTAGTTATCTAATGTATTTTCTGGTTCAAATAAAAATGGTGTATTTCGTATTTCAAATACATACTTGTGCATAACATGGAAGTAGGCTAGCGAGTAGTGAGCTGGTCTATCAGCCCCGGGGTTGCGGGTTCGATTCCCGCCAGAGACTCTGGTTTCTTTCCTGAAGACAAGCGTACAGCTTCGCGGAGATTAGCTTAGGGAATTAAGAATAAGAAATAAATTAAAAATTAAAATTAAGTATTTTGTATTTGAAATACATACAGATGTGTAAGTATTTTGTATTTTAAATACATAACCTGAAAGTATTTTGTATTTTAAATACATGACCAGCAAGTATTTTGAATTTTAAACACCGCAAACCATGTATTTTGCCCAACACTGAGTGTAGTCATGTAAACTGCATCAAAGGGTTATTTTTCGGGATGAAATGGAGTCTCATAAGGGCTGTGCTCTCTCCAAAAATGACAATTAAACGAAACCTTGTTAACTGATTTTTTGAATCCCAAGAAAAACGTTGACAATGCTGCTCGTTTACATACCCGTTAATGCATGTTCATACGACGATATTAACCACTCGTTTCGCTCTCTGAAACTATAATGCCAAACGTGATTTTCGTACGATTCATTCTTGTTTAATTTTTTAATTTTTTTTTTTGTGTTGTTTGTTTGATTTTATTTAAAACACATTAAAATGTATCGCACTATGCGCCCACGATAAAAATCTGGTTAAACTTCCAGTTGAATCTCAGCCCATGCACCGAACACACAACGCAATTAAGGATCCGCTAGCTTTCATCCAAGATCTTTCCTTAAAGTTAAAAAAATTACTAACAACGGGGCCGG
Organism: Pollenia labialis; assembly: GCA_949318255.1. Lineage (NCBI taxonomy): Eukaryota > Metazoa > Arthropoda > Insecta > Diptera > Polleniidae > Pollenia > Pollenia labialis. Next base: position 157,278,642 of record OX439140.1, read on the forward strand.
GCTGATAAATTTGAATTCTCTGTCACACTCACGTCTCGTCGTCATGTGTACGCACGCTATGGGCTCGATTTGGATCCATATTCCTTAAAAGAGTGAACGTTGTCATGAAACTGGCGGACAATTATGGGCATCGTCAATTTGCCTAAGTGCTTAATAAGTTTGGTGAACAGGGCACGAATTTTGGAAATAAATTTCCACTATTTTTAAATGTTGCTCTGGTGATTTTGCATGGTAATTTGCCATAGTATAATAAAAATAAGTCCTACACACTTCGTTAGTATGACAGCTCGTTTTAGAGCTATCAACATCGAAAGTTCAATACGTCTAAAAATTTAACACCCTGTAGTTTTTAACTGCAACATGTGGATTAGCGTTGTTTTGGGCGTTTTTCGGTATATGCTCCCATTAAAATTAAAATTATCAATTATGTTCGATACGAGTCCCCTTTGATAGTGTGGCCTAATTACACCCGTTTGATGTCAGCCTTCTCGTCACACCAAATACGAAAATTTACCTTTCGGCTGGCTGGTCTTTGGTTTGGGTTGTCGTCATAGATTCGAATGGTTCGATGCAAAAATTACTTCTTCTTTTAATGTCATTCAAGCAACATTTGTTTAACTTCTTCGAGTTCCAACTCGTGTGGTAGCCGATTTCCAAGTTTTTTGATAAATCCGCCTGCTTGGAAACGTTTTCACCTAAATGCCTCCCAATGATTCTGCAAGTTTTTTCTTTGAGTTTGAGAACAATTTTCTTGGAGTAATGACTCTAATTCATCAATCTCGAACTTTTATTTGCTGCTGTTTTGCAAAGGAATAATTGACTTCTACCAATTCTTTCTTTTAAATCAAGAAAAGTGTAAGCCAAACTATATTTTAAAATGTACAATAGTATTTTCTTAAGAGTTATACGGTTGGACAATGTAAAAGGAAAATATTTTATATCAAAAACAAAAAGAAAGCCCAGCTTTAAAAGGCTACAATGGGCTTAAAAAGAGTTTGGAGAAAACTTTAAAAGAAAGAGAAAACTATACGCTCCTGGAAACAACTACTAAATACCGCATACGACCTCATTCATTTATGGCCAAGTGTAGATGTGCATACAACACCCTTTTTAGTCTTACATACAAAACATATACTTACACACATCCGCACACATACAACTCACACACTTACTTACGATTGCATACTTACAAAATATATATTCGTCTAAAATATGAACGCGCGAAATATTAAACGCGAAACTGTACTTGATTTCTAATGCAAGAAGGAACCATATTTGTAGGCAAGTTGTTCAAGTTACGTTGTACGTAAACGTCAAAATGGTCAAGTCTATCGCAGCATGTGTGTTCGTTCGAACAAATGGACGAACTAAAACATACAACATTTAACAAACAAACTTACAAATGCTTTTTAGACTCTCTTGTACGCTTTATGTGCCGCAAGTGAAATTCCTCGTTAAATGCAGGTCCCCATACCGCCACTCCATTCGTTATGTTGCCTTTGTAGCCATGATGCTGGTAACTGAGATGGCACTTGCACTCATACACACTTACACACATGCACACACTCACCTACTTACTTACTTACTTACTCGTACCCGCACTTATACAAACCCAGTGCTTTTTTCGTGTGGTGTATAGAGAAAACTCATATATAAAATTGAAAAAAAAGAACAACCAAAAACTTCAATGGCCTATGGGTGGGGCAGTGCCGCTAGATTGAGGTGCGAGTTGGAGTCATCGATGGTTACCCCTTTGGCTACTAGTTCCATCGATGGACAAAGTAAAAGACTAAGTTAAATTTCTATATTCTGCAGTATTCTGGCTAGTAGTTTCTAACATTCATTTCTGCACTCAAATACACAAACAAAAATATGTATTAGACGGTTTCAAGCTTGTGGGGAGAAAAAATTTAGTTGCGGGTTCTGGATACATTTTTGTTTTTTTTTTTTTTTAAGAAACAAAGGATGCACAAATTTGTCTTCCATTAAGGATTATCATACATGTGTATTTTAAATATTAGGGTGATCGATCGAATAGTATTCGACCGGTTTTAACCGGTTATTTTAGTTTTGCCCAAGTCGAATATTTTAAAATGCCCATTTTTCGAATATCGAATAAACCGGTTATTTTCGTAAAATAAACCGGTTACTTTATTAATGTGTAATTTATATACGTTTTCCTTACTTTTCCTAACCTAACCTAACCTAAGTATTGTTCTAATTGAATATTTGGCAAAATTAAACTTTTTATTAAAAATGTCAAAACAAAATAAAACAAAAGTCAAAAAAACATTATGAGCAATGTAAAGACTGAAGCCCTGAACGAATGCATTAGAATGCCGTTTCAAAACATTCGTTTGTTTTTCAACTACTGATTGCTTTTTGCTTCATGCTTAAAACAAGAACATACCGGCGGTATCAACGATATGAGAAAATTCATCAGTTTTATTTATTAAAACACCAAGAACTTAAAAAAAAATTGAAGGAATCAAAAATGTCCTGGAAGGGTTTATATTGTGTGATCGACGAATTGCCAGATATTTCATATAAAAAGCATGTTCATATTACTATTGTTTCTATAATGCTGAAACAAAAAAAAAAATTGAAATATATAATCCTGGATAAAAGGTTTTGTTTCCCACTTTTCAAAAATATGGCTGAAGTTTACTGCTTCATATAGACATGCTTAACCAGCAACTTTTGGCTAGAGCAAACATTATTTAACGGTTTCTTAACTACATTATACATAAATGCAATTATCATCTTAAATATACATAAAGTTTAGCAAAAAACTAGAAATTGTTTAAAATAATGCTTAAGTTTAATCAATTAACTGGTCACGCTTTTTTTTTTAATTTTATCGTCAAATATTTGTGGTCTGAACATACCTTAAGTCATATCTATGTATTGAGGCCCTATGCTCCTTATGGGATCGTCGGGAACATATATGTATTTTGTTGGTTCCTTACCTTGAATTGTTTTGTTTTTATTCTAATTAACTTTTTATTATAAAAACTAATTTGATTTTTGTATTTTTATGTATTCGAATTAAAACCGGTTAACCGGTTATTTTTAAAATGCTTAACCGAAAACCGGTTTTTTTAAAATAGCAACTATTCGGAATATTCGAAAACCGGTTATTGAAAAATGTCGAATAATCGATCACCCTATTAAATATATTTAAAGTTCTAGAAACTGATCTAAATGTATAAACGTAATTGCGAAACTAAATCGGGAAAATCTGTTCAGGGCATAAATCGCTACAACAACACGTCACGTAAAAATACAATTTTTCGGATTATGACATACGCGCACGAAATGTAGGAAACCCCAATTTTTACGAACTGTAATCCGTCAATGAAATTTAATACAAGGCGAATTCATCTATGGGGTAGAAGCGATACTACAACAAGTAACAACACCAAAAACACAAGTAACTTTTGAAATTACTCTCTCTAATTTAGAAAAAAGTAGCACAGCTGTGCTTTTAACTTATATGCAGTGATGCCAGAAGTGCAGATTTATCTGCATTTTGCAGATTTTAAGCCCCAAAATTGCCAATGTGCAGATTTGCAGATTTTTGGTTAAAAAATGCAGATTTTTGGCTCGGTGGAATCATCTTTATATTGCCACTTATGTTTGTTCTATTTCCACTTCTTGCATCGATAAACGAAACATATCAACGATTCATGGAAGAACTGTGAGGAAATAGATTCATTAGTTGGAATTTTATTCACGAAAAAATTAACAATTCGTATTGTCTTGACACAATAATATCGCCGGACTTATGTCATCTGATTTGACACGAAATAATATGAATATATGAATACCTACCTTTGTATTCATATGCACTTATGAATAAATATCTTTAATAGTTTCAATTTTTTATCTCTTGCAAATTTTCAATAAGACCATTGATAGTTGAAATAACATGTCAAACAATTAACTTTTAACATGTTGTTTAAAATATCAGAGATGTGAATAATTTTTACTCAGTCTGACTAATTACATTTGGAAAGATGTTTTTAATAAAAAATTATCCAACAATTGTTAGCCATGTTCTGAAAGTCACATTCGGGTTATATTAAAGTCGCAGAAATTTTTAAACCTTTTCTGTGTTGAAGGTTCAAAAAAAATTTTCCTTTTTTATACCTCGTACTTCGAGGACTACTTATAAACATTTACCAAAACTTCTTTTAAAACTACCATCGATTTCAAATTTCAGAACATTGGCCATGTATGTATATTGAAATGACTTGGTGTATCTTTTTCTTAATAAACTACAAAAAAATTTAATAAATGTTTCCTGAAGATTCATTTAAGATTTTCCAAGTCTTGGCGCAGATTTTGCAGATTTTTTGTTGAAAAATTATGGGTTTTTGCTGATTTTACCTATAAAAGTTCTGGCAACACTGCTTATATGGTCATTGAACGAAACATAATGTATATTTTGGGATCGAGAATATCATGTTTTTGCCAGCCGAATAAGGTATTCAAACGATTAACCGTTGTTCGATTAATCGATTAATTTTGGGCGATTAACTCTTCGAATAATTTAAAATTGCTTATTTTGGACTAACGAATAATTTGAATAACTTACGTCGATAAATCATAAAATTTGCTTATTCACAGCCAGTACGCTTTGTTATTTTTCTTATTGTTTCTTAACCCAGAAATATTTCCTTCGAGAAACAATTTTTTAAATATACCTCTAGGATAGTGCAAAGAGTTTAGGAATAATTTATTTGTAAGAAAGTTTAGTACAGAATTTTACTACAATGATTCAGATGAAGAAGATGATTATTTTGATACGGATGAAAACAACCTTTTAACAGACCTTCAAAAGACTATTAAGGCTGGGTTTTTGAGATCTCAGTTAAACTAGGTTTAGTTAATCTGAAAACAAATTTCTGCCGCCATAACCAAGTTTGTATACAACATTTTGAAGGAACAGCTTAGTTTTGCTTAAAATGTTGGTCTTTAATGAAATAATAAGATATTAAGAACAAAATCACATTTCACCGGAAAATTCCGAGTTTCAGACTACGTTAAACTAAGTTTAAACTTAATCCACATCTCAAAAACTCGGCGTAAAAGTATTTAAAAAATCAAAAAAAGATTCAAGTGATTCAAGTAATGAAAGACTACTAATTTTTAAAAATGACAAGTAAAATAAAGGAGAAAAAATTCTTGTAAAAAATATAATTTTTGGTCTGATTGTTAAGCTTCTTAACCCTTTCGGTACGGGAGACGATTATTTAGCTTCAAGCTTTTAAAATGGGCTATTTTTACAAAGATATGCATATTAAACAAATATTTATCTTTTTTTTGTGTGCTCCTATCCAGGGAAGAGACTTGAGGTGGGACACATATGTCCCATCAGGAGTTTGTATAAGTCCCATTAGTCGGAAACTTATAAAAAGGGGTATACAAAATCAAGAAATTGGTTTCTTTTTACGATGTAAAGTCATATATATGATCCACGAATTTACAGCTGACATCACCAATCTATAAAAACTTTATCCCACCATTTCTGTTATTTCTGTTATTCTGTTATGATAATAAGCAAGACTTTTCTTAGTATTTGTACTTAAACGTCTAAATAACTAAATGGGACAGTTTTGAATCATTTAAAGTGAAAAACTTTAATACTAGGACTTTGGGAACATTCAGTGGGATACATATGTCCCAATAGGTGCGAAAGGGTTAACTAGACAAAATTAAAATTATTCGATTAACGGAAAAATATTAAATTGTTCGATTATTATTCGGTTAAATTTTTACCTCGAATAACTATTCGCGCGATTAATCGATTGATTGAATACCCTAGTAATATTTTATATTTTGTGTGACTGAAGATATTGGGAAATCAATACCGTAGAAAATTGTATTGTTTAAAACCGAGAATTGCAATGCTGGTTGGACCAATGCATTATGAAGCATTGTATTCCAGCCGTAGACCAGACCTTTCCCTGTCCGACTGCCATTTATTAAAGAACGCTCTAAATGGAATAGGCTTAACTTGAAAACAGGTTATCCAAAATTGTCTTTTAAAACTTAGATGATTCAATCTAAATATTGCTAGAAGGATGGAAAATGTCATATCATACATCATAGAAAAAAACTGGAATAAATTAATAATAAACGCTCAAAACTTGCATGTCGAAGTTTTAAATAAAAGAACTCAGAATTTGAACTTCCAATGTGAGCCCGAATAGAATCGTGTCAAAATTGACCCTAAACGATTGTGAGAATGCTTGCGAACATTCAATTTCACAATTTAGCGAACATTTCTTCTCCACCATCTTGTTGCAGTCTAATATACATACATCTCGCATACAATACATTTATCATCATCGTAGGAAATATGTGTGTATGTTTAAGAGGTAGTGGGAGAGAAAATGTTAAACTGGGGGGTGGCAGATTGGTTGTTTAGCCATATGGTAGTGGTGGTGGTCGTGCACAATATCCGCAGCTCTTAGTGACGACTTACGTACGAGTGGACGAGGCGTTGTGTTATTAGATTTGTTGTAGTCGTGCACTTTTATTGTGTTTTATTGTGCAGCACTCTTGTAGTGATTCTCATCCTTGCATTTCTTTTGGCGACTTGTATTTTTGCATATTGGTGTCTGCAATATTTCGATACGAAACGATACGCGTTTTCTATTCCAACATACAGCATTCAATGAATGGTATTCTATTCTATGCTGTTCTATTTCATTCCTTTTTATTTTATTTGGTTAGATTTTATTTTGTACTTCTCTTTTTGTTTTATAAATTGGAATGTTGAAGTCCTGTGTTGTATATTTTACTGGGCTTTACTGTTATAGATGTAGAGAATTTTTTGATGCTGTTGTATGCGCTGTGTAGTGTAATTTGTGACGAACTGCCTTCCCTGCCCTTGGCTGATTGAGATTTCTCATGTTTGATATCTTTTTGGTAGCAGGCAGTCAAGCAGCATTTCAGTTTGATTTTGGTTGATTTTCTTTATTTTAAGGCGTCACTGTTAAAAACCGTCATTTTGGTTCAGACCATAACGGTAACTCTTCTTCTTCTTTTTCTTTCTCCACTGTTTTTTTATTTAATACTTTACCAACGTCTAAACTTTTATATTCATATGCACACATAACGCTCCCCTTCTCCTTCACGAAGTTTTTTCAAGTGTTTTTGCTTGGCTTTGTGAGCGAAGCTCATGTTTAACGTGTTTGATTTTCATTGTACTTTGGCAACAAATTTGTTTCTAAGCATTTTTGCATATTTATTTTCTTGGAAAATGCAAACACAACAAGTACAACTACAAGTGCGCGTGCATGAGCTGGAGCTGGAGCTGGAGATTTGGAATATATTGAAAACCTAAAAACTGATCCTTTTGAAGCGGCGACGGTGATTTCTTTTATTTTGACACTGTCCTTTGAGCCATGGTGCTCCTTCACATTCCAAATCATTTATATCGGTAGAAGTGTAAGAATGAGTGCTTGTGTCACTGTGTGTTTGAGTATGTAAAGTCTTATTCAACAACTCCACAGTGGTGCAGTTAATTTTGTTGAAGAAATCAAAACTTTGAAATTGAACGAAAAATTATAACCATTAAAAACAATTTTGGAAAGTATGCATTTTAGACATTCAGGCATATTGGTAGTCTTGAAGGAGACTTAAGGACTGCTTGTCGAAAAATATATATATTTTTACCGACTTAGGTCCTGCTTTCCTACATTTAAACTAACATCAGATCTGATATTGCCATTGGAGACACTATCGAGACTAATTTTGCTGCTTTTTCAATGGTTTGTCGTACCTATTGGCAACGTTGGTATTTTTTTGGAGAACTTTAAAAGTTTCATTGTTTTAATTGTACAACAAAAAATATCGTGTATCTTGTACTGGAGGCTGGCCGCCTATTTCCATTCGAATGAAATAATTTACTAGTTCGAACAGTATCTTATCTTTAACACTAATATAATGTTAGTGTTAAGTATAGACTCATCATGTTTGAAGTTTTCTCATGGTATAACACGGTTGTTAACGCAAATGTTTTAACAACGCTTTTATAACATCAAGTTATAACAAAAAATCATGTCAGTTGTAGACGGGCAGTAAGGTTTGGCAAAAAATCATGAATTGTTTTACGCTAGAATTATGCTTCCAAGTTGTGGGAATTTTCTTTGTAAATAAAATTAATCTGTTTGCAAAGTTCATAGAGCACTTAATTCATTTTACAAAGCTCATTTCTTGTTAAAAGTTAATAGCAATAACCACAATGGCCGTAGTTGGTGCGAATAAAAGCCGAAAGCCATTAACGAATCACCATTATATCCATTAAAATTTATTGTTTCGTGCGGTTAACACTCCCTTCGAAATTAGCAAGTAGCTGGGGTTACTAATGGCGAGTGCTATCGCCATTGGCTAATGCCATACAGCATTCCATTGATTGCAAAATCAATTTAATTACAACTTTATATCCAGAATTGGTCCTGTTTACTAGCTCCTTCGTTCGTGCGATTTAACGCCTCTGGATTAATTTTAATGGGGTTATGTTAAGTCATTGGCTTATGCCGACAAACCAGCAACTCTTGAAGCATTGAAAGCAAATTTTTCAGACGTCATTGATGCCATACAGCCAGATTTATTGGAAAAGGTAGTAAAAAATTTAACTGATTGAATGGACCATGTAACTCGTAGCTCCAGGGGACATATGCCGGAAGTCGTATTTCAAAAATAAATTAAATTCACTCCAACAATATTTCTGTTCTGGATTATCATTTTAAGATCACATGATGAAAAAACACCCTATACAATATCGCTGGTTGGTAGTTCTACTATGTGCTGGGCATAACTGAGGCGGTCTACACGTAAAGAAACAAATATATTTCTGAATCGCTTCAGACAACTCACATATTATTGTTAAGCGGAAAATTTGTATTCATATTATGGTTGTTGTGACCATACTGTTTGCCACTACCTGCGGTGATTTTTATATTGTTATAATAATTTTTGTTGTGAGCAACAATAATATGTTGGCAGTATACATGCAAATTGTTGGGTTATTTAAAGTATGGAGCCGGTACTAATAAATATGATTCAAATGACCGTTATAGTTTAGAAATATCGGAAATCATACTAAACGAGACACACATAATTACAACAGACAAGACAATTTTTATTCAATTTTATCTGTTGTAATATGAGAACCTGTAGTGGGCTTATCACTGCCGGTTATTAAGTTTGTAGATAAAGTACCAGCGGCTTAAAGACATTATTGTACTTCGCAATAAGTGCATGATTATTCTAGTGACATGAGCTCTAAATAAACCGTTTTATGAACAAATTTGGACAACGTATCGCCACCACGCAAAGAATTTGTTATGACGGGTGTCGCATAAGTAACGTTGTTATTTATTCAATTAAAAACATTGTTTTCCTCTTGTTTTTATTTTAAATTAGCAGTTATAAAAATGATCTATTAAATTTTGAAAGCAATGCATAACTTTTGAATAGTCTTTATTGTTCTTTAAATTTCATGTCCCATCGCCCTTAGTTATTTTTCCTTAGACTTTAACTTGCAAAAAAAATAATTCGGGGACCATTAAATCAGGCGAATTCAATCGCCGATTATAATCGAAAAACAAGATATATTTGGAGAGCTTAAAATTTCGCGCAGTTATATCAAAGTTGGGCGTGCAACTCCATTCAATTTAATCTTGAAGGAGCAAATGTGAAACTTTTGTAAAATTCTTTGCTGAGACCGCCTTAATAGCATTAAAAAAAGTTTCATGGCTTTCCTTAATACTGGCTTGTAACCAATGTTTATTTTATTTCATTTTATTTGAAAAATAAACAGTACAACAAGACTTAATCTTATTTAATAGTACTGGGGAGATAAAGACACATTCATTTTTTAGATTTATATATTAAGGTTTATCTTAAACTAGAAAACAATTTAAAAACAACGTACGATTTTTCCATATGTTTTTTTATTATTATCACCATGCATTTTCCCATAAATATCTTAAAATTTCCTTAAAAAAAACTTAATACTCAATTTACAATTGATTGTACTAAAGAGATTATGAAGAATGAGCGCTAACATAACATATGTTTTGCATGTAAAATGATTTTATAAAAATGTCTTTTGAAGAAAATGTAAAAAACAACATAGTAAAATTTTCCAGTTTCCAGCTGAGATTAGCTTTGAACGGGGTTTCGCCAATATCCCGCTTTCTACTGCTTAAAAAAGATTTGCACTTATATGAAAGTTAGGCTGAGTTCCAAAACATCACAATACTTTGCAGTCGAAGTCAAAAATGTACCATCAAGTTTAACGATGCACAGTTTGCTCATTGTGAACGCATCGGTAACTGTTTTGATGCACTTTGGGACAGATAACATTCTAAAATTTTACACGGTTGCATTGTAGAATGCGTTTAAAAAAGCGAGTTGCTTTGCAACTGACGTTTTGGAACTCACCCTTAATTTATTTTATTTATTTCCAATTCTATACACAAGACTTAAAGCCTCTTATTGCAGTATAAAACATTGTTTTAGCAGAAACATTTATAATTATAATTTGTAACTGATAAAATTTAAAACAAAAGAAAAAATTTAAAAGAGAGAAAAAAAAAATTATTAAATTAATAAATTAAATTGAAAATTAACAAAATAATAATATTTAAAATTCATAAAAAAATGAAAAAAATTAACGTGCAAAAAAATTTAAAATGCTTTTTTTAAAGCTCAGTGCGTTACTAGTTATTTGTATATTATGCGGGAGTATTGTAGAATATAAAATTCTCTATAACTTTTGTCTGAACTTTTTTTTCGTACAAACAACCGTTTTTGGTGTAGAGCGCAACGAGTGCGCAGTGTACAGTAATACATGGTCTAATACAAGCTCAAGCGTGAGTTATGGTTGTCCGTACATTGTATAAAGTCAATTATTTACAAAAAAATATGTATTTTTAAAAATGTCCATTATTTATGTACAAATTATTTATAATTAATTAAATTTAGTAACTTAATTAATTCAATTTATCTTTAGTATATTATTAATTCTGGGTTATATACTTTAATTATTTATACCAATGTTCAGCTTATTATCTTTCATTCCGAGGTTGGCACCAGTTTTTACCTTTAATGACTGGGCTATTAGTTGTTTTGTGCTCAGTATTTCCATTATAAATTTCACAAGTTTTTAAAAATTAATGTTACACAAAAAACAAATTCTTTTTTCAATTAAACCATTAATCAAAAATAAAATCAGTTTCAATTAAAAATTTAATCAAGTTTATTAAACGTTTACTTATGTATATCAACAACATTCCTGCAGAAACTGTTGTTAATATCAAAAATATTGAATTTAAACTATTATGTTTTTGATTATTGGTGCAAATTTAATTAATTTCACAAATTTGATAATTGAAATAAATTTTAATTTTTCTCATTTGTATAATTTTTAAATAAAGGCTCTTTATTTACCTTTAAAATATTCAAATATAAGAACTGTAAATAATTTCTAATGATCCAAAATTATTATTTGTTGTAATATCTAGTTGAAAAGATCTCAATCTGTTAATATCATGTAAAAATAATTTAGAAAATAAAGGATGAAATAAATATAAAAAAAAATAATTAGAATTGTGGTTATTTTGTTGAACTATTTATGGTTTTTAATCCAAATTTTTAATATTTTTAATCAGGCTTAAGTTCATCAAATTTAATTTTCATTAAATTATTTTTTATGAAGAAAGGAATTTTACAACATGAAAATTAATTAAAATTGTTATTGATAATCATTCATTCTTCACTGACCTGAGATTCGAACCCAGGCGGCTGGTTACCATGACATGTTTCGATCGCAACCACTCGATCTCCTATTTGACTATTGACGTCAGCAGTCGTCGATGGCTGCGAGTGTAAGACGGCAAATCCATCTGAGGAGATCGAGTGGTTGCGATCGAAACATGTCATGGTTACCAGCCGCCTGGGTTCGAATCTCAGGTCAGTGAAGAATGAATGATTATCAATAACAATTTTAATAATTTTCATGTTGTAAAATTCCTTTCTTCATAAAAAATAATTTAATGAAAATTTAATTTGATGAACTTAAGCCTGATTAAAAATATTAAAAATATAAATAAAAAAATGTATATACAATTTGCGTTTTTTTTTGTAGATCTGTAGACAAAATCAATTTTTAAGCCATTTTGAAAAGCTTTCGGATGATTTTTCAAATACTTTCCTTTAACTTTTCTATCGAAAAACTCTACTGTGCAACAACATGTACATACATTATATTTTACATAAAACATCTAGTATCTAAACATGAGTGAGTATGTGTGTGTGTGTCTGTGTAATTGTATGTGCATGTGTGGGTGTGCTACAGATATAAGCTTCATTTGCATGCTTTTAGTGACAACAAAAATGGGGGAACACTTTAGTTTGATATTGCAGTTGTTTTCAATGGTTTTTTTTTCTTTTTTGATTTGTTGTTGTTTCGTTTTTGAATTATTTTGTGTTTTTGTTTCTTTTGCTATTTGTTTGTTTTAGTTTTGTTTTTGGTTTTTGCACAAATTCTTTTTTCCTTGATGAGTATTAAAAAAAAAAATCTGCATGTCTAAACATACAAACATACATGTGCAAGTTTATCCAATAATAATATATGTATGTATGTATGTATGTTCATACGTTTCTATATCCTACTTTGAGGGGGTAAGCGGAAGTGTACGTGGCCAAAAATGTCTAGACCATTTTAGTAAAACAACTACGAGTTGTATTCATAATTCCATACAACGTTGTAGTTTATAAAATTATGGATGTTTGTCGCTGCTGACCAGGGAATGATGTCGAGAAGACTTTCTAAGCAAGTTAACAAATTCTTTTTAAATTATTTTTTTTTCTTTCTTTTTATTTCTATTTACCATTTTGCCCTTTTGATTTTGTTGGTTTTGTGTGTTTGAAAGAAATTGAATTGAATCTTTTTGACATAAATCGTTTTTTTTTATACAATTTTAAAGTTTAATTTGTGTTTTTATATGCAAACCATTTAGGGAATTTGCTTCTACCTTTCAATTACTTTATTTACAGAAAAAAGCATTAAAATGTTAATATTTTTCTCAAGTCGTTTTTTTCAAAAAAGGCGCTTAATTTTTAATTTTTATATTTGCATTTTATAAATGCATGTCAATCTCAATTTTAAAGATTTCGCTTAATTAGTTTGTTATATTCAGTATGTTTTTATACATGCATATATCGTTTCCTAAAACGCAAAAGGACCTAAATAACACTTTGAAAACTTTACAGGAGAAGCAAAAATCTGTTTAAAATGATAAATTGACAATTTGCATAAAACTGTTTCTAATATAATTTTCTTGTAAAACCTACCAGTTCGTTTGAAAGTTGACAATGTTGCACATTATGCAAACTGCTTAGCGGGTTACATACTACTGAACTTGAATTATAGTTTTGCTTTAATTTTCGTTTGCTCGATTGTGTGGCGAATAATTTTCGTCAGTCAACAGTCAACCGCAAACGAATTTGTGGTTGAATGTTCACTGATGAGTTTTTTGACTGTCACTCAAGTTTTGACAGTGGGTACCAGCCTTTAGTTAGGTATTTTTTAGATAATTTTAGGTCGAAAGATTAAAAAATGTTCCAGGAATATTTGTGCTGTTGCATTAAATCATAATCAGTGAAAAATTCCATTTTTTAAATTTTGTTTAGTTAGTCCCTTTTGCGATTAAGCTAACGATATGTATTTATGTATTATACAATTCTTATAAATATGTCCCTTTATTTTTACATAAGTCATCTATGAAAAATAATTCCCGCCATTGATTAAAAGATTGGCTCTTTTAGTTGTTGATTAAGATGCAAAAATAAATAATTACAATTTTCCCCCTCATTTTTTTATCAACATAAAGAAATACAAAAAATATTTTGAGGCTTTTGTCAGGGTTTCTGTTTTAAGGGAAAGTCAATTCTCTCTCCCAGTTAAAGTATTCGCTTCAGGTAATTTTTAATGAACCAATTTCCCTGTACATGTAACAACGGTGACCATATTTTTAAAACCAATATACAGAACAAAACAAATTGATATGATGCAAATAGTGAAACTGAAAGAAAAGCCACACTTAAAATAATTATTCAACTAAATCGTTCATACTAAAAGAATTAATCTATTCTATTTAATGCAATACGCATCGTAACAACCTCCCATACATTTTTTGTGGATTTTAGAATTGGCCTTAACTTTGTTTGTGAAATCTTCTTTAACTTTCTTTCACTTGCGAGTTGGAAACAGACATTTGCCGTGAAGAGGCAACCAAGAGAATATTCTTAAAATTAGGCTTGTTTTATAAAGAAGGCGTATTTTAATGAAATTTGTTCATAAAATCTGTCGTAATTAAAAAACATAACGACAGTTTTTGCAACAAATACACCAAACAAGATAACCATTTTTATAATAGATTTGTAAGCAGTGTCGCATTTGCTAACCACGACTAAATGTTTTAAAAAACGCCCCACTTTCGCCACAAAAACGCCAATCATGTTAAGGGTGATTGTCTTTGGATGATGCAATCAATTTCTGGCTTTTAATATTTCAGACAAATAAAAACGTAAAAAAAAAAAAAAAAATCTCGTACTAAATTAAATTTTTTTTCTTTTTAGATACTTTTGGTACGGGTCGCTTTTAAAAATTTAAGTATGTACGAATAACACCAAAAACTACTTAAAACAATCAAAACTACTACTATCGAAGATCACTGCATTCTAAAAGCATTCATTCGAGTGTGCTTGTAAATGAAATAACAACAACAACACTATAAAGCTAGATAAAAACAAATTGCCTTTTATCTGTATAAACAACAACAATAATACAAGAAGAAACATTATTTCCATGTTCAAACGCGAAGCGAAAATTCCCGAATTCTATTTGTTAAAATTGTTTAGTTTAATACATCAAATTTTCAAAGTCGAAAATGGTTAAATTTTAAAGGCCGAGGTTGAATGCGAACCACACATAAACGTCAAGTTCTTTTCTATGTTTCATTTGACATTTTTCAATTTCAGACAACCTCAATTTGAACAATGGAAAGACTAATAATCGAACAACGCGCTAAAGTTATTCAGGCTTATTATGAAAATGGACGTTCAAATTAAAATGCATTTAGTGCACTTCGTTATTTTTTCGGTCAATTTAAGCGTCCAAATGTGCATACAATCGGAAAAATCGTACAAAAATTTGAGCAAACCGGGTCTGTAGGAGATGTGAAAACTCCAGTGCATGCTCGTGCAGGTCGTATTGCAGAAAATAGTGCTGCTGCTGTTCGCGATAGTGTGGCTGAAGAGCCGTCCACCTCAACTCGTCGTCGTGCTCAACAATTGCATCTCTCACGCTCTTCTGTAAACAAAGGGGAAATACAAGAAATGTGAAACAAACATATCGCTTCTTTATTGCAACATAGTCGTATCTCAAAACAAATCAAACTTGGCAAAATGCGATTAAAGTTTTCATGTATCTTTATATACAGATTCAATAAAATATATTTGCTATAACTTCGGTTTAGTTTAAGGTATAATACTGACTTTATTTTTACATATAAAGAAGGTATGAACGAACACTTTTGCTAAAGTAACTTAACATTTTTGATTTTTTGAGATATGACTTTATTGCAATAAAGGAGCGATATGTGTAAACTGTTGAGAAAATAATACCATTATTCTCTCTTTTTCTGGTTCTCTGGGGAAAGTATTTAGGTAAGATTCAAAATCTCACTTTCGAATTATTTTAAGTTCGAGTTTTAAATAAAAACAAGCTAAGAAATATTTGAATCATGCCCAGTTCGAGGTGAATTTAAATCGTATTTCTATTTAAGTCAATCCCGTCTTCGGATAATTTTAAGTGCGGGGCATGAAAATAATCCGTACTTGAGTCAGCATTCTGTACTTGATTTAAGGAAATCCGTACTTACCGTACAATTGACATCGCTTCGGCTTTATTTACGTCACGGCATTGCACTCGGTGGAGGGAGGATATAGCTGTAGCCACAACTTGGATCTATGGGTCTTGAAACTGTCAGATATTCCAAGATTCTATGGTAGCCCGGATACAAAAAGCACCCGAAACTTTATGCGTCCTAAAATGGTTGTTGGTGTGACCCAATGGATACATCATGGAGACTGAGGTTTTGGCACAAACCTAGCGTTCTGGTCTTCCCGAACTTCTCTGATTGTACAAGTTTTCGGTAATAAGAAAATTTGGATAAATAAGGATAATATCCTTTGTGGAAGTTACAAATACAGATTAATCAATGAAATTCAGAAAATTGCAAAAAAATAATTCAAACAGAACAAATACAGTTTTGTTCTGTATAATAAAGAACGGATGGTCACCGTATGTTATAACCACCAACAAAAACTCCAAATCTTGTGTTTTCTTTAACAAAGAAACTTAAGTTTCTTTGCCGCTGTTGCAGGGTTGAAAAGTTGGTACAATTGTACTTTTTTGTTGGTACTTTGTACATATTAGATTTTTTAGAGTACAATCTTTCACAAGTCTCCAGCTATAATTCAATGCAAAACATAGTTTTTTTTTTGGGCGTTCATGCAGTATTTTAAAAATGTCAAACCGTCTTTCATCGTCTTTGGGTATTGCTCTGGTGTTGTGTAAAATTTCTTGTTTTAAAATTAATCCAGCTGCTTATAATCATTGAAAATTGCTGCTGGAGTTTCACAAAAATCTTTATTTATTAGCGCCTCCAAATTTTTAGGCGGTTCTTGTCATTCGTTGTCTTTTGTGTCCAAATCGCCACTTCTAAACATCACTAAGACATATTCAGGATAACGCCTGGGTAGAAAAGTAGCGCCGTTCTGTTGAAACCACTTGTCGTTGATGTCCAGATCATCCAATTCAAGCCAAATGAAGTTGATAATCATCGACTTATGCAATCGTTTAAATTCGGCCTGGTTTATGTGCCAGAGTCATGGAAAATTTGATATTTCGCATGAGCTCCACACAGAGAAGCCGTGGCGTGGCGTACATTTGAACGATGCTATATATTCAACACATATTGGTCTCAAAAGCTCTTCCAAACGAACAAAAAACTGCGATGATATCTCACACACAAGGGGTGCTATAAAGTCATATCGTCATAATGTCCTAAATAATATTTTACAATTGTTTAAAATAAATATTGTTGTGTTTCAAACAAAATTGAAATTTTAATGCTGTTTTCATTGATTCGTCATAACTGTACAGTAGAAATCTAAATTATAAGCGGTAGCCGACAGCAGTCATATATATTTCTTGTAAATATTTTAAGACACATGACTTTACAACTTTATGAATACCTCGTGAATCTCCATATGTTTTATTTTTATTTAAAGATAGACAATGCTCAATAAAAGACCGTTGATTAAACTTTATTAAGCATTGAAAACCACAAAAACAAAACCAAACAAATATATAAAGTTTTTACGAATTACGATTGCGTCGTTTAATTGCAAATGGAAAGCGTACATGCCAAGCTGTTTCTGAATGCAGTTTATTTGGCTCTTTAGTCCTAGTCCAGACTTGCAGTTTTTGTTGCAAAATTTTTTTTGATTCTGCTTTAAAATTGAATTAGTGTCCATATTATGACATTATAGTCTTGTAATTTTTGTAAGTTCCGATTTTTTCTATATGCAGTACAAAATACGCACAATTCGCTACTGTATTTTCCAAGATACGAAATAATTGAGCTTTATTTTCGTTTCTGTTCTCCACTTATAACAACAACAAAAAAAGACTCTGTTTGAAAATGTGTTCCCATTTGCCATCTCTGCTCCGTTGTCGTTTATTTTATTTCTATGAAATAATTTCGCGATAATACAAACGTTAAACAAAGTAATCACAATGTGCAAATTAGAAAAATATTGAAACGATAACAAAGGATGCTTTTTTTAATTTATGTACCTGAATATATTTTAAAATGTAGTACAAATAAACAAACATAAAAACATCTTAATAAAAAGCAAGCCAGAATTCTATATTCGGCTGTACTAAATCTTTAACGATACGAAAAGGGTGAAATTCCATGCATACATTATTGGAAATGATGCGCATAAACCATTGATAAAAACTTTAAAATATGCACTAAGAATTAATAAAATATCTTCACAGAACACACAACTAACTAACACAGTTACAGAGGTAAGGGCAAAATAAACCACACAAATTGCTTGGCAAACATGTCAAAATTGTACGTATAAATTGCGGTTTTAGTAGAAATATTAAAAATGTTTAAATACTGGGCAGGCATGTTAAATATTTGTTAAACTTTTTGTGTTGACGTTGAAGAAGAAGCATTAAAATCCTTTTCAGTCTTACATTCTAATTTTTTTATTTTCCTTTATTTTATATATCTGCAACGTTTTAAAAACAAGTGAGCAGAGTTGCCGCATCACTATTTTCGTCGTGCATTCGTTGAAAACAAAAAAAAAATTAAAAATTAATGTTTGTACACAGAAAAAATTATTTTTCGAATTCAAACAAAAAATTTGTAAAATCAAAACATTTTTTGTCTGAAATCGGTCCTACAAACAAATTCGCATATTCAAACAATTTATTTGCATTTTGTTTACTAAAAAAAAACACTGATTTTTTCAAACAAATAATTTACAGAATCAAACAAAAAGTTTACTGAAATTCATATAAATTTCAAACAAATAATTTTGCTGAATCAAACAAAAATTTTTTGCACAAGCAATGACGCGCACCCAAGCTATCACTGAAGGAGAAGATGAAGGCAGAAGCAGAGCGGCGGCTGGCTTTAAGACACATGTTTTGTTGGAATAATTTTTGAATGAAGTCTTGTTTATACACACAATGTTTTTCTTCATCACTCACTGTTGTTGTATCCTTTCCTTGGCTAAAGAAGAAGAAATGTAACAAACAACGGCAGCAGACCGACTCGATATGTTTTTCGTCATCATCTTATTTTTCTATTTGATGTATTTAAGTAAACAGTTTTCAAAAATTGAATACGGGATTTTGTTTTTCATTCTTTTTTTCCAACTTTGAAACCAACCAAAAATTTATTTTGTTTCTTATAATGTGGTTGTTGTTTCTGTTGTTTGAAAAAGAATGAAACCTTTTTTTTACCTGGATTTTTTTTTGTTTTTTACTAATAACCTCGTCGCGCTATTTTATCATCTTTCTTCTTGTTGTACTTTTTTAAAGCGTCCAAAAATTAACTGTATGTGTTTTGTGTTGTTGTTCTTATATTTCACATAAATGCAAAAAACGACAACATTAAAGAGCGTTAAATATTTCATACAAAATTATGAAAAATTGAAACCAATAGCGCGTATATTATATTATTGAAAAGTTGTCAAAATTTTTGTTGGTTAAATAAAAATCAAACAAAAATATTAATTGAATCAGTAAAAAAATTTGTAGAAATTAAAAAAAATTTCAAACAATCGTTTGTTTGAAAATAATTCGGCAATAATTTGTTCTGTGTACGAAATATGTTTGTGATCAAAGTTATTTTTGAGAATACAAAATTTATTATTAACAAGATTTCTGTACGACGTGCTAGATTCCCAATAATGTAAAGTTTATTTTCGAAAACAGAAGTGTAACAAATTGTATGTTTGCCATTTGTGTGGTTTATTTTGACCAGTGTTACCACCAGCAAAATTCAAAATTGCACTTGAGCTGAAGCGAAATTACCCGACTTAAATAAAATTACACCTGATATAACATTGAAGTTTTCTTAAATAAAAAGACATTTACAAAGAAGTAAAAACACAACAACCTCATTGAAAGAAGATCAATGTTAGTCAAACCGTTAAGATTCTTATTGCAATTTTAAATAAATTAACAAAAAAGACTTAAAAACAATTAATAAAACATAAAATAAAACTCCTTAAATAATGAGTTTAGCTTCCACAGTTGGTTGCATATATCTAGGGAAAGTTTAAAAAGCTCATTGCAATTCCTTTATAATGGATTTTTTTAGCCCCATAGAGCTTACGAAAGGTTAGCTGTCAAACGAACTGTCATACTGCTTTCAATTGCACATCATCGTGAATAGATTCATTCTTGAATATCGCCACCAAATTATCCAAATTTACTTTGAAAATCTGCCATCGACTTTCGCAACTTAAAGGCAACTTCATGATTAAACTGACGCAACTTATTATTTCACAAATAAAGGCGATGTGTTGATTTAGAGAAAATAAACTGTCAATTTGACTTCAAGCCCCTGCGATGTGACATCTCTTAATTGAAGTCACTGGCTTATGCTGATAAAACAGCAGCAATTGACGTCTTGTGGTAAACAGTGTTCATTTTATTTGTGACAAGCAGCCAGCAATGCTCAAAAAAGAGGAACAAAATTGGACTTCTGCATGGCGTTTCGTAAGGACAGGCGCGGTGGCTAATTGTTTGAAATCAGTTTCAATTAGTAATGCCGTGTATTAATCTGCGATTAAAATTATTTATATTTGTGTTGTCTAAAACTTTAAATTTCATGGTCTTAACAAATACCCTTTTTACCTTATTTAGTAAATAAAATGCCTGCTGGGTTTTATATATACAACTGTCCCTTTCGTAATTCAGTTTTAAACTTTAGGTTCTAAATCACTCTAAGAGCGGGTTTTTTACATAGAGTTTAAACCAGGATCAATAGAAAGATTTGTTAATCTTATAATAAAATTAATCCAGCCTTAATCCTCTTTGGCGTTTTTGAGTGAAAGATTAAAGTTTTTAGCATTGCCATAAGAATTGACAATACTTTTATGTATAAGTATGGCAGTTTGAACCAAATGCCAAAAATTGTCATCAAATTACTGTTCTTATTAAGAACTTCTCAACGTGAAAAAGAAGAATAAAAGGCGAGAAATTCATTTAAAAATAAATGAAATCGGAAAAGAAGCACAACACTCAAGCATTATTTTATCTTACGAGGTGGAATATTAAATAAAACTTTAATAAAAAAAAATTGTTTGTCATTAAATAAATAAAAAAAGATTTGGCCTATTTTTATTGCCCTTGGTCTACTTATATTTATTTGTGTTGTTTAAATTTTCAAATATTTTTAAGTCTTTTTTTATTAATAAAAGTTATATCTTATGTATTGTCATAAGTAATAATTCCTTTTATAAGCTGTTCGTACTATTGAATGTTCTGCCGCAAGTTTAAACCGCAAACTTTGGGCGTTTAAACTTGTAAACGAAATAAAATAATCGACTACCCAAAAACGAATTTCAAAGATTAGTTCTAATTTAATCGCAGATCTTTAAGTCAAAAACTGGCTCTAAGAGGCATCTTTATCCAAATCTAAGCGACCACAAAATATATATTAATTGATTGAAGTCTTTTCTTAAAAAGAAACCGAAACTTTGGTCCAAAAGACTGTGCATTTTTTAGCAACAATATTTAAAAGAAGTAAATGTCATCACTGAAATCGAATCTTGATTTTATTTGGGTATCTAAAGTAAGAATTTCAAATTACACCGGAATAACACCTAAGAGAAATTACCCACGCTCAACCCACGACGGTAAAAATTATACCAAATTCGGGTAATTACCCACAAAGTGGCAACACTGATTTTGACAGCAAAGTAAAGTTTCTTCCTCTCTCTCTCTCTCTCTCTATTTCTGCTCTAGTCGTCTTCTAGGTACTGTGAATTTACCGAATTCTGACATTGATTTTAAAATAATTTATCAATAGCAAAATTATTGTTTAAGATGGGCGTTTTAGTTACACTTATCGTAAAAAACATTTCGCCCAAAATTTGTTTCTAGTTCACAAAATTGCTGTCGCTAATTTTGCTCACTTCGCAAACTTTTCCTCCTATCGGGAACGAATTTAAACGGGAATTTGTTCGCTATTTAAAAAAGTTTGTTCACTATGACTTGTAGCGGCGAAGTGTTATAAAGCTGAATGTAAGTTGCGTTATTATTCTTTATTGTTTAAAATAATAATAAAATTTTTAGGAGCAATTCAACAAATAAGAACCAATTCAATTCATATTTTATTGATAAATGTAGCATGGTAAATACAAAATAATTTTAATATTATATGTAAGTTAAGAGTTTAGTCTATTTTGTATGACTTTTCTACTTAATGATGTTGTATCTGTACAATGTGATAAATTTCGTTAATAAAGCACCTCGCTGACGTTAATTGCGAAATTGCCGTCACCGTCAACAAAAAAGCGCAAACATCAGAAAAGTTTAATGGCTGGTTAAAAAGCTGCATTTGTCTTCGAACCTGGTAATGCGTTTGTAAGCGTTTTCTAAAGCCAAGCAAACGCAACTTTGTTTACACTGTAATGCTTAACAAATCTAGACACAAGGGAATTATTTCAAGAGTTAACATTCAAATAAGCAAGAAAGTATATATTTGGTCAAGTCGGTCATATAATACCCTACACAAGAGGATTTAAAAACAAATTTTCAAAAGTGTAATCATGGATCCGCCAATAAAAAGAATTATGTTGTGACGTTAAGATGCATGTAAAAGTTCTTTGTGCCGACTATTATTTGGATGTCTTCATCTTTATGAGATTTGTTTGCCTTTAAACGATTTTAGGAAGGAGCTTTATGTAGGACCCGTGGTTAATTTTGGACCTACCAGCCAACCAACCTTTTATCATGACATAGTGGTCTTCTAAGAAGTTATTGTCGCCAATTTGTCTGTCACAAACAACATTAATAAGAAAGATATGGAAGCAACGCTATTTTCGGGAGTAATATTTGTATGGGTGCTATACGAAATAAGTTTGGACCAAATACCAACACAACAAGATGGTTTATGGGCTCAAAGCCTCTAGTCGGGAAAAAGGCTTCTATAGGGGCTATGCGAAATTATGGATCAACTCTTACCATTTTCAATGGACTTAGCCCTTGAGATAATTTAAGCATATGAACCAAAGTTAGATCGGTTGTCAAATGTCGGGTTATTTTACGGCACATGAACAAAACCGGACTATTTTTTGTTTTTAATAAAAACTAAAATGATACTAATCAAACCAAAAAACAAGCAGAAATATGATTTTTTAAAAAATCACGCAAAATAAAAATTATTTATAAAATATGCACAATCAAATTAATGCCACTTCTCTGTAATTCGGGTAAATAACTTAGTATAACATGCGTTTGCATATAACTTCAGCCCTTCATAACAACGCAGCGTTGCAAAATGAGTCTAATAAAAGAATATACTTGAAATTTTCTTGACATTTCGTTAAAATTGTTTTTTTTTTATTGGAATCATGGCCAATTAAATATCCGCTGTCTCTAAAACTTATCATATAAATCTTGAAAATATAATTTTGTAAACGCTTTAAAAAATGTCTGTGAATTGGACATAATACAGGAGTAATGACCAATTATGAACTTTAAATTTTTAGAAACTCACATCGTTTAGTGACATGAAACTTATCTGCACAGTGTTTTTTAATAGTTCGTTACGATATTTGCATGTGTATTTGGTTTTAGAAGGTGGCCTTAACTCTTTCCGGCGGACTATATGCAATCGACAAAAATTCAAACCGATTTTTATTTGCATTTATTTATATTATAATACTAAGTTGCAAAAATATTAAAAGAAACTGGAAGGATGTTACATTTATTTATGAAAGTTATTATTTTATTTATTTATTTATTTGGTACACAGTGCAACAAGAACGAGTCTTTTTAAAACACTGTACATATAACGTTATTCACAAATGTAACAAATATAAAAAAAAAATATATTAAATCAGTAGTATTATTTTATACAGCCAACTTTAAAAATCTACTGTTGCTGTATTTTGTTTGTTAAATAAAATGTGAAATTATTAATACGAAAAGTGGTATAGTTTTTATACCACTATACCTCGGTATACATCTAGACCGCCGTTTAACGTGGAAAAGCCATATAGAGGCAAAATTAACTCAAATGAAACTTAAAGCCATTCAAATTCATTGGCTTATTGGAAGAAATTCTGTCCTTAGTCTCTAAGGGTTGTGTTCGGATTCAGCGCAACTTAAACCTTTAGAAGAGTATACGTTAGTCGCAGGGTTTCAACTTTTTCTAAATTTTACAGGCCTGTGTAATCCTTTCCACACTAAACAGTAGACTGAAAATGATAAACTACCGCTTATTAATCACCCTTTGGTTTTCGTGGCTCATATTCTGAAAATTTGTTTTTTTATGAAGCCATTAAATTGATAATAAGTAGGTATGCGATGTCTATACAAATGCATGTTTTTTGTCGATAGTTTAAGAATCATAAAATTTTTTTTAAATTCCATATACTAAAATAAACTAAAAAATTTTCCAAAAAAATTTTTAAATAATAAATAAATTCTTTGTAGCTTTGCTAAAGCAAAGATTTTCAAGGTTTCCACAAAAGATGCTTATATTTTAAACCAATGGGCTTAAATTATTTTATACAAAACTATTACAAGTTACTTGCTTGGCACATGGGTTATACCGCGTTACAGAGGAAGTTAGAACCCAATTCGATAATATTGGAATTTTTAATGAAATGCATCCCTTGATTCCTCTTCCACAGCAGTCAGTAGTAACAAGATGGGGGCCTCGCTACATGCTTCCGAATTCTATTCACAGAACTTGAGTAATTTAAGAATGTTAGAAAAGCTTGTTGATACAATTATTATGCAATTAAAAAAGTAAAAAAAGAATTAAATTTAAATAACATCAGAGGTCAATTAGCATTTGATTCTCCAATTACGGATATATTGGTGATACACTAACTAATAACAAGGGATTTAGTTCACTTAATACTCAAGTCAAATTAATTGATATTGCAGAAAGTTAAATTAACAGTGTGGAAGGGAGAATAGCCCGACAAATGAAAAAAATCCGAATGATTTTGCAAAAAAAAATTAAGGATTTTAAAAAATAAAATTAATTTCAAATATTTTTGATCTGATCTGGAATCAAAGTGGGATCTGAAAATACATTTTCAACATTTCAAGTACAAATCAAATGTTTTACTTCTAATAAACAGTACCTATTTATTCAAACAAACAAAAATGTAAATTAATTATATAAGTTTTTTAAAGATATTTGACTTACAATATACTGAATATTTTATTTTTGTTTTTAGTAACAATAAAAAACGATTTTTATGGAATTTTTGGTGCATATTTTTTTTTTAGTGCATGCAAATCTACTCCCTCATAATAAGCTTCGTTTTACAATATCGTGTAGTGCTATTTTTTTAAAGAAATAAAACTCAATTATTTTAAATTCTTCAAGACTTTTTTTCAACAAACCGAAAAAACTAAATAAAATCACATTAAAATAATAAAATTATATTAAGATCATTTAAACTCTATCGTTGTGGGCCACTCTGTAAAAAGGTCATGTGCATGCTGTGCACGAAATTAAAAGATCTTTAACTTTTTTTTCTAAAAATACAAAAAAAAAAATAGCAAAATATTCGGCATTGATTTTATTTATGTTTATGCCTCGTCGATCAAAATAAAAATCATAAAAATTCCCAAAGGTGAAGCTAAAGGTGCATTCTTGTATGTAAAAGAAACTGGTTAAAAACCTTTGCAGTTCATTAAGCCATTACATGTGAAATCAAACATGCCAGCACTTTATTGGCGAAGAAAACTGCATCACTTTTGTGTTTGTAATGAAAACTGACAGCCACGCATCAGAGTCTTTGCCCCACCCCAAACAGCAAACGATTTTAAGAAGTCTTATTTAATAAATGTGCCACACACTGTCTAGTGGCACGCACTCTATTGAACCGTTGTAATTGTCATGATCTTCAACCGTCGCGATAAACATGAAAAAAAGAATCACATTGAACTTGCAACAAAGTACCCAAACACACACACACACAAAAGTTTACATGAATGCATATGACTGTTAAATATCCATGCTTACATGTTGTCTGCAGGATGGATGGATGGATGGATGGATGGTTGATGGATATAAAAGTGAAGCTAAACTGCAACACACAAATTTTGCATGACTTTTAATACAAGTGCTTGGTGGTTGGAGGGTACACGATGCATCAAAAATTGTTGCTTCTATAAAAAATGAAAACACACAGCCACAAAAATTAAAAAACAAAAAACAAAAACAAAGTTCAATTGCATTCATACACATACAGAGTGTTCACCCTTAAAATCAGTCATACAACCACATGTAACCATAAATATGCTCTAACACACAGCCACACACATACACGTACAGATGTGAACAAGTTCATTCACACAGACATGCAGTTGCAACACTATTATCCCATTTTAAAATTCGGGGGAAACCCCATTCGCGAAAAAAGAAAACACCAAACAAAAAAATGTGCAGCAGCAACAACAAAAGCAGCAATATAAACTGAATTTGACCGCGACCTAGATGATTGTTAAACACGCATCAGTGACACCACTCTCGTCAAGGTCACGTTGAAAAATTATGCCAACCAATACTCGAAGTTCGGTCGAACGAATGCACATGCTGCTGCAACACGGGTACCATTAATGCCTGCTGCACTTCTCTGTATCGCGCTTGTTTTTCACTGATTGTGTGAATGTGTGTGTAGATCTGTGTGTTGAATGAGTTTTTCGTTTTTTATGCGCTTTTTTTGTTGGTATATACTGGGATGTTATTTGAAATCAGTTTTGTTCTTTTTTTTCGTTTCAGTTTTTGTTATTCTTTTTTTTTTTTTTGTTTGGTTTGATGAGGAGTATCTTGTTTTGGCGCCGCATATCCATTTTTTCACGTGCAGCAATACACTTGTGTTTTTTACAAAAATTTTCAATGCCACCAGTTTTTGTTTTTTGTGTTAGCATCACGTGCTGTTGCATTCACACGAATGTGTGTCTGTTCACACATCAATGTTGTACATAAGTTTGTAAAACTCACAAAGTGTGTGTATGTGTAGTGGTGGGCAATGCACTTTCAGTGCAATACATCGTTGACTCTGCAATATTGCAGCTAAAACGGCGCATCAACACACACACGCACATGAATACAACTGCATACATACATTTAAACATTATTGTAGTTTTTACATTCATACATACAAATAGTGGAGTATACTAATGTGTACATAAGCTAATGTACATTTCACATACATGCATACGTAAATCGTTCATAAATATCGTTTTTACAATCAAACTGTCAATTTGTATACATGCTACAAATGTACATAAATACATATGCATGTACATAGTTTATATATACATAAATTAATTCATCCATGTACATATGTACATGTGTGTTGGTTTGTCTGCTAATATTTGATACGCGCAAATCAATAACCTGCCGCAATAATAAACGATTCTTTTCAAATTCACACAGTTCAATATTTTTCGTTGGTATAGAAATTAATCTTAACGATTTGTTTTTTGTCAAAATTTTCAAATATTTGCAATTTGCAAAACAAAACCAAATTTTTCAGATGTTGAACTATTTTCTTTTCTTAGTTTTATAAACTTTTTCATTGCGGATTAATTTACTTATGGCCGTTTTCTCATTACGCGATTATCTTTTTTCCCAACGAAAAACTGCAATTTGCTTTTCTCAATGTCTCGTTTGCTTCTATTCTGTCGCAAAGCTAACCGGCACTCATCTGCCAATTATTTATTTGCCGTTCAGGTAAAATCAATCAGCTGACTCCCAACTTGTTCATGTATTTTGAGAGGTGTTGCCAACTGAAGACAATGTTTTTGTCGGTATATTGAGAAACCGAAAATCGTCAATGGACAGTTTATTGGTCCTCTTGATGAAGGACTAATTTAACCATTATATGGTTGGCAATGATAATAATGTGGTTATAGTAAACATAATATGTTTAAAATTTTCTTAAAAAATTGTTTTGTTGGAGGTGACCATATTTAAACATGTTTTTCTCTGCGTGTGTAAACTCGGTTAATAAAGCAAAGCCAATTTTAAAATATATGTTGTCCTGTTTCCACATCTATTTCAGATGTCTTAAGTAGAACTGTATGGTGATTATTTTCTAAGAATATATTAATACTCTAACACTCATTTTATTTTTATTTATTTTCTTTGAGTCTATTGGACTTACAAAATATCCTTACTGACTATTCGCTAAAAATATTATTTGACGATCTTAAATTAAATTTTTTAAATATAATTTAAAGTTAGTTTTAGAAAATCTAAAATGTGATTACCATTTAATTTATTATATAAATTTTGAAGAATAATTAGTTCTATGTAAGCCAATATAAAAATAGTCATGAAATCTTAAGGCCCTAGAAGGAACATTAATATTAATGCAGGACAACAAATCGGAACAAATGATGTTGCAATTTATTATATCAAATAAGAAATAAGATCTTCTACTTTCAAGAGATTTAATTTCTAGTATGTTACAACGAATAATATAAGATGGTAATGGATTGCGCGAAATGTTATTAAAAGAAAGAGCAAATTTTGTACATTTTCGTTGAACTCTTTCTAAACGCTTTATGTGAACAAAATAACATGATCTCCATACAATTAAAGCATATTCAAGGACTGACCTCACATATGAAGTATATAAAATTTTACGAGTGATATATTATGAAATTCCTTGCTTTTTCTTTTAATAAAAGCCAAGAGTGAGTACGATTTGGAAATCATATAATTCAAATGCTTAATAAAATTAGGTTTATTATCAAAAACAACACCTAAGTCCAATATATCATCAACTCTAGTTAAATATATTGAATTGATAGAGTAACCAAAAGCTATTGAGTATTTCAATTTGTGAAAAAGTAAAAAATAAAATTTTTCAATATCTAATTGAAAGTAATTACGATCCGACCATAACACTAATTCATTAATACTTTTTTGCAACTCTAAACTCTAAATCATCAGCTTAAAGCAAAAATGTACAACAATTAAAGCATGAAGATATATCATTTATATAAATACTAAAAAGTAGAGGACCTACTATGCTACCTTGAGGAACACCTGAAGTGGCAATATATGGGAGGGAAAAGCAATCAGCAATATTTACATACACTGAAAGAATTTTCTTCGCAATACCAATGAATTTTGACATCAATCCCATGAAAAATTGCATTAAAAAGGAACCTATGCAGCGCTTCGTTGGATCAATGAAACCTGTTTCATTTAAATGTATTAAATGAAACATTACATTAGATCTATGAATATTATTCATTGAATGAATACTTTCAATAAAGTAAAAAAAAAAACTTTTTTTTATTTTTTTTTTAATTTCTATTTTATTTTATTTTTTTTCTGTCTCTGGCGGGTATCGATCTCGCAATCTCGATGCTGATAGACTTGCTCATTACCAGCTTGCCTACAGGGGCAGTGTAATTTTTGGATAAAAAAACTATGTTTTTTACTCAACTGAGAGCGTAAATATGAGATTAAATTGTTAATAACAACAATTACAGCGTTGATTGAAAGTTTTTGTTTCATTACTAGGTATAATAACATTTTTCATTGTCATAATCAAAATGTTTTCATATATCCAATGAAAATTTTTAACGTAATTGCGAAATCCAATGAAGCGATTTTAAGGAAAATACTTCATTAAAACATTGAAATTTCATTTAGACAATGAAAATTTTCATGTAACCACTGAAATTTTTTTTTATGAAAGTGATTCATTAAATATATGAAGCATTTTTCTTTCAGTGTAGCAAGTACGGTTATGTAAATATGAACTTATCCAATTCAAAAAATTTGAATGTATAACAATTTTGTCTAATTTGGCAAAAATAATATTATGAGATATTCTATCAAAAGCTTTCGAATAGTCAGTAAATAAAGTATCTACCTGAAATCCTAACCCATAACTTGAAATGCAATACTGCGTAAAAACTGCTAAGTTTGAAGTGGTAGAACGACCATGCAAAAGACCATGTTGCTCCTTAATTATTATAGGACTAACAAAGAAATATAACTTTTTAACTTTTGCATGTTCAAGTATTTTAGAAACAGTAAACAGTTTAGATATTGGACAATAATTTTTCACATCACATTTATTTCCAGACTTAAATATTGGAGTAATAGAAGACATTTTCCATTTATAAGTATTGTGGTAATTTTGTTGAACTGTTCTATGGTTTTTAATCCAAATTTTGATATTTTAATTAGGCTTAAGTTCGTCAAATTTGATTTTCATTAAATTATTTTTATGAAGAAAGGAATTTTACAACATGAAATTAATTAAAATTTATTGATAATTTTTCATTCTTGACTGACCTGAGGATCGAACCCAGGCGTTACGGACATGTTTCAATCGCAACACTCGCAGCCATCGACGACTGCTGCCAGTCAATAGTCAATCATCAATCTTTAAGCCAAATTGTATTTAACCTTTGTTAGATTGAAATTTGCTTTTTTGAATGATTATCTATTTTGATTGATTTTACATGTTCTTCCTTACTTCTGTTTTTTCGTACCTTTTGTCAAGAATTTTTTTTGAAGTCCAAAATACATTTTTTGTCTTTCTTTTTTCTTGTTGACCTTTTTCAGCACAACTTGAAGGACATATGTAAACATAGAGCTCGTGCCTTAGCTTTAACAATTATTAGTATTGTGGTTATTTATCTAAAAACACACCAAGCTTCAAAGAAAAATTAAATATTAACTGAAGTGGAAAACAAATTTTAAGGGGTCTTTCCTTTTTTTGAGGGTTAAAATGTTCGACGAATATTTTATGCATCAAATTTCACTAGGGGTCTTTTAAGACCTAGAAATCGTGCAATGTATGTAAAACGGGTTTTCGAAAAATTAAAAATTTTCAAGGCCCGGAATTTCGAAAACGAAAAAATTACTGAATTTAATAAAATAGGTGAATATTCCTTTGTTTTAGCGGAGTATGTAGTTAATTTTTTGATAGTTAATTTACATGAAATAACTGAAAATTCATTTGTTTTTACGGAACAAGGGGTTGAATTTTTGACACTAAAAATTAAATAAACTTTTGTAAAAAAAAATTAAAAATAAGTCGGAATATTGTGAGAGTATACTTTTGCGGGGAATTTAAAAAAGGACAAAAATTACCCATTAAAATGAGTGTTAGAGGATTTATAAATTCTTAGAAAAGAATCGCCATTCAATTCTACTGAAGACATCTGAAATAGTATTTTAGCTCAGTACTACATTAAGTATATTTTTTTTTTGACTCATACCAAACACCTTTTCAAAAAATTCTAAAACTTTTGAGGCCGTTATTTCGGGAACACGAGCTATATTTTCAAAACTTCAAAACGCGTTGAATGTATTGAGGCTAGTTTTTCTGTTCCACAGTGTAACAAAGCTACTGACCAGAAAGAAAAAAAAATTAAAAACTTAAGTACGAATAACACTTAAACGTACTTAAAACAAACCTTTATGGGATTAATTTCAATAACCAATCCCGGAATATCTTAAAATAAGTATAAAATTCTTAAATCAAGTAAAAAAAATAGATTAAACTTTTCGTTGGTAGTGCCACTCTGAGAGTAAAACTTCAAAGTAAGTATTTTAATCTCATATACAAAAATTATTAAAGTCTAATAACACTGTGCGACAAATGGTAGGGGTCAGTGATCGGGAAGGGTTCAAACTACCGGGGAATGTTATATCGGTAAAAAAGAAGTTATACGTGTCCCGGCGTTTCGCTGGGTCACGTCTAGGAATCGAGATGTATCGATTTGAAAAATGGGCTAAAAAACATCAAAATTTTAGGGCTGCCATACGTCCTATGGATACGACTTATATACCAAAATATCGGACATTTTTAGTAGAACATATTTTATAAAAAACTCGGAAAAATCGCTTTAGATACAAAAAAGTTATGAACGAAAGGGTAGAAAAGTATTGAATGCGATCTTCAAAAACAGGGCGCAAAACATCGAGTGTAGCTTCGGCTGTGTGGCACGTAGCGCCGTTCAGTTGAAACCAAATGTTGCCAATATCCTCCTCTTCAATTTTTGTGAAAAAAAAATTCGTTCAACATGGCCCGATAACGATCGCCATTGACTGTAACGGCCACTCCTTGCTCATTTTCGAAGAAAAAATGGACCAATTATGCCTCTGGACCAAAATCCGCACCAAACAGTGACTCGTTTTGGGTGCATCGGCTTTTCAATGTATGCGTGCGGGTTTTCTGTGCCCCAAATGCGACAATTTTGCTTATTTACATACCCGCCAAAATCAAAATGAGCTTCATCTGAAAAGATGATTTTTTTGGCAAAATCGGCATCTTCTGTAAATCGATCGGAGGCCCCCTTAGCGAAGCGAAAACGCATGTTTCCCGGCGTTTTTCAAGCATATACACAACCATATTCGTTCAGCGGAATGATAAAACTAATTATCTGTCAAATCAGACATGAGCTAAGTGTTACCATTCAGTAAATAAGCACTAGTTGAAAAAAAACGTTAGATGGCGGACCCGTTATTTAACCAAACAATTTAACAAATAGAAAATGGGAATTGCTTGAACAAAACAAGCATATCGTTTTTTTTATAGATTACTACAAATTTTTTTTTATTTTTTAAATTATATAAAATACCTGAATAAGCGTTTGTTTCTACAGCACATGGAGTTGAATTTTTGACAGTAAAAATTAAATGAACTTTTCGTTATTTTAAATTACTTTTTCATTAAATTTTACATAAAAAAGAATTTAACTTATTAACAGCAACCGAAAATCCATATTGATATGCACTTAGTCTTTTTAATATCTGTTAGAATCAGTTAAAAATAAATTTGCTTGGAATTTTAAATGTTTATTTATTTAAAAATTACAGAACGGAACTTCTTAAACAAACTAAGTACTGTCCGTTACTGCAGTGTACAATTCAAAGATTGAATAAAATTGCTCCACTCTAAAAAATGCTGAAATAACAGAAAATTGGTTTAATATTAAAAAAAAATTTCCGAGAATTTTTCTTGTGCGTTGAAGTTTTCAGTGATAGTTTGCACCAGTTTTAGCAAAATGTCCTTCAAATACCACAAAATATGAGATTTTAACAAATCCAAATTAAAGAATCCTTCACATTCAAGTTTTGAATTTTTCTTTCCTTCTGCCTAAATCACAATTCCGAAAAAATAAAGGAAATTTCCTATTTTTTTATTGCTATAGAATCTGCTTATATTTTTTTATCGAGCAACAAAGTAATTGTTCTTAAAGTGTGCTCCCAAAGATTACTTTGATAATAATTTTTGAACTGTTAAAACTAGTCTCTACAAAAGATTTCAGAAAGATATTGAGAGAATTTAGAGATTTAAAAATGTTCTTTTAAAGTTGCTAAATATTTGAAACAAGCAAGACATTTTTGGCAACTTCAGAGAACTTTTCTGCTAAAACTTTTTAAATAATAAATTTAAATTACAAATGCAACCAACAAACTTTTTTTTACCTCAAACGCAAACATTTGTTGCATAATAATAAATCCCAAAAACAAAACAACAAACGTACAACATAAAAACGACGGCAACAGTTAACGAAATCATATCAACAAAAAATATCGCTGTGATAATAATTTTCCCACGATTAAAAAAACTTTGTTGCAGTGTAAAGTAGCTAAAACGATTGCAAACATTAAATACCATCAATGAATACATGCTGCTGCAACTGTAACAAGAGATAGCACCCGGTAATACACACAGCCATACAGGTACAACATACATGCATACAAATGTGTAACATCTGGCGTAGAAAGTATGTTCAGTTGAATGTAGGTGCTTTAAAAAAGTGCAACACTTTCGATTTCAATGACCGCATATGAGTTGGAGTAATGTGACCAAAAGCAAAATAAAAAAAAAAGTTAAAAAACCAAACGATTTAAAATCACGGCAACACGTCATCATAGAACCAACAAAAAAAAAACAGAAAAAAAGCAAACAAAATCACAATGAAAATTGAGAAAAAAAAACCGATTTGTACTCACACTCTTTGCAAAGTCACAGAGTCAGCAGTTGCAATTGCATCCAGTATGTGTTCAGCAATACCAACAACAACAGCACCGATAAATACTTGCAAAAAAGCAACAGCAAAAAACGAAACAACCAGTTGCACCAGTGAGTCTGTCATCAACAAATTGCAGTCTATAAAAAAAAGCGATTTACACATTTTTTTTTGCTTTAGTTTTTTTCGTGTTTGTGTGTTTCTGCGATTTTTTTTCGTTTTAGTGGTTAGTAAACTGCGAAAAATACAATTCATCCACACACTACAAAAACATATAAATGCACATTGTGTTCGCGATACAAATGTCAGTATGTCGATGTGTAAATGTGCATGTACTCTGTCGTATATGAGTTAATAATATTGTGATACTGCATGTACTCCCGCTCCGATAGTTGAGTTGCAGCAATAATGTCATGTATATTGTGGCACGCGTTGCAAATTTTCATTCATTGATTGAAAAAAAAAACTACAAAAAGCAGCGAATTGAAAAATGCAAAAATATCATGCATTCTCATACATTCACACTCACGTCAAAAAAAATCAAGATACTGAATGAACAAATGCAAAACTGTTGAAACTTATTAGGGGATGTCACACCTACCTGTCGCTTACATTTTGATTAGCTTACACACATACACTTGCATGTGAATTTTTGTTACCCTGCAAATAATAGGACCAGTCCAAACACGCGTGTAAAGAGTAGTCCACAAAGGACCAGGACTAGTCCAAAAGTAACCCAAACGTATGGAAAAAACCTGGTCTATTTAACATTACGATGTCCTAGGAGAGGATCATATAACCCACCTTTGGACCACTAAGGAGTAGTTTTAAAACTACTCCATGGTATACTCAAGAGGATTAGTTTTGAAGTCGTTTAAAAACGAAAGCACGTCGTTAAAAAACGAAGACATGTAGTCTCACTACAAACACTTTTTAACAATGACATGGTCCATGCTTGCATTACATCGGACCAGTCCATGGAGTAGTCCATTTTATCAAAATGGGTCAGGTGGTCCAATTTTATTTGCTGGGTAGTTTGTTGGTATTTACAGTGATGGCGAGGGCATCTGCGTACAGACATACTTGTACATTCATACGTATGAACATGAAATAGTATTTTTTTAGAATGGGTTTTTAACATTTAAAACATCAACTTGCTATTTGTCATAATGTTTATTGATTTGATTTTGAAAAGTTTTTGAGACGTTTTGTGGGTTCTATTTTCAAAAACATTATTTTTGTAATTTTTACATCCATCCCAATTTTGAAAGTCGAGGGCAACGGAAAAATAAATGTGTTTTCTTAGTCCTTATTGACAACAATCGTTTGCTATTGACACTCACATTGGATTTTCTATGGCGCTTAAAATTTACTCTGCTTAAGTCGACAGAAATGCATTCAACGTCTTAAATAGAATCTTAAGAAAATTTAGTTACGCAATATATATAAAATATATACAGTAGTAACTCGATTCTTGCAACAAAGAAATATTTTTTTAATTTGAAGTCGATATATGCAACATTACTCTTGCGGGGACCCATTGGCAATCATGGACCCGCCTGAATAAAATTATATTATGATGTTAAAATTAATGTAAAAGTTCTTTGTGTCGAATATTTTTTAGATATCTTCATTTATATGAGATTTTAGCATGGGGGTTTATATGGGAACTATGATTAATTTTGGACCTACCAGGACAACATTTTGTCATGACATATTTGCTATCGTAAAAGTTATTATCTCCAATTTGTATTTTAATAACAATATTTTTAAGGAAGTTATGGCATTAAAAGTTATTTTCCGGTGTAGGATTTGTAAGGGAGCTGCGGGCAAACATGGACCGATTCCAATAAAATGTGTTTAGATGATTTTGATTGCAATAAAATAAGTTTGAACCAATTTTAATCCAAATACCATCTTAAAAAGATGTCTTTTAGGCATAAAGCCCCTTTTCCGGAAAGAAGCTTGTATAGGGACTGTGTTTTCACCGATGTTTGGACCGATTTAATAAGCTTACACTTTGAGCCAATTAGAACCTGAGTCAAATTATCTCTAAAATGGCGACCTGTACATTTGTGCACAAGGTTACCATGGACCAGCTGGCTGCCAGCCGGACGGACATCGTTAGATTTACTTAGAAATTCTGACACGGACGGTACACTTAAAAATGGGTCTAGGACAGCGAAATCGTAGCGAAAATCCCTATTTGTAGGGATTTTTTTTATAAAAAAATGTCCGTAGGGAAGAAGGAACATTGTTAATATTATTTTAAAGTTGTAGCGATTTTTGAATGGAACATTTTTAGAGCGCTTAGAGAAAACTAGGTATTTTTAAGGGCTACGTAGGGACTTGTAAAAAATTTTTATAACATCACTGGTCTAGGAGCATAATTTTAAGCAACAGTTTTATATGTTCAATATCTTTAGTTTTTCTAAAATTTTTGAATGAAGCTTCCAAATGATCTGGCATAAGCAACCAGTAAAATGCGCATAGGAAAAGTCTATCCCATCAACAATAAATTTAAGTGTTTTTATCAAAAATAAAAATTGGGAATTAAGCACGACAAACAAAATCTTAACACTTGTTGGTTGTTAACTTTTACACAAGTAAAATAAGATTAGTCTAGTACATATTTTTTATTTTTTATTTTTCAAATAATCAAACAACATTTTGTTAGCTTTTGCTGTTTTTGTTTGGATCTTTTAAGAAAATCATACCAAACTTCATATCGTTTTTTATAGTTTGTGTGTTGGACTAACATTTTTCATCTAGGAAAGTGATGAGGAATTTGGAAATCGGCTTCCCTCATCGAAAAAAACCTTGCGGATATTAACATTCCATTAAAAAGCATATTTTATAGTGATGTAAGATGAGCAATGCTTTGCTAAATGCAGTAGCCCAACATTAAGGAAGTATTGACTAAAAGATTCTCGAAATTGACCATACGAAAATTTAAGGGCCATGAAGCACAAACAAAAAAAGTCCCGGTGTATATAGTCCCCATTGCCATATGTGAAGTTTAAAACCCATTCCCTGATCTTCGCCGAATAAAAGCCTATTGAAGATCTGACTGTCTTCACACAGTTAGTATCTCCCATTTCCGAGCCCAGTCTTGCAAACTCATTGACCATTTCATTACCGGTGATATAACAGTGACCCGGTAGCCCGCGTAGCCTCACTACATAATGTCCAAAGATTTCCCTTAGAGCCCTTCTATAATCATCCACAAGCTTAGATTGAACAAAACAGCCCGACAAGGCTTTAAGAGCCAACTTGCTGTCCGCATATATATAGACCTTCGAAGCCCAAGCATCAATTCTACTTCTTTCAATCAGTCATCAAATCAATTCTTCAGTCTTGAAAATCCCTAAAACATCCGCCAAAAATACACTGCAGTACTCTTGAAACCCATATGACCTTCTGATATCTATATCCTCAAGGTTGACTCCTGCACCCGTGCCCCTTATCCACCATCAATAAAAACAGCAAATCCCTCAAACAATCTTTCCATATCTGAACAACTCTTCCTGAAGGGTAATTCCAACTGCGCCAAATTTCTTAAGTCGACCCTAGTGTCTCCTTAATCCTTGGTCCAGGTGGGCCCAGGCAAAATTTCCTAACAGTACCAGTTTCTTTCCGATTACATAAGATATAGAATAACATCAGAAGGCGCTTGAGATATACTTCGCATGGCCCCTGTCATGCCGATTGAAGCAAAT
The DNA here is from genome assembly GCA_949318255.1 of Pollenia labialis. NCBI lineage: Eukaryota > Metazoa > Arthropoda > Insecta > Diptera > Polleniidae > Pollenia > Pollenia labialis. The sequence continues at coordinate 157,316,262 of OX439140.1, forward strand.
TTCTGAGCCTGAGACAGAAGGTTCCATCGACTTGCCAGCCTCATTGCCTCCCACAAAATACATCATCTATACGTAAGAAAGGGTCTAACCACCAATTTGTATAGCCATCCAGTTCTCCAGTTCCTAACAATCGATTACCTAAATGAAAAAAGTGGACCGAATAGGCCCATATTAGAGCCAACGGAAACTATACAGTGATATACACACCAATACATTCGTATTGAAGTGGCTTTTCTAGGAAAAACGATCTCAACTCCACAGTTCGGATGAAACTCTTAAAAAGAGTTTAATTTCGCTGTTTTTTGAGGAGTTTTATTTTTTTCGTTTAAAATAAAATTTTGAGAGGAGTTTTAAATAAATTTAGTTAGTTTTGAATGAAAATGTTCACAAAATGTTTTAAAAAAATAATAATAAATAAGAAAAATTGTTGTGGACAAAACTTGCAAACGGTTTCTTAATGCAAAATTTGTGAGCTGGTGAAAAAATCTGTTGCTGCATTTTGAACACCAGTGAAAATGATGCTGCCTATTGTGAACGAAGCTTTAAATTAAAAAAAAGAACAAAATAAGACCAGTCCAACACAACGTCAACGGCGTGAACTGTCCTGGGTAAAGCTGAGAGGGGTACGTTAAATGCGCTTTTGATTTGTAAATAGAACAAAAAACCAATGTTTTATCTGATAAAAGCAGCAGCTTGGGTTTTCGCGCCTTCAGTTTTCATCGACACTTTTTTTGAACGTATACCCGCTTGAAGCACAGTGTGTCGAGTACGGCGATCTCATTTATTCTCGAATGTGACGATTCCACTTTAAGGTCATTTTTCTTCATTCAAAAGTATTCAAAAATTAAAACACTTTTCTATTTAGTCAATCGTGTGTACTCATTAAGAATTGATAGTGTGACCTAAAACTGAAATCGAGGGAAAGATTTTCTTGAAAAGTCTGTCCGACACACAAATATTTCTAAATATTTTTACAAAACTTCAGATTGTATGCGATCAGATATGCATTTTCTTTTAAAGTTTCTGACTGTTATGGCCTTGCATTTTTTTGTGTCGTAGTGTGTCATCAAGAATAGATTTTGCAAGCATGTTTTCTTATTTATGCTGAAAATAATTTTGTAGGATGTTCGTATGAATGAAAATCGAAGATAACGCTTTCATGCACTGGGCAAACACTTTGATTAGAAATGTTTTAAAATTAACGAAACAAAATTTATTTGATAATGAAAAATCTCTTTAAAATTTAATATGTAATCATTCCAAAAAAATAACACATATTTTTTCAAAATTAATGCTTTTGAAGATAAAATTTGGAATTTAAACGAATCCTAACAAATTTTCTGTAACATGACATTCAAAAAAACTCTATAGAAAAAAACAAACAAAAAATTAATCAAGGACTCTACATCATCCACATTAAACTCGCTGCCGCCATTAAAATTAGGAGGTGAGAATAAACGTTGTATCCAAAATTTGCCCCGTCTACCTTCGACAAGTGTTCGTTTGGTTGAATAGACGGATGGATGGATGAATAATAGATAGTTTCTTGCTTTTATTTTCTCTCCTGCGATGCGGACGAAATATTAACTTTTGTGTTTTTTTTATTTTATTTTCTATATTTGCAGTTATTTGTTTTTTTGGATGAGTATTTGTGAGTAAATAGAAACAATTTTTGGTTACCAACAAAATAGACAGTGATTTCCATTTCATGTTTTATTTTTTTTTTTTTTTTTGATAATATTCATTTTTTTTATTTCGGAAATTGGAGCCTGTTTTCTTTTATGTTCAATGGTGGCTTAAATCTGCATAACTGTGTGAATGTGTGTGAGTGTGTGTGTTTGTGTTTTAAATGTAAGCTGCATATGTATTTGGGTATGAGTTAATTTACATGGATATTAACATATGTATGTATGTAGTATGTGTACACATACATATTTACATATGTATGTACATATGTATTTATTTACATACATAAATCAAGATACATACCCACATTCATTCACGTCTGTTTGCGATGGTTGTTAATGGCATTTCAACTTTGTTTAAAGGCAATCAAAAGCGAAACTCTTCTTGTAATAATCCCATTCATAATTCGAAATGGACTTTTTGATTTTTAAATATTTTTTGAAAAGATTTTTGGAAAAATTAATTTTTTTGCATATTTAAGCATACATATTTTTAAATTTAGCCAGCAATTTCGATTATCTTGTGAATGGTTCTAATGATTTCAGTTTTTTTAGTAAGTATTTAATTCAATTTGAGCCTAAATATTTTTTCATTGCAAACTTGGTACCAAACGTTATGGTGCACATTTAAACGAGGGCCCATACAAAAAATGCTCCCGAATTTAAGTTCAGTCTTTGGAACTTCTCAAAAAGGGCTTTTTTATTGCTACATTTTTCTTCTCCATGGAAGTTGTGCGTCAGCGTCTTCGGTAGCACATTTCTCCTAAAATGTTTCTGGTACCCAAAATAAACAGATCTTTGAAAGATCGCGGCTCTCCAGTATTTAGGCAGTATTTAGGGACATTCTAAAGGATTTTGCCATTTCAATCCCCTTAAAAATCTGGGGATTTACCGCGTATTTCGATTCGATAGAAATAATTTACGAGCTCGAACAATTTGTGCTGAGTATAACGATTTTCGTACTATTTGTTTCCAGATGATCAGGAAACTTCATCCAAAGATTTTAAAAAAACTAAAGATATTATACAAATATAACTGTTAAGCGAATAAGAATTTTAAGCCCAAGTTTTACTAGTAACAACAGCAATAAACAGTGAGTTCATCTTTTCTTACAGTCCCGACTGCAATCGGTTGATTTTTTGTCATCTCTAAATGTAGTTGTAAGTGGGTAATGAAAAAACAACTTACTTTATTTTATTTTGCCAGTTCAGTTTTTTTACACTGCCACATGCATATAAGTCTCTTTCAGCAGCAAATTTTCATAAAAGCGTCCATTTGTTTATTAATAGAACTCTGCACCGTTTTGACTGAATACAAAAATACTAAAACACGGTAAAAATTATTAGAACTCGTAAGTAAAACCTTTCAAATCGCTATATGCGCAACCCCCCCTGGTGCAGTCAATAACTGGGACTAAAACTAAATTTGAGAGATTTCAAGAGATCTTTACGATCTCTTAGAATTGAGGTTGCCTAGATTGTATAGCTGATGGCACGGAAGTCTGTAGCCCCAGATTAGTTGGCACGAGATTGACTATTTGTTGAGGTGTCCGTCGTTGCAGGAAATGCTTTCGCTGAAAAGATACTTGTGGGGATTACGTGGTGGTTGTGGTTTACTACCCAAATTTGCATAAAGGGATATCCTGAAAATCCCACTAAAGGGCTTATTTTTCACTACCGGTGGGAGAGCCCTGGTTAGATAGCGCCACCTCCTAAGCAAGGGGGAGTATATTATCTTGCCGGATTGTCACTAAGTGGTTAAGAATGAGTTATCCATAGGGCAGGTATCCATGTAAATCTTTTCCACAGCTGACCAGAGTCGTATCTAGTTACATATTAAGATCTATTGTGCAGGATATGGATATGGATCTCGTGGTGGGTATGGTTTAAATCTAAAACAAGAAGATGGGAGATCCTAGCGGTTGATTTTTGCCTGAAATTCGAAGTGCAATTGTGGTTGGTGAGTGATGTCCCTGTTTCCTGTCGTTTTTCTAAAGAAACTCTGTTATTTAATATTAAGTTAAATATGTTTACATTTGTACTTCAAGTTGTACAAAATAAATGTAGACGAAAGTGGACAAAAAACATAATAAACAAATGTACTCAGGTATTCAAGAAAGAGGGCGAAAAACAGAATAAAAAGAAAGAAACATGTAAATGAATTAAAAAATGATAATTAATTACAGCAAATTTCTTTACCACCAACAATACCATTGGTTAAAGATTAATGTCTGACTGTTGGCTGGCTGGCACCGCGGTGGTGCAGAGGGTAGAACTGCAAAGAATTCTGCTGATGAGAATATAGTTATCCTGGAAACGTAAATTCAACCGGAGTTCGAGCCTCAGCTCAGCCAAGAATAAAAATAATCAAACAAATTTAATTAATTTCATGTTGTAAAATTCAAAATTCTTCAAAAAAATAATTCAATGAGAATTAAATTTGATGAACTTAAGCTTAACGAAATATCAAAATTTAAATTTAAAAATCAACAGTTCAACTCAAAAAATCACTATTGTAACGGATGATTCAAGAAGAGATACTTTTTTCAATATCCTTTTTTTGACAGATCACGCGTGAGTGGTGTCATGCTGTCATGTTATCATTTGACATTTCATAATGGAAAGACTTACGCTTGAACAACGTTTACAAAATTGCTCCATGGGCTCTTGAAAAGTTACAAGAAGATCCGACGTTTTCGAGGCAAACGTAACCGGTGCGAACGATGCGAACGTAACCGTCAATGACAACCATTATCGTGTAATGATAACCGACTATTTGATGCCTGAAATTGAAGCTCGTGATCTCGGCGACATTTGGTTTCAGCAAATCGGTGCCACTTCCCACACATCGCATCAATCACATAATTTCACGTTTTGGGCCAGGCGATTGGCCACAAAGATCATGTGATACCGCACCGTTTGACCTTTTCCTGGGGGAATATGTAAATTCTTTAGTTTATGCGGACAAACCTGCTTGAATTCAGGCTTGGGTAGAATACATCACGCGTGTCATTCGCCAGTTACCAGTCGAAATGCTTGAACGAGTCGTCGAAAATTGGACTCGACGGATGGACCATCTGCGACGTGGCTACGGCCATCATTTGGTAGTCATAATCTTCAAAAATGAAATGCCAAAGAATGTTCTTTTAAATGATAATAAACATTCCCCGTTAAATTTGAATTTTCTGAGTTTTTTTCTATAAAAAGTAGGGAACCTCGAAATGGATCAGGCTTTATTAAATCAAATTGGAGTTCATGACAGTTCTCCCAAACAAAAAAGTGGCAATGAAATTCTGCCTTAATACCCCTTTTTATTGATACCCTTTTTATTTTTCCTTTTAGTTATAATTTTATTTATCTATCTTTTCCATTTTTTAAGTTTTTACTAATATAATTAGTCCTTCGAGCAAGTCCGTAGATACTAAAAGAAGCTAAATCGTTAGAAATCTCTTGAATTTCTCAAAGTTCTCTCAATAATTACAAACTTATTGCAATAGTTAATTTAATATTAGTAAATACCGTATAAGAAGACATTTTGCTTAATTTAGTAGTCGATTGTACACCTCATTAAATTCGTTTAGTGGTATTACTTAATTTTAATTTTTAAATATTTTTGTTTTTTTTTTTGTAAACACTTGGAATTGCTTAATATGAATACGTAATAGCAAAATTTCGCAATATGATTCGAAAAGTAAATTTACTGCATCTTTCAGTACGGACAAAAAAATAGATGCCACACAAAAAATAAATAATAAAACACAGAAAGAAAAAAAAACAAAAATAATTCAAAGATCGTTTAGTTTTGATAGTGAAGGTCCATTGCGGAGTATTTCCTTTTTTTTAAGTTTTACAGTCAATTTTTTTTTATGTTAAATGTAAAGTAGCAACATTTATATTAAAAGAAGAGAAAAAAACAAAGATCGTTTTAAGGTAAAACACTGAGAAAAATTTCAAGCTTATTTATAAAGAAAATTATTTGTTTAACAGTTCATAAGATTGGCTTATGATAAACAATAAATGTTAGATATAGAGACATGTTCTGTGGACCAGTTGTGAAGCAAAAAAGTACCATCCGCTCAGGATATTGCATGTTTAATTTTATGTTTATTGTTGCAATATTAACGAAGATTGAAAAAAGTACCGGTTAATGAACGAAAAAGTACCAAAAAGATCCCTTTTACAGATTCTCATTTTTTGAGAACCTTGCATGTTTAATTTTATGTTTCTAGGTCCAATACTAACGAAAATTAAAAAGTTCCAGTTAAAGAACAAAAAAGTACAAAAAAGACTCATTCGCAGGTTCTTATCCACTGAGGACACTGCATGTTGAATTTTATGTTTTCAGGTAAAAGATTAAAAGAAAGTACCAGTTGTAAAACAAAAAGCTAAAGAAAGGAATATAATTTCCCGCATTTCCCCCTTTTTCGTACTTTTTTCTCCCCATAAATTAATGGAAAAAATGTTTTGTAAACAAAGTACAAAAAATAAACTTTCGCCCCTTAAGCGATTCAATTTCGAAAAAGTACCGAATTCGTATTTACACTTTTTAGATAAGTTTCGAATATGATATAAACATTATTTCTATGTTTGTTAGTTTAAAAGGTAGATGGGGTGACAAAAAGTTCGAAAATACAGGTTTCACCCGTTTACTTTCTTATTTTTCTAAAGAACAACGGTAGGTATTATATTTTATTTATTTATTTTATTTGCTTCCTTGTAATTCTTGTTTATCTCTTTTAGTTCTGGAGATATTAGATTACCAAATTTACCCTGTTTACCCCCAAAACATTCAAATTTTTAAAAATACCGTCTTAGAGTGGATCGATTTGGGGAGAGGCCAACCTCCTGACCAAATTTCAAGTTTTTAGCTTCAGGCCTTTAGGCTGTTCGATGATGAATCAGTCAGTTACGTTACAACTTTATAACAAAAATTCTCTAGGTGTATAATATTATTCAAAATAGCAGCAAGTAACGATCATAAAACAATTACCAAACACAACATTTCCTTAAACATATTTATTAAACCTGTCTAAGGGGAAAATAAGTTCACTAAGAAACGATCAAACAACTGAAGACCAAAAAAAAAAAAAAAATCAACAAAACAAAAAACATACGTAAGTCTGAACGTACGTAACAATTCTCAAGAGGGCTTTAAACAAAGAGCCAAGAGGGAGTAAGTAATTGTTGTTGCTGCTAGACTTATTATGGGACAGGTAAATGTACGTAGTAGTCGTACAGTAGTCGTAGAAGACAGGTATGGAAGCATGAAATTAGGAACTTTATAAGGCTTTTAGTGAAGATATTACACAAGCCATGCAAAACAACGCAGCACCATCGTCATCCAAGTCAAATGCAGCAGTAGAAGCAGCAACAATTGTATGTAGTGAATTGTTGATGATATTAAACAATAACATTAGCAACAAACAATCAGTAAGCACCAGCAACAACAACAATGCCAGAAATAATATAAAAAGAAAAGCAAAAACAAAAACAAGAACAGCAACAGCAACAACAATTTAACAAATAATGTTGTGAATACATTGAAGTGAAGTTCATAAATGCAGAATACAGCTCAGTGCAGTTCAGTTCAGTTCAGTTCAATACAACCCAAAACAACCCGCAACAACAACAAAAACACAAAGCAACAATTTAAGACCAACAAAGAAGACCTTTGTTGTTGTTGCTATTATTATTGTTTATTTGGTTTGATTGTTTAAATGTTTGTACATGTAGAGGACTTATTTGAAAGAGTTCGTTTGTTTGTTGGCTTGTTGCAAGATGTAAGACAGTAGCATTTGCATTATTGTTTGTTGTTGAAACCGTTGCAAGTTGTATTTGTTGAGCATGGGCGCCTGCGTTTTTATGTTGTTACTTTATTAACGCTACTGAATGCTGCTCCTTCTACATCAGCTACTTCCTCTTCTTCGTTAATTTTTTTTTTTTGCTTTTCTTGTTTTTCGCTACGACTTAGAATTCACGTTTTCGTGTTCGTCGTGGGCGATACGAAAAAGTTGTATTCAAATCTGCCTGTTTTAATAAAGCCGAACTGTTTGCTGTGGCGCTTAGTTTGTGGAAAGTAAATTCCTCCCCTTTTACCATCAACCATCATTATTAAAGTTATGCCGCAAAGGAGAACAAAAGGATTAACGTATAAACGTATGGATGTATGTATGAACAAGCAACCCATTCAAATCCATATTAATCCACTAAAATTGTTTGATTTTTATTCTGGCTAGTTTTTTTTTAAGTTGTAGAAAATTTCGAGTTTCTTTTTTGACATTGTGCATATTTAAGAAAACAAAAAAATTTATTGCGTTTTTTGTATTTATAGAAATGTTTTATTATACCGCAATAAACACATATAATATGCATTTATTGGGGTGTACGTAAAAGTTTTCGCCAACAAAAACTAAAGATTTTACATTGAAGTAAAAGAGCATGCAATTGTTTTCATAAGTTTTTAACCTTAAAATTTAAAATAACTTTTAACGTTTAAACCAGGCGAATTCAAGCAGGTGGGCACATCTGAGAGCGAGGGAGTTACGCTAGCTGTCCCTTTTTTGGATTTATTTATATGTGTTCTAAATGTCAAACTCCATATTAAATTACAACAAATTATGTTGAAAATTGCGACCTGTATTTGCGACCAGTCGGCTGGACCGACGGACAAAGTAAGATCGATTCAAAAAGGGATTCTAAGTCGATCGGTAGACTGTAGACCAGCCATCGGCAAAATCAGGGCGCCGCGTTTTCTCTTTTCTCTTTTATTCTCTTGTATGCTCTTTTATTACGTACATGTGCACACATATTGCAGAGAATTTAACAACATTAACAACAACATACGTAAAATTCATACAACGCATATAATCGCAAAATGTAATAGTATAGGTTGCCGATGGCTGCTGTAGACCCATATTTTAAGGTGTTAAAAACATAAGCACAACACATAATACCCTCTTCACTATAGTGGTAGAAAAATTTTTACTCTCCTGAAAATAAACAAATGAGAGAGTAGAAACCCTGCTAAAAACTTGCCCCCATATTCATAAAAAACATTTTAGGTTTATAAGTCCCAATCCATATTATGAAACATTTGCTGCGAAACATTTGATTTGTTGATGAAAGGGAACGAGAAATGGAAAAGTGAAGGTTGTTTCATGTACAAGCAGTTTTTGTAAGTTTGTTATTTAAAGAAAGAGTGAAGGCATAGAAAATGACTCAATGCTGTAAAACCAAATTTTTATTCTCTTTACACGAATGCAGTTTCAAAAGAGAATTGAAGAAAGTTTTTGCAGCAAATGTTTCATAATATGGATGAGGGGACTAAGAGGTTCATGAAACGAATTTTCTATGATAATTTTTTCAATAAATAAAATAATTATAAGCAAAAAAATTGTTTATGAATATGGGGCTTAGAATCGAAATATTAATTTTTTAAATTTTCCAAAAAGATTTCATTCTGTAAAGTTTTATATCGAAACACTTTTAATAAGGCTTGTTAAAGAATGCATATTTAAGCAAACGCCAGAGTCTTATTTGTTCTCCGTGTAACACACATATCGTTATTGCAAGCAACAACAGCCATTGAATTAAATAATTGTGAAGGGGTAAATTTTATGTTGAAAATAATTTTTTAATAACTTTATAAAAGTATTTTTAATACTTTAAAGAAATATAACTTAGTTTATTGTGTTTTTTTTTCTTAATCATCTGTCATCTTAATCATCCGTAATGTGAACGGCTTTGATTAACATAATCAACATTTTGCTTAAACGCGTTTAAAAACCCCAGTGTGAACATAGTACATATAAGCAACAACGGGGTTAAGCTCTAATCACATCACAATCGTGATTATCAACCGCACATTAACAAATCACTTCAAATTGACATGATTAAAACAAAATATGATATGATTTTCCACTGAACATACCTCAAACTGAGTATAATGTAGAATCGGCCACCATGAACGCACCCCTCACTTGTACAACCGACCACGATTTCCTCTTAATGTTTTTATTATTCATTATTCAATTTAATCATGAATATGTTTAAAAAAATCTTCTGATAACTTTATTCATATATTTTTATAAATTTTTAATACTTTAAAGACACATAAATTTGTTTGCTGTTGTTTTTTCTTGATCAACTGTCATCTAAATCATCTCAAACGTAATGCGAACGGCATTGATAAGCTAAATCAACATTTTGCTTAAACGTGTTTAAAAATCCAAGTGTGAACATTGTATTAAGCCCTTTTTCTTCTGAACCCACGATATAAATATTGTTTTTTTTTCGGCCAACCACATTGATGCTGCAACATTATTCAAATGTATTCGTTAATAAATAAATAAGTAAATATTTATGTAATTGTTGAAGAAAAATTTGCCATTGTTTTAAACATGATTTGTTGTTGTTGCTGTTGTTATTTAGTTTTTCTTTAATTGTATTCAGCAATAACAACTACTCGTACTGACTACTGTGTAGTATGCTAAATATGCAACAACAAAAACAACAACAACAACAAGAGATAAACATTTACATGTAATTTTGAAATTATGACAATTTCAACTTCAAAGTGTTTTTGCATTGTCTTTTTTTGTTCGATGAAGTTTTTGTGTATTTTTGGAAAATGTTCGAGGATAAGCTGGGAAGTTTTTAAAAATTATAAAAAAATAGAACACAGTCAAATCGCGATAATACGTACCCCGGTAAATCGTAATTCCCGATAATTCGTAATAAGCTGTCGGTCCCTTGAAAAAATCTCGTTTATTCGTATTTTTTTTTTCAAATAAGATCGCCTTTACCTCTTATAAATCGTAAAACAACAGAAACATGAAATGAATGATTTTTTGTTTGCCGCTATTTTTTTTTTGCGTGGGTTTTTACATTTGCTTGTGTTAAGATGTTTTTTATCGTTTTAGTAAATAAATTGAAAAACCCCGTTAATTCTTATTTATTTTATTTTAACCCCTTTTAATCCAAAATCCGCTAAATCGAAAACCCATATAATTCGTAAGAAATGGCCGGTCCCTTGCGATTACGAGTTATCGGGAGTCCACTGTAGTTTTTGTAGGGTGCCCTTGTAGGCTACTAGTAAGCTGAGTTGGTTTATCAGTACGAGGGTTGCGACTTCAATTCCCACCAGAGACCATGGTCCATTTATGTTCAGTGCCCCGGTAGGCTAGCTGGTAGTGAGCTAGTCTATCAGCACCGGGGTTGCGGGTTCGATTCCCGCCAGATACTCTGGTTTCTTTCCTGCAGACAAGCGCAGAGCTTCGCGGGGTTTAGCTTAGGGAATTTAAAAAAAAATTAAAAATATGGTAGGTCTGTCTGATGAAGGCTGCAATTTTTATTCAACTGAAAATATTTTGTGCGAATTTGTGCGAATAAATAACCATAAATTTGACCGATGGCATGGGTTATGTTGGCTTTGAGGACCGCTGTGGTTTATAGCATTTTTGCATACAACTGCAACTTAAAAAAACCCCACAAGAAAAAATATAACGGGTCAAATCGCACGATCTCAGTGTCCAGTTCACATCACCTGCACGTGAGTTGACGATGCCCTCAAAATGTTCGTGCAGCACATCTAATGAGGCATGAGCTGTGTGCCTCGTATCGCTTTCCTGTTGAAACCACATGTCGTTGGTGTCCAGTGCCCATGTTCTGTAACTCCCGCGCCGAGAAACTTATCGAATAAAATTTGCGAAATGAAACAAAACTGCCACATATTGAAACAAACAGCTGTTTTTCTCACTAATCAGTGCCTGCTACTTTTTTGGCGAGTACATGTTGTCACGTAAGGAAATTAATCGCCACTTTACAGAAAAGGTCTGAAAGTGTCTGTCTGTCCCGCTTTGAACTGTCAAATAAACTCACGAATGATATGAGGCGAGGAAAAATTTTAACACTAAAATGCAAAATACAAAAAATAATAATAATAATATTTTGTTCTTGGCACATTTTTTTTAATGTTTGATTATTGTGCTTTTAACAATTTTATAAAATATACGAAACTTTTCAAATCTCGTTTGCTGAAAACAAACAGCCGGCGGTAGTACTTTCACCACCGTCGTTGAAAAATTTTCAATTTAAGTAAATTTTGGTCGCCGTCAACGATATCTGCATTATGAATTATCCAGGATGAACATTTTGCATCGAGACATTAGTCACAATAAAACTGAATGCAGAAGTACCGGACTAAGTGTACATTAGATCTAATCTTGATCTGAAAAACTTCAATAGATGAAAAAAAATACTTACAAGTTTATGCAGCATTTTAACTAAACCAGACAGAGACTTCTTTCTGGTTTCTAACATGGCTCTGGTCAACCAATCTCAGCTTTTTGATTTACATTCTCGACAAAACTTACAGAACTGTTGCGCAGAGAGCGAAGGAGAGACATAATTTCGCTACATACGTGATCGACTTTATAAACAGGTTTATATAACTTCAGGGTACTGCTTTATAGTTCAGGGTTTTTCAATAAAAACTTTGTTTTTCAAAACGATATAAAACAAGAAACTTAGATGCCAAATCATTTAAATTTGCTTCTTATTAGAAATCTACTTTTACATTTAAAACAAATTTTTATTCACATTTTTGTCCAATGGCGGGTTATATTTTCATTAATCACGTCACGAATTTTGAGTTTCAAGGCTGTCGTCTATTTGAATTAAAAAATTAATTGCATAAACAAAAAATACACCACATATACACAAACATTTAATTTTATGGTTTTTGATTAAAAAAATTAATTGCAGCAAACAAAAAATTAATTGAATAATTAATGTACACCAATTAATTATTTAATTGAATAATTTTTTGCAAACATTTTTTCTGTGCATAGAAAAATGCATCTTCATAATGATGATGCCCTCACAGAAAAATGTTTGCAAAAAAATTATTCAATTAAATAATTAATTGGTGTACATTAATTATTCAATTAATTTTTTGTTTGCTGCAATTAATTTTTTTAATCAAAACCCATAAAATTAAATGTTTGTGTATATGTGGTGTATTATTTTTGTTTATGCAATTAATTTTTTAATTGACTTAATTTGTGTCCCATAACTCGAAAATACAAATCCGGTAATTGATATGATCAATTCCTTTGCAGGGGCAAAATTAGTAAAATATTTAATTGTCTGAACAAATTGTTTAATTAAAGTCGAGTTTCTATTTCTGTGCTAATATCAGAATTGTGACATCAATGAGGCAAAAAGTGACTTCGTCAGATTTAATGCACATTCTATGCTATGGCTACAGTGGCATCGATTCGATGCCGCATTTTGTGTGTTATTTACATTATTTTCATGTTTAAAAAGTAAAATAATAATCAAAAATTCCCATATTCTATTTATTTAAATTATGTAGTTAAACACATCAAATTTTCAGAGTAGAATAATTAAGATACCCATATGTGGCATGCTGCTGGTGTCTTGTAATTGAGAGTTCTTGTGTAAACAAAGGGCGGAATACAACAAAATGAAAATAAACATGTGTAGCGGCAGTGTAGTAAATATTAATATTCTTGATCTTTGACTTAAGTCAATCCCAAACTGCATCAAATGAGTCCTTTCTCCGATGTTATTGAGTCATCGCACTTATGACATTTTTTTTTATCAAACTGAGCATAAAACTGATACTGATGTGTGATCCCATTGATGACATAATTTAAATGTTTGACTCTGATGACAGTTTGGCCATGTGATGTTTAGGCTGACATTACAATGATGAAAATTGTCACAGGTCAAAATTAAGACACTTGTCATAGTGCTGATATTAAAATACATTTGCGCTATAATGCCTTTTCTATCAGTGTACTGATGTGTGAAAAAGTAAAATTTCAAATCTGTCATATCAATCCGACCCTTGTTCTTGTCAAAAAAGCGGTTATAACAATCGTTCTTTGGAAACAAGCATGAATTTATAATGTGCGTATGCGTAAGAAATCGTAAATTTTTAACGCACCAGTTCCTCTTATTGGCGTAGAACTCGTCATAACTTTGCTAATTTTGAACTCGTATCGTCTTGCTAGTACAACAATAAAAAGATTAACTTAAACAACAAGTCTTCCAAATATATTCGACTAAATAATTTCATATTTTATGCCTTAATTTCCTTTAGAAAACCCATAATTTTTTCCAAGGTTTTTATGTATTAAAATTTACCCATGCATTGCGTTTACAAACACATACATACGCTCCGCTCCGTATATTTGTATGAGTTTAGAATAATTTGCATGAATTCTTTAGATTTGATTTAAATTTGCCTGGTCTTGTTACAATCGACTCAATTTTATTTAACTTGATGATGATTGCATCAAAATTTGATTTTAATTATTTATTTTTATGTAGAGATTGTTTTTAGTTTATTTTTTTGATTTGTTGATGTTGTTGTTTTTGTTGTTCTTAGTTGCAATTATTTTGATGCATGACATGGTGCATGGTAAAAACAGTTAGCAGGCATCAGTATCCATCTAATGTTTTGTAGAATTTTTAATTCATAAAACTTGCACACACACCCATACACACTGCCATGTAGAAGTACCTCATATTCTATTTTAGGCATGGGGAAATGGACTGGTGTTTTTATACGTTCTATCATCATTCACATGACACATTCGCCGTTCACATGAATTTATGAAAGATGTACAAAAATATGTCTATGATTTTATCTCATTGACAATAAAACTTTGTAAGTCAAAATGCAAAGCTGTGTGTGGGTGTGTGTGTATTTGTGTAACGTAACGTAGTTGAATTGTCGTAGGATTTTGATAATATTTCGAAAAGAAGGGTCATCCGTCATTTGAATTCCTACAATGTCCCTTTCATTCGTATACCACCCTATTGGCCTATTCAATATTATTATTGTAGTATTGTTCGTATACGAGTGTGTTGTAAAAGTTTGTGTACCACGCTCTGCATTGTTTTGACGAATATTTTCATAAAGTCATAGTTTTTCTGACTTATTGTCTAACATGTGTGTGTACTTTATTGCAAACAAATATGTACATGGTTATATTTGGTTAACATCTGTAATTTTCCAATTGGAATTTTAAAAAAAAATAATGACATAATTATAATTTGGAAGAGTTAGAAAGATCGGTTAAATTTGATCCATTCCTCTATCACTGGATTGAATTTAATGGGATTATTGCAATTTTATTCGGTACACTTTTCAGAGAATTTTGAATCGAAGCTTAAAAAGTTTTAAATAAAGAGCAAAGTTAATTTTGGTACATCGATTCCCAATAGGTCTGTTACTGCAAACATCTAGAAATACATTTACTTACATGAGCCTGTATTGCATGAGGATTTCCATAAGTAAACAAAATAATTGTACTTGAACTATTTAAGGTATATATGAGGGTCGTTGTCAACTTTAATTTTGAGTCATCAAGTCGTTGATAACATAACTTTGAGAAAACAAAAACAATATTTTTAGAATTTGCTTTTGTTTCAAATGAAGTTGTGCTAAAGAAAGAATTCTTTCGACATCATGAAATTGGCAGTATGTAAATTTATTGATAAGTTTTAATTTTTAAATACTTATCTTGTTCTTAGATCGAAACTTTTCTTTTTTGATAATCGAAAAATCTATTTCTGCTTGAAACCCGAAATTTTTAAAAACATGAAATTAGATTGCCATTTACGAAAATGTTCAACCATAATTTTGGTTTTAACGGGCTAAATTTGGAAATTATCTTGCGGTTGACTCATTATGGCAAAGTCAATCAATGAATTCGTAATTGTTGCCAATTAACCAGAAATGATATTCGTTAAAAAATGAAGTGCTCTATAAACTACGCGAACAGATTTTTTTTGTTTGTTTTAAGCAAGTTTAAAAAGTTTGAAAGCATTGCTCTAGCGTTAAACGATTTTTGAAGACTTGTCAAACCTTGCTGAACAGAAATGTCAACACATTTTGACAATCTCAGCACTCAACGCATAGTAATCGATATCAAAAGTTCTCATGCAGCAAAAAAAAACACCCGATATATTTACTGTCTAACTAAAATTTCTTTAACTCTTATTTAAGTCATCGCAAAATTTGCTGTTGACTAAATTCTACTCCACATCGACTTAAAAGCGCCAAAGAAAATGCTAAGTCACAGTAAATAATAATCTTTTGTTGTCAATGACGACCAAGAAAATGCAGTGATTGTTCGGTTGCCTTCGACTTGTTTCGATATCGACCTTCGTTTTATACAACGACAAAATTTTCATCACAGATCCAGTAGATTTTGACAATAATTAAAAGTCAACCAATGTAACCCTCAATTCGATTAATACAGAATGTTACATTAACCCCCCCTTTAATGAAATGTTTCATAAAATCGATGAATACTTTGCATTATTTTAATGTCAGATAATTTTTGTTAAGACTGTGACTATTTGTCATCACATTAATGAAACATTTCATTTTTATAATGTTAAAGAGTCAAACATATAAAGAAATTTTTCTTAGTATTTTAATATAAATGTTTTTATATTTGAATGAAAATTTTTAATTTGTTCAATGACATAAATTCATTAAATTGATGATAAAATTTGGTCATTTTTATAACAGTCTTTTATTAGTTTAATGATTGTTATAGTTTCTTTATTTATGTCAGCCATTTTTTCAATGCTCGTTTTGAGTTGTTGTGATTTTTTATTTTATTTATTCCTGTTTCAAATCATCAAGTTATATGATTTTTCAAAGTTAGTTTTGGAAATACATAATTTATAATTAATAAGATTTCTGTATGACTTGCTAAATTTCCAATTATCCATATTTGAATTTTATTGTTAAGGGAAAGGTAGCATCTATATTTTATTTCGTTTTCATACCCACCCCACAATAGTGGAGAGGGTATTATGCATTTGGGCTGATGTGTGACACCTTAAAATATTGGTCCTAGAACCACCTTTAAGTATACCGATCCACTCAGAATCACTTTCTGAGTTGATCTAACGATTTCCGTCCGGCTGGCTGGATGGCTATAATTTTGTACGCAAAAAACAGGGGTCTAATGACCGCATAAGATATCGAGCAAAATTAATCGAAATTTTTTATTTTGGCATCATGGCACACGATATCGAGTGAAATGTATCGTAATTTGAGATGATAGCACTCGATATCGAGTAACCAAAGAAATTACATCTCTCGAATTTTCATTCGATGCGTCAGTGTCTATCGTATGCAGAAAATTACGACAGTTTCCACGATACGATAATTTACTCTATATGGAATGCAGTGTTTAGACCCCTGGTCGCAATTTTGGAAATAATTTGAAAATATTGAAAAAAGGTTGCATCGTATTGCCACAAGGAAAGATATGCTGCAATTTCTGTCCCTCAGAAACTATCAAACCGATTGTAATGAAATTTGAAACATAAATAGATCACTGTTCATATAGCCATACACTCTCGGGCTTGGCCGACTATACTTTCGTACTTGTTTTCATTAACTTAAAAATATTTGAATATTTTAATTAATAGTTCATTTTAATCTTAAAAAAACCTATTGAAATAACGTATTGCAAAAAGTTGAATCTTTCTTTCCTGTGGAAGAGATATTAATTTGTCATTAATTTAATAAAACGTTTTAAAGAAATTACGAAACTCAATTTCGAAGTGTTAATGAAATTGCTTTATTGTATTTGTAAAATTGCATTCCCGTAATGAACTTTTTCATTGGATTAAGGAAACAATTTATTGAAATTGATTCCTTCAGTAAACTACAAAAAAAACTTAAGAAGTGGAATTATTTTACTATGGAACTCCTCATATATTTTATAAATTAGCTGTATTGTAAATGTGTGCAGTAGATTATATTTGCTCTAAAATTTTTGTATGTTTTTGCAACAATTTCATATCTAAATACGCACATCCATAGATACAAATAGAAATTGTTGTTTGTGTATGCGTGTGGACAAACATGCAATGGCAACGACAATTATTGAATTGAATGTGCGTCCATGATAATTCATTTGCTCATTATTTATATTCTTTCGCAAATTTTGTTGTTGTTGTTGTTTTTGGGTGTTCTAAAATTCTATTAAGGAAGTTCAAGTATAGTACGAGTTTGTATCTACACGTATTTAAAAACTAAATTAAAATAAAAATACTCATTATTTTGCAAACATTCAGTTAATTGCAACAACAACAACAATTTCAAAAAGTACAATGAAGGATTTGGGGTTTTTAGGAAGAGGATATAATCACGATTTTTCTTTTACTGGCATCGCATCTCTTTGGAAAACTTGATGAAGTTTAATATTCTATGAAAAACAACAATTCCTTATACGAACAATTGCTTATACTCCAAGATTTATTCTGTATCGAAGTTACAATATATTCAAAACAACCCCTAGTATAGGACTTTATTGCTCAAATTTGCAAGATCGTTTCATAAATATTGTGGTTAGGTTAGATGAATAATACATGTGTATGTAGTTCATACCCGTCATCAGAAAACAATTTCAATGCCATAAGAAGAAAAAAATATAAAGTTCGCATTAAGGCTGATTCGACACAATTAAATTTTGTGTGGGTCGTGGGTCCACAATGGACAGTAGCCTCTATATAAATCACATTCCCGGAAGTTACTTTTAATGTCAAAAGTATTGAAAACATATTAAAAGGTAGCGATAGAAATTGCGGCAAGATATGTCCCAACACAACATTTTCTATTTGGAAGACCATTATGGACCAAAGCTCCCATATTTTCTATACTATCAGAAGTCATCATCCATCTTATAAATCTTTTAAAAATGTTCGTAAAATAAATTGTATGTAAGACAAAACGTCGTCACAATATTTGTGGGTTGCTAGTTCATAGTAGAGACCTGCACATTTCCATTCGAACACACATTCAAATCATTGAAAAATTTTGTAACTCTAAACTGCAGTGTTGTTGGCACAAATAAAAGCTGCAGAGAAGTGTAGACGACGAATCAACTTACGTGTATAAACGTGTAGAAGTACAAAGCAAATGCTTTACAATTGTGAAACAGGGGGTATTAAAAATACATTCAAAAGTTAACAAGGGAATAAAGACTACACGCATTAATTAGGAGAATAAGCAAAAACAATGTTTACTGCTTCGAAAGGCTTTAAAAGAAACAAGTACTGTTTGGTGTGTATTTCTTTCAGTTCTTGCACCCTTACAACACCATTTATTTATAATTGTGCAAGAAACAGTACTGCATAGGATGTGTCATTGTATACATGTGTTCTTTTTACTCCATTGTTGCGGCCCAAGCTGATTGTAATGAGCTCGATTATGAAAGCGACATTTGACTTCGTTCCACTGTAATATGCGCCTGCGTCCCTGGGGGTTGCAGTCTATTGCTTTCTTGGCGATATCGCCTGATGGCTTGCGG
Source organism: Pollenia labialis (assembly GCA_949318255.1). Classification (NCBI taxonomy): domain Eukaryota; kingdom Metazoa; phylum Arthropoda; class Insecta; order Diptera; family Polleniidae; genus Pollenia; species Pollenia labialis. Next base: position 157,335,321 of record OX439140.1, read on the forward strand.
TTTGTGTCTGGCCATAGTTGGCCATTGGTATTAAGGAGGGCCAGTATGCGCGCAAGATTCTACGGAGGAATTTGTTTAAAAACATCTAATGACTCTGAGAATCGCGCGGTGCCATATTTCACGTTACAGTCAGGGCTGCCAGAATTGGGGATTTTTTTCCCAAAGTTGGGGATTTCATGCGAGCAAAAATGGCAAAGATAGTAATTTAGGGATTGGGGATTTAAAAAAAAGTTTAGGGATTTTTTGGAGATTTTACACATTTTTACTATAAATATTTTCCCTTCATTTATTTTTTATTATTTATATTGATATGAAAAAAAGTAGCAAAACTTGTATCTTACTCTTATGAACAACTAATAGGGTGTAAAGGGTCCTAATAAGATCACCATTTTTGTGAAGTGTGTAAAAGGAACTTAATAAACTTATGTTATTATTGATGAGTGAAGGAAGAATTTGAAAAAAAGGATTTAAAACCATTGACAAGACATACAATTTAAAATTTTTTAAAGAAGATTTTCACGCAAATATGTCTTCCCCAAAAATAAGTAAATTTTAAAATATTTTGGGACAAGGAAAAAAGTACCAGGCAGCCCTGGCTACAGTAAAGTAGATTTATCGTTGGAGTTTAAAATTTTAATTCTGGTGCTTCTCGATACGTTAGATGATTTCCAAACAGGGTTAAATTGGGCAAATGCATTTCGTACCTTATTAATGCAACTGTCAACATCTACTGATGAAGCACCGGATTTATCAAGTATACTGCCTAGATAAAAGATTAAGCTTTAACTGCATAGCGGAGGAAGAATGACATAGTTAGTTTCATCATTCGCATAATCCAGGTTTTCTTATCTGTCTTGCAAACTCATGTAATCTCTCTCCTATAACTTGTTGACTTTCGCATCACTAAATCGAAGAACAGGTTAAAGAGGAGTAGTAATAACGCACAACCTTTGCGAACTTCGATTTCAATCCTAATGAGGGCAAACTATCTCGAATTAATTTTGATGCCATAAATCTAAAGAAAATGTTTAAGTCAAGATTAAATACGCACGAATTAATTATGCATGTTGGGTCCATAATAGACAATAGATACTAAAATATAAGCCCCAGTGCCAAAATTTAGTTTTACTGCTAAAAAATTTGCAACAATTTTAGAATATAAGAATAATTACGAACAAAATAATGGCAACTTGGGTCTAAAATAGACTACAAAAGTCACATAAGTAAGGCTTGAGCCTTAATAGCCTACTTCAACAAATGTTTTGTACGCTTCGCGCTGTGGCGTCTATATTTTCATTGATATACAGTGAAATCTTGTTTCATTGAACACGTGTATATTTAGCAGATTGAGATAACCTGCAAAGTAACCACATGTGTGATTTTGCGTACATTTGGAAAAAGTCCGCCTGTTTAAAGTTAAATGTAACTCAACAGACAAAGCAGAGCAATATGTAAATGAGTTGTAGGATAAGCTTATCATAAGAGATTTCCTACAACATGACAACCAATATGATTGCAAATGACTTATTCTCGCAATAGTTTTGTAAGTGTTTTTGAAAATGATGTCCCGTTATTCGACGCGTGCCTTAATTTTGTATTATTACTTAAAGTTTTCACTCTTTGTGTTTTGTTCGAAGAGTTTTAAAGTGTTTTGATGATTTTTAAACAGTGCATAATTTAAAAGAAGTTATTAAATATTATATTTATAAGTAAAAACTATTTGTAAATATGCCATACAAAAAAAAACAGAGTGTTCGTAAAGAATTTATTCTTATTTTAGATTAAAACAGTATTTTTCGGTAAGCTTATTATATAATTTGACTTCTAATAGACAAGTAATATTATCGCGAGGGATCAGTTTTCATTATTAAACAATTATTAATAAGCTTTTTTTTTTGGTTATTATAGGGTGGCTCAGGAATCGCCAGGCAACCAGAGTTTGGAAATTCAATTGCATAGCCTGAATGCGAAGATTATGTGGATTTTTTTGGTGACAATATTGACTGTACTCCTGGTTAAATGCTGGTTTTAGAAGTTAAAATCGTCCAGTTAAAACGTTGGTCATATCCGAACAAAGTCACGCAAACTGGTTTATTTTACTTCATGCGAGACGTTACTTGGATACTCTATAAGAGGTATCACGCAGTAACTTACTAGAGGGATTTAGTAAAAATCTTACACGAATTTGTATCAGAAGTTGCCCATTGCTTGACGAAATCAGGCATGGAAATGCGAGTGGGAAAAGGCCGGCAATGCAAAATGAAAACTTAAATTGTAGCCAAACTTCAGACAAACAGGAGTTTGTAAATGAAGGCAAATCACGGTGCAAATATCCCAAGTGGACATCGCTACAAAAGTTCGATGTCAAAATTGTGGTATTAATTTGTGTTACTCTTCTGAAAAAAACTGTTTTGCTGACTTTCATTAAAACTGATTACTTTTTTAGAATTTTTTTATGTTTTCGGTATTTTTTCTATAATAGTAACGTATACCTTCAGCTCGTTGTAGTGAAAAAGACCAAAGTCTCTGGCGGGAATCGAACCCGCAACCCCCGCACTGATAGACTAAAGCCTATAGTACACGGAATGTAAAAAGCCACATACGCATGTGGTTGTGACGTAATTTTGACGTCACTACAAAGCCACAGTAGCAAGTTCGTGTTGTGTGATGACGACAAAATTACGTCAGAAGCACATGCGCATGTGACTTTTTACAGTCCGTGTACTATAGGCTTTACTCACTACCAACTAGCCTACCGGGGCACCCTACATTAAGTATTCCTTTATGATATTAAAGCAAAATCGATTTAACTAAAAAATATTTAAAACATCATTGTATGTACAGAATTTACATATTTGTATTAAAGAATTTTTAATTTGGCTCTTTATAATTTTAACTAAGAGTTTTCTATATTCTAATACAGTTATTGTTAGTTATGTAATTTTTTTTATTAATAATTTGTTGGTAATATTTTGTATTCATCATGGACACGACTAAATGGACTTGTATGCTGCGGCCGTCGAACCACAAAAATAGATAATATATGTAGTGATTATAGCTTTCTTTGTAAAATTGCCAAATTTAACCCAAACACCCACTGTCTCATCTAGAAAAACTATCATTTCTGTCTCTCTGTCTCTGCCTCTTCCAAAAACAGGAATAAATATAAAAAAGACCGCTCAGCAGAAAAAAAGTAAGGCCGAGACAATGCTAGCAGCCACCACAAGCCACATTTGAATTACAACAGCGCCAGGATATAAATGAATATAGGAAACGCACAAACAACAGTCGTTTAACATCAGGAGCTTTGTAGAGAAGAGAATAATGCAGAAATCATCATCAGTGGCACCACTGACTGCAACGGGCATACCGAACCATTCCATATAAATGTATTTAAAATTGTCATGAATGTGTGTATGTGTGAGTTTGTGTAGTTACTTGTCCGTCTATTTATTGTTGGATCTCCTACTATTCAATATACACATTCACGCACAAACTTCTTCCCCCTCGACTTTCATATTTCTACACACCGAAAATGGAAAAGAACTCCATTTATTCCCAAACTCTCTTATTTTGGCAAAAAAAAAAAAAAAAACATTACGTATGCATGCAAAAATACTTGATTCCTAAATTGCATTCACATACGAAAGTAGGCGCAACAAAACGAATTTTCGCTTAGAATTGACATTAGAAACACAAAAACTACAACAGCAAATACAAACGCATAAGCACCTCGGCCATCTCGTCTCCACTGCACCATCACCATCACCACCACCACTACCCCCAACATTCACACGACTACAAGTGCAACCGCAACAGTAAAACTTTCAAAACTAACGATGACGACGACGACGCATACATAAGCCCTCATCTGATTTTACCGACATAAAAACTACTACACATACATACATATGTATATATACACACATACATAAACATAGATAAAACTAACCAAAAAACGAAAAAAAGAACAAACAAACAAAATGAAAGAATTAACAACAAAAACATTAGGAAAAATAGAATTGAAAATTGAGAAAATTCATATGAAATACAATATATAAATGAATGTATATGGCTGTGTGTGTGTGTGTGTGTGTGTGTGTGTGCTTGTAGAGTTATAGAACCAATATGCACTGTGGCGAAACAAGGATCAAGTGAAGGAAAATATCTTTAAAGAAAGTATTATGTAATAAAACCGTGTTTCGATTGCAGTCGAATCAGATGGTCGAACGGGTTTGCATTTGGTATTATGGCGCACGTTGGATAAAACAAGCACTATTGTGAATTTTACTGATATAATTTATTCACAATAGTACGTTTATATCAGTTGGCATTTTAAATTAAAGATTTTTGTTTTCAAATTTAAAAATTGAATTAATTAATTAATTAAATTAAACAAGATCACGACAGAAATATGGCTCGATGATTCGCCGGATATAGTTGAACACCTACTGCAACTCGCCAGATGCAGAGAAAAGTTAAGGGATGCTTTCGAAATGTTGGAAAAGGACAACACATGGCAACAGTTTTAGGCTCCGAGAAGGCATCGTACCAGCTTAGCCTTTGAAAAAAAATTATCGCTTGGTCTCGGACAGCCCACTGTAAATGTTGTGCTGTCAGAAGTTCTGTAAAATTTTATTTGTCAAAGATGGATCAAATAAAAATCTACAGCGGCAAGAAGAAGAATTGTAACTTGTTCTTTAAAGCAATTTATCTCGTGCGAGATTTCGTCCCACTGTTTAAGAGCCTTTAGCCAATAAAATATCTTTTTTATAAGGAAAACAAGCTGTTCGAACCCTGCAAATGATAGGACTAGTCCAAACACTCGTGTAAAATGTAGCCCACAAGGGACTAGGACTACACCAAAAGTAACCCAAACGTAGGGAAAACATGCTCTATTTAACATTTCGATGTCCTAGGGTAGGACCATATAACCCAGCTTTGGGTAACAAAGGAGTAGTCTTAAAACTACTCCATGGTATACTTAAGACGATTAGTTTTAACTTCGCTTAAAAACCAAAACACACGTCGTTAAAAAACGAAGGCATGTCGTCTAACTACCAACAATTTTTAACAATGACATGGTCCAAGCTTACATTACATCGGATCAGCCCATTAAGTAGTCCATTTAATCAAATTGGATCAGATGATTTATGTAGCCCCACCATTTGTTACCCTACACCAATATATTAAGAGACAAATTTTCGTACTTTGAACTCAAGGGCAATCACTATCTCATAACAAAATGTTGGGCTTTTAGGTCCGAAATTTAGCCATAGGTCCCACACAAAGCACATTTCCAAAATCACTTAAAGGCACACAACTCTCATAAAGAAAAAGATATCTAAATAATATTCGGCACAAATAACGTTTGCATCAATCTTAACCTCATAACATAATTTTTTCTGGTGAGTCCACGGTTTCCCATGGTTCCCAAATTAGTTACACTTTCGAAATTTGTGTTAAAAAACTATGGTGTAAAGTATCTATGGTCGACTTGATCGACTATACTGTCTTATTTTATTGATGTTAATTTCGAAATGGGTCTCAAAACATTCATTTTAAGTTTTAGTCTTGCTTCGATTTATTATATAAATAATTCATAAGAAATTGAAATGTTACATTTAAACGAATATCATAAGCTCAAAGAAGTGATTACGTTTCAAGGCAAATTTAAAGAGTTGAAAAAAATGTTGTTAATCATACGAATTTTCGTTAAAACTTTGTTAACTAAAAACATTGTATTATAAACGAAATATTTCTTTAATTTTGGTCTATTTTATAATTAAATAAAAACAATTTTGTCAACGAGTTGTTTTTTAAAACTTTTTTGCTATCTTATCTCGACTTCAGATGGTTTCTATTGTACAAATAATTATTATAAACAATTAACGTTAAAAGTTCCACGAAAATAAACAAAATCGCAAGGGACCCCTAAAATATCGTATGAGTTTTTCTTGTATGTGGAATTAAATGTTAAATCATGTCAGATACAATATTAACAATATACTTTTCATAATAATTCTCCCATGCACTCAAACATTTTATCTTGAACGCCCTTTTGTGTTTCAAAGCAAATTTTATTGCTTTAAGCTAAAAATTCAATAGAGCGATAACTCTACTTTTTGCTCCACTGTTTAGATTTGCAGTCGATTCATTTAGACGACAACTAAACAAGTGCACCAAATATGAACACACCAAGTAAATACAGAGAAAATAAGGCTTTTTTCCACAGATCCCTTCTAACATACGCAACCAAACACACATCTCAACCAATTTATCCTTCGTCTAACGTTCGTACACAACGTGGACATGTAAGGACGTGTGGATGCATGCATAGAGGCCTAGATGATAGCAGTGGCAAACGCAGGAAATCAAGCAAAATACAAAATACATTTGCCGATTCAAAAATAAAACGTAACGTGAACACTTTTAGGTTGCCGTAGAATATGCATTGCACCAGATCTAAGCAAAAATTTTTTTCAGTTAAATAGAAGAGGATGTGAAGGTGTTTTTTGGTGTAGTGGTAGCTAGTGGCCAACTATAGAACATTGAATGAGAGCAAAGGAGAATCTTTTATTGAGGAACATTTATATGTATATACTACAATATATATTTTTATTTTTGCGTTAAGTTAGTTAGACAGAATGTTGGATGAAGATGTTTCAGGAGGAGGGAGAAGAGGGGTTAGCGGCCACTGGCCATAAGATATGGAAGGGAGAGTGGGTGATACAAAACCTAAAGCAAATGTAAGCAAAACATGCATTGTAATCCGAAGAGGATATTCTCGTGTCTGTCCAATGGTGAGTGCGTATCCAGGAGTAGCCAGAAACCTCCTGCTCACTCTTCCATTCACTTTGCTGTGTTGTGTATTATATTGAAGTAGATGCTTTAACTCCGATATTGTCTTCGTTTTCAACACCAGTATAAAGAAACGTATCACGATGCAAACTTAAATTAACAGAATTAACTTAAAAAAATTATTAACACCAGAGCATAGAACAGCATAAGTCTGAGATCTCAGCAGGCATCTGATTTGGAGAGGTTTTATTGCATAGTGCAGAAAAGTTGCTAAAATTTTGTATTGAGTTTAGTTTTGAATATTTAAAATAGACACATTTCAGTTTTCAACTCAAAGCCATTTTGGTGTATTCAGAAGGCAAAAAGGACGATTTTGATTAATATAATTTTAGGAAAAAGTTAATTTTTGTAACGTAACTTGATAACAAAAATAAATTGTTCTTGAGTTCTTTAGTTTAATAAGAATTTCAAATGTTTCGTTTTAAGTCGTAGAAAAATTATTCTGATAATAAAACGACATCAAAGTTCAAAATGTTCAATATTTATAAAATTTGCCCACTTCTTCTCCTGTTTGAAATGATTTTCGAGCAAACGTTAAATTAAGATGAATTTGCAGTTGCTTTTTCCGTAGAGTTTAAAGGTTAAAAAATGTGTTTTATGTTGTTGTATATATTTTTAAAAAAATTTGTATATCATTCTCGTCCCTGTGTAGTGGATTTGAATAATTTTATAGGTTTTTTTTAAATATTTACTGTAAAAGCAATCTGGACAAATGTTCCATAAGTTGGACCAAATGTATAAGCAAATACTTTTATAGACAGAAAACAATATGGTAACCATATTCTAAGAACAACATACTATGTTTTGATTTGAACAATGTTGTTGTTTGCGGACGTACAATTTTTTAGCCTTTATTCATTCCTCGCGGGAACATAAGGCTTCAGCAAGATATTTCCAACCAAATCTATACTTTTCAATACTCTACTGCAAGCTCTTTTCCTAGTGCAGAACCGTGCGAGTGTTTTTGAGTCTTCCCCGTCACCTAATTCCTTGTGAATTCAATTCCCTTCCGTTTTCAGATGGCGTTATCTTAATATGTTCTATCCACTTTCACTTTCGTTTAATTAGTTTTATTTTTTATTTGTATGTGAGTGGGTTCCTTGCTGGTCCAACCCTGGAGGTCCTTGTTGGCATGGTTGTCAGATTTTTTTGAGCTCCGTCGCCAAACCGGATGTCAGAAATCGTCGAAAATCGCCAAATTCGTTCACTTTTCGTAACATTTTTTTTTATTTGGCATACCAACAAAAAGTGTATAATATAACTGTAAAAAAACGCCAAATAAGAGAAAAAATACAAAAAAGTCGCCGAAAGTAAATATTGTTTGGTTTCTGTGATGTTTTTGTTAAATAACATAAAATGGAGATCATATATTCAGTCAAAAAAATTAAAATTAAGTACACAAGTCTATAATGCTTGGTCCACACAATGCAATGCATTTTCGCAATCTAGCAAATTAAATTAATTTTCATTAATTTTTTATTCCAGATTGCATCAACATCAAACCGCTTTGATATTTTGAGGTTGCATTTCAACAGATTACATGTAGATTGCATTGCCTTTACCCAACATAAGATCGTACTGATTATCGATTTCCCCTGCAAATTTTATTGGACTACCTGATCTATTTTGATTAAATAGACTACTCCCTGGCCTGGTCCAATGTAATGCAAGCGTAGACCATGTCATTGTTAAAAAGTGTTTGTAGTGAAACGACTTGTTCGTTTTTAAACGACATGTTTTCGTTTTTAAACGACTTCAAAACTAGTCCTCTTAAGTATACCAAGGAGTGGTTGTAAGACTACTCCTTTGTAATCCAAAGCTGGGTTATATGGTCCTACCCTTGGACATCGTAATGTTAAATAGAGCATATTTTCCCTACATTTGGGCTACTTTTGGAGTAGTCCTAGTCCCTTGTGGGCTACATTTTACACGCGTCTTGGTCTAGTCCAATTATTTCCACGGTCATTGTGCATACATACTATTAGAATTAAATAGTGACTGAATACAAAATTCACTTAAAATGATAACAAAACAAAAATCATGTGAAAAAGTTGCCAGATTTTTTTTAATTAGTAATGATAACAAAAACGACAAACTGTTAAAAAATGGCCAAAAGAGCCAAGTAAATCGCCAATTATATCAAAAATCGCCAAAAAAAAAAAAGTCGCCAGTAGCCAAATAGAAAATTCCACCGCCAAACACGTTTCAGAATCGACACGTTTGGTGAGAAAACGCAATATATGACAGCCCTGTTTGTTGGTTATGGTGTTGAGCCAGAATATTCCTCTGTTATGCACCGGTTCTTGTTGAAAAATGTTTGAAGTCGTTGCCAGGTCGCTTCCAAATAGAAGTATCGATTTGGCGCAAGCTTAAAAGATGCCGATTTTGATAGCCTTCGTGATTTGTGCTGCGCTCCATATATTTTTGAGTGTGCAAATGCAGAATTGAGCCTATTTGCAAAATACGGCCTTACCCCACCGCTAATTTATATCGTACTTCTAAAGGGTACTTTATACTCTCACAAAAGTCTTACGTATTTTGAGGAAAATACAACCCTGTCATGATAAGTTTGTTTTTAAATTTTTAAACAATAACTTTTATTATTATTAATTATAATTAGATCAGAGAAGACTTTGTGGGATACTTTATAACGACCTTAAGTAGCATAAGCTGTCTACGAATTCGATTCGTTGGTAGGCGATTTAAATATAATCGTTGTTGTTCTTATTAAGGCGTATGGCATAAGTCTGGTTTAATTGATTTCTACACCAATTTTTTCGTCTTCTCTTGCATTGCCTGACTGTCTATGTGACAGGAGGCAAATATCGTCAGCATAATCCAAGTCTTCAAGGTGTCTTTGGAAACTCCACGATATGCTGCTGTCTTCCATAAAACAGTACATTACCAATGCTAAGAGGGTAGCCCTGTCTTACGCCCATGTTAGTGGTTCAACCCAGTAAAATAAATTAAGGTTTCTGGAGGCAAGAAAAATACACGAGCGCTAATATATTCACTGGCTTTTAAATACTAAGTGCCTGGATTTTTAATTTAAGTAAATAAAAATGATTGAATAGCTTTGCATTTCTCGTTATAAGTAACCAGGTTGTCAGTGAATAATTAAAATCAATATTTTACAATTGTTTGAAAAAAATATTGTTGTGTTTTAAACAAATTAAAAATTTTAATGCTGTGTTCATTGATTCGTCATAATTATACTGTAGAAATCTAAATTATAAGCGGTTACACACAGCAGTCACACATATTTCTTGTAATAACTTTAAGACATATGACTTTACAACTTTATGACAACCTTGTAAATCCCCCAATTATTTTAATGAAAAATTCACGAACATTGTGCTAAGTGTGTCTGTTATTCCCTAACATAAAAGCTTTTAAAATGTGTTTACGATCCTTCCCGTAATATTAACGAACATAGAAAATAAAGTTTGTTGTAACGAAATCTGCCATTAGATTATTTTCAGCAGAGAGTGATAAAAAAATAGTGCTTCCAAGTGAGAATTCGCCATATAAAAATCATGACTCTTGTAAGCAGGTTTGTAAGGGGGTATTGTGCTTGTCTCCCTTACAAAACTGCTTACCAGTAAGCTTTGTTTTTAACTGGGGAGTTTCGCTTACTCACCCGTTGTTTGCATTTCTATTGATGACATATAAAGATTTTTCGAAATTAGTGAAAATGAGATATGGAGGTGACTTCCACTCAATCGACTGTTCTGTAATTATTCGTAGATCAGGCACCACACAACTGTGATGTAAGCGAAACCCAGCCTGTTTATCTCTTAATTTTGCATCTACCGTTTGAGAATTATTGTAGCTAGTACCATGGAGATGGAGTTAAGTCACGTGATGCCTCTCCAGAATTAACAATGATATGTTCAGCTATGTTAACTATATTATGGTTATTTATTTAAGCCATTTTGTCAATTTGTTTATTGAGTCAACACCCAGAGAAAACATGTTTAAATATGGTCCCCTCCAACAAAACTATTTTTAAAGAAAATTTTAAACATCTTATGCTTACTATAACCACATTATTGTCACTGGCAACCATATTATGGTTAAATTAGTCCTTCATCAAGAAGCCACAACCATAATTATGAAGTTCCTTCAAATAAATCAAGAAAAAAGGCATGAGACACCAACAAATGGAAAATGAATTTAGAAAAAATAAAAAGGTATGTATCAAGGCCAATTGCTTTGCAGACGGTGGTTTTACGACAGCTGACTAATTTTTTCTCGTTCGGCTAGGAATGCATAGATACAAAGTTATGTAAAATAAAGGCAAACAACACTTTGCTAAAATGTTCTAAATACAATTGATTTTTTTAAGTACAATGCCCATGCTATAATAAAAAAAACCGGGATCAAAAAAAAAAACAAAATCCATATTCGATTAATTCAAAAGCAGCTATGTCCATTTGATTCCAGCAAACACAGCAATCTCCAATTTTATTATTATAATTGCCAGCAAACCGATATATCTATTTGATTGAAATTTGCGTAATATCTTCATCATATTCTTACTAACTGAATAGCATAACACACAATAAATAAATATGAATATACTTTAGGCTAGAGGTTTTTACTATTTATTACGAAAAGTATAAATGTGGAGATTGCAGCCTTTCCATCTATACCCCTTATATGTACAACGTTTTAAAATATGATTATTGGTAAGTACAACCATATTTAAAGTTTTATATGGGTAACCTATTGGGTTTTTTACCCATATCGTTGAATAAAATTGCAATACAAATTGCCAATTTATACCTTTTAAAATTTTCAAAAGTTTTTTTTTCAAAACCAAAATAATCGAAAAATTCTTCTTTAATGCTCATTAAATGTTTACATTATGAAAATAAATAAAAAAAAAATTATTTAAAATTCAATTTGAAAATGATCTTCGATGACACATTACTTTGATCTCTGACGTGTTTGTTAAATTGTATACATCAACACTTATACAACAAACAAGCGATGCAATGTTGCATGCAACAACACTTTTCAACATACAAACAAATTTCTTTGCCTGCCTGCCTGCATTTATTCAAGTACATTTTGTGTATCTGGGCATTAGAAAGTTAAAAAAAAAACAAAAAAAAAAGTATAAAATATACAAAATAAAAAAATATTTTATAGTCACAGCAATCAGAATTGTTTAGTTTTAAAATGTATTTATGTTTGAACTGTAGAAAGCAGCGTACAGTTGCATTTGTTTACATCAGACCCCCCACACATACACAAACATTTCGACACACACACACACTTCTACACGTACATACATTCATGTCAATTTAAAAAGATTCCGCAGATGTATATTTGTTTATTATTTAAACATGCAACAATTTTATCCACAAAAAGAAAAAAACAAAAATATCTTATTGTCGTCGCCTTTGATGAAGCCCTTTTGAGAGAAAAAAAGAATTATTTAGTTGACTGTAAATAATCTTTGAATTGGCTGCAATGAGTTCTGCTTCCTATTAAAACAATTTGAATATAAAACTTTTTGGAAAAGAAAAAAGTGCTTTAGTAATAGAATCGAATAAAAGCGACTTAATATTAAATCAATCTTCAAATGTTAAAAGGAAGAAAATGGTTTGTTAATGGCTTAAAGCTGGACGCCCACACTACGCATTTTTGGTGTGGTTAAATCCGTTTATTTATCGTTGTATCTAAATAGTCGATAAATAATATGGCTTTTAGGTATTTAGCCTACAATTTGTGTTGATAAACCATTGGATTATGTTGGTATTTAGATTAAATTCGCAAAATAAATTCTTTTAGAATCAGTTCACATTTGCACAAAGCTCCCATATATAAATAGCTTTAACTTCGTTTTAAATATTTATATTAATAAACAATTTAGCGACGGCCCTTAAAATCCCTTTTAGGCACAAAATCTAGATGTTAGTATCTGGATAATATTCGGCACAAATAACTCTTATATGATTTTTAACCTCTTAGCATAACTCTCTGTTTTTGTGAGCCGTTGGCAGTCTATCATTTCCAAATAGGGCAAAATCGCGAATATGGAGTTTAGGCTTTACCGATTTTAATTTTATTATTGTTTTAATTAAATAAAACTTTTATTAAATTGTTAAATATTTTGTTTTCAAATTAGCAATTTTTGAATTTTTTAGGACATATTTTTAACAATTATCGGCGCATATTTTTCAAGTTTTTACTGGATTTTTAATCCAAATTTTGATATTTAATTAGGCTTAACTTCATCAAATTTAATTTTCATTAAATTATTTTTATGAAGAAAGGAATTTTACAACATGAAATTAATTAAAATTTATTGACAACTGACCTGTGGATCGAACCCAGGCGTTTACGGACAGGTTACCCTTACATGTTTCAATCGCAACCACTCGATATCTTCAGAAGGATTTTCCGTTTAACACTCGCAGCCATCGACGACTACTGGATATTTAATGCGCATAAAACGTGTTGTTCAGAGCATATTTCTGGTTTCCCTGCTTATAACAATAGAATTATTTGTTAGGGCTTTACGCGTAGTAAAGTATTTTTCGAGTGTGTGATTTACATGGGAAAGGAAGGTTGTTTCACATTTGGATTCATAACACTTATCCTACTGAATCGATTTTGCTGGATTTCAAACCCACCTGCTTAGGATGACTTACAGCAGTCTGACAATAAAATCCGTTGAGAATTTCGAAGGTCAGCTTGTTTTCAACAGACGGACAGACATGGCTAAATAGACTAATGGCCGTTTTCTCAACTTCAAGGAAAACTTCACATTATTTATTTTCCTTTTATTTGCCGTACCATGAATCAAATAAACAAGATTGCGCATTGCGCAGGTCTGTTATTTTGTGTGTGACGAAGAAATAGAATTCGTGCATGTGCATTTGTGTGTGTCTTACAGTATTTACAACAAACACTTATATTTAGTCTATGATGATGCAGATGCGCAGCAAAAAATGTTTCTGTAGGGCTGAGTGCGCAATCTTGTTTTTTTGATTCATGTTGCCGTACAGATAAATTCAATCAGCTGACTCCCGACTTTGTATGTATTTTAAGAGGTGCTGCCAAATAAAAACAATGTTTTTTGTCGGTATATTGAGAAACCCCAAATCGTTAACGGGCAGTTTATCGGTCTAATAAATTTATGTTGACATTAAGTAACAGGCATTTGACAATACATTGAGAAAATGGCCATAAGAATTACTCAAGAAGGAGTGGTAAAGGGTATAAAAAGGTAAATCGAAAATGCCCATTAATTAAGTGTGTTAACAACTTGGAAGTTTAATTAAACTCAGCAGTTATGTATATGAACAACACTGTGCTAGTTGAAAAAACTGCCAAGCGTGCCAGCCAGGTCAACTTAATTCGAGTATGCTGAATCCAGTGGTAGCCGTTTTTAAGGTTAGCTCTTGTTTTCAAGATATACCGTTATTTCAAAAATGGAGAAGGTTTCACAAAACATATTCGCGTAACTCAAAAATGCTTTAGTTTATTGAATAAACTAATAAAACCGAAATTCCGCAATAACTTTACCTTATCTGAGCAATAGTACTAGGAACATAGTTGTTTTATGGCAAAAAAAATAATATTTTAGCAAAATTTCGAATTTCTTAGTTTTTTTAAAGCGGCATAAAAAATTGGAAAATCCAGCTATGCTTCTTATTTTTCCTATACGTGTAGAAAACAAAGTTCCAAACAAAACAAGCAATACATGATTAAAATCTGTCTACAACTTTTATTTTTTCGTGCAAAAAATTTAACATTTGGAAGGATCCGAGAGGGCAATTTTGGCGCCCAAAATTTAATGGCAGATTAAAAAGTTACCCTGGCAAAAAGAAGGAAAGCCATATACAAGCCATGTACGATGTGGAACATGTTGTGAAACTTAGAGGGCAGTATCCAGATGTGCGGCAAAATTTAAAAAAAAAGTAATAAGTAAGGAGGATCCACCAAGTGGAATAACATTTGGTTTAAAGATTGATGTTTGACTATTGACTGTCAGCCGTCGTCAATGGCGGTGGGTGTTAAACGGCAAACCCCTCTGAATAGATTGTGTGGTTACTATCGAAACATGTCAGGGCAACCTGTCCGTGAAAACCTGGGTTCGTTTCCGAGATCAGTCAAGAATAAAAAAATTACACTGCGGATCAGTCATTGTATGAACTGGAACTTTATTACAATTTTTTACTAATTTTAACTCTCCATTTTTCTCTATCAGCTCGACTTTTCAAGAGATACTTTATATTCAAAATTAGGACACTTTCACCACATATATTGGAATAATATTCAGTTAAAAAAATCCGAAACTCGGTAGCAATATAATCTTTAAGCCGTGCTTACAATGTTTTCAAATTTTTCCAGCATCGGCTGAAACAAATTTATGTTTACTCTATATGTTCCTGTTTGTAGATAACGTGGCATCCGAATGCAATAACATGTATGTAATCAAATCTTTATTTGAATCTTCTCGTGAAGTTTTTCTCGTAGAGATAACCATCCACAATATAACACTCTTAATTTAACGCCAAAGTTAAAAATAAGCCCCTCATCAATGCCTGTTATTCCGGCAGCTACGGCACAGTTCGAAAAAATCTTTGAGCAGTATCCGTGCTTAACGTGGTCACTTATTAGACCTGTTCTTCTTTTGAATTGATTTTGAATTGTTTTTTTTTTCAAAAAGTTCTTCATTTTCTTTACCGACTCGCCAAAGCTCAATAATTTTTATTTCTTTCATAATAATAAACTAATTTATTTATAGATACTAAGATTAAATTGTCATTAAAAAAAAATAGTTGTAAGTTTTTACATTTTTGTTTGTTTGTTTATAAACTTGAAAAATTATTGAGATTTATGTACCACGAAAAGAGGTGTGCATTAAACGTATTACCTAATCCTGCTGAAAATTACATAATTTTAGCGCACTCTTCTTAAGGGGTATGTGTAGGTGCACTATTTGACTTTCATATAATACCTTCTCAGTATTTCTTTAATCAAATTTTTGATTTTAACGGTTTTTACATAAAGCTTGTTAAATTCCGTAATTACCCTTTTTAAAATGCATTTTTTGTTAAAGTTACGGTCACACTTGTCAAATATTTGACTAAAAAAACAAGACCAACAAGCAAACTAAATAATCATTTCCTTTTATTTCAATATTAATTTTATAAGCACGTCTTACAAAATCCAGTAGAATTTATTTTATTTTGTGATGTAAAGATCATGTTAAATCACTCTAACTATTTACAAAAGTAGTGGTTATGCTTATTTGGTCAAATATTTAATAAGTGTGACCGTAGCTTAAATTGCGACAAAAAGTCGGCACTAATTTTTTCACGACCCTTTTAAGAACATTATTTGCTAAGAAAAAACGAAATAAAAAAATGTCAGATTGTATATGAATTTTGTTAAAGTTCAAACAAACTTTTGTAAATTTTTGATTTTTTTGGAAAAACGTATTTTTTTTGAGCGATTAAAACTAACTTTAGTTAATATTTCTAATAAAAATGTTATTTTTGTCAAACCGAGTTACTCAAAAAACAAAACTTCAAACTCTTTTTCCAACAAATCAATTTTTGAGAGTTATTTTCTTAATATGTTTATAAAACAAAATTTTAAGATCGTAAACAAAAATGAATTTTGAAGGAAAATTCGAATAATTTACAGCATTTTTTTAAATTTGACATTAGATGTTTTGTCAAAAGGCCTCGGATGTGTACTTTATTGTAGAAATTAAAAATAGAATGAAAAACTTGAATATGCCCTTATACCGATTTATAGGTCCTGAGCCTTTCTTCGGTGTCCCTGTGGGTCACATCAGGGGGACGCTACAGAAATGGTCCGAGCGTGAATTCCTTCACGCATGGACGACCACTTCTGGATTGAGACAGTCCAAAAGATTTGTGACGCTGTCCCGGAACAGGGCAGGAAGGTTTCTGCTGCTTGTTGGCCTATTCACGGGGCACTGTGGTCTCAGGTACCACCAGTTTAAGTTGGGTAATTCATCTACCAAAATGTGCAGATTCTGCGGGTTGGATGACGAAACTTTGGAACATCTGCTCTGCTGCTGTCCCGCCTTAGGGACTTTTAGGCAGAAATTTTTCGGGGGGCATACAATGGGCCCGACTGACATCTATGATCTTCCACCGGGCAAGGTAATGGGCTTTATACGCGGCCTAAACTTCACTTGGTGAGACATATAGGCTGCACAAAAGATCCTTTGGGTCGGGGTGCACATGACCTTCACGTGTATATACTACTTCTACTATACCGAGTTCAGATATACCTTTTCTATTGAGTAAATATTTGGTTTATTGACATAATTATCTTTCTGTTCACACATACACAATTTAGCTAACTCAATAAGCAATTGGCAATTAACTTAAGCAAAATGTAAAAAACTTTTGACATATTTAAAGAAAAAACAATATAAACATCTAACTTTTGCGCAGACCTAATGGATGGACCTTTGTTTTTGTTGTTGTCAAAACACTTTCCCTACAAGAAACGAATGAGCGAGTAGTCACATTTTTAATTTTGGTGTTAAGAAAATGAATAATATGAATACTCGGTCATTCGTTTCTTGTAGGGTTGTTTACTGAGTTGGGATTTACTCACTAAACACACTTGTGACAGTGTTGCATTTTAATTTTACTCAATATTTATAACAATTTCGTATTAATTGAGCAATAACTAAATTGCAATTTTGTATGGATAATTGAGCTCAATAATGGCATTTATTGCGTAAAAGTCAATTAAGGTGCATATCAGAACACGGTATTACCTTCGCTGAAGGGTATAAAAACGACATTAGCGGGCATGTTTTTGAAAATCGATGTTTTTTGTGGTACGGCAATCGCTTGACCTGTGAGCCACTCGACTCATTACAAAGAGTACATCATATTTACCAAAAAAAAAAAATCAATTGAACTAAGAAGTACTAGTTCAATGCAATAAAAGCATTTTTATGAACGTTTTTACCATGACTAAATATAATTATATGAATGTAAATGCGTTAATAACAATAAAAACAAGATATGTACCTTCAAAACACCGGCATCCTTTTATTAAAGAGTTTTTAGAGAAAACGTGTTAAAAAATAAAAACGCTTAATTTTGTTTGAATTCTTCTATTAAGATCTATAAGATTCTTTAAAGAAGATTTGCTTAGATAAAGTTCGTTTACCTAATAAAAACACACACACACACCACACACACGCACGCACATGCACATGCCTTTACAAACAGTCAGTCTTGTAATAAAAATATTAATACAATCTTGTTGTTGTAGCAGCGAATGTTTTTTAATTTAAAGGCCTCTGTTTTGGCCATGAAGTCTAGAGTTGGTGCATGCCACAACAATGTTGCATTAATAGCATTAAAAAAATATAAATTGAAATAAAATTTGTAATAAACGAGTCGCCATTAAATGTTTATACATTAACTATAATTTTTTATTGCAAAACAAAGAGCTGCAAACAGAGAGTCAGTCTGTCTGTAGGTCTTTCTGTCAGTCAGCCGAACAAGTCAGTCAGTCATCATTCCTGTGTGCAAGCGTTTGGAGCAGCGAAACAAGTGTACAAAGTAACACTGAAGAGTTCCAATGTCTGGAGTTGAATGGATTGAAGTGCCAGTCGAATTATTTGTAGATTCTACAGTTTCTTTTGGTTTATCTTGTATTTTATTTCGCTTTGTTTATACAAAATATAAAGAAATTCGAATCTGCTTATTAGTTTGGCATTAATTACAAAAGAAAATTAAACAAATTCGATTTGTATAAAATGTATTTGTATTTTCAAGAAAACTTTAGCAGGTGCTGTTGAAATGCTTTGAGTATTTAAGTTCTGGAAAATATACAAATGCAGCTTATGACTGCTCTGAAGAGTTGAACGAAATAAGAAAAATACGAAGAAACTTTTTTTTAACAAAACATTCCCATTTTTTTTTTTTTTGTAATTTTTAGCCCAAAAGAACACCTTTTTTTTGTTGTTTCTTTCGGAATTTTGTTAACAAGTTAAAATATTCGCATTGTAAATAAGTTCTCACTGTTTGCCAACAGGAAGCTTCACTTGTGTGAATTATTTAAGACAGGCTCAAAATTGTTTCTAACGGTCTACAGCATTTATTGCACAGCGAACTGTTTTTTTATACCAATATTGTTCTTTATTGGACTGAAATGTGGTTTCAAAAAATGTTTTTATGTTTTTGCGGTGAATTACGCTTCATTGGCAAAAGTGTTACAGAAAATTATCGTGTGCCTCTAAAACCTTATTTCGTACACTGTACTATTTTTTAAATCAATACCAGATTTGGGTTTCAATTAGAATACGTGTCAAACTAAAGAAGACTTTACAGAATTAATGAAAATAAGGTAATATCGTCCTGACGAAGAGCTTCTATTTCACTTTATTCTATCATGCCAGTTTTCTCTAGATCTAGAAAAGTTCAGATTAAAATATGTATCCGTGGGTAGTTATGACACCTACTGTACATAAGGTTATCATCATTCAGTTCATTATTTCATATCATTCATGCAGAGCACAATACTTTATTTTATTTTTTTAATTCCCTAAGCTAATCCCGCGAAGCTCAACACTTGTCTGCAGAAAAGAAACCAGAGTATCTGGCGGGAATCGAAACCCCAACCCCGGAGCTACCAGCCGGCCTACCGGGGCACTCCTGGGCTGTTTTGGCGAAGATGCTGCAAATCACATCATAAACAATATAAAACTGATAGGTTATGTTATGCTCGAAAACCCGGTAGTATAAACATAAAAAGAAGCGCTTAACTGTTCCGGATAAAATAATTCAGCTAGAATTTGACACTTTATTTGTGGCAAGCGGGGCGCCTGACGTTTTAACCTAATTTGGGTACGCTGAAGCGGTGCCAACCTTTTTTAGGTTGGCTCTTGTTTTTTAGATATACCGTTATTTCGAAAATGGAGGAGGTTGTATATTCGCTTAACTCAAAAACGGTGTAGTTAATAAAATAAACTAAAAAAAACCGAAATTCCGCAATAAAATTACCTTTAAGTGCGGTTAAACTTTGTCGTCGTTTTGAAACATAATTTTTTCTGTTGAAAATGTTTGTTTTTTTTTTGAATTCTTGTTTACATTTTTAATTATTGCAAATAAATGTATATTTTGAATTGATTGGGTGTTTTGAATACTTTTTGGTGATTTATTTCATTTCAAAAGTTAAGGGATTTGCTTCAAATGGGATTGGGGACTTATTTCATTTTGTTTTGGGGAGTTATTTCATTCCGTTGGGGTTTTATTTCATTTTAAATTTGTGGGTTTATTTCATATGAAATAAGACCCCAAAAATTGGGGAATTATTTCATAATTTTTTTTGGGGACTTATTTCGTGGGGGGTTATTTCATGCCGCCTATTTATTTACTATATTTATTTGTGCGAAGAATTTTGTTAATTTTAAATTTACTCTCACGTAGCAAGTTTCAGTTGCTAAAGTAAATGAACACACCTATTGTTAGCTGTTTAAACGTTGTCAAAATAATAGCTCTATTAAAGTTGTTTCTACTGGTTCAAAAAAACCTGGTTCAAAAACGCTTCAATTCAGCTGAAGTATCAACAAGAACTTAGATCCGTTGTTTGGCTTCAAAAGAAATGCATTTCTCTCGTTTGGAAAAGCTGTTTTTTCCATTGTTATGATATATTTTTTTTTATTTATTTACGATAAAATTAATTATGATGGCATTAGTTTCTAATAAAATGTTGCATGTTATCGTTTAATTATTTTGTCACTTATTTAACATTTTACGAGTATAATTCAAAATGAATTAATTTGTTTCCAACTTTTTTTTTTTTTTGTCTTTTTCAACATGTTTTCTGGCATTTTCTTTTTTCGTTATCAAATATTTGTTTAAATTATTATTTGTATTTTGTTTTGTTACGTCTTTTTTTCTGTTTGCTTATCATCAACATAAAATAAAACAATTAATAATTAAAATGTCTGTTTTTTAAATATTCGATTCGTTATGAAAGTTATGGAAAATTGTTTAAGAAGTACAGACGACAGGTTTATTTTACAGCAATAAAATTACCAATTAAATATTATCATAAATTGAAATTAAAGTCTTATCGAACGTAAATAATATTGTTACGAGCAAATAAATAAATATGTATGTATGTATGTATGTATTTGTTATTTTCAAAATAATGTATTATTAACATGTTCTTCAGTTTATTAATATTATAAACATTTATTGATAAAGTCTTGCCACTTTAAGTGACTAAAACTAATCATTAAGTCAGTCAGCCAGTTAGACAGTGAGTTAGTCAGTAAACGCAAAAGCTACCACTAGTCGGCAAACCAACTTAGCAACCAGTCTGACAGTTAATCAGTCAGTCAGTTATTGCAACAAAGAAATCAACACAACAATCTTTGTTGATACTTGAATTGAACAAGTTTCAATTAGAAATTCAATAGATCAATAGATTGATCGCTGCTTCATCGTTTATAGAGACGTACCGCCAAAGACTCTGTTTATTACCAGAGTGCTGTAATTTATTTTTATATATTTTTTCTTTTAGTTTTTGTTTTTTTTTAATATTCCGCTCTTACAAATTAATTGTCTATTTTGTTCTTGTCACTCAAGTTTTATTTGTTTAGTTTTCTTTGAAATTTGTTTATAATTTTATTTTAAACTTAAATCACTTGCCATTATTTTACTGTTATTTTCATTTTTTTCTTTTGTTTTATAAAATATTTGTAGGGAACTGTTAATTGTCAAATCACTATCGGAAGCTAAAGCTACTACAAGTGAAAATAACTGTTGTTTTGCTGATGACAATTTGTAAGATTTTTAATGTTTTTTAATTGATAATAAAATATACACCTACGATGGGTGTTTGAAACACTGGGGTAGAAACACTCTCCAAAAAAA
Source organism: Pollenia labialis (assembly GCA_949318255.1). Lineage (NCBI taxonomy): Eukaryota > Metazoa > Arthropoda > Insecta > Diptera > Polleniidae > Pollenia > Pollenia labialis. Next base: position 157,357,094 of record OX439140.1, read on the forward strand.
ATTAAATTTGTCTAATGGAATAACGCAAGTGTAGAATTACAAAAAAGAATAAAAAATTACTTTTTAAAACAACAGTTGAGAAAATTTTTTTCTCAGGAACATAACTGAGAAGTGTATTTCTCTAATTATGGAGAGCATCAGCCGCACAAAGTGCTTTTCTCTGCACAATGGTGAGGGCGGTGCGCCGTTTGCATATAGTCGTCCTTTCTATTCCTTGTTGTCATGGAAGGTTCAGGGATATCTAAAATAAAAGGCTAGGAATATAACGGGTAATGAACAACATATTATGTTATATGCTGTATATGATCGATCTAAAGCAAGAAACTTCGGAGTTGCAAGAGATGCTGCAATACACAGACCTCAAAATTAAGGCTGGGAAAACCAAAACACTGAAGGCTCAGTTAGCCGCGAGTAATAGCAACCTTGCAAATCAGCTGCTTCATTTTGTTCTATGTAAAGAAACTGGAACGATTTAAGTTAGCAGTAAGATGTTACGTCTCAATCTGTAAGAAATAGATTGGTCTTACTTTATTACGGTAAAAGGTTAAGTCACTGTTACTCCCGGCGCAGTAGCAATAACATCCACTATGCACAACTTGGCGTTTATGGCTGAATAAACAAGGTCAGTTCCCATGTTCTGTAACTTTGAATTTCTCGCATCGAAAGGTTGTGAACGAAAATATTACATCGTGTCTCGAAAAGTGAGAAAAAAGTGTGTCTGTAACTCATGTCGAAAACTATCAAAAGAGCGAGTACTACAGTTCGAAGTTTACCAACTTCTTTTGACCTGATTTGGTTGATGTGTACCCATGTTCTGTAACTTTAGTGAAACAAAATATTCCATCGTTTCTCGAATAGTAAGAAAAAAGTGTGTCGGTAACTCATGTCGAAAACTATCAAAAGAGATTACGTCGTTACGTTATAAATGCCATAATATTCCACTCGAAGCTGATGTAAAATTTCAAACGTTGAGAGCACCAGTCACACATATCGTTGACGGGGACCAAAATTTACTAAAGTTATAAATTTTCAACGGCGGCGGCGAAAATACAACCGCCACCTATACCAAATAATGTAAATTGCTACTTTAATGTTTGTTGTTTAAAAAATTGATTTAAAACATTCGCATATTTTTTAAAAATGTTAAATGCAAAATAATTTAACAATGAAAAAATTTAACCAAGAACAACATACTTATCGCTTTCGTGTTATTATTTTTTGCATTTTAAACTTGTTTTTTATAGCCTTTTAAACTGATCAACTTCTAACATCTGTCATCAATTTGTTTAAATCTTACTATAAGAAACACATAAGGCTAATAGCCTTTTCAGACTTGTCAACATTTAATTTCGAAGATGTTGACATTTTCCCATAAGAAATATGTACATTGGGCTTAAAATCAAATATTTCAACATCTTTACAAAATGTTCGTATTTCATTGTAATTCATCCCAGTAAAAAAAATTTGGATTTTTGAAGCACTTGAGAGAAAAAGCGCAAAATCGAGCGCTTCAATAAGAGAGCTCTTATAAAGCAGTTAATGATAAAGAATGATATATACAAAAAAGCTATTCTTTTAGTGCTGACAACAAAGCAGGTTTTAAAGCGAAAAAAAATAAAATATATTCTGGTTTACGATAATGATTGAAAAAAGGTATTTAAACCAGTAAAAGGAAAACATTAATGATTATGTTAATATAGTTAGCCCTTAAAAAGCACTTTAGGGGTGCTTTGTTTGCATGTTAAAAGAAGCGCTTGTTGTCAGCAGAAAAAAGTCCTCCAAACCGGGAACACCCCATACAAAAATCAGGCATCCCATCAGCAGGTTTGAAGCGATTTGAGTTATGCATTCATACATACAACCTGCTCCTTTCGGAGCACATTTTTTACTGGGATTCTACATCTTTCGATTATTTTAGTGTAATCACTAGATAAGTGGCAATAAATTATTTTATTATTGTGGTATCACTGACAAAATGGCATTTAGTTTGAAAGCAGCGTTACCATTTCTCAAGTTTTTCTTTTTCAAGCCTTATGTTACTTGATTTTTTTTATATTATTAAACAAAATGAGTTCTAAATACATTTTTAATTTTTGGCACTTTTGTTGAAAAAAAGTTTTTAATTATTAGTTTTTTTTGTTTGGCTGCAGGTCCACGTAAATAAAAATAGTAAATGTTAGATGTTTCAAGTGTGAACGCGTATTTCACATTTTTTACAGCTATCATTCGTTCCTCCAAAATGTATGCTAGTGTACAAAGAGTATCAATCCGACATTTTTAAAAAATGTTGCTATCTCATTTTATTCCATTCTACATCTTTCGATTTTCGATTAGTGTCATCACTAGAAAAGTGGCAATAAGTTATTTTATTATTGTGGCATCACTGGCAAAAAGACGTTTGTTTTTGAAGCAGCGTTACCATTTGTCAAGTTTTCTCTTTTATTGCAATTTTTTTTTCAGTATTTTTTATATTTTTAAACATATTGAACTTCAAATACATTTTTGTGTTTTCTTTTTTAATTTTGGCACTTTTGTAGAAAAAAAAAAAAATTATTTTAGAAACATTTTTTTTCCAAAAATGGTGGAATTTTTGTTTGATGGTAGATGTAAGATTTTCAATATTTTCTCACTCCGTTTTTATTCGTGAGTATATTTGACAGTTTAAAGCTGGAACTTTCTCACAAAAATTTGACAGACACATTTTTTATGTAAATTGGCGGGTCATTTTTTAACGTGACAGCTCCCTGCGGGAAATTTGTGTCAATTGTTTGTCCTGGGATTTGAGAAAATAGAACAAATACAAAGAGAAAGAACTAATTACCAGTAAAAGCAGAACCAATCATTTAACTGGAATATGAAGAACAAAATAGTAGAAAAAGTAATGAACTACAGTACAGTCTTCACCTTTGGTGTGGCACATTTTTTGGCACTTTCTAAAATTTGGTTCTTATATTTAGAACTAACTTGTTTTGTTGAGATACTACTACATTGTATTGAAATAATACTATATTGACTGGTCAAATGGTGTCAATTGACCCCCTGTAATATGTTATTCTTAATGTCATGGTGCGAAAGAAATTAGGGAAGTTGTTTTAATAATATAGGTTTCCTAAACCTTAGATGGGTATCTATTGCAATCGTCCTATTTAATGTAAACAGGTTAACGAAAATTGGCCAGCTTCATAGTCCAACACTGCACCGATGTCAACAAAACTTTTTTTTTAACAAACATGGGAATGGTAAAAACTTAGAAAAACATGAAATCTTCATTTGGGAGTTTAACTCGTATTAAAAGATGTAACTGAAATAAGTTTTTGATTAAACACGACTATTCTATACCACCATAATCTTGATCGATATCTCATTAAAAACTTGGTCTTAATGATTTGGTTTTATGTGGTTCTTATATAATGAAAACATAGCAGATGAGCTTGCCAAGCGTTGCAGACGACCACCTGCTGGATGACATATTTATTAATCAATTTGTTGGCTTTCCAATGGCTCACTGTAAGACACTTACTAGGCGAATTGCGGTGGACTTGTTAATCCGCCTGCCCCGTATCATGGGAATTGTGGCCTGGGTATGATGAACTGAGGACTTGCTCTCTACTTAGGTTAAAAAGGGAACAGATAAGAATGTTGCTCTCAGCGGTAACAGGGCACTAGCCGGTAGGAACACATGCGAAGAGAATGGGTACGACATTCAATGACCACTGCAGAAGTTGTAATGACGAGGAAGAAGAGGAAGCTGTGTTTCAGTTCGGGGCACTAGAAAGAGATACTTGGGAAAACCAGCGTTTGTTTGTTTGGATGATCTTTTTAAGATAGAGGTTGCTTCTTCTCTTCATTAGGAACACAACTTGGTTGAATTCTGCAATGACGCTTATTGAATAACTGCTCTGTTTGAGGGGCATTGGCGCCAAGTAATCCAACGAGACCACTGAAGGACCCAAGTGAGATGTCCTTTTGAAGCCTGTGCAATCAACCTAGGCCAAATATCATGTTGCAACACTGTGTTGTTTATAAAAAGTAGCTTCCACTAAATATGAACTGCACACTCGGAAACCGCCAGCAGGCTGAAAACCGTCTTAGGTTAAAGTGACAAATGGTTCCCATCAAATATAATGCAGATTGTAGAGGTTTATGGATCTAAAACCCAAAAAAATTTAATGGGCATAGAGTTTATAAACTCCACAACTTGTTTGTAGACAATTCATTATTCACTGCACATCGGTTGCGAAATTTATGCATTATTTTGTTTGTTATGCTTTGTACACACAACCGTTTTCAGTGGTGCCTTGCACTTTCCTTACGGAATTAAGGGGGTAATTTTGTTGTTCACTTCACCTTGCGTTGAGAAAATTACCCCCTAAATATTTTTGGATTTATTTTTTTTTTTAGTTAATTTTTTAAATGCTTTTGAGAGGAGGCTTTTGTTAATTTTTGAGCCAGCTTATGCATATTATAGTTGGGCCTTAAGTTTGCTTTTATTTGATAAGAGTTTACAAACGCACTTAAAGAAAATCAGGGATGGAAAATTGAAATTATTCTACAAACCTTTATTATTATTTTTTTTATACTTAAAAATTCAATGAAAATACATACAAAATTTAAGCGCTTGTTTTAAATTTTAAATAAATTACAAATATTTGTAGTAAAACAAAATTAAAAACGGTACACATACGAGCAAATTACGACGGTATCAACTCTTCCACCCTTTAGGTAAATAACTACAAACAGCCGTTAAAATATTTGCCGCCAGCATCAGAATAAAAAATTTTTAATATAAGAAAAGTATAAGATATTATGTTATTGTTACCTCACTTTAAGTTATTTTTTAATATCTGCTTAATGCACATCAAAATTCAAAACCCTTAAGTGCATGTATATAAAAAATCTTAATATGTACAAACACCTTTTTAATTTTAGAACTTTAAAATACATACATATGTACGTCTTTTCTTTGTGAAACTTTGGCACACATTTTTTTTTAATACAAAGTCGCATGATTTTTCGATGTAAAAATATTATGTAGACTGCATCCTACATTGTTATTTAAAGGGTAAAATAAAAATATATTTATGCTGAACCGCTGTTTAATTTAACGAAGATTTTTCTTTATATTTATTTTTCATTTTTTTAACTTTCATACCAAAAATCATTGGATTTTGTAAGAGCGAAAATCTTATGAGTTGTAGAATAGTGTGAAAGGGGCTTAAGCTAGTTGAACAGGAATAATAAAAAATTATTATGTATTAGGAAATTCATAAGGAACACAGGGCCCGCAACCTGCTTGCTGTCTCTATATACATACATACAATAATTATGTGTCTGCTAGTTTTTATGAAGTTATAAAATAAAGCGTTTACAGCTTCTGTTATCTGTTGACGGATTTGTTCAGGTAGCTAAATTATCCTAATGAGGATAATTGGGGAAAAAACATTTTTGAAACTCTTTTAATGTAACTGTCGTAATAATTTTTCCATTTTGTTGTTGTCTTTGTTGTTGTTATTGTTATTAACCTGATGCATCAAGTTCGAAACATGAGTTAAATTAATCTTTTTATTTTGTATTACAACTGAATTTGTTTGTTTTCATTTTCATTAATTGTAAATCGGAATGAAAGAAAGAAATAAAATAGCGAGAGAGAATACGAAATAATATGAGTGTGTGAAAGTGTGCGTGTGAATGTATTTTTAATAAACATATTTTTATCCAACATTTTCTCTGCAGCTTTTGCACATTTTAATTATAAAGAATTCAATTTATTGACAATTCTTTGCTGCATATTTGACATTTTTATTAAAAATTATGTTAAAACCTCATATTAATATGGATTTAATCGAAAGAATTGCGGCTTTTCAACATGTAAACGCATGTTTGCTTGCAACATTGTTGTATGTATGCTGCTGTTCTCGGATCAGAGTCATCCATCCATCCGTCCGTCTGTATGTCTGTCTGTCTTTCCGTCCAACTGTTTGCTTGTCGTCAGTCTGGGCTTTTGCTGGATGATTGTTTGGAAGTTTGGTTGGTTGGCTGGTTGGTCGATTGGAAGGTTTGTTGATTTGTTTGTTATTGTTTCTGCTTTTTTTTATTTGTTTGATATCTTTTCCCGTTTTTTACAGTACTACAATTCGGAAAAAACGATCCTGCTCATTGCAATATAACTCAATAAAATATTTAATATAATACATATTTAAATGCTTAACAAATCAAAATGTTTATTTGTATGAATATATACACACACATAAACACATACATACATTCGTACATTGACGCACTGCAGGAACAAGAAGTTGTTAAGAGGCCTTTAAAAGGCCTTCTAGTCTCATTCCAACTTAATTTCCAATTTATTTAAAAGGTTTGAATTCCACCTTAAACCTCTAGCTCGAAATATTTAAATTGAAGGTGGTCACTCCTACCAAAGAACAAGAGATATCGCAGGACTTATCCGAATAGGAGAGTGCTTAAGACATGCATGCATATGGGGACAGAAACATAGATGGGACAAATTTTAGTCCTGTGCTGACAGAACATAAAATACAAGATTACTTTATTGTTTTTGTAACTAATAAACAATATAATTTTAACGGCAGATTAAACAACAAAATTCATATAAACTGCTTTTAAAATAAAAAAATTCTTCAACACACGTGGTCGTAAAAGTTTCAGAACATTTTGGGTACGCATATATATGTAAATGCATAAGAACTATGTATCACTGCTGCAGTGATGCCATTTACATGAAAACAAAACAAAACCAAATTGCCAAAAAATTTTTTTGTTTATAATAAAAAACTAGAAATTTTTGAATTTGTAAAATAAAGTCTAAAAGACCTTTTCAAAGAAGGCCAGAAGGGAAGAATGATGAATCCTAAAGGCCTGAAAAGTAATAACGCCTGGAATTTTTCCCGCTGTATACATATATTTTTGTTTATAAACACTTAAGTGTGTTTATAAAAATTTTGTAAAGTTGTTGGACTACTAATTGTGGATGGGGTTGTTTAACTGTAACAATTCAATAATTAGGACTTAAACAAAGTGTAAATTATATGTTCTGCTAAAGTTAATGCGATTTTAATATGATTAAAACAAGTTTTAACATAATTGATTTTTGGCAAAACGTGCAGTGTTATTTTTTAAGTCCCCAGTTTCCGATTTTTACATTAACAATTGACTTTATGTTTAGCAAAAGAGGTTAATAGCCTTAAATCAGAAAACTTTTCTAATTCTCTTATTTAATTTGTAATAATATTTAACAAAAATGTATTTTTTTTTTATTACCATTGATACAATGTAAAGTTGTGTTAAGCCATTATTTGTTCAAAACTTACTGCATATTCCTTCTTTCGTACAAAAAAAAAAAAAATATTTATACCAACACCAAAATAGTGGAGATGCATTTGTGCTGATGTATGTAACAAGTTAAAATATAGGTCCTAGATCCACTTTAAAGTAAACCGATTGACCCAGAATCACTTTCTAAGACGATCTAACGATGTCCGTCCGGCTGTCTGGCCAGAAGATACTTTTATGAAATTTGGTACATAAGTTCTAATTAGCACAAGGACCAAGCCTTTTGAAAATGGGGCCAATTAGTCCATAATTTCATATAGCCCCCATCCAAGCTACTTTCCGGATTAGGATCTTTGTACCCACTATCAAATCATTTTTAATGAAATTAAAAACATAAATAGATTCATATTTATATTGAAACATATGCTATGAATTTTTAAAAAAATAGGATCACGTAAGGAGATAGGGAGCAGCTTCTGCCTCTCCGAAACTTTCTAACGGATTTAATATGGCCATACACTCTCGAAAATTTGTTTTTAAATACTGTGGTGTAGGGCATAATATGGTCCTGACCGACTATACTCTCTAACTTGTTTTAATTTTGTTTTTTGCGTCCTAAAATTCTTTCGAGATCGCTGAATATCCAGTTGGCGCCATTGTTTTTTGTGAAGAGTTGGCAGCACTGACAAATGCTTTTTATCGCAGAATCTTGGAGTCTTGATACGGTAATTTTGAGAAATTATACGTTTCCTTTATTTAGTGCCGGTTCACACACGCCAAGTTTGACTCGTCAAGTCTTGAGCTTTTAGGAGAAAAGGAAAAAGAGAATGCCATTTCTTTTCCTCTCTCTCCTAAAAACTCAAAACTTGACGAGTCAAACTTGACGTGTGTGAATCGGCACAATGGCTTACAGAAGTCATGTTTCAAAATGCTTTCAGTAAGGCTGAAACCACACCAACAAAAGACTACTATATTTTTTTTTTTTTTTGTCTTTTAAGTCAAAGACGCTTGTTTGGTGCTTACCCACACTAAAACAAAAACGTACTATCAAGTTCTTGTCTAAACAGACCTCCGGTAATCAGACAGGAATGCGACAATGCTGTTTGTATTTTTTCGTTTCTTAACTTGCCTTAATTGGTGAATTGGTGTGGGTTACATACCGTTCAGACTATCTATTGTTTTGTGTGCTCAAGAAAAAAACGTTGACAAATGTGGGGAAAATGTATGGAGCGACAACCAATATAAAAAACAACAAAAGCATTCAAGATGGCGTTTATTTATATGGCGATACTGCAGTGATGTCAGACATCGTTGCGCAAACATTTGTTTAAACAACGCTGTTTAAATAAGTACAAAACATCGACAACAGCAGTCTTCACTATTAAAACTTATGTGTGCACAATAATAATTTTTGTTGTTTTAACAAAGCGATGGCTAATCTGTTCACAGAAAAAATAGAAAATCGACTTTAATTAAACAATTCGTTCAGACAATTAAATATTTAACTAATTTTGCCCCTGCAAAAGAATTGATCATATCAATTAACGGATTTGTATTTTCGAGTCATGGGACACAAATTTAGTCAATTAAAAAATTAATTGCATAAACTGAAAAATACACCACATATACACAAACATTTATCTAATTTGATGGGTTTTGATTAAAAAAATTAATTGCAGCAAACAAAAAATTAATTGAATAATTAATGTACACCAATTAATTATTTAATTGAATAATTTTTTGCAAACATTTTTTCTGTGTTACATCATAAGAAAGTCTGTTTTGTCTTACTCTGTGTGTATATGCTGTATCAAATTACAAGTTGTTTTTGCAACCAATGTTTCGTAGGAGTAAGTCAGAAAGACAGGTTTGCGGTTGTTTTGTTTGGTGTGAGGTCAGCCTAAGCTTCCAATGAGTTCTTAAAATATTGGTAATCATTGCTTAATACCGCTCCCTGTCGACACACCTGAAATAAGGATATGCATATTAATTTAACACAGAAGTAAAGGAGTCCAACAAATGTTTGTTAGCTTTTACTTACTAAAAAAATATTGCTTACAGAAATGGTTACTGGGCCAAAAAGTGGGGTTTATCATAGCACACAATGTATCGATAAAACAGTGGTGTAAAATTTTGAAGCAGTAACACAAAGCTTTTAAGCTTAAATATGAGTAGAGTTGCCAGGTACAACAACCGTAATAGACTTAAATTCCTGTCGCAAAATAAAACTACGTACTTTTCGTTAAAATTTTTTTCGCCAATCATTAAAATATTTGCGGCAATTATTTATCTAGATAGTTGCGATAATCATAGAGTAAACATTGAAATTATTTTAACCATAAAATGGTCAAAAATCTTCTTTCATTTACATTCAGATTAAGTTGGCCAGTTACTGTGTTAATCCCTTGTAATATGTGTGATTATGTGAATGGCTAAAAATTAAATATGTATTCCCAGTATTAAGGCTGGGTATAATGAAACTTGATATTTTCTTTAAATGCAAAACATATGCCGCAACATTGTTGCTTAAGTGAAATTTTAATTATTGATAAAATACAATATTTACACGTACTTACACAGATGCATATATACAAGCATACGCCAATATATTTAAGTATAAATTGATGCAAAACAAATAAATTATAAAAAGAAATAATAAGAAGTAAAATAAAAAAAAAACATATACTACAGGGCAAGTATTTATGTATTTGGCTCAAACCTTTTAAAAATATGTAAAGAAAAAATTTAAAAAACACGAAATTATGCTCAAAAAATATGAAAGGAAAACCATAATTATTCGTAAAAATTTTTGAAATTTCGTCAATTAATGATCGAAAGAATACATCGAAAATACATCCTTTAAGGTGATTCATTATAGAAGCAAACTTTGACAACAGCATTTTATTTTTTTTTTTTTATTTTTTTTAAAAAGGCATAAAGCTATACTTTTGTAAAGATTTTCACTAATTTACTGCATAATTTATTCAAAAATATGCATTTTTCGAAAATGTTCGTCAAGCTTTTTTCAAGAAAAAACCCATGAAAAACTTGCCTGGTTTATTACATTTTCTGTATTGGCAGAAAATATTTGGATATTAGGCAGGGCCCAAAAATGCAGGGCAAAACATTTAAAAATATGAATGTATTGTGCTTAAATAGGGCATCCTAATGAAAAATGTTTTTCTTACATTTTTTTGGTAAATTGTTGACTTAAATTTTAGAAAAAGTACGATATTCCTTAATAAACTTAACTGCAGTATTAAAAATTGTACCAAAACCTTAAACGGGGCAGTAAGTGTCCTAGCATCACTGCTAGCAACACAACTGGGACGAACGACGAATTTATGGTCGCGAATATTTGTCGCCAAAAATAAAACAAATTTGTGTATATGTCAGCAAGTGACCATGTTTGGTTTTAGTTTTCAAGTGGTTTTGTAATTGTTTCAGCTGTTATTGTTTCGTAATTATTGTGCTTCGTTCGTCGAATTAACTGAAAAATACAACTTGTTTGGCGATATTCGTCGTTCGTCCCAGTTGTGTTTCTAGCATAGCACGGAAGACAAAGATGGCTCAGGTCAGCAAACAAGCCGAAAATAAATTTGCGGCATTGCCTCATGAAAATTGTTATCAAAGTTATGCATTAAACACATTCACCACGGCAGGATACACGAACACACGACTACAAATGCTGCTGGGTGCAATAAAAGTCGTGTATACAGCTACTAAATTATTTTGAAGACGACAGCTACAATTGAAAAATTAAAAACAGCTGTTTTTTTTATTGTGTATTTATAATTCAGTGGTGCCACTATCATTTTTTTTAAACTTTTATGAAATGGAAAAACATGCATAATTCAAGACTCGTAACAAACTTAATTTAAGCCAATCAATATATAAATACTTATTTATAATACATTTTATAGCGTAAAAACAAATGAATTAATTAAAAATCATTTAAAATACATTAAGGGTCCTCATGATATCGTTTATAAGTCTCGTAATCTGTGCAAACTGTGCATTTTTACGCCCTCGTAAATGAACTGTCAAAAATTGTATGAGAATTCATTTACACAAACTTGGTAAACTTGCCCAACAATTTTGTCTAGTATACTTGCGCTGTTCAATTGTGCATTTATACAAACAGATCTTTTAATGATTTTAACGTCGTTTTCAATGAAAAATCCAAGTGTCTATAAATCACAAACAATAAATTCTAGCAATAGTTTTAGTAAATTGGTCTTTTGGCTTTGAGCATTTTTAAACGCAAATTTCTCATACATACATATTAATCACAAATTTAAACACAAATTTTTATATTTTTGAATTTTAATTTTTAATTTATTTTTGTATTGACGTTTCTTACAAACTGACATTAATTGTTTAAAATTACACAAAAGTAAAAAAGGGGCTTCATGAAACAAGACTCGTAAGTTTGCGCATTTGCACAAATGGCAATTTTAAGCGACATCATGAGGACCCTTATTATTTTGTTTTTTTGGAACTAATAAACAATATTTTTAACAGCAGATTAAATAAAAAATATATACTGCTTTTAAAATAAAAACTTTGTTCCGTCATCGCACGTCATAAAAGTTTCAGAACACGGGTACGTACGTAAATATATAAAAGCTATGCATCACTGCTGCAGTGATGCAAAATGTTGTTGCTGATGCGTGGTTACCAGTTGCAGTTGTAATGCTAAAGGCCCAACAATAATATGCATAGCCTTGCTTAACCTACTGCCAAAAATTAACAAAAAGTCTCTCAAATGTACTTTAAAAAAAATAAAAAACATTTGATTCCGTACAGAATGTGCGATTAGATTCGCACTTTGCTTAAGCAAATGACAGTTTCATTAACTTCCTTAATTTCAATATGGTTTGCCTTATTTAATTAACTGTATTCGGACATTTGCTTAAGCCAACTTAAGCACATTATGGTTAGGCCTTAATTGTTTTTTACTGCACAACAGCTGAGCAAAGTTTGAATTTTTGAACACGAGCTAAATTTCAAGAGTTTATTAAACTAAATAACAAAAAATGATAATAAATATGTTATCAACAATAACGATGACAAATTCTATTGAAAATATAGAAACAAAAAGTGACAGTGTTCTTATAAATTACAAGAAAAAGCATCACAAAAGAAAATTAAAACGATTTCTTTTGTCAAAATTTATTGCATCAGAAAAAAATTTGCTGCATAAAAAACTTTTGACATATGAGAGTGATGCCAAGTTTCTTACAAGTGATGCTTTTATGAACATTTAACTTTACTTCTGCGCAAGGGAATCCCAACAACTGCATATATGAACGTTCCCCTCATCAATAACTTTAAAAACTGGATCTAAAAAGTATTGGTATTATAAGAAACTACATCGAAATGTCTTTCATATGATGGATTAAAAATTCCGATTTATTAAGAACCAATTTCAAATATTAATATATATTGATAGATTTTTTGACAAAACTTAAAATTTTGTTAATATATTTAATCAAACATATTATTAGTAACTCCATCATGTAAAATTTTAAATTTATTAAGGTTTAAAAAATTATATCTTGGAAAATTATTAAATTTATTTATAAGTTTGAGTTAAAATATATGTATATGTGGTAATAATTTATGTACTAGTTACAAATTTAATTATTGTTATATGTACATAATTAATAAGTGTTCCGCAAGGCCGAAACCCCGCAACACAGAAAAACTCTATTACGCAAATAACTAAAGGTTAAATAATAATTGTTATATCGACATAATTTTAAGATAAAGCTAATTTTGTAAAAATAAAAATCAGCCACGGAGTACGAATATAGATATTAAATTGGCTCTTAATTAATTATCGGTATGCTTTAAACGTCATGTGAAAAACACTTTGAAGCATTTTCCAATGTTTCCCATATTGTAAAAATTCATTTTATAGCTAAATAAATATAGATAAAGTATTTTGCAACTTTTACGACCTATAACTCATTAACTAGGACAGCGTACGCGCGAAAAACATCGTCCTATAGAGCTTCTTTTAAGGATACTAAAATGTTTTTTTTCAATTTCAAGCGTATTCTTTTCTGTTAAACAAAAAATTGTTTAAGCACTTATTCTTAAAATAATGTTTTATATTAGCAGCACTTTTTCTGTTTTGTAGTGGACAAAAATAGAAATTAGTTTAATTTGACTACAACGACAAAATAAGCACAGACAACAACCTGCAGCCATGTAGCCGTGTCGTCGTGAAAATAATCATTTCCATAGACACACATGTATTCTATTTTTGACATATTGAAGTCGGTAGCTTGCTGTCTCGAATGTGTTTATAGCATTAAGAAGAACTTGCAAAGTTTTTGAAAGCCACTTAAGGGTACTTTACACTATCACACATATATTACATATTCTGAGGAAAATACAACCTTGTCTAAGACTTGTGAGTACGTGTTAATAACCGTGTAGCAGCAAATTTAAAATGTTTGTCAGCAGTAGGATTTAAATAAAGCAAGGGAACTGGTTTGCACGCGAGTTTAAGCCAACAGGTGTTGAAAAACGATTTTGTATGTTCGAAATGCTGCTTGAACGACATAAAAAAATAATTTTTTTAATCAGATCATTGCTGGCGATAAAAAATTTATTTGTTATAACTAATTATATAAAAAGATATTTAATGAAACAAAAAAAAACAAAAAGTGTACTTTGGTCTTCAAGAAGAATTCTTGACATAAGTACGGAAAAAACAGAAGTTAGGAAAAACATGTAAAATCAATTAAAAAAATGGATAATCATTCAAAGAAGCAAATTTCGATCTACCAAAGGTTAAAAATACAATTTGGTTTAAGGATTGATATTTGACTATTGACGTCAGCTGTCGTCGATGGCTGCGAGTGTAAGACGGCAAATCCATCTGAGGAGATCGAGTGGTTGCGATCGAAACATGTCATGGTAACCATCCGCCTGGGTTCGAATCTCAGGTCAGTCAAGAATGAATGATTATCAATAACAATTTTAATTAATTTTCATGTTGTGAAATTCCTTTCTTCATAAAAATAATTTAATGAAAATTAAATTTGATGAACTTAAGCTTGATTAAAAATTAAAAATTTGGATTATTTAATGATTTTTAAAATTCAGATCAAATTGTCAATAGTAATTTGATTATCAGAGATTCCCATGAAAATTCCATTGAATTCGTTAAAGAAAAATAATCGAATTTTCGTTAAGAAATTAATTTGCGAATTATGCTTTAACTTATTTTTTAGACAGAAACCTTGAAAAACTTGCTCCGAATAAATGGAAAATCTATATAAAAAAAAACGAAAAAATTGATTGAAATACAAAAAGTTATTTTTTGTTAATCCAAGAACACAATTTATTTTTAATTAACTGCCTGTTTTTACATAATTAATGGTGTTTTCTTTTCTACACAACAAATATCGCCTTCTAAAAAAGGTGCATGTATTAAATGTCTTGCTATAATAATGCTATTTGATATTTGACGAGAACAAACCACAAGATATGAAAAAGTGAAATGCCCTGTTTTTAACACATGACGAAAATTGTCCTTCATCATTATAGCTAATTTTTTAACACATTTTTTTCAATATTTTCTGAAATTTTGTTTTTTAGTCGATTGAGCGATTTCAAATAAATGTTTTGGTTTGTTTCCAATATTGCAATTATTCGCGAATTTCAGCCATGTTCGCGATAGACGTGTTTTTTACTGTAAGTTTTATAATTTTTTAATAAATATTACCCTTTGCTATCTTGCCGCTGCAGCGCTTTTAGCAAAATTTTGCAAATTTCCGCTAATTTAGCAATTTTTAACGAATTTTTGCCATTCCTTATAGTTTTAAGAACTTTTTATCAATTTTATGGCTCGTTTGAAATAATAAAAATTTTCGCAATTTTTCGCTGTTTTTGCAAACTTTTCCGAATTTTTGCTATTTTCGCATACAAAGCCTCTTTGAGGCATAGGTCGCCGTTATTAAAAAAAAACCCATATATAAGACGCATTTATAAACATCATATATCACCTTTTTTACAGGGCACTTACAACACTCTCGATGTATTCGGGGCGGAAAGTGCAATGCCTTATGCCATTAGTAAGGGCGAATGTTTTAGAAAAAAACGTGCTTCCCTTTTAGAGAGCAAAACACTTTTAAAAAAGGAACACAAAATTCCATTTTATAAATAAAACATCATATATTTTTGTACAAAAGAAAACACCATAAGACAAGAGAGTGAGTGAGAAATTATATATAAAACAAAAACAAATTATCGTTTTTTACTATTGTTTTGAATATCATTTCTCACTCACTCACTCACTTGTTTTAATTTGCTAAAAACAGACAAAAAAATCCCTTTAAAGGGGCATCCTAATGTTGACTTTGAAGCATTTTATTTAATTTTCAGCAAAACTCATCATATTGTATAATTTGTTTTTTTTTTATTTCTATAATAAATTTATTGTTTATTGTGAGTAAAATGTTTAATTTGTTATTGTATTTTATTTATTTGTTATATATTTTTATGACTTTTGCCGATATTTTATGACTTTAATGGAATTTTGTTTGGCTGGGTATCATTTCTTTTCAACGAAATTAAAAAAAAAAATAAAAAAAAACCGATCATGTTATTAAAGCGGCTTATTTAGCAGCAACTTTGTTGCACAAAACCCAGACTTTACCGACAGGCGTACGTACCAACATCTGCGTTCAGTGATAAAACTGGAAAGTTTTGATGAGGAGGGAATTTAATGTAAAAAAATAAAAATTACCATATTGAATATCGTAAGTTTATTAAATGGAGAAAAAAAGCATTAATTCTCATTTACGAAATTTAAAGAAAAATTATTGCAGTTCTTACAGAAATATAAGAATTGTATTATTTTAAATATTATTTAAACTTTTTAGTTATTGGAAATAACAGTTTTACTAATTACTCTTGTTATTTTTTCTCGTTTAAGTAACTATTAACGAAGATAAAAACGATTAAATTTTAAAGTTCTTTAAAAAAAATCTATTTTTAGTTTGAGTTACAAATTAAACGTATTTCTTGATAAGATTTCTGCTATCGAAGACATTGGGAATTGTTATGTAAAACCAATTTTTGATGACATAATTGTTTTTTATAAAAATTAATAATTTTGATATATTAATTACTTTAGCCTAATAAAATTTTATTAAACAACATGAAATTAGTTTAAAAAATTTTTTTAAAGGATTTTGTTTATAGTGCTTGATTCGCAATTTGTATTCGTGATAAAAACACTGAAATGTATTGTTGATGGGTTAAGCTATTCCTGTGCGCATTTTACTGGTTGCTTAGGCTAGATCGTCAGTAAACTTCATCCAAAGAGTTTAGAAAAACTAAAGATATTAAACAAATAAAACTGTTAAGCAAATAAGAATTATAAGCAACAGCTTTACTTGTAACAATATCAAAGCTTAAACAAAAACATCAACAATAAACAGTGAGTTTATTTCTTCTTACATTCCCCACTACAATTGGTTGGAATTCTTCCAAAATTAACTGTAGTTGTAATCCCTGTGGGAAATTTGTGTCAATTGGTCCAACAGACTGGTCCTGAAAATAGAACAAGTACAAAAAGAAAGGACTCATGACCAGTGAAAGAAAAACCAATCTCTTAAATGGTGTATAAGCGACAAAAGGGTAGAAAAAGTAATGATTTACAGTGCAGTCTTCAAAGGTGCTGTGACACATTTTTTGTTATTTTCTAAAATTTGGTTCTTGAGTTTAATTCTAGGACTTGTTTTATTGAAATAATACTACATGACATTGAAATAATACTAGATTTTAGTAACTGACACTAAGCACGTTCATTGAGAATTGGTCTGTGATTGGTGAAATGGTGTCAATTGGCCCCTCCAATGACAACCCCATGTAAAAGTGATAGGTCTAATTCATATAAAGTGTTAGAATTGGAACCACCAAAGACCTATCACGGGACTACTTTGGTGTCAGTTCGCTTCCATCTAGGGTAGGTTAAGAAAACACAAAATGAAAACAAAAACAACTTGTATAATGTTTTCGAAAACCAAAATAAAGCATGTTACCAGTTTTGTTTTTTTTTTTGCCGTGCACTCTTCTTTTTTTTTATAATAATAATAACACTAAGCAACAAATGGGAAGTTTTTTTTCCTGACTAACCACTATATTTTTTTAATCCGCTATAGTCACCTAACTGCAAAAAACATAATTTTTTTTAATTCTATGGTAAGTTTTTTTTTTAATATTTTCTAAAATTTGAGATTTTTTAAGAGGCTTCTCCATACATCTTATCGTAACTCTCCTCAAAATATTTTAAATTACACCTGATTTAAGTTTTTCTAATATTATTTTTTAATTTAGCTATTACTTTTGGAGTTATTAAGGCCGAAGTGGCAAAAAAAAATGGATTCGTCAATAAGCAAAAATGCCGAATTTGGGCATGGTTTAAACTGGACGGTGCCACTTTTTCACACAGCTAACGAAACAATGGCTCTTTTGCGCGACAAATTCAATGGCCGTGTTATCTCACATGGAAGCGATGTCAATTGGTCGCCAAGGTCATGTAATTTCACACCATTGGACTTCTTTCATTGGACTTCAAGAGCTAATGGATGAGATAATTCGCCACATTAACGGCATAGAACCTCAATTACGCCTCAGCGTTATAGAAAATTTGGACTATCGGATGGATGTGTGCCGCCGATATTTTGTTTCATACATAATTGAACCCTACCAATATTTTCATAATAAAAAGAAACGATAATTATTTCCTAAATAATTTGTGTTTTATTCAAAATCAAAATCGGCCCGGAAAATTTAATCGCCCTTTATTTATCCGCCGGTTCATGACATAAAAAATAGGTTAAACATTTTTGATTCTACACACAGAAAACAAAATGGTTGGAAAACGGTTGCGGTAATAAAATATTGATCAAGAAATATAATTTATTATTGCAACTATTAAAAATATATAGTTCTAACTGATTTTTAATTGTCATGATTATTAAAACGTTATTCTAACTGAAATATGATTCCTTCAATTCTTTTATTAGTTATGATAACTTATTTAAATTAAGTTCTAAAAATTAGTACAAATGGTTAGAATCACAACCGAATTTAATACAGGGCAATACTGAATATTGGTCTTTGCAATTAATAATATGCTTTCGTCAATAAATTTTGTAATATAAATGTTAATTCATTTATTGCAGCTAAATATCGATTGCTAGTATAGTTTCAATTCGAGTACAACAAATGAAAATATAATTATTTGGTATTCACAACCAAAAAAAAGTTATATGTCCCAATTGTTTACTAAATTTTCTGTCAAAACATTAAATATAATAAAATAATTTTAAATTTATATTAAAATAAATAAGTTTACGTTCAAAAACGGAAAATGTGCAAGAACTTAATAAATAGGGGTAAGTAATTTACGTATTTTTATAGTAATGGTATACACGTACATACATACATATGTATGTATATATGTATTATATTTCTTATAAATACATAGATATACATATGTACCCAGCTAGCATTTTGAATCGAAAGAATCTACTGGGAATCTCATGAAGAGCATTAATCGTCGACGAGTGAAATTTTTAATCGTAAAAGATTCCTCGCACGGGAGAAACTGTTACACAAGCTGATTCCTCTGCGAGATACTTCTACAACACAGCGAAAGACTCTTATATCACAGTGCAAAAAAATTCGGGTCATTGCCGCCAGCCTCAACACTTGCAACGCGAAATAAACCTAGAATACCGGTAGAGCAAATCTGCCAAAGGGTTTTGAAAAGTTTGCTTGGGTTCCAGAAATATGGGCCCCTAAAATTTTTGAATTTTTTGAAAAGGCGTTTGGTATAAGTAAAAAATATAATAAATGTACTTCTGAGCAAAAAAATAATTTCAGATGTCGTCAGGAAAATCGTAGGGCGATTCTTTTCTTAGGATATATTAACCCTCTAACACTCATTTTAAGGTGTAATTTTTGTCCTTTTTTAACTTCCAAACAAAAGCATACTAAAACGGCACTTTAGAGAGTTAAAAAGTTCCACGAATATTTTCCGCATCAAATTTCACTAGTGGTCTTTTAAGACAAAAAGTTCGTGCAATGTATGTATGAATCACCATACAAGTTTACTGAAGGCATCTGAAATAGTATTTTAGCTCTGAAGTACATTTAGTGTATTTTTTTTTGACTTATACCAAACGCCTTTTCAAAAAATTCAAAAATTTTAGGGGCCCATATTTCGGGAACCCAAGCTATCTTTTCAAAAACCTTTGGCAGATTTGCTCTTCCAATATTCTAGTTTCATTTCGCGTTGCAAGTATTGAGGCTGTTTTTTTTTTGTTGCACAGTGTATTGATCCTAGACGAATTCGTTTGAGATTTCTGTAAAGATTTTTTAATGAGGCTTTCAGAAAGCACATCAAGAATCTTATTATAATTTTGTAGGAATTCCCTAACAACTTGTTGAATGCTTACACATATAACTGAGCCACCTAAACAAGAGCATCAAGCTTCTTTTTCATACAGTTTATACGAAACAAACCTTTAGATCAGGAATTCAACAACAATCCTGTTGGAAAATCTCATTTGACGGATCCTTACGCCGGCTTGTTTAAATAAAATTGTATTAACTAGTGAATCTTCATGTTTTAAAAACGCTCTTCTTAGGTAGCTCAGTAATAGTTATATGACTCATAAGGAGAGCCGCAAATGGTTAATTCCAAGATTAGAAGACAAGCGTGTCAGAAAATGTATAAAAAACTAATAAATAAAAAATATAGATGTTTATTATTGTTACTCATCAGATAATCATCAGAAGATTCTTTAAGGAGTTAGATAATCGTCTAACAAACTTCCGATGCTTTAGTGGTTTTCATATTAATTTACAGCTTCAATCACTGTTCGTATTGTAAAAACCAAATGTAATTTATTCTGTTTTACTTCAGACACTAGAACAAGACGACATTGATGAAAGAAATTGCATTGAATTGAAGACAAAGATTGTTTTTGTTGGTACATTAAGGGATAAGCTGTACACTTTTGGATGTGGAAAGCTGCATGTTTGTATAAAATTAAATTAGTTGTAAATTATAAATAAAAATATTAATAAATAAATATACTAACTAAAAATTGGAGTTTATTGGAATTATAATGATTTCGTATCTAATAAATCGGGAAAATGGTTTAGGTAAGCGGTTAAAAAAAATATTGATAAAGACAATCAAATGTTTTGTTATGAACACCAAATTTGCGTTTATTCAGTTGCATCTATCATATATTCGGGTGTAAGCATATTTTTGATTTCTAATAATGATACTTACAACTAACAATATCTGTTGTTATAACTGATAGTGTACTAAAATTCAAATGTTGCTACCAAAAATATTATGCTTAGCAACGAAATTTTCAGTAATTGTAACCGAATTGAGTGATAGTACATGCAACCGACGAAATTCGATTGGCGCCAAATTCGGTTGTGATCACGAATCTGTTTTCTCTGTGTAGCTATACGACTGGAGGAAATATGCCTTCAAGTTAAGCTTAATAAACAAAATAAGTAGTTTTTTTTTGGAAGTCCCAAGATCGCGTAAAAACAAACAAGTTAAAGCCAAGTGTCCACTTAATTGTTCTTTACATATAAACGGTCTAATTCATAAAAAATTCATAATTTAGGTTTAATGTCTTCAATAGTTATTAAACAGTTTTTGTTTAATTAACCTCTAATAAGAAACCGTATTCATAAACGTTTAATAACACTGCATTAGTTATTAAACACTTTTCTTCTTTTTGTATTTTCATGCTGGCAACTATGTGTTGTTTTGTTGTCATTTTAAGTTTAGTGTTGTATACAATAAACAATCGATTATTTAAGTAGTCTATTAAAATTAAGAGAAAAATAGGAAAAATGCCTCGGACATTTTTTAATTGGAATTTTTGTTATAATAAAAACTTTTTAGTTTATAAAAAAAAATAATTCTCGTTAATAAAGATGAAAAATATGGTTTTAAACATATATTTCTTTTAACTTGTACATCGAGTACTCAAATACTTCGTATGTTGTCATTATTTATGCATCACTATTAAGTTTTGCTTTTTTTGTAAGGAAGTTTTAAAAACTTTAAAGAAATATCAGGAAAATTTTAAAATAATGGATCAATTATCAAAAAGAAAAAGATCAGGCAACTGGACTGAAGAGGATAAGGTAAGTTTTTATATTTGTTATATAGAATTAAGTTCGGTTATGTTTATTTTCTTTGTTTACAGATATTGCTTAAGGAACTGGTAAAAGAAAGGGTATCAGAAATTGAAAATAAAAACACTGACACAAACACAAACCAAAGAAAAAAGAAAGCATGGTTGGAACTGGAAGAAAGGTATGGTACATTTTTTTGTTGAAAAATACATATTTATATATTTGAGTTTTTTTAGCTTTAATAATATGTGTACAGGTGACAAAAGAAATTTGTCTCAACTTAAGTCACAGTGGACGTTAACAAAAATCCAAGCCAAAAAAGAAATGTCTTTACATAGGAAGGAAGTTAATAAAACGGGAGGGGGACCGCAACCACACGATATCACGATGTCAGCAAACGACATAAGTATTTGGCTACCAAACGAATTTATTGTGGACACAAACGAATTTGATTCGGACGTTATAGAGGTATGTACATATACATATATGCAGTTAACCATTGTTTAATTTTAATATTTGTTAATTAACATAAAGAGCCTTTGCTGCAATAGAGCTACATATATCTCAACTTTGAAATTTCTAGCACTTTACAATGAAATTATTTTCTCTAGAGCTGAGTATATAATATATTTGTATGAAATTTTTACACAAAATGAAGATTAACTCCTCATAATTAGCAAGTAGGCGGCCCTATGTTCTTCTAAAATTTGGTTTTTTGAGTTATAACTCTATTGCAGTAAAGGCTCGATAAGTTATTAATTTTCAGATTTCACATGGACTAGAAACTAACACTTCGATTCATAATGATACAATGCCCTCAGATGTGATAGCATTGCCGGAAACATTTGACAAATCATTTTTAGAAGATAAGCCAAAGAAAAATACACAGGAAAACGCAAACAAGCGAAAAAGGGTATGTAAATATTGTCGAAAGTATTTATGTATGTGCATATTACTAAATGGTGTAGGGTATAGTATAGTTTGCCAAGTTTTAAATAAATAATTAAATTGTTTCTTGAATATAAGTTTGTATTATTAAATGAATCTGTTATTTTAGACGCAGTACACTATACTATACATACATATTTGTTTATATTTAGGTATGTGATGTTAATCGACTAAAAATAAACTTTTAAAGATACTGAAAACGATACTATCGCTATCAAATCGTTTTGTTTTCAGAATCGTTTTCCATTACATACCTGGTTATGTTTTATAACTGCGTATCTCAAAATTGTTGATTTCATGAATTTTTTTTTAGAAGATAGCTGTCAATAGCCAATCTGTAGCTAATGACAACATAACAAAACTATCTGACTTGGAAACAAAATGCCGCCAAGAACTTCATCTGCAGCAGATGGAAAACGAGAAAAAAGGTCAAGAAATCTTGACTTAAAGTACGAGGTACTGCAGGAAAAGTTAAAATTTTTAAGAGGCAAAAATAATGGTATGTATGTAAACATATTTAATAATACAAATGTTTTTATCTACTTACGTACATATGCTTTGTTGTTTATACAGGCTGGGCCAAAAGCCACCATGAGGTTCAAAAATTATTATATAAATCAGTTAAAGTTATTAAATTTTTTAAACCCCATGGTGACTTTTGGCCTAGCCTGTACCTGTTTATGTATACATATATCTTTTAATGTGTCAAAATAAGTAAAAGTCTTACTGTTATAAGTGTTATAATTATTTGTTTATAAATATTTAAATGTTATAATGTATGTTAGTATAGTTTTCAAAAATGTTGCTGTATGAAATTTCTTAGAACAATTGTAGCTCTTCCTTCACGTGCCGAATTATTTAAGATTTCATATTCTTCGTTTTGAATGTGCTCTTCTATATCGTCATCTGCAATATTTTTTTCAGGTAATTAATGGCAATTGGAATTTATGCTTGTTGATATTAAATTAAAATGTTAAAATATTTTTTTAAATAAATAAATTTGAATTAAAAACTTTTCCAATGTTTCAACTTTATTTTTTGTAATGATTAAAATGCAGGTAAGTATGAAACAAAACTTGTAAAGATTTAATAAGTTTTTTCAAAAAAGTGTATTCCTTATATGCTTTTTGCTACAAGTAGACTTTAACTTATAACAAGTGTTCCATTATTTAACTGTACTTCAACCTAAAGTGAGCGATAAAGTAATTTAAGGTTCATCCTACCTGGTAGGTTAAGGTAAAGTTGTAATAATGGAATTTGTATACGGCCGATAAAATTCTACCATTAGCTATCGGTTAGTTGTGAAACGGGCCTTAAAATGAATATGGATTTTTGTTAAATTTTTGCAGTTAATTTAATATTTGTTGCTTGTAGCAAATTTGGAAAAACATTTTAAGTTCATTGAAAATTTCTGTAAGCGTGTTAGATTTTAACTGTAACTTTACCCAAATTTGTTTACCTGGTACTAAGTCGTTTTCTTCAATTGCAATATTATGGAGTACTGCTAAGGCGACAATCAACGTTTTTGCGTTTTCAAGGCTAATTCTTAAACCATCAAGCAAACAACGAAAACGCTGTTTCCATACTCCGAAACAACGCTCGACAGGATTTCTTGTAGCTATTTGCGCAGTATTATATCTGTTTTCTCTGTCGTTTTGTGGTCTTGACAATGGCGTAAACAAATAAGGTTGCAATTTATAACCTGAATCGCCTAACAGACGACCTCTAAATTCACCGTTTTCGAATCGTTGCTTGAAGTTTGACTCATTAAAAATGCGACAATCATGCGTGCTGCCTCTCCATCTTGCAACTACATCTCTAATAATAAGTTTGGAGTCACAAACTACCTTTAAGTGAAAAATGGAAAAAAATTTAAACTGCTAAAACGTTTACTATAATAAATTACCTGAACGTTTAAAGAATAGTATCCTTTTCGATTAATGTAATACTGGGCCAAATCTCCCCCTGTCTTTTTTATTTTAATGTGCGTTCCGTCAATGGCACCAATAACGCCAGGAAAGTTTTTGATTAGCTTAAAATCTTTCATAAGAATTTGCTCCTCCATAAGAGTCTGCGGCATTCTGATTTTTCGTCTTCCTAACCTGCCTAATGCACGTGAAACTCTTGCGCAAATTCTGCTAACGGTTGGCTGAGTTAGACCATGAAGGTCAGCTGCATCGTCTTGAATCTAATTATTTTTTCTTTTTAAAATATGTGCGGATACTGATTATTTTTGCAACTTACCTCCCTTCGGCCCCAGCAGCGCAAAGCCACTAAAACCTGTAACTCGGCAGGTGTTCCCAAGCCTCTTCTATTTAATTCGATTTCGGATTTTACCATATTTGTTATTTTTCGCACTGTTGATTTGTTAAAGCGATATCTTGCTTTGAATTGTTCGTCCGGCAACAAAAAAGGATCAATTCTTTTCCTATATATTTTTTGGTGGCTTAATGTTGTCGTTTGGGCAATATTATCTTTAAAATTTTTTAAGATAATGTAAATGTTTTTGTAAAAAAACTAGTGTACTTACCAATTCTGGCAATTAAATTTAAAACATTCATCATATTTGTATTAAATTTTTATTTTTAAAACGTTATTTGCAATATAAAAGCCAAACACTTTATTCAACAAAACCTGTAAATTAAATTTTTTTAAAGGTTTAAAGTAAGGTCAACGCTACAATAAATATCAACCATTTTATGAACTGTTAATAACAGCTTAATAGCTTATTAAACGTCTATGAATACTGTTTTATCAATTTTTTCTTATTAACCTCTAATTAAGCTGTTAAAAAATTTTATGAATAAGACTGAAAATATTTAGCAAATTTTTTTTTTAAAATAAGTATTCTGTATCACAAATTTTTAACACAGTCGTGACCAAATGAATCTGATAATATTTATGTAAAATTGTCCGCTAAATCCGAATGTGAAGTCAGAATGATCAAAAGTATAACAATTTTCGAGATATTCCAAAATAACCCTTTTTAGCGGTTTTTAAAAAATAATGTCACTTTAATAAAAGTATATTCGAAAATTTTCGACGGTTTTTTTTTAATCTTTATCTTTATTCAAAGATAATAATAATAATTTTGATATTTTTTAGTTAGGCTTGAGTTCATCAAATTTAATTTTCATTAAATTATTTTTACTGAAGGAAGGAATTTTTACAACTTGGAATTTTATTAAAATTTATTGATAATTTTCTTGGCTGAGCTGGGGCTCGAAAATTATCAGCCAAGAAAATTATCAATAAATTTTAATAAAATTCCAAGTTGTAAAAATTCCTTCCTTCAGTAAAAATAATTTATCTGTACTCAGAATTTCTCTATCACATAAGTTTTCGCGATATATTTAATTAAAGTTAAAAAACCCATGTTTTTGACAAATTCGAGACGTTATAAAAGCGCGAATTAATCTATTTTGATGAAGCCTGATATCTGAAAGTTCTATCAATTATATTTAAAATAAATGTTTAACCATTGTGATATCTGGTTCCTACTCTGAGATATATTAAACTGATTAAAAACTGTTTGAAAAATCCGAAATGTCGCTTTATTCATGGTATTTTTCCTATTTTTTGTGATTTTTTTTACTTCATTTTTGTATTTTTTAATCTTCGATCGGTCTATAAATTCACGTAGGCCATTCACAACCTTCTTTCTGGAATAGATCCTTTGTTCCCATAAACCATTTAATTATGTTCGTATATTGATTTATTTCGAAAATTCGTCTGTGAATACTGTGGAGTAGGGTATCATGAATCATTCTTCCAGGTTTGGCCGAATATGTAGTTAGTCAAACAATTATTTTCAAAATAAAAATATTTCAAAACATTTTATGATGCGCATAAAACACTACTTTTAAAACATATTTCCGGTTTCCCTGATTATAAATATTTTTATTTTCAAATAAAGGCTAAAACGTTTCGTAGATATGTAAAAATTTGCATTTCGTTATATTTTAAAATTTTTCAAAAATTTTTATCCGAATAAAAAAAATTTAACACAAATTCCATAATGCAAGGAAAGGTGTCCCTCTGGCTGTTTATTAGTATTATTTAATAATTATTTTTAGTTTTAAATCAAAAAAGTTTAAATTATTTAATGTAGCAAAAAGAAAGAAAAAAAATCGTAAGAATCAAATTGTTCAATCTTGGATATTTGTCTTTGTAAATTATTTTACATTCTTTTGCCTGTTTAAATATGTATAAACTGATAAGGAATAGCTGAATAGTAGTTTCAATTCTATGTATTCAATTTATTACTAATGCAATCGTATATAGACACAAACATACATACATTCAAACAAATGTACATAGTGAATTCGTCTTATATATTCAATAAATTGATATGTATGTAACAGCTAAACCCGGTGTGCTTTGCTACCGCCATTCAAATAAAATTTGTAAGATTTGTTTTAAAACAGATCTCGTGTATTAATAACAAAGCCATTTGTACCAAATTTACACACATCTGCGGATGTCTTGTCCAGTCTTTTACACATTTTTATGTACCTTTGTGAGCTTCCACGTTCACTTACGCAATTCAGTTCGCATTTTGACAGATGTTATGAAAAGATGTTCGGAACTGGGAAATTTTTTTATTATTTCGTTTTTCCAGATATGCAAAAATTTAAATTGTATTTATATGTATATTGTACTGATTAAAATTTTTAGTTATGTTGTTAAAATTGACTTACTTGTTACTTGCATTTATAAACTTATTTAATTGATCTCAGGAAAGGTTCTTTTTTCAAATAATTTAAAAAATGTTTTGCATCGATTTGAAATTAAAAAATAAATCCCTCTCTCCTGGGAAATAAAAAACTCTAGATATGAGACTTAATTGATAACCAAGCTGTTTGTTCTAAATTTGAAGACGTTTTATGGGCCTCTAAATATTTAGAAATTTATATTTTCGCTGTACAGGAGGTGCCACGCCCACTTTATGTACTAATATTTATAGCATAGGAAAATAGGTTCAGTAGTGTAAAAGACTATATGTTACAAACAAACACACAAACATTTTCATTTTAAAATTCACATTTAGATGTAAATATTTAAATTTGTATGCATGTATTTTTGTATACATGACCATTCCATGATGGTTCAAACTAGCGTTATAGTGACAAAAAATTCAAGACTTTCCTATACATACCCGTTCAAACTATTCATTCATACATAAATGTAAAACATTAGGGTGTTACTTTTAAAGCGAAGAAATAAAATAACAATGAAATTCATTAATAAAAGTTTGAATTGTTTTTAAAAATTTATTTTCAAAATTTGTAAATAAATTCAAACCTGGTTCCTGGGTCTCAAATCTACAAGTTGCAAATCTACAGGTAAAATATATTTGAAACAAAAACAAAATTCAATATTAAATGTGGAGA
The DNA here is from genome assembly GCA_949318255.1 of Pollenia labialis. Lineage (NCBI taxonomy): Eukaryota > Metazoa > Arthropoda > Insecta > Diptera > Polleniidae > Pollenia > Pollenia labialis. The sequence goes on from OX439140.1 coordinate 157,384,939, forward strand.
TAGTAATAAGTCTCTTGCAAAAATACTTGTAACTCATTCCTTGATAATGATATCCGATGGATATCGAAATATTGGAACAAATAATTTAATAAATAACATTTATATATTTTTTAAAAAATAATTGGACACGAGCTCAAAAAAAACTTTTTATGTTAAACAAAAATTGTAAAATTGTTGCTTTTTTAACGTATTTTACTTGTAGATTTGCAGCTTGTAGTTTTGGGAAACAGGGCCCTGTTCTGCAGGTTGAGCTTTAGACACTGAATTAAGTGATATCCAAAGTTTGTTAATTAGACTTTTCATCTCAAAAGTTTTTAAATCGATTCTCCAATTCAATGCAATTCCAATATCGACATCAAAGCTTCTCTTTTTAGAACCGGTCTAGTATTCATGCACCTTCATGCCTGGATCTGTTTCAACATTTTCCGTTAAAAATTTTTTTTCTTTTTGATTTCCATTTTAACTATTGCCACATTTGCTGGTCCAAAATATTCTTCCATACATACATACGCATATTTTTTTCCCAACATACATTCAAATCAAATATATTTCATGTATGCGTGAGGCTTTCTGCTGGTCATGTATTTCAATTCAAAAGGATATAGGTTTGCGCGATATGTGCGTTAGTGTGTGTTTGTGTTTCGGGATGGACATATAAGTATAGGAGAATGTGTATGTGTATGCAGGAAACCTAATATGAAAACTAACGCAAAATACAAACAAGTAAAATTCTTTTATGCAGTTGTTGTTTTTGTTACATCTAATGCTATGTATGAATGTAGGTATACATCTGTGAGTATGCGTTTCGTATTCTCAATACTCGTTTTAAGCTTTAACGATGTGTATGCGATTGCATGTTAGCTGGAAACGGGATAAGGTTGCCAGATTCAGCAAAATTTGTCTTACTACAATTAAAATGAAATGATAAGAAAAAAAAACGGAAGGACAAAGTTTAAATCACCCAGAACTCTTTCTGCTCTATAGTTTCAGGAAATTTGGTTTCATTATGAAAAATGTTGAGAACCATCTCCACAATCTTCTGGAAGTGTATTGCAAATATTGTCTTTTTGCGGTTACTTGTAGATATCGGTTTCAACTTTTTATTCAGGAGTTGGGGGCATTTCTTGGTGAATATTTGTGTCAACTACTAATTGTTATTGACAAATCCTAGGAAGTCATTGAAATGGTTATCTGCTGTAATTGGGAAGCATTAAAATTCCTTTGAAATCAAAGAACGAGGGGGAAAATATGAAAAAAGCTCCTTAACTGCTACTGAGTCGCTCCTAGAGGTGTAAACTGATCCCCCTAATATTTCTTCCTGAACATGCTTACCTCCTTTCTTCATTCCTTAAGGAAGCTCATACACAAAGTTTCAAATTTTATGAAATTGTAAAAAATTGACCTCACAGCTCTTACGATGCCCCTTGATGGGTCGAATGTATGACCGACCCGACCCCACTTCATATTTCACCATCACCATCTTAACTTCATTCCCAGAGGGCGCTTCCTTACAAAATTTCCAGTGCAGACTAGAAAAATGTATATTAAAGCAAAAGTCCCATAACTGCCGAGGAGTCTTCCTAGGGGGATAAAATATGTGGCCGACATCTATTAACGGTTTATCCTAAACATTTTCTAAAAACATACTTGCCCCTTATCTCTACTCGTTAGGCATACTCACATACAAATATAGCGGTTTAAATAAATTCTTAAATTTGACTTCTACAGCACCTAGAATTACCAACTTTATTTTTAATAACCAGCATTTGTTTCCCACAAACCTACGCGCTATCTTCATGGGCCATGACGTGATTATTAATATTATTTATACGTTTGCCACTTGGGCAACAATTAAAATGTACATGGCTGTCGGCAACCATAATATGATTTTAATAGACAGAAAATGTTTGATTCTATCACAATAAACGATACTGATTTTATGCAAGAAATGCTGGCTAGCAAAAGTGGAGCAGTTCTTTCTACTATTTCATTTAGCCGTCATACTCGCAGAGAAAGAACATGTTTAAATATGGGAACCTCCAACACAATTATTTTTAAAGAAAATTGTAAACATATTATAGTTAATTTAACCATATTATTGTACCCCACAACCATATTATGTATGGTTAAATCAGTCCTCCTTCAAGAATCCACAACCATATAATGGTTGCCTCTAAAAATGTTATGGTTAAATATGACAATAATATGTTTTCAAATTCAGAATAGTATTTTCTCTTTTCGAAAAGCAACATCGTATGGTGGAAAACCAACCATGCTATTATAAGTTTTAAACATATTTAAGTTATTATTAACTATGAAATGTTCGAAGTCAAGCATAGTATGGTTGCCGGTGACAATAATATGGTTAAACTAAACATAATTTAAATAAAATTTTCTTTAAAAATAGTTTTGTTGGCGGTGACAATATTTCAACATATTTTTTCTCTGAGTGTAAAATCTTAAATGAATTGATAATTTCTGGGTCTATTGCCGTTGCAATAGAAACTACATTTTTTGTGTCGTAAAGTGTTCATCTTCCAAGCAGTTGCGCGAGGGCCAACGTGTCGACCCTCTGGAGGCGAATATGTCCATTATAATACAGTAGATCCTGTGCAAGAGGATTCGGATGAGTTGCCAGCTTTCGTGCATATTTGGAGCAGAAGGTTTTTATTGTGTCGCGAACAAATGGAATATTGAGATCCTTATGAATATTTTCGATTCTAATATACCATGGTTTACTAGTAATTTGTCGCTGTAATTTCTCTATATAAGAGGCAGAAGCTGTTCACCATAGTTGGATACCATAGGGCATATTGGCTTAGTAATAGCTTTGTAGAGTAGAACCTTGTAGTTTAGGTAGAGAGCAGAATGAGAACAAATAAGCCACTGAAGCTGTAGTGTTTTAAGTTTGAGCTGTGTGGATGTGGATTCAATATGTTGAGACCAGGTAAGGCGACGATCGAGGTGTATACCAAGATATTTGATATGATTGTGTTGAGGGATTTCGATGTTATTAATCTTTAGTTTGGGACAATCGCCCTTTCCCAAGTGACTTGTGCACACTTTGTTGGATTTACTTTTATTTTCCATTTGTTAAGCCATTTTTCGAGTTCTTTAATATGTGTCTGCAGACGACTAGAAGCAATCACTGGATTTTTATGTACGCTTAAAAACTTTGTATCGTCAGCAAAATTTTACTTGTGTATCAGGTTATTAGTGGGCATAACTGAAGTATAAAGTGCATACATGAGAGGACCAAATTTACTGCCTTCGGGAACTCCTGCTGCGATTATTCTTGAGTCTGAGATATAATCTTTATATTTTACTACAAATGAACGATCTAATAGATCATTTCGCATATTTTCTCTTATGAAATTCTAAAACATAGTAAACGATCACAATAGGTGTGCGCGTTTACTTTACTAGCAGAAACTTGCAGCAAGAGAGGAAAATTAAAATCAAAATTTTTCTCTCAGTGTAAACATGCAAGTTTAAGTTTAAATTTATATCTCTTACACATTTTCATATATATTTTTTTACACATTTTGTTGTGTAAGCAAATACGTCGAACAGGTGTCTGAATAATTCTTGCTGGTAAAAATTTTACTAGCAAAAATTTTAAATGTTTAATTTGAGAGACAAATTTTGTTGGCTCTATTTCACTCCCTCGTTGCATTTTCTTCGAGCATATTACTAAAAATACTAAAAGCATAATATTCTGTTATCGAACAGACTTATCATATATACAACAACAAAGAAAATCACGAAAAATCTCAAGAAAAAATATATCTTCGAAACAAAGCTACACTCACTGTACGTTAAATTAACTGAAATTGTAATATAAAATAAATAAAAATTCAGTTAAAAACCGGGTACTTTTTATACCCACACCGCAATAGTGAAGAGGGTATTATGCATTTCTGCTGATGTGTGTAATACCTTAAAATATTGGTCCTAGACCCACCTTAAAGTATACACTCACAATATTATTACAGTAAAATACTGTAGTGTATTTAAGAATTTTTCCGTTCAGTCATTTTTAAATAAATAAACATTTAAAATTCCAAGCCAATTTATTTTTAACTGATTCTAACATTTATTAAAAAAAACTAAGTGCATAAAAACTATCCAAAAATAAACTACATACTCCGTAAAAACAAAGGAATATTCAGTTATTTTTATTAAATTCAGTTATTAAATTCGTTTACTCCACAAAAGAGCCGAATTTTTAAAAAAATGCCAGGCAGACACCTGTCCACTTGTTTTTCTAATGAAAGAGAGAGAGAATAACAAGAAACTAGCATCCTCGTCGGTAAACCAAAGCGTGAAAAGCCAAAAACAGTGCGTACACCCGAGAATATTGCTGCTGTGGCAGAAAGTGTGCGTGAAGCGCCATCAACATCAATTCACCGTCGTTCTCAACAATTGAACATTTCAGTGACATCATTGAGACGAATTTTGCATAAAGACCTTGGTATGACGCCATACAAAGTCCAATTGGTTCAGGAGTTGAAGCCAACTGATCATCCAATGCGTTTTCGCTTCGCAAAGTGGGCCTGCGATCGACTTACAGAAGATGCTGATTTTGCCAAAAAATCATCTTTTCAGATGAAGCTCATTGTGATCTTCGGTATGCAAACAAGCAAAATTGTCGCATTTGGGGCATTGAAAAGCCGTTTCACCCAAAACGAGTCACTATTTGGTGCGGATTTAGTCCAGAGGCAAAATTGTGCCATTTTTCTTCGAAAATGAGCAAGGAGTGGCCGTTACAGTCAATGGCGATCGTTATCGGGCCATGTTGAACGATTTTTTGTTCACAAAAATTGGTTTCAACAGGACGGCACTACGTGCCACACAGCTGAAGCTACACTCGATGTTTTACGCCCTGTTTTTGAAGATCGCATTATCAGCCGCAGAGGTGATGTCGTTTGGCCACCTCGGAGCTGAGATTTGACACCGTTGCACTATTATTTGTGGGGTGCCGTTCAAAGATTAGTGTTACGCCGACAAGCCAGAGACAACTGACGCTTTAAAGGATAATATTCGTGAAGCCATTGGTGAAATACAGCTGCACACAATCGATAATGTGCTTTAAAATTGGACCGATCGTGTAGGCTACTGCATGGCCAGCCGAGGCAGTCATTTGAATGTAATTATTTTCCATTATTAACCGGAAGGATTGTACTTTCAAATAAAAAAAAGAAATTTGAGAAAATATTCAGTGGTTTTTTTATACCATTTTCAAAAAAAAAAAGTTATTTGGCGGACCCTTATTATTAATTACTTACCCCGTTACACACGTTTGTTTTACTTTTGTTGTACTGCCCACGTTGTTTACAGAAGACCAATATGGCTTCGCAATTATTTTACTTTTACAATTTTATGTACTTAACTAAATTATTTTAACAAATAGAAACTGGGAATTGCTTTACACAAAATCGTTTTTATAGATAAGTAAAACTTTATTTTTGGTAGCTAAATTATATAAAATAACTGAATATTCCTTTATTTTGCCGTAATAGAAAATTAATTTTTTGATAGTTAATTTATATGAAATAACTGAATATTCATTTGTTTTTAGGGAATTCGCGGTTGAATTACTTTAAATTACATTTTCATTTAATTGTACATAAAGAAGAAATAAACTTAATCAACGGACAATATTAGCTGCAACTGAAAATCCGTTTTAATATGCACTTAGGTTTTTGAATAACTGTTAGAATCAGTTAAAAATAAATTAGCTTGGAATTTAAATTTAATAAACGTTTATTAAGGCAAATTTTTATACAAAATTTGTTTTGTAAACGTCTATTAAATTTAAAAAATTTTGCAAATACTGGCGACAATGTTTATTTATTTAAAAATTGCTGAAAGGAATATTTCTTAAATAAACTACGGTCCGTTACTGTAATAACATTGTGAGTGTATAATTCTCCACTGTCTGTGAAAAATCGGCTTGTTGGTTAAATTTGGACCTGTTTTTTTTTAGTTGATTCTATCGATTTAGTTTAAGGTTCTTTTGAAGACCTTAGAGCATCTACTTGCCACAGAAAAAATTAAAAATTTATTTCAAATAAAAAATTTGTGATATTTATTAAAAAAATTAATTATGTTTATCACCAGTAAACAAATTAAATAACATTTTTAATTATAACTGAAATTATTACTGATTAATCGTTTAATTAAAACAAATTGTGGAATTTTTTTCTGTGCCCATACGTAAAAAGTCACTGTAATTGAACATATAAATTCTATAACAATCGGACTAAGTACCAATCTTTTCGGGAAATGATATCTGTTGTTTTGTCTACTTCAAAATACGCTTTTGTACGAAGTCTAGGTTCTTAAATTTTGGAAATTCAACTTTGATTTACAAAGTCCTAATTAGGTTAGTTTCTTTAGGTATCTATCAAGAAGACAGCTCACTTAGGTAATCCACTGGTCCCTTTGTGATACCAATGCCCATACTACAGAGCATTTACTCAATACGCACCACTTCAGAATACAACCAATTCTTCTTTCTAATAAAGAGAAGAGGACACCTTAGTTTTGTCTTAGGTAGATCATCCAAACATACAAATACTGGTTTTCCCACGTATCTCCCCTTTCTATGTAGTCATTAAATTCTACGCCAATTCTCCAAGCATGAGTCCTTGTCGGTCAGTTTCCAGTCATCACCGAGATCAGTCCTTACTTACTTCAAGACTTTCTGCATATCGTTTTTGAGAATATATTTAAAAAAAATTTAAAGATTTAAGTTTCTGAGTCTGTTTTTCTTTTTAACCAAATATCTCCTCAGTGAATTGTCCAACAAACTGGCAACCCAATTCCTCTATCATCTTCTATACATCGCCTCTTTCGACCTCTTTCGACCTCTTACTATTCGTATTCCGCCGACTAAAAGTATCTCCGGGTGTCTGTCTTGCTGTATGTATGTACGTCTGTGTGTTTTGTGTGTGATTTTTTGTTTTCATCACTTTCAGAAAGAATCCTCGATGCTCGTGTGTATGCATATAAGTTTTGAAAAATCTACAAAAAAAAAAAAAAAATGGAAAAAGAAAACAGCAACAACAGCAATGGAATCATGCAAAAAACCCATCTTGGGATTAAGGAGAATAGTTTTATGTCGTTGTTGTTGCTTGCGTTCTTTTTCATGAATGGTCATTGGTGCTCACAATGTTTTGTCGATTTCCGTTGATGCTGTTCATCAGCCACTAGTCTTTAGTATTCATCTTTTATATACATACCTACACGCATTCATGGTCCAAAGCAAACATTAGTTAATACATACATATACACACACACATTCATACAAATACACACATACATACCTACATATTCATATAAAGGATACATAAGTTTCATATAGTGGTTTAAGAAGCAAGGCGTTGTTCTTTTCCTTTAAAAGGTTTCTACGCATTTCTCCTATTCCAAGTTGAGTTAGTATTTTTGGCCATTCGACGGCCATTATGCTGATCAGCCAAATAAATAGATTTGGTAAAAAATTATCATATGACAATAAATTTTGAAGAAATTTTCTTTTTCGAACAAATCATGGTTTGTAAGAGGCGTCCAAAAAGTTTTGTTTAAATTAAAATAAATTCAAGAACGTAAAAAAAGAGTAATTAAATTTTTTAGAAATTCAGAAACAATAGATTTAATTTTTATTCTTCTGCCAAGCCGTTTTTTAACCACTAATTCTTAAAACAATTTTAAATAAATCATTTCATTGCCCTAAATTATATTTATTGTCCAAAGGAAAACTTGAATAGAAAATTGTAGGTCTGAAACTTAAAATTAGCCGATTATACCTGACGAAAGTTAAAGTTGATATCACGAACTTGTAGCACCCACAACCTTAAGATTAAAGCAGAGTGTGAAAAAAACTGTACACTAAAGTAGTGTATTTTATGAAAACAAAAACTCAAAGACTGTTTTTTGTTGTTTTTTAGTACACAAGGATTGTGAAATAACGAAGACAAACAATAAGATAATGTACAGATCTTATATAAGTGAATGTGTAGTTTCCTTTAAGCGTAGTAGACGTTTAATGAACATGTTGTGCTGACCATACGTTTGCTGCTGTGAAGGAAGTCGTATGAAATTAAAAAAAGCGTACCCTCAAAGAACGCTACGTGCACGCTGAAACAAGCTCAAATGGTTGTGCACTATGTTTGTGTACAATTAATTTTCAATAAATATTTGACTTTGCTGCGGTTAGCTGTCCCTGCCCCAATTTATTCGTCGATCGTCTGCGTCAGAAACAGAAATAAACCTATCGCAGAGTTCGTTACGCACGACGACTTTCGGTCTACGCAATGATGGTGTGTACTTTCATATACACCAAAGTGTTCTAAGTATTTCTGACGACGAATATTTTTGTACAAATTCACAAACACAATTCTTATTTTGTATTTTTGTATAGATGTTCATGTGTACTGTTCATTTGTTATCGTACAATAACGTACCGTACCTTTTTGCTTTTTTTTTGATGTCTGCTTGTTAGTGTGGCATCCTCCGGGCATACAAGCTGGGTTAGGGCTTTGATTTTTGTAATTGCCTCAACAACTAAACTCATAACTATGATATTATTCAGGATAACTTTGGGGATGATGTGATGCCTATAAAGAAAAATCTCAACACAATTGGAATTGCCAATGGAGTTTATCTATCACGGTAATGGACTGGTAGCACTGGTCTGCAGCTGAAATGTTCTTTAAATACAAATGTGTGGACTATACAGATTCTTAAGCGCATAATTCAAATACGTTTTCAGTTTCTTTTCTTTCTTTTTATTGGCTTGTTTAAGGCTGTTTTGCTGATACATTTTATCATAACTTGAAAATGATTTGTCCGATTTTGATCAAACCAAAATGATAAGGATACATTTTCTGTAAGTAAGAACATTTTTTTTATATACATATCGAGCCTTAACCGCGAAAATAGTGTAAGCGCCAAAAATCAAATTTTACAGGAAAGAGCTTTTTTATTTTATTTCATATAAATTTTGTATGAAATTGGTCGCTTACAATAAAATTGTTCTTGCTATAAAATCGTAACGGTACCTTATGTGACCATGACATTTTAGGAGATGATGCAAGTGTTGCCAATAAAGTCATTTATTAAATTTATTACACTATTTTCGCGGTTAGGGCTCGATATATTTAACTGTTTCGGATTTATTCAGAAATAAGTAACTATAAATTGTTATTATGCATGATTAGTAAGTACTATTTCTTGTTTTGAAATATTCATTAAAACATTCTTTGAAGTTAAGCAAAAAGATCTTAAGTCAGAAACTGCAGTTTTTCGTAATGTTAAATAGAAAATAATTTAATGGCTTCATTTAACTGATTTATTTCGTAAAGAGTAACCGCTTTTTGCAAAAAAAGTTAAAGCTCACATTAGTTAACCAACACATAAAATCCAATTCACTTTTGCTGGGCTTATTGTGTTGGTTAACTTATATGAACTTTAACTTTTTTTGCATGCATTAGGGGGTAAATGATAACGGCTAGACTCACCTGTGTTAGACGTACTGCCTGTTATTTAAACTAAAATAAAATGTTTTTAGAAATTTATATTTTGAACAAAACCCAATTTGAGTTTTTTAATTGTTGATTCGGTATAAATTCCCAAGTGAAGGGTTTTATTTTATTTAAAAAAAACAAGCAGTTTGGTATCAATAACTTAGTAAAATTAATGTGCTGTTTTCACAACACAACTGATTAAACGTGTAGTAATTTAAAGCACACAGTTTATTGAGTCTTGACGCATTGCTTGCATTAGTTTGGTCTTGGATGAACGAAAAACTTCGCATAGTAAGACGAATTCGTCGACAAGAATTCGCTGCATAAATTCGACAAATGAGACACAATTAGTGCGTGAATTCCAGGTACGTATTAATGTGACATGAAATTTTTTTTTATTTATAAAAATAAATATCTTTGACGCTAGATTATATCGACCCCTTTGCGCGAAATTATCGTATATGCCATTTTTTTTAAATTGAGTTTTTGATGCAATCTTGTTCTACATTCAAAGAGACGTCACCTGATAAAATATTGTAGGCGAATTCCACTTCTTTTTGTCTTATCTTATCTAAGCACATGTATATTTTCATTTTGATATTGCAAGCGAAAGCAGAGAAAAGTAGATAAATGGCTGTCCTGTAAAATTTTTTATTTGTTACATACCATTTTTTCGCGCAAAGGGGTCGATATGAACATGTATTTGTCTTAACTTCTTTAATTATTTTACTGCATCCATTTTCATCTTTTTTTAACAAGCAATAAATATTATTAAAATTTCTTTGTAATTTATTTGTTTGGTAACATTTCGTCGTGCCGCAGTTATCTTGTCGTATATAACAAAATCAAAACAAATATTAGATAAGACTGTGTAATTTGGTAAATTTATCCTCATGTCTCCTTCTCTTACAGTTAATGAGATATTACAAAGCCATTTTGTTGTATATGGGCATTTCCATTTTGACGAGTCGTGATATTTGTACCACAATATGTTAAAAAATTTAATTAAGAAGGCAAAATTGTAAAAAGTGTTTTTATATCTACAAAGTAATGAAGTAGCACTGTATTCAGAAAAAAAATTACCGTAATCGACGCTAAGGATTTGCAGATATAAGCAAAAATCTGCGCTGGCGTGACGTTAAAAAAACGGAATTGGATTTTGACTTGCATTACAAAACTAAATAAGACTGCGAATTGAGCAAGATAAAACCTTTTTTAGTAAACTTTGGACTAATACAGATTTAGTTTTCAAGCTATGAAATCTATAAATCTTTGCTCGTTTTAAGGTAAATATGGCCATTTTCAGCGAAAAGTCTACTTTTTTTAATGTAACGCCAGACTGCAAATAAGGTTGTATTTTCGGACCATGTTGTTCAATCGTTAACCCTTTTGTTACTGAATGTAGAGCTAGTTGCGCTTTACACCAAAATATAAAAAAGTAAACTATACATGTAACATTTTTTGGGGAACACTTTAAAATACTTCTGGCGTTACGTTACAAAAAGTAGACTTTTCGCTGGAAATTCCCATATCCACTTTTACGAAAAATTTAGTGCGTTATAATATCGCATGTAGCATAATTGTGGATATACGACAAAAAGCATAGGAAAACTTTCAATTAAAAAAATCTTGCGTTACATTTTTGTGTGTGAACAAAGTATAATAGACATGTTACAAAAAAGAGGCTAGCTGGTAGCGAGCTAGCCTATCAGCGCCGGGGTTGCGGGTTCGATTCCCGCCAGAGACTCTGGTTTCTTTCCTGCAGACAAGCATAAACCTTCGCGGGATTAGCTTAGGAAAATTAAAAAAAAAATTATTTTATTTTATATAAGAAATTAGATAACATTTATTTTATAGTTTCAATATTTCGATACAGCAATGTGTATCATCGTCAGGAAAATAATTAAACAATAAAAATAACGTTCAAAAAATAATGAAAATAATAATGTCACAATAGAAAAAATTATAATATTTAATACTGTTATTTTAAAATTTTTCCATTTATTTGTAAAGGGTTTTTTTTTGGATGTAGTACACAACGGTTATTGCTATTTTGCTTTAATTCATTTTATTGTTAAGCAATTAAATGTTAATTTTTCAGGGTGGTCGAACCATAATGGATGTTAATTGTAAATAAAACAAGAAGTTTTCAGAAACTTATCTTAATATTTTTTATTATTATAGAAGGATCTATGACAATAACGTGTGAGACAAAATATCGGCCAAATGCTCGCCACGTCTTTGGTAGCATACCTCTATCCGATGGTCCATATTTTCAATGGCTCTGAAACATATTGAGTTTCAATGTCCCTAATGTGCCTAATTATCTAATTAACGGGGTTTTTCAATTTATTTACTTAAAAGATAAAAAAAACAACATAAAAATGGTTAAAAAAAAAATATGTAAAAATTGTTCATGTAACAAACTGATCTTAAGAAAATAAAGAAACACACAAGGAAAAAACCCACGCAAAAAAAATAGCGGTAAACAAAAAATCATTCTTTCCATGTTTCTATTGTTTTTATTAAGAATAATAAGTGGTAGTTAGCAAACAATTACGATCTATAAGAGGCAAAGAAGATTTTATTTGAAAAAAAAATTACGAATTAGCGAGGGGACCAAAAACGTATGGACATTTTACGAATTAACGAGATTTTTCCAAGGGACCGACAGTCCATTACGAATTATCGGGAATTACGATTTATCGGGGTGCGAATTATCGGGATTTGACTGTAGTTTTAGGCACTTTTAATCAGTTTTATGGCCTGTTAAAACTATGAAAAATTTTCGCGAATTTTCGCCATTTTTGCAAATTTTAGTTGTGGTTTTTAACCCATTTAGAGATTTCAAATAAATTTTAGTGTTTGTTTCAAAGTTTACAATTTTTTTGCGAATTTTTAGCGATTTTTCCCTGTGATTCTTTACAGCTTTCACGATTTTAAATAATAATAAGATTTTGCAATCATGCTGCAATTAGTTGTGCCTGTCCCAATTTACTCGTCGTTCGTCTGGGTATGAAATAGAAATAAACCTTTCGCAGAGTTCGTTACGAATGACGAATTTCGGTCTACTCAATGATCGTGTGTACTTTCATATACATCAAAGTGTTCTATTTCTGACGACGAATATTCGTTGCGAATAATTCATCGTTCGCCCCAGTTGTGTTTCCAGCATAAGTTTGATGGGATCTAATACGCACAAATAAGAAAACTTAAATAATTGATTTCAATTAAAAATTTTTTAATAGTAATTAAAAAAATTAATTAAATTTACACAAGTTAATAAATTATAGTATTCATTTAATACTTTTTGTTATAAACAACATTTTCTGCAGTAATGTTGTTGAGAAAAGTAAACGTTTAATTCTCTTAATTGAATTTTTAAGAATGTAAGAAAAGATAAACTTATTGTTGGTGTTTTGTTTATAATTCTTATTCGCTTTAAAGTTTTATTTGTATAATATTTTTAGCTTTTCTAAAATCTTAAAAATGCGCATAGAAGCTTGCTTTCCCTCAACAATAAATTTCAGTGTATTTATCAAAAAAAAAAATTGGGAATTAGCACGTCGTACAGAAATTTTATTAATAAAACAAATTTTATTTTTTATTAATAATTTAATTAATTGAAGTTTCAAATATTTTTTCTTTTTCGGCGTGTCAAAACCGGGTTTTCTTGTCGATGAAAAGATGGTATGTAAAGCTTCGCTTTTCTGGGATCTTTTCCAGAATTTGGCGGAGTGTGAAGATTTTGCTAATAGTTGATTTTTTCGCCTTGAAGTAACAGTTATATAACTGAATCATTTTGTAGAGCTTGGACTTAAATCTTTCGCACAGTATCTTATAAGCCATGGATATGAGACTTATTCCGCAGTTGTCGGCTCAAACAGTTTTGTCTCCTTTCTTATAAATCGGACCTACTACGATTAGGTTAGCTGATGAATGCAGCTGGTCGCCTCATCGCTACCTTAAAATTTTTTTTTTTTTATAGGAAAAAGTTTTTAAACTCTTCACTTTAAAACCACTAATAAAAACATGTGTAAAAATTTGTTTTTAGCTGTTTAAAAATTGTACATTATGCATCATGTTTGATTTAACACTTACGAAAAAATAACTACGGCACTCAATTTCGAAATTAGTTTCCCCCTATAATTTTTCTTATGTTCCAAGTTAAACTTTAGAAAAAGGATTCTCTCTATCATAAAGCACCAAATGCAACCATACCTTGGCTTTTTACAAATGTACCTTTGTAAGTTTTCTCTTAAACATATTCGTTTCGATCAATGTGTGTGAAAGTTTCTTTCAGTTTAGACTTTTGTTCTTCACATGCCATTGCCTGAGTGTGTGTATAGTATGTGTGTGGCTGTGTATATGTATGTCATCTCTATCAAAAATGTCTAAAAACAAAAATTAATTCCATTTAAGTTTTGTAGAAAATTTTATGCTGCTGCCACCAAGACCATCAATATATTACTATTGCCATCCATGGTCGGGTATTCTTTGTCGTCGTAATCGTCATCGTCATCATCATCACCATCAGCATAAACGTTGTTATAACACACATTTAATATAAACATAGCTGCTTTTGTATGCGTTTGGCTTGTTTGCGTGTGTTTATGTGCAAAACTGTATGAAAACGCATAATCAAGAACATACAAACGCAATTTAAATTTAGATGGGCCTCGGCACACTGACTTCTGCCCCTTCACGTCAATTTTGTCGATTGCCCACCTTTTGCCGACCATCTCATACTCGTACCACCAGGACTCATCACTGACTACACTTCTCTAAACTCCAACTTTTGTCCACCGCTCTCTTAAGTGTGTATTGAATATTCCTAGATGTATGACTGTGTGTGAGAGTTGGGCACATCTAGTGTTTCGTTTACGCATTTATATTTTATACTTTATGTGCATATATGCCTAAGTGTGTCTCTGCGTGTGTGTGTGTGCGTATGATTGTGTTGCGAGTTAGTTTCCTCAATTTGGTCCTCCAAACAATTCTGCATGCAAACACATTCACATACAACCGTGTAGTTGTAGGTTTACGACGCTGTGTTGTTGGTCTTTAATAGATGTTATTGTTGTTTTTGTTGCTTTTGCTGTTAGACTATGCGTTTCTATTGTTTTAATGCTGCTTATATGCTTAACGAACATTCACATTTACCTTCAAACAAATATTAATATACACGCACACAAACCAACTTACACACATTTGTACAAGCAGTTTTTTTCAGTGCAATTTTGAACGCATTCTAGAATTTCAATTAAAAATAAATCACACATACATTGCCCAAGGCCTACAACAGTACCGAAAAACAAAAATCTCCTGACAACTGAAAAGGCTTCGTTCGAAACGAAAATAATGGCACCATCATTTATTAGAACAAGTTGAGCCTAAACCGTTGCATCGACAATAGTAAACACCTCCACCAGAACGTTGCGAACGAAAAAGAAAACCACACACACTTACAGAAACTATAACGCGTTGATGAAGAATGCTGGAGTGCGGAAATACGAAAAACGAGAAAAAAAGAAACGGAAAAAAGCGTACGAATGCGATTCGAGTTGAGAGGCTTAAAATGTACGTGTTTGTAAGTTTGTATGTATTTGTGTGGAAGTTTGAATTGATTTGTTGGGTCTGCTGGCTCGTCGTAGTATGATTGCAGCCAAATATTTCTACGTATGTTGAATACGCACCCATTATTCTCTTATTTCGTTAACACATACATTTGCACGGATACAAAAACTAAATAACCCAACAAACGCAAAACTTTTATGTTTAAAATATAAATTTTAAATAATTAAGCTACGGTCACACTTATTAAATATTTGACCAAATAAGTGTAACCCCTACTTTTGCTAATAGTTATTGAGATTTAACATGTTCTTATTATTACAAAATAAACTAACATTGCAAAAAATTGTTTTTTGTAAAATTTGGTATTATAATCTAAATAAATATTGAAATTGACGGTAATTATTATTTATTTTGCTTGTTGGTCCCGTTTTTTTCGTCAAATATTTGATAAGTGTGACCGTAGCCTTAGTGTTGTAATTATTTTATTGAACTGTTTTATGGTTTTAATCCAAAATTTGATATTTCAATTAGGCTAAAGTTCATCAAATTTAATTTTTATAAAAATTATTTTTATGAAAAAAGAAAGGAACTTTACAACACCAAATGAATTAAAATTTATTAATAACTAGCTGTTTGGTCCCGGCGATGCTCGGGATTTTCTAAATAAAAATAAAAAATTAAATTCTGGAGAATTTTGTTAATAACTTGACCCCAGCGCTATCTACCATCAATAAAAAATTAAAATATCACGACTACAGCGCCACTTATCGGGCGTACCCCTTTCCAACGCATGTACTCGTTTGAAAATCGGTTGAGTGGTTCTCGAGTTATAAAATCACGAACGTAATACAACTTATTTTTCTATATATAAATTTTTCATTCTTGACTGAGCTGTAAATCGAACACATGATTTCACGGACAAATTGCCCTTACATGTTTCAATTGTAGCCACTCAATCTCTTCGTGTAACACTCACCTGCATTAACAACGGCTGGCAGTCAATAAAATTTAAAAATGTTTTCAAATAAAAAAAAATTGTAATTTAAAAACATTGTTAAATTTAATACCCATATGTGACTTTCTTCTTATATGAGTTTTAAAAAAGCAAAAACGTTGGGAAAATATAAATCTTTTAACTCGATATCATATGTTTTCCTTTATTTTAAAGCTTAAAATTAAGTTAAATCAATAGGAAATATTGCACATATAACTTTTTTACACGAAGTTAAAAAAGTTCTGAGGTTTTTTACTTTTCTTTTTCCATATTTATTTAGTTTTAGGCAATTCACAATTTTTTTCTATTGTGTCGTATTGGTACTATTTGCTTTAATTTTATGAATACAACCAATATGACACTAAAGAACACTTTGTGAATTTCTCAATATCCCTGCAGATAAAGTTTTTAGTAGTTTTAAGACTTTTAAAAGCAAAACTGGGTTATATGGTCCACTCCTAGGACATCGTAATGTTAAATAGACCACCTTTTAACCATATATTTGGTATATTTTTGGAGTTCTCCTACTCCTTTATGGACTACTCTTTACATGCATGTATGGACTAGTCTCGTAATCTGCAGGAATATATTTTAAACCAAATTAGAAATTCTATTCCACAACAACATCAACATTTATACGAAAATTATGGCATTTTAAGCTATTTTCGGAAGTAGAGTTTGTTAGAAGCTATGGTTAAATATGGCCCGATTCCAATTAATTTTAGTCATATTACTACGATGGTAATAAAATAGGTTTGGATCAAATTTAATCTTCATACCAACATAATACGATGGTTTATGATCACAAAGACTCACATCCTACGAACTACAGGTGCCAAATTTAAAAATTTCAACCATACAAATATGGCAGTTTAATAAAATTCTTAAAGTTGGCACCTGCAGCGCCTAGGAGGCCCCTTGATGGGCTAAGTGTATGACGAATCCCACTTTTTTTCATCTCAATCATTTATTTTTTCCCTACCTACCTGCTATCTGCATTCCTTAAGGGGGCCCATACAAAATGTTCAATTTATTTTTTTGTGAATAAAATCAAAAGTTGCTGAAAGATATTAATTATTTATGGCTTGTTTTGTTTGCAGCTGGATTATCCAATTTTTTATGAAAATAAAAAAAATAAAAATTCGAAATTTTGATAAAAAAAATTATTCTTTTTCTAAAAAAAAATTATATTTCTAATACGACTGCGCATATTAGAAAAGAGTGTTACTTTTCTGAAAGGAAATTTTGGTTTTTTTGTACATAATTTCAATAAACTAAACCGTTTTTGAGTTAAGCCTAGTACTCTATTCAAATTTGTGAAAAATGTTGGGCAACATTAATTATTTCACACGAAAATTTTGACATGCATCAATGTTACCTATCATGCGAGTTTTTCCAACTTAACGTTTTTATTCCCGCAAAGTATGCGACATTGTTTTGCGTATGTAAACAAACCACACATGTATTTTACTAAAAAATATTGTTTTTAATAAAAAAGAAAGAAAATATGGATAAAAAACTGTTACCGGTTGTGTTATTTTAATTTTTTATTTCTTATTTAATAATCAGTTCATACTTTTTTGCTTTTGCTAAAAATTCCACGTGAAATAAGTACAGCTTACATTATTTCGCAGTTGTAAAAAAAGTGTTGCCAGAAACATTTCGGAACGTTTTCACAAAATGAACAGAGTACAACTCTATCAACATTATTTCATAAATATTCCGTACAAGTTTTATTCATATGCGTTTTGACAGCATTTCACGTGAAATGTTGAACAGAGTACCAGGCTTTACGCGAATATTTGATGAGCATCAGGGATGATAAATGACATTTCCAAAATTGTACTTAATTCAGTAAAAAATTGTACTTTTTCAAATCTTATTGTAATAAAACCCAAAATTATTTTTTACTAGTTAGAATAACTATAAAATGTTAGGTCATTTTTTTAAACTGCATATAAATATCGATATCCGTAACTATACTTTAAGAGCTGAGAATGTCAAACTTTGTAGACATTTTGTTCAGTAAGATTTGCCAAGTCATTATGAATTGTTTGAAGCTACAGCAACGCTTTCAAATTGTGGAAATTTACTTTAAAAAAATAAACCTGTTCGCGGGCACTTTATCAAAGAATTGTGTTTAGTGGTTTGTGCATAAATGTTTACGTCAATAAGAAAAATTGCTGTATTAGGAGCGAAGACAAATTCATCTGGACAACTTTTTATGGCGCTATGTGTGGTCTCTATTTTATTGGAAGCCAATATTCAAGCCAACACTGCCAGATTTATTAGAAAATGTGGTCCAAAATTGAACAGAATGGACCAAGTAACTTGAAATTATATTTAAAAAATAAATGCCATTAAATTATCTACCAGATTATAATAAAGCAGCTTTTAATCAACCTTGTATTATCGTTTTAAGTTCTCGTGCAGCTCAAAAAAACATCATTTGCATTGAAATTCACTTTTAATTTTGAAATTCACTTTTATAATTATTTCAAATAACAATTTGGCAATTAACAAAAAAAATATGGAAAAAGGAGTTTATACGAAGATTTTTTAGCTTGTTTTTTTAGACTTAATAGGGGAACAGAGAATAAATACGTAAATTTACATAAAGGCAATTTCTTCGTTTTTTTAATCATATTTTCGTATGAAAATTTTTTTCCATATTCGTCGACAAATTTGGTACAGCGATTCTCTGATATTTGGAAACATTAGTTCATTAATTTCATTTTTCAATTATTCAACCTTTGCCCAAAATGTTTCTATTTTAAGGCACTTGAAATTTTTAAATTGTACTAAAAATGTCATTGGAGTACTTCAGTACTTTTGCAATGCTAATAGTACTGAAAAAAGTACAATTGTACTGACTTTATCATCCCTGATGTGCATCCTCCTCCATTTTCGAAATAACGGTATGAGTCTAAACACAATGTTTGCGGAAGACGGCGACGGCAATATTTGTCATTGTTTGTTTACATTTTTATTAATTTATTTGTGCATACATTTTTATCACGTTTTTTGTTTACAATAATGTTGTGAACATCGCTAATTATTTAAAAACTATGGCAACATCAGAAAGAGAACGAGTATCAAAATTTAAGAGCGAAAGAAAGTCCGCAATGAAAATAAAATAGATTTTAATTCCATGCCGTTCCGCCCCGCACTTCAGTATTAGTTTTGCAAAAGAGCAAATGAAAAATATCGTTTTTTGCATTTGCACTATTGCAAGACTAATACTAATTTCTTTAAAATTGTAATTTTTTTAGGAAATTTTTCTATTAATTGTTTATCCGCTTACTAACAAATAACT
Source organism: Pollenia labialis (assembly GCA_949318255.1). NCBI lineage: Eukaryota > Metazoa > Arthropoda > Insecta > Diptera > Polleniidae > Pollenia > Pollenia labialis. The sequence goes on from OX439140.1 coordinate 157,404,356, forward strand.
CCATGGCACATTTAAAACTAGCGACACAACTGGTTCAAAATTATTTTACAAATGGCGCTAACATACTTAATATTATTAGAGTAAAGAAATTTTGATTGCATCTTTAACATATTATGACTGCACGTATAGATTGTCATCATGTTATTGTTGTGAGTAATTTTATATGTTTTCAAAGTTATCGTTATTTGAGCCGTTTATTTTGAAAGTGGCGTAAGTCACTTTTTCAAAAAAATCGAGTAAATTGAACAGTTTGTTTTCATTTTTAAAAAATTTACAATCAATAAGTTGAGAACTATTGAAAATTTGTTCGAGAGAAGTGTTGGTAAGTAACGGTATAACAAAAATGTTTATTTTGAAAGTGGCGTAAGACGCTGTACTTAGGATATTAATTTCGAGGCTTAGTGTGAAAGAAATACAAATATGTGTATGAAGTATTGATTTGGATTATTTTTAGTACTGTCAAAATCGTTGTGATCGTTGGACTTATTTTTATAAGTGATTCAGCGTGACCAAACGCTGACAATATTAAATCATCGATGACAAGTGTTGATATTACTTTGGTGTCATATATGAATTTTTTATGTTTTTGGCCAAACTGTCATAGATGACCAATGTTGATTTTGTCTTGTCTTGGCGTCCATTTGTTTGTAAGTCCTTACAGACAATATCATCAACTTTCATTAGTGAATTTTTTCAGGTAGAGTGACAAGGAAAACACAGAATAAACTCAAGTAACAAATGGAACAGAACAAACAGAAAAAAGAAACGGTCCCTTATTTTCTGATTTATTCATTGACGGAGACATGTAGCAGACAAAGTCCTGCAGCGCTCACTTCGTGATCTATTCATAACAGACAATGCCGCTAAGTTTTTCCTTTTAAGGGAACAGTGACATTGCAAAGCCGTTGTCATGCATAACTCCAAAAATATCAACTTGTTACTGACTCTGGTGCGATTATTCATCGATGAAAATGTTATAATGACAATGACGCTCATAAACGCCACCGGAATAGTGCAGTTTCGTAAATTATATCATAGTGACATCTAATATAGTTTACTTTTATATGATGTTATCAGACAGCGAATCAGGTAAAACATACTTGTTTTGATATGGAATTAGGTAGCTTTCAATGCGCATTATTATTTTATAGACATATTTTCTAAAATGAGAAAAAGCGTTAACCCCAGAAGAAGACATGTGAGAGTGATTTCATCAGATGAAAAATCGATTTCTATGGACTCTTCAGAAAAGGAAAACAGCATAAAGGAAGGAACAGAAACTCATCGTGTACGAAAAAGGGGAAGCAGAAATGAAAAAAAATATAATTAAAACCTTCTAGAAGGCATATTCCTTACACATTTGTTGCTCCATTCTTTAAGAAGGGAGAAAAGAAGCTGTTAAGTTTTAATTTTTTTTTTATTGGGAGTTATTACTCTTTTTTGTAAAGATTTGTTGGTCTCGTTACTCTTACGTTAACGTGACGTTGCGTTGTTGAAGAACCTGATAAAATTAATATTTTTCTCCGATTTTACGTATCAGCTGTTAAAGAATTATGATTAATGATTATGTCAATTGATAAAGCGAACATTCCTTCGACATACACGAGGTTTTTTTTGTATTTTTAAACAAAGCGCACAAATAAGAAAAGTAAAAAGAAACAGAAGGGAGAGCGGAAGTTCTTGCTCCCAACAACAATCTGTGTAAAAAATTAATACGTATGGAATGCGGAGAGGAATGCTTGATTCTGCTACATAGGACCTATAACAATTTATTTGTCATATTTTTTTTTCTCTGTAACAGAGCAATACACAGAATAAAATAATTTTAATATTTGAATACGAAAATCACATATTTTATTAAAAAAATGTTTTAATTTTCTGCGGTATTGATAAAAAACGTTTTTAGCTATAGTAATTGAATTTTTAGTCAACAACCAAGTTTATTGGGTTAATAAAAAAAGTTGTTGCCAACAAACTGTTTACGTGATTTGTTAAAATAAATAAGTTTCAAACAAAATGTTTATCGAATGTTTATTCATACATACATATATGCATTAATTATGATGTGCTAAATTCCCAATTTGTGTTCATTGACAAATACTTAAATTTATTGTAGGGCAATAAGTTAGTTCCTATTCGCTTTTCACTAATGGGTTAGACCCAGTGATGCCAACTTTTTGAGAGCAAAAAGCACTTTAAAATTTAAAAAAAGCACTAAAAAGCACTATTTCGAGCAAAAAACAAGCGTAAAAAAGCACTACGCCATTTTTACTAAAAATATAATAAAACACAAAACAAGTTGCATTTGGCTGTACCGAATATTATATACCTTCAAATTTTAAAAAAAATTTTAATAAAAATAATATCATCCAAATCATTTCGATCATCACCAGCTGAGTTTTATGTTTCCTCAAAACAGTTTGAAAGTAATACAGTGCGAGCTCGATTTTCGTAAGTCGAAAAAAATCTGGCCTCTTGCAATTTCCGAAAATTTGCAATGACCGACAATTGTTTATAAAACTTAATCACAGCCAAGGCGAATTCAATTACAGGTGGTGTCGCAACTACAACAATCCAAAAACAACAAAAACAACATGGGGGGTTTTGCATTGCATTGTTAGTGTTTACGGCTCGAAATGTCAACCAAAACTAACACTAACAAATCAAAACAAATAGGCTCGAACTGTCAAAATCAGAAGGCGTTTCGACACCACCTGTAGTTAATTCGCCTTGATCACAGCCCATATTTTAATAAAAAAAAACCATAAATTTAACCGTTAAAATAAATCTAAATTTAAAATTGTGCAAAGTTTAATAAGACATGCAACTTTCTTAACAAATAATGATATCATCCAATTATTTTAACCTGTGTACGTTTCTGAATAAAGAACACACATAATGTCCCTACAAGAAGACTACCGGTCATTTTACTAGTTATATGACCGGTAGTGTTGACCAATATAGTGTTATAGTAATAGTAATTTTTTTAGTTTTGGTTATGCATTTCTTGTAGGGGTGTTAAATAGAAAAAACATGTATGTTTGTATTCTGATAGTCAAACCTTTTTGCAATAGCACTAGAGGTAGAAGTGCACAACACGCGGTTATTTGGAGACGAGTGTCGTGCGTTTGAAATCTAAAGCGCATGAAAAATGGCAGGTTACGCAACGCTCGTTATAAAAGCATTTTCTGTCAGCTGTTTTTAATTTATTTAACACTTTGCTTATACCAAGTAACTGCTTTTTTGTTTTTAAAGTTTGCGTTCTTTTGTACGGTTTCCGACTGCCTGTTTTTTAACTTGTCAATACGTTTATTCTACATGACTCAAAATCGTTGCTTATTTCCATTCACAATCGCTAATATTTTCCAAGCAATTTTCTATTTTTGAAACAGTAAATACCTACATCGTTTTTATTGCGATTACTTAATATGTTGTCGACGCTTAAAAGTGCAACGTTTTGTAAAATTTTGTAAAGTTTTTGGTAAAACGAATGCTAGTTTCTTTTATCACTTTTTTTTATCATTTGAAATCATAAAATCTTTACAGGCCTTCTCAAAATTTTACCCGAAATTGCAAATCTAAATCATCCTCTATACAATCAAAGTTTTAAAAATGGTAGAAAAAAATAATAATTGTAAAAAGCACCTTACGCACTAACGAAAAATTGAAAAAGCACCAAGTTAGTGCTTTTTCTTAGTTTGGCACTATGGATATAATTTTGGCGTTTTGGGGCATCATAAAGCACCATGAATAGTGCCAAAAGCACTAAGTTGGCATCGCTGGTTAGACCAGATAATCAGGAAACCTTTTTCTAATGACTTCGGAAAAATTAAAGATTTTATGCAAATAAAACTGTAAAGCGAATGAGAATTACAAGCACTTAAGTATTACTTGCAACGATATCAAAGCTATTAAAAAAGGAGAAGAGTAGTAAAAATACTGGCATAACTTTGATTCAAATATTTTTTTATTGAATATGACAAAATATTTAATTATTTCATTATTAATAAAATTTTTCATTCAATCAAAAAAAGTTTGTTGAAAATTTTCTAGAAATATTTTTTTTTTGTGTAGTATTGTAGACCTTAAGCCGTTTGTAGTGAAAAAGACCAGATTTTCTCGTGGGAATTGAACTCGCAACACTTTTCTTGATAGACTTTTACACTACCAACTATCCGCCATGTGCATCTTTTTTTAGTTAAGACCAATGTTGGCCGCAAAGACGCCATCCAACCTTAAATAAAAACGACATTTTGAGAAAAAAAAATCCCATTGATTTTTGAAAAGTGGTTTGCGTATATTTCTGATATGACCATTATCTTAATATCACGAGAACCAGTAGTTCCAAAGACCAACGCTTTGGGCTGTTTTTGCACGCTTAGGAAAGGATTGCCTGGGGTTGGAAAAAACCCCAGAAGAAGACACGGCTGACCAGATTCCAATCGAGTGAGCTGGCCAATCGTGAGGATGATATAATTTCCATTGTCTTGGATAAAGATTTGGTTGTCTAGCATTAAAAATAATTTAAAGTGGTGGAAGTGGCCTTTAAAATGTTCAGCTAGATGCCAAGTTAAGTTTGCTACCCAATAAACAGTAATTACAATTTAGCGTCGACTTTTTAACAAAAAGCTAAGATAAGGTTCAAGCAATTCTGTTCTAAAACTGCCAACTGTAAGTAAATTGAAGAACATGAGACCTTAAGTACCTGCAAAAATTCACGTCGTGTTTAGAGCATATTTGCATTAGGTTGGAATGGCAGGCAACCGCAACAACCTTTTTTTCAAATATAGTTTAATATTTTTTCATAAGTTTTTGAAATCCCACATCAGTTTTTTATATTAATAAATTTCAAATGGATTCAATTAAAAAAGAAATTAATGCAATATTTATCGCAGAAGCAACTAAAAGGTGTCTTCCTGACAATGAGCAATGCAACAGTCTCCGAGATGTTCCCGGGTCCTATAGATGTGTGTATATGGAATGTGCAAAAGTTCTTACACACGCACACATGCACGCTGAGAAACTATAGTTTCTAGAAAACCTTAACTCTACAGAATATAATTTACACATTCATACATACACGACACAAGCTTACACACGCATCTACACAGTCATCTGCCCAAAAAACATGGCTTATTTGTACATTTGGAACCGCTTTAATGGGGCAGAGGGAAGATTTGGTATGTGTGCATGTATGTGAAATGCACAAACATAGGAATCCTTTCGGTTGCACTAGTTATTATTAGATCCAGGAGAATTCTACAATACGCACATCCACGTATATATGAATTCAAAGACCCCGTTCATACACAAACAAAACACAAAATGAGGTTGTATTTTTCGTTAGAATTCTGTTCCTGGGCAGTTGGCAGCCTTTAGAACACTATCGTTACACTCGAGTGCCGTAGTGGGAGTTGGAGATGGTGGCGTTCTTATGCGTAACATATTAAATTGCATTATGCATACAAGTGAAAATTGTTTGCCACCTAAAGCTCTCTCACTCTCTTGTTCGAATAGTTGCGTAGTGTTCGCCTGTTAACCCAAAATAAAAATTGCATTTTCGAATGCATTTGAATTTATTTTTGTGTGCATTTTTTTCTTCTTTTTTTTTTTTTTTGTTTTCTTGCATTGAAACTTTTTAACAAATGTCGTTTGCCGTTGAAGCTTAATTTTGAATTTCGGTTCTGGAAATATTTGAACTTTTTCCATTTCAAAATATACACAAGTATGAGCATGAATTAGATCTGTGGTAAAATAAACATGAATATATTTGAGAAAGTTCGCTCAGCAACGATTTGTTGTTGCATTTACTTATACATAAGTTTTGAAATTATTTCATTGATTAGTGTTCCCAGAAATTTTTTAAAAATAATTAAACAGAGATGTATATACGGCTGTTATTACTCTGTGCAACATTTTTGCAACTCAAACTCCTTCCCGTGTAGAGTTTTTCGAATAACATGTCGAAATTAACAAAACTGAACTGATGAGCCGGACTTAGCAACCAGTGAAATGCGGATAGAAACTTAACATTAAATTGCAGTGTATATATCAAAAATAAAAATAAAATAAAAATGTTATTAATAATAAATTTTTTGTATTCCCAAAAATAACTTTGATAATAAATTTGCATGTGCTAGTGCAAAATAAACTGAACGGGCAAATTGGGTTTTTTTTTGGTTTTCTTACGAAAACAATAAAGTGAGGCAATTTGGTTTTTAATTTTGTTTTTTTCTTTTTACACAAACAACTACTATTCGAGTCGGAAAAAAGGCAACCAATTGTAGGGGAATGGAAGTAAATATAAACTCACTGTTTATTGTTAGTATGCATTTGGTTTAGCTTTGATATTGTTACAAGTAAAACTTTGAGTGTTTATAATTCTTATTCGCTTTACAGTTTTATTTGTATAATATTTTTTGAAAATTATTTTATGGCCTTATGTATATTTTGGCGTTAACTTGATTTGCCAAAGAACAAGCAATTTTCTCACGTCTATATTTCGGAAATCAATTAAAATTTTGGTTTAAAAGAAGATTTGTTATACAATTTAAATTTATAATTTCAGAGAATTTTGAGAGATAGAGGAATCAATTTGACAATTTCCAGTAATAAGAAAAGTCGAATGCATATTGGTTGTATTATTTACAGTACTCTCACAATATTATTACAGTAACGGACTGTAGTTTATTTAAGAAGTATTCCGTTCTGTCATTTTTAAATAAGTAAACATCTATTCAAAAAACTAAGTGCATATTAATTCGGATTTCCAGTTTCCGTTAATATTGTCCGTTGATTAACATAATTTCTTCTTTATGTAAAATTTAATGAAATTGTAATTTAAAGTTACGAAAAGTTCATTTAATTTTTACTGTCAAAAATTCAACCGCGAATTCCGTAAAAACAAATGAATATTCAGTTATTTTATACAACTTAACTATCAAAAAAATAACTACATATTCCGTAACAAACAAAGGAATATTCAGTTATTTTATATAATTTAACTACCTAAAATAAATTTTTACTTATCTATAAAAAACGGTTTTGTGTAAAACAATTCCCAGTTTCTATTTGTTAAAATAATTTAGTTAAATACATTCAATTTTAAAAGTAAAATAATTGTGAAGCCATATTGGTGCCTTATAATTGAGAGTTCTTTTGTAAACAACTTGTGTAACGGAGTAAGTCTGTCTGGTATTTTTTAGAAATTCGGCTATTTTGTGGAGTAAACGAAAATTACTGAATGAAATAAAATAACTGAATATTTCTTTGTTTTTTTTTTAAGGAATATTCAGTTAATTTTTTTTAAGTTAATTTATATAAATTAACTAAAAATTCATTTGTTTTTACGAAACATGAAGTTGAATTTTTGAAAGTGAAAATTAAATGAAATGAAAAATAAGTAGACCGGCTTTTAGCTGAATTCTCATTTATTTTATATTACAATATCACTTAATTTTACGTACAGAATATTGTGAGTGTAATAGCGTTTTCTTTTTTACACAAAAAATAAAAGGCAGTCATTCCTATCATGCCGCTGTTAGCAAATTTTGGCGAATTTCCACTAATTTAGTAATTTTTACCGAATTTTTGGCATTCCTTATAGTTTAAGTGACTTCCAATCAATTTTGTGGTTATAAATACAGAATTATTTTTTTTTTTTTATTATTTTATGTTTTTTACTAAAAAATAATTCACCCAGAACAAAGCTTTAAAACCAGTACTGTGATTTGCATAACACAGCACGGATGGTCATCGTAAAGGTTTGCTTAGATTTGACATAACCATACAATACAGCTGTTTACGCTCAAATTAGACGTGACATCACCATAAGCAAAAAAAAAAACAACTGTTTGAACCAAACTTTTTGGGCAACACTGTATATGTATTTGATTTTAGGTGACTTACCGTAACAAGATAACCATTCAAATAAATTTAATGTCAGTTTCTATGGTAATCGCTATGGCTATGGCATTATGGTTATGACGCGCCTAATTGGACCTTAAGTATAAGTCAGAATTGTGATCGGTGTAAGCAGTGTGGCCGAACGTTATACTAAATTGGTAGAAAATTCTTCAAAAATCTGTTCAAGAAAAATAAAATCATTTAAATCATCGGTTAACAAATGGGGGTCTGCAGAAATCTTGAGGCCCGTGACAAAATTTGTATTTTTATAAAAAAGAATTGTGTATAAACGTAAAAAAAGCGATAGCACAAGCTTCCTTAATAAAAGCTTAAGCGAGACTGAATGTTTATACTCTTCACCGAAGGAAAAGGGTATATATAACTTTGTCATTCCGTTTGTAATTTCTACAATATTGATTCCAGCCCCCCTATACAGTATACATGTAGGATATTCTAGATCCTTATGAGAAGAAAAGTTCAAATCACCATGTCCGTCTGTCCATGTGTCCGTTGAAATAAATTTTCCAAAGACCCTAGATCTGATGGGGACTCTGTGGTTATATATTTACATATGTCACATATAGCCAGGGCTGTGGAGTCGGAGTTGAAGAGTCGGAGTTGAGGAATTTATGCCGGAGTCGGAGTCGTAGTACCTACAAAAACTCGCGAATGGAAAGTAAAATTGAACACATTTTTAAACATTTTTTTCGTTTTATATACCTCATACTTCGAGGACCACTTATATCGGGTTTTTCAACAAGAACTTTGTTGCCTAACACAAAATAAAACAAAAGAATTTTGATAAAGATGATTCCAATTTTTATTGTATTACGAAGAGAAAAGTGCGGCAATTTTGAAAGAAAAACGATTTCTGGTAAATGCGCACCACGAGCACGCTGACAGATGTCGATTCTTTCATTAAGGTTTTTAATCTCTTTTTAGCAAAAAGGCGGCTCTATTTCATTAATCACATCACGGATTTTGAGTTTTAAGACTGCAACCGATTCGATTGGATCCGTATACACTCTGCCCTTAACATAGCCCCACAAAAAATAGTCCAGTGGTGTTAAATCACACGATCTGGCTGGCCATTTAACAGCTGACTTTCGTGAAATTATGCTATCGGTAAATTTGGTTTTCAATAAATTGATCGTCTCATTGGCTGTGTGACATGTGGTATCCACGTCATCAAATTTGAGTTGTAAAGATCTCGCGATAGCAAAGGCTTCTCAATAATCGCTCTAGGATTTTTAGAAAACCAAATGCGGCAAATCGAATACATCACGAATTAACAAAATGTAACTTTAACGGCACCACCATTTTCATAGTGGATTTTAATTATTTTAATGCGATTTTAGAGCGAAATTGAATTCATTGTAACAATTGCCAATGCATCTACTACGAATACGCCAAAAAATTAAAAAAACAAAGTTCAAAGTTAAAAACCCCGATATTTACCAGAACTACTTTTAAAACTACAGTCGATTTTAAATTTCCGAACATGCCATACATTATGAAATTAATTGTTATATCTTTTTCTAAATAAGCTACCTAAAAAATGTAATAAATGTGTTTTAAAGATTTTTAAAATCTTGACGGAGATTTTGCAGATTTCTTGATGAAAAATAACTGAGACGGTAGTGGAGAAGTGGGCGTGGCATAAAATAAAGTTACTAATATCCTAAGAGCGGAGAGAAAAAAAATGTCCAAACTTGGTACACAAAGCTGGGTTATCAGTACACAACTTCTCTAAAAAATGGGCGGGAATAGAGAGGTGGGCGTGGTGCATCACATACTAAGACATTACAGATTTCTAATTATATTATTTATATGACAAAGTTTTCAAATAAGGTACAAGAATCCTACGTCTTAATTCACAACATCCGTAAAAATGTGAACGGGATTTGACGAGTGGGTGCGGCACAAAATATTTTTAATTATTTGAAAAGAACGGTATTTACATATTGTAGGTATGCGAATAAAAAAGAAAAAAGCACGCTGTAGTAGTTTTGCGGAACTCTGGTCTAAGCAAAAGTTTTAAATAACACTTCCTTTGACATTGATAAAATGGCATTTTATTAAAATTATTTTTAAAATTTTCCGTGCAAACTCGTCTAACGGATGTTTTTATTCCAAGATTTTGGTCAAATCCTAAAAAAAGCTGTGCAGGACATATTTCCTTGTTGCTTGCTTATAATTACATAATTTTTAGCGAAAGACTGGCATTCCTCGATTCTCTTAGAACTTTACAGGATTGCCATATTTGTAAGTTGTGAAAGTAACGATTTAAAATTAGTTCAAAAGCCATTTTAAGGTTTTTACGAACCTATAAATGTCATTCGGTTATCGAAGAAACAGATATTAGAAGGCCTTTTAAATGCACTTACGGAAATTTCGACAAGTTTACTTACAATTTTCTATAACTTTAACTGTCAATTAACACTTTGTTAACTGACACTTAAAGTTGTGAACTTTTAGTCTTAAAATTCCTGGGAATTTTAAAATATATTCTTCTTAAATAACAGGGAAATTTGTTTGAATACTGAAGCCCTACATCTTGCACAAAACCTAAAAGCTTTAAATATTTAATGGTTTCGTATCCCAACTCAATAATCTATTAAATTGCTACACAAATTTAAATTTTTTAAAGCATATTTGAAAAAAATCCAGTTGCATTCAAGATGCTGCATCCACATATAGAAATTATTAAATTTGAAAATTTTTAAAGTCTATAATAAAAACATTGAAAAAATTGTTTTTAGTTTTATTTAGTTGTTTTTTTTTTTTTTTGTTTCTATTCAGTACGTTTGACGTTCATTTATAAATTGAAAGCTGCAAAACGTAGAGATCGTTAAGATCACGAATAATTTTTTTAATGATAATAAACAGTTTGTAACGCACGAATCAACATTTTTATGTACATATTTATAATATTATCAATACATACATATAAATAGTTTTTATATACATACATACAAACATTTAACCCAAACACACACAGACCTGATAAAAATCCCCATTGGTACATGGATAACGTGCAAAATTACTGCGTACAACAGAAGCTGCATGACGAGCTTGTTTGCAACATAATAAACATTTTTTTATTTTCTCTCTTTTTTTTATTCACTACCAAAAGATCAATACCTAATGCAACCATCGTTCATCTCTCACTTGTTGCATATGCCAGAACGATCATTTAGTTAACCTGCCAGGCAGTCAGTCAGACACACAAACAAACAAACAGACAGATGTACCAACCAGCCAAGAACCAAAGCAAGTAGTGAGTGAGGGCTAGTCAGTCAGAACTTCTAACTACTCATCAAACAGTAGTCACTAAAAACACGAAATCTTTGCTGATTTAAGCGTTTGCCTGAACAAATTGTTCAGGATCTTCGGAGCCACGTTCACAGAGTTGTGTATGAGTATATGAGTGAATTGATTGATCAGTAGTTTTCTAAAGGACTTACTGACATTCAACGACACACATTTGGTTGGTCGTTTGGGCGGACGCTACGTCGGACTGACAGGCTGACTAAATGGTTGTAGGGTCAGTTAGTTTGTAATGGTTGTATGACTAGAATTATGAGCTACTGTTTTTGCTGCTGGCTAAATTTATTTTCTCTCTCTTCTTCTTAATAAATATTAATGCACATATACACATATATCATATTTAAGTGGAATATTATTTGTACATAATCTTATAAACAAGTAGGCATGAGTACTGTGTCACTCAAAAGTTAACGAAAAACATTTTACCAAATAACGAATTTTTTTTTTATACATACATAAATGCCAAAAACATAAATTTAAGACTTTTTTGCTAATAACGATTCGAGATCATGTTAAAAATGCAGCTAATTTTGAATTTTTGGAAAAATCATCAAGACTTAAATCTATTGGATTTAGGGATGCCAAATGGGACCAGGTTTTTTGAAACCCGGGATTCGGGATTTTCTTATTCAAAAAAACGGGATCACGGGACGGATCGGGACTTTTCGGAATTTCACATATAAAAGCCAATTTTTAAAATTCATATACATATTTATAATAAAATGTTTATGTATTCATAAGTATTAAAACAAATAAATTCATGAAGAACAGTTTAATGTATTCTTTTAAAGTACACAGAAAAAATTATTGCCGAATTATTTTCAAACAAACGATTGTTTGATATTTTTTTTAATTTCTTCAAATTTTTTTACTGATTCAACTAATATTTTTGTTTGATTTTTATTTAACCAACAAAAATGTTGACAACTTTTCAATAATATAATAATTTTTTTCATAATTTTGTATGAAATATTTAACGCTCTTTAATGTTGTCTTTTTTGGATTTTTTATTTGATCGTAAGCAACACTTCTTTATGTGAAATAAAGAACAACAACACAAAACACATACAGTTTATTTTTGGACGCTTTAAAAAAGTACAACAAGAAGAAAGATGATAAAATAGCGCGACGAGGTTATTAGTAAAAAAACAAAAAAATAGCAGGTAAAAAAAAGGTTTCATTCTTTTTTAAACAACAGAAACAACAACAACATTATAAGAAACAAAATAAATTTTTGGTTGGTTTCAAAGTTGGAAAAAAAGAATGAAAAACAAAATCCCGTATTCAATTTTTGAAAACTGTTTACTTAGTGCCCATTCACATTATACGATTTTTGTCGTTGCGATTCATACTTAATAGGAAAGAGGGGTGAGAGGAATTAAAAGGGGTACACAAGCGAGTGTACTCTTCGATTCGTTTTGTTCGCTCATTCGTTCTCTCATTGTTCTCTCATTTGACGAAAAATGTATTGAAGTTCGGTTGCACAGAAAAAGTCGTAACGACAAAAATCGTACAATGTAAACATCAGACCGACTTCAAAGAGGAAACGACAATAATCGCAACGACAAAAATCGTATAATGTGAATTGGGACTTAAATACATCAAATACAAAAATAAAATGATGACGAAAAACATATCGAGTCGGTCTGCTGCCGTTGTTTGTTACATTTCTTCTTCTTTAGCCAAGGAAAGGATACAGCAACAGTGAGTGATGAAGAAAAACATTGTGTGTATAAACAAGACTTCGTTCAAAAATAATTCCAACAAAACATGTGTCTCAAAGCCAGCCGCCGCTCTGCTTCTGCCTTCATCTTCTCCTTCAGTGATAGCTTGGGTGCGCGTCATTGCTTGTGCAAAAAATTTTTGTTTGATTCAGCAAAATTATTTGTTTGAAATTTATATGAATTTCAGTAAACTTTTTGTTTGATTCTGTAAATTATTTGTTTGAAAAAATCAGTGTTTTTTTTTAGTAAACAAAATGCAAAAAAATTGTTTGAATATGCGAATTTGTTTGTAGGACCGATTTCAGACAAAAAATGTTTTGATACTACAAATTTTTTGTTTGAATTCGAAAAGTAATTTTTTCTGTGTAATATGGAAAAATTATGTATTAAAACTTATATTTTAAAATGCTTCTAAAACGAATAAATGCCGTCTGATAATCGAAACCTTATTTTATTGAAAACATATGCTGCCGACGAAAACAATGTTCGCATTAAACACTTCTGGGTGGTATCGTAAATAATTAGATACATATCGTCGTTCGCAAGTTATTGTGTTCTGTACCGCAAAATATAAAAAATTGAGATAATATTGATTTTTAGGTAATCTTTTAGAGATCTGTCGATCTGTGTCATCAGTTTGATCGTTTCATTTATAGTTTTCGAAATATGAGACATTGACTTTGTGCTACACAACACTTCAGTGACAAGCTTCGTAACCAATTGTGTTTTATATGCAAAAAATCGTGCGTATAGAACAAAAACGGAGCAAAAATTCTAAATAAAATAAATACATAATTTTTTATTTTGTTCTATATGAAAGCGGAAATAAAGTTTGTAGTTCTTTGGAACTCTTTGCATTGTCTGTTTTAATTTTATTTCCTTTTTGTGACTGCACATTGCAGTTGGCAAAGGAAATGAAACAAAAAAAAAAACAAACAGTATGCAAAAACCTTTAAGTTTTAATAAGGTCCGCGGGTTTTCTAATCGATGATATCAATGAAATGTTATTGCAACTTGTTGCGTTCTAAAATAGGATAGTTGTAAATTAACTTTCGCTTAAGGCTAGTTTACACTATTAATTATACTTTGTATTAATACATGTCAAAAACAGAAGCTTTTCCAATGGCTGAAATTTTTTTTACCAAAAAAAAACCAGAAACTCTAAAAGTTTCCTTGGTAAGAAGGTTGAAACCACTTTTTCGGTTCAGTTTTTTGTTACTAACAACTAAACTTTAATCTAATAAAATAAACTAAAGCAAATGTGTCAAAAGACCTTTGGTAGAACCTCCTAAAGTTTTTAACACGTTTTTGCACAACTTGCATTGTGCGTGCGCAGTTCTCTTATCATCATTCACTTAGAAAAAAGACCACACCGAACTTTTTTTCTGTAGTACAAAATGCATTGCGGTCAAGCCCGACCATATGATGCCCTACACCACAGTTTTTAAAAACACATCATGCTTATGTGTCCATAAAAATATGGATTTTTCTATGTTTTAAATTTCATTAAAATCAGTTTGATAGTTTCTGAGAGGAAGAAATTTCCCCCATCTACGATTCGATTCCATTTTCAAAAGACTTGGTCCTTGTGCCAATAAGAACCTATGACCCAAATTTTATCAAATTATATCGAAAATTGCGACCTGTACTTTGCGCACAAGGTTACATAGACAGCCAGCCTGCCAGCCAGCCGGACGGATATCGTTAGTTCGACTCAGAAAGTGATTCTGAGTAGATCGGTATACTTTAAGGTGTTACACACATAAGCACAAATGCTTAATACCCTCTCCACTATTGTGGTGTGGGTATAAAAATACCACATATTACTAAATCCAAAATCTCGGGATGTTTACATAAAAAACCCCGGGATTCGAGATTTACAGTTTTAGAATAATCCCGGGATTTCGGTATTCGGGATTGCATTCCCTAATTGGATTTCATTTAATTTTGCATATGTGACCTTCTCCGAGAAAATGGACCTAGTGTGTGAAAATGAAGTTTTGAGAGAAAAACGCATCTTATATTATTCTACACCCTTTTAGGTACCAGAATCCACTCTTAAGTCCAAACCCGTTTTCGGAGAAGGTCACATATCTAGAAAAAATGCGTAATTTGATATTTTTCACCCAAAAACAATTTTTTTTTCATGTTAATTTCGAATAGAATTTATATTAATTTATACAAAAGATTTTTGTTAAAAGCACCAATTTTCATACTTTTTCTATGATCTATGAGAATTTTTGTTTGTATAATTCAAATTAATAAAAAAAATTTGTATAATAAAATGTTACTCACCATGAAAAATAAATTCCCAGATTCTATTTTATTAAAAAATTTATTCGTCTTAATATTGTTTTTTTTTTTTTTTTTTTTTTTTTTTTTTTTTGAGAAAAATAAGCTTAAGTCCGATCATTTTAATCTTTTTAACAAAAATCGATAAATACCAAAATCGGCTGAAGGCAACCTCTAAGGGTGATTATTTTTAGGTTTCTCAATCTTCAAAGCTATTTATCGGTCCGACAAAATCAAACTTTTAACTATTGGCAAGTTGTAATAATGGCCCTGAATGTTTTGTTAGTTATTTTGTAGTATTCTCCCTGACAAACCTGCTTCGTAGTAAGGGAATGGCGCACAGTACTTTGTTCCATATACAAAAATAAGGTAAAACAATGCTGTTCCTACACTGATAGAAAAATTCATCTTCATATTGATGATACCCTAACATCAAAATTGTGACATCAATGTTACTACAAATGGTATCAATGATACAAAAAGTAACATCAATCCAATGACTAACGTCTTCGTACAATTTTGTCATTTTTTACTTGTCATCTATTTTATGATTATAGTGACATCAATTCGATGCCACATTTTGTATATTATTAACATTATTTTCATGACAACAATGTATTATAAGAAGCAAAAATTCCTATATTCAATTTTTTTTTAAATTATTTAGTTAAATACATCAAATTTTTAAAGTAGGAAAACCATATGGGACATGGTGCTGGTGTCTTATTATTGAGAGTTCTGCTGTAAACAAAGGTCGTAATTCAACAAACGTGAGACAAACATATGTAACGGGTAAGTAAATAATAATATTCTCTCACTTAGACTTAAGTCAATTCCAATGACTTTGACTTAATGACTAACTGTCATTAAATTGATGCTAATGTGTCCTTTCTCCGATGTTACTTCGTCATCGCACTGAGGACATGTTCGTCATTTCTATGATGCCGATGTGTCATCCCATTGATGACATAGTTTCATTTTGACCCTGATGACACGTTGGCCAAGTGATGTTAAGATTGACATCACAATGATGAAAAGTGTCATGGGGTCAAAAACGAAGACACTTGTAGTACTGATGTCAAAATACATCAGCGTTATGATGCCTTTTCTATCAGTGTAGGTAAAAAATTATTAAAAATTTATTTAAAAGAAGCACCACAAATTTTAAGTTAGTATTCGATAAAAAAAAAGACATTCTTCTTTGATATGAGCCCACACTTTATTAAAAGTATGCGTTAGCAATGCTCTGGATCAATCTTAAAAAAGTGTTGCCGTAACTAAAAAAAAGTAAAAACTATTTTTAATGGAAAAATAAAAAAACTGAGGGTATTCTTTTTTCAATTTTCTCTGTCGTTTAATAAACCAAGTGCGCGCCATTAAAAATCAAAAGAGAAACGAACCCCATTTTAGTTATAACTTAGAGATATATGAGATTTTTTAGAGGCCCAAAACTCATTTATTATTTTTTATAATTTAGTACTTAAGATTAAAAGCTATAAACATTTTTCTGTTCGATAAAATTATGTATTTTCTTTGTACTGTGTTTAAAAATCAAAAACACAAACAATTAACAGTAAGTTTACCTCTACATTCCCTACTACAATTGATTGGAATTCATCCAACATTAATTGTAGTTGCAAGTAGGTTAAAAAAACAAAATGAAAACAAAAACAACTTGCTTTGTTGTTCTCGCAAAAAATAAAGCATTGTTGCCAGTTTAGTTTTTTTTAGCCGTGCACTTGACAGTTTATTATCAAAGTAATTTGGTGGGAATATAAATATGTTTAATTTAAATAATTTTGTTTATCGTGCTTAATTCCCAATTTTTATTCCTGATAAAAAAAACACTGAAATTCATTGTTGAATGGATAAGTTAGTTAATTCTATTTGCATTTCACTGATTACTTAGGCCAGATCGTCAGGAAACTTCATCCAAAGATTTTAGAAAACCTAAAGATATTAAAAAAATAAAACTGTTAAGCGAATAAGAATTATAAGCAACAGTTTTACTTTTAACAATATCAAAGCTTAATCAAAAACACAAACAATAAACAGTAAGTTTATCTTTTCTTACATTCCCCACCACAATTGGTTGGAATTCTCCCAAAATTAATTGTAGTTGTTTGTAGGTTAAGAAACAATAAATTAAAACAAAAACAACTTACTAAAGCAAGTTGCTAGTTCAGTTTTTTAGGCCGTCCACTGGCCAGGTGATTATCAAAGTAATTTTTGGTAATACAAAATTTTTAATTATCAAAATTTTGTTTGTCGTGCTTAATTCCGTTAAAATAAAATCAATATTTTTTAATTTCTTTAAATCATTATAAAGAAACACTCGGCCTTTTGTTTAACTTGTTTTAAGCTTTACTGTATCTGGCTGCTGTGCTTATTCGGTTTTATCAAAATTGTAGTTATTTGGCCATTATAATGGTGGAATATGCCCACAACAAATAATTTGGTATTGTGTTTTTTGGCTTAATATTTTTTTTAGTTTAAATTTGGGTTCTTTCTTTTCATTTAGCGTTGTTTTGCTTTATATTTTAAAAATTTCTTTACATGTTTAATATAAAAAAAAATGCGTTTTTATTTTAAATAGTTTTTTGTTTGCAAGCAAAGCATTTTAGGCTGACTGGAAGAAGGAATCATCGGTGGATATAAGTATAGAGTGCAACATCAGCATCACCACCAACCAACCCATCCATCTCCAGTATGTTCGTCAGTCAGCCAGCAGAGTACCTTTAATCATATTTTCAGCAAATTATTATAATGTATTATTATTATTGAAGATGTTGTGCTAAATTGTTTTTGTTTTCTTCTCCAGAGATCCAGAGTTGATATTGTTGGTCTGGTGTTGCTGGAGTTTTTTTTGCCTTCGTCAGCTCGTTTTTATTCTTTAAATGTGAATATTTGAAGTTTCTTGTCGTTTGCATTAATGCGTTTTAATGGTTTTAATATCGTTCTGTTTTTTTTTATTTGTATTCGCTCATTTATTATGAAATTCGAATTGTTTTTGTTAATATCATCCAATTATTGAACAAAGTTGTTATTTATTTACTTATATTTTTTTTTGTGAATGTTTTCTTAAGTTTTATGTAGATTTGTGGGAACATTGAAAATAAAATAAATTTCGTTAAAACGTTATTCTTTGTATTGAACACTAAAAAAAAAAAAATAAAGAACATAAATTAAAGTTCAAAAACCTTAACAGAAAAAAAGAAAAAGAAGAAAAGGTATTAAGTAGCTGAGTGTTATTTGCATGTGTCCATACAGGTTCATCTTAAATTTTGTATAACAAATACATAATTTAATATCGGTTCTATCGGTTGTCGGTTCCTTAAAGATAATAAATTGTTGTGCTACCATCCATTTGTTTCTTTGATACAAAACTATTACCTTAACCATTGAGCCATATGCCTATTAACTCTAATGTCAATCTGGAATCCATTTTCTAAAAGGTTTACTTTAACAAAAACTATTCTATAGAGTTTATATTTATGTCTTATATGTATCTGTGTGCACATACATATACGGAAATTTGCTTAAAGTAAAAAAAAAGAATTAAAATGGTTAAAAAAAAGACTAAAACAAAGAACTGCATGGTGCTGAAGGTTAAAATAAGCTCCTGAGAAAAGTGCAAAGGTCTAGTAGCAAAGTGTTTTAGTTTAGTATCAAAGGAAATTTGTTTCTTGTTTATTTTCAGTTTTAGTTTTTCCATCATTTTTCCAATTTTTGTTTTTTTCTTTGTTTGGACATTATCTGAAGTGACATAAAATTGAGAAAAATGAATATTTTTCTGACCGTAAGAGCATAAACATGTACATGTACGAGGGTTTTATCAAAAAGTTGGTGCAAAAAAATTAGATTTTCGACTGCAAACGAATTAGCTGACCGAACTAAGTTTTACTTATTTGATCAAAAGTAATGACGCACTATATAATTGAACTTGCTTATAACTTTTTAACGGCCATTTTCACCAAGTTCGGTTATAGTTAACTATGGGTTATAGCTGTCAAAACATATTGGTAACCGGAACTTTAATTGAAAGTTAGTTTTAACCGAACTTGGTGAAAATGGCCGTAAGTCCGGTAAATGTAGAGCAAAGTGTAAATCGCTTTGTTGCGAAGTAATGCCTTTCCCGAATTTCTCCCCTACCAAATGGATGACACATGCAGTTTAAAATCACAAGACTAGATAGTTTTTCACAACATCGTCCTATTGACGGAGATTTAAATTTCAATATCATCCCAACAAACACGAAGTCAAACCTTTGTTTGATGTGAAACGATTTTATCATCTGACATCAAACACAATTCTCGAACGTTTTTCAATTGTTTGATTTTAACATTTAAATTCAAATTGATAACGACTTGAAAATAAACATTTGACATCAAATCTTTTATCAATTTGATGTCAAATTTGTATCAAATGTTAAATTTAATTCAAAGCTAAAACTGTAGATTAGTTAAATTTGTACTTCAAGATTAAATGTGTTTTACAAGTTAACGATTTATTTCTTGTGAAAAATAAAAATTATTTGTAAGTTATTACAATGATTAAGGGCTAAACAATAAGAGCAAGTTAAACTCTCTTTTTGGTTTAAAATGTGTTTAAACCAACAAATCAATAAATCACTAAACATTAGGGTTTTTCAATTTCAATTATTATATTACCCGCTTTCCCGGGTTTTTTTTGCGGGTCCCGGGAAATAAAAAATTGCTCATAGTTTCAGAAAACAGCTATTTTTACTCTTAAATTTAGTTTTTCTTTCTCTAAAAATTATCATCTGTGGGTGGGTTGTCGATTATAGCAATGACAAGAAGTCTCCTGTTGCAATAACTCTATTAAAAGCAGGATAGGCAGTGCAAGAGTTGATAAAGAACATAAATTCAAAATAAGATTTACTGCCTGCACCTTGCATTATGATTATCCATGGACAAGTCTTAAAAATAGGAGATACCGAAACTTATCGCTCCTTTATTGCAACATTGTCTTATCTACAACAAAAACCGAGCTTGGCAATATACCGGGGCAGTGCGGGGAAACCGAAAAAAAATATGGAAACAATTTGAAAAACACATTGTCCTCAAGATTACAGACCTAATGAAAAGAAAAAAAAGGTTTGTAAGAAGTAGTCCGGATGATGCATGCAACAACGGTGCACTTTCAACTATTTGTCCAACCTCGGTAAAAACATGGAGCCATGGGAATCAGTGAATGAAATCAGAAATATAATCTTTGACGACTCACTAAACGCCTTGAGTGTGTCAGAAAATTATTTCCTAAGCCGTAAAAAAATGTTTAAAGTAGTTATTAAAATATTTTATATATTTTATGATTTTACTTTTTGATCTCATACCTTTTTGACCTCAATTTTTGTTTGTTTTTATTATTGTTTTTGAACTTAATTGTTATGCTTATGTTATCTTTTTATCTTGTATCTCGGGAATAATAATACGGAATTTACAAATAAAAGCGTAAGGTAATAATTATTCAAGTTCCGCTTTCAATCTTCAATTCATTTTTGTAGTATTTAAGCGTTTATTTTTCTTAATTTGTAAACAAGTTTCCTTACGTTTGTTTATAAAAGTTTTTTTTTATTAATTAAAAATTTACTTTGCATTGTTTGTATGGAGCGGGATCCCGGGAAATTTAAAAAATCGAAAAACTCCGGGGAAAAAAAACTCTACTAAACATATACATATGGGTATTTCTCTGAAATGGTCCACCGTGACTTAAAAAATCAAAGCGCTCGCATAATTTTTTTTATTAATTTAATTAAGTTGGATTAATTTTGTAGTATATTCTTATTTTTTATTTTTCATTTTTGAATAAAAGTTAAATTTTTTTGTTAAAAACTTCTGAAAATATATGTAAAATTACTAAAATATGTATGAAGGTAAAAAGTGTCACGTGCGTAATTTACAATTTATTTTTTTCTTCGCCAACCCATGCATAGTTGCTTTTAAACAAAACATGATTATAAAGGCCCATTACTAACCTTTATAAAAACATTTTTTCCGAAATAAAAACCTCCTACAATTCACTTACTTTCGCACTTTTTCTTACGGTCCTTAAAGTCACTTCTATTTTTGTCACGTGAGTAAGTCAACTTTGATTGCATGGCATTTGGGTACCCAGTGCTCAATTTACCATTATATATACATTTTAGAAAGAACTCATCACAAACAATGTAACGATTTTAGAATTCATTCTAAAATTCCAATCCACTTCTATTTTTTTAATATTCAAACACAATAAAACGCGTACAAATGTCGCGTGCATAACCAGAGAAACACCCATATATCATCTTTAAACGCATCAAATTGGGCGCAATACAGACCATATGAATTTGATAATGCATATTTATCGCAGTGCTGATTCATGTTATTTTTTTAACAACATGGGACACTGATTTATAGTTGTTGAGTTTAAGCTACGTATAAATTCAAGTTTCGTTCAACTAAACCAGCGTTTAAACCATCAGCGATTTATTAGCCATAATAATACGAATTGAAAAATACAATGGAAAAGTGTAGAAATTATAAGTTTGTTGTACGATCGCGGTGCTACAATCCTCAAAATAAAAGGGAGCCAAGTATTTCGTGATTCCAAGAATAAGATGACGGAAAGAAAATTACTAATGGTGTCGAATGTTTATCTCACAGATTATTTAAATAAATAATGAATTTAAATTTATTTATGTTCCACATTGTATTATAATTAACATTTGAAAACCATTTGAGAATTACATTTGAAAGCAAGTTGGAGACAACGGAATTTATCATTTTAAAAATAATTTCCCCTTTTTGTTGAGAATGCTATGATTTTCAAATCATTATCAAACGTTTGTCGTTTGAGAAAACATTTAATTTCAAATCATTTTCGATTTGAAATCAAACCTCCGTGTTTGTTGGGATAATAAACAAATGTTTAATAAATTTACAGAGCACTTTGTAAATTTTACAGTGGATACAAAATTCCTTCTAAGCGTGCTTTTCAACGTACTATTAAACAATTTCGCGCAAGTTATTCACTGCGAAAAGTCACCAAAAGACATAGAAATATTGATACCGAGGATATCATCTGTTTTGTAAATCGAAAAGTTAAAAATCTAATTTGTCAAATCACCACTATTCTAAGCAACTTGGCCTGCATCCCTACACTGCATTGAAAATCTTGAACAGAAATCTTAGTGGTGGGTAAAACACATACCTCGCAAACATCCATCAAACACGAAGTCAAACGTTTGATATAAAATGACTATCATTTGAAAGCAAGCATAATTCTCAAACCATTTTCAATTTCAATATTTGAATTCAAATTGAATATAAACATTTGATCATTTTTAATCAATTTGATATCAAATTAAACAGCTGCGTCTTATGAATGTGCCCAATGTAAACATTTAAAAATGGCGCATAACCCTTATGTGTGTGGAAAAAAAACACCTTCTATAGGGTGGATAGGGACCTGGGTACCTTCATGCAAATTGTATGAGAAATCTAATTTTTTGTCTTGTATTGTACAAAAAATCGATGGTTAATGATATAATATTAGAATTTTACTCTGATTTTCCCCTTTTCATATATTTTTTAAAATCCTACACCCAAAAAAAAAAATTGTAATATCAGCAACTTTTTGCACCCTTAATAGGGTGAATAGGTACCTGGGTACCTGTATACGTTTTATATGGAGCAACTTGGAGGATCTTTGCAGAAAAAGTTTCTAACATTAGCAAAAAAATTGCTAAATCAGCAAGTTTTTTGCTGAATTTAGCAACTTTTGCTGAATTTCGCAACTTTTTCTGCAAAGATCCTCCAAGTTGCAATTTAAGAAAAATTATACATAAAGTATAGTGAATTCGTCATGAGAAAACTTTTATTTTTGTAAAAAAATACATATATAAGTTATTTATGAGTAAAACTTAACTGCTATGAGAAAACATATGAAGAAAAAAATAAAACAGGAAAGTGAAGGAAAATGGGGTGCTACCCAGAGCCATGACAATCCTCAAAATAAAAGGGAACCAAATATTTTAACTTTACAAGAACTTGAGGGCGGAAAAAAGTTATTTAATTTTTAAGTGGCAGCTATGGTGCCGAATATTTATCTAACAGCTGTGTTCCACATTGTATTACAATCCCATTTGAAAAACACTTGCGAATAACGTTTGAAAGCAAGTTGGTAATAAATAAATAATTCGTTTGTAAAACTGGTTCTTTTGAAATCATTTTCAATTTGAAACCGCTTATAATTTAGATTACTACTGCATAGTTATGACGAATCAATGAATACAGCATTCAAATTTTTATTTTGTTTGAAACTCAACAGTATATTTTTAAACAATTGTATAATATTATTTAGGACATTATCGGGCATGCTCTGAAAATCATGTGTTTTTAAAACCACAAGTGTGATTTTGTGATGTTCTGAAAGTCATACCGTTTTAGCGTTTCTATGTGTGCTTTCGGTAAATGAAGATCATACCAAAACACACAAAAACGGGACACTAAAATATCACAGGTGTGATTTGAGTAGGCACATGTAATTTGAAATCACGTTATTTGAGTTAAAGTGATTTTTAGAACAGGTCTGTATGATAATATGACTTAATAGCACACCTTGTGTATTTATATTTAACTTTTTGTTTGCTTAAAATTCAGCAATTCCTAAACATATGAAATTACCACAATGTTATTAATTCAACTATAATTTTCGGATAATTTTAACAATGTTAACAAATGAAACAATCAATCGCCTGTCATTTGGAAACAGCACATCGTTGCGTACGGTAATTTCCTCTCAAAAACGGTAATTTTTAGAGGGCCGAAAGGTAATGAAATAATAAAAGTTAACATCACTGATTTATACTACCAATACATCCCATACATGAATAAAAAAAACAAGATTGCGCACTCAGCCGTACAAAAAAATATTTCTACTGTGCATCTACGTCATCATAGACTAAATATGAGTGTTTGTTGTAAAAAATGTAAGACACACACAAATGAACATACACAAAGTCTATTGTATCGTCACACACAAAAATAACGGACCTGCGCAATGCGGAATCTTGTTTATTTGATTCATTCACCCATATGAATTGACAACAGTTATCGTAGTGCTACCACATGTTATTTTTTAAACTACATATAATACATGGGACACCGATTTACAGCTGTTAAGTTTAAACTACATGTAAATTTAAATATAGTTTAACTAAGCTAGCGTTTAAGCATTCACCGATGTTTTGCCATAAAATGGTTGTTTATATATATGTATTATATATATTTATAGATTTGCTGGTTTAAACATATCTTAAACGAAAAAGGGAGCTTAACTTGCACTGATTTATTAGTGTCCTGGTTGTTTGAAATTTTCTCTTCAGAAATCCTGTGGAGCCTGTGGGATAAAGATTTCAAAAATATTGGGTTGAAGACTAACCTAAATGAATTCCGGAATGCCGACGGATGTTCCTGCGTGCTAACTAAACTTAATCTTCGTTTACATTAGAGATTTGAAGAGACCGATTCTTAAGCAAGAGATAAGTACTTGGTCCAGACAATCATATACTAAAAGTACCAACAGCGTGTCGGTGTCCAAACACGTTCACCTAATTCGACATATTCTGGAGTTAAGATCACCGTGAGGCTCGGTCATAATGTTACCAGTACTCTCAATTGTTTGAGATCTTTTTTTTTCAATACGATCGCCAGAGCTTACATAATTACAACATAATAACGTAGAAGTGTCTAAAAAAAAGAATTAACTTAATCAACTTTAATTCAAAAATGCTTAATAATTTTGTTTGTCTAAAGACTTCTAGGCTCGCATAGAAATTTTATCACCAACTCACAACTTTCTTTAATAAAAATAATTTTTTTTTTTTATTTCAATTTCGCTCATAAACATCGTCAACTGCCACAAGACTTGGGTGTTGCTGTTACCAGTGGCAAATATTTGGCTCCAACAATTATGTATTGCATCATATACATATGCATGTGCATATAAGCATGTTTATTCGATTGTATATGGACTACACACGAACATACATTTTATATAAGTTTTTGTATACACGATTGCATGTTTGCAACAAGAATAAGTCGCATTAAAAAAAGAGGAACTAGGATCAGTAAAATATATACAGCGTCATTTTTCCTTGTTTTTTTTTCCTCTGTATGTTGCAATAGCCTGTATTCTTGGGAGTTGGTGTACATTTCCAATGTCCACCTAAGTATTATAATGTCTACTTGTATATATGTAGATGTGAGTAAGTGAGTGTATGTCTGGCTAAATGTTTGTGTTTACGGTTCTTCATTGTTGTATGGATTGATTCTGCATTGCCACTGAGTAACGCAATTCTTTAGGTTCTTTTTCGTTTCCTCCATGTATTTGCATAAAGTTACATACACACATACAGTATACATATGTACATATGTAAAACTATACAAATGCATATATTTTACCGTAAATGTATGTAGATGCTTTTCCTAACATTAATACTAATAAAAGAATAGAAGAAATAGGCTTGAGTTGGTTTGTGTGTATTCCAGAAAGGACCAGCCAAGCAATCTATGATTTTCTTTTTTATATAGAAAAATTTGATAGCCAAAGGAACCATGTTCATACTCTCGTTTTTTTCGTATGAGATTTTTATGAAACTCCTATCTGACTGCAGATCATACGGTTTTTAGTGGCAACTTTACCTTTACCACCAATACACCACGGTCGATTTGAGGATTGGAGAAGGAGTTGTTTTAGCTTGACTTGCAAACGAAAATCCTGCCAATATACGTATGTAACATATTGATGCACCAAAGGATTCGTACACATGTTTTTTGCTGCTCCGTACGCACCAACATTTTTCAAACGAAGAACTTTTTACTGCAAAGTCATGAGTTTCTTTGGTGAAAAATAGAAAGAAAAAACTTTTCACTTTTCGATTGCATTACGACAGCTACTGTGTCTAACTGGGTGGCTGTTATTGATGCCTTAAAAATCATCATACCACATTGCGAGTACGAGGAAAAATTAGAAGCAACTAGACTCAGATGTGTGGATTATTACAACAAAACTTCATTTGCTCCCAAACTTTCGAAAAATCATCGGCATCATCATCATCATGAAAAATAACAGAAACAGAAACAACACTAAATTTACAACAACGTCATTTATGTATTGATGTGCTTACTTCGTTTGTCCTCCAGCTCTCACGCTTGCTGGAGCCCATGTCTGTTTTTCTTGTACGAGGAGAATCGTATGTAACATTGTATGCATGCATATTAAATTGAATCGAATTCTACACTCATATGTTCGTTGCAAACTCACATAAATACAAATATACATATTTACATGCTAGACCTTACACTTATTTGTCGCTCAACCCCCTACTCCTTCCATCATACTAAACAATTCAAGTTGCAAGCATTATGCCCTTCATCCCATCCATCCAGCCATCTATTCGTACCTCCGTCCATCCATGCTGTTGTTCTATACTTTATTGTGCAAACGTCGTAGCTGGAATAAGTTACGTTTAGAAATAGGCGGAGTTATCAACGTTTTCAAGTCTTTATAATAAAAATTCACCGTATACAAGTTTATATTTTTGTATATCTTTTATTAAAACAGACACACACACACAATTATAAACATATCTACATACGTGAGTCGATAAACATACATACATATCAAAAAAATAAAATATACGAGTATTCGTCCCTCTATACATATCGATACATACAGTATTATTTGGTTAAATATAAATCGGGAAGTAAATTTTTTTATAAAATTATTTGCTCTTTAGTTTCTGAACAAGTCCTTTTTAAAAGACTGATAAGACCCAAATTCTTAGACTTGAAACTTTTTTTATGATGTTTTGAAATAAATTTTTGCGTTACTGGTAATTCAAAAAACTGTACAAAAACTTTAATTAAACAATTAATTATTATCTAATGGGTTTCTAATTTGAATATTTTTGTTTTTTTCACAAATAGAAACCAAATGAAATTAAAAAAACAGCAGAAACAATAAAGAACAACAAATTCCTACAACCTCTCTCTATAAAATATGGTCACTATCTCAAAAAAACGGTGATCAGATTTATTACGCTGCTACCGATCCCGTCAAAGGTGTTAACCGAAATTCTCCTTAGCCGCGTTAAGGAGAAACTGGACACGCAGACCACAGGCCCAACCGCCTTTGTGCCGACCATATAGGTAAGGTAAGGTTACATTGCCAGCCGTGATCGAGAACAGCTCAAGTGGTTCCAGCAATTAGTTCCCATTGTCTTACCATGTTTCACCGTCTCCCAATGGTCTGCTGATATAAATACATTACGAATAATATTTTAAGAGTCTGTGGAATTCACAACAGCCCTCCAACTCTTATTCGTCGATTATACCACAGCGCTCGACAGCATTAACAGGGGCTGTATACTATATATAAGTAGGTATATATTGCTTTGATACAGTGAGATTGCACCAAATTTCATTATATCTATCAATGTTCAGAACAGTGGCTTAACGTGCAGCGTGCTATATAATGGACGCTTATTAGACGACTTAAATATCATCTCTTTAGTACGATAAGGCTGTCTCCTGTCACCCATTTTATTCCTCATAGTATTAGACGATTTCTTAACGCAAGCAATCGACGAAAAAATTCAAAACATAAAATGAAAGCTCCAAAGCAAACTAGAAGATATGGCGTTCGCAGATGACAAAATAAAATCCCCGCCCTTATTTCGGAGTCAAGTAGTACTGACCTGATGCTTAATTCAGCGAAGACCAAAACACTAAAAATAAGCACGAGCAACCCTGCCGCAATTCTTACAGCAGGAGATTACGTTATAGAGAATGTCAATTCATTCACCAACCATAGAAGTGTCATTTCATCAGATAACAGAGCAGCAAACGACATTCAATTCGATGCCACATTTTGTGTATAGTTGGCCTTATTTTCATGTTTAAAAAGTAAAATTCACAACAAGCAAAAATTCCCATATTCTATTTGCTTTAATTATTTAGTTAACTACGTATGTCAAATTTTTAATGTCGAATGATTACGAAACCCATATGGGGCATGCTGCTGGTTGCTTATTATTGAGAGTTATTCTGTAAACAATGGGCAGAACACAACAAAAGAGAAACAAACATGTGCTACGAACGGGTAAGTAGATAATAATACTCTCTTACTTAAGTCAATCCCAATGACTCAATTAAATGACAGTTTATCTTTAAGTGAGCTTTTTGAGTCCTTTCGCCGATGTTACTGGGTCATCGCACTGATGTAATTTTTTATTTAACCGACTACGATTCGTAATTTCTGTTTAAATTTTTGAGCCTGATGACAATTTGGCAAAGCGATGTTTAGTTGATGTCAGCCAACAAAATCATGAAAAGTGTCATGTGATCAAAAGCAAAGAAACTTACTGATTTTAAAATACTTCAGCGTATCTAATAAACAACTTCTGGAAAAATGTAACCATTTTCAGTTACAAACTGAAATCGAGAAGAGACGATGGAACTGGATTGGTCATAAGGCAAAAGGCGATGAAGAAACCCAAAACTAACATGGTAACGAACTATTGGGGAAGACATGAAACGAATTAGATACAATTCAACCGAATAAAATCAATCGCACGCAACAGAAGAGAATGGAATATTGAGGACCTATGCTCCACTGGGAGTGAAAGTAATTAAAAAGAAGAAAAGGAACCAAAACCATATTTTATCACGCCTGTCACAGAAATCAATTCCGATCGAAAGTGTTTTCGTTTTATGTGAAACAAGATACGAAACCACTTCCACTTTCGATCAGAATTGATTTCTGTGGCAGGCCTTTATATTTGCGAACCCAAAAACTTTCATACTACTCACTAGCCGTGTGAATACAAATTGTGTAACATTTTTTTAAGGCTAAACTATTTTTCCAACCTGTACCCATGTCCTGTAACTTTAGTGAGAACTTCTCGTATGGAAAATATGTGAAACAAAATATTCCATCGTTTCTCGGAAAGTGAGAAAAAAGGGATTGTGTCGTTACGTTATAAATGTCATAACATTCCACTCGAAGCCGTTGAGAACGATAGTAACCCATATCGTTGACGGCGACCAAAATTTCCTAAAATTTTAAATTTTTCAACGACGGAGGCGAAAATACAAGCTTCGTGTCAAGAGCGACTTTAATGTTTGTTGTTTACGAAATAGCTTTGAAAACATTCGTATTTTTTATAAAAATGTTAAAAGAAAAATAATTACACTATAAAAAATTGTGAAAAGAACAAAATATTATTATTATTATTATTCTTTGTATTCTGCATTTTTAATATTTTTTAGTGTTCAAATTTTTTCTCGCCCCATTTTTATTTGTGAGTTGTAGTTTTACAGTTCAAAGCGGGAACTTTTCTCACAAAAATGTAACAGACACACTTTTTCTGTAAATTGGCGAGTAATTTCCTTACTTAACAGCAACGACTAGCCAGTGAGGAAAACAGCTGTTTGTTTCAATTCATGGCATTTTTTTCGACGCGAGAGTTACAGAACATGGTCACTGTACAGAATATAATTAGCCTTATTACGGTTGGCGTTGTCATAAACGTCTGTGTCCTTTTTTGTAAACAATTAAAGTAGCGCACAACCTGTGTTCTTTAATCTACTACAAAAAACGACTAAGTGGTGTACGACAACGACAACCGTAATAAGGCTGAATATTTCGTTTCTAACCTACTAAGAATAAAATTGTTTCATCAAACAAAAAATTAAAAAAAAAACGACGTATTAAGTGAAAACATCAGAATTTAATTTGTATGTATTTAAACTTTTTTTTATCAACGCTGTATTTATTTATATACATTACTGCGGTTTAAGGTAGTATACAATCACTTTACTGGATGACTTCATAAATGCAGTGTTACAAAGCACTGCTGAAAAAGCATCACAAACAAAAACAATGCATTAAATTTTGCACCCCATTTGCAGTGAATATGGTTACCACGCAATAAGAAACTCAAGGCATTGTTAACAGAAGAGTTGTCTTGTCTATAAATTCTTTGCCTTTCAGTTAAGAAACAACTTTTTGGAATCTTATAAATTTAATTTTGGGTAACAAGCAGGGCTGCCAGATAAATTTGTGAGGAAATCGTCAATTTTTTTATTATTATTTAATTTTTATTTCCTGAGAAAATATAAAAAAATCGCCTTTCGCATTTTGAAAAATCGTCAAAAAATCGGACAACTTAAAATTTAGTTTCTTTTAAACAATTTTTGTTCGATTTTTATAAAAAAAAAATATTCAAGCAATTGTAGGGGAACGTAAGAAAAGATAAACTCACTGTTTATTGTTGGTGTTTTGTTTAAGCTGTGATATTGTTTCAGGTAGGACTTTAAGTGCTTAAATTTCTTATTCGCTTTAGAGTTTTATTTGTATAATATTTTTAGCTTTTCTAAAATCTTTGGAAAAGGTTTCCTGATGATCTGGCCTAAGCAACCAGTGAACAACAATTCAATTAATTTGCCGATCTATCGGCATTTTGCCGATTTTTTGCCTCTAAATTCTCAAAGTGCCGATTTGCCGATTTTTGGTTAAAAAGTGCCGATTTTTCGATAAACACCTAAAACACCGTAACTTTTTGTTTGTGTTAGTATAACTTTATAATTTTCTTCAAAACTTGTTACATTTTTAAAATTTTATTTAAAAAATATTCAACTTTGAATAATGAAAGAATTAAATAAAAAAAAATAATTAATTTTTTGACCAAAGATTTTTAAAGCCAAAACAATGCAATTAAAATTTATTTTTCTATAAGGAAAATAATAAATACTGAATATCTGAGTTTGAAAATGAATTGGCACTTACAAAGGAGTAAGTGCAAGCAAACTTAATATTCTCAATCAATGAAAATAATTTAAATCAAAAAGTTATTCTTATAATATTTTACGCAAGGATGATGCAGGTACATCCGATAGCCAATCTCATGTAAGAAAGTGAAGAAAACTTGCAAACTTTTCGGAAAAAAAATTTAGATTTAAAACGTGATAATTTAAGTGGTGTAATTCCAAGAAATTATTTTCCTTTCGAATATGTGAAAAGGATTTTAAGCCAAATTAACCTAAAACAAGACTAAACAAAATATCGATGTTCTTTGAAAATTTAAAATTTGAAACTCAAATATTTGTCTATAAAAAAATAAAGTTAAAAATACTGTTTGGGCAAAAATAATTTACCTTAAACATAAAATATATTTGTATATTATCTATTTAATGAGAATTTTCCAGTCGCGAGTCTTAATATATATATTTTTAAATTGCCATATTTCTTTTATAACAAGGCGAATTCATTTTTCAGGTGGCGCTTAGCTATCCTTTGGCTATTAAAGTGAGGATTGTAATTTGACTTAGAATACACATTCGAATAATATAAAAATTTTTATAATAAATATTACTCAACATGAGAAATAAATTCCCAGATTAAAAGTATCATTTATTGAAATTAATTTTAAATTTTTACAATTTTTAGTTATCTGTCGATCATTTTGTTAATCAAAATTAACAAATTGTTTGCTTGAATCTATGAATTTGGTGAGTAGGGAAAATTTTTAATTTTTGCTGTGTATGCTGCATGTTTTGTAAATTTAACTTTATTTGGTAAGGGCATGCAGGATTATTTGTCATTCTGTCATTGGTCATAGGACTGATTGCTATTTCTGCACGACCCAAATTAAAGGCGGACATAAATGGCAGAGTAACTTATCCCGATATAAAATTAATTGTTCCACATTATTGTCTGTACCCATAACAAAAACTTCCAGCATTACTAGAAGCATCAGATAATAAAGAAGAAGATTAATGCTAGGAACACAACTGGGACGAACGACGAATTTTTGGCCGCGAATATTCGTCGCCAAAAATAAAAAATATTTGTGTATATGAAAATGCACACAATCAGAATTGTTTCAAAATGGTAAGTGTTTTAGTAAATAAAGTTACTTTTTACTTTAGAAAGTGTAAAATTTTAACTGAATATCATATAAAATACAAATTGAAAAAAAAATTAACAATAAAAAAGTATTTTAGTTAAGTTGTTTTTAATGTTTTATTTGTGAAGTATTTTTTGTTCATATGGTACCACTATTTCTTGTTAATACAAAATATTTTATTTCCATTTTGTTTTTTCGTCGTTATTGTGTTTCATACGACGAATTTATACAGCGAACTTTTTCCGAATAATTCGTCGTGCATGACGAAATTCGGCGTCCGTTCCAGTTGTGTTCCTAGCATAATATGTACGTTTTAATTCTGCTTTTATTATTAAACGAATGAGTTGGAGCTTGTCAAAAGAGAACTCGGAATTACTCGCTTCACGTTTAAAAGAAAGAGTATATTTAGACAAAGAGAGACGCAATTGCTGCAAGTTAAATGAAACTCTTTGTAAAAAGTAATAAGTAAGTTTTAAGGAAACACAAGACCCAAATTTAACTTGGAAAAATAATTCGCATTTTTGAGGTTATGGCAAAAAGTTAAAAAAAAAGTAAACCAGTGTTATAAAAAGACTTTGAAAAGTAAAGATTTAAAAGTGAAAATTGGATGCAATCGTGGTTTTTTTGCTCATATCTCAGCTCATTTGCAACTATTCCGGACTATATGTGATATAAATTTTAGAAATACAAATCGAATGGCAAACTTTTTAGCTCTAGTGAAGAGTATAAATGAAATATTTCTTAAGAGGCCTGCAAAGCACAAATCGAGACTAACCCATGCTTTAGATAATGGTCAAATAATAAGGCGGATTTCATCATATTTCAATGTTTTTCTCATCTGTTTAATTGTGTTATTATTATTCCTTTGCCACTACATATTTACCGCCACCAGTTGCCAGTTAAATAAATGGATATTCCGAATTACATTTACTCGTGAGCTCTTTGTGGCATTCGTCATAACCATAGACAGCTATTCGATATTTTATAATTTAGAATTGTGAGGACACTCATACTCACCAAGGAAAACTTAAATTCAATCACACATACCCATACACACTGTATCAGGAAACATTTTGTACCCTTTTGCTAAATACACACACACACAAGCACTAACTTGTAAAATAAAATTTTGTTTTTTTTTCAATATTTTGTTTTTGCTTTAAGTTTTTTCGAAATCGTTCACATGCATGCATGTGTTCCTAGATACAAAACAGCAACAACAAGAACAAGAACAACAAAGTTGTATTAGAATATGGTGATTCTATAGATTTTTTCCTTATGCAAACCATTTATATGAGTTTGAGAAAAAAAAATTTATTGCTTTACTCAATAGTACTTCAATACACTGAGATGACGTTGTCGATTGTGATGATGATGACGATGATGAGGGGAGGAGAATGATGGGGAGTAAAGTGAGTGTGATGGTTATGATGACGACGTTGTTAGAATTGGGTGACGGTGGCAGTGGCAGTGTC
This sequence comes from Pollenia labialis, assembly GCA_949318255.1. Classification (NCBI taxonomy): domain Eukaryota; kingdom Metazoa; phylum Arthropoda; class Insecta; order Diptera; family Polleniidae; genus Pollenia; species Pollenia labialis. The sequence goes on from OX439140.1 coordinate 157,438,057, forward strand.
AGTGTTAGTGGCGGTGATGACTATTCCAAAGTTGATGCTGGATGTGTTTGAAGGAAGCTGTTTGTTGAGATGCAGGGAATATGGAGGTTCAAGTGTCTTTACTGTTATCGGTCGTTTCTAATGCTGGTAGTGTTGACGGTTGCCTCTAACTGCTGCTGTTGCTGTGTTAGTTTGTTGTTGTAGTTGTGAATGTTTTCGATTCTTTTTTTTTCTTATATTTTTTTATTGTGAAGGTAGAAGCGAGACATTTTTGCTAATGCATTGATTAAAATTGAATTTTTAATTAAAATATATGTTGTTCTTGTTGTATTTCATTTTTTTTTATTACATATTTAGTAACGTTTTTAGTTTTACCGCTGCTGCTTCTGTTGTTGTTGTTGTTGTTCTAGTTGTTGTTACCGTTAATATTTTTGTTACAAATGCACTTGTTACTTTTTTTTATTCTATATTTTATTTAGATCTTTTTTAGTCGAAGTTTGTTGTGGTATGTGTTTTAATGTTTTCTACCTTCAACGAGTACTTACACATACCGTTTGGATTAAATATTATTATTATTTTTATTTCTTTTTTTTTGCAATTTTTTTTTTCTTTCAATGATTGAGTATGTAGAATATAGAAAGGGTACCTATATAGAATATTTATTATTTTCATTTTTCTTATTTTTTATTGTTTGCATACATCTAGTAGAATATATAAAATACGATTCTTATGGAGATATAAATATTTATGTATGCATGTGTATAAATCTGTATGCTTGCAATCGAACATACTAGAGAGATCCCAAGTTTTCTACGATCTCGGATTTAAAAACTCAAATCATATGTAGTTTACTTTATTTTAAGATGGTCGATAATTTTGCTTAAACATGTCTGATTTTTGTTAATGAAGCTTTTAAATTTTCTTCTGTAATTAACGGACTTCACATACTTAAAATAACCCTAATAAAAAATTTTATGGGTTAATCATCATTTAAGGGGCCAATTCGGACTACTTAAATCCGACCTGAAAATATTTTTTGAAAGAAATTTAATTGTTTATCAAAATATTCACTTTTGAGAAAATATAAACTAAAGTTAGTTTATTTAGAAGAGTTATTAGTGAAATTGCCTAGCAAAACCGTTATGAAGCTGTTCTGATTTTAATTAGGCGTTGGCTGTTTTAGAGAAATAAAAGAGAGTAAAGAAAGATACTAAATGCAGCTTTCCCCCCCCGAAACAGCAAAAAAAAATTACCCTTTAAGCACCAAGCAACAACAGATATATGGCATATGGCACGACATCATCCAATCACCCAGAATAAAATAATGGTAGGTAGGTATAATCATTAGTATTGTGGCTATTTTGTTAAAATGTTCTATGGTTTTTAATCCAAATTTTGATATTTTAATTAGGCTTAAGTTCATCAAATTTAATTTTCATTAAATTATTTTTATGAAGAAAGGAATTTTACAAAATGAAAGCAATAAAAATTTATTGATATTTTTCATTCTTGACTGACCTGAGAATCTACACTGATAGAAAAATTCATCTTCGTCCGAATTGTGACATCAATGTTACTACAAATGGCATCAATTATGCAAAAAGTAACATCAATCCAATGACTAACGTCTTCGTACAATTTTGTCATCTAATTTTTTTGACTTTAGTGACATCAATTCGATGCCACATTTTGTATATTATTAACATTATTAACATTATTTTCATGATTACAATGTATTATAAGAAGCAAAAATTCCTATATTCTATTTTTTTAAATCATTTAGTTAAATACATCAAATTTTCAAAGTAGAATGATTACGAAAACCATATGGGGCACGGTGCTGGTGTCTTATTATTGAGAGTTATGCTGTTATAACAAAGGTCTTAATTCAACAAACGTGAAACGAACATCTGTAACGGGTAAGTAAATAATAATATTATCACACTTTGACTTAAGTCAATTCCAATGCCTTTGACTCAATTAAAACCTATAATTAAATTAATGCTAATGTGTCCATCTCCGATGTTACTGCGTCATCGCACTGAGGACATGTTCGTAATTTCTGTGTCATCCAATTGATGACAGATTTTCATTTTGACCCTGATGGCTCTTCGGCCAAGTGATGTTTAGGTTGACATCACAATGATGAAAAGTGTCATGGGGTCAAAAACGAAGACACTTGTAATAGTTCTGATATCAAGATACATCAGCGTTATGACGCCTTTTCTTTCAGTATAGATAAATACATACAAATGAGTTTTAATTTTTGTATTTATGTGAGTTTAGGGGTGGTTAGGGAGTTGGGGCCAGTTTCGGACCTATCAGTATAAAATTTTGCCACGACATACACTGAATAGAAAAATCAATCCATCCGTAATTAAATCAATCCAAAGCGGTGTCAATAGTGCGGTAAGTACCGATTTCCTTAAATCAAGGACTTCATTGGTTTACAAATTTTAAACTTTTTGCCATAACCTCAAAAATAAGTTGTGTTTAAAGGTAAATCGTTTCTTCATAACACGAATATGCGCTCATTTTTTTCTCTCAAGAAGCGTTTTCGATATTTTCACGAAAATCGCGTTTTCAGCAGATATTTCGAAAAATCTGCACATTGTAGAAAGCTTAAACCATTGACTTAATCTGATTTTGTACCTTCAGCCCATATTTAAACAGTGTTGATCAGATAAAAATTCCCTGAGTTACAGGGCTTGAGATTTGAAAAATTTTTGTTTCACGTTTTTTTCAATATTGAACATTTTTAGTCTCTCCATTAAGGCAATTTTTTTCAAATTTAAATTTTGTAAAATTCAGTTGTATAGAGCCCAAATTTTTTGGAAATATCTAATTAAACTCCTGAAGACACGATTTTCGCTAATATCTCGAAAACGTTTCTAGAGAGAAATAAATAAGTGCCATTTTCGTGTTCAGCCGCCCCGATTATGTGGCATAGTGTTATTTAAGTTAACCGTACTTAAAAATATATGAATCGAGAAAAAATCCATAATTTCTAAGTTGGCTTAGTCCTTAGTTCGTATTTCAAATAATTTGCAAGTAAGTTTGATTCTGACTTAAATACTTACCCTAGAGAACCAGAGAGAGAGAGAGATAGAGATAATATTAGTATTTAATTATTTTCCCGTTACACATATTTGTTTCACTTTAACTCACAACTATAAGGCCCCATCACTATGCCCGATATTATTCTACCTTGAAAATTTGATGTATTTAACTAAATAGAATGTTGGAATTTTTGCTCTCTATTGAAGTAAAAGAAAAAACTTTATTTATACGATTTTTTTTTTTTTATAAACATCATTACCAAATTATAAACCAATACTAAAGCTATTTTGGGGAATGTTATTATATGGACCGACTAAAAAAAATGTAAAGCGGCTTATGTTGCAATAAAATATTTTTGATCAAAACTTAATCTAAATACCAACGTAGTAATATAGTATATGGGCACAAAGACTATTCCGAGAAGAAGTTTCTATGGGGGCTATGTGAAGTTATGGGCCGTTTCTCATCATTTTCAGTAGGATTCGTCCTTACAACAATTGAAATCATACACCAAATTTCATCCAGATATCTTTAAAATGGTAACCTGTACTTTGCGCTCAACGGACGGACGGACAAACATCGTTAGAATCACTTTCTGAATCGATCAGTATACTTAAAGATAGACCAATATTTTCTCGTGTAACACACGGCAGCTTAAATGCATAATCCACTCTCCACTTTTTTTGGTATGTATGGAACAATAATGCTTTCAGGTAAAATTCGCATCAAACAGAAACAAGTTGAGGAAGCATTTGTTTTTTCCACAATCACAAATGGGTTCTCTTAAAACCGTAATTGAGAATTTTGGTGGTTCAAAGAGTAATTTAGGGAACATTTGCTGAAAAAGTAAGCATCCCCTTTTTTAAAGTTCAATAATCAATTAAGCAAACACTCTTCGCTGTACATGCACGCAGAGAAAAAACATGATTAAATATGGTCACCTGCAACAAAAAATTTTTTTAAGGAAAAATTTAAGCAAGTTATGTTTAATTTAACCATATTATTGTCACCGACAACCATATTATGGTTAAATTAATGCTCCACTAAGAAGCCACAACCATATTATGTTTGCCTCTTAACATGTTATAGTTAAATATGACAATAATATGTTTTCAAATTCACATTAGGTTGAAAAACAACCTTGCTTTGATAAGACTTAAACATATTTAAGTTATTATTTTTATTAAAGAAAATTTTAAACATATTATGGTTAATATAACCATATAATTGTTAGCGACAACCATATTATGGTTCAATTAGGCCTCCATCAAGAAGCCCCAACCATATTATTGTTGCCTCCAAACATGCTATGGTATGCCCACAAGTTTTACATGGACTTGCATTCCGGATGGACGGATTCAAAAAGTGACTATAACGCTTTTTCACCTTCACACCAAACTTTACACTTAAGAGCCGCTGGTTTTCCATTTCCCATATTCTGTAACTTTGTTTAAAAGCGAACTTATTTAATTGAAAATGAACTTCTTCCCTCCATCACAGTTTGTGTTGAAAATCCCCCCTTTTTTGTATCATGCTGTGATTAAAAAAAATTTTGGAAAAGTGTTTTGAAACAAACCTTTATGTTAATGTTAACTATGATAATTTATTTCGCATATCCCTACAAACGGGACTACCCTAATGGTGATATGTTTGTCGATTTGTTTGTGCCCGTTACATAAAATATTCTTAAGCGGTTTATATTGGAAAAATACATTATTATGCATAAAGTTATTGTGTATACATATTTTAATATCGAAAAAGATTTAAGAGTTATTCAAAATCAATAACTAGTGGATTGTGTTTTAATAAAACAAAAAATGATTCATACCCTGTTGTTTTTTATTCCCATTTTGTCTTACGAGCATTTCTTGTATACATGAATATGCATGCTTTTAATTAAAATCTTTATTATCTAGGTTTAAATATAACGACATAAATGAATATGGCAAAATATTAAAACACATGATATACCCAGTAACCAGAGGAAAATAAATATTTCCTCTTTTTAAAATGAAAAAAAAAACAAAAACAAAAAAATTATTTAAGTTGGTAAAATATTTGTTTAAAGTAAATTTCAGTTTTGTTAACATTTACAATAGAATTTGCCAAATAGTTGGTATACAAGTGCGTAAATTTGTACGCATACTCAAAAACTATTACAACTTTATAATGGACTACTTGTGCCAGTAACCTTGAGGAATTCCCATGTCTTGCTAATGCAATCCAAACAAAAAGACAGATAGACAAACACACATGCACAGATGTATGCAAAGTGTACCACATACTTTTAAGATATTTTTGTGTCTGCTTCAATGTCTAGTCTGACATTCATATGAATCTTATACAAAGAAATCCACACACTTACTCACAAGGATCTTTAACAACTTCTACATATAATGCACTGAAAGTCCTTGCCATATATTTTCTTCATTCATAGAAATAGTACACATGGCAGACGGACAGACAGACAAGAAAACATACATGCTAAGTTTGAATTAGAATGTATGCAAGTGTGTACAAGCATTTGAAAAAGTATCAAAAAGGAGTTCAAAAGTTGCAACAGCATCTTAACACAACAACTGAGTTAACCACTTTTCAGCAAACACACACACACACGCACACACTCTGCCACTTATTGCTTGTTTCATTCCGTTTAGACATTTACCATTCCTTACATTTTGTATACTCACTCACACAAACGTACATATGTACATGTCTGAACAGGGAAGAACTTTCACTTTCACACATTGTTTTTCATTGAACCAGCAATAACATCTTGTTGCTGTTGTTTTTTGAATGTGTTTCATATTTTGAAAATTATCTGTAATTTCTCGACACCAAGAAAGTGATTTCCTCTGAGACGTAAAAGAACTCCCCAAAACTCAAAAATAAAATAACAAGAACAACAAGAAGAAGAAGAAGAAGAAACATAATGAACCCACATGAGTCAAGGAGCAAATGTTCCCATATGAAGACTACGAAAGCATAAATATGCAACACATATACATACATACATGCGATTACAATAGTGAATACAAAAGTCATGTAGACAAGCACGTTTAACTTAATTCATCCCATACAGAGAAGCTCCAGCAGGCAGCCAGACACATTTACACACACACTCAAACACACATATACACAGAAACACACTTCTTAACTTACTCCACATAGATACGTACATAAATACTTTTACTATAAGAATAAGAAGACTAAAGTTCACATATTGGCAAACAATCCAAAAACAAGCAGCAACATGAAAACACAATTGCCACAATTGAGTTCATCATACTACTTAGAAGCAACAACTCATGCATACACACACTTATACACACACACATATACTTAACCAAAATAAAATATACACCATCGCATACAAAGATATTTAAGCAACACAACAATCAAACCAACAAGAAGCAAAGCGCCAGTACTCGTATGTAACTACATTTCGTCCTTGCTAAGACTATTTTCTCTCCCATTTTCTCGTCCTGAAGACAAGAGGGTCGATTCGTTGTTGTTGCAGTTGCTTTGCTGTCTTCCTTTTGTATTGCAAGTGCAAATTTAAGGTATTTGCATGCTGTTTAGCTTCAACTTCGAGACGACTAACTGCATTTGGTTTGAGACGAAGGCGATGAAAGTCAGGCCAAATACAGTACAAGTTGCAGCACTGATTTCTACAAAAATATTCTCAGAATCTGTGTGAGCAAGGAAATATGTTTGTCTACAAATATAAAAGTCCGAACAAACTAAAAAACGAGCAAGTGTATGTATGAATGAAAGAGTGATTGTATGAAACAAACCAACAAACACTTGTTCATATTTTCATTCACTCATTCATACATTCACATTTTATAAGCAGACCAAGAAGTCATAGTATTTTTGGTTTGATTTCTCGAAAGGAAGTTGTATCAGCACACATTCACATGCACACACAGACTCACCTCCATACACATCTCTATAGTAACAAAGACTTATTTATAAACATAAGCTGCCAAAATATTTAGTTAACCCTGTAGTTCTGGAAAAAGGAGACACATGCAATAAAGAAAATACATTATTTTCAATTGTAATTCACAGATTTCAGCCGATTCGTCAGGGCGAGAAGTTATACAAAGTATTATTTTGGAATTTTGTTTGGCTTGAGTTCATCAAATTTAATTTTCGTTAAATTATTTTACTGAAAGAAGGAATTTACAGCATGAAATTAATTAAAATTTATTGATAATTTTTATTCATGGCTGAGCTGGGGATCAAACTCGCGTTGAATTTACGTTTCGAGAATAACCACATTCTCATCATCAGAATTCGTTGCTGGAACTACCCTCTGCAACACTGCGGTGCCTGTCAGCCAACAGGCAAACATCAAGCTTTAACCAACGGTTTTATCCGTAAAATCAATTTGGCGATTTGGACAAGGATTGCAAATCTGTGTCAAATACCCATGTCCAGCGAATCGAGTTCGCTAAACAACAAGTACATGCTGATTTTTTAGACAAAAATGTTCTATGCGATAAAGCACACTATCACCTCAATGGCCTTGTTAATTACCGAAATAACCGCACATTTCGAGTCACTGCTTGGTGCGGATTTTGGGCCGTAGGCGTCGTTAGACTATTTATTTTTCTTTTTGAAAATAATGCTGATCAAACAGTTAATGTTACTGGTGCTTTCGAAATAAAGGATATTGATGTGGCTTTAACAAGATAATACGACTTGCCAAACAGTTAGTAAAATAATTATTTCAGTGCATGACACAATTACAGTTCGTATGCTTTGTCGTGTCGTTGATCAGAGTTGACTTTCTAAGTCGTGTGAAATAACACCATTAGATTGCTTTTACTGGTTTTTTTTTAAGTCTCAGGTCTATGCCAACAAGCATACGGGCCACCTTTGCATTACGGATAAATATAAAACGCGTATTTATTTTACCGTTTTCAGTACCGCCTAAGATGGACTGTGCAACAAAAAAAAAACCAGACTCAATAGTTGCAATTCGAAATGAAACTTGACTACTGGTTAGGCAAATCTGCCAAAGGGTTTTGAAGAGTTAGCACGGGCTTTCGAAATTTCGGCCCCTGAAGGTTTTAAATTTTTTTAAAAAGGCGTTTAAAATAAGTCAAAAAATGTAATAAATGTAGTTCTAAGCAAAAAAAATGATGTCAGATGTCTTTAGTAGAATTGTGTGGTGATTCTTTTCTTAAAATTTATTAACCCTGTAACTCTCATTTTAAGGGTTCTTTTTTGTCATTTTTTCTAACTTCCCCACAAAAGTATAATGGCACTTTAGAGGGTTAAAATTTACTACAAATATTTTTAGCATACAATTTCTAAGACCAACAGTTCGTGTTATGTATGAAAAATTTTCATAGATTTCTCTTTCTCATGGGGAGAAGAATTTGAGAAATGTTTTGGAACAAATATAATTACAATCACTCAACAGCAATTATAATTATTGGAGTTTGGGAAACAAAAGAAAGAAATTAGGGGTGAGCTTTCGTTCAGTTGGGTAATGGGTCTAATTCAGGAATCACAGGGTCACCCTGTATGATGCTAATAAAGTATTTGAAGAAGAAAAAGCTGATGATGGAGGGCAGTCTGGAAGCAACGTGCCTGTGGGCACAATAAGTAAAGAAAAAAGAAATAAAATTAAAAAAAATTTGGGGAAATTTTTAACGCTATGGACCTGAACAGGGGGAAAAATGTAAAAAAAATCGACATTTTTGAAAGTGTTATGCGATTTTGATCTTCAAGATGAAGTTTTTTTGGATTTTATAGGTTTACATGTGTTTTGTTCTTTATGTCTCAGAGGGTAAATCAAAATTCCGAACGGCTTGCAAGATATGATTTGAGAAAACTATCACTTTTTTGCAAAAATGACACCGAGGCCCCAAAAGTGCATGACTTTTTGCAAAACTGGGAGGCATTGGTATTTTTTTTGCTCTTTTATTGTGTAGTGATATCCGTACAGGGTTTGTTTTTTCGTGTTGTAAAAAATTCAAAAATAGAAATTTTTAAAAAAATACAAAAACAAATTTTAATATAGTTTTATTCATGATGCAAATACACAAGGTAGTTCCACTTCTCTCTCAGAAATTATTTTTTGAAGTTTATCGGAATTATTTGAAGCTTGAAACAAATAAAAACTTCAAATAATTCCAATAAAATTCAAAAAATAATTTCTGAGAGAGAAGTGGAACTACCTTGTGTATTTGTATCATGGTTTTATTTATAAATTCAAATGTGTTTTCAGATGTGTGTAAAATATAAATTAGACAAGGCTTAGTAAAAGAAAATTCGAAAGTGCATATATTTTTATTTTTCATAAAAGTAGTGGTAATTAAGTCACACCAGTGCAAATATTTTTGAGCTGAATGGAATATTAGGATTTGAATTAATATCTTATTATATTAATTTTCTTATTTAATTTAGTGATCGAAATATCTTAGACCCGATCCAACTTTTTAAGCCCCTTTGGCAGATTTGCACTACTAGTAGTCTAGTTTAATTTCGCTCTGCAAGTATGGAGGCTGGCGTCGATTGCCCGAATTTTGCTGCACTGTGTTATTTAACAAGTAAAAAAAAAATTAAAGATCAGATTTAATTTATTAAGAGTTACAAATACAATTCAAAATAATACTCTAAATTAACTAACCAAGCAGTAGTTAATCAGGCCTACAGCCCGTTGCTGTGAAACAGACAACCCTCGCACTGTTAGACTAGCTATTACACAACTAGAGTTTAATTATTGTCCCAATTTATTTTTAATATCTAAGTAATACTTAAAAGGGTATTTTGTTTTCAAAATCTTGCCGAATTCGTAGTCGGACGCAATAGCGCTTATCTTACTGCCTGTCTATACCAGATATTAATATTGCGACATTTATTGCAGTAAATGTCAAAATTATGTTATCTTTAATGTAGACAGCAATTTTTTTGTACATATTTCTTGCCGGCAATTTATGTTGCAGTACATTTTTGTTGGCAATTATTGCTAATATAAAACGTCAATTTGGTTGTCAATTAAAAAGAATTGCGTGGAAAAGAAATTGAGTTTGTGAAATTGTAGCAATTTATAATTGTAGTAAAAGAATTAAATAAACACTAAAATAAAATTGCCAAAATTATTTGTATTAATATAATTTTTATATAAAAAAAGCTTAAACAATTTACTAAACATTAAAAAAATAAAGTCGAATAAGAAAGAATTTATATTAATAAAATAATTTTTGCATGATGGTGTCATTTTTACACTGCCTCCTTCTTCCTTGATTTCTTTAAAATTATGAGTTAACATAAATACTTTTTCCCATGCCTTAAACATAAGCTGACCAATAAGAAATATTGCTCTGTTATTCTGTCGACGTTATTGCCAACTTCCTGAGATATTTATCTTTAGTGTAGACCTAGGGCTAACGAGATGGCTCAAAACGACATTTCGCTACACATAAAGAAAGCAGTACCCTCAGTTATCCATTTTACGATTTCAAAAGTAAAGTCAAAAAATACACACATAAATCTACCATTCCGATGAAACTTCCATTTCGTTATAATGACTGGATCTTGCCATTTCTTAAGAAATACAATGTTATATAAATTGATCTAGATTGGTTGCAACAGCCGATCCCCTTGAGATAGTTTTCGATCACATTTTCGCACATTTCGGGCAGTATCTTGGAGATAACTTTATGAATGTTGGTTTTCAAATGCTGCAATGCAAGGGGCTTAACCGAGGACCATAATCACCTTGCTATGCTCGAAAAGTGGCCACGTTTGAACCACCGCTTTTTTGTGGTAAACTATTTTTACGCGCTTTTTGGTTGTTATACCTAACAATGCCGATTGCGTAGTAACTTTCATTTAAACAGGTCCTACGGAGATCAGAATTAAAAGAAGGTCACTTTTTCGCCAATAATTGAAAAAATTGAAACTTTATTTGAGAAACTTGCCTCTTCATTTGTTGCCAGTTGTTTTAAGTAACTTTTGAATCCCAAGAAAAACTTTGATAACAAATATACATGCGGTAGTGTAAATAAAACTGAACTTGCAAAATAAAATAAAGTAATTTGTTGTTATTTTTGTTTTTTCTTTACCCACTTACAACTGCATTTACAGTTGACAAAAAAAAACAACCAGTTGTAGTCGGGACTGTAAGAAAAGATAAACTCACTGTTAATTGTTGTTGTTTTTCTTTAAGCTTTGATATTGTTACAAGTAAAACTGGTGCTTATAATTCTTATTCGCTTAACAGTGTTATTTGTTTAATATCTTTAGTTTTTCTAAAATCTTTGGACGAAGTTTCCTGACGATCTGGCCTAAGCAACCAGTGAAATGCGCAAGGGAATGGCTTATCCCTTCAACAATAAATTTCAGTGTTTTTATTGATAATAATAATTGGGAATTAAGCACGACTAACAAAATCTTGTAAATTTTGTCTTCCGAAAATTTCCTTTGATAAAAAAACAAAATGATTTGAATCCCCAGAAAATCTTTGGTAACACGATCAAGTTTTGCTGCCGATAGCTTAAGGTATGATTTTATCGCCGTATAAAAAGTGTCCCATTATTACAACTTTATATTAACCTACCAGGTAGGATGAACCTTAATCTACTTTATCGCTCACTTTAGGTTAAAGTAAAGTTTTAAAAATGGCCAATTAAAGTCTACTTTTAGCTTTCGGTAAGTTGTTCCAATTTGTTTCAATTTATGGTCAAGAAAACAGCTGATTGCATTTTTCATGAAAATATGTTTTCTTTGTCTTTATTAATCGTTTTCTTGACGACATTTTTAAAGTAAATTGCTTGAAAATTGCGGCAGCCTACGTTACAGATATCACTTTTCCTAAATTTTGACAAGCAGTATAAGTAAGAAAAACTATCAAGGAAAAATTTAAAGCGTAACTGCAGGCATTAAAAATTTATTACTTTTTCAAAAGTACTCTTGGTAAAGAATTTGGTTCCATAAAGAAATCTGAATTTGAACTTTGTCTGAAAGAATTTTGTTAAGCCAGGTATTTCAAAGAACTACCGGGTATAACCAGAAGACATACGAGCATAAAAACCCCCCAAATACTTTATTTTGTTAAAGTGTTTGTGTAGAAAAATAATTTTTATTTGGAAGTCGAGCTGTCATAGACAAACTGTATTGTATCTGTGACTGTGGATGTGTATCATTGAATTCTTTTCACCAAGACTACAACCACTGCCATTGCGAAAACGAATGTGGCAGCAGAGTGTTTGTTCTTGTGAATTTCCAAAGGATGCCAACTTGAGATGAGCTAATGCTGTTGCTCAAGTGTGTTTAGCTTGAATACTTAACATTCATTTGGTTTCCCTTGCTGTGTGTTTTTTTATTTTTGTATTTTCTCTTCCACATTTACTACGTTTAGCTCTGGGTGACCTTGATAATGACGATGTTTGTATTCTTGTTGTTATTGCTGTTGATAACGATGGTGTCGGTGATATCTCACATTACCCAAGTGTCTTTATAACTGTCTGTCTGTGGGGTTTTGTCTGTCTTTGCAAGTGTCTTTCTTTCCGTTTTTGTTTTCTTCTTGCAAGCTGAGTGAATGTGTTTGTATGTACATCAAGTCTTTATTTTTGTCTGGCTGGGAACTGTTTTGGGGCGTTAAGCTGTTGATTGCCAGAACTATTGTTTTCTTTCAACAAATACTTACACTCAACGACCTTGTCGTTTGTCCACAAACACACACACACACACGAACAAACATACAAACAAATACAAGTAAATGAACATACATTATATGTTTATATGTTACATTATGTAAACCTTAATACATGTATGTATATTAAATGATAGCAAGTTAAAAAAAAAAAACATTGGGATATGATATCATTCCTAATACCTTGACCGAATTAATACTTATTAAAGAACGGGATAAAGGATGACAAAATATTTTGGGAAAAAAATTAAACCACATTTTACTACTCGTCCATACTTTTATATTTTTTTAAACATATAAAAACACTCAAGACAACTCCAATTCAAAATTACATGCTCATTTCATCAAGTAATTTGTAACGCCTTTGTATGCCAATTTCCTAGATCTTTCCAACACACCACAAATAAACAGACAAGGCAGCCACAAAAGAAGCAACAAATGACTGTCAAGATTACTAACCACGATACCAAATGACAAAGCTGTATGCCAACACATGTTGCCAATACTATCACACAATACAACTAACACACATACGCTGACATTTACTTGCACAAGCTGGATCAGAGGATTTTTTAGAGTTTTTACTTACAATTTAACTTGACTGTGTTTTGAATGTTGAAAGTTGACTCTTGACCGTTTTATTAACGTCAATTTTTCTTCTCTTCTTATTTTATTTCAATCACTTGGAGCTGGTGTCAATTGTTTTGTCACTCTTTACTTTTTTTTTAAGGATTAACAATTAATTTGTAAAGTTTCAATAGCAATTAGTTACTTGAATGTGTTCTTGAAATTAACCCAAAAATGTCATAAGAAATGTATTTTAAAACAATTCTAATTCGCAAAGTGCAGAAAGGGAACTACTGATATTTTTGGTCGAAATAAGTTAATAATGTATTCATATAGATTCGAAAACACCTTATTTAAAAAGTGCACTAAGAAAATGCTGCGAATATTACAAAAGTTTACAAATTTCCATTGAGTGCAAAAGCAGTAGACCCGCACCTAATCGATAATTTTTAAAATTTCGTATACTATTCAGATTCGTTATATCTTTTTTTTTTTTTTTTTTTTTTTTTTTTTTTTTCATTGTTTATTTATTGAATCTTCATATATTAAATATGAACTAACAATAATTAATCAAATCTTATTCTAATTCTTTATTAATGTCCTGTCAGTGCCAGACAAAAATTTTTTTCTTCACGGGTTCTGTTCACATATATAGGTGCTTATCGTTCTTCTAGTTGGGTAAGTGCTGCAGTGTCTCTTCTTCTTAAGCGAGTGTGGCCGGCATGATTTAGAATATTTCGAGCTAGTGGATTTGGGTGTTGTTCAAGCCTTTTTAAATATTTTACTGCATATTTTGTAATCATAGTTTTTACTAATGGCACATTGAGATCCTTATGAATGTTTGAATTTTTAACGTACCAGGGAGCGGCTGTGATTATTCGAAGAAGTTTATTTTGACGCCTTTGAATTTTTTCGATATTAGAGGCCGAGGCAGTGCCCCATAGTTGAATACCGTAGCACCAGATAGGCTTTAAGATAGAGTTGTAAAGTAGAAGCTTGCAATCGAGACTAAGGACAGAGTTTCTTCCGATAAGCCAATGAATTTGAATGGCTTTAAGTTTCATTTGAGTTAATTTTGCCTCTATATGGCATTTCCACGTTAATCGCCGATCCAGATGTAAACCGAGATATTTTACATGCGAATGTTGAGGAATTATTTGATTATTGATTGTAATAGGGGGGCAAGATTCCCGGCGCAAGGTGAATGTTATATGTACGCATTTTTGTTCATTTACCATTATCCTCCATTGTCTTAGCCATATTTCTAGTTGAAATATATGATCCTGTAAATAACGAGATGCTTCATAACTGTTTTCGTGTACGCTTAGAAAAGCTGTATCGTCTGCAAATGTTGAAGTCTGTGTGTAGTTGTTTGTTGGCATGTCCGAAGTATAAATTAAGTATAAAAGAGGGCCAAGGATGCTGCCTTGTGGAACTCCAGCGCCAATTGGCTGAGGTGAACTTAAGAAATCTCCTTCTTTAATAATAAATTGACGGCCGACTAAGTAGCTTTCTAACAGTTTGTGAGTGTTTGCTGGTAAATTTTGCTTCAACTTATGTAGTAAGCCTTCATGCCAGACTTTATCAAACGCTTGCGAAACATCGATGAAGAGTGCTGAGCAATATTTTTTTTCTTCAAATGCTTTTCTTATGACATTTACTATTCGATGAGTTTGTTCAATTGTGCTGTGTTTTCTTCTAAATCCAAACTGATGGTTTGGAATACATCTATTGTCATTTAAAATTGGTGTTAATTTTGAAACTAATAATTTCTCAAACAGCTTTGACATATTTGATAATAAGCTAATAGGCCTATATGACTCAACTTTTGTATGATCTTTCCCTGGCTTTGGTATCATGGTAACTAAGGAAACCTTCCATTCTTGCGGGTAGTATTCAAGCCGTAAAATAGCATTAAAAATAAAAACAATAATTTTCTTTGCTATGCGAGGTAGCTCTAAAAGCATTTTATTACTGATCTTATCAATACCAGGTGCCTTCTTAGTGTTTAAGTCACAAATAGCCTTTTCGATATCTCTTATTTCAAATCTTATGGGAATAGCAGCTCTAGCAGCAACAGGTGGTAACTCGACCACAGTATCGTTAGATAAATTTGGTGTAAATACGTTTTTCAAGTGACTCACAAACAGATTTCCTTTTTCAATATCGTTTCTTGCCCAACTACCATTCAAGTTTCTTAGTGGTAGCTTTGATATAACTGGTCTTTTTAGATTTCTAGCCGCACGCCATAATGAGTAGTCAGATTGTGGAGTTGCATCAAGTTCCTTAAGATATTTTTCTAGAGAAGCCGTTTTCTGGGTCTGCAGTAAGTTTCTAAGCCTTTTTGTGCACTCTTTTAATAAATTCTTAAGTTGCGGGGATCTGTAAAGTTGCCACTCTCTTCGAACTCTCCTTTTTTCAGTCAAGAGCCGCTCGACATCTGTGGAATATATTTTAATATTTTTTGTTTTTTTGGGGGCAGTACTAGAATGTTGAACAGCTAGTTTCAGATAACTGTCAAAATTAACAATAGAGCGATCTACATTTTCCGGTGTTCTAAGCGGAATATTTTCTGTACAATGGGTACTGAGATATTTTTTAAATTTTAACCAATTAATTTGTGTGGCTGTCGGCGCAAAATAACCAGTCGGAGATACAATTCTATTGGGGTTCATTATAGTAACAACTGTAGGTGTGTGGTCGGAGGATAATTCTAAGGAAGCTTCAACATGAATAGTTTCTGTGGGGATGTTTTTAACCACGCCAAAATCTATAACATCTGGAATTTTTTGCTGATCAGTAGGCCAATATGTTGGCTGTCCGCTCGCGACCACATTTAAATCCATTTTAGAGATTGCATAAAACAAAACACGACCCTTTGGTGTTATAAGTCGTGACCCCCAGAAGGTATGTTTAGCATTATAATCGCCAGCGGCCAGAAAACAGGGTCCTAGTGATTTATAATATTCACAATATTGGCTTTCTGATATTGAAAATCTAGGTGGAGAGTATAAAGATGAAATTACTATGTTTCGATTTAGCTCTTCAACACAAACGTTTGTTGCTTGCAGATAATCCTCACGATGATCACACATTAAGTAGTGTTTGACTCGAGTTTTTATCAAAATGGCAGAACCTCCACAAGCTCTATCTCGAGGGTCCTTGGTATCATACAGTATATAACCATTAATTTTAAAACTATTTCTTGAGGTCAAATGAGTTTCAGAAACCATCATGACATCAATTTGTTTACTTTTAAGAAAATATTCTAATTCATTTTTATGTTGGCGGATGCCGTTTGCGTTCCAAAAACAAATTTTTAAACAGTTCATGGCTTGTTAAGTACAGCTTGCAATAACATCGATTGCATTCTAAGAATTTCTTGCATCATATTACCCATTGTATTTGTAAAATTATTTACTGTTTGCACTAATGTTTCCATGGTTTTTTCTAGACGACTTAAATTAGAAACCGGAGTTTCATCATTACTTGGCGAGGCACCTTGCATAGGCACATGGTTTGATTTGAGAACGTTAGCATAGGATGTTCTGGTATTACCAGGCTGCGGAGCCTGTATGCCATTTGTGGTTACTTGATTTGTTACCTGCATTTGGGGAGGATTAGTTTTCGGTCCAGCCGACTGCTTGACGATATTATATACAGGGCATCCTCTATAGTTGGCAGTGTGATTACCGCCACAGTTGCTACATTTTTTTACGTTGGGGTCGGTTTTAGACTTATCGCAAAGAACTGTGCCATGTAATTCACCACATACTACGCAAACAGGGGGTAAATAGCAGTATGCCTTAGTATGACCATACTCTTGACAGTTTAAACATTGAACAGGACCATTTCTTTTGTGCGGCTCTTCTATTGTTATTCTTCTGTAGAGAATATATTTTAAATTGTAAATAGGATGCGTTTCGTTTTTTTTAAGTTTTACGTCGCCGGGTTCAAACTCCACTCGAAAAAGTGGTTGGGGAATTTTTTCTCTATTTTTAATATTTACAACATGTTTTACCTTGAAGCCTTTTTCTTCTAGGAATGTTTTAACCTCTTCTGGGTCCACACATGAGTCAATACCCTTGATCACTACCTGAAGACCTTTACTGCTTTTCAGTTGGTATGTATAAAAGTTTTTTTTAAGTGCTTCAAAGTTGTTTATTATTTTGCGGAAGTCATTCTCATGATTGACTTGTATTTTTGTCTCGTTTATACTTCCACGCTTGATAGCCGCTACGTAGAACGAATTTTCACCTATCACCGATATCACACTCTTTATGAGCTCATTTGAATTTTGCTCCCTAAGGTATATCGGGGGAGGCTTTGACGATCTTATGATATTTGGTGCTTCAGAGGATTCATCCTCCAGAATTGCAAAACGGTTTTGAGAATTTATCTTATCAAAAGATGGTACTTTTGAGGCCGAAGCAACTGCTGCAGAGGTAGGGCTGCGACCCCGTTTAAGAACTGTTATGTACCTGTCCATACCAACTTGTACTTGAGGCTTTTGACAACTTTTTACTTGTGATTTTTCCATTGCGTCTGTGTTTGAATTCATGGTAACATTTGTTACTAAAATTGTTTTTGCCGAAGCGGCAACACTTGCAGGCACTAGCGAAAGATTAATATTTTTTAATGTCTCAGCATCAACCGTCTTTGTAAAAACAGAGGGCGAAAGGGAACGTGTACGAACAATTGGTTTAGCCGTTAGGTAGTTAATATTGTTTTGTTTTGTTTTATTTATTTCAGTATTGCACTCTTTAGCATTAACTGTTACGTATGCATTTCTTTCATCTAGTTTTATTGTTGTTACATTGTGACTACTCATGCAAAAAGTTGTTTTTGTTTTTTCACCGTTTTGCTGTGCTTTTTTATTTTTATTATTTATTGTATTACACCAAAAATAAGAATTTTAAACTTAATGTTTTTGTTCAGTATATGTATACATACATATATTTTATTTATTTTTTTTTATTAAATTTTTCGTTTTTGATAATTATTCACTTTTATTTTAAAAAAAATGCGTCCATTCGCTTAATTGTTATATTAAAATGTTATTAATAATTAAAATTTTATGCGGGGTTAAGAATACGCGTCTGTTACTACGTTTATACGCACCACTTATTCGCAAATAAAAATATTGCAAGTAAAGAAAATTGCCGCATAAACAGTGAATTAAATTTTTATTTGCGAATAGCTAACTCACGAAAACAATTCCTGATTAACGACACTATTTGCAAATAAGATTTAAAGCATTGCCATACTTTTAACCGTTTTACGTTTTTATTTCGATGTGGCTTATTCATACGACAACAAAAGTAAAATTTATTCAAAATTGTGAAAATAAAATTCACAAGTACACAACAATTTTTAATTTTTTATTATTCATTAAAAAATAAAAAGTTTTTATACATACAGTGCTACCAAATGCATAAATTTTCCATCCGGCATCACATTAAATTAAGAATTTTCAGTAACAAAAAAGGACATATAAACAGTAAGTTAGTTAATCGCAAATAATTTTTATTTGCGAATAGTCTACGTATAAACGTAGTATGTATTGCAACAAAGCACAAAACTAACTGAATTCGTTATATCGTCGAACAAATATTAAACTATTTTATTATTCAAAGTAATAAGCCGTTATGTTAATAACCGGATTGCAAACATTTTACTCGACAACCATCATATCCGGGTATCCACACAATTTTCGTTATTATTAAAAAATTTGAACTGCAATTGCTATTTATGCAGAAAAAAAAGCTTTTAACCAAAAGAATATCAAATATGTGAAAATAAAAACGATTAATTTTATAAGGAACTACCTTTGACAGAATCAGTAGGGGATAAATCTTATAAATATATAACGTGTTCTCTGGAGTTTATTGCTATTAAGTGCAGAAAGGGGTTTATTTACTTCACGTATCTCATTTGAGTATTGCTAAGAGACCAGTGTAAAAAGTGTCATCTTAGACAACTTCAAATAAAAGTCTGTTGGCCCTGAACGGGGTCAGAACATAAAACTGCATTTGTTATCGTCCATAATTACACAATTACACATAATTACAAACACCAAGTGCCCAGCTTGTCTATTTTTTCAACTAGCACAGTGTGTTCTGCACTCTTTTTATTGATTATCTTAAAATTGATGTTTTGAAGTTGATCCCTTTCTGCACTTAGCTGTTCAATTATTAACCCTTCGTCTTACTCATGAGTCTGGCCAGACCTTTTTCGATTTTAAATGTTATTTTAGTATATTTAAAACACAGGTAGGGACTTGAAATTTCAGGTACCCTTCTAAAATTTAGTTTACTATAAAAAGCTGAAAAATATAACCTGGAAAGGATATATAAGGAAACTCATTCAAATATTTTACTGCACACATCACATTCGTAACACATGTGGTCTGGCCAGACCAATATATATTTTGTATAGAAGATGACGTATTTTTAACTTTCTTTCTTGCTGTTTTTTATTATTTTTTTGTTAAACTATCTATTATTTATTTATTTTTATTAAGCACACAAACTATTAGCTCCATCTAGCTCTACAATTTAACCCTCCCTATTACACGTGTTTTTTAATTTCACATTCGTAACGCATGAGTCTAGCCAGACCCAACAAACTTTTGAATAAATAAAACCAATTTTTTTAACTAAATGTTATATTATAAACTATTTTAATTTAAATATAATTTAAAATATGAATTTAAATTATAAATGTGTATAATATAACATTTAGTTAAAAAAAATTGGTTTTATTTATTCAAAAGTTTGTTGGGTCTGGCTAGACTCATGCGTTACGAATGTGAAAATAAAAACATGTGTAAGACGCAGGGTTAAAGGAATTAAAAAGTCAAAAACAGAAAAGCCGGAAATATGCATATAAGTATATAAACAATTAAGCTAGAAGTCCATACCACGCGTTACTCGCTTTTTCGCAGCATACACAGCTGTCAAAAAAGTAGAATCTGTGTAGTTATACGTAGTAAGTTACATGCACAAAAGCGTAGATGCCTTGACGCGGTTTACTTTCTACTTTTGTAAGCGTCACAAGCAGCGTTCAAACAAATCAGCTGATTTTGGCAAATTACAAAATTTTTGTTCGGACAAAATTTTTTTTATATTGAGTTTGACATTTAACTTTTGAGAGAGAGAAATTATTTTGTTTTCTTAGATTGGTTGAGATGCCACTTTTTTCAATTTGTACATACAAGTTGAATTGAGTGGTGTTATTACATTTTTTGTTTTGTGCTGAATAATTAAATCAAAAAATTAAACAAAAATGGATGTAAAAGAAAATTGCAATTTAAATAAAAAAATATATAAAAAAAATGTTTTTTAAGTGATAATATCGTAAACTAAGACGGAATTTTGGGAAATTTAGGGGGTAAAAAAGGTTAAAAAAGGGTAAATTCGGTAACCTTATATCTCCAAAACTACAGGAGATAAAATAACGCATTTAGACTATTCAATTACGGCGAGTTTTTTTTCTAACTTCTTTTAAAGAAATTGCTACGAAATTAACATTTAAATTTTTTCAAGCATTTTTTCAACTTTTTCAACCCCGTTTTCTTCCCTACTCCTCCTGCTAACAAACAAAAAGATGCATGCAAAATAAGCGGATAGGTGTTTGGTACATTTTTGAAATTGGGCCCTTTTAGAGTATAAAGCGATAAAACCTGTATGTTGTCACTTTTTTGTCACCCTTTCTATCTTTTAAACCAATCAATATAGAAATAAAGGCTATATCACATTCGAAACTTATCTAAAAACTACAAATCTCAGTTTAGTACTTTTTCGAAATTCGAACGTTTAAGGTGTAAAAATCGTTACTATCCATTCATTCATATATACGTATTAAATTATGGGCCCCACTACAATATTGAAATTTTTGATTCTTCAGTGATGATAAAAAGAAGTACCAAAAAAGGAAAATACGTGAAATTTAATTTCGTTTCTTATCTTATTCGTTCCACAACTTGTACTTTTTTTAACTTTTGCTAATATTGGACCCAGAAACATAAAATTCAACATGCAATGTCCTGAGTATATAAGGCTCTATGAGGGTACGGTTTTGATCTTTAACTGATACTTTTTTAATTTCCGTTAGTATTGGGCCTATAAACATAATATTTAACATTCAAGGTCCTGAGTGAATGAGAATCTTTAATAGAGTTTTTGTTACTTTTTTTCTTTGACTAAGAAACATAAAATTATGCAGGTACAGAAAAATGTTGGAACTTTTTTTTAATATAGAAATATAGGAAGGCTATATCACATTCGAAACTTACTATCTAAAAAATACTTTTTATTTTTATTTAACTTTTTTTTACTTTCAACCTTTTTTGACAAATTTGCATTTCGTCCATTTTTTAACACACTTTTATAAAAAAAAAGTAATAGTTTGCTAGCTGTACTGCCACTTTGAATAATCGTTTACATCCCCAATAAAAAATTTTATCATTTTGCGAAGCACTAATGGTACATTTAAAAAAATAAGCGCACAATTATGCGCTACGTAATAAGACATACATAAATGCAGTACGTAATGAGTAAACGGCCATTAGAGAATTCAAAATTTAAAAATTTTAGCGATGAAATTAAAAGCTAAAGTTGCGGCGAATGAAATTTGCATGGCATTGCCAAATTTAGCAATGCACGTTGTAGAATTGCATTCGTAGCCAAAAATCGCTAAATAAACTTTATATATTTTTAGCGATAAAGATTTAGCCTTAGCGAATTACAGAATGAACATCAGGAGCACTCTCTGTTTAATATGTGATCTTGTCAATCGTCTTCAATAATTGAAGCACAACCGCGAATAACGTTGTAAAAGCCACTTTTTGGAAAATCAGTTTTTTTTGCAAATAATCGTCAACATTACTCTCTTACATTGTTTTATTTAAACTTCATCCAAAGATATGCGCCTTAACCTCTCCAAAATGCAATGCAAAGAGTCAGCCAATGAAAGAACGTTGTAAATTATTAAAAAAATGATACAAGCCTCGTGTGTACTGGGAAAAAGTTTTAAATGACATCGCGATTGTGGATACGTTTTTCCACTAAAAAATGTTTTAAATTTTTATTTTTTTGTTAATTAATTTAAAAACGTTTTTTGCTCTCCTGAAAAATAATTATTTTGTCACTTACAACGTTATTCGCGGCTGTGCATCAATTAGTAAAATATTTTAATTAAGCACGACAAACAAAATCTTGTTAATTAAATATTTTGTATTTCTTAAAATAACATTGATAATAAACTGGCATGTGCACGGCCTAAAAAAACCGAACTGGCAACTTGTTTAATTTTAATCTTGCGAAAACAATAAAGCAATTTTTTTTCTAAACTACTTATGCCCGTAATTTTTACAAAAAGAAATCAAGCAGTGTATTGAAACAATGGTGTAAAAGCTGCCATATTTTAAAAAGAAAACTGAAGGCCAAATAAACGTTGAAATAGGTAAAGATAACTGTTAGGTACGAAATTATGGGTATTACAACTACAATTAATGTTGGGAGAATTTCAACTACTAAAAAAAGATAAACTCATTGTTTATTGTTGTTGTTTTAGTTTAAGCTTTAATATTGTTTCAAGTAATACTGGTGCTTATAATTCTTATTCGCTTAACAGTTTTATTTGCTTAATATCTTTAGTTTTTCTAAAATCTTTGGAAGAAGTTTCCTGATGATCTGGCCTAAGCAACCAGTGAAATGCGCATAGGATTAGCTTATTCCATCAACAATAAATTTCAGTGCTTTTATCAAGAATAAAAATTGGAAATTAAGCACGACAAACAAAATCTTGTTAATTAAAAAGTTATGATGATTTTTTAAGGTTGAATAGAAATAATTCAATAATTTGTCGATTACTTTGGAAATTCAAAGAAAAAAGTTTATACTTTCCCTAAAAAATCTGTTTCGTACTGCTCCTATTCTCTAATCCAGATAATAAATTTACTTGAATATTTTACAAGTTCGCTGGTTAAGCAGCTGTCCTCAAATAGACGATTTAAATCTTAAGATAAAGTCAACCATAAATTGTTACCAACTTTCTTTTGTAATCATTATTTATATTGTTTTATTGTATTCCAGAGCAATAGACAAACGTACAATAATTTACATACATGTTTGTTACAAAAGGATAACATCGTTTTTTTTTCTTTTTGTACATTTTCTTTTTAGATGATCCACAATAAACAATTATTCTACAAGCGATTAACTCACTCAACTGCAGCCACAAAACGGGAATGTTTCATTACACAGTGCCAGTGATAGGCGACAAGTCTTGTTTTTACTCTGTCACTCTCCGATTTATAATTTCTAGTGTTTTAACAGAATCCTTTTTTTCGCGCCAGTCTTTATTATTTTGTTTAATTTTATAAAAACAAAACATAAAGTACAAAAAAAATGACACAAGTAAGTAACAAGTAAATACACTCAAAAAATCTAAAAGGTACAATTTTTATTTTATCTTCATTTAAAAAGAGCTCGGCCCGGTTTTGCCGAATCGTATATACCCTTCGCAAAACCATTATAATGGCCATTTTTTAAATTTTTTTGTTTTCCCTTCCTATAGATCTGTGTTTTTTGAAACGAATTTAGGTCACAAATATTTAAGCCCCATTAGATGAGCCAACTTAAAACATTTCAGTTATTTTTGTTCTCTGACTAATATTTGTGAAAATGCTTTATTCCGGGAATGACATGTGCCTGTGAACCAGGTAAAATAATTAGACGATTTAGATCAGTTTCAATAAACAAATTTTACGTATAAAAAATAATGTTGTTTGTTCAACCGCAATCGTGGCAAAATTGGAATTTCAAGAGTATATTTTGTCTGGTGGTTTCTGGTATGCTGCATGCCACATTTTACAAAAGTTGAGTTATACATAAATTCTTTTTAATAAGTGTTCTCTCTCTTCAAATTTTTATTCCATTTTTTGATATCTCGAAAATATTAAGAGATATCGAGCACTAACATTGCCTCATATCCTCTATTTTGCAATTCTCTAAACATTGTTTTGCTTCATTCGTCACTTTTTGTGCTATGAATAACATTTTCAATGTAAAAATAAAATATTCTTGTTTGCAATTGTTATGCTTAGTCAAATTTTATGTTCAAAGAATCAAAACATATTTGTTCCATGCGGCAAACCAATATCCATCCGACGATACACTATGAGGTTTATATTTTGTGTTTGCTTTAACAAATGCTTTGACTTACATGAAAGACATTTAAAAATATTAGTAAAATAAATGGTAAATGGGGCACAAAACAGGTTTGCATTATATAATTTGAATCTTAATAACGTTTTATAGATTGTGCAAAAAGTTATAACGACTTTGTTATTTTTAACAAAAAAAAAACTATCATGCAGTTTATGTTTAAAATTAATCCAAAAATTAGTTATCGTTTTTTCAGAAAAGCATGTTTGTTCTGTGCGGCAAACCAGTAACCATCCGACGATTTGAATGTCTTGGCTCACTCCACGAAAGTATTCTTAAAGAAAATCCGAGTTTACAAGAGAATTTGACATTTTTCTCTCCCCTCTGACAAATAAATTAAGACTTTCAGAAAGAAATCTTTCATAGTATGAACCCAGACTATGGGGGCCGTGTGAAATAAAACACCCATTTTGAAACCCTTCACCACATGTTTATTGGTGAGAAATTGTATACCTGCACTGGTCTTGAAGCAGTGCTCTTCGACGCTAGCTCATCCCTTAGCAATTGTTATCAGCACTTAATACCATAGCGGGGAATTTTCCCTCTGTTGGAAAGATGCTAATGTAATGCCAATTCCTAAAAAAGCAATTTGTTTGGCGCTTTCTGAAGTTATGGAAAGCATGGTAAATCACTATCTTGTAAAATTTTTAGAGTCAAACTACCTACTTAGCGACCTCCAGTATGGCTTCCGTTTTGGTCGTTCTATTGCAAACTTACTGGCTCTGTTATCGAAAAATGGTGTTGTTTCATTCATCATTCAAGCGAAAGTAAAGAAATTGCTTTAGATATTTCCATGGCGTTCGACAGAGTCTGGAATGGTGCACTATTTTCAAAACTTGTTGCATATGGTGTTGGCGATCATTTCTCTCGATTTGTTTCGAACTTTATCAGACATCGCACTATACGAGTTGTTATAGATGGGGTCTCTTCAAACGAGTTCAAGATTCTTCGTTCCGTTTGGCTCTGTTCTTTATCCTACCCTTTTTCTTATTTTCTCCTACGTTAAACTTGCAACCATATCGACTCTAATCACAGAAAAACAAAAAATTTGATTTCAATTAAAAATTTGTAACATTAATTAAAAACTTAGTTTAATGTTCACCAGTAATCAAATTAAAAGTATCAATTAAACGCTTAATTCTCTTGATTAAACGTTTAATTCAGTTGATTAAATTTTTTATTTAAACAGATCTTATTTTTGATTAATGATATAATTGGTGAAACATTTTGGAAAATTTTTCCTGTGTTTGAGATGATAGCAATCTTTGCCATTCGTATTCATTAAATTACATGCCCACACTTTAAAGTCTATTTTGGAGCTTCTCGACAGCGTTTTTAATGGGGACAGTAGGGTATCCAATTTAATCGACTTTATGGTGCACGATCGCAATGTAGGTTGTATTTGCTCGCTTAATCGTTACGACAATGGGATGCGTTCTAATTAAATTAGGGATATGGTTCTTGAAACTCGTACGTTCGTTCGTAATACACGTTTTTCCTCAAGAGCCCATCCTTTTGTGGTCGGTTGTCCGATGAATTGCATTACTTGGAAAATTCGTTTGTGACCGGACCGATCGTATGTGAAATTACCTTACTGCTGAAGTCTTCCCTCTCACTATCAACATGAATAAATTGAACTCGATTGTTCCAAAGTACTACTCCGTCTGCCCTCCTTCCTCTAACTTATTTTCCTAGTTGCAACACAATGCAATGCATTAGTGGCTGCAATATTGTTCTGAAAATACCCAATTGGACAGAGTGATGGCGAGTTAAGACAAAGCGATTACTTTTAATACTCTGCCGCACAGTATCAATATTTCGATGATCACCTCTTCCAGGACGGTCGATCACTTAACCCCGTTCCTAAGTACGGCCGACTTAATTCCTAATCATGAAGGCTGTCGTAGAAGTGGATCGTGAATTAAAATATCGACGATACTTTCCTTAAGTCATAACAACTGATCGTTGAAAAGAAAAGTAAAATTCGATCGTTTTAGCGCTTTGTTGTGTTCTAAATCGTTTGTCTCATGTAGAAAGCCCTGAACTCACATAATTGCAACTTTTGAGCTGTACTGGTGTGTTTGCGTTGGACAGAAATGATATAGAATCTTATTATGGATTGCGGAAAAGGGTTGGCCGTTGAGATGTGAACGTTGATCTATTAAAAAGAAGAGACCCGAACATTAACACGTTAAATTTTTACATTTCTTGTATATTTTTTACAAATTTTGGGGAGCAAATAAGACAACTGTATATTTTTTTTTAATTTTATTTGAAGTCTAAAGAAATTAAGGGTGCACCTATGTGTACCTCAGGTCTTAAAATATGAATAATTTTAACGTAAATCCTTAATTTCTTAAGATCTGAACTGTAACGATTAAGTAAAGGGTTTATTAACTATTTTTTTTATCTTATGAGGTGTAACTTGAATTTGGGTTTTTATTATTTTTTTAATTTTTTTTATTTAAAGAAAGAGAAGGTGCACATATGTGTTCTTCAGCTCTTAACGATTAGTTATTGAGGAAAATTATCCAAACAGTATGATTTTTTCAAATTGTAAAATTCAAATGTAAAAATAAAGGCTAAAACTTCTATTTTTTGGAAGCGCAATAGCTTAAAGCAAGTAATAAAACGGATTCTATTGGTCACACGATGTCGCTCGTCTTTAAAACTTGTAATAAGTTAAGGTACACATATGTGTACCCAGGGTCTGTATTAAAATGAAAAATTACTTGCAAGCCGTTATTTGCGATACTAGTGCATTAAATTTTTGTGACGAGGCGTATTTGTGTGATATGTATTCGTATCACTAGAAACTCAATTTCAACAAAAACGAGTAAGAACCTTTCTGCATGACACCACAGATATGCATTCATTATACATTTCCAAGAATTCAGTTATAAACTGCAAGAAGAAAAAACACATATAACAAAATACAACTTTAGGTATTATTTGGGTCACCCTGTATTAAATCGGATATAAAATATTGTAGAAATTACCAAGGTACATTAACACAAGGTAGACTCATTTGGGAGTGGAGACATGCTGCTCTATAAAAATAACCGACTTGTCAAAAACAAAAACAATTTAACGCACACATTTACAAATTTTGGCTCATATATACGAATTTTGACAATTGGGTTTTAACTGGGGTAAACAGCTGACAAACATATGGGCCAACGAGTCTACCTTGTGGAGTTGTATTATGAAAATTACAAACATCAAATTCAATAAAATTGCTTATTTCGTCCTTGTGATTTATTTCATATATTTTGATAAAACTAAGGAACTTCTTTGGAGACAACACCCAAAATTTTTTGAGTGCACCTCATCTCTTCTCATTCAACAAAAAAAAAAAACACAGAAAACAAACGAAATGTTGTTGATGGCTTTTAATTCTATACATTCATATAATTTTTTTACTACATTTTATCCTTTTTTTTCGTCCTTTATGTTAATGTCTTTGTTTGTATGGTTGTTGTCCTTTGAAAGGGATTCTATTATATTTGATACTTGTTGCTGTCATGACTACTTTATTGTTTTATGCACAAACGTTTAAAGTTTTTTGTTTCATTTGTTACTTCTTTTTTTTGCCGCAAAAAGATAACAAAATGTGGCTTAACAAAGCCATTCCGTTCAGTTGCTAATCTCTATTTTAATAATGTGATAAGCTGTTATAACTCCATTACAAAGAAATTGAGAAAACAATTTGAAAATGAAAATCCTTCTTCCTGTGTCAAGGAAGTTAATTATGAAGTTAATTGGCATTTCATGGACTAGAAGCGCTATATTTGTTTCCATTACTTTTCTATTATTTAAATTTTTATTTTAGTTTCTGTTTAATTTTAGTTTTATCAATGTCCTTTAAATTGCGATTGTTGATTTTAAATTCTTTGCCAATGGTGGAAAGTGTATATAAAAGTTCGTTTTTTATATTATCACTTCTTTTGTAACTTTTACATTATTGACCTAATAATTTATTAAATAATAATAAATGGCCACACACACTTTATGTGGGACACATAGAAAAATCTTATCTTATTTAAAATCTTTCATTTTATTTACATTAAATTATCCCAATTATTATCTGTGGCTGTTCTGGATCGTTATTAGTAGCGAAAATTATTTAACGAGGTACGTCTGTCGGTTTGTCTATCCGCGTGCTGGTTCGAAAGGGTTTTCCCAAACCCCAGATATGATAGGGACTCCAAGCCCCTATTTTTTTTTTTTTTTTTTTTTGTATTTTTATATATCATTTTTTATATCACAAATATGCTAATTAAATGTAAACCAAAAATTTAACTTCACTTTTTATTAAGTCTTCTTTTAGTTTATTAACTTTAAATTTCACTTTCATCTCAAACTAGTGTCGGGAAACTATCGATACTACTATCGATAGTCTTAAAATATCGATAGGAAATATTTCAATTTCCATATTACTATTTAAAATATGAACAGCTATGAAAACATCTATAAGCAACAGCTATAATCACAGTTTTTCGCCGCAAGTTTACTGCTAATAATTCGCGCTGAATAACAGTAGTGTGTGGTAGTAGTGGCAAAAATATCTGTGCTTCTTTGTTTTACTAATTAGAGGTCATTTTGTCAAAATTTGTATTTGTTTACATAGGGACTGAAATGTCAAATGTTTTTGGCATGTTGTAAACAAGAAAAAAATGCAATCGCGAGCAAAAGGCAATACAAAAAACGACCATTAGAGGAAAAGTCCTCTAGACCAATTACGTTTTGGGGGGAGAATCAAAACCAGTTTGAAACATTATCTTAAGCTGCAAAAAAATCTTTTATATGAAGAACCTTTTACTTCGGTTCCTTAAGAAAGGTGATTTTCAGCTGACGATGGAATATTAAACAAACGGAGAAACTGCCTTTAACCAAATAAGGAGAACATGCTGTTTGTTTTTACAAACAAAAAATTTTTTTTTCTACTCAAGTTCAAATATTCAGTCGATAGTAAAATCGATAGTATCGATAGTAAAATCTAAGCTATCGATAAATATCGATAGTATCCCATATAGTATATGCCTTTCAAAAGATCTGTCCAATTTTTTTGGAGAACCGTTTAAAAAATATTAATTTTAGACAAGTACGAGCGCTATATTCGGCTATGCCGAATCTTATATACCCTTCACCATGGCACAGAATACCCACAGAGGTGAAAATAGTGACTTGTGCAAGAGGTGCATGTGCTCGTTCGCATAACTTTTGCTAGAATTTCGTGTCTTCTCATATATTTGCCTTAAATCGGCCTAAATATTATAAATATTCGAATCTAAATATTCGAATGCTGACTTTGAAATAAAATTAAACAACTTCGGTTCTTTGTTCCAAAAAAAACCTAAACAAAATTTGAATTCACTTATTAAATCATACCATATTTATGAGCCATATTAAGCCATATAATTTCCAGATCTGGCAGCTTGATTTTTGTTGTTGCTCAGCTTAGTTTTTTTTTTTTTTTGATTAACAAAATGCAATAAAATGATATGTGGTAAACATATTAAGGTTATTTTTAATCATAACATGATTAAAGCCAAACATAGTATGGTTGTGGTCACCGTATGAGAGACTGATGTAAAATATGGCTTTAGGTGACAATAATATGGTTAAACAAGCATAATATGTTAAAAAGGCTGTGTTATAAATAGTTTTGTTAAACTATTTATAACATATGTTGTCTGTGTGAGCCGAAATACATAAATATTGAAATTACCTGACATGATAAAGCGTTATTCTAATTATGTTTGTTGGTTGGAGTATAGTGGTCTTTATTGGTTGTTCAAAACTCTAGTTTCAATATGTGACGTTCTCGGAGAAAAGGGGCCTAGTGTGTCAAAAAACGAGTTGGGACTTAAGAGTGGTACCTAATAATGCGTTATGAAACTTAAAACGCGCTTTTCCTCAAAACTTTATTTTCACACACGAGATCCCTTTTCTCGGAGAAGGTCACATACATATATATTTACAACAACTTTTTACAGTAGAAATTGTACGTTGTAAAATTCTCAAAATATTTTGACTTTAGCGTGTTATTCCGAAAAAATAATACTTAAGTAATATACACAATTTTGTCCTCTTTCTAAACAAAATATGCAAGGGTTGTTTGCCTTAAAGGGCTACCAAATATTATCTTTGCGTGTCGTCGTAAAACCTTTTCATCTCTGTCCTCATATTTCTCCTTACCAAAATTACAAAAACATATGCTTATTTTTGCTCTGCTGTTGCCAATATCCCAAATTTTTAATCTTGTTAATAAAAATTTTCAATTTTATCAAAATAATTTTCGTGGGAATACAAAATTTAATATAAATGATTTTGTTATTCGTGCTTAATTCCCAATTTTTATTATTTGATAAAAACACTGAAATTTATTGTTGATGGGATAAGCTATTGCTATGCGCATTTCACTGGTTGCTTAGGCCAGATCATCAGGAAACTTCATCCATTAAAATTTTGGAAAAACTAAAGATATTAAATCAAATAAAACTGTTAAACGTATAAGAATTACAGAAACAGTTCTATTCAGTGTGACCACATTAGCTTTTTTCAAGCTAAATTTAGCTTTATTTTTTCCTGTTTAGCTTGAAATATTTCATTTAGCTTTCAGCTTTTTTCCAGCTTTTTTCAACGATGTATTTAGCTTTTCCTAGCCTTTTTTAATTTCAATTCCGTGTCTAAGGTTTAAGCATACAAAACTTTTCGTATATAATCACAACAGTTTTTTGTCGCATCAGCGATATATTCTAATTTATCTGTTTTTTCTGCCATTATATGTAAATTTAGTATAAAGGATTTACGTGATAGTCCATTTAGCGATGCAAGCATATTCGCCATCTATTATATTTCCATATACCAAGGGCAAAAGTAATTCGAATTATGGGCGTTAAAGTTACATTAGCAAAACGTCCTACGTTCTTTTTAATTTTCGAAGCCTCAAACTATTTTAAGAACTAAGAATTAAATCGTTTATTTTTTTGTCATCAGCACTCAACATGAAAAAAATTAGTTTTTGGCTAGGTATCAGGGAAAAAATATCTTGTTTGGCCTTCTTATGACTATTGTTGTCGTGGTCGAAATATAGTCGTTTTAAATATTGGTATTATGATTGACGCAAACGACATATTTACTTATGTCTTTTACATTGTCGTGATTTCGAATTTCAAACGGCTACGACTTCGATCACGACAACGACTTCCGTCAACTATTTTGAAAATTTCTGATAGTAAAAATTTTACTAGTTAAGCTATGTTCATTAGGGTAATAACTTTTTAAAATATCAAAATTGGCATAGCACAGTCCGATAGAGCATGAAAAACTATAAGGGAACGTATATTTATTTTTTCGCTAAGGTCAAAAAAGTTCGCAAGCCAACTGCGATAAAGTTTTACAAATTTCTTATTTTATTTCTGGTTAAAAAAAATTAATAATATGTTTATTTAAAACAAAATATAGCTCAAGTATGAAATTTCACTAATATTTAGAGATGGTAAGAAATTTTTCCGCAAACCAAAACGTATCTTTAACTTTTTTTAACGAAAAAAAAAATTAAAAACGAATAAAACAACTATGCGGTATTATGAATATTCAATATTGCATTGGTTTAGAAAAATTGGTGAGTGAACTTTTTGAGAAAAATTACAAAATATTATAATTTTCGTGGTCACTAGGACATGGTTGACCTCATGGTACTATGCCAACACATTGGTTATACCCCTAATGTTTATACCTTTTAAATATTTGTTGTTCCATGTTTTAATAAAAAAATTATTTGCTTTTGCAAAACGTTTGGTGAGATCAAACATCATTATACAGTTTCTTAATTACATTATACAATTATCTTCTTACAAATAAAGTTAAGCAAATCCATAGAAATTGTGAAAAATAAAGCTAAAGCTTGATCAATTTACTGGTCGCGCTTTTTTTTTGGATTTTTTTTCATTTATTTATGTAATTATTCTCAGCTATAATTAAATTAACAATAAACACTATTTAATCAATGAAAAATATCGAAATAATATAAAGTTACTACAAGAAGCTATAAAAAATTTAGCTTTATTTTTTGGCTTTAAATTTTCTTCTTTAGTTTTTTTAGCTCTATTTCAAACATGATTTAGCTTTATATTTTTAAAAAATCTGGTCACACTGGTTCTATTTGTAACAATATCAAAGTTTAAACAAAATCATCAACAATAAACAGTGAGCTTATCTCTCCTTACATTCCCCACTACAATTGATTGGAATTCTTCCAACATTAATTGTAGTTGTAAGTAGGTGAAGAAAAAATGAAAACAAACACAACTCGCTTTATTTAAAAAGAGGGTTGCCAGTTAGTTTTTTAGGCCGTGCACCTGCCGGTTTTCAAAATTTAAAAACATGCGACTTGAAGCATATAGAAAATACGAATAAGTTTTGGATCGAGATTGATAGTTATAAAAAATGCAATTGGTAACAACCCTTTTATTTACCATTCTAGTTTTACTATGTATTTATATATGTTGTATAAGTGTATAAAATCGTACTCAAATGCTTTTTTTAGTGCCATGATTCACAAATTAGTTTAAAAATAAAATTTCTTTGGAGACATTTTAATCCATATTAACAACAGTCCCAAACGTGATAATCGTTATTGTTTAAGCTACGGAATACCAAACGAAACATAACAAAAAAGTCACAATGTCAATGAATGAGGATGACCAAAAAGAACTGAACATTTTATTCATGACGAATTTTTAAATTATTTAAATGCTACTTAAACAACTGCTGTGTCTCTTAATTCAGTTGAGTGCAAAATGATCTCATATTCAATAATAATTTTAAAAATGTTTTTATGTTTTAGCTCTTATTGCACACCCCTTTTTCAAACGTCTTCGCGCGTTCAGTGTTCCAAGAGTTGGCATCACTGTTAAACAAGATAAACCAATATAATTTACGCATCGACTCACTACTGCCAATAAAAAATAGATTCATTATGTGAATTCAAGACGCAAGAAAGCTTGTGCGAATCCCGGCGAATCAACAACAAAGCCGAATACCTATGACGCCAAAGTAGTCCTCTTTATTCGGTGGCAGAGCTGTAAATGAATCTTTTCACACAAAAAAATTAATTGAATAAAATTTGAGTCAATCCAAATGAATTTGGAAAAAATGAATTACAATTTATTTTTAATTCAAATGAATTTGGATAAGTGAATTGCAATTAATTTTACAAATTCATTTGAATTGATTTTGAATTAATTCAAATGAATTAGAAAAAAATAATTAGCAATTCACTCCAAACTTATTTGAATCGAATTGATTGATTTTGTATTGGAATGGAATTGTTAGGTAGCCTCAGAATAGGAATTAAATTATTAGGTATCAGCAAAAATCCTATCAAAATGGGAAAATTTTGTTTATATTCTAAAAGAAACTTACATTTTTATTTTAACCAAATGGTGTGAAAATATTATTAAAATTATTAAATAATAATTTTTTGTTTAAATATTTGTATATTGTGGAAAACCTTTTTTCTTACATTTTTAAATTGAATTTCAAAGATTTTAGCAACTTTGAATCTCAACAACACTTTTTGCTGTCAAAGCTGTGTTCGCTTATTCGAAATTCTTACTACTTTTACTACAGTTGGAGAATTTGTTTACTTTAAGTATTGAAAACTTTCACCTGCAATAAAAATAGTAAATTTTTGTAATTCCCCCAAAATCTGCTCTTGAATTTGATTGATTGAAACTCATTTTTGATTTCATTCATTTGAATTGCAATTCATTTTTCTAATTCATATGAATTAATTCAAAATCATTTCAAATAAATGTGTAAAATGAATTGCAATTCACTTTAACAAATTAATTTGAATTGGAAAACGAATTGAAATTCATTTCTGCCTAATTCGTTTGAATTGATTCAAATTTCGTTCAATCCTGCTTTGCCGTAAAAAGAATTAATTCCAAACGAAGCTAATTCGTAACGAATTAAAATCAAAAAGTATGATTCATTTACAGCTGTGGTCGGTAGGACTAGCAATCATTTATATTTTTATCTGTTGAATTCGGGCCAGACAATCTCTAGTTAACAATTGATTTTTTGGCCAAAAAAACCTCCGGAATATGCGAACAAAGCATTAAATAAAAACTTTAAAAAAAAATAGTCCACCTTTTATTTCATACCGTTTCTTTTTCTACTTACGTTTATTCGATCGCCGCAAAACGCTATCACTGAAAACGCTTAATTATTCGTTTTTGACCGTAAAAACTAAGCAGTTTTTTAGCGCAATATTTATATGTTGCAAAGTGATGGGAAGAGGAAGCAGCTAGTGAGGGCCAATACTTTTAATAAATTTATATGGTACCAAAAATTCGCAATTAATTAAGCACCCAAAACATAAACAAAAGACTAAATTAAGATGTTATGAAAAAGTCTCCAAATCCCTTCCTACGAAATTCTGTCCTACACTCAGGTTGAAATAAGCAATTTAAGCCAAAATCACTTTATCCGGCAACATAACAAATACTAACTATCATATACATATTTTAATATCCCCATATTTTGAAAAAAAATATCCAAATCTCTTGCTACGAAGTTCTCTCCCTTATAACATAAAGATGCTTGTAATTTTAGGGCAAATTCCTTAATATGGCAACATTGCAAATACGTACAGCCATTTAATTATTTGAATTTCCTCCCAATTTCCCAAAATCCCTTCCTACGAAATTCTATTCACAATTGAGGCCGTCAGCTCAAAAGTGGTGTAAGCCACACAACATTTATTTCAAATTTGTGTGGCTTATGGCTACTTTTGTATTTTAAGTAGAGCAAATTAAATAAATTCAACACAAACTTTTGCAACGCTTTCTGTTAGTGAATGTTTTGGCCTCAAATACATGTTGAAATCTACAATTAAAGGGTAAATCTCTTTATATGGCATTATTGCAAATACTTACTGGCAGTTACATACTTCTTTTAATATTCCCACATTTTGAAAAATCTCGAAGTCTCTTTCTACCAAGTTCTTTCGTCTGGCAACAGCGGAAATACTTACTGTCAGTTGCTGATTTTAACATTTATCGCCATTTTTAGATATTTGGAAAAAATCAAATCCGTTCTGTCGACATGGCAAACATTTTCTTTTAGTCGCTTTTTCAAAAATCCCAACCATTTGAAAATATTTAAAATCCCTTAAGGTAGAAGTACTTAACACGCGTTAGTGCGCGCGCGCTCTGTCGACTTCTGTCAAAAAAAGTTAAACTAGTGTATTTTAATAGAACAAGCTACATGCAAAATAATTTGACGCGTTAGCGCCAGAAAGTTGGTTAACTTTGAACTTTTTAACGCGTTGTGTATTTTTGACAAGCAATCAGCTGACAATAAAAAAAAAATTTTAACAAATTTGCGAATCGCGAAAGAAAAATTTATTGAAGAGCTTCAAAAACATACAATATTTATATAAAAAGAATAAATTCAATAAAACAAATAAGACTTGATATACTTTCGAATCTGTTTTCAATGCACCAATAAGTAAACAAGTAAAAAACAGCTGACACGTGTTGTGTAACTTGCAATTTTTCATGCGTTAAAATTTTTAAACGCATGACAAACGTCGTTGAATGAACGCGTGTTATGTACTTCTACCTTTAATCCGAAATTCTGTCCCCAAATACTTCTTAAAATCTACACTTTACGGGAAAATCTATCGACATTGGAAGTGCTTCTTGCTGAATTCCGTCCCCAACTACATGTTGAAATCTAAATTTTAAGTCCAAGTCGCTTCATCTTATAACATTACAAATACTTACTGTCAGTTAGTGCCGGTTCACACACGTCAAGTTTGACTCGTCAAGTCTTAAGCTTTTAGGAGAGAAGGGAAAAAAGAATGCCATTTTTTTCCCCTTTCACCTTAAAACACAAGACTTGTGAACCGGCACTTACTTCTTTTATTATCTCAACATTTTGAAATAAATATCTCCAAGTCCCTGGCAGCAAAACTTAAAAGATAATATTCCCACATCTTGAAATAATCTCCAAATCCGTCGTACAAATATCGCGACACGCCAAAATTGAAATGCCCATACACGTTTTGAAGTATTCAATTTAGATGCAAATCCTTACATTTGGCAACAGTTCCGATACTTACTATCAGTTACTTCTTTTATGGCCATTTTCTCAATGAATCGATAAACTGCCTGTTACTTTATATCAACAAAAATTTATTAGACCGATAAACTGTCCGTTAACGATTTTGGGTTTCTCAATATACCGACAAAAAACATTGTTTTCAGTTGCCAATACCTCTCAAAATACATGTAAAGGCCATGTCAGATAATTAAGGCTATGTCAGATAAAACTTTTGCTTCACGTTGCGTTAGAGATTCGCTTTGACATCCAAGATGAAATATTCATACTTAAACGAAACATGTCACATAATGAACTTTTAACGCAGAACGAAGCGAAAAGTTAGGCAACTCTCATCTTTTTGCGCTCCTTGGCAGTCTGCAAGTAAAATTTTTTTTATTTATTTATTTTTAACATCCAATTCGTGTGTGTTGTCAAAGTGTTTATTGTGACATACACCTTTTGCGTTACGCTTTTCTGTCAAAGTTTGAAACGTCACGCAAAGCGAATAAGTTTTATCTGACATGGCCTTAAAAGTTGGGAGTCAGCTGATTGAATTTATCTGTACGGAAAATAAATATTTGGCAGATATGTGCTGGTTAGCTTTGCGGCAGAATAGAAGCAAATTAGACATTGAGAAAACCAAATATCTTTAATGTGCAGTTTTTCGTTGGGAAAAAAGATAATCGTGTAGTGAGAAAACGGCAATTAGTTTGATGAAAATAAGAAAATTGGTTTTTTTTTATCAGATATTTAACTGAAAAGTTTTATTCACATTTGAAATGTTTTATATTGTTTTTTTTTTTTTCTTTATTTTTAATTTTATTTTTCTTCACATAATAATTATGAATTAAAGTTTTCATTATCTTTTACTCGTATAATACTAATGAAGGTTTTTGTAATTTTAATTTTTCATAAACAAAATAATTTTATGCGATGATGTTATTTTTTTTTTTGTTTTTTAATTTATTTTTGTATGGTTTTTTGTTTTGTCTCTTTAAAAAATATGTATTTATGTATGTTTTACTCGTATATCATAATTGTATAATTAAAAGTACAAGTGTTTATATGGTTGTGTGTGTGTTCTGTGTGTATGTGTTAAATAAAATATTTATTGTTTTACAATATGCTGTAATGCATATTTGTATATGCATTTTTTATTTATGTATTTTTTTTTTAATATTTTATGCATTTTCTTGTTACTTAAAATTAAATGGACCTAAATAATTCTTACAGCTACAATTTGTACAATGTCTATTTACATCAAAGAATAAATGAAAAAAAAAAACTAAATTATAGAAGAAGAGTAATACAAATTCTATAAAATTAAATCTCTAAATAAAAGTAATTAGAAATTTTTTGAAAATGCTTTTGGATGGATTAATGGAGGGTGGATTTTTAATGAAACTGGTGAAAAAAATTAAAAAATTGTAAAATAAATTGGAATATTTGCAGAGTTTTTTTTAAGGCTGTAGTGCATTTTGGGTTTGAAATCTATTAAAGGATTTTGTTTGTGTCTTCAACTGGCATGTCTTCAAAGAATTTGAAATACAATCAGATCTAACTAAACACTCAGGTTAACGGCCTTGTGGCCCAATTCTCTAGAAGTTTCTTTATAAAATTACGGGAATAAAGTGTTTTAAATTATGTCTGTATTGGTATCACTATATAAATACTTATATGAATGCAAAAAACAAAAAAAATACAAAATCTATACATTTTAATCTAAGTTTAAAACCTATTGGTGTATACACATTTATGTTTGTGTGTAGGGGTATGCGTAATAATATTTATATATTCTATATGCTTTTAATAAACTGAACTTAACCTACCAACGTTGGGGATAAATAGCAGTCATTATGTTTGAAAAAAAAACATCATTAATTTTCCTTTTAATTCATAATTTTATACTAAAACTATCATCGTTTAAATGATGAAAATTTAAAAGTCCTTTGTTTTTAGCACCGGTAATGTTAATCAATCCTCATGTTGCAGCTCTGCGGGTTGATGTTCTAATTTGATTTTCATTAGATTGGTTTCTCTTTGCGAGGGAAAATGGGGTGCAGTTGCAGACTCTGGACCAGCCATTAGATCATTCATATCTTGACCTTGGAAAAAATCTTCAAAACGCGGACTTTTATTGGTGGATTTTTGCAATAAGCCATTTGCTATGGCCTCAAAATCTATGCCGGGTGGTAAACTGTCTAGAAATCGTTTATTGTAGGCGTAATTGGGGTGATCTTTTATTTTCATTTGGGAATAAGGGGAAGCAGAGCCAGCGGACTTTTGCGAGTCTCCTGCAGCCGAGCCTCGTGATTGGTTGCTGTACTGTCTTTCTCTGTCTCTCTCGCGTTCTCTTTCCCTATCACGATTACGTTCTCGCTCGCGTTCACGCTCTCGTTCTCTTTCCCGTTCTCGGTCTCGTTCACGCTCTCGTTCGCGCGAAAATGCTGCTGAATTCGAATGCATTTGACTGTTACGTGAACCACTAGTGGGAATAACATTTAGTCCCGGTAAACCCATTAGGCCCAATGCACTTAGATCTGGCAAGTTTTCCGAACCACGTCGTTCTGCATGTTGTTTTGATGCCACACCGGATATTTGTTCATCTAATTCCGAACGCTGGACATACGAAGGCGACTTGTACATATTCATTGATTGTGATATTGGTGACTGCTGTTGTTGTGACATAATTTGACGTCGTAAATTTTCAGTCATTGTCGAGAGAGGACTGGTAGACTCTTGTCCTAGGCCAGAACTCTGAGCTGCCAGCTTAGCTGCATTGTGGAATCCATTTGAAACCCCCGATCCACTAGGCGAAGTGCCAAAAATGGCCTAGAATAAAAGGAAAAAGAAAACAAACTGTTTATTTCTCTACACTATTTGTGGGAAAAATATTTTCGCTAAACTTTTCAAAAATTATTCGCTAAGTAAAGATAAGCACATTGCATTTTTAAAACTTTTTAACTCGGAATTTCTTGCCCATAACATAAAAAAACAACGTTAAAATTATTTAAAAATTCTACAACTCTACAACTTTAATTTGGTCATATTTGTTTTATCTATAAGACTGCACTTTTATTATGACTTTTTTTGGAAAAGTATGCAGAAAGGCCTTCATAAATGAGTTTAAAAATCAAGGACACATCACAAACCAAGAGAA
The DNA here is from genome assembly GCA_949318255.1 of Pollenia labialis. NCBI lineage: Eukaryota > Metazoa > Arthropoda > Insecta > Diptera > Polleniidae > Pollenia > Pollenia labialis. Next base: position 157,477,853 of record OX439140.1, read on the forward strand.
CAAAAATTTTGTTTACAACTAACTGACAAATGCTGTGCGTAACTGTTCGTAGCACAAATTAAATAGTGTTGTGAATGTACAAGTATTCAAAGAAATACAACCCAGACGGTACATGTTTCTTTCAAACATTTTAAATTCAGCAAAAAAATGTTTGCCTATACTCCTAGTATTTGAAAATTACTTGTGTGTCAAACATACATTTTAAATAGAATTTTTGTGTGTATATTTTTTTTTATTTCCACTCTTTGCGTGCAAGGTACATTTACACAAGGTAGACTCATTTGGAAGAGCATTGCAAAAATACCCGACCAAAATTTCTCCTTACAAAACAAAAACAATTTGACGCATATATGCACATAGTTTGGCTCAACCATACGAAATTTGACAAATCGGGTTTATGCCTGTTCCTAATTTTCATTCTCTTGTTAATTTTTGACAGTATATTTGACGGCCGCACTTTTACTACAGCTAAGCAGTTGGTTTTTGCTTTTAATCCTTCAAATACTTCCGTCAATTAGACGTATACACTTCTCTCTAGTATTTGCTTGTGACAGCTACACTACAGTAAAGACTATTCCCCCAAGTAAAAAAGTCATAATACAAATACTGCCTTCTAAAGACAGAACATATTAAACGGGTTTGACAAACTATCGGTTTTGTTAGGAAAAGTGTGGCGGTTAGTCCGAACTCAATTCAGAGCGCTTTGGCCGTATTATAACCGACTTTTATTGGCCTGCAATTGAAGATTGTGAACTAACGAAATGTGGTTGGAAGTTTCCAGATCGCATAATTTCAATCAAATCAATTTTTTTGTAAGGCTACGTCAAAGACCGTGTCTTCGCGGATAATCTTCTAGCGTTGGTTCATTTGAAAACCAACATTCGCCGAGAAACCGCCTGAAATGTGCAAATTTAAGTGGTCGAAAACCAAGATATTAGAGAGATATTAACGAAAATTTTAAAAACACTTAAAATTTTATTTCTTTTTGTTTAATTGTTCAAGTTATTTTTCACTAAAAACATATTTTTTAACTTACCGCATGTGGCTGTCCATTGGCAAACGGTAGGCCGCCCATTTCATCCTTGATTTCACGATAATCCCTAAACACCACCGCCTTAATAACCGAACGTATTAAATCTTCCGGCCACATGCCCAACAATATTCTTTGTGGCCGTCCCCTCGCCTTGGGACGCGGATCAGAGCCACCATCCAGCGAAGGACCCAACATGTTATGCACACGATTTGCATACAAAACAAATGTGGGATATGGAATATCAAATTTTCTAGCTGCCTGTGACAACGATAAGCCCTCCTTCAAAACACTAAAAATGGCTTCTGCCATGGCCTCTGGTCGCCACGATTTTAATGGGCCGCGCTCACGAAATCTCAATTGTTGCACAAGATTTTGCTGATTAGTATTCCAACATTTCTGCCACATTGACTGCAATTGATATTGATAGCTGTCTGTGGGAGAAAAACAGAACAAGAGAAAAGGAAACGGAAATTGACAAGAAACGTTTAGAAAAATGGCTAAAGGATAACAACGTCAATCACAGAATAAAATTAAAAGGCAAAAGAAACTTTAAGGACAAATGTAAATGAACACTATTAAAACTTACCAGTTACCGATGAGGTGGAAGCACCACCCATCCAAGGATGTCCGCTTTCAATCATTTTTGCCTGCAAAAAAAAATCAGAAAAAATAAATAAACATTAAATAAACGTCTTTATTTAAATAAGCGTTTGTGGGTATTAAGAAGGTCTAAATATAAAATTTGTTTTACAGCCCTTTTCAAAAAAAAAAGGCCAAATGTAAATGGGTTTTAACATTTAAAACAAGAAGTTGTCATCAGAAATTATTATTACGGGGAGGGGGTGGGTGCTAAATTAAAATTTATTGCTTAATTATTTAATAGGGAGGTGCATGGTTTTCTTAATGCAAAGTAAGTATGTATGTTTGAATTGTAAGTTGCAGCTGCATGACATTTTAAATTGTTGTCAGCTAAAAATTCATCAAAAAAGTATTTTACAAATTCGTTTTAGCACCATCTCTGCCACCATCAACTATCGCCATCTTTAGTTGTAATATTTTGTATTTTTTTTGTTTTTGCATTTGTTGCTGTTGCTTTAAGCAATTGTTGTTGCTGCTGTTGCTAGCTAATTTTAAGCTACAACACATCAACATACAGCCTGCCAGCCAGCCAGCCAACCCATGTTCAAACTGCAGCCATCAAGCCAAGCCCCCTTCTACAGCAATAAATTTACTCTCATCGTAAACTATTTGTGCATGGTGTTGGCGTTGATGGCTGGCTGGCTGGCTGGCTGGATGAATGGTTGGTGTAGTGATGATGACGTTGAAAATAAACGTTGATGATAATAAAAATAATAATAATGATGATGGTGATGTTGATGTTATTGTTATTGTTGTTGTTGCTTTTATTATTAGTGGAACTGAAAGTTGAAGTGCAAGTGGTGGCAGCAGCAACAACAGTAGCAAACGAAATGTTGTAATCGAGTGAGCGAGTGAGTAAATGAATGAATGTTGCCGTGGTATCGTTTGTTGTAGTAGCCTTGTCTAGTTTTAGTTTGTTGCAATTTTATTGCTATTGCCATTATTATTGTTCTTGTTGGCGTTTTTATTTGTTGTTTTTGTTACCATTGCCATATTTTTTAGTAGCTGCACAAACACGAAACTATAAAAACACTTCCGTCTTTTTTCATACATACATACAAACATACATACATATATTCATTTTAACTTACATATTTTAGTTTTTTCTATAAATTTTTTTTGTATTTCGTTTCTTCGTCAATTATTCATATACTTTATGGCCTTTACCTTAGCATGCATGTGCATGTCCATGTTGTATGTGATCATTGTGCAAGAAACATACCTAAATGCACAGTGGTTCAATGAAAAAAAAAAAAAATAATATGCAGTTGTAAAAGTGACCATTAACCCTAGAACTCAAGGAAGATTTTTGGGATATTTTCTTTTTATAATTTATTTGTTGTATTACAACTGTGATCGATAATTCGACCTAAAAAAGGGGGTTAAATAGTTTGAAACCGGGCCTACTTTTGGAAATTTATAAAAAAAATTCACTTAACCACGAGTTTTTATTTATGGGTCGACTTCGGAAGGCAATGCAAATGAACATAAGTCACATTTGAATATTGCACTTTTAATGGGTTAAACTAAATTTAACATAATTGTTCGAATTATATAAATAGTTGTGGTGACCATAACGAGAACCAAAAATACATTTTTTCTTAAAGAAAACAAGAAAAATATAAGAATTTTAAGTGTTTTTAGTAGCGGACAGCTTTTACTCCAAAGCCTTAGAGTTCAAAATCTTTAAGAAGTTTTAGGGGTAAATATAAATATGGCACTCGTATGTCGAAAGGAAATTGAAATTTATGCTCCTCCTGTACATTGAATCATCGTAAAAGTTTCTCTCTACAGGTCAGAAATTTCATTCATTTTAAATAAATTTTATAATGTTTTTATCTCATCAGTTTTATGCTACAATACTTTACTAACTTGTTCCTTATTAGCTTAAAGGTTTTATTTTAACTAACCCAATTTATAATTCGACCAGAGAAAAAAGCTGGCAATTTTTTCGCCTTAAACTAAAAAGCACAAAAATTTTTAGAAAATACAACACAGAGCAACAATCATACATACATACATTTATAACTTTTATAAATTTATTTTAGTTGTAATAAATATTTTGTAGGTTTATGTTGCTATTTAACGAGAGCTCGTATGAGTGTCAGAGTTTATGTTTTACTTTGTAGATTCGAGCATGGCAAAAAAAGTAAACACGAATATTGTCAGTCATACATAGTAAGTATCACAGTTTTTCAACATTTATGGTTGTTGGTAGTTTAAGTTCAAGTTGGTAATCTATAGTTTTAGTTGAAGCAAATGCATATAAAGGTAATGCACTCAGGCTTAAGCAGCTCACCCACACTCTCTAAGCTATTGAATCGACCAACCATCATTTTACATGGTCAAGAAGTCCAAGCAAAAGGTATATTTCATTCTGACACGAAGCAAACGTCAGTGTAATTTTACTTCTTTTTTACGTTACTCCACCCATTTGTCTCTAGCACATACCGTTAAGTTGCATTAGGGGGACCACGAAAACTGGTGTTACTTAGAAAAAAAAAGATTAAATAAAATTGCAAATTCAATATAAAATTTTACATGTAGAATGTCTCTCTGTTATATATTTCCCCCACAAAGTAGGAGATGTTAAAAACATTTAAAAAACTAATTTGACATCTTCACCTGAGCTAATCGACGTTATCAAAGCTGTGTATGGTAACTTAACAAGCCGAGAACTGTACGAATGCATGTTAAGTACCCAGATTGGTGATGTGTCCTTTCTCCGCTGTTATTCATTACAATATTTATCGTTTATTTGCACACCAGTTATAAACCTTTTGCGCTTTTATGCATCCAAACTTGTGCAATTACAGTTTGCTATTTAAAATAGCTAAAATTGTTTCATGTATAGGCATTTGCTTATACGCCTATCATGTATTTATGCATCACAATACAATACAATATCAATAAATTGCATTAAAAAAATCCTCAAAAAAGCATCGCTAACAAAACTTGAGCAAAATACAATAAAAAAGGCACAAAAATTATTTCATCAAAACTAAATTTTCTCAATACCAATCAAACTTTAAAGTTATTAATGCAGTTTTGATGCAAGTAAATAGCTTTTTTCATGATGCTGATAAAATTAAACGAATTTTTTTTTTGAGCGAAGTATGTGCATTTAAGCGAGTTTGTATGAATGCATTTCTCGTGTAATGACACAAAGAACCAGCAAATTATAAAATTCTTATAAGCGTAAATGAAAAATTTATAAGAGGGAAAGGATCGGAGAAATCACTAATGCCATCTAGAATTTTAAGTTAGATTAAAAAAGCGTTATATTCAGAAATAAGGACATATTCCAGCCATTAACGATGATATACGATACGATGAAATAAGACTTTAAATGACGATGCTAAAAAAATAAAGCTAAAAGTGCTGTATTTTAGGGCGTGGCTAAGACAAATTTTCTTAAGTTCTTCAAACTTAAAAAAAAATATATCTTTAACTCAAAGGCGTGACTGATGACAATTTTTTTTTGTTTGTGTTGACTTCTACCTGCTGTGATGTAATATGTATGTGAAAAAGACAAAAAGGGGCTTAATTTGGAGGCGTGTCATAAAAGTGATCATATTAAAAGCTAGACATACTACTAAGTTTTAGAAGTACTTTCTTGGCACATGAAAAAAACGGGACATTTGGGGGAAGGATTCGAAATGGCATAAGTGGTGCACAGAATTTAAGGTCGGATTAAAAAGTCGCAAAGGCAAAAATGAAGCAACTGTCAAGGCCCAAATACACTGATCAAAACACTCAAAAAGCATTGTGGTAGTTTTAGTGAAAATGTGTTTGTATGTGTTACACCGACGATGCTGGATGGAAAATCAAAAAATTTAGATATGACGGCGAATATTACGTCCAGCACACGTACACGATTGAATTCACCTGCTAAACAAGTACTTAGCAAGTGTATTTGGCTCTTCAAGCTATGAACAACAATATGATGAGATCGGACTTTAAATGGCAGCGTTGCATTTAAAAAACCAAAAAGGCTGTTATTGGGGGCGTGTTAAAAAAACATTTTTTCCTGATTTAGAAACTTCATTGACATATCTTTTATCTAGGGGATGAGTGACACAACTTTTTTTCCGACCCACCTTAAGATACACTTAGCTTCGCTCTACCCTGCTTTAAAAATGTGAATCATTAAACTCAAGTGCTGTTGTTTATGGGAATATGGGAAAGAACAGGTGACAAACCAATCCGCATAGAAATTGCACCAAGGAAATGGTGCTGGGTAAGCCATATTATGAGAAGACGTTATCATGACATCTTTCTTAAAGATGGTAATTAACTGAGACCTTCAATGCAGCAGAAGAAAAGCTATACAAGCTAACACCTGGAGAACGCTACTAGAATCCGAATCAAGTAAAATAGAAAAACCTGGGGCCAAATTACGGCATTCGATATCGATCGAAATTAGAATACAATTTAAATGGGAATTTCAATCGAATCGTAATTTGGCTCATGATCCCATAATGGCTCAGGATAGATTCGGATGAAGAGATTTTGTAACGGTGCTTTACAACTTAAAACCATATTAAATATTAAGAGATTTCTTTAAAAAAAACAATATTAATTTTATTATTCTCAGAGCTTTTATCAATTTTATTTTATTATTATTTTCAGAGCTTTTATCAATTTTATTTTTTTATTTTAAACAATACTTATATTCATTGCTGTATCGGTAGCATGTCGTTCATCTGCGTTTCATACAACTTAAATCACTTGAATTATATCAAATGGCGCTCTCTAAAATGATTATTTAATATTTTAATGTTCAGGCTTATATGATTCATATAAAATCTGGATTTTAACTTAGGAGAAATCCGCTACGTAACAAACACCAAACTTCTATTCATAAAAAATATCTTGTTTGCATAAAAAAGAGTGACCCCCTAATATACATCCATATATTCGGCAACATTCATGTTTTTATTATTACATATTTTTTTTAATATATACTTTTTTAAACTTAACAGGTTGTAAGTGTCCTTAGAGACTGTATTAAAAAGAAAGTAAATAAATAAAACCAAAAAAAAAATATTAAATTAGTTTTTTTAGCTTGTAAATTTGGCAGCTGATCTAGGCCCCAGACATGAATTAGTAAAATGCAATAAACATAATAAATAAAATGAAAAAAAAAATATTAACAGAAATTTGTTTTATTTAACCTTTTTTCTATTTCTTTTTCTAAAAAAAAACAAAAAATTTGGTTTAGATGACCAGAATTTTACTTTAACACTGTATCTTAAAACTTTGCTCATCGCACAGTGGAACCCGGAGCAAAATATGTAAGAAATATTAAATTAATATTAAACTTAGTTCACATAAACTCTGATATAAAAAAACCTGTCATTTAGCGTGTTTTTTTTGATATTTTAAAATTGTCGAGCCTTTAAGAAAAAGTAACCGATTACTTTTTGTTAACTTCTTGCGATAACTAATAAAGTAATTTGTGTATTTTAATCATAATTAAATGCAGTGTTTATCTAGAAATTTAAGAAAAAGTAACCGACTACTTTTTTAAAGTTGTTGCGACAACTAATAATAATTGGCGAATTTAAGTAATATCCAAATGTTGTTTTGCAAATTAAGAAAAAGTAACCGATTACTTTTTTTTAAAGTTGTTTTATTAACTAATAAAAATTATTTTTGTAAATTTTAGTCATTAGTAAAGGCGTTTTGAATCTAGCCATTTAAGAAAAAGTAACCGATTATGTTTTGTTGACTTCTTGCGATAACTAATAAAGTAATTTGTGTATTTTAATCATAATTAAATGAAGTCTTACCTTAGAAATTTAAGAAAAAGTAACCGATTACTTTTTTTTAAGTTGTTTTGTTAACTAAAGTTAAGTTAAAGGTAACCAGTTTCGTTTAAAAGTATCTATAACCAAAATCTTAGAAAACCCAGACTTCTGTACACAAAAAATTTTCTTTAATTTAACAATATCAAAAGTAACCGGTTTCAATTTAAGCTTAATTAAACCAAACCAAAATCTGTTTTTTAACAAACAATGTTTAAAAAGTAAATAAGGGTACCCCGGGAGGGTAGTTGGTAGTGTGCTCGTCTAACATTGCGAGGGTTGTGAGCTGGATTCTCGCCAGAGATTTTTGTCTGTTTCACTACAATCGACTAAAGGTCTAAGTTACTATTGCTCGGTTAACTTAAGTTAGATTATAATTTGTAACTCTTTATAAATAAAAAAGAAGTACATAATATTTTTAATAAAAAGTAATCGATTAAAGTTTAAGTAACCATTTACAAAATTTTCGATAAATAGCTTTTCTGCCGCTTAAAACGTGTCTTAGCCATAAAATCATTTAAATAAAAACTAAGAAAGGATACAACTTTCATTCTCTTTTTAGTGAACGGGTATTTTCGTTTTTAAGTAACCGTGTTGAAAAAGTTTATCAAATAACTGATTAACCTTTCAAGATACCTTTGTAATATTTTTTTTAAATTTTTTCAACAATATTTAACTAGCTAATTAAGGAAAAGCAACATAACTTTTAAAGAAATAATCTTTTAATGAAAAGTAACCGTAAAATATATGAAAAGTAACCGCTGAAATTAAAAAAAAAAACACTAAAATAACTGCTGCGATTTGCTGTAGACTTGTTCGAAAATCTATTTTTAAGCAAAACACCAAGCAGATTTAAAGGTTCTCTACTTACTAATGGTTAGCTGTAACCGGTTACATTTTTAAGTTATAGCAATAAAACAGATTCAGCTTTGCAAATATGTTATTAAAAAGTGTATTACGCTAAATTTGTTGTAATGTTTACGAAGAAAATCAACCATCAAATAGGGTCGGTTAAGCCCGATCATATGACACCCAATAACACAGAATTTATAGTCAAGTTTTCGAGAGTATACCATATTCGGGAATAATGGGCAATATTGGATACATCATGACATAATTAATTTATGAGCTTCAGATTCATGTAAAAGTTCTTTGTGCCGAATATAAATTAGATACTTATCTGCATCTATAAGAGTTTTTTGTCTTTAAGTGATTTCATAAGGGGGGTTTGGGACCTATGGCTAATTTTGGACCTACTAGCACAATATTTTGTTATGTCATTATTGCTATCCTAAAACTTTTTGTCGCCAATTTTTATCTCAGAACCAACATTTATAAAAAAAAGCAATAAGAAAACTTTGGACAAAATTTATTATTAATACCAACATAATATCATGGTTTAGGCTCGATTCCGGAATGATGCAGGTATGGATGCTATCTAAAACTATGGATCAATTCTCACCATATTCAATGCGCTTGTCAGAATAAAAATCTTTAACAAATTTCATCTTGTGGTTATCAATGATTGCGACCAGTACTTTGCGCACAAGGTTTTCGTGGAGTGCCAGCTGGACGGACGGACGGACATCGTTCTGTCGATTAAAAAAGTGATTCTAACTCGAACGGGTTGCTTAAAGATGGGTCTAAGACCAATTGGGGCTGGAAAACACGTGATTATACTGCATGATCTACAAACGAAATTCTTAGGGCTGCCTGATATCTCTTTTTTGGTGATTTGCACTGCTCCAAACGATTTAACCGTTCTGGAGTTTTTGGGGGGTTACTTAAAGCCACAAGTTTTTGTCAACAATCCTTAGACTATTGAATTCCTCAAAGCAAACATCCTTCAGGAATGCGAGAACCTATCGCCGGAAGTTCTGGCAAAAGTGTTACAAACATCAATACAAATGCATAATACCCTCTCCACTATTGTGGTGTGGTTTCTATTAAGCGGCTACTTTTAAAAGTAACCATATCTTAATTTTAGTTATTGAGCTTTTTTTAAATTGGAATTTGTAATTTCATTTTGTTAAGTATGTTTTTGTTAACAAAAAATAACCGGTTATTTTTTTCAACTTAAGTAACTTTATAACTCTTTAACACTTAAGAATTAATTTTCCTTTAGTATCCTTGTTATAAGCAGGGTTTCTTGCAAAGAAAAACAATTACTTTTTAAAGTAGCCATATCTAATATGCAGTTTAAAATTTAAAGTTAAATTTTCAGAAACTGAATTGCCATTAAATTTGCTAACCTTAAACCTTTTTCTAAGAAATAAACTTTGATTTAAATTAAAAACTTTTATTTTTACAATTATATTCCTTCATTCGAATGCATTTAAGAAATATTAAATACGTTTACATGCAGGAGCCAAAGTAAAAAGGGAAAAGAAATGTTTGAAAATATTTCCAAACTCTGACATAAAGATTTAGTTTCTTCAATGTAAGTGGGTTTGTCTGTGTATTAATATTGATATACAGTTAAATTTATTTACACTTACATTGTTAACTAAGGTAACGTCAAAAGTATAAACATGGCGGAAATATTGAAATCGAAAATGAATTATAAATAAAGTGTTATATTTTATTTTATTATGCATACAACTACATTTAAAGATATAAATATCTGGAAAAATGTATGTACACATGCATATAAAAAGGCATTTTTGTATGTGTATATGTATATTTGCATATCTAAGACATTAAATATGCATTTGTTTCCTTTTCTCTAGAAAAGAGTCAGCTTTCGAAACGCCCGAAAAATTATTTAAATTGAATAGAATAATTTACAAATATTGCTGAAAATTTAAAAGAAAAAAAAATATTTTGCAGCAAATTTATTTAATTTTTTAATTTTATTGTTTTGCTTACTTTTATTTATTTATTAATGGCCGTTCTAGACATCAATTTGTTGAACTGATGAACTTTACATTGATAATCTTGGTTTTTTTTCAATAGACCGATAAAACATTATTTTTTATTTTCTCAACATTGATGTCAAGGAACAGCTGATTAAATTTATCTGTTATACCAAAAAAATAATTGGCAGATGGGGGCGGTTTAGCTTTGCGACAAAATGAAAGCAAATGAGACATTTAGAAAACTAAATAAAAAAATAATCGCCCATTCAGATCACTTAATTATGCGAGCAATAGTTTTTAAAAACTTCAGTCCGTTTTAGTGAAACAGATCCAAAAGATATCTGGCGGGATTTAAACCCGCAAACCTCGCATTAATAGTCCAGCTCAATTTCCACTAGACGGCCGGGCACCCTTATTTCTTTAATACTATTCTTATTTACAAACTTCTTTTACTTGGTGGCCACACTATCAAGTTTTGCCTTTCAATTCCATTCAATTTGCAAAACACTCTCATGTTTTACTAACACCTTTCCATTTGTTTGGCAATTTTACTTTAAATTGAACAGCTGATTACATGTTTGTCTTTATAAATTGTTTTCTAAATGACATCTTGAAAGTAAATTGCTTACAAATTGAGTGCAGCCAATGTCACAGCTTTCAATTTATGTAAATTTTGACAAGCACCATGCAGATAACGAGACTAGTCCATACATGCATGTAAAGAGTAGTCCGTAAAGGAGTAGGAGTACTCCAAATATACGGTTAAAAAGTGGTATATTTTACATAACGATGTCCTAAGAGTGGACCATATAACCCAGTTTTGCATTACAACGGAGTAGTCTTAAAACTACTCCATGTTCATACATACTCTAGTGGACTAGTTTTGAAACTACTCCATGGTATACTCCAGAGGATTAGTTTTAACTTCGTTTAAAAACGAAGACATGTCGTATCACTACAAACTGTTTTTAACAATGACATGGTCCATGCTTGCATTACATTGGACCAGTCCAGCGAGTAGTCCATTTTATCAAAATGGAGATCACGTAATCCAATAATATCTGCAGGGCAGTATATGAAAAAGACTATCAAGAACAACTTGATCGTGTGGCCGCAGGGTTTAATAAATTTTCCATTTTTGACAGACATAAAGTTTTCGAGTGTATTTTATTAAAAATAAGAAAAATATAAGTTTGTTGTAAAGTAAAATTAAAACTGCATTAGACGCCGAGTAAAGCGAGTTTGAAAACGAAAAAAATTAATAAAAATAAAACAATTTTCAATATTGGTGTGAGCAAAAAGACTTGTAGTTGAAAAGGGCAAAAAGTTCTATTCATATTTTTTTTATTATAACAAACTAAAATTGTTCGTTCATACTCATACACATTCATGAGAGAATATTTGTACAAGTAGAAAAGTAATAGAAAGTCGAAGGAAATTGCAAAAGTAAAATTGTCTACAAAACATACACACACAAACACACACCTCTACAAATAGGCACACATACAAACCGATCTACTATGCATGTTTGTAGAGAAAACAAAATAAAGCAACAACAACAAATACAACCAAATAATCAATAAATTTTATAGAAAATTGTAGTTGCAGAGAAGAAAGAACAGCAACAAACAACAACAACAAAACTTAATTAAATAAATTATTTTATGAATGGGGTGTGTAAACGTCCACCAAACATTCTCTTAGTCTTTGCCAGGGCACAACGTCCCACCCAATCATCCATTCACCCATCCATACAACCATTCGTTTATTCCATCACTAACTAACCAACCCGCCACCCACTGACTTCGTTCCACCATCTCCGTACATACATGCATACGTTTTTGCATGCATTCACATGTTTTGCCTTCCAATACTGAATTGAATTGTAAAGCAGCGGCATTGGAAAACAAAACGGCACGATGAGTAATGGTAGATTACAATTAAAATATATTTTATATAAACTTATAACCGTAAACATACAAACAAATATATCGTTTAGATATGTGAAAACTCATCCGAGCAAGTATCTGTAAAAGTTTGTGTATAAGTTTATTAATATTCTTATACACTGGCACATATATTTGACGTTAATTTAAAACAGATAACAAAAGGAAATGATTCTTTAATTGTCACTTAACTTCAGAGTTCAGTAAAATTCATAAAAGTTTTTTTCAAAGTCACGAATGAATTGGTAATTTTGTGCACGTTCACTCTTGAACGAGAAGAATTAAAAAACATTTACATTTCCTCACTCATGAGGAAATAGCAAACTAAAAATGTCAGCAATACTTCTCGCTAGTATTGTTGTTCGACACTTTGCACGACCACAGCACGAATAGCCTGTGTGTGTATTTTATATGTATTTGTTTTGTTTAATTTTTTTCCTGTGTAGAATTTTAATATGAATAAATCAAATTTTTCATGTATGAAAAATTCACATATTAATTTGTTTTTTGTTCACTTTTCATTAGTGAGAAAATTCAATTTTGTTATTTCTCACCCTCATGAGGATGAATTAGCAGCAAAATTGTTAAACGTTCGCCCTCGATTATGACTAAATAATAAGCAAACGTTTCGGTACTCTGCTTAACATCAATAACCCAATAAAAAATTGTACTTCGAGCGAAGCTGGTTTGTAAGGGAGCAATGTAAGATACAAATTCTTATTGGGAGTGAAGAAAATATCTGTCAGCAGTTGCACCCCGTTGGGGGATTGCAGGGGTTATCTTAAGGACATTTTACCTCTTGGTGTTACATCTTCCGGGGAAAGCAGCTGCAATCAGAAATCAAAAAAACTTTCGATCCTAGGAAATTTCCATGAACTCTTGCGATTAGCTGACCAGAGATTCTATCTGGTACCACGGGAGTCAATAGCCCCAGTGGAACGTCGCTAAACTACAAATTAGCTTAGGAATCCGTTAGCATGCTTCTTGCGGGAATTGCTTTCTTGCTTTCTGGAAGATCGTCTTTGCAAAAAGTTCGCTTTTCCATTTAAAAGATACTTTTAGGGGGAACACAAAGTGGTTGTGATGCCCTGAAAATCTCACTAAAGGGCTAATTTTTGGCTTGAGAGAGGAGTATCCCTAGTTGTTGTAAGCAAGGGACTATTGAATAATGTTGCAGATCTATGCACTAAATTTGCTACCTGGATATGCTGGTTCCTTTACACACTCGGGCGCTGTTGGTAAACACAATGTTTGTTACCCAGTGGCTGAGAACCACCGTGAAGTAAGTTCTGGGACAGGTATTCAGATTAATCATTTCGAAAGCTATCAGCAGTTGGTTTAGGCAGATTCATATAATGCTTGTTTACTTAGGTTCCGAGTGAATTAACAAGCAAAGAAAATACAACTATTTGGGAATGATGATCTCCAAGAAAACAACATAGAAAAATTTTTCGCCAACTTTTTTGTTTTTCACTTAAACCATTAATCAATTAAATTAAACGTTTACTTACATTCACCACATTACTGCCGAAAATCTTATTAGTATGAAAAAATATTTAATTGGTGCTATGTACTATTTTGTTTACGGGTGTAAATTTAATTATTTTTTAATTGAAATCAATGTTAACGCCATCAAAAATTTGAAAAATACTAAATGCCTGTTTTTAAAACATGAGCGCATTTTAAGCAAAAACTAATTTTATAATTTGTCCCATAAGTATTTTTTATGTTTGATTTAATTCTTTTAAGTCCTTGTAAGTGACAGACATTGAAATGTATGTCTGCATTTTGTTTGTTACATTGGAAGCACTTGTCGTGCGCGCTTTAAATTTTGTTTGTAAGTACGTAGAATGTAAGGTATGAAGTAAGTTTGTATGTTTGCATGTATGTATGTATATTCTTAAATACACAAGCATGTTGAAAAATGTGGCTAAAGACTGCTTGAAGTACGCCTGAAAATTCAATTATAAGTTTTTATTCCTGCTTTTAGTTTAAAAATAAAGAGTGAAGAAAAGACGCTCTTATATCAAATAAAATTAAATTAAATTAATTAAACCATAAAATAAATGAATGTTCAAAACAATTGTAAGTTTAAACAGCAATATAATGAAATTATTTTGGAAGCATCTTAATACAAAGAAATATGAAAGAAGGAGAAACAAATACACAGCGCTGGATAGCAATAAAATGTTATTTGAATCCCTTTTAAGTAAAACGTATTCGGTTTCATTTTAATGACAGTTAATGAGAGTTATTGTCAGACTTTTATTGTATTTAGTTATTTATTGTTATAATTAACCCCTACAAATTTGTGCGCACCTAGTTTTTATGTGAACTTTTTAGCCCTAATAAAAAATAATTTTTGAAATATGATAAATGGTTTTTAATGCACTTTTCATTTAAAATTATAAGAGAATAAAAAAACTTTTTATAAAGTAAAATAAAGAATCATGCTAGTTCTTATGTAAGTTAATTATTAAGTTATATTTGTTTTTTTATAAATATTAAATTGTATATAAATTAGATTTTATTAGTTCAGATATGAAATTTCGATCACCCCATTTAATATGTACCCAAACATCAAAAGGTTAAGTTTAACTGTTAAGTTTTCAAGTTTTCTTCAATTTTGTTTCACCATTTTTATGACTAATAAAAAAAATTATACATCAAAAGAAAGGTAAGTTATTGGATTTGCAAAGAATTCATCGCTGTTTGATAACTGAGAACTTAAAATGTAATACTTGCAAACGCGATACAAAGAGCTAATATTTGGATAATAGAAAGTTCTAAAAACATTGGAACCTTCCACAAGTGGAAAGATCTCTTGCAATAGATGAACTTTAATCTCGCGATTTTATCCCTAAAAGCAAATTCCCTTGAGAAACCCATTCCATTTCAGTAGTCACATTCTTTTTCATCCTAGGTCCTTGACTCTTCATTAACTCCAAATCCAAGTCTCATCCATCATCCACTACACTGCACTAAAAAACCTCATCGGTAACTCAACTGTTCATCCGCTTTCAAAATCCAAGTGTTCTTCGCTGGCTATTTCACCAGTACTTTCTACTCTTCACTTTACTAACAAACCGTTAGACTTTTACTACAACCGTCATCACCACTTCCTCCGTACCACTAATAGCCATCCTAGGCTCTTGACTATTCGTCCTAACCGACTCCATGCCGAACGCCTTATCACCGACTTCCCATCTTTTCGCTTAATTTCCAAAAATCAAGTCTTCCGCCGCTTTACGGCTCTCTCAGCACTGCATTACCTCATTAACTACCAAGCCCTCACCACGACAACACTCCACTGGACTTCACTTCATTCTCTCTTATCATCAGTTCCTCAACTTTTCGCACCCTCATCCTTTCATTTTCCCACTTACTACTAATCCTTCACCACCATCATCACCCACACGACTACCACAAAAAACGTATTCAAATAAAGTACGCCCTTGGAGGCATTAACCAATAGTCAGACTAGTGGCAAAGCAAGCACCAGTGGCTACCGACATTCGTAGTACGGGAAAGGATGTATGGTCAGCGGCGATCTCAAGAGTTCGTATGATGTAAAAAAATTTGTTAATTTAATAAAAAAAAATATTTATGACCAGCACTCAGGGGAATCCCCTTCTAATGGACTGCATTGTGATTTGTTGGAATTAGATAAATTAGTTATGGAAATATAAAATTCCTGCCGAATCCAGCACTTAAAATATTATGTGGGTAAAATCAACTTAAAATGAAATATAAAACGAATGAAAATTCATTTAAAATCCGGTCAACTAATTTTTCATTTAAATCACACTAAAAATCTGTTTATTTTTAAATAATAAAAAATAAATCACTTATTGCAGTAAAAACTACTGATTTTAACTTTTATTTTGAAAAAAAATCAAACGTACTAAGCTTTTATTTAAATAACAAACAAGAAACAACTTAATTTTTTAAATGAACGGAAAATCATTCGTCTTTTGTAACTTGTTTTTTAAACAACGTGCCAAAAAAGTTAAAAAATAATTTTTATACTTAAAAAACAATATTTTGTTTTAATTTTAACTAAACGGAGAACTTTTGAAATAAACTACAAACAGTTAATGTAAAAATTTTTTGAGTGAGGTATTGACTTCATCTAAATTGCCCTGGATGATGCAACGCCAAAAAGTGATTTATCCTTCAGATTGAGCAAAACACCCCCGGAAGGAAGCAGAAAAAATAATCGGACCGAACAAAAATGTATCCCTAATAAAACATAATAGACCTATAGAAGCCATCGTCCGAGCTTCCAGCCGCCTATCTTGCAGCCAGGACATACCAATTAATAAGTTCATCACTCAATTCGCCTAAGCACCTATTGCCCAGCTATCTCAGCCTGAAGACAATAGATTTTTTACGAGGACAATACTGGAGCTAAAGTTTATATATAAAAAATAATAGAGGTCTTATAGCCATAATGCCTTAATCTAACCTCCATCTGACAACGATTTCTTTTCAATTAAACCATTAATCAAAAATAATATCAGTTTTAATTAAAATTTTTATTCTTATATCAACAACATTTTCTGCAGTAAAATGTTGTTAATATCAAAAAAGATTTTATTTATACATACAATTAATTTATTTACTGGGGCAAATTTAATTAATTTTTTTAATTAAAATCACAAATTTTTTAATTGAAATCAATTTTTTCTCTGCAACTATTACTTATATTACCCCCATACAAAGCACCCTGGCTGGCTCTTTATCCAAAGTTAGAGATAATCGAATGGATTGATCAGTTTGTTTAAAATTAGGCATACTTTCCTTTCCGCTAATGTATACAATAGCATTTACTTTTCTCGTTTACTTCTTCAAATGAATGTACTGAAAATTAATGCAATAAAATTCTCTTCCTTGTACTAAAAAACTAACTGAAAGGATTCCTTTAATCCATTTTTACAGCCAGTAACATATTTCTATGAGTGCTTGTCATTGCAATATAAATAAAAAGTAAATATAAATACATGAATGAATATCCTTAAGTAAGTATGTGTTACTTCTATGCAGACGTATTTAAAAAAAAAACGGCAATAGACACAAACACAGGTCAAAAGCATTAGAAACAAAATTTTTTGTGCAGCATGTCAAAAGCCATTTCAAATATTTTTTTCCTTTTGTCTAAACACTGCAAAAACGCAGTAACAAACTCTACACTACTTTTTATTTTAAGAAGGAAAGAAAACAAAGTTAAATTAATAATTAATTAACGACACACAAAACCCAAGAGATCCTTATAAATATAAAATAAAACTTGCATGTACTATAAATGAGTAAGAGTTTAAGCTTAACTGTGTGTGTGTTTGTTTGTTGGCATAAAGAGACACATAACATTACTTCTGAGCAGAACCTACAAGTGAAATGCAAAACGAAAAGAAAAAAAATAGAAAAAAAGAAAAAAGATTTATGCATAGAAAAACAGGACGATTTTCTAAATGAAACTGCAAGAGATTGTGCGAAAAAAACACAACAAATTATTTCTTTCATTCTGTATTTTCCTGTTGTTGATACACAGATATAAAGTTAAATAAAAAATGCAACCGTTGCAATATTTATTCATATCATACACTTGCACAAAAATGCACTGAGCAAAAAAAAAAAAATAATAAAGAAAACAAGCAAAGGACATAAAACATCTATACAATAAACGTAGATACAATGTATTTAATATGTTTCACTACCTTGAATGCGTTGAATGCAGCCCATAATTCTGACAAACGACACAATAAACACAACAAAAACGGAATAAAATTCATACACACAACTGTGTGCGTGTGTGTGTGTGCATTTAAATAAAGGACGTTTAGTAAACGTGACATATTTGAAATCCGCACAGGTACCTCCCTTTCACAAACAAATGAATAGATGACTGGTTAGTGCACATGTTTTTAAATCTAATGGACAAGTAGTATATGTATGTATGTAGTTGTACAATTTAGTATGTTAGTATGTATCGATGTGCACATATTTGGTCATACACGTACAAAATAATTCACTCATGAATCTAGAATGTTGCTACACACTTTCGTATAGTTTTACACATATATACAAAAAGTTGCCTTTGTGTGCATGTGTGTGTGTTTGTGTATTTATATATACATATATAAAGAAACAGTCTACTCCGTATTATTTGAAATGCAGAATAACCCTCGAAATAATATTTAATATTTAGAGAGAAATAAATATTAAATGAGTGTGTTACTTAGAACATTGCAAAGGTATGTATGCAAGTTCCTTCATTCATATGTATCTACACACACACATACACATACTTACGTAAATATATTTACATCACCATACATATGTATGTATATTATTGTAGGCATCTAAAAACACATTCATACATACATACGTACATAGATATTAAGTAAACAACAATCATCAGAGCTTACAGTAACAGTCGTAGCCAAACTTATTCTAAGCGATTGTAGTCGTACTTGCAGGATACCCTTTTCTATCCTGCGTGCATATAAACAAACATATACAACTTAAGTATATTAGGATAGTTCAAATGTGTCAAAAATGTAGGAAAATTTTAAATATTCCATTCCAATATACCGTTTAATTAAAATGTTATATTTTATGAAAGAGTAGATTTTTATAAAACGTTTTTATCATAAAAAATTAATTATATTTAAAAAAGTACCAAATAAGTAAAAAAAAAAGTATATGTACATATATGTTCTTCTACCTCCCACTGAAGCCAATAATAAAAAAAAAACTTTCATTAAAACAACCTTTAAATAAAAGGTACCATTTAATAAAAAGTACTCTTTAATAAAAAGTACTCTTTAAAAAAAAGTACCTTTTAATAAAAAGTACCTATTAATAAAAAGTTGCTTTTAATAAAAAAGTACCTTTTAATAAAAAAAGTACCTTTTAATAAAAAAGTACCTTTTAATAAAAAAAGTACCTTTTAATAAAAAAGTACCTTTTAATAAAAAAAGTACCTTTTAATAAAAAAGTACCTTTTAATAAATAAGTACCTTTTAATAAATAAGTACATTTTAATAAAAAAGAACCTTTTAATAAAAAAGTACCTTTTAATAAATAAGTACCTTTTAATTACAAAGTACCTTTTAATAAATAAGTGCATTTTAATAAAAAAGAACCTTTTAATAAAAAAGAACCTTTTAATAAAAAAGTACCTTTTAATAAAAAGTACCTTTCAATAAAATAGTACCTTTTATTAAAAAAAGTACATTTTAATAAAAATCTACCCAGTAAAAGCTTTGCTTACTTTTTCAAAATGAATAGCTTCCTTCACTCATTATTTAGTAACTTTATTCTAAAACTACTTCTGTAACAACTTCTATACATACTTTATGCTGGATATATTAAGGTAAAAAAATAATGACTTATATTTGAATGCGTTCATTTTGGGACATCCCATGTAAAATTCATAGGTTCTTTCAGTAGAATTGTAAGTAGTGCTATTAATTTTTTCTGATTACTTTTTAATTTAAATAAAGGTAACCTTTAATAAAACAGTACCTTTTAATAAAAACAGTTCCATTCAATAAAAAAGGAAATTTTTATAAAACAGAGTTAGTTTTTGCCATTAAAGAGTGCCTTTATATAAAAAAGTGAAAAAAGTACCTTTTTTTAAATTTTAAAAAATATATAATTTATTATGAAAATTTTCATTTTATTCGAATGTGTATTCTATGTCAAATTACAAAAAGTAGCTATGAAATATCCTAATGTTCCAACTAGGCTAAGGCATTTTGTCCGATGCATTTTATTGAAACAAATTCCCAACGCAACCGAATTGGAATCCCATTAATATAAAAATCATGACTGAATTTATGTATGACTCTAGCGTTGAATGCAAAAATATCTTGATAGTTGGGCTTGTACTTGATTTAGAAAAAATTAAATAACGTTCCCTTGCATTTTAGTAGAGTGAAAATAAATTAAAAAAAAAAATACCACTACCTAAGAAATGTTAACAGGTTTTCTATTTCTTTAAATTAAACAACGAAAACGCACACCTTCACTAACACACATACACACTCGTATATTAGCTAAAACACTATTGCACTTAAAGACGTGCCTAAATACCCAACAAACACGAAGTCAACCCTTTGGTATGAAATAACTTTAATATTTGATTTGAACATAAATATTGAATATAAACATATGACATACAATGTTTTACCAATTCGATATCAAATTGTTATTAAACTTTATTCTCAAAATCAAAATAAAAATAAAGCAAAAAAAAATAATTTCATTAAAAATGGCGTTTTAAGTGCAAAGTGTTTTAGAACTAAAGAAAAATTACATATTAAGAGAAGTAAATTCGTCTTTTCAAAACCATAATTTCTTGTTAAAAATATAAATTATTTGTGAGTAAATAATTTGTTACATTGAGTAAGAACGTGAGTAAAAATTAAACGAAAAAGTGAATAAATTATAGTCTTGTTGTATGATCGCGGTGCCACGCAGAGTCATGACAATACGCAAATCAAAAAGGAGCCGAATAAGCCAAGAATTTGAGGACGGAAAGAATTCTATTTCATCTTTTTGCAGCAGCTTTAGGGCCGAATAATTAGTTGACAGTTTATTTAAACAAATAATGAATTTAAATTAAAAAAAATATGTTTCCTTTATGTTCCCCATTGTATTAAAATCCATATTTGAAAATAAATGCAATTCTCAATAAGAAAAAAATTTGCCAATTCTGTTGAGAATGCTATGATTTTTAAATGATTTTCAAACGTTTGTCGTTTGGGTAAAGGTTTGATTGCAAATCATTTTCAATTTGAAATCTAACTTCCTTGTTTGTTGGGTATTTCCTTTAAGCACATGTATGTAGAGTGTATATGTGTACCAGAGTATATCATTTTATGCAAGTATGTGTTAGTTTTATTTTCGAGTAATGCGTATTTTCTTTTTCTATATTTCTTCACTAACCCAGCAAATAAAATTGGACCACCTGACCCATTTTCATAAAATGGACTACTCCATGGACTGGTCCGATGTAATGCAAGCATGGACCATGTCATTGTTAAAAAGTGTTTGTAGTGAGACGACATGTCTTCGTTTTTTAACGACGTGCTTTCGTGTTTAAACGACTTCAAAACTAATCCTCTTGAGTATACCATGGAGTAGTTTTAAAACTACTCCTTAGTGGTCCAAAGGTGGGTTATATACCATGGAGTAGTTTTAAAACTACTCCTTACTGGTCCAAAGGTGGGTTATATGATCCTCTCCTAGGACATCGTAATGTTAAATAGACCAGGTTTTTTCCATACGTTTGGGTTACTTATGGACTAGTCCTGGTCCTTTGTGGACTACTCTTTACACGCGTGTTTGGACTGGTCCTATTATTTGCAGGGAAGTTTTTGGTATTTTTTTCTTGCTTGTTTTGTTCTTGATTACTTTGTCCTATAAAAAGTTGTTATTGCAATTTCATTTTGCATGTATTGGTGTATTCTTTTTTTCAGATTAGTATGTGTTTATGTATCAGTGTATATTTAACCGAAATTCCTATAAAATATTAAATAGCAAATAAAATTTCTTATTTAAAATGCCATTAAACTATTTTTTTTCAAATTCACTGTTTTTATAAGTTTATTTTGTTTTAGGGAAGGAAAGCCGGGGAAGGGCGTAAGTGCGTGTGTGTTTAAGTGTATGGGTATGCAATTATTTTGAATACTAAAAAAAAGGTACGAAACATATTTTGCTTTCCAGGATGGTATATTTGTGGCAAGAAAATTTATAAAAAGGAAACATTGGATAATATGTTATTGGAAAATTCAAATTTAAATGAAAACCATATTTATATAAACATGCGATGTTAAGGAAATGGTTTATATCGTAAAAGAAACTGCGAAATCATTAAATTTGACAATTTGCGAAACATTCAGAACTTCATTTTATTTTGAAAATAAAACCTGTAAAATGATTGTCAGCTTCACTCCAGAAAATATTGTTTCCGAAAAAAACCAAGGACATAATACTGTTGTTATCAATGATATTTGCAAACGATAAAGAAAACTATAATAATATCAATTCTCAATTCCGTCTTCTAGCGGATCTTTCAGAAATAAAGCATTTCAGAACTGAATATATTTAAATTCACTGGTTCAGACCTAACAAATATTTGACGAAAATATAAAAAAAAGCGTGACCAGTAAATTGGTCCAACTTAAGCTTTATTTTTAACAGTTCCTATTGATTTATTCAATTTTCATAGAAAGTGTTAAATGATGTTTGGTCTAGCCGAACGTTTTGCAAAAGCAATTAATTTTTTAATAAAACTAGTGGTTACGTGTAGGACGTGAAATATTAAAAAGGTGTGAGCAAAGCTTAAGTAAAAAAAATTGTTTTGAAATAAAAGTTCAAAATTTTAATAAAAATCTTTCCTAACAACAAAAATGTGTGTAAATATTCATTTAATTGGAACAATAAAATAAATTTTACACGTGCGCTTAAAAAATGTCAGAAGCTAAAATTAAAATAATATAACAAAAGAAAACAAATACAAATAAATAATAAATTTTATATAGAGGAATATTATTAACAAACTGTATAATAATTTTAATTAAATACAACAATTCTTGATTGAAGCAACAAAAAACAAGACACGCGCACGCACCCATTTATTTGAGATCAATGACAAAAGTCTTGGGATATTTTTTTTTTAATATTTATTTATATCAAAACATGCGAAAACTTAATAGAGGTAAAGAAAATATTAAATTTTTAATTTAAAAACAAATAAAGTTTTTTATTAAAAAATTTCAATGTATGAAAATTAAGAAACAGTAAAACAAATGTTTGTTTTTGGGTGATTCAACTTATGTACACAGTAATTAAAGTTTTTATGGAAACTTTACCAAATTCGAAATGAAATGATTGGCGCATATTCATAAATTATCACTAAGTGTTAACTTTTTTAAGTACCTATTTAAGTTATTCACAGTTAGTTACCTTTAGCAAGAAAAGTTTACACTTAATTATGGGTAAAGCTGTAACTAAATGCCAACTAACTAATACATACAAAGAACAGCTAATTGATATTATCTTATTATTTAATTGGATAGCAAAACAATTTTGGCGACCAATTTTTGTCACTCTAAAATACAGAAAACTCTAAATACTCTTACAATTTTGTAAATAATAAACTTGCTTTATTACATTTGCCACTTGCACCCATTTCTA
Source organism: Pollenia labialis (assembly GCA_949318255.1). NCBI lineage: Eukaryota > Metazoa > Arthropoda > Insecta > Diptera > Polleniidae > Pollenia > Pollenia labialis. Next base: position 157,501,347 of record OX439140.1, read on the forward strand.
CTGCGTCCAAAAACATCCATAAAAAAATAAAATAAACTAGAGATGTGTTTAAAGTCACCAAATTTTATTTAAAAACTATATTTGCACAGTCACCCATTTAAATTGATTTAAATCAAAACTATAACCAAAAAATTACTTTTTTAGAATTTGTATGCATTTTTTATGAACAATAATTGTTTTCTTAATAGCTTAATAAGTTTTTAAATTAACTGCAGTATTTATCGTTCAAAATATTATCGACATTTTGTTTTCACTACCTGCATTTCTTCAATCAGCTGAAAGCTGTTGCCAAGCTAGTTATGAATTATGAATAAGATCTATAACTATCTATGAACTATTTTTTAGTTTCTGTTTTATTAGTTGCGACTTTAGTTATGATTTCTGAATACGCGCCACTGTCTTTTGAATAAGAAATTTCCTTATAATTTTAGGTAAAATCTAGCCCCCATATTCATAAAAAACATTTCAGGTTTATAAAAGGTTTATGAAACGAATTTTCTATGAGAACTTGTTCAATAAACGTTTTATATATTTACATTTTTTTTATGAATATGGGGGTAAGTTTTTAAGGCGAAAAATAAAAAGAAAACAACAACTTTGATTACTTTAGTGCCAATTAAATGGTACAAGATGTTTGTGCTAATAATGAAAACTTATTCATAAAAAAATAAAAATGGTTTATTAAAGGGTTATTAAATAAATTTTCATAGAAAATTGTTCTGAAACTTTTTTTCCGTTGACGGAATTTTTTTTTTTTTAATTTAAAAGCAGGTATATAGTTTTTATTTTATCAGCCGTTAAAATTATATTGTAAATTAGTTTCAAAAACAGCAAAATTAACATATCTTAAATGTTTTTCAATAAATTTATTTGTTTTTAAGTTCTAAAATGTATTATAAATAAGTTTTTATATATTTATAATCTTTAATTAAGTTTGTATACGAGTCTGCAATTATGCATGTTTTTCCATTTTATAAAAGTAAAAATAATTATAGTGGCATCACTGTAATAAAAATACATAATAAATAAAAACAGCTGTTTATATTTTTTTAATTGTAGCTACCGTCATCACCATAATTCAGTAGCTGACTACACGACTAAAATTGCAGCAAGCAGCATTTGTAGTAGTGTGTTCGTTTAGTCTGCTGTGCTAAATGTGTTTAATGCGTAAGAAATAATTTGTTTAGTAAGCGTCACAGCCGGCGTTCGGAAGAAAATATTTTATTTTGTTTTTAGAGTGTTTCTTCACTAGTCGACTCATTACACAGAAATAATAAGAAATTGAGTTTAATCAACAAATTCGTAGATGCAAGCAAAACATTTGTTGATTTTGCACCTACATATTTAAAACAAAATTTATTTCTTGATTTCTAAAAAGTGTGAGATTTTTTTTATAAATTTACGTTTTGATGTAAAATATGATTAAAAAACTGTTGGATTAAAAAAAAACAATATGTTAATTGATTCAATTAAAAAAAAACTTAATATTATTATTTTATCACCCCAGGTAATTAAAAAAAGTTATCAAATTATTTGGAAGACTAAATTACAATTTTTATTGTAGGTGCCCCGGTATGCTAGTTGATAGTGAGCTAGTCTCTCAATGCGAGGGTTGCGCATTCGGTTCCCGGCAGAGACTTTGGCCTGTTTCACTATAACGGGCTGAAGGTGTAAGCTGCTATTGCTCGGTTAATTACTTAGTACACCCTCATTCAACACTAGTGGTGGAGGTTATACAAATCAGTTAAGGTTTAAATTTATTAAAGTAATATTTTAATTAAATATTATTTTTAAAACACTTAAAATTTTAATTAAATCAAATATATATTTTTTTATTTTTGTTCCATTTACAAAATTCATAAAAAAAATTGATGAAATTAACACTTTAAATAAATTAAAATAGTTTTAAGCAATGCACAGGGTAAGCCTTTGTTCTACTACATGAACTTTCTTTTAATAAATTCACAAACCGTGTGTATAATTATTACGAATAAAGGTAAATTAAAAAAACAGGCTGAGCCACTAGTCACTAAACTTCCGTTAATAAAGCGGTACATTTTTTACAAAATCTTAAGCGGGTTTCACAGTCTTGCAGCAATATTTCATGTACCATTTTGTATCTTCTACGGAAACAGTAATTTTTTTTTCATTATCCTCCGCAGTGAAGATTTTAAGCTGAGTTGCACTTAAACGAGCCGATGTTTCAGGGTTCTCATTTACGATTGTCCGAACCCGTATGATATTTTCTTAACTTCGTGCTTCGAGCGGCCTTTCAGTCCGAGATAAGTTACGACAGATCACGATGAATGAGAACGGGCGACTATATTGCTTAGATACGCCGTTTCTGGTGTTCAAGTAATTCCGAAATTTTCTTTGGGTTTGAATTATTGAATTTTGACTAGCAAAATAAACCTTAAAGTTTTTGCTCATTAATCAATCGTAAACATGACTTCTGAATCTCCGTTTCTAATACTGAAAAATGACAAAATAAAAATGTATATAAAAAATTTCTATGTTAAGTGACTAATGGCCCACCCTGTATTTAGTTGATTCAAAACTACTTAAAAAAGTTTTCTTTATATGGTTTAAAGATTTAGTACGAATTCTAGTTGAGAGCATACAAATTTACTTCTTTCTCTTCGCTTTGAATTAAAATGAAAAACAACTTTGTTTGCATTAATCTCTTTGTTCACAATTGTTCCAAATAAATAATATAAAATATTAAATTCGCAGTATTTTGTTTTTAATTAAATATTTATATCCTGCTTTGTTTCTTTAGTGACTCTGTGTGTGCATGTATGTAGCTACAGCCACAACTACACCCAAACATATAAATTAGTAGTGGAAATATTAAAATTTATTTCTTTAAATAAGTTTAACGTTTCTTTTTTTACGTTTTAATTATTTTAAGCCGATTCTTTATGATTCATCATCACGACCACCAACCAACAAAATCAAAAGCATCTTTCTTAAAATCTTCATCTGACTACGTGAAAACGTTTTCTGTTTCAATTTGTATCTCTTGTGTGGTTTTTGATTAAAACGCATAAACACATGTGCTCGTGTCTGCATACATTTCAGAAAAACGTACTACGACTTCGTCTTTTGTTGGTGTTGCTAGTGCTGTGTATGTATCTGGCAGATATCTTCTTTATTATTGTTATTATTAATTAGTGACATTTTAAATAGGTATTTGTTTGTTTATCAAAAATTTTTTTGTTTATTTTTTTTTTCTTCTTTTTAGGTATTTTTTAACACCCTGCTTTGAGAATAATGAGTTCAGGTTACTTGTTTGTAACTTTTATAATAAAGTTTTGTTTAACTCTACAGTAGTTTCTAAATTAACCCGATTTTTTATTTTTAACTACCACCATTTGTTACCAAAAGAAGAGTCAATTAAATTGTTGCCAGGTCAAAAGGGGTTTTAAAATCGTCAAATTTTGTGGAAAAAAAACGTTAACATTGTCAAATTTAATTACTTAAAGGCTTCAGTGTTCAGCTAACTGCAATTATGAATACTTCGGACACAAAAAGGATTCGGACGATCTTGTGTGTTCGGCTTCATAAGGTTAAGGCTACGCCAGACCATAGTTGCAAGATAAAATGCGATAAAAATCATAAAATTTTTCAGGAAACTGTCAAAATGGTCAATTTAGACTTAGTGAAATCGTCATTTTATAAAAACCACACTTTTGTTAATTTTTGAAAATTTTCAGTAAGATTAGAGACTGACTCGATTATGATCTATATTCATTGGAACAGCACAAACAAAAATTGTTCAAAAGTCAATTCAATTCATAAAAAAGATATGGAACACAGATTATACAGATCTGTAAATCACCTTTCAGTGCTTTACGAGAATATAAGGCGCAAACATATAAGAAACCGGTTCAACGAGCAAAATGAACGAAAAAGACAATAAAGCGAACTTTATATTATAAACTGCATACACATGAAAATTACTGCTAACCAAATATACGAATGAAGATACGAAGTTATTCAAACTAACAACTTTTGTTATTGGGTAAAAAATATGTCATTTGAAAGGTCGTTTATAAATCGTCAATAGACCATTTTTGGACTCCAAAATCGTTTAAATGAAGATACATCTTCAAAAATGACAACCGTGGTCAACTGTCTCTAACAAATATTAACTGTGATGAGTAAAGTAACCTTTTATTTTCCTTAAAGCAGAGCTTCTAAAGAGATGATTACAATCGATTTGTTATATTGTACCATTTATACCCAATGTGTGCTTCTTTCTCTCTATCTAATGTTCATATAATATATGAAATGTTTTTTTATTTAACTTCACTTATACCTGTAAATTAGAGCAGGGGTAGAAGATTCAGTAATTTTCTTATTTGTCTGTTGTATTTGTATTTTGTAAGGCAGAAAACAATACACTACACCCAAAACATTAAAAATACTTTTTCAGAAAGCGAAACGAGCTTTACTTGTTTTAGTGCGAGTTTAATGAATATTTTTTAATTCATCAAAGATTAATTTCCTGAACTTTGTTCACTATTTTGACTGTACATTTCCATACTTTCCGATTTGTTGTCTGTCATTATAGAAGAACTATACGAACCAGTCCACACAACATGACATAAATTTGTTAACCACTGAAAATAGCGCGTGAATTTTTCTGGAGCTTATCTTCCTTCACACAAAATAAAAAATTGATTTTAATTAAAAAATGTTTGATATTAATTAAAAAATTAATTTAATTAGCATCATTAAACAAATTAATAGTGTCAATTAAAAGTTTATTTTATTTGATTAAACATTTAACTCACTTGATTAAATTTTTTATTAAAATTTATTTTATTTTTAATTAATGCTTTAATTGGTAAAATATTTTGAAGAATTTTTAACTGTGTTGGCAGCTTAACTCCATCATTTTACTCTCAAAAACATCTTATTAGCCAACTTGAGCCGCACGCTCTTATTCATAAGAAATATTTTTGGATAAATATATTATAAACTAGCTGTCCTAGCAAACGTTGTTTCGCCGTATAACTCATTTCTTTCAGATGTTGCATTTGAGTAGTTAAGAAGATGTAGGGATGGGGAGCTTTTACCCTTCTTGCCCAATATCACGTCATAATTCCTATTTCCTTTTAGATGCTACAGTGTATGTATGCCAAATTTTATCGAAACTGTTTGATTAGTTAAAACACAATAGGGAGAGGGAGCTTTTACCCCTCTTGTCCCATTTCACGCCTTAAACAATAAAAGTTATGGACTATAGGTCCTTCCAGATGCCACACTATTTGCTTGCCGAATTTGAAGAAAAAAGATTGATTGTTAGGATTAAAACGGTTTTGGCCTTAAGAGCTGATTCTGGTACCAAAAAGGGTGTAGAATAAGATAAGATGCGTTTTTCACAAAACTTCATTTTCAAACATTAGGTCCCTTTTCTCGGAGAAGGTCACATATAGATCTAACAAATAGAATGTGAGAATTTTTTTTATTATATTAACAGTTTTAATTTTTCGAATGTGTTCATTGAATTAAATTTCAATTTATGAAGCTATACTGGTAGGTCCAAAATATGTGCCATATAAACGCCTCTTTAAAATCGTTTAAGGCGAACAAATCTGGTACAGATGAAGATATTTAAAAATTATTTGGCACAAATGCCTCTTATATAAATTTTGTTCTGCCGAGCTCATGATTGGCTGTGGGTCAAAAATAGACTACCATCTCGAACATTTGTGTTTATATACTGTGGTGTAGGGTATCAAATGGTCGGGCTTGACCGACTATACTTTTGACTTGTGCTATTTAACGTTTTTATTATTTTCTTTTTATAATACTCTTCATAGCTTAAAGCTTTATTTATTAATTAATTTATGCAGACACGTTTTATTTTTATTATGTCAATTTTAGTTTCTCAAATATTTTTTGATTTTTAATGAAAAATATTAAAATTATTTTATTTCTTAAGTTCAAAATAAATTAATTTATACATATCGTTAAACCTTAGCTAGACAATCAAACCAATAAGAGAAAAATAAAAAATTTTATTTAATAAAATGTCAGTTTGTACTTTAACCAGGCCAAATAAACCTTTTAAACTCGAAATCCTTTTCCCGACTAATAGAACTTGAAATACAACTCTTTGTTAAATCAATTAAATAAATAATTATACATACTAGAGTATGCAATTATTTGACTTTGGGTTTTGTTTGAATGCGAAATTAATCAATTTTTATACTTTAATTTTGCTCGATTAATCGAATAAGAGCTTTAATTTAATCGAATATCTCGAATAATGTAAATAATTTTAACCAATGGTAACAACATCGTTTATAACTATAAACTGGAAAAAAAATAAAATACAAATTAGTTAAACAATACACAATAAAATAGGAATTATTTTGTACTACGAATACAGTTCTAAAGCTTTTAAGACGTTTTGAAATATATAAAGTGGAACTTCCAAAAAATGAATCTGCATGGGGCCGTAAAATCACTTCATTATATTAAAAAAGTTCATTACAGAATTATATTGTTTTCACTTTTGTTTAAAATAAAATGTTTAATTTGGATTAAGCTCTTCCACACGGCTGATAGCCATTCAATCATTATCATCCATATTGCAGGTTCGAACTCTCTTGCGTTTTGTGCTTAACTGCTTGTTAAAATGATGGGAAGAATCCCAAAATTTTTATCTATGTATATCGTCAGCTCATTATTGGTGTGACCTACAGACCATTTAAAAAAATTTGTTTCACACGTGGTACATATATATATTTTGGATACCCCCTTTCTCAATCCAAAACTTGTTCCCGAAATTTTTATGGTTTCTAAGATATTAAGCATTAATTTTTCTCCATTTGCTCTACACTCCTCTGTTTGGCCAATGCAGCAAATTCTACCAATTAAATTTCACTCTTGCTTTGCTTTATTGCTGTAAAAAAATATTTTGTTAAAGCAAAATTAAATGTCAACAACTCAAAACACAGCAGTAAGTATACGAATGCATCACAAAAAGCTACGTCTTAAAAGTAAGCTTAGAAAAGTGGCGTATGCGGCACAAAACAATAATTTTTCACTTCTAAGTTCGCTAAAGAACGTTCGCCAAAATTTAAATTTTTCAACACAACGTATGCTGGAGACAGTGGTTCAAAAAAAAAAACAAAAAAAATCTATCGGGTATATTTTCAGAAAACTTAATGCAAACCTGCAAACCAATTATGAGCTGACGATGTATCCTTTTAACACTTTATTAAAAACTTATAACATTTTTTTTAGAAAAATGCAACATTTTTGGTTACAGATCACGGGCGACTTCTGTCAATATTTTTATCGTAGGGACTAATTTCTTTCGTTCTTATTCTGATCCCTGAGAAACCCCTAAAATAATTCACTGTATTGTACCTGATTATAAGCAGATCCAATTACAACAAAACTTAGGCAGTGTTTTTAAAATCAATTCATAAATACGGAGAGCTTCGCTGCAGAGAAGTTCACTATAGAAAAGTTCGAATTTAATAAAAAAAAACCAAAAACCCGGCTCAAAAACATACGGTTTTTAATGCAGTACGCAATCTAAAGTAATATTTTTATATTAAAAAAGTAAAAAGTTTTAAGAAATTAATTTTAAAGGATTTATTGTTCCAGTTATTTGTTATTTGAAATTGTCTATTCTAATTATCCGATCAAATAATTTGCGAAAAACTTAATTGAACTAAGATTAATCAGTAATCATATAATTAATACTTAATACACAGAAAAAATTCTCACCAATTTTTTTTTTTCAATTAAACCATTAATCAAAAATCAGTTTAATGAAAAATTTAATCAAGTGAATAAAACGTTAACTTGTATCAGCATCAGTACTGCAAAGAATTTTGTTTATAATTAAAAATATTTATTTGATACTATTAATTTGTTTACTGGTGCAAATTTGATAAATTTTTTAATAAATAACAAAAATTTTTTGAAATCAAGTTTTATTTTTTCTGTGTACATACCCTTTCCGACTGTAGTGCAAGGTATAAAAATAATGAACATGATGCAAGTCATGATTTGACCATAAAATTGTGTTGAGTTTGAACGTTACAACACCAAATAATACCTATAAAAAATATGTTTACATAAAGTGGTTCAGTGTAGTTTGTTTAATTTACGCTTGCGTACATTTTGTTTTTTTTTTTTTGTACACATTATATTTATTCACTTTATTTTTAATATTTAAATAAATTAATTATTAATGCAAACAATAAATTCACAAAGATATAAAAAAACTTTAACGATAAAAAGAGTAAAAAAAATGTAAATAACACACAAAAATTAAATCAAATATTCAAAGATACGTAAATAACACGAAAAATTAATAATAAAAAAATCAGAACGCACGTGTAGCGATTTTTATTTTTTTATTATATTTTTTCAAGTTAATTGTTGTTGTCGACATTTATTCTTTTTTTAAAGCAAAATAACAAAACAACAATCGAAATATTTATGTAGGTATACATTATTAATTAATTTTATATTAATTATATTCACTAAGACCCAGTTTAACGGCTGGCTAAATGGCTGGCTTTTTGTTGCGGCTTGCATGATAAAAATCGGCTTTAAATGAAAATTATTTCAAAAACCAAAAAGCCATAAGCAGATTCTGAGATTAAAGCAGAGCTGATAATATAAAAAATATGCATTTGCATATTTTTCTAGTTTTTCACAAAAAAATATGCTTTGCATATTTTTGCTTATTACGCAGGCTGGCAGCCGTTTTTAACAAAAAAAAAACAGCTTTGAAGTCAATCAAGTTGCAATTACAAAATAAAAATATATTTTCTTTCATATGCATTTCTTATTTAAAAATGATTAATTCGAATGTGTATTCTAAGTCAAATTAAAATTTTAAGAGCTTTTATACTTTAACCCTACGTTTCCACATGCAAGTAATTACTTACGTATTATCAACGAAAAATCGAGGAAACAGTCGATTGGCTGAATGTACAAAAAATGTGTGAATGTAGTGAAAAAGTGTCTGTGATTGAGTTTTACGAACTTGTAATAGTATTATTCCTTTAATTGGAGTTCAACGTACACTGACCAGAATTGTAAATTTAGCAACCCTGTTCTTCAGGTTTCGCTGCTACAGCAACAACAACAACAACAGCGACAACAATTTAAGTAAATAAATAATAATAAATAAATTAAAGTAAAAGCTAAAAAAATTTATGGTAAATTTAAATTATCTGTTCTACTTGTAATAACTTTGGTCTGTCTTTTATCGACTTAAGCTACTCTTCCATATGACCACAGATATTTACACAATATCTTCATGTGTATTAAAATTATTTTTAAATATGCGCTATATTTTACGGGTTTGTGTGACAATCGCAGATAATTTCAATTTGAAAACTTGTAAAAACATAATTATATAATTTAATTAATATTTGTTTGAATAAACTAATTAAAAATTATTAGTTTGTGTTTTACATGTGCACATTTTTATTTATTTTGTTTTTAATATTTTAATGCATATTAGAAACATTTTTGTGCATATTTAAACTCGCCCCGATTATCAGTAAGTTGACACATTTTTCGGAGTCTTTTTAATTCCTGAGGAATCGAGATAATTTTGAAATTCCTTGTATTTCTTTTAGCTTTCAAGAAAAATAACAAAATAAAGTTATAACTTTTTTTAAAATTTAACATATTTTCAAGGTTGTTTGTTGGTTGTTTTTTTTAAGTTTTTGAGGTGTTGGTAGTAGCGTTAGCAAGCTTTTTTTATTATTTCAAAAATACAATACGGTCAATGAAAATGGCAAAAAAAGTTTTATTTATAATATAATTTCCATTTAATGACTTCGTAATTAAGTATATGTTTAGTTATTATATATATAAAATTGTATTTAATACTGATTACTTTTTTTAATTTATTTACAATGTGCTCTCAAAAACAGCTGACAGTTATCTCTTTGCCTGTCGTTGTTGAATTTTTGTAATACCATAGCTGTTAAGTAATGATAAGTAATCGTAATAATTACTTATTAGATTACTTTTTTTTAAGGGTAAAATAATGACTACAATTACGATTTCTTTTGGTTTTGCATGGTTACTAATTGATTACGATTACAAGTAATCAAAAAATAATCAGAAGTACCGGCGACTACTACGAAATAATCAAAAAGAATCAAAAGTAATCAAAATGTAATCCGATTATTTTAAAGGATTATTTTTGATTCTTTTTGATGACTTTTAAAAATTCCCTATTCATTCCTACAATTATTTTTATTGGAAACAGGTAAATGTTATTATTATTCAAAAATATACTGGCGAACACTTTTATCCATTTAAAAGTGGACCAGTATTTGACTGTATTTATTTACTACCAAACAAAAAATTTAATCATATTGAACGTTTGCAGCCATACTCTGAATTTGCTTGATTCAACAGACTTCGAAAACATTTTAAGAACTGAACAGCCACTGTACATACAACATAATATGGTAAATAAACTGAGTATTTTTTATTAGCTGCAGAATACTTTTAATTTTTTTTTGACACTCGATAAATGCAACAACTTGTGGAAAAAGCTCGTTGTTACTTTTGGCCGTTGTTACTCGCTGGAACCCATTATTTGACGCAGTAACAAAACAACTTACCTATAAAGAGAAGTTTAATAGTCTGTGCGATAAACTTACTTTGTCAAATTTTTCTCCAAGAGACTTACAGTACCAAGAGATGTACCAGTTGGTAATGGAACCAATTGACAAGGCGCTGGACCTCCTTCAGGGAGAAAACAATATGAATTATGGTACTATTAGTCAGAGTTGATTGTAGCGTACCAAATTTGAAATATAAAATTATATACTATGTAAATTTTATTCAACACAGGATTCTTAGTACCGACTCTTGTGGCTTTGAGCAAATAGAAACAGAAACTGCAACAAGTGTCCTATGTTATTTTGAAAAAGGAACACCGGCTAAGACAAACAAGCGTCTTTTTGTTAATTTTACGCTGAAAGTTAGTTAAGTATATCTCTATTATCTATTTTACATTCTTTCGAGAATAGCTAAAGCACATTTCCTTTCCTAACTCTCTTGTACATCTAGTTTAGTTTGCTGCACAAAAGCCTTACCAGAGTGATGAATTTGCCACTTTTTATGTTGTATGTTGCTCTAAGAATATTGTTACCTCCAACCATGGAGGGCGTTACCGCATATTTCGATTCGAAAGAAATAATTTATGAGTTCGAACTATTTGAACTGTGTATGCTTTGAAATAGAATAAGTTTTAAGGACTTAAAAAAGAAATCTAAATAATACTCAAATTTGACTAAGCCATTATTAAAAGAAGTCTTCTTCTTTTTCTAATTAAAGAAATTGTTTTAGTTTTTTAACATTTCTTAATTGTACATACATGCGTACATATGTATGTATTTGACTCCCAAAGAAATATATTAAAATTAATAACTTGTCTCTAATAAATATTGTAATTATTTATTTATTAAGTTTTTTATTGTTTTGTTACTTTTAATTTCCTGCCACGAAAAAAATTTGTTTTAATTACAAATCAACGCCTTCAGTTTCAAAACATATAAAAAATGCATTTACAAATAAACCAAATGGTTCAATCTAAAAGTACCTTTCCATTTGAATACTGGGCTTAAAAATAAAAAAAAAGTTCAAAAAGAAAACACGCACTGTCATCATGACTTTAAAGAAATCAAATGAAAACTTATAATTACAATTGTAACAGACAAACACACATACAAAGCACTTTTTTAAAAACATACCCCGATATTAAGACACACACACACAGGCACACATCCGCATACGCACACTTTTAATAAGAATCATAAAAATAATGAGTATAAAAAAAATATATTAATTAAATGTATTGTATTTGTTGGAAAATATAATAAACAAAAAAATAATAATAAATTAATAAAACATTTATACACACACACATCCATCCATACATATATTCATTAGTATACGTATGTATGTATGTAGTAATATAAAAATAAACAAACAAAAAATAACATTTGCTCCGAATAATTTTTATTATTTTAATGCATCGCATTGTGTATAATTAAAAATAAAATAAAATTTACTTTTGTACAGACATACATACAAACATGTAGCATGTGTATGTTGATTTGTAAAATTGTGTGTAGTTATATTTTTTTTAATACGCTTGTACACAATAGTGGTGTTCACAAACGCTAAAATTTATTTTGAAATAGGAATAGCTTAACCCATCAACAATAAATTTTAGTGTTTTTATCAAGAATAAAAATTGAGAATTAAGAACGACTAACAACATTTTTTAAATTATGAAAATTTTTTTAATTATTTATAATCTAATTTTATAAATTTTTTATTATTTTTTTTATTTGTTTGTTATTTGAGTTCTTGTATAATTTATGTATATTTGGTTACATTTAATTTTATAAAAATTACATTTATGTCTATTAAAAAATTGCTAAAAATTAATGCTAAGAAGCCTGTTATTTGAAATTGTATAAAGCAAAGAAATTTGGGTCTCAGTTGTCGCTGCCTACAAGGTACTGTGGCTTAGAATAATTTTGCATAAAGCCAAATTCTGAAACTTTTGAACCAATAGAGATATTTAAGTAATTTTTTGATGAACTGATGTTTTTTTTTTAATTTTCCTCCAGTCTCCAGTAGTTGTTGAGAAATTTAAGTTTAAAGTTAGTATACAAATCAGCGTTTAAAAAACTGCAGTCAAAGTAGAAAAACTGTAATTTCTCCCACTTCTTTATTTGTCATTGGCGAAAAAAAACTGTTGCTTTTACATCTGATTTCATTGAATGTAAACAGTCGCTGCCAGAGCAATTCATTAAAAAGCGAAAAGTTGTACACAAATTTTCGTTTTTTGATAAAATGATAAAAATGCGTTTTTGGCTGTTTTGTTTTAATCTGCTTTACTTTCCTGCAGCTAAAATCGTTAATAGTTAGGTTTTGGACTAGTTTATTACTAGTTGTTAAGCGTCGAAAAATGAGAAAGATGACATAATTTCGACTGCACAGCTTTGGCTCCTATGGCTCCTATCCCAACGTTAAAGACGATGGTTTCAAGGTTAAAGTAAAAAGACACCAGAATATTTCTAGCAAAATACGAGTTAATTTGTTTGCAGGGTTATAAACAATTAACGGCTGATAAGTCAGTGCAATTTAATTTTTTTTTTTGTTTAACATGCGTTTAAGCCAGAAAATCTATAAAATTGGGCGTTTTCACTAACACTCTACATGGAATTTGTCAATACTAGATATAATATTTGGGGCACTGTCTTTTAGATGTTGAGTTTAAACAAACCACCGATTACACATTCACTGATTCGATTATCATTTCATTAAAGTAATACGATTTTTTTTTTTTGCATTTTATCGTCTTAAAGTGCTTTTCGGAACGCTTCTTTTAATGGGGCCCATGGTAAATTATGGACCAATGTTCAGGAAATAAGGCCGAATAATTGCTGGTTTAGTACAACTGTAACATACTTAACTTTATTACAATTGTATTATTCGTTACGGCTTTAGGCGTACTAAAGTTTGTTCCAAGAGTGGTATTTGTGGTAAATTATGGACCGATCTACACGAAATTTGACAGTGTTGTTTCTAGTTATAAAAAACCATGACACACCAAATTTTTTTCCAATATAATTATTCGTTGTAGGCATACTACATTGCTTACCGAGAACGGGCGTTTTATGGAGCGTTTGGTAAATTATGGGCCGGTCTTCACGAAATTTAGATGTATTATTTCTTGTCATATTAAACGAATTTGTGCAAAATCGTATGTCTATCAGTACATTTCGCCGCCATTTGTTTTAGTTTCTTCTCACAGCATTATCAATTATGTATGGTGATTGTTCCTCATTTGGATGCATAACTCTTATCCCAATTAACCTATTTTGCTGGATTTTAATCCCAAAATGCTAAGGTTAACTCGAAGAATTTTGACATCAATATTATTCCTTTCTTTTGAGTTGTTCGAAAGTGAGTGTGATTTCAAGAGACGGACAGCTGGCATAAAGACGGACATGGCTAAATCGATTTCGAATTAATCAAGGACCCAGAATATATTTACTTTCACACGAAATGACAAACTTATTATACCATCTTCACAACTAATTGTTGAGGTTATACAAAAAGTCACAAGCAGATAAAAAAATACTCTTTAATAAGACCCACTGCCCATGTTCTGTAACTCTCGCTGCAAGAAACTTTTCGTTTGGAACGTGAGTGAAATGAAACAAAAATGCCATAAGCTAAAACAAACAACAGTTTTTCTAATTTTACTGCGTCTGTAACATTTTTGGCGAGTATTAGCTGGCACGTTAGGAAATTACTCGCCTTTTTACAGAAAAATTGTGTCTGTAAAATTTCTGTTTCAAATAAACTCACTCAATAAACCAACTGTCAAATAACACTTAAATTTATATGCAAAATGCAAAGAATAATAATATTTTGTTATTTTATTTTGAAAGTCCAATCGTATTTTTTGTGCTGCAGGAACTACCTTTGAACATCTTCCCGCTTTTTTTCTAAAAAATTCTTTGGACAACTCTTTAAAGCTGAAGCTCTCCATGCTTTTATTATTGATATTGCTTAGATATATACAGAATAGCAACATAGTTTTTATTCGAATACTGATTGCTTTAATACCTTTCTTGCATAAATTACGTCATACCATGTTCCTTGGTTAAATACAAATGTGCTAACCAAAATCTTAAGAGTACTGAGAGTTTATAAATACAGTTGCCATCATCAAAGTCCGGTTAATTAATTTCAAATATCTAGCAAAATTTTCAGGGCATGGTGTTTATATATTTGAGTCATAAGAACAGGAAAAAGAAAAAGAGCAGACAAATGTTTTTTGGAGTTATTTCATTTAAATTAAAATGGTGTTATACAGTCAAATCCAGGCAGGTCCAAGGTGAAACCTTCATCTTTCCGTTGGTAGTTTAATTCCCCAAAAGTTCTATTCTTCTTAAACTGGTGTTATTTATTTTTGCTTATTTTTTTCAAAATTATAACAAATTGCTTCACTGTAGTTTTGCTATTATTTTATTTTACTTTACATAAAAACAATTAATAAAAATAAAATCCCAGCGGTAAATATTGAAAGGACTGCAAGGGGCAGGCCTTATTAAAGGCTTCTATTCTCCTTTCTAAATGATTCGTTGCTGGGATATCCTGCTTTCACAAATATCCCTTCTAGAAGGTATAATTTTCTTTAAGAAAGACCTACAAAAACATTTATTGCACATATTTTGTTCCCTTCTTTAACCTTAATCAACTGTGTTTTTATCATGAAAGAAGGCCGCGAGAGTATTGTGGTTTCTGTTACCTTCATCATTCACAATAAATTTCGACTTTATGGATATTTCATAAACGAAACAAAGAAAAATTAGCGTAAATAATAAAAATAAAGGTAAAATACGAAGTATTAAAAATGAGTAAAATCCTCAAAAAATCCCCGAATTTGTTTTTAAGTCCCCAAATGACTTTCTTTGTCATTTTTGTCCGCATGAAATCCCCAACCTTGGCAATTAATCACCAAGTCTGGCAGCCCTGTTAACCACATGTTCATTTTTTAACCACCTTCATTGACTACCGTGCCCACATAATTGGCACATAGAAACTTTTCGAAACTATCGATGAAGACGACTATTGATAGTTTTGTAGCTCTACTTACAGCGGTTTTAAAGTTTATAAAAGTAAGACATGTGTACGCATACAGCAATATTTGGCCTGCGAGACTGATGTTTTTAACAGAAGTATATTTTTTTTGATATTTTTTTTATCTCTTAAGAAATTAGCCACATTAGCCACAAAAGACTGAAATTAGAATTAAAAAAGTTATTTTCTCTAAAACTTTTCTTTAGTTAACTAAAAACATACATCTCTAACAGTAAATGGGGGTATATGACAGCCTGTGTAAAAAATAAATAAGTATGCAATGCGGCGAGGAGTGTCTGCTAATAAGGCCATCTATTAGGCCTCTTTACTCATTATCTTTACCGCTGGCATACGTAAATAAATACATACATGCATACATATGTATGTATATACATACATTTATGTACGTAGTATTTCTCAATAATATTTTTGTTTAAACTTTATTTATGAGTAATTAAGTTTTAATTACAAATGAAGGCGTTAATACTTAAGTCTCCTTTTTTCATTTTTATCTTTTTATTATTAATGAAAAATAATTTAAAAGTAAAATTAAAAGAGGCATTATAATTGTAATAAAACGACTAACTACGTTCTGGATACGTACACGTATCTACTAAACGTATTTGTCTGCATGTTTATAAACGCAAAAGTTTACCTTTTAAAAATTTATTAAGAATATTTTGAAGTTTGTTATTATTTCTATTTCTTATTACATTTTTCGAAAAAAAAGAAAAATTACTCTCTTGTAAAATTTTCTTTTACTAATGCAATATAAAACGTTAACACATACAGCTACAAGTTAGACAAATAAAGATTTCGAAGAATTTTTTTTTAAGGTTGGTTAAAAAAAATTTTAAAAAATATCCAAAATAATTATTATTTTAAAATAAAATGGCTCGATTGTTTACAAACGCTGGTACATCAAAGAAAATTAAAAAATCATTTGTATAAAAGAACACATACCCATCCATACAAACGAACACATACCCCCATGAATTAGAT
Source organism: Pollenia labialis (assembly GCA_949318255.1). Taxonomy (NCBI): domain Eukaryota; kingdom Metazoa; phylum Arthropoda; class Insecta; order Diptera; family Polleniidae; genus Pollenia; species Pollenia labialis. Next base: position 157,518,030 of record OX439140.1, read on the forward strand.
GTCTGCATTTTTATTACAATTGTTGAGAATGTTCAAGTTTAAATCAAACTCGATCGCAGATACATCAAACCCATACACAGTCATTTTAGACTTAAGCAAAATAATGATCATAGTTTTTTCCTTTTTTTTTTTTTTTTGAAGATAAATCAAACAGGAAAATTAAAAACCAAATATTTTTTCACAAATACAAATATACAATGTACTTTTATATCTGCGTGTGTGTGTGTGTGTGCGCTAGGGTTTTTGCTTTCCCGCATTTTTTGATTGCCGAGAAAGCGGGAAATAAAAATAATTTTATCGGGATACCGGATTCCCGCCCGAAATGCAATTAAATTTAGCGCTTATTAAAGATTAGTTGTATACCCTTAAACAGCAGTCGAGAATGAAGGTACACACAGTTGGTCATCATGCAAAACTTTTTTAATATTCTTTTAAGACCCCATAAAGAATATATCTGTGGCAATGAGAAAAGAGTGCTTAAATATATTTTTTTAGTTTTGTTGGAAAGCAAATTTTAACTTTAAAGGTTATTTTTTATTCTACTTAAATCATCACTTTTCTGCGGTTATAGTTTTTTGAAGTTTTAATTCATAAATTACTCTGCCCAATAAAATGGAGCTGTGAACGAAACAGATTTGTAATGCACCGGGCTCTGGTGAACATTTTATGTTTTGTCAGTAACAGCGTTCTTTAATTCTTGCGACGATATATGTATAAAAAATTGAAAAATGTTTGTCTGTTTGTTTGATGGCTTATGAACTCCTACACTACCGAACCGATTTTCCTGAAATACTGCAGCATCGAATTACAAAAATAAAATAGGCTACATATTTTCTCGAAAGGGGCAGGGAAAGTGGTACCCTCCATAGGATGCTAATATTAATTATCACATATGTATCTTAAGAGCCGCTGCACCCATTTTTTTTAAATTTTTGCAGTAGGATCTTCTAAGCCCCTAAATTGAAATATGGTATACGCAGGGGAAATAGTACCCCCATAGGACGCCAGTGTCAAACATCACATATCTTAAGAACTGTTATAGTGAGAATGCTCAAACTTCGTAGGAGTCACTCTTATAGTAAACTGCACTTTGGAAAATAAAAATTAATTAAGGGGGTAGGCGCAGGGGACCAATACGCCCATAGAACGAAAATAATAAATACCGAATATTTGAAGACAAAAGACAAAACTGTGTAGGAACCACTCTTATGGTAAGCTACACTTTTCCAAATTAAAATTAAGCAGACTGGAGCAGGGAGAGCAATTAATAATATTTAAATGAGAAAGCGTATGTTTGTTTGCATCCTATAGACTCATAAACTACTAAACTGATTTTTCTGATTACCCGGCACTTAACCCAGGCTATTAATATTTTTAATTTTCAAGTGGGCGTGGCACATCCCAAAAAATGACTATAAATATTTCAACATATGTGGAGAACCGTAACATTGAAAATATTCAAATTTTGTACAAATAGCTTAGATAATGATACACAACATCTTTTTAAAAAAGTAGGTTAAATGGGAAAAGTAGGTGTGGCATCTCCCATGCGAGTACACTTGAAACTTCTGCATATCTGTAGAAAGGTTTCTGTAAAAGCATTTTAATTAAGTACAAGATTCTTTGTTGTCAATACAAAAGATCTGCTTAAAAAAACTTTACTAATTTTATTTCGTTGGGGGTCGCAAAGCGCCGGGTGAAGCTAGAATTGCTATGAAATTTACACATTACAATTAGATAAGACTAGAAATAATTTTAAAAAGGCTTTGTAAATTAATCAAAAAAAGGTAGAGTTTCGTCAACTGCAAAATGTATCAATAAAGCGGCATCAGTACTACAACAATAGAAAAAACAATTTGCAACTAGAATTGGGACGGCAAATGTCAAAATGTCTTTATAAAAAATGTAAATAAGCAAAAAAAAAAAGACACCAAACGGCACACCACGAAGAAAAACACTGAGAGCAGCTGCGTGACTGAAGTTACTTTATAAAAACATTCTGGTTAACAATTTTATTCTGATGGATTTAACATACGTATTTACTACAGCTTTTTGTGTGATATTTCAAGCACAATAGTTTAATACATTTTGTTGTTTTGGTGTTGTAAATTTTAGTACGTTAAATACATATCGCTCATTTGCTGCAAAACCGGCATAAGTCAAAAAAATCCATTTCGAGATAAACGCGTTTAAAGTTTTCGATTTGCTCTTATCACTTAGAAAAATTAACGATACATTCTCTTCAAATGTGGAAAGTATAAAAGATATAAAGATGAATTTTATACACAATACAAAGAAAAACATAGCGAACAATTCTGCATCACTAACTCCAAAATTGTATTTTTTGATTTATGCCGGTCTTGCAGCAAATGAGCGATATGTATATTAATAAGATTGACAAGGTATACAAGGGAACTTAACAACCAAGAGTGAAGTTGTGGTGAAATTTGGTTGGAAAAAATCAACTAAAGACAAGAGTCCCCCATAAATTTACAAGAGTTTAAAAAAAGTTTTTGTTCAAAACATCCCGGGAATTAAAAATAATTGAAAGAACTCTAATGTGCGTACAACTCATTTTTATATTTATTTGTATTTTTATTGTTTTTTCTTCTCGATTTGTATATTTCTTCATTTTCTTATAATAAACTATTAAATATTGATGAATGCACATTGAACAAACACACAATTCGATGCAGAGAAAGATATGATGTGCATTTGGATCATAATCATCATCATCATCTTCATCTTCATCGTCAAGCTTTTAACCAAAGTCAATAAGACAGCGAGACGGACAGACAGACAGACAGACAGACAAATACAACTACATGATGATGCATTCAGTTCTTGTATCTTGTCATATCAAACTAAAAATTCTCAAATACACATCCAACATTTATTTAACTTCGTTCTTTTTTTTTATATATTTTTTTTTAATAAATTACACGTTTTAATGCATTCAAGCAGATGTGTTAAAATTCGTAAAGTAATAAAAAACAATCTGTATGAAAAATGTAAACAAACATTGAAATGAACAAGACAAAAACAAAAAACCAAGAAACCATTTTTTCTTAAAAACGATACAAAACGAACTAAAGACCCTTTACGACCAACACAGAGGAACGAGTATAAAGCAGTGATGCCATTAGGATACGAAAGATACATTTTTCGTATATTTTGCTGATCTTTAGGTACCATGTATAATCCTGAAATGTTTCGTAAAATATTAAACTTTGGTTTAACAGTGACATGGCCGCTGATGAGTATTGGGAAAATGTTGTTAATGAGCCGATGTTTAAAAATTTTAAAAAGTGGTTTGTTTAACAGTTGTACTTCCATTTTCGAATGGTGAAAGAAAACATTAAGGATATTTCAGCATACGATCAACCTAAATCGATCATTTCTAATAGTGCAAAGTTGTTCTGAGGAAATATGAACATCTTGATATTTTCAGAAAACTTGTATGCACTTTTTGATACAATCGCCTAAGTATAAACGCCTTAACTCGTATATTAATTTTTATAAAAATGAACTTGTTTTGATAACATCCAAAGATAAGTAACGAATAATTAATTTTAAAGTTTTCTTGCTGTATGTTTCAAAATTGCATACCTAATATTTTTGACTCCAATAAATAAAAAAAGGAATGTATATGATATCATTTTCTTTACAATATCTGCGTTTGAGAACACAAAAGTTTTTACTATTTTTTACTGAACTTTACATGCAAAAACAAAAAGTGAATAAATATCTATTAATTAGTTTAACTTGTTTGTGAAGCATTTATTTGGCTAAATACCAACATTTGAAACTTTTTTTTGTTATGTTAAGTTTTTGGAATTGAAGAAGTGTGAAGTACTTGGGTACTTGAGTAATCAATAGCCAAAAAATTATTTATGTTCTTTTAAATAAATTAACCCGCCTCAAATAAGTAAAATGAAATAAAATAAAAAAAAAAAAAATTACATAAAATAATTTGTTTGTATTTTCCAAAAATGTTCGTGTTACAAAAATTTTTTAATCGAGTACCGTTAAGAAAACGAGTTAAGTAGTCAAAAGTGTAAACATTTTTAAACACTTCAACTATTTGCCATCAGCTGTTGCCTTTATTTTACCAATTTTTACAAATTTTTCGTTCGCGTACTTTTTTGGACAACAGCTTTATGTGAGAGCTAATTTTGCAGTTTTCTCATTTACTGCATTTTAATGTAAAAGTACTCAAACGCACCTAATACATATTCATTAAATATGAAATTAAAAGGTTATGTTAAACGTTAAAAATGTTTTTTCAAATTTTTTCAACATGTATCTTTTTGGGAAATATTGTATCTTTTTTGAAACAAAAATGTAACTTTCCCGAAATTTCACTGGCAACACTGGTATAAATATTCTCTTATAAAACACGCATATTCTCTTTTGAGCCGTTTTTTTTCTTTTTTTTGGAAAGATAAAATAATTATACCTCCATTATTGAAAGAAGGGTGTCTTAACAAATACATCTCATTTTTTTAAGAAGTTTAAAAATGTTTTCAAATTAAGGAAGAGTTGCTGGGCTTCTAAAAGGCATGTTTTTTGTAAAGTACAGCTAACAGACTTCAAAGAAAAACAACAAGTAAACAATAATTTTATTGTGTTTAAATAACAAAATGAAATTTATTTTTTAAATGATTTCAGTTTTCTTGTTCCTACTATTTGTATCTTTGCCTTATAAGATATTAGACCTCGCGACATTTTTGGATTAAAAGGGGAATAACTTTCACATAAGATCGCTTATTGCGGTCATTTGAAATAGTCTTGCGGTCTTGCCAATTACCCTTTTACTTATGCGCTTAAAATTTTACCACCCTTACGACGATTTCTTTTCTGGGAAATTTATGTTACATTTTATATATGTAAGAATATTAAATGTTACCCTATCAAACACGAAGTGTTTCATGTTGTACAACTGCAATCGAACAAAATTACCAGCTTTTATTTACAACTGTTACATATTTATTATTAATGAACTTCACTTTTATCTCCATTTCCATTACGCATCTCTATCTAACTCGAGGTCAGTACAAAAATCAACTGTGTTGAGTTGTAAACCGGAAAAGGGCTTTATTTGCACCAGTATCAGAGTTGCCACGACCAAAAAAAATTTGTAACCAAAATGTAAAAATAAAGTTACTAAAAGCGAAAAAAAGTAACCAAAACTATTCTGCATCAAAAGTACTATTTTATTCGCACTTCTGTTTCAAAATTGTGTGTCTAAAGAAGAAAAACTGTTTGTTTCTACATCATTTTTCGAAATGCTTTTTTGGAAGTGGCGCCTCCAATACAAAGTTAAAATTAATTTTCGTAAATTTTTAAAAATGCTTGAGCTAGAGCTTTCAACCTTTTTTATAGAGAGCTCTTACAAGTAAAACTTTTTAGGTCTTGCTTTGCGTTATGGTATCAAAGTGCAAAATTGAGCTTAATTATGCGGTAGATCTTTAATATACAGATGATTTTTGCCCATATTAAACGGGATGGGATCGGAAGGGTTTTTGACCTTATCGTTTATCTTGAAAAGTGTTTCAGTTAAACCTTTGAAGCATTAAGAATAGCAAGTAATAGCCATATACACTTCAAAGTATATGCCATATATGGCTAAGTTTAAGCTTCTAAAAAAATAATTTTTAAGTAGATGAACAAAGTATTGGCTTAAGATGCACAAATACCACACACAATTTTAAGGGGCAAAAAAGCGGGGCGGGTTGTTCTTGTTCCAAAGCAAAAAATTGGTTATTTTTGTGCTGAAAAAAGTACACAAGTACACATTGGAAAAAAAGTAACCAATTTTGGTTAAAAGTAACCAAGACGGCAACGCTGACCAGTAAACAAACATGTAGTACCAATTAAATATTTTGTGATATTAACAACATTTTCTGTTGTTGATATAAGTAAACGCTTAATTACTTGATAACATTTTTAATTAAAACTGATTTAATTGAAAAGAAAAAAATTGCAAATTTTTTCTGTGTTGTTATTTTTTATAATGATAGATTCTAAGTAGTAGTTGGGTCAAATTGACCCACAAAGATCAAAGATGGGAAAAGTTAGGGAGGAACGCAGAAGGTTTAACACGGATCAAAAAATTTAGCTAAAATATGTAATTGATAAATCAAAAGATGGTTTTCTGATGCATTCATAATTCGTAAACTCGCATTACAAGATATTAAAAAAAAATGTCTGCCATTTAAAAAAGAAATTTAATAAATACTAAAAAGTTTTTTTGTCAGAAACTTTTTCAAATATTGGAAAATTTTCTGCATTACTGTTGTTTCGAAATGCAATCAAATTGCAAGTGTTTGGCATGGCATGTGTGTCGCCCCACTGTACATCTTGTTTCTATAAAGTTTTTATGTAAATACATGTGTATCGTAAATGCCTTAATAGTGTTTGTAGGTTCAAAGACCTCACCTCACAACAAATTATTTGCTTTGGTAAGATTTTTTTTTTTTTTTTTAATATACATTTAATACATTTAGAAAGACCGCCAGAATGAAAATAATTCTTTTACAAATAAACAAATTACTCATCTTAAAAAAAAATATGTAGTACCATTCATCGCCGACCCCTTCCCAGAGCACTGATTTAATTAACATTTGTACGTACTTAATGTGTGTGTTTCTATGGATGTATGTGTGTGTGTGTGTGTGTGTGTCTGAATTTGTGTGCATGTGAGTTCAAGTGTAGTTGTGATCACAAAAATAATACAAGCTAAACAAATTAAATTTGTCTATTAATGAAAGAAACCCCAAAAGTTTTTCACCAGACATTACGTCTCATTTTTTTCAAAGGCCTTTCAAGTAAATGTAAAAGTGTTTGCAACTATTTTTTTAAACATCACTGTAGTTGTTTCCACATACTCGAATATTCATGAAAGAAAATTAAAATACATATTTCTACTTTTTTTTTTTTTTGATCTTGCTATAAAAATATGAATTAAAAATAATATAAATTATAGACTTGGCGTTGAACAGTGATTTACAAAGAAAAATAAATTTAGAAATTTAAAAAAATTTCGTAAGCAATTATGAAAAAAATACACATTCGAAAATTTTACTTTATATAATTCTAAATTTATATTCTTTTTTTTACAAATTTAATAACTTTGTTAATTTAACTTAACCACTGTTCATTTATTAGATCGCTTTGCCATTCTCTCTCAGTTCTAGCACTAAATACATTTACAACAATTTTTTTTTTTTTGTGTTTTTTACTCATTTTATAGCTTCATCTATTGGGCAGCAAAACAAATAAATTTATTTGTATCTTTTAGATAAATTTATTTATTTCTATTTCAGACAATTAAAATAAATTTATACGTATGTATAACTAAAACAGAAACAACAGTAACAACAGCAACAACTACAACAAATACCTATTGTTGAGATATTAAATTATAATAGTAGTAATTCAAAAAAATATAATTAAACCTCGCATAGTAATTGTTGTTATTTTGTGTTTTTATTACAATATCTACAATGGAATTTTCCAATATAATTATTTAATACAAATATCAATGAATAATAGACGGTTGCAAGTTTTTATGGGAATATTATTTTTTTTTAAACTGCGGCTCACAACTTCTTTAGAATTGGTAATTTCCTGTTGAGAACCGTTAAGTTGTTTCGCATAAATTCTGACGTTTTGAAATGGAAGGGAAATATTTTACACTCAATTTGTGAATTTTTTATAAAATTGTAGCAAATCGAAATTTTTATTGTCAAATTAAGTAGAAATGTATGTTTTAAAAAGATTTTGCAACAACTAGATCGATCTACAGGTTCAATGCCCACCAGTGACCAATACAACTTGCGTTGCAACGATATATTAGAGAGAGGCGTGTTTTAAACGACCTTGTTAGGTTCAGTTAAGTTCCATTGGCAGCCGTGATCAAGCGCAGTATAAGTGGGCACAGAAATTAGTTCCCGTTATGTTCCCATTGACAATAATATGGTTTAATTAAACATAATATGGTTAAAATGTTCTTTAAACATTGTATTGTTGGAGGTTACCATATTTAAGCATGTTTTTTCTCAGGGTGCATGTTTCACCGTCTCCCAAGGGTTCTTTGTTACTCGTCTGCTTACATTATCACTCAGTCATCTAGTTGATCCAATGAAGGAATGGATCCCACTCAAATGAACGTCGTCAAAGAAACAAGTTTTTTCTTTAAGCATTCTTGGATCAAACAATTTGAGTTTACGTCTCCTAATACCGGTCAATGAGAATATGTTCCGTCGACCCTTCCTCCACTTCGTCAAGGCAACTTCTATATAATGTATTTATAGGGAGTTCCAGCCTTTGGGCATGTCTTTCATTGTGCCAGTATCCATTTATAACACAAATTTGGTTTCCTAAGGTTAAGTTTTGGCAGCCATGAATCCAGCCTGGTCCTTTCTTCATCTAAATAATAGGCCAGAATTTTCTGAATTCCCCACAGGTAGTTTCATCATTTGTGTGCGATAATCTTCTAACTCCTCCGGAGTGAAACCCCTATATCACATGCTAAACCCCTCCGGCTCAAGGTGGTTCCTGCACGCGCCAACAAGTCAGCCATACAGTTTTCACATATGCCCCTGTTGCCAGGAAACCATTTGAGGTTTACCACTGAATGTCTCGTTATCTCCTGCAGATGCATCCGGCATTCTTAGACAATTTTCGATATGCTTCTTCAGGGATCCTTTGGCCGTTTTACTATCGGTAATAATGTAAATATTGCTGTCCAATATCTCACCATACCGAACGTGCGTAACGGTTGTGTAAGTGGCCATTATCTCGGCCTGAATGGCATTGTAATGGTCCGGCAGCCTTATAAAAATGATCCAGCTTTACAGAACCGACACCATACAGTGTTTTAGACCCGTCAATAAATATCTGTATCGCATTCACGAGAATTTGTAGGTCATCATAGTGAACTATGCTATCCGAAATGCTTTTAGTTAAGCCAGGATCATAGATTGGTTTAAGTGTGATATAATCAACGTCCAAGTGCACGGCCGATGTTGTAGTCTATTCATGCTCTTGTAGCCCTTAGTCTTATCGCTGTCTTCGCAGCTGCCTTTTTTGCCAAGATGTCCGGTGGTAACCAGTTAAAGATCGTAAACAATGCCTTAAGAGGGGTGGTCCCGCTATTGCCAACATTCATATTATATGTTCACACTTAGTTTGATTATTCTTCTCTTGAACGCCAACAACCAAACAGCTAAACCTAAGAGCAGAATGGGCTTAATGAAACATTCGTATAACCAGTATACATACAGCAGCATTATTTTGCAGTTCCCGTTTAAGTATTCCTAAAATTGGTGTTCACTTTTAGGTTCAGTTTGCTGGCCAATATTGGTCCAAGATATTTGGCATTATTAGATAGTTTCAAGGAGATCCCATTTATTTTCCGGGTAGCAAAATTAGGGAGTTTTGTGTCTCCTTTGAAAAGTACTTGTTCTGTTTTAACAGGATTTACATCTAACCCGCATCCCTGCAACCATTTTAGTAGGACTTCTAGTACGGATTCCATAAGTTCAGATAACAGTTTAGGATCCTTACCCATACCCACTGCCACGTCATCCGCTTATTTAACGACTAATGTTGAAAATTATAAGCTTAAAGGATTATTTTTTTATTGAATTCATCCAACCGGGGATGTGTATACAGCCATACCTAAATTAAAGCGGAAGGGGGAACGTGTTCTTCAAGTATTGTTAGTCGATATACATTTTTGACATTAAGCACATTAAGTGGGCGTGGTAGGTTTTTTGGTATATTGTTGCTTCTGATTGCCGAGTTGTTATTATTATTGTGTGTGTATAAGTTTTGAATGTTGCGAGTACTTGTGCGGTTAATTACATCATTATTAAATAGATTTAATTGATGCTGATCGTTGAAGTTGCTATAGAAGTTGACAGTGTGGTTGGGGTTGCTGATTGTATTTTCTTAGTTTTTTAGCAATTTGTTTTGAGACTGCTGGAGACTCTTACAGTGGGAAGAATTTCCCCAGGCCGCTATGCCGTGACGTATGTAAGATTCAGCAAGTGAGAAGTAGACTTGGCGGTGAAATTTGGTCCTATCTATTCTCGCAAAGATCGAGGCTTTATTGATCGTAGACCACAACTCTTTACTACGCCGTAATCGGTAAAAAAATAATAAAATTGTTTTAAAATTTAAAGCGCGGTCTATTATTTACCTAAGGCCCTGAAATTTGGTTGGATAAAACAACTAAAGACACCAGCCTCACATAGACTTAATTAACTTTAAAAAAAGTTTTTGTTTAAAATTTCCCGAGAATCTATCAAATAAATCACGGAAATTAAAGAAATTTAATAACGCGGGATTACCCGTCCCGGGAAAAAAATTTAACCAAATCACAAGAAACGCAATCTTTAAAAATTACAGGTATGAACAGTATATGTGAGCTTCTCCTAAAAAAGGGACCTAGTGTGTCACAAAACGGGTTTGGACTTAAGAGTGGATTGTGGTACCTAAAAGGGTGTAGAATAAGATGAAATGAGTTTTTCTCAAAACTTCATTTTCACACACCAGATCCTTTTTCTCGGAGAAGGTCACATATGCTATACTTTAAAAATAATAAGATGCATCAATTTCCTATTAAAAGCATAAAACTGAAACTTTAAAGATCATAGTCAGTATCTATATGAATCATTCTTTAAACTCATAATGCATATTTTTTTAATTAATAGATTTTATTAAATTATTTAATTTTTATGTTAATTTATAAAAGTTTTTTTTTTTTTTGAACAACTCAGATCGTTTGTTTTTAAATTTAATTAAAACATTAGGGTCGTACTAAAAAAAGTCGTAAAAATACAATTCAGCTTAAATCAACATTAGATCCGATAAATAAAATAAGCAATATAATTTAGATTGTTAAAATATTTAATAATAAATATTTGTTTTTTTGTAATTACTTAAGTTTCTTACTTAAACGGGAAGATCCAATTAGTTATTTCATTCATTCCCAGGTAGTGTACATAATAGAGAATCTATTGAGTTTTCTTTTGAAAGACAAACAAAAAGTAAAAGATGTTGGCTGTCAAATTAATTACCAGATATTGAGTAACAAATGGTGTATAATATTGTTATTTTATTGATTAGGGTATACAGTTGGGGCAAACGTACGTGTCCCCTTTATTGACCAAATATGTTTGTTTTCTTTGCAACGCAACAACACGGTGATGCTGACAGCAACAAATCGAGCACAAGTGCAGCTCATTTTAAGAACATACATACCAACTCACGTTTTAAAGATCAAGCAATGCGCTGACGACGCACTACACAACAAACATTTTGAAATAAATTTTAAATGTTAAATCAGCCAGAATATTTCATATCATGTTGTTAATAATAATCTGATTATGACTTTTGGGATTTTATTTAAATCGTTTTCTTTATTTTAGACGAAAATTTAAAGGGGAGTCTAGAACGACTTGAAAAAGACGATCAATGTGTTTATATTGTGTCTGCGACGGTATCCATGGCATAACGACGTCTGAAGTAGGATAGTGTGAAACTCACTATAAATTCCGAAATCTATATTTCTTGACTCCGTTGCTTTCTCTGAAAGCATTCCAATGGGCAAAGATACAGATTTTGAAGAAGACTTTAGTCAACTCCTGCTATTGATATAGCAAGATTGGGATACAAAAAAAATTTCTGACCGTAATTCCATCATAAGTGGTTCCAAGCCCTGCTTTAGTTATATAAACAAGTATATGCATCTGTCTAGTCAATTCATCAAAGAGGTCGATGTTGGTCTATAATTTACAAATATAAACTTCGCTAATATGTACCACGTTCCATTTGCGAAAAAAACGGTACATTTGTGTACCATGAAAAACGTTCAAATTTTGATTAAATCTTAGTTTTTATTCTTTATAACTTAGCAATTTTCCGATCACAGCCGATTCGCCACTGTTTGACACGTAATTTAGTATCCTTTCAAACAAAATATCATTCATTTCAATCGCTCCAACATTAAATTCTGAATGGCGCCTTAAAGAGAAGTACACAGATAAAAAATGTTCATCAATTAAAGCATTAATCAAAAATAAAACCATTTTTAATTAAATATTAAATAAAGTTAGTTAAACGATTAATTGATACTATTAATTTGCATAAGTAAACTATTTAATAGTATCAATTAAACGTTTAGATCACTTGATTAAAGTTTAAATCACTTGATTAAACGTTTAATTCACTTAATTAAACGATTAACTCACTTGATTAAATTTTTAATTAAAACTGATTTATTTTTGATGAATGCTTTAATTGGTAAACAATTTCTGTGTTAGCATCGAAAACCCCAAATGTACCGTTGTCTCGCAAATGTGACGTGCTATGAATCACATCAATATCGTTTCCCGTTACTTTTTCGGCAAAAAGCAAAGATAACAATGGTTTGAGAATAACAATTTCCAAACAATATAATTTCGCAGGCTTGTGTTATATCTTTTATACCAATTGTTTTCGAATACAAATAACAACAGAATCATATACAGCCGTTTTCATAATTAAAATTGGGCATGAAGTTATAAATCAAACTAATAACAGGGTAATCTCCCCAAACGGATACCTTACTAAAGAGGACATCCGTTGCATGCTCCTTGCATCGATCATGAGAGATTCTAGGGCTTATGTCATTTCAACTAATTTCTTACATTCTCAACAGACGATAAAAAAAAAAGTTACAAAAAAAACTATAATTTTTCGAAAACGCAAATATTTAAGAAAATTTTGAAAAACCGTTTTTAAACACAACCTCTTGTTCGCTGGGCAACTATGTATTTATTCAATGAATTTCATTGTGTGCATTTGTTATAACGTTTTGTCTTAGATATGTAATTAGCAGGTAGAGTTCATCTATCTGTTGGAAAACCAGATGTAATTAATAAATTTTCACATACAACTTACGTAAATGTCTGATAAGTATTTTCGTTGAAGAATACAACAAGCGTACGTTGTGCTGTTGTGCGTACGTACCTCAAAAGAAAATATTAATGTAATTTATAATATACGACTATAATATTAGCCATAATTTTTTTTCACATTATATTTAGTTTATAATAAGTTTTCATGCGTGCCCCTTTTTAACCGATGGATTTGCGGAGCTGTTTTTAACGTTTGTCTATGTACGTAAGTCGTAAAAAAAGTTTGTATTTTTTGCATTATTATACAAATATGTACAAATATATTGCACTGGGAATGTATGTTAGGTATGCAAGGCAACCCAGCGAACCATTGTTTTACAGAGGCGTTTAAAATTATATTTTTTATGAAAATCGTTAAGTAATTGATTAACAAGTATTTTGACAACTGGCACTTTTGTGCAAAGGATAACATTCGGAATTGTGGAAAAAACTTTTATACTTCAAAAATAAACTTTTTTAAAGATTATACAGACTTTAGGAAATATTAAATAAATATGCTGCTTCTTAGGTTACTTGGAGACAGCAAGGAGGCATTTATTTCTTGTTAAATTAGTCAAATGATATCCAATTGCACTAATTCTTCTTCTTCTTTATTTGCTTATCCATAACTGTATGTTAGCGATGCAATACAATAAATTCTTACAAAATGTTATTTACTATATTTTTAAATGTTTCAAGGCATCTAAAAGTCTGAATAGCATCGCCAATGGTTCTCAGGCCTGCCCAATGTCTAATATTTCTAAGCCAGGATAACTTCTTACGACCAATGCCTCCTTCTGCTGTTCGTTCTTGAATGATAGGCAAGGTTAGGTTAGGTTCAATGGCCAGCCGTCACCAAGACGGCTGATGTGGGTTCTTATAGCGGTCCCTTCGTGATAACCTGAGCAAGTGACCACAATATTCTCCAGACAGCACTCGAACCATTTAGATTCCCTGCAGAAAAGAGATATCGATATTTGTCCCACCCTGAGACCAGGGATTTGGCATAGAAAGTGAAAACCCGTTTGCTTCACCTCCTCCTACTCGTCATGACCACTATATCCATCCATTAAACCTATATCCATCCTCAATCGCATGGGTCCCTTTAAACATAAGTCGCAGCCGGTCATGTCTTTCACCTCTTATTATATGCCCTAGATTTGCTGTTTTTCTGCATTTAATTATCGGGAGAAGTTTACGCTTCTTGTTTAAAAAGCTCAATACTTCTTGATTTAGGACTCGACCAGTCTAACTTATTTTCAGAATTCTTCATTTCAAATACTTTAATACGGTTCCTGCTAACAATTTTTATGTCCAAGCAAACCAAACATAAGATTTTAGAAATCTAAATTTGAGATTGATATCTATCTCACGTCTTGTATGTATATTTTTTTTTTTTTTTTAATTTAAGAAGTGAGGTTCTAGCTGTTTCGATTCGACATTTAATTTCCTGGTCGGATTCCAAGTTCTCATTTATCTAGCAGCCTGAATTTTTAAAACATGGAATTCTTTACAGCATGACGTTGATTAACAGGGTGGAGTTAAGATCGAGTAGTTCACTTGTGATCATGAGCTTGGTCTTATCCCCATTAATAGTTAGCCCGAACATCCACCTGTGGCGGCTAAGGTAATCAACGCTTCCCTGCAGATCATGCTGGTTGTCTGCTACTAGCGTCGTGTCATCATTATAAAAATGTAGAAAAATTCATAATATTCCAACATTAGTTGAATAGAAGCCAATTAAATAATTAGCCGTTCGTGAGAAAAATTACGGCGCATGATTGTGTTCGCTGGTCATTTATGTTTAAATGTGTTTGAGTATCTTGAATGTGCAAATGTTTGAAACTGTGTCGACGCATTCATGTTTAGCTGTCTCTAACAGTGTGTGTTTGTCTGTCTATCTATCAACAACATACTATTTATATCTTAAGCGTTTTTCATCTTTGTATGGTAAACAATAAATATAAATAATTACTTTGAAATTTTCATTCTTTAAAATTTTTTTTTAATTTTATTTTACATTTTTTGTTGTGTTTATGTATCTAGTTTTCTTTTCTATGAATAATAAACGAGGTTATGTAGATATAACGGCTTTTATTAACAAATAAATAATAAAATAAAATGAAAACAATAAACAAAGTAATATTAATAATAATAATAATAAAAAATAATATTTGGTCAACTGTTCGCTTGACGGTATGAAGCCTGTTACATGACTATATGGAGGCATAGTTAAGTTAAGTTTAGTTTTGTTATAACGGAAATTTTTAAAAAATTATAGGTTATTGTAATGATAACCTGATATTGAATGACAAACAATTTGTACCAAAGACTTCAACTTGTTAACTTATTTCATAAAACAGAAGATCTTTTTCTAAAGGTACGAAATAAAGTCAGGTCCAATCGTTAAGTTAAGCGAAATCAGGCAGCACCGCTCATGTAAAAATATAAAATTTTTTTTATTCTATATTTTAACAGGTGCGGCGTTGCCTAATTTCGTTTCTGGCAACTCAACTTATTAAGTTCAGTAAAACTCAGCTGTTCTTTTGCTGGTTTATGGTCAGAATGCCTAACACTGGGATCGGACAAGTTGGCCTAAAAAATTGCTTTGTCTTAAACAAATTCTACCAATTTTTATTTGAACGCAATTCTATGTACTGGCAAATGTGATTTTCTTTGGCTGTAGAGCTTCTTTTTTATAATGGAATAGTCACCATTTTTTTTAAGATGAACCAGTTTTTGAGTTATTGATATCCAAGCATTGTATGTTGTCATTGGAGATTGGTTACCTTCAATCATATTTAAAAAAAAATTAATACGATTTCTGTATGACGTGCACGTACACTGAAATTTTATTAGGGAAATTTAAGAAAAGATAAAAAACTCATCGTTTTTTGTTGGTGTTTTGTTAAAGCTTTAATATTGTTAAAAGTAGAATTTTGAGTGCACGCTTTACAGTTTTCTTTTTTTAATATTTTGGCTTTTCTAAAATCTTTGGAAAAAGGTTTCCTGATGATCTGACCTAAACAACCAGTGGAATGCGCACAAAAGGTAGCTTTCCCTCGACAATTATTTAGCTTAGGAAATTAAAAATATATGAAAAAATGGGAATTTAGCACGTCAAACAGAAATCTTATTAATAATAAAGTTTATAATTCCGAAAATAACTTTGAAAATATGAATACATTGGAAACAAAAACGCATTAAATTGATTAACTACAAATTCATGTATCCGGTGATGGCAATATAAAAAAATAAAGTTGTATTTTTAAACTTGCTTTAGTTGGTCGATACGTCACAAAACCAAGAAACTTTAAAACAGGGTTTAAAAAACTGCAGTCGAAACGAAAAACTGTCGAACAAAAAACGAATATTTGTGTACAAATTTTCGCTTTTTGAGTTGGTTTGACAGCGACTGTTTTCATTTAATGAATCAGAATTAAAAGCAATAGTTGGCCAATGACAAATAAAGAAGTGGAAAAAATGGCGGTTTTTTAAACGCTGTTTTTAACATTTCCCTCTATTCCACCTCTTTCCAGCATTACCTGAAAATTGAATTCGCCTTATTTACTATCACAGAAAGAAATCACTCGTACTAAATTTAAGTTTTTTCTTCTTACTTTTTTAATTATGAGACAAACTCAAAAGTGTAAGTACGGATAACACTTAAAAATACTTAAAACAATCCAAAGTGGGATAACTTTCGAAAAAAAGTTTGTTGTAGGCACAACAACAACACTACAAGATGAAATATATAAATTATTTTCATGTTAATAAAGTAAAATAAGACGCAATTATTCCCATATTATTTTCTTAAATTATTAAGATACATTTTTAAAGTAGAATTATTAGGGAACCCATATTGGGTATGCTGCTGGTGTTTTATAATGGAGAATTATTTTGTAAACATGTGTAACGGATAAGTACAACATAATAATATTCTCTTTGGCTCTGTGGTTTAAGTGTAAAGGTTAGAATCGAGATTCTTGAACCAAGCACAGTTTGAGATTAATTTGATCTCACGTTTTATTAAGTCAAGCCTGTTTTCGGATTAGTTTAAGTACAAATTCGGGATTATATATGGAAAAGTTAAGTATGTTTTTCGCTCTTGAAAACCCGTTTTTGAATCAAGCGTTCTGTACTTGATTTAAGGAAATCCGTACTTACCGTACTATTGACACCGCTTTGGCTTGATTTATGTACGGATGTATTGATTTGTTCTTTCAGTGACCATCATTTTCTGCTGATTTCGCTATTCATAAGAGGAATTTTATTAAAACTAATTTAAAACGCAACCAAGCTTTTTTTACAAATCGTAAATCATTTTCTAAATTAACTATTAAAGTAACATATAGTTAAGATCATATAGATTTAGGGGATTCGTAGAATGAATTGAAAAAAAACACATTAAAAACGACTTATGCCAGGCTCAACACAAATGATTGATATAATTTGCCTAGAAAAGATCTACTCAAAAACCCAGTCGCCTATCTTTACTACCTCCATTGGATTTTTTTTTTTAACACTAAACGATACTTTATTTCTGCTTTTTTTCTTTAGACATACAAACATACTCGAACATCATGTGCATTGTAGCATTTTGGTAAATTTCTACTACAGTTCCTTCCTTTGTAGCCTACATATCGCTGGCAAGCACTGTGTTCATACAAGTGTTCATCAAATTGGAAAAAAGGGATTTTTCTTATTTTCCGAATACAATTATATTCCTTCAATTACACAAACACACTGGCACTTGAAAATGTTTTTTTTTTCACCACTTTTGAATACCTTTGCAGTTGTTTAACACTCCAAGTCAGTTGGATTTGTCTGTCATTCTGTCGGTCTTGCAGTTTGCAGTTGTAGTGTATTATCATTGATGCATTTTTTTCGCACTGGCCGTGAGTGAGTTTTTGCCACATATTCTTTGAGTTGAATGAGTAGTACGAATAGAAAGCGTCGTGCGATTTTAACACAACACATTTTATTACGTTTTAACACACACATACACTCACACCCATGTAAATGCACTTAAACTGTATATTTATATACCCAACAAACACGAGGTCAAACCTTTGATATGAAATGACTTTATCATTTGACATCAAACACCATTTGCAAAGGTTCTTCAATTGTTTGATCTTAACATTTAAATTCAAATTGATAATGATTCGAAAATAAACATTTGACATTAAATGTTTAAGCAATTTGATATCAAATTGTTATCAAATGATAAATTCAAATCAAAAGAAAACTTTGCAATACTAAAGCGAAAAATTAATGTAAATATTGCAAATGGCGATTTAATTTGAATTTTTACTTCGTGGTTAAATGTGTTTTACAAGGGAACGATTTAATTCTTGTAAAATATTAAAAATATTGGTGAGTAATTACAATCCTCAAATAAAAGGGAGCCTTTTATTTGATCTTTGCAAGAATTAGAGGACGGAAAGAATGTTATATATTTTATCTTTAGCATCGGCAAGTTTACCTCACAGTTTATTTAAATAAATAATGAATTTAAATTAAAAAAAAATAAATTATTTTTATTATAATCCACATATGATAAACATTTGAGAATTACGTTTGAAAGCAATTTTTCAATTTGATAATAATTTCCCCTTTTTGTTGAGAATTCTATGATTTTCAAATCATTATCAAACGTTAGTCGTTTGAGAAAACGTATGATTTCAAATCAGTTTCAATTGGAAATCAAACCCCCGTGTTTGTTGGGTAGGCATAAGTAGGTGCGTGTGGGTGTATGTTTAGAAAGCCTTCTCTTAGAGATGTCTATTAAAGGTATTTACTTTTACGAAAATTCTATGTGAAAGGCCTTTGACTGTTGTTGCACAACCAGCCAACATTCTGTGGTAATTGTGTTTTTATGCAAATGTAATTTTGTGGAAAATTTCGATAGGATGTAATATTTTTCAATACAAACACATTCTAGATACATATTTACACAAAAAAAAACTGCTTATAATGCATTTATGTATGTATGAATGTATGTATTCATGCATCTGTGTACACATTTTCGTATGGATATGGTTTTATATAAGCTTTTATAACACTTGTTTTAATAATTGTTAAGTGTTTAACACACTTAATGACTAAAATCACAACTGCAATTTGCGATCATTTCACTAGAGTATGAAACATTAAAAAGATAATATTTATTTCTTTTTCTTTAAAGATTTTTTTCGTCTTTTTTTAGGCATATACATTTGTATATATTTTTGTTCAAGTACTTTTTTATAAGAATTTTTGTTAAATCACTTTGATAAGATCTTAAAGCGTTAAATCCACAGTACAAGCTAAAATATAATTGGTTTTATTTGGAGAATAAATGTATCCCATTAGTGTTTAAATATTTCTCTAATGTGGTCTATTCTGCCAGAGCAGGTTTGGTCATAATATTCAAGCATTTGGGCCCGATTCCCGTCAACGGCCTGTACAATCTTGCTTATGGTTTTTAATCCAAATGTTGATATTTTAATTAGGCTAAAGTTCATCAAATTCAATTTTCATTCAAGTAATTTTATGAAGAAAGGAATTTTACAACATGAAAATTAATTAAAATTTATTGATTGTTTTTTATTATTGACTGCCGCGGGGCTCGAACCCGGGCTTTCGCGGACAGCTTAACCTTATATGTTTCAATTGCAACCACTCAATCTCTTCAGAGGGTTTTGCCGTTTAACACTCACAGCCATTGACTACTGCTGGCAGTCGTAAACAAAAGCCGTGTATTTGCGTGAACTGCATTTATTGTACAATAAATACTGCTAAATGTGTGTTATTTTAAAAAGTTTATATGTTTGCTATATGCAGGCTTTCAAGGTCATTAATTTAATGTAATTTAATCATTTTGATTTTGTATTTAACGTTTTTGAAAAGGTTAAATAAATAAAACTCGCTTATAAGAATTTCTAAATGATAATACCAACATTTTAGTTATAAATAATAAATTTTAACTATTTTCATATTTTGTGTATTATTTTATCGTTTTGTTGCTATAAAAATTAAAGGTCTTTATTTATTTTCTTTTAATCGTGGAGCCGTTTTATATTCGTATTTTTGTCTTGGTTATTTTATTGCCTACCTTTTGATTAAATAAATAAGTAATTAAATAATTTTATGATTAGTAAACATAATAAAATTAATGTTATCGCAACAAAAAAAAATAAATATCGCAAATAGTAAAATGTATGAATTTACACTATGCAACAAGCAAAAATTCCCTAAATAAACACTATATTTTTTTTTGATCCGCTATAGTCACCTAACGTCAAAAATCATCATTATTTCAAAGTCTATGAAAAGGTTTTGTGATAAAAAAAATATTTTTTTCTAAAATGTGAGATTTTTTAAGTGGCTGCTTTATAGATCTTGTCGTAACTTTGGGACGACGTACTCGATTTTGTTATGCAATCCGTCTAAAAAATTTAAATTACACCAGATTTAAGTCTTTCTAATATCATTTTTTAATTTAGCCATTAGTTTTGGAGTTATTGAGGCATAAGTAGAACATTTTTTTTGCTTGAAAAAATAATAATCAAAAAATAACTGTTATTTTTGTTGAAAAAAATAAAAAACAAAAAATAACTGTTATTTTTGTTCAAAAAAATAAAAATCAAAATTTTAAAAATCAGTATATTTTATCAAAGACGTGTTCATAATGATCAGTATGGTATACTTTAATCAGTTTTTCGACATGTACATCCATATGCTTTTTTGTTTTGAAATTCCAATATAACTGTTATCTTTGGTCCCTGGATTTAATCCAAATTTGTGTAGATCAACATGTTGCAAACATAACCTAAGCATTTGCTCCCATTTGTTGCATAGTGTTAATATCAGGGAAACCAAAAATATGCTCTAAATATGTCCTGAAAATTTTTAAAAATATGCAGCAAAAAATTCAAAAATTGCTTATATGAAAACAAAATATCCAACAATTTAATAACAGTTCCTATTAATAAAAACAATCATAAACTTAAAATCGGTACAGCCCAAACACCCTACAATTTACAGACGAATTTTCGAGATTTTAAACTATTTGGAACGATGTGCAGTCATCGGCTCACATAAACAAAGTTATGTTAACCCTGCGGGAAATTTGTGTCAATTGGTCCAACATACTGGTCCTGGGAGTTGTGAAAAAAGAACAGGTACAAAAAGAAATAACTCGTGACCAGCGAAAGGAGAACCAATCATGTAACTGGTTTATGAAGAACAAAAAGGTAGAAAAAGTAATGAATTACAGTACAGTCTTCACCGGTGGAATGACTAATTTTTTGGGACTTTCTAAAATTTGGTTCTTAAATTTAGTTCTAGGACTTGTTTTACTGAATAAATAGTACATTGTATTGAAATAATACTACATTATAGTAACTGTCACTAAACACGTCCATTTAGAATAGATGTGTGACTGGTCCAATGGTGTCAATTGACCCCCTCCAATGACAACCCCATGTAAAAGTGATAGGTCTTATTCACAGAAAGTGTGAGAACTAGGACCGGTCTCTACCACCAAAGACCTATCACAGGACTACTTTGGTGTCAGTTCGCTTCCCCCTAGGGAAGTGTTAAGAGGTAACAATTCATATAAAAGTTGTTTGTGCCGAATATTATCTAAATATTAACATCCATATCAGATTTTTTGTCTTAAAGGTATATAAGGGACGTTCGCCAAATTGTTTATTAATGTTAAATCTGTTTATAGATGGAGCTTTGGACAAATGTTAACTGATTCGAATAGAATTTAATTTGCAGTTAAATATTTTTGCGGCGAATTTAATCTAAATGCCAACATAATTAGATGGTATACGGACACAAAGAGTCTAATTCGGAAAGAAGATTTTATGCGGAATATGTGAAATTATAGACCGATTCTAACTTTTTGGATAGACTTCGTCCTAATTACAATTGAAATATATTTTACCAAATTTATTCAAATTATCTACAAGTTTGCAACTTGTACTTTGCGCACAATGCTAACATGAACAGACAACCAGCCAGACGGATGGATAGACAGAGTTAGATCACTTTAAAAAATTATTCAGAGTCGATCGGTATAGTAAAAGATTGGTTCAGATTTCTATGCATTACACACATCGCCAAAAACGTATGAAATTAATATTTTTGTTTAATTTTTGTTTTATATAAAATTTTAAAGTTTCGAGTAAAAATTAAATGTCGAAAGTGAAGCAACGTGTTACGGATAAATATTTAAAACAGAAATGCCAAAATTCCCCAAAAAAAATTTATTAGCTGCGAAATAGGCATATACAAAATTTAACATGTATCAAAATATGCCTCAAAAAGGCAAAATATGCGCTATTAACTTAAAAAATGCTGCAAAAAGGCTCTTTTAACAAAATTATGCAACAAAAAAAAATGCCGCAAACGGTTAAATATACAAAAATATGCACTAACAAATCGAAGCCAAAATTCACAAAAAGCTTAAGAACAGATAAATATATTGTTTCTGCCTTCATTGGTCGCACGAGGAAAAATATGCAATTGCATATTTGTGGTTACCCTGGTTATTATTATAAAATGGAATATATGGATATATTAATTGTGTATGCGTCTATTTCTTGCTTTTTATATTTATATATGGTTATCGCACTTGATCAAATAGAGGGATTTAACTCAAAATTTAAAAATTTTCAGTAGAAGCAAAACCATTTTTAATTTAATATTAAAGGCGTATGAAACAGAATGCTTAACCAAACGTTTCATTACCAAAAATTAGACTAAATAGCACGATATTTCTACTGCCGGTAGATATGAATGTTACGTGTCCATTTTTTCCAAAAAACTAACAAATAAAAATTTTTTGTTGTTACCAAGGCCCGGATTTTTATGCATATGCATATTTGTTCTTGCCAGTCGGAGTTTTCCATATTGAAAATATCTTTGCGAATCAAGAAATTTGCAGAAAAATGGCATCGATTTGTTAGTGCATATTTTTGCAAATTTTGCTTTGAATGCATATTTTTGCATATATTGCTAATGTTGCATATTTTTGTTGTATATTTTGAAAAAAACTTGTCTTAATTGCTTTATTTTGCCATTAACCCTTCCGCAGAAGAGATAAAAGAAAACTTCGATGATATTTATTTATTGATGCGTGTTGCCACATATAAAAAGAACTATCCGGATTAATGTCTTCCTCTACAGCCTATAACAACCAGATTGGGGACGTGGTTGAAAGCAATTATGTATTATGTTGAAAACTATTGCCAATTTAAAGGTGTGGTAAAAGGATTCAACAATGGTGAATTTAAGTTAATTGATGTATTTTGTGGACGGTAACTTAAGTTCGCAAATTAACAAAAATTAAGGATTGAAAATTATTGTTTTAAATCTTTAACTGCTTGCATATTTAATTTAAATTTAATATACCACTGAGGAACTATCAGCATTTAATCATGCACACATTTTGTTTTGAAAAACATGCAGTAAACTTTTATTTTGAAAAAATTTAGGGTCAAATGTATCTCTAAAGGAATTTAAAAAAAAAATCCGTAAACATTTGATTTGTATGTAATTGCGATCAGTTTTACACTTTGCTCAAGCAACAGTTTCAAAAAATTTAACAAAAGTTCAATATGGTTTGCACTTATGATTAAATGTATTCGCACAGTTGCTCAAGCCAGCTTATGCATATTATAGTTGGGCCTTTACAAGCGACTTAATTTACATGATTGTCTTACCCTTTCCTTATTTATATTTATGTTTTACTTTATTTTAACTTCTACTTCTGTGGTTATTGTGCCTTACTTACGTTTATGAGACTGAATTAAACGTTCTTCATGCTATTTTTATTTTCTTGTTCTTTTATGTTTTTTTTTATTACTAATAAAAAATTTAAGATAATTTTAACAGCATATTTTTAAAATTTTTAGCGCATATATTTCTAAATTTAGGGAATTTTTTATGCGCATAAAACGCGATTTTAACTGCATAAAAGTCCGGGCCCTGGTTATTACCCTCTGTATGATCAAGTGCGATATAAACCTACATATTATATACATTATTATTTTTGTTTTAGTATTTAATTTTATAAGCTTTAATAATTTAATCTGATAAATTAAATTGAAAAATTTACAGAGAAGTATTGTTTGATAAGATTGTTAACTTTTTGTTATAAATAAAATAGTTTGTTAATTCAATTAAATTGTTAAAGAGTACTAAATAAGTACATACATGTTTTTTTATTTAAGAAACTTTTGGTGTCATAAAATGTTTAATAATTTAATGAAAATAAAATACAATTATAAATTAATAAATTTAATATATAAACCATTTAAAAACTTCAGACTAAGAAATGTGCTTGTCATGTTATTGATTTTAAATGAAATACTTAATAGAGGAAATCGTTCATGATTACTGCCACGTTTCTTTATTCGAAAAACATTTTTATTATAAATTAATTAAGATGGCTTCAATATAAAGGAATCTAGAGGAAATAAATTTTTGATTTAAATTTTTATAAATAATGCAGTTTATTGACGGGCTGGTAACTCAAAAACTTAAATTCATTCGCGAGCATTAGATTAGAAGCAAGGCGAATTCATTTTTCAGGAGGCGTTGAGAGCACAGCTGAGCTATTTATTTTCTTATTTAGAGAAATGTCAAAAGTTGCTTGTGTTTTTGACATATCGACCAACGAAAAGAACAACAAAATATATATCATGGCGACCATGGTTACTCAGGCATACATGTGTTTAGGCAACGATGGCAGCACATGAACCAAATATGAACATGAATAGTCTGCACTAGCAGAATTCATGTGCGACATGCTTGGTAGCTGATGGATAGTGGAGACGGGTGGTTATAGAATCAATTTTCAGTTCCAAAGAAATTCAGAATGTTGTTTCTGGGTTTTTTATTTGCATTTTAGGATATCCCTTTGGTGTTTTTAAAGGGCTAAATTAATTTCATAAATATGATTTGGCAAATTATTAATCTATTGAATAAAATACGAATCCCATGAATTGCTCGCTCATAATCATGTAAACTAAAAAAGTCTTAAAACTGTGACCAAGAATCGCTTTGTAGGGTGCCTTTTAAATTTCATATACACTTAAAAAAAACTATCCCCGGTTACCTAACAATAACTGCCAATATAATTTGTAGGTTTATGTTTCATATTTAATATTTAATCGCAATAATAAAAATAAAATATTAAATTAATACAAATGCAATGACGTCTATATTAAAAAAAATTGTTATAAAAAAAACCAAACTTTGGACTTTCCTTGAAAATTTTAACAAAACCCATTAATATTGTAAATTAATTATGACTGAAAATTTATTTTTTATTGTTACTTACTTGGCAATTTGGTTATATGTTTATAAAAATAATCATTACAAAATCAAAAAATGTTTAAATAAATAAGGCGGCTTATCCATATTTTTAAACATATAAGTGGCTTAATACAGTCGCTTCGCACCCCCATTGCAATATTTTTTATACAGATCTCATGTATTGATAACGAAGCTCTTTGTACAAAATGTTGATACTTTTGCTGTAACCGTTTTCCAGACATACACAATTCTATACTGTCTTTCTGTGAACAACACCCACTTGAAATTGTACAAATATTAAAGCCTGGGTAATCGAAAAAAAAGCCGTGAAAATTTCGTGAAAATCGCTATGTGTATCAAATTTGGACAATTTGTCTCTAACCGTTCTTTCGATATGTATATATAAATCCATTTTGTCTTTGCGTTCTCCAGATACACGGAAATCAATAATGGCTTTATGTAGAAAGTGCCATGCCCACATCACCAATACCGGTCACATTTTGTTGATACTAAAGCCTATAGTACACGGAATGTTAAAAGCTACATGCGCATGAGGCTCTGACGTAATTTTGTCGTCATCACACAACACGAACTTGCTATTGTGGCTTTGTAGTGTCGTCAAAATTACGTCAGATCCACATGCACATGTGGCTTTTTACATTCCGTGTGCTATAGGCTTAAGTATTGATAATCAAGATGCTTCTACCTACTTAATATGGAAACTTTTTCTCTTTCGGTACTCTAGATATACAGAAAAACTGACGGACAGCATTAAATCAACTTCGCTGTACGGGTCCCTGCGGGAAATTTGAGAAAATTGTTCTTAAAGCACTTATCCCGTGACCAGTGAACACAGTATTGTAATGAAAATTAACGAATTTTAATAGGCGAAAACATGATGTATCACTTAACTGGTGATAATGTGTTTAAAGTGTAGTTAATTAATTGACTCACAACTAGTCATGTGATTGGATTTGATACGAGTAGTGGCTGATTTAATCTGGTTCTATTTCTTTATATGAACAGGACAATGTCTGCTACAGGCGTTGTCTTAACAGAAATTGAATGTGTCCATTAAGCGTATTTCAGCGAACTGTTACAAAGTGTTTAAAAGGTGTCAATTAACCTCCTCCTAGGACATCGCCATGTTAAAATGACAAGTCCGCTTCATGAGAAGTGTTAGAACTAGAACCGGTCCCCTCCACTTTAGAACTGTCACGTGACAAGTTTGGTGAAAGTTGTCTTTCCCCTAGGGGTCTTAAAGAAATGGTATAAAAAACAACAACAACATGGGCTTGTCCAAAAAAATTAGATGCAGTCGTGGTTCTATGCTCATATCTCAGTAATTTTTGGACCGATTTGCCTGAATTTCAACAGCAAAAAATGATGGGTTATATGTGACCTGCTATTCATCCTATATGTGGTCTTCGGAAAAACCATTTCAACGGACGCACTGACAGACGGACATCGTTAAATCAAATTCGCTCCTCATATGTACCCAGAGTATATATATATACTTTATAGGGAATTAGATCAATATTGCAGCAATTACAAACGGAATGGCCAACTTATATACATACAATTTTTACCTTCGGTGAAAGGTATACAACAACCCATTAAATCTTCAAAAATTAATTTGCTTAAAGAAAAGTATAAAAATATATTTATAATCAAAGGCACTTTAAGAAAATTAATATTAAATATAATAAATTACATTCAAATAATTCATATACATAAGTATTTGTGAATTAGTGAATCCACACGTTCGCAAAGTTACTTAATTTTATACTATGAATTACACACACACAAACATAGGCATAAATATATTTTCACTAACAAATGTATGTGCCTACAAACAACTGTGGTCAAAATGTTAGAAGTTTGTACTGAATGTGGTTAAAAAGAGCTGTGATTTTAAGAGTTAAGTTAAACAAATAACCTGTTGGAATTTTGCTATCAAAATAAGAGCGAAAAACTCTTTTTATTTTTAAGATTTTAAAGTCTCATGGACATTATCCCAATGTCAACATAAATTTATTAGACCATAATGGCCATTTTCTCAATCTTTCAGCAGACATAAATTTATTAAACCGATAAACTGTCCTTTAACGATTTTGGGTTTCTCAATATACCGACAAAAAACATCGTTTCAGTTGGCAACATCTCTCAAAAAACACGTAAAAGTTGGGAGTAAGCTGATTGAATTTATCGGTACGGCAAATAAAAGATAAATAAATAATTGGCAGATGAGTGCTGGTTAGTTCAGTGACAAAATAGAAGCAAATAAGACATTGAGAAAACCAAAATTCTTTAATGAGCAGTTTTTCGTTGGGAATACAGATAATCACGTAATGAAAAAACGGCCATTAGGTTAGCTAACCTACCTAAATTTTTCAACACTTCTGTCCGTCTTTCGGCATATTCGAATGAGTTTAAAAAAAAGGAAGAAGAGAAACACAGCACATAAATAAATAATTGTAATGTTATAAATAAAAAAAAATATACATTTTTATGTTCTTTTATTTTTCTTTTTGTACTTTTTATAAATATTTATTTCTTTAGTGTACCAGTCTTCTCTTGCAATTGAGATGAATTATTAAACACATTTAAAATAAAAACAAGATTAAAGACTCATAGAATTATTACTTATAATTTTTTTTTTTTTTTTTGTAAATAAAAAATATTTAGCAATAGGCCCTTTAAGGATTTTAAGTTATCAAACATGTAGTCAGTTTACTTTATTTTTAAAACAATTTCTTGGAAATGCATAATTTTCTTTACTAATTAGTCAATAATTAATTTAATCTAAATTAAACCTAACTCACTATCCCTAACAGGGTTACCGTTGGCCGACTAAAGTCGCAATAAGACCCTTTTTTAGAGGCCTGCGACTTTTTGTGAAACTTTTTTTATCGCCAACTATTACGACTTTTTTAATTTTTACCATTTTTTTTGTACATTATAAATTTTCTTAATATTTTTATCAAAAAAAATCGTCAAAACAACGTCTTCAAAATTGAAAAGCAATTCACAGATATGGTTCCTTTGGCAACAATTTTATTCCTTTTTTGCAACCTTGTCATGTTAACAATGTATTTAAGAAATATTTCGCAAAGTGTTTACAGTGCTCATTTTACAAAATTATTTTTAGCCGCCGAGTCAATAAAACAAGATAACGTTAACATCGCTGCAGGTCCTTCCACGTAATATTTTGTGATAACATTCGAAAGGCTGGGAACTAAATTATAAATGGCTTAACCAAGACATAAAGTCAAAGCGCTCTTTTGCAGTGTTTGTTAACAGCTGTTAATCATCTTTAGTGACATGGGAAAAAGATTAATAATATAAAACAGGCTTCTGAAAATTAAAATATGCAAATGACTCTTTTGTTTAAATAGTTTTTTTTTTTTTTTGCTATGCTTTTTATTAATAAAAACCATTAAAAAAAGATGTGCGAATTTTATTTGCTCAAACGACTATTTTCTGCGACTTTATTTTTATAAAACGACTTTTGGTGCGAGTTTTAAAAATTCCTAACGGTAACCCTGATCCCTAAGTAGTCTAATATATAGTCTGTATATGGCATTTCCGGTGTAATTTGTCTTATAAGAAATACATAGAGCTAAAAAATCAACATCTTTACAAGATGTATCACCGTATTCCATTCTACATATTCCGATTATTTTAGTGTCATGACTAGAAAAGTGGCAATAAATTCTATTATTATTATGGCATCACTGAAAACTGGATTTGTTCTAAAAGCAGCGTTTTCAATTGTCCATTTCTTCTTTTTCTGCGAGTCTTTTTTTGTTAAATTTTTTTATATTATCTATCGAACAAAATGCACTTTGTATTTTAAAATTTTGGCACTTTTGAGAAAAGAAGCATTTAAAAATATATGAGTTTTTTCAGAATTTAAAAGTAGATGTTAAATATTTCAAGGGTGAATTCATGTTTCACATTTTCAATCATCGATGCGTTTCTCGGAAATGTTTGCAAGTGAACAGAGGGTATTTATTACGTTTAAAACGTTAGAAACGTTAATACCCTTTGTAAACTTTCGTATATCTCGGAGGTATGCATGAAAGCTGTTGAAAATGTGAAATATGCGTTCACACTTGAAACATCTAGCATCTACTGTCAATAAAAAATGTCACCATTTCTGGAAAAAACTTTAACTTTTTTTAAATACTTTTTTTCCACAAAAGTGCCAAAATATTTAAAGAAATACCAAAATGTTTTTTGAATTAATTTTGTTCAATAATAAAAAAACAATAAACAAAAAAAGACTTGCAAACTAGTAAAAACCTGACAAATGATAACGCTGCTTTAAAAAATAGCATTTTGTCACTACTGCCGCAATTAAATTACCATCTTGTCAAATATTTAGAGTCAAACTACCTACTAAGCGACCGCCAGTATGGCTTTCGTAGAGGTCGCTCTACTGGAGACTTACTAGCTCTGTTATCGGAAAAATGGTGCCGTTCCATTCACCATTTTGGCGAAAGTAAGGTAA
Source organism: Pollenia labialis (assembly GCA_949318255.1). NCBI lineage: Eukaryota > Metazoa > Arthropoda > Insecta > Diptera > Polleniidae > Pollenia > Pollenia labialis. The sequence continues at coordinate 157,547,814 of OX439140.1, forward strand.
TTGCTTTAGATATTTCCAAGGCGTTTGACAGAGTCTGGCATGGTGCACTCTTGTCAAAACTTGCTGCATTTGGTGTCGGTGATAATTTCTCTCGATTTATATCGAGTTTTCTCAGAGATCGCACTATACGAGTTGTTATAGATGGGGTTTCGTCAAACGAGTTCAAGATTCATTCAGGGGTGCCGCAAGGCTCCGTTCTTTCTCCTACTCTATTTCTTATCTTCCTAAACGACCTCCTTGGTCAAACTTCCAACCCTATCTACTCTTTTGCAGATGACAGCAACCTTTGTCACTCGTTCTCATTCGAATGCAGACCAAGCGTATCCGATGTCGCTGCTATGCGGCAGAATATGAATGATACGCTTGGCCGAGATCTTGACACGATCTCGGAATGGGGTCGAGCGAATAGGGTCGATTTTAATGCCCGAAAAACACAATGTTGCGTGCTGACGCATAAACGCGCGACAAATCAGGGTGCCTTATCTGTATATATGGGTGGTATAATTATTGAGGAATCAGAATCTCTTGATGTTCTGGGCATGAGGATACAATGTGATGTCCGATGGACTGAACATATATTCAAGGTGTCGAAAGAAGCATTCAAGTGCCTCGGTTTTCTAAGACGGTGTAGGATATACTTCACTCCATCTGATCTCCTTACTATTTATACCAACTATATCCGACCGCGTATGGAATACAACTCTCATGTGTGGGCCGGTGCTTCAAAGTCTATTTTGGAGCTTCTCGACCGCGTGCAGGAGAGGGCGAAGGTTCTCATTGGTGACAGTAGGGTATCCAATTCTATTGACTCCCTTGAGCACCGTCGCAATGTGGGTTATATTTGTCTGTTTTATCGTTACTACAATGGGATGTGTTCTGACGAAATAAGGGATCTGGTTCCCGAAACCCGTACGTTTGTTCGTAATACACGTTTTTCCTCAAGAGCCCATCCTTATGTGGTCGATTGGCAGGTGAATCGTACAACGCATTACAGAGAGAATTCGTTTTTTTCCCGCACAGTTCGTATGTGGAATAACCTTCCTGCAGAAGTCTTCCCTCTCACTTACAACATGATCAAGTTCAAATCGAATGTTCACAAACACTACTCCCTCTATCCTCCTTCCAACAACCTATTTTCCTAGTTCCAACACAATGCAATGCATTAGTAGGGGTCATCCCCTGAGTGCTGGTCCTAACAGTAAAAAAAAAAAAAAAAAAAAAAATTATAATTTTCTAGTGATGACACTAAAAAAAACGAAAAATGTAAAAGTGAACGCAACTTTTTGCAGAGATGTCGAAAAATGTTGATCTTTATTTCAATGTATTTCTTAATGGAAAATTTCAACATCTTCGCAAATTAATGTTGGATGTTAAATGTTGACAAATGTGAAATGGCTATGATCCATTTATTCGTTGTGAAATTATTGTCAATTCAGCTATTTTACAAATTACACGCTAATTTGAAAATAAAAATTGGCGAAATATGTAAATTAAGCCATACAAATACAGTTCGGTGCTACTTGATTTGCTACAAATGCCAACAAAGCAGTAACAAAATCTGCTTTCAACAATAAAATTTTGCGAAAAATATTTAATAAAACAATAAAATTGTATAGTGGTGTTGTTTAAAAGAAATATTATTACAAAAAACTATTTATTGTTGGTTTTTCAAGAAATATTATCGTTTAATATTGCAAAAAAAAATGACTTTGTCGAAAGACAACCACAATACAAGCGACAAAAATTACAGGTATTCATCAATAAGTGCATAAGAATCATATGCAGGGTTTCTGACCTAACACTATCACCAAAGATGCTTTGTGGAATGCATGTGATCCCAATAGGGGTAATGAAGAAAAAAAAGTTTTTTATAAAAGTCAAATTTGCTTTATTTTGGTATTTAATCACGTTGTTAGGAATTTATGATTTGACGATACAAAATTCTTAGTTTAGAAATTCTCTTAAATTATTGGCACCACTGGACACAAGTCAAAGAACTCTAAAGCAGCGACGGCACAAATAAAATAAGTAAACTCGAATACAAAATTGTTGTTTTTTCTTTTACACACGTGTAATTTTTCCTTTAGTGAAAGAACGTGTAAGCAACAGCATCAGCCGCTTTCCATCTGTTTCAATTGCCAAATTGCCAGGCATACAGATGGATAGAAAAAGGTGAATTTAAGATACAATTTTATGTTAAAGTAGCATAACATATTTTAGGCTTTTTGCTTGTTTTGCTTTATTATTTTGTTCCTTTAGCATTTTTTTTTTTGGGTCTTGCCATTATTTTAAAAACACACAAACATTTATACCAAATATAAGTAATTCTCGTAAATGATAGAAAGCATACGCGCGCGACTTCTTAATGTGTCCCCACACAAAAAGCTACCAATCAGTCAGACAAGCATGGAGACAAGCACACAGGCTATTGATGTCTGAAACCCGTCTTTACGTCATCAGCCATTTAGTCAGTACGCCACACAAGCAACAACTTAATTTGAAACTGAAATTTTTGTGAATGAATACGGCGAAAAAAAAGAAGGCAAAACTTTAGCAGTTGTTACTTTCGAACGTTCAAACTCAAGTGCAAATAAACAGAACAACAATGTTTTTACTACGTTACCAGAAGGAAACATGTCTCTTGTCAGTTGGATGAATTTGGTTTTTTTATGTGTGTAAAATTTGAGAGCAGTAGTAAAATGTATTAAATAATAGGAGTTCAGCATATGAAAAAGTAACAGATAATTTAATTTCTACACTCTTTAATAAATATTCTTTCAATTGAAGATGTAAGAAATAAGAAACGATTATTCGATTGTAAAGACTCGTTACGGACCCATAGACGGTGCGGTCGAATTTAATGCTAGGTAGGTCTGCGTTTATACGGCTCATGTTTTATTGACATGATGCTTCCTTTTTCTTCTTTGAACATGAACTGGCGTTCAAATGATTCATGTCATGTTGACGACATGTTTTTTATTTTGTATAGTCGTGCGTATGCATGTGTGCTTTTTTGATATTGAAAACAAAAACAAAATTAAATAACGAATGAAAAAGCAAAGCGTACTGACAGTACATGCATCTGTGTACTCTTTTCTTTTCCCCTCGTCCCTCTCGCCTATAAAGTAGCAATCATGTCATTAAAATATGAGCAGTATGAACACAGACTTGCTACTTGTTGAAATCTGTTAAAAAAAAAACAGAAAATTTGTTAAAATTTTCAACGATAATGACAAAAAAAAATTCTTCTCATAAAGTTAAGCTTTTGTTATTTCGTCAGCTCATTATTGCTTTGGCCTACCGTGCGCTTAAAAAATTGAGTTGTACAAACATTTATAATTTGAATACCCCCTTTCTAAACCCAAAACCTGTTACACTAACTTTTGTATTGTCTCTCAGATATCGACCATTTTAAAGATCTTAAGTATTGTTTTTCTCTACACACCACTGTTTAGCGATTTCAGCCAATTCCTCATAAAAAAACGTACAAAATAAAGTTCACTCTTGCTTTACTTCATTTCCGTTAGAAAATAAAGAAGTTAAAGCAAAAGCCAACTTTATACAAAGCAGAACGTATACGTATGCAGCACAAAAAGCTAATTTTTAAAAATATATTTAGAAAAGTGCCGTATGCCGCACAAACCTTCTTACTTCATTCATGAAAGTTAACAAAAATTAAAATTTTTTTTTTGAAACTTATGCCGGAAGCTGTGGTAAAAGTTTTTTGAAATCTGATCGATATTATTGAAAATACATTTTTATGCATAATTTTTATCAGAAAAAAATACTACGTCCCGGTCTGTGGAAGAAAATCGTTTGCTGTAAGCTGCAGAATCACCGAGAATAATTGAAATGAGAGAAAAAGCTTTATAAATTGAAATTTGATTCATTAAACACATTCGAAAAATAAAAATAACAAATTGTATTTGCTTAAATATAATATCAATAAACAATTCAATACACATCAAAATTATGTTAAATAACGAAACTGTAAATATTTTTTTTCGAATTACGAACTAAAAATCAGAAAAAATCAACTGTGGCTGTAAAAAAAAGAGGATGGTGAAAATTTTAGAAGTTTTTGGAAGTTGTTTTACTGTCCGTCTATACCAGAGATAAATATTGCGACATGTGTTGCAGTAAATGTCATAATTATGTTATCATTAATGTAGACGTCTTTTTGTACATATTTATTGCCGGCAATTTATGTTGCAACAATTGTTGACAATTATTGCTAAAATAAAACGTCAAATATTATCAAAGTTATTTTCGGGAATACAAAATTTATTATTAATACGATTTCCGTATGACGTGCTAAATTCCCAGTTTTTCATATTTGATAAATACACTGAAATTTATTGTTGAGGGAAAGCTAGCTTCTATGCGCATTTCACTGGTTGCTTAGGCCAGCTCATCAGGAAACCTTTTCTAAAGATTTTAGAAAGGCCAAAAATATTATACAAATAAAACCCTAAAGCGAATAAGAATTATAAACACTAAAAGTCTTACTTGTAACAATATCAAAGCCAAAACAAAACACCAACAATAAACAGTGAGTTTATCTTTTCTTACATTCCAAATTTGGTTTTCAATTTAAAAAAGAGAAGCACAAAGAAAAAAATAGAAGCAAATTGTGTGGAAAAGAAATTAAGTTTGTGAAATGGTTGTAAATTTTAATTTAAGTAAAAAAATTAAATATGTACTAAAAAATAAACAATAAAATAAAATTGCAAAAATTATTTTTGTTTTTATAATTTTTTTCTTATTCGATATTTATTATTCAAATTTATATCAATTTATTTAAGGTTCGTTCAGTTCTTTTTTATATATTAAAATATTAATTTTATTTTAACAAAAATTAATATTTTTTTATAAAAAAAGACCTAAAGCTTAAACAAATGAATATACGGTTTTTATCTACCTACACAGTGTTAAAATCGAAATCAACTTTGACTCAACTGCATAATAACTTGGGGATTTCTCTAGCTTTCTGCTTTAAAATTGTCTCCAGTTGTTAATCAAAATGTTTTACATGCACGTTTTAGTTAGTGCTCCCATTAACATGGAATTCCATAACCACGTTTAAATATAATTTTAACGTGGAAAGTTCATAAATATGAATTTAAAAAACATAAATTTTGAACTTTCAAGAGAAAAATCAGAAATTTTAGAATATTAGATGCCATTCGCAAATATGAACAATCTTGCAAAAGTGAACAACTGGGTTTGTTTAAATTAGTTCATATTATCGCGAGTGCACTTTACATTGAAATAATAAAGTCGAATAAGAAAGAATTAATAAAAATAATTTTTGCAAGATGGCGTCAGTTTTTACACTGCACCTTCTTCCTTGATTTTTTTAAGTTATGAGTCAAAATAACTACGTTTTCCTATGCCTTTAACTTAAGCTGAGCAATAAGAAATATTGCTCTGTTATTCTGCCGACGTTATTCCCTGGGGTTAAAAAAGAAAGGCATACCTTTTAAATCATCGTCAAGTCTTCAGTTTTTCGGAGAGAGGGGAGAAGAAATTACATTCTCTTTTCCCTTCTCTTCTAAAAGCTGAAAACTTGACGAGTCAAACTTGGCGTGTGTGAACCGGCACTTATATGCAAATTGAGTACGACAAATTAAATTTGCCGTGACACCACATTATTAAATGCACCTTAATTACAACACGTAAAGCTAAGTCTGGGTTTACACTAAGTAAGGTTTCTTTAAGAAAGTCTTAGTTTATGGTTTCGAGTGGAAGAGAACAGGTTTTTCTTCTTTCCTCTCTTACACATAAGCTTTTTAAGCAGGCCCCTAATAACGCCTGAAGTCAGATGGTCTGCTGAGTTTTCCCGCTGGGCATTTATTTCCAAAAGCGAAAGCCAATTAAGTTCAATAAAAACAAATATACATCATGTTTAAAAAATGACTTATTATGAAAAAGATGAAAGAAAAAGGATACAAATTTTATAGATGACAGCGAGTTTTAATAGATAATTGTCCTCTAAAAGTAATGGCGTATTAATTTAATTGAGGAATAAATAAGGCAGAAGGAAGCTCAAACATAACCAGTCGACCTATGGTGCTTTTTATTGCATTAAAAAAAACTCGCAATAGAATTATACATCTCTAGCAACCTTAAAAAATTTCACAAAGGAATATGAAAGTTAGCAAACGAGAGAGAGAGAGAGAGAGAGAGTGAGAGAGAAAGGTAAAAGTTTTCTTAAGATTTTTGCAGAACATTGTGCTTTTCGAAACACTCACACACCAACATTTACAAAGGTATTTATAAGTAAGCAAAGGAAAGAAATATCCTTGTTGTTCTAAGAATAAAATAAAATAATTTTCAGAGTTAAGGAAACCTTAAATGGCGCCATATTTTTGTTTTTGCGTAACATTAAAAATGTGTAGTATTTAGGAAACGAGAATGAATGCATTTGTAAGATATTGAAATTTTTTTATAATAATTTCGTTTAATAAAAATCATTTATATTATGAGTTAAATGAGTTAGGGAAAACTAAATTGTACTAATTGTAGATTTTTTTTAATGCCATTGCATGAAAATAGTCTGCGTTGAAAACTTAATCGAAACCTCTTTTTGTTAGTTTGTTTGTTTGTTTGTTAAATAAGTACACAAGTTAATTGCGTTTTCCTCTGATTTTATTTATGATTGTTTTTTTATATTTTTTTTTTCGTTTTTCATTGTTGTTGCATTAGCAACTTAAATAAATTGTTTATAATTTAGAAAATACTACAGGTTTTTTTGTATTTTTTGCAGCCGTTTTTGTTTAAATGATGCACACACACATATATTTACACACACACGCATGCATTAAAATGTGGATAAATTTTAAAATCTTGGTAAAATGTTTTATCCCAACACACACAACAATTTTCAAAAATTTTTCAATTGTTTGATTTTAACATTTGAATTCAAATTGATAATGACTTCAATATTAACATTTGGCATACAATGTTTTATCAATTTGATGTCAAATTGTTATCAAATGTTATTCTCAAATCAAAAAATGACTTGGCAGCTCTAAAGCGAAAATTAATGCAAACACTAAAAAAAGGCGATTAAACTTAATTGTGTTATACAATTAAAGAATTAAAAAAAAATAAAAAATGCGAATTCGCCTTTAAAAACCCTTGATTTCTTGTAAAAAAAAATATAAATTATTTGTGAGTAAAGGCGCAAATACACTGATCAAAGTACTCATCAAGCATTGTGGTAGTATAAGTGAAAATGTGTTTGTATGTGTGACACCGACAGCACTTGATGAAAAATCAAAAAATTTAGATATGACGGCGAATATTACGTGCAGCACACGTACACGTTGAATTCGCCGGCTGGACAAGCATTTGACAAGTGAAAGAATGTGAATAAAAATAAAATGGAAAAGTGAAGAACATATAAGTTTGCTGTACGATCGACGGTGCCAAAAGGAGCAAGGTATTTTGTCTTTTCAAGAATTAAAGGACGGAAAGAACACTATTTCACCTTTTAGCAATGGCGTCGAATGTTTATCTCACCGTTTATTTAAATAAATAAAAAAAATATATATATTTATTTATGTTCCACATTGTATTAAAATCCGCATTAGAGAATATCGTTTAAAAGCAATGAAAATAAATCCATTTCTCAATTTGAAATAATTATAATTTCATCATCAAACGTTTGTCGTTTGAGAAATGGTTTGATATCAAATCACTTGCAATTTGAAATCAAACCTGCGTGTTTGTTGGGATGTTCTATGTTTGAATAAAAGTTGATACATGAAAATGCATGACTGTGCGTGTGTGTAAGACCTCCGTTAAAAACTTGAGCATACTTTGGCGTGGCATTAAGTGCGTTAGTTGTGTGTGGAAATAATTTCAAGTTAATGACAAAATTACTTAAAGCAAGCAACTCCAAGACAAACTGACTACATATATGTCTGTCCGTCCATACATTTCTATTTAATAACAATAAGTAAATAAGTTATTGAAAGAATGTGTATGTGCTCGTTTAAAAATGTTGTATGGAAACGTCAACATGCCACAGTCGTAAAACAAATGTAAATATTTATTTAGATAATTTGAAGAAGAAAAAAAATAAGTAAATGAATTAAACAATCTAAGTAAATTGCATTGATTTAATATTTTATTTTATTTTTAAACACTTTTAAAACCAATTAAATCAAATAAAAACGACTTACCCTCTCCTCTTCCCGTATCATTTCTGCGATTTCGGGTTTAATTTCCATATCATCATGATGGGTTGACGAGCCGCCACTGCTGCTAGGAACACCCGAAGCTGAACCTGCGCCAGCAGCTGCTGCCGCTAAGGAGGCTCCCAAAGCACTGGCCATAGCTGCATGAGATTGAGCAGCATGCAATTGCTGTTGGGCTGCAAATTGTTGGGCAGCTGCTGCTGCATGATGATGTGGATGATGAGGATTCGCCAAGGCAGCAGCCGCCGCTGCTGTTGCTGCTGATGGATGCGGATGTATGGATATTTGTGGAGTGGAACTGCTAGTGGTGGGTGAGGCTAAGGATAAGGTATCGCTTCTAGCATGCGATGGAATTAAAGAAGGAGAGAGGCTTCTTTCTCTGGGCCGATAAGTGGCCGCCACAGAGGACGAGGAAACAGAAGAGGCAGATGTAGCCGAACTCGAGGAGGAAGACGAAGTAGATGTTGCACTGGCATTTGTAGCTACAGGTTGATTACTGGGATTTGGAGAGGCGAAAGGATTTCGCACAATTGTCGAAGCAGTCATAACAACAGGTGGCGGAGTTGATTCTCTGTATTTATCTTGTGCGGGAGGTGAAGGTGATCGACTAAGAGTTCGAGCAGCTAAACGATCTTCATCAATTAGCAGACCATCCCTTGAACGCTTGCGTAATCTTTGCTCAGCCAACTTTAATTCTAAAGCCGCGGAATTCTTAGCAGAAATCTGTATTCTAGGCCGCTTTGCTTTCGAACAATCTGTCTTGTTATCCTCCTCATCAGCTCCATTTCCATTACCCGCATCGTTTTTGCCAGTATCCTGCTCATCATCTTCATCATCATAAACAGTCATGCGCTGTTCGGGTATTAACTGTTGGGCCGCCATTCCACTACCATTAGTGCTGACTTCAGCCAGACCTCGTATTTTTAACATTTCTGCTACCTTCAGCAAAGGATTGATCTGTTCTTGGCTGACATTAATCTCGCCCTTGTACATAAACTCCATTAAGGCCTTTAACTCTTGCCATCCTACATCACGCATTATAACTATGGGATGTTGACAGGGATTGTCGTAGAACAAGGCCTGAAAGTATGGCGAGCAAGCGGACAAAATCATTTTGTGGGCCTTAATCGATTGGCCCTCACATGCCAATGTGACATCTACGAAGGACTCATTCTGCAAAAGTTCATCGAACACATTGGTCAAATTAGTCTGATAATTGTTCCAACGCAAACAAAATTGCTGATTATTTCGCGGTAACGTCTCGGCATTGGGTTTAATTATGTTGGCCATTTTCTTTTCGGCCATAAAAACTGCCGGTTTGATTGGTGGCTTATGTGGCTTAAATGTAAACAAATCGGCCATGTGTGATGTCTTCAAGTGATTGGGAGAGGCTGGTAAAGATCTCGATTTATTAAGAACTACTGTGGGATCCAATTGCATTTCGGGATCTTCCAGATTGGTTATAAAGCCCACAACTTCACTTGAAGTTAAGGGCCTTGGTGGCGGCGATATATTTCCAGTCAAATTTGGTTTTATTGTAGAAATATTGGCCGCGTTTTCTATGAGTTGGGGTGTTGTAGGTTTTTGCAAACGTTCCGTCGGCATTTTGTTTTCTGAACTCTGTTCTGTGGGGTTAAAAGCTGATGTTTCTGGTATGGCTTTGTTATTCTTTTCCGTATTCCCAAATATGCCAAAATCTTCGCCTGTTAGTATTTTGGCTTCCGAATTTTTTATTTCAGAAAAATCTACTTTTTGTGTAAAGTCAATTATATCTTTTGTTAAATCCATTTCAGTTTTATTTTTTGTTTTTTAATGTTGTTGGTATTTTAAATAATTCGGCTTTAAGTTGTCAGTACATTTTTGAGACTGGGCCACTTTTTGGTTACAGTTGATTGAAGAAGTTTGAGTTTAGCTTTTATTAAATTATTTTTTTGTTAAAAATACCTGTAATAAAAAACAAATGAGAGATTTATAAAGGGTTTTTGGTTTAAAATAAGTTTTTGCAAAGTCTTAATTTTGAAATTGTATTTCAGGTAAAATTTCTTTATTTCGAATTTTATTAAAATTTTTTATTAAAATTTTTTCTGAATAATTTAAAGGTTAACCCATGTTATGCGGACAACATCTTTTATATGTATTTTGACAAATTTTTGCGAATAACTTTTGGCTTGAAAAGGTTTTGTTTAATATTTTATCCGGACAAACTTAAACTGAGTTGCCGATATAGATTAAAAAAAAGAAAACAAGGCAAAATATAATTATTCGCTTAAATACTGCCACCTTGTAAAAGTAAATGAGTTAAGCGTGCTGCAAAAAATAACTCTCAGTAAAACATTTTCTGGACAACATGGGTGAATGCATCTTTATATTATATTATTTATGCTAAAATTCAATTATTTTTTTATTTGACTTCAATTTATCTGAATATTCGAAGAAAATCGGAGAAGAAGAGAATCAGGTTTTCTTACTTTTTAACTTAATTCTTCAAAAATTAGCGGTAAAGGAAGGGGATATTTGTTTAGCTCCAATAGAAATTGAAATTTCAAAAACATACAAAAAAAAATTTTATTTCATCAAAAATATTTTTTATTGAAAATATTAAAACACTGCATAACATTTCGGGAAAATAAGATACGCGGCTGTTCTTGACGTAGATATGCTTTCTTCGTCGTATTGACGAATACGTTACGTAATACTTATACATTACAACACATGATTTCGGGACACAATTCTGATAATTGTTTATGAAAGTAGACCCAAAATGAAGAACTTCTGCATCATTAGATTGGTCAAGGAAGCTCAAATAATAATTTAAAAATTAATTTGAAGTTAGTAAGTATCGTATAGGGGAATTTGTCACGTTTAAGGCTCTTTTGTTTGTCATAACTCGAGAGCCACTAGTCCGAATAAGCTGAAAAAAATTTAAAAAAATCGACTCAGCATGTAAACCCCACCAAACGAAGCATATTTTGAAAGGACTGGAGTTTGTTGTAGTGCTGGCAAAATATTGCGTACCGAGTATCGAATATTTACACTATTTTTTTAGTACTCAATGCTTAAAAGTTGTTTAGTTTAGTTGGTAGCTAGCTAGTCTATCAGTGCAAGGGTTTGTGGGTTCGATTCCCGTCAGAGACTCTGGTCTGTTTCACTACAACAGGCTGAAAGTCTACGTTACTATTGCTCGGTTAATTAAATTAGAATATAATTTGTAATTGTATTTGTAACTCTGACTAAATAAATGAATAAATTTTTTAAACAACGTTGAATCTAAAATTTAACATCTCTTTTCAAAATGCAACTCTGTAATTCCTTTTCCCCTCTCTTCCAAAAACTCAAGACTTGACGAGTCGAACTTGACGTGTGTGAATCGGGACTGACAATAGATCTACAAAATTGAACGAACAGTTAAAAATAAGATACATTACAATAAAAAAAACGTAGTTAAAAGAAAAACTTTAAAATTTAAAAGAATTATAGTGTTTTGTAAAATCATTAAGCACAAAAGAAATTTAAATGTATTAAAAAGCAGTGTTTTGCTTTGCAACGTTCTTTCTTTGACAACTGAAAAACCCTGTTGTAAGGATTGAGTTCTAAATTAAATGTATTTGAGTGTTATTTAGTAATAAAAAGTAGTATAATTTTCCTCACCAACGCAGATTTTCGCAGAGGTTTTTTTTTTATTTACATTTTTTGTAAAGGGGTCTTGACAGATGTCGTTACAATTCTTGCAACAAAATAACTGTTGTTTTTCTATTGTAGAACTGAGGACACTTTATTAATACATTTTGGTCCATAGGGTCTCTTTTGGATTGGTCTCACTTCATATGTTTGTTAGTTTTATATTTTATCAACCAACAAACTTGTTAAGCCAAACATGAGCCGCGTGGTATTCTATAAATTTGAAAAATTTTGTAGCGTAAATCTATCCATGATTATTTGGCAGAGTATTTTGATCATAAATGTCAAAAAGTAAGTGCAGTATGACAGTACGTTTGATAGCTTAACCGGATCATATATGTCAAAAAAGTGAACGCAGTATGACAGTTCGTTTGACGGTTTTACCTTTCGTAAGTTTTTCAAAAACACCCTATAGTTTTTAGGAACATTTTAATTTATTTGCAGTTCATAAAAATACACTTTTATTTGGCAGTCATAGCAATAATTTATTATAACTGAACTTGGACTCACTCAGTGGATGCTCCCTACTAACGCAATACATTGTGTTGGTATTAGGAAAATGGGTTATAAGGAGAAGGAAAGAGGGAGTAGTGCTTGTGGACATTTATTTTGAATTTTTCCAAATTGTAGTCGACTGGGAAGACTTCTGCCGAGAGTCTATTCCACATACGACTAGTTCAACCGAAAAAAGAATTTTCTCTAAAATGCGTTATGCGATACATTGGACAGTTGTCAACGAACGAAAGTGATCTGCTGGAAAGGCGAGTACTACGGGCACGCACCCGCGTCTCAGGGATGAGTTCGCCCATCTCAGCTTAACACTTATCGTGGTAATAGCGATAGAACAATGACGACTCAGTTGAGTTGAAAACTAAACAACTACTAGTGATGAGTTGTTAATGGTTACCCCGGTATTTATAAACATTTATTAAATATAACAAACGCTTTTGAAGGAAAATTTTCATAGAAAAATTGTTTTGTAAACCTTTATAAAATTTAAAATTTTTTTATAAATACAGTGGTAAATGTTTTTGACAAACGCACTAGCACAGGATTGTTTAAAATAATACAAAGCGGTAAAATTTCAACTAAACGAGAGTTCAATTGTAAACCGTAACAGGGCTTAAAATCCAGGAAATTTTTCAATCAAATTCTTTTGTAAGTACAGAATTTATCGATTTAATGTAAAATTAAAAATTTAAGGGTAAAAAAATCCGATCCAAAACAATTTTAAAATCTTTTTTAGTCGAGCCGCTTAGAATGTTGACTTTGTAAAAAACATGTCGAAAGCAGGTTGCGTGCAAAAAAATAAGAAAAAATTATTTTTATTTTTAGAAGATTTTAGAGATCTTTAGAGTAAAACGGCCTTATTCACAAAAATAAATTAAAACTGTTTGTTTAACGAATACTTCAAGTTCACATTAAATTGTTTGCATAAGGACAAGGAAAAGGCCTATTACTCCTTAATTAAGTGAATTCACAGAGTATTAAATATGTATATTCGACTACCTTAAGAAATCGAAGATAAAAAACCAAAAACTTTAATATCAGTTACAGCAGATTTTTTAGTTGCAACAAAATAAAGCAAACCATAAATATACATTATTTAAAAGAAACTTTTGTAGAGTGATATAAATCCCCACTTTATTTTAATTGTGCATAAGATTTTTTTTTTTCTATAAAAATTTTAGCTGACTGTTGTTGTTGGTTATTTCAGTGAATTAGTGGAAAAGAAGTGCTGAGCTCAGTGGCACAATGAATACAAGTAAAAAGATGTAGATGTGTGTGTGTGTGTGTGTGTGTATATATTTATTAGGGTGGTTTGGGTGAACTTTCGGTTATTCCAGGCTCATAAATAATAAATTAATGAATACACGCGCTTTAACTCACAACCACACACCCGAACACACACATTTATACCCATTTACCCAACTACAAACACAATATACATATAAGAAATTTATACATTTTAATAATTTATTTAATTTAATTAAATTAATTTATTATTATTATTTCTTTTCTTTTTTTTATATACATAAATTTTTACTTTTATTGTATTCAGACGACTCTTGTTTACAATAACAACAAATGGTATATGTGTGCCTGCGTTTTTGTGTGCGAGTGTAAGAGTAACGAACGCAGCATATTGAGCGTTATGCTTCATTTACGTGCTGCCAGAATTGTGGTTTCCCAGTGAACAGTAAAAACTGCTTGGCTGCCTGCTTTTGCTGGCTTTGTTGTCTGGATCTGTATCATGATGACGAAGATAGTGATAATGATGTTGTTGTTGTACGTACGATATTTGTTGTTTTTGTATATAATATCTATATAAGTTTTCTGAAATATTTGTATGTGTGTACGTGTGTCTGTCTGTAGATATTTTTATTAATATTTAATGCTGCACGTCATAAATTATACAAGTGTCGACATTTAGTACTGCTGCAATGAGATGTTGTACGTTAAAAAAATAAGAAGCAGGGGGAGTTGGCAGATCGTATATTTTATATACTTTTTCTTTGTTATTTTGTTTCTAAAGTTTTGCATTGGTTTTTAATTTATAAGAACAAAAACAAACTTCACAATGTTTAAAACATACACCAACTCTCCTCACACTTTTAGTTTTTGCACTACAATACACTGGGCAACAAAAATCTTGGATCATCGTAGTCCAGGGGACAAACATAAAACCGAAGAGACTTCTTGAAAATGTTTAAAAGTTTTACAACAAAAACTATATTTTAAAATTTGTTTTAGTTTTAAATGTCAGTAAAGCAAACAAAGTTTTCGTTCGGAATCGATGAGCCGGCCATTAATATCCACGAAGAAATTCCCTTAAATTCCAATTCGGCTTAAAATTTAATAAAAAAAAAAAATCTTAAATATTTAAGAGTTAATAATGAGATTATTTATATACATTATTTGTATTAAAATATTTGGGAGGGGACGTAAAGAAGCTTGCGGAATAAAAAAAATTCGCTTACAAAATTCCAAGTCATGACTGTTCCGTGAGTAAAAAAGATTAAAACATAAAGCCATTCAAAGAAATATTTAAGTGCAAAATAGATTTGAAGGCAACTCGAACAAATTGACTCTAAAATCACCACCAAACAAAGAAACCCCAGCCACTATTTTTATATCTTGCATACATCGCACATTTGCTGCAACAACGTTACAAGTAAAAAAAATCGCAAATATTGACTCAATATCACAAACGAAATAGTAAATCATTTCTATTAAGAAATTAAAAGTATTTCTTATGATTTTTATTTTTCATTTCATTGCATTTATTTTGTAAAATATCCGGTGTACAAATTTTATTATGCTGGAAGATGTTGTGAACTCAACTCTTGAGGGAACATTAAAATTTTATTTTTCCTTTATATTGTATGTTAATTGAAAGTCGTTTTATGTAAAACTAACATTTTTGAGTTATAACGATGTTGCAGCAAATGAGTATTACCTACATAAATGAAGCTGGTGTCAGCTTAATAGAAACGTTTCACTTTTGTCTTCCGAAAAGTTCCAATAATCTCATAAGGTTTTTGCACAGCTTCATAGAGAAATCAAACCCAACTTTTCAATATTTTTATTTTTGTATGAATGAAGCATTATGAAGCACATCTAGATTATAAACAATGTAAAGTTCAATTGCCAGCCGCCACTGGGGTCCTTCCTATGCATCACTGTTACTTGCAACCAATTTGATTTCTTACTGAAAAGTTAGATTGAACCAACAAGGAAGTTCTGGCCTCCTTAACGCTTTATCTAAATATTCCTCAGATCAAGGCAAAGGCAAAGAAATAAAATTTCCTCGCTACCTCCTCTTTATTCTGTAACTCCTGCCATAGTCATTGGGTGTCAGCAAAAGTCTTAATTCAGGGGTCCCTAACAACCAGTGAACCGAACCGTATTGAACGATGTAACTGTTATAATTTGTTTTCCTGCCAAACAAACCGAAATATTCAATATTTCCTGAATTTTATAATAAAATTTCATATTAACCATGTAAAAAAAGCAAAAACCGGTAATTCTAATCTTTTACTTTTGTGTATCTTTATAGTATCAGGCATCAACCAATCAATATTTTTAGTTTTAAATTTTTTTTTCTTTTGTGGAACCAAAAACACTTTTTACTTTTTAAGGAGTCATACTCTGAATATTTGCATTCACTCTTTTTATCCCCATGATGGATAATTTACTAAGTTTGAAAGTTTCTGTTGCCTTGTGTTTTTGCCCAAACTCTCGTATACTCTGTTGGCCACCTTTAAAGGGGGTTTTCTAAGCCCACAATTTGAAATCTTAATTTTTCTGTTTCCGTCTTAGTTTTTCGTGGAGACGTTTCTTTATTCACATTTCTGTGTTTTTTCCTCCTTTTGGTATCTCAATAAGTTGGAATAAATTTTATTGCGCGCGCTTTTGTTATTGTTCTTAGTTTTTTGGCGTTTAGTTTCAAGGAAAAATATTTATTAATATGATTTGTGTGTTACGATTTTTACTGGGATCCTGGTCGGTGACTTCTTAAGCTGGTGCATAATGAAATTTTATGGAGGAAAAAAAAGGGAAGAAAGTTTGTTTTGTTTTTCTTTCTTTAATTTATTTCCAACATCTCGCATACAAAATGCTCAACGGGTGACCAATTTTATTGCCACCCACTCACTTTCGGCACGTACACAACCAAAAAAATATAACACAACGGCAAATGTTTGGAATTGTGTGTTTGTATGTGTGTGTGTGTGTTTATCTGTGTATGTTTGTGGATTCTTCTTCGAATGTATTTCTGTATGTTTGTTTGTTTATTTGTTTGTCATCAACATCTCCAGCAGTAATGGGAAAACTTTTTATTGTGCGCTGGAGGTACGAAATGAGTAGCAGCACGTTGTTGTTCATGAAACTCTTAGTTGATGGTGGCAGCAGAAGTAGGGAGCGAGCGTAAGGAGTCAAACAGTCAGCTAGTCAAGCAAGCAGGCAATCAGGCTGGTTGCCAGTAACAGGCAGGCAAGGAAGCAAAAGGAAATCGGAGGTTTGTATGGTAGAGTAGTGTTATAAATTAATAAATTACAATTTATGTGTAACTGCTGAAGCTGTAAGCTGCTGATTTTACAGCAAAATGAAATAAAATAAAAACTTTTCTTTGAGTTTAACACGAAAATCGATTTTTGTGAACTGAACGTTGCAAGGAAAAATTAAAATTTCATTATGTAAAACAATTTACGAGCAATAATAATTTCTCCACTAGCCTCTGATACTCTACTTAATATATAAATATTAAAAAAGATAATGTCATAATAATTTAAATTAAACACACTTTTCAAACACAAAAATTTTCAAAATTCCCCAAATTGTTTTGGAAATTAAGTACGCGCGATCCTGAAGGATCATTAATTTTTATTATAAAAAAAAAAATTTGTTTTATTTTTTAATACCTTTTTTTAACTTTCATTAGAATTATTTCACTTATTCTTTTATGTCACTATTTATTAATTTTTTTTTATATAAATTTTTATTTCAGACCCAACAACGTCTAAGCACTTGTTTCTTCTATGAACGAAATGATCTTTTAGAGTCAGTCAGTCTCATACGTTAATTTCTGTTTAGTTTTTCTAAAACTTGCACATGCATTTTTATTATTTTTTTTTTATTTTGTTTTTTCTTGTGTTGTTGTTGTTGTTTATACACTGCACTTGCACACGCGATATTCTATTAGGATTTCGTACACACGACGACGGCGGTTGAATGTGGACTGATTGTTGTGCCATGAATGAAACTTGGTTGTGGTCATACAGAACATACAATTCGTGGGCTCAGCGACTGCGATGTTAGCTGTCGCAGTCTCCGCTAACGTTCAATGCTCTCTCAATCGGGTTGTTGTATTAATGTGCGTGAGATAAAATTTTGTTTTTGAACGTGTGTATCACACACACAAACAAGCACAGTCAGCACTCTTCGGTTTTCTTGTTTTCTTCGATGTATGTTTTTCATCCTGTCGGCGGTGTGAATATTTTGTTCCGGTTTTTCTTTTCATTAATTAAATCAC
The DNA here is from genome assembly GCA_949318255.1 of Pollenia labialis. Taxonomy (NCBI): domain Eukaryota; kingdom Metazoa; phylum Arthropoda; class Insecta; order Diptera; family Polleniidae; genus Pollenia; species Pollenia labialis. The sequence continues at coordinate 157,565,733 of OX439140.1, forward strand.
AAGAGCGCTACAATATGGAAACTGAAACATATTTTCTTTAAATTTCGGGCGAATTGATAAAAATTTACGAACAAAAAAAACAACAGAAAGAGTTACTTACGAATGTTTTTGAGATACAATTTTTTAAGAGATTTTTTTTTTGTTTTGGTTTTATTTTTGAGAGCATTTTTTGATTTCGCTAAACGAAAAATGGCTTGTTAATAAGTGTTTAAGCGTATAAAATAGCAAACATGACCGTTTTTACTTAGGAAAATAATTTAATTTCCATAATCACGATTTAACTATGCAGTAGTCTTCATAAACAATAATTAAGTTCTTAATTTTATAAAATATTTTTTTATCTTATTTTATTATAATTCATGGGAATTTTTAAAAATAAAAATTGATCATCTAAAAAACTGACTCATTTTTAAAATAATATTTTGTTTTAGTGGAGGCAAATATCTGGTTACCTGTATAAGAAACATATTAGCGAAATTTAACTACTCGTATCATCTCACTTCAAGTTCCTGTTTTTTTTCAATTAGTGTCAATTAAATGTTACTTATGTATATCAACAACATTGCTGCTGAAAATGTTGTTAATATCAAACAACTATTTAATTGATGCTATTAATTTTTTAACTGAACTTAATTAATATCACAAGTTTTTTATTGAAATTCATTTTTATTGTGTTTTTTGTGTACGTCGAAGAGTTTAATTCTCTGGCCTGTTTGACGATGTTGCTCAGAGTAGAGATGTGATCGATTTACACACAGAAAAGAATCAATGTAAAACAAGGTTTATTTTTACATTTTTCGGTAGTGATTCTGCTTCATAGTTACTTCATGTTAATTTAACATGATTTTACAATAACTTGCATTACATAATTCTCTTTTAAAATAACTAACATTCCCGTAAAGTTAGAGCAAAATTACATTCATATTGAAATAACATTCCGAATCACGTTGAATGAAAGTTATTGCAAGTTGAAACAACTTAAATTTCATAAGGAATCGAATTGGTTTAAGTTTGAAATAACAGTCAGAAGAAGCTTCAGAAGCAACATATGCATTAATTTAAGAATCATTGTAAACACTTACCTATTCAACCAGAGAGAGAGAGAATATAATTATTTATTTTCCTGAAACACATGTTTCACTTTTTTATTTTTCCTTTTGTTCACAGTAGCACTCATAAGTTAAAAAAACACCAGCAAAATGGCCCGATATGATTCTACTATCATTCTACTTTGAACATTTGATGTACTAATTAACTAAATATGTATATTTGTACAAAAAGAATACGGGAATTTTTTCTTTTTATAAATAACTTTAAAAATTAAAATAAAAAAAAATTTATGTTTTTCTTGTGGCTTTTTGACAAAACATCTTAAGACAAATTTAAAAAGTTGAAAAAAATTATGTTAATCATACGAATTTTCATTCAAAAAACATTTTGGTTTACGCTTTAAAAAATTTGTTTTACAAATGAAATTTTTTGTTAATTTTGGCTTATTTTATTATTTGATAAAAGTGATTTGATAAAAATTGTCTGCTATCTTATCTCGACTTAAGATGTTTTGTCAAAATGCCACAGAATTATAACAGGATTTTTTGGATTCAATATTGAGCGGTGTTATTATCTATTTAAAATGAACATGAAATAATGATAAATTTAAATAAAGTCATACTTTTGCAGAAATTTGCTATGATTTTTAATCATGCGCCATGTTAATTTAACATTGATATTTTTTTCTGTGTGTACCTTCTTTGATTCTTGCCTGTTCTTGTCTTGGCGTGTTCGTAGAGGCGATAGTCGGTTCAAGATTATGGTACACAGTCAGAAAAATAAGGAGATCAACTAATCTGTATATTCATATTTATATGCTGCTTTACGGATGTGAAACGTGGGCTCTTAAGCACAAATATTTCAACAAGCTGCAATCTTTACTAACAGATGCCTAAAACGCACTGTTCGAAAATAAACACGTATTTTATTTCGTTTTTATCTTTCTATTACGTAATGTTATGTTCTATTGTAATTCATTTTCCAGCCCGCGACAACCTTCAACTGCCTTCTTTCCATTTTACTGGCTTGTACTACTACGTAAATTTTATGTATTAAATTTTTTGTTCTTGTTTATTCATTAACATTTAGCTAAAATCGGTATTTCGTAATCTTAATGAATTATTTTCATTGATGTTATGAAACATTCAAATGAAAATTTTTTTTATATATTTTCATGTCTATCGCTAAAAATGGAATTAAAAATACGTTTTAAAACATGTAAAAGCAAGAAAATATTTTCTAGTTATAAGTACAGTGTAACCTCGGTGAACGCAACCAAAAGAAATGTTTGGCTGTTGCGATATCTCGGTTGTTGAGCAAACCAAGTCACAAATTTCTAGTCATATTTTTCTATTCAAAAGCTTATTTTAAACCAATCAAATATTTTATAAAAAAAAAAACTAAGGTTAGCTTTCAATAATCGTATTTATTTAATTGAAATAAAGAATAAAAACAGAAAAACAAAATATGCATAATACTTAAAATACACATACACAACGCATAATAAAATACAAATGCTAAGTGGCAGTTTGTCTTCTTCAGTCCATCCTTGATTTGGGCGCAGTACTACGTTCCAGCATTTCGCAATGTTACTGGGCGTTATTTTATTCCAAGCGTTTGCCAAAAGACAAACAGCACTACGCAAATGTGGGCTAAAAGATTTTTCTTATACAGAAGTTTTGTAATTTTTATCACGTTTTTGCAATGCAGTGCATTTTTGCTGGAAAACACATAACAGTGATCATTCCAGCATTACTTCTCCACTCTCTCTGTTTGGTATGACAGGGCCCTTGTCCAAAAGTAACAAAGCCTTTAACAAAAGTTGTTTGGAGGATAGAAAGAAGTTTACCTAAACCAACATTTTTAAACTACAGAATTATTAAAAAAGAAAGCAATAATTTTACCTCTGGTACAAAAGTTTCTTGAAACCATTTCTCGAAAAATTCTAAAGTCATCCAAGAGTTTTTGTTGGCTTTGTAAACAATTGGCATATTGACAAATCCTTAAAAAGCTCTAGGGGTCTGGGCTGTACCTTTTACAAAAGGCTTAACTTTATGTGTTCCTGTTGCATTGGTACAAGCGAGAAATGTTATTCGTTTTTGCTTATCATTCTTAGAATAACGGTAAATCAAAAAGACTATTGCACTGAAGCATTTTATCAAAAACCAAACAAAAAAAGCCTTACATGTTTTGCTTTTGCAATGTTTCGTTAATTGAGGCTGTGTTTTTTGAAAAGTTGAGTTTACAGAGTCACCAATGTTACGAAATTGGGTGTTGCGTTAAGCGAGAGGTTGGGCATTTCGAGGGTTGCGTTCAACGAGGCTACACTCTATTTTGAAAATAGAGAACCTTATCTTGTTTTTATTGATTTAGTGACATTTTCTATGGAAAATATGAAGTTACATTAACTGAAAAATATTTGAATATTTTAATTAAAAGTTAATTTTTAATCTTAAAACCCCTATTGAAATAATAAATAACAATTAGTTACACTTTTCTTTTGAAAGAGATATTGAATTGTCATTAATTTAATGAAAAATTTCAAAGAAATTGAGAAACTTAGTTTCGTAGTGTTAATGAAATTGCTTCATTATATTTGCAAAATTTTATTCCCATAGTAAAATTTTTCGTTGGATTAAAGAAAAAAAATTTAATGAAATTGATTCATTAGATTTATGAAGCATAATTCTTTTAGTGTAGCTAAAGTGAAAGTTGCAACAGGAAGATACAAGATATTCTACTAGTGTAAAGAAGCATTCCTAAGTATGTGTACATATCTGAAGCTTGAATGTATGTCAAAGGTAACCTTAAGCAAAAAGATATTCGTTTTGGCACATAAAATTCATTGAGTATGTATGAAGAACATATACAGCCCAATTATGAATACAAATTCCCCGGGAGTTTTTTTGACAATTCGTTCCTCGAAATTAACCACAAAAAAAAAATTAAATCAGTTGATATATTTTTCAGCACCTCCGCTTAAGTTTGCCCAGTCCGTACTCGAATTATCATTGTTGCCAAGATCTTTCATGCATTGCATTTTCTTTTTGTCTATCCTAATGGATATGAGAATCTCCATCAATTTATCATGTTTTACGTTGTCAAAAGCTTTTTCATAATCTACAAAACATAGGAAAACAACCTTTTGTCCAAAACATGGGCTCTTCACCTGACAATTTTTTGTCATAATAAACGTCAAACTTCATATAAAAAAAACGCTGACAAAAATATTAAAGTTTTTTATATAGACTGACGTTTCGTATGTTAAGGCATTTTTGAACCAATGCACAGTGGTAAATTCCGGCCAAAAATCCATAACTTCTTGAAAGTTGGTATCCAACTTAAGAAGAGTAGATTGATCCTACATACAGGAATTGACAAGGTAATCACTAACAACCCAAAAGTATCGAACAAAATTAAAAAAGTCTTTGGAGGTGTAATAAAATATGATCATTTGTAGCGATTATTTTAATAGTTTGTGGAATATCGATATATGCTCATCTCCTGTCCCCATCTTTTTGCCTACCTGAGCAACTAAGAGTAGATTAAATACATAAACATATGTACATATGTATATATCTTTACATAATTCAGACGTGGATCCGACTTGAGCTCCTGTGGGATGGGTGAGGGGGGATTTTTTAGGAACCTTCAACTGAAATATACCATTTTGCAAATTTTTTTTTGGAACGACCATAGAAATTGTATATTTTTCCGTTTAAGGAGAGTGGGGGGTTGGTTGGTATGAGTACCAATTCATTTTTCTTCCCCTGTGCTAGCGACTGCATAACTATATATAACAAATATCTGTCTTGCATGGCGTCATATAAAATTATTATTAAATTAACATATTTTATTGGGCATATGTAGCTTAACAGAAAAATGTACCAACGATATTTATATATTCGAATTTCCAAAAGGTACCAAAATTTGTATGAGAGCTTTTAAAGAGAAGAGAGCACAATTTACATTTTATTTGTATCTTTATTCCTTAAGAAGATAAATAAAAAGTACCAAAATTATATGTTTGCCCTTTTTTATACCCAAAATGTGAAAATTTCAAAAAAGTACCAAACACAAGGCAATTTTACGTCTACCTCTGTTAGATCACGATATATAAAGTTACTGATGTTACCCGTTTTTACCCTTTTCTAACCTCTTATGAATTGAATTTCCAAAATTCTCTACTTATTTTATTTACACATTGGGAGGGGAGTCTACACACAAAATTTCAAGTGTCTGGCTTAAGTTGTTTTGGCTGGGCGATGATCACCCAGTCAGTCACGCTAATCTTATAAATATATATGAAGTCACTTATAATGATCTGGTTACTGGGATGGCAGGTGGTGGTAGCTGAAATGTATAGTAATTACTTTTGATACTAAACAGTACGAAATATAATTATCACTTAAGCTCCCCCAGCCCCACCTTCTTTGTTATGGTCTCTTTAAATTTGGCTTACTTTAGGTTTTATTTATTTTTAAAGTAACTTACAATCACTTCACTTATCCAAAAAAAATAAGGGGCACAAAATCACAATTCTCAGATGCAATGATTAATTACTAATACGGCTTAAACATAACGTGCCTATTTTCAAAGAATACTTTAAAGGAAAAATCATAGCCTACTTTGTAACGATTCTAATTAGATTCAGTCTATTGGGAACGGAACTACCTATTAATTCGGCTATGCTCGTCGTTGGGGTGGGTGTGATATGCTCCCTTTCGAAAGTAGTTAACGAAGTTACGATTTGGTTGACGTCAGTGATCTTATATCTCCTTTTTATTATATAGCATAACTTGTAATACCCAATCAGGAAGTGAGGGGTGGTTTTTGAAGGGTTCGGTAACGGTTTCCAACGAAAGTGTCCTGGACTCCCAGACAAAGAAGCACTATGTTCAAAATAATGAAAAATATAGAAAAAATGTATGAATTTTTATACAAATAATTTGAAATCTTTTTCTTCAGTGTACTCGCCATAGCTTTTTCCGTCCCATAGTTAATCAATATTTGTATTGTCTAGTGAGTTGATAAAAGTATTCTCCAATAATTTTTCGGGTTAACCCCCACATTGATGGGAATTATATCGAGAACAATTTTATGTATTTTTCCGAAATCCTTTTCCTTTTATTCCTCTTATCATTCAATTTAAAAGTTGTAATTAAAAATGTAGTTCGTTAAGTGTTTTCGCCACAGAAGCTACAGTAGATTTCCAGTCATATATGTATATGAACATCGCTACAAAAACATTTTTCATTATATGATTTATGAAAAACAAATATATCCAAGCGAACTTGTTTACAAATTTGCATTTTTAAATTCCCTTATGCGACTCCATGTCATCAACAATACCACAGCGCACTTCAAACAGAACGGTTAAAACAGTAAACCAGCGAGTTTTGTTGCAGAAAATCTTTGCATTGTATAGTTTTGAAAGTGTGTGGTGAGTAATTCGGACCAGTTTTGTTACCACCTGCACTCATAAAAACATAGAAAAAGACATGGTTTGATACAATCTTTATATTTATTCTCATAAAGTGTTAAAAGATTTGTCAAAATCAATTGTTATCTCAATTTTTGAAACTAATCTACTCAAAATTTCAAAATTTTTAAAGCAGAATCTCTTTAAATTATTTTATTTTGAAAAATATTAGAAAAGTTTTTACGCCAAAAAATTTTGGAATCGGAGTCGCGGTTTTTTGACTCCGACTCTGACTCCGGTACAAAAACCTCAACTCCTAGTCCGACTCCACAGCCCTGTTTTTATCAGCATTATGAAAAAAACAATCAAATTTAGCAAATCTAGTGTTGATGAAAAATTTTTGTGCGCTTTTAATTGTATTTGACTCAATGTGACCTTCTCCGAAAAAAGGAACCGAGTGTGGGAAAATGAAATTTTGATTATTATAATTTTATTATATTTTGATGCATAAATGCGGAATATATGTATATGTAAGCAAATGCTTATACACGATACAATTTCGGCTTTTTTATATAGCAAACTGTAATTACACCAGCTTGGATGCGTAAAAGCTTAAAAGGCTTATAACCGATGGGCACATTAGCGATAAATACTGTATATATTTTAATTATGTTGACGGGTCTAAATCCATTGTGAATTTAATGTACTATTTATTCAAAACGTTGTGGAAAATAAAAACTATCGTGAATTTGAAGAAAAATTACGATATGTACGTACACTCCGTTTATACGATAGAATACCAAGTTTTATAATTTAAAAATATCAACCCCAAGTGAGCTGGCAACATTGCCCGACAAGCACTTCGGCGGAACTCTCAGGGAAGAGACCGGCATGTTGATACACCTTCTGGAACGTGGAGAGGGTCGAATGATGCGGAGCTGCATGAAGCAAACTACTTATGGAATGACGTCAGCTAAACATCTCGCAAAAGAGTCCAGTATAAAAGTCTGGTTGAAGCCCTTTACTTCATTGGGAGTCAAGGATAAAAAGGAAGAAGATGATCCTGATATTGACTTTGCTTTTTACATGTTTTCTTTAATTTTTTTTATAATGTATTTCTACCATTTCAGAAAAAATATTTTTTTTAATACTTTTTTCCACAAAAGTTTTAAAATTTCAAAAGAAAACACCAAAATGTATTTGGAATTCATTTTTTTGATTAAAAAAAAATTTAATAAAAAAAAACTCGCCAAAAAAAGGAAGAACTTGGCAAATGGTAACACTGCTTTCAAAACATATGCCACTTTGTCTGTGATGCCACAAACTTGATAGAGTTTATTGCAACTTTTTTAGTGATGGCACTAAAATAATTGGAAGATGTTAAATGGAATACAATGAGATATGAACATCTTGTAAAGATGTTGAATTTAAGCGCTATGTATTTGTTCTGGGAAAATTTTAACATCCTCGCAAATTGATGGTAGATGTTAACAAGTGTGAAAAGGTTAAAATGAAAAAATACAAATAAATTTTAAATAATTTCGATGTTTAGACACGACTGAAATTTGAAAAGAGAATTAAAGAAATTTTCAAAAAGAAAACCTTCATAATGTTAACCTAGACTTAAAATACAAAATGGAAACATTCAAAGTTTTTTTTCTTGGGATTCAAAAAAAAATTTTTTTTTAACAACGTTTCGTTTAGTTGCGCTTAATTCCCATTTCATACTATTGATAAACTGAAATTTATTGTTGATGGTATAAGCTATTCCTATGCGCAACTTCACTTGTTGCTTAGGCCAGAACTTCAGGAAAATTCATCCAAAGATTTTAGAAAAACTACAGATTTTATACAAATAAAACTGTTAAGCGAATAAGAATTATTAACCCCAGTTTTACTTGTAACAATATCAAAGTTTTAACAAAAACAACAACAATAAACCACTGTTTATCTTTTCTTACCCCGGGTCTCCACGTAGCAATAATTATTACGGCAAACGTCAAATTTGATTGCTCCATTAAATTTGGGACGCATAGACCGCATATTGCCATGAGTGGCAATCCATTGCGCAATGATTGCTCTTCTGATTGCTTGAGCAATTATTGCTTAGCAATCTGCAGTAAAATGAGTTGTCATTTATCTGGCATTTCATTTCTCTGTACGTTTGTTTATGACAAAGCAATTTCACGTGTTCTCCAGCAATATAATCAGCAATTATTGTGCCATTGTTCTGCCTACGTGTTTGCTTGTGCTTAGCAGGGCTGTGGAGTCGTCCGAAAAAAGTACTAACTCCGACTCCTACTTCAAATGCTGAAATTTTTTAAGTGCGACTCCTACTCCGACTCCTACTTTAATCTTGATGCTTAATGTATATGAGACTCAGTGATGTTAACTTTTATTTTTTTTCATTACCGTACGGCCTTCTAAAAATTAGAGTTTTTGAGAAGCAATTACCGTACGCAAACATTAATGTGCTGTTTCCAAATGACAGACGATTGATTATGTAGCAAAATTTATCAGGGGTGTGCTGGAAATCGCAAACGCAAAACGCAAGACTTTGGAAGTTGTTTTTAATAAACTTTAAACCTAATTCTTATAATTTTTGGTTTAAAATCCTGTTAAATAGGAAAATATTTGATAAATATTTGTCATAAAATTCTTTTATTACAAAAATCTTATTTAAAAACGACTTTTAAAATTCTTGCGTTTTACGTTTGTGATTTCCAGCCCACCCCTGTATATGAAAAGCACTCAGTCCATCGCCTGTCATTTGGAAACAGCACATAAGAGCAGTATTCATAAACCATTTATTTAAATTTTAAATGTGTTTTAAGAAGATAATTTTTATTTTGGAAATTTTTTTTAAATTTTTTATGCCGAAAAACTTTGGAGTCGGAGTCGCGAGTTTTTGTGGGTACTACGACTCCGACTCCGGCACAAAAACATCACCTCCGACTCTTCAACTCCGACTGCCCTGGTGCTTGGCAAACAAAATTGCTACGTGGAGACCCAGCGTTGCAGTTCAGTTTTATTTACACTGCCACATGTATATTGGTTATAGCAGTTCTACTTAAAATGCATTACGGATGATGGTTTCAGTCTCAAAAATATGCATATATGTTCCCGCCATTGCTATAAGGAGCATAGTGCCTCCCATTGATTTCGGTTTCTGTAATCGTTTTAATTTAGGACGAAGTAGCCGATTGGACTTTTTCACCCGATCCTGGGGCTTCCGGTTCCGAAATTCCACAGAGCCTCGTTAGCGTATCCAATTGGGCAATTGGTGAGGCTGTCAAGGATTGGCTATGTGTACAAATAAACGTTTTATTTGTAATCTTGAAGAAATATTTTATCTTTTAGGCGATACATATTTGTATATTTAAGTTTAAATTTTTAATAATAATAATGATGGCAAAATTGTCCACAAATCACGTAGTTTAAGATTTTCTACCTTAAAACCCCAAAAACGGCATCAACATTTAAAACGCGTAATAAAAATCATTGAAATTGAAAAACAGCCTGCTCCTCAAATTTCTTTTCTAAATAATCAAAAGAACAGTCTTAAGATATTAATTGCAAGTTTTTCATTTTTTTTTGTTGGCCAATGGTCGTTGTATGAGTAGGCCAAGCAGAGAAAAAGGACAGAAAGGGTGGCATTAATGTGTCTAAATTTCTTGCATGCACAGAAATGCGTGTATGATTGTACGTATGTTCGTACAAATGCCATGTACATATGAATGTATGTATGTATGTATGTCTTTGGCTGTATGTTGATAGGCATTCATGTATGGTAATGTATTAGGTACACAGTCCTTCCTCTATATGGTATTTATGGGCAACATGCTACTGTATATTTGTTAGTTTCAAGTTGTGTGGTTGTACATACCCTTTCAAATTCTTATCTCGTATTTGCAACAAAAGTTTTCTGCCTAACAATTGCTTTTTTTTCTTTTTCGAACTATCGTTTTGAGTAAAAGGAATGAGTAAGATTGGAAGGAAAAAGAAATATGCAATATTCACATTGAAAAGAACAAGTTAAGATCTAAGCCACGCCTTAAAAGTAAACTTACCCACACACACACACACACATTTCATTCAAATATACACTCATACCAATACTTAATGCCAACGGCAAAAAAAATTATTTTTGTTTTCTTTTTCTTCATCTTTCCTTCCCCCACCAACATTTTACTTATAGTTTTGTTAGCCCCAACCAAAAAGACCCCAAACACACACATGCGGATACATTTTCAAAGTTAAATTCTCTTTTAGTTGTTGCTGCTCTTCGTTAAAACTTTTTAGGTGCTCGGGTTCTCTTAATCCATAAAAGAGCTAAAAATTCATTACCTTTAAAATAATTTGCTCGTAAGAGTCATTTTCGTATAGAAGTTTGAAGACAAAAGAAAAATTGTATTTGCATTTTATTATATGAGTTTAAAAAAAAACAACAACAATTAATTGTTATCAACTACACAAACAAACACTTGGTCACGAATCTGCTGTGACGTCATCGAGGAGGTGGAGCTAAACGTTTTATTTTTATCGTTTTATGGGGCAAAACGGGTGTCTTAAATAGGACACTGTTGAACAAGTGCAGAAAGGATGATGGCAGTGTGTGCGTATGAATCTGTGAGTGCGAGTGTGTTGATGTGTGTGTGTGTGTGTGTGAAACGCATATACCTTCATGTTTGTTTGTAAAACAAATTTTGCTTCATCACGTGACTGTTGGATACAAAAACAATATGAATATTTAGTAAAACGTAAATTTTAAATGTACAAATAGGCATATTACCACCACTTTATTTATATTTTATTTCTCTTGATAAATATTTGTGTATATGTGTATGTATGTATGTATGTGCATGTGTTAATGTATTTTAATGTAGTTGAATGTAAAAAAACAAAAACTATACACAAATGCAAACATACTTACACGCACACATATAATTGCGCTTAATAAACAAATTTTAACTATTGCTTTTAAATATATTCATACTTTTCTATGCAACTTTGTGTGGATTTGTTCATATGTATTTTGTATATAATAAAAATATATATTTACGTTCACATACATACATATGTACATATGTATATATGTATATTATACATTATGGCACCTACAACCACACACACAAATAAACATGCGAATTAAAACATTCGTAATGTCGCATATAAAAAAAAAGTTGCAACCCACTTCTTTGTCATTGGCAGATCGGCAGAGGCCTACATGCGCCCTGTTGTACATACATACTTACACAAACACACATTCAAATAAAAACAATGTATTAATATTTATAAATAAATACATCATATAGATTAATTTACACTTATCTTTGATGTTTCTCAATCAATCTTAAAAGATATATTGATTCTTTAATTGGAACATTTATTAGGTCTCCTTTCTATTCAAAAGCGTATGGCATGTTTTCGATACAGAGGATAAATTAGGAGATAAGAACTGGAATTTTGTCAATAATATAATATTTTTGTACTATCTTTTAATGAATTTTTGTACGTAAATATACGTCCTAATCACAATTTCTTATCGATTTGCTGCTAGATATTGAGTTGATGTCTGAACCTAAACCAAAAGGAAAGCATCTAAAATCAAATTTCACGATCATTATTAAAATCAACTTTTTAGAGTTATTAAATAGAGTTAGTACAATTGTACTTTTTTGATTTTCAAAAGTACAATACTACACTAATGACCAATTCAACATAACTGGGGCAACACCTTTTTAAACCTCCCAGCTGGAAATAATTTTTTGTAAAAATCACTTTAGTTTGTCTTCTCAGATCACTTTTGATGATTAAAAATTCATTTATCCCTTGAGCGTTTGAACATGGATCCATATTTCGAATGTAAACCTGCTAACTCCCTTTCAGTTAATTTTACAGGAGAGACAAAAAACTTTTTATATTTCATATGTGCAGCTTGTGAGAAAAACCAAAAATATAGTTGGTTTAACCCACTTCAAGACTCAAATGGAAAAAAAAAACTACATGCTGGTCGACGCAGCGTATATTTCTCTACCCCACGGCATCAAAACCTCAATTTACTTAAAAAGTGGACTTAGCAGCTTTGCATATTATGCCGACGATATGATTCATTTTTACGTTCAAAAAGGAATCAAAATATTGTATCACAAAAGAGTCTGTGAGGTGATTCATACATGGTATACCAATTTCTCACAACAAGAGTATCATTAATTATCGAAAAATTAGCGCAAATATGGGTTTTTTATGCTCGTGAAGCTGATTCCTAAAAGACACAATGCTTGCTGGGCTTAACCACTGCTAAAAATCTTGGCATCAATTTGGACAGTACAATCAACTTTGAAGCCTGGCTAAGAAAAGGATGTCTTCTTTCCCAATTGCTATTCAATATCATTCTTGGCAACGCATGTTACAACGAGCCTTATGAACACCAAGAAGTATAACCTGGGGATACAACAGAAGACTAGAATACCTCGATTACGCCGACGACCATTGTCTCCACATACACAGACATGATGGTCTTAATTAACATGATCAGCTGCCATTATAGCCTAACTTAATTGTGGATCTTAACCATGAGTGAGTCATTATATATATTTGTATTCCTTTAATTAAGTACCTGTTGAACATAGGGCCGCAACAAATGTTTTCCATTGTATTTTAGTAGTGGACATCGTTTTCATCTTATTCCAGGACACGCCATGCTTATGCAACTCGTTCTCAATATGGCGTGTTCAAATATACCAGGTCCCCTGGATCCTTGGGGGGTTATATTCCACGTACTGCCGAGTTTAATCATTTGCTGGCTTTCTTCTCATTGTGTGTCCTAGCCTACTAAATTTATGCAATCAGATATTCATACTTAAAGAAATTTAAATTCTACAAACACAGATTTTATATCGAGGCACCCGAGAATATCCTTTCGATACGCCTAAGGCAGTGGTCATTCAGAAGCACAGATTTGACGTTGCTATTCAAAACCTTGACTTTGGTGTGAGTTGAGATACTTTGAGATTTCCAGAATTTATTAAGGGTGCCATACGCTTTCTTTGCCTCACACAGTCTATTCTGTATATATTTTTTTGATGCCCCTGTTTTAAAAATTATACTGCCCAGGTTATTAAAGATTTCAATATCGTCAATGGGTTGGCCCAAAAGCTGGAAGTCCGTGTTGCATAAAGAATTTATGCGCATCGATTTAGTTTTGTTGATATCAATATGAGCACTTACCAAATTCCCCTGTGTCAGTATGAATTCAATTGCACACACAGTTCAACTTCGAGTATATAGACCCCCTCGCCTTGCTTGAGGGCCGAAGCTCTCCAACCTCCGCTTACTTTTATATCTAAATTTTGGAAAAAAAACTAGCGAAGAGCCACAGCACCTAGGAATCCCTGCATGGACCGAACTTAAGCCGCAAAGTAAAAGATCAGTCCTTACCAGGACGTCACCCTACCCGCGATTTTGGGTTCAAACCACAGCCACTACGTGCTCTCATGAATAGCATCCCTTCCATCAGAAAGGCAAGGCTCCCGCAAAGATAATCAACCTGAAAGAAGCATACTAAACGGTGACCCCACCAGTAGTCTGACCGTATTGTGGCGAGGGCCACTGACTGCCGCTGCACCTTCAATTTATAGTTCTGAGGTATAACTTCGAGTTCAATGAACTCTAACCAAGGACCCAAAGTACTCTATCTTTCGTTAGTGTTATTGGCGCTACCAAGCAGCATTCACTTATTTACAGTGTATGAAATTCCGAAGACTGCCAATAAATCTCTAGCCGAGGTTGAATACATAAACAAGGCATAAAAGGACAATCGTCCACTTTCGGACCACAGCCTTTACCCCGGAGGATGTAACACCAAAAGGGGAAATATCCTTAAGAAGATCTTAACAACGGGGGTCCTAATAAGACAAAAAGACCTTGCGATATTAAAATCTCTCAAGCAAAGTTTTTGGGCAATGACCACAATATGATCTTAGACTTAAAAGGGAAATCGCCAGTAGAAATTTTCGAAACTTTCTTTGATAAAAAATAGCTATTTTAATCATTTTTCAACGCAAAAGATTTGCAAAATATTTTTCAGTATTTTGCTTATGAAAAGATATACAGGGGACATGTGTTGGCAGCTTTGCGAGGACGCTAAACAGATTCAAGAAAAAGTCTAATTCATTTTGCAGATAAAACTAGTTTAGATGTTGCTGACAAAAGCGCCAAAGTCACACCTTTTTCAAAACTGTACAGTACCAAGAGGTCACAGGCTTCTGGTGTTGCAACAAGGGCTTAAAAATTCCTAACGATGCCATGAATGAACAGAAAAGAAGCAGATGGTTATGTGAACAGTGCGATGCTTTAAAAAGTTTCCGTAATTAAAATTTGTTTTGAAAAAAATTTTCCGTCATCATTACGCCATTCTCCCCATTCGGGTACAGTCTCAACAACCGAGTTCTTAATATTTCTATTTTTATTTTTTATATTTTCTATGTTCCTTGACTGTAATTTGGTTGAAATAAATAAATAAATTAAAATTTTTAATATACAATAATCTTGGTTTTTTAATGGGTTAAGCTGGTCTTAACATCAACATCGGCAAAACGAAAATTAAGAAAATACCGCGTCTCCACAAATAAAAAATCATAAGCTGGAAGATAAATTAACATTATGTTACCTCGCGAATATGCTGACTACATCCGGCGGATCGAGTGTCGACATCCGAAACAAAATAATCGCCAGCAACCAAACATTTTCCGTCTGAATCCCACTTGGCAAAATCCGAATATACGTTCCAACTCAAAACTAAAAATATTCAACACGTGAGTGAAATCTACGCTTCTAATGGTTTCGAGACATGCAATGCAGTAATTGGAGATGTCATCGCAATCCAGACTTTTATCAATCGCTGTCTTCGCAGTCTCACTCTCCAACCGATCCCTATGACAGAGAAAAATGCAAACCCTAGGCAAAACAGAAATTATACGAAGAGATGGATTAGGCATTTCCTTCAGAAACCGGAGGGCGGATTCACAAAAGCTGCTTTTAAGCGGAATGCACAGGAAAGCCGAAGGAGTGGAAGAGCAGCTCATACCTGAAGAAGATAAAGGGAGAAGGAAGCTGCAGCAAGCGAGATGAGTTTAAGTTAACTGAAGTCATACGGCTGCTTATAGATGTCAATGGACGGAATTTGTTATGGCCTTATGATCCTCATTTGATCATAAAGGAACTAACAAAATTAAAAAATTGTACAGAACGCTCTGCTTTAATTTAAATATCATAAAGTCCCGGAAAAGTTGTTCGCAACACACCGTCTTGACGAGCATTTGTTTTGTGTGCACAAGAACGTTTGGCACGGTAACAAAAGCAAGAATAGCAATCAAGATGTCTTTTATTTATATGATATTATTGAAACAACGCTGCTTGAACAGCAACAAAACATCGACCACAGCAACCCAAACGAGTCATTTATGTGTGCCCAAGGAATTGCTTGTTGTTCGAACATAGCGATCGATGGCTCGTTAAGAATGGATGTTATGTTATAATCAATAGATTACCCAACATTGTAAGCATACGCTTATGCTTTTCACATGTAAATTTGCATGGTCCACGATATATTATAAAGAACTTTTTAGCCTGAATTGCGGTAAAATGAAACTGCAAACTAAACTTCATGCTAAAAGTTTAATTTTATAAATTTAATTTGTATCTTAATAATATATATCGGGGACCATATATACATATAAAAGACACAATTCCAAAAATCTCTTCGGCATTCCTGTATTTTGTAAATCTTTCTTACATCTGCACTGAAGCTACGATTGATCACAATCATACATCAAGTGTCAAATGTGCATATGTTTTTTAGAATAAAATTTAAGAATTTTTTTTTATAATTAGAATTGTGGTTATTTTGTTGAATTATTTATGGTTTTTAATCCAAATTTTTAATATTTTAATCAGGCTTAAGTTCATCAAATTTAATTTTCATTAAATTATTTTTATGAAGAAAGGAATTTTACAACATGAAAATTAATTAAAATTGGTATTGATAATCATTCATTCTTGACTGACCTGAGATTCGAACCCAGGCGGCTGGTTACCATGACATGTTTCGATCGCAACCACTCGATCTCCTCAGATGGATTTGCCGTCTTACACTCGCAGCCATCGACGACTGCTGACGTCAATAGTCAAATATCAATCCTTAAACCAAATTGTATTTTAACCCTTTGGTAGATCGAAATTTGCTTCTTTGAATGATTATCCATTTTTTAATTGATTTTACATGTTTTTCCTAACTTCTGTTTTTTTTTTATTCTAAGATCACTAAAACTTACTTTTATTATTATTCATATCATGCAAGGCGAATTGATTAAAGGTAGTTTCGATAATAAAACAAGTACAAGTCGTATAACAACCCTAGAGGGAAGCGCACTGGCACCAAAGTAGTGATAGGTCTTTGGTGGTAGAGACCGGTTCTAGTTCTAACACTTTATATGCATAAGACCTATCACTTTTACATGGGGTTGTCATTGGAGGGGGTCAATTGACACCATTTGACTGGTCACACAGCTATTCTCAATGAACGTGTTAAGTGTCAGTTACTACAATGTAGTATTATTTCAATTAAACAAATCCTAGAACTAAATTTAAGAACCAAATTGTAAAAAGTCCCAAAAAAATTTGCCACACCACCGGTGAAGGCTGTAATTATTCCTTTTTATAATTTTTTGTTCTTCATATACCAGTTAAATGATTGATTCTTCTTTCACTGATCAGGAGTTCTTTCTTTTTGAACTTGTTCTATTTTCACAAATCCCAGGACCAGTCCGTTGGAACAATTGACAAAAATTTCCTGCAAAGAAAACACAAGCAATTTTTTTTTTTTTTTTTTTGTAAGATCATTGAACAATCCCAATAAAAAATTGAGCTTCAAACGAAACAGGTTTGTAAGGGAGAAATGTAAGAGTTTCGCTTACCATCTCGCTTACGGAAGGCATGAATTTTATATGGTGAGTTTCCACTTTGAAGCAATAAATTTTTGACACAAAAAGTGCTTTATTCAACGCATATCAAAACTGGTGAACGTAGCGTTCAGCTCTACACACTAAATGATTTTTTACAGATATTTTTTAGTTTTCTCCCTTACAAACCTGCTTCGTAGGAATGCCGAAGCACTTGAAATGTTATTTATTGTTTTATAAAACTTGCTTATGGCCAATTTTCAGGATTGATATTAAAACACATTTATTTTTAAAATCGTTTTAAATACAAAATTCTCTTCTTCACTAAAAACTTAAGTGAAACTTAAGTCACCGATGTGGTACACTTAATTTCAACTTAAGTTTCCATTGTAATATTTTAGCAAGGTGGCCTCAATATCACAACAATATAACAACAACAGGCAAAGCATTAACAGTCAGCTGTTTTTTCAGACCACCTTGTAGATAATTACACTTTTACCATACTTTTATCTTAATTAAATAAGACTTTTCAAATAAAACTTAAAAAACCAATCTGTTTTAAATACGATTTAAGTTTGTTATGAAAATTAACTTAATATAGATTTAAATACTATCCTGAAAATTGGGCATTAGACTTCGTTCACTTACTTTACTGCATCTCTGTATGTCTTATTGCGTAGCGTATAATTGTGCGTATATTTTTTTAAATGTACCATTCGTGCTTTGCAAGAGAAAAAAATTTTTATTGGGATGTCAAACACAGACACAAAGATAATAAACAATATTTCGACATCCAATAATTTCAAAACTAAAAAGAAAGTTAACAGCAGGGCTTTTAAGATCACCTGTAATGAATTCGCATTGATATCCCTTATGAATATGTGTATTTCTATACATCTTTTTAAATGTACTATTTACGAATAAAATTTCCAGCTTTGATGGAAACAACAACAAATTATTTTTAATCCCATAATTTCCGCTAGAAAAAAGGGCCTATTACTATAAAATTGCAGTCAGTCGTTAATCACTTCATACTGCTTTACGAAACGCTGCTTTTTGATTGGGAGTCTCCATGTGTAAGCGTCTCAATGGATAGTCTCGTAATTAGCTGGTGTGCTCAAGCCACGTATATTTCCAAAGACGGATATCTTCTTTTAACGGCTTTTGTGTAGCTCGATTCCGCAGTAAAGGTAGTTGGCAAAAAAATGGCGACAATGCGTTTGGGACATCGGTTATCAAAAGCTTACAGGCTTTGGGATTCGCACTTAAAAAGGTTCCATGTCACGCAATCGTAGAGGAGAGTCGGTTTGACGTTAGTGTTGAAAACTATGATATTCGTGCGACTAGTTATACATACTACGATATATCTAAAATTTACTAAGCAAACCGAACAATTGGTTAGCTTTGCACAGTCTATTCTGAACACAGGCGTGTAAAGTCGTCAAAAATAGTTCTAACTCCAACTCCGACAAATTTTGTAAGTCCGATTCGACTTCAACTCCGACCCCGACTCCTAATATTGTTGTTAATGTATATGAGACTGGCCCTTATTTGACTTTCAACTCTTTTTTTAACACCAGTTTAAATATGGTCACCTCCAACCAAACTATTTTTAAAGAAAATTTTAAACATATTATGTTTATTATAACCATATTATTGTCGGAAATAACCATATTATGGTTCAATTAGGCATCCATCAAGAAGCCCCAATAATATTATTATTGCCTCCAAACATGTTTTGATCATATTTTTAGTTATAAATAGTTAAGCACTTACAATAGCATGGTTGGTTTTCAACCATAATATATTCCTCTTGAAAAAGAGAAAAATACTATTGTAAATTTAAAAACAAATTATTGTCATATTTAACCATTACATTTTTAGAGTCATCCATAATATGGTTGTGTGTTCTTGATGGATGAATATTTGAACCATAATATGGCTGTCGTTGACAATTATATGGTTATAATAAACATAATATGTTAAAAATTTTATTTAAAAATAGTTTGGTTAGAGGTGACCATATTTAAACATGTTTTTTTCTCTACGCGAAAGCAGTCTTCCTTTTTATGCCGAAAAATTTGGGAGTCAGAGTTGCTAGTTTTTGTGAGAACTGCGACTCCGACTCTGTACTCATACTAAACAGCTCTGTCCATACATTCTATTGACTACCTCCGCTTCAAGATATTAAATACCCCAAATAGCGGAAATATTCAACATCTTCGATGGTTTCATCAAAGATGTGAAAATTTTTAGCAACTGAACAGTTGATTGGTTTTGCCAATGTTAATTTGTAAGCCAGCTTTAGCCGCGCGTTCGTCAAACAGTTCTATTTTGGCTTGCATATTCGAAAATCTATGGAATAGAAGGAACACATCATCCGCATAGTCGAAGTCGCTTAGATTGCCAGACAAACCCCATGTTATGTCGTGTTGCTCCTTAAACGGCAGTTGAGATGAAACGCAATCTTGACGAACTCCGTTGGCTATTTTAAGAGAGTTGGCTGATTTCGGCAAATTGTAGCAGTAAATCACATGTTTCCGTTAATGCCGCTTTTTCGGCTCTAAAATCGACATTTTCGCACAACTAGAATTATATGAACTCTTACAATACTATCTTTTATTTAAAGTTCATGGTGTTACCTTAACCTTTAATGAAATATTGGTAAAAAAAAAATAGTAAACAAAAAATACCTAATTATACACCTTTGGCAAATAATTAGTACTTGCAATCATAAAAAAAATTATTCATTATTTTAATATTTCTTAAGGAAACTAATTTCCATTAGAAAAGAAGAAGAAATAAATGGTCATTTAAGATTTATTTAAATATCTAAAAAACTATTAGCAAACAGTTCAACGTTCTGTTTTCTAATATGTCTACACTCAAAGGGAAATGAAAACTGTTTCCGTCTTAAAAAAATGGCTTCCGAAGAAACAATAATATGCCAGGAAAAATTCATCGCTAATGTATTGAAATATTCTTTAAAGTACAACGACAAATTGAAATTCGACCAGATAAACTAAAACCATAAAAGTCCACAAGACAAGAAGAACAAAATTAAAGCGACATGAAGAAACGAAAAAAAACAACAGAAAATAACGACATCCGCGTTAGAAAAGAAAGAAAGAGTTGAAACCAAACAAAAAAAAATTAAAAGTAAAGAAAATACGAAAAAGAAAAAATATATACAGGAAGTGGACAACGCTTCCACATAAATGTAATATAAAGCAAAACCATTTCAAACGAGAGCATTTCACAAGAAAATATCAAAAAAAAAAAAAAAAAAAAGAGAAATACAATTATTGGAATCTAAATTGAAACAAAACAATGAAAAAAAAACATTTTAAAAAGGAAAAAACAAGAGGATAAAAGCGAATTAATTCTTGCAAAATTGATTTTAGGAAATTCTGTCGGCCACTAAGAAATTAAGTCCCAAAGAAATTAAAAAAAACAAAGAATTTAAAAATATTGATTAACTGTTGGGGGCTGAACGGAAAATATTATTATTACAACAAAACATCTTTAATTAAATTAATTCTTATATCTTTTGAAAGAATTCTTTTTTCAATTATGTGCTAATTTTATACTGAAAGCAAAAAATTTTAATTCACCCTTTACAGTATGACATTGTGAAATAGTTTGGAATACAAAAGTCTCTCCCCATTATGCAATTTTCTTCAACCTTCGTCTAGTGAAATACAAGTAAAAAATTGACCTAATAGCCCGTTTACACTACAACAAAATCTAGTTCGTATACGATTGCAATCCAGTGGTTTTTGTCTAGATACAAAATCTACTTCTTGACTAGATTTTGACGCAATCTACTTAAAATCTAGCTGTACTTAAACTGAGTGCTTTTCATACAAACGTTCCAATCACTTGTGTTGTGAAAACAAACAGCATATTAGAAATATATCTAAGGGAGCTCATGAGGCCCTTCGCAGTAAGACTGCGTTGGGTGCCCGGGCACTGCAAGGTAGATACTAATTAGGTGGCGGAAAACCCCGTCGACACAGGTTTTGAACCTGGACTTAGAGGTAAGGGAAGGGGGAGTAAAACCCCCTTATGTCACTACTATGAGTGATCCAGGATAGATTCCGTGATGCCGTTACCTGTCCTAGATGAATAGAACGGATTGCAGGGTGTTCAAAAATCACATGATGAAGGTATCAAAAACAATTGCACGCGAAACCCTACTGATTCGAGGATGCTTTTGCTAAAACTACTTTTTTTCTTACGGCAATGAAGCAAAGCAAGTGTGTAATATTTTTTGTGCATTTTTATATGACGACTTTGGTGCAATCGCAAAAAAAAATAACTTTAAAATAGTGGTGGCCCAAAATTACCGAAGGGGTTTGAATTGCTTATAACTTTTTTATTGTAATTTTTTTTTTCTTATCTTTTCTTTTTGTAAAGAAGACTTGGATAATTTAAAATGGAGCAGTACTCAATTAAACAACGTGCCCAAATTGTTGAGCTTTATTTTTCAAATCAATCATAATTTTATTATGAGCAACGAAGCAAAACTGCAAGATATGGGCTACGGAAAATCCGAGAGTAGTTCAACAGCGAGAATTACATCAACCTAAGGGTACGGTTTGGTGCGGTGTTTCATCGGAAAGAATAATTGGTCATTATTTTTTTGAAAATGAACACAAAAACGCCGCTCCTGTCAATGTTGGAAAATTTTTTAAGGCCAGCCGTGGAAAACCATCCGCAAGTATGGTTCCAACAAGATGGAGCCACAGCGCACACTGTAAGGGGCACAATGTCTCTTTTACGGGACATCTTTGGTGAACGAATTATTTCGCGTACAAGTGATTTTAATTGGCCTCCGCATTCACCGGATTTAACCGCCCCAGACTGTTTTCTGTGGGGTTATTTGAAAGGAAAAGTCTACATTAATAAGCCTAGAACCATCCAGCAATTAAAAGCAATATACGCGACGAAATAAACCACATAACACCTGAAGTTTTGCGAAAGGTTATGGAAAATGTGTTGGAAGGAGCACGAATTTGCGAAGCAGAAAATGGCCACCACTTATTATATAAAAATATTCTTCATATTAGACCCTAAACAGTGTGTATGTATATTATGGAGCCTTATGAGTTCGGAATCGATTTATGCCCTTTTGTCAGACCCAAGATATGATGGCAATTGAGTTATCACTTTTTGTGAATTCAAATTAACTATTTTTTCAAAGTTTTCGTCATCAGTTGAAAAAAGAGCGTAATTTGAATAACATAATAAAATAAAAGTTATATGATAGTGATAAATCAAATATAGCTAATCTTGACTAAAAAGGGGAAAATAAAATTTTCTTTAAAATGGTTTTGGAGAAAAGCGTTTTGATTCCCAAATTTAGCAAATTATCTATTTGCTGCTCTGAAAAATTAAATTCAAAGCATCTTCATTCTTGTAAAAGATAGTTTCACAAATTTACCTTAATAGCCTTTTCACACTTGTCAACATTTAACATTTAACATCAATTTGAGAAGACGTTGGAATATTCCCATAAGAAATACATTGGACTAGAGATCAAAATTTTTCAGCATCTTTACAAAATGTTCTTATCTCATTGTATTTCATACTACATCTTCCGATTAGTTTAGTGTAGATAATCACTAGAAAAGAGGCAATAAATTTTATTATTATTGTGGCATCACTGACAATACCATTTATCAAGTATTTTCTTTTTTGCAAGCCTTATGTTACTTGATTTTTTATATATTATTAAACAAAATGAGTTCTAAATACATTTTGGTGTAATCTTTTAAAATGTTTGCTCTTTTGTAGAAAAAAAAGTATTTAAAAAAATAAAAGTTTTTTTTTCAGAAATGGTGACATTTTTTATTGATAGTAGATGTTAGATGTTTTTTTCAAGTGTGAACGCATATTTCACATTTTCAACATCTTCTATGCGTTCCTCCGAAATGTATGCAAGTATACAAAGAGTAGAAAAGCAAAGTTGAAGTGGCGGCAAGCGATCACTCAAAGAAATTTAACAATTTAAATGATACACAGAAAGGAAAACACTCGCGATAAATTAAGTTTTTTATGATTACTTTAAGTACGAGTCGAACTAAAAAATGTTAGTACGAATAACACTAAAACGTACTTAAACCAATCCTAAATCAATCCCGGAATTTCTTAAAATAAGTATAAAATTCTTAAATCAAGTAAAAATAAGATTTACCTTTGTGTTGTGTTTATAACCCTCCGGCTTACGCATGTTTTGATTTTCTATACACATTGAAGAAGGTCTGGCCAGACACATGTGCACCACGAAGGGCTAAAAAGTAAATTTGAACTCCTGCTTCTCATTTGGTTTATATTTTTGGTTAATAATGTACATAAGATTTCTAAAGTAAAAACGATAACGGGCATGATGTTGGTATTTTATCATTCTGTAAGGGGTCAATGATAATAATTTTTTCTTAGTTTTACTTAAATCTATCTCATTTTCGGATTATTTCAAGTACGCAATGGGTATTGAATATGGACAATTTAAGTATTTTGCGATTGAAAATCCGTACTTGATTCAATCTTTCTGTACTTGATTCAAGAAAATCCGTACTCACCGTACTATAAATACCGCTTCGGATTGATTTGAGTACGGATGGATTGATTTTTCTTTTGAGTGTATGACCTTAATCAATTTTCTTTACTCCTATCACGATTCTTTCCTAAATCTTGGGTCATGGAGCATCGGTTGCCCGAGCCTCGTTAGCGTTAACAGAGACACCAAGTTAATACTGGACAAAGTGTGAGGTTTACATTTGAAAATATGGTTGTATTCGCTTCACTTTTCCATTAGACAAATTAGCGACTTGCCACTTTTTGCGAATAAAAACGTACTTTGCGAACATCGTTATACAGAATAGCAATTGTTCGCATTTTTGTATTTTCGAGTCGTATTGGATTTCGCCTATCAACACAGAATAAGCCTCCAGGAAACTTTAAATTATAGTACGGACCCTGAAATTTTTCTGAAATATGCTTTTTGCCAACCTATTTCAACACATACATATGGATGCACAATCTTAAAGCGGAGTTTCATATAAACAATCCTTAAACAATCTCTTAATTTTTAAAAAAATTTAATTTTTCAAGTATCCTAAAATCAATCATCATCATCATCCTTAAATAAAATTAGCTAGAAACTAAAGCCTTAATTGCATTAAAAAAAAAAACGCATTTTCTTTTTACCCTCTCAAAATCAACTTCTCGCACTTCGGCGACTTTGCAGAGGCCAACAGCTGGTTTTTTCCGCCGTTTGTGTATTTATTTTCTTCTGAATATCTTTGGAATGAGTTGGTGCAGTTTGTCTATATTTGCGTTGTTTCGAATGCTGGCAGGATATTAAATTGCATTGCATGTTTGTTGATTTTTTTTTTTATTTTTTGTTGTCTTCTTTGAAATTTTAACTTCTAATGTGATCCTTTTTGCTCCTATGTAATATATTCTCTTCGAGGACACTTTAATGTTACGCACACCCTCTTATACTGTCGTTCAAAGGCATTTGAGGATTTGTGTAAGGACATACACACACACACACACACACACACACACAGTCATATACTGAAAGTATGTGAGTTTGAAGCTTTTATTATACTCATGGACATAAATATTTGTTCTTAAAACATGTTGTAGGAGGAGTTTCACTAAAAAGTAAAAGAAATTTGTGTTATAAAGGGAAAAAACTTTTAAATGTACTTTTTTAACGATGTATTGAGAGGAGATACATGCGTCTGTTTGCTCTTAACTAACTAACGATATTAAAATAATCAACATTATTTAAAATAAGAAGGAATTTTATAAATATTTAGTTACGCCATATTGATTTACTTAAACTTAAATTCCGCTTTTATAAAAAAATAGAAATTTTTAATGAAACTTGGACATAAATAATAATTTTTGAAAACCAGGATACGTATCGGAACAGAAGCCCAGAAACAGGTGCAACATTTCGAACATCTAGGTGCTATAATTAGTAACGAAGGTAAATCTGACAGTTATTTAAATGCTAGAATTTCTGCAACGAGTAAACTGTACTGCGCTTTTAACAGAAATTTGAAAAATAAAAGACAAGTATCGTCAAAAGCCAAGAAAATCCAGTAAAAGTCGTTTACAGGCGATAGAAATGGAGTATCTGCACAGAGTAGTAGGAAAACTCAGAAAAGACATAATCACCATTTAGACAGGGAAAAATTTTGGAAGGGAAGCATTTAGTTTTGTAGCATATTACGGGTGAGAAAGAGAGTATTGGTATTGTTTTCGATACATTAACTTTGCTTTTTTACAAAAAAGTAACAGAATGTTTCAGGCATTCGTCTGTGTGACCGCGAATGAAAAAACCAAAGGGGAATTCCAGATGTTTTCCTTCCAAATGTTCGCCCGTCTAAATACGTAGAATGCGTTTGTGGTTACATGTATTGCGAATGAATGAAGCTAGATAACCGCAACAAGTACTCCAAACAAAATCAGCTGGTTCCCGTAAATAAGAGAGTGTCAAATTTGGCAAATCTCCATCAAACACTAACACGTACCGTGCTTACCGAATAAGCCATCGTAGCGGTAAACGCGATTGTGACAGAGGCCTCGAATTTATCGATCAGACTTTCGCATCTCAGTAACTCGGCCTCTGTTTGTCCATTACTTTTAAAAATTTAGAGGCCTACATCCGTATAAGATCCAACTGCAAGAATTTAGATCAGAGAATTATCAATTGCATCGTGTGTTCGATGAATGGGCTGAGAATCAACTGGAAATTGAACCAGATTTTTATCCTCGAATCATCTTCAGCGATTAGGATCGCTTCTGGCTTAATGGGTATGTAACCAAGCCGAATTTTCGTTTTCTTGGAGAGAAGACAATTCTCAGGAGAATCTTAAAAAATCCCCATTTGCTGCGGTTTACAGGCCGAAGGCTCCTTAGGCCCATTTATCTTAAAATCCGAAACCTGTGCTAACATTCGTGATTTTCTTTATTTTATGCCAATGATTGTTAATTTTTTTTATTTCTCATGTCATTGCAAATATTTTGGAGGAGAAATGGTTTCAACAAGAACAGCCAAACAGCGCTGGAAGCCATCACTTTGTTGAGCCAAACGTTTGATGATCGAATCATCTCAAGAACTGGATCTGTAAAATGGCCACATCGTTCGTGTGATTTGACATCTACGGATCACTTATTGTGGGAGTATGCCAAATCTCTGGTCTATTTGCTGATAAGCCATCAATGATTAAACATTAATAAGCCAAACTTCTACGCACTTTTGACGAATTAAGACCGGGTATGAGACTAACATGATGGCATTCAAAAGCGCTATTGCGAAGGGCTTATGCCAAAAATGATTTCTTAACATTAAATGCCATGAATTTTGTGAGCTACAAGAGCCAAAGTCTTGGTCATTCCATTTGTTTTGTTGTTATTTATTTTTATAAAAAAGTTCTAAGCCTCTATAAAATAATATCCTTTACTCCTACTTTCTCCTTCTGACTCTGGAAATATCCATCTTTTACTGAATTTATCGCACACTTAATAGAGTCAACAGGCTAGTGTAAACAGGGTTTCAATACGATTTGCTTAACTACTTCTGATGCTGTGCAGCTAATACCAGTTTAATGAAATCAGGATAGCCTGTACCCATGTTCTTTAACTTTGGTGAGAACTTTTCGCATCGAAAAGATATGAAACAAAATATTCCATCATTGAAAACTATGAAGAGAGATTACGTCGTCACGTTGTAAATGTAAAATATTTCACTCGAAGCCGATGTGACTTTACAGGCGTTGAGACACGATTAACGCCTATCGTTGACGGCGAACAACATTTACTAAAACTGAAAAATGTAATAAAACGGCGGCCAAAAAAACACCTGTCAGCTTTACCAAAAATTGTAAATTGTAAAAATTGTTGCTTACGAAGTGGCTTCGTAGATTCGTATATTTTTTAAAAAATGTTAAAAGCAAAATAATTAATTATTAAAAAAATCTGCCAAGAACAAAATATGTACTTACCTTCTTCCGTGTTATCACTAATTGCATTTTGCATTTTTAATATATTTTTTAGTGTTAAAATTTCTTCTCACCCCGTTTTTATTCGTGAGTTTATTTGACGGTTCAAACCGGGAACTTTCTCTAAAAAATTTTACAAACACACTTTTTCTGTAAATTGGCGAGTAGTTTCGTTATGACACTGCTTTTATTCGCCAAAAATGTTACAGGCGCAGTAAAGTGAGAAAAACAGTTGATCGGTTAAATTTGTGGCATTTTTGCTTCGTTTCTCACATTCCAAACGAAAAATTTCTCGACGCGGGAGTTAAAGAGTTTGATAAAGTTTGAGTTCTGCCTGTTTATGATTTAGTGTGCGATATGAAGAGTCAACAGGATAGTGTAAACAGAGTTGCACTACGATTTGTTCAACTACTTCTGATTCTGTGCAGCAGATAACACTTTGCAACAAGCAAAAATTCTCTGAATAACCACTATATTTTTTGATCCGCTATAGTCACCCAACTTCAAAAATCATAATTTTTTTTCTAAAATTTTAGATTTTTGTAGAGGCTGCTACATACTACATCTTGTAGTGACTTTGGAACGACGTACCCGATTTTGTTAACAATCCATCAAAAAATTCGAAATTAAACCATTTTTTAACATTTAACATTTTTATCGCAAATTTGTGAAAAGAAACATGTTGCAAAAATGAGCTAAACATGTTGCTCTACACAAATTTGAGACAAAAAAAAATTTCAAAACCAGGTACTTTCACTTAATCAGGAATAAAACATGAATTTATCTATGGATTTTTATGAAACAAAATTCATTTTATTTCTATTATTTGCACCTTTATGAAAAAAAAATAATTAAAAAAAATACTGTGTAAAAAAAGGCAAAATTTTGTGATTTTTAGCTCTACAAAAATTTGCGATAAAAATGTCAAAACTAGGTTCTTTCAGCTTATCGGGAATAACGGGAATGTATACATGGATTTTCATGATATCAATTTTTTTTTTATTTCTAAGGTTCCAAAACTTTAAAGTATTTGTTGATTTCAATTTTTTATGAATTTTTTGAGTTCAAAAATTTTAAAATTAAACAAAACAAAAAAAAAACTTTCCACTTGTGCCTCAATAACTCCAAAACTAGTGGCTGACTCAAAATATTATATTAGAAATGGCTTAAGTCTGGTGTAATTTAGATTTTTTTGACGGAATGCAAAAAAAATAGCTACGTCGTTCCAAAGTTACCACAAGATGTATGTAGCAGCCTCTTCAAAAATCTAAGATTTTAGAAAAAAAATTTTTAAAAAAACCTTACCATAGAATTATAAGCAATTATTATTTTTGCAGTGGTTATATAGTGGTTATTTAAGGAAAAAAAATTCTAAATTGCTGAAATTTAATGAAATTATGAATACCTGAGATTTGAACAACCGTGTTAAGATATATTTAATTTTTCGTATGGATAGTTTTATTTCATGTCTTAAATTATTCACAGCTATTTGCTATTTATTGCATTTATTTTTGCTCTTTTTTATTCACATCGCTTTTTAATTCAAAAAATATAAATTTAAAATTGGTAAAAAAAAACACGTTAAATATAACAAAAAAAACTTAAAACCATTTTAGTTTTTAAAATAGATGACGAATAGTCAGTCATTTCTCTCATATAAAAATATAATTTACCTTTTGTTTATCCTTTATAGCAATTTGATTTGCTTTATTCTATAAACTGATTGTAAACGTATGGGTCATTCCACAATCATTTGCCAACATTAAAAATATTGTTTGTGATTAAGATCATTTACAGACAACGTTGTAGTCAACTTAGTACTTTAGGCTTAAATTTTGGAGCTTTCTTCAACTCAAAGCGCTTTTTTGTACAATTTTAAGATTTTATAGTGGAAATACTTACGTATGATATATTTCTGGGACAAGGGAAAAAGGAAAAAAATGTGGTTGGGGAGCCATCAAATTAAATTATAAATTACATATTGTACCTATATTGATAAATATTTATATAAAATTGTATTTGTAAATCATGGCCTTATAGGCTTTCTTTGTATTGAAAGAATGGAATAAATAAAATAAAATAAAAAATCCATGACTTTACAACAAGAAATTTATGATTTTTTATTAAACTGTTCATGATTTCAAATCCAAATTTTTGATATTTTTTAAATGAGGCTTTAGTTCATCAAATTTAATATTCATTGAATAATTTTTAATGAAGTCAGGAATTTAACAACATGAAATAAAATAAAATTTATTGACAATTTTCATTATTGACTGAACCAGGGCTCGAACTCGGGTCAAATTTATATGTTTCGAGAACAACCACATTCTCATCATTGTAAAAAAGCTATAGCACGAGCTCTATGTTTAGAAGTTAGGAAAAACCATGCAAATAAAATAAAATAGATAACACAGTGTTTTATGATAAAATAGACAAGCTGGACACATGGCGTTTTAACATAATTCGGATACGATGAATCCAGTAGTGCTAAACGTTTTTAAGGTTAGCTCGTACTTTCGAGATATACCGTTATTTCGAAACTGGAGGAGGTTGCACAACATTTATTGAATAAACTAAAAAATACCGAAATTCCGCATAAAAAGTTACTTTAAGTAAAGTTTAACTAATATCCATACTCGATTTAGAAACGTACATAATTTTCATAGTGTTTCTTGAGATTTAAAAATTAATTAACAAGGTTTCTTTCAAATGTGCTAAATTCCCATTTCATGCTATTGAGAAGCTGAAATATATTGTTGAAGGGATAAGCTATTCCTATGCGCATTTCACTGGTTGCTTAAGCCAGATCTTCAAGAAACGTCATCCAAAGATTTTATAAAAGCTAAAGATATTATACTAATAAAACTGTTAAGCGAACAAGAATTATAAACCTCTGTTTTAATTGTAACAATATCAAAGCTTTAACAAAAACAACAACAATAAACAGTGAGTGTATCTTTTCTTACAGTAGTAGTAGTATTGCAATATTTGATGAAAAAGCTCGTCATTGGATTGTTGTCACTGTGTGCTTCATTGATGCCATTTGAAATAACATTGATATCACAAGTCTGATGTTAGGACATCATAAAAAATTAAGATACATTTTCTATGAGCTCAGTTGTTAAAAAGGTAGTATTTTTCTATTGCTTACAATAAGTATTTCATCAATGTGGAAAGTGTCACTTGTAATAAAATTTTATAAATCATACATACAAACACAGACTAATACCATGTTTGCACGACAACGTTTTTTCGTAATTCACTCTCTCATTCGTAATCCACAGCCGAATTTTGATTCAAATTACATAATTCCTCATACAAAAATTTGAGTGCCGATTATCTCATTTGTACGTAATTCAATTTTTGTTACCCTGTGGATTACCTTAAAATCAATGTGATCTCTAATATTTATCTGGTTTTTTCCATCACCAGCTGTCAAAGCACTAAAAAAAACAAACAAAATATATCATAAACAAAAGTAAAGGAAGTAATTTTATATTATAAAATTTAATGGAATCCAAAAAAGAAAATAAATATTGTATATGTCTGTATTTCTTTGAAATAATATTTTTTACTTACTTTTTCTTTCCATTCTTAACACAAGTAACCGCAAACAAACAATTAAATTTAGCAATAAACTTAGTAAAAAAAAAAGAAAAAGAACTGTCAAAACCGATTAGGAATATGCCGTGCGAACATGGTAATTCAAATAAGTAATAAAAACAGATTACTTCGCTAATACAAAGCACCGTGCGAACATGGCATCAAGTTCCTTTCAGGCCATCAGTAAAAAATACTGTTAACAAACATACACAAGTACATTCATTCTTTAAATAAAAATGTAGAAAGAAAATGTATTTTAAATTAAATCGCTTATTAATAAAAACATGGAAAGTCCCATATATTTTAAGTTATTCTAATATTGTCTACCTTTTTACTGACTTTTTAAATTTGGTTGGACATTTTTTTTTATAACTTCAATCAAAATACAATTTTATAATTTTGCTACGCTGACATTCGTTGATATATTTATTCACATATAAAAGTACATTTAAAAATGTACAACTGCATATTTAGGCATGTCACTAACTTGTCACGTATGCAGGAAAAGTAAAGAATATGTAGTATTGCGGTTACCTCTGAACACAAAAATTCACTGTTATTAAAAGTAAAAAGATTCATGATGTATCTTAAATTTAGTTTTTCTTTTTTTTTAACTTATTTAAAAACGTAAAAGCGAAAAAAGAGACCACTGTGAAGAGCCTGGCTTTTTTTCATACTCACATTAATGCTTTACATAAATTTAGTGAACGATAAATAAAATACTTCTTTAACTTTAATATTAGATAACCTTTTTTATCTTGACTAATGTAACGTAACTAAAACAGTACGAGGGTGTATTAATAATTTTAAGAACTGTTGCATTAACACTTTATCACTTATTTCTAAATTTACAAAAATTTAAGACGTTGAATGATTTACACGATATAAGTTTCTCATATCGCTCATTTACTTCAATAGTGACATAAATCAAAAATTTAAATTTTGGTGTAAGTGAAGTAGAATTGTTCGCTACAGGGATGATAAAGTCGGTACAATTGTATTTTTTTCAGTACTATTAGCATTGCAAAAGTACTGAAGTACTCCAATCACATTTTTAGTACAATTTAAAAAGTTCAAATGCTTTAAAATAGAAACATTTTGGTCAAGGTTTTTCTTCGCAACACCAATGAATTTTGACATTAAACTCATGAAAAATTTCATTAAAAAGGAACCTATGCAGCGCTTCGTTGGATCAATGAAACCTGTTTCATTTAAATGTTTGTAATGAAACTTTACATTAGAATAATGAAAATTTTTTTTTTATTTTCTTTTTTTTTCTTTTTAACTTTTTTTTTCTCTCTCATTTTTTTTCTGTCTCTGGCGGGAATCGATCCCGCAACCTCGGCGCTGCTAGACTAGCTCACTACCAGCCAGCCTACCGGGCAGTGTAATTTTTGAAATTTCATTTAGACAATGAAAATTTTCATTTAACCAATGAAAATTTTTTTATGAAAATGATTCATTAAATATATGAAGCATTTTT
Source organism: Pollenia labialis (assembly GCA_949318255.1). Classification (NCBI taxonomy): domain Eukaryota; kingdom Metazoa; phylum Arthropoda; class Insecta; order Diptera; family Polleniidae; genus Pollenia; species Pollenia labialis. The sequence continues at coordinate 157,598,277 of OX439140.1, forward strand.
CTTTCAGTGTACAATAAGATTTGAAAAAGTACAATTTGTTACTGAATTACGTACAATTTTGGGAATGTCATTTATCATCCCTGGTTCGCTATGCTTTTCTCTACATTGTGTATAAAGTTCACATTTATATCGAGCCCTAACCGCGAAAAATAACGTAAACTTTCATTTTCAATTTTCGTATTTTTTAATAAATGACTTTATCGTCAACACTTGCATCATCTCCTAAAATGTCATGGTCACATAAGGTACCGCTACGATTTGGTAGCAAGACCAATTTTGTCGTAAGCGAAAAATTTCATACAAAATGTATATGAAATAAAATAAAAAACTCTCTCCTGTAAAATTTGATTTTTGACGCTTATGCTATTTTCGCGGTTAGGGCTCGATATCTTTTATAGTTTCCCCGTTCGAAGAGAATGTTTCGCTATTTTTCTAAGTGACTAGAGCAAATCAAAAAAAAGTCAAACCCGTTTATCCAAATGGATTATTATTTAACTACTCACCATTAAAGTAAATGAGCGAAATGTCTAATTCGCAGCGATGCCATTTATTCACTACTAAAAATAGCTAAACAAGATTTTATTAAAAAAAAAACATAACAAAAAAACATTCAAAATTTATTTATTACACAAAAATTTCACATAAAAAAATGTATTTACACAAAGAAAATAATCTTCGTATAAATATTACTTGAAATTTTGATATTTATTTAGGCTTGAGTTCATCAAAGGAAGGAAGGAAGGAATTTTACAACATGAAATTAATTAAAATTTATTGATAATTCGCATTTATAAAATTGTTTGGTCAAAAAATTTTAAGAACTTGAAGAAAATTTGGCGAAACGAGATGAATACTGGCTAAATCTAGCCACTAAATGGTTAAATTGGCAACACAACTTGTAAAAACGTTAGTTACGCAAAAGAAAAATACATACAAAAAAACACCAACTCTCGTAGGAATATTTAAAACTAAAATTCATTTTTTTATCATTAAAGGGGATAAATTAGATGGCAAATGTCATTCAATGCAAAAAATTTTTAAGAGATTATTTTATTTGGCTAAAAACTTAAAAACGACAGAACCAAATTGGATGTTTCCTCCTGCGGGTTGGTTCATAATTGCTACACAAATGCTTAGTGCCCATTTAGACAGGAAGGGAAACATTTTGTTTGGAAGCAAACTACGGGCGGGGAAGAGAGAATGGTTTTTGTATTCGGTACTCGGCGGCACGCTTTGTTCTCATTTTCTTTGTTGACATTTACTATGCTTTTTGACGAAAAAGCAACAATATTAACAGAATGTTTCCGGCAACATGTTTGTCTGTGTAACCGCGAATTAATAAACCAAAGAGATTTCCAGATGTTTTCCTTCCAAATGTTCGCTCGCATTAAGTCGGGCTTAAAAAAAAAGAATTGTTGAAAGAATTATGCTTCATAAATTTAATGAATAACTATTTTTATTTTATCCAATGAAAATATTCATTAACTTAATGAAATTTCACAAATTTAATTAAGCAATTTCATTAACAGTACGAAATTGATTTTCGAAATTTTGTTGAAATTTTTCATTAAATTAAGGACATATAAATAAATCTTTAAAAGAAAAATCCAACTTATTGTTACACATTATTTCAATATATTTCTTAAAAATTAAAATGCTTCAGTGTTGCTTGTGTGTAGAAGGAGCTCAGGATGGGAATTTGTTAATTAGTCTCTGAGCCGATCGAATAAACAAAATAATGTATTTATTTTGCTTACTTTCGCTACAGCAGCTAAAAAAACAAGAAGGTAAAATTGTTAAGAAAAAACGGAAACAGCATTTTTGACATTAAGGCCAAGTTGTCGGACGATTTAGGCATTATGCGCAAGTGAGAAAGAATGAATATTTGTAGCATTCAGCCCTTACATACGTTAATTAACCCGGCGCCGGGGGGTGGATTTTAGCTACAAGGACATGGGGGTTGGGTCATAATGACCCACTTATTAAACTCGAGGTTTTTTGCTATATTTACGAAAAAATATATACAATTTAGATTGAATCTAACCTTATTAAGGAAATAAAACATGACTTTGTTAAAAAATAACATATTTACTTTTATTTTTAAACAAAAAACATCTCATATTAAAAAAGTTAACAAAGGAGGCTTCTTCTAGCTTAAATATAATAAACACTTATTTTTTTATTAGTCTTTAAATTAAATTGACATTTTTATGCCTTTATGACTAATTAATGCTTATAAAAAAATAAGAAAAAATCATTTTGAAGGATTTGATATGATTTGATAAGGATTTGATATGCAAGATACATAACATACAAATGGCGCAAAATAGCAACGTTGACTGTGGGGATGGGTCATATTTACTTTTTTTAACTTTGAGCAAGTGTTACTCGAAGTACAATCGTCAAGCAACTGATTTGAAATTTATAACATTCAGAGAGATTCAATATCACCAGCTACTGAGAAGAGCGTAGAGAAGAGAAGTACATTTTTAAAACCACAATCCATTCGAAAAGTGACGGGTAATTTTGACCCATCCCCCCGGCGCCGGGTTAAAAATGGAAAAAACTTTGTACCGAAACTTTTAATGTCGACAATCACAGGTGGGATTGTCAAAAAACAAAATCTTTTAAATTAAAAATTTTTAGTATTCCCACAAAATTACTTTGATAATAAACTGGCAAGTGCAAGGCTAAAAAAACTAAACTGGCAACATGCTTTGTTCTGTAGAAAACAATAAAGCAAGCTGTTTTTGTTTCCATTTTGTGTTTGCTTAACCTACTTACAACTACAACTTATGTTGAAAGAATTCCAACCAAAAGAAAAAAAGGCTCTGATATTGCTACAAGTAAAACTGTTGCTTCTAATTCCTATTCGCTTAACAGTTTTATTTGTTTAATATTATTATTTGTTCTAATGGATGAATTTTTCTGACGAACTGGCCTAAGCAACCAGTCAAGGCGTATTAATTTTTCAGATGGTGTTGAAAGCACAGCTGTGCAACTTTTTTTCTTAATTAGAGAGAGAAATGTCAAAAGTTTCTTGTGTTTTTGACATATCGATCAACGGACGCAACAAACAAAATACATTGTTGTGTTTTTGGTGTTGTTACTTGTAGTATCGACACCACCGTTTACATGAATTCGCCTTGCAGCCAGTAGAATGCTCATAGGAATAGCAATAAATAACAAAAAAAAATTTCAGTGTTTTTATCAAGAATAAAATTTGTGAATTTAGCACGACAAACAAAATTTTCAAAATCTTTTAAATTAAAAAAAATTTTAGAATTCCCACAAAATTACTTTGATATTAAAATGAAATATTAATTAAAATATATAAATATTTTTAAATTAATGAAAAAAAGTAAGCTTTTGACACTTCATATTAGACAAATAAGTATTTTTTCTTCCCAATAAAATTGGTTTGGAACAATAGCGACCATACCATATGAGATAGGAGGACCATTTTCGGAGAATATAAAAAGTATTAAAAATAACCCAAATCGGTCCATTTTTAACCTGGCCGCCATACAAGAGTCCGTACAAAAAATGTTACATTGATCGAAGAATTAAGCTGAAATCTGTAAATTCGACCTATTTTTCACCTAGTGCCCATACAATTATGCTCCTGGAATAAGGATTTTGAACATTGGCGCCCATACTATATGAGCCAGGAAACAATTGGTTTTTTACAATGAAGGTGACATATAAGATTCGGCACAGCCGATCATAGATAGCACATACTTTTAGTTGTTTTTTTAGTTTTATAAATAAATAAATAAATATATTATTTTCTAAAATATATATTATATTTAAATACTTACATACTTACCGACATCAAACAAAAACTTAACAAATTATATACATCTTGCTCATTTACACAACATTGTTTAAACATTGCTTCTGATTCTTTTGACATTTCCCGCTTGTGGTAAAAATGCGTCGTTATTCTACTTCTCAGAGTCATTGAAAATATGGACTATCGGATTGAGGTATGCCACTGAAGCCGTGGCGAACATTTGGTCGATATTTTGTTTTAAACATAAATTGTTATAGATCCTTCTATGAAAAAAAAAATAAAATAAGGATAATTCTCTGACAAATTTTTGTTTTATATACAATTAACATCGTGCATTATGTTTGGACCACCCTTTATACATTATGGACAAGTAACGTTAAGTGGGTCTTCGGAAACCCATTTCGACATATACAGGTGTTTCACAGAAACCAAATCCGTACGAAAGTGAAAATGAAAACGATTTTTTTTTATATTTTTATTTTAAAAATAATTAGAATTGTGGTTATTTTGTTGAACTATTTATGATTTTAATCCAAATTTTTAATATTTCAATCAGGCTTAAGTTCATTGAATTTAATTTTCATTAAATTATTTTTAAGAAGAAAGGAATTTTACAACATGAAAATTAATTAAAATTGTTATTGATAATCATTCCTTCTTGACTGACCTGAGATTCGAACCCAGGCGGCTGGTTACCATGACATGTTTCGATCGCAATCACTAGATCTCATCAGATGGATTTGCCGTCTTACACTCGCAGCCATCGACGACTGCTGACGTCAGTAGTCAAACATCAATGCTTAAACCAATTTGTATTTTAACCTTTGGTAGATCGAAATTTGCTTTTTTGAATGATTATCCATTTTTATTAATTTGACATGTTTTTCCTAACTTCTTTTTTTCCGTACTTAATTTTTATTTTATTTATTTATTTGATTTCCAAAACAACAAGATACAAATCTTATATTTATAGTATTGTATTTGGTATTGTTATTATATTATTCAGTAAAAAAGATATATGTACTGTTATAAAAAATAATTTAATAATTTCCAGAAATAAACAAATAAGAAGGATACAGTATTAATTTGGGATTAAAAATGTATATAATTCTTTCTTAAAAAGCAAGTCGTTGCTAATGGATGTATTGGTAGGTAGTAGCGAGTTCCAAAGGCGGATTGAATTGATGTAAAAATGACGCTCAGAAACCTGACTTCTATATCTAAGTAGTATGAATTATATCATATGATTTTTTTTTAAATTCCTAAGCTAATCCCTTGAAGCTCTTTGCTTGTTTGCAGAAAAGCAACCAGAGTCTCTGGCGGAAATCGAACTCGCAACCCCGGCGCTGATAGACTAGCTTGCTACCAGCTAGCCTACCGGTGCACTCTTCTTGAACGCGTGAAGGATATTCTGTCATGTTTGAAAATTATTTTGTGTAATAGCATTAGGGTTTTAATTTTTAACAGATTACTCAAGGAAACGCCATAAAGTTTATTTTTAAATTGGGAAATACAATCATACAAACTTTCTTAGGCTAAAAACATATCGCAATACAGCATTGAAAGTTTTCTCAAGTTTTTCCAGGCTTGTTGGGTCACAACTTGTAAACAGTTCGCATCCACAGAGTAAAATTGGCATGATATACGTTTTTGCAAGTAACATTCGAATATTCAATGATGTGATGTGTTGGGTGTTCCATAGCGTTCGTAGCATTGAATATGTTTTCCCAGCAGCAGCAGTTACATGATTTCAATTCGTTGGTTGTTCAGCGATATCATAGGTTCATACGACAGTTTCAGTGTTTTTTAAATATAATCAATCATTTGGACTTCGTAAGGGTTTATACACAAACGATTTGCATTTGCCCATGTGTGAACACGTTTTAAATCAAGATTTATTTTCTCAACACAATCATTTATATTTATCAAGGGACTACTAATATAGAGTTGTACATCATCAGCATATAGGTGCACATTACAGTGTAACAATTGTTTATCTAGATGTTTTATATAAATTAAGAATAGCAGTGGCCCAAGTAACGATCCCTGTGGAACTCCCCTAAGAACAGGTAACGATTTTGATATTATATTATTTGCAACAATTGATTGACTACGGCCATACAGATACAAAGCAACCAGACGGATGGATAAAGGTGAGCATCTAAACATTTTGTCCATTTTTCAACAAAGAACTTGATGAACGATCGCATCGAACGCTTTGGAATGGTCCAGTAGAATAAGGAATGATCCCAGTAAAAAATGTGCTTCAAAAGGAGTATGAATTCATACCTCAAATCGCTTCAAACCTGGTAATTGGATGCCTGATTTTTATATGGGGTGTTCCCGGTTTAGAGGACTATTTTCTGCTGGCAATAAGCGCTTCTTTTAACATGCCAACAAAGCACTCCTGAAATGCTTTTTTAAGCGCTAACTATATAAACATATTCTGTAATATTTAGCTTTTCCTTGCTTAAATGCCTTTTTTCAATAAATTTCGTAAACCACAACATATTTATTTTTTTTCGCTTAAACCCCTTCTTCGTTGTCAGCACTAAAATAGCAGCTTTTTGTTTATTTTATTCCTTATCATTTACTGCTGTATAAAAGCTCTCTTATTGAAGCGCTCGATTATGCGCTTTTTCTCTTAAGTGCTTCAAAATACCCAATTTTTTTTACTGGGTGTTTTCTATCATTGCTGCAATTATTGAAGCACCGGGCATATTGATATTTAAAAATTTTGCAAAGATAAAATTTAGTTTTTTATAAGGTTTTTTATTAATTTGCGAAGTACCAACAATAATTTCTATTTTTTTTAAGTTTACAAAGAAGCTATTTAATAATGATATCATATTTAATAATAAAAAAACAAAGTTTTCATTATTTTTTGGATTTATGAAAAGCTGGGCGCTAAAGAACCAACACAAAAACGGTACGAATTGAAAAATATGAAAATGTTCAATCTCGTACAAATTATGTGGCATACCTGATAGACTGACATCCAGCGTTACCGTTGTGCGACTTTAGTTGCAATTTGCAACCTTTTTGACGCTCTGACACTTTTTGTGCGACTTTTTTTAACTCGTCTAATTTTGCAACTTTTTTCAATTTTTTTGCGACTTTTTGCCCCTTTTTTATCAGTGAAATTATTTTTTTACACTGCATAATTTCACATATTTTCCCTTAAAGATATCAATTTTGTTTTAAAAATTCCCCGGGATATGTTAGTTCGATTGAGCAGAATATTATTTTATATCCAGACAATTGTATTTGCCTTGTTTTGTATCGAGTTCACTGAATTTCCATGCCAATCTAGGATGAACGGCATTAATATTTTAAGCGTTTTAAAACCTAATTAATTAACCAAAAGGTTAACAGTGGAAATTTGTGAGTCCATGCTCTCAACTCAAAATTTTATAGATACTGAAATACAAAGTTGGATGCTTAATAATGAACTTGTGCGAAAATACAAACAAAGCTAGGAAAACATAAAACGTAAAAATTATACATATGTATATTAATAATAATATGGGCATTTCTCCAGAAATGTCAACCACAGCCAAAAAATTCAAAGTCTATAAAAGTATGTTGTTTTAACATTTTTTTATAGGGAATCTATCGACTTTTAATTATGTAAACAAATTTTACATTAAATCATAACACACTTTGAAATATTCAAATGCAAAGTCGAACAAATGCAAAAGTTCTGTTTTGAACATTTCTATTGCGCGTTTTGTTTTGCTAAATGATCTTAATGAGAAACTTTATGCATTAACAATTGCTTTTAAAATCTCAGTTTATATTCAAACAATATAAGAAAAATGTAAACGGAACGATGCGATTGCCAGTTACTGTAATTTTTTTCTTTGCTTTACCGTATATTTCGATGTAGCGTGCAACATTGAAAAAGAACATTTGTTATCAGTGCGTCGAGGGTATTTGTACAATGCGCATCAAATATTAGTAACAAACAGATATTTTTGTTGCAAATTTAATAAAAAAAATTTTGCTGGAAAATATTCAGTGCTTTTCTCTTGGTACTTATTTTAAATTTGTAGCGTGCGACATCGTAAGTGTAAAATGCATAAAGTCAAAAAAAAATTTTTTCTAAAATATCTTTATTTGCGATGGCCAATAACTACAAGCAGCAAGGATAGCTTATTCCATTAAAAAAAACTTTATTTGAGACTAGCAATACTATTTTCAGTTAAGTTAGTTTTTGTTCTATATTTGTATATTTCTTTATTGAAGATATTTCTTTAAGTTTATAATTTTTGTTTGGAAAATGAATATATTAAATGTATTTAAAATAAAGTAGAATCTTCTTACGGATGTCTTGTAACAAAAAAAGTAAAAACGTAAACATAAAAGTATGATGGCACAAAATGTCACATGCAACATGTAGCGTGCGACAGATTTTAAAATTAAATTAAAAATAAGCTACACAATATTTTTGAATCCAATTAAAAGCATTATTAAGATACATCAATGCATAATATTTTAAAATTAGTCGCATTAAAATATTTCATCAGGTTTCGCTGAAATCAGTGTTTGAACTGTTTGCCGTAAAAGCGACTTCTGTTTTTGTCGCATGCAAATGCCTTGGTTTTTTTTTAATTTTCTTGAAAACGCACAATTGCTCAAAACCAACCTTTAGCACAAATTATAGAGCTAATCAAGAGCTATAAGTTTCGCCTTTTGTCAAAATAAAATTAATGTTTTGGTATATGTTTTTTTTCACTTTTAAGGCGTACGAATGTCGCATTCGACATTAGAGAAATGCCCATATACAGACACATTATTAAAAATCAATCAAATGTAAAATTATTACACAAAAGTGTATTTAAACACATTATTAAGAAATTATTTCTCTGCTATTTATATCGTTTTTTTGATTAATCATCGACTTACCAAAGATTTTTATGAACATCGTTTACCAATACCCACCCGGGTGTTACTGCGTGTCTTTAACTAAGCTTCCTAAACAAGAGCGGCAAGCGCTTTTTTAAACATGAAAATTGTATTGTCAACATATTTTCAAAAAAATAAAATGACCAAGCGATCTATCAAATAGGATTTTTCAGACGGGTGGTGTTGAACTCGCGTTCTAAAGGTTTGTTTCGTATAAACTGTGTGCAAATGAAACATTTTGACGTTAAGCAGACGCTTGCCGCTCTTATTTAGGTAGCTTAGTAAGTGATGAGGAAAAGTTATCGTCATAAAACTTTTTCAATTTGTTTTTAAAATTTGTTCATTAAGTAAAAATGTCCTTTTAACTGAAGCAAATTTGAAAGAGTTATTAAAGAAATAAAACCGAGATTTTGGTAAAGTAATTAAAATGTTAAAAAAGTGTGAGACTTTAATTTGAAAAAACGACTTTTTTGTGCGACTTTTTGTTTTCAAAACGACTTTTTGTGCGACTTTTTCAAAATCCTCAACGGTAACCCTGTTGACATCATTAATCGTCTTTGTCACTCATTTGGACCCAGAAAATATTTATACACTTTAAAGGGTCTAACTAAAGCTACGGTCACACTTGTAAATAAATAATTTCCTTTAATTCCAATATTTATTTTGATTATAGTACCACATCTTACAAAAAACAGATTTTTGCTTTGTCTAGTAGTAAAACTAGTTTTATTTTGTGATATTAAGACCATATATCGGCTATACTTCGGATTTGCCGATAAATCGGTATCGGCGATATTTTACTGGCAATACAACGATACTTTCTTTTATATTTAAAAAAAAAACGGTTTAATTTTCAATGCTTATTTTTTGAAAAGCAGCTAAGAGCAATAACACATATTCAAAGCAGAGCATAAAATCAAACAGCAAAATAAACGTGGGGCTTTAAAGCAAAGGGGGGCGGTTCGCAAAATGACCCCAGGAAAAATGGCCCCAAAAGGAAAGTGAAGAACGGCCCCAAAATTTTACAAGTGACACAACAACACGCAATTTTGGGGCAATTTTTTTGGGGTTATTTTTCATTTTTTCGTTAGGGTGTTTTTGCATTTTAAGTGCAATGCAAAATGACCCCAATATCAAGGAATGAAAAATAAAATCACAAATTTTACTTTGGAGCTATTTTTCGTTTACTAATAAAAAGTGCAAATTTTAAGAAATGAAAAATCACCCCAAACATTTTACACAAATTATATAAAATTTTATGGTATAAAAAACCCGAATTCTTATACCAAAGTGGAGCAAATCCTTGCCGGTTATGCAGAGATGCTTCAGTTAGCGAACCAGTGTTTGTTATACCAAAGAAAAGAAAATCCTTGCGCCCGGCCAAAGGCCGGCTATAACGTGAAGCTTTAGTAAGCAAAGCCAGTGTTCGTTATACCATAGAGGAAAAAATCCTTGCGCATGGCTAGAGGTTCGCGGTCGGTTTAATTCGAAACCGAAACCGCGGCTTTTAAAGCCCTAAACCCGAAACCGAAACCGACAAAAATAAGTCGGTTTTACTTTTCAATTTTCTCCGGTTTTTTAGCTTATTTGTTTTATTAGAAACCCTTGTTAAAATGGTTTGCCAAAATAACATGGTGTTTAATAAAAAATTTAAATTGGTAATAACGGAAAAAACACCGAATTTTGGGAATTTCTATGTTTTTTTCTGTGTTCGTAACACTGGTAACAGTTTGAAAGAAAAACAAACAAAAAACAAGTGCAACACAAGAAAAAATTAACTTACAACATATTTGTAAAAGTTTGTTTATTTTTTGAGTGACCTTATGAAATCATATTAAATATATACATATAAATATAAACAATATATTGTTTCAAAAATGTCGGAATTAAAGTCGGAAGTGTGGAAACATTTTAAAAAATCTGAGAATGAGTCGAATAAAACTATTTGTCAGATTTGCAAAAAAACTTTGACATATTCAAAAGGGTCTACAAGTTCAATGACCAATCATTTGAAAACCGTAGACAAAGTGAATGTAAATAAAATTCAGGAAAAGTCAGTTCCAAATGCCGAACAACACAACAAAAAAACTTTATAAAAAGAGACACTTTAGAAATAATTGTATCAAAGCTTGCATTTGTTGATGGTTTTTCGATAAGAGGAATTACACAATCCAAATTTATACGGGAATCAATTTCAGCTAAAGGAATGTTTTTGCCAAAATGCGAAACAAATGTGATGAATCTAATTATTAAAGATTTTCAGCATAAAAGAGATAACATAAAAAAGCAGCTTAAAGCCGAAAAATGTAAGGGGGACGATTTAGTTTGACTATGGGAGAATGGACAAGCACTATGGGCAGAAGATATATGAATGTCAATATACATGATTCCAACGGAAAATTTCACAATATGGGGTTAATTCGTATAATTGGTTCATGCAATTCGAAAAAAAAGCAAGAAATTATACGAACCAAACTGCTAGAATTTGGATTTTCTTTAGATTCAGATATTGTCGCGTGTACATCTGATGGAGCTGCAGTAAATGTTATATTCGGTGCAGAAAATCCAACCGAGCTTCAGTTATGTTTAGTTCATGGAATTCATCTTGCAGTTATGGATGTCGTATTTGAGAAATGTGATGATTGAGAAAACATAACAGAAACGAAAAGTGATGAAAATGAAGATTTTTTGATGACGACGAAGATATTGAATCCTCCATTCCCATAAGAATGATTCCTTACCTCTATACACATATCAAAGCTGTAAGAAGAGTTGTAAAATATTTTAAAAATTCGTCAGTACGCAACAATGTTCTTCAAACCAATTCATCATCGTGAGTTGTGTTTGCTATTAGATTCCCCAACTAGATGGAATTCCATCGTTGTAATGCTTGGAGGGTAGTTCTTATAAAAGAGTGTATATACAAAAGTTTAGAGGAATTGTCGGCTTTGTATTTATATGAAGCCATAAATTTTAATTTTTTAACTTCCTTTCAAGAATCTTTAATTGTAGTTAAGTTGACTGTTGAAGCACTATGCCAATCGGATATTAACATAATTCAAGCTGAAGGGGCACTTTCATTCTTATATAGAAAATTAGAAAATTTAAATTCAGATATAAGCCAAAACCTGTTGACGGCTATTATAAAAGGAATTCATCAACGTAAGAATAGAGATCTTCTTGATTTGGCCAAGTATATTTTAAATCCAACTATTTATCCATCTAAGGAAGTTTTTAAATTATCAGCAAATTTATTGAAGCGTCCTTATCCAATTGTTGATGAAACGTCCGATTCCGAAGAAGATGAGGTGGAAGCTGTTTCTTTGCAGGATGAATTAAATTCAGCTATTAAAAAGGCATTAACACAGCCTAAACCCAAAGGAGATTTTTATATGATTCGCCAAGAATTTAGTTTGTATAAAACTACCAAAAATAAAACTAAAAGCATTTCATTACTTCACAAGGCAATATTAACGATTAGACCATCTTCTACAGAATGTGAAAGGGCCTTTTCAGTAGCTGGGAATTTTTGCACAAAGATAAGATCAAGTTTAAGTGATTCTTCGCTTAATGCCTTAACATTTTTGAAGTTTTATTATTTACAAAATAAGCAATGAACGATATGCGTTTATATTTTTATTTTTTTAATTTACTTTTAATAAAAAATGTAACTGAATTAAATTTTTAATAAATATTAAAATAAAATATGTTACTTTTCAAAATGTTTTAATCCCTTATGCAATTTTTTTTAAATTCCAAAAAAAACCGACAAAAACCGAAACCGCGGTTTTTAGAATTTTTAAAAACCGAAACCGCGGTTTTCAAATTTGTCGGTTTTTACGAACCTCTACGCATGGCCGAAAGCCTACCCTTCCATGCTATCAATCGTATACGATTTTTAATATAACTTTCTTTGTGTTCTTTTTTTTGGGTTAAAGGTCATTATAAATTTTGAGGTGATTTTTCATAATGAAGAATTACCCCAAATTTAGGGTCATATTTTATTTTACTTTTAGGGTTATTTTGAATTTTTTTGGTGTAATTTTTCATTAAAAAAATATGGTCATATTGCATTATGAAAAATAGCCTCAAATTTGGGGTCAATTTTCATTTATTTTTTGGGGCCATATTTCGCAGCGCCGCAAAGGAGTACATGTGGGCAAGTGATAAGATTCTGTGAAATTAAGCTACATACCGTGATCATCCTACAGGTCTGAATTTTTGTCGAGTCATAGATATAGTAAAAAGTGTTGATTGCTGTATCTGACTCATTTTTATAGCTTTGGCATTTGTACCCCTTTACTTTAAAGCCCCCAAATAGTTTCTTTTAATTCTTAGGCTGGAGGTCTACACCACCCGTTCCCTGTGTATTTTTTTTTTTTTTTTTTGACTTTTTTAAGACACATGCTAAAGTAGAAAGTAATCCTACTTCATGCTTTCGATACGTATGGGCATATTACGCGTAGCATGTCAATACAATTTTACACTACTGCATCTTGGACAGGCAGCTTTAGCCGTTTTGCTTTGCATCCAAGTAGGTTAATTTTCTCTTATTGATAAGTTCTGTTTGTATGTACATATGTATATGTACGTTTTAAGATTTTTCTGCTTATTTTTTTGTTATTAATTTTTGTGAGAATAAAAATCTTGATTCGCATACGAATTTTCATTCAAAAACATTTTTGTTTAAGTTTTGTATTATAAACGAAATTATTCTTTAATTTTGATTTATTTTGTTTAATAATAAAAATTATTATTTTACCGATTTTTTTTTTAAACGTTTTTACCGTCATATCTCGACTTAGGATGTTTTATCAAAATGCCACAGAAATAATTTTTGTACAAATTTTGGGTTACTTCGAAGATATTACAAAAGCCATAAGCAAAGCTACTCCTACGATATCTGAAAAATATTGTTAAAAAGTTTGTTTTTGTAAAAAACACAATTCAAAATGCCGTGCGAACATAGCATTATGCTATGTTTGTGGCACATTCCTAATATTTTTTTAGCATTATAAAGTGCTGAAAACAAATATTGATGTATTTAGAAGGGCTGTCAGATGTGGCGATTGCTCGCCAAACGTGGCGATTTTCAAACCTTTTAAGCCTTTAGAGCTTAAAAATAACATTATCGAGCAGATATTAAACTTTGGCAACAGTTTATTGAAAAATGCCTGCCGAACCAATAGGGTGGGGTTACTTGACCGACATTGTTTTTAATTTATAACCGAAAACTTTTTGTAATATGTAAACTTAAATAAAAATATTTTTATGTTTAAAAAAATACGTTTTTTTATTAAAATTATCCAATAGTTGTTTAATACTAACCACAAAAATTCTTTCTTTGCTGCTTTTCGTAGACTACTATTAACTATTTTTTAGTTCAATGTTCCTTTTTTGTCTTCACTTATCATATTGAATTTTTTGGGACAACCCTGGTATTTACGAAGGTTAATTAACTTGTATAAACAAAATTCCACAAAAGTTCATTTAATAAATACATTTGCTATGAATTTTTTTGGATTTTACTGGAAAAGTAAACAAAGGGGCCTATTTACTGCTATTATTGCCCCAATATTTATCAATATTTACTGTGGGTAAAGAAATGGTTTTTTAAGAGGTGTGCTGTGGCAAAAAAAATTTTATTCAGCACAAGAACCGTTATCCATAAAAAGTACATCCTGTATTATCGACATAATGTTGCTGCTGATTTACTGTGCTATCGACTTATGGTTTAAACATCCACTGACTAAAAGTATTCACAATAGTTTTTGGGCTTGTGTCCTAACTTGAAATTAGTTTTGCTATGTGGCCGGCCACCTTATGATATGTTATGAACAGTGCTGCCATTAGTATTTTTTATACGGGGTTTCTCGAAAAAAATATGGGGATTCCGGGAATAAAAAGATTTTGGTGAAAAAGTTAATGTCTTCAGAGATTATCAGCCGGTTTTTAAAACTACAATAAAAATTTTCAATAGGGAATTTATATTGAAACAACTCAAATTTGTTTTTGTTTTGCAATACAAATTTCTAAAGGAAAATTAAAATTTTAAGGCCCAACCACAATGTGGTTAAAATGCCTTAAGCAAATGTGCGAAAACATGTTAATTATATGAGGCGAACCATATTGAACTTAAGGAAACGTTTTTCTAAGTTTAATGAAACTGCCATTTGCTTAAGCAAGGTGCGAATCTAATCGCACATTCCGTACGGAATCAAATGTTTTTTATTTTGTTTTTGTTTTTTTCAATAAACTTTTTGTTAATTTTTGATAGTAGGTTAAGCAAGGCTATGCATATTCTTGTTAGGCCTTTAGTTTGAAAAACAGACAGTATATGTATTTTCTCTCTTTTGACATCCTTAGAAAGTGAACGTGTTTCTCATTGACAGTACTCTTCTTAAATAAAATAAGATGTATTAGAAATATTTTGGTTAAAAGTTTAACTTTTAGGTTTTATATCGATTCTGTTGGCCTTGCATTAAATATGCACTGTAGGCCTTGCATTAAATATGCACTTTAAAAGCATTACAAGCTTAGTTAATATATTTCATGAATTGTTATATGTTTTTTGTTCAAACATGTCAAATTTCCTATTAATACGATTTTCGTATGACGTGCTAAATTCCCAGTTTTTCATATTTGATAAATACACTGAAATTTCCATCGTTTTGTGTTGGGCGGAAATTCCTGGAAAATTAAAAAATCAATAACGGGAAATGAAAAGGTCCAGTAAGAGAATAACTCTAGTTGCCGTTGCGACACTAAACAGGCAATTTAGTTCTTCTTGAGCCCTTTGCCACTTGTTATGCCACTTTTTGTAACTGTATAATGTGACAACAGTTAATGCACCTTTTTTGCCCTTTCAAAATTATGTCGCAAAGTTGTACCACATATAAAAGTCGTAACTCGATTTTTTATTATTCTGATAGCTAATGCCACATGTTTCATAATTTAAACATTTTAAGGAGGTGTTGTAAAGCATTTATTGGATAGTTTTATTAAAAATTGCGTTAAAACTTTTTTTATCTAAAATTTTACGGATTTTATTAAGTTTTTTTTCTTCCGCTGTAAACTAACAAAAAAATCGAGTTAGGCCTTTTTTATATTAAGCCATCAGCGATATATTCATACGTACACAAGTTAATATTTAAAGCAATATTATATCGCACTACTTAAGGCTGGTTTACACTTCTCACAAGTCTTACGTATTCCATAATACTTTAAAAAAATTTAATTTAACATAACAGTTTGTGTTCACACCATCACACAAAGTATAAAGACTCGCAGATGAAATAAAATGCAACCCTGAGCCAATGAAAAGTATTATTTAACAAGGTTTCTTTCAAATGTGCTAAATTCCCATTTCATACTATTGAGAAACTGAAATTTATTGTTGAAGGGATAAGCTATTCCTATGCGCATTTCACTAGTTGCTTAGGCCAGATCGTCAGTATTGTTGTTTAGAAATTTTTCGAAAAAAGAAGAAGTCGTATGGGATGTCAAACTTTTTTTCATAATAATTGTCATTTTCATCACACATGCATTCACACTTTCAGACTTTTACATATTACTTGAGTTTTAGACATGTACTAATACAAAGTGTAATAGTGTAAGCCAGCCTTTAATAATATAAATTTTAATGGTGTTATGTATTGGGGCGCGATCACGCGAAACCCGCTATATGGACTTGGATGAAATATGGTAAACGAATAGCATATGGCCCGGATTAAAAAATAGGTAAGAACTCGAAGGACTTGGTTCTTTTCGGTTCTCCTTTATATATTTGATAAAGTTTGCATTTTGTCCAAATTAAAATATAGGGTATTTTTTAAGGGATAAAAAACGTGAAAATTTGGTACGTTGTTCTTATTTCAATAAATTTGGCATGCAAACAGATTTTAGCCTACATTAATACGCAGTGCTAGAATGAATTCGCCTTTCAAAACCTTATTGATTTTCATCATTTGCAATTAATTCGTAAGGTTTACAAAAAAAAGCAAAACTTTCCAATTGCTGTAGTAAAAAAGAAATAGACGGTATTTTTTTCTGAAATAAAAATAATGGCTTATTTGTTTCTATTGACTACACAATATAAAAAATTATGTGGCGCAATTTTTCGTTAAAATTTATTTAACAAAACATTTGGAATGTTCAACTCTATATGAACTCTAACTTTCTGAAGAATGGCTATAATTTTTTTGTTCTCTAATATATGAAAATTTATAATTTTTTTCATCAATATTCTCAAAATTAACAAAAGCTAATCTAAGATCCTTTTTTTAATATATTGTATGCCCAGACATAATGATGCAATTTTGTGTATTCTAGACACTGCAGTGCACTGGGTACAAAAGTGTGCAAAACCAATAAACAACAGGATGATACAAAACTTCATTGCTTTAAAAATTGACTGTTTTAATAAAATTGTATATTTTGTATATAATTTCTAAAAATAAAAAATAATTATTTGAGAAAAAATCTTTAAATGGTATTTTTGTCAAAAAATATAATAAAATCATCATTCTGGCAACGCTGTTTATATATTATTTTCAAACAAAAGGAAACAAAACTTTGTCAAATTAAACTTTGTGTGTCTAAACACGAAACAAAGTTTAAAAGAGAATTCAACAAACTTTGCCTGTCTAACGTTAATGTTCGGAAAATTTGTAGTAAAAACCCTCAGTTTTAGAAATATTTTCCATATAAAATTCTATGCTGACGTTTACGTTCAAAATTGACAGTATAACTGTCTGAACTTTCTTCCGTATGTTAAGCAATTGGGGCCATATGAGTTCTTCTTTAAATGAACGAACTAAAAAGAGTGATTTATGACAAAAATAAATAAAATTATGTATTTAAAATTAATACAATTAAAATATAGGATATTTTTAATAGAAAATTTTTATTATTTTATTTGTAATTAAATTTGTATTTATTTTTATTCTTTTTTTTTTTTGTAATAAAATTAAAGGTTTCATAGTTTATATTTTGTATTTTTTATATTTCTTATCTATAAAATAATAGTTTCCCTCTAATTAGTAATGCAAGTCGGGTTTTTGTTGTAGAAATATTGATAAAATGTTTAGTTTTATTTTTAATTCGAATAGTAATTTTGAAACTAAAATCGACAGACAACTAATTCAGGCTTATCACTCTAAATGATCACTAGAAAGCAAATCTAGAGATATGAAGTGTGATCTTTATGTTTGTGTGAGTATTTAAACATTTTTTTTTTTTTTTTTTTGTTAAACGAAATAATCTCATCAGTCTTATTCGAATACTTTGAGAGTACGGAACACTTATTTACTAAGCCGTAAAAAGTGTCTGCGGATTATCTTATCGGAGTATTTTTTAATTTTTTTTTTTAATTTAGGTAGAAAAACAGATCACTTTTTTTAACGGACCATAAATATCAAGGGTAAATAAATGTTTAGACAGTTTTCGTTTCTCGACGTCAACGGGATTTAATGGATTAATAATAATTATATAAATCTTAAATATATAAAAAAAGTGTAGTTTTCCAATTAAACCATTATTCAAATATTAAATCAGTTTTTATTAAAAATTTAATCAAGTGTATTGAACTTGTACTTATATCCAGGGCCAAAAAACAACTAAAATTGGTTTACAACTTGGTTTGACAGCAACTATTTACATTGAATGAATCAGGAGTAAAAGCAAAAGTTTTCTTTTGACCAAAAACAAATGAAGAAGTGGAACAAATAAAGTTTTTCTACTTTGACTGCAGTTTTTTAAATTCTGCATTACGGCAGAAAATGTTGTTAAAATCAAAAAAATATTTATTTGGTACTTTTAATTTATTTATTTATGCAAATTTAATTATGTAATATCACAAATTCTTGAATTGAAATCTCTTTTAATTTGTTTTCGGTGTAATTCTTTGTTGTAATAAATAAATTTTGAATGCATGGAATCATCCAGATATTTGATAATCTTTTGGATGCACTTAGAGCCATTATTACAACTTGACGTTAGCTAAAGTCAGCATGAATTTGACAGAAAGTAATGTGTTATGAATCAAAAAAGCGTATGTCATCTGTCCGATAACGGCTGACGCCAAATTATAATAATGGCCCATAGTTTGATTAGTGCATTTAAAGTCAGAGATATAACTAATTTTAATTAATTAAATACTAAAAGAGTTATTGAAGTGGATCTGTAAGAGTTTTTTATCGCTGCCAACAACAAATTTCATTAAAGCAAGTAATGTATCAGACATTTGTTTAAAAAAGTCTAAACATTTTAAGATAATATTGAAAACAAAAAGAATTTTGTTAAAGACAAGACTTGTTTTTATATCGTTAAGTGTTCTTTCTAAAACATACATACATATGTACACATTCAGCCATTTCTAATGTTAAATAGACATTACACACAAAAAAAAATCAATATAAATTCGTCGAAAACAAGGTTGATTTTACCGTTTTCGGTAGTGATTTTGCTTCATTGTTTCTTCATGTTAATTAAACATGATTTTACAATAACTTGCGAACAACATTTTTTCTTTTAAAATAAGGATAATTCCTGTTAATTTAACATTGCAGTAAAGTTAGAGCAAAATGTCATTTATATTAAAATAACAATCCGAATCACGTTGAATGAAAGTTATTTTAAGTTGAAACAACGTAAATTTCATGTGGAATCAAATTGGTTTGAGTTTTATATAACAATGTGAAGAAGCTTCAGAGACAATAATTCAGAACACTTACCCCTGTAACATGCTTCACTTATTTTGTATTCTTCATTGTCAACAGAAGCATCAGCAGAATGCCCCGTTATGGTTTCCGTCATCATTCTACTTTGAAAACTTGATTAAATATTTAACTAAATAATTTTAATTAAATGAAAACGGGCATTGACTTCTTTTTATAACATATTTTAAACATGAAAATAAAAAAATTAACATACTTAACTATGTATGCATGTTAATTTAACAAGATAAACTTTTGATTTTAATAACAAACAGGTTTTTATGGATTCAATATTGAACAATGTTATTTTAACAGTGAATAATGTTAAATAAACGTGATTTAAGGTTATTTTAATATTTTTCATTTGAAATTAATATGAAATAATAATAAATTAAAATAAAGGGCATACTTATGCAGAAATTTACTATGATTCTCAATCAACATTTTGCCATGTTAATTTAACATTTGTATTTTTTTTCTGTGTGTATCTACATATTTTTTAACCGTTTTGGGTTTTGTATATTAAAAAAAAACAGAAAATTGGCTAAAGTGAATGAAACGTTTATAAGTAAATGGCTGTCATTTACTTTTCAAAGATTATTAAAGGTAAATGTTGCCCACGGCTGCACCGAAGGTGGTGTATCTGTGAACTTCAATATTGGCATACTTTTCCCAGTCTTTCGCCCGATATGTCTCCAATGGCTGTAATCAGCATAACTGTTGTGATACTAAAGTATAAATTTGACCCTTTTTCGACGGGCTTGATACCCTTTATGACCTTTTTTTTTAAACACCCTTTTGTGTCATTTTTAACTATTTTGTGCCCCTCTTTGGAAATTTAAAAGAAAAAAATGTTGTTCGATACAACTTATTTGTTAAATTTAATTAATTTTTTAATTAATATCACAAATTTTTCAATTTAAATAATTTTTTTTTCTATGGAGTAACGAGACCAAGAATAAAAAACTACGTACAATTAAAACTTTTTTCATTAGTTTACCTAAAATTAAAATTATAGAAAATAGGAAGCCATGTGTCATATTCTGCCCATCATATGTGGCCAATATAGCCAAATAGGCACAACAATTTGGGATTCATTTGGCGTAATTTGGGATCGAATCTCTTCATTTTCGTGCACTCGCCGTAGATTTTTTAATCCCATTCGTATTCTTCACCCGGCACATTATATTCTGTTTTTGGCTTTAATATTTATAAATTTAATTAAATAAGATCCTTAATTACCCACCACAAGTAGATCCAAAACAAATTTTATGATCATTTAATTACAGACTTCATGATGATATGGGTAGAGAGCAGAACGTACAGGGAAACGTGACCTGTAAACATGCCCATGCGACAAGTTATGCCCAAGACAAATTCTGCTGGAATCTCAGAGACACAATTTAGGTAGTTAAGGGTTTACAAATACACAATTATTTTTTTTGTTTTTTTTTTGTTACTACAAAAGATACGAACTTTGAGCCAAAATAGAATCCGAAATAACTTAATTTAATTTAAAATCTAGTTTTAAGATACATATTAATTAATTTACAATTAAAATTTAAAAACGTTATCAAATTAATATACGTTTATGTATACAAATATTAAAGCCTATAGTACACGAAATGTAAAAAGCTACATGCGCATGTGGTTCTGACGTATTTTGTCGTCATCACACAACACGAACTTGCTGTTGTGGCTTTGTAGTGTCGTCAAAATTACGTGAGACCCACATGCGCATGTGGCTTTTTACATTCCGTGTCTTAACACATTCTATACTGTTTTATTTCTTTAATAATTACGAAATTTTATTATTTTTTTCTACTTTAGACTCAACATCAAAATTTTGCATATAAAAACTCACCATATTAAATATTACGATGTCACGAACCATCAGGTAAATAAAAAAAAAACGATTATGATCATAAAAATAATATACAAGAATATTTGCAATGAATGTGTTTAATCTCTCTTTGGATTTTCCTTTTACAGATACTTTAAATTAATGTATATTGTTGCGGGAATCCTGATAAGTAACGAGGAGATCTGTGATACAGTCGATCGTATCAAAATAGCACCACGTGTAGAAATGAAAGAGACAGCTAATCGATATTCAAGTAAAAAAGTACATCCTCTTGAAATCAGCGGGAAAAAGTCGGCCATGCGCAAAAGATGGTATCACAAATTCAATGTATTTCAATTACTTTATAGAATTAGGAGTCGCATACGGCTTCAATGGCGAGCCTTAAGCATTTGGACTATACCCAACTTTTTTATAGAGCGCTCGACCAATTTGCTGTGTCGTACATTCGTAATATCTAGTGACTGTGATGATATTTATAACTAAATTGTAAACAAAGTGAAATTCTTTTTTAAGTAATTGTCCATAGTGGAAAAGAAACTCATTTGTCAACCAGACGTTTACAAAGCATTTTTTAATGATAATTTTTTTTTTTAAGCAATTCAAACAAAATGTGACCTTAACATTTATTACAATAATTAATAATTTAATTTAAAGCCAATAATAAATAACATTAGAAGATTATTATGTTTAAATAAATTCAAAAGTTCATAATTTTGTTCTTATTTTAAGTTAGATTATTTACTACATACAAGTACTCGTATTACAACTAAATATATTCGTTAATTTTGGTCCCTAAAATGTTGCATATTAAGAGTCGTTGCCGATCTCATTTTGGTCGTCTACTGTTGCTCGCTGTTATCGACAATCGAATGTTGCGAAGTATCTGAATTATCGGGGCTTATAGATGCAATAGGACTCCTGTCACCCCTGACATTTAAAGTTGTGTGCAACATATTGGCTATACTTTCAACGTCTAAATTCTCATCCGTAGCTGAAATTTTACGCAAAGCCGAGCATACGATACTCAAATCCCCTTTCAGTTCACTAACTACAGCAGTTATTTTCTGGGCATTCGAAAGTACTTCCACACTTTGGGTGTAAGGATTGTAGCGTACTCCAAAAGGTCTTTGTATACTTTCGGCAAATAACCTTTAATTTAAAAAAAAACAAATTTTAAAATACTTTTCATAAGTTTGTTATAATGTAAATAATAATGCCGACCTCATTTGCTCTTTAGCTTCCTCGAACGAATCTGTGTAGTAGTAGGCATTTTGATAAGAAGTTATTATACATTCTTCCCTACAAGTTAATTCGGGATCAAATTTCTTAATTTTCTCTTTGGCCGAAATGGCATGCTGCAATTCGGCTACCGAACTTAATAAGCCGGCACCATATACCTTGAATGAATTGTCTGACTGATGGCACAAACCAAATTCGACCGTAAAGAAATAAAGCTGGAAAAGAAAGTCGTTAGGATATTTCAAAGAATTTTTGTTTAAAATTTTTTTTTACCAACCGTTGCCAGTTTTTCGATATCAGCATCGGAAGCCCCGAGAGAAGCTAAGCCGAGTTCTTGAGAAAATTGTGCAAAACTAGAATTGGCCAATAAGGGCATGTGACCCAACAATTCATGACAACAATCACTAAAATAAAATCGAAGTATTAAAGCATATTTTCAGAATACAGCACAAAGATGCAGATCGTCGGCTTAGGGCTAATAAATCAGTGCAAGTTAAACTCTCTTTTTGGTTTAAAATGTGTTTGAACCAGCAATTCTATAATTCAGTAAACATTTAAACCATCTCTTTATCGTAGTGTTGCCACATTATTATTTTTTGCACTACATTTAATATATAGGGCACTGATTTACAGCTGTTATGTTTAAACTACATATAAATTTAAGTTTAGATTAACTAAACCAAAGCTTAAACATTCATTGATTTATTAGCCATTAATATGCTTAGCAAGTTTATTTTCAGTACATTTTACAGGAGGGACAAAAAACTTTTTATATTTCAGATTTGCAGCTTGAAAGGAAAACCAAAAATAGACTTAAATTGAAGAAAACCTACATGCTGGTCAACAAGGCGTATCTTTCTCTGCCCCACGGCATCAAAATCTCAATTTACTTAAAAAGTGGATTTAGCAGGTTTGCGTATTTAGCCGACGATATACAACTTTTATCAAACTTCAAGGGCCAAATACACTTGTCATGCAATCGAATTCACTCGTGTACGTGTGTTGGACGTTATATTCGCTGTCATATCTAAAATTTTTGCTTTTCCATCCACCATGGTCGGTGTCAAACATACTTACACATTTTCACTTATAGTACCACAATGCTTGATAAGTAATTTGATAAGTGTATTTGGGCCTTAAGGATCATCAACAAAATTACAGTTTAATTTGCAACCAAGGCGAATTCATACAGGTGACCGCAGAGAAAAACTTTCTAGCTTTAAATTTTGTTGTATGAAGTTTACGTTAACAACACGTATTTCAATGGAGGGCTCAGAGCTGAAACGAATCAAGTCAACAAATATAAAACAGATGGTAATACGTATTGGTTGTTATTTTATTGAAATGTTCATGGTTTCTATTCCAAATTTTGATATTTTTAATCAGGCTAAAGTTCGTTTAATTTAATTTTCATTAAATTATTTTTATGAGGAAAGGACTCGTACAACATCAAATGAATTAAAATTTATTTTTTTATTCTTGACTGAACTGGGAATCGAAACCAGGCTTTCACGGACGTTTGCCCACGCAATCTGTTCAGAGGTGTTCGATTCCCACGAATCAAAATTATCAATAAATTTTAATTAATTTCATGCTGTAAAATTCCTTTCTTCATAAAAATAATTCAATGTAATTTAGCCTGATTAAAAATATCAAAATATAATACATATTTGAATATAAAGACTGGTGCGAAATTCTCCGCAAAGTTAAACTCTACCCAAATCTGTAACGGACTAAATCAAAAAGTATTTCGTTCCTAAGGTAACGGAAAGAATCTCAAGTCAATGGTTGCAAAAGTTAATGGGAGTTCGCTTTCATATGTTTCTGCATACAAGAAAAAAAACAGACAGCTAGCATAAATTTCTCTGTCTCTCTCGCACAATATGATGCACTCCCCTGTATGAATTCGCCTAACTAAGCATTTCCATCGTTTGTCACAACCTGTGCAGTACTTACGGTTCGGGTGTATAAAACGGATCCGAGGAATGTCTTATATATTGAGTACAATGAAAAACTCGAAAAGCCAAGCCGGACAAAAAGTCTCTGGGCGATAAATATCCCGCTACTGGTCTTAACTGGAAGCCGGTTTTACGTTTAAGAAAAACACTAACATCCTGCAATTGAGGAATATTATCCTCCCTATAGCCACAAAATTTTACTAACTCTGGCCAATTTTCCATGTACTCTGGTACGGCATGAATGACATATAAACGTCGCAGTTCACAAAATACAGTACCCCTTTAATTTAAGAGTAAATATTATTAGTTTAATTTAAATTTGATTTTTCCTCCTCATTTCTCATTCTTTGCCACACTTACCAGGTCTTAATCTCTTCTGGGGTATATTCGACACGGGGTATGGGATTGCCACTTTTATTAGAAAGTATTAAAATTTTGAATATTTTCAATTTATAGATTTACTTACTGCTTAAAATTCATTGCTATTGTGGAAAACTTCTCTCTTCTCTTGCGATAAACTGGATCCTTAAAGCCCGGGTGATCAGCATCCAACTCAGAACCATACATTAACACATTTTGGGCTTTATCCAAGTCGGAAATTTTTCTTGGAAACCAAACCATTTCACCGAAATCTGTTAATTGAAAAAATATCTTTAAAATGGTTTTAACGGGAATTCGCCTTGAGCTACAGACCAAAACTTGAACAGGCCGATAGAGATGGAGCGCGCATTATAGAACTTGTATCAACTGAAGTATAGTTAACAGATTGCACCTCCCGGTTAAGCATTTTTAAGACCTGATCCAAGCGTTTTTGATCGCATTCCACATCCACTACGACATCGGCCTATATTAAAGTAAAATTAAATGTTATAATTTTACCAAATCCCTAATTAGGGGCAATTAGATTATTGTTAATTTGATAAATAGATTTGATTATTAGTTGCTAGATATTTTTTATAGAATATTTTCTTAACTTGGGTTTTTCGGCTCACATTAATCTTTTTTTAATTTAAAGGACTCAAAAGCTGTATATTGCTAAATCATCTCCTTTTGTTCCTCAAAGAAGCATACAACTTTTTGGTTTCAGTAATCATTTGGTTAAAAATGGGTAGCTGATTAGGCTTCCGCTTTCGATCCTGGATATGGGGATGCCAGAGCGCCTCCAGGATGGCAGGTTGTGATGAATATTTCCTTTTTTAATCGGGATGAATTATACCGCCCACGACAGCGTCAGAGCAGACCTCATATACACCACCTATTTGCCCATATGTGACAAACTGACTATTTTCTCATAAGCGGATAATACAACTATTGGAAGTTCGCATGTGAACCCAAAAGGCCGTCCTCTAAATGATAATCTTAAGCTTAGATCCCACTACCGGCTCAAATAGCACAATCTGTGACGATTTATACCCTGCTATATCGGCGCACATTTAAAAACATTGCACAATTTATTCTTAGGTGGTCCCATTATCGTCGTACATTGTGACAATTTTTTCGGTTCATACCGGCCAAAACTCAACTGCGACAATAATCGGTACAATGCGGTCACACTATCCTGCTATTTGGGCAAATTAAATCATATGTTTTTGTTTATTTGCTTGTTGGCAGACAAAATTTTACTTTGGAAATTCGCAAAATTCTCCGTCTGAATATTCTATTATGTTTCCAAACAATTTTAAATAATAAATTAATGTAAAATAAAAAATGTATTCAATTTTGTTTAAACTTACTGCACTTGTTCTTCTGTTTTTGTTTTTGTAATTGTTGTTTTGTAAAAAGATGTTTACAAACCAGGGATGGCAACATCGATACAACTGCAATGTTTTGGTTAAAGCGAATTGTGTTCTTTCATTTTTTAATCCATAAATAATAGATAAAACAAATGTAATTTTGGTACAATAAAGCTCAAAAAGTAAAAATTTTATAGCCAGTTGGTGCAATTAAAAAATTTCTTTTTGTCATCCCTTGTATCAGCGCTGATTGGCGACTGTGATCGGCGCACAAGGGGCCGATAAAAATCGGTACATATTAAACAATTTCATTGCTCCACATTGTGCAAAAGAGTGTTCACATTATCGGCGCATCAAAATTACTTTTGATTGTGCACTGTCAGCACAATTTCGGCACAGATTGTCGCATATTAAAAATGTTTGACCGTTCACACTATCAGCACATGAAATACGACAAAAATTGGTACATTGCGCCGAAAGTGGGATCTTAGCTTTAGTCTTAGCGGAGACTTGGTTGAAAAATTAGCGAATTCGAGTAAACAAGTAAAAATGTTACGTTTACACTCAGGAGATAAAATTGTCCACCGGTTACACTTAATAATTTAACAAAACCCAATACAGTATACTTTGATATAAATATCATCATATATATACTAAGAATATTTCTTCCACAATACCCAAGTCTGATTTTGTTACAGACTTTGGCATACATTTGGTTAGACGGCTGACAAAGAGACTTTACCTAAAGTTAACAGCCTTTGGACTTCACTGTCTAAGTAGTAACAAATCTAAACTTAGACTGGACTATAATTTCATCCTGTATAAAATGGGTGTGAAACCGATTTAGACATAATATGGCATCTAATAATGGGGAATGGCTAGCAATGCTAGAATCAAGCTTATGCAAACGACACAATTGAAAATTCTTAGAGCCATGAGCGAAGCACCGTCGTGTACATATAAGAAATGAGAACATCCAAATTTATTTAGAAATTCGAATGGTAAAATAATAATTTCGCGAAAAGTTAAACTAGAAAACCATCTTAATCCGCTTGTAAGTCACCTTTCTCAACTGAAAACGCAAAACAAATCTTCGAAAAGCCGATTATCCGCTCCACAAGGTTTAGGATCGTTTTATTACACTATATTCTCGAACTTGATCTTTTTTTAACAGGTTGGCCACCCTACCGGTAA
The DNA here is from genome assembly GCA_949318255.1 of Pollenia labialis. Classification (NCBI taxonomy): domain Eukaryota; kingdom Metazoa; phylum Arthropoda; class Insecta; order Diptera; family Polleniidae; genus Pollenia; species Pollenia labialis. Next base: position 157,625,684 of record OX439140.1, read on the forward strand.
AGTTAATTTTAGTGCGCTGAGTTTAATAGTACTTATCTTTCGAAGTTAGTGCTTGTATTCGCGATTAAAATATTTAATACTTAAGTACCCTAAAACGATATTTTTATCATTTTGGGATCAATTTAAATGCATCCAACTCTGTTAAATACAATCGTTCGTTATATTTTTGTGCTTTTGTGTTCATTGTTCAATTATTAATCAATTCAACCAAGTATTGTGCTTTAGTACTGAAATTTTAAATCGCGAATATTGTGAAAACGAGCGCTTACTTCGATAAAAAAAAAAACTAGCACCATTAGGTTCAGCGTACTCGAATTAGCAGGGTGTCCAGCTTGTTAAAATATACGACTAGTACAGTGTTATTAATGTTTTTTTACAATAAGACTAATGGTGTTTTCTCTTCTAAAAAAAAATGTGCCTTTTTTTTAAAAAAAATGCAATTTGGTGTCTGTTTCTTAAAAATTTTGCTCCCGAAAAGCATGAGTTTTTTAGAATAAAACAAGCCACCCTTTCGGGAGCAAAATTTTTAAGAAAAAGACACCAAAATGAATTTTTTTTAAAAAAAAAGGGCACATTTTTTGTAGAAAAGAAAACACCATAAGACTTCTTACTGGTAGGCCTACATTGGGCAGATTCAGTAAATAAATATTAAACTATACCAAAAAAATTATCTGGCAAAAGAAAAAGAGATTAATTTATCTTGCCTGACTTTTTCTAGTTGATCTGAGAAGTATTTTTAACACTTGTTCTTGTTTTGTTCGACAGTTTTTGGTTTCGACTGCAGTTTTTAAAACCGTGGTGAGAAAAATGGAACAGGTGATCCTCAACGTATACGTTTACATAAGAGTTACGAGGCCTTAAGAGACATCAAAAAAAATTATAAAAAAAGAAGGCGCAAAAAATAAACGTATACAATTGTTTTTAAGAATGCTGGACAACAAAAAAAAAAAAAGTTAAACAACTTCTTTCCCTTCCCAAAGAAGGGAATGAGGCAGGTCACTTAAAAATTAAACTGAACAACTTCCAATCTGCCTTCTTAAAGAACGGAGTAGCGAATGTGTACTGAATATGTTGGAAGGTCTTTCAAAAATAAATTTATACCTTCTAGAGTGCATACTTCTGAAGGCATGATATCATACGAAGCGAATCTTATAGAAAAGAGTATAGAGGCCTTCAAAAAAGCCTGCAACTTGCGGTCCTTTCAATATTTACTGCTGGGTATATACTATACGCACAAATATAAATATTAAATTTCAAAAATAACACTGACAAATTAAATTTGTTTCTTTTTGGCAGAAACGCCACTATACATACCTTAATCAAGAGACAAAACTAAGTCCGAGTGGGTGCTTGATTTTCTTATTTCCTCATATTTTGTCCTTTTTAAAGGACTTAACATTTTTCAAAAATGTTTATTTATAATATTTTTGTTTAATAAAGATTTCTCATATTTTTTAGCAAAATCGGTGCCAAATAAAAGAGAAAAATAAAAAAATATTTACTTCTGTTCCCCTGAACAAAAATATATAAAAAAAAATTTATATTCTTCTAATCCTTAAAAGTTTTCATTAATTTTTAAAAAAATTAAATTGTATGATTTATTTCTGTTAGTTTAGTAGGTGTGATTGTTTTTTTCTCGGTACAAAATTACTTTCTATGTAGAAATTTCATTCATTATGAATGCGAGTGCGAGTGCAAATATCAAAAATTAACGAATAGATCGCAAATGAGAACCGGAATATTCGTCGCCCCAATTATATATATGTACATGGTTTTGGCAATTGTTGAAAATTGCCAGACTTATAGGACTCATAAAGTTAGGTTTTCTGTTAAAAAAAATACTAAATTTGTACTTAAATGACATTGTACATGAAAAATTTTAATTTTCAAATGACAACAATACGAATCTTTACGTAGTTTACACGATATAGTGAAAATGAGATATAATTCTGGAAATTCCCTACATTTGCCTTAAAATAAAAAAATCTGTCCTCTTTTCCCTACGCTAGAAATTTGCAGAAAAAATCCCTACAAAAAGGGAAAATTCCCTACTATTGGCATCACTATTTCAAATTGTCATTTCGTGTGAAACGTTTTTATTTTTCATCTCAGACCCCATAAAGTATATACAACATATATTCTGGCACCTTGAGTAATACTAAGTCGATTAAGCAATGTCTATCGGTCTGCCTGCCACTTTCGTACAACTAAAAATAAAATAACAATATTGGTGTCAAACTGCTTCTAGTTATCCTAAACAGTTTGGAATTGAAATCGAGTTAAATCGGTTCAGTAGGATAAGAGTTATAAATCCAAATGGTGAACCACCACTCTAAAAATTGATTAGTTTGCCACAAATTCGTTCTATTAGTCTAGAAATCATACTGTTAAATTTAGTTAAGATCCGTCTATAACTTAACATATGTCCCAAATAAAGGCTACTCAAGGGAAACCGTTTAGTACGCCTAACACCGCACCAAATGATGCAATTGCAATAACCAGCTCAAGTTTTTATGGCATATGGCATTTTTTTTTGGCCGTTTTTGCCGTTTTTGGCATTTTTTTCAATTTGTTTATTGAAAAGCCATTTAAGAGGCTTTTTGTTTATTTTTTACAGAAGCTTAAGTTTGTTTATGTACATTCTGGTTGGGCCAAAAGTGTACATAAAAGAGCCCTTTCAATGCATCTGCTCAAGTCTCCTGAAATTACAAACAAAAAGTCTTGCCCTAAATTAAAGCTTAGACGTAATTGATAATCTTTCCTTGGAAGAGCTGGGGCTCGAACCTGGGTTGAATTTACATGTTTCAAGAATCACCAAACCGGTTATAGATTGATTTTAGACTGTTGGCTAGCAGGCACCGCAGTGGTGCAGAGGTAAGAACTCAAAGAATTCTGATGAAAGAATGTGGTGACTCTTGAAACATTTAAATTCAAACCGAGTTCGATCCTCAGCTCAGCCAAGAAAAATTATCAATAAATTTTAATAAAATTCTTTCCTTCAGTAAAAAGATTTTTTTGAAAGTTTAGATCATAATAAAGGATTACAAGATTAATTAAAAATAAGAAATTGTATAAGTAATGCCGCAATTTTATTTGCTTTTTAAAATGCCTCCCTTAGCCATTATCAACCTCGTACAACAAGAAAGAGTGAAAGGTGCTTTCCATTTATTGAACTGTTTTATGCGATAAAAGGAGATTATTTATATTGGCAATTTAAACAAACACGCTATTGAACTTGGCAATCAAAACTTCATTAAATAAATGTTTCTTAAATAACAACATGTTTTTCTTTTGCCATTTTTCGTGGCAGACATTTTTAATTATTTTTAGTGGCATTTGAAACTTGGCCGTGTAATAACATTTGCATAATGCATTCTTTCATTCTTTCATTCATTCTTTTATTCCTTTCGAAAAACTGTTAGTACGCGTAAGACTGTAACGAATATTGATGTTGTAATAAAATTCGGTTTGTCATAGTTTTTCCAGGCTAAAAACCGCACTGTCAACTTTCGTTAAGATCGGTTCATAATTTACCATTGGCCGCATATAAAACCTACTCTCGGAAAACCGTTTAGTGTGCCTTAAACCGTAGCGAATCATGCTATTTAAAAAAATTTGGTCAGTCATAGTTTTAAAGGACTATAATTTTTTTTTTTTAATTTCGTAATGGTTGGTCCATAATTTACCAAATGTCATCTAAAAAGCCCACTATATATTATAACTGTCGGTGGAGGGTACCAACGATTTGGCACAGCACTCTAACTTGTTTAAAAATAGTTGCATTTTATTTTTCACATAATAATCTTCAGCGAAAGTCTGTGCTTCTGCTAGATTTCTCACTTATTATGTTTCAATTAATTTTTTTTTTAATTTAATTACAGACAAAGCCAGGTTTAACGAATGATATAATATTCAGAAATGTCGTTATACCGAGATATTCGTTATATCGATCAGTAATTTTTTACCTTGAATTTTAAGAACAATTAAGAGCGGTTTTAATTTTTTTGAACGGGATGCATTTGCACATAGAAGAACTGTTACCCTTTCCTTGGATAGCTTTTTATCAGGAGCACTGGATTCTCCTGCATGGACAAGTGTCTTATCAGCCAGCAAATTCCAACATAAACCGGTATAATCCGCATTAAAAATTGCATCTCTCGGTATAATCTTGTCGAGCTGAAATTTTTTCGCCAGTTTGCTTTAGCAACCTGATTCCATATCTTTTCTTAAAACGTGATAGCCAGCCTTTACTTGCATGGAAATCGGAGCCGTTCGTTTGATTATGGATTTCTAATGCTTTTGCTTTAATCACCATTCTATTGACGAGTATATGCTTGTTTCTTTGGCTTAAACCCCATTCGAAGAGATTCTTTTCCATTCTTGGAAATTCACCTTTTTAAGAGATCTCCGATTTTTTGCCCCATTGTTTGTAATTTTCCAAAATTTTATGTTCGTTCTTTTTTAAGGTGCATATTGAAGATTTGGGTATTCCATACTTTTGGGATAATACTGAAAGATTTACACCTTTCTTGCACTCTTCTAAAATCTTAATTTTTTTTTTATCCAAAAAGAGATTATTTTTCGATTTGACATCTCGTGCTCACAATGAACCAAACAAAATTACTGAAACTTTAACGAAGAAAGGAACGCATCTGTTCTTTCAAAACAAAGCAAAATGATTTTTGTCGTTGCGATTCTTACTTTATAGGCGAGAGGGGAGAGTGGAATTTAAAGGGGTACACAAGCGAGTGTACTCTTCGATTCATTTTGTTCGCTCATTCTTTCTCTTATTGTTCTCTCCTATCAGACGAAAAATGTATTTAAGTTCGGTGGCACAGAAAAAGTTGTAACGAAAAAAATTGAACAATGTAAATATCAGACCGACTTCAAAGAGGAAACGACAATAATCGCAGCGATAAAAATCGTATAATGCCAAAAACACACACAATCTAACGGTTCTGTAACGATTTTTTTTATATTTTTCTTTGTCATTCGTTAAATCGACATTATTTTTTTTGCCATTCGCTATAAAAGGTAGTTAATGTAAAAATTTGGCCATTCGTTAAATCGGAAATTCGTTAAACTGCGTATTCTTTATAGCGGGCTTTGACTGTATATTGTTTTGCTTTTTTATTTCGCCTAAACTTCGTTTTAATTTTGTACAATTTGTATTTTCTCTTTTATTTGGGTTTTATCACTTTTAAATTGTATTTTCAGATATTAAATTAAATTTCAACCAACTTGCTTAACTTTTTCTGTAGTTTTTTACTACCAATCTGATTATATTTATGTTTGATTTATACACCAATAAACTTTCTTACGATGTATAAAAATTTATACATGACAAATTTTTTATCATTTTTGAAATTGCATACAAACTTATAAGAGTTTTGGTCAAGGCGTTTATAAAAACTGGGGTTTCCCACCAAACAAATTTTACCGTTAACTTCCCTCTATTTTTTAAACACCTTTTAAATGTTTCTATGCAATAACTTCCAGTTACCTGATTTGTAGCACTCTCGAGTGGTGACAATTCCAAATGTAGCACATTTATACCCAACTCTTGAAAAACCTGTAAAGCACGGGCCAAGTTACCGACTTGATTTTTCAAAGTAAATATGATGGAAACTCGATCTCCGGGAGATCCATATTGATAGGGCTTAACATTAAAAGCCTTATTATTGGTAGACTTATCCTGGAAAGGTTAAAACACCAACCACACTTGTATTATAAGATGCACAATTTTATAAATCCCAAAACACATTTGCTTACAAGACTTGTAGTGTTTCCAGGAATTTCTTTATTGTTTGGCCGCTGTCCATGCAATGGACTGCCCTGCTTAACGGCCCACTCTTGTTCACCACTACGATAAAGCCACAAGCCCAATAAACTTTTACCCGAAGCACTCATTTTTTTTTACTTATTACTTTTCTTTCAAAGTAACTGAGACATTCGTTCTAAGTGAATCCAACGGAACGACTAAAATATTCTGGTACATCCTTTTGCCTTTTATACTGTGGCGCCAGCAGCATAAAAGGCGACAACTACAACAACATCTAGGCAAAAAGAAAGCAACAGTTGGAAAAAGGATACTTGAAAAATCAAATAAGAAACATACATATTCAATTGTATATATTAACAGGACTTTTAGGATGCACGCACACATCTAAGCAAACATACACATATTATATATTTTGGTTATAACACAGACCCACATTCGTTCATTCAAAGTGTATGTGTGTTTGAGTGTGGGGGTGTGTGTGTCATATGATGTGTAAACTGGCCATATTTTATTTGAGCGTTTAAAGTGTGTTGAAAGTTTATCCTGCATATATTTAAATCAATCCTCTCTTTTTGAAATAGTTGCGGTCAGTCAGCGCTAATATTTTTTGTTTTCGACATTATCCTTATCATGATTCCAGTTGAGCTTATCTTATTTATTCATACATATGCATGCATCCAAATTACTTTTAATAGATGATGGTAAATGTATTTATGGATGTGTATTTCATATAATTATCATCCTTTTGAGTTATTGCAACTTTGTAAAATAACTGTGTCATCGTAATGATTTCTTTTGCGATGATGGTACTAAAAACAAATATTTAAATAACAAAATTGTATTCGCATCATGACATTGCGATCTTTATAAACTTTTAAAATCTCCCTCTTCGCAATTTTCAGTAAAGCCAAATAGACTTAATGGCAAAATGAAAATGCGTATGTGTGAGTGTGTGTGTTTATAAATGAATCTTAGTGTGGGTAGATGGTTATTTATTGCAAACTCTGATTGGTTAAATATTTGAAAAAACAGGCTCTTGAAACTTTTCTCGACGTAACTTTTAATGGCACAAGCACACAAGTCTCAGGCATGTGACGTCAAAGGGTGTTAACTACATGAATAGTTGTATAAATTTTGTTTTATCAATCTAATATTGTTTATAAATTTAACTTAATTAAGCTTCTCAACAAATACATAAGTTTAAAACAAAAATAAAGATTTGAACGTTTGAAGAAAAAAAATAAAAATACAATTTTACAAAAAGCACTACAACAAAAACAAGTTAGAGTGCTATTTTCGGCCGTGCCGAGTTTTTGAAACCCTTCACAGATAGTTTGAATCTTTCAGCAGTAGGCTCTGAAAAAAGTTAGCAAATCTTAATAAAAAGTAAAACAATTTGCATTTTGTTATTATTAAAGCTGAATTGGCGAAATTTTACCACAATGTCTACATATATTTGCTACGGGCTTTATATGGACCGATCTTTACGAAATTGGACAGTGTGCCTTCTTGTCTTATCAAACTATGACAGACCAATTTTTCAGCAATAGAATTTTTGATACACGAAACTTTATTTCAATAACATTAATAGTTGTGGTTTTAGGTGTACTTAATTGATTTCCGAGTGTAGGCTTTCCATAGAGCCTATGGGTAGATTTTCACGAAATTAAGAACACAGAAAAAAATAAAAGTTAATTTGAATTAAAAAATTAAAAATATTTTAATTCGGCTCAAGTTCATCAAATTTAATTTTCATTAAATTATGTTTATGAAGAAAGGAATTTTACAACATGAAAATTAATTTAATTAATTAATTAACAAAAGTAAGGAAAAACATGTAAAATCAATAAAAATGGATAATCATTCAAAAAAGCAAATTTCGATCTACCAAAGGGTTAAACTACAATTTGGTTTAAGGATTGATGTTTGACTATTGACGTCAGCAGTCGTGGATGGCTGCGAGTGTAAGATGGCAAATCCATCTGAGGAGATCGAGTGGTTGCGATCGAAACATGTCATGGTAACCTGCCGGCCGGGGTTCGACCCCCGGTCACGGTCAAAAATGAAATATTATCAATAACAATTTTAATTAATTTTCATGTTGTAAAATTCCTTTCTTCATAAAAATAATTTAATGAAAATTAAATTTGATGAACTTGAGCTGAATTAAAATATTAAAAATTTTGATTAAAAACCATAAATAGTTCAACAAAATAACCACAATACTAATTAATTTGTAATATTAATTAAAAAATTAATTGAATTTGCAACAGTAAACAAATTAATAGAATCAATCATTGTGGAATAAGCAAGTGGCATCGTTACGGCAACAAATACAACTTTACAACAAAAATGGAAATTATATCCCAGCTTACGTCAAAAAATGCTTTAAACAAAAATCAAAGTGTGCCATTGAAAGTGATGAAATAAATAAATGTTTAGCCAATTTTTATTTAATTATGGTCAATATCTAATTTTTTTTAATTTAAAATTATCAAAAACTTGAATACCAAAGTAACTTTTTGGGAATACAAAATTTTAAATTTACAAGATTTTGTTTGTCGTGATTAATTCCCAGTTTTTATTTTTTAATAAAAGCACTGAAATTTATTGTTGAAGGGATAAGCTATTTCTATTCCTTTAATAAAATACAATTATCACAGCACATAGTTAAAGTGGACTTTTTGTAAACATAAACAAAACTTTGACCCACGAATAGTAGGGTATTCATTCTGTTACCCGTTAATCGGTTAACCGATTAATTACTACCCGATCAACTGACCGGTTTATTTATAATTGGCTATTTTCGATTAGCGATTAAACCGGTTAATTTCAGTCGATTAATCGATTAACCGATGTTACAAAATTTTGAAATTTAGTAGTATTTTATAATAGTTTTTTATGTTTTAACTGTTTGTTTCGTCTCATAAACAAAAGGTATGTGTTTAGAAAATAGTTTTTCATACAATTGGGGTATTCACAAGGTTTGCTATCATGTTATATTGTCATAATGTTCTAACATTTTACAATGGTTTAAAAATATTGTTGTTGCTTTGTAAACAAAAAGTGTCTTCAATTAATAGAACTTTGCTTGCTATGTTTATTGTGCTGTCGTAATTAATCAGAAGAGACCAGCGCTGAGCAGCTGAGCCGTGCTGCGTTAGTTTTTGTAGCCGTCCCCGTTGATGGCTTAGTTTTATCCGGCTAACATCCGTTTTTAACCTGCGGCTAGCAATTTTAACAACAAATCACTTGCGGCGTCAAATAAGATCGGCTGCTGTTTGGTAAATAAACAAAATAAAATTTATTTGTAATTTTCGTCTGAAAAATGGAATATAGTCAGGGAAGATCTAATTTAATTTATTATTTCATGGATTTGTGTTAAAGGTAAATATTTATTTTTTTATATTTGTTTTAAATCAGCTGATTTAAAATCAAAAAAGCATACTAAATTATGAGGGGTTGTTCACAACAGTAGTATTTTTCATGTTATTATTTTAAGACATATGACTTTATGACACCTTGTGAATCCCCCAAATATTTTTGCTTTTAGCAATAAATTCTTAAAATACAGTAAAAAACCAGTAACTAAGGAATTCGGAAATGAATTTTTTGCAGAATGTTCTGTGCTGAGCTTTGCCAGGTCGAGTCAAAACTCTCGCTAGCAACACAAACAATCTTTGAACAGAATTTTCCGAAAAAATTAGAAGTGTTAACAATTTTAAAAAATGAAAACCGGATTGTACTGGCATAATGGAAGATTCTATATGTAAAGAAATCCAGGAAATCCTGGCAAGAAATAAGATATTTGGTATTATGGGTTACTTTCGATTTCTACAACATCATCGGTAAGTAAAAAAAAAAATATTTGTTTGCTCGTTTTAGTTCAAGAATTGTTTCGTTGCTTATGTGATTGTTTGTTTTTTGCTAATAAACTCCAAATTATAAATAATTTTTGCAATTTTATTTATTGAAATATCTTAATTTATAACAAAATTTTATTAATCATTTAACCGATCAATAGCAAAATTAACCGATTTAACCAAAACCTCGGTTAATAAATCGAGCGGTTGAGCGATTAAAGCAAAAGAATAGACAAACAATGCAAAAGCAAAAAATTGTCATTTGGCGTAGTGCTGCCACCTTTAATATTTCACCATGGTATCAATTAAACGTTTAATTCACTTGATTAAATTTTTAATTAAATCTGATTTTATTTTTGATTAATGCTTTAATTGGTGAACAGTTTACAGAATTTTTTTCTGTGTGTTATGATTGCTGGTCAAATTTCGAATATGTGCAAAATCCTATATCATATATGCGATGAATATTAAAAAAGTTTTACACGGAATGACCAATTTATATAAGTAAACGTTAAAAAAAAAATATTGTTTAATACAAAACTTTATAAAATTTTAAAACAAATCTAAAGGTTGTCACGATCGAAAAATTAATTAAAGTGGTCTAAAATTTTTAGACTCAAAGAATAATTTCTTTTATATGTAAAAAATCGAAAATATTTTAACAATTTAAGTTATAAACAGAAAAAAATTAATAACATATCGTCGGCTTAACCCTGAAATGTTACTCTTCATTTTGGTGCATTAAGGCTACTCTTCGTCGAATCGACGAACTTTAAAAAAAATTCTAGCGGAACGATTTTTAAAGTAAAAAATTAACAACAACTTCTTTAGTTAAGCATTTTATTATAAAATAAACTAAAACAAAACATAAAAAATAAAAGTGTTTCACCAATCTCAAAACTTGATACGAATTTAAGCACTTTTTTGTGTTTTCAAATGAATTATTTTTTTAAAGCTTTGATGACATCTAATGTTGTTGGAAAAAAAGAGCGTAATTTATATACACATTAAAACTGTATATGATAAAATGTAAATGAGCTTCGTCGATTCGACGAAAAGTAACCGTGTAGGGTTAATATGCAAACCTGCTAAATCCACTTTTTAAGTAAATTGAGATTTTGATGGCAGGTCGAAATGAAAGATTCGCCACGACGACCAGCATGTAGTTTTTCATCAATTTGAGTCTTGGAGTGTGTAAAACCAACTATATTTTTGGTTTTATTCTCAAGCTAAAAATATGAAATATAAGAAGTATTTTACCTCTCCAGTAAAATGTGCTAAAAGGGAGTTAGCTGGTTTGCATATTAGGCCGACGATATATTTTTTTTAAAAATCGACAAAATCCAAATTTTTAAAATTGAAAAAATTGCAAAAAAAAAAACTTGGAATTTAATTACAACTAAAGAAAACCAAACAAGTCCATAATTTTCGTTCCAAAAAAAGTCCTTTTAAAAGAACCTAACTAAATATTTTAATAAATTTTCATTTTATTCGAATGTGTATTCTGAGTCAAATTACAACCCTCAAAAGCTTTTATACTTTATTAGTCTTGTTCCTTCAATATTTTCCAGGAATATTTTCTATGCACTATCAGAATTATTATTTCTATCATAAATGTTACTCACTATGAGAAATAAATTCCCATATTCTATTTGTTAAATATTTTAATCTACAATTTCGATATGCCTTTTTTCTATTTGACTTTTTTCTATATTTTGTAAAACTTTTAGGAAGATTTTTATCCGCCGCTTATATTTTCTGCCAACTTTTTGCCGAGTTTTTACCTACCGTCCACATAAGTTGCCGTATTCTGTTTCAATGTCTGAAATTAGAACTCTTTGTCGCGGAAAATTGATTTTAATCCCCAAGTTTGTTGAATCAATTATATTATATTGATTGTGATTTTTTTCAATTAATGATATTTTCAACTTTGGAACTATTTTTTGACTGTACCACATCCCTGATTTAATGTCGCAATAACTTTAATTTAAGTCAAAAACTCTAGAGAGTAATTTCCGAATTCTTCACTCTAAAAATACCCGGGAATTTTTGAAATCCCCTGTTAAAGATCAATATTAACAAAGTAACTAACAGAGTTCACTAAAAATAACCATTTTTATCTGCAATTAGTTATCATACTTAAAGATATAAAAATAGAATAAAATATATGTAATTATATTTATTTTACTTATTTTTAGCAATACAGTCAATTGTTGACTCAAGTACATACTTCTTTTTGAAAAGATAAGATTTTGTTTGAATAACCAGTGATTTTGCTTATTGAAAATTATTATTGATTAAAACAAATCACTCTTCTTACCCTCTTCAATATAATTTTATTTATTAATAATTCAATACTTTTTAATGTAAACAATGATATTTAATAAAAAAAAAAAATAAGTAAACAAATTTAAAATTTTGTTTATTGCGTGCCGGTCGTCGCACGTGCCCCATTTTCATATTTTGCTTTCATTGTACGTGAATTAAAGGAAAAAGTTTGATATGTATTTTTGGAGACAAATATTAGCGAATTAATGTCGTTAATCAAATCAGCAAAATATAAGCGAAATTAAGATGTGCAGATGTCAGGAAAATTTGGTACATAAAATGAAATTTTAATCACAATTTTGTTAATATGAATGCTTGAAGTTTTTTTTTTTAAATTTTTTCTACTTACTTTAGTACGAGTCGTACTTAAAAAAATTAATGGCGTATAACACTTAAAAGTACCGAAAACAATCCAAAATGGAATAACTTTTGAAAACCATTATGCGTGCATACGCTTGTGGTTATAAAAGAAACAACAACAACAACACTGCAAAAAGAAAAATATATAGATAATTTTAGGGTTTAAACAGTAAAATAAAAAGCAATAATTCCCATATTCTATTTTTTTAAAATTATTTAGTTAAATACACGAAATTTTCTAATTATATCGGGCGTGCTGCTTGCTGGTGACTTATAATTGAGAGTTATTCTGCTATCAAAAGGCGAAAGACAACAAAAGTTAAATAAAAAACATGTTAGTTAAATTATAATAATATTCTCTCTCGTTATGTAGGGGAAGGTGTTTAGGTTAGAATCAATCTAATCTCTCTTTCGGATTATTTCAAGTACGAATCGAGATTAAACCATCTTTGAAATTCTTGGATCAGAATTAAGATTAAATTAACTTTATAATACTTGAGTCACGCGCATTTAAAGATTAATTCAATCTTAGTTTAACTTAAATCAATTTCATTTTCAGATATTTCAAGTACGAATTCGAGATTAAATATTTTTTTTTTTATTCAAAGCTTAATTCTAATTCTTATTTGTATTTGTTAGCCATTACCAATGTAACCGCTAATTAATTGCATTCAAGTGCCAAAAACGCCTGCCAGGCTCAAAATATCGGTTCTTTTCAGTCTCCGGTGACCTTCAAACTTTATTAGATCCCGAGCGAGGTAGTTGGGATGGACCATTAGTTTGTCTATGTATTTGACTGAAAACTTTTGAATTTCTTCATGGATGTTAGCGATGTTAAGATATCTATAAATGCCATGGGGCGCAGACGTTTTGCCGTAATATCCTAGACTGTCTTCTTTGTAGCTTATGGATGTTTGATGCGCATGCAGTACCCCATAATTGGATGCCATATGTCCATATAAGAAAACTTTGTTGTCTAAGGACAAGTTTGAGTTTCGACCGAGGAGCCGATGTAGTTGAGCTGTTTTAAGTTTCAAAGCCGTTATTTTCGCTTCAATAGGACGAGACCAGGTTAAGCTTCTTTCTATATGAATTTCCAAGTACTTTACATGATTTTCTACCGGAACAGTGATGTTATATATTTTTACAGCTGGGCAAGTTTGTCTTCTGAGCGTGAAAGTTAAGTGAGCAGATTTAGCCGGGCTAACCTTTATTTTCCATTTTTCTAGCCAGGCCTCTAGTTCATTGATGTGGGACTGTAGACGCTGCGATGCAACTTTTGGGTCCAGATTAACACTAATAAATGCTGTGTCGTCAGCAAACGTAGGAGTATGTGTGCTTGGGATTGTTGGCATCTCGGCTATAGGGGGGAGTATATGTTTTTTGATCTTACCATGAATGTTCTGCCAGTTAAATAGTTTTGAAGGAGTTTGTAAGTGTCATGCCAAACTTTGTCGAATGCTTGGGATATGTCTATAAACAGAGCTGAATAATATTCCTTTCTCTCAAACGCTGATCTAATTTGGTTAACAATTCTATGCACTTGGTTGATTGTACCATGCCTTGTTCGGAATCCGAACTGATGATCCGGAATGATTACATGTTCATTTAGATAGGGAGTTATACTTAAAAGGAATATTTTTTCGCATAGCTTTGATAAGATTGATAGTAGGCTGATTGGTCTGTACGACGTAATATGACTACCGTCTTTTCCTGTCTTAGGAATCATAACAATTGTAGAAGTCTTCCAAGCGGTTGGGAAGTAGCCAACTGTTAATATCGCATTAAAGATCAGCAGCAAGATTTTTGAAGCAGGCAGTTTCTTAACATTGAGCCTGCGATGCGGTCAGGTCCGGGAGATTTTCTTATGTTGACATTTTCTACCGCTGATTTTACTTGAGTTAGTTTTAATTTTATTGAATCGATAAATGTATCAGGAATAATTTGACAACAGAAACAAGTTTGAGCAACATGTGGCGTGAACACTTTCTCCAAGTTGCTTTTCAAGGCGTTTGTTTTTTAATTTGTGCTTTTGGCACAGGTACGGGTTTCCAGTCTTTGTGGACATTCGTGGATTATAGGGCATTGCATACGTCGTACAGCCTTCCAATAGCTGTAATTAGACTTGTTTGTGGTATCTAGGCTGTTGAAATAGCCTTCTATTGCAGCGTCGTGTTTCTGCCGCAGTTTATTGCGTAGAGTTGCCTGGCATAACTGTAGTAGGGCCTTGATGGTTGGGGAACTATTAATTTGCCATTGTCTTCTCAACTTCCTTTTTTCCCTGACAAGGGTCTCTTTATCCACCGATGTGAATTGCGGAGCACGCTTTATTGTCCGCTTCATTGGGGTTGCATTTCTTGCCGCAGAATCCAAGACATCCGTAAACGGATTTAATATGGATGTGTTTAGTATTTCGCACTTGAAGCATTCTGTATTTGATTTAAGGAAATCCGTACCTACCGTAAATTTTTTTTGCCTTTATACCCTTCACCGGAGGAAAAGGGCATATGAGTTTTTTCATTCCTTTTGTAATTTCGACAATATTGATGTAAACAATATAAAGTGTGGGTCCGTATGAATAGTGAAGTCGATTTTACGATGTCCGTCTGTCTGCTGAAATGGGTTTTCCGAAGACTCCAGATGTTATAGGGTTATTTCTGTCACATTTATACTTTTTTTTTTTTTTTTTTTTTTTGCTATTGAAACTAAGTTAGATCGGTCCATAAATGTCTAAGATATGAGCAAAAAACCACAATTGCCTCTAATTTTTACCCATGAAATTGCTTGTTGTTATTGTTATACCCTTAATTTTATTTTAACGTTTGGAATTTTTTTTTGCATTGTTTAATACATAGTTAACACATACATACATGATTTGTTACTTAAATAGAGAAATTTTTTGAGTTGCCTTAACCGATGAACCGATCTTTATGAAACTTTTACACTTTTTAACTGGTAATATGGGAGGAGCAAGAGCTTAAGTTTTCAGACTTGGTATAAATATCTTGGTTTTCAATACACAACATATGGCAACATCTGGATTGGCAAAACAAAGATCTTATTTATTTGTATATCTGGAGAACGGTAGCATAAAAATGGTCAAAATTTGTACACATAACTGGGTTATCAATGCACAACCTCTCCAAACAAAATGTGGGAGATATTGGAGAAATAGGCGTGGCACCTTCCATGAAAAGGCATTATAGGTTTCTGTTTATTTGGAGAACGACAAGAGCCAAAGTTTCCAAATAAGGTAAAAGCACCATGGTCATCAGTACCAAATATCCTACAAAATGTGGCCAGGATTGGAGAAGTGGGCGTGGGTCAAAATCTGGGAACGGTAGGAGAAAAATGGTCCCAATTTGAAAAACATAGCTGGGTTGTTAATACATAAAATTTATCAAAATGTGGGTATATTGGATAAGTGGGCGTGACACCTCCCATACAAATAACAGTTAAAGTTGCAAGAGTTAATATAACTTCATGTTCATATCGCACCATTGTGGAGGTATTAAATTCGGGTTAGCCGAGTATGGCCCTCTTACTCTTTTTTTTTTTTGTCTTTAAGGATTTTTAGGCAGGGGGTTAGCAGGACTATTGTCAATTCTAGACCTACCAACACAAAATTTTGCTATGATGTAGTTAAAGATATTCATAATAAAAAATTTTTTATATAATAAAAGTTTAAAAAACTAATTTTGTAATTAAATTTTCCTTAACAAACGTGTGTGAAAATTAATTATCGTTTATGATACGGGGGATTGACTTTATGACAAACAAACATCTATAAGGGAGTAATGAAATTAAAAATTGCTTTGTATACCTTTATAAATATACTATTACCGACCAATTCCTTTTACTTGGATCTTTCCGACGTTAATAGTTTAAATTCATTATAATTCTTTGTTTAGAGGGTTAAACTCCTTCTCTACTTGGCGTCGCCATGTGTGGGATGGTCTGTCTTGCCTACGACTTCCCTGAAGGTTCCACTCAATGGCAGTTTTGTTAATATCGCTGTCTCGTTTTTTTCATCGTGTGGCCAATCCATCTTCACTTTCTTCTTCGAATTTTTCCTTTTATTGGGATTTGGTGTTCTTTACCATAAACATTCATTAGAGATGGTTATCGCCCATGATTTTCATGATCCTTCAGAGACATCATTTAATAAAGGTTTGGACAGCCAGCCCGTGTGTCTTTTGTAGCATCGTTTCATGACACATCTGTACAAAAGAGTCGATTTAGCATTTGCATTAAAAATTACCAGTTTTGTGTTGATTGAGATGTGTAAAATAAGCTTGCGACTTTTGGGTAATGCACTCAAAAGAAAATCAATCCATCTGTACCTAAATTAATCCGAAGCGGTATTAATAGTACGGTGAGTACGGATTTTCTTGAATCAAGTACAAAAAGATTGATTCAAGTACCGAATTTCAATCGCAAAATACTTAAATTGTCCGTGTTCGATCCCGATTTCTTACTTGAAGTACTCCGAAAATGAGATTGATTTTAGTAAAACTAAGATTGAATCAATCTCAAATGCGCTTGATTCAAATATTTTAAAGTTGATTTTATTCCGAATTAGAAAGAAAAAATTATTGTGATTGATTTACTTACCCATATAACACCTTACAGAATGATAAGACACCAACATCATGCCCGATATGCTTTTTACTTTAGAAATCTTATGAACAAAAGTATACAAGGAAGAGTTCAAATTTACTTGTTAACCCTTCGTGGTACACATGAGTTTGGCAAGACCTTTTTTCAATGTGTATAGAAAATCAAAACATGCGTAAGCCGGAAGGTTAAACATAATGAATAGTTTCATCTTTTGTTTACTTGATTTAAGAATTTTATACTTATTTCAAGAAATTCCGGGATTGCTTTTCGAAAGTAATCCCATTTAGGATTGTTTTGAGTACGTTTTAGTATTATTCATACTTGAATTTTGAGTACGACTCGTACTTAAAGTAATCATAAAAAACTTTATTTATCCTGAGTGTTTTTCTTTCTGTGTAGATTAAAGGAAATAAGTATTAAAAATTCGCCAATCACAATAAGGGTGAATAAGTTAATATACTGCCAAGGAATAAAGACAGTACCTACATTTTCAAGCATTTAATTTTCGATATAAAGAGCAGCGGTGTTTGAGGTGTTCATTAGCATAATCTTTGTTTTTTGTAATGTTTATTTTAAGACCTGCTTTGACTGCTTCCATCTGTACTGAATAAAGTTTGTCCTGCCTGTCATCTTGCCTATGCGGAAAAAAAAAATGTTGTCTGCGGTATCTAGGTCTTCTTGTCGACTGTTGAGTCCCCACGGTATTCATCTTGGCATGGCTAAAGCACGATTCAGTGTTTGTATGGGAACTATGGTCATATATGGCCCGATTTCAATTAAACTTGGTAGAATAATTTAGATTGTAAAAAAATGTTTGGATCAAATAAAATCTAAATACCAAAGTAATGAGATTGTTGATAGGCACAAAGACTTTCTTCCGAATAGAAGCTTAACTTTTTCAATAGGCTTGGGTCTACAGGCATTTAAAACGCACATACTTTATTTTGTTAAATTATCTCAAAAAAAAAAAAAAATCGGTCGTCCTGCTAGCCAGCTGGACAGATGGTCATATTTTTATAAATTCAAAAAGTCACTCTTAGAAGAAAAGCATAATGCCCTTTCCACTATGGTGATGTGGGTATAATTCAATCGCTAAGTGCAGAAAGGGAACTGCTTCAAAACCATGAATCAAAGAAACAAGATTGCGCATTGCGCAGGTCCGTTATTTTTGTGTGTGACGAAACATTAGACTTTGTGTATGTGCATGTGTGTGAGGGTTACATTTTTTACAACAAACACTCATATTTAGTCTATGATGACGTAGATGCGCAGTAGAAATTCTTTTTTGTACGGCTGAGTGCGCAATCTGGTTTTTTTTTTGTTTAAGGCTTCAAAACAGTCATTTTGAGATAATCAATTAAAACAATATTGTAAATAATAAGGGCATGTTCTGACAATCGCAAAACGCTTAACATTTGCGATTCTGACTTGAAATCGCAAAATAGGTGTTCTATAAATCGCAATCGCAAGAAGTTTGGCGACTTTAAATTGCATAGTATGCTTAAGGGAACTAGAATAATAAAAAAAAAAACGATGGCAGATCGAAAGCGACACGCACGAGTTTTAAAACACAATAAAATAAATCTGGCATTTTGCGATTTCAAATCGTACGATTGTTAGAACATGGCCGATAATAAATGCAAGTTTTATTTTCCCTCTGGGAGAACTGACTTTAATCTGCAATACCCAAATAAGGTACATGAAGTAGATGTCAGTAGTACAATTTATGCATTTAGTGGTTCAATTATATTCTAACTTAATTTTGCAATCAATAGTAACGTGGACCTTCACTACGATGTAGTGGAACCAGCGTTGCCTTTGTGACACTAAAGTATCACTTTTGACCCTTTTTCATGCCAATGACACTTTTTTTAATTTATCCCTTTGTATCAATTTATGACAATTTTTAAACCTTTTTGAAAGTTCTCATGAGTTTTGTGTCATAACGTCCGGTGTCATAGTGTCACTATTGACTTTATTTACAAACAAACTTAAAATAGAAACTTGTGAGTCCATGCTTTCCTCTCTCCATTTGCTCGAATCGGATCTGAAAGAATGGACTCCAAGTGAAGAATTAATTACAAAATATAGAATACGTATTTCCAAAAAGTGATAAACATTATCAAAGGTTTTTGTAAAAGTAAGTTTGTAAAATTACTTTTATTTTAGTCTAATGTATTTAATTAATACATACTATGTATTAATTAATTATTCTGTACGTAAAATTAACTGAAATTGTAATATAAAATAAATGAAAGTTCAATTAAAAACCGGTCTACCTATTTTTCATTTATTTTTAACTAAAAGTTCATATAATTTTTACTGTCAAAAATTCAACACCATATTCCGTAAAATCAAATAAATATTCAGTTATTTTGTAAAATTTTACTGTCAAAAATTCAACACCATATTCAGTTAAAACGATTAAATATTCATTTATTTATTAAAATTTTACTGTCAATTTTTTACTGTCAAATTGACCCCATATTCAGTAAAAACAATTAAATATTCATTTATTTTATTAAATTTTCGTTTACTCCACAAAAGAGCCGAATTTCTAAAAAATTCCAGACAGACACCAGTCCGCTTGTTTTTCTTACAAGCGAGACAGGGAGAATATTTTTATTAACTTACCCAGTTACACACGTTTGTTTTACTTATGTTGTACTGACCACGTTGTTTACAGAAGAACTCTCAAATATAAGACACCAGCAGCATGACCGATATGGCTTCGCAATTATTTTACTTTTAAAATTTGATGTATTTAACTAAATTATTTTAACAAATAGAAAATGGGTATTGCTTACACAAAACAAGCAATTCATTTTTTATAGATAAGTAAAAATTAATTTTTGGTAGTAAAATTATATAAAATAACTGAATATTTAATTGTTTTTACTGAATATGGTGTTAAATTTTTGACAGTAAAATTTTATAAAATAACTGCATATTTATTTGTTTTTACGGAATATGTAGTTAATTTTTTGACAATTAATTTTTAAAAGATAACTGAATATTGATTTGTTTTTACGGAATTCGCGGTTGAATTTTTGACAGTTAAAATTAAATGAACTTTTCGTTGCTTTAAATTACATTTTCATTTAATTTTACATAAAGAAGAATTTAACTTAATCAACGGACAAAATTAACTGCAACTGAAAATCCGTATTAATATGCACTTAGTTTTTTGAATAACTGTTAGAATCAGTTAAAAATAAATTTGCTTGGAATTTTAAATGTTTATTTATTTAAAAATGACTGAACGGAATATTTCTTAAATAAACTACAGTCCGTTACTGTAATAATATTGTGAGTGTACTAATAAACTTAACCCTATTTTACTTTTAAATACCCCTTTAATGACCCTTCTTTTTCTTAAATACCCTTTTTATGGCACTTTTTCGAAATTTTAAACGGCAACCCTGAGTGGAACAGACCATTCCCATTTCGGGAATAGAGCCCGCAACAGTCACACTACCAACTAAACAAATGGGGCATGCGTTTTTGTTTATCTGCAATTTTGGTGTAAAGCTATTTTTTCTATATCTTCAAAATTCAAGGTGAAGTAGTAAAAGTTCTTTAAATCAACTAAAATTTAAACGGTATCAAAATATTTTACTTAACTCTAGGCATTTGACTTATTGTGCAATATTTTCTTAATTTTTTTTTTTTTATTTAAAAAATAAACGTTCAGAAAAATTTCTCGTCAATCTTTAATTGTCTAATATTTGCACCTTTATTTAATGTATTTATTTGTTATATTGAAACAATTTTTTTTATCTTAAAGAAAATGTGAATTTCTATTTTACTCACAGAAAAATTTAAGCACTCTTCAAATGAAACTTTAAAAAAAGGACATATCGAAAAGTTTTCATTGCCGTGGGTTAAGTGGGTAGAGCTAAAATATACGGAAACTGTTTGAATGTTTACTTGGTGAAACAGTATTCAAAGACTTCTTTTGTTAGTTCCTTTGGAAAATAGTATTTGTTTTATAAATAAGGGTTACCATCTCATAATTATACGTTAAAATTCTGGTGTGTTTATGTTAGTACGAATTTTTTTTTTCAATCGACCTTCAACCTTTGAAGTCAATTGCCGATTTTCAGCATATTGTTTATATGGTTTTTTGCCTATAACTCGTCGACAAATTGATATTTTTTAAATCTGTAAATTGATTTAGAAAACTGCTGTGGTGCTTATGAAGCAAAATGTTGGAAAAATTATTTGTTTTTCATGCTTTTTAAAATTTTTTTCCACAAAACTAAGTCTTTTTTGCTTTCTGTTTAATCTATAATATGCTTCTGAGTTTCTTCAATAAATTTCATTTGAAAAGAAAACAATCATAATACAAAACTTGCGTTTTCCAGCTTAATATTAATTTACTTCTCATTTTTAATGTACATTGAGACATAAAACAAGAAAAAGAAATTATAAAAATATTGAAAAAAAAGTATAGTTTTGAAATGTTAGTTAGGAAATTTTAATTCGGTTTAAATACGTCCAGTATTTCTTATTAAGTATTAGTGAACATGTTTATGTATGTGTCACAGCGATGATGCTGGATGGAAAACCAAAAAATTAAGATATGACAGCTAATATTACGTCTAGCACACGTACATACACAAGTGAATTTGCCTGCTGGACGAGCATTTGAAATGTGTATTTAGACCAGAGTCCGGCATTTGCACATGTGCGATGTTTTGCAGACCTCTGATTTAGACACTTTTTTACGATAAATGTTAAACTACAGGGCTGTGGAGTCGTCCGAAAAAAGTACTAACTCCGACTCCGACTCCTACTATAATCTTGATGCTAAATGTATATGAGACTCAGTGATGTTAACTTTTATTTTTTTTCATTACCGTACGGCCTTCTAAAAATTAGAGTTTTTGAGAAGCAATTACCGTACGCAAACATTAATGTGCTGTCACCAAATGACAGACGATTGATTATGCACAGAAAAAATTATTGCCGAATTATTTTCAAACAAACGATTGTTTGAAATTTTTTTTAATTTCTACAAATTTTTTTACTGATTCAATTAATATTTTTGTTTGATTTTTATTTAACCAACAAAAATGTTGACAGCTTTTCAATAATATGATATACTCGCTATTGGTTTCAATTTTTCATAATTTTGTATGATATATTTAACGCTCTTTAATGTTGTCGTTTTTTGCATTTTTTATTTGATCGTAAGCAACACTTCTTTATGTAAAATATAAGAACAACAACACAAAACACATACAGTTTATTTTTGGACGCTTTAAAAAAGTACAACAAGAAGAAAGATGATAAAATAGCGCGACGAGGTTATTAGTAAAAAAAACAAAAAAATAGCAGGTAAAAAAAGGTTTCATTCTTTTTTAAACAACAGAAACAACAACAACATTATAAGAAACAAAATAAATTTTTGGTTGGTTTCAAAGTTGGAAAAAAAAGAATGAAAAATAAAATCCCGTATTCAATTTTTGAAAACTGTTTACTTAAATACATCAAATACAAAAATAAAATGATGACGAAAAACATATCGAGTCGGTCTGCTGCCGTTGCTTGTTACATTTCTTCTTCTTTAGCCAAGGAAAGGATACAGAAACAGTGAGTGATGAAGAAAAACATTGTGTGTATAAACAAGACTTCGTTCAAAAATAATTCCAACAAAACATGTGTCTCAAAGCCAGCCGCCGCTCTGCTTCTGCCTTAATCTTCTCCTTCAGTGATAGCTTGGGTGCGCGTCATTGCTTGTGAAAAAATTTTTGTTTGATTTAGCAAAATTATTTGCTTGAAATTTATATGAATTTCAGTAAACTATTTGTTTGAAAAAATCAGTGTTTTTTTTTAGTAAACAAAATGCAAATAAATTGTTTGAATATGCGAATTTGTTTGTAGGACCGATTTCAGACAAAAAATGTTTTGATACTACAAATTTTTTGTTTGAATTCGAAAAATAATTTTTTCTGTGTGTAGCAAAATTTATCAGGGGTGTGCTGGAAATCGCAAACGCAAAACGCAAGACTTTGGAAGTTGTTTTTAATAAACTTTAAACCTAATTCTTATAATTTTTGGTTTAAAATCCTGTTAAATAGGAAAATATTTGTTAAATATTTGTCATAAAATTCTTTTATTACAAAAATCTTATTTAAAAACGACTTTTAAAATTCTTGCGTTTTACGTTTGTGATTTCCAGCCCACCCCTGTATATGAAAAGCACTCAGTCCATCGCCTGTCATTTGGAAACAGCACATAAGAGCAGTATTCATAAACCATTTATTAAAATTTTAAATGTGTTTTAAGAAGATAATTTTTATTTTGGAAATTTTTTTTAACTTTTTTATTCCGAAAAACTTTGGAGTCGAAGTCGCGAGTTTTTGTGGGTACTACGACTCCGGCACAAAAACATCAACTCCGACTCTTCAACTCCGACTCCGGCTTCACAGCCCTGTTAAACTATATAAGAAAAATGTGCTATTAAACTGACAAATTTTTAACGTATGGAATCTGACACAACAACATCTAAAAAGGGTCTGAAATATGCTCAGAAGTTTGTGTGATAAAAATAAATGTAGAAGTTAAGAACATGTAATTTTGATAATTCGATCAAATAATGGCGGAAAAATTCCTCGATTAATCGTTGTTGAATAATCTAATATGTATAACATCGATGTTATGCTAAAATTCTTCTTTGCTAATTAAAATCTTAATGCCCAACTATAATATGCATTAGCTTCTGACAACAATTTACAAAAAGCCTGTCAAATAAATTGAAAAATAATTAGAATTGTGGTTATTTTGTTGAACTATTTATGCTTTTTAATCCAAATTTTTAATATTTTAATCAGGCTTAAGTTCATCAAATTTAATTTTCATTAAATTATTTTTATGAAGAAAGGAATTTTACAACATGAAAATTAATTAAAATTGTTATTGATAATCATTCATTCTTGACTGACCTGAGATTCGAACCCAGGCGGCTGGTTACCATGACATGTTTCGATCACAACCACTTGATCTCCTCAGATGGATTTGTCGTCTTACACTCGCAGCCATCGACGACTGCTGACGTCAATAGTCAAACATCAATCCTTAAATCAAATTGTATTTTAACCTTTGGTAGATCGAAATTTGCTTTTTTGAATGATTATCCTTTTTAATTGATTTTTACATGTTTTTCCTAACTTCTGTTGTTTAAAAACATTAAAACCAAATCAAAAAACATTTGAATTCATATGGAAAGTCCGATCAGTTTCACACTTTCCTTAACAAAAAATGTCCTAAAGTACAATATGGTTTGACACATAGGATTTAGATGTATTCGCCCAGTTGCTTAAGCCAACGTAAGCATCATCAAAATTATTTTAATATGTCTTTAGTTTCCAAAAGGGGTTTCCCCTTATTACATATTGTTATGCAATGCAAAGTATGCATGCTTACACCTACATATGTATATGCTTTGAAACAGGGTTAAAAAACTGCAGTCAAAATAAAAAAAAATTGCTTTTTATTTATTTTTCATTGGACAAAAATATACTGTTGCTTTTAATTTTGATCCATTAAATGAAAACAGTCGTAGTCCAGGCAAAAGCAAAAAAGAACAGTTGTACACAACAAAGAACATCGGCAGTCGACATGTTCGGAAGTGTTTGGTTTGACAGACTGACACTTTTAAAAAATCCGGTAGTTAACGAAAACGGGACGTTGTTATTTTGTTTTCCATATTTTTGTTTCTTTTTTTGCTTTTGCCTTGCCTGCGACTGTGTTCATTTAATGAATCAGAAGTAAAGGCAACAGTTTATTTTAGTCGAAAAACATATCAAGAAGTCTAAGTTAAAGCACAATCTTATGACTTTTACTATCTCAACTGCAGCTTTTTAAACACTGCTTTGAAATACACTTTTTTTAATTTTTAAATAAAGGCTTTAATTGAAAAAACAAAAATTAAAAATTGTAAAATTATTATAAAAACAATTTAAAGAAATAAAAATATTAAATGGACGATGTCGATGTTTTATGGTTTTGACGCCAATGTATCGCCGATATCGAGCCATAATAGCCAAAATGATGTAACCAACAACATTTTAGATTTTTGTTTTGAAAATCGATAATTTTTGATAATTTGCATCATCTCTAAAAATCTCATATCTCTGGGAAGTACCGTTTCGAAATAAGAGCAAAAGCAATTTCAAACGAAACCCTAGACTTGAAGCAAAAATATTTAAAAAAAACCTTCTCCTGTAAAATTTTATTTTTGTTGGTTACATCATTTTTGCTACAAGGGCCCGATATATTGTCCACGAAAACATCGATGTTTATAAACGATACATCGATGTTTTCTAAACGTCGATGTTTTCTTAACATCGATGTATCGTTTGCGTCCTAACTTACAAGACATGTAAAGTTAAAATCATTTAATCCTTTGGTTTCTATAAATTTCCTCTTAAGAGGTCTATAAACAATCAAAATGCTTATTGTCTAACTCGTGTACTTAATTTGATTTTCCATCCAGCATCGTCGGTGTCTAACATATGTTTACTCATGCTAAAAACGGCCCTATGCTCCTTATAGGAACAACAGGAATTATTTAATATATAAACTTGCTTGTTAAGCATTTTGATCTTGTCAATTTCGATTGAAATAAATTATCAGTTCTGTCACGCACTCCGATCGAAATGGTTTTAATTCCGTAGTTGCAATTCCAATTTTTTTTGAAAATCAAAATACGTAATTACCTCCATCCTCGCCATTGATTTCTATGACAGGTGTATATTTATTATATACTAGCATTTAACCCGCTACTTCGTTGGCGTCTCCTTTTCCTTCGTAGACATATTTTTTTGCCAAAGTTTGTTAAAAAATACCAGTTGTAGAACCAAAAAGCTAAAGAAAAATATTAAATTTACGTATTTCCTTTTTTGTGTACTATTTACCCCCCCATTTAAGTATCAAAACTTTCAGTATTGTAGTGGCAGCCCATGATTTAGTACGAATATGTCAATGAATGGAGAAAAATGTTTTGTAAAAAAAGGACATAAAATAGTTACGATTTTCACCCCTTAAATGTTCGAATTTCGAAAAATACCAAATTCGTATTTTAATAAGCTTCGAATGTTGTATTAAGATTGTTTCTATGTTTATTGGTTCAAAAGATTGATGGGGTGTCAAAAAAGTACCAAAATTCAGATTTACCCATTTACTCCCTAATAAGGCCAAATTTCAAAAAAGTACCAGACATCTGTCCGCTTATTTTTCTAAGGAACAACGATAAGAATTACATTTTTTTTATCTCTTTTAGTTTTGGAGGTATAAGGTTACCGAATTTTCCCGTTTTTACTCTTTTTTACACCCTAAACATTCGAATTTCCAAAAATCCCGTCTTGGTGGATCGATTTGGGGAGTGACCAATCTCTGGTCCAAATTTCAAGTTTTAGCTTCAGGCGTTTAGGCTGTACGATGATGAATCAGCCAGTAACGTTACAATTTTATATATGTGGAGTTTCAGTTAAAAGGGACCTATGGGCAAAAAATAAGTTTTGGAGAAAAACGATTTTGAAGTTAGCAAGTTAATTTTCTTTTCTTATCAAAGGTCTACTATTTTAAAGCTTACTTTTGACAAAAGTAATGAAGTTAGAAAACTGCGGTTTGCTGCATTAGAAAGAGCGTATTGCCTATTTTTAGAATGAACAAAAAAGAAAAAATTTATTTTTGTATCCATAGGTCTCTTTTAAATTAACATTTCTGGCAACCCTGCACGTGTATTTCTTCACCTCCTTAAGAAGTCAGACATTTAACAGCACAACAGTTATTTAAGTTGTTATTTTTTATCCTTCTTCTGTTGCTTCTTTCATTTACTATCATTTTAAGTGATTGAATGTGAAAGTAAAACGTTTATTTGTACAACAAACCATTTAAGTGTATTCGCCCTCAAGAGGATTTATATGATTTAACAACCAAATGATAGTGAATAAAATAGAAATAGAAATAGAAAAATAAAAATAGTGCGCCTACCCGGCAATAATAACTGTTGTATGAACAGATTTTAAGTACAATTTCAAAATCATTTGTGCTTTTATCTTTTTTGTAAGGCAAGTGGAAATCTAATGTATCTTCATATCTCCCCCTAGAGGTAAGTAGGGAAATGACCGGAGACCCTTTCTGGTACCACGGGAGTCAGCCTCCGCTCTGACTATTGGCTACGGTCTCTTGAGGATCACGTGGTTGACTTGGTTTTAACCGAAAGTCATGGGAACAGAGATTTTTCAAAGGCAGCTTCAAGTACTGATTTTCGACCACTTGTGAAGAGTTCGACCTGACAGATCTCTTAATAAACTGTTGCTACTCAACAGATGCTGCTAGCATGCTAATAAAAAACAGCCTCTTGGGCGAGTGTATAATACAGCCGAGTAAAGGCCTAACTATAATATGCTTAGGCTGGCTAAAGCTACTGTCAAAAATTAACGAAAAGCCTGTCAAATGCTTAAGCAAATTATTGTGGGCTTTTGGGTGACTATATTGCACTTTTTGAACTTAAATTACTTTAAAGCTTAGTTGCAAACATTTGTACTTTTGCAAAAATAATTTTCTTCTTATTTTTCCTTAAAATATCAATTCATTGACAACATTTTTTTAGTGTCGACAATGTTCAATTGTTGAGAACGACGCTTCAGGCACTTTTTCTGCCACAGCAGCAATATTCTCGGGTGTACGCACTGTTTTTCGCTTTTCACGCTTTGGTTTATCGATAAGGATGCCAGTTTCTTTCACTTTTTTCACAAGATAACGAACATACGGAGCTGACGGTGCTTCTCTTATTCCAAAATCCGAACGAAATTTTCGCACACATTCTGCAACATTACCATGATTTTCAAAGTAATGTCGCAATATTTCCCAGCGTTGTTTCAGCGTATACACAACCATATTCGTTCAGCGGAAGGATAAAACTAATTATCTGTCAAATCAGACATGAGCTAAGTGTTACCATTCACGAAATAAACACTAGTTGGAAAAAAAACGTTGGATGGCGGACCCGTTATTAGTACAACATCCATCTTTTTTGCATACCAACTGACCTGGAAAAACTTTTTGAGTCGATCTAACGATGTCCGTCCGTTGATTGGCTGTCAATCTTGTTGGCTGTCCATGTAAACATTGTGCGCAAAGCACAAGTCGCAATGTTAAAAGAAAATTTGATGAAATTTGGTACATACGTTTCAATTGTCATCAGAACGAAGTATATTGTGTAAATCGATATATAATTTCACATGGCCCCCATACAAACTTCCGGAATAGAATCTTTGTGCCCATCTTATTATGTTGGTATCAATCAATTCTAAAGATTTGTTCCAAAAATATTTTATTGCAACCTAAATTATCTCACTAAATTATTTCTAAATCAGTTCATATTTGATCATATCTCCCATATAAATGTCATTCCCGTAAATAATTCTTTTATAATAGATAGGTGCTACTATAAATTTGTGTCTAGCGATTCTGTAGCAAGATTTAATTCGAAAAAAAGGCTGCTAGCCTGCCTTTCTTAGTTTGGTGATACGGCTGTCATCTTTGTTTCCAAACACACACCCGTATGATGGGAAAATCAAGGAACCCTGCTTCAGTGACTATCTCACCAGTAGTCAAGTTGGCTTATGACTATTCAGGCTTCAGAGTCCTGACCTAAGCAAATTGGTTATTTAAAGGCGCCAAACAACCGGCTTGTCGTCCAGAGCCTCTTTGGTACTTAGAATTTACCTGGAAATCTGCGCAACCCGGAAATCCAACTGAGACCCTCCGCTCTGCTAAGCAGCTACCCCGTTTATCTACGGAACTTTCCACTATCCGCAACTTATGGACGCGCCCGATAGCACTCAGCTGTGCTTCCCAAAGAATAACACTTACCAATATATAGGCCCCCTGGGCATATATATTGGCCAATTTTATCCCAATGGCGGATACTATAATCATATAATTATGGCAAAATTGTGTACGGGCAGGTCCAGAACTGACCATAGACAGGTCCCAATAAAAATCTCCACTCTAAAATCGCCTTGAAACTAATCACATTTAGATGTTGATATCGAGAAAATATTCGGCACAACGAACTCGTATATGAATCTTAACCTCATAACATAATTTTTGTTTTGCCGTGCCTTAAAATGCCTATGAGTCCTAGAAAGTGTACACTCTCGAAAATTTGTCTGTATATTTTATGGTGAAGGGTATCAAATGGTCTTAACCAGCTCCACTATCTAACTTGTTAAGATTGTCTTACTCGCGTGTGTGTGTGTGTGTGTGTCTGCTGCGTATGAATGAATGAAAACGGTACGAGTATTAATTTAATTGAATGAGGGTAGTGTTTAGTATACTACAGATAAATAAACATATAGATTTTTTTTTGATGCAGCAAATCTTACAATAGCAACAAATTAACATACAACAATTATTCATTAAAACCGATTCAAGTATGGTAGTAGATTTATTTCACACATAAGTATATCTTGCTTGGTTTGTCTAAGGGCGGATTTTTATATGTAGACACGTATAAGTACTAGCTGAACGCCAATTTTATCCTACATTTTGAAATCGATATCAAGTAAACGGTTCCTAAAAATGTAGCGGCATTTCGAAAGAATAATTTTTAAAAAAAATTGTAACGCAATATCTTTACATACTAATTCGCTCTGAGGTACAACATAAAGATTTTAAATTTTTTCATTTCAGGTTAATATGTTTTGTAAGGAACGCCGAAAAAACAAATCAATTCATCCGTACTTAAATCAAGTCGAAACGGTGTCAATGGTACGATAAGTACGGATTTTAATAAATCTAGTACAGAACGCTTGATTTAAGTATGGACTATTCAAGTGCGAAATACTTTACTTATCTATATTTAACCCCGAACTCGTACTTAAAATAGTTCGAAGACGTGATTGACTTAATTAAAAGCGAAATAAAATTGATGTCAAACTGTGCTTGATTCAAAAATTTCTAAGACGATTTAATCTCGATTCGTACTTGAAATAATCCGAAAGTGAGATTAGAAAGAATCTAATCTAAACACTAACCCCACAGAACCAGAGGTAATATTATTATTACACATGTTTATTTCCCTTTTACTGTATTCCACCCTTTGTTTACAGAAGAATTCTCAATTATAAAACACCAGCAGCATGCCCGATATGGTTATCGTAATCATTCTACTTTAAAAATGTATCTACTTGATGTGTTTACATAATTATTTAAAATAATAGAATATGGCAATTATTGCTTCTTATTTTACTTTTTAAACATGAAAATAATCTATATTTTTCTTCTTGTAGTGTTGGTATTGTGTCTACAACAAACTTTTATAAATACACGCGTATGCATGCAAATTGGTTTTTGAAAGTTATCCGATTTTGGATTGTTGTAAGTACGTTTAACGGCCAATTTCACCAAGTTCAGTTACAACTAACCTTTAATTAAAGTTCCAGTTACCACTATGTTTTGACAGCTATAACCGATAGTTAATTATAGCCGAACTTGGTGAAATTGGCCGTAAGTGTTATCCGTGCTTAAATTCTTAACTACGACTCTTACTAAAGTAAGAAGAAAAAACTTAAATTTAGTACGAGTTTTTTCTTTCTGTGTATAAATTTTTCAAAAAACGATGAAGGCGTATGGGATGTCAAAATTTTTTCTGTAATACTTGTCATTTTCATCACACATGCATTCATACTATCAGACTTTTACATAATACTTGAGGTTTTGACATGTATTAATACAAAGTATAATAGTGTAAACTAGCCTTTAATACAAAATTGTTATACTCATGAAAAAATTTGGAAAAAATAATGGATACATATACTTATGTATATATTGTAATAGATGATATAGAGTTTAAATAACCATGGTCAGTTTTATGCCATGTTCGCACGAAGCTTTGGATTACTTCGCTCTCTGTTTTTTTTACTTTGAATTACCATGTTCGTACGGCATTTTTCTAATCGGTTTTGACAGTTCTTCTTCTTCTTTTTATACCCTTCACCGAAGGTAAGCGGGTATATATAACTTTGTCATTCCGTTTGTATGTTCCACAATATTGATCCTACACCCTATAAAGTATATATATTTTGGGTCCTTATGAAAAGCGAAGTTCAAATCCGGTTGTCCGTCTGTCCGTCTGCCCGTGTGTATGTTGAAATGGGTTTTCCGAAAACCCCAGAAATGATCTGGACTAGGTTGATGTATATTTATGTCACATATACTCCGTTCAAGTTTGCTATTGAAATTCAGCCAGATCGGTCCAAAAATGACGGAGATATGAGCAAAAAACCACGACTACCTCTAAATTTTTCCAAAAAACCCTTGTTGTTGTTGTATTTTTTTATTTCTGTATATCTTGAGAACGGCAAGAGCCAAAGTTTCCAAATTAGGTACACACATTAAGGTTGCCAATACACACCATCTTACAAAATGTGGGCGGGATTGGAGAAGTGGGCGTGGTACCTCCCATACAAAAAAAATTAAAAAATTTATAAAAACCTTAATTTTTGGGCTGCCATATGTCCTATGGG
This sequence comes from Pollenia labialis, assembly GCA_949318255.1. Lineage (NCBI taxonomy): Eukaryota > Metazoa > Arthropoda > Insecta > Diptera > Polleniidae > Pollenia > Pollenia labialis. The sequence continues at coordinate 157,657,183 of OX439140.1, forward strand.
TATGACTTATATATCAAAATATCGGAAATTTTAAGTAGAACATATTTTATAAAAAACTCGGGAAAATCGGTTCAGATACAAAAAAGTTATGACCAAAATAAAATTTTTTTTTTTTTAAATACCCACTTTCGGGAACCATAGATCTCCCCGAGTCCAAGTTTTATAACTAAGGTAAATGGTAAATTTCTTCTTCAACACGTCGGTATATAAATCTGCCAAATCGGTTATAAAATGGCTGAGTTACAACCGAAATACTGAATCCCCAAAAATTACTCTTTTTTATAATTAACTTTGTTAAAATATATGTATACAAGTATATATAAATGTTTATATACGAATATAACTTAAGTAAATGGTAAAATTCTTCCTTAACACGTCGGTATATAAAAATATCAAATCGGTTAGACAATGGGTAATTTATGAGCAAAATACTCCAAAAATGGGCTAAAAAACATCAAAATTTTTAAATTTAAATTTTAGGGCTGCTGTACGTCCTATGGATATGACTTATATACCGAAATCTCGGAAATTTCTAGTAGAACATATTTTATAAAAAACTCGGAAAAATCGGTTCAGATACAAAAAAGTTATTACCAAAATTGAATTTTTTTTTTTAAATACCCTCTTTCGGGAACCATAGATCTCCCCGAGTCCAAGCTTTATAACTCAAGTAAATGGCAAATTTCTTCTTAAACACGTCGGTATATCAATCTCGGTTAAAAAATGGCAGAGTTACAACCGAAATACTGAATCCCCAAAAATTACTCTTTTTATAATTAACTTTGTTAAAATATATTTATACAAGTATATATAAATGTTTATATATAAATATAACTTAAGTAAATGGTAAAATTCTTCCTATTTAAAAATATCAAATCGGTTAGACAATGGGTAATTTATGAGCAAAATACTCCAAAAATGGGCTAAAAAACATCAACATTTTTATAAAATCCTAAATTTTAGGGCTGCCATATGCCCTATGTATATGACTTATATACCAAAATGTCGGAAATTTGTATGAGTTATAACCGAAATACTGGGGTCTAATCACCGCATACGATATCGAGCAAAATCCATCGAAATTATTTATTTTGGTATCTTGAAACTCGATATCGAATGAAATGTATTGAATTTGAAATAATACCATTCGTCATTGAGTAACTCGACATTACATTTATCGAGTTTTCATTCGATACGCCAGTGTCTATCGTATGCAGGGGTGATTAGACCCCTAACTTCCCGAAAATTACTCTTTTTATACCCTTCACCGAAGGTAAAAAAGGTATATATGTATAACTGTAATTTCTACAATATTGATCCTACACCCTATAAAGTATATATATTCTGGGCCCTTACGAAAAGCGAAGTTCAAAACCGGTTGTCTCTTATTTAAAAAAAAATATTTACCAGTTTTATTTAGTTTCTGTCTAATTGCTATGTATTCTGCTCGCACAATGGTGAAGGGTATATAAGATTCGGCACAGCCGAATATAGCACTCTTACTTGTTTTTACTTTGTTTATTGCTAAATTTAATTGTTTGTTTGCGGTTACTTGTGTTAAGAATGGAAAGAAAAAGTAAGTAAAAAATATTATTTCAAAGAAATACATAATATATTTATTTTCTTTTTTAGATTCCATTAAATTTTATAATATAAAATTACTTCCTTTACTATTGTTTATGTTATTTTTTTGTTTGTTCTTAGTGCTTTGACAGCTAGTGATGGAAAAAACCCGATAAAAATTAGAGATCACATTAGCTGCGTTCGAGAACACAAAAGTTTTTACTATTTTTTACTGAACTTTACTGCATTTTACGAAATTGCGTTCGAGTACACAAAATACAGTAAATGAGAACACAAATTGAGAGCGAAAAATGTCAGTTCTTGTCTGAGTATTTACAAATTTTTACTGCAGAAATTTTTGCAGTAAAATTTAGTAAATCAAAAAAACATATGTTTCAAAAGGTAAGCAAACAAAAGTTACAAACAAAATACTGACAAATTGTAAAAAAATTGTAAAATAAAAGAAAAGTTGAAGCAAAATTAAACAAAAACCAAAAGTGAAGAAATATTAATTAATTGTACTTGTTTGTAAAGCTTTTATTTATCTAAATACCAACATTTGAAACTTTTTTTGTTATGTTACTTTTTTAGAATTATAGAAGTATGAAGTACTTGGGTACTTAAGTAATCAATAGCAAAAATTTATTCATGTTCTTATGAACAATTTAACCTGCCACATATTAGTAACATCAAATAAAATAAAAAACAAACAAATATGAAAGATCACATGAAATAATTTGTTTGTATTTTCGTACGTAATTCAATTTTTATTACCCTGTGGATTACCTTAAATTCAATGTGATCTTTAATTTTTATCGGTTTTTTCCATCACCAGCTGTCAAAGCACTAAAAAAAAACAAACAAAATATAACATAAACGCTACATGGAGTCCATTTACTAACAGCTTTTCTATTTACTAGGAAAATAAATATTTTATATGAATGTATTTCTTTGAAATAATATTAATAAATAATATAATAAAAGAACTGTCAAAACCGATTAGGAAAATGCCGTGCGAAGATGGTAATTCAAATAAGTAAAAAAAAAAACAGAGAGCGAAGTAATCCAAAGCACCGTGCGAACATGGCATTACTGGAGCGAATTAAAATGGTGAATTTAAAATTTTTTTACGTTTAAAGTCCTGTAACTAAGTTAATCTTTACCCGATCGACACAGTTTGGATATGTTCAGAAAGCGAAAAGAGATATCTATGCAAAATGTTATACATACAATTCAAAATAATGTACAATTCAGTTGAACAGTTCTCGAGATTTTTCGAAATACCTAAAACAACTGCAGAAAAACACGATTTTCACGAATATCTTGAAAACACTTATTGAGAAAAATAAATGTGATCAGCAGCCCCGATTTATCTTAGAAAATATCTCATTTTTGAGGTTCGTTTTTTTGTGGCATAGTGTTATCAACGAAAAATCGAGGAAACAGCCGATTGGCTGAAAGTATTGTGTGAATGTTAGTGAAAAAGTGTGAGTGTATTGAGTTTTTCCAACTTGCACTTGCATGGGGAAACGGGGACTTACTTATAAAATTCGACTATAAGTTTGACTATTTCGAAAAATGTAAGAGGTTTGAAGTTTTGAGTTGAATTTTGTTGAGCTAAAGTTAATAGAAAAAAGGGGTTTTAAAAAATAAAAATATAAACAAATTACATTGGTGTTCCTGGTTGTATCTTTAAAGATACAGTATACATTTAAAGGTTAAGCTCAAAATATAATTTTTGTTTGGCAGGTCTAAAGGATCCAAAATTTGTCTCTAAGCACTGTGGCGTAGGTTTATTTATAGTCGGTCTTGACCGACTTCAATTCTTTACTTGTTATATTTGCGCTTGCTAGGTACTGACTGCCAAACTCTATCGCTATCATCCAAAATGGTTTCTTTACTTAAATTAACTTCACCAGTCAACCGGCTTGCGATTTACACAGTTGTTGTTTTTGTGAAGCAAAATTAGGTAAAATTTGATTTTTGGTAGACTCTGCACTGTCTAAAGTACTGGCTACACTGTTTTTATTTCTGAGTATGTATTTACTAATCGCTTTATTATTTGTATTCCATATTTTGAGAAGTTTTCATTGTTTTTTTAAATAATGTTTGCTTTCAACTGTTGTTGTTAAACATTCGCTGAATATCTTTTATGTCTATCGATTTGTTTTTGGGTTTTAAATAAAATAAAGAAATTTTTCATGTTTGTTTAAATATTGCCACAATGTATAATACGTATTATAAGACGATGATCAAACAAAGATTGTTACAGACATATTAAAAACTAAAATAAAAGATATGAACTAGCAATTTAACAAGCGGTTCCCAAGTAGACGGTTCTGAGACCAGTGATGGTATTACAAATAATTTTTTAAATGCAAAAAATTTTTTTTTAAGTGTTAAAATTGAAAAATGCGAAATAAAAATTTATTTAATTAAACTGTTTTCAGTGATTTTTTTGTACGAAATGAAAAATACGGATATTTTGGAATTTTATTTGGTAGTTAAAAAAAATTATTGGGCACAAATAACTTTATCTGTATCATTTTTAATTCTTGAAAGATTTCGACATGATTATAAAATTTTTTTAAATTAAATTAACTTTTTAAAATAGAAAATATTTGTGGCAAATTTAAGCCCCTTTAATCTTTTAATATTGGCACCATCGTAGACCACGAAAGTTTTGACTTACTGTATCTCTGTTTAATGTTAAAATCTGCTCAATTTCAGACTTATTCAATTTGAACCATGGAAAGATACCCAATCGAGCAACGCGTTAAAGTTATTCAGGCTTATTATGAAAATGGGCGTTCAAATCAAAATGCATATCGTGATTTTTTCGGTCAATTTAATCGTCCAAATGTGCGTGCAATCAGAAAAATAGTCCGAAAATTTGAGCAAACCGGGTCTGTAGGAGATGTGAAAACACCAGGACATGCTCGTACAGCTCGTACTGCAGAAAATATTGCTGCTGTTTCCGATAATGAGGCTGAAGAGCCGTCCACCTCAACTCGTCGTGGTGCCCAACAATCGCACCTCTCACGCTCATCATTGATGAGCATTACGCATAAAGACTTGCAATTACACGCTAACAAGGTGCAATTGACTTAAGAACTAAAGCCTCTTGACCATTCCAAACGTCATCAATGGTCAGAATGGTGGCAAGAAATGGCAACAGTGGATGATCAAATTTCGAAAAAATCCTCTTCAGTGATGAGGCACATTTTCACCACAATGGATTCGTAAATAAGCAGAATTGCCGAGTTTGGGCGAATGATAATCCAAGGGTGATTGTCGTTTAACCAATGCACCCACAAGGAGTGACTGTTTGGTGCGGTTTACGAGCTGGCAGCATCATCGGGCCGTATTTTTTTCAAAATGAGACCGGTCAGGCAGTTACTGTAAATGGTGTTTGCTATCGTGAGATGATAACTGACTTCTGGACGATATGTGGTTCCAACAGGATTTCGCTAATTACACCGTCCGACGCTCAATATTAGACACGAACCGGATGACATAAGTCTGAAACTAGAGATTAAATGGAGCAAAACTGCGTTCACAGTTTTTTATTTTCTGATCCTGTTTCCTTTTAAAAGGTCATCAAAATTTCAAAGGACTACATTTTTAAAAAAATGTTTTAAAATACTTCTACTCATCCTACTATGCCAAATTTGGCGTCAAATGATCAAGAAGAGTTGTAAAATATTTTGCATTATTTTGTTATTATTCTTTTAGGATTAGAAGATGTCAAAAATGTCCTTTCAAATTTTTATCCTTTAATGTCCTTTTAGATTTCCAATAATTTTTTTTAAAACAAATAGTGCGTTGAAGGACCAAATATTGAATACCACATGCCAAAATTTCACCTTCAACCTTCTAGCTTTACTACTTAAGTGTAAATTAATACTTTAAATTTGCATTATTTTATTTTTTATATTTTATTTTAAAATTTCATTCGAAAAAAAAAATAGCTAGTACTTAGATTATTTGGTACCTAACATATTTTTTCGTGGGTTCTGAAATAGTTGCCACTTTATAAAAAAAAAATCAACTAGAATTGTTTAAATAAATTATAATTTTTCGTCAACGTAATAGTTTTTGCAAACGCGTTTAAATATGAAGTGCCCAAACCGTAATAAGTTTTGTGTTGTGTGTGGATTATTTGTACCATTTAATAAATCGCGAAATATAACAAAAACCTTTGAAAAAAGGTACGAAGAATACTTTTTAATAAACGTATCTCCAAGATTGTGGTATGTGCCTGAAATTGTATGTAACTATTGCTACGCTGGTGTACTACGATCAAAGGACATAGGTAAAACTCGCAATGCAATGAAATACGAAACCGAAACCGAAACTAGTGAATAGTTATGGAATAATGGGAGTCAACATGTCACTTAAAATTAATTTTTTGGATAGCCACCTGGATTTTTTCCCCAGTAATTTAGGAGACTTTAGTGATGAACACGGGGAGAGATTCCATCAAGATCTCGCTGTAATTGATCATGTGATTTGACACCGTTGGACTTCTTTCTTTGATGTTATTTGAAAGAAAAAAAGTGTACTTCGATAAGCCAGCAACAATTCAAGAGCTAAAGGATTAGATAATTCGGCACATTAACGAAAACTTGGACCATCGGATGGAGGTGTGCTGCCGAGGTCGCTGCGGCCATTTGGCCGATATTTTGTTCCATACATTTTTGAACCATACCAATTTTATCATAATAAAAAGAAATGACAGTTATTTTCTAAATAATTTGTGTTTTATTCAAACTCAACATCGCCCCTTAAAATTTAACCACCCTTTACACTACATTACGCTTGGATCACAACTGGGACTAATTAGGCCGCGAATACTCGTCGCCAAAAATAAAACATATCGCACTTAATCAACAAGAGGGTATTAACTCCAAATTTGTATTTGGCTCTCCGAAATTTTCTTTTTTGTTTCAATATCAACGATATCATTAAAAAGGGATAAAGTAACGACTTCTTTTGGTCACACATTCATACCTCTTAACATATTTTTTAAAACACAAGTCTTGATAGGATGCTTTTATGGCCAAGTTATATTGTAATCATGGTTAAACGTTAATTGTTGTAATGAAAAGAGAAACTTCTTGCAAAACTTGCTCTCTTGTTGACTTAAGTTGATCCCGAAGTAAAAACATTTTTAAAGCCCCAATAGTTCTTGCCATCCATTCATCGTGCCTGATGGATGGCCCGAGGAGTCGTTATTTAAAATCTTAAATTAGCATTTCCGTTGAAAAATAATATCGAAAGCTCAATCAATTCATGATAGTCACCTCTCACAATTGGTTTTTCGAGATTAGAAAAATAAATGCTGGTCAAGTTGTTTAATCTGCAATGAATCAAAGTGCTGGCTTAGAATGGAAATACCATTTTGAATATCGTAATGTTGTTATTCCAGTTTTTATTTTAAATTTTTTTTAAGAGCGGTATGTCAACGCTAATCGTAACCTGAGGAATTTTGATCACAAATACAGTTTTTAATAACAATTCATATACATGATGCCTGCAACCAAATAAAAGTAAATACCCTTCTAGTGCTTGCTACAAACGCTTATTATGTTCTTATTATTTGCATGGAAGACTTATTAAGTACTTTTTTGAGTGCCCCGGTAGGCTAGCTGGTAGTGAGCTAGTCTATTAGCGCCGGGGTTGCGGGTTCGATTCCCGCCAGAGACTCTGGTTTCTTTCCTGCAGACAAGCGCAGAGCTTCGCGGGGTTTAGCTTAGGGATTAATTTAAATTTAAAAAAAAAAAATAACTTATAGAGCAGCTTCTAAAATATACGCTTATTTAAGTTTTTGGGAAAAAATATCCTTTTTCCGCCTTTTTTTGAGAGGTAAAAAATTATGTTAAAAAACAAAACTGTGGGTCTTAATCTTAGCGATTTTCAACGGAAATCATTTGTGATGAATATGATGAGAAACTTGTCTTGTTCTTTCTTTTAGTAAGCGAAGTTTTGTTCTTTCTTATTTAATCCATATATTTTAATCCACTCCTACCAGAGACCCTGGTCTAATAGATTCCTGTTGCCACTGCAAAAAAAATGTTTTTTTTTTAAATTTAAAAATTTTTTTTTTTTAAATTTAAAATTTTTTTTTTTATTTGGTTTTTTTTAGTGGGAATGTTTTTTGTTTTTTTTTTTTTTTGCTCAAAAGAAATTTTATCGAAATCGGAAGGCATCGATTTCAAAATTGGGTCACTTGACATGAAATCCCCCATATGTATGCCAAGCAAAAAATAAGCGATTTTCACCCTTTTAGCGTTCGGTTTTCGAAAAAGGACCAATCTCATATTTGTATTTTTTAGATAAGTTACGAATGTCAAATACTTTTAATTTCTTTGTTTATTGGTTTAAAAGATTGATGTGGTTGGTGACAAAAAAGTTCCAAGTTACAGTTTTTACCCGTTTACTCTCCAAAAGGGCTTAATTTTATAAAAGTACCAGACACGTTATTTTTTTTTTAACAAACACCGATAGTTATTAACTTTTTTGTATTTCTTTAAGTTTAAGTTTATATTAAGGTTAAAGAATTTACACGTTTTTATTCTTTATTCACCCCTTAAAACATTCGAATTTAAATGAATCCCGTGTTAAAGCCCTAATGACACCTACTTTTTTCGACTTTTTAAGATTTTGAAGAACAGAGCAAATATACTGTAATATAAAATGTTATCAAGAGCAAAGAGATCAACTATATACACACCAATCCAAAAATGTCAAAATGTTTATACATGTTGTCGATAAAAAAGTGCAATCTGTCAAAAAAAAATAAAAAAATTTGTGTCTTAAAATTTACATTTCAAGCTTAAAATGACTCTGTGGTGCCAATATATTACTTTTATACTCGAATATAGCTATTTTAGTTAATTTTTAAGCTTGACAAATAGGCAGCATTGAAAAAAACACTAATTGTAAACAAACCTACAAAAATCATATACAATTAACAATATACATACATATAAAAAAATTAATTTTGGCTGTAAAAATTATAAAAAAAATTTGTTTATTTTTTTTTTTTTATTTGTCTCTCTCTAACCATGCATTTCACTCTTTCAATCTCAGATTAAAAAAGACGAAAAAAAAGTAGGTGTCATTAGGGCTTAATGAATCTTTAGCAGAAAATTTTTAAAACTATATTTTACAATTTTAACGGTAAAAAGACAACTTGAATCATCCTTATGCTCACTAAACAAACCCAGCAAAAGAAGAGAACAGGAATCGAATGTTCCCCTTGTAACGCATGCGCATTGTGGGTTTAGGTCATATGATGACAGGTTTCAAGTTGTAAACAAAACAATAATAATCATCCCTCTTGTCAAAAGTTGACTAAAAAATACAAAAAGGCATTTTGACGACATAAAAACACTAGTACACAACACACACTCACTCTACCAAGGGCTGCACCACTTTTTATTCGTACAAATTAAGTGAGTGAGCAGTACAAGGAAATTATTGATTATTTTTTCGCATAAACCAAATAAAAACTTAACACAAAGTGCAAGTGATTTTTGTTGAATTGACTCAAAGTGAAAGTTTTTAAGATGATTTAATTAAGAAAAAACAGTATTAATAGAGTTAAATTTGCAAAATTTCCCTAAGCAAACGGAAAGGAAGTCGTATTTAGTTCATAATGGCCGACAGCGAATTCGAGGAATTTCATCGTCCAATATTTGAGGCACACTCAATACAATATACCAATAGTACCGTTAGTGGTGCCAAAAAACCAAATCCTCATACATTTTACTCGTAAGTTGAATAAAAAATTTTGAGAAAAATGTTATTAAATTTGAAACAAAAGAAATTTTAAAGAAACACCAATAAAAAATGTGCCAATAAAGGACATTTTTAGTTAAAGAAGAACTGAAAAAAGAGAGTACATACATATTCGTATGGGGAAAAATCAATGAAAACAAATTGAGTTTTAAAGTTGAGTGTGATAATTTTTTTTTTTTGTTTTTTTTTATCAATAGTCTCATACCCAATGATGATCTCGAGGATTCCCCTTCTTCGAAAAGTGATACATCAGACCAGGAGGATAACGGTGAGAGCAATAAAATCAACAGACAAGTGGAAGATGATGAAATTGGAGATGGCCTAAAAGTGGTATCCTTGTCATCAGATGGTTCCTTGGACACTAATGATTCATTTAATTCACACCATCATCATCCCTTGAATCATCAAGATGCAATTGGTGGTTTGATGGGTATCGGCTCTAGTAATTCCCACAATGCCACACATCCAGTTACTTTGGCACCGCACAGTTTACCCATTGGCATCTTAAATAGTCAGCAAACACAACAACAACAACAAAGACGTCGCCGAAAGTTACCCGAAATCCCTAAAAACAAAAAAAGTGAGTTAGAATGTGGCATATTACAATGGTTTCCTGTAATGTTGTCATATTCTTCAAGGCACTATGACGTTGTCATTGATTTTCGTTTTAAATTTTATGTACTTATGTAGTTGGAATATGTAGACTTTTGATTTTTATTTAATTGAATTTGATCACGGATTTTTGCAGCTTCCATTCTACATCTTTTAGGTGGTGGTGGTGCTGGTGTCACTGGATTTGAACACTCATCCTTAGCAGATGAGATGTCTAATGGTCAGGGCGCTTGTCGCGGACGGGGAATAACAGGACCGCAGGGAAGACATAATCAACGATCATTTTTGACGCTCAAACATAGTTACCTTCTGGATGAAGACTCCAGTCCGGATTCGGAAAGATTGCAAAGCTTGGGCGATGTCGATAGTGGTCATAGCACCGCACATTCTCCAAACGATTTTAAAAGTATGTCTCCACAAATAACTTCTCCTGTATCAGAATCTCCAATTCCACAACCATTCGGTGGGGTTCCTTTTGCCCACCTTGAAATGCTCGAGGCAACACACAGGGGTCTGCACAAATTCATACCACGTCATCATGATGAAATCGAAATTGAAATCGGTGATCCGGTCTATGTACAAAAGGAAGCCGATGATCTTTGGTGCGAGGGAGTTAATTTAAGAACCGGTCGTCAAGGCATCTTTCCATCAGCATATGCCGTTGACCTGGACTATAATGAATTTGATCCAACTGTACAGCAGGTTAAGAAAGAGCGTTATCTTTTAGGCTATCTTGGTTCTGTAGAGACATTAGCTCACAAAGGCACTGGGGTTGTGTGTCAAGCAGTGCGCAAAATAGTTGGTGAATATGGTAACTCACCTACAGGTCAAGTATGCATTTTGGAAATATCTGATCAAGGTTTACGTATGGTAGATAGATCCGGACCGAATGTAAGTTTTGAAAACATTTTATTTAAAAAAAAAATAAACGTAAATTTTTCATAAATTTTCCTTAAACAGAATAAAAAGGACAAGAAACCTTGTATCGATTACTTCTACTCGCTCAAAAACGTATCTTTTTGTGCGTTTCATCCAAGGGATCATCGTTTCATTGGATTCATTACCAAACATCCAACGGTACAGCGTTTTGCTTGTCATGTTTTTAAGGGCTCAGAATCAACTAGACCTGTAGCAGAGGCTGTTGGGTATTTATCTTATTTTAAATTTTCAAAAAAAAATTAATCTAAGTCGGGTTTTTCCCCTTTCAGACGAGCTTTTCAACGCTTCTATCAAAAGTTCATTGAAACCGCTTATCCCATAGAAGACATCTATATTGAGTAAATTACATATAATCCCATATCGAGGGACTCTTATATATAAATAGCTACATCATATATGTATGTGTATATAATAAAAGCATAGGTACGGAAAAAACCAAAAAGAATAATACTTTCAAGTCTTAAAGAAAAATGTTGTCTTCGCCCCTACAATACAGTCGAAATAAGAAACAAAAACTAAATATAATAATAAAAGTAAATACAAGTTAAATAAATAGAAGGGATTCTACTTCCCCCATTCGACTATTCTTAATATCTTTTATTCAAATAAAATACTTACATACAATAAATAAAAGTCTTAAAAAGTATTATTTAGATTTAAAAATTATATTTAACCTTAAAAATTATCTTTTTGTTGTGCGAAATTCATTTCACACCATTAAGACATAAATTCGAATAACTGAAAAATGAAAAGAAAAAAGCAGTTAGTTGAATATCACTTCTGAAAAACAAAATGTATCCAACAAAATGTTGTTCGTATTAATTAAAAAAATTACTTAAATACATAATAAAATTTATTTTGACAATCTTTTGAGTTTTGCATAAATATGTTTCCGTGCGGAAATTTTGACCTATTTATTTTAACAAAACGTTATAGCCGTATTTAAGTTCATTCAAAACAATTACATCACTCTCATCCAGCGTTGCCATATTTTTTTTAAATAGTAAAATAATAATTACACGATGTCGAAAAAAACGCTTTATTTCGCAAAAAAAAATTGAAACAAAAACAAAGTGTTAAAATTTAAACAATCACATCACTATCATCCAGTGCTGCCATATTTTTTTATTTGTATTGAAAAAAAACTGCAAACTAACTGCCAATTTCACGATTTAGAAAGAACGCTTCTTTCGCACAAATACATTTGGAACAAAAACAAAGTTTTAAAACTTTAAAAATCTCATCACTCTCATCCAGTGCTGCCATATTTTTTTATTTTTTTTACTGGAAATTAACTGCCAATTTCAAGTTGTCGAAAAACGCTTCTTTTGCACAAATACATTTGATACAAAAACAAAGTTTTAAAGTTTAAACAATCACATCACTCTATCCAGTGCTGCCATATTTTTGAGCTGTAAATTAACTGCCAATTTTACGATGTAGAAAAAAAAACTTTCTTTTGCACAAATACATTTGAAGCAAAAACAAAGTTTTAAAATTTAAAGAATCACATCACTCTCATCCAGTGCTGCCATATTTTTTTTTGTTTGTTTTTTTAACTGTAAATTAACTGCCAATTTCACGATGTCGAAAAAAATGCTTCTTTCGCACAAATACATTTGAAACAATTACAAAGTTTTAAAATGTTTAACTCGTCAAGTCTTGAGTTTTTAGGAGATAGGAGAAAAGAAATGGCATTGTGTTTTCCCTTCTCTCCTTAAAGCTTAAGACTTGACGAGTAAAATTTGAAGTGTGTGAACCGGCACTAAACAATCACATCACTCTAATCCAGTGTTGCCATATTTTTTTTTTTTTTGGAAAAACTGTAAATTAACTGCCAATTTCGAGATGTCGAAAAAACGCTTCTTTTGCAAATACACATTTGGAACTAAAACAAAGTTTTTACTTTTGTTTTTGTTTTAAATGTTGTTGTGCGAAAAAAGATAGTATAACCTATCTGATCCTTATACTATAATTCATAAGATATCATATCTTGTTGTGATAAATAAAAGTCTTAATTCGCATTAATTGATACGGCAGTAAGACAAAAAAACTGATTTTCACTTAAAAAAACTACTTAAAAAAAGCCAAAAATGCTTTTTCAAATAGGGTGAGTTCAACAAACGTCAGTTGCAAACCAACTCACTTTTTGAAATGCATTTTGCAATGTAACCGTATAGAATAATGTTATCTGTAGCAATAAACGCCAAAAAATTATCGATACTTACACAATAAGCAAACAGTGCATCGTTTTTCTTTTTTAGTATGCTTCAGTACTCACCCAATAAAAAATCGAGCTTCCAACGAAGCAGGTTTGTAAGGGAGAAACATAAACGTTTCGCTTACCATTGCGCTGACGGAAGACATGAATTTTGACACATAAAGCGCATTATTCAGCGCATATAAAAATTGTTGTATGTAACGATCGACCTTAAACACTGAATGTTTTGATACAGTTATTTTTTAGTACTCTCCCTTACAAAATTGCTTTGTGGTAAGGGAATGCCGTAGCACTTGAAATGTTATTTTTTTTTGTATAAAAGTTGCTGAGAGTTCTTTCACTTACTTTACTGCATTTTTGTATGTCTTATTGCGTAGCGCATAATTGTGCGCTTATTTTTTAAATGTACCATAAGTGCTTCGCAAAATGATAAAATTTTTTGTTGGGCAGTTTAATTATTGAAATCGCATTAACAATATACAAACAGTGATGCCAGAAGTGCTGATTTATGTGCATTCTGCAGACTTTATAACCTTAAATGCAGATTTGAAGATTTTTTGCTTAAAAATGCAGATTTTTTTTAGCTCGGTGAAAAACTCTCTACTTCTTGCATTGATAAACGAAATATATCAACCATTGATGGAAGAACTGTTTGAAATTAGCTTCATTAGTAGGAATTTTATTCACATCATATTACTTTAAAATTAAAAATTGGTATTGTCTTGACACATTAATATCGCCGGACTTATGTCATCGATCAGATGACGATATTTGATCACTTATAAGTTTAAATAACATGTCAAGCAATTAACTTTTAATTTGTTGTAACGAGTAATTAAATTTGAATAGATGTTTTTAACGTAAAAATATCCAAAAATTATTAGCCATGTGCTGAAAATCGCATTCGGGTAGAATTAAAATCGAACAAATTTTTAAAACTTTTCTGTATTGAAAGGTTTAATACCTCATACTTCGAGGGCCACTTATATTTACCAGAACTACCATCGATTTGAAATTCCAGAACATAGCCGTATGTTTTAAAATGAATTGTTATATCCTTTTCAAAATAAACTACATAAAAAATGTAATAAATGTGCTTAAGAAATTTATTGAAGATTTTTAAAATCTTGACGCAGATTTTGCAGATTTTTTCATGAAAAACTATGTTTTTTTGCTGATTTTACCTCTTAAAGTTCTGGCAACACTGCATACATACACTGAAATAACTGCATCGGTTTATCGTTATTAAAACAGCCCATACACTATTCAATTCAATTGTCAACTGAGTCGATTATTGTCCAAATCAAAGCGTGTATGGCTTTGTCAATTGATTAGTTCGACGGTTGTCGAGTTGGTTGTAGAAAAATCAAAAGATATAGATTTTTTTTAAGTTGACTCCTAAAGGCCCAACCATAATGTGCATAAGTTGACTTAAGCAATTGCACGAATACATGTAAATCATATGAGGTAAACCATATTGAACTTAAGGAAACTTTTTGTTAAATTTTATGAAACTGTCATTTGCTTAAGCAAAGTGCGAATCTGATCGCACATTCCGTACGGAATCAAATGTTTGTTGATTTTATACTTGTTTTTTTAAATACATTTGAGAGACTTTTTGTTAATTTTTGACAGTAGATTAAGCTTGGCCATGCATATTATGGTTGAGCCTTAAGTCTTTCAAATCGATTGTACCAAGGCGAATTCATACAAGGTGACCTTGGCTAGCTACGTAATCACCAGCTGATAACCAACTAAATGTCGAAATGATATGCCGTTACTTTTTTTGACATTTCTATTTAAATATTTATAAAAAAAAAAAAACATAGAAAAAAGAAGGAAGAACAGTGCTACTTGCTGGCCGAACAACGTTACTTCGACTCAGAATGTGATTCTGTGTTAAAAAACAATAATGTTACACTTTGTTTATCTTTCGGCAAACCATCATTGAATAAATCTTTTGCGACTCTCTGTATGAGTTATATAAAACCTACAAACCGACTTTAGGATCTTTCTAATAAGATTTTCTAACCGGGTGGTGTTGAATTAGCGATCTAAAGGTTTTCTTCTTAGTTATTGTATGAACATGAATAGTTTTGTCATGAAAAAGACGCTTGATGCTCTTTTTTCGGTAGTTCAGTTTAACGGCTTAGCATTTCATGAGTTGTAAAATAATCCCTGTACGGGATACAATTCTTGACATGCTTTCTGAAAAAGTCGTGAGATAATCTTTACAAACACCTTAAACGACTAATATAAACGTCTTTCGCTGTGTTGTAGAAGTAGGATTAAGCTTGTGTATCAGTTTTTCCCGCGCAAATAATCTTCTACGAATAAAAAATTACCTTTTCCAATTGAGTTCTTTAAAGAAATTTTACATACATATGTATGTAATGGTTTAAAACCTAAAACTTTAAAGCTCAAAAAAGATTCTTTGAGAATCCTGAATAATTGTACAGTGACTTATATGGTATAAAAACACCGGTTTCGCTAACATCGCATAGCTGGGCTTCAGCCGGGCCCAAGAATAGCCTCCTCTATGTTATCACACTTCGGGATTTTGATACTATCCATAGAAAGTTTTATATAAAGTTTTTTTTAAAATTAGAAAATTTAATTTTTCGGGTCATGTTTCTATTAGATAAAAAATAATTCCAAAGCAAAAATTGCAATTTTATTTGGGCTCATTTTTTTTTTACTTAAAATGCAAAAACAAACCAACGACAAAATGCAAAAACCCCAAAAAAAATTTGTTCCAAAATTGTGTGTTGTTGTGCTTTGGAGCCAGGGCTGCCAGATACTTTTTTCCAAAAAATAAAAAATAATCCCCAAATTAAAAAACAAAACCTTAAACAGTTACGCCCGTATTTATAAAAAAACATTTAAAATTAATAAAGGTTTACAAAACAAACTTTTTATGAAAATTTGCCTTAATAAACGTTTGTTAAATTTAATCATCGTTTATAAATACGGGGGTTAAAATTTTATTTTTTGTTTTTATTCTGACCAAATTTAAATTTTGTTTAAAAATAATAAGAAAAATTATAATAAGAAATCCCCAAAATCCCCCAATAGATATGTTTAACAAAATAATTTATCTTATTTTTTTTTGTAGCGACTGGTTTCGGCAAGATTTTTTAAATTCTTTTTATGCGATTTTAGTAAGGAATTACAAGCAGAACAATATGCTGTTTTTGAAGATGAATGAGCCAATGTATAAGAATTTGGATCTTGTTGAGTCGGTTTAAGCCAGGGGTAAACAAAACTAAATATTAGGTTGTATAACTCCACGTCTACAACTGACATGGTTTGCTGTTATAACATTATGTTATAAAAGCGTTGTTAAAACATTTGCATTAACAACCGTGTTATAACATGAGAAAACCTCTAACATGATGAGTCTATACTTAACCATATCGTCCCAGCGATTTTTTTTTTCGAGTAATTTTAAAAAACTTTGTGGTTGATAGATAATTTGAGACTAGAAAACACGAATCTGAAGTCAAAATTTTTTTTGGATTTTTTGTTTCTGAGAAAAATGGTGTTCGATAAATCGAACGTTGGGCGCTATTTAGCATTTTTGTTTTATTGCTCCTATAGATTGTAAATATGGAAAACCTATGTTTTTTATGAACTTAAACTAATTCATTTTATTTAAATATGGTAAAATGGAAGAAGGCATTTATTTAAATAAAAAATATACAGTTGATCCTCGATTATCCGGCCAGCACAGGACCGGGCTGGGAGTGAATAATAAGGGTGATTCATCGGTAGGTTTGAATTATAATGTAAAATAAAGCACATAAATTTAAAAGTGAACCTAAAATTTTTATTATCGGTTAAAAGAACAATTTATGGCATTTACTGTTTGGAAATGATATCAGGCAAATGTTGGGCATGTTATTCCTGAAGACCCAATACATTGCATATCGCCAGAGAAAATAGTCCAAAGGTGTGATATCGAATGATCTAGGGGCCAATTTACCATAGCAAAACGAGATATTAAGTGCTCACCAAAATGATTCCTGAATAAGGTCATTGTTTCACGCGCTGTATGGCTCGTAGCGCCGTGTTATTGAAACCAGAGCTCACAGAGACCATGCGCTTGATTTTCAGGTCGCTCTACTGGAGACCTACTGACCCTGTTATCAAAAAAATGGTGCCGGTCCATTTACCATTTTGGCGAAAGTAAGGTTTGTAATTTCTTTAGATATTTCCAACGCGTTTGACAGAGTCTGGCATTGTGCACGTTTTGACAAGAAACTTATTGCATTTGGTGTCGGTGATAATTTGTCTCGTTTTATATCGAGTTTTCACAGAGATCGCACTACACGATTTGTTATAGTAGGTTTTCGTCAAACGAGTTCAAAATTCATTCAGGGGTGCCGCAAGGCTCCGTTCTTTCTCTTACTGTATTTATTATTTTTCTAAATGACCTCCTACATATGTCAAACTTTCAACCCTATCTACTCTTTTACAAGCCTATGCCATTAGTATTCACTTGATTATGGGCGAAGCGTATCCGATGTTGGTGCTATTAGGCAGAACATGAATGATACGCTTGGCCGACACCGATACCCGTACGCTTGTTCGTAATTCACGTTTTTCCTCAAGAGGCCATCCTTTTGTGGTCGATTGACCGGTAAATCGTACAACGCATTACAAGAAATTCGTTTTGTTGGCCGGACTGTTCGTATGTGGAATAACCCTTTTACTTTCAATAAGTTCAAGTCGAATATTCACAAGCACTACTCTCTCTTTCCACCTTTCCGTAACATAGTTCCATCACAATGCAATGCAATGTAAAACAACAAGGTGCGAGGTTACCATTGACGGTATTGTTCTGGTTTTCCTTAATTTTGAAGAAAAATGGGCCAGTGACTGCACTTTTAGCTACAGCTGCTATATTCACTTTACTACGTGCTGGATGTTGTCTAAAGGGTCGAGTATCATGCATACTGGACTCAAATTTGCGAATGATGTTGGCAATTGTGGTTTCAGTACGTCGATTAAGCGTACCCTAACTTCCTCGAATCGGACGAAAAACATTTCTCACATAACGCTGATTGTGCATAAACATTTTATTAATCAGCAAAAACAAAATAAATTTATATCCGTTAATTCAAATGCGTGAAAAATATATATTATGGTAACATCCGATGATTCAGTTAGCCTCTCAAAGAAAAAACCCAAAGTGATTTATAGTGCCCAGTGTTCGACAAATCGAACACTGCTTTTTAAAGTCAAATAACAAAAACACAATTGAAAAACACGGAAATTTTTTTGCTGTTGTTGAAAGCTTAATCGTTTTTCAATAGAACTACATTTTCACTTTTTTTATTTTTTTATAATTTTTACAAAATTTTCAGTTTTTAAAATCATGCTAAAATTAATATTTTTTCTTTCCCCTTGTTATAAAAGGAAGTAGCAAAGTGGGTAAGAACAATTATTTTTATATTTGTAGCGAACCACTTACAATATTTAATTGTTTAAAAAAATTTGTTCTTTGTCTTTCCTAAAAAGTGTAAAAAAAATTCAAAAACACGAAAAATTTACTGTTCGAAAAATCGAACATTGGGACGATATGGGTTAACACTACCATCATATTAGTGTTAATGTTAAACATTTCATGTCTGTTGTAGACGGCATGTTAGTGAGAGAGGATTTCCCAACAAACACAAAGTGAATCATTTCAACTTTTTCAAATTTTTTTTTCTGCCCATTCTTTAATTTTTTCTACATAAATGTTTTTTACCATATCTAAATGATCCTTTCTTTTCTTACCATCGAACCTTTTCATGTCACTATGTTAAGAATCTTAATGTCTTTTTATAACATATTAACTTTTATCTTTAAACATTTGGTAACATAGAAGATATTGTCATGAAATATTTTTCACATATCATTCTGACTTCAAAATGGTCGCTGGAAAAGGATTACTGAAAAAACAAAAAAAAAACATGTGTACCCTGCAAATAATATTGGACTACCTGATCCATTTTGATCAAATGGACTACTCCATGGACTGTTTCAATGTAATGCGAGCATGGACCATTTCATTGTTAAAAAGTGTTTGAAGTGAGACGACATGTCTTTGTTTTTTAACGGCATGTTTTCGTTTTTAAACGACTTTTAAACGACTCTTGAGTATACCATCTAGTAGTTTTAAGACTACTCCTTTGTAATCCAAAGCTGGGTTATATGGTCCTGCCGTAGGACATCGTAATGTTAAATAGACCATGTGTTTTCATACGTTTGGGTTACTTTTGGACTAGTCCTAGTTCCGCGTGTTTGGACTAGTCCTATTATTTGCAGGGTAGCCATTAATACCTAAACGATTACTGAAAACAAGAGCGTAAGCGTGTGATTGCTTTAGCACAATTGTGCTATGAAATGTTTAACTCTGGTTTAAGCCATCCTTAAAATCAACAATAAAAATACATATGTACATATGTACTACAGTATTCCACGGATAATTAACTCGCCAAAAATGCCAGAATTTTTGGGAAATTATGGGGGGAAAGCATTTAAACGAATACGCTTAACTACCTAATTAAGGTAGTAATAAGAATACGTTTAACTACCACATTGAGGTAATTAAAACGTATTTACCAAATTATCTAAAAATTGCAACTTGTACTTTGCACACAAGCCTTACATGGACAGGCAACCAACAAGAAAAATTATGTGATTGCATATTTACCGTTTCCCTGAGTAGTAGGATATGACAGGACATCTAAAAAAGCAATTCAGAAAAAATTTAAATTTGACCCAAAATATCTTACTGCAAATTAAATATGGTTGAATCGGTTCAGATTTAAACAAACATCATTCAAAAATCAATCCCTAGAATATACAGCCTATTTATCCTTTAAATGTAAAAATAATTTAAAATTTACCGACCTTTCCTTTGATCCCTTTAAGACAAAATATCTCATATATTCGGTGTATCTTGATTATAATGAGCACAAATAACTCTTGTGTGAATCTTAACCTCATAACATGACTTTATTCTGGTCAGCCCATAATAAAGTTTATTTAAATTCAAATATTAAATTGTGGAATATTTTGCTTTCGAATAAACCATATTTTGTTTTTGGGCATTATTTTAAAAAAAAATTTTAGGACATGTTTTAAAATTATTAACATGTATACTTGGTTGCATTACTTGCTGTGTTGTTGTCAATTGTCAAATAGTACTGAGGCAATTAAACAAATGAAATTTAGGTGTAATTTTGTGTTGGGAGTTTAATTTTTAAGGCAATTACCCGAAATGGGTAATTAAGCGTATGGTAATTAAACGTGGATTTTTTTATGAAAAATGGATGAAAAAACGGGGATTTAAAACTCAAGGCAAATAAGCGTGAAAGGCATTTAAGCGCGGGGTAATTAACTTGGTTATACTGTATATCCGTGATTTATTAAATACTTCGATGCATCATAAGTAATTATCAATAGACATTCTCTTTTCCAAACTTTATTATATTGTCTTTCATATTTACTTATTTTTGGGAAGACATATTTGCTTGAAAATTGTTTTTAAAAACTCTCTCAATAATAATAACATAAGTTTAAAATTTACCTTTTACACACTCAACAAAAATGGTTATCTTAATTTACACCGTATTATTTGTTGATAAGAGCAAGGTCAAAGGTTTGCTACTTTGTTTTGATATTTTATATACGAAACAAAGAAAAATTAGCGTATATAATAAAAAAATCCCCGAATTTTTTTTTATTTTAATCCCTTAATGACTTTCTTTGTCCTTTTTGCTCGCATGAAATCCCCAACTTATGGGATAAATCCACAAGTCTTGCAGTCCTCTTTGGAGCCATTCTTCATTTAGTACTTTGGGCCATATTTTCTGGGGTCAGATTTCGCACACCCGACATTTGTACGCCTTCAGTGAAGTAAAGATTCTGCAAAAACAGTATTAACTGGAAAATAATTTTAAAATTATTTTGCATTTAGAGGGTACCTTATTTAAAAGATAAATTATCACATTCAGAACCATGTTGGCCAAAATATCGAGAAGAAAGGGCCGAATTATGGGAGGTGTATTTTCTTTTTTTAATTTATTACATTTTACCAAATATTTTTCTTTATAATCCGTAATTTAAAAAAAAATTCGGATGATTTTATAATGAACAAAATTTAATATTGTTCGTGACATTTCGTACGTGACAGATTTTTCTCTTATAATATTTATACAAAAACTTATAACAAACAAGAATGTATAGCCGTTCAAGCCCGAACATATGATACTCTCCACCACAGTATTTGATGAAAAATTCGGGATACATGCGCAATCATGGGCACGTCAGAACAAAATTATGTTATCTGATTAAAATTCATGTAACAGTTCTTTGTGTTGAATATTATTTAGATATCTTCGTCTATTTATTTGAAATTAGTTTGCTTTAAGTGATCTTTCAAAGGGGGTTTATATGGGACTTATGGTTAATTTTGGAATTAACAGCACAACATTTTGTCATTGCATAGTAGCTATCGTAAAAGTTATTGTTGCCAATCCAAGTTATGGCATTAATATCTATTTATAATATTTATAGCATTCAAAAC
Organism: Pollenia labialis; assembly: GCA_949318255.1. Classification (NCBI taxonomy): domain Eukaryota; kingdom Metazoa; phylum Arthropoda; class Insecta; order Diptera; family Polleniidae; genus Pollenia; species Pollenia labialis. The sequence goes on from OX439140.1 coordinate 157,678,905, forward strand.
AAACCAAAAAATATACCGCTAATCAAACTATATATTTGGTCATTCCTCATGGATCTCGCTCATTGCTGTTTTAACACTAATTTTGAAGTATGTTTAATTGCAGTGTTAACAATATCTGAACTAAAACGCTTGAAAAGCAAAAATTGTTGATTGCCATTTCTTAAAATTAATCAAGGAGAAAGTCAGTTTAAGCTTTAGTTTTTTGCTTTTCAGAAATTGTAATAAGCTTTTAGTACACAGAAAAATGTCTTGCAATTTTTTTTGCAATTAAACCATTAATCAAACATAACATCAGTTTTAATTAAAAATTTAATCAAGTGAATTAAACGTTAACTTATTTCAGCAACATTGCTGCAGAAAATTTTGTTAATATCAAAAAATATTTCGCCGATACTGCAAATTTAATTAATTTTTTAATTAACATCAAAAATTTTTTTTATCTTTTTCTGTGTATCACTGCATACTAAAGTTTCCTCCTTTTGGTGCAGGGTATAATTAATAATTGAAATAATATAGCAAAAGTTTAAGTAAAAAATTTTAATGTAAAATCTGCAAAATGCAAAAATTTTAGAAAATAATTTATTTTTTAAACAACAAAATTCAAAATTGCTTAATGCTTAGATAAAATGCAACTCATCCATTAAAACTGAAATGTTTGAATAAATTCTAGTAGTAATTGTTTAATTTTTGAGCTCCATTTGTTAGTTTTGAGTCTTTGCATTAGTTTTTAAGATAACGTCCAGTCAAAATATGAAAAGTGTATCGCTAAGCTGATGTTAAAACACATTTTTAAATTTATTTTAAGAACTTCTTAAGAATCGGAAGTTAATGTTATCTTAAGTAGATAAAATTAATTACCAACAATATAAATAAACGTTATCTTTCGTAGTGGATGATTTTTTATTTCTTATTTAAGTGACAGTGACTAATTAATTTCTACAGTAGTTATTTAATAATGCTTATGACGAAAAATTAAGATAACTTAGAAGTAGTCGTTATTTTATTAACGATTAGCAAGTATACATTGCATGCTGAAAAAATTAATTTTCAGATTCAACTTTGATTCCAGATCAGATCAAAAATATTTTAAATTAATTTTTTTTTTATTCATAATTTTTTTTTTTTTTTTACAAAATGTTATAGTTTTTTTTTAATTTTCCGGACTATTCTTCCTTCCACATTGTTAATTTTACTTCAGGCTAGGGATGGGCAAGTTGAAAAAATATATCGATATATATCGAATCGATATTTTTTTAGAGTATCGATATTTATTATTTAAAAAATATCGATATATCGAACGTATTTTGCTGAAACTATTACCAAATTAAAAATTCAGTATACCTTTGTACAAACATATGTATGAACAAATTAATTATATGTAATTACATTGTTACTTTTTATTGTTTCATTTTATTTAAAAAAATTAATAAAAACAAAAAAATTTAATCAAAACAAAAAATTCAATTATAACAAAAACAAAAGGGAAGAATACAAAAAAACCATAAGAAAAAAAAATAAATTACGAAAAATTTAAATGGAAGTAAATAAGTCATGGAAGTATGTACCAACTTTCCTTAAAATTTTAATTGCACCCCAAAAGTACCAATTGGTTTTAGTCAAACCAGTAATCATCAGATATGAACATCAGGAGCACTCTCTGTTGTATGTGAACTCCAGACAATCTGCTTCTTGTATCTGGCACTGCTTCTTATGAATGCCAATTATTTTAGATCTTCATATTTGTTTAAAAAAAACATATGTATGATGCATGCAATGATTCCAGTTCTTAAAAAACATATTGTTTGAAAAACGGCTAAAATTTTGAGTTCTTAATGAAGACTGACTTTAAAAATATCGAATTCGATAGTCGTATTTCAATATCGATACATCGATGTATCGGTATTTAAAATATCGGCGATATATATCGATTATATTTTTTTTAAATATCGATATTTTGATATATCGATATTTTTTGCCCATTCCTACTTCAGGCAATATCAATTTATTTGAATTGAGTATTAAGTTAACTAAATCCCTCCTAATTAGTTGTTGTTTCACCAATTTATGTATCCGTAGTTGCAAATACTAATTGACTCTTGATGTTATTTGAATTTAATATTTCAATTACTCTTTTAATTGCAAAATCATCGGTATCAAGAAGCTCTTCAAACATTTATAAATTACTCGAAGTTTTTTTTTAAATAGAATTCTGAAGCGTCTAGCCAGGCCCCATCTTGTTAGTACTGGCTGCGGTGGAGTAAAAATCAACTCATGAAGGAACTTTTAAAAATATTTTTTCCCCGTATGGAGCCTTTACGAGTTGCAAATTTCTAAAAAAAAAAATGTATCCCTTGGTACCCCTAGCACCGCAGCCAATACTAACAAGAAGGGGTACTTGGCTAGACACATTAGAATACTTCGGATATATTGGTGAAACAATAACTAAATTGGAGGGATTTATTTCACTTACTAGTTTACACAAATTAATTGATATGACAGAAAGTATAATTAATAATGTGGAAGGAAGAATAACCCGACAAATTAAAAAGAAATCTAAAACGTTTTGCCAAAAAATATGGGATTTCAAAAAATAAAACAAATTTCAACTATTTCTGATTTGGAATCCAATGTGGGACCTGAATTAGAAAATTAATATTCTCCAAATTAATTGGCAACCTTCAAGTATGCTTCAACTTCGGTTGACGTTGAGTTTCCATGTACCTACCAAACCTTTTTAACAGACAAAGGTTTACTTTTGATGATATAAGTAAAAAAGTAGGTATTTATTTGATTTATTTTAGCAAACCAAAATTTCAATAATATAGTTATATAAATTAAGTCTTAAAAATATTAGATAAATATGCCTATGAATCAGTGTTGCCACTTTGTGGGTAATTACCCGAATTTGGTATAATTTTTACTGTCGTGGGTAGAGCGTGGGTAATTTCTCTTGGGTATAATTCAGGTGTAATTTAAAACCAGATTCGGTTTTGGTAAAAATGCACATTCTGAACCAAAGTCTCTGTGTCTTTTAAAGATAAGTCTTCAATCATTTAATATATATGTTCAAAAGTTCAATAATGAATGTCGTAAGATAGACTCTTAGATTTGGATAAGGATGACTATCATAGTAATTAGGGGGTGAAATATTTCCAATACTCATATAATTAATTTTATTTTTATCAGGCAGCTTTCAAATGCTTTTGTTCAAAGAATATTTAACGCCCTTAACAGTTGTAAAACTGCATTACGAAAGGGACAGCTGTATAAAACCCTGCACACCTATTTTTTACTAAATAAGGTATAAACGGTTTTTTTTAAACCATGAAATATAAAATGGTAGACAACAAAAAATTAATTTTAATCGTAGATTAATGCACGGCATAACCAATTGAAACTCATTTCGAACAAATATGCACTGAGCCAGTTATTGACAAAATGTATTGCAGAAGTCCCGTTTTGTTCCTCTTTCTCGACCATTGCTGGCTGCATGTCACGAATAAAATGAACAATGTTGACCTCCAGTATGTCAATTGTTGCTGGCTTATCAGCACAAACCAGTGACTTCCCAGTCCTACGGAAAACAATCAAGAGGTGTCACATCGCACGACCTTGAAGTCAAATTGATAGTTTATTTTCTCTTAATCAACCCATCGCCTTCATTCGTGGAATCATAAGTTGCGTAATTTAAGTCATCAATTCGCCTAAAGTTGCGAAAATCGATGGCTGAAGTCAATGTGGATAATTTGGGGGCGTTTTCAAGCATGAATCTACTCATGATGATGTGCCTAAGCAAAAAGTGAGGGCAGTATGACAGTTCGATTGACAGCTAACCTTTCGTAAGCTCTATCGGGTTTAAAAAACACCTATTATAAAGGAATGACAATGAGCATTTTGAGCCTTCCCTAGATATATGCAATCAAATGTGCAAGTTAAACTCATTTGGGGGAATCACAAGGTTGTCATAAAGTTGTAAAGTCATATGTCTTAAAATAATTACAAGAAATATATATGACTGCTGTGGGCAACCGCTTATAATTAAGATTTCTACTGTATAGTTATGACGAATTAATGAACACAGCATTAAAATATTTATTGTGTTTGATACACAACAATAATTTTTTTTAACAATTGTTAAATATTATTTAGGACATTATGACGATATGACTTGATAGCACACCTTGTGAATCCCCCAATTATTTTATAGTTTTATTTTATGTTTTATTAATTGTTTTAAGCTTTAACAGTTAGACTAATATTGATCTTTATCCAATGAGTTTGTTGTGTTTTTGCTTCTTTGTAAATGTCTTGTTATTAAATAAGACTTCAAATTTATATCAGGTGTAATTTTTTTTAAATCGGGTAATTTTGCTTAATCTCAAGTGTAATTTTGAATTTTTCTGGTGGTAACACTGTTATGAATAACAATGGAATAAAAACAACAATAACATTTTTAATTTTTTTTTTTTTGTTTAAAATAAAATTAAAAAAGCCGACGCTTTTTTATTAAAAATGTTCGAGTTTTTATTGCATATTTTTTTTACTTTTTTAATGCATATTTTGGAGTTTTTAGTGCATATATAATGCGCATATTTTCGATTTCTTAGTGCATGAAAATCTCATCCCTATTAATGACAGTTTAAAGCATTTATTGATAAATAATAAACTTGTTGCCATATTCAGGTTCCTGCAGTTTTTGAGGAAGCGAAATAAATAAATTTCAATGAGCAAAAAAGTACAATTTGTTCTGCGGCTCCTCCTTTACGGTCCAAAGCAGTGTTACCAATTAAGCATATTTTCTGCTAGATTCAGCAGATTGATTTGGGGATTTGCATATTAAAAAAAAAAAAATGGCACCGACCTGTTGAGACCACGTATCGTCCACATCCATATCTTCCAATTCGGGCCATAAAAAGTTCGTTATCATCTCACGATAGCGAACACCATTCACAGTAACTGCCTGACCGGCAATATTTTAGAAAAAATACAGCCCGATGATACCGCCAGCCCACAAACTGCACCAAACAGTCTCTCTTTGTGGGTGCATTGGTTTTTCGACAATCACCCTTGGATTATCATTCGCCCAAATGCGGCAATTCTGCTTATTGACGAATCCTGAGGTGAAAATGTGCCTCATCACTGAAGATGAGGTGCACGATATGCATTTTGATTTGAACGCCCATTTTCATAATAAGCCAGAATAACTTTAACGCGTTGCTCGATTGTGTATCTTTCCATGGTTCGAATTGAATTAGTCTGAAATTTAGAAATGTCAAATGAATGCAGAAAAAAACTTGACGTTAAGGTGTGGTTCACAATATTCAACATCGTCCCTTAAAATTTTACAAAAGCAGAATTTTTCTCAAATTTAAAAAAAAAAGTTTTTATGAAGTTCATATTTCTAAAATACTTTATCTTTTGACATCAAACACAACTCTCAAACGTTGAAAATAAACATTTAACATCAAAGGTTTTATCTATTTGAAAAATAAATGTAAACATTAAAAATGGCAATTAAAGTTAAATTTTTACTTCGTGGTTAAATTTGTTTTACAAGGGAACGATATATTTCTGTGTGAAAAATAAAAATTGTTTGTGAGTAATTACAATAATTAAGAATACGACACGGGAAAGTGAAGAAATTATAAGTTTGTTAAATGATCGCGATGCTCCTCTTCAAAATAAAAGGATGTTAGTTTGTTCGTCTTTGCAAGAATTAGAGGACGCAAAATACATTATTTCCTCTTCAAGCTATAGGGCCGAATGCTTAACTCACAGTTAATTTAAATAAATAATGAATTTAAATTTAAAAAAAAATAATTTTTTTTTATAATTAGTATTGTGGTTATTTTGTTGAACTGTTTGATGGTTTTTAATCCAAATTTTGATATTTCAATTAGGCTACAGTTCATCAAATTTAATTTTTATTAAATTATTTTTATGAAGAAAGAAATTTTACAACATGAAAATTAATTAAAATTTATTGATAATTTTTCATTATTGACTGCCGCGGGAATTGAACCCAGGCTTTCACGGACAGGTAACCCTTACATGTTTCAATTGCAACCACTCAATCTCTTCAGAGGGTTTTGCCGTTTAACACTCACAGCCATTGACGACTGCTGGCAGTTAACAGTCAAACATCAATCTTTAAATCAAATTGTATTTAACCTTTTATTTATTTTCCAGATTGTATTATAATCAACATTTGAAAAACATTTGAGAATTAAGTTGAAAATAAAGGCATTTTTCAATTTGAAAATAATTTCCCCTTTTTGTTGAGAACGCTATGATTATCAAATCATTATCAAACGTTTGCCGTTTGAGAAAAGTTTTGATTTCAAATCATTTTCAATTTGAAATAAAACCCTCCGTGTTTGATGGGCTAGAATTGCTATTTATTGAGCAGATTTGGCATATTCTCATCATATAGTTATGGCAGCACTGGTCCAAAGTTATCGAACCTACACCACAAAAACAGCTACTGTTGAATAGTAACAGTCACCCCTATCGTGAATAATTTTTGCCTCGTAATTTTTCCCCTTTTCACATATTTGCGATCATGAAAAACTCCCATGAACAAAAGGTAATTCAAAGGGGAATAATAACGTGAAAAAATGTTCAAAAAAAATTCCCCTTATCGTGAAAAGTTATTTCCCTCGTAATTTGTTTAGTGCCGGTTCACACACGTCAATATTGTCTCGTCAAGTCTTGAGTTTTTAGGAGAGAGGGTAAAAGAAATGGCCTTCTCTTTTCCCTCCTCTCCTAAATGCTCAAGACTTGACGAGTCAAACTTGACGTGTGTGAACCAGCACACATTTCCCTTAGATCTTATCACTTTATTTTTGATAGGGAACAGAACATGTATGCAAATAGTTCCTCCAATAAATCGAATATTAACGGTTAAATCCGTTAAAAGGCACAAACTGATATATTGTTCAACAAAATGCAACACAACTGGTAGAGTGCCCGCGAAATTGTGTAGCTTTTACAAGACGTAGTGTGGTGGCAGAATTTTGGAAAAAATTTTACTACATAAAATTTAATAAGTGCAAAAAACTAACGTTGCAATCAAACTATCCCTCCAATACTTCTTTAAAATATATTTTTGAACAACAATTTCATTGATTTTAAATTTTTTTTTAATCTTTCTTCTTCTTTTTACATTCACTGGAAATGATAGCATGAAAAATTTTTCACATGAGATTCACGAATGCTTTTTTTCCTTCGAGTGGAAGGAAAATTTCATGGGAACAAAAATTCCACTTGTTATTCACGATAGGGGTGAACATTTAAAGAGTTCCGCCAGCATTTTGTTTTCGTCCCCCCAATTTAGGTTAAGACGACAATCATTTTGCAATCACCGACGTCACTTTACCTTTAAAAATGTTTAGCTATAACTTCCTTTGGTAGCAGATTATACACTAAGCTGCCACAATCTACTAGATATCTGTCAGTTTCCAGACAAGGTCAAATTTGGTCAAATAAACATTAGAGTAGTCCAGGAGTTCTTCCGGACCACCTAATTTTTTAGATTATTAGCTGCCTCTTTGCAAAAGATCTAGTCAAAATTTGTAACAATATCTAAAAATAGTCACTTGCTTTTATATCACCGAGCTTATGCAAATAAATAAGCACATGTATTTTTTTAATGAGATTAATAAAATATAGTATATGTTTGCTTTTATCTACATTAATACAAGCAGCAATTCAAAGTGCCGCCAAATCTTAAGAAAAAATTTATCAGTTGAGATTTCCAAACCACTAAAGAGGTCTGGTGAAAATACCTAAATAAATACATTCTTGAATAAGTTGTAGACCAAATATTAATAACAACGCAAGAGATAAAAGTTTAACGTCATTAAAAAGCAAATTAAACATGAAACGCAAATATATTTACAATAAACTTTTTTTTTTTAATAAAAAGTATTATAACGAAACAATATTATAATTAAAAACCAAATGTTTTTTTTCTATTCCGATAACTTTCATAGACAAGCCCAATGGAAATAATTTTGAAATAAAATCATGTATGTATACAGATATAGATGGAGACACAAATATTTAAATTAATTTTACTAGAGGCGTTGGTTAAAAAATTTTAACAAAAAAAAATAATTATAATTCTAAATTACTAAAAACGGTTTAAATAAGAATGAAACTTGCACATTTATTCGAAATATAAAGAATTAAAAATCCCCTTAAGTTTTGTGCTAAAATTGAAAAAAAAAATCAAAGCTCTAGTAATATTTGCTAAATATTTAACGAAATCTATGTCAACACCTGTTCAAATATTTTATGACTGACGATACCTTCACGAATAGTTTTATAAAAAAAATGCATGTATAATTTCAATTTTGCCATAGATTTGGGCAATTTGAAGGTAGTTCCTTTCAGTCCAGTAACCTACAATCACATTCGTTTTAAATTAAATTAAACATCATCGCATAACATACATAAATACTTTTTGGTAGTGGGTCAATACACTCTGTTTCAACAATTTAGGTATTTCATCTGCCATTCACATTAATAATTAAATAAAAATCAACAACCAATTGTAGGTATCAATAGCAATTACATATCAGTAGTTACTGGTGTGGATAAATAAATTATTACGTGACAATAAAAAAAAAATTTAGGTGTTGGAATCAATTAATTTAAAACAAGTTAGAAAGTGTATTCGGTCAAGGCCGACCATATGATACTCTATACTACAGTATTTAAAAAAAATCTTTGAGAGTGTACTCTTAGTTTGGACCAAATTTTATCTAGGTATGTACCAACATAATAAGATGACTTATGGGTCCAAAGACACTTTTCCTATGTGAGATTATGGACCGATTCTCACCATGGCACAGTGGGAGATTTCGACCAAAACCCTTAACCTTTGTTATTTTTTTTCAAAAAGCAATTAAACTTAGTACGAGGGTAAAGTCACTAAAGGCCGTTAATCTGACGTCTTAAAATTTTTGCCACGCCCATATATACACACAGAAAAAAATACCAATGTTAAATTAACATGGCGTAATGTTGATTGGGAATCATAGTAAATTTCTGCCCTTTATTTAAATTTATTATTATTTCATATTAATATTAAATGAAAAACTTTTAAATAACCTTTAATCATGTTTATTTAATATTATTCACTGTTAAAATAACATTGTTTAATATTGAATCCATAAAAACCTGTTTTATGTTAAAATCAAAAGCTTATCTAGATAAATTTACATGAATACAGACTTAAGTATGTACTTTTTTTTATTTTCATGTTTGAAATATGTTATAAAAAGAAGACAATTCTCGTATTCTTTTAATTAAAATTATTTAGTTAAATAGTACATCAAGTATTGTAAAATCATGGTAAATTAACATGAAGTAACAATAAAGCAAAATCACTACCGAAAACGGTAAAATCAACCTTGTTTTCGACGATTTTACATTGATTTTTTTCTGTGTGTAGGGCCCTTTATTATGAAGTGATATTACTCCGCCAAATGTTGTACAATATTAATTATATATGTATATGTATGTATATCCTTACAGATGGTCTTAAGACATCTATATTTCTCAGATTAGTGATTCTAAAAAGCTATCGCAATATCACTTTTGATTTTCATTTACATAATATACCAACCTTTCATAGGTAGCCAAATGATAAGTTTTTGTTTATTTTATTTTTATTATTTCAATCAAAAAAGACAAAAAAAAATAAATATTTTGGAGCTTCCTCGATGTTCTACTATTACTGTAATAACCCTGTCGGACTTTTATGAGTTAACTCAAACTACTTTTAACTAACTCATTTTTAACTAACTTTAGAAATAACTCAAATCTGGTACAGAAATAAACAAAAATTAAAAAACATGATTAATACATTTGAAACTTTATTTTGTTGAAATATTTTTTTGTTTTCATTTAACAGAGAAAAATTTGTCAAGTTATTTCATAAAATTAAAAAAATTAAAATTGAAATTGAATTGTAATTTGACTTATAATACACATTGGAATAATATGAAAATGTATATATACATATGTATAATAAATGTACTCACCATGAGAAAAAAATTCCCAGATTCTATTTGTTAAAATAATTAAGTTAAATACATAAAATTTATTATAAATATTGTAAGAAATAATAAAAATATATAATTAGTTAATAATAATATAAATATGAAGGGTGGGGTGAGTGTTGACTTGTTCTGATGAACTACAAGCTGCCTAGTAAAACCCAACTATAAGTTAGTCAATTTATACCTAACTAATAGTGCCCTCTTACTTTATGCACTACAAGCTAACTCATAATGATCTAGCTTGTGGTTAGCTGAAACTTATGCAGAGTGAGTGGGTATTGACTCGCTCTGATGACACTACGTGTAAAAACTGAATAGAGCTTAACAAGGGAAATGATCTAGCTTGTTAGTCACCTGTGACTCATTTCTGGTTGACAATAAGTTAGTTTTAAGTTAACTCAAAGTCCGACAGGGAATGATCAATAAAACTGTGCTAGAATTTGACACTTTTTTTAGACAAGCCGGGCATCTGGCGTTTTAACCTAATCCGGGCACGCTGAATTAAGTTTTTTTTCTTAGGTTAGCAATTTAGTAGGTGAGTTGTAAAACTCGTTCGTTGCAAAATTCTTCTCATAAAGCGCCAAAAGAACCGTGAGAATCATTTGTAATCTCATATTTTTAATTTTGTAACGAACGAGTTTTGCAACTCACCTACTGAATTGTTTTCGAAATATACCCCTATTTGTCATCAAATTTTAGAATGTTGTTTTTGTTTTAAATATAATTTTCTATGCGAACGTTGACGTTCGAAATCGATGAACAGGCAGTTTGTCAATCAGTTAACTAAAAGGTGAGGTCCAATATTTTAAGGTGTTACAAACATCAGCACGAACGCATAATACTATATCTACTATTGTGGTGTGCGCATTAAATTTATGCATAAATGTCAGAGTCCCAACCGTAATGTGCTTAAGTTTGCTTAAGCATGTGTGCGAATGTACCCAGCAAATAATAGGACCAGTCCAAACACGCGTGTAAAGAGTAGTCCACAAGGGACCAGGACTAGTCCAAAAGTAACCCAAACGTATGGAAAAAACCTGGTCTATTTAACATTACGATGTCCTAGGAGAGGACCATATAACCCACCTTTGGACCACTAAGGAGTAGTTTTAAAACTACTCCATGGTACATAACCCACCTTTGGACCACTAAGGAGTAGTTTTAAAACTACTCCATGGTATACACAAGAGGATTAGTTTTGAAGTCGTTTAAAAACGAAAGCATGTCGTTAAAAAACGAAGACATGCCGTCTCACTACAAACACTTTTTAACAATGACATGGTCCATGCTTGCATTACATCGGAATAGTCCATGGAGTAGTCCATTTTATCAAAATGGGTCAGGTGGTCCAATTTTATTTGCAGGGTATTTAATTATGTGTTAATTATATGAGGCAAACCTTATTGAATTTAAGGAAACATTTTGCTAAGTTTATTGAAACTGCCATTTGCTTAAGCAAGGTGCGAATCTAATCGCACATCCCGTACGGAATCAAATGTTTTTATTTTGTTTTTTTAAATACATTTGAGAGACTTTTTGTTAATTTCCGACAGAAGGTTAAGCAAGGCTATGCATGTTATGGCTAGGCCCATAGTATAATAAGTACCAGGTTTAGTTTTAATTATATCATTCAAATAAATTCATTTTTATTTATATTTAAGTCATAAATATTAGTTATGTAATTTTTAAAAATACAGTAAGCAAACTTTAAAATAATTTATGGGTAAATATCTTTGGATGTTATCAAAGCAAATTCATTTTTTGAAAAATTTTAATATACGAGTTAGGGCGTTTATAAATACTAAGGCGATTATATCAAAAAGTTCATATAAATTTCCGGAATATATAAAAGATGTTCATATTTTCTCAAAACAATTTCGCACTATTACACTCCCAATATTATTACAGTAACCGGCTGTAGTTTATTTAAGAAGAATTTCGTTCAGTCGATTTTAAATAAATAAACATTTAAAATTCCAAGCAAATTTATTTTTAACTGATTCTAACAGTTATTCGAAAAACTAATGGTGTTCTCTTTTCCACAAAAAATGTTACATTTCATTTAAAAAAATGCAATTTGGTGTTCGTTTCATAAAAATGCATTGCTCTCTAAAAGGGAATCGTGTTTTATTCTAAAAAAAATTCACCCTTAAATGCCATAATGCTAGGAACACAACTGGGACGAACGACGAATTTTTGGCCGCGAATATTCGTCGCCAAAAATAAAAAATATTTGTGTATATGAAAATGCACACAATCAGGGCGCCGACGAAAATTCGCCGCACGTTGCAAACTTTAAATAGATTTAATTCTAATTCTTACGCCGGCGTACGACGTACAATTCAGTACCGGGTAGCCATATTGTTTAAAATGGTAAGTGTTTTAGTAAATAAAGTTACTTTTTACTTTAGAAATTGTAAAATTTTAACTGAATATAATTTGAAATACAAATTGTAAAAAAAATTGACAATAAAAAAGTATTTTAGTTAGTTGTTCTTAATGTTTTGTTTGTAAAGTATTTTTTGTACATATGGTACCACTATTTCTTGTTTATACAACATATTTTATTTCCATTTTGTTTTTTCGTCGTTTGTTGTGTTTCATACGCCGAATTTATACAGCGAATTTCTTCCGAATAATTCGTCGTGCTGGACGAAATTCGTCGTTCGTCCTAGTTGTGTTCCTAGCATAAGGCATTGCATTTTACGCCCCGTATAAAAAGAGAGTGTTGATAATGCCCTGTAAAGAGATGGCTTCTGTTTATATATGGGGTTACCAGACGAAGTTGGGAAAAAATCGCCTCTTATCAGAACAGTAAAAATTTTAAGTTTTAATAGTTTTTTTTCTATTATTTCATAGTAAAAACAAAAGAAACCATTCCATTGTTAATGGAAGGTTGTCAGTGGTATAAAATTTAAATGAAATCGGTGTTATAAAATTATTTTTGAAAAAAAACTTCAAATCAAGAAATCGTAAAAACTTGGTGTTAATCAATCGGCAATCTGGCAAAGGTATTTTCTAGTTTACATATTTTATGAGAAACAAACTAAAGAAATTGGAATTTCGTCATTCATTAACAAATTAAGGTTTATGTATGTATATTTTTTTATATTTTGACGAACACACTTTTTGATTTATGAACATTTTTTTTTATATATTGAAGAACAAACTTTTTGTCAGCTGTTACAAACAGGGCTATCCAATTTTGGGTTTTGTTGTCGTCAAATAAAAAATTGCAGTATTACATGTTCGGCAAGACATTTTTGTAGAAAAGAAAACATCATAAGTGCATATTAAACGGATTATCAGTTGCAGTTAATATTGTCCGTTGATTAAGTTAAATTCTTATTTATGTAAAATTAAATCAAAATGTTATTAAAAGTAACGAAAAGTTCATTTAATTTTTGCTGTCGAAAATTCAACCGTAAAAATTCCGTAAAAACAAATGAATCTTCAGTTATTTTATATAAATTAACTTTCAACTAACTAAATATTCCGTTAAAACAAATGAACATTCGGTTATTTTATTAATTTAACTACCAAAAATAAATTTTTACTTATCTATAAAAAACGATTTGCTTGTTTTGTGTAAAACAATTCCCAGTCTTTATTTGTTAAAATAATTAGTTAAACACAAAAAATTTTAAAAGTAAAAAAAATTGCGAAGCCATATCGGTCATTCTGCTGGTGTCTTATAATTGAGAGTTCTTCTGTAAACAACGCGGTCAGTACAACAAAAGTAAAACAAACGTGTGTAACGGGCAGTGTTACCATCAGCAAAATTCAAAATTACACTTGAGATGAAGCAAAATTACCCGATTTAAATGATATTACACCTGATATAAAATTGAAGTTTTATTTAATAAAAAAACATTTACAAAGAAACAAAAACACAACAAACTTATTGAAAGAAGAAGTCAAACTGTTAAGATTCTAATTGTTATTTAAACTAAATTAACAAAAATAACATAATAGACTTAAAAACAATTAATAAAAAATAAAATAAAACGCCTAAAATAATAAGTTTAACTTCCACATTTGGTTGCATATAACCAGGAAAAGTTCAAAATGCTCACTGACATTCCTTTATAATGGCTGTTTTTTAAGCCCAATAGAACTTACGATAGGTTTGCTGTCAAACGAACTGTCATACTGCTCTCACTTTTTGCACATCATCATGATTAGATTCATGCTTGAACAACGCCACCAAATTATACAAATTTACTTTGAAAATCAGCCATCGATTTTCGCAAGTTATAGGCGACTTCATAATTTAAATGACGCAACTTATTTTTTCACAAATAAAGTGATGTGTTGATTTAGAGAAAATAAACTGTCAATTTGACTTCAAGGTCGTGCGATGTGACACCTCTTGATTGTTTTCCGTAGGCCTATGAAGTCACTGGCTTATGCTGGTAAGCCAACAACAATTAGTTGACGTCTCGGAGGTCCACATTGTTCATTTTATTTGTGACATGCTGCCAGCAATGCTCTAAAAAGAGGAACAAAATTGGACGTCTACAATGCGTTTCGTCAAGGACAGGCGCGGTGCCTATTTGTTTTAAATCAGTTTCAAATCGTAATTCCGTGTATTAATCTGCGATTAAAATTAATTTTTTTTTTGTTGTCTACCATTTTAAGTTTCATGTTCTTGAGGTTCTAAATCACTATGATAGTCATCTTTATCTAAATATAAGGGTTCACCTTTCGACATTCATTACCAAATTTTTGAAAATATATATTTAATGATTGAAGTATTTTCTTAAAAAGAAACCGAGACTTTGGTTCAGAAGACTGTGCATTTTTTAACAACAATATTTACAAAGCAATAAATGTCATCATTGAAATCGAATCTTGATTTTATTTCGGTATCTGAAGTAAGAATTCTAAATAGCACCTGAATTACACCTATGAGAAATTACCCACGCTCTACCCACGACAGTAAAAATTATACCAAATTCGGGTAATTACCCACAAAGTGGCAACACTGGTAACGGGGTAAGTAAATAATAATACTATATCTCTCGCTCTCTCTCTCTCTCATTAGAAAAACAAGCGGACAGGTGTTTGCCTGATATTTTTTAGAAATTCGCCCCTTTTGTGGAGTAAACGAGAATTACTGAATTTAATAAAATAACTGAATATTAATTTGTTTTTACCGATTATTCAGTTAACTTATATAAAATAACTAAAAAATTCATTTGTTTTAACGGAACATGGAGATGAATTTTTGACACTAAAAATTAAATGAACTTTTTGTTAAAAGTAAATGAAAAATAAGTAGACCGGTTTCCATCACCATTATTAAAGCTGCTATTGTGTTAGTATTGAGTCAGTTACGATGATCAGTCTTAAAGAGTTTTAGTACATTTTGCGTACGGATTCAAAACATACGAAAAATGACAGGATTATACATGGTACCTGAAGCCATCAAAAGATACGAAAAATGTATCATTCGTATCCTTATCACATCACTGAGGCGCACACCTCAATAGAAGAGAGAGTATTATGTGTTTGTGCTGATTTGTGTATCACATAAAACCAGTAAGAAAGCATAGTCCTCAAAGCCCGACTATTTGGTACCCTACACCGCAGTATCAAAAGACACATTTTCGAAATTTTTCTCTAATTGGGACCAATTTCTCTAATTCGGAACAACGGACTCATATGTATTTTAATGTCACAGCATAATTTGGATTTGCCAAGCCCATGGTTGCCCATGGGTCGCAGATATCGTAAACTCTTGAAAAATTGTCTGAATATATTGATCGTGACGGGTAACAAACTGTCGGGCTTGACCGACTAAAATTTTTTACATGCTCAAAAATTATTATAATTAACATCTCTTTATATATTAAAAACAAGAAAGAATGTAAAGTCCGGGCGTGCCTATGATATGATACCCTACACCACAAATATATTCACCCCTATTTTGCCCTCGTAATTTTTTCCTCTTCACATATTTGCGACCAATTTGTTGTTTTTTTTTTGGTTATTCAAAGAAGTATAATAACGTACAAAAATGTTTACGGGAAAAAAATCCCCTTATCGTAAATAGTTTTTTCCCTCGTAATTTGTTCACATTTCCCTTTGATTTTCTCACTTTCTTTTTGCTGGGGAACAGAATATGCTTGTAAGTAAAGGCTCAGTTGGCCGGGAGTAACAGTAACGTTGCAAATCAGCTGATTCATTTTGTTGTATGTAAAGCAATTAGAACGATTACTGTTCGCAGCAAGATGTTACGTCTCAATCTGTAAGAAATAGATTGGCCTTACGTTTTTACGGTAAGGTTAATTAGGCACAAACTAATATATTAACCAACAAAATGCAAACCAACAGGTTGATTAACTGTGGATTTGTGATGATTCCGAAAGACGTGCTGGCAGAATTTTGGAACATATTTTACTACATAAAATTTAAAAAGTACAAAAAACTAACCTTGTACTCAAATTATCCCTACAATACTAAATATTTTGCTTTATTCAACAGTTCTTATTTTTCGAATTTATTCTATGAGTAAAGCTTCATAAAGCTTTATAAAAATTTTTTGTAATAGTCCTATTCCTTAAATTTTTAGGAATGACTGTATGCACTCCCAGACTATTATCTTGAATCTTCTTGTTACATTTTATCTTAGCTATCCTTTGTATAGCAATTAAGTATATTCTAAGCACAGAAAAATTTACAATTATTAGAAACCAGCAAAATGTAATGCTTTTTCTGGCCCGCTACGGCCTTCGTCAGCATTCTTTGTTTCATACTGGATTGTGGATACTTTATAAATTGAATGAATTTAACTACACAATTTTAACAAATAGAATCAGGAAATTATTTATTTTCATAAATTACTTTATTATAATAGTCTGGTTGTGTATAAAATCATTCCTAAAAATTTAAGGAATATGACTTTATTATTATAGTCTGGTTGTGTATAAAATCATTCCTAAAAATTTAAGGAATATGACTATTATGAACTTTAGCCTAATTGAAATAACAAATTTTGAATTAAAAGCCATAAACAGCTCAACAAAATACAAATATTGTTGAAAGCTAGGGCACGAGCTCTATGTTAACATTTGTCCCTCAAGTTGTGTGGTAAAGGTCAACAGGATCCCTTTATTGGACAAAAAAGAGGAAAAACAGAAAAATGTACATTGGACTTGAAGAAGAATTATTGGCAAAAAGTAAGTATTACAAAAATAAAGAAAAAAAAACAGAAATAAGGAAGAACATGTCAAATCAATTAAAATAGATAACACTGTGCTCGAAATTTACCCTTCTTTTAGACAAGCCGGGCACTTGGCGTTTTAACATAAGCGGTTTTCAGCACTAGCCATATGGGTAATTCCAAAGTGTTGAACGTGACAGTCGTACGCATCTTAAATGCAATAACATTTTACACAACAAATATTTTTAAGTCCTTTTAACCCTTAAATTATAGCACTAAGAAAGCATTGTTATCTATGCTAAAGTTTATGTAGGGCGCGATTTTAGGTCAAAGAAAATGGCAAAAGAAGTAGCGGTTCGAACGTGAAAAAAACAGAAGTAGTTTTTGTGGCCATGTATAAAAAGGCGTAATTCAGCGAAACCTGTCACAACTTTTTAGTCAAACTACTTTCAGAATTTTACGTAGCAATGTAACATTAAAATGTCTTTGGTTTGATCCCAAAATCTTCTGGAAATTTTTTTTTCTAAGCCAAAATCTGGGTCGATACGTGACATTTCGAACGTGAAATTTTTTCCATAATAATTTAATGGAATAATGATTAAAACAAAATGAAAATTTACGGTTAATCCGAACAAAATATTTCTCTTCGAACTCTTTCTTAGATTACAGACCATGTAAGAACATTTTTTTGGAATAATTTTTATCAAATATCAACTCTTTTAAGGAAGACAATATTAATGAAAACATACAATAAAACATTCTCACAAATTAGAAATTACGTTTGCACAAGTTTGCCGTTTGATTGTTCATCTAAGTGAAAAAATGTATGGGTAAATTTATAAAATTAGTCAAATCTAAATATTTCTCTATAACGATATCGTAAAATAATCAGCTTTTAATAACTTTTAAATTTTCGGTCACGGTGGACCTTTTGACGGAAATGCCCATATGTAAACGTTTTTGCCTAAAATGTTTAAGTGTTTGTCTGGTGCAGAACCATAAATAACTCAACGAGACTGGTTGTTGAGGGAGAGTACTTTCCTTTTAGACTATCATACCAAGTATGCTATACATCATTACAAAACAAATATTGAAAAGTGAAGGTTGTCGATATTATGGCACGGGAATTAATTTCTGCTTTGGTAATCAATGAGTTAGCTATTGGCGACAACGCAATGTATTTAATTTTTTTTTCTTTACTATTTTAATTGTTGCTTCCGGCTCAATTGTTTTTTATTTTTCTAAAAGCTTTTTTATAACTTTTTTGCTTAAAATGTCTATTATGGTATACAGAACTTTTTATATTCCATTATGCTGTCAGAATTTCATAATCCTCAATAAAACCTTTTAAAAATGCGCGCTCTTACCAAGCCACCGTTACCGTTTGAATGCAAAAATTCAAATGAAATTTGCATTGAGTATGTCGGAATTGCTATTAAAGAATGACCCGCATAAAATCTGGATGCATTTAAAACATTATTACAGCGCCCCCTGTTAAATAAAATAAACAACTATTTTTACATGTTATTGACAAGACATATGCCGTTATACGTTATAAATATCAAATTTGTTATTCAAACATTCTTTAGTACAGACGTGATGGAACAAAATAGACGCGAAAAAATTTTGCACACTTTCATAAAAAAAACTTGTAAAATTGCAAAACTTTTTAAAATTCCTAAATATACAGTATGTAGTGCTTTAAATCATAACAAGACCACAGGATGTATAAACAAAAAACCAAAACAAGTGAAGAACGTTAAGGTCAACAACCCAACTTTAAAGAAAAATATATTAGTTTCAATTAAAAATAATCCTGGAATGTCCGACCGAGATCGAGCTAAGAAATTTAATACAAGCAGAAGTACCATGTAGCCTATACATACAATCAGTGGACTAATGTCCTACCGAGTGATTAAATACCTAAACCGCACAGAAAAACAGGAGTCTGTTGCCAAAAAAACGTCTTCTTCTATTATCCATCAAAGTTTAACCGAAGTTTAAAGGTTGCAGAATGATGGATGATGAAACGTACGTAAAATGTGATTTAAGCAGTTACCTGAACACAAATTTTGTATTGCAACTAAGCGTGGAAACGTCGCAGAGTGCTTTGTCCCCATATAAGGATGGGACAAAAATGGAAGGACTTGTCTTAGACTTTTGAAATTACCGATTTAAAATATTTAAGTTAAAAAAAAATAAATTTTTTTGAAAAAATCGGGCCAAGGAAATGTCCTCCCGGGTTTTATATAAATGGCTAATAAAAAATCGCATTTTAATAAATTTGAACAGAAACAAGTTAAATATAAAAGCAAATGTACTTCCCAATTTTTATGGTAGTCCATTAATGGTCCTACCTCCCAAAAAGGAATGCGAACAAATTCTAAAAATTAAAAATTGTATGCATTTTCCCGTAATTTAGTGCTTAAAAAATATGAAAACATATAATAATGCCATTATTTGGCTATATTTATAAACATGTTATCGTCAATTAGTGGTGGATTTTACTTTTAATAAAAGTTAATAAAACCAAATAATATACAGATGTAGATTAAATAAATGTGAAAAATATTGATACTTAAAACAATTTTGTTCACGTTCTCATCTCTAATTTGATGCATAAATTAACGGTAAATTAATTAAATTAATTAAAGCGAAGCAAACTATAACACAAATCAAGGTGAAATTACTTTACAGGTGACGTTAACAGCACATCTGATCTATTTTTGGCTTAGCTGCCAAATTCACTAGTGTTTGTTTTTATTACAACAAATGCAAGAGCGGCAAAAACAAGAAAACAAAATAACATGTTGTTTTTGTAATATTAATTTCAACTGACATTTGAATGACAGAAGTGGGTAGGTAATTGCATTTTTACTTTATTTGCATTTTTAATATGAAAAGGTTGCTCATAAAGCACGTAAAACATTTATGAAAAAAAAAATTTTATTTTTTTCTTTATAATAAACTAATTTATTTATAAATACTAAGTTTAAATTGTAATCAAAAAAGAAATATTTGTAATTTTTTACAATTTTTTTTTTTGTTTATAAGCATAAAAAATTATTGAGATTGATGTACCAAATAAAGAGATGTGCATATAACGTATTACCTCATCCTGCTGAAAATTACATAATTTTAACGCACTCTGGTTAAGGGTATGGTGCACTAATTGCCTTCCATATAATACTTTCTCAGTATTTCTTTAATAATAATTCATAAACATTATAGCTCTATAATTCAAAAAATTTAAGAAAAAATTGTGAAAATAGACCTATTTTAAAATGCATTTTTTGTTAAGTTTCGGCAAGAAACCGGCACTAATTTTTTCACAGCTCTTTTTAGAAAACTATTTGCTAAGAAAAATCAAAACAAAAAAATTTATGATTTTATATGATTTTTTTTTAAAGTTCAAACAAACTTTTGTAATTTTTGGAGCGATAAAAACTAACTTTAGTAATATTTTTAATAAAAATGTTATTATTGCCAAATTTTGAACACATCAAGGAACTCAAAAACAAAACTTTAAACTCTTTTTTAAAAAAATGAATTTTTGAGAACTTTTTTCTTGAAGCAATTCAATTTATGACTGACTTTAACGACCTCTGGTTGAGTCTAGGAGAGTCGCACGAAATCAATTCCAAAAATTTTTTATGAGTTGTGTTGTTATCTATCGATCCATATATCTTTTATCACATTTTGAAAATTTTTTTTTTGAATTTTGTCTATGGGACAAAGCACCGTGTGTCGCCTCCAAATACAAATACACGAAATTGGATACATTTGAAAAAAAAAATGTATGGTATAGCAAGTGATATGCAGTTGTGGTTTGAAGACTGCTGCATTTGTGACATCATCAGCAATGACTTCAGAATTATATATAAACGAATGTTACCGCTAATTCAACGTCACAAACACTTGGTATAATTTTGGCCTTCTCTTGCGTCATGCCATTATTTAAATGTTGTCATGAAGTGGTACAAGGAAAATGGCGTAGATGTAATACCGAAACATATGAATCCTCCTAATTGCCCACAGATTCGACCTATCGAAAAAAAATTGGGCCAATGTTAAAAATAAATTAAAGAAAAGTAAAGAAGAAGCAAAAACGAACGTTTAATGTTAAGAAAATGGAACAAGTACACTGCAGAGGTGGAATCGAAATGGAATGGTGGAATGGATAGCATTCAGAGACATATTCGTTCTTTCATTCGTATAGCAAAAATTAAAACTATTATTTGCTATAAATTTCCTTTAATTCAATATTTTTTTTATACAAATCCGTCTTTTCTTTTAAAAGTTATAGCTATATTAATGCGTCCAGGTTTTAAGTGGGCCACTCTTTACACGAGTAGGATGGTATGATGGCATACACCAAGGCGAATTGACTAGAAGGTGAGGTCAACTCTACAGCAACACTGCTTCTGTGGTTGAATTGTCAAAAATATTGCTAGTAAAAGAACAGGATAATTTACATAAAAAACTAGTTTGTATACAAACTTTGACAAGTGGACCACCGAAAAAAAAAACATCATATATTGACTTGATCCCACCTTCTAGTGAATTCGCCTTGGCATACACAAAAATCAAAAATTTTTGATATTCAACATACCAAGCTGACACTCGAATTTTTTAGCTTTTACACTAGTAATAGATGGCATACCATTATCATATACCAAGAATGATCGTCTAATAGGCGCTTCAGGAGAAAAGGAGATTAAAAGACTCCGGAGCGGATTTTGCAAGTTCTCGTCTTCCTATAAAAAAGTTTCGGTCGACCGTTTAATTTTAAATTAAGCTCTACCCTGGCAATAAACTCTTCATAACCAGCTATAAAACTTTGTTAAGTCAAAATAAAACAAAAAATATTTTTTAAATAATTAATTGAGGATAAAATAAAAACTCAGAATGTACTAATAAAGTGACCTCACAAGCGCAGCTGTTTGCAGTGATTTTCTTCGTGTGTGACGTTTGTCGTCATATTTTTTGTTTATTTACATTTTTTATAAAGGCATTTTGACATTTGCCGTTTCAATTCTGCAACAAAATGCCTATTTTTTTCTATTGTTTCATTGTTGTAGTACTGAGTTCACTTTGTTAATACATTTTGATAAAAACTAAAACATGGAAAGGGGAAAAATAAATTAAACAGTAAACATTTGGTTAAATGTTTTAGAATTTGGTGAAGATATTCTCTTTAAAGAAACTTATAATAAAAAGGTATGTTCTTATACATACATATGCATATATAAATAATAATAAAAAAAAAAATCTGAAAATGGTGACGACGACAATAAGGAACCCAAAAAAATTCATAATTATTGAGGAGGAAAGAACAATAATATACAACAATTAGAACAAGAATAATAGAAATTAAGATTTCGCCATCCTAAAAGCAAAGTTGAAGTCGTCTGCGCATGTCGTACTAATAACTAATAACTTCAAGCTGGCAAAATCAAATATTTGTCAGCTCTAATAAAGTGCATATATTGCTTTTAAAAAATCGCAAATCTAGAGACTTTTAGACTTTGTAATCCTTTCGACGGACAAACGTCGTCATCTAACGGGAAATCATACGCATGGTGTAATCTTGCATTCTAACATTCTTGATTTGGAATATGTAGTTAATTTTACAAATTTTTTAAGCACGTATGTTACATTACATTAGAAGCTAGCGATTTTTAATTAAAGAAAATAAAAAAATATGGCAGATGGTTTTTATTGGTTGTTGTTACAATGTGATATTCTTTACCAGACTGTTCTTAGTCTGCGTTGTCAAAATAACAACTAAATGTTCTCAATATAACAGTAGTATGCTGTCAAAATATTACCAACATGAATTAATAAAAGAACTTTTTTTATTCTGAGCTCGAGGTCCTGGTTTTATTGTTAATTATTCTAATTTTTCAATATTTCATTGAAACCCATCTTCTGGGGCTTTAATATAGAAAAAATTATTAACGTACAAAAATCAGAAAAAATTAATTCTTATTATGTTGTGTCAACGTCGTCTAAAAACCAACATGTTGTGGAAATGAGACCATTAGAATCTAAAAATGTTTATAGTTTGTTGTCAGAATAAAAAATGTGGCTTAAAGATTTTGACACAATCCGTTATCGAATTGAAAACAAACGTTCACTTATGACAACCGTTGATGGTGTAATTTTTTTGTTTTTTAATACCTGATTCTTTTCTCTGTGTACCTTTGGCAACACTGATCGTGCATAATGATGTTGAACGTAATTTATGTTTAATTTGGATCTGTATCATTTTATTTTTGCTCTTTAAATTAGCCAATATTTTCTTGCTGCCATTTCAGTTAAATATTTATGTAGTACTCAAACTCTCATATACAAACAATACGATACGAATACTCGCACAGATCGACTGCGATCGATGGCTTAAAAGGTTCATTCGTTCGTTCGTTCTTTTGAAACGAAGAAGAAATTTATTCTTTAGGCCCACATTTATAGTTTTGAATGGGGGTTTTGTGTATAACGATCGGAGCTGTGCGACAATCGGTGACAATAATAAAAAAAAAACAGCAACAAATAACAATAACAGCAACAGCACCTTCGACTCACAACTACCATCAAATCAACAGCGTGTTTATTGTTATTATTATTATTTTTATTTTTTGTCTTAATAAAATTGTAGAAACGTCGTTATCAGTATCTTAAAACAATAAAAATGATATAATATTGCAAAAGAACTTTTAGTTTTAAAAAAGTATTGCTGTGGCCAACAATTAAACGCGAATATTTTTTTTTTTTAAATACGTTAATAATGAAATACTAATTTAAACAAGAATAATATAAAATACATAAGATAACTCGATGCGTAAAAAGATATTAAGAAAAAATTTTAATCTAATGGCGAAATTATAAAAAAACATACTTTTTTAAAGTAACGTGTATACCTATGTACATATATTAAAAAAGAGGAAGGAAATAACTAATATACAAATAAAAATAGTTAAATTTTAATGGCACTAAACACAATGAAAAATATACATTTTCAAATTTTTACAAAAGTTTTATTAATAACCCTGGTACTTACCATCACACAAATTAATACAACGTAAGTAAATGATGCTGAACTGGTACATTAAAATTATACCACTCATACATATACATAGGTGTAGCGCATATGCTGTTAAATACAATAGGAGATAAGTATATACTTATGTTTAGTACATTTTTACTTAAATACATATGTATTATACACTTGTATATCCAACTTTGGTTTATGACTAATAAAAAAGTTTGCAATATAAGATAAGTTAAACAAAATAAAAATCTCTTATCAGAAATATATATAAAAAGAAAGAAGTTCGTTAATAAAATAAAAGGTATATGCTGCGGCGCACAGTGGCCCAGAAATTAATTTCATTGGGCAAAAGTTAAATTTTTTGTTATCACGTTTCTCCGAAATTTCAATGCTATGTTCACTATTGAGAACATACTAAAAATCAGGGCTGTGAAGTTGTCAAGAAGAAGTGATAACTCCGACTCCATCCGATGAAATTTTTTAAGTACGACTCCGACACCTTTGATACGCAGGGTATATGAGACTTATCCTTATTTGACGTTAAAATCTTTTTTTTAATGATGTACATTTTCAATGGTAAAATATAGCAAAAAAAATTCTATAAAAATTTTAAATCGGTATTTAAATTTTAAAACGAGCCGCATTGAGCTTAAATATAGTTATTTACATACACTGAAAGTATTTTCTTCACATATCCAATGGATTTTGACATTAATCCAATGAAAAATTACATTAAAAGTCAACCTATGCTACCCTTTATTGGATTAATGAAGAATATTACATAAGCCCCCCGTTAATGAAGTGTTTTGCATTTCTTTAATGTCACAAAATGTTATTAAGACTATTGTGACTATTTTTCAAACGTTTAAAGAAATTTTATTCATTACTTTAATTTACATGTTTTTATATTTGAATGAAATTTTTAATTTGTTCAATGACATAAATTCATTAAATTAATGATTTAACTTGGTAATTTTTGATGACAGTCTTTTTTTAGTTTAATGATTTCTATGGTTATAAATGTATGTTTATTTATTTCAGTAATTTTTTCAATGAGCGTTTTGAGTTGTTGTGAATTTTCTTTTCTTTTTATTCCTGTTTCAAATCATCAAGTTATATTAATTTTATTTCGTTTTTATATTTCTGTTACACCATTTTACGTAATACTTTCAAAAGTTTACTTTTAAGTAGCACTAATACGTAAATTTTGGGTATTTAAATTAACAATTAAAGAAAAAATAATGTGAGAATTGTTTGGTCTTGTTTTTTCTTTCTCGTTGTTTCTTTTTAATTCTTTTACAAACATTTAGCTAAAATCAGTAGTTCGTTATGAATCTTTTTCATTGATGTTATGAAACATTAAAATTTATTTCATATATTTTCATGTGTATCGCTAAAAATGAAATTAAAAAAAATTTGTATTTGAAACGGTAGCAAAGTACTATTGAAAGTACAATTTTGACACTTCTGAGGTGAATAAAATTTCACTAGCCCTGGGGGCTAGTAGAATTTTTGACACAACCAATAAAATTTCTGACAAGCAGCAAATTAGAAGTTTAAATTGAAAAAGTAAAATAAAAACGTTTACAAAATTGAATGAACTCAAAATAAACAATAAATAAAATGCAAATAGAGACATCTACAAAAAAATGATGTCTTGGTATTTATTTTCCTGAATTGTTCATTCATTTATAAATATTTTTTAATTATTTTTTACAAAAGTCATCACTTTAAAATATTTGAATATTTTAATTTATAGTTCATTATAATCATAAAAAACATATTAAAATAATGTATGACAATTAGTTTAATTTTTCTTTTGAAAGAAATTTAATGAAAAATTTGAACATAATAACGAAACTCAATTTCGTAGTGGCGATGAAAATGCTTTATTATATTAGTAAAATTTCAATCCCGTAATGAAATTTTTATTGGCTTAAAGAAACAAATTTAACGAAATTAATTCATTAGATTTATGAAGCATAATTCTTTTAGTGTATGAGTAGGTGAGATGCAGGTTGCCAAAGTTACTTTTGGGAATACAAAATTTATTATCAATAAGATTTCCGTATGACGTGCTAAATTCCGAATTTTTCATATTAAATAAATACACTTAAATTTATTGTTGTAACACTTTATTAGAATTTTGGGAAAATGCAAAAAACATATAGGGCCCGATTAAATGGACCAAATTAGTTGAACTATTTTGATTTTAAATTGTTATGCCATTCTTGATTAATAACTCAACAGTTGGAAAATTTAAACCAACTGAAATATAGAAAAAAAATAGATTTAATTTTAGAACGTAAGAGTTTTACTACGAAGTTTCGAAAGAAAGAAACGAGCAATACACTATGACCACCAGGAAAATTATTCATTGAGCTTAAGTATATTTTGAAAGTTATATTTGAGGGATTCACAAGGTGTCATAAAGTCATAAGTTAAAATAATAACATTAAAATATACGACTGTTGTGAACAACCCCTCATAATTTGGTGTGCTATTTTGAATTTAAGTCAGCTGATTTAAAACAAATATAAAAAATAAATATTTACCAAAAATAAAAAAATATTTTTTAATTCTAATCCATGAATTAATAAATTAAATTAGATCTTCCCTGCCTATTTTCCATTTTTCAGACGCAAACCACAAATAAATTTTATTTCGTTTGTTTACCAAACATCAGAGTCCTAAGCCGATCTAATTTGACGCCGCAAGTGTTTTGTTGCAAAAATTGCTAGCCGCAGGTTCAATTCGGATGTTAGCCGAATAACACTATACCATCAACAGCGACGGCTAAAAAAACTAATGCGGTTCGGCTCAGCCGCTCAGCGCAGGTCTCTTCTGATTAATTACGACAGCACAATAAACATACCAAGCAAAATTCTATTAATTTAAGACACTTGGGGGATTCACAAGGTGTCATAAAGTCATATGTCTTAAAATAATAACATGAAAAAATACGACTGTTGTGAACAACCCCTCATAATTCAGTGTGCTATTTTGAATTTAAATCTGCTGATTTAAAATAAATATAAAAAAAATATTTACCAAAAATAAAAATATTTTTTTATTCTAATCCATAAATTAATAAATTAAATTAGATCTTACCTGACTATTTTCTATTTTTCATACGAAAATCAGAAACAGAGTCCTAGGCCGATATAATTTGACGCCGCAAGTGATTTGTTGCAAAAATTGCTAGCCGCAGCTTACATTCAGATGTAAGCCGGATAAATTTTACCATCAAAGGCGACGGCTTACAAAAACTAATGCGGCTCGGCTCAGCCGTTCAGCACAGGTCTGTTCGGATTAATTACGACAGCACAATAAACATAGCAAGCAAAGTTCTATTTATTTAAGACACTTTTTGTTTACAAAGCAACAACAATATTTTTAAACCATTGTAAAATGTTTGAACATTATGACAATATAACATGATAGCACAGCTTGTGAATAACCCAATTAGTTTATTCAAATTATGCAAACAGTGCTAAAAAAAATGTCACAATAGTTCTGTAGGGGAGGGATAAACTACACCAATTCACATCTTTTTCAAAGTACATACGTTTTTTATACCGTTGGAATCAGAATTTTCCCTCTATGGATGTGTAAATTCCCTTAAGTCTTATCTAATGTAGTTTTCGAGATAGAAAGTTGAAAACAACACCGAGTCCAACTCGCTTAGACTTAAATTGCATCAAATTTGCTTAGTGTGATTTACCACTGAATTCGTAGACAATTTTAATTTCAACATGCAGATGCGCCTTCAGTTTTTACTTAAATAACTTGTATAACACATTTCGAAGAGAAAATTAAGGTAAAAGAAATTGTGGTAAGCCTTGTATTATTTTTGGGAAATAGCAAAGCTTTTGTTGTTCGACTTAGTACTGTTTGTCTCAAGGGATTGAACAGTAACAATACCATCATGGGAGGTAAAGAACACCAAGTCCAATTTAATAAGTAAAGGTTTGAAACCTTCTATTAAACAGAATTTTAATACAAAAATTAATAAAAAAAAGAATAAAAGTGTACTAAAAACATCTTCCAATTCCTTGCGTTTTCGATTTCGATTTCCAGAACACCGCTGTATAATTGCTCACAAGCTTTTATCGATAATGCGCTACATATTTTTTTAATGTTGTTAGGTTAGGTCATATTTGTTTTTCAGCGGAATAGAACTTTTGAGGATCAACAGGAATAAAAAAAAACTAAACTACCGACGAAAAGGTGATAGTGTGAACTTTACCCACATTTAATCTTTTACAACTGCTTGAGCCCGCCTGTAGGACACTTTTTTTCATTTGCTGCAATATATCCACCAGGTGCTGAATAAAGTGATTTTAAGAAGGGGGCTTATATGGAATCTTTGGTAAATTTTGGACCTACCAGCACAAAAATACCAACATCTATAAGGAAGTTGTGGCATAAAAAGCTATTTGGGGAGTAGTAGTACGAGCTATCGTAAAATATGGACCGATTCCAATAAAATTTGGTAATATGATTAAGAGTGCAATAAAATAAGTCTGGTACAAATATAATCTAAATGCCAACATAATGAGATAGTTTATAGGCACAAGCACTGTTCCGGAAAGAAGTTTGTATGTGGGCCATGTGAAATTATTCATCGATCCTCGCTATTTTTTCAGTAGGCTTTGGCCTTATGAATTGAAACCTATGTAAAAAATTTTTACCTTTTTACCAATTTACCTTAAAGATTGCGACCTGTACTTTAACCACAAAGTAACATGGACAGACAACCAGCTGGATGGAGGGACATAGTAAATCGACTCAGAAAGTGATTCTAAGTCGATCGGTATACTATTTATATTTTTTAGTGTTCATACATTAGCACAAATGCATAACGTTCCACTATTGTGGTGTGGGTATAAAAAATAAAGAAAAAGAAAAAATGTATTTATTTAAATTGTTTATCAAAGGCAGAGAAAAATGAAGATGCTTGGTTGATAGTTTCACCAAAAAAATCGACAAAAGTGGCGATTTGGGTAAACTTGATCTCCGGCTTTCTACAGGAATACGAGTACACAAATTTATGTATGTACATATGTATGTACTTAATATGTTAGCATAACATTATGAACATAAATTAACGGTAATTAAATTTTTAGTAGTTCTGGTCAGGGCTGGAGGTATGTTATTAGAAATTGTATTATTGAAGAGAAAAGGAAGTTGGTATACCTCAAAGAAATGATGAAACTTCGTGGGTCTTTTTTTTAAATTGTACCAAAAAAGGATGAAATGTACCAGTGTACCAATACAGTTTCGATTGTAGCAAGCTTGGTACAATTGTACCACAAATCCAATCATACATATCACCTATTTAACAATGCACTATCAACACTGTCGATTTATTCGGAGCGAAAAGTGCAATGCCAAAAGTGAGGGTGAATGTTTTAGAATAAAACATGATTCCCTTTTAGAAGGCAAAACATTTTAAAGAATTTAACACCAAATTTAATATTTTAAATAACATATCACTTTTTTTTAAGTATGTATATCGTTTTATTTTATGGAAAGTTTTAAGTAAACATTTTCGCCCAGGTCATGTATAGACCCAGCTGACGCAAGAGTTAACACATTGGGACCATCGTTTGAATCAAGGCAAATTCAAACAGGTAAACTCATCTCGTAAGCCGTTCATCAGCTGTTTCCACGGCGAATTAAAAAAAATGGTGAAACGTCAAAATATAATTTTTTTTTGAGAAGAAGTTGATTGAAAAGTGCTAAAAATATTATTTTTATAATGAAAAAATTTAAAAAATGCGAATGATTGAAGTGAATTTAATAATTTATTTTATAAAAAAGTGATAATTTTAATTTGCAATAAAAAAATTTTGACAGCTAACAATTAAATTGCAAAAACAAAATGCATGGGGCTTTTTGTAGTTGTAGAGTTGCACTTGCCTGTTATGAATTCGCCTCGGTTTGAATGAAGAAAGAGTCAATATCAATATTTACTTATTAGGAAGTTATGGCATTAAATAGGGTGTAGTACTTGTATGGGAGCTATGGTCGCATATGCACCTTATGGGCCACAGACTCCATTCCGGAAAGTAGCTGGTATGGGAGCTATGTGAATTTATGGGCCGGTTCTCACTATTTTCAGTAGGCTTGATCCTTGCGATAATTGGAACATATGTACCAAATGGCATCAACTCTCAAATTGCGGCCCTCACTTTGCGCACAAGGAAAGTCAGCTGGACGGACGGACATCGTTTCAAAAAGTGATTCCAAGTCGATCGGTATACTTAAGGGGTGTCATTGGACCAATATTTTTAGGTGTTTCAAACATCGCCCCAAACGTGATGTATACCCAAAGTTAAAAAGTTACTGCTAAATTTGGCTATTCCCTGCACCATGTTGTGATAACAACAGAAAGTTATATGTAAACCTTTCATAGGACATAAATAAATAAATCTTAAGCTACGCCCACTACTCCAACTTTGCCCATATTTTGTCGGATGTTGTGTATTGATAAGCAGAATGCTTGTACCTAATTCGGAAACGGAATGACAAAATTATATATACCTTTTTACCTTCGGTGAAGGGCATATAAAACGATTGCTTATGGTAAATGTTGCATGCGAGCTATCACCACGCCTAGAGATGTTTATTACTACCTACTTTAATGTTACTATGTTTTTATTTCATTTTGGATTCAATGGGGTCTATACCATTTTTGGGAACAATTAATACATGTTAGGCAAAACTCCTTATTCGCAGTGGAGATTTTTATGGGAGGTTTTTAAGTCTAGTTCATCCAGAGTTGATGACCGCAATACCAGGGTTGATTTCGTTTGCAATGAAATCAATGTAAACCATTTATTTTAAAATATTTTCTGTGTAGTGAAAAGTATTTAATAAAAAAATTTGTTTGCTTCATAAGGTGTCTTTAACGGCCAATTTCACCAAGCCTATTTATACAGTAATGCTTAGAAATGGGAAACGCATGTTTAAAAACTTGGGTATATGCATCGACAATGCTTTTAGAAAAACGCGCTTATTTGCATCGGTTGTGTAAACATACATATAAAAAACACTGTTACTTGCATTAAGAACGAAACTTTTGTTTTCTGTTTTTTTTTTAATTTTTATTGAGATCAATGCTTCATATACATATGTACATATCGCACTTGATCACAAAGAGGGTATTAACTCAAAATTTTTATTTGCTCGCTTTTTGGAAAAAATTTAACCGTAGTATTCATATCTAACGGTTGGCTTAAAAATTCTTTCTTATATGCAAATATATGAAATTTTTTAATTTTAAATTAATAATTAGTATTGTGGTTATTTTGTTGAAATATTTATGGTTTTTAATCCAAATTTTTAATATTTTCAATTCGGCTCAAGTTCATCAAATTTAATTTTTCATTATTTTTATGAAGAAAGGAATTTTTACAGCATGAAATTTAATTAAAATTGTTATTGATAATCTTTCATTTTAGACCGTGGCCGGGGCTCGTACCCTGGCCGGCAGGTTACCATTTTAAATTAATCAAAAAAACATCAAAATCAGGGACCGTAACTGTTATAACTTTTATCGTTAAAGTCAGAAAATAAAAGTTATTTATTGACTTTTATTTTTTCGATAAAAACTAAAAGTTATTTTTGACTTTTATTTTTTCAAGCAAAAATAAAAGTTATTTTTTGACTTTTATTTTTTTGAGCAAAAATAACAGTTATTTTTGACTTTTATTTTTTCGAGCAAAAATTACAGTTATTTTTGACTTTTATTATTTCGAACATGAATAAAAGTTATTTTTTGACTTTAATTTTTTTGAGCAGAAATAAAAGTTATTTTGTGATAAATTCATTATATTTATTAAAAAAAAGGGGGTTGAAAACACAAAAATAACTTTTATTTCGGCTCGAAAAAATAAAAGTCAAAAATAACTTTTATTTCTGCTCGAAAAAATAAAAGTCAAAAAATAACTTTTATTCATGCTGGAAATAATAAAAGTAAAAAATAACTGTTATTTTTGCTAGAAAAAATAAAAGTTAAAAAATAACTTTTATTTTTGCTCAAGAAAATAAAAGTTAAAAAATAACTGTTATTTTTGCTCCAAAAAATTAAAATTAAAAAAATAACTGTTATTTTTGCCTGAAAAAATAAAAATCAGATTTTTAAAAAGCATCGCATTTTCTGACAATTTGGTCCAAGACTTTCAAAATGGTATACTTGGTTTCATTCTCCGACATTTCCTTGAGGTTGCTTTTTTCAATCAAAAATTCAAAATTATCAGTTATTTTGGGTCCCTGATCAAAATAGTTAATAAAAATGGAGCGTTACACGATAGAACATGGTTTTTTCATTTTTGAACAATATTTCCAAAATAATGAAAGCCCTGCGGCGGCAGTTCAAAAGTTTTAAAATATGGTCGGAATTGTGTTTTAACTTCGACAACTGTAAAGATGGTAATTGAAAAATTCAGGGAGACTGAATCTGTTCCGATATTGACATTTGAACGGCTTGTTTTTGACGACCAGAGTTTTTGGCGTCTCCAGCGGCTCCAGTCTTCCTGAATTTTTTAATTAATCTCTTCAAAGTTTACGAAGCTTAAACACTATTCTTGGAAAAACTATATTGTAACTTGTCGACTCGAAAATGATTAACACTTGTGATACTTTCTATCACCTATATGCTATCGTTTTGATATTGTAACAACTTTTCATTGTTTTCTGGGAGTCTGTAAATTTAATTTTCACAGCACATTTAGAAAATAATAATTAACAGGTGAAAAGTATTTCATTACGTGAATATGCATTATTTACGAAACAAAATAAAATTGTAATATAATATAAAAAAAAAGCAAAAAACGAAGAAAATTAAACGCTTATTTCAAATGAATATTCCTACAATCATATAACAAATTTAAAATAAATATTAAATAATTTAAATAAAGTGCATAAGAGTTGTGTGTTTTTTAAAAATTTAAACAGTTGTTAAATTTTTATTGTTTTTTTACAGACAATTTGCAAACTAACTACAGTGGGCGGTAAAACATAGAAATTTTTATTGGTTTTTTTTTATATATATTTTCGTATTATTAGAATGGTAGGCTTCTTGTATCTCTGAAAATATGATTTAAAATTGTTTGTATATTTAATTTTTTTTATTGTTGGTAATATATTTTTATTCGATCTTAATTGTCTTAAAAAAAAAATTTTGAAAATCGGTCATATTCTGGAAATCGAAAACGAGTGATATTGAAATCCATGGAGATTTTTGGGAAATTAGCATGTCATAGAGAAATCTTATTAATAAAAAATTTTGTATTCCCAAAAATAACTTTGATTTGCATTTAAATTTTTTTTAAATGAACGTAGATT
Source organism: Pollenia labialis (assembly GCA_949318255.1). Lineage (NCBI taxonomy): Eukaryota > Metazoa > Arthropoda > Insecta > Diptera > Polleniidae > Pollenia > Pollenia labialis. The sequence continues at coordinate 157,712,548 of OX439140.1, forward strand.
TTTCTGATTTAAAGATTTATGGTCTCCAACGTATGTAGTATGTTTATAAAAGGAAATATCTTTGTTAACCTTTAATCGATATCAACATTTTTCGATTTCAGTGTTACTCGAATCGAGTTCGAGAACATATCTTAAGACTCACATACATATATCTCTTTGTTAATTTATAACAAAATATTTTTTAATAACTATCTATAACGTTATAAAATTAAAGATCGTCACGACTTAATTTACAAATGCAAATAAAGCTATTGGTATATTGTTTACTCTAATTAACTGTATACATTAGAGTTTCTACGCGGCCAAGAATTCCCGGGAATCCCGGTACATTTTTTTAAATTAATCCCGGGAAATTTTTTCCGGGAATTTTCGGGAATTTCAAATTAAATTTTTTGAAATTAATAATTAGTATTGTGGTTATTTTGTTGAATTGTTCCATTGGTTTTAATCCAAATTTTAATATTTCAATTAGGCTTAAGTTCAACAAATTTAATTTTCTTTAACTATTTTCCAATTTTTGAAATTTTAATTTGTTAGCATCGTTAAAATCAAAAACGATAAAAATATATTATTTTCTAAAATGACTAAAAACTACCTACAAATCGAACTATTTTCCTACGCCAATAAATCAACGATATTTTTAATTGTTGATGAAATGTCTAAAAAGCTTCTTGAAGCTGCAAATTCTTAAAAAAAAGCCTGAAATGATCTTAAAAAAAAAAGAATTTGACGTCTATGAAGTCACGGGTAAAATGCCAACAAATCTATAATCTTTGTCGATTAATTAATTGAGGTTTTGGTTTAATCGGTTAATTTTGTTATTGATCGGTTAACCGGTTAATAAGGTTTTTTTTAAATTAAGTGATTTCAAAAAATAAAAATTAAAAATTTAAATGATTTTGTTATTCGTGCTTAATTCCCAATTTTTATTATATGACAAAAACACTGAAATTTAAATTAAATTTTGTATTCCCACGAAAATTATTTTGATAATAAATTAAAAATTATTTATTATATGGAGATTATTAGTAAACAATTCTTGAGCTAAAACGAGCAAACAAAAACATATTTAATAACTACGTATGTAATACATATTTTTTAATTTATACTTATTGTGAATTAGGAACAATTTGGATTGTAGTTGAACTGTTAATTTTTAATTTCTTGATATTTTTTAATTAGGCTTGAGTGCATCAAATTTAACTTTCATTAAATTATTTTCACTGAGGAAGGAATTTTTCACAACCTGGAATTTTTATTAAAATTTATTGATAATTTTACTTGGCTGAGCTGGGATTTGAACCCGGGTTGATTTTTACATGTTTCAAGAATCACCACATTCTATCTTCAAAAAATCTTTGAGTTCTAACCACTGCACCACTGCTGTGCCCGCCAGCCAACAGTCAAATATCAATCTTTTAACCAGTATTGCTGGTGGTTCGAAATTTGCTGTTATTATCATTTAAATTTCAAATAACATGTCGCCTCCTTTCCTCCGTTTTTCCGTATTCTTTCTATTAAGACTTCTTGAAACATGTAAAAATCAACCCGGGTTCAAATCCCAGCTCAGCCAAGTAAAATTATCAATAAATTTTAATAAAAATTCCAAGTTGTGAAAAATTCCTTCCTTGGTGAAAATAATTGAATGAAAGTTAAATTTGATGAACTCAAGCGTAATTAAAAAATATCAAGAAACTTATTATAAATTTTTTAAAAAATAAACTGTGAGATAATTTTATTTAATTTTATTATTATAGATAGTATTATTTTTTCGAAAAGTTTTGACAAAAGTGGTAGCAGTAAAATTGGACGGTATGATTTGGTTTAAATAGGAGGTTTACCTGGTTTGTGAATCATTATGACTTTATTTCCAATAAATTGGGAAATAGTTTAGTCTGAATGATGTATTTATTTTACAGCTAAGTTTCTCAATGGCTTTATGAGGAGGTTCTTTTAACACCTCGCCTGTGATCAAATCAAATCCTGGGGATTTTTTTGTTTTTAATTCAAATGGTGTTGTGGGTGTAATATTTTCGTTCGGTTGTTCGATGATTTCAAATGAGGTGTTATGATCACTGCTGTTTGGTTGAAATATATTAACAAGATAATTTGTTGCTGTTGCTTTTGCTGCATTACTTTTGGCCCATTCACCATCACAAAGTCTTAGTGGTGGATTTTGAAATATTGGCTCTTGGTAGGTTTTTGTGTATTTCCATAAGGAGTAGTTTGTCCTTTTGTCATAAGACAGATTTTCTAGTATTTTTTTAGTTTAATCGTTTTTTGTATTAATAAGTTTTGATAATTCGTGATCTCCAAAAAAAAATATATATACATAAATATGTGCATATATAACATTCATGTACATATGAATGTAGCAATTTATTTGGTTTTGTTTTGGTTTTCTGTGGAATAAATAAAGCTAATTTTTTAGACTGTTGTATATTTGTTGTATTCTTTTAAAAAAGTAAAAGCTTTTGCCTTTAACTCATTAAATGAAATCACTGTTTTATTCAAAGAATCCCGGGATTCCCGGGTATAAGATTTTTTTTGTTTCGTTTCCCGGGAATAGATAAAGTCTGGGAAATTAGAAACCCTAATATACAAACATATGTATACATATTATATTCAAATTCACATTTATTCATCTAGAGGAATTTTCATGCATGACAATAACTACCCAACCAACTTTTGTACACAAAGCCACAGAAACCCTCTAAGGAGTTATAATTTTTGGTCGAATCTTTATTTAAAATACTGTGTAAAAAAACTTATTAATTTTTACGTACCTTTAATGTTCACTGGGTTATATGTATTTACGACTTAAAACCAAAGTGTCTACTGTTAACGTATTAAATAAATTTTTTAAATTTAAACGGCAAAAACATTTGTAATTTTTAAAATATTAAATAAAATAATGAAAAAAAATTTAGAAAATATCAAGAAAAGAATAGTGACGACTTTATTACAGTCAACAAAGTCATTGTTCTTTAGGGTATAAACAGGTCGACCTTAACAGATTGTGTTATTATTGTTTTCCAATAGCAAATAATTTAATTTTTAAACGTTGACAAAAAAATTAATAAAAAAACACAGACGTTATTTTATATTTGTGCTTGTTGAAAGTAGTCAGCAACTAGCAACCAATATGTATTTACGTTTATTTGATCTTTCAATAAAAAATATATGTAGCTTGTGTCGCATCTGTTAAAGAGTTAAACTGCTTAAATATTCAAAATAGCGAAAAATTTAAATTGTTTAATAATTTAAATTAGATTGAAGACCCTTTGATTGTACACTAATTAATCCAACGTGGTATGTAGGAATTAGGGGTTTTCCCCGGGATTTCCCGTCAATTATTTTATTTCCCGTTTTCCTGGGATTTTTGTTGCGGGATCCCGGGAAATAAAAGTTCCTCATAGTTTCAGAAAAAAGCTTTTTATACTTGGAAATTAAGTTTTCTATTCTCTAAAAATTAGCATCTGTTGATGGGTTGTCGATTAGATCAATAACAAGAAGTGAGTACGTTCGTAAATCAATGTCTACTGACGCAATAAAACTACCAAAAGCAGAATGTGCCGCGCAACAGTTGATAATAAATAAATTTAGTGAAGTGAAGAGTTAATAAAGAACATAAATTCAAAATAAGATGCAGGCAGTAAATTTTAATTGTCCATGGACAAATTTTAAAAATAGAAGATATCCAAAAATAGCGCTCCTTTATTGCAGCAAAGTCAAACCTACAAAAAAAATCGAGCTTGGCAAATGCGATTAAAGTTTTCAAAATGTTCCGATGTAAAGATATATTTTGCTATAACTTCGGTTCAGTTTGAAATAAAATACCGATTTTTTGTTACGAGAAAGTATGAAGGAACAGTTTGCTTAATTAACTTAAATTAAAAAAAAAATTTTGTGATATGACGATATGTTTTTAAGGTGATAAACATAAGTTTGTTTCATTTTGTGACGGCTTATATAACCGGGAAGTACTGGGAAACCAAAAAAAAAACTATGGAAACTCGTGTAAGATACTACAACATACAATTTTAAAAACACATTGTCCTAAAGATTACAGGTGGATCTTGTAAGATGAAGTCCTTTTGATGCTATTTTTTGCATCAACCTTGACATACATTTGACTGATATAGACGATGTTTATAAAAAAGAAAAATTACTTCGGACAGTGAATTAGAAATATGCAACAACTTTAAACTTTTGCACTTTAAACTATTTGTTCAATCTCGGTAAAAAAGTGAACGAAATTTTTCGGAATCATGGTAATAAGTAAGTCTGCTTTCACACGTTTCATCTTTTGATGCTTGACGCTTATGTTTTTAGGTGAGAAAGGAAAGTAGAAAGGGGGTTAGTACGGAGATGCCTGTACTCGGTCAGTACGCTTTGTGGTTTTATTCGTTGGTATATTCACAACGATGGCTGCATGCATTTTTACTCTTTTATTTTTCTCTTTGATTCACTGTTAATAAAATTGTTGTTGTTTTGGACTGAAAAATGTTGAAACCGCTTGCTGCGTGTGATTATATTGGCATCTTTAAAAGGGAATTGAAAAGAAGTTGATCATCAAAAGATGGAACGTGTAAATTCAGACTAAATAAAATAAGAAATATACTCTTTGCCGACTTTATAAACGCATTGAGTGTGTCTTAATGTTATTTCCTAAGCTGTTAAAAAATTTTAATATATTTATTTTAAATATATGTATATAATTATAAAACATATTTGCCGTATTCACAAAACCAATTGTATCGTTGTATCAATTGTATGTTGTATTAAAAAACATAATTCAGTATTGGTTTTTTGTACAACATATAATAGATACAACGATATGTACAAGGGGTTTTGTGAATACGGCAATTTATTCAAAATATTTTATCTATTCTATGAATTTTTTTTTTTTGATCTCATAACTTAAGTACCATTTTACCAATTAAAAAAAATTTCCTGTTTTCCCGGGAATCGAAAAACTCCGGAAAAAAATCTCTAGGTCTAAGTAAGAAAAATTTTAACTCAAAATGATCACTTCCAATTTTGAAGTGCGTTACGCGTATAAAGAAATTTGAATATGTATCTCTCAAAATTTTACAGTATAATGAAGACTCCCTAAGCTTCTTATTAGGTAAAAAAATACAAGAAAAAAATAGGTATTGCTGATGAAAATATTTGTTTTAATATTATTTTTTTCTTTACTTTTTTTTGGTTTTATTTGTTTCTAGTTCAAAATAAAATTTTTTTTCAAAAACGGCAGCACTTATTTGCACACACATTCAAATCTGTCTTTCTGCAAAGTTTAATCACATTTAATTTTTGCAGTCCCTGTCACGAATTCTTGAGAAAAAAAGTTTTAAGCAAAAGGACTTATGATCATAACAATTTTTATCAAAACAAATACGTACATAGGTATACATATGTACAGCAAAATCGTTTAGATATGTACATATGAACCAAAGCAAAGTAAATCCAAAAAAGTATATATTTTTTCAATTTGGGTTTCTTTTCAGAGCGTCAGCAATAACAGATGATGAAGAATGCCCTCCGCTAGAAAATGCCAACACACTGCAGCAATCTCAATTAATTCAAAGACTAACACATGTATGCAGATACGATCGTCTGGAAAGACCCATACGTAAGTTTCTTGGTTATAAAACTTAGTTATAAGATTATTATTGTGTACCATGAAGAGGCCTGCACAATTCCATTTAAACATTAATTCAAATCATTGAAACATTTTCAAACCTTAAACTATAGTATCGCTCTCACAAAAAATACTGAAGGGAAGTGTAGGTGACGAATTGACGCAAGTGTATTGCTATAAACACGTTCGAGACAGCAGGCTACCGACTTCAATATGTCAAAAATGGAATACATGTGTACATATGAATACATGGCTGCAGGTTGTTGTCTGTGCTTATTTTATCGTTGTAGTCAAATTAAACTACCCTGCAAATTATATTGGACCACCTGATCCAATCTGAATAAATGGACTACTCCATGGACTGGTCCGATGTAATGCAAGCATGGAACATGTCATTTTTAAAAAGTGATTGTAGTGAGACGAAATGTCCTCGTTTTTAGCGACATGTTTTCGTTTTTAAACGAAGTTAAAACTAATCCTCTTGTGTATACAATGGAGTAATTTTAAAACTACTCCTCTGTAATCCAAAGTTGGGTTATGTTATCCTAGGACATCGTAATGTTAAATAGACCATGTTTTTTCCATACGTTTGGGTTACTTTTGGACTAGTCCTAGTCCCTTGTGGGCTACATTTGACACGCGTGCTTGGACTAGTCTTACAATTTGCAGGGTAATTTCTATTTTTGTCCACTACAAAACAGAAAAAGTGTTGCTAATATAAAAAAAACAGTTAAAGAATAAGTGCTTAAAAAAAATTTTTTTTCGCTTAAAAGAAAAGAAACGACTCAACTCGGCTCAACACCAAATTAATATGTGTACAATTTTTTAGTTTTCTTTCAAGAAGTTTCATATGAAGATGTTTTTCGCGCCAACGCTCCTAGTTTAGGAGTTATAGGTCGTAAAAGTTACAAAATGATTTATCCATATCTGTTTGGGCATAAAATGATTGTATAAAATATGGGGATCATTGGAAAATGGTTCAAAGTGTGTTTATAAGAGCCAATTTGATATAGTTTTGGCCTTATCTTTAAATTATGTCGATATAACAATAATTATTTAACCCTGATATATTTGCTTAATAAAGTTTTTCTGAAAAAAAATCCTCCATTTATGAAAATAAAAAGAACAAAAAATATTTTATTGAGAAATTTATTTTTTTTTTTGCTAAAATAAGGGTTTTTGAAGTTTCTTTGTTTGCTAAAATTTTTCAAAAATGTTTTAAATTAATGCATTTTAAAAATACACTGATGCTTATTTGGCTTATTTAAGATCAATTTTTTACCAAATTATTCATAGATTAAACAATAGCTACTTGAGTCGTATATGTTTTATCTTTTTGCCGGTTCACACACGTCAAGTTTGACTCGTCAAGTCTTGAGCTTTAAGGAGAGAAGGGATTTCATATATTAAAGCTTATTTTTAAAATTCATATAATATTATAAAGGGTAATCACGATGGTCATTGTGCAAATTTGCAATAACAAATGTTATTGTTTACATTTGTTTGCAACTGAGCAAATATACACTACTAATTTTGCTCATTGTGTTTTAGTGCAAACAAATTAAACAGAGCAAATTGCAAATACGTAAATTTTGTTGTTGTGTTAGGCAAATGTGTGTATTATTGCACGTTTTTGCATCGTTTGCACACTTTGCACTACCCATCTTAATTTCTCTTATAATTTAATGTTGATGTATAAGTATTAAAACAAATTAATTCATGAAGAAAATTTAGCATGTAACATTTATTTACTTGTGACTTCTTTTTGTAACCAGTAGCGCGTTTCGGTATTTCTAACATCGTACAACTTTTCACATGAAACGTGTGAAATAGTGTGAAATAAACAAAAAAAATGATTTTTCTCACACAAGTGTTTCTGTATATTTTCTCTGCGAGAATTGTCTGTCATTTAAATAATTGTCCACCAATTATTGAAAGGATGTGAGAAAAAGTGTTTCTGCAACAATATTTTGCGGAAAGTTTCTTAAAAGAACTGTCAAAATAAAAAAGTCACATTTGAAATTGGTGCGAGAACAACAATATGTAGATATTTTAAATTTTAAATATGTTTATATACTATTTGTTTAAAATAAATAAAAAATAGAAGGAATTTAAATGATGAATGCATAATTTATATGAACAAAACACAATTGTTATAATTTGTTATTTTAAATTTTTTTTTAGCCTTTCCTTGTTTTGGTTTTATACAGTGCTGCCAGATAATTTTAGTGAAAAAATCATCTATTTCCTGAGAAAAAATAAAAAAATCATCTTTTTTGTTTAAAATAATTAAAATTAATATTAAACAAATTTTATTTTTTTAAAACATAGTCAAACAAAAGCATAGTTAATGTTCATGGGTATTTTATATATATTTACATACATATAAAATGTTTATGGTTCGAACTTGATTTTTTTAAATTTATATACATATATTTATTAAGCTTGAGGTCTATTTTTATAAAATTATTTTCTTTAATCCAATAACAATTTTAAGTTTTTGTTGCAGATATTGGAATAGACGTTCATTCCATTATGGTCCGGAAAGAACTATATGAGGCGAACTACACTTGTCTTTCTAGACGTGTGTACGTCATAAAGAAATCTTATTGTAAACCTTTAATTTAGTTAATCAACCAAACGAAGCATTTTTTAACCTATTTGACAGATTGATATTATACCGACATATTTAAGAAGAAATTTACCATTAACTTGGGGATCTATGGTTCGCGAAAATGGGTATTTTTCAAAAAAAATTTATATTTTGGTCTTAACATTTTTGTATCTGAATGGATTTTCCGAGGTTTTTAGAAAATATGTTCTACAAAATATTTTCGATCTTTTGATGTATAAGGCGTATCCATAGGTCATTTTTAATGTTTTTTAGCCCATTTTATGAGTATTTTACTCATAAATTGCTCATTTTGTAACCGATTTGAGAGATTTATATACCGACGTGTTTAAGAAGAATATTTCTAGTCACTTGGGTTATAAAACTTGGACTCGGGAAGAACTATTGTTCCCGACACTGTTTCTTATCTGAACCGAGTTTTTCAGAAAATTTGTTCTACTAAAGATTTCTGATCTTTCGCTATATAAGGCGTATCGACAGCCCAAATATTCAGGTTTTCATGAAATTTTTGATAATTTCTGTGGGATGCTGTGTATTGAAAACCAGATATACAGATCATAAATACAACAGCAAAGGAATTTTCGTAAAAAAATTAGAGGTATTCGTGGTTTTTTGCTCATGTCTCAGCAAGTTTTGGACCGATCTAACTGAATTTCAACAGCAAAATTATAATAAGCATGACATTTGTAAATACATACCAACCAATCCCCATCATATCTGGGGGCTTGGGAAAACCCTTTTCAGCAGACAGACGGGCACCCGGCATTGAACTTCCTTTTTCAAACTGAATGACAAAGTTATATATATACAATTTTAACTTCGGTGAAGGGTATAAAAAAGCGCCTAAAAAACAGATATTTTTGTAAAATTCCGATATTAATAAAAATACACAAAATGTTTCTTTTTACAAAAATTTTCCAATCTAAAAATTTCAAAACTAATTTACATACTTATTTCATTTAAACTTTAGAATATGGCACAAACGGAGAACGACTTCCAATAACAGTAAATGCTCGAATTTATATTTACTACATGCAGAATCTAAACTCAGATTTGTTGCAGTTTAAAATGCATGCCCTATTGCAGCTTAGTTTTCTAGATAAACGTTTAGCCTACAGTAATTTCGCTCCAAATCGTAAGGAAAATATTTTGGGTCAAAAACATTTAAGTGAACGCTTATGGTTACCACACATATTCTTTGCGAACGAGCGAGAATCCAGTATTTTGGGTACAGATGAAAAAGATGTCTTGACATCGATCTCACCTGAAGGTCGCGTCATTATCTCAACTCGTTTGCAGGCGACTGTTTATTGCTGGATGAACTTTAAAAAGTTTCCCTTTGATGAACAGTATTGTTCAACGGTGCTCGAAAGTTGTAAGTAGTGTTAAGAAGATTTTTTGAATTAATCAATGAATGGTATATGAAATTTTATTTTTCAGGGATGTACAATACCACAGAATTAGTTCTAAAGTGGGAAGAAAAAACACCGATATCATTTGATCCTGATATGCGATTAACCGAATACAACATGCAACACTATTGGTACAATGAAACAGTGGTAATTTCAAATGAAGTACATTTTCGACATGGTGCTTTTAGTATGTATTCCGATATTTCACCTAAAGATTGCTGTATTCTATCCTTTTCCCATTTTATTTTACAATATTTTTTTTTCTTTAGTTGGCAACTACAGTTCGTTAAGTTTTACTGTAAATCTGAATCGTGAAATTGGCTTTTATCTCATGGACTATTTTTTGCCCTCTATGATGATAGTTGCAATTTCCTGGGTGTCATTTTGGTTACAAGCTGATGCATCGCCGCCTAGAATTATGTTGGGTTTGTATTACCTTTTTGGTTATTAAATTTTTATATAATTAAACTTATTTTTTTTTAATTACATTTAAATTAAGAAAACTAAAATTTATTTATTAATTATTTTTTTACAATATTACAAAATAGCAAAAAATACATATTGGGGATTCACAATGTATGCTATCAAGTCATATTGTCGTGATAACCTAATAGATATTTTACAATAGCTTAAAAAAATGTTTGTTGTATTTCAAATAAAAAAAGTCCTTAAATAATAAGACATTTTATGCTGTGTTTATTGTTTTGTCATAATTGCATAGTATAAATCTTAATTATGAGCGTTTGCTCACAGCATTCATATTTTTCATATTATTATTTTAAGAAATATGACTTTATGACTACTGTAATAATTTCGCAAAAATAAATGACACTGTAAATTTTGTGAAGATCGGTTTATATAAAGCCCACTGTGGTAAATTAATTAAAAACGCATAAAACCGTAAAGTAAAATTTCTTCCAACTTAGCTTCATTCACGGTCCAAAATTAACCTTAGATCCCATTTTTAGCAGCCTTCTGAAACTTATTTCATCGCTGTATTGATATTTATTAAAATTTATGTTTTTTAATACCAGAAATCACTCAGCAGGATTTTGGGATGATTGGTTCATTGCTTACCATGGCTCCAATATAAATTCCCCTCCTGAAAAGCATTTATGTTCGGCTTTAACTGTAACGAATCATAATATTTTAATAATAAATAGATATCACTCCGGAAATATTCGAACTGTCGGTGGAGGGTATCAAAGATTCGGCACAGCCGAATATAGAACTCTATGTTTTTTCTTATGTAATTTTTTAATTATTTATTTTAACTCCGAAAACTTGGTCTTAGATCGTTATTAACTAAAAATGTTTATACAAATTCTTTACAGGCACCAGTACTATGTTGTCATTCATTACATTGTCATCTTCACAAAGTAAAACTCTACCAAAGGTCAGCTACATTAAAGTATCGGAAGTGTGGTTCTTAGGTTGTACCTTCTTTATATTTGGAACTCTTGTAGAATTTGCTTTTGTCAATACCATCTGGCGAAGAAAAGAAAATATCGAATTGAAAAAAGTCAATAGTAAATACATACTAAAATCAACACTTACACCGCGACCAACACGCCGTGAAATAGGTCTTAATAATCAATCACGTACCAGATCTTGTTCAAGTTTAGATAATATTGTTTCAAGTACGGAGAGTGTTATGAATGGCAATACTAATCAAGGTTTTAATAATTACTTAACAGTACATGTAAGTATTCGTGATTAGATACTGCGATCGAAAGTTTTAATATTTATGCAATACAATTAAATTTTCAAGCTTGAGGTCTTTTAAAATAAACGTTAAAGTTTTTTATATAAAATAAAAAAAAGACCTCAAGCTTGAAAATTTAATTGTATTACATATAATAATAAAGGTCGAATAAAATACATAAAATTTTAATATTTATATTTTATTCCTAACAGAACCTACCAATTATAACTACTCAATGTGTCGATTCAGTATCAATATCCAGTAATCAGAATAGTGTTGATCATGTTATAAATGTGGATAATAAAGATCCCAATAATAAAAATGCCGAAAATATAACATTTACCTCCATGACTCCGCAGGAAATCGCAATGTGGATCGATCGACGTTCACGATTTTTATTTCCTGTAATGTTTCTTGCCTTCAATGCTTTATACTGGACATTTGTATATTGTTTTTAAAATTGTATTTATTGTATGTTTATATGTCTGTATATTGTACGTATAAATTGGTATTTTGTTATTAATATGCGACACGTAGAATTATCTGGTACTGAAAAATGTTTAAAAAAATTCACAGCTAGAAAAGGAAATAAAACAACAGTATTTATTATTAAAAGTTACTTCGGCAAATCTTTTCAAATATTCGGAGCACTAGATAGTTTTACATTCTTTTAGATATATTGTATTAAATGAAAGTGTCTGTTGTAGCAAAAAGTGCTATCTCATGAGTTTAAAAATGTTATGTATTAATAAATTAATGTAGAAAAAAACATACGAGTTTTATTTGTATATAAAAAAACTCTACATTAACTAATGAACGTCTGTGCAAAAGTCGTAGCGTATGTAACTTATTTTACTTGAGGGTTACACGATCAAGTTGTGCCTATCAAGTTTAAATACACTTATACTTTTAAAAATTGAAACGAACTTGCCTTTACGCTGGGTCTCCACGTAGCAATTTTTTTTTGCTTAGCACAAGCAAAAACGTCGGCAGAACAATGTCATAACAGAACATTGCCATAAACAAACGTACAGATAAGTTCAAGAAAAGAGCTGATTTCAAGGTTAGTGGGCAAATTCTTCGTTTGTCTTTATAAATTGTTTTCCTAATTACATCTTGAAAGTAAATTGCTCAAAAATTGCGTGCAGGTAACGTCACAGCTTTAAATTTTTGGAAATTTTGACAGACACTTTATGTAAAATACTATCAAGAAAATCTTGAGCGTGTAACTACAACAGGGATGATAAAGTAAGTACAATTGTACTTTTTTCTGTACTATTAGCATTGCAAAAGTACGGAATACTCCAAAGACATGTTTAGTACAATTTTTAAAATTTAATTTATATTATAAAATTTTTTACGAACTGCTTCTTTGATTTAACCCCACTAATGTTCAAAGACACATCAAACCAGTGTTGCCAACTTAGCCATTTAGTGAATAGATTAAGCCATGAAAAAATCCGTCTGGCAACTAGTATTTTTTTTGCCATTTTTATTTAGCCAAATTTTCTTGAAGTTTTTAAAATTTAAGCAATTTTTTCTAAACATTTTACCATTTTTAGTACCGAGGAGTTGGCATTACTGCATTAAACCAAAATTGTACTTTTTCAACGGTTGATAAATATCTTCACAGCAGAAGCGAAAGCAAGAGTTAACTCTTTTAACATAAAACTGAAACGTCAAAGCAACAGCATAAAAATTCAAACACTGCTCTTCGTCTAAATTCCCAATTATTTACTTAATTTTTCTTTTTGTGAATTGCCAAATAAAAAGTTATTTAAAATATAAATGTACTGTACAACTGAATTTTAATACACTTGCTGTTATTCTAATAATAAAACAAGTAAAAAATATGTTTTGGGTTTTAGTACAATTAGGGTCAAAAATTTAAAATTTTTTTAACGGAATTAAGTACAATTTTGAAAATGTCATTTATCATCCCTGAACTGCAGTGTTATAACGAAGTTATCAGTCATGTTCTGACAATCGCACGATTTAAAATAACAAGACGCCAGATTTAATTTTAGGAGCGGAGTTTATTATTAGGCTTGCAAAAGAGCAAAAGCACAATATCGTAGCTCTTTTGTTACATCCAAAAACAAAATACACAGAGTTTCCGTTATTTTGCATTCGCTCTTTTGCAAGCCTAACGGCTCAGTTAGCTGAGAGTAACAGTAACGTTGCAGATCAGTTGATTTAAGGCCCCATTAGCCGACCGTAATTGTAATGTTAACAGCTGATCGTTTCTGTTATATGGAAATCAAATGCTTATCCGACTGTAATGTCACTTACCTGGCGTTTACATTTGCCAGTACTGGCAAGACAGTAGCAATACATGCAAACCTTTTCACTAATACATGCGCACTTTCCTAACTGTCTTGTATACTTCAGCAGACAGTAAAATTGGACAGTGATTTGACATTTGCTAACAGTAATTTGAAGTTTTGTTCGCAAAAGAAAGAAAAAATCCAAAAGTAAAAAAAACAAATATTTTCTGCTTTAATTGTTTATGTTTAAGTTAAGTTTTATTTTAAGCTATTTTTAAATTTGTTTAGTTCATATAAAACACGTTTTATTGATTTGCATGTTCTTCCTTACTTCTGTTTTTTTTGTACTTTTTGTCAAGAATTCTTCTCGAAGTCCAAGGTATTTCCGTTTTGGAAATTGAGTGGTTACGATTGAAACATGTAAGGGTAACCTGTAGGGTATTCATTTAATCAAGCTTTTGCTTTAATCGGTAAATCGCTCGATTAATTAATCGAGGTTTTGGTTTAATCGGTTAATTTTGTTATCGATAGGTTAATAAGGTTTTTTTCTAAATTAAGTAATTTCAATAAATAAAAGGTAACAATTCTTTATTATTTGGAATTTAATAGTAAAAAAAACAATCACATAACAATTCTTGAACTAAAACGAGTAAATAAAACAAAAATTAATAACTATGTATTATTATTTTTTAATTAAATCATATGTATTATGTAACTATTTGTTAAAAAATAAACTTTGAGATCATTTTATTAATCATTTCAATAGTTTAAGGAGATCTTATAAAATAATGTATTAGAAAAATAAATTGGTTAAAATGTTTACAGCCGTATTCATAATGAAAATTTGGCATAAAGTTAGCAAAAAGTTTAGTCATAATACACTAACCAAACTCTGGCTAACGATTTGCTAAACTCTTGATAACGAGCTGCCAAACGTTTGGCAACTTGTGAAAAACAGCCGTTTAATGTCAAACTATTTTGTTAGTTTTTTTTAATTAACTGTTTTTTTTAAATTTATTTTAATTTTAAGAATTTTTTAAAAAATTTTTTGTGAAGGTAAAAACAAAAACAGGAAAAAATGACAAATTCAGCGACGATTAATGCAAAACGTGTTGTATTTTTCAGTAATACAATGTGGCATCATAAAAATTCAGAGTTGATTTATTAAAAGTTGGCAGATGGAGAAAAGTTCGTTATGAATTAACTCTGTGCCAACAAGCTGCTAAGCTTAATCGGCATTCTAGTAAGCAGCTACGGCTGTTATGATTTAAGCGATTCTTTTCTTTATTTTTGATAAACTTGACTTTAAACAAACAAATTCTTTCACTTATCGAAGATGTTAAAGAAATCGAAAGCAACCCATAATACAGATTATCTAATTTCTCAGTCATTTTCCTTAAAACATTTTAATCTTCCATTATGCCATAAGTGTTCTGTTTTAATTTTTTTAAATGCTTAACACTTCTAATTGTTTCGGTTAATTTTGTTGTTGTGTTACTATAGACAGTATCTTCTGTTGTCAGGTCATCATCTAAATCATCCTGCCAAAGTTCAGCTCCAAACATTCTGCAAAAAAGTTCATTTCCGAATTCCTTAATTTCTGTTTTTTGTACTGTATTTAAGTATTGTATTTCTAGAAGAAAATATATTGTATGAAAACATAATTCTAAACACAACTTTTTTGGTGTATTTTGTTAACTTTTTTAGTGAACTCTGGTACAGATAACATTGTAAAATTCTACATGGTTGCATTGTAGAATGCATTCAAAAAAGCGAGTTGCTTGCAACTGACGTTTTGGAACTCACCCATAATTAAAAACACAAAAAGATGTGGTTTAATACTACAAAAAATTCAAAATTTTGTTACATCTGTTAATCGGTTAATCGACTGAAATTAGCCGGTTTAATCGTTAATCGAAAAAAGCATATTTTATTTTAACCGATCTGTTAGTCGGGTAGTAATTAATCGGTTAACCGAATGAATACCCAGTTACCTGTCCGTGAAAGCCCGGGTTCGATCCCCGCGGCAGTCAAGAATGAAAAATTATCAATAAAAAAACACAAAATATTATATATTTCATGTTGTAAAATTCCTTTCTTCATAAAAATAATTTAATGAAAATTAAATTTGATGAACTTTAGCCTAATTAAAATATCAATTTGTGATCTTAATGAAAAAACAAGTTATTCGGCTGTGCCGAATCTTTGATGCCCATCACCGACAGTTCGAATATTTCAGGAGTGATATCTATATGACATCTATTTATTATTAAAATATCATGATTCGTAACAGTTTAAGCCGAACTTAAATGATTTTCAGGAGGGAAATTTTGCGGAGTGATTTCTGGTATTAAGAAAAATAAATTTTAATAAATATCAATACAGCAGTTAAATAAGTTTTAGCGTTCACAGTGAATTTCAGAAGGCTGCTAAAAATGGGATCTAAGGTTAATTACGGACCGTGAATGAAGTGGGCTTTATATGGAAAATTATTTGTGTGATTTCTAGTCATATAAAACTGTGAAGTATTAAATTTTATTCTGAAAGCATTATTAATTACGGTTTTAGGCGTACTAAACTGTTTTTCAGGAGTAGAGTTTATAAGGGGCCTAGGGTAAATTATGAACGGATCTTCACGAAAAATAAAACGAATTTTTGTTAGTTTTTGTAACAATACTATTAATTTTTTAGGGTGGTGGTTCCACATGTTGATTCATAGCTCTAATACTACTGAACCAATTGCTGGATTTCAATCCCAAACTGCTTAGGATAACTACAAGCAATTTAACACCAAGTTTGTAAGTCTTAACTTATTGTTCTAAATACAGTTCATTTAACATAAGTAACAAGAAATTTAAAAGAATATATACAGGAAAACAGAGAAAAATGTATTATAATTACATTTTTAACAATACCAAAAACAATATTATCGTTATCAAATCGTATTGTTTTCAAAATCGTTTTTCATCACATACCTGAATATTTTTATAAAAAAAAGACCTTAAGCTTAAACAAATTAATATACATTTAAATAATAAAGTCGAATAAGAAAGATTTTATATTAATAAAAATAATTTTTGCAAGATGGTGTCAGTTTTTACACTGCACCTTCTTCTTTGATTTCTTTCAAATTATAAATACGTTTTCCCATGCCTTTAACATAAGCTGGCGTTATTGCCGACGTTATTGCCAACACTCTGACATATTTATCTTTAGTGTAGACCTAGGGTTATTATACAACGTATTTGAGAGTCATGTACCTTTGAAAAAAACAGATTATATCTAGATTTATATAATACTTTTAAAAATGTTTAGGTTTTAGCGATATTTTAAAGAAAAATCTCGCTTAATATAATATTTAGATGTTTCTAACGGTTTTGAAGTCCGATTAGGCGTGAAATGTTCAAAAAAGTTGGCAACAGTGCTACCAACAAAGAATTGAAATATAATTTTTCATCGCACACCCTGTTAAAACCATGCCACTATTTGCAATTTTCTGTTTAAACAATTTTCACAATTTTTACGAACGTCTGTTTGGAACGTGCGGACAGAGGTCTCTGGTTGCATTAAATTTAAGGAAAAGTTTATTTTTTGTTCCAAAAAGAAGGTAAATAAATCAATTTTATAGATTATAGAAATTGTGATATATATAATAATTAATAAGATACATTATAAACAAATTGAGACTTATCAACTGGAAGAAAAAGTTTAATTTAAATATAAATGGACCTTCCAAAACAATTACATAACCTTTGTAGATTTTTTTCTAAAATGTCAAAATACTTTTGTTGAGGAAAAATTTAATACTTACATTGATGGTGCAATTGCACCATGTTTACATATTTGTTATACTATATTAATTTTATAAACTTAAAACGTATCATTTTAGTCAAAAAATTTATATTAAAAATGCGTCTTACCTCCTACTTAAATGGCCAACATTTCGGCAACCTTGCCAAGGTCCACAACATTGTTACCTACAAGATTTCTCCCTTTGAGCAGAGAGCTTTTGCCGGCGCTATTAAAAATGGTGTTCCTAACATGTTTCGCCGTTTCCGCTCAAACGTTTTTATTGTTACACCACGTAAGTCCTTATGGAACATGTTTTTAAAGTCATTTCAATTTTTATAATTAACTTTTTTATACATTTTAGCTTTCGTTATTGGCTACTTGATTTTCAACTTGGCTGAAGCTGAACACCATCATTTGACTCGCAAGAACCCTGCGGAATTTGCTAATGATGAATAAATGCTAGAAAAAATTAAATATGAGTAATGAATAGTGATTAGAAAAAATTAAAATAAACTAATTTATATCATAAAATAAATCGTCAGATTTTACAAAGTCCTTGTGCATAAAATGAAGTTTGTGTAAAAATTCATACATATTTCAAAGTTTTTAGTATGTATTGCAGCTACATAATTGCATAAAATCTACTTTTAAAATGTGTACGTATTCCGTAAGGGAAAGCGGCTACGAAATGCATATACAGGGGTGTGCTGAAAATCGAAAACGTAAAACGCAAAATTTTTAAAAGTCTGTTTTTAATAAGATTTCTGTAACAAAAATTTTAAGACAATTATACAAATATTTCTCTATTAAGCAGAATTTTATAACAACAAACGTTATAAAAATTTGATTAAACAATATATGATGTTGTTTTTCGACCTTTTTATTAATATAAATAACAAATAAATATTCAAGCTCGAGTTCCTTTTTTGTATAAAATATTCTTTATTTTATTTTTTCCAATATTTCGTTATTCTTTGAATAACATCATCAGGGACTGTCTAATTAAATAACAAAAATCAAAATATAAGTAAAAACATCAAAGCAAAAAAACGAAAAGTAAAACAACAATAAAAATATATATAACATCAATAAAATAACAACAAAAAACTAACCAAATACCTATTTACGCACACAAAAATTCTTATAGGCTAGTGTGTTGCTATTACCGTCGTCATTTTCTTACTAAGATAAAATTAAAATAATAAATATTGCACTTGTTATAATTATTTCTTCGCCTTATTAACTAAGTAACGAAAATGCTGAGCCGAACTCCCTTCGACATCGGCTTTGAAATTCATCCTAGTTGCTGTTGGTATTTTTATTATGTTTAGCATCTCCAACATACATATATCGGCGTTTATAATTCTCTTCCCTCTGTAATATTTGTACGTCATCTAAGTTCGGAGAGTGAGTAGTTTTAGTAATACAAAAGATAGAATTGACAAATTGGAAAAATCTAACGTAATTTATAAAATAACTTGCAACGGAAAGGAAAATGAAATATGCCAAAAAGTATACATAGGCACAACCAAGAATAAATTAAAAGCCAGAATGGCTGCACACAAATCAGATCAAAAATTAATAAATACACAAAAAACAGCACTTAAGGCCCACTGTGCGAATACTCATCACTCTCCGAACTTAGATGACGTACAAATATTACAGAGGGAAGAGAATTATAAACGCCGATATATGTTGGAGATGCTAAACATAATAAAAATACCAACAGCAACTAGGATGAATTTCAAAGCCGATGTCGAAGGGAGTTCGGCTCAGCATTTTCGTTACTTAGTTAATAAGGCGAAGAAATAATTATAACAAGTGCAATATTTATTATTTTAATTTTATCTTAGTAAGAAAATGACGACGGTAATAGCAACACACTAGCCTATAAGAATTTTTGTGTGCGTAAATAAGTATTTGGTTAGTTTTTTGTTGTTATTTTATTGATGTTATATATATTTTTATTGTTGTTTTACTTTTCGTTTTTTTGCTTTGATGTTTTTACTTATATTTTGATTTTTGTTAATTAATTAGACAGTCCCTGATGATGTTATTCAAAGAATAACGAAATATTGGAAAAAATAAAATAAAGAATATTTTATACAAAAAAGGACCTCGAGCTTGAATATTTATTTGTTATTTAAATTTGATTAAACGCGTATAAAAAACAACTTATAAATTCTTGCGTTTTACGTTTTTGATTTCCAGCACACCCCTGATAGAAATCTTTACATACTAGCAAACTCCTGGCAAATATAATGAAATGTCTTAATGGGAACGTATTTGCCTTTGGCAAAATTTCGAAACATCTACAGCCAATTTCACCAACTTCAGTTATAGTTAACAATGTTTTTGACAGTTCTGGAAATGGGCAATAATAACTGAACTTGGTAAATTTGCCGTTAATAATTTCATTACGTTAAAAGTCATGAGTTTTAAACTGGTGAAAAAAATGCAAGATGTTAATGTAGCAGAAAGTAAACCAAAGTAAAGTCAACTTGGTACTATCAATTTCGCAAAATTTTCTGAAAATGAAGCTGAATAGTGGCAATAAAAATTAAAGGAAAAAAATTAAAAGATTCGAAAGACATTGCCTATAACTCGTCGACTAATTGCTATTTTAGCTAAAGTGCATTTATTGAAGAAACTGAGGAGCATATTATAATTAAACAGGAAGAAAAAAAGACTGGAAAATATTTTCAAAAAGCATGAAAAACAAATAATTTTCCCAACAGTTTGCTTCAAAAGCACCACAAAAATTTTCTAAATCAATTTTTTAAAAAATTTCAATTTTTGCACAGGTTTCTAGCAATTTACAGATTTACGAAAAAAAATAAAAACAAATTTAAATTCCCTCTGAAATTAAAAACCGCCCCGCCCACTTAGTGGAATGTGTGGGTACTCAAATTAAAGGTAAATGTACAAGAAAAACGAAAATAATAAAATTTAGGGCAAGCGTACTTTTAGGGCCCTCTGTCAAAAAAGTGTCCCCATCCACTCGAATCTATGTATGTGTAGGTACTCAAACTAAAGGTAGTTTGCTCACGATTGTAAATATTTTGTTTTATTTTGTATTTTTTAATGTTTTATGTTCGATTTTTTTTTTTAATTTTTTTTGTAACTAATAGCCTATTTCCGATGTGCTAAAAATTATTTTCTGTGTAGCCGGCCTTCGGCCGGGCGCAAGAATTTTCTCCTCTATGGTATAACTAAAACCGGCTTCTCTAACTAAAGCTTCTCTGCGCCTAAAAGATACTTAAATTAACCTAGAGAGGAAAATAATATGCTAATACAAAAACATATTTGCAATCGTGAGCAAATTACCTTTAATTTGAGTACCCATATCACTAAGTGGGCGGGGAAGTTTTTTGGTTCCAGGGGGCCACACGGGCCTCAGAACCCTTAAAATTAAATTTTGGTTTTTTTCTTTTTTTATTCTGAATCGGGTGACATATTTTTTTTTCGCCCAGTAAAGTGCACTTCAGCCGAAAATTTTACTTATGGCGTTTTCTTTTCTAAAAAAAAGTGTTGCATAAGTGTAACATGTGACTTGGCAGCATTTTTTAAAGGTCCCCTAATTTTTAAGAAGTGTTTCATATTTTACGTTTACAAAAGAACACAAATTTCGGCATTAAGTGCCGTTTCACACACGTCAAGTCTTGAGTTCTTTCCTAAAAGCTCAAGACTTGACGAGTCAAACTTGACTTGTGTGAACCGGCACTAAACAATAAAGTACAATTAGCGCAAGGTAAATTCAATTACAGGTGGTGGCAAGACTACAACAATTCAAAGCCAACAGAAGCAACAGATGTTTTTTGTATTGCATTGTTAGTGTTTAAGGCTCGAAACTTGCTACCACCTTGTATTGAATTCGCCTAAATCTAGTGCTGCACTCATGCCCCTTTAATTAAAATGAGTGGTGAACATGTAGCATTTTTTTTAATTTTAAAGGGAACATCATCAGAAAAGAACGCTTTAAACTTTTAAAATAACACATGTATTTCAGAAAAAAACATTTAAAAAGGTAAAAGGCAGAATAAATGCAGAATTTTACTCAGAGAAGAAAACGCCATTAATAAACGTGTTTAATTTAATAATTGTTTATAGCTGAAAGTTAAATTATCTGTCATCTTAATTTTTTCTGAAAAACAACATTATGTGAACTGTCCTGTTAAATAATGAACCCAAAACTAACGTGGGCCAAGATAGCGTCGACGAAAAAGTGTCGAATTTAGGAATTTTAAAACCGGGAAAACAAAATACCCAACTTATGGTGTTTTCCAGAATTAGAACAAAAAGTTAGCGTCGAATTTAGGAATTTAAAAGGGGATGTAAAAATAACCAATATTTTTAATAAAACTACAAAAATAGTTAATACAAATAAAAAAATACACATTTAGGAACCAAATAAGCGATGCGTGCAAAAAATCGTTCGGCTAGTTTCGCAGATATTTGGGTGCATCCAAAATGGTCAGTAAAAAGCGTTGCTGATTTATCCCATGGAACACAGGCTTTTGCACGGTATAAACTGTATATATTCTGAAAGTAAATCCAAAGGACAGCTAAGGTAAAATGTAACAAGAAGATACAATATAATAGTCTGGTAGTGTATAAAGTCATTCCTAAAAATTAGAGGAATAGGACTATTACAAAAAAGCTTTATAAAATACATAACTGTAATTTAGCTCAGAGAATAAATTCGAAAAAATAAAAAAGTGTTGAATATTTTATTCCTAAATTCGACGCTAACTTTTTTTTACTTTTGGAAATCCCCATAAATTCCTAAATTCGACGCTGACTTTTTGTTTTAATTCTGCAAAAGACTCTAATTTGGGTATTTCGTTTTCCCGGTATTTAAATTCCCAAATTCGACACTATTTCGTCGTCGCTATCTTGGCTCACCTATAAAAATATATATGTAAACGAATCAGCTGGCTATTTTTTCGTTGTTTGAGTAGGAAGAAAATAATTAACAAACATTGAATTAAAAACAACGATTCACTGTTTTACGTTTAATATACCTACACCCATTTAAATATTTTTATAATATTATCAGCTTAAAAACATCAATAATTGAACCAATGCAGTTATGAGTAATTGTTGTAACAGTGAATTACGGAGCGAATCCATCACCAACATGCTTAATGTCATCGTAGACTCCAAAATCATAAGCATTGAAATATTTACGGCGGCTGTGGGGATACTTTTTGTTGTGGTCCTTCTAAAAACCAAATTTCGTAACTTTTGTGGCACATGAATTCTGGAATAGTTGGGAGACGTGGCGTATAATTAGTTAAAATAATATATGGAACAGGTGTAACGTGATCGATAAATGGAATTAAAAAGCATATAATATGTATATTATAGATACATACACATGCAAAGTTAATTTTTGTAAATATATAAATGACTCAAGAACCAAATTGGCATGTTCTTTTAAATAACTAGATATGTACGTGTAAAATGTGTTTTATTTACTTATTATATCTTTCTTTACAGCTGGTTTGTAATTTCTAAAACGTTGTTCCTAGACTTCAAAAAGTAAATGTATATTCGGTGTAGAGTAATTGATCTTAAGATGTTGCTGCATGTGTTAATGTGTCTGGTCTGGAAGATTAGTATGTATTTAAGTCCAACAAGATCGGTTCATATTGTAGCTGAGGTATGAGCAGATGATAACGATTTTCGCAAATTTATACACACAAAAGTTATTTTTTTTAAGTCCCTATATAATTGATCGACATTATTTTAACACATTTACTTTAAATAAGCTTAGTAGAATAATGTTAACAAAAATTACCGCGTAACTGAAAAACACAGATTACTAAAGTATAGATATCTATTAGGCATAAAACTTTTTACAATTTTTGCAAATAGGATAAATGACTATGCGAATTGAGCATATATTTTTTTCAATAAAAATAGATATCTATTAGGCATAAAACTTTTTACAATTTTTGCAAATAGGATAAATGACTATGCGAATTGAGCATATATTTTTTTTAATCACATATGTAAAAGTTTTCGCATCCAAAGCAATTACCAATGACAGCACCCAGTACTGATCGTTGGATGTCCGGCACTTTTGTCTTTTATATTTATTCTGGAATATCAATTGCAATTATTTGCTATTAGTAAATTTGTACGTGATGCTTAGAGCGAAGTCTGGGGGGCTACTATCTATTGCGATGCGAAAGAAAATGGTAGCAAATCTAGCGATTGGTACTTTTTAATGCGTTAGCGCATTTGATTTTCGCATTTTTTATTTTTTTCCCCCAAATCATCACTATTTATTTTATTTAAACTTTCCAGTTTCCAATATTTTTACATATTTTAACATTTCATTACTGTCAATCTGCGCAATCTTTCGTTTTTGTTGCCAGTATTGATCCATTATCAAAACATTTTGCGAAAGTGATAGAGAGTTGGCATTTAGCTTTCGGATCGAAATTGTTTTCGCATCGCAATAGAGAGTAGCCCCCCTGGTTTTCTGATCATTAATAATTATTACAAGAACTATTGTCATTATCCTTTGAAATACTATCCATATATTGACTAATTTGCAATATTTGTATGTATTTAATTTGTTATTAAAGATACTGATAAAATTCAGATATTTTTTTTTATAATTTTAATCAAGAACACAATTTTAATATGTGAAATGTGCATACATTAAAAATTTACACATTTTCACTTTTTGCAGGAAAATTATAAACAGTACAGTACTTTTCGTTAATAGTCACATTAGCGATACAGTCTACGTTTTGTCTGCAACTTAAGGATGTTGCTATAAGCGAAAAGTACTGTAGTTATATCTTGCCACGTTAAAAATCTTAATTCAATTTCTTCAGTATTTTACAAAA
Source organism: Pollenia labialis (assembly GCA_949318255.1). Lineage (NCBI taxonomy): Eukaryota > Metazoa > Arthropoda > Insecta > Diptera > Polleniidae > Pollenia > Pollenia labialis. The sequence continues at coordinate 157,736,869 of OX439140.1, forward strand.
AAAAAGGTGTATTCCTCCTTATGATCTAGGTATTCTACACGTATAGAAAACAAAGTTTGAAGCCATAAATGATTACAACAACTTTTGATTTTATTCACAAAAGATGAAAAATGTTACATTATTAAATTTAAGAGTTTCATAAAACGCCATATTTCCATGGAAGCACTCCTAAGGGGTGGATAAAAAGGGCAAGTATGTTTTGAGAAAATGCTTAGGACGAAAAACTAATGGAAGTCGGTCATATATTTTATCCAGTTAGGGGCAATTATGGAAGTTTTTTCTTAAATATATTTCTAGCCTATATTGAAAATTTTGTATGGGAGCCCCTAAGAAATGGGGATAGCGGGTATGTATTTTAGGACCAAATTTAAGAATTTCATTAATCCGCCATATTTGTATGGAATCCCCCCTAACGTATGGTGATAAGTGGCAACTATGTTTTAAGAAAATGTTAAGAACAACAAACTAATGACGGTCAGTCATAGCAGTTGTGGGACTTCATCTTCTTATCCTAAAATATAGTGCAACATATTGAATAATTTATTGCGGAGTTTTAAGAATAAATAAATAAAATAATTTTTCTCACTTTAGGCCCAACTATAATATGCTTAAGTTGGCTTAAGCAATTGTGCGAATACATGTGATTCATATGTATGTGTCGAACCATATTAAACTTAGGATGTTAGAATTGTTAGCATTTATATATTTTCGAAACGGATTTACTTTCGCATCGCAATACAGAGCCACCTGATCGCTATTTTTGAAATTTATCATCATAAAATCAACAAAGTGTTTGGATAAAATATCTTCCTATGATGAAATCGGAATGGATACTGAAAAAAGAATTGAATTGATTTACATTGAACAATGAAACCAAAAGTATAAAAATATCGATTTATAGTAAATTAGTATAAATATTTTAAATAGCGAATATCGCGAATGCGGCCGCTAACTTCGCTAAAATTGCTAGCACCATTGATTTCAGAGTACTCCAATTAGTTTTACTGGTAAAATATGTCAAATTCGTGCACAGTGTAATTAATTGATTATTACAACCAAAAAGCGTCGTTGCGTCCATGGACCATATGGCAAAGCGTTCATGGATTTTATGACACTTTTTTTTTATAATAATGTTATGTTATTGGACCTTATGGCATGCCACCTAAGAAACAATCTGGGATGATAAAATCCGGTTCGAATATTCGAATCAGAAATGTAATTTTGGTCCCAAAGGATTTTTGACTTATATGATCAGAAAAGAAGTGAAAGAATGTTTAAATTTTGCTAATAGTTATATTCTTTCTATATTCTATCGGGTGTGTTCTAGAATCCGAATCCACTCGAAAGTGGATTAGTTTAGCATTTTTGGTGTTCTGCATTTTTTATTCGTTTTTTTAACGCTTTTTATGTTATTTTCCGACAATTTCTTTTTTAATCGAATTTTGGGTTTGTTTCAAATTTCGCTATAAAACTGATTTTTTCCTTTATGTTTTCTGATTCTTTACCTTTAACGATTTATAAGGAATAGAAGACTTTGCTATCATGCCGCTGTTAGCAAGTCGTTGCTGAATTTCCGCTAATATAGCAATTTTTACCGAATTTTTTCCATTCCTTATAGTTTTTGGGACTTTTAATCAATTTATGGCTTGTTTGAAATATTAAAAATTTGCGCTATTTTTTGCGAAATTTGTCTTTACAGCTTTTAACGGATTTTTAATAAATATTAGACTTTGCTATCATGCTGTGGTTAGCAAACCCTCGCCTGGGTAACAATCTTGCGAAATGGGAGGGCTTAAGTGCACTCTACGATTCTGATCTCATGGGATGATGTATGTGATGAATACGTCTTCGCGGGAGGTCGAAAACACTGAAGGGGTGTGCAACTAGAGGTTACTCATCTTGTCAAGATAATGAGGCGGTAGTGGAATGCACACTTCCGGTCCATTATCAGTACATATAGCGCGGCGTGCCAGCCCGCGGGTTCGCTCCTTGCAAGGTGGGGGCTTTACCAGTGGTTGGGGCGCAAAAAATTCACTTTTAAGGACAACGTGGTTGGTAGCAGTGCCGAGGTCCTGAGTGGCTAGTTAGTGCGAAACTAGTCGTTTGGTTTAGGTAACGTCAGGTTCCGGTATCCGAAACATGACAGGACCAAGGAAGCTGTTAGTGGTGCAAATAAACCTGCACCATTGTGAAGCAGCTTCAGCCAAACTAATAACCTTCCTTACCAGCACTCGGACAGACGTAGCCCTTCTCCAAGAACCTTCGATAAATAAATATAGGGTTTGCTGTTTAAGGGTTGCGGGATACACTGTTTGTCCCGTCCACAGAGGACAAGATAAGAACGTGTAGACTTGCGAGGAATGAACTGAATTTTCTCATCTCTCATTCTTTCAGGTGCGGTGACTTGACCGTAGTAAATGGAGAAGCGCACTCTTACACTTGCTTCGGTGAATATACCGTACGAGGAAGGGTGCAATCCTTGTATTGGGCTGCGATGCTAATGCTCATCATAGCCAATGAGGGAGCGCAGACATAAACAAAAGGGGTGAGTTAATGTTTGATTTTATAACTACTAACAATCTTATTGTCTGTAATATGGGTAACACGCCGACGTTCAGAAATAAAGATAGGCAGGCAGTGATATATCTGACATTAGTGAACCGTGGCAACGGACTGTACTTTTTCAGACCATAGTCGTATCAACTTCACATTGAATTTTTACCCATACCTTAGGTTGCTCCGTTTAGGAACCCGATGGGGACAAAACGGGTTTCCTTTAAGGAAAGAGTTGGGTTGGCGCAACGGGCCTTGGGCGACTTGTTACCGACTGATCAGGGGGGTACTGTGAACAAGTTCGCTCATCTGTTAAGGGAAAGCTATGCAAGTCCTGTCCGGTTGCATTTTCGGGTAGGCGTAAACAGCCTAAATGGTGGACCAGGGAACTTCACGTTCAAAGGTCTACGGTTAGGAGACTGTTTGATAGGGCCAAGCTTACGAGAGCACCAGAGAATTGGAACAATCACAGGGTGCAGTTCAACAGGTATAAGGCGGATCTAAAAAGGGCAAAGCGACAATCATGACAATTTTGTGTATCCATCGCTAATGTCAACGAGTTGTCAATATTCCGATGGATTTATCTAAGGACCCTAAGGCCCTGGGTTACATCCAAAGGAATGTCGGCTCATGGACTGAGTCTAGCTCTGAGACCCTAACCTTACTTATGGAGACGCACTTTCCAGGGTGCATGGAAACCGGAGGTATGGAAGATGGTCAGTCGCGTCGAGGTAATGGTCACAAGGGAGAAGCTTGCGTGGGCGGTCAATACGCTCGACACATATAAGTCACCGGGTCCGGGTGGCATTTTTCGGGCCATGCTTTGCAACATCCCAGACGATGCATGATTTCTGCTGGTGAATTTATTCAAGAAGTGCCTCAGTAGGAGGTATCTGCCTAAGGGGTGGAGAGATGTTAGGGTGATATTTATACCCAATGCTGGTAAAGCGGGCCACTCGAAACCAGGGGATTTTAGACCTATTAGTCTGTCTGCATTCTTGTTGAAGACTCTTGAGAGACTAATAGATTTCTATCTCAGGAGTAGTATTGAGACCCGCCTTATAACCAACGCTAAACCCGAAGGGTAAATCTGTTGAAAGTGTATTACATGAGGTGGTGGGTTGTATTGAGCACGGGCTGAGGCATAAAGGATATACATACTCTTGCCGCGAGTTAATTCCTTACTTCAGGAATGAGTACAAAAGTATGTTTTTTGTATATTTTTGTAACGATATCTTAGCCTAAGTCTTATCGAAACTATGTATGTTTGTTTTTCATTATTTATTTAGGTTACAGATTATTAGTGAGGAACTCATGGAGGCATTCAATGTAAGGCTGTGTTGGGTACCTGGACACTACATGGTTGATGGAAATGAGGTGGCGGACGAACTCGCGAGATGGGGTTCGAATCTGGACTGAGTGGTAGGGGACAGGGGGTAAAGCCCCCTATGTTACTACTATGGGGAGATACGGGAGAAATTCCGTAATGACGTTAACCGATCCAGGGGGAACAGAACGGATTGCAGGGTTTCTAGGGCACTATAGCCCAGATTGGACGCGGGGGCAACCAGGGGTCTACTGGGATTGGATATGGGTGGTCTTAGAACACTTATAGGGTTCTTGACGGGTCATTGTCCTGTTAGGGCTTTCTCGGGAAAATGGGACAACACCATACCGGGCTTCTGCAGATTATTCGATGATTCTGAAGAGCTGGAGACGATTGAGCATGTATTGTGCCATTGTCCTAGGAAGCAGGGTCTCCGACAGAAGTGGCTAGCAGATAGATATGACGACGAACTGGGGTGCATCCGGCTGATCTACTGGGGCTTGTCAAGGAAATAGTGCGGCTGTTTCTGTTGAGGGGATTGTAGAGAGGGTAATAGTTCTACGTGGTACCTACTAACCTTCTAACTTTTTTAATTCTGCCTACCTCATACTTCTTTTCTTTACTTTTCTCTTTCTATATCTTTTTCATTGAAGGGATTCACATTGGTATCCGAGTGGAAGTGTGCCCTTGGGCACATAACCCTTCTTAACCTAACCTAGCAAATTAGCGATATTTAGTTCAACTAAAGTTTTTTCGAACAAAAACTTCGAATACACAAAAACATGTGGATTTATGAACACCAATTTATGAATTATGCGGATTCGAAAAATTGTTCGTATTCAATTCGAATCGAAACCCAGAACAAACCTGTATGGCGTGTTATATAATGTCTATAGTCTTGTTAAGCTTTACATAACAAACAATATGATCCATTTGGTATTTGATTAGAATAAAATAAACGCTTGAACAAAAATATGAAAAAAGTATGGAACATGTTTGTGTGAATATTAAAACTTTTGAATACTTAGTGCTGATTCACACTCTTCAAGTTTTCGCAGTCAAGTCTCGAGCTTTTAGGAGAGAAGCGATCAAATAATGTCATTTCCTTTTCCCGCTTGCAGAGTGTGAACCACTCTTACATTTTAAAACTCCAAAACAAAAGCTTATTGGTAGATTTAGTATTCACCATTCTATAACTACAAAAAAATAAAAAAGGTTGGCAGCTCTGTTCTTTATTCACCAACTTATATTAGTAGCGCTGTTTGTTTTCTTTACGTTGGTATTGTTTTCAGTTTTCTTTATTTTCATACATACTAATTGTGGTTTTTTTGCTACATCTGCTCTAAATATGAATTTAATAAATATTAACGTTAATATATTTACAAATTTTTAAAAATACGAAAGAAATTGAATGTTTTAAAAATATGTATTCATTGTTACTTCGTTAGTATTGCAATTTATAAAATAAACGGGGCCAATAAAGCAAATCTTTCATCAAGTGTCTCGAGAAATTGTGAGTTCTTTTCGATTTAAATATAGTAACTTCATTTGCCGCATTAAATCATTGCAAAAATAAATTACTGACCAAAAGTATACAAATTGTAAATTGCCTTAAAAGTATTTTAGTGTTATTTTTTATTGCACGTATGTGCTATGTTCGTCGGTATGTATGTCTTTTGTAAATATCAACATTAGAGAAAAAAATCTGTCATTTACTGCGTCTTTGAGGATTGTATTTATGTGGCAACTTTTTGTAAATATACTCTCGGTTTGATGATAAGAACCATGGTGAAATATTTCATCATGATAGTTTAGGTTAGGTTAAGAAGGGTTATGTGCCCAAGGGCACATTTCCACTCGGAGACCAATGCGGTCCATTGTTAATCCCTTTAATGATAGCAAGAGAAAAGTTAAGAAAAGAAGTATGAGGTGGATAGAATTAAGAAAGTTAGTAGGTACCACGTAGAACTATACCTAGATCTAGATCAGCCGGACTACATCCAGCGATGCACCCCAGTTCGTCGTGAAATCTATCTCCTAGCCACTTCCGTCTTCATCATAATAAGAACCATTAAAATTTCCGATTTTATGGTCTAATTTTGTGTGGATATCTAAAATTTAACTACCATTAGAAAGGGCATTTTTTGAAGATTACAAAAAAATCAACCAAAATCAATAATGATACCATTTCAGAATTGTCAATGGCAGATTAAGCTTAGCTTTTGTCGAAATTCATTTAAGAAGAAAACCGCTGCAAACAGCTGCGCTTGTGAGGCCACTTTATTAGTTCATTCTGCACATAAATAAGCAAGACGAATTTACACCAGGTGACCTTATCTTGCTACGTAAGCAACAGCTGATTACTAACCTTATGTCAAAATGATATACTGTCATGTGGTTCTGGGGAATATTAACTAAATTTTAAAATTTGCGTTTAAAATTTGAAATTTAAAATTTTTTTAAATTATTACATTTTAAAACAAACAATTTAAAATTAAAAAGAAAATTAAATATTTGTTTAAATTGTTTACTTAAGTGTTGTATTATTTTTGACACAACGTTAAAATATTTTACAGAGTTGTAAACGTTTTCAAAATAAGACCACCATGTATGAATTCGCCTTGCACATCAGTATAATTTTCTTTGGCTTTTATTTTCGCTAACACTCAATTCACATGAGGGCTTTTACGACGTGGTTTTATCTTGATTCCCTTTTAAAGCAACTTCCAAAATCTCTTTGCGTTCATATGATGACTTTTGGTTTCATGTGTTTCTCTTATTTGCAGTATGGCCTTGATTATCCGTCATTCGATTAACCGGCAGCATCAATTAACTGGAAAATATAATTTGTTGTTGCATTGATTTAAATCACCTCTGTTATCCCATTAGGTCCCTTTTCTCGGAGAAGGTCGCATATATGTATATAAAAATATATGTACATAAAATATAATATATAAAGCGTGATCCATTTCGAGGTTCCCTACTTTTTTTAAGAAAACAAAACAGAAAATTCAAATTTAATGGGGAATGTTTATTATCATTTGAAAGAACATTCTTTGGCATTTATTTTTTGAAGATTATGTCTGTCAAATGTTGGCCGTTGCTACGTCGCAGATGGTCCATCCGTCGAGTCCAATTTTCGATGACTCGTTCGAGCATTTCAACTGGCAAATGACACGCGTGATGTTTTCCTCCAAGGCCTGAATCGAAGCGTGTTTGTCCGCATAAACTTTAGACTTTACATATTGCCACAGGAAAAAGTCAAACGGTGTGATATCACACGATCTTGGTGGCCAATCGACTGGCCCAAAACGTGAAATTATTTGCTCACCGAAGTGTTCTCTCAATAAATCCATTGATTGATGCGATGTGTGGGATGTGGCGCCGTCTTGCTGAAACCAAAAGTCGCCGAGATCAAGATCTTCAATTTCAGGCATAAAATAGTCGGTTATCATGGCGCGATAACGGTCGCCATTGCTGCGAACGGCGCCGAATCGACGCTCCACGGTCTTCGTGTACACTCTCAGCTACGGCCGCTATATTTTCTTTACAACGTGCTGGACATGGTCTATTCGGTCGAATATTATGCAATAATGAATGCTGGGTCTCAAAATGGGAGATGGCGTTGCAAATAGTACGCTCAGTAGGCCGATTATGTTGACCATAAGTTGAGCGAAGTGCACGAAACACATTCCTTACAGAACGTGAATTTTCGTAATAAAGTTGAACGATCTGTAAACGTTGTTCAGGCGTAAGTCTTAGAGCTGCAAAACAATCGATAGTACTATCGATAGTATCGATAGTTTTATTTTTGGCGGACTATCGATAGTTTTTATCACTATCGATACTATCGGAAAATTTTAAAAGTAACTGCAGAGCTGATTAAATGTTGTCAACGAAACATTTTTAACAACTCATTCGATGCAAGTTTTAAGCAGTGCATAAACTTTTCTTGTTCTTTGGGAAAAAGGAAAATGTAACCTAAATTTGAGCTGTTTCTTATCTTCATCTTTTGAACATGAACATGCAACAACAACTAGAAATAATTGCACCCTTGAGATCTTCACAATCAAAATTACACACAGGTGTACATATCTTTTTTCAATGTGTAATAATATTTGGATTAAAAACTTAGGTTTACTTCTGATCTGTGACATAAGGAATGTTTAGAAACAAAAACTATAAAAAAAACATTTAACCGCAGATAAGTGAAGATTATTTTGGAATAGGAGTAAATTTTCAAAAATCACCTTTAAAACTTAGAAAATAGACTTAAGCACATTTTCCTTACTGCCACAAAATTGTGTACTAATTTGCATATAAAAATAATGTTAAACCTGCAACCAGGGTTCTTAGAAGTTTTGTTTTCTCGATAAATGTGGCAATTTTTTTACCTGTTTGTCTTTTTTTCTTTACGAAAAGTCTTAAACAAATTAATGAGGTTATTTTGTAAAAGAAATTAATCTACTTCCTTGAAAATTTTTATAAAAATTTTTTAAAATTCAAAAAATTTTACATAAATAAATTATCAACGCAAGGGTTACGAAATAACCTTTTTATTTTCTAGACTTACTGCCTGTTTTTAGAAAACGTAATCAAGTGAGTGAGTGAGAAATTATATTGAAAACAAAAACAAATTTTCGTTTTTTATTGTTGTTTTCAATATAATTTCTCACTCACTCACTTGCTTTCATTTTCTAAAAACAGGCAGTTAATTTGAATATTTTGACGTCGAAGGTGAAAAAAACGGACAACCCTGATGACAATTAACCGTCTCTACATCTATATAAAGTTTATATTAATTTTAAACTATAGATGAAACTGAAATTTAAAATGAATATGCTGGTCTTTATACCTGAAAAACGTTTTCAGTAAATGAAGTTTTAAACCTTTTTCATTTTTTACCACCTTCATTGACTACCGTGTCCACAGAAGTGGCACATAGAAACTTTTCGATACTATCGATAGTATCGATAGTTTTAAAGCTAACTATCGAAACTATCGATTGGGCCGACTATCGATAGTTTTGCAGCTCTAGTAAGTCTTTTCATTGTGAAATGCCAAACAATACTAAACAAAAAAATAACATGTCAGCATGACACGACTTACACGTGATCTGTCAAAAAAAGGCTATTGAAAAAAGTATCTCTACTTGGATCACCCATTATTTACAGTGCACTCGCGATAATATAAACAAATGAAAAAAGGGCAGTTAAAATATTTGGGATTGTTCATATTTCCTGTGCTTTCGATTTGTTTCCCAGAAATTTGCTTGTATTCTACAGCTTACATACGAAAACACGTCTAGTCAAGTCCTATATGGAAATTCGTTTTCTGAACCTTTTAATGTTAATGTTGGCGTTAAACAAGGATGCATAATTATTCCAATTTTGTTTGCATTGTATCTTAATGACTTAGATGATTTCCTTTCTGGCGGAGTAAAGGTTGCAGACATTGCTGTTAAAATTCTTCTTTACGCAGATGACATTGTCATTTTGGCCGATTCCCCAAGTGAACTGCAAACCATGATTGATGTTCTTCATTCTTACTGCTTTATGTGGTGTCTTAATGTCAATTTGGAAAAATCAAAGATAGTTGTTTTTCGTAGTGGTGTAAGAATACCCAATAATATTAAGTGGAGTTTCGGACAACGTAATATAGAAATTGTCAATTAATACAGATATCTGGGAATGGATATCAATTTTAACTTATCTTTTACAAAGCACTTAGGAAAAAAATTAACAACTGCGAAAATGGCGATTGAGTCAACATGGGGTCGAAATATGTAAATCATCCTAAGATATCGAACAACAATAAACTTGAAATTTTCGTCGATGCTTCCCGATTAATAATGTTTTACGGTGCGAAAATTTGGGGTTTTAAAAAATATGATGAAGTGGAAAAATTATTTTGATATTTCATAAAGAAAATGTTACTTTTACTATACAATACGCCAAACTACATGCCTTATTTAGAAACTGGTCTAAACTTCCTGTATATTGATACCTTAAGGCCACATTTCTCTTACATTAATAGAGTTCTACAACTGCCTGAACATAGATTACCACGAATGTTAGATGAACAAATTATTACAATGAAAACCTTTTGGTTGATGAGTGGGTAAATATATGTGAAAAAATTCAAAATGTTCCTGAAAATGCTACTAAACCCCTGTGTGAATACTGGAAACCAATACTTGAACTTTTAAAAACAATGGAAATAGAAGATCTTATATCTAATGCAAGATGCTCACAATTTCATGATTTGTATCCGCAATTAATTTTTAGCACAAATCCTATTTTTACTTCAGAATTTTCATCGCGTGCTACAGGTCTAATAATCAGAGTACGTGGAGGTCTTCTTGATTTAAATAGTAGAGCATTTAGACGTAATTCTGTTGGCCTATGTACCCTTTGTAATCTGGATGAATCCGAAAATACGTTTCACTTCTTAGAAGATTGTCTTGTTTTTAATGAGTTCCGGTTTAAATATTTTAGTAAAATATTTTTGGATATGAGCGAAGTAGTAAATATACTTAATGACAATGTTAATAATTACTATAGTTTATACAAATATTGGAAATTTGTGTAAAGTACAGAAAACTTATCCTAAATTAATTCAATTAAATTTCTTTAAAATGTATTATTTATTTTAAAGTACAATTTCTTTTTATATAATCAATTTAAAATTTGGTAGAGCCAAAGTAAATTTGCTTACAACTAAATTATGTAATTAAAATCAGCTTTAAAATGCCAATCTGGCTCACAACTGTTATAGTTAAAGCCAAATACAGATGCATATAACCTACAAAATGTTATAACTTACCTTTGGAAATATGTATTTATAAAAATATCTATTAAATAATTAAATAAAATTTACGAATGGCACAAAATTTTAATAAAACCAAGTTATTTACTTACCACCTAAAGTTCGTTCCTGTATAAATTAAAGTTTTGATTAAATAGTTTAAATTTTTGTTTTATTTTAAAACATTAAAGAAATGTTTTCCTTAAGTTTGTTTACAGCACACAAAAATATACTTACATATTTATATACATACATACATAAATGCTAGAAATAAAAATCTAATGTTCAAAAAAGTTGGTAATCTTCTTTTTCCGTTTATTTTGGGTGAGAACTTTTAAAACTGCCTTCACCTTCAGCCCAATCCAACGCCTTATTGAAAATATCGACAGTCTTCTTCGGTTCCTCCACACAATCATGTTCATCGGATATGGTTTTTACTTCATTATCTTCACATTCAAAGCATCCTCATTCCATTCTTTAACGCGAGGCCGTATATTGAACCTATGAAAAAATTAGAATATCACATAATTTTAAGTTAATTTCAGAGAATACAAGCTTCGGGTAGTAAGGCGCATAAAACATTGTCGTTCCTTTCTCCCAATTCACGTAAATTCATTTGTAAATTTTCTCTATCAACACTTAGAGGAATTTCATCTTCGGGATCATCTTGATTCACTACCATATTCAAAATGTTGTTCCAGCATTTGGATAACACAGCTAACTCTTCTCCAAGCTGATTCTAACATAATGATAGCTTCCTTTAATGAAGTCTGCTTCATACTCTCTATCAATCCACCCTCTTTTGCAACAATTGAAGCAAAAAGGCTATTTCTGTAATACAGCTTTGTAATCCTTATAGCATTTGGTCCATGGGCTGGATGAGTGGGGTCACGTTCGGTGGCATAAACATCACAAATATAAAGGAGTTTTCAGATTTAATTCGTCCTCAGGTGGATGATATGGGGAATTATCTATTAAGAGAAAAGCTTTTACTGGAAGCCCTATTTTGGTTAAAAATTGTTCCACCTGAATTATGTATTAAATATTTTAAAATGAATAGGTATGCGCATGGTAGAAGTACACAAGGTAAACCCGTTGGCCCATATGTTTGTCAGCTGTTTACCCCAGTTAAACCCCAAATGTCAAAAAAAAAAATTATGTTTGTTTACATATGTACATATAACAATTTTTATATTTAAAAAAAAACAGTTTTTATATAAAAATGTTGTGAATATAATTAAAATACAAAAATAATATGTATATTAAAAAAATTAGTGTGTGCAAAAAAAATACTATTAGGGAGCAGGAACGAAACAAAAGAATTATTGGCAAAAGCCAGAAAAACGATATATCGTGAATATGATTCAGGGAAACATAAATTTGTGTTGAAAGCGATGAAACCCGACGATGATGATGAAGACAAAATTGGAAATTGTTGAAGAGTTTCGCCCTTGAATTTCTTCAATTATATTTTTTTTCTTTCTTGACCATACTGAAGCAGTTGCAGAAGGCCTCCCAGACATCACGAGCTTGTGCTCCATTTTGTAAATTCTTTGGGAAAAATTGCTCAGATTTAGTTCTAAATATAACACCCTTATTACAAGTGAGGAGCTGCATAACAAAACGGAACAATTCCACTTTAACAATTTTTGGATAAATGAACGAAAAAATATGAATTTAAGCCAGTACGATTTATGTATGTATGTGTGTGAATAAATCGTTAAAACAACGACTATAGGGATTTAAGTATGTACAACATTATTCATAAAAAAAATTAAACTTAAAAAAGTGGAACTGTTGCGTTTTGTTATGGACCTTTTCAATTTTTATTAACATCCGAATTTATTGAGGCATATTTAAGCTAAAAAGAAGTAAACTGTTCGTGATTATAAAAATAAAACTATTGTCGTAAAAATCACCTTATTTTGCCCGCTCCTACATATATCACTCAAATCTCTTACAGCATTATATTTCAAATCATATGATAGCGAAATCTATAAAGCTTTCTTACGATCTTTCATATAATTTTCATAGCCAATAGTTCTATCTTTACCGACACCAGCACCATCGCCAACAAGGAAACCAGCATGACTGCTATCAGGCAATAGGTGATCATGGGCCTGCGAAGAATATGTATGTTATATACATATTCTAATTAACCAATTTGAATTGTATCCATAGGTATGGATAATCTCAAGGTATATTTACACAAGGTAAACTCGTTGGCCCATATGTTTGTCAGCTGTTTACCTAAGTTGGAACACCAATGTCAAATTCCGTGTATATGAGCCAAAATTTGTACATGTGTGCGTTAAATTTATATGAAGACAATTTTGACAATTCCGTTCCACTCGGTTATTTTTATAGAGCAGCATGTCTACACTCCCAAATGAGTCTACCTTGTGTAAATATACCTTGGATAATCTTTAACAAATATCACATATTAATTTTCTATTTTTTTTACGGCAAATAAAAAAAATAAACGAATTACAAGAAAACTTTTATTTTGTGCAAGGCCCATCTATCAGGTTTGCTTACTTGTACAAAAACAAAAAACGATTCTTTTTAGTTGTCAAAAATTTACTTTCACATATACAAAGCAAAAGGAAAAAACGTGTATGTGTGGCATACCATAAACGTATTAATGCACATGTAATGAAAATGTAAACAACTTTTGACAACTAAAAAGAACATAAACAATGATCATCAGGCTTCTTGCGCAGACCTTTTCAATGGGCCTTGATTTTGTGTTTCTGAAGGCACAGTGTTGTTCTTTTTTTGAAGTAAAAAAACAATAACAAAATGCCTGTTGTTTTTGTCTTGTTGTACTTGTTGTAGCAACGAGTCTACCATGTGTAGTTGAACCATGGGTATGCGTCGATTAATGTCAATACATATAAAAACTTTTACCTCTGGAAGAAATTAGCGATGAAACCAGTCTTTAAAAATGCTTCCAGTCATCCACGCTGATTTAGAATGACGATAGTTGACAGGGCAATCAAAATACTGGAAACAACGGGGTTTTTTGCCTTTCCAACAACAGTTTGAGCTAGTGAGATCCCGCAGCATTTGCACAGCACAGGAAAGTAATTCTTTGTTTTTCAGTCTTTGTACCTGGGGCTGATTTTCCCTGATATGACACGTATGTTTTGGTTGGTAAATTTTTCCAAAATAAACCCGATTCATCGGCGTTATAAAGTTGATTATTACTTTATCCAAGCTCTTCAATCTTCGATCTAAGTGCGACTTTAAATGGTTCAACCAACTGGGGTTGAAAAGTTATTTTCCTTAATATTATAATAAAACTCCTTTGCCTTTTCTTTCAACATTAGCCCACTGATGGATAATTTCTTATCCCTCATACGCATAAACCATTTAAACAATGATTTTTCCATTTTTTGATACTACGACGGGCGCATAGTTTTTCTTTTTCCAGGTCCGATGAATGTATTGTTAACACATTTTGAAATTGCATTTTTACGCTTTTTTTATTCCAGAAACTGTGGACTTTGTCACTCCATATTTCTTCGCTAAATTAGTAACACTTGCACCTTTTTGTAAATTTGCTAAAACTTTTTATTTTTCCTTTAAAGTAAGAAATTTATGTTGTTTTGTATGCATATTATACAAATTATTCACTTTTAATTAACACTTGAAAACCAAAAATGCGTTTGCGTCTGCGTCTGCGTACATGTTAAAAATAATTGCGTAAAAGGAATTATAAGCATTTGTGTTTAAAAAAAATTTATTCTGAATTTTATAAGTTTATATTATTAGCTCTGTTCCACATGCATAACGAAACAGTCCGAACTTGCACAAAGTTACCCAAAAGCGTTCCACATAACAATTTTTGTGCAATAAAGAGAGTAATTGAGAGAGTAATTTTTTTCATTTCCTGTACAAATTTGCACGAACTTTTTCTTTGGGTAAGTTCGGACAGGAAAAAACAATCAGCTGTTTTTGTTTACATATGAAACTGATAAATAATTCAGGAAATTTACAAGCAAAAGGAAAAGTTTAGTTTTAATTAAAAAACATATTAAAAAGCAAAATGTAAGGTTTTTGTGAAAAATGAAAGTGGTTAAAACGTTATTGCATACATATTTCCCTTAATCTTTAATATAAAAAAAAACAAAATCAAGGCCCATCTATCAGGTCTGCTTACTTGTACAAAAACAAAAAACGATTCTTTTTAGTTGTCAAAAATTTACTAACACATATACAAAGCAAAAGGAAAAAACGTGTATGTGTAGCATACTATAAACGTAAACAACCGTAAACATGCACATGTAAGCAAAATGTAAACAACTTTTGACAACTAAAAAGAACATAAACAATGATCATCAGGCTTCTTGCGCAGACCAAGGTATATTTATAGCAGGTAGTCTCGGAAAGCCAGCTGGTTATTTTTTATTTGCTTGTTTTGCAATACAAACTGTCAAATGTTGTATAGTAAACATGTAAACAAGGTTTTTTGCCCTTATCTTTTGTCTTTTTTGTCTCTTTTCAACCCCTTTGCTGTTTGACAGTTCGTATCACAATACAACAATAAAAAGCCCTGTTGTTTGTTTTATTGTACAATTGTTGTAATCTCGCGGCTACCTGCTATAAATATACCTTGGCGCAGACCTTTTCAATGGGCCTTGAACAAAATATAAAAAATTACAATGATGCAAATGTTTTAGTTTTATAATGTTATTCTTTTAAGCGTCTTAAATCACTTAAATAGATCTTTATTTGAAAAGTAAGCAGCATTAGTATTTGAAGATGTTCAAAAATGGTTTTTTGCGTTCCAGCAATTTTGGGTAGTTTCGGCAAATTTAGAGAGTAATTTTCATTTTACTCTCATTAGTCCGAACTTGCCCGAGATCTTGTGGAACACACCTATACATATGCATCTTAACTAAATAATACGTTATAAAATTCCAGGAAAAATTTAATTTATTTCAAAAGATTCGATTTCAATGTCGAGACGATCTTCAACTTCAGGTTCATCAGCCGTAGGTGTGGCTATGAACTCTTCTGTTACTAGTGATGGTCCTAGGCCACCGCCACGACGTCGAGCTACATCAGTTGCTGGTCAGCAAAGCCGTACTTCCTCTATTTCATCAGATCATCGTAACAACACTGTACAAAACTCTCGCCGTTCGCTTCCAACACTGGTAAGTATTTGAATTTTTTATTTATTTATTTTATGTACATATGTAATGTTGATAAATGACACAGTATTAATCTATTGTGTGCATATCCCGCACGTATGTATCACAATATAATACATACATTTTTTATAAATTCCTTGAAAACAATTATTATCCTATGAAACTTGAATAAATTACAAAAACAAATACGAATGCTATATTCGGCTATGCCGAAAATATTAAAAATTTTAACTCTTGCTGTTCTCTAGATTAACAAACATCTATAATGTAATATTTGTATGTAAAGTGCTACGCTCATCTGTCCAATCTCGGCCGCATTTTGTCGTATGTTGTGCATTGAATCAAATAAAATCTTAACTCAATACCGTTATTGTGAAAAATATTCTGCAACTTAAATTTTAAATGACAAACAGGGTGCGAGAAATGAGAGATGCTCTTGACAGTGAAACAGGAAAAATACCTGGGTTGCGATACCTTTTTTCTAGTAGGTCTTGTCGAGCACAACAAGACTCTGTTCTTGAAATTGGGAAAACACCTCCATAATCTCGATTTACGGGTAAAAAACTTCAACAAAATCTTGTTTTGACAGAAGTATATCATTGTTAAACAAATTACATCAATGGCAGTTGCAATTGTAGCGGAGTCACTTCTTAAAGCATTTCGATCTTTTTGAACTTTGAGTAACATTTGTTGGATATTCAAAGCTTCTTTATACAACTAAACGTTATTAAAAATTCTATAAATGTCATTGTCACTTGACTTATGTAAGTCCCAGCTTTTCTTTTAACCACGCATGCATTTGATGATGATGTCATAAAAAAATCTTGAAGATTTTCTTGCTAAATCTTTACGGAAAAGGGCTGAGTTGACAACATTGCTTAGACCAATTATTATAAGTATCATTACACGAAAAACTTAAAACCCAAAAAGACCCAATAAAACCCAAAACCCTGGTCGACGAACAAATCTTACATAATTTTCTCTAAATACGGTTGTATCTCTCTTCTTGATATAAAAGTAGCTTCTCCAGAGTCAACTAAAGAGAAATATTTTGAGTTGTCCTCAAATGTCAAATATCCTAAGATTACAATACAATTTAAATGGGAATTTCGATCGATATCGAATGCCATAATTTGGCCCCTGAATTCATATCAATTTTGTTTTAACCAAGGTATATTTACACAAGGTAGACTCATTTGGGAGTGTAGACATGCTGCTCTATAAAAATAACCGAGTGGAACGGAATTGTCAAAATTGTCTTCATATAAATTTAACGCACACATGTACAAATTTTGGCTCATATACACGGAATTTGACATTGGTGTTCCAACTTAGGTAAACAGCTGACAAACATATGGGCCAACGAGTTTACCTTGTGTAAATATACCTTGGTTTTAACTAAATGAAAATATTTGAAGTTGTGCTAGTGTCTATGTCACAACGATATACATACTTTGATGATGTTCTATTTTGTGTTGTTTCTTTTTAGTTGTTATAAGTAAGTAAGTTTCTATATATTTTTAAAATGACACCACTATATAAATAAACAAATTTCGCATAAAGGGGAAGAAACAACTCAAGGCCCATCTATCAGGTCTGCTTACTTGTACAAAAACAAAAAACGATTCTTTTTAGTTGTCAAAAATTTACTACCTCATATACAAAGCAAAAGGAAAAAATGTGTATGTGTGGCATACCATAAACGTAAACAAACGTATACATGCACATGTAAGCAAAATGTAAACAACTTTTGACAACTAAAAAGAACATAAACAATGATCATCAGGCTTCTTGCGCAGACCTTTTCAATGGGCCTTGAAACAACTCAAAAAACTTCTTATTATTCGATAATTCCTGAAAAAATTTAAAAAACAACCAGCGTTGTATATTTCTTACTCGTATTTGTTTGCAATGCCATAATTGTTTTCAACTTTTATTGTAAACAAGCTGACCCGACAGACGTTGTCCTGTCCAAATTAGAAAAATGTTCGCATTCGATTTTTAAACTTCGGTTAAAAGAGGAGAAAAAGTATTTTTAACTTAAAATTTTATTCATATCCATATGTAGGTTTGGTACATACATATATCAGTAAAAAAAGTAAAACTTATTCAATTCGATTGCTCTGCTAGGATATCATAATTTTGTTCATTGCAATGCTTTGTCATATACGACATTTTTTGTTTGGTTGTCTGGCGCATAAACAGATATGTAATTCTAATGGACTTCCGGCGCGGAAACAGGCGGCATAATTGACCATGCGTGAAGCCCGCCATGACTGCCCTTGAGATTTGTTGATTGTCATTGAATATGCGATCCTTACTAGAAACTGCAAGCGTTTAATATCGATTGACATTTCGGTTGGAATCATTGGGATCCGAGGTATCAAAATCCATAAGTATTGTTGCTTCGATGACGTTATTCATCAGATTTTTTACCGTAAGTCGGGTGCCATTACAAAGACGTGGTTGGTTTATATTTCGTAACATTATGATTACCGATCCAACTTTTAGTTGGAGGTTAAAAGGCGGTAATCCCGGTAAAGGCAGAATTAGTCTTTACTTTCTGTTCTGTTACGAATCAGCTGACCTGTGAAATTGATTAGTTTTTCTGTTCTGTTACGGTCTAATCGGTAATATTAAAAACTTGTTAAGTAATTGTAAGTGACAGCTACAGAATCAGAAAGGGAAGACTAACTGAGCCTTAATTCCAGGGAGTTTAAAAATTAAATTGGATAGTTAACCACATCGTTCTGAGAAGTCCACCGATTTGAACGTCTTCAATTCGCCAGAGATTTCACTTTGAATCTTAAAATTCAATTCGTTTACATCAACGTTTATCGCAGCCAATATAGCACGTTCGTTCAATCAATCATGATTTTTGTAATTTTGTGTATTGTTTGGAAACACCTTTCGGATGAGTTCGGACTTTGATTCGGTCAACTGGCAGATAAGCCTGAGTCACTTTAACGCGTTGCTCGATTGCGTATCTTTCCATGGTTCAAATTGAGTTAGTCTGAAATTGAGAAATGTCAAAAGAAATGCAGAAAAAACTTGACGTTTAGTGTGGCTTACATTCAACATCGGCCCTTAAAATTTAAAAAAAATCCCTCCAGCTTCATCTTTCACTGCTTTCATGAAAGTATTGTATGGATATTTTTGTTGTCGATTCAAGAGTGGAACATTTGTTCGAACTGATTCCCTTAAGGCATCGTAATCGTGCTGTTAGCCTCAATTGAATTCTACAGTGCGATTGTGACTCACCCTATACATATCTATTTCGTTCGCATATTCTCTTTTTTATCTTTCTTTTAGATAAATAGAAAAAGTGGGCGTTAAAGTAGGCGTAGCAAATTTTCCTTTCGATAAAAACTAAAAATGGATTAATACGAACATTTGAAAGAAAAATGAGTCAAATCGATGGAGCCGTTTTCTGATTTAAGGTAAATCGAAGAAGTTAGCGGAGCAAAATTTTCTTTCCGTAAAAACCTAAGTTTGACCATGGCGATCATTAGAAAGAAAAAATCATGCAAATCGGATCAGCCGTTCTCAACTGATGCGATGACCAAGTAACAACATTGATTTTTATTTATAAAAATATTTAAGAAAAAACAGTTTTTGCCTCTACTGGTGGGTTATTATTAGGGACCGAATTTTTATGCAGTTAAAATCGAGTTTTATGCGCATAAAACATACACTTAAAATAGAAAAATATGCGCTGTAAATTGAAAAAATATGCACTTTTAATTTTTCTTAACACATTTTTTAATCATAAACAAAACATTAAAATAACATAAAACTCCTAAAAATTCAGCCTCGTTAACGAAAATAAGGTACACCAAAAAAGCAGAAGTAAAAATATAGTAAAACACAAAATATAAAGTAAAACAATAATGTAAATTAAGTCACTTGTTAGATAGATATTTGAACCTTGATATAAAATTAATTAAGAACAATACTCATTTTCATATACATTCATTTTCCACTACGCTGTTTTCGTAAAAATTTAAATTAAATATGCCAGCAGTTTGTGTTATTGTTTTGTGTCCTTCATATTTCTAAAAACGTTGTCAAGTTTGATACGAATTTGTTTACTTAAGTTACCCTTAACTGCATGCATTCTATTTATGACATTATCAATTAATTTAGTTTGCATTCTCAATGGATTTGATTTCTCTAATTTTACAATAGTCTCAGAGATAAATCCGTAATTTGAAGACTTAAAATTTTTCCGATAATTTATATTTGGTAAATTTGTTATTATTTTTTTTTGTACTGCATTACCATCGTTCCACCACATCCTTGAATTGTTCAAAATTTTCAGCATAATACACAACTGATTTCAACCACTTTCCCCGCATTGTTGTTAAAGGATACTTCTCCTAATATGCGACAAAACGCGATATGCTTTGCAAAATATTTTTTCCCCATTTTTTCTTAAAAATGCACCAAAAATATTCATTGTCAGCAATATATGCAAAAATATGCATTTAAAGCAAAATATGCAAAAATATGCACTAACAAATCGATGCCATTTTATTTTAAATTTCTTGATTCGAAAAGATATTAAGTTTATGTTGATCTTAGACCGACGACAAAAAATATGCATTTGCATAAAAATCCGGGCCTTGGTTATTATGTAATACGATTCGAAAGAAAAGATTTACGAATTCGTACAAATCGTATTATGTACTACGTTTTTTGAAAATTTATTTTCGAACGTTCGGAAATATTTTCTTTTGCGGGATTTTGTTTACCCCTTTTCGTAAATAATAAATTACCCTTTTACGATTGCAACTATGTAATACGAAAGCAAATGTTAGTTCATTTAAATTGTCCGTAAATTATTCGATAGTGGATGGGCTTGCGGAAACAATAAAAAATTTGAAAATGTAAGTAATTAGATAAAACTTTTTACAAAAACTGTAAATACAATTAAAAACATAAAATATCCTCTATATTAATTACTGTGAGTGGCTTGAAATCACAGTTTATATCCTGTGATTGTTTTACAAAACTCTTTGTTTTTAGTCTGAAAATTTTGATAGATAGCAATTTTTTAAATTTGGGTTGCTTTAGGAAAAGCTCAAGCAGAGCAATGTTTACAAAACCAAGACAGTATGACAGTATTGATGGTTGATTTTATTGCTGCACATGCAGATTTAGCAAAGGGCCACCTCAATGTTGCAAATGCTAACAGCAAGTCGAAGGATTTGTGGCAAATACTGTCAAAAGATTAAGATGCGGTTGATCCACCGGAAAAGTAGAAAAAACCCCATTCAACATGCAAGTGCAAGTACAAAAAACTCAATACGCTCATACTTTTTCACTAACATTCACACAATTTTTTGTACATTCAGCCAATCGGCTGTTTGCTAGATTTTTCGTTGATAATACGTATACACTACTTCCAAGTAATTACTTGCATGTGGAAACGTAGGGTTATGAATGCTATTAAACTACACATCTTAGCAAAATTTTACTTACGTGCTAAATTCCCAGTTTTTCATATTTGATAAATCAACTGAAATTTATTGTTGAGGGAATGCTAGCTTCTATGCGCATTTCACTGGTTGCTTAGGCCAGCTCATCAGGAAACCTTTTCCAAAGATTTTAGAAAGGCCAAACATATTATACAAATAAAACCCTAAAGCGAATAAGAATTATAAACACTCAAAGTCTTACTTGTAACAATATCAAAGCCAAAACAAAACACCAACAATAAACAGTGAGTTTATCTTTTCTTACATTCCCCTACAATTGGTTGGGTTCTTTCCGACTCGAATTGTAGTTGTAAGTGGGTAAAAAGAAAAAACAAAATAAAAAAACAAACTGCTTCATTCTACTGTCTTCGTAAGAAAACAACAAAAAAACCAATTTGCCAATTCAGTTTTTTTGCATTAAATTTTAGGATTAAATTATCAAGGCTCATAATGTCGGATGTTTCTCTTATTATTTTCCGTTGAATTCTTTCTGCAATTGCATCACTTCCTTCATCGCTATCCTCCAACCACAATGCAACAATCCATGTTCTTAAACAGTTAATTTATATTAATAAAGATTTGTTATTTTATTTTGTTTGAAAGTTTTCACTAATATACATATTCTTTTTGCGGAAAATTTAACGTTTTTTTTCTTATAAACAATTGTTTTTCAAATAAGTTCTGTCAATATTGATAGGTACTGTCAAATTTATCGTATATAAATTTGGCTGCGCCTTGTTTTTCCCTTTTTTGACAAATACAAATCTGTGGGACTTTCGAACGGATTAGAAAATACCATTTAATTTTCGATACGGAAATTTCTTTCGAAAGTATTTTCGTTTCTATACTTAAGCCCGTTTTTACAACTTACCAATAGCTAAAGGTAGGATTTTACCGGCCGTATAAAAAGTGTTACAACTTTACTTCAACGTACCAGGTAGTTTGAACCTTTATTTCCTTTATCGCTCACTTTAGGTTAAAGTAAAGTTTTAATAATGGAACACTTTTTATAAGGCCGGTTAAAGTCTACTTTTAGCTATCGGTTAGTTGTGAAAACGGGCCTAAATGTGTTTATTTTAATTAAACTTTGAATGTTATCATGCAGTTTTGTTGCAAGCAAAATAGTTGTTATTCATTATGCTAGTTTTTATTTAAGCACTATGTGCATATTAGCGAGTTTTAATAAATGCATTTATCATTCAAAAGCTATAAATACTTTGGCATTCCGTTTGTAATTTCTACAATATTGATCCTACACCCTATAAAGTATATATATTCTGGGTCCTGGGTTCAAAACCGGTTGTCCGTCTGTCTGTTGAAATGGGTTTTCCGAAGCCCCCAGATATGATGGGGATTTGGTTGGGACATATTTATGTCAGATATTCTTATTTTAATTTTGCTATCAGCCAGATCGGTCCACAAATGGCTGAGATATGAGCAAAAAACCACGACTACCTCTAATTTTTTCCAAAAATCCCTTGTGGTTGTTGTATTTTTATTAATTTATGCTGTATATCTGGGGAACGGCAAAAGCCAAAGTTTCCAAATAAGGTTCACACATTTAGGTTGTCAACACAAACCATCCTACAAAATGTGGGCGGGATTGGAGAAGTGGGCGTGGTACCTCCCGTACAAAAAAAATTAAAACTTGTATAGAAACCTTAATTTTAAGGCTATCATATGTCCTATGGATATGACTTATATACCAAAATATCGGAAATTTTTAGTAGAACATATTTCATAAAAAAATCGGAAAAATCGGTTCAGCATTTTGGTGAATATAGGTCACTATTACGGTTCACAACTCAAATAAGTTGATTTATAATTTTTGTATTATGGTTTACAACTTTGCTGAGTTGAGTTGACACAACTGAGTTGAGTTGTGAAACCTAAAAAGGGTCATATTTTATTTTAATGATATTAAAACAACGTTCGTTTATGGTTCAGTCGTCTAGGGGGTTGAGTTTAGAAACCGTGAGTCCTCTGGTTCAAATCTTGGTTTTTCAAGGAGATTTTTTTTTTTTTCATTTTTATGTTCTAAAAACGATTTTAAAAAAATATTTACCAGTTTTAGATTTTTAAATTTAATTTATAATGAAGTTTTTAGAATTGTGAATATCTAGTTGCTCTGTATTCTGCTCGCACAATGGTGAAGGGTATATGGGTATTTCTCTGAAATGGTCCACCGTGACTTAAAAAATCAAAGCCCTCGCATAATTTTTTTCAAGGAAAAAATTAAGTTGGATTAATTTTGTAGTATATTTTTATTTTTCATTTTTGAATAAAAGTTTAATTTTTTTGTTAAAAACATCTGAAAATATATGTAAAATTACTAAAATATGTATGAAGGTAAAAAGAGTCACGTGCGTAATGTCACGTGCGTAATTTACAATTTATTTTTTTCTTCGCCAAATCATGCATACATAGTTGCTTTTGAACAAAATATGATTATAAGGGCCCATTACTAACCTTTATAAAAACATTTTTCCGAAATAAAAACCTCCTACAATTCACTTACTTTCGTACTTTTTCTTACGGTCCTAAAAGGCACTTCTATTTTTTTCACGTGAGTAAGTCAACTTTGATTGCATGGCATTTGGCTACCCAGTGCTCAATTTACCATTATATATACTTTTTAGAAAGAACTCATCATAAACAATATAACGATTCTAGAATTAATTCTAAAATTCCAATCCACTTCTATTTTTTTAATATTCAAACACAATAAAACGCGTACAAATGTCGCGTGCATAACCAGAGAAACACCCATATAAGATTCGGCACAGCCGAATATAGCACTCTTGTTATTATTAAAATTAATTATTATGTTCACAAAATTTATCCAATACTGTTAGTTACAAACTGAACCGTTTAATGTCTCAAAACAAACTCAACTTTACGAGTCAGCCTGTATTAATAGTTCACCACCGGTGCATACTAGTAGATTCATGAACCTTCTTGTCGATTCCAGACCATTCTGATCGAATTCAAAATTCTACAAGTAAATCGAACCCGCTGCAAAAAAGTAAATAACAATTTAAACAAATACGGTTTAAATTATAATTTACAAAATAGCGTGTAACTAAAACTTTAAATAATTCTTAGATAAATCTAATTTCGTAACAATATTAAGCCGTCGATATGTATGTTTTAACATAATTATATACATACATACATACATCAAAATTATTAAATTAATAACAATTTTTATATTAAAAGTCCATATGTTTGTAGTACCAAATTTTGTTGTTTACCAAAAAAATTTGGACTAAACTCGCCTCGGTCTGTTATTTGAGGCAATTGCCATAGTGACGTTGGTTTTCAAAGATAACAATAATTTGTCAAAAGTAGAATTTAATTTAGAACATCTGGCATCACAACCTGAAAAGAAATGTATTTTTAATAAGTTGATCAGGGATGATAAATGAGAAAACCAATATCGTACCAACGAACTTTTAAAATAGTACTTTTTCGACCAAATAGTACTAAATAATTTTTTATTGTTTATTTTTTTAATAAAAGAAAAAATTGTCTGTTTCTATTAGACTTGAAAACTTTGGCACATATAGTCTATTTCGTTCCTTTGTTTTTAAAATATTTTGACATGAACATTTTCTTTCTACATTCGCCGAAGAGTCAATAATGGAATCTATTACTTTGGTTATTCTACTTAGCTCTGGAAACATTAACTGATCTAATTCATTTTTTATTGTAGTCACTTTGGACCAAAAAAAAAGAAATGTTTTCGTCATTTGAAAATATTTTTAATAAAGGCTCTATTACGATTCACAACTCAACTCAGTTGGAGTTGTAAATAAAACAACTATACTATATCACATTTTCTGAAGTAAATTTTGCTAGCCAGTTTAAACTTTGTTAAAATTTCGTCCTTTTTTCAATGTTATTTCTGGTTGTATAAATATCTACAATACACATAAATAAAGTAAAAGTTGAAGCGTTCTAAAAATATGTGTTTATTGCGTTTAGAAATTTCAATATGTACTGCAGAAAGAGAAAAAATATTTTATAAGCTGAAGTAGAAAGGCTGGATATAATAAAATTTAATTTATCGCTTGTAAATCTCCATCAGAATCATATAGAGTAAAATAATAATGCAGTGGCTCTCACTGTTCCAAAATTATGTTGATGACTTCTTGACTTTACAACTATCTTGTGGACGAATAATTCATAATATTAAGAGTTTCCGTTCAAAAATAATCTTGAAATGAGAGGAAGTCGTCTCTTCTACTAGAACTTTTGCGGAAGCAGTTTCCTATATCTTTAATAAACTTGTCAATATCATGAGAAAATGCAAGCTTATATGATGCCGCTTATACTTAATTATGAATGCGAACAAGTGCAAAAAATATATTCACAATAGCGGAGTTCAGTATTTGGCGCAAATGGTCTTGCAAAAGAGCAAATGCAAAATATCATAGCTGTTTTGTTAAATCCAACAATAAAATACACAAAGTTTCCGTTAAATTCGATAAAAAAAAAGCTACGATATTTATGCCCAATTTTCAGGGTAGTATTTAAATCTATATTAAGTAAATTTTCATAACAAACTTAAATCGTATTTAAAACAGATTGGTTTTTTGAGTTTTATTTGAAAAGTCTTATTTAATTAAGATAAAAGTATGGTAGCACTACTAAATACAAAAAAAAAAAAAATATATAAAAGTGTAATTATCTACAAGGTGGTCTGAAAAAACAGCTGACTGTTAATGCTTTGCCTGTTGTTGTTGTATTTTTGTGATATTGAGGCCACCTTGCTAAAATATTACAATGGAAACTTAAGTTGAAATTAAGTGTACCACATCGGTGACTTAAGTTTCACTTAAGTTTTTAGTGAAGAAGAGAATTTTGTATTTAAAACGATTTTAAAAATAAATGTGTTTTAATATCAATTCTGAAAATTGGGCATTAGCATTAAACTGTTACGGATTTTTTTTGCTTTGTCCATCGCAAATGGCGATGCAGAGAGACCACCAAAAAGCGAAACAAATTGAGCCACACAACTTTAAGTTTAATTTTAATTATAAGAATGTACTAATGGTCACTTTAGAAAATTCAGTTCAAAAGAAATATATATTGTTACGAAATAAGATTTATCTAAGAATTATTGATAGTTTGAGTTATAAGTTATTTTGTAAATTATAAGTTATGTCGTATAAGCTTAAATGGTTATTTGCTTCACTGTATTGTAGACTGTAGATTTAATTGTAGAATTTCGAATTGGAACAGAATGGTCTGGAATCCGGTTCTGACGTATTGTGGCTTTGTGATGACGTCAAAATTACGTCAGAACAACATGCGAATGCGGCTTTTTACATTCCGTGTACTAAAGGCTTTAGCATTTTTCAACTAATTATTAAGCATTATTTTATTAAAGAATATTCAAGTAATCTTTTTTGAAAATCTATCACACTTTTTTGTTGAATTCACATACAAATCCCTACTCTTTTGCTATAGAAACTGTATAATCTTTTAAAAGATCTTTCATATCAAAATGTTTCAAAATTTGTTCAGTTTGATCCATTAAATTCATGTTAAGCTGCTTTTTTCCCTCAATTACGGGTTTGAAAAATTTTTGGAATCGAAAAGAGACACCATAACTTTTGAAATAGAAAAGCAAATGCGAATTACATACATTATAGCTCATTTAATATGTCAACTTAGACAACGATTGCCAAAAATTTTCATAATTTAACATCTACTAACTTTTTTTGTGTAGAAAATAGTTTAACAACTTATAAATGGAAGTTAAGGAAACATTTTAAAGAGAGAAATGATTGATTTCACTATAGAAAAATTACAACTTTGGAACATCACAGGCAGAAACTAAATTCATATAAATTGTTAAATTTACATTAGTTTTATAGGCAAATTCACTTTAAATTGTATATAGTTTTAGTTCATTTTAGATTTAACTTTAGGAAAAATTTTAGGCAAATTGTTACAAATTCAATTTAGGGTATAATTTAGGCAACCCTTACAAATTCACTTTAGAGTCTAGTTTATGCAAATTTTATAGACAATTTTGCATTTAATTCACTTTAGAGTTAAAAAAGGTTTTTAGTGGTATAAATTTCTTAAAAACAAGAATTCGAAATAGAATGCCGTTGAAGACTTTGGCGCATATTCATAAATAATCACTAAGTGTTAACTATTTTAAGTACCTATTTAAGTTATTCACAGTTGGTTACTTTCAGCAGAAAAAGCTTACACTTAATTATGGGTAGAGCTGTAACTAAATGTTTACTAACTAATACATACAAAGAACAGCTGATTGATATTATCTTATAAATTAATTGGATAGCAAAACAATTTTGGCGGCCAATTTTTGTCACTCTTAAATACAGAAAACTCTAAATACTCTTACAATTTTGTAAATAATAAACTTGCTTTATTACATTTGCTACATGCATCCATTTATACTGCGTCCAAAAACATCAAAAAAAAAATAAACTAAACTAGAGATGTGTTTTTAGACACCAAATTTTATTGAAAAATTATATTTTTACAGGCACCTATTTTAATTGATTTATATCAAAACTATTACCAACAAATTACTTTTTTTGAATTTTTATGCATTTTTTAAGAACAATAATTGTTTTTTTAATAGCTTAATAAGCTTTTAAATTAACTACAGTATTTATCGTTCAAAATATTATCGACATTTTGTTTTCACTACCTGACAATATGCATGGTTGCATTTCTTCAATCAGCTGAAAGCTGTTGCCAAGCTAGTTATGAATTATGAATTAGATCTATAACTATCTGTGAACTATTTTTTAGTTACTGTTTTATTAGTTGCGACTTTAGTTATGATTTCTGAATACGCGCCTATGAATTCGCTACCTTATATTAGGTGTGGTTCAAAATGTTGCGATATTTTAAAAAAAAATGTACGATTTCATTTAAAAATGCGATTATCGATTCTTCAGAAGCTGAAGAAGAATATTCAATTTATGACGTATTTAATTTATAAAATAAAATTTTTTATTAAACACTAGCATTTAATCCGTTACTTCGTTAGCGTCTCCTTTTCCTTCGTGAACATATTTTTATGCCATAGTTTATTAAAAAAAATACCAGTTGTAGAACCAAAAAGCTAAAGAAAAATATAAAATTTCCCTTATTTCCTTTTTTGGGTACTTTTCCCCCCCCCCATTAAAGTATCAAAAATTGCAGTATTGTAGTGGCAGCCCATAATTTAGTACGAATATGTCAATGAATGGAGAAAAATGTTTTGTAAAAAAAGTACCAAAATAGTTAGGATTTTCAGTCCATGTTTGAATTTCTAAAAAGTACCAAATTCCTATTTTGTTGATAAGTTTCGAATGTGGTATTAACACTGTTTCTATGTTTATTGGTTCAGATTTTTTTTATCAGCTTGTTCTATTGATATGATGTGGGTTTATAGGGAAGAATTATGTAAAATGTATCATGTATAAAGGTTTATTAACTAAAATAACAAAAAAAAAATAATACAATATTTTTGGATATGGCCACACTAAGACAGGGCTACCGTAAAGTCGCGCAAAAACGTCGTTTAAGAAAATAAAAGTCGTAAACCTTTTTTAAAGACTTAACGAAGTCATGTGTTTCTATTTTTTACTTTAATAACATTTCATTTAAATACATATATATATAAGACTTAAAAATTGTTTTGCTTCTTCTAAAAATTTTTTAATTTGCAGCTTATACAGTATTGATACACTATGTATGTATTGTCGAATTTCACAATTAAAAAAAAATAGCAAGAAGAAAAAATCTATTTTTAAATTATATTATTGTATCGTAACGTTTGCATAAAAAACTTTTTTAAAATTAACTTTTTTTTTTTTATTAATTTTCATATAAAATACGATAGGCTTTGTTTACAATTGAAACACCGAAGTATACAATTTTTGCCTGTTATGTAAAAAAGTGTTGTTGCTTAAAATTAAAAAAAAATTATATATGTATCATCGTTAGCCATAATTCATGACGTTTATAAAAATTTTAAATAAAAAATTATACATACATAAGTATAAAAATGATAGTTGCATCGTAAATCTGGCTTAACCGTTCAAAATTGTGAAATTAGTTTATGATTATCATATGATTTTGACATGGCAGTTTTTCTACTTTGACTGCAGTTTTTAAAACGCTGATACGATGGTGAAATAAACAGGTGGCAGCACTACGCCAGATCACGATTTTTTTGCTCTTGCATTGTATGTCTAGGTTTATGTCAAAGTTTTGTTTATGTTTACAAAAAGTCCACGTTGTGTGCTGTGATTACTGTATTTTAGTAAAGTTTTTATAATTTTAAATTAAAATAAATAAGATATTGACCATAATTAAATAAAAATGGGCTAAAAATGTATTTATTTCATCACGTTCAACGGCACGCTTTGCTTTTTGTTTAAAGTATTTTTTGACGTAAACGGTGATATAATTTCCATGTTTGTTGATATGTTGTATTTGTTTCCGTAACGATGCCACCAAGGCGAATTCAAACAGGTAAACTCCCCTACAAGAAGACTACCGGTCATTTTACTAGTTATATGATCGGTAGTGTTGACCAATATAGTGTTATAGTGATAGTAATTTTTTTTGTTTTGGTTATGCATTTCTTATAGGGTCATCTCGTCAGCCGTTCATCAGCTGTTTCCACGGCGAATTAAACAATATGGTCAAACGTCAAAATATGATTTTGTTTTGAGAAGAAGTTGAATGAAAAGTGTTAAAAATATTATTTTTAACACTTTTGATTACAAGGTTGTATACAAGGCGAATTCAAACAGGTAAACTCATCTCGTCAGCCGTTCATCAGCTGTTTCCACGGCGAATTAAAAAATATGGTCAAACGTCAAAATATGATTTTGTTTTGAGAAGAAGTTGAATGAAAAGTGTTAAAAATACATATTATTTTTATAATAAAAAAATTTCAAAACTGCGTATGATTGAAGTGAATTTATTAATTTCTTTTATAAAAATGTGATAATTTTAATTTGCAATAAAAAAATTTTGACAACTAACCATAAAATTGTATAAACAAAATACATGGGGTTTTTGTAGTTGTAGAGATGAGTTTAGCTGTTTGAATTCGCCTTGGTTGTATGTGAAGTAGCAAAAATATGGAGAAAATCTAGTTAATAATCAGCCTTATATTAAAGTGACGCACTGCCTGTGTTCTTTAATCTTCTACAAAAAACGGCACTGTCGATGACGATAACGACAACCGGAATAAAGCTGGTCAAACGTCAAAATATGATTTTGTTTTGAGTTATAGATACATATAAATGAAAGAAACGTAACTAAATTTAATGTGGGAATTATTTTTTACCCTAAATTGTTTTAATTATATTAAGCATTTTTTCGAATTTCAATTTACAAAGCTTTTTTAATATTTTCAAGAACTTGTTGCCATCTCTGGATCGACATTTAATTGTAAATTGTCCCATACAACCCTAAAACATTACTACGTCCCAATTTACACTATGGGCATTTCTTGCCAGGCAGACGAATTTTGTTGGTAAGGGTCGATGCCGTATGCGTGACATGACACACTTTACTTTTTCCTCCCCCGCCTACAAACTTTGTCTGTCCGGCAAAAAATGTTCATAGTTTGGCCCTTAGGGCTCGGCTATGTAATTCGCATTGAGCATGCGATATGTTGGTACCAAACGTCATTTCTCAAAACAACAAGTTTCAAATTTATATGTAAAATGAATTTTTTTTGCTTGAAGATTTGTTAAATTTTGTTATTCACTTCACCTTGCGTTGAGAAAATGTTCATACAAAATTTTTGAAAATTCAAAAAGTGAACAACAAAATTACCCCCTAAATTTTTATTTTTGTTTTTAAGTTTTTGTTAATTTACACATTTTTTACAGAGTAAAATGTACTAAATAAAGTACATTTGTAATAAAAATGACATCCCTGATGTAGACTAGACACCTATCTCTGTCAGAGTTACCAGAAAACTTTTGGTTCTTGTCACCAGTTAAAGTTATGAATTCCCCAAAAATCCTCATTTTAATATGATTATTTTTATGAAGAAAGGAATTTTACAACATTTCACGGACAGGTTGCCCTTACATGTTTCGATTTTAGACACTCAATCTCAATCACACACCGTCAATGACGACGGCTGGCAGTCAAAAGTTAAACATCAATCTTTAAACCAAATGGTATTTAACCCTGGTAGATCGAAATTTGCTTTGAATGATTATCTTAAATTGATGTACATGTTCTTCCTTTCTTCTGTTTTTTTCGTAATTTTTGTCAAGAATTCTTCTTGAAGTCCAAAGTACATTTTTTCGTTTTTCATGTTTTTGTCTCTTTTCAGCACAACTTGAAGGACAAATGTAAACAGAGCTTGTGCCCTAGCTTTTAATAATAATTAGTATTGTGGTTATTTTTATAAACTGTTTACGGGTTTTAATCCAAATTTTGATATTTTAACCAGTCTAAAGATCAGATAATTTATAATATTTAAAAAATAACCATAGTTTTTAATAACACTATCGGGCATGTTCTATAGATCGAAATGAAGTGGAATTGAAATCGAACCAAATTTGGATCTCAGTTATTTACAAAGTTTTTCTTGTGTTCAACAGTTGTACTAGTTAAGACAATTCGTGCTCAAAATATGACGTATGCAAAAAGGAATATGTTTACGATCCTTTTATCCTTTACAGTCTCGTTTTCAAAATTTGTGCGATTTCAAATCCACTTCATTTCGATCTATAGAAAATGCCTGTATGTGACAGTTTTTGATCAAATTTATTTGACACCTAATCCCTATGTAAAATGGCCCGCTGAATCCGAATATGATGTCAGAATGCTAAAAAGTAGACAGTTTTCGAGACATTCCAAAATAACCCTTATTTGTGTTTTTGGAAATGATGATATCACTTAAATGCAAATATATTCAAAAATATTAAACGGATAATGTATTTAATGTTTTTTAATGAAAGATAATAAAATTACTAAAATAACTATGCATTGCTAGTGAAGAAAATGACAGAGTTACAGGGCACAAAATTTCAAACTTCATTGAAAATTCTTAGAAAATTCAAGTTATTTTTTGGTGCAAAAATGATAAGGCTACAGAAGATTTAGTGAATTAACCCACATAGTGATTTAACATTTTAAGGCTTTTTTTAATATTTTTTGTTACTAAACATTTTGCTATCTTCATTTACTTGGTGTGTTTTTTGGGATATTTCAAATAATCTTCAGTAACTTTGTCATTTTTTTTTACCGATTTGGATTCTATTAGGCACAAAATGTGCGTATTGAAATAAGCTAACATCGTAACTGATAAACTTTAAAAAAATGTTAGTATTTAGTTTTAAAAAAATAAGTCAAAAAGAGCAAAATTGCAAAAAATCATTAAAAATTTTTTTTTGGAAATTTGAATTTTGGTCCAATGTAATTTTTACGAACGATCTGTGTTAGTAATTTCATTATCATTATAGCCAATATCTCGAAAACTATTCTACTTTTGACCATGCTGACTCGCATTCGGATTCAGCGGACAATTTTGCATGGGTGTCAGATTGATTTGGTCACGAAAATTTGTGACAGTGCAATTTTTAGAGTAATTCTATTAAAAACAAGTGGTACTCAAAGTATGACTAATATAAAAGGGAATAACATAAAAATACAACAGCTTAAAGTCGTATTTTTCTGTACAATTGTACAAAATCCTCTTACAAATCGTAACTGTCAAATTAAAACCTTTAAATAATTTTTCACATTTAAATTTATGTTAAATTCCTTTGATTTCCGTTAATTAATACTGTATTTTTAAAAATAATTTAATTAAATAAAATGTAATATGTGTACATTTTTCAAAAATTCCCAAATCCCCGCTCGTAAATATCTGTTCCCACAGAAATGTTGAAATCTCTGATTTGGGGATAAATCCCCTTATCTGGCAACACTGATCTCTATAGTATATCTTGTACGTGTGTGTATGCGCGGACATAAGTTAGGGTGTCGTAGTTTAATTATTAAAAGAATTTTCGTTTAGCACTTTTTTAAATATATTAAAACGAAACATTTCAACCATTAAAAATATGAAGGATCTGATCTGAATAGTGTATATACAAATTTTATCAGAAATTATTATAACAATTAAAAGGGTGTATTACTTACTATGTGAAGAAGTAGTTACATATGCTTTACATAAAATTACCTAGAAGAACAACAACATCTTATCGTTAAAGTGACAGTGTTACTGCGTGAAAGTAATTAATTTTATTTTGAACTTCTTTTTTTGACAATTAGTCATGCAAAAAATTAAATTCTTTATTAAATGCAAATGTCGTCATCGTTGTTTATGTAGTGAAACAAATTTTTAATTAAATTATGAAATAATTAAGTCGACTGAAACCAACAAAAAGAAAATAATGTACTGGATAACATTTTCCTAAAAATTATATTTAAAAAGTGTCAAATTCCATAAACTAAGAAATTGAAACAATAAAATAAAAAGATGTGCTTATCTTAATTAAAAAATTATCTTACTCGCGGCGGCCAGTTCGTTGTTTGTGTGATTTTTTGCAACATGTATCAACTTAAAAGATTAAGATAATTAAAAAGAAGACAAATTAAAAAAACAGTTGTAATTATTACATTCAAAATTAAATCACACATATTTAAAGAAATTCTAAAATAATGGCTGAAGCTCTGGTTGAAGGACAAATTCATGGTTATAATGATGTAAGTTGAAATTGTCTTTTAAGGGCTAGTGTTTTATTTATTAGTTAAGTTTTGATGGTGTTTTTTAGAGCAGCTTTAATAGCTGTCACTTTTTACTGTTGCCATCAGGGCTGACAGATAAATTTGTGAGAAAATCGTCAGTTTCCTGAGAAAAAAAAAATCGTCTATCGTTTCGAAAATCGTCAAAAAAATCGGACAACTTAAAATTTAGTTTTGTTAAGCCATTTTTGTTCGATTTTTATAAAAAAAAACCATTCAAACAAAAGCATAATAACTAAAGCTACGTACAGACGATGGTCAGATCTGACAATCTTGTAAGCAGGCGTTGCCAACAGCAATATTTTTCTGACAATGGTGCAATTGTCAGATGCATTCATTTTGCACTTCTGCAAATACAAATGATGCAGTTTAAGCAACGCTGCTTACCAATATTGTAAGATCTGACCATCGTCCGTACGAAGCTTAATACCCAGCTAAAATTTTCAATCGTGTAAGAGCTACTGGGATCTCATGAAGAGCGTCTTTGAACGTCGATGACCGCATTTTTTAATCGTAGAAGATGGGTAAAGATAATCTAACGAGACTTTCACGTCAAGAATCGTATTATACTCATGTAGATATTCTCTTACAACTCTTGAAGTGCTTGCCGTATAATTGTTGAAGATATGATTTATACAGCGAGCCGTAAAATATTCATTCGATGATGGGTTGAGGAAAGTTAAACAAAGTGTAACTCTGTTTTTTTTTTGTTCTCTTCCGTAACATTTTGATATAAATTTTGTTAACACTGTATTAGTAGCTAAAAAGTTAAAAAGTTTTAAATAAATTTTGCATTTCCTGAAAGATCTGTTTAAATGTTTTCAAATAATACCAATATTGGCCATATACGTTCAGAAATGTAGAGGGACATCGCAAATTTATATGAAAACTGCAGAGGTCCATAACTCGGAAACTATGCGTTTCCGAAAATTTTGCCATTTAATTTTTTCTTCTTATTTTTCGATTTTCTATTACCCTATGTACTTTTTTTTTATTTGGAGCTGCGTTGGTAAACTGGACTTGTTACAAAATTTGTTGGTTTTATTAAACAAGAAAGCTATCATTATTCTTCGTGTCAGAATGTTAACGCTCTTGCTTTGGTATGGCATATCAGCGTAAAAGCTAAGCGAAAGAAAAAATTCCGCCTTCCGCTCTTGTTAAGGTACGACTTGAACATTCCAAGATTAAAAAACGAAATGGTCAGAAAATGTAATGTAATGGCTGAAAAAAACGTCACTTTTTAGAAAAAAAATCAGCAAATCGCACTGCTAATTTCGGAACAAAAAATCGTCAAATCTGGCAGCCCTGGTTGCTGTACATCAAAAATAAGAGCCGGGTCAAGGCGAATTCAAACAGGTAAACTCATCTCGTCAGCCGTTCATCAGCTGTTTCCACGGCGAATTAAAATATATGGTCAAACGTCAAAATATGATTTTGTCTTGGGAAGAAGTTGAATGAAAAGTGTTAAAAATATTATTTTTATAATAAAAATATTTCAAAACTGCGAATGATTGAAGTGAATTTATTAATTTCTTTTATAAAAAAGTGATAATTTTAATTTGGAATAAAAAAATTTTGACAACCAACCAGAAAATTGTATAAACAAAATACATGGGGCTTTTTGTAGTTGTAGAGATGAGTTTACCTGTTTGAATTCGCCTTGAGCCGGGTCAAGGCGAATTAATTTTTAAGGTGGCGTTAGAAGCACAGCTGTGCTACTTTTTTTCTAACTTAGAGAGAGGAATGGCCAAAGTTACTTGTGTTTTTGACACATCGACCAACGAAAGCAACAAATAAAACACAATGTTGTGTTTTTGGTGTTGTTACTTGCTGTTTTTAGTATCGCCACCACCGTTTACATGAATTCGCCTTGAGCCTGGTTGATGAAAATGTAATACGAGGGTGGGCCAATAAGTCCATGCCTTCTTAAATTTACCCCTCCGGTTTTTTGATAAAAAATTATTTTAATTTCCAACTTAATTTACTTTGAGCTTTATGGTTTAAATCCAGTGTACCAGCTCAGCCCCAAACAAAAAAATGTGCATAGAGTGATAGAACATAGAAAAATAAAAAACAAATATTATATAGGTAGGTACATACATACATACATATGTAAGTACATATCTGTGACATTTTGACAAAACATCTTAAGTCGAGATAAGATAGCAAAAACGTTTTTTAATAAACTCGGTGAAACAATCATTTTTATTAAATAATAAAATAAACCAAAACTAAAGAAAAATTCCGTTTATAATACAAAATTTTAAAAACGCTAACAAAAATGTATTTTGAATGAAAATTCGTATGATTAACAGCATTTTTTTTTTTTGAACTTTTTAAATTCGACTTAAGATGTTTTGTCAAAATGCCACAGATATGTATATGCAATTTTCTACTATATCATTCTGGTTACAAAAAATTTGCTTAAATTTTGCATTAAGAATCGGGGAAGGTTTTTGCAAAAATATAAGAGTTTTTAGAGTAAACACATTATTTGCTATGCAAAATTTTTGGCTAGGGAAGCCACATTTTTTAGTAAGCGAAGCGAGTGCTTGTTATTTAATTAAACTTTCTTTTACACTTTTATTTGAATAAACTATACCTATATGCAGTGTTGGGCAAAATACATGATTTGCGGTATTTAAAATACAAAATACAAAATACTTGCTGGTCATGTATTTAAAATACAAAATACTTTCAGGTTATGTATTTAAAATACAAAATACAAAATATTTACACATCTGTATGTATTTAAAATACAAAATACAAAATACTTCCATTTATTCTACGTATTTCAAATACAAAATACAAAATACTTTCACGTCATGTACCTGTATGTATTTAAAATACGAAATAAACTATTTTTATTCAAACCAAAAAATAAATTAGATAAAACTAATTAACAAAACAATTGTTTCCTTTCATAAATGTCAGATTTTTGAATATAGCATATGTAAAACAGTTTCTTGTTGAAGAAAAAATAAAACCTGCTTAAGAAAAAAACCTTTCTACAGTCCTGATGAGCACAAACTTGTATTAAATTCTATTATACTCTTTTTATATTTGGATAGCTGTCAAGAGTAATAATGTCTTTGCTCTTGTCACTGAGGAAACTGACAAATTCCAACTCCAAATTTGATGTCCTAGATTCACCATCATACCTATCTACGAAAACAACAAAATCATCGTCTTCTTTACTGGTGCTTCTACTTCTGATACGTTCTTTAGCGATTCTAGTTTTTGGTAGATCATAATGCAAACAATCTTCAATAAACTGAAAAATATATTTTGTAAACTATGTTTTTAAAATACAAAATATTCCCATTTTTATGTATTTAAAATACAAAATACAAACTACTTCTATTTATTGTATGTATTTAAAATACAAAATACAAAATACTTGCTGGACACGTATTTAAAATACAAAATACAAAATACTTGCACGTCATGTATTTAAAATACAAATACAAAATACGTATTTCAAATACTGCCCAGCCCTGCCTATATATACATATAAAGTGTAAAGTTTTGTAAAAACAGTATCGGGGAACTAACGAGCTATACATTTTTAAATGAATTTTGTATACAAAAGATATAACTATTCAAAAGCTTTTCAATGATACCAACATTGGCAATATAAGTTCAGAAATGTAATGGAAAAACGCATGTACCCCTAATATAAAGTATTTTTGCAAAACGGTTTCGAAAAACCTTTTTTTGTCGTACGTAGGTGTCACCATTTTAAATATTTCTTTAAAACTTTATTATTGGCTTGCCTCAGGTTAATAAGACTAGAAATTACACTATTTGGGCTTTCTCGAGACAAAAACTTTGATATATCATACCAACTATAAGTGCTAGATATAATGAAAAATTCAAAAAGGCGACGCGTACGTTCTGTAACTGGGTTGTCAATACCAAAAATCCTCAAAAAAGTGGTATTATTGGCTAATTGGTCGTAGCACCTTCCATACAAATACAATATGTATTATGCAAAGCTAGAGAACGGCAACAGCTGCAGTTTACAAATTGTATACCAATGGCTGAGTTGTCAATGCGCAACACCTGCCAAAGAGTGGGTGGGAATGCAAAAGTGGGCGTGACACCATCCATACAATAACAATATAGATTTCTATACATCTGGAGAACGGTTACAGTAAAAGTTTTAAAATTTTGGAACAAATTGGATTTTCTACAAAAAATATCAGTCAAAAAGTGGACTGGATAGAAAAAGCTGCATCTTCAATATAAATACCTACAACATAGATTTTTGTATCTCTGGAGAATGGTAACAGTAACATGCTTCGGTATCAATGCACGAGATCTGTTTAAAAATGTTACTAATATTATTTCAATGGTGGTAGCGAAGCGCACCAGGTTAAGCTAGTATTTTATAAACATAAGTTTTAAGGCATTCACACTCCGCGTTTAGACGCTTAAACATTTGGAAGGAAAATAATTAGTTTGGAAGCATATTACGGGTTGGGAAGAGAGAAACGTTTTTGAGTTCGGTACTCGGGTATATGATTTGTTGAAATTTATTTTGCTTGCTTTGCAAATAATAATAATAACGCGAATGAAAAAACAAAAGAGAATTCCAGATGTTTTCTTCCAAATGTTCGCCCCTCTAAACTCGCATTAATTCGTTAATTTTATTAGCTTTTTGATGTTTTTTTTATAAGCCTGTATTTTGTGTTTTTGACGCTTTATATATATATTTTCTTAAAAAAGTTTCCAGATTTTAATGATCCATATATGCTTTAAATATTCGCATACATGCCAATGCAAACGCAAATAGTAAAAATTAGCGAATAATTAGAAAATGCGAAATAGAACTATCCCCCTAGTTCTACTGTTGAAAAAGGAAGGAGAATATAAAAAACACAAAATATTACTCGATTAAAATTTTTATTAATATAATTTAATCGGGCCCTTTGCTTAATTCGGTGATCTTTCGATTAATTAACCGAAGTTTTGGTTAAGTAGGTTAATTTTGTTATTAATCGCATAACCGGTAGATATTTATTAATTATTTTAATTTTAAGCTTTGGTTCATAGTACCACAATATTTTATTTATCAACTGCATTCAACAATTTACCGAACAAAAAGTTATCTTAACTGAATATTTTTTTTTTTAATAAACTGTATAAATCGATAATGTTATTAATAAAAATGTTTAGATAGATGGTCCCTTGAGGAAGTCAACAAATAATTGACGAAACGTTATAAAAATAAAAACGTAATTAAATGTGTTTTTAATTTTCAATGAAAAAATGTAGGCCCAATTAGCTTACTTAGAATAAAAATATCTAAAACTTCAAATTTAACACCTTTGCCAAATAAATAAATAATATATGAACATTATTTTGTTTCTTAAACTATTTTTAGTGTGGTGTAATTTTTTTATTAATACATATAAAATATTTCATGACGTTTTCAGTAATTCTATTATATTCTTACCTTTTTATTTAGAATGACACAGCTGATACATGCCACTTGCGTATTGTCGTATTAAATGGAAAAACATTGGCTAAAAAGGATATCTTTGGTGCCAGGTATTATAGTTTGTATATATTTGTGACTTAAAATCTTACTTTTTAATAAATTCTATTCAAATAGCGATCCATATGTGAGAATTGATCTAAATACCATCAATGGTGATATAAATATTGACTCTGTTTTGACGAAAACGAAGAAAAAGGTAAATTAAAATTAACCAATGAGTTGTACAATAATGTAAATTCTAAAGAACTTTTTTGTTGATCCCTTAAGACTCTTAATCCCACTTGGAACGAAGAATTTTTATTTAGAGTAAGTTTTTAACACTTATCTAATTCATACATACAGATTTAAAATTATTAAATTTATGTTTCCTTTTTTTTTTAAAGGTCAAGCCATCTGAACATAAATTAGTATTCCAAGTATTTGATGAAAACAGATTAACCAGAGATGATTTTCTGGGCATGGTGGAACTAGCATTGACTAACTTGCCAACCGAACAGGAAGGAACGACTCTTGAACCTCAAAGTTATTCTTTAAGGCCTAGAAGGTCAGTAGGGTATGTTTGTTTTTGAATAATTATTATTTAATTTTAGTTTTTGTTTTTAAAAACCGAGAAAGACAACCATCCATTAAAGTGTGAGTGAAACAAATAAAAAAAAGTTAATTTTTTGCTCTTAAGAAATATGTGTTTCATCCTTACATGACATTGTGCACAAAAGTGTTAAAATATGCTTAAATATTATTTGTTGTTATTGAGTAGAAAATATGTACTTATGTGTGTTGCAACGTGTCTATTTTCATTATTTTAGATTCATTTTATTTTGTTTTAAAATACAAATTTCAATGTTAAACTGATATTGAATTAAATTATTAAGACTATTTATATCTTTATAACTGTAGTGCAAAATCACGAATTAAAGGAACTTTAGAAATCTATCATGCATTCATACACGAACAACGAGAAACGGTTGAACCAACATCTAACGCAGGCGATTGGGAACATGTGGAAAATGTATCACAAACGGGATCAGTTCCTACGGTACTGTACAAATCCTTTTCTATTTATTTATTTGTAACCTAACCTAAAGTTTTGCGTTTAAAATAAAATTAATCTTTTGTATTTGTTTTTTTATAATCAAAAAAGTCGAAAATTAAAAAAAAAATATTCTAAAGTATTTAAATTAAATAACCGAAGCATTAAAAAACTAACATCTATTAAAACATGTCGGTTTTTTTATTTGATCACAAAAAGTTGTTAAAATTTTCTGCTAAGCTTACAAAGAGAATGATACTAGTAGAGGTGTTAAAATTACTTGGATGACAAATTGCATTGATTTTCTAAAAGATTATTATATAACACTTTTACACTCCAAAATTTAACTTAAAAAATATGTATATTAATTACAAAATTTTCTAAAGTTTTTCTTTTTTTTAATTGCTATGAAAGAAATTGTCATTTTGTATTTTTACGCTAAATGTTTGAATTTGTCACCCTAAAATGTCAAAGTAGAATAAAGATATACTTACATATTTTATTACAAGATTCACTTATCTACAGGGCCAAATAAACTACACATGAGGCTTGACAACCACTCACCTTTCATTTGCAAAAAAAAAAAAAATTAAATTAGTGCAAACTTTAATTATTTAATACATTTTATGAACTTTTTTAACTAATTCTGTTGGCTATATTTATACTTCTTTTTCTTATTCTTTACTCCACAAAATTTTCACCCAAATGATTAAATTTAGCACTAGATAGCACAAACAATTTGACAAATTAACAACATTTAATTTTCGTAAAAACATTCAAATGATGAATCCAGCAAGCAAACAACCCAAATTAACAATGCAAATGGCTTGTTTCATTGTGAAATTTTAAATTGCTTGTCATGCCGTTTGTATAGTTTATTCGGCAATTAACTATAAATCCTCTTTTTATGTTAAAGTCAAAACGTTTTATATTTTAATAAAACTTGATTAATTTTTAAAGAAAAGAAAAATACATATTAATTTTTTTTTAAAGCGCTGAATATATTGCTTACTCTTAGTAGATATAGCCAAAATTTGATTAATTTCTTGTTTTCATTTAATAATAATAATAATAGAATGCTTTTACTATTAATGGTGGAAATGAGTTA
This sequence comes from Pollenia labialis, assembly GCA_949318255.1. NCBI lineage: Eukaryota > Metazoa > Arthropoda > Insecta > Diptera > Polleniidae > Pollenia > Pollenia labialis. The sequence goes on from OX439140.1 coordinate 157,778,607, forward strand.
TTGCCACCTGGTTGGGAAGAACGTCAAGATGCCAATGGCCGCACGTATTTTGTTAATCACACTGCCCGAACTACACAGTGGGAAAGACCAACTATGTAAGTAACTTATAATATAAAATTTTGTATAAATAGTCTATTGAATTTAGAATTTTTTGTACATAGCTTAAATACAAATCATGCAAATATTAACACGGAAGCTGCTGCATCAGACTTTCAAAGACGATTTCACATTAGTGTGGACGATTCTGAGGCGAATAGAGGGGGATCGGTAAGTTATTTTTTTATAATTATTTTAGGCAATATTATCATTTAAATTTTTTTACTTTTTTCAAAAATGTATAATGTTTTTAAATGTTAGTCTGGGTTCACGCTATGAAAGTTTTTTTCAGAAAGTCTGAGTTTATTGATAAGAAGGGAGAGAATACATATGTGACATCTTCTCTTCTCCTAGTGTGAACCAAGACTTAAGATAGAAAAACCTAGGTAGAGCTAAAGAATATTCTTCAGCAAAAGCTTAAGGTAATTTTTAGATACAGCTTTTTGTAACCAAGTTTTCGAATTTCGATATTATTCACAGAATAATAACTTCTTTGAAATTTGCATCGCTATTTTAAAAACTATACACATATTGTATAAAATAGAAATTCAACAAATTGATATTTTTAAAAATATTCTACTTTTTCATTCCTTCTTCATGGCTAGGGGTTTATAAGCCAAATTTGTGTTGCCAAAAAAAACTTAAATTAAATTTTGTTCAATATTTATGTATGGGGGATTTCATGTGAAGTGAGCCAATTTGAAATCGATGTCTTCCGATTTGGAGTAGTTTAGACACAAATTTTCAACCAAATCGGTCAAACAGTTTCTAGGTTAGAGGGGTGTTTTTGATTTTTTAAAAAATTTGTTTTTAATTTTTTTAAATTTCGTGTCTTTCTTTAAGGTAGTTGTGGTCGCTTATTGTGCTGTGAGTGGCTTTTGTATAAAAAAAAATAATTTCTTACTCAAGACGAGGGGTTTTCAATTGTCGCGGAAACGATTTACAGCTATTGATTTTGCTGCTGGTTTTTGAAAGGGTGCAATGTGAAGCATACCGCCATTAATTTTTCAACGCCAATTTGTTTCTTTTTATCTGCCTTTCAATGCGGCTTTTTTTTTGTCAATCTTTTCAGTAGTTTTGAACGCACGTAATATTAAATGTCATTTTAATTCTCAAAATATCAGCTGCCCCAGGAAGATTTTGGAAAATTAAAATAGAACACCTGTTTGGCCAAAATCAGAAACGATCTTGTTGAAAATTTGTGTCTTAACTATTATCCAGTAGGACAAACCTTGGTGCCAATCGGAAGACATGGATTTCAAAATTGGTTCACTTGACATGAAGTCCCCCATATGTATTTAAGGAATGAAAACAAAATATCAGTAAAAAATAATTAGGAAAGAACACACCTTAAAAGCTATTAATTCAATTATACGGTAATACAAAAGTGTAGATAAAGTTAATGCAGGTGTTCCCATATAATAATTCTGCTTTGTTTGACTCTATAGATTACGAAACTACTTTAAATTTCTCTTGATCACTTCATCTTTATGAAATACATAACTGCAAACTTAAAAATATAGACTCCGAACTTCATAAGTTTATTGTTTATAAACGGACTTACATAATTCTTTCTCTCTTAGAAACATATAAGTTTTTGCTTTAATAAGTTAATTAAATGAAAAAAACCAAAATGTTTTCAATTAATTTTGAGGTTCTTAATGCTTTAGTTTGATCATTAAACAGTAAACTACTACCAAAGTAAATATTGGGAATACAAAACTTTCAATTAATAAGATTTTGTTTGCTGTGCTTAATTCCCAATTTACTTTCTTCACAAATATGCACACTGGAATTAATTGTTGGAGGATAAGCTAGTTCCTATGCGCAAGGCCAGATCATTTATTTGCAACGATTTCAAAGCTTAAACAAACTACCAACAATATACAGTGAGTTTATCTTTTCTTACATTCCCCACAACAATTGGCTGGAATTCTCCCAAAATTAATTGCAAACTCTTCTTTCGGAAAAATTGAAGGAATAGGACTTTTACAAAAAAGCTTTATAAAATACATAACTGAAATTTAACTCATAGAATAAATTTGAAAAATAAAAAATGTTGAATATAATATAAAGTAACCTTCGAAAGGAAATAATTCCCAGTTTCTTTTGTTTCTATTTGTGTTAAAAAGCTACATTAATAAGCTTTTCAAAACACTTAATTATATAAAATCGATTAGAAAATGAATGAGTTATGCCTTATTTTCTTAATAACTGGAAATAAAATTATACAAAAATTTGCTGGAAAAGGTGCGTATGTTGTTACTTATGGCCGATTTTACCAATTCATTTAAATATCAATTTATTTCTAAAATTCGTTTTTCACGTCAAACAAAAAAACTAAAATTATATGAAAAACCAAGGTATATTTACACAAGGTAGACTCATTTGGGAGTGTAGACATGCTGCTCTATAAAAATAACCGAATGGAACCGAATTGTCAAAATTGTCTTCATATAAATTTAACGCACATTTGTACAAATTTTGGCTGATATACATGAAATTTGACATTGGTGTTCCAACTTAGGTAAACAGCTGACAAACATATGGGCCAACGAGTTTACCTTGTGTAAATATACCTTGTGAAAAACTATATTAAAATATGAATTGATATTTAGAGAGAATTGGTGAATTTTGCTATTACACCCATAACTCAGTAATTTCCCAATCGATTGTTAAAAGGATTATTACAGCTAAAAAGTAAAATTTACGTCTTTCAAATTAAAGAAAAATTGTATAAATCTATCTTAAATTTACGATTTTTTAAATTTTATTTATCAAAAAAATTCACAGTAATATATAAAAGCCTCAATGGGACAAAAAATTAAATACATATGTATGTACATATATTACAAAGCTACCCAGCTAGCATAATTTATTTAAAAAACCAAATTTTATGCATTTCCTCCCGTATCAAATAGCTCATTTCTAAAGGAATTCGCACGTTAAAGGCGATGGTGATATGAGTTTAAAAAAAATTTAACGAGTTTTGTTTTCTTTCGAAAAAAAATGATATCGCCATCGTTTAGAGTACAATTTCACCTTAGAAAGGTAATATTTAAAAAAAAATTAAACTAGCCGATTTTTATTAACATATGTATGTACCTACTAAAAAACATTAAAAATAAAAGTCGAGCAAAAGTCAAAAATTAAAATGAAATGAAATTCGAGCGCATCGAAAATGTTTTTTTTTTAAATGCCGTAGTGAAACTTTTTTCCTCATGCCAAAAGCTAAAAAATCGATGGCAATATCGATTGCTAAAAAAAATTTTTAATTGACTGCTATCGACGCAAACATGAGATTTTTTTCAATTTAATTTGAAATATCGAATGGCGCTTAATTTCAGATTGAATATCCTATTGTAAGTTTTTATTCAAGTAAAAGATGTTACACAAAAATTATTATTAAACATAAAAACATACATATGTACATACGTACTTGTTTTTATGAAAATACATACATAAATTTAACTTGAACACGTAGATTAATTATTAAAAACCATTGTTTCAATCTATATATTCGTATTTCGCAAATATTGGAGCAGATATTCGTATTCGAATTCGTTTTCGCGAATATTAAAATTTAATATTCGTAACACCGCTAATCCTAAATATATTTTTAAAAGTAAACAATTTATGTACATAAATGTATTTACAAAAATTTAAATAACTTGTATTAACTAATACTCCAGAAAAATAGTAAATTTAATAATCAGGAAACTTAAACAAAACAGAATTTGCACATAAGAATCCCTGCATTTTCTTTTGTACAGCAAATTATTATTATTAATATCAATATTAAAGAAGTGAATATGTAACTATGTATATACCTTTAAAATTATTTTGATTATTTTCAAGCAGTGCCTTTTAAGACTTTCTTTGAATGGTGGTTTCAATGAACCCATTAATACTTCGACTAATATTAATTTAAATCAAAACAACAACACATCAGTTGCACGCTCTGATTTAATGACGAATACACTTAGTAGGTCTTGTAGTACAGACAGTTCCTGCAAATCGTGTTCTAGCAGCGATAGCGAAAGTTTACCTTCTAATGAACTCAGCAATCATTGTTGCATGTGTGGTTCAGACCAAAATAGCTTGGACAATGAAATAAACAATTTAATACGTTTTGGAAAAATTTACAATCATGACAGCTTGGATAATGATGAGAATGTTGTCAATCATAGAAGTGATAATCAGCAATGTCAAAGAAATAATTACAATGAAAACATAAATGATTCTAATAAACAGAGAGTTTGTGATATTTTTGGTGCAAACTTGTATTTGGAGAGATTATTTGTAAATAATTATTTAATTTTTTTTTATATTTATATTTATGTTTATTTCATTTTGTATCTGCTAGATTTTAAAATTTTTAGAACCATTTTATTTATTTTCCGGTTCCCAAAGTTCTATTAAAATTGATGCTAAATTTACACACAGCAAATTTTCTTGTGCAACTTTTGACGTAAGACTTGGTTCACATTATAAAGTTTCCTTTTAGAAAGTCTGAGCTTATTTGTGGGAGCAGAGCAAATAATTGCATGTTCTCAACCTCTCTCACCAATAAACCCAGAATTTCTGAAAATGAACTTTCATAGAGTGAATCCACTCGTAAGAGAAATTCAAGATTTGCGCAAGAATCAGTAGCCCTAAGAGCTCGGTAACGTAATTGAGAAAATAAAAATAAATTGAATTATTTTAATATTTCTGTGACATTAAAAAAATTTCTAAAATGCGAACGTAAACGTTTGAATACATATTTTTATGGAAAATATTTTTAAAACTACGTGTTTTTCATAGAAATTTTTGATGGGAACGTTAACGTTTAAAATCGTGGAACAGGCAGTAACACTTAATTTACATGATGAATTTTATGACATCCATTTTTAGACGTTATTTTTTGTTTGATAGCAAGCGGTATAGAGAAGAAAGAGGAAGAGAAAACAGAAATCATGTCAATTTTTCTACCCCTCTTTCTTCTCTACACCGCTTGCTATTAAACAAAAAAATGACGTCCAAAATTGGACGTCATAAAATTCATCATGTAAATTGAGTGTAAGTCTATAATTTTTAGTTTTGTGAAAGAGAAATTTTAAACTTTAAAAGTGATTTTTAAAAATTGAATCCTACTTTAATATAATCATCACTATTCTGTTGTTATAGTTTTTTTAAGATTTTATTCTCAAATATTTCTAATGTCACAGATCGGAAGTTATTGCACATTAAAAAAAGATAAGCAAAGTTATTTGGTTATAACTTCCTGATAAATCGTACAAAAGAATTAAAACTTTGCCCTTGTGTACTTTTGAACGTGAAGATCTCAAATGTGCCATTACCCCATTTATAGCTTAAGTCAACTTAAGAATTTTTTTAATTTTTGTCACAGATTTATTTTAAATTAAAATCCTAAATAAAAGTACTGTAGTAGTTTGCATTAAATTTTGATTTTTAAGTTTTATAGCGCATAAATATTATTCATACGTAGTGAAATCGGTAAAATAAGTTTGCATTACTTTAATAGTTGGTGTATTTTAATACAAAATTAATTTAGTAATTTCAATATGTTTCACAAACTCGAACTGTTCTCTTGCGGACTACATAGTTAGAAAATTTCAGAGCTTTTCTTTTTAATTTTCACAAAAACAATTTTTTTAATATATGTATAATGTTTATTTTTTTATAATTAAAAAAAATTATAAACATTATGGCAGAATGAAGAAGGTGACCAAACTGATAGCGGAAACCGTTCTGAAACATCCGCTTCATCCACCAGACGGAATTCACTTGAAGACAATAATGCTACTGTTACGGAACAGGTAATTATACTTGAATCAAATTGAAGTTTTAAACGGTGCGCTCCATTGTTAACATAAAATGTATAAAAACAGCCTGCAACCACTACCGCAGATGAAGAACCTTTGCCTCCAAGATGGTCAATGCAAGTAGCACCTAATGGGCGTACTTTCTTCATTGATCATGCCGCCAGACGCACTACTTGGATAGATCCACGCAATGGTCGGGCTAGCCCTATGCCAAATCAAACACGACGTGTTGAAGATGACTTGGGCCCACTGCCTGAGGGCTGGGAAGAGCGTGTGCATACCGATGGTCGTGTATTTTATATAGATCATAGTAAGTTTTTGGGTGTGTGTATTTTAAAATAATTTTTCTTAGTTTTTGTTTTGTTTTGTAGATACAAGAACTACACAATGGGAGGATCCAAGACTTTCAAATCCAAATATTGCTGGACAAGCCGTACCATATTCTAGAGATTATAAACAAAAGTATGAATACTTTAAGAGCCATCTTAGGAAACCGGTAAATCTTTAATTATATTTTTCAAATACTTAAATTTTATTTCTTTAAATATTAATTTAGACAAATGTACCGAATAAATTTGAAATTCGTGTTCGCCGCACATCTATACTTGAGGATTCTTATAGAATAATAAGCCAAGTAACTAAAACGGATCTATTAAAGACAAAATTGTGGGTAGAATTTGAAGGGGAAACAGGATTAGGTAAAAACGGGTATCATTTACTAAATCCGAATATTAAATTTGATCATTCCAATTTAGATTATGGTGGTCTTGCTAGAGAGTGGTTTTATTTACTTTCCAAAGAAATGTTTAATCCATATTATGGTCTATTTGAATATTCAGCCATGGACAATTATACTTTGCAAATTAACAATGGCAGTGGTTTATGTAACGAAGATCATTTACACTACTTCAAGTAAGTTCTAAGAGAATTTTTTATGTTGTTTAAATATTTACCGATTTTTACGGAATTACTTGTAGGTTTATTGGCCGTATTGCCGGTATGGCAGTTTATCACGGCAAATTGCTTGATGCATTTTTCATTCGTCCTTTCTACAAAATGATGTTGCAGAAAGCCATTGATTTAAAAGATATGGAATCTGTTGATACTGAATATTACAATTCTCTAATGTGGATAAAGGAAAATGATCCACGTCAATTGGAGCTAACATTTTGTGTAGATGAGGACATTTTTGGCCAAAAGAGCCAACATGAACTAAAGGGAGAGGGTGCTAATATTGAAGTGACTAATGAAAACAAAGACGAATATATAAAGTAAGTTTTTGATTCAAAAACATCTTTCATTTTAATGATGGTAAATATTCTTTTCTAATAGACTCGTTATTGAATGGCGTTTTGTGGCGCGAGTTAAAGAACAAATGACTGCGTTTTTAGACGGTTTCGGTTCAGTGATTCCTTTAAATCTTATTAAAATTTTCGACGAACATGAGTTGGAATTGTTGATGTGCGGTATTCAAAACATAGATGTTAAAGATTGGCGTGAAAATACTCTGTACAAAGGAGACTATCATCAAAATCATATTATCATTCAATGGTTCTGGCGTGCCGTCCTCTCGTTCTCAAACGAAATGCGTTCTCGCTTACTACAGTTTGTTACCGGCACTTCTCGCGTGCCAATGAATGGTTTTAAGGAGTTGTACGGTTCAAATGGACCGCAAATGTTTACAATCGAAAAATGGGGTACACCTAACAATTTTCCAAGGGCTCATACATGGTAAGTTTGACCAGTTTAAAGTAGTTATCTAAATTTAAATAAAAAATACTGGAAATGCAATGAAGCTGTGTTGCTCCTGTTATAAAAATTGATTTAAGGACTAATAAATTCAGATGTTTTACTTTTTATGTAAATCATCAATTAGACTATTTCAAGCAATTGATTTGCGCTCTTTTTTCCATAGATAGTTTGATCAAAAATATTTTAATTTAAACACACGATTTACAAAAAAAAAATGTCTGTTTAAAATGCTTTCAAATGCGAAACAGGGCAGAAATACTGTAAGGTCCATCCTCAATTATTGAAAGGATAGCACGCACAGTCATCTGCATATTTTACGCTTTCAGTAATCATCGGCTTTATACTTGAGTAAAAATTCGCCTTTCTAATTTGCAATTTAATCAAAACATTTCCATATCTTGTTCCTTTATTTCAGTTTTAATCGCTTGGATTTGCCACCTTATGAAGGTTATTTGCAACTCAAAGATAAATTAATCAAAGCTATCGAAGGTAGTCAGGGATTTGCTGGAGTTGACTAATATTTTCTTAAACAGTAGTCTAAACATGCATCACAAAATTTACGTTTACACAAAAACGTTGTCTACCTTTTAATAATATGTTGATTTTAATAAAATCTCATTTTGATAATGCTTTTAGTCAATATATTGAACTAAGTGTACAACGAATTATAACAGATGCGTAATTAATACGTGGCCTTTTTCCATAACTATTGTACTTAAAAAAAATGTATTTGTTTATCTGTTTTTAATTTTTTTAATCTTAAACTACATATATGAATAGGTATATATGTATGTGCATATACAAATATGTTTGTGTGCAGGAATGTTGACCCATTCATAATCTAGATACAAATTATAACAACCCAAAACAAATTTATTTATTTTACGTTTAAAGTCTGCATTTGCATGAAGATTGTCGTAACCTAATTTTTAATGATGTTTTTTTTTTTAATTTTAAACTTAACTTTTCAAATCATTTTAATTAAAATTTAATTATTTTATTAATGTTATTTTTGTCAAGCTAATAGGGCCTAAATTTCTTCAATATAAATAAAATAATATTTTTAATTACATATTATGTTCCGGACGTTTCGTCGATTGTTTGTCGACTTTTTTAAGGGATTACCTATTTAGTAGTATTAAAAATAAAAGATGTGTTACTATTAAAAAAAAATTAACAAAACAACGCATAGAAGCTAGCTTTCCCTCAACAATAAATTTCTGTGTATTTATCAAATATGAACAATTGGGAATTTAGCACGTCATACAGAAATCTTATTAATGACAATCGCACGGTTTGAATTCGCAAAACCCGAGATTTATTTTATGGTGTTCTCAAGTTTCCCTTGAGCTTTCTAAGTCGCAAAACTTCTTGCGATTGTGATTGAGAGAACACCTATTATGCGATTTGATTTCAAGTCAGAATCGCAAATGTTAAACGTTTGGCGATTGTCAGAACATGTTCGCAAATCTTTTCCCTTATGAAAAAATATATAAAAAAAGACTTATATCGGATCAACATTTTTTTGTTATGTATTTATCCACATAGAAATCAAAAAATTTTATGTAATGACAATCTTTTCATAAATAGTGATATCTATTTACATTCTTACGTTCATGCATATTTGTGTATGTGTTTATAATTATATGTGACCTTCTCCGAGAAAAGAGACCTAGTGTGTCAAAAAACGGGTTTAGACTTAAGAGTGGATTCTGGTACCTAAAAGGATGTAGAATAAGATGAAATGCGTTTTTTCAAAACTTCATTTACACACACTATTTCCCTTTTCTCAGAGAAGGTCACATATAGTATAAATAACGCTTGATAAGGCAGAGACGATGATGTTGACAGTGGTTAATGATATTTTAAAATATTTAATACAAATTTCTAAATATCCATCAATTTATTTTAGTATTTCGGTTCGTTATGTATAAATTGATCCTACATTCAACATTTAATAATATTATTTTGTCGTCCTATTGTAGCTAAAATTGTAAATCAAAATGTTGACTACCTTAATATACTATTTAAACAAATGTTTATTTTAAATATACGAATGTTAACTGTGAACGCGTGTTTTTAAAAACTATAATAAAAATTAAAAAAAAGCTATACAACATAAAATACGTTTAACCTATAACAGAAAGAAACTAGTATATAAACTTTATGAATCAAAAAGAAATTAAATTTAATTTAATTAACATATGATAGCTGTTTTTAAATTATTTATATGCTGGTATACAGGCATGTCACAGAAATCAATTCCGATCGAAAGTGATTTTGTTTTACATGCATGAATTGATTTTTGTGACAGGCCTGATAATAAACAAAATCAATGATTGAAATAGTGAACAAAATAAAACAAAAGTACCAACTCGTAATAAAAAAAAAAAAACTTTAAAAAAAAACCATTCAAATTTGTTTTTATTGGCCTCTGCTTATCTCCTTTTATTGCTGTACTTTAAGATGAAGTAGATTTTGTTAAAATTTTTAACGTTTCTTTGCAAAATTCAAACGAGTTGGTACTGTTTTCATACAAATACATTTATGATGTAAATACACACATTCCTAAATATTTACGCTGCATATACATACATACATATATTAAAAATCAATGTTATTGATTCTTTGCATTGGATAAAGTCATGTTTATGAATAAAGAAAAATATTTTTATAATTATAAGTAATTTAATAAACAATTATTTTACATATGTATTTAATCTTAAATAAACTTCCTTACGTTTCTAATAGTTAGTAACCACTACCATCTTTTTTAATTATAATTCTCGAATAAAAGTACAATTAGTGTTCTGCCGTTTTACAAAAGATAGAACCCATCAGCAAGTTGTTGCTAAAATTGTTAATTAACGTGATATTCTAGGGATGATAATTAGACAACATCATAAAAACAATGCTTGCCACTCTTATTGAAAGTAGCACAGTGTTTGCGTGTAAGGTGAAAAAAATGTAATAAAAAGAAAATTTGGTATTTTGTTTGATTTAAAAAAGATTTGCTTTATTTACCTTAAAAATGTCAATAACTGACTTAATATACAACAAAACTTGAAGATGGCGAAAACAATGTTCTATTAACCGTTAACGGTATTAAACGTTTTTTAACTAGTAATTTATAAAATTTTCGCTAATATTGGTGGTGGATGAGAATCTGTAGAAGGGAACTCTTTGGTACTTTTTTATTCATTAACTGGTACTTTTTGAATTTCCGTTAGGATTGGGCCTAGAAAAAATTTAACTTGCAAGGTCCTGAGTGAATGAGAATCTGTAAGAGGGTTTTTGGTTCTATTTTGTAATTTAACTGGTACTTTTTTTTAATTCAATATTTATTTTTGTACTTTAAATAAAAAAAGCAAATAAGTGCCCGGTACTTTTACGACATTCGGCCGTTTTAGGTAGTAAACGGGTAAAATCTTTGGTTTTAACTTTTTTGTCCACCATCTAGATTTTAAACCAAAACGAAAAGAAATTAAAATTATATAACATTTGTAACTTTTTTGGTACTTTTTCGAAATTCGAAGTTTTAAAAATTAAAATTGTACCTATGTTTGTTACTTTTGTCAAAAGATTTTTTTCTCCGTCTATTTATCTTTCATCGCAGAGCCTTAACGTCAAAAGCTAAAAGGTTGACATTTGGACCGGAGGCTGGCCTCTCGCAAAATCGATCCTGCTTATCTCATACCTCCTGAACTAAAAGAGATAAAAGAATTAACACTTATTGTTGTTCATTAGAAAAATTCGCTAACCTCATATCTCATTAACTAAAGGAGATACAAAAAATGTAATACTTATTATTGTTCATTAAAAAAATAAACGGACAGGTGTCTGGTATTTTTTTGAGGTACGGCCTTTTTAGGGTGTAAAGGGTAAATAAAAATTATATCAATTATCTAAAGAATACAAAACAAATTTCGTCCTTTTTTGAAATTCAAACGTTTAATGCTAGGAACACAACTGGGACGAACGACGAATTTTTGACCGCGAATTTTCGTCACCAAAAATAAAAAATATCTGTGTATATGAAAATGCACACAATCAGGGCGCCGACGAAAATTCGCCGGCGTTGCAAACTTTAAATAGATTAAATTCTAATTCTTACGCCGGCGAACGACGAACAAATCAGTACCGGGTAGCCATATTGTTTGAAAATGGTAAGTGTTTTAGTAAATAAAGTTACTTTTTATTTTAGAAATTGAAAAAGGTTGAATTAAAATACAAATTGTAAAAAAAATTGACAATAAAAAAGTATTTTAGTTAGTTGTTCTTAATGTTTTGTTTGTGAAGTATTTTTTGTTCATATGGTACCACTATTTCTTGTTTATACAACATATTTTATTTCCATTTTGTTTTTTCGTCGTTATTGTGGTTCATACGCCGAATTTCTTCCGAATAATTCGTCGTGCTGGACGAAATTCTTCGTTCGTCCCAGTTGTGTTCCTAGCATAAGGTGTAAAAATCGTTCCTATTTTTGTTAATTTTTTCACAACATTTTTCTCCATCTATCTATGTATATAATATAAAATTGTAAAGTTACTGACTGATTCATCATCTCACATCCTAAACTCCTGAAGCTAAAAAGCTGACTTTTGGACCGGAGGCTGGCCCCTCACCTAATTGATCCCGCTATCCTCAAAAATCCAATTTTTTTTTTATCCTGGCATTATTACATTACTTATTATTAGGGAAACCAGAAATATGCTCCAAAAACGCGTTTTATGCGCCTTAAAGATGCAGTAAAAACTTGAAAATATGCCCTTAAAATTGTTAAAAATATGCCCCAAAAAATTTAAAAATATCTAATTTGAAAACAAAATATTCCACAATTTAATAACAGTTCCAATTAATAAAAATAATCCTAAAATTAAAATCGGTAAATCCCAAACACCATAGTATTTAAAGAAGAATTTTCGAGATTTTACCCTATTTGGAACCGAATATTATCTAGATAATAACATCCATATAAGATCTTTTGTCTTAAAGAGATTTAAGGAACGGTCATTAAATTATAAATTATTTATTCATGTTAACATTTTAAAGGTATTGAAATTCCCCAGGTTAATTAAATAACGATGTTTCTTTGTCAAGTAATTTATTACGACTGACTTAAAGCTAAGTACATTAATTAAAAATAAAACGGTTCAATATATTTCAAAAGAAAGAAGAAAGAAAGAAAACTTAAAATAATGCAAGGGTTACCAAAAGGATAAGTGTTGCAAAAACAGAGTTGTATTTAAATTCAACATTACAACACTCCTTCTCAACACGAATATCCAATAAGTGAAATAATAATAATATAATATAGGCTTATACATTATCCTTAAGCCCTAAAGCATCCAATAACTTTACATGACTTATCTTGGACAAGTTCTTTGTCAGAATGTCAGCTACATTATCACTACTATTACAATATTTCAAATCAATTACATTATCCTTAAAAACATTTCTAATATGATGGTATTTAATATCTATATGTTTACTTCTATTGTGATATATAGGGTTCTTAACCAAATGTAAGGCACCAAGATTATCTCCATAAATTAGAATACTCTCAGGACAATGCAGATGAATTTCACCTAAAAGTTTCCTCAGGAATACTGCCTCCTTTGCGGCTGATGAAAGTGCCATATACTCCGCTTCTGTACTACTTAAGGCAACTGTTGCCTGTTTCCTTGATTCCCATGAGAAAGCGCTTCCGGCAAGAATAAAAACATAGCCTGTGTAGGACTTCCTATCAACAGCATCACCTCCCCAATCGGCATCAGCATAACATACTAATGGTTTACCAGTTTTCCGATATTTGAGGGTAATATTCGATGTCATATTAAGGTATTTGAGGATTCTTTTTGCTGCTACTAAGTGTTCCCGATGTGGATTCTTGTTTCTTTGAGACAATTTGCATACTGAGTGCAATATATCAGGACGCGTACAGACTGCCAAATACATTAAGGAGCCAATTAGCGACTGGTATGTTGTTGAATTGACTTTTTCACATCTATCGTCATGGCACAAAACTTGAAACTTCGGTTCCAAGGGGGTGATGTTCTTGTAACAGCTCTTGAATATATTTATTTTGATGAATTGCAATCGGCCCGGTAGTACCATTTCTCTCAATTTCAATACTTAAAAAATGTGAAGCAGGACCTTTATCTACTACCGATACTCTTTCTGAAATTTTAGATTTTATTAAATTTAATTCATTCAGATCAGAACATGCAATAAGCAAATCATCAACATAAACCGCAATTAGGTTAATAGAACCACCATCCGCTTTCCGATACAAACAAGGCTCACTCTCACAGGGTTGGAAACCAATTTCCTTTAAAATAGTATCCAATTTGAGGTTCCATTGACGGCCTGATTGCTTTAACCCATATAAAGCTTTCTTCAATTTTAAAACACGGTTGGGAAAACGTTCATCTATAAACTTCTTCGGTTGCGCCATATACACCTCGTCAGGTAATTCACTATTAAGGTAAGCTGTGGACACGTCCATTTGATGTAAATGGAGTTCATATTCCGCAGCTAGTGAGATCACCATTCTTATTGTCTCATATCGCACTACAGGGGAAAATGTTTCTGTGTAATTTAAGCCATATGTTTGTGCGAACCCTTTTGCAACCAATCTCGCCTTAAAACGCTCAACATGGCCGTCCCTGGTTCTCTTCAACGCAAAGACCCATTTACTACCTATGACCCTTTGGCCGGGTGGCAATTTCGAAAACTCCCAAGTATCGTTCCTAAGAAGAGCTTCATACTCCTCCTGCATAGCACCCCACCAGTATTGCGAGTACTCACCCGATAAAGCTTCGTCCACAGTTAATGGAATTTGTATGTTTTCGGCAACCATCAGATTTAAAGTATTATACTGTTTTCTCGGTCTTCCTGGCTGACCTGTTCGTACCAATCTTGGTCTGCCTGGTCCAAAAATAACCGCTTCTTCAGATTGAAAACCGACAAGTTGAGAACCATCCATTACTGCACCTGGGTTTGGAAAATCTTCTTCTGCAGATTCGAATTCGCTTTCACTATTATTCTGACTGTCTAGTTGTTCAGCATTTCGATTATCACCTTCTGCACCCTGTTGAACTTCAATATCTAAAACTGGCCTATTACCTGCGCATCGTAATTCACTTCCATCTACTTTTATTGTGTCACCATTCTCAATAAAATAAACGTCACGGCTAACTATAATTCTTTTTGTTGTTTTCTCCAACAGGCGGTACGCTTTTGATGTTTCTGAGTAACCGACCAAGATATATTCCTTTCCCTTTGGCCGGAACTTGTGGTGATGAGTTTTGTCCAAAGCTATTGCCAAGGAACCAAACGTTCTTAAATGACTTACACTTGGTTTACGATCATGCCACAATTCAAAGGGTGTTGCTTCATTCAAAGCTCTTGTGGGCGCTCTGTTTCTCAAATATGCGGCAGTATTCACAGCTTCTGCCCATAGGCACTCGTCAATATTAGTAGATACTAGCATAGCTCTAGCCATTTCAATCAACGTCCTATTAAAGCGCTCGGCGACCCCATTTTGTTGTGGGGTGTAGGGGACAGTTAGTTGGTGAACTATTCCATTTGACTTTAAAAAGTTGTCAAAAGGCTTGTTAACAAATTCCGTACCGTTGTCGGATCGGATTACTTTTATTTTCCTACCAGTTTGACACTCAACCATAGCCTTAAATTCCTTGAAAATTTCAAATGTCTGGTTTTTGTTCTTCAAAAAATATACAAAGACAAATCGGGAATAATCATCAATAAAAGTTAAAATATAACGTGCACCACCAAGAGATATTTTATTAACTGGACCACAAATGTCAGTATGAATATTTTTCTTTTGCTAATAATTGCTAATAATTCTTTTGCTCTATTCTCAGAAATAGGAAACGGTTTTGTTGTGCATTTGCTTTTTAAACAAGTCGTACAATTAATTTCATTGGGAAACTTAACATTTAAACCATGCACCAAATTTTTACTGGATAATTCATTAAGGCTAGCAACATTCAAGTGGCCATAACGGTTATGCCATTTCATAACCTTTGACATGTTTGCTTTTGTCAAAAACAAAGTTTCTTTTGTCATCGAATACAAAAAAAAATCACCAATCTTTTTTGTTTTTAAAATTATCTCTCCTTTTTCGTCTATGATTCTTGCTTCACTGCAGTCAAATTTAACAACGTCTTTTACCGCTACTCTGCCGACAGAAATAAAATTACACTGAAGATTTTTTACAAATAGCACATTATGCAAAACAATGCCACATTCTCTAATGCGGACTGTACCTATGCCCTCTGCCTCTATTTGATTTTGTCCCGCAAGTGTAATCACTTCTGAATGCGCCTCAAATGTTTCAAATAAGTTGCGGTTACAGCACAAATGAGAAGAAGCGCCGCTATCTAAACACCATACATTATCATTCAACACATTGTTGTTGTTGGTTGCTGCAAACACAGAATATGCGTGTGTATTTTTTTTATCGTGATGTGTTTTACTACTTTCTGCTTCCGGTTTTTCATTTCTACATTGTGCTGCGTAGTGACCTCTGCGACCACATTTGAAACAGTTAAAATTGTGTTTTTTCTTTCCTGTGTTGCGATTGTTCCTCTCACCGTTTTTGCTGCTACTGCCTATTTTGCTGTTGTTGTTCTTTTTATCTTGTTGAGACATAAAAACTTGCGCACCACCTTCATACTGTGTTGTCTCACTGCCTGCTTTTCTTCTTTCTCCCTCTTCTATTAACTTTAACTTTAATGCATTAAGTCTTGGCAGCTCATCTCTTGTCTCCAAAGCTATGACAAAATTTTCGTATGATTTTGGCAAACTTGCCAACAGCATTATGGAAAACAGCTCATCTTGTAGCTCGATTCCAGTTTCAGCTAGTTTTTCCACCGTTGAGGAAAAATCGCATACGTATTGCTGGACACAATCACCTTCACCCATTCTCTTATTTAATAGTTGCTTAAAAAGAGTAACTTTTCTTACAGGCCCTTTAGGTCTGTGAACCTCACGTAACATTTTCCATGCTGCAGTTGCCGACGGACAATTTTTTATGTATGAAATCTGCATTGGTGTGACACTCAAGATAATTGTCGATGTGGCCTTTTCATCTCTCTTTGCCCAAGCAGCAATTTCATCTTAGATAGTTGGTTTCTCATCACAAATGGTGGACCACAAATCTTGATGAATTAAAACAGCTTTTATTTGCAAGCTCCACGAGTCGTAATTTGTCTCGTCCAACTTCTCAATATTATACATTGACAAACTCATTTTTTTTTTATTTTAAACACTTCAGTTCTTTAACTTTTTTTTTCGTTTTAACTTTAATTATTTAGCTATAATCAAAAGAGCTTTCCTGGGCCCATAACCTATTGAAATTCCCCAGGTTAATTAAATAACGATGTTTCTTTGTCAAGTAATTTATTACGACTGACTTAAAGCTAAGTACATTAATTAAAAATAAAACGGTTCAATATATTTCAAAAGAAAGAAGAAAGAAAGAAAACTTAAAATAATGCAAGGGTTACCAAAAGGATAAAAGTGTTGCAAAAACAGAGTTGTATTTAAATTCAACATTACAACAAAAGGAAGTTCAAGCAATTTACAGATGGGAGCTTTGGGCAAATGTAAACCGATTCAAACCGAATTTATTTACAGTAAAATACTTTTGATGCGAATTTAATCTAAATACCAACATAATTAAATGGTTTATGGACACAAAGAGTCTAATTTGGAAAGAAGTTTTTATTTACATAGACTTCGTCCTTAGTACAATTAAAAAGTGTATATACAGAATTTAATCAAATTGTCTAAAGGATTGCAAATTGTGCGCTGCGCATAAGGTAAACATGGACAGACAACTAGCCGGACAGAAGGATGGACATCGTTATATCACTTTAAAAAGTGATTCTGAGTCGATATACTAAAATATTGGTCCAGATTCTTGTTTTTAAAGTTGCTCCTTTTTTGTCAGAATTCCCCTATTTGTGACACTTTTTTTTTAATTCCCCATTTTGTGCCCCTTTTTGAAAATGTTGAACGGTAACGCTGGCCATAAATATTTATATATGGGCATTTCCACAGAAATGTCAACCGCAGCCAAAAAAATCAAAGTCTATAAGAGTATGTTGTTTTAACATATTTTCATAGGGAATCAACTTTCAGTAATGTAAACAAATTTTACATATATTCATAACACACTTTAAAATATTCAAATGCAAAGTCGAACAAGTGCAAAAGTTCTGTTTTGAACATTTCTATTGCACGTTTTGTTTTGCTAAATGATCCTTATGAGAAACATTATGCATTGGCAATTGCTTTTTAAATCTCGATCAATATTAAAACAATATAAGAAATATGTAAACGAAACGATGCGATTGCCAGTTACGGAAATGTTTTTCTATGCTTTATTTACCGCATATTTCGATGTAGCATGCGACATTGAAAAAGAACATTTGTTATCAATGCGTCGAGGGTATTTGTACAATGCGCATTAAATATTAGTAACAAACAGATATATTTGTTGCAAATTTAATAAAAAAAATGTTGCTGGAAAATAATCAGTGCTTTTCTCTTGGTACTTATTTTAAATTTGTAGCGTGCGACATCGTCAGTGTAAAATGCATAAATTCAAAAAAAAAAATTTTTTTTCTAAAATATGTATCTGTATTTGCGAATGCCAACAACTACAAGCAGCCAGGACAGCTTATTCCAATAAAAAAAACTTTATATAAGACTAGCAATACTTTTTTCAGTTAAGTTAGTTTTTGCTCTACATATATTTGTATTTTTTTTTATTGAAGATTTTTTTTTAAGTTTATAATTTTTGTTCGGAAAATAAATATGTACATATATTGAATGAATGAAGTATTCCTGGAAAATATTAAAGGAATAAAACTATTAAAGTATAAAAGCTTTTGAGGATCGTAATTTGACTTGCCTTGATTTTTTTTAATTATCTTGAAAACAAACAATTGCTCAAAGTCAACCGGAGCACAAATTAAAGTGCTAATCAAGAGCTATAAGTTTCGCCTTTTGTCAAAAAAAAAAAATGTTTTAGTGTATGTTTATTTCACTTTTATATGTATATGTAGTTCATTTTTTTATATTTTGGTGTAATGCATTCTGGCGTTACATTAAAAAAGTGAACTTTTCGCTGAAAATGCCGATATGTACCTTTAAACGAGCTGAGATTTTTCAATTGATAGCTTGAAAATTAACTGCTGCCTGTTTAAAGATTTCGAACGTTAACGTTTGCATAGAAAATTCAGAAATATTCTCCATACAAAGTTCTATACGAACGTTTACGTTTGAAATTGTTGAACATGCAGTAAATCTATATAAGTACAAAGCTTACTTAAAAGGTTTTATACAAAACATCTTGCTCAATTCGCAGTCTTATACAGTTTTGTAATGCAAGTCAAAATCTACTTGTTTTTTTAACGTCACGCCAGCGCATATTTTTGCTTATCGGGCTGTTCTGAAAATCACGTGTTTTTGAAATCACACGTGTGATTTTGTGGTGTTCTGAAAGTCATACCGTTTATGTGTTTCTTGGTGTGCTTTCGGCAATTGAAGGTCACACTAAAACAAACAAAAACGGGACACTAAAATATCACACGTTTGATTTTAATAAGCACATGTGATTTGAAATCACGTGATATCAGTAAAAGTAATCTGCAGAACAGGCCTGTATATCAACAAATCCTTAGCGTCGATTGTGGTAATTTTTTTTCTGAATATAGAGCTACTTCATTACTATGCACATATGTATATGCACACATAACCCATTTTTACAAATTTGACTTCATTTAATTTTTTTACATTTTACTGTACAAATCTCACGTCACGTAAAAATGGAAATGCCCATATATAATACATTTTTTAAAAACATTTTAAAAAGTATATTAACAAAGAACCAATTGATTGCAAACTAAATCTCCATCAAAACACCCTTATTTCAAAATAAAGCTTATCAGGCTTTTCTCCTTTAAGCAAAACACATAATTTTTATTTATTTTATAAACTTTATTTAAATTATTGATTACATTTTTAATTCTTAAAAATAATGAACATTCAACCTTATCGTAAATAAAATTTATATCGGAATATGTTTCGTTTTTCCCTAAAAAAAATTATGTAGAAAAGCAAAATTTGAAGTGATAAAGCTATTCACGTTTGATTCACGATAGGCAGGATTAAATATACTATAACCAATTAAACGCTGATTCTTACATTTTCCGAGTCATATTATTTGTTTTCCTTCCTAAAACCAATTCAACATTTGTTTAGTTATCGAGCCCTAACCGCGAAAATATCGTAAGCGACATAATTTTAAATTTTTTTTAGTTAATATTTTTATTTTAATATAATTTATTGGCAACACTTGCATCATCTCCTAAAGTGTCCTGGTTACATAAGGTACAGTTATAATTTTATAGCAAGAACAATTTTATCGTAAGCGACTTATTTCATACAAAATGTTTATGAAATAAAATAATAAAATTTGATTTTTGGCGCTTACGTTATTTTCGCGGTCTCATCTGAATATTAATGTATATATATTCTTGTACCTCTTGCACGAATACCAAAACATGCAAGTCTGGTTCAATCAAATTCGGTACTCAAAATTTTAATTATTTCAAAGGACTATAAACGTACTACAACAACAAATGACAAATACAACATTTTTTGCATTTAAATATTATTGTTATAGAGAAATTATTTTAAAATAATTTAATTCTGATAAACTTCTGCCGACTGTAAGATTTATATTTTATAAAAAGTTTTCGCTTTGGACAAGTGCAAGATTTACTAATTATACTCTAAGGTCGGGTTTTTAAGATGTCAATTAAGTTAAAACTAAGTTTAACGTAGTCTAAAACTTGGATTTTTCCGGCGAAATTAGATTTTTTTTAATTATTTCATTAAAGACAAACAATTAAAGCAAACCCAACTGTTCCGTTAGAATTTTGTATATAAACTTGGTAATGCCGTATTCAGATTAATTACAACTAGTTCAACTGAGATCTCAAAAACCCAGCCTAAATTAATTAAATTGTGCGGGTTCAAATCTATTTAAAAAAATTTAAATAGATAAATTTCTGAACTGCAATTGAAAATATTAATTTGAAAAGAACGCTTAAAAAGCCAATTTTATTTAATATTGAAAAAAAAACAACTATAATAGTTTAAATAGAAGGTTATATGTATTAATATTAAAAATTGTTCTGATTGTTAAATTAACGCGTTATACAATGTTTTTGTTTATATTTATATAAAATAGTACTCACATAAAATAGTTAAAAAAAAACAAAAGAAAAGAAACTGCTACTGTTAAGGGAATTAATAAATACGTACCAAGAAAAAGGTGAAGTTAATGCGAACTGAGGAGTCTCAGATTTACAGTCTAATCTCCGCCAAACATAATATTTATTTACACATACATACAAATATGAATCATCCCTGTTTTCCCAACATTCTTCGTGAGTTGCATTTATTCACCATTAAAATCAATACTTATAAAGTCAACCAGTTAGAGATAAACTAGTAAAATTTAAGCACGTTTAGAGTTTTAATAAAATTTATCATCATCGTTGTATATGTTGTAGTAATAAAATACGTACCCAACTGATAGTGAAGTAAAGTCGCCATCTATTATTTTTTACTAAGCAAAAAGTCTGTACTCACATGTTGGTTCATATTAGAAGATGGAAAACTATTCGTGAAAAAGTTGTATGTAAATACGTACCAAAAGGTGAACTCAACCTAATAATGTTAATAAGTAAGTTTCAGCTCAAAATGCTGTAAAATATATCATAACATTAAGGTAAAAAAACTGAGGCCTAAGATTTTTGTAAATAAATTTTATATTTCTAACAACTATTTTAAGCTTATTGCTCACCGCATTAAAATGTACATCATTGCCAAGATTTTAAATACGTACCCAATAACTAAACATTCAACAAGTTAAAGACTCTTTTTTAAACTGTAGTTTGCTGAAATGACAAAGTTTGTTTACGTTTCTTTTAGTTTTTATTTCCTTACCAAACATCAGTTTTAATTTACCAAACATCAGTTTAATTTAGAATCATGGTTGAACTTGTAACCGAGTCGCTGTTGGGCCTTGGATAGATAGATGGTATTGTAATTTTATATATGAAAGAATAAATGATAGTAAATTATAATTATGTATTAAGTTCCCAATAAAAACACTGTGCAACAGGAAATTTAATTTTAAATAATTCAAACGTGAAATGAAAATAACCCGAAGGGGTTTTGTTTGCCCAAAGGTTAACTTTCATAACTCGTTGGAATCACAGTCTATAGGCCTCAATTTGCACATGTTTTAGATTTGTCCCTGTAATGAATAGTGAGTGTACCACGTAAAATAAAATCAACCAGTACATACCCAATGTTGGTTTAATTGTTTTTTAATATACATACAGTTTGTTATTTGCCTATGAATTTTATATGCATCTATTGATTTTCATTTTTATTTTCCTTCCATTATCTAAAGAAGTGGTTTTTTTATTACAACATAATTCAAGAAATCATACTGTCCAATAACGTAGAAAATATCAGTAGTGAATAAATTTAATTCTAAGAGAAAAATATGATCTGTGTGTTTGCTTAGAAATAAAAAAAAAAATATTATAATTATTAAACAACGTTAAGTTTTGAATTTAAAAGCATTTCTAAATTTACATACGTGCTGTATAAATGTTGCCTATGGTTAAATAGTTTCGCCTGGGTCGAAACAACTTCCGCTACTGGATGTCTCCTGTTTATTTTTTGCCCAAGTTGTCTGTTGTGTATAAATAAAAAAATAACAAATAAATTATACATGCCCGTATTCATTTTTATTATACACTCCATACCTTTTAAGACATTTCCAGCAATATTATTTTTATTAAAAATGTTAAAACTAACGGCGATGACGGTCTCGGGAATGAGATCTTCTTCGTGAATTGAAGTTACGTCCTCGAGACCGTGAACGGGATCTTCTGCGATCAGAACCTCCTCGGCCATTATTTCTATTACGATCAGATTCATTGTCACGATGTTCTCGATCCCTGCGTTCAGGACGACTAGTTGTGTTTTGTCCTTCGGGACGACGACGTTCGCGAGAACGAGATCGATGAACACGTGAACGGCGATCTAACTCACGACCACCCACAAAGTAACGTGAACGGGATCGATCATCATCGCGTTCATGGATCTTGCCAGTACGCTTGAGTTCTGCCTTGCGTGGCCCGGCTGTCTTTTCTAGTTCGACTAATTTTTCTCTTATGGTTAAAAATCCCAAATGTAACTTACCGCCAAAATGATCTGCCAACCTGATATCGTTATCATGAATACCTAGATAGGCCGAACACACTTCACAAACACGTAATTTTTGTTGTTGATATGTTGATGCTGGCATTGACGTGCGGTACTCATGTTCTGCTTTGATTTTCTTAGCTCGTAATTCATCAATTTCTTTCATGAGTGACATACTTTCTTCTACTTCTCCTGCTTCACCCAGAGCCTCCGCTTTTGCAAGTTTTTTGCCAATCTCCTCAGCTAAAGCATGAACTGCATTTGCTTTTTCGGCTACTTCAGCTGTTAATTCTTCTTGTGTTTCTTTAAGGCGTTGCTTTGCTGCTTCAGTTCTTCTATCGCAGTCTGCTATAAATGCCTGTAAATGTTCCATGGCCTCAATATCATAATAATAGTCGCGTGATTTAGCTGCACTTTGATAATCGGCTCGAAACGCTAAATCATGTACTTTTGGACATTCTCCTAAATCCATTCGTGTAGATGCCAAAATATCGTGCGGACAACAATTCAAAAGAAAACTTTTACACACTCGGGGGTCTGAAAATTTAAGTCCTCGTCCATCGTCACCATTGCGTGTGGTGCCCATAAGCTGGTCGAGCATAGCTCTCATTTGATCCGTTGCTGACATTAAATGTTTTTATATCTTTGTAATTACTACAAAATAATTGTATTTTTTGCAATTCTTAATAAAATAAGATGTCTATATTAAAGTTGCTGTCAAATGCAATGTCATAGATGAAAAAAAGATGGCACCAACGTTGCCAACTAATAGTTATATATCAATTGACAGCTGGGTATTTCGATTTGGCGTTTTCCGCCGAACGTGGCGATTTTAAACATTTTTGGCGGCTTTATTTTCGATTCGGCGACTCGCCAGTTTTTCGACGACTTATAAATTATTTGGCGATTTTGTTGGCTACCCTACAAGAACAATGACAGTCTTTTGATGTATCATCTGATGGACATTGCTGATGTGATTATACATCAGACGTTTCTATCATTTTATTAAGGGCAATATGAAAAAACTGATGTAAACATTCGTGTACGTGTGCCATTTTTTCACACTCATACCCTGCAAATTTTAAGGACTAGTTCAAACACGAGTGTAAAATGTACCTCACAAGGGACTAGGGCTAGTCCAAAAGTAACCCAAACGTATGGAAAAAACGTGGTCTATTTAACAGTACGATTAAGCAGGATTGTAAACCAAAAATTATAAGAATTAGGTTTAAAGTTCATTAAAAACAACTTCCAAATTCTTGCGTTTTGCGCTTGCGATTTCCAGCACACCCCTGGACATGTCTTAGTTTTTAACGGCAGGTTTTCGTTTTTAAACGAAGTTAAAACTTATCCTCTTGTGTACACAATGGAGTAGTTTTAAAACTACTCATTTGTAGTCGAAAGCTGGGTTATATGGTCCTGCCCTAGGACATCGTAATGTTAAATAGACCATGCTTTTTCCATACGTTTAGGTTATTTTGGACTAGTCCTAGTCCCTTGTAGGCTACACTTTACACGCGTGTTTGGACTAGTCTTATTATTTGCAGGGATTAAAAAACGAAGACATGTCGCACAGTGCTTTGTCCCCATATAACGAAGGGACATAAATAGAAGGAGTTGTCAGAAATTTTTGAAATTTGGTACACTAGCATAAAAAAGCTAAATTAAGAAAAATATGAATTTTTGGAGAAATCGGTCCAAGGACACGCCTACCTCCCAAGTGTCCTGAAATGGAAAAATGTAATTTTAGCTTCAAAAATGCCCACAAAACTACAAAAATGGTCATGCTGATACACACACAACTAGCAACGTGTGTGTATATTTTCATTTAAATCTGAACAAGGACTCAAGGTCCTCCCATATATCCTTTTTCTTAAAAATGCTATAACACTTACAAACATTGTCCAATCGTAATAAAATTTGGTGTGATAATTTATATTTGTTAGATATATATATATATGTGTTCCTCTAACTCCCATTGGAGCATAGGGCGCCCAATGGGACTTTTCGCAGAGGTGGAAAGTTTCTGATTTGCCACACACTGGGAGTGGCCAGGACGATTCCTTTGTCGAACTGTCCAAGCAGCTAACTACTTCCGGTCTTAGACCAAGTACCCCCCGGGCAATGGCTTTGTAGCATCCGCTTTAAGGCTAGCCAGAGTAAGAAGGCGCCACAACCATGTATCCTGAATGGTCGAAAGGACGTCTCAGGAAAGTAGGCGATAACCGCTGAAACATGGTTGCATCGTGGGATTGGACACGTAGATAGCAGCCCTATCACCAATCTAGGGGACGAGGGTTAGCAGCCCACTTTCCCGAATCACAAATTGCTAACGAATCGCTTAGATATATATGTATGCCAAATTTTTGTAGAATCCGAATATTAATGTAAAAAATACAAAAATATAATTTAATGAAAAATGAGTTAAAAACGCTTAAAATGCTCTTGCAAAAATAACAAGTAAGAAAGTATAATCGGTCAAGCCCGACCATGTGATACCCTATATCATAGTATTTAAAAACAAAGTTCCTAGAGTGTAATCTATTTGGGACCAACGGGCAATCATGGACCCGCCAGAACAAGATTAATTTTCTTTTAAATTGAAAACCCTGTATGCAATATTTTCGAACACTCCACAATAGAATTGCTCTTACTACAAACAAAGGCTGTTGCCAAAAAAAACCTTCTGTCACGTACCCATCTTCCATTTAAATAAAAAATAACGGCACTAAGCCACATTTTGAAAAAATTCTTTAAACGATGAAAAACCAACGTCATCTGTGAATTTAGCGTCATCTTGTAGCGACTAAAAGAAACAGACATAACCGTTATACTAATTTTTTTAATTTATCTTGTCAATTTATCTAATTTAATAGTATATATATATATTTGGATTTATTTCTTATTATGTTCCTAGTTTATTTTTTTTAAACTAATTTAATCTATGAAAACGAAAATAGAATTTTTTTAAATAAATTTTTTTTCAAGTTGTGGTAAAAATTTTTTAATTGTTTTTCTTGTAGTTATTAGAAAACAGTCTAAATATTCGAAATCAGAAAAAAACCCATAGACGATATTTTTCTTTTTTTTTAATATTCAATCAAAAAGTAAGAAATTTTTAGAGCTTAAGTAAATAATAAGCATTTTTCAAACCACTAAAAAATATGTATAGGAACATAATTCACCTAAAATTTTTTTATAGATGGTTTAGAATATAGTTAGGTGTTCCAGAAAAAAATTTTAATCTCGTAATTAGGGATGGGCAAGTTGAAAAAATATATCGATATATATCGAATCAATATTTTTTAGAGTATCGATATTTATTATTTCAAAAATATCGATATATCGAACGTATTTTGCTGAAACTATTACCAAATTTAAAAATTCAGTATACCTTTGTACAAACATATGTATGAACAAATTAATTATATGTTATTACATTGTTACTTTTTATTGTTTCATTTTATTTAAAAAAAATAATAAAAACAAAAAAATTTAATCAAAACAAAAAATTCAATTATGTATAACAAAAACAAAAGGGAAGAATACAAAAAAACCATAAGAAAAAAATAAATTACGAAAAATTTAAATGGAAGTAAATAAGTCATGGAAGTACCAACTTTCCTTAAAATTTGAATTGCACCCCAAAAGTACCAACTAGTTTTAGTCAAGCCAGTAATCATCAGATATGGACATCAGGAGCACTCTCTGTTTTATGTGCTCTCCAGTCAATCTGCTTCTTGTATCCGGCTCTGCTTCTTATAAATGCCAATCATTTTAGATCTTCATATTAGTTTAAAAAACATATGATGCATGCAATGATTCCAATTCTTAAAAAACATATTGTTTGAAAAACGGCTAAAATTTTGAGTTCCTAATAAAGACTGACTTTAAAAAATATCGAATTCGATAGTCGTATTTCAATATCGATACATCGATATATCGGTATTTAAAATATCGGCGATATATATCGATTATATTTGTTTTAAATATCGATATTTTGATATATCGATATTTTTTGCCCATTCCTACTCGTAATCCAGAAAATGAATTTCTTACAATTATTTTCTTGAAGCAATAAAAAACCAAGGGCATTTGTGATATCAGCGCCCTCTCATGCCGTAAAATGCAGACAAACACAAACAATTTTTTATACATATTTTGATTTTTGTTGTTTTTTATTGAACGGTATAAGTTTGAATTAATATTTCACAGTACCTATTTGTAGTTAATTGTCTTTTAAACTCCCGAAAACTATGAAAATTTGAGCAAAAATCATAAAAATAGCCATTTAAAAAAAAATTTTTTTTTTCAAGTTGTGGTAAAATTTTTTCAATTATTTTTCTTGTAGTTATTAGAAAACTGTCTAAATATACGAAATCATAAAAAAACCCATAGACGATATTTTTCTTTTTATACCCTTCACCTCAGGTGGAAAAGGGTATATATAAGTTTGTCATTCCGTTTGTAATTTCTACAATATTGATCTTAGACCCAATAAAGTATATACATATATTCTGGGTCCTTATGGGGAGAGAAGTTGATTTAACGATATCCGTCCGTCTGACCGTCTGTCCGTCTTACGTTTGATATGTGTTTTTCGGAGACTCCAGACATGATAGCGGCTAGGTTGTTTTACATTTATGTCACATATAGTCTACCATCGGTTGCTATTGAAATTCAGCAAGATCGATCCACAAATGGCTGAGATATGAGCAAAAAACCACGACTACCTCTAATATTTTCCAAAAATCCCTTGTGGTTGTTGTAATTTTATTACTTTTTGCTGTATATCTGGGGAACGGCAAAAGCCAAAGTTTCCAAATTAGGTACACACATTTAGGTAGCCAATACACACCATCCTACAAAATGTGGGCGGGATTGGAGAAGTGGGCGTGGTACCTCCCGTACAAAAAAAAATTAAAAATTGTATAAAAACCTAAATTTTAGGGCTGCCATATGTCCTATGGATATGACTTATATACCAAAATATCGAAAATTTTTAGTAGAACATATTTTATTAAAAATTCAGAAAAATCGGTTCAGATACAAAAAAGTTATGACCAAAATTAATTTTTTTTTAAATACCCACTTTCGGGAACCATAGATCTCCCCGAGTCCAAGCTTTATAACTCAAGTAAATGGTAAATTCCTTCTTAAACACGTCGGTATATAAATCTGTCAAATCGGTTAAAAAATGGCTGAGTTATGAGCAAAAAACCACGACTACCTCTAATATTTTCCAAAAATCCCTTGTGGTTGTTTTTTTTTTTTTTTGTTTGTGCTTTTATTCGAACGTGTTGAATGTTAGGCATATCAAACACACACATGTTTGTACATGATTGGTCGCTTAAATTGAAAAATACGTACCTACATATTAAATAAGCAAAGTGACGGAATATATTCTGCTTTAATAAGCGTTAATGGCTGAGTTGTCTGGGCGGTTGGTCAAATCAGCGTTGTTAGTGGTTGCCGGGGTTCAAATCTCGGCATCCACCTTTTCAAAAAAAATTTTTTTTAACTTTTTTTATATTCTATAAACGATTTTAAAATAATTCAGCAATTTTTGATTTTTTGACAATGTAAATATTAATCGTTCGCTTAACTTACATGTAAAACAAAAATCATATTCTATACCTACCTATTTGTTTTTTATTTTTTATTTAATTTGTTTATGTCCTAAAAACGATTTTAAAATTACCTACCTACCTATAAAGCTTTTCGATATTTTCATTTTATTGGCAATGACACAGTGTTTTATTTTATTTCGGCAAGCATATACATACCTACATATGTACATAAAAAGTTGTATGTAATTTAAATAAATCCATACTAACTAGTAGGTTAACCTAGCTATTGCAAAGCCATACATATGTATGCACATGAGTATGTATGAATGAGCAAAAGTTATTTATGTATAAAGCAGTGTTGCCGTTAGGATACGAAAGATACATTTTTCGTATCTTTTGATGACTTCATGTACCATGTATAATCCTGACATTTTTCGTATCTTTTGAATCTGTACGTAAAATGTGCAGAAATAAAATATTAAATTTTAATTTAAAAAATGTTGTTAATGAGACAATGTTTAAAAATTTGAAAAAAGTAGTTGGTTTAACATTTGTACTTCCATTTTCGATTGCATGTGTGGAGAAAATTTTTAGCCAACTAAAACTTATTAGGACTGATCATCGTAACCGACTCCATACTAATACAATAGCTGCTTTAATTATGGTGAAAGAGAACATTAAGGATGTTTCAACATATGATCCACCTAAATCGATGATTACTAGTAGTGCGAAGTTGTTCTGAGGATATATGAACATTGTTTTTATTTTCAGGAAATTTATACATATGAATTATTTGATATAATCGCCCTAGTATAAACGCCTTAACTCGTATATTATATATATGTATATACATAAATGAATTTGTTTTGATAACACCCAAAGATAGTTACATATAATCATTTTTAAAGTTTGCTAACTGTATTTTTAAAAATTACATACCTATTATTTATGGCTTTTTATTTAATTTATTGATAAAAAACATAAAATGTTATGTTAATAAATGTTAACGTTAAAAATGGATTTTTTTCAAAATGTATCTTTTTGGAAAAAATGTATCTTTTTGGAAACTAAAATGTATCTTTCTCGAAATTTCGCTGGCAACACTGGTATAAAGGCATTGCTTTCGTAATTGTTGTTGTTGCATTTTATTTTTATCTCTTATTGCAATGCCTTTAGGCATTGCTGTAGTAATTGTTGTTATTGTGTTTCGTCTAACAGCGTTACCGTTGGTGCCACTAAAGTAGCAATTTGCCACTTTTTCGACTGCTTGGATACTATTTGGCCACTTTTACAAAATGCACCCAAATGTGATACTTTTTGTAATTCTTGCCACTTTTTTGATACTTTTTATGTTAGGAAAATATACTTTTTTTCATTCTGTTTTGTTATAACTCCCATACTAGCCTTGAAAATTGGGTTCCAAGTGAAGACATTCTACGAAAGTATAGAAGTCGTTTTAAGAACAACTAATTGTAAAAAAATATGTATGTAACTGACCATTAATAAATAACACATTGAAAAAGTTTGTTTAACAATTCTAACTGATTTTTATATTTTTTGGAATGCTTAAGACAAAATGAGCACAGTTTACTCCCACCACGTCACATTTATCAGATACACCAATTATTTTAATTTCGGAAGATGTTTTGTACCACAATTAATAACAAAATCGAGTGGTATAGTTTTGTTCTATTTGTAAAGCTGATTACAATAATTTGAAGCAATAATAGACGAATTTGGATAACAACTAAATATCCTATACTAAAGAAATTAAAACACTTGCACTTAAATTTAGTAGCATGTATGAATGCCGTGTATTTATTTGTATTAAAGTGCGAAATTGATTAAATATAACGAATTTTAAAAAGTGATATTTTCGTTTTTTTGTTTAGGATTTCTGATAAATGTGACGTGATGGGAGAAAACTGTACTCATATTTGGCCATAGCATTCTAAAAAACATAAGAATCTGGTGGAATAGGCAAATAAACTTCTAAAAAAAATTTTAAAACCTGTGCAATACAATGTCTTAAATAAATCAAAGAAAATTTATTCAAAAAGAAAAGTACAAGAAATATATTACTTAATGTATATATAAAACAAATTACATAAATATCTTTTAATTGCTGCAACACAATGTCAGAATTCAAAAAACATGTTTGGCAGAAAACGAGTTTAACGTTTTTGAATTACCAAAACATTAAAGAAAATATTCAATATTTTTTATTTTTCGAATTTATTCTATGAGTAAAATTTCAGTTCATTTTAATAAAGCTTTTTTGTAATAGTCATATTCCTTCAATTTTTCAGAAATGACTTTATACACTACCAGACTATTATATTGTATTTTCTTGTTACATTTTACCTTAGCTTTCCTTTGGAAAGCAATGAGGTATATTGTATGTAAAGAAAAATTTACAATTATTAGACACCAGCAGAATGTAATGCATTTTCTGGCCCGCTACGGCCTTCGTCAGCATTCTTTGTGTCACACTGGATAGTGATACTTTATAAATTGAATGTATTTAACTCAACAATTTTAACAAATAGAAACTGGGAATTATTTCCTTCCGAAGGTTACTTTATATTATATTCACAAAGAATGCTGACGAAGGCCGTAGCGGGCCGGAAAATGCATTACATTCTGCTGGTGTCTAATAATTCGAAAAATAAAAAATATTGAATATAATATAAAGTAACCTTCGGAAGGAAATAATTCCCAGTTTCTATTTATTAAAGAAAATATTTTATAAAAATAACTTCTCGAGAGAAATATTTATTTTAATTTTTGCAACAAATGAGCCATAAGTATGTATGTCTATTGTAATACGATCAATTGTTTTTTAGTGCATATAATTACTACATATAGGTATGTTTTTTTTGTTATGTTTTTATACCATTTATAAAATGTTATTTTAAATTATAATAAATAGAAAAAAAACGTAAAAAATACATAATGTGGTGTACTTATTTTAATTTGAAAAGTTGTGCAACTTTTTTTATAAAAATCCACTTTTCGGTGCCACTTTTTTTTTAGATATCCCCTTTTTTTGGTACTTATTGAAAATATCCGATGGTAACCAGTGTTACCGTTATGCGACTAAAGTCGCATTTTTTGACTTTTTGACTGCCGTGCCACTTTTTTGACCCCTTTGTTTTAAATCCCCTTTTGTATCATTTTGTAGTTTTTTATGCCCCTTTTGCCCCTTTTTGAACCAAATTTTTTTTATACTGTCAATCAATGAATCCGAGCTCAATTTGAAGAGAAAATAGCATCCAATTTGGAAAAAATTAAAATAATTCAGGAAGGGCTATCTATTAACAATAAAATTTACCTCAAATTTCTAGTATATGTATTAAATATTATGAATAAATTAAACCTTAATTTTCAAAACGAATCATCACAAATTATATATTTAGTTTCATCCACGAAAGATATTGTATTAGAAATTTTTAAAAATTTTTTAAAAAAAGAGTATGTTATGCAAACAAATATAGAACAAATTGATTTTGTTGATGTTCTGCATATAAAAGAAACTCTTAATATATGTATGTATCGGCCACGAAGCCGAGCTAGAAATATGTACTAACAACATCTTAAGTAGTGATATTGTAGAAATTAAAAACAACATTTTACTTTTTTACCAAAAGCTGTGCAAAGAAATTTTATCAAGAATTAATATTAGCGATAAGAGGCTGAGTTCATTAAAGGTTTTAGATCCAGTATTTATTAAGTCAGCTGAAGACATAAATTACTTTGAAATTATTACCGTTTTTATTGATATAATTAATAACCCAGATGATTTTGTAAAAGAGTTCAAACTTTTAGAAGCCAGATCAAACGATAAAAGCTATGAAGTAATTTTTAAAATATCTAAGCCTGAAACATTTTGGTACGAAATTGGCAATTTAAAAAACTGTTTGGGTGACAATTTATATTCAAACTTGTATAAATTTGCTTCGTATGTTTTTACTTTACCACATAGTAGTGCATCCGCTGAGCGGATTTTTTCTAAGTTAGCATATTTTAAAAAATAAAGTGACAAATATACTGAAAGTAGATACCTGTCAGTCTATGTTATCCGCTTTAAATTTGTATCAAAATGACTTGGAAGATTGGATTCCAAGTGATGAATTGATTAATAAATATAGATTTACATTTTCAAAAAAATTGATATTTAATAGTTGAAGAAACAACATAACACTGCAATTTATAAAAAAATGGATCTGTACCTGATATTAACTATCTTCCTTTCAATACTTTTATGTATATGCTTTTTCCTCGAGGTTTTTTCGTAACTTAATTTTTTTGGTAAAAAAGTAAAATAATCCAAGTGCCAAATATTTATGTACATATACTTACATATATACATATCCCTATCTATTTAAATGTAAAGTTTTTTTGTATCAAATCATATTATGAACTATTTTTTGTTTTTGTAAGTATTGTTATTACAGTATTTTAAGCTCGTTTTATTTACAAGTAATTAGTAACTGTTTTTGTATAAATAATTTAAATAAAAATTTTATGCAACAGTTCATTATCGTTTACTTGCAAACAAGACATGTATATATATATATGTATATATATATATCGCACCCGTTCAACAATACTGTATTAACTCAAAATTTAAAAATTTTCAGTAGAAGCAAAACAATTTTCAATTTAACATTACAGGCATATGAAAAAGAATTTTTAAAGCAGCCGTTTCATTACTAAAAAGTGGACAAAATTGCACAATATTTTTACAGTGGGTAGATATGAATATTACGTATCCATTTTTTCCAAAAAGTGAAAAAATAAAAATTTTGAGTTAATACAGTATTGTTGAACGAGTGCGATATGTGTGTTTTTCCCAAAGAATTTGTATTATATACCTATAATGTATTTTTTTATAAATATGAAGTTTATTTTTTTTGTTATGTTTAGTTTTCGATGAAAATAATTTAATAAATACATACGTTTTTTTTTAAATTTTCCTGTTTTTAAAGTTGCCCCTTTTTTTCTCAGAATTCCCCTTTTTGTGACACTTTTTTTTTGAAAATCCCCTTTTTGTGCCCCTTTTTGAAAATTTTGAACGGTAACACTGATGGTAACACTATCGTCTAATAAGCTGTTGCTACGTTGATCTCTTCTTGCATTTCTCTTGGTTGCGGTTGTTTTGTTGTTTTTTTTATAATCTTCACCACAAGTGGTGGATTTTAATGTGTTTTTTACGCATCCACATGTATGTATGTTCATAAAATTCTCTCAATATATTTCAATTTAACGCTTTTTCAATAAAACCGTTCGTAGCTGAGTTGTCTAAGTTCTCGCTTAAGGCTCGTAAGATTGCGGGTTCAAGTCTCCAAAATAAATTTTTTTTCATTTTTATTAAATTTTTTTATACACGATTTTAAGATTAAATATAATAAAAACTTATATAACGAATTTCAAAAATCAACTTTGGCAAAAGAGGAAACGGACTTAGTTATATACATACATTTTTTGTTTTTGTCATAAGTATTCTTTTTAAAAACTTCTTGTTCTTATCTCACCATGGTGAAGGGTATTTAAGATTCGGCATAGCCGAATATAGCACTCTTACTTGTTATAATTAACTTTGTTAAAATATATATTTACAAGTAAATGGTAAAATTCTTCCTTAACACGTCGGTATATAAAAATATCAAATCGGTTGGACAATGGGTAATTTATGAGCAAAATACTCCAAAAATGGGCTAAAAAACATCAAAATTTTTATAAAAACCTAAATTGTAGGGCTGCCATATGTCCTATGTATATGACTTATATACCAAAATGTCGGAAATTTGTATGAGTTAAAACCGAAATACTGGGGTCTAATCAACGCATACGATATCGAGCAAAATTCATCGAAATTATTTATTTTGGTATCTTGAAACTCGATATTGAATGAAATGTATTGAATTTGAAATAAAAGCATTCGACATCGAGTAACTCGACATTACATTTATCGAGTTTTCATTCGATACGCCAGTGTCTATCGTATGCAAAAAAAATCAGTAGTTTATTCGATACGATAGTATCGAATGCGGTGATTAGACCCCTGAATTCCCGAAAATTACTCTTGTTATACCCTTCACGGAAGGTAAAAAAGGTATATATAACTGTAATTTCTACAATATTGATCCTATACCCTATAAAATATATATATTCTGTAGCCCGTTTCTGTATTTTTCGCATCGTAAAATTTTCCGCATGAAACCAGTGAATCGGGACAGAAACAGTGCAAAATGAAACAAAAAATGGGTTTTCTCGCACAAGTGTTTCTGTATCTTTCCGTTGCGAGAATTATCTGTCATTTTAATAATTTTCCAGCAATTATTGGAAGGATGCGAGAAAAAGTGTTTCTATAACAATATTTTGCGAAAAGTTTCTTTCAAGAACTGTCAAAATAAGTCACATTTGAAATTGGTGGCGAGAAAAACAAAATGTAGATATTTTGAATTTAAAATATGTTTATATACTATTTTTTTTAAATAAATAAAAAAAATAGAAGGAATATAAATGATAAATGCATAATTTATATGATGAAAATAAACAAAAAACAATTGTTATATATTGTTAGTTTAAATTTTTGTTAGCCTATTCTTGTTTTGGTCTTAATCAGTGCTGCCAGATAAATTTGTGTCAAAATCGTCAATTTCCTGAGAAAAAAATAAAAAAATCGTGTAATTTAAAATCAATTTTAAACAAATTTGTTTCGACTTTTTTTTAAAAATAATCAAACAAAAACATAGTTAAAGTTCATGGGTATTTAATAATTATTATTTAATAATTGAGATATAAATCTTTAATTTACCTATTCCTATAATCTTTTCCTTTTTTACATGAAATAGACTTAGTAGAATACCTTGTAGTTAAAATTAAAAAAATTGGTTCATAAATAAACGGGTTAAAGACCCAGTAAAATCTTCGCCTACAAAATAATATGTTAAGTAATCAGAAACACATAAAAGCACTACATACAATTCTACTGAAAAACTAATGAATTTTACAAGGGTTGTGCCAAAAAGAACAAATTCAAAAGAAAGTCATTTTTTTATCTTAATACATCCAGAAAAAAGTAGTTATCGAAGTTCTTATGGAAGATAGCTACTTAATAACGAGTGAAAGAAGTTATCCATTTTGAAAAAGTTTTTACTGGGAGACAAGCAAATTTCTTTCTTGCCGGAATAATGGTTTTGGCACAAAAGTGTACATATAAGATAAGAATATCAAATATTAATCATATTTTGTATATGTATAAAAGAAGTATTAAATGTTCAAAATAAGCTATGTCGGTCCATTACTTTTCCTCGAAATTTTGCTTCTGCCGATACATTTTTTAGGGAAGAGACAAACAATTTCGAGGACAATTTTCACAATAGGGATATATATAAAAATTTAAGCAGCCTTGTTTCTAAAGATATCTTTTTTTCTAATAAGCAAACATATACAAATATTTACAATTATCTTATTTTGAAGACTAATGCCCGTAATTTCAACAAACAGATATCTGGTCGTGTTTGTACCTAACAGTTATCTTTACCAATCCGGTAAAAGTAGTTTAGTAATTTCAACGTTTATTTTGCCTACGTGTTTTTTCCTTTAAGTTTTCTTTTAAAATATGGCGGCATTTGTATTTTTATTAATATTTTTAATGAACTGTCAAAAATCGATGGTGTAAAATACACTACAGTTCAACCAGTAGGTAAGACAAACATGTTAAAATTATCAAAAATTCGTAACACCATAGATAACTATACACAGCTAGATATCTGTTTGTAGAAATTACGGGCATAAGGGGCTTATAGTGTAAAACACAACGCCAACAATTTCATTAAAAGCAAAAATAAAATCAAATATATTTTATAAATTTGTTGTTGCTTTCTACAGACATTCATATTATTTTTTTTTTCAATTTTCAACGCCACAAAATAGAAGTGTTTGAAATTTAAAAATTCAAGATGAATTTCTATAGAAAGTTACAACAAAATTATAAAATATTTTTGATTTTGTTTTTGCTTTCGTCACTTTTTTAGAAAAAATCATCAAAACGTCACTTTGTTAATATCGGAACAAAAAATCGTCAAGATGACGATAATTCGTCAAATCTGGCAGCCCTGTTTTTATTATATTTATTTCTTTTGTTGACGTTTCGCTTTTATTTGACACTTAATTACTGGAAATATTCCAGTATAAACAGAATTTGTTGTGTCTGTTTTCGCCAAGGCCCATTGAAAAGGTCTGCGCAAGAAGCCTGATGATCATTGTTTATGTTCTTTTTAGTTGTAAAAAGTTGTACACGGATAGGTTTGTTTACGTTTATGGTATGCCACACATACACGTTTTTTCCTTTTGCTTTGTATATGTGGTAGTAAATTTTTGACAACTAAAAAGAATCGTTTTTTGTTTTTGTACAAGTAAGCAGACCTGATAGATGGGCCTTGGTTTTCGCATTCAAATACAGAAACACTTTTATCTCATAAATCGAGAAACGATGGAATTTTTTGTTTCACACTTCATGTAAGAAATTTTACGATGCGAGAAATACAGAAACGAGCTACTGGGCCCTTATGAAAAGCGAAGTTCAAAACCGGTTGTCTCTTATTTAAAAAAAAACATTTTCCAGTTTTATTTAGTTTTTGTCTAATTGCTATGTATTCTGCTTGCACAATGGTGAAGGGTATATAAGATTCGGCACAGCCGAATATAGCACTCTTACTTGTTTTTATTATTGTTTTATGAATTAAATTGTTATGTTTATGTTATCTTTTTATCTTGTATCTAGAGCATAATAGTACGGAATAAAATCATAATAATAGGTAATAAAAGCGTGAGGTAATAAAAATTCAA
The DNA here is from genome assembly GCA_949318255.1 of Pollenia labialis. Classification (NCBI taxonomy): domain Eukaryota; kingdom Metazoa; phylum Arthropoda; class Insecta; order Diptera; family Polleniidae; genus Pollenia; species Pollenia labialis. Next base: position 157,816,042 of record OX439140.1, read on the forward strand.
GTTCCTATTTCAATCTTCAATTAATTTTTTAGTATTGAACCATTTCTTTTACTTTCTTTTAAAACAAGTTCCCTTACGTATTTTTATAAAAGTTTTTTTCATTAATTAAAAACAAATTTTAATTGTATTATTTATATGGTGCGGGATCCCGGTATCCCGGGAAATTTAAAAAAATGTCCCGCTTTCCCGGGAATCGAAAAAGTCCGGGGAAAAAAAACTCTAGACACAGTGCGTCGTCATAAATAGAAATTACATAACAAATGCAGGAACAGAAAAGTTTGAAACAAATTGAGCTTGTCAAAAATGGGTCTAATTAGCTTTCAAATTTCACAAAGCAATAAAAAATGCTTATTTAAAAAGTCAATAAGTTAAATTTGTTTGTATTATAGCTTTATTTAAAATTTTCCTTTTCTAGATCTATATTTTATGAATATGGATGATATTTTTATTTTTTTAAATAACAAAAAGTAATTTCAATTTTTGGGAATACAAAATTTAAATTTCAAAAGATTTTGTTATTCGTGCTAAATTCCCAGTTTTTATTATTGATAAAAACACTTGAAATTTATTGTTGATGGGATAAGCTATTCCTATGCGCATTTCACTGGTTGCTTAGGCCAGATCATCAGGAAACTTCATCCATAAAGATTTTAGAAAAACTAAAGATATTAAACCAAGTAAAAATGTTAAACGTATAAGACTTATAGCAACAGTTCTACTTGTAATAATATCAAAGCTTAAACAAAACAACATCAACAATAAACAGTGCGTTCATCTCGTCTTACATTCCCCGCTACAATTAGTTGAAATTCTCTCAACATTAATTGTAGTTGTAAGTAGGTTAAGAAAAACAAAATAAAAACAACAACAACAACTTACAAAAGATGTTGTCAATTATGTGTTTTTTAGGCCGTGCACCCGCCTGTTTATTATCAAAAAGTAATTTCAATTTTTGGGAATACAAAATTTAAATTTCAAAAGATTTTGTTATTCGTGCTAAATTCCCAGTTTTTATTATTGATAAAAACACTTGAAATTTATTGTTGATGGGATAAGCTATTCCTATGCGCATTTCACTGGTTGCTTAGGCCAGATCATCAGGAAACTTCATCCATAAAGATTTTAGAAAAACTAAAGATATTAAACCAAGTAAAAATGTTAAACGTATAAGACTTATAGCAACAGTTCTACTTGTAATAATATCAAAGCTTAAACAAAACAACATCAACAATAAACAGTGCGTTCATCTCGTCTTACATTCCCCGCTACAATTAGTTGAAATTCTCTCAACATTAATTGTAGTTGTAAGTAGGTTAAGAAAAACAAAATAAAAACAACAACAACTTACAAAAGATGTTGTCAATTATGTGTTTTTTAGGCCGTGCACCCGCCTGTTTATTATCAAAAAGTAATTTCAATTTTTGGGAATACAAAATTTAAATTTCAAAAGATTTTGTTATTCGTGCTAAATTCCCAGTTTTTATTATTGATAAAAACACTTGAAATTTATTGTTGATGGGATAAGCTATTCCTATGCGCATTTCACTGGTTGCTTAGGCCAGATCATCAGGAAACTTCATCCATAAAGATTTTAGAAAAACTAAAGATATTAAACCAAGTAAAAATGTTAAACGTATAAGACTTATAGCAACAGTTCTACTTGTAATAATATCAAAGCTTAAACAAAACAACATCAACAATAAACAGTGCGTTCATCTCGTCTTACATTCCCCGCTACAATTAGTTGAAATTCTCTCAACATTAATTGTAGTTGTAAGTAGGTTAAGAAAAACAAAATAAAAACAACAACAACTTACAAAAGATGTTGTCAATTATGTGTTTTTTAGGCCGTGCACCCGCCTGTTTATTATCAAAAAGTAATTTAAATTTTTGGGAATACAAAATTTAAATTTCAAAAGATTTTGTTATTCGTGCTAAATTCCCAGTTTTTATTATTGATAAAAACACTTGAAATTTATTGTTGATTATGATGTTTAAGCTTTGTTGATGTTGATGTTTAAGCTTTGATATTATTACAAGTAGAACTGTTGCTATAAGTCTTATACGTTTAACATTTTTACTTGGTTTAATATCTTTAGTTTTTCTAAAATCTTTATGGATGAAGTTTCCTGATGATCTGGCCTAAGCAACCAGTGAAATGCGCATAGGAATAGCTTATCCCATCAACAATAAATTTCAAGTGTTTTTATCAATAATAAAAACTGGGAATTTAGCACGAATAACAAAATCTTTTGAAATTTAAATTTTGTATTCCCAAAAATTGAAATTACTTTTTGATAATAAACAGGCGGGTGCACGGCCTAAAAAACACATAATTGACAACATCTTTTGTAAGTTGTTGTTGTTTTTATTTTGTTTTTCTTAACCTACTTACAACTACAATTAATGTTGAGAGAATTTCAACTAATTGTAGCGGGGAATGTAAGACGAGATGAACGCACTGTTTATTGTTGATGTTGTTTTGTTTAAGCTTTGATATTATTACAAGTAGAACTGTTGCTATAAGTCTTATACGTTTAACATTTTTACTTGGTTTAATATCTTTAGTTTTTCTAAAATCTTTATGGATGAAGTTTCCTGATGATCTGGCCTAAGCAACCAGTGAAATGCGCATAGGAATAGCTTATCCCATCAACAATAAATTTCAAGTGTTTTTATCAATAATAAAAACTGGGAATTTAGCACGAATAACAAAATCTTTTGAAATTTAAATTTTGTATTCCCAAAAATTGAAATTACTTTTTGATAATAAACAGGCGGGTGCACGGCCTAAAAAACACATAATTGACAACATCTTTTGTAAGTTGTTGTTGTTTTTATTTTGTTTTTCTTAACCTACTTACAACTACAATTAATGTTGAGAGAATTTCAACTAATTGTAGCGGGGAATGTAAGACGAGATGAACGCACTGTTTATTGTTGATGTTGTTTTGTTTAAGCTTTGATATTATTACAAGTAGAACTGTTGCTATAAGTCTTATACGTTTAACATTTTTACTTGGTTTAATATCTTTAGTTTTTCTAAAATCTTTATGGATGAAGTTTCCTGATGATCTGGCCTAAGCAACCAGTGAAATGCGCATAGGAATAGCTTATCCCATCAACAATAAATTTCAAGTGTTTTTATCAATAATAAAAACTGGGAATTTAGCACGAATAACAAAATCTTTTGAAATTTAAATTTTGTATTCCCAAAAATTGAAATTACTTTTTGATAATAAACAGGCGGGTGCACGGCCTAAAAAACACATAATTGACAACATCTTTTGTAAGTTGTTGTTGTTTTTATTTTGTTTTTCTTAACCTACTTACAACTACAATTAATGTTGAGAGAATTTCAACTAATTGTAGCGGGGAATGTAAGACGAGATGAACGCACTGTTTATTGTTGATGTTGTTTTGTTTAAGCTTTGATATTATTACAAGTAGAACTGTTGCTATAAGTCTTATACGTTTAACATTTTTACTTGGTTTAATATCTTTAGTTTTTCTAAAATCTTTATGGATGAAGTTTCCTGATGATCTGGCCTAAGCAACCAGTGAAATGCGCATAGGAATAGCTTATCCCATCAACAATAAATTTCAAGTGTTTTTATCAATAATAAAAACTGGGAATTTAGCACGAATAACAAAATCTTTTGAAATTTAAATTTTGTATTCCCAAAAATTGAAATTACTTTTTGATAATAAACAGGCGGGTGCACGGCCTAAAAAACACATAATTGACAACATCTTTTGTAAGTTGTTGTTGTTTTTATTTTGTTTTTCTTAACCTACTTACAACTACAATTAATGTTGAGAGAATTTCAACTAATTGTAGCGGGGAATGTAAGACGAGATGAACGCACTGTTTATTGTTGATGTTGTTTTGTTTAAGCTTTGATATTATTACAAGTAGAACTGTTGCTATAAGTCTTATACGTTTAACATTTTTACTTGGTTTAATATCTTTAGTTTTTCTAAAATCTTTATGGATGAAGTTTCCTGATGATCTGGCCTAAGCAACCAGTGAAATGCGCATAGGAATAGCTTATCCCATCAACAATAAATTTCAAGTGTTTTTATCAATAATAAAAACTGGGAATTTAGCACGAATAACAAAATCTTTTGAAATTTAAATTTTGTATTCCCAAAAATTGAAATTACTTTTTGATAATAAACAGGCGGGTGCACGGCCTAAAAAACACATAATTGACAACATCTTTTGTAAGTTGTTGTTGTTTTTATTTTGTTTTTCTTAACCTACTTACAACTACAATTAATGTTGAGAGAATTTCAACTAATTGTAGCGGGGAATGTAAGACGAGATGAACGCACTGTTTATTGTTGATGTTGTTTTGTTTAAGCTTTGATATTATTACAAGTAGAACTGTTGCTATAAGTCTTATACGTTTAACATTTTTACTTGGTTTAATATCTTTAGTTTTTCTAAAATCTTTATGGATGAAGTTTCCTGATGATCTGGCCTAAGCAACCAGTGAAATGCGCATAGGAATAGCTTATCCCATCAACAATAAATTTCAAGTGTTTTTATCAATAATAAAAACTGGGAATTTAGCACGAATAACAAAATCTTTTGAAATTTAAATTTTGTATTCCCAAAAATTGAAATTACTTTTTGATAATAAACAGGCGGGTGCACGGCCTAAAAAACACATAATTGACAACATCTTTTGTAAGTTGTTGTTGTTTTTATTTTGTTTTTCTTAACCTACTTACAACTACAATTAATGTTGAGAGAATTTCAACTAATTGTAGCGGGGAATGTAAGACGAGATGAACGCACTGTTTATTGTTGATGTTGTTTTGTTTAAGCTTTGATATTATTACAAGTAGAACTGTTGCTATAAGTCTTATACGTTTAACATTTTTACTTGGTTTAATATCTTTAGTTTTTCTAAAATCTTTATGGATGAAGTTTCCTGATGATCTGGCCTAAGCAACCAGTGAAATGCGCATAGGAATAACTTATCCCATCAACAATAAATTTCAAGTGTTTTTATCAATAATAAAAACTGGGAATTTAGCACGAATAACAAAATCTTTTTTAAATAACTTTAAAAGTGCGTCAGAAATAGGTAAATTTACGGTATTTAAAAACAAAATTTTTAAAACGAATATAAAATTCGAAACATTCCACTGCATTGTGAAATGAATGGTCATAAAATACATTTCAAAAGATGTGAGTTCAAAAACTTCTAAATTATTTTTTGGATTTGTTCACAACATTATCGGCGAAGATAAGCAGTCGAACATTTTCCGCATAGAACAATTTAAAAAGCGACGAGTTGAAAACACTGTTTAGAATCATTCAAACAACAACATCACATACGTACTCATTGTTGGTTTCTTGTTTTGCTTATTATTTTAGTTTTTGACTACCACAATGTTATTATTTTACTACTTTAATGTTATTAAAAACTACTTCAATGTTATTTTATTACTACCTCAATGTTAATAAGCTACTAAATCAACATTTTCTAGTCATAAAAAACTCCAAATGAAGTAGTAGTTATAAAACCAAAACCTCAATCAGCCCAACTGATTTTTATTTTTTTTAGCAAAATTTCAAAATTTTTGTTTTTATAAAAATTATAAAAAAAAAATTGGAAAATGCAGCTATGTATATATGCCACTAACTTTTTCTGAACATATAAAAAACAAAGCTGCAAACAAACAAGCCATAAATAAATGACTAAAATCCGTTTACAACGGGCCTGTTCGTAAATGCATCACTGCAGTGCATCATACAACCAAACATTGCTTTGCACGGCCAATCTAAGTTTGCTGTTGATCTTTTTTGGTAGGAGCCATTTCTCCACTCCGTATTTTAAACTTGGTTGTGCGTCATCTGCGTAATCAAAGTATTTTAGGGCATTTAAATTTTCATTTGCAGCGCAGTGATGCATTTACGAACAGGCCCAACTTTTTATTTACAAAAGATAAAATTTTAATTAAATTTAAGAATTTCATAAAACGCTATATTTGTTTGGGTGTCCCTAAGAAAAGGCCAAGTATGTTTTGGGAAAATGTTAAGAGCAAAAAACTTATGAAGGAAGGTCATATATTATATTTTATCCACCTAGGGGCGACTTCTTGGCAGTTATGGGGCTAATTCCTCAATATATTTCTAGTCTGTATAAACATTTTTTGTGGGAGCCCCCTTAAGTAATAGTGGTAGCGGTTACAGCGCCTAGGATACCCATAGACGGGTCAAATGTAAGACCAACCACACATTACTTTTCATCTCCATCATTTATTTCTAATAAACCTACCTGCTATCTCTATTCCTTAAAGAGGCTCCCATCAGGGTTGCCAAGCTTGGTATTTTCCTACCAAATTTGATCGGATGGTAGGCAAACCCTAATTTTGGTCGGTTTTGAGAAAATGTGCAAATCTTATACCTTTTTTACAAAACAAAAACATTTTTATTGATTGCTGGTGAAACTATGGATGTGGTAATTAAATGAAAAGTATTACGTTATAAGTTTTATAAAGGATAGTTTTGTCACCTTCATTGAGCATTTAAGCTTTTTAATTTTTCTTTAAAACCTTTTTATCAATGAACCATATCGCTTTAAAAATTTTGATCGGATTGGGGTAATATTAAAAGTTTTTCGCATATCAGGAATACTGTTCTGTACCATCCCATAAGATATTAGGTGTTACTGATATAACCTTTTAAGGTACGCGAATTTACGTTGTGCAACCTCCTCCATTTTTGAAATAACGGTATATCTCGAAAACAAGAGCTTACCTAAAAAATGGTTAGCACCACTAGATTCAACTTACCCGAGTTAGGTTAAAACGCCAGGTGTTCGCTTGTTTCAAAAAAAGTGTCAAATTCTAGCACAGTGTAAACAATAAAAGTTTTTAATCAAATGAACGTACTTATTAGAACCTTTAGATAAAGTAAATAAATATGGTAAAATTTTTGTTGAAAAAAAACCATACTTATCTGCATTATTTCAAGTGGAGGTTTACGATTCGACACAATACCCTAACTGCGTAGAGTTTGTACTTAAAGTTTGTACACTCTTAAAAATTTTAAATTTGTTATTTTTGAGGTCGTGTACTTTTTATAACACTGGCTTGCAAGATTTCAAATTTTTGCCATAACCTCAAAAATTAAATATTTTCTAAACTAAATTGGGGCTGATGAGCCCGTATATGTCATTGATTTGTTATTTGTAAGATTTTTTGAAGAAAGTCGCGAACAAAATTTTTTCCAGTTTAAAAAGTTTTTTTTTCAAAAATCTTGAGAACAAATTATTTGAATTACGCAAATGTTACACTGTTAAGACTCAGTTAGCCGGGAGTTACAGTAACGTTGCAAATCAGCTGTTTCATTGTGTTGTATGTAAAGCCATTCGAACGATTTTATAGTTAGCAGTAAGATGTTACGTCTCAATCTGTAAGAAATAGATTGGTCTTACTTTTTGACGGTAAGGTTAAGTTACTGTTAGTCCCGTCTAACTGAGCCTTTACAAAGATATGTTTTTCGCTTTCAGCCCATATATATATATATATATATATATAAAGGACACGACCTCAAAAATAACAAATTGAAAATTTTTATGAGTGTACAAACTTTAAGTACAAACTTTACGCAGTTAGGGTATTGTGTCGAATCGTAAACATCCACTTGATATAATGCAGATAAGAAATGTTTTTTTAAACAAAAATTTTACCAGATTTATTTACTTTATCTAAAGGTTCTAATAAGTACGTTCATTTGATTAAAAACTTTTATTGTATACACTGTGCTAAAATTTGACACTTTTTTGAAACAAGCGAAGCACCTGGCGTTTTAACCTAACTCGGGTACGCTGAATCTAGTGGTGCTAGCCATTTTAAGGTTAGCTCTTGATTTCGATGTATACCGTTATTTCAAAAATGGAGGAGGTTGCACAACGTAAATTCGCGTATCTCAAAAGGTTATATCAGTAAGTGGTGGTTCACACACGTCAAGTTTGACTCGTCAATTCTTGAGCATTTAGGAGAGAAGGGAAAAGAGAATGCCATTTCTTTTCCCCTCCATCCTAAAAACTCAAGACTTGACGAGTCAAACTTGACGTGTGTGAACCGGCTCTAACACCCAATATCTTATGGGATGGTACAGAATAGTATTCCTGAAATGCGAAAAACTTTTAATATTACCCAAATCCGATCAAAATTTGTAAAGCGATATTTTTTATTGATATAATTTTTGGATTATTTTAAGTACGGATCAAATTCAAAAAAATTTTACTACCTTATTCATAAAAATCACAATAATTTTGGTTAAAAATGTATTTTAAGACAAAAATTTCCATTCAGATTTTTCTTTAAACACATATAAATTAATGTTTTATAAATAATGCTCTTATGTGCTGTTAACAAATGAAATAATCAATCTCCTGTCATTTGGAAACAGCACATTAATGTGCGTACGTTTATTTCTTCTCAAAAACGGTAATTTTTAGAGGGCCGTAATAGTACGTTTCCACTTACATGTTTTGGGCCACAAAACTAGTTTTGCTACTTGTTTTCCCATACATTTTTCATGTTCGAAAAACTCAAACAAAAACTAGTTTTGATCCAAAGTGCCGGTTCACACACGTCAAGTTTGACTCGTCAAGTTTTGAGTTTTTAGAAGAGACGGGAAAAGAAATGATGTTTAAAAAGCGAACTAATTGACAATTTGGCAATTATGAAATCTATGGCGTAAAGAAATAAGTTTAAATTTTAAAAACTAAATATAAAATTGAATTAAAGTAAACTAAAATAGAGCACAGAAAAAGTATTTAATAAAGAACGAAAAAGTAAAGGACAGTGTATTGCATATAAATATTAAAATAAGCAAAGAAAATACATATATAAACTTATTAAAAGCCAACCGAGTGCGCCACCGAATCGTCCATGTCACCCCAGCGTGGGATCTGCCAGCAGTAAGCTCTCCAAACCTTGGGGAAATCAGGTAACTGCCTTGACATCGGACAAACACAAGAACAGTCGACCTACGGACAGAGTAAAATATAGATATATTGAGCGTGATATTTTAAAATTCTAAGCAAGTTTTTTGTTAGGGGAATCTTACCGTGGTTCAGTCCTTTGGGCGATTTAGAGCCTGAAGTGCGCGTAATTAGGGTTGAGCTCAAGCCTAGGTTCTCGGTCAGACTAGGGTAGATTTACCCGTAATATTAAAGTTTCCCTAGAAAAAAATAGCGGTAGATTTTAAGGCAGGTGATATATATGTATATATAGACTGGTTTTTTTTAGACTTACCATAAGATAGGACAGGAGACATTTCACGGACGGACGGCAGACTTCTAGATCTTCCTCCTGGAGGCAGGAGCTCAGTTTTTGAAGGAAGCTGCGGCTATGAAAGAGGAGCAACAAAAAAGGCAGTTTTGTTAATGTTTTTTTTTGAGTTTTTTATGTTGAATTGTAATTTTGATTTAATGATTTTTTTTAAGTAAATTTTGAATTTTAAGAAAAATTAAAAGTAAATTTTAACTTTGAAATTTTTAAAACTGAATTAAATTATCCTTTTTCTTTGGTTTGTAAATTCTATTAGAATTGCCAGCATAAATGGATTTTTGAGAAAGATTCGATGTTAATTGTTTGTCGCAATTTTTTTATTAGTTTTAATAAAACACACCATAACGTTGTAAAATGAATAGTACCTGGTTTTTCATTATGAATTGGTAAATTTTACTTAAGGCGGGTAAGTAGAGGAATGTAATCGTGTGCAGGTGAATTTTTGGGACATCCGGAAATTAAGGGATGTCATGGAGAGACTTCGTCTCTAGTGGGAGGGCCAATCCCGGCACGTCATCAGCCGGAGATGTGTGGAAATGGTGAGGAAGGAGGTGTTTTTGATTGTTTTTATTTTTTTTCAGCTACTTCGAGCCCCAATATTTTATTTTTTTCAATTTCATAGCTGGAATGAAGTTTTTTTGTACCCGGGTTTACGTCAGCTGGTCGGCAAGAACTACCCCCATTCGGCGAGCTTAAGCCGCGCAAACCGCCAGCATACCAGCGCCGCCGACAGTCTAGCCACACTCACTGGTTGTTGTTCAACAGCAACCAACTGGTAATTTTTCCCCGTCCCGTACATTACATCGTTTGTTTTTAAAATCGTCATCCATCACATACCTGCAGGCAAATAATGGCATTCGATATCGATCGAAAATACAATACAATTCAAATGGTAATTTCGATCGATATTGAGTACCGTAATTTGCACAGGGGGCATATACTATATTTCACACCATTCAAATTTGTATATTTTTATTTTTTTTTTTATTGTTTAAGATTTGCTACAAAAAATAATATAATTTAACGCATATATTTGTATCTTTAAACCAAAAAAGAAAAATAGAATCATATCAATAATGGCAGAAAAAAACGACGAAATATAATTTAATAAATTGTGCAAGTGTACGAGTTTCAAGTGGTTAAAATGTATAACTGTCATGTCAAGTGTTCGATAACTTATCTTTCAACAATATACTACACTATTAAGAGGTTTAAGTTATTACGACTACTGTTCTTTGTTTTTTTTCATTCTAAATAATTTTATGTTAATTCTTCACCGAGAAAAGGGACCTGGGGTGTGAAAATGAAGTTTTGAGAAAAACGCATTTCATCTTAGAAGAAGGAGAAGGTCCCATATACATTAGTATGTAAAGGGTGGTTTTTAACCCCTTCAGCCCCATTGTTGCATATAAGCAACATTGCAAACAAACGTTTTTAACTGCCGAAAACTTTATTTTTTCTTAAAACGGTTTTCAGTTCTTAGTAAATATAAGGGTATTCATTCGGTTAACCGTTAATCGGAAAACCGATTAATTACTACCCGATTAACTGATCGGTTAATTAATAATTGGCTTTTTTCGATTAACGATTAAACCGGTTAATTTCAGTCGATTAACCGATGTAACAAAATTTTTAATTTTTTGTTGTATTAAACCATATTTTTTTGAGTTTTTAATTATGGGTGAGTTCCAAATCGTCAGTTACAAAGCAACTCGCTTTTTTAAATGCATTCTTCAATGCAACCATGTAGAATTTTAAAATGTTATCTGTACCAAAGTTCACCACAAAAGGTACAAAAGTACACAAAAACAGTTTTGTTTATAAATATTTTTTCAAGCAATATGTTTACTTCTAGAAATACATTCTTAAAATACAGTACAAAAACCGAAATTTAGGAATTTGGAAATAAACATTTTTGCAGATTGGTTGGTGCTGAGCTTTGTCAGAACGCGCTAGATGATGACCCGACAACAGAAGAAACTCGCGATAGTCACACGATTAAAGGAAAATGACTGCGAAAATAAGATAATCTGCATTATGGGCAGCGATGCCAGAAGTGCAGATTTATCTGAATTTTGCAGATTTTATCCCCAAAATTGTCAAAATGCAGATTTAAAGATTTTTGGCTTAAAATTGCAGATTTTGTAGCTCTTTATATTGTCACTTATATTTGTACTATTTTCACTTCTTGCATTAATAAACGAAAGATATCAACAATTCATGAAAGAACCGCTTGGAAATAGTTAGTATGTAGTAATTTTATTCACAAAAATTTGCATTCGCACACATTAATATCGCCGGACTAATGTTTTCTGATTTTACACGAAATAACATGCATATGTACGTATATATGGGCATTTCTCCAGAAATGTCAACCACAGCCAAAAAATTCAAAGTCTATAAAAGTATGTTGTTTTAACATTTTTTTATAGGGAATCCAAGGCCCATCTATCAGGTCTGCTTACTTGTACAAAAACAAAATACGATTTTTTTTAGTTGTCAAAAATTTACTACCACATATACAAAGCAAAAGGGAAAAACGTGTATGTGTGGCATACCATAAACGTATACATGCACATGTAAACAACTTTTGACAACTAAAAAGAACATAAACAATGATCATCAGGCTTCTTGCACAGACCTTTTCAATGGGCCTTGAGGGAATCCATCAACTTTTAAAAATGTAAACAAATTTTACATTAAATCACAACATACTTTGAAATATTCAAATGCAAAGTCGAACAAGTGCAAAAGTTCTGTTTTGAACATTTCTATTGACCGTCTTGTTTTGCTAAATGATCCTAATGGGAAACATTATGCATTGACAATTGCTTTTTAAATCTCGGTTTATATCCAAACAATATAAGAAAAATGCAAATGGAACGATGCGATAGCCAGTTACAGCAATTATTTTCTTTGCTTTACCCTATATTTCGATGTAGAGTGCGACATTGAAAAAGAACATGTGTTATCAGTGCGTCGAGGGTATTTGTATAATGCTCATCAAATATTAGTAACAAACAGATATTTTTGTTGCAAATTTAATAAAAAAAATTTTGCTGGAAAATAATCAGTGCTTTTCTCTTGGTACTTATTTTAAATTTGTAGCGTGCGACATCGTAAGTGTAAAATGCATTAATTCAAAAAAAATTTTTTTCTAAAATATCTTTATTTGTGATGGCCAATAACTACAAGTAGCAAGATAGCTTATTTCAATTTAAAAAACTTTATTTGAGAATAGCAATACTATTTTCAGTTAAGTTAGTTTTTGTTCTATATTTGTATTTTTCTTTATTGACGATATTTTTTTAAGTTTATAATTTTTGGTCGGAAAATAAATATATAAAATGTATTTAAAATAAAGTAGAATCATCTAACGGATGTCTTATTACATAAAAAGTAAAAACGTAAACATAAAAGTAAGATGGAACAAAATGTCGCATGCAACATGTAGCGTGCGACGGTGATTAAAATTAAATTAAAAATATGCTACACAATATTTTTGAATCAAATAAAAAGCATTATTAAGATACATCAATGCATAATATTTTAAAATTAGTCGCATTAAAATATTTCATCAGGTTTCGCTGAAATCAGTGTTTGAACTGTTTGCCGTAAAAGCGACTTCTGTTTTTGTCGCATGCAAATGCCTTGGTTTTTTTTAATTTTCTTGAAAACGCACAATTGCCCAAAACCAACATTTAGCACAAATTATGGAGCTAATCAAGAGCTATAAGTTTCGCCTTTTGTCAAAATAAAATTAATGTTTTGGTATATGTTTTTTTTTCACTTGTAAGGCGTACGAATGTCGCATTCGACATTAGAGAAATGCCCATATGGATATGCACTTATGAATAAATATCTTAAATAATTGCAATATTTGATCTCTTGTAAATTTTTAATTATAGTTTCAGATATGTTAGATAGTTAAGAGTATAAAGAACATGTCAAGCAATTAACTTTTAGTTTGATGTTTAAGATACCAAAGGCGTGATTAATCAATCCCTAATATCCAAAAATTGTCAGCCATGTTCTGAAAATATTTTACAGTATTGTAAACGTTTTCAAAATATGACCACCTTGTATGAATTCGCCTTGCTTATGGCGTTTTCTTTTCTAAAAAAAAGTGTTGCATGTGATTTGGCAACATTTTTAAATGCTCCCATAATTTTAAAAAATTGTTTTATATTTAACGTTTACAAAAGAACACACATTTCGGCATTAAACAATAAAGTACAATTAGCGCAAGGTAAATTCAATTACAGGTGGTGGCAAGACTACAACAATTCAAAGCCAACAGAAACAACAGATGTTTTTTGCATTGCATTGTTAGTGTTTACGGCTCGAAACTTGCCACCACCTTGGACTGCACTTGGACTTGCACTCATGCCCCTTTAATTAAAATGAGTGTTGAACATGTTGCATTTTTTTAATATTAACGGCCATTTTCACCAAGTTCGTAATATTTGCAGGGATATTGTGCAAAGAAATGGAAATCCCTGCTCTAATATAAAATTTGTGTTGTGGAAAATTTCCGTTATAATTTCTTTTATATTTTGTGTTGTGATTTACCAAAATTGTCTATATTTTTTGCGTCACTTTATTAGGACATCCCGCAATAACTTTAGTTTTTTTTAAGCAAGTAAACAAGAGCAATAGAAAAAAAGAGTTTTAATGCAAACTAATTATTTTAATAAAATTTGTTTTTAATGGGTCGAGGAGAAACCTAAACAGAAGCGGAACAAATTAAAATCAAAATTTATAAGGAGAAAGAAAACTGGCTTCAAAAACAATGTTGTAATCATTAAATTGAGTTAAAGTTGAAGAAGACAGCGACGCAAACAAAATTTTCCCGTGGCCGTATTCTGTAATTCGCTAAAGCTAAATCTCTATCGCTAAAAATCTAAAAAGTTGATTTAGCGATTTTTGGCTATGAATGCAATACTGCAACGTGCATTGCTAAATTTGGCATTGCCATAAAAATTTAATTCGCCGCAATTTTAGCTTTTAATTTCATCGCTAAAATTTTTCAATTTTGTATTCTTTAAGGCATTTTAGCGATCGAGATTTAGCTTTAGCTAAATGAATTACAGAATATGGCTGATGGTCGGCCTCTTGAAGTTACAAACGAAAGGGATTTCTTTGCCTAAATTGACAGTGCTAAGGAAAATAATACAAGATGTCAGTTAAAAAGATTTTGTTGAAAAGTTTAAAAACCGTTTTAGATCGTAATACGTGTGGTAAATTATTCAATACTCCTGAAAAATCTATATGGCTTGGCATTTCAATTTTAGAAAAGTGTTTTAATCGATTTTCTCACAATTTTGTTTTAATAAAAGTGAGACGGATGAATTTATTGCCAACCTTTCTCCATCTGAACTTTTAGTGTTCATATATGCTTCAGTTACATCTTGCGATGTTGAAAGAGTGTTTTTCATTTATAGAACTGTTTTATGTGATAACTGGAGATTATCAGGTGTGTTCTAGAAATCGAAGACGCAAAACTCAATAATTTTAAACGTCTTTTTGTAATAAGATTTCGCTGATAAAAAAATTTTATGACAAATATTATAAAATATTTCTTTATTAAACAGAATTTTCCAAATTGTTGTGTTGCCCCCCCGTATTTTTTTTTTTTTTTTTTTTTTTTGACAATTTGAAGAAACAAACTATTGTACTTACAAAAAAAACTTAATAAAATAAATGTTTCTTAAATAACATGTTTATTTTTGGCATTTTTTATACTTTGAAATATTTTTCTTAGATTTCGGTAGATATCTTAGTAGGTGTTTATCTATCTCTTTTATCAAACATAATCAGCTCATCAGCTAGTTCCGATTTTAAAAGTTTTGTATCTGTATCTGTATTTGACTTGATTACAATTTGAGGTAGAAGTTTAGGCATGTTCAATACATTAAGGGCCATTATTACAACTTGCCAATAGTTAAAAGTCGGATTTTGTCGGACCGATAAATAGCTTTGCATTATAAAACCTTCATTTATTATGTTTTCATCTATTAAATATTATTATTATTGAAAATAACTGCAATAAAAAATGGAAGTTGTTATAATGCAAAGCTATTTATCGGTCCAACAAAATCCGACTTTTAACTATTGGGAAGTTGTAATAATGGCCCTTAGGATATTTATTGGGAAACCTGTTTTGAGATCTTCTATAATAAATTCAATAAGAGGAATGTAACCTACAACTCGGATTTAACATTTTGAATGTGATTGGAACCTCGATTTGAACGCAGATAACTTTAACGTTTTCAAAAATCGCTTTAAATAGTTCTTCGGCTTTATTTCTTTTCTCTTCAAGGCACATGATTAAAGTTTTGATAAGGCTTGATCTGTTTTGAAGATCTATATCGTGCTTTTGTAAAATGATACTAAGCGGCTGTGATACAATAAGTATCGCACTTAATATGTTTATTCCGTAAATGAATTCAAAAGTACTCATCGAGTTCCTTAATATAAGGCTTTTAATGAAGTATCTCTACCTTTCCACTCAGATATTTTTTCCAAAGCTTCTACTATATGATGTACACTTGTTGCAAAGTGTAAAATTGAGTCGTGACGGTCCAACCATCTTGTCTCGCATAATGTAGAGAGTTTGGCTCCCAAATACTTTGCTAAAACTGCGTTTCGCTTGAGATGATTATATTTAAAAAAATTTGTCGTTTCTTTAACAAATGATACAACTTATTGTATTAATGGCACTTTGTTGCTTTTTAAAATTTAGTTGTTTGATTTATGGGAATAGCAAGGCGTTTGTTTTGCATTTGCCCAGAATTTTAAAACAGCTCCATTTTCTTTGGATATAGATGGCACCTGCTGGGATTTAATGTAGAATAATAAGTATTTGAATACTGTTAACTAGATGTTACATTCGAAATATCTAATAAATAACTAGTTAGTTAACTTTATTGAGACTTCATTTTTTCATAATACAAGGTTTGCAAACATAAGATTTTTAGATAACTTAAAACTATAGAGTATTATTTTAATCACAATTGTATACATTTGAGTATATGCGTCTTGCTTATCGACATTAAGTAGAACTAATCAAATGACAAAATTGATTACAAAAAATGTTTAAATACAAACAGTGCTTGCTCCCGGCCCTTACTTTTGGACGTAGAGTTTTATCTACTATTAATATACTTAAACCTAAACCTTAAAACTATAACTTAAACTAGAAATAAAAAAGAAAACAAAAATAATAAAAAAAATTAGCCCCTGTGAATGCCGGGAGTAGTGCGTGAATAAAAGTTTGGACCAGGAAAACTACTAATTTGTTCCTGTAAAATCCCAATTATTGAAAGATAATTGGTGTTTGACCAATTAATTCCATGTTCAGTTGATAGAATATCCTGAACTATACTGCCGTCAAAGTATGAGAGCCTCTGCACAAAATTCTTCATTTAATTCAATGCGTAAAAAGAAATAGGAGTAATGTTGGCATTTTCGTAAACAAATTTATTTGAAAATCTTTTGTTTAACGACTTATAATTTTTTTCTATACATTTTCTTAAGATATGCCTTTCAAAAACTTCTAATTTCCTCATTGCTGTTTTTGAGATACTAAACCATATTGGAAAAGCATAGAGAATTATTGATCTTATACTTACTTTGTACAAAAGTAGTTTCGTCTTTATTGGTAAAAACTTACTATTAAAAAGCCTTGCAAATGCCCCTTTTACACGATTGGCCTTGGCCAAATTATAAGAAACGTGATTATTAAATTTTAAAAGTTTATTGAAGTTGACTCCAAGGTATTTTATGCTGTCCTTAAATTTAATTTCAGTACCATTTAGAAATTGTTTTAAATTTTTGGTCTCCGGAACAACTGTGTATTTACACTGAAGCATTAATTTTTATTCCCCAATGAGAATAAAATTCATCGACATGTTTAAGGTGCGATGAAGCATTTTGGAGCGCAACCAACGGAGACTCGTCATGAGCATAAAGAAGCGATTCGTCGGCATAAAGTATAGCCCATTTATTAAAATATTATACAAATGTGGCGACAATACAGAGCCCTGTGGAACACCGCAAGAGACTTCACCCAGTGATGAACACTCATTATCAATTTGCACGCAAAATCTCCTGCCATCGAAAAAGCTTCGAAATAGTTTAATTATCGAAGGCTCAAAGCCAATGTTTATCATTTTGTATAATATACCGTCATGATAAGTATTATCAAAAGCTTTTTCGATGTCAAGAGAGACCGCAATAGTACATTGGCCTTTTCTTAAATTCTGGACTACATCGTTATGAAATTTCAAAAGTGCATGAACGGTGGAACTACCCTTCTTAAACCCAAATTGACCCTGAGGTTTATACGCATCATCCAAACTTAAATCCATTTTCTCTCTGATAATTCTTTCAAATAACTTCCCTAGATTCGAGAGTAGTGAAATTGGTCTAAAATTATTTATGTCAGAATTGCCCTTCTTCTTCGGGATTGGAATAATCTTCGCAACCTTCCATTCTCGTGGGAAATAGCAATTATTCAAACAATTGTTGAATAGAATTGTCAAATACTCAAAAGCCTTAATAGGAAATTTTTTAATCAAGAAGTTCGATATATTGTCTAGTCCACAAGACTTTGTTATTTATTAATTTCGAGGTGTTTAAAAGGGTATCGATACTAATAAGTCTGGAGTCGTTTCCGCTATTCAATGATGTCGTTTCATCACTAAATGGAATACAATCTGCAGCATTAAAAATTGCATTATTTATTGTATCATTTATCTCTGAAATATTTCTATTTGGAGGCGAAGCTCGATAAACAGATATAAAATGATTCTTAAAAGCATTCAATTTATGATCTAACTGATGAATTTTTACACCATTTTCAGAAATCTCCTGTATTAAGGGACGAGTCTTATTTCCAATAATTTTAAAAATACGTTTATAAGCCCATGGACCAGGTTTAATTTCCCCTAGTTTGGCATTAAATAAACCTGCCTGTTCTATTTCAATTTGTTCCTTTTTTAAAATTTTTATCAAATCAATTTGCTTAGAAATTAGCAAATACTCAGGATGTTTTCTATTTAAAGTTCTAGTAAATATTCTCTTCAAATCCCTTTGCCAATAGTATTTTATTCTAAGTAACTTCCTAACCTTTTCCGTTACAACATATTTCTGATTTTTACACTCCATTTTTTTGTTATGCACTTCTGCAACAGAATTTATAGACGTACTTAACCCCTCTATAAAATTATCTATCTCATTATTAGATAAGTTCCAATTTTTCGGTGGAAAGTGGTTCAGCAAAGCATCACATACATCCATTTTAAACGAATTCCAGTTTGTGTCTTTATAAGAAACAAAATGGTCAGGAGTTTTGAAAATAAAATTAAAATTCATCAAAGTTATACAAAGACTTAATGGCAGATGATCCGAGAAAGTGGGAAGTGTACATGTTTTGAAGTTTTGATGCAAATTATCAACTATGTCATTGCTCACAATAAAATGATCCAAATGAGATGAACCACCAGGGTAAGTGGGATACGAATCACAAATTCTTGTTGCAGAAATGGATTCGTTCTGAAGCCAAGTTGAAAGCACTTCTCCATTAAAATTATTGGTAGCATCACCCCAAGAAATGTGCTTAGCATACAGATCACCACCTAATATAAAACCATCGTAACGGTTTGAAAAGTTTAAAATAGAGGAAAGGCCAACAGCGATATTTTGACGATTAGAGTTACAATTAAAATAAACGGAACCGCAAAGAATTTTCCTTAAACTGCCATTAATCGACACACTAATTTCTATGAATAAATTTGGAAACGAAAGGTTAGGAACATGTGCCCTGGAGAAAGAAATTGATTTCCTAATACATATTCCAACACCTAATTGACTATCATCCCTTAAAAAAATATGTTTATCAAAATTTACATTTGCCCCCGCAGTCAAATGCGTTTCCTGTAAAAAAGCTATCTCAACATTAAATTGATCCAATAACCTATTCAGTTCAATTCTCCTTCCAATATGGACAAGAGAACCAACATTAAATGTCATTTAATTTAAAAAATTACGGACCATAGACTTTTTGAATATCTTTAATTAAATTCAAGCACTCTTTCTTGGCCTGATCTCTAGTCATTGTTTTGTAGTTTAACATAAAATTATTAATTTTATCCTCTAAAGTTAGACGATCCGGAGCACATAAAGTCTTGGCAAGCTTCTTAAACTCTTGTACCAAAGCAGGCTTTTCCATCTAAGTCTGAGCTGGAACGTCATTCAAAACATTAAATAAACTAGCATACGATTTGTTCCCAACAATAGCACTAGATGAATTTATAGCCCTAGCAACATTATCCGATGCAGCCAGTTTTCTAATCTTAGTTTCCTGATAAGATTTTTTTTTTAAATGACACATAGTTTCTATACACAGGACAACCCCTGTAATTTGACGTATGTCCATTTAGATTACAATTTACACAAAATGGCAAAACATTATCTTCCTGGACAAAAGAACACTCGCCTGGTGCATGCTTCTCACTGCACTTAACACAAGAAAATGGACGACTACAATTTCTTGAATAATGACCCCACTTTTGACACCTCTAACACTGTGGGACTCTAGTATTAGCCTTGTGCCGCTCCCATGAAACAACTTGATTAAGCATATACTTTAAGCCAATTAACTCGCTTGCCTTACGATTAGGTTTAAGGATTACTAAAAACAAACCTGTTTCAATACCCTGTTTCCTAGAATACTCAGTAGAAAATTAAGAAACTGATTCAACAGTTTCTGGGACAATTCTATCTATTTCAGACTTAATATCATTAACATCAGATTTGTAATACAGACCTCTACAAACTACTTTCTGTCGCTTATACTCCGTAGGAGTGTATGTATAAGAAGATATTTCCCTTTCCTTTAGTAGCTCCATCATTTCCGAATGTGCAGAAGAGTCTTTTAAAAACAATTTACTTCTATATTTTGATTGGTTTTTAATCTTAAATTCAACATTTTTGGAATTAAGTTGGTCAATCAAGGATTTTACATATTGGAGGACAATACGAATTCCTGGTCTTTACAGATGTTTGGGAGTTATTTTGTTTTGAATTTGTGTTATCAATTGGCTCTTCAGCCTCTAAAACTAAATCTCCTAAAAGTGAAAATTTGTTCCTGCGGTTTACATTATTAACTAACTTATCTAATTTATTAAAATTACATTTTGACAAATCAATTTTTACGTCACCTTGGTATGTTTTTTTTTTTGATCTTGACCATTTTAAAACCATCATCCAGTGAAGAAATTGAACAGGCTTCATGATCCATAAAGTTTTCAGTTTCTTTTTCAACTTGCAAGTCAGGAATTTGTATATTTTCCAAAATTCGAATGTTCTTATTTCCCATTGACTCTTGCGCATTCTCCTTTAATTGAGTTGACGTTGATGGCTGTGCCATCACTGCATCAAGCAATTGCTTCCCTAGCTGGGAGTTATTACTAACATCTATTGCTGTTAAACCATCGTTTGCTGTATTACAAACTTGTGCCTTTGCTTGGGGGCCAGAAAGAATTTTATTAAATACCAAAGTTTCCTTCTTTTGCTTTGAAACAGCTCCCTTAGAAATATTAGGAGGACGCCCTCCAGACTGGGAAAGTAATGGATCACGTTCCATTACGATTTCCTTAAAATCCAAGAAATGCTTTCAAATATTTGTATTCACACAAATTTTTTATTTGAAAAAAAAAATTTTTTTATATATTTATTTTTTTCAGTTTGACAGAAAATTCAAATTTATTTTTTTTTTAATATTTTTTAGAGCTTTCTATAAAAACGTCTTCAACGTTTCGCAGTTGACAAGAAACTCTAATAAATAACTATTAGAATTAAGATTTGGATACTTATTGAAAATTTCGTTAGATTTAATAAAAAAAAACAAAAAAAACCTTGCTGGGATTTCCTAAAACTTTGTGCATATAAAAAAATATTATAATTGGGAATTCTTGTATTATCGGGATAAACCAAACATATTTTTATAATTTAGGGGGGGGGAATTTCCTTATTTCCCACCCACCCCCCCTGAATCCGCGCCTGGTTGAACATGTACCATTTTTTTTTTAATTTTAAAGGGAACAACATCAGAAAAGAACGCGTTACACTTTTAAAATAACACATGTTTTCAGAAAAGAACATAAAAACATGTAAAAGGCATAATAAATTCAGAATTTTACTCAGAAAAGAAAACGCCATAAGTTTAACCAAATTTTTTAATTCTTTAAACTAGATATGCATTATTATGTATGTAACTAGGTATGTATGTACTGTATGGCATACCAAGTATACTAATACCAAGTAGTAGAATTCATAAAATTTCTCAAAGTTAAATTTCCAGACACTTTTTTTATAACTTGACGTCGTTGTCGTCACAGTGAAGCGGATAAGATAGTGCTTCTAAATAATATTTGCGGTCAAAATTGCGTATATAAAGGGGGATATTGATTTTATAAATCAGTAGTCAATTCAATACAGTTTGACAATGAAAACTTTTATTGCTTTAAGTTTATTCGTAGCTGTGGCCTCTGCGGGCATTTTGCCTGCTATGGAACAGCGTCTTCCCTTAGTGCCTGTCATGCCATTGGAAGAATTGGAAGGGCGTATTACCAACGGTGAACTTGCTAAACCAGGTCAATTCCCCTACCAAGCCGGTTTGAGTTTAGTCTTCGGGGACAAAGGAGCCTGGTGTGGTGGTACTTGTATATCTGATCGTTGGATAATAACTGCTGCTCACTGTACCGATGGTGCTGATGGTGTAACTGTATACTTGGGTGCCATTGACATCAAGAACAATAAAGAAAAGGGTCAACAAAGAATTTATACCTCCAAAGCTAACATTGTTGTGCATGAAAACTGGAATCCCTCCACTTTAAACAATGATATCTCATTGATTAAGTTGCCCGTTAAAATTGAATTCAATGAGTTTATTCAACCTGCCACTTTACCTAAAATGGATGGTAAATACTCAACTTACGAAGGAGAATTAGTTTATGCTTCCGGCTGGGGTAGAGATAGTGATACTGCAACTTCTGTATCCCAATTCCTTAGTTACATTGAAGTTCCTGTTTTGAAAAACTCTGCTTGCAATAAATTCTACTTCGGTTCTGTGAATAATGAAATGATTTGCATCAAAACAGTTGACAAGAAATCAACTTGCAATGGTGACTCTGGCGGTCCTTTGGTTTACAAAGACGGTGATGTTAACTATCTTGTAGGTGCTACCTCTTTTGGTATTCTCTTGGGCTGCGAAAAAGGCTGGCCAGGTGTATTCACCCGTATGACCCCCTACCTGGAGTGGATTAAAAAAGAATCTGGCGTTTGCAACGAATAAAGTGAATTAAATACACAAACGATAGAATAAAAAAATGTTCTTTATAATTTAAAAGTATACTTACATTTAGTATTTTTATTTTATTTTTGTAGGTGGGTAATCTTTGAAAATTATGTAAATATCCGCTGGGAACTCACTGTCGCCCAATAACATTCATATACCATTATTTTCCTACACGGAAAGAATCAATTTCGTTTTTTAAAACAAGAAAATCCAAAAAATAATTTCATAGTTTTAACTTATTTTCTTCGTATTTACTTAGTAAAATTGTCTTTAATAAAGAAACAATTTCACATGATCAAAAACTTAAAATTTTTGGTACAGTGCAATCTCCCTTAACGGACACTTCCCATAAGCGGACACCCCCATTAAACGGACATTGTTGCTAGGCCCCGTCAGCGCTCCATAAGAAAAGCATTGCAGTCGCTTTCCCTTGAAAGGACGCTTCTCATGAGCGGACGCGGACATCCGCTAGATAAAAAAAATTCTCTTGGACGGACACTTAGCTTATTTTGTTCCGAATTTTTCATGTTCACGGTTTATCATATTTACTACATCACATAACATAGTTAAATGTGGGTATGTTAAATATGTATAGTACTCATAAAACATTTTAACCTTTTATTACATATAGAACTAGATTTAATGATTTTTTGTTATTAAACCCAATTGAATTGTTTATTTTTTATATTTTTTTTAATAAAAGTATGTATCTTTAAATAAACACAAGTAAGAGTGCTATATTCGGCTATGCCGAATCTTATATACCCTTCACCATGGAAAGAACAGAAGTTTATATATATATATTTAAATATATGTATATATATACATGTATATTTATAAAATATATATCGTTTATATAGCACGTTTATAAAATTACCATTTACTTTGGTGATAAAACTTGTGGTCGGGAAGTTCTATGGTTCCCGAAAATAGGTATTAAAAAAACTATATTTTTGACATTACTTTTTTTACCGATATTCCGAGTTATTCTAAAGATTTCCGATATTGTGTTCTTCTAAAGATTTCCGATATTTTAATCTCTAAAACGTATGAATAGGTGATAAGACAGCTATAGAATTTTAGTAAATGTTTTTCAATCCTTTTTTGGAGTATTTTGCACATAACTTAACCATTTTTAACCCATTTGGCAGATTTATATACCAACGTGCTTAAAAATAATATTCCCATTAAATTGGCTTATAGGCATATATGTATATATACCTACATATATGTACATATATTTAAGCAAACTTAATTAAAAAAAAACCAACTTAATTATAAAAAAAGAGTAATTTTTGGGATTTCAGTATTTTGATTATAACTCAGTCATTTTTTAAACGATTTGACAGATTTATATACCGACGTGTTTAAGAAGAAATTTACCATTTACTTGTGTTATGAAACTTGGACTCGGGAAGATCCATGGTTACCGAAAATGGGTATTTTTAAAAAAAAAAATTAATTTTGGTCATAACTTTTTGTATCTGAACCGATTTTTCCGAAATTTCCGATCTTTTTATATATAAGGCGTAGCCATAGGTCATATTAAAGTCAAAATATTCAGGTTTTTATAAAAAATTTTATATTTTTTGTATGGGAGGTACCACGCCCACTTCTTCAATCCTGCCCACATTTTGTGGGATGGTGTGCATTTATAACCTTAATGTTTATACCTAATTTGGAAACTTTGGCTCTTGCCGTTCTCCAGATATGCAGAAAAAACCCAGTAAACCAAGCGATATTGTAACGATATCGAAACGATATCATATAGGTGATAGAAAGTATCACAAGTGATAAACGTTTTCGAATCGAAAACGATAGTTTTTACGGACTAAATTGTACCTTTCCTTATAATATCGTTTTTCCATTAAATTATGATATCGTTTTCGATATCATAATTTCCTATAATAACGATAGTGAAATCGCATTTTTAAATTTTTCAACGTATCATTTTATTATACTGATAATGACATTATAACTAGCTAACAAAAAGGTGCAACTTGTTATCTTAAAAATAAAACAGCTTTTATTTTTGTGTGTGAAATATAATTATTATATATAAAAGTTCAATAAAAAATTAATAACGAATATTAGAGCTAGATTAACAAAAATTAATAACAGTAAATAATAGCTAAATTAAAACAAATAAAAAAGTAAATTAAAGCTAGATTAACAAAAATGTTATGTTAAAGTTCTTTAATTTCTTCAGAAAATGCGTTCTTATACTCCTCCAATTTTTCACTATCAGTTTCATAATTACAACTGCATTTTATATCTAAATAACTTTGAATTGCATCCTTGTCAACCTATTTTTCCATTAGATTATTATAATTTTCCCATTGTAATTGTGATTCAACTGGGGAATTATGGAACGATTCTGTGTGATAATTAAACTGCACATTGCAATATTTTCTGTCCTTTAATCGTGGTATATTCTAAAGTATATGTATGTTGAAAAAGATTCACCTAATTTATTTTTAGAGATACAGTAACTTACAGTTTTTATCGATTTTGCTGTAATAAATGTATTATTAAATTAAAAAGTTTATATTCATCTTTAAATATACACAATAGCTATTACTTACACATTTTTGTAATACTTATAAAATAATTCGATCATAATATATTTTAATATAAACTTCTTTTGAAATTTTTATATGCAAATTTGGTAAAATAATTTTCTATGTTTAAAAAATGTTTAAGGTTTTTTTCAAATGTTTGTTTTTAAATTGGAAAAAAATAATTTGAAAAGTAATGTCGTAACGATAACGTTTTAAATAATAGTACATAATATTGTAAACACCGTAAAATATAATATCGTTTTCGCTATCATATCGTTGTATGGTTTATTGGGAAGTAATAAAAATACAACAACAATAAGGGATTTTTGGAAAAAATTAGAGGCAGTCGTGGTTTTTTGGTCATATCTCAGCCATTTGTGGACCGATCTTGCTAAATTTCAATAGCAAGAAATGGTGGACTATATGTAACATAAATGTAAAACAACCTAGCCGCTATCATGTCTGGAGTCTCCGGAAAACACATATCAAACGTAAGACGGACAGACGGACGGATATCGTTAAATCAACTTCTCCCCTCATAAGGACCCAGAATATATATACTTTACAGGGTCTAAGATCAATATTGTAGAAATTACAAACGGAATGACAAACTTATATATACCCTTTTCCACCTGACCCAGTAAACCAAGCGATATTGTAACGATATCGAAACGATATCATATAGGCGATAGAAAGTATCACAAGTGATAATCGTTTACGAATCGAAAACGATAGTTTTTACGGACTAAATTGTACCTTTCCTTATAATATCGTTTTTCCATTAAATTATGATATCGTTTTCGATATCATAATTTCCAAAAATAACGATAATGGAATCGCATTTTTAAATTTCTTGAAAAACTATCGTTTTGTTATACTGATAATGATATCTAGCTAATGAAAAGTTGCAAATTTATATATGTATATGTATGTGATAATAATAATAATATTAAATTCAAGCTAGAGTAACAAAATAATATTCTTAAAATTTTTATATGTATTTTTGTGTAAATAATTTTCTATGATTAAAAAATGTTTGATGTTTTTTTCAAATGTTTGTTTTTAAATTAGAAAAAATATTTCGAAAAGTGATGTCGTAACGATAGCGTTTTAAATAATAGTACATAATATTATAAACGCCGTTAAATATAATATCGTTTTCGCTATCATATCGTTCTATGGTTTATTGGGGAGGTAAAGGGTATAACAAACAATATAAGGCAAAGTTTTGTTGATTTAAATTTGTAGTTTTTCACATTTCAATGGTCCCTTCGGTGTCCGCTCATGGGAGATTCCATTGTATATGATATTGGTATATATAGGTATAGATATAGCGGTAAAATTTGTTCCAACTTGGCTTCATAGGCCACAAAAAATATCATGCAATTTTGTGACATACGGTCCATAATTTACCTTAGATCCCATGTTAAGCAGCCTTTTGAAATTCGCTAAAGCTAATCTCTTTACATACTATATGAAATTTATTTTAATTTATGTTTTTTAATGCCAGAAATCACGTTACAGAATTTTGGGATGATTGGTCCATAATATACCATGGGTCAAATATAAATTCCCCTCCTGAAAATCATTAAAGTTCGGCTAAAACTCTTACGAATCATAATATTTAACTCAAGCTAATTAAAATTTCTAAAATGAAATCATTAAACTTTCTGACTGTCGGTCAATAAATTAATATAGTTCTAAGCCGCAGCCAATTTGAATGCTGCCGTTTTTATAAAGATTAATTAATAAAATGTAGATATCATGTAGACACCACTGCTGAAATATTCGAACTTCCAGTCGAGGTTATCAAAGATTCGGCATAGCCGAATATAAGACTCTAACTTATTTTTACATTAAGTTTTCTTAAACTAACTAATGCTACACGTTTTTATGTAAAAAATTCAGGTTTTTCTTCGTATTTTATAAAATATTAATGGCCGATTTCACCAATTTATTTAAATAGCAATTTATGTTTAAGATTCGTTTTTCATGTCAAAAAAAATTTTATGAAAAACTATAGAGTAATTCACGTCACCAGTTTTAGTCTTGCAAGAATCTGAAAATGCCAATTTTTTTTTTTATACATAACAACTATGTAGAAAATAATTTCGCATTGACTCTTGGACTAACACACGTTAGTGCCAGCGCGCTCTGTAGACTTCTTTCAAAAAAAAGTTAAGCTAGTGTTATTAAATAGAACAAGCTACATGCAAAATATTTTGACGCGTTAGCGCCAGAAAGTTGGTTAACTTTGACAAGTAATCAGCTGACGATAAAAAAAAATTTTTTTACAAATTTGCGAATCGTGAAAGAAAAATTTATTGAAGAGCTTCAAAAACATACAATATATATATAAAAAAAGAGTAAATTCAATAAAATAAATAATGCACAAATAAGTTAACAGCTGACAGGAACGGCTTTCGTAACGCGTGTTGTGTAACTTGCAATTTTTCATGCGCTAAAGTTTTTAAACGCACGACAAGCGTCGACGAATGAACGCGTGTTATGTACTTCTACCTTAACCATGAGCAAGTGCGATAAATCAGTGCCAGTTCTTGCACAAAACATATGTATGTTCAACGTCAAAAATCAAAATGAATGCTGCAAAATATAAAACATATCAAAATTCAAGAAATAAAAAAATGGACAGTTTGCGAAATTCAAAAAATAATAGATTATAAAATATGGCGTCTGTAATTTTGCGTCCGCATTTATGCAGTTGGTGCTTAAATGTATGTATGCTCACGTCAACTAGTGCAAACCTTCGCATTTTTGCATGACTAAAAATTGTGACGTGAATTGCTCTTATATTTTAATATGAATTGAAAACTTGATTTAAGTAACTACAGTAACTACTTTAGGCATCAATTTATAATTTACTGTAACAATAGACCGGGCCGACCTCCATACAAAAAAACAAGTTGCGTCAGTCACCTCCTAGAATGAATGATATGTCAATGAAGTTTCTAAAACAGGAAACAAATTTGTTTGCCTTGACCCAAAATACAGCACTTTCGGTTTTTTATATGTAACGCTTCCATTAAAAGTCCAATCTTATCATATGGCATATCGTTGATCATGGCTTGGCAGTGGCTTCATTTTTTTTCTTTTGGTTAATTATATGCCACGCCTCAAAATTGAGCCCCTTTTTTCTTTTTCATATACATGTTACACTATATACAAAAATTAAGCCATATTCTAGCCATTAACAATGATATACGATACGATGAGATTGGACTTCAATTGGCGATTCTATATATGTGTGTATAAAACAGAAATGTCTGCATTTTAGGGCGTGGCAAAAAATTTTGTAAGCTCCATGAAGTCGCTGGTGGATTCTTTTTTTTTTTGAATTTTGTATTGGGTTCAACCTGGTTAAATGTAACATGCATTTAAAAAAGAAAAAAAGGGGCTCAATTTTGAGGCGTGGCATAAAAGTGAGTATAATAAAAGCTAGACATACTTAGTTTTACAAGGACTTTCTTGGTACGTTAAAAAAATTTACATTTGGGGGAAGGATCCGAGATGTCATAAGTGGCGCCCAGAATTTGAGGTCGGATTGAAAAATCACCAAAGGATAAAATGAAGCCACTGTCAAGCCATGATCAACGATATGATAAGATCGGACTTTAAATGGAAGCGCTACATATAAAAAACCGAAAGTGCTGTATTTTGGGGCGTGGCAAAAAAAAATCCTGTTTTAGAAACTTCATTGACATATATTTCATTCTAGGGGGTGACTGGCACAACTTTTTTTTTCGACCCACCCTACTGTAACAACGTATTAAACGAATAAAGTGGAAAATAAACAATTAATTTATATTGCTTTTTTAATTTTAACAGCTTATTTCCATGTCTAACGCTTTTTTTAGAGCTTAAAACAACATCCGTTCATACTGACTCATTAATGAAAATGAGTGAACGGTTTGGTACTCTGTATGAAAACTTCGTTTAATAAACGTTGTAAAATTTAATAATCATTTAGGAATTTATTTAAGACATAAAACCATTATAATTATTTAAAATTTTTATATAAAACTAGCATTTAACCCGCTACTTCGTTAGCGTCTCCTTTTTCTTCGTGGACATATCTGTATGCCAAAGTTTATTTTTCTAGGTTTTAACTTGTTTAAATTTTTGCATTTAACCCGCATCTGTGTAATCGGGCCTTTTCTTTCATAACCATATTTATATGCCAAAGTTTGTGTTCCTAGTTCCAACATCTTTCATCTCATATGTTGATATTCACCTTTAATTTTGTGTTCAATATTATAGAAAATTTAAAAAGTACCACTCGCAGAACACAAAAGCTAATGTAAGAAAGTTAATTTCCCGTATTATCCTTTTTGCATCATGAATTTTATGTTTCTAGGTCCAATACTTACGGAAATTCAAAAAGAACCAGTTTAAGAACAAAAAAGTACCAAAAAGTTGCCTCAAAGATTCGTATTCACTCAGGACATTGCATGTTGAATATTATGTTTTAAGGTCCAATATTAACGATAATTAAAAAAAATACCAGTTTTAGAACCAAAAAGCTGAAGAAAGATATTAAATTTCCCGTATTTCCCATTTTGGTACTATTCCCCCCCCCCTCCTCACCCATTAAAGTATCGAAAATTGCAGTTTTGTAGTGAGGGCCCATCATTTAGTAAGAATATCTTAATAAATGGAGAAAAATATTTAAAAAAAGTACCCAAAATAGTTACGATGTTAACCCCTTAAACGTTCGGATTTTGAAAAGTACCAAATTTATATTCGTATTATTTTTAATAAGTTTCGAATGTGGTATTAACTTTATTTTTAGGTTTATTGGTTCAAAAGATAGATGGGGTGGCAAACAAGTACCAAAATTCAGGTTTTACCCGTTTTCCCCCTAAAAGAGCAGAATTTCAAAAAAGTACCAGATACCTGTCCGCTTATTTTTCTAAAGAACAACGATAGGTATTACAGTTTTTTTGTATTTCTTTCAGTTTTGGATATATGTATTATAAGGTTATCGAATTTACCCGTTTTTACCCTTTTTACCCCCAAAACATTCGAGTTTCCACCCTCCTCCGGTCCATATTAAAGTTTTTAGCTTCAGGCATTTAGGCTGTGCAAATATGAATCAGTCAGTAACGTTACAATTTTTATATGTATATAGATGAATTGTTTTGTCAAGTTTTCTTTTTTAAAAATTCAAGCATAAATAAATAAAGTGTTTATTTAAAAAAGTCGTATATTAAAGAAACAAATTGATCCCGAAAAATCCCGAAATCCCGGAAAATCTCGAAATCCAGAAAATCCCGGGATTTCGGGATCGGGATTTCCGAAATACCGAATCCCGGAATTTGTTAAAATCGATGCCGTTTGGCATCCCTAGTTTATGCGCATTAAATATGCAGTAAAAACCAAAAAAATGTGCACTGAAAACTGTTAAAAATGTTCCCCAAAAAATTAAAAAAATTGCTAATTTGAAAATAAAATATTTGTTTAGCTTTATTTAGTTATTTTTTTAGATGAATTTTCGATATTTTACCCTATTTCGAAACGATGGGCAACCATCGGCTCACAAAAAGAAAGTTATGTTAAGAGGTTTAAATTTATAGATATTAACATCAGTGTTGCCAATTTAGTAATTTAGTGGCTAGATTTAGCCATTTTTCACCCTGTTTAGCCATTAAAAAATGCATTTAGCCATTAGCCATTTTTTTTAGCCATTTTTCAACTGGTTTAGCCATAAAATTTTTCTTGCCGTTTTCCTTTTAGGGCCATTATTACAACTTGCCAATAGTTAAAAGTCGGATTTTGTCGGACCGATAAATAGCTTTGCATTATGAAACCTTCATTTATTATGTTTTCATCTATTAATTATTATTATTATTATTGAAAATAACAGCAATAAAAAATTGAAGTTGTAATAATGCAAAGCTATTTATCGGTCCAACAAAATCCGACTTTTAACTATTGGCAAGTTGTAATAATGGCCCTTAAAAGAATAATTTTTATTTTATTATAAAAATATATAAAAGCAAAATAAACATTTTAAATAATTAAAACGGCTTTAATTTAAATCACAACTTTAACAAATGTTGACAATCGCTATAAACGATGATGATGAAACATCTTTCAAAATAAAGGAGCAGTATTCCAATATTAAATTTTTAAAACAGATCAACACAAACATCGGTATTTCTTTCTGGTTGCAAGTATTTCGGCAACAAATTTTTTTTAGAAATGTCAGAATTTACTATAAAGTTGCTCTCACTTCCATGGTCTAATGCTGAAGTAAACATCGTTAAAAGTAATTTCAGAAATAGGTTACATTTAGCAACCGTTAATTCGATTTTATCAATGAAATATTTATACCAACACCACAATAGTGGAGAGGGTACTAATAAGGCGACCAGATTTTGAAAATAAAAATAGAGGACAAAAAGAAAAAAAGTTAAAAATTCAAGATTTTTTTTACATATTTTACTGACAACTTTGCATTCCCACATTCACATATGTTAAGTAAATTAAAAAAAAAATAACATATCCCTTAAAATGCAAACCTGTTAAATCCAATTTTTAAGTAAATGGAGATTTTGATGCCGTGTGGTAGAGAAAGATTTTCCTCGTCGACCACCATGTAGTTTTCCTTTAATTTGAGTCTTGAAGTGTGTCAAATCAACTATATTTTTGGTTTTCCTTTCAAGCAGCAAATTGGGAAAAAAAGTTTTCCTGTAAAATTTGTTGAAAGGGACTTAGTAGGTTTGCTTGCATATTCAGCCAGCGATATATACACATTTACGTTTACTTATAAATAAGTAAAATTACTAAAAAAAAAAATAACGAAAATTAAAATGCATTGCACTAACTTATTCAAAACTGTATACTGCAAGTGAATAAGAGTTCAGTAGAAGTATGAAAAGATTAAGCACGGCACGACATTTTCCATACGATTTGACAGGAAAAAACCGGCGATCGCCGTGAAATAAAATTTATTTAAGTTAATAAAAATAAAAACAAATATTGATTATGCATTTAAAAATAAAGAGGACAAAGATGACAGATTATGAAAAAAAGATGATAAAAGAGGACACAAATTTTATAGATGACAGCCAGTTAAAATAGATGATTGTCCTCTAAAAAAGAGTACGTATGGTCACCTTAGTACTATGCGTTTGTGCTGATGTTTGTAACACCTTAAAATATTGGTCCTAAGCCCACCTTTTCGTAAACCGATGGACTCAGAACCACTTTCTGAGTCGAATTAACGATGTTTGTCCGGCTGGCTGGACGTCCATGTAAACCTTGTGCGTAAAGTACATATCGCAAATTTGCAGATCATTAAATAAAATTTGGTACACAGGTTCTAATGAGGTGTAGGGTATCATATAGTCGGGGTTGACCGACTATATTTTCCTACTTGTTTTTTATTGTAGATCTGGAATTAAAAGGTTGGGTAAATGTTGTCGTGATTACTATTTACCTTAAAATTTTTCAAAACTAATAGGCACGAGTGATTCCTATGAGATGAACAATAACGACATAACATTTATCGATGATTTTATTTTTTAAATATCTTTCAGAATATTAAATAACGTTTATTCTTATTTAATAAATTGATCTTAACTAACAGTTTCATCGTAAACAGCTTTAAATGAATTATTTCTGTTGTTTTATTGAATTTTAATGTGTTTTTATTTAAAAAAGCTTTTAGCCATTTTTGAGCCCATTTTTTAGCCATTTTTTCCCGTAAATTTAGCCATTTTTGGTCTCCAAGTTTTGGCAACACTGATTAACATCAACATGAGACTTTTTGTCTTATAGGGATTTTAGGAAAGGTCGCTAAACTGTTTATTTGTGCTAACATTTAAAAGGTAATTAAAGCAATTTATAGATAAAAGCTTTGGACAAATGTGAACGGATTCGAAAGAAATTTAATTTAGAGTCAAATATTTGTGAGGCGAATATAATCTAAATACTAACAAAATTAGATGGTTTATGGAGACAGAGTCTAATTTGGACAGAAGTTTAAATGGGGAATATCTAAAATTATAGACGGATTCTCACCTCTTAGATAGAATTCGTCCTTATGCCCGTAATTTCAACAAAAAGAAATCTAGCTGTGCATAGAAATCTATGGTGTAAAAGCTGCCATATTTTAAAAGTAAACTGAAGGAAAACACGTAGGCCAAATAAATGTTGAAATATGTAAAGATAACTGTTAGGTACGAACACGACGAGCTTTCTTTTTGTAGAAATTACTGGCATTAGTATATTTAAATGTATTCACCAAATTTGATCAAATTATCAACAAGATTGTCATTTGTACTTTGCGCACAAAGTTAACATTGGCAGGCAACCAGCCAGACGAACGGGTGGTTGTCCTTAGATCTCTTTAAAAAGTGATTCTAAATCGATCGGTATACTTAAAGATTGTCCAGATTTCTATGTATTTCACACATCGTCAAAAACGCACTGTTAATGACATTAATACAATATCTGTACTAAATTTAGCTATAAATGTTATCCCTCCACTGGGTAATATTCCTATATCCGATACTGATACTGGATCTAAAAATACTACAGATCTTAGTCCTTGTCCATCGGGTTCTGGTGTGGTAACTAATGTTGTCAATTTTACCGTTCCTAAGCCATTAATTGTAGTGCCTCCAAAACGTACATTATTTATTCCCCGTTTGGCATGTGATACAACCGTAGAAGACATTGATTATTACATTAAAACAAAACTCGGTCCTAATGTTGATATTGTTTTAAACAACTTTTCGTATTTTCAGCCCAGAAGTATAACATCGTTTAAAATTGCTGTAGCTGCTTGTGTCTTTAATCAGATTGTTGATACCTGTTTTTGGCCTGCTTATATCATTGTTCGGTAATACATCTTTAAAGAAAATCCAAGATCTACAAATATTGCTCGTTTGAAACCTAGAAATGCATTTGTTTCAAAAAACTAATTGGCTCTAAGAATCGTAAAAAAAATTATTTATCAAAACGTTCGTGTATTAAATACCAAATTGTCTACTCTCTTGGTTAATAGTTATGACTTCACCTACGATATAATTATCTTCACTGAAACCTGGCTAAATAATAATATTTATAATGCCGAAATTCTATCTAATAAATACCAAATAGGTATAATCGATATGCACGTAGAGATGGTGGAGTTATGATTGCTGTCTCTTGTTTATATCCATCTGAAGTATTGAATTTATTGCTGTTGTGGTTAAATTAAAAAATAAAAAAATTTACTTAACCTGTTCTTACGTTCCTCCGGATTCTGATAGTGCTATTTATTTAAAACATGTTCAAGCCATTAATTCTGTTATGGTAAATGTTTATAGTGATGACTCTATTTTTGTAGTTGGTGATTTCAACTTGCCCTCGATATCATGGATGCAAACGTCTGATACGCCTTATTTAATTCCTGTCAAAAATAAAAACTGTCACGAAGGCTTCTTGAATGAAATTCTTGGTTTATCTCTTTTTCAAATGAATAACGTATACAATGACTTTGGTTAACTGCTTGATTTGGTGTTTGTAAATAATGCGGATGATTCTATTATTACTCGCTCAGAACCTTTAACGTTGCCTGAAGTTCGTTATCACCCCACTATTGAAGTAAGTTTTTCAATTCCATCGGAGGTTAAATTAAAGCCCTTTAAGGTCGATAAAGTTGTTTGTTCAAAACGGTCTGATTACAACTTATTAAACCAATTAATAAGAAATACATGCTGGAGCAGCGTCTTTCCTGCTCATTTAAAGACCAGCTCGAATATTGATGGGATGGTTTCTATATTTAATAACATTAATTGATTAGAGAAAATACTCTGTCAGTCGTTCAGAATATAATCTGCTGAATCATGCTTTATATTATCAATACATAAATAAGGTGAATAACATGACCCAAAATCGTTCTTTTCATTTGTAAATTCAAAAAGAAAATCTAACGGATACCCATCCGTTATGAAATTACGTTGCCAAGATTCTGGAGATTCTGAGGTCATATGTGATATGTTTGCCGATTTTTTTGCCACAACTTACTTATTCTGATGCTGCATACAATGATAGTAATGGTTATCCCTATGCGCTCTCATCAGACCAGACAATCTCTTTCCCATCTTTTAATAGCAATGATATTTTGGTTAACTTAAAAAGGCAAAAGATGTATTTTAGTCATGGTCCTGATCTTGTTCCAACATGTACATATTTTAAATCAATGTGCAGAATCATTAGTTATGGCATTAACTTTTATGTCCAATGTTTCGATTATATGTGGTTATTTTCCCGTATTATGGAAAGATTCGTATATAAAACTTTTATTTAAATCTGGAAATAAATCGGATATAACAAACTATAGAGGAATTGTCAATTAATTGCTATTCCAAAACTTTTTGAAAAACTAGTTGCTGATTTCCTCTGCCAACCTCGTCGTTACTGGCATCATGCCAGCATGGTTTAAGAAAAGGCTGTTCAACTACAACCAACTTCATTTCAGAACTTTAATTAATTTTGCATTAACACAGAAGAAACAAACTGATGCTGTTTATACCGACTTCAGTAAAGCGTTTGATAAAGTTAAACATCAACTTCTTCTTACTAAATTGGATTTATTAGGTTTATCTCGCAGAAGTTTAAGCGGGTTAAGTTCTTTCTTAATTGGCAGAAAGCAAAAAGTGCAATTAAATAATTGTATATCCAAGTACTTTTATGTTTCGTCCGGTGTTCCCCAAGGCAGTCATCTTGGCCCTATATATAAATGTATGCTGACGATGTATAAATTTTCCATTCTTTTAATTGCTGATCATTTTTATCTTCAATCGGATCTTAATAACTTCTTTTTATGGTGTAATCATAATATAATGGAGCTGAATCTAATGAAATGCAAATGCATGCGTTTTTATAGAAATAACTGTATTGATGTTAATTATGCTATGGGTGGTCATCAACTGGAGTTGGTAGATTCGTTTAAAGATCTTGGAGTCTTACTGGATCCTAAGTTAAACTTTGTTTCTCATATTACATTAACTGTAAATAAAGCTCGATGTGTTCGTGTTCTTGGCTTTATTAAGCGCTGGGCTAAAGAATTCACCGTTCCATGGATAACGAAGCAACTTTACGTGTCACTCGTTAGACCTATCTTAGAATCTGGGTCAATCATTTGGGATCCATATTACAATAATCATAATTCTCGAAATGAATCTGTCCAAAAACTATTTTTATTATTCTGTTTACGTGATCTTCATTGGAGTTACTCGACAAACTTTCCTTTCTATGCTAGTAGACTGGCATTTATAAAACTACCATTGCTCAAAAGTCGTCGTACAATGTTATATGCATCTTTTACCCTAGGTCCACACCTGCGATCGGCAACCTATACTATTACATTTTGCGATTGTATGCGTTGTATGAATTTTACATATGTTGTTGTTAATATTGTTAAATTCTCTTCAATGGGTGTGCACACGTACGTCATAAAAGAGAAAACGCGGCGCCCTGATTTTGCCGATCGCAGGTCTACACTTAAGGTAAATATGTATCTCAGCAAGTTGGCAATAACGTCGGCAGAACAACAGAGCAATATTTCTTATTGCTCAGCTTATGTTAAAGGCATGGGAAAACGTATTTATTTTAACTCATTATTTGAAAAAAATCAATGAAGAAGGTGCAGTGCAGCGTTACCCTTGTCCGACTTTAGTTGCAATTTGCAACCTTTTTGACGCTCTGATACTTTTTGTGCGACTTTTTTAAACTCGTCTAAAATTGCTACTTTTTTCAACTTTTTGCGACTTTTTGCTCATTTTTATTTGTAATTGAATTACTTTTTTTCTTTTCATACGCTGGATAATTTCACATATTTTTCCTTAAAAATATCGATTTTGTTTTAAACATTCCCCGGGATATGTAACCTTATATTATTCGATTGAGCAGGTGATTATTTTTTATCCAGACAATTTCAACTACCGAACTGCATTGTATATGCCTTGTTTTGTAACGTGTTCACTGAATTCCCATGCCAATCTACGATGATCGGCATTAATATTTTAAGCGTTTTAAAAAAAATTATGAACAGTTCAACAAAATAACCACAATACTAATGATTGTTCAAAATAACATTTATCTTTAACGAAAACCTGGGGCCTGATTCTGGCAGTCGTGATCGTGTAATTTTTCGATTCGAAAGCAATTTATTATCTAATTATTTCAGTCAATACTGAACGAATCGGATTTATTTTTTTAGTGTTATAAAGCATTAATTTGA
Organism: Pollenia labialis; assembly: GCA_949318255.1. NCBI lineage: Eukaryota > Metazoa > Arthropoda > Insecta > Diptera > Polleniidae > Pollenia > Pollenia labialis. The sequence goes on from OX439140.1 coordinate 157,853,546, forward strand.
GTTTCACAATACTGAAAAATTAATTTCGATTCGTTAAGTATCGACTGAAATAAAATTGCTTTCGAATCGAGAAAGTACTCGATCACGAATGCCAGAATTAGGCCCCTGCTTTATCTTATATTTTTCGAGGTAAATATAAATCTAGATGCCGAAATTGAAGCAACACGTTTTTTTATTTGCTAGGAAAGCTCTTGTAGGCATTTAACATTTAAAAATTTTAAAAATAATGTTGCAAATAGGTTCTTTTTACTAAATTATGCAAAAAAAATTCTGTAAACGGTAAAACATGCAAGATATACACTAACAAATCGATGCCAAAATTCATAAAAAGCTTTAAAACGGATAAATATGTATATTGTTTCTGCCTTCATTGGTCGTACAAGGAAAAACATGCAATTGCATATTTATGGTTTACCTATTTATTAACATAACCTTTTTATTTTATACTAGTGTTCGCCTAATGGTCAAAGTTCGACCATAAATTGTTATGTACATACATATGAAGAAAACATAGTACATCAAAGTATATATGAATATATGTACATGTTATGAGCATATATTTCTTTCGTCTTAGCGGATCGATTTGGCAAGGGACCAACCACCGGTTCATATGTTATCTTCCACGTGAGTTTATTTAAATTTGTAAGTTTACTGAGTTTGCTCTGAAATTTCATTATAAATCGACGTACACCAGAGCAACGCGTGAATGTTGTTGAAATTTTTAATCAAAATAATTCGGCGAATGGGCTGAAGCAAAAATTGATATTGATTTTGAATTACCATTCAAAAATTTTACTTTCCGATGAAGACCATTTCTCGTTGAATGGGTACTTAAATAAGCAGAATGGTCGCATTTGGAGTGAAGAGAATCCACAAGCTTTTGAAGAAAAATCATCCACAAAATTACTGTTGGTGTTGAACATTGGTGTTCCAGATTGCACCTTCTACGCCGCAGCCGCCACATGGCCAAAAATCATATTTAAACATTAATTTCCTAACGAAACAGGCCATAAAGAAAAGCTTCGAATTTGATTTATTCTTATAGGTTTTTAGTGATTTCATACAAAATGTAGGAATGGTAAAAAATTGATTGTAATTAATCTCAATTCCGTGTTGAATGGTATTTAAAAAATGTTTATGTAATGTGTGAGCTGTTTTCTTTTTAACTAAATCAAACGTTAAAACATTTTCTAGAAAGGGGATCTTTTACTCTCGGGTGAAAAACTTAGAAATAAACAAAAAGCTTAAAAATAAAGAATTGATTTCTATAAATTATATCATCAAAGTAGAAAATGTTTTTATTGTATTATATACATATTTTTTAAATTATATATATCTTTGCAATTTGTTTAAGTGTTACTATTGAAAACGATGTAGTGGAAGATAACCCAACATAAAAAAATGCCGAACTACCCTGTTGGCCAAACTGCCGTCGACGACACTGTCGTCAACGATTTATGCACGAAATGTCCTCTATCACTTTGGATTTCTGGAAGACGATTTCAAGGAAAATGTCGTGCATGACAAAATACTCGACATTGTCTAGTGCATTGTCTTTTACAGAAGTTTATAAAACGACGACATGACCGACATTGTCTTTCATGCTGTCCTTTATCAAAGTGTAACAAAGACAACATGACGGACATTGTCTTATAAGCTGTCCCTTATCAAAATCTATCCACGACAAAATGAGCGACATTGTCTTGTAAGTGATCCTCTATCAACAACTATACACGACAGTATGAGCGACAGCGTCTTGTAAGTTGTCCCTTATCCGAATGTATCCACGACAACATGACCGACATTGTCTTGTAAGGTATCCTCTATCAACAACTATACACGACAGTACAATCGACAGTGCCTTGTAACCTGTCCTCTATGAGCTACTAAACACGACATTATCAGCGACAGTGTCTTGTAAGCTGTCCTGTATTAAAGTGTATACACGACAACATGACCGACATTGTCTTGTTAGGTGTCCTCTATTAACTACTAAACACGACAATATGAACGACATTGTCTTGTAAGCTGTCCTGTATTAAAGCTTATCCACGACAACATGACAGACATTGTCTTGTAAGGTATCCTCTATCAACAACTATGCACGATAGTATGAGCAACAATGTCTTGTAAGCTGTCCTGTATTGAAGTGTATGCACGACAACATGAGCGACATTGTCTTGTAAGCTGTCTTCTAAACAAACAAAAATAATTTATTCCCAATAAAAATAACTGTAAAATAACGATACATAATAATAAAAAACAACCAAAGAAAAGCAAAGAGAATCAGTCAGTCAAGTCTGAGAACTCAAAGACTAAGGTATGATTTTAAAACTATGTATGTGCTATTGTATATTTTTATTTATTCCTTTAGGTTTATAGGCGACATTGTCGTGTAAGCTGTTACTCTTGTAACTTCATCGACATTGTCTTATACGCAGTCGTTGACGATAAAGTAGAATCTATTGTCGTCTATATAGTCATCAACGATAATGTGGACGACAATGTCGTGCATGTGTTCATCAACGGCAATATGGATGACAATGTCGTGCATGTGGTCATCAACGACAATGCCGTGTATGTGGTCATCAACGACAAGTTAGGATAGTTCAAATGGACAAATACATAAAGAGAGACAGCGGTTGTTCTATAGCATAATTGTAGGCTGAAGAGGTTAAGTCTGCAAATGCCTTTCGAAAATCCAAAGAAGTATCCGATTATTTAGGAATTAAGGGTTTTACGATTCCTTTAAGTAATACAACGTTAAGGAGTTAATATCAAGAGTTTTGCGCATTAAAAAAGAAGAAGTAATAGCAGATTTGAGAATAAATAAAGAAGAATATGGAAGATTTTCCATAGTTGTAGTTGAATGAACGGATGTATCTTATTTAAAATATGTATTGTTTTTGTAAAAATAATTTTTTTATTCGTTTTTCTCATCGATTAACCGAATAATTATTTAGATTAAATCGTTAGATCGAACGAACAACAGCAATTATTTGAATTATTCGAACAAAGTTGAAAGGTGAATAATTGACAACTCTAGTGAAAACGCAAATTACAGGTCGCACTTTTGGAGATAACTTGATAAAATTTGGTTTATAGATTCATATTGGCACATAGACCAAGCCTACTGAAAATGGGCAGAATCGTAAGACCACAAGGGGAGCTAGGGGCAATTTCTGCCTCTTACAAACTATCAAACCGATTTTAATGAAATTTAAAACATAAATAGATCCCTATTTATATAGCTACATGATATCGACCCCTTTGCGCGAAATTATCGTATGTTACAAATATGTACCAAATTTTACAGGACAGCCATTTTTCTACTTTTCTCTGCTTTCATTTGCAATATCAAAATGAAAATATACATGTGCTTAGATATAAGCATGATTCTCCATGGGTCCCGAATAGTGTGTGTTTTAAAATACTGTGGTGTAGGGTATCAAATAGTCGGGCTTGACCGACTTTACTTTCATACTTGTTTTCTCTTATGTTATACCGTTAAATTAAATAAAGAACTTAAATTTAAAACCAAATCGAAAATATAAAAATTGTGCCTTACATTTGACTGCTAACTATAATATGATGTATAAATCAAATCCAAAAAACCTTTTTCAGGCACATACTCGCTACATTTTAAGAAATTAAAATGGAATTGTTATACAATTTGGCACGTAGGACATTTGAAGAAAGGGCAGTGATGTAATTTAATATTTAAACATCTGATTTTCCAATTACTTTTATAAAATCTTTATGAATTACGGCAACTGTGTCAAAACCCCTTAATTTTGAAGTAATACATACATTTGTATACGAGAATAAAATTGTGGTTTATTTGAGCCCCTAACCTGTTAATATTTATGTGTAAATTGTAATCATTAAGGCTTTTAATTGTAATTTAACTCTTTATTCACTTTTGAATTCACAATTCAATATATTAAATCGCAAACGAATGAATGTAAATGGTGGGAATAGTTATGTTAATTTGCACAACAAAACAAAAAACAACACCAGAAACTTAATCAAGACAAAAAAAGCACACGAAAGTAAAATTGTTATGAATGTGTTAATAATTGCAAAAAACATAGATACAAACATACATAAGTACCTACAGTAGCTGTAGTAAATAGTTACAGTTACACTTAGATGAAACATTTACTGCTTTTGTTTTGATGATGCAACATGTCGAATATTTGATATGGCAAATGGAATGGAAAAGCCGCATAGTTAATTAGCCCCACTAACAGAAACTGGTTTAGCATAATAGACAGACAGACATACGGAAGGACAGACAGAAAGACAAAACATTAAACGCTTATTCGGTGGTCTTGTCTGGTCTGCATTTATTTAATGCAAGTGATGGACAGACTATTTGAAATATTAAAGTAAATTTTATAAAAGGTAATAACACAGCGTGCTGGCGATTTAGTTTGGCGAAAAACGCGCGTGCTCAACTATTAATAAGTTTTCCGCAAAAAGAAAACCAAATGAAAAATATTTGTATAAACATATAAAAAATAAATAAAATACTTTTCATATGTGCATAACAAAGAGGAAAAATAAAGTGTAAAATTAAAAATGTTTCAGTTGTAAAACGATCGATACAAGAAATGAAATACAATTAAATGAATTAAATTACAACTTGATTGATATTAAAGGAATATTAAAAATTAAAAAAAAAAATAAATAAAATAAAAATCGTTTCTTTGTCATGCCGAAAAGTGTTTCGTTAATAACATCTTTAAGCATTTATTTGATAATTTGCATTATTGAATTTGCACTGGCCATAGAATGGAATAAGGTCAAACCTATGTATCTGGTATCAATGTATCCAGCACCTACTTCTATGCGGCAGGAAGATAACAGATTAGGAAACGATCCAGTTGTCCTAAATCTTGAAACAGAAACAATGCCAGCTGAAATGATTACAAAAGAAGCAATGAATCGTATATTTGGTGGAAGCGAAGCCCATCAGGATAGTTTTACATATCAGGTCGGTTTTTTGTTGCAACGACCCAAGGGTCTGTACTGGTGTGGTGGATCATTAATTTCACCTGAATATGTGCTTACTGCAGCACATTGTGTGGATATGTGGGTTTGGCGATTAAATAAGAGTGATCATTTGACTCATATCGTTCTAATTGATTTTTTTGTGTCTTAAGGGCTTCACGTGCTTTGGTGTTTTTGGGTGCTCATGATATTAAAAATCAATACGAGACTGGTCAAATAAGAATGATGGTTTACCATCGGGACTTTATCATATATCCAACATGGAATCCACGTCGTCTAAAGGATGATATTGCTTTGGTGCATTTACCAAAATCTGTAAGATATAATGGTACGATTTTACAAACATATTAATTTCATTTAATTAATTAAACCAACAACTTATGTATATTAAGTAGTAGTACGTTTATTGCCCATCGGTTCATAATAAGGTACATAAATATTCCTTTAAATTTATCTTTTTAGTTTTCGCGGTTAGCGCTCGATATATTGATAAAATAAATTGCTTTTAAAACATTTCTAAACATAGAGAATTTTCTAAACAAATTTTTTTAATGAGCCAGGGACATACCAGTTACAAGATACGTAACGAAAAAATAATATTAAACCATTTACATTAATGAACTTTAGAAAAAGGTTTTTATTAGGGATGCCAATCCCGAATACCGAAATCCCGGGATTATTCTAAAAATTTAAGTCCCGAATCCCGGGATTTTGGGTTTATTAAAAATGTGCTAATTTTTTTTTTAAATACAACTATATTTTTAAACAAACGTGAGTCACCGTGTCAAAAAATAACTTCAAAAATTCAATATTTAATCATACTGGTAATGAATCTCATTTTTAACTGGTTACAAAAGGAAGTCGCAAGTGAATAAATGTTACATGTAATGCATTATGTACCCCAGAAAACAAAATCAGAGGATAAAGTTCGGTGTGGTCTTTTTTCTAAGTGAATGATAATGGAACTGCGCCCGCAAAATGCAAGTTGTGCAAAAACGTGTTAAAAACTTCAGGGGGTTCCTCCAAAGGTCTTTTGACATATTTGTTTAAGTATATTTAAATAGATTAATACTTGCATATATGTACATATATTTGAAATAAAATAAATTAAATATTGTTGAATGCGAACATTGGTTTCGTCGGCAGCATATGTTTGCAATAAAATAAAGTATGTATCGACTATCAGACGTCATTAATCATTTTTCCATATTACTTTAAAAGAAAACATTAAACTGTTTTATTTTGTAGTGTGTTTAATTTTCTTCATAAATTAATTTGTTTTAATACTTATACATAAACATTAAATTACACAGTACAACACATGATTTCGGGACTCAATTCTGATATTTGCTTATGAAAGTAGACCCAAAAAGAAGAACTTCTGCATCATTAGTTTGGTCATGGTACCTCAATAAATAATTTGAAAACTATTTTGAAGTTAGTACGTATCGTATAGGGGAATTTGTCACGTTTTAGGCTAATATTAAGAATTACAATTCCTTTAATCTGTTCATACAACGTTTCGCTACTTAAGCAACAGTTTCGCAGTTATAAATAAATGTATGACGAAAAAAAATATTTTTTGCCCAAAAAATTTAAATTTATTTTTAATTCATAAAAAATCCAAAACTGTAAAAAAATTGTCCTATTACTTTCACGTAAAGTATGCGACTTTACCTATGACCAAAATGACACATAAATCATGAAAATCGATAAACGCGTTTCGCTTTTATTCACAATTAATTAAAGGAATGAATTTCAAAAATTTGCTCGAGATATCCATAAAATTCTTTGGAAAAAACATTGATGAACAGATTAAAGGAATTGTAATTCTTAATTTTTTTTAAATTTTTTCCAGCTTATTCGGACTAGTCGTTCTCGAGTTATAACAAACATAAGATCCTAAAACGTGACAAATTCCCCTATACGATACGTACTAACTTCAAAATAGTTTTTAAATTATTTATTTAGGTACCATGACCAAGCTAATGATGCAGAAGTTCTTCTTTTTGGGTCTTCTTTCATAAGCAATTATCAGAATAGAGTCCCGAATGAATCACCTGAAAAATGTGGTACTGTGTTATAAATATATGAATTAGGGATGCCAATCCCGAAATCCCGAAAATCCCGGGATTTTCGGGATTTAGCGAATCCCGAATCGCGGGATTTACATTTTTTAATCCCGGGATTTTCGGGATTTTATCAATCCCGAAATTGTTAACTTAATTTTTTTGTTTTTCCTTTTTTATAAAAATCAATTCATTATGACATTCCCCATGAGAGCATAGGGAACACAATATTGATCTTCACTATTTATTTGATTAATTCTGTTAATACTGTCATTAAAAACGTAAGAAAATAGTTACACTTTGTTATTATTTGCAAGCGTGTCCAATAATTATAAAGAAATTTTAGCGTGAGAAGTGCTGAAAATAATTAAACAAGAAAATTTTTTAAAGAAAAAAATGTTTTTGAGATGCACAAAACAATTCACTGGTGCACCAAATACAAAATTTAAACTTTACTCTTTACAGGGTTAAGATTATTAAAGTGTTTTCCGAGAGTTGACATCGAACCTACGGCAATTAATGGAGCGATTTCACAATATTAAGTAATGTATTTTGTACACTACATAATTCCTACCGCAAGTAGTGGTGGTTATAAAAATGCGTTTTTGTTAAAATAAGATTTTAATGGTTAATTAAATAAATTGATTTTTTTAGTTAATTTCGAATTCAAATTTCAATTATTTATTTTAATTCATTTAATAAAATTTGAATGGAATCTACAAAAAAATCAACTTCTATGTTGCGTTGTTCAATTAGAATATTAATTATTTTTTTTATTTAGCTTGAATGAACTGAGGTAATTGAATCAAATATAGCTTTTATGGTAATTATTTTTTTATTGAATCAAGTAACACATTGATTAAAATCGTTCGTTGTTTTTTTTTATCATATTTTTTATTAAATTAGTCATTAAATAAGAAAAGTCACAATTAAATTTTTTTACAAATTTAAGTAACATTTAACTTTAAAATAATAAATTAATTATAAAACCTTCGGTTGTAAACTTCTTTTAAAGACGATTTTTTAAAATAAATATCTATAAAAAGCATTTATCTCTTAATTTTCAAAAATCCCGAATCCCTAAAAATCCCGATATTCCGTAAAATCCCGGGATCCCGTAAAATCCCGGGATCCCGTAAAATCCCGGGATCCCGAAAAATCCCGGCTTCCCTGGATTTGATTTTTTGTAATCCCGAATCCCGGGATTTGCGAAAACCAGTCCCGATTGGCATCCCTAATATGAATGTAAAAAATTGGCTTTAATATATGAAATCCCGAAAAATCCCGATGAAATTTGGTACAAAGGTTCTAATTGTCATAAGGATCAAGCCGATTAAAAATGGTAAACATTTTTTGTGCCCTCATAATATAATTTTGACTTGCAGCGTCCATGATTGTGCATGGGCACTAAATAGGATAAGCTCTCGAAAAATTGTCCCTAAATAATGTGGTTTAGGGTTGCACATGGTCAGGCTTGACCGACTGTACTTTTTAATTGCTTATAATTAAGGCGATCAGATTTTAAAAATAAAAATAGAGGACATTAAGAAAAAAGTAATAAATTTATTTGACTAAGATTTTTTACTCCTATGCTAACGTCCTAAAATCAAATCATGTGCCGCAAGGTGCTTCGCCAAGTAATGACGAAACTCCAGATTCTAATATAAGTCGTCTAGAAAAAACCATGGAAACATTAGTGCAAACAGTAAACAATTTTACAAACACAATGGGTAATATGTTACAGGAAATTCTAAGAATGCAATCGATGTTATTGCAAGCTGTACTTAACAAGCCATGAACTGTTTAAAAATTTGTTTTTGGAACGCAAACGGCATCCGCCAACATAAAAATGAACTAGAATACTTTCTCAAAAATAAACAAATTGATGTTATGATGGTTTCTGAAACTCATCTGACCTCAAGAAATACGTTTAAAATCAATGGCTACATACTATATGATACCAAGGACCCTCGAGATAGAGCTTGTGGAGGTTCTGCCATTTTGATAAAAACCCGAGTCAAACACTACTTAATGTGTGATCATCGTGAGGATTATCTGCAAGCAACAAATATTCGTGTTGAAGAGCTTAATCGAAACATAGTAATTTCATCTTTATACTCTCCACCTAGATTTTCAATATCAGAAAGCCAATATTGTGAATATTATAAATCCCTAGGACCCTGTTTCCTGGCCGCTGGCGATTATAACGCTAAACATACCTTCTGGGGGTCACGACTTATAACACCAAAGGGTCGTGTTTTGTTTAATACAATCTCTAAAATGAATTTAAATGTTGTCGCGAGCGGACAACCAACATATTGGCCTGCTGATCCACAAAAAATTCCAGATGTCATCGATTTCGGCGTGGTAAAAAACATCCCCACAGAAACGATTCACGTTGAAGCCTCATTAGAATTATCCTCTGATCACACACCTACAATTGTTACTATAACAAACACCAATATAATTGTATCTCCCTCTAGTTACATAGCGACGTCAGCTACACAAATAAATTGGTTAAAATATAAAAAATATCTCAGTACTCATTGCACAGAAAATATTCCGCTTAGCACACCGGAGAATGTAGATCTCTCTATTGTCAATTTTGACAGTTATCTTAAACTAGCGGTTCAACATTCCTGCAAAACCCTCAAAAAAACTTATAATAATAAAATATATTCTACAGATGTCGAGCGCCTCTTGAATGAAAAAAGGAGAGTGCGAAGAGAGTGGCAATTGCACAGATCCCCCCAACTTAAGAACTTATTAAAAGAGTGCACAAAAAAGCTAAGAAAATTACTGCAGTCTCGGAAAACGGCTTCCGTGGAAAAATATCTTAAGGACCTGGATGCAACACCACAATCAGACTACTCATTATGGCGTGCAGCCAGAAATCTAAAAAGGCCAGTTATCACGAAACCACCATTAAGAAACCTGAATGGAAGTTGGGCAAGAAATGATAATGAGAAAGGAAACCTGTTTGTAAATCATTTGAAAAACGTATTTACCCCAAATATATCTGACGACATAGCGGACGAGTTACCACCTGTTGCTGCTAGAGCAGCTGTTCCCCTAAGATTTGAGATGAGAGAAATCGAAAAGGCTATTTGTAACTTAAACCCCAAGAAAGCCCCTGGTTTTGATAAGATAAGCAACAAAATGCTTTTGGAGCTACCTCGAATAGCAAAGAAAATTATTCTTTATATTTTTAATGCTATTTTACGCCTTGAATACTACCCTCAAGAATGGAAGGTCTCCTTAGTAAAGATGATACCAAAGCCAGGAAAAGATCACACAAAAGTTGAGTCATATAGGCCTATTAGCTTATTGTCTAATATATCAAAGCTGTTTGAGAAGCTCTTAGCGTCAAAATTAACCCCAATTTTAAATGATAATGGGTGTATACCTAACCATCAATTCGGTTTCAGAAGAGAACATAGCACAATTGAACAAACCCATCGAATAGTAAACGCCATAAGAAAAGCCTTTGAAGAAAGAAAATATTGCTCCGCTCTCTTCATCGATGTTTCTCAAGCTTTTGACAAAGTCTGGCATGTAGGCTTGTTACATAAATTGAAGCTAAACCTACCGGTTAACACACACAAGCTGCTAGAAAGCTACTTGGTCGGTCGAAAATTTATTATTAAAGAAGGTGATTTTGTAAGTTCTCCTCAGCCAATTGAAGCTGGAGTCCCTCAGGGAAGCATCCTGGGCCCACTTTTTTACTTAATATATACCTCGGACATGCCAACAAACAATTACACCCTAACCTCAACTTTTGCTGATGATACAGCTTTTCTAAGCGTACACGAGAACAGTCGTGAAGCATCTCGATACCTGCAGGATCATATATTTCAGCTCGAACTATGGTTAAAGCAATGGAGGATAAAGGTCAATGAGCAAAAATGCGTACATATAACATTCACTTTGCGTCGGGAAACATGCTCCCCTATTAAAATCAATAATCAACTAGTGCCTCAACAATTGCATGTAAAATATCTCGGTATTCATCTAGATCGGCGTTTAACATGGAAATGCCATATAGAAGCAAAATTAACCCAAATGAAACTCAAAGCAATTCAAATTAACTGGCTTATTGGAAGAAATTCAGTTCTTAGTCTCGATTGCAAACTACTACTTTACAACGCTATTTTAAAGCCAATATGGTGCTACGGTATTCAACTATGGGGCACTGCCTCGGCTTCAAATATCGAAAAAATTCAAAGGCGCCAAAATAAACTTCTTCGAATAATCACAGCTGCCCCTTGGTATGTTAAAAACTCAAATATCCACAAGGATCTCAATGTGCCACTGGTAAGGACTATTATTACGAAGTATGCGGTAAAATATTTAAAAAGGCTAGAGTTGCACCCTAATCCACTAGCTCGAAATATTTTAAATGATAGTGGCCACACTCGCTTAAGAAGAAGAGACACTGCAGCACTTACCCATTAAGATGAGCGATAAACACCTACATATGTGAACAGAACCCGTGATGAAGAAAATTTTTGTCTGGCACTGGCAGGACATAAAATAAATTTTTAGGATAAGATTTGATTAATTATTGTTAGTTCATATTTAATATATGAAGATTCAATAAATAAATAATGAAAAGAAAAAAAAAAAAAAAAATATTTTACTGAAAAATTTACATTCCCATATTTATATATGTCAAGGCCCATGGAAAAGGTCTGCGCAAGAAGCCTGATGATCATTGTTTATGTTCTTTTTAGTTGTCAAAAGTTGTTTACATTTTGCTTACATGAGCAAGTATACGTTTGTTTACGTTTATGGTATGCCACACATACACGTTTTTCCATTTGCTTTGTATATGTGGTAGTAAATTTTTGACAACTAAAAAGAATCGTTTTTTGTTTTTGTACAAGTAAGCAGACCTGATAGATTGGCCTTGATATATGTAAAGTAAAATAACATATCGTCGGCTTAATATTCAAACCTGCTAAATCCACTTTTAAGTAAATTGAGATTTTGATGCCGTGTGTTAGAGAAAGATATGCCTCGTGGACCAGCAGGAGTATTTTTTCTTTAATTTGAGTATTGAAGTGTGTCAACTACACTTTTGTTGAAAGGGAGTTAGTAGGTTTGCATATTAAGCCGACGATGTATAAAAATTTACATATGTAACTTAAGTAAAATTAGTTAAAAAAATAACGAAACTTGAAAATTCATTGCACTAACTTATTCCAAACTTTATACTGCAAGTGTATGAGAGTTCAGAAGGAGTATGAACAGAACAACTATGGCACGACATTTTTCATACGATTTGACAGAAAAACCCAGTGATCGCCGTGAAACAAAATTTATTTTAATTTATAAAAATAAAATATTGGTCATGCTTTTAAAAATAAAGAGGACAAAGATGACAGATTATGAAAAAGATGATAAAAGAGGACACATATTTTATAGATGACAGCCAGCTTAAATAGATGATTGTCCTCTAAAAAAGAGTACGTATGATCACCTTATTATAATAGATATTTGCAACCAAAAAAATCAATTATTTTTTATAATAAATATTTTGAACCAAAAAAAATGTTGTTTGAAGTTTGGTTATTTATAATCAACAAACAAATAGTATGTATGTTTTACTGTAATTGGTTACGATAACCAAAATATATGTAGCGATAATGGAAATAAATTTCCAAATGCAAATACATATTGTAAAGGGAATTTTCTCGTAACCTATTTTGTTATAGGGGCCCTATGCTCCTTATAGGATCTTCGGGAACATATATATATATACATATATATATATATATTTTGTTATAAAAAAAAATAAATATTATTTTCAGTCCCTGTGATAAACCTTTTAAAAATTTTAATATTTATACCCACACCACAATAGTGGAGAGGGTATAATGCATTTGTGCTGATGTTTGTAACACCTTAAAATATACCGATCGACTCAGAATCACTTTCTGAGTGGAACTAACGATGTCCGTCCGGCTGGCTGTCCATGTTACCTTGTGCGAAAAGTTCAGGTAGCAATTTTGAAGATAATTTGATCAAATTCAGGGCATAGGTTCTTATTGGCACAAGGACAAAGCCTATTGAAAATGGGCCGAATCGTAGGACCATGAGGGAAGAAAGGGGGAAATTTCTTCCTCTCAGAAACTATCAAACCGATTTTAATGATATTAAAAACATAGATAGAACCATATCTATATGGAAACAAAAGGTATGCATTTTTAAAAAATAGGACCACGAGGGGAGATAGGGGCAATTTCTGCCTCTAAGCGCGATTTTAATGAAATTTAAAATCAAGATAGATCCACATCTATATGGACACATAAGCTATATAGTTTTTCAAAAATAGGACCACAAGGGGAGGCAATTTCTGCCTCTCACAAACTTTCAACCCGATTTTAATGAAGTTTTAAACTTATATGCATAGATAAATCCATATTTATTTGGACACATAAGCATGATGTGTTTTTTAATACTGTGGTGCGTAGCGCTTGACCGACTATACTATACTTACTTGGTTTTTTTAAATTAAATTTATTAATAACCATTTTGCACAGTTTAAATTTGCTTGCTTTAAAATAGAAACCACTCTAAAATGTATGCTTTGCTAAAATTTTCTGCAGCAAATTAAAAAAAAAATGTGTTCCTGAATGCAAAAGTAAAAGCAGAAATAGTGAGAGTTATCTGCTTAATTAGCCAGCATGTTGCTTTGCTTTAAAAACAGTTTGCTAAAAATGAGCGAAATTAACATTGATAAATCATATTTCAATTGCATGAAATATAAATAATGTAATTAGATATTCTATGAAATAATACGTGAACATTTTTTCAATTGAATTCAAGCGCAGTAAATAAGATTTATGCAAAAGAAAACAAATAAGACTTATAAGCAAGGCCCTGATTTTTATGCAAATTCATATTTGTTGTCGTTATTCTGAGATTACCATGTATTAAATATCTTAACGAATCAAGAAATTTGCAGTAAAATGGCATCGATTTCTTAGTGCACATTTTGCATTGATTGCATATTTTTGGAAACCAAAAAAGCAAAACGCAAGAATTAGGAAGTCGTTTTTAATACACTTTTAATCTAAATTTTATAATTTTTGTTATAAAATTCTGTTTAATAGAGAAACATTTGTATAAAATTGGTCATAAAATTTTTTCATTACAGAAATCTTAAAAAGGAAATTGATTTAGTTGAGATTGCCATACATAAGAATTATGCTGTAAAGGGTAACTTTAGTAAACAATTTCGTAGGTATTGTAAGAAAAGCTAATATATATATGTGTTCCTCTAACTCCCATTGGAGCATAGGGCGAAAAGCTAAGCTCATTGTTTATTGTTGGCTTTAATAGTGTTACAAGTAGAATTTTGAGTTTTTAAATTTTTTATTCGCTTTACAGTTTTATTTGCATAATATTTTTGGCTTTTCTAAAATCTTTGGAAAAAGGTTTCCTGCTGATCTGGCTTAAGCAACCAGTGAAATGCGCATAGAAGCTAGCTTTTCCCTCAACAATAAATTTAAGTGTATTTATCATATATGAAAAATTGGGAATTGAGCACGTCATACAGAAATCTTATCGGCCATGTTCTGGCAACCGCACGATTTGAAATCGCAAAACGCCAGATTGATTTTATGGTGTTTTGAAACTCGTGCGTTTTGCTTGCGATCTCCCATAGTTTCTTAAAGTTCCCTTGAGCACACTTTTGCAATTCGAAGTCACCAAACTTCTTGCGATTGCGATTTACATTACACGTTTTATGCAATTTCAAGTCAAGATCGCAAATGTTAAGCGTTTTGCGATTGTCAGAATATGCCCGTAGTAATAATAAATTCTGTATTCCCAAAAATAACTTTGATAATAAATTCGTTTTAAACTTCATAATTTAAAAAAAGGACGGATTTAAAACAACAAAACAAACTGCTGGCATATTAAATCTTAATTTTAACGAAAACAGCGCAGTTAAAATGAATATACCACAAAGGAACTATCAGCATTTAATCATGCACCTATCACTTCCGCTTCCTTTACTTTAACAAGGCAGTAGACTTTACTTTTACAAATATTAAAAAAATGTATGTACAAACTTAATTCATTTTATATGTACCCTACAAGAAATGAATGAGCGAGTAGTCACATTTTTCATTTTGGTGTTAAGAAAATGATAGAAAGTAATGACCGAACTCAAGTTTTCGGTCACATTCGGTTATTTCTTTCTATAATTTTCTTAACACCAAAATAAAAAATGTGACCACTCGCTCATTCATTTATTGTAGGGTAGGTTCAAATATCTATTCTAAGTCTGAATTTACACGTTTCATCTTTTGATGCTCAACTTCTTTTCAATTCCCTTTTAAAGATGCCAATATAATCACACGCAGCAATTGGTTTCAACTTTTTTCGGTTCGAAACAACGACAATTTTTTTAACAGCGAACCAAAGAGAAAAAGAAAAGAAAAAAAATATATGCAGCCATCGTTGTGCATATACCAACGAATAAATCGTACTGACCGAGTACAGGCATCTCCGTACTAACCCCCTTTCTTCTTTCTTCCGTCACCTAAAAACATAAGAGTTGAGCATCAAAAGATGAAACGTGTGAAAGCAGACTAACAAGTGACTTCTCTGCAAGAAATGAATGAGCGAGTAGTCACATTTTTCATTTTGGTGTTAAGAAAATGATAGAAATAATGACCGAAATCAAGTTTTCGGTCACATTCGGTCATTTCTTTCTATCATTTTCTTAACACCAAAATTAAAAATGTGACTACTCGCTCATTCATTTCTTGTATGGTTAAGTTACACGATTGGTTTTACTTTTGGTTTTTCTTTATACTTTTGTGTTTTATTTTATTTTAACTTCTACTTTTGTGATTATTGTGCCTTATATACGTCTATAAAACTAAATTTTTACGTTTTTTATGTTATTTTTTTCTTGTTATTTTTATCTTTTTTCTTATCACTAAAAATGTGTTACACAAATTTAAATGCATATTTTTCGATTTTTAGCGCATACATTTTAAAATTTCTAGTGCATTTTTTATGCGCATAAAACGAAATTCTAACTGCATAAAAATCCGAACCCTGCTTATAAGTAATTTAAAAAATGTACACGCATTAACTTTATAGAATATCTAATTACATTTCAATTAACTTTATTTATTTCATACTATTATAATAATTCATTAATACAAATTTCGCTTAGTTTTTTTTTATTTTTAACAGCAAGCAACAGCAAAGAAGTTAACACATGCTAAATTTAAGCACTGCAAGAACAAAAAAATAAACAAAAACTTATTACTTACAGCAACAGAAATTTTTTTTATTGGTTGCTTTGCTGAATGCTTCATCAGAGAATATACACATAGTTAGATTAAGCAATATATATACTATCACTTTTTCTGCATTTGTTGTGTAATTTTTCTAAATTTTAGTTAAGCAGTTCCAAGAGCATTAAATATTGTCCATTTTTAAAGCCTAGTTAATGATAAATTATGTATCTATAATAACCTTGGTAAAATTACCTGCATTTTTTTGTTTTACTCATATGTATGTAAATATATTAATAGAAACTTTCATTTGTTTCAGAAAGAATTCAACCAATTCAACTTCCTAAAAGGGATTATGAATTCAGAAGCTTTGAAGATAAATTGGGAATAGCTTCCGGTTGGGGGCGCTATGCAACTGGTGTACATGCCATAAGCAATATATTACGATATGTACAACTTCGCATCGTAAATGGTCAAGCATGCAAAAATAGTTTCCCATTGTCATACAGATCAACTAATATTTGCACTAGTGGTCGTTATCAAAAATCAACATGCAATGGTGATTCTGGTGGACCTCTAGTTTTGCAAAGGCGTATATCAAAGAGGCGAGTACTTATTGGTGTAACATCATTTGGCAGTATTTTTGGCTGTGATCGTGGTTACCCAGCAGCATTTACAAAAGTAGCTTCGTACTTAGATTGGATATGGGACGAGACCGGTATAGATCCTAATGTAGATGTTTCGAAAAGATATAATTTGTATAAATCCACTAAAGGAAATTTTAATGTAAAGAAAAAGAAAAAATTAACTAATATAGTAAAAAAAAATAAGGAAAATACAGAAAATATTGGAGTAATCGATACGACACTTCGAAAGCATCCTGATGCTGAATTGTTTTAAGTAACTTAACAAAGAAAAAGCTTAAATAATTATAGAATCTTTTTTTAAAACGAAACACATTTTAGAAAAAAAAATTTAATATAAATTTATATATGTAGTATGGATTACAAAAATAATAAGAGTTTATGGATTTTATAGAAAATAACTATGTCAAAACTCTATTATATTTACTAATTATTATTAATCTTAATAAGTAATTATTAAAATGTATACATAATTTATTTTAAATAAATAGTCAAATCAATTTAATATATTTTGAATTAAATAATGTTCATGTTGTTTACAAAAAGGGATCTAAAAGGAAAGAACGGAAGAACACTGAAAATACCATGAACGACTTTAACAACGTTTTCAGTGTTTGAACTTGCATCTTTTACCAACAACAATTTAAAATTTTTTATGTAAATTTAACGCTTTATTTTACAAAAAAACTAAAATTTACAGATTATGTTTGTGCATAGTACCTATTTGTAAAAAGATCTGCATATTTTATAGAATAAATAGCAGATTATTTTTATCAAATTGTTAGATTCGGACACGTTTTCACAACGTAACGATAGCTAAAGGTATAAAAGTGTTCCCTTATTAAAACTTTACTTGAACCTACCAGGTAGGATGAATCTTTCTTTAATTTATTGATTATTTTAGATAAAAGTAGTTTTAGTAATGAAACATTATTTATACTGCCGATAAAATCCTACATTTGGCTATCGGTAAGTTGTGAAAACGGACCTAAAACAGTTATGTGCTTTATAAATACTCACATCAGTCTTATTTATTTAAACATTTTAGCATGAAGAACTAAATAGACATATTAGTGCTAAAATCGTTAAGAACTTCACTCCCAAGATTCCTTGTCGTTATTGCTTCAACATCTAAGTTTTCAGCGATACTTGGAACAAAAATTTCTGAACTGGAAAATTCTACTTCAATTCCATTATCCCCTCGTTCCATTTGACAATCAGGACTTGGCAAACTTTCATTTTTGTCAATACTATTATTTAGTTTTGTTATAAACTCTTCCAGCGATATTTTTTTTAAAGCAAACCGTTTACCAAAGGTTTGTTTGATTTTGGCTCTCCTTTTATTAATCAATGTCTTACTACATCTAAAACCGTCAGAAAATGATAATAACCTCTTTATCTTACGACCTCCCATCCAACTACTACAATCTCGTTCATTATGAGAGGTCGATGTCTCTTCAAATATAGTCTCCAAACTTGATGGCTTAAAATTAGTTAACTTTTTGTTAAGATATATTTTTTTTATATCGGCAGGTTTTAAATGTTGAAAGTCTTCATTAGCCTTGAAACGCTTAGTGGGCTTCTTTATTGTTCGTCTTTTTATGCCTAATAAGGAACATTCCTTAGATGCTCTAGTTGGCATTTGTCGTCTTTCTGCTAAAGTGTACCCTTTTTTATTTCTACTTCTTTTTTCAATACCTTCACCTTCTTCAATTTCCTCCCAACTATTTTCACCAAATGATGTAGTTTCGCTTAAACTATTTAAATTACTACCATCGATATCTGGTTCGCAGACAGTTGTTGTTTCGTCTAAATTGGAAGAATTACTTTCGGAAATTGACATTATTGCAGAAGATTCTTTAGCAAAGTTGGGTGCGCTGCAACGTGTTAAATTTCTGCTTAATAAAAATTAATTATTAAAACCATAAAATCGTACCTATTTTCATCCGTTATCCCAATTAAATTTTGATGAAAATTAATTTGCGCAATACCGACAACAATTCCTTCCATAATTTTTCATAAAAAGCTTGTAAACTAGAGTTGTAAGAATATTAAGTAATTGTTTACTGAGTACTTGACATTATTGAAGTTTTCCGGTTACCAAGGCGAATTCATCGCAGGTAGTCTCGGTACTACTGCCAGCGTTGCCAGAATGAAGATTATATCTTATTTTTGAAGATTTTTTAACCAAAATAAGATTTGAAGATTTTTTTCTCAAATGAAGATTTTCTTATTTTTAAAAATAAAGATTTTGTAAAAGGAAAGAGATATGTTACCAAAATAATAACATCGAAAAGCAAAATACAGTAAAAAGTAGCAAAGACTGGAGGAAGCTAGCCAGCTTTGTAAAAAATCGACATCCAAAACTAGGAAAAAATTTGAGTATTAATGACTTTCATCAATACTTTAAATCGCTTCTATTTAACCCATATTATCAGCTGCACGTATTTAATCCCTTTTTAGACTCACCTTTTGAGATAAGAGGAAAATAAAGAATAGGCTATGAATTCTATAAATTTGCACCATTGAGTCTTCTAACGGAACTGTAGAAAATCGCGTAAAGGCCTTTCAACATGAGACCGACGAAATTAATTTTCTTTTAAGAAATTTTTTTTAGTATTATTAAAGCTTTTAAATGCTTTCTCATCAGAGATTCTATTTCGAATCCTTGTTGATATGTATATTGCCTGCTAACGCAACTTACTCTCGTTTTCTTCAGGCGTTGGTTTTATAGTAAGAAGGGCATAATACAAAGATTTTAAATTTGTTGGCCTGTTACCCGTGACTTCATATACGTCAAATTCTTTTTTTTAAGATATTTTCAGGCTTTTGTACTTTCTTTATATATATTGGTTTTGAATTTGATATAGCCTTTTCAATGTGTTCTTTAAAGATAGAAATTGGTTCATCTAGTGTTGATGTATCATGTAAATTTTCTACTTCAAGAAGCTTTTTAGACATTTCATCAGCAATTAAAGAGACCGTTGATTTATTGGCGTAGGAAAAATAGTCCGATTTGTAGGTAGTTTTTAGTAATTTAGGTAAAGAATATAATTTTATTGATAGTTTTTAACGATGCTAACAAATTAAAATTTAAAAAATATTATATTGGAAATTCCCGGAAATAATTTCCCGGGACTAATTTAAAAAACGTGCCGGGATTCCCGGGAATTTTTTCCCGCGTAGAAACTCTAATTGTCCTCTACTCAGGATATCGCTAGCTTAACATGTAAAGGCACTAAGTCCATATTTGAAAATTTTTCAGGAGAGACAAAAAACAATCAAAATACATGTGATGTAACGATTTGAGAGAAATGGTTCAACTGTACTTTTAATTGGGACTTAGAGCTTTTTCTTGTGATCAATTGGACTTAGCGCTTTTGCTCATCACTAATAATAATTTTTTCTTTGTAAACAATGTATTTTTACTTATTGCACATTACTGTATTATAATCTCAATTTCTTAAAAAAGTGGACTTAGAGCCTTTACATGTTAAGCGAGCGATATGTTTTATTTTATTTGTCTATGTCTGATATTTAAGAAAATGAATTAACTCAGGACCATGATTTTAATTTTATCTTTATATGTCGAATATTAACAAAAATTCAAAAAGTGCCAGATGAAAAACAAAACGTACCAACATTTTTCATCTAATAGGTTTTCATACACTCAGGACCCTCACCCTATAATATTATGTTTCTAAGTTCAATTTTAAAATTTTAAAATGTTTAAAATTTTAAAATTACCACATGCAGCACGTAACAGAAAAAGAAAGAAATATAATTTCCCGTATTTATATAGTCGAAATATTCGAAAACCGGGGTTTGAAAAATGTCCAATAATCGACCACCCTATTTTCTTTTATTATTTAGTTTTATTTAGTTCTTAAACTTCACTTGTAAAGTTACCATGAGGACAAACCTGATGTTAGCTTATCAGTCACTTTTTATTAATATTTCAAAAAACAAATTTTGTATTTGAAATGATAAATACTTCATAAATGATGATGAGACCATGAAACAGATGAATGACTTTATAAAATGACATTAATGAGCTTAAGAAATTTTATCAGAATCCAGATTTTGCAGATACCCTCCTGCCTGAGAAAATCGAACAAGGAGACATATGTACATACATACATACATATTTGCAAATGTCAGGGAAATAAGATCTTTGACTGCCGTAAAAAGTGCAGCAGAAAATTATGTCAGACGCGTCCTCCACAACACCACAGTGATCACAATTTTCAGAGGGAGTGACCCCTATTTTATTCAGTGTGCAATTAGAGTAAGTATGACCAGACAGAATTTTATTCCCCATTCTTAAGTCGGAAGCTTTGTAAATGTCAACGTCAGTAACAGTACGATTAAATCAGTAATCTTTAAATGTCGTCGGGAACAACCTACCATAATCCACGCTCTTAGAGGACCTAGCCCTTTGATAGTCAGCATTCCATTCACCACCATAATAGCGTTCCCAAAGGACCATTTAATATGAACACGAATGCCAGAGGTCATCGCCCCTCTGGCCGCCCTATCAGCGCATTCGTTGCCTGCAATCTTCATTTGCCCAGGGATATACATACATATACAAAGACAAATTTTCTGACATACATAGAGATTTATTAATTCGTCAATTACTTTTGATTGTGCCATGGTAGAAAAAGTACAAGGTATAGTCATTAAAAATTGTGTTCTCAATTTCAAAGCCCATATAACGTGAAATAAAAGAAAAAATGGGAAAAAATTAAAACAAGCGTCAAAAATCAAATAAATTAATTTAACATTACATGGATAAATAATGAAAACTCTCCCTAATGAACATACCTGGTACTTATTATACTATGGTAAATCTAAATATCAAATTAAAATACATATTGGAGAATAAATATAAGATGCGTTTGACTAAAAAAACATTAACTAAATACATATGTACACTCTGCGCCAATAGAATAGCATACCGCATATGACACTTTTTGGAGTAAAACGACTGGTTTCAATGATGTTAAATGTACTTTGATAGTAATTATATTATTTTTTTATGTATACAACTGGGCTTACTTTTTCCAACATTTTTGTATGTCCTCCTAAATGTTGGTCATGAACGTGTTACATAATTTTAAAGTAGCTAAATAGTAGCTATTAATAAAACGTGTTTCCTGCAAAGAGAAAATCTTTGGGGATAGTTTTCTTAAAAAGTTTATAGAGGTGGACAATATATAATATTATTGAAGCCATCAAATTAGCCTGGAGCTCAATGAACAACCGCTTTCAATAACCCGATCTGCTTCTAATGGAAAATTAAAAAAACGAAATAATTTATTCATAAAATTGTTAATAAATTTGCTTTAAAGAGGGATGTTATGTTCTATTTAAATAGAGCAAACTTTATAGTATAATTTTGCAGTTTGTTCACAAAATAAAAAGAATAATAAAGTATAGCCAGTCAAGCCCGACAATATGTACCCTACACCACAGTATATTAGAGCAAATGTTGGCAAGTGTATCCAATTTGGGACCCATTGGCAATGACGACTCGCCAGAATAAAATTTGGAATTGGGTTAGTTTAAGATTCGTATAAAAGTTCTTTGTGTCGAATATTATTCAGATACATATCTTTTTCTATTGGACCCACCAGCACATTTTGTCAGGAAGTAGTAGCTGTCGTAAAAGTCATTGTCGCCAATTTTTATGTAAATACTAACATTTATAAGGAAGTTATGGCATTATTCCAATACAATTTGAAAAGAATTTGGAAAAATAAATGTATGAAGAAAAAAATATTTTTTGCCCAAAAAATTTTAATTTTTTATTTTTAATTCATAAAAAATCCAAAACGGTAAAAAAAAGTGTCAAGTCCTATTACTTTCACGTAAAGTCACATAACTTATGAACAAAATGACAAATAAATCATGAAAATCGATGAACGCGTTTCGCTTTTATTCACAATTAATTAAAGGAATGAATTTCAAAAATTTGCTCGAGATATCCACAAAATTCTTTATATTTTTTATGAATTAAAAATAAAAAATTGAAATTTTTTGGGCAAACAATATTTTTTTCTTCATACATTTATTTATAACTGCGAAACTCTTGCTTATGTAGCGAAACGTTCTATGAACGAAATTGTAATTCTTTATTTTTTTAAATTGTTTCAGCTTATTCGGACTGGTGGTTCTCGAGTTATGACAAACAAAAGAGCCTTAAACGTGACAAATTCCCCTATACGGTACTTACTAACTTCAAATTAATTTTTAAATTATTTATTGAGGTACCATGACCAAACTAATGATGCATAAGTTCTTCTTTTTTGGGTCTACTTTCATAAGCAAGCAATTATCAGAATTGAGTCCCGAAATAATGTGTTGTACTGTGTTATACTAAATATGTATGGTATTGCTTTGCTATTAAAGTATGTATGCATATTTAACCCTATACAATATTTCAAATAAGATATTTAGGATTAAGTCGTGTGGCACTATTAAAATTTATTACTTATATGCATTTCCACGTAAATCCACTTGTCAAAATAGATCATAATATAAATTATGGACAAGTAGCGTCAAGTGTAAATAAAGTCCGATAACAAAATTGTATAAATATAGAAACAAATTACAAATGCTTATAAGTTTGTTTAAAGTTTTACTAAACAGAATGAACATTTTCTTTTCTTTTACCTTAACGATAGTAGCAGTTTCAGCAAGTACCATCTTGTCAGAAAACAATATTATTCAGCCCCGACAATTGCCTGCTGCACTGAATATTGAAGGACGCATTACCAATGGCAAGGATGCAGCTGAAGGAGAATTCCCTTACCAAGTAGGCTTAAGTTTTTCCAGTTCGAACGGAGGTTGGTGGTGCGGTGGCTCCTTAATCGGGAATACATGGGTGCTAACTGCAGCTCACTGCACTAATGGGTAAATTACAAATATGATTGATTACCCTTCACATTATAGTTTTACCATATTTTAAAATAGCGCTTCTTCGGCAACTGTATATTTAGGAGCAACAGTCCGCACAAGTCCCAAGGTTACCTACACTGTTTCCAGCAGCAACTTTGTTCAACACAAAAGTTATAATTCATTGTTGTTGAACAATGATATATCTTTGATTCGTATCCCTGCCGTTAGTTTTACTAGCTACATTAATAAAGTTGCTTTACCCGCTGTCTCTTCATCTTATTCCACGTATACTGGTCAAAATGCTATCGCCTCCGGTTGGGGCTTAACTTCGGATTCGGCTTCAGTTGTAGCATCTAAACTGCAATATGCCAATTTGCAAGTTATACAGAACTCTGTTTGTGCTAAAACCTATGGAACTCTTATCATCGGATCAAAGACAATTTGTACTGCTACACCTAACGGCACTTCAACTTGCAGTGGAGATTCGGGCGGTCCATTAGTGTTGTCCTCTTCGAAGACTCTTATTGGTGTAACCTCTTTTGTTTCTTCAGCTGGCTGTCAATCTGGTGCACCTGCTGGATATGTGCGCGTGACCAGTTATTTAGATTGGATTAAACAAAATACCGATATTTCATATTAAAAATAGAATTAAAACTTTATTTGAAAAACATACCGAACATTATACATATAAAAATGCTTTTAATTTTTGAATTCTTCCAATACTTTTCTAGGTTGCAGGTTTAATTTTTAAAAAAGCGAGTCAAATTTCAAAACAACATATTTCAAAGTTTCGCGGAACAAATAAGACAATATAACATAATTCTACTTTAAAGTATTATAAGCTAAACACGTAAGAAAGTATGTGTAGTCGGTCAAGACCTATCATTTGAAATCGTACACCACAATAAAAGATTCTGTCGCCAAATTTTATGTCCATACCTATATTTGTAATGAAGCTAAGGCCTTAAAAGCTATTTTCGGTAGTTGATTTGTGTGGGAGCTATGGACGAATATGAACCGATTCCAATAAAATTTAGTAAGATTCAAAAAGTAATTTCAATTTTTGGGAATACAAAATTTTTAATTTCAAAAGTTTTTGTTATTCGTGCTCAATTCCCAGTTTTTATTCTTGATAAAAACACTTGAAATTTATTGTTGATGGGATAAGCTATTCCTATGCGCATTTCACTGGTTGCTTAGGCCAGATCATCAGGAAACTTCATCCATAAAGATTTTAGAAAAACTAAAGATATTAAACCAAATAAAAATGTTAAACGTATAAGACTTATAGCAACAGTTCTACTTGTAATAATATCAAAGCTTAAACAAAACAACATCAACAATAAACAGTGGCTTTATCTCATCTTACATTCCCCGCTACAATTAGTTGAAATTCTCTCAACATTAATTGTAGTTGTAAGTAGGTTAAGAAAAACAAAATAAAAACAACAACAACTTACAAAAGATGTTGTCAATTAAGTGTTTTTTAGGCCGTGCACCTGCCTGTTTATTATCAAAAAGTAATTTCAATTTTTGGGAATACAAAATTTTTAATTTCAAAAGTTTTTGTTATTCGTGCTCAATTCCCAGTTTTTATTCTTGATAAAAACACTTGAAATTTATTGTTGATGGGATAAGCTATTCCTATGCGCATTTCACTGGTTGCTTAGGCCAGATCATCAGGAAACTTCATCCATAAACATTTTAGAAAAACTAAAGATATTAAACCAAATAAAAATGTTAAACGTATAAGACTTATGTTATACTTACAACTACAATTAATGTTGAGAGAATTTCAACTAATTGTAGCGGGGAATGTAAGATGAGATAAAGCCACTGTTTATTGTTGATGTTGTTTTGTTTAAGCTTTGATATTATTACAAGTAGAACTGTTGCTATAAGTCTTATACGTTTAACATTTTTATTTGGTTTAATATCTTTAGTTTTTCTAAAATCTTTATGGATGAAGTTTCCTGATGATCTGGCCTAAGCAACCAGTGAAATGCGCATAGGAATAGCTTATCCCATCAACAATAATTTTCAAGTGTTTTTATCAAGAATAAAAACTGGGAATTGAGCACGAATAACAAAAACTTTTGAAATTTAGTAAGATTTTTAAGATTGCATTAATGGTTTTTGCCTCATTGTATGCTAATCTAGGCAAATTAATTTATTTATGAATTGTTAGTAAGCTATTTTTTCACAACAAGTCCTAAAAAAATATATAATGCTGGATCAATATAACAAGGCTGTATGTGAATTTTTTTTATTTTCAGTAAGTCCCAATTTACAATGTGACAAACAGAAGGCACACAGACGAAGCTTGTTGGCGAGAGAGGAAAAATGTAGTGTATCACACATACAACGTCGCACAGTGCTGTGGCCCATAGACATAAATAAAAAAAAAATAAGTCTTATATTGTACTTAAAAATGTATAGATCGATAGATAATAAAATAATTCAAATGAATTTTGAAGATTTTTCAAGATTTAACTCTTTTTGGCGGCGCTAGAGGGCGCCAAAGTTTGAGAATTTATAGTAAAAATGGCTAAACAACTACTTGAGTTTTACATGCTTCAGGAAAACTGTTGTAAAACTGTTGTTTTTTAAAGCACGAGATTGAAATTTTTTTCTGTAGTAGTTTACTATATTTAGAGCTAACTGTAAAAATTTTATTGAATTATTTGCTCAAAAGTGTTTTTTTATTGATTTGAAAAATGCTGATTATTTACTTAAGCTCTAAAAATTTCTTAACTTTGATGGACTATTAAAAAAAAAAGAAAAATATCGTCTATGGGTTTTTTCTGATTTCGAAAATTTAGACTGTTTTCTAATAACTACAAGAAAAACAATTAAAAAATTTTTACCACAACTTGAAAAAAAAATTTATTTAAAAAAATGCTATTTTCGAGATTTTTGCTAAAGTTTTCATAGATTAAATTAGTTTAAAAAAAATTAACTAGGAACATAATAAGAAATAAATCCAAATATATATACTATTTAATTAGATAAATTGACAAGATAAATTAAAAAAATTAGTATAACAGTTGTTCTGTTTCTTTTTGTCGCTACAAGATGACGCTAAACTCACAGATGACGTTGGTTTTTCATCGTTTAAAGAATGTTTTCAAAATGTGACTTAGTGCCGTTGTTTTTTATTTAAATTGAAGATGGGTACGTGACAGAAATTTTTTTTGGCAATAGCCTTTGTTTGTAATAAGAGCAATTCTATTGTGGAGTGTTCGAAAATATTGCATACAGGGTTTTCAATTTAAAAGAAAAATTATTTTGTTCTGGCGGGTCCATGATTGCCCATGGGTCCCAAATAGATTACACTCTAGGAACTTTGTTTTCAAATACTATGCTTTAGGGTTTCATATGGTCGGGCTTGACCGATTATACTTTTTTACTTGTTATTTTTGCAAGAGCATTTTATGCGTTTTTAACTCATTTTTCATTAAATGATGTTTTTGTATTTTATACATTAATAATCGGATTCTACCAAAATTTGGCATACATATATATCTAACAAATATCCATTTTCACACCAAATTTTATTACGATTGGACAATTTTTGTTAGTGTTATAGAATTTTTAAGAAAAAGGATATATGGCAGGACCTTGAGTCCTTGTTCAGATTTAAATCAAAATATACACACACGTTGCTAGTTGTGTGTGTATCAGCATGACCTTTTTTTGTAGTTTTGTGGGCATTTTTGAAGCTAAAATTACATTTTTCCATTTCAGGACACATGGGAGGTAGGCGTGTCCTTGGACCGATTTCTCCAAAAATTCATATTTTTCTTAACTAAGCTATTTTATGCTAGTGTACCAAATTTCAAAAATTTCTGACAACTCCTTCTATTTATGTCCCTTCGTTATATGGGGACAAAGCACTGTGCGTCACCCTCTTACCATTCAACTTCGTCTGTCTGTAAGTAATGCTTTTGGGCTGTATGGGATAATTTAAAACTTTTAGTGGACGGTAGCACGTCCCTGGCCATTTTGAATAACAGTGTTTCATAGTTGTATATCACATGTGATCAAACGTTAAGCAGCAAAGTTGTATATCGTTATCTAAAACGCAAATAGCCCTAACTAACCAAAAATTAAAAATCGACTTTTTCATTGATTGGTGTGTATTGCTTCAACACAAATGTCTAAAAAAAATGTTGGAATCTTTCGACTAAAATTTGCGATTTGTTATCAAAAAAAATAGTATATGTAATATGTATAAAAATAGTTTTTGCTTCTCCTGTGAAATTTTTAAAATATTATATAGGTTCTTTTTGTGTTTTAGGTGACGATTCACCACATAAAACATAGATAATAAAATTAAAGCGTGTAACGAATCCCATCTTACGGCCTAGTTCTCTTGGGAAAAGAACCAGACCCCAGACTGAGCACGGGTGGCACAAAGGATGGCTAATATTTCCAAGGGATCATGGCCGTAAGGTGGGATTCGTTACATAAATAAATATTAGCCAACCTATGTGCCAACCGTGCTCATTTGGTTTGTTTTGTTTTCAGTTTTTATAAAAAAAAATGCAATTTGATGTTCATTTCTTAAAAATGTAGTGTTCTAAAAAAGGGAAGCTTGATTTATTCTAAAAAATTCACAATTACTAATGCCCCATATAAATCGACAGTGTTGATTGTGGCCGGTAAAATACACACTTCGGTTTATATATCTATATAAATTTTATATTATCTTTATAACCGCGACGATTGCCAAAAAGAGCAACTAAAAGTTAGGCGAAAATGGCAAACATTCGGAAAATTTGCAGAAATAGCGGAAATTCGCGAAAATTTTTAATATTTCAAACAAGCAATAAAATTGATTTCAATTACCTAAAAACATAAGGAATGGCAAAAGTTCCATAAAAATGGCTAAATATTCGGAAATTCGCAAAAATTTAATATTTATTAAAAATCGTTAAAGCTCTAAAGAATCAGAAAACTTAGACGAAAAGTTTCGTCTATCAGACACATAGCTTAAATTCGCAAATTTCCGCTTATTTAGAAATTTTTATGGAATTTTTGCTATTCCTTATAGTTTTAGGGACTTTTAATCAATTTTATTGCTTGTTTGAAATATTAAAAGTTTTCGCGAATTTTCGTTATTTTTGCAAATTTTTGCAATTTTCGCGTAGCTTTGTTGCTCATTTTCCATTTTTTTAATTTAACATTGTTATTATTGTAAAGTTTAAAAGGAATAAAACTGTTTCGACACCAATAAGACTGACGACAAAATCAGAGTCAATTTAAAACGATGCCATCGTTAACGTTGCGTACGGCATACCAAAAATACATCGACGCTTATCGATAAAACTTGACATTGACAATGGGCATACCGATTTGCAAGAATCCACACAAAACGTTATCGTTTCGTATTGATGACGCTAAATGGAATAAGGGTGAATATTATGCATTTATTTTCATTCAGAACTTAATAAAATTATTATAAACGTCGTTTTCAATTTCATACAAATTGTTACTGAAGTATAATTTTTTTTTTAAAGTTGAGTCTACTTCTACTTCAGCAACAATTTGTATGAAATTGTATTTTTTAAGACTTGTTTTTAAATATTTAAAAAATTTGGTCGGTTTCAAAAGATTTTGGCAGACAATTTTGGTCGGATAATAATTTTTGAAACGGCAACCCTGGTTTTTAGTCGGTTTATTGAAAACCCCAAAATTGTAAACAGACAGTTTATCGGTCTAATAAATTTATGTTGTCATTACACCAAGTCTACAACTGACATGAAATGCTGTTAAAACATGATGTTAAGACTCCATGTTGAATTTTTAATATGTTAATGGTGGAGTATAGTACTCATGTTAATGTTAAGAAATTTCATAATTTTTTGATTGTCGTCGAACCATATTCCAAACAATAGTGTGTGTGAAATGAAAAAAAGCAACAAAATGACTTCTGTCAAGCTTAAACGTCATTTTATGTTACAAAAGAGTTGTTAAAACACATGGCTTAACAGCCATGTTAAAACATGAGAAAAACTCTAACATGATGAGTCTATACTTAACACTAACATCATGTTAGTGTTAATGTTAAGCATTTCATGTCTGTTGTAGACTACATGTTAGGGTACATATAGTTTGTCAGTACATTAAGAAAATGGTCATAAGCCCAGCAAAAGTGAATGGTGGTTTTTATGTTGGTTATAACCAGGGAAACCAGAAATATGCTCTAATAACCGCGAGTAATGCGCTTTAAATATGCAGTTAAAACTTGAAAATATGCCCTGAAAATTGTTAAAATTATGCACCAAAAAATTAAAAAAATTGCTAATTTAAAAACAAAATATTCAACAATTTAAAGCTTAGTCTGGACGATATGTTGAATCAACAAATGTATGCTTACACTTATATGCTTCAAAATAATAACAAAAGCCTCTATCAGCATATTCAATATGTTAGGTGTCTAGACGATATGCTGAAAATACCAAATTTTTCAAATTCATCATATGCTAGCAAATTATATTTCAGCATATAAGTTAGCATACAATTTTTGTGTCTACACGATATGTTGTTATGTATGTTGAGTAATGAGAACATTTGTTTAAAAATTAATTTGACAATTCTCTTTTTATACCCTTCACCGAAGGTAAAAGGGTATATATAAGTTTGTCATTTTGTTTGTAATTTCTACAATATTGATGCTACACCCTATAAAGTACATATATTCTGGGTCCTTATTTAGTTGATTTAACGATGTCCGTCTGTCCGTCTGTCTGTTGAAATGGGTTTTCCGAAGACCCAATATGTAATGGGGGCCAGGTTATTATACATTTATGTCACATATGGTCCGGAATTGTTTGCTATTGAAATTCAAAAAGATCGGTCCACAAATGGCTGAGATATGAGCAAAAAAACACGAATACCTCTAATTTTTCCCAAAAATCCCTTGTGGTTGTGGTATTTTTATTACTTTTTACTGTATATCTGGGGAACGGCAAGAGCCAAAGTTTCCAAATTAGGTACATACATTTAGGTTGTCAATACACACCATCCTACATAATGTGGGCGGGATTGGAGAAGTGGGCGTGGTACCTCCCGTACAAAAAAAATTCCAAATTTTATAAAAACCTACATTTTAGGGCTGCCATATGTCCTATGGATATGACTGATATACCAGAATATCGAAAATTTTTAGTAGAACATATTTTATAAAATCTCGGAAAAATAGGTTCAGATATTTCGGGAACCAAAGATCTTTCCGAGTCCAAGTTTTATAACTCAAGTAAATGGTAAATTTCTTCTTAAACACGTCGGTATATAAATCTTTCAAATCGGTTAAAAAATGGCTGAGTTATAACCAAAATACTGAAATCCCAAAATTACTCTTTTTATACCCTTCACCAACGGTAAAAGGGTATATATAAGTTTGTCATTTTGTTTGTAATTTCTACAATATTGATCCTACACCCTATAAAGTATATATATTCTGCGTCCTTATGAAAAGCGAAGTTCAAATCCGGTTGTCTCTAAATTCTTTAATAATGTTAATATTTAAAATGAAGCATAGGAGTTTGGGCAAATGTAAACCGATTCAAAAAGAATTAAATTTGCAGAAAAATATTTTTGGGCCGAATTTAACCGAAATAAAAATAAAAATAAGATAGTTAACCAACACAAATGTCCAATTTCACCAATTCTATTTATGTATATATCAATTAATTTTTAAAAATTTTTTTTATATACAATACATAATTTTATTTTTATTTGAAATGAAATTTTAAACATAAATTAATATTAAAAAAATTGGTGAAATTGGCCAAAAGAGTATTATTTGGAAAGAATTTTTATGGGGAGTATGAGAAATTATAGACCGATTCTCAACATTTACATAGACTTTGTCCTTAGTACAATTAAAATGTATTAACCAAATTTGATCGAATTATCTTCAAGATCGTAACACAAGGTTAACATGGACAGAATACCAACCAGACGGACGGATGGACATCGTAAGATCACTTTAAAATGTGATTCTGAGTCAATCGGTATAAAAAAGAGGTCCAGATTTCCATGTATTACACACATCGCCAAAAACCTATATAATTGTTTTTACCTTAATTATTGCTTATATATATTCTGTTAGTGCATAGAAAATATTCCTTTTGAGGATTGTAATTTGACTTAGAATACAAATTCAAATAATATGAAAATTTATAAAAAGAATACACTCACCATGAGAAACAAATTCCCAGATTCTATTTGTTAAAATTTTAAAGTTTAAAACTGCTTTGTCTTACAATTTTAGAGTAAACATTAAATGTATGTATGTAGGTGGCAAAATTGAAATAACATGTTGGGTATACTGATTTTTAAAATAGAAAAGCCAGAATTTTGCATAACAAGAGGCATCTAAAAAAAATTGAACATCAAAATAGTCCTCAGAAAGGCAAATTATGCGCTATTAACTTTTACGGTCGTATTTATAAACAAAATTTAACAACTGGTTATACATCACAGACAGCGATCTGCTAACTATCAGCCCGCTTTGGCTTAGCAGAGGGTTAGCACAGAGTTTATTTAAAAAGAGTTTTAAGCTGCCAAAAATAATTTTAATATCAACTCTGGAAAGTGTTAGTATAGCCAAATTTTTGTTTGAAATCAGCTCTGAAGTATTTGTTGATATTTCTATAAAAAATTTCCCTCAAGTTATAAAATGTTTAAAGACCAAAATGAAGATAAAAAAATAGTAAACAGATCTCCAAATTGGAATCAGGGTGAAAAAGTAAGAACATATGTATAATTTTAAAACAAAAATTAAGTTATAAAAATATGTATACATATGTATTTGTTTTATTTAATTTGCGCACAACATTTTTTGATTTTTCTTTTGCCTTTAAAAAATTATTTGACATTAAACAGCTGTTCTTTTACAAGTTGTCAAATAGTTGACAAGAGTGTAGCAAATCGTCAGCCAGACTTTGGTGATTGTTTTATAAATAAACTGTGTGCTAACTTTATGCCAACTTTTCGTTATAAATAAGGACGTTAAAAAATGCTGCAAAAAGGCTCTTTTAACTAAATTATGCAAAAAATTGCTGCAAACGGTAAAATATTCACTAAAAAATCGATGCCAAAATTCATAAAAAAAACTATTAAACAAATAAATATATTGTTTCTGCCTTCATTGGTGGCACAAGGAAACAGGCAATTGCATATTTATGGTTACCCTGGTTATAACTAATGTAAACTTTAACTTTTTGTTTAAAAAACAGTTAAACTATCATTTATTATATACAAATTTCGAGGAATACAAAGAAGATAATTGGGTTGTTCACGTTATACCGTGTTCAGATATACCTTTTTTATTGAGGCAATATTCAGTTTATTGACATAATTATCTTTCTGTTCACATCAACGTAAACAAAAATTTGCATGTATAAGCAAAATGTAAACAACTTTTGACATCTTTATACCTTTTGTACACTTGCATACATTTCGGAGGAACGCATGGAAGATGTTGAAAATGTGAAATACGCGTTCACACTTGAAACATCTAACATATACTATCAGTAAAAAGTCACCATTTCTGAAAAAAACCTTTTTTTTTAAATACTTTTTTCTACAAAAGAGCCAAAATTATAAAATAATGCCATTTTTTCAGTGATGATACAAATGATCAAGAAGAGTTGTAAAATATTTTGCATTATTTTGTTATTATTCTTTTAGGATTAGATGTCAACAATGTTCTTTCAAATTTTTATCCTTTAATGTCCTTTTAGATTTCCAATAATTTTTTTTAAAACAAATAGTGCGTTGAAGGACCAAATATGGAATACCACATGCAATCTTAAAGGATATTAAAGGATAAATATTTCAAAGGACATTTTTGACAACTTTTGATCCTGACAGGATAAAATAAAAATAATACAAAATATTTTACAGCTCTTCTTGTTCTTTTGACATCAAATTTGGCATTGTTGGATCCGCGGAAGTATTTTAAAATATTTTTTGAAAAGTGTTCTTCTTTGAAAGTTTGAAGTCCTTTAAAAAGGACACAGGATCACGAAATGAAAAACTGAAAACGTTGTTTTTCTCCATTTAATGTATAGTTTCACAATTTAATCATCCGGTTCGTGTCTCACAACTTTTTTCTTTTTTTGTCGGACAGTGTAATAATAGAATTTATTGCCACTTTTCTAGTGATTACACTAAAAAAGTTTTTTTCAAACCAAAACTTATAAGTAAAAGTCGAGATAAAAACGCTACATTTACAAAAAAAAGTAGCTAAATTGTCATGATTATTTAATAATAGCGGTTTTTCAATTGCAAAGCGTTGAGGCCGCTCTATTCAAAAACTAGAAAATGCGTGCCTCTTTTGTTTAGGTACGGTACAATTTTACACTTTGTTTATCTTTCGTCAAACCATCAACGAATGAACCTTTTACGACGCTGTGTATAAATCATTTTTTTTAACAATTATACGGTGAACATTTCACGAGTTGTAAGATAATATCTACATGAGTCTCATACGATTCTTGACATGAAAAACTCGTTAGCTAATCTTAACCCACGTCTTAAACGATCCCCACAACGATTGAAGAAGCGTCTTTCGCCGTGCTATGGAAGAATCTTAGTCGTGTTACAGTTTTTCCCTACGATTAAAAAATGCGGTCAATGACGATCAAAGACTTACACGATTGAAAATGCTAGCTGGGTATGAAGTTATTATGTTTTCGTTTAAATGTTTTTTGTTTTGTAAAAATCGAACAAAATTTGTTTAAAAAAAATTAAGTTTTTTTTTTTTGACGAACCGTGAAAGACGTTTTTTATTTTTTCTCCGGAAATTAACAATTTCCTAACAAATTGATCTGGCAGCCCTGATTACATATTTATTTCCATTGAATCTTAATAATTCATAGTAGGTTTTAAATTTGTATAATGAATTTTTTATCATTTAGCTTTGTAAACAATTCCACCATTCCCTTGTGAGCCAGGAAAGGTATTATTATTTGTTCCTTATAAAGTCACATAAGAACAGTTTTTTCTATCGAAAACAAGATTGGAGATCCCATTGTCAATATGATTCGTAGTATTATTAATTTTGAAATGCAACAGATGATTATAAGGAACATACGCAAGGAAATGAAAAAACAGCTTTTAAGCTTTAAAAGTTGCATTTGAAAGAACAAATGTATCAAGCAAGATATGGCAGCACCTGAAGGACCTTAAAACATTTCTTCCACCGGATTATCGTTATTTTGAAATTCAATTTAAGAAGTTGCATTTTGTCTTTTATTTCTATTGTTGTTAATGTGTTAAATAATAATTTTGCATTAAAATTAAATACAGAAAAAGTTCTTAATTATGTACTCGACTTCTTGCGAATCATTATAGTTACGTGTTTTCGTTGAAGAAAATATGAGTTCTTAAGAACGTAACTAACATAATTCTTTGAAATATTAAAAAAATATGATTTTTATTACAGAAATGAATTAATCGTTCTATATTTATATATTTTATCTATATACATATAAATCGGCCAGCGTTGCCAGAATGAAGATTTTATCTTTTTTTTAAGATTTTTGACCAAAATAAGATTTGAAGATTTTTTTTCTCAAATTAAGATTTTTTATTTTTAGAAATAAAGATTTTTAACTTTAAGTTTGTACATCATACATAATTTTCTTACAGTTTTTTAAATAGTAAATGTTTAAAACACTGAGGTTTTGTACCAGCTTGTCGTCTATTGGATTAGAGGTTGATCATTTTGCGAATATTGATGAAAAACAATTATCTGTGAAAAGAAAAATGTGTTTTTAAAAGAACAAAAAAGTTAAGGTATTTAGTACCAAAAGGTAAAACTATTGGAACTTAAGAAGCTTATAGTTAAAAAATTCCACATTCCGTGTTAAAGATAATTTTTAAGCAAAGTTTATATAAATAAGTGCTTAAGAATATATTTTAAAAGGTGTGCCAACATTATTTTAATAGCAATTGTATAAGGAATATATTTCAGAAAAATAGCTTTTTTAAAAGGCAATTTTCTCAAAATGCCTTCGATGTAACAACAGTATCAAAAATATAATATTAAATTGAGAACCCTTTAGTTTTCATATAAAGCTCATACTTCATAGCTCCCAAACTAAAATGTTCTTGCCCAAAATTTATATAAATCTTATTTTAGAATTTAATTATATATGGTGTGTTCAAAAGGTTGTCATAAAGTTGTTAAGTCATATGTCTTAAAATAATTACAAGAAATATATATGACTGCTTTGGACAACCGCATATATGTAATTTATTGTTAATACGAATCAATGAACACATCATTCAAATTTTTATTTTGTTTGAAACACAGCAATGTTTTTTTTAACAATTGCAAAATATTATTTAGGACATTTTGACGATATGACTTGATAGCACACCTTGTGAATACCCTAATAGAATGAAACTTTTTTTATTTAGATGGACTCTTTTAAGTTCTTATTTATTAGAAATTAAATGGATTTAACATGTATTTTTAGAAAGAATTTTATGGAAAATATAACTAAAAACACTATTTAAACCTACAATCTAATTTTGTATAAATATCGGAATTATGTATTTCGATAAATAGTTTCCATAATAAGAATTTAAAAAATTAATCATTTTTACTTTTTTGCCCTTGTAAAAAATTTGAAGATTTTTCTCTTTAAAATAAGATTTTTTTCGCCAAATGAAGATTTTCCTTCCAAATCTTCTGGCAACGCTGTCTAGAATAATTAACACTGCATTTACATTTGACAGTACTGGCAAGACAGTAATAATATACATATAAGTTGTCAGATATACTACTAACTGTCTTCGTGACGTAGGCGTCCAGTAGTTAAGACAGTTCACTTTTAAAAATATGGCAAACGTGAATGTTGCATTGCAAGTCTAGTTAAAGGTATTTTACATTAACTAAACAAATTTAAAAATAGCTTAAAATAATTATATAGCATTTACAAACATAACATTTAACTAAACCATTCAAAATCAAAACAGAATATATTTATTTTTTTACATTTTGATTTCTTGTTTTGCTTTTGCTAACAAAACTTTAGATTACTGTTAGATAATGTCAAATCACTGTCCAATTTTACTGTCTGCAAAATTTGCTACACAGTAGACAAGACAGTTGAACAAGTTTTCATGTATTGCAACTGTCTTGCCAGTACTGGCAAATGTAAACCCCGTGTTATACACCATTTTAAGGGTATTCACTCACGGAAGTGCACAATATATATTTCGTCAGCTTATTTTAGTTTTACCATGAGCTGACGATTTAATTAAAATCTGTTCAATAGTTTCATAAACGATTATTAAATTTATCAAACGTTTTTTAAGGATAAATTTCATAGTAAATTATTAAATTTAAATTTTTAAGAATACAGGCATAAGCGTTCAAATTTGCTACTAACACATAAGCAGAACACAAAAAATGGGGTTTTTTCAATTAAAAAAAAAAAAAATAGTGTTGTCGATTACACTATGCCACAAAAAAATTAACCTCAAAAATGAGATATTATCTAAGATAAATTGGGGCTGCTGATCACGAATATGGCATTCATTTATTTTTCTCAAAAAGCGTTTTTGAGAAATACGCAAAAATCGTGTTTCCCTATTGTTTCTTTAAAAATTCTACGATATCTCTGAAACTACAGGGTAAATTTAAAAACAATGTAAGCACGGCTTAAAGATAATATTGTTGCCGAGTTTTGGATTTTTTTTTACTGAATATGGTCAATCGTTTTTAAGTTATTCCAATATATGTAGTGAAAGTGCCTTAATTTTGGACATAACGGTATATCTCGAAAACTAGAGCTGATAGAGAAAAATGGAGATAATATTTAAAACCAACGACCTCAAATTAGTAAAAATTTGCAATCAAATTACAGACCGCAAACTTACTCCCAGTGACGCACGTGTGTTATACGTACTGAAATACGTATGCTATACTTTGTGTGTACGGGGTACTCGGAAGTGTATATACGTTTTTCGTTTACTTTTATATAGAACATGGCCGCTTTTTCATTGCTTACCATCAACCCACAAAGTGTACGAGAAAGTAAACGAAAAACGTATATACACTTCCGAGTACCCCGTACACACAAAGTATAGCATACGTATTTCAGAGAAAGTGTGTTACACTCAATTCTATACCACGATTAGCTTACTTCCTCTCTGCCTGTAGTACTGTTTCATGTACATTGTACAATATGAAGTAAGTGAAAGCATACTCTGTGTTACGATTCCACTTACAATTCTGAGTACTCGGAATATTAGTCACTGGGCTGTTCCGCAGTGTATTAGTAGCATTTTTAGAAAATTTTTTTTATGAAAATTCAAATTCAGATGTTTTCACTAAATATGCCGTTATTTCTTAATTATTTGTCAGACGATAACGATATTTTGAAACAAAATATTATTTAAGATACTTTAAAAAAAAAATAAAAATTGTTTTTATTGCCTTACTGGAGCGAATTAAAATGGTGAATTTTGAAAAAACATTAAAAATCACTTTTTCAAGTTTAAAGTAAGATTAAATTAAACATGCTTGGTCCTGAGTGCATAAAACCGAAAAATGTTTGAACATCTTTTTAATATGTAGGTAGACACATAAACTTTGGCATATAAACATTTCCATGATAGAAAGAGAGACGCTTACGCAGTAGCGGGATAAATGGTAGTATTTAATAAAAACAAGCATTCTTGTATTTCTGTTTTAAAAAATACCACAAAGATGAATTTTTTGATCTTGAGAAAAAGTTTTTTTATATAAGAAAATTTTACTAAATACGAACAAAATAATTTAAAAAAAATCATTTTTGGATTTTAAATATACGTACTTGCTTTATGAAATATTACTTTAGGAAAAAAACTTCTTTCAATGTATGTGACATAAATATAAAGCAATCTAGTTCCCATGATTTCTGTGGTCCTCGGAAACACCATTTGAACAGACAGGCGGACATTGTTAAATCAACTTTGCTACTCATTAGGATAGTGTAGAAATTACAAACTTAAATTTATATCTTTCCACCTGTGACGGAGGGAATAAATATAATAGTGCATATACATTAGGGTGGTCGTTAACTGTATGAAGCATTTTTGTTTTCTATTTTTAAAACGACACCAAAAAAAGTTTTAGGACAATCGGCGAAGGCTTAACCATCCCTCACGTCCGCCAAAGTTTAAGAAAAATTGTTAAGTCCGGCTTTTATGTCTTATAACCTGGCAAATATTAATTTAACATAAAAATCTTTTACAAAGGAGTTGATATTAGTGAAGTTTTCAACAACTTTT
The DNA here is from genome assembly GCA_949318255.1 of Pollenia labialis. NCBI lineage: Eukaryota > Metazoa > Arthropoda > Insecta > Diptera > Polleniidae > Pollenia > Pollenia labialis. The sequence continues at coordinate 157,892,744 of OX439140.1, forward strand.
GTCTTAATACGTTTTCTCCAAATCGCATATTTAACAAAAGGAAACGAAAAAGGGAGCAAACAGCAGCATTGATGCGAATTTTTTCTTTAGAACTATTTTTTCTCAGACACGTCAATATTTGCGTTTGTGTGCGTTTGCTTACAAAAAAAAAAAAATGTAAAGCCCACATCATTTCTCCATTTTTTATGGGGGCTCCCATACAAAACTGCCAATACAGACTAGAAATATATTGAAGAAAAAGGCGTATCACTGCCAAGGAAACGCCCCTAGGGACATAAAATGTATGACGGAAATTCATTAGTTTTTTGTACTTAACATTTTCTTAAGAAATACTTGCCATATATCTCAACCCCTTAGGGGGATCCTATACAAATATGGCGGTTTAATGAAAATCTTACATTTAGCCCCTGCAGCGCCTTGGATGCCCCTAGATGAGTCAAATGTATGACCGATCCCACTTGATTTTTTATCGCCATCATTTATTTTTAACATACAGACTAGGAATATATAGAACAAAAACCCATAACTGAAAAGGAGAATAAAATGTATGACCGACCTCCATTAGTTTTTTTGTTTTTAACATGTTCCAAAAACATACTTGACCTTTGTCTCCACTTTTAAGGGAGGCTCCCATACAAATATGGCGTTTTATGAATTTCTTAAATTTAATGGAAATTTTACGTCTTTTGTGAATAAAATCAAAAGTTGTGAAAAGATTTTTATCATTTATGGCTTTTTGTTGTTTGGAAATTCGTTTTTTGTATGTCTAAAAAAATTATAATCACAGCTGCATCTTCCAATTTATTATGATTTTTTAAAGAACAAAAATTTTAAAATTTTGATAACAAATTATTTATTTTTTGCTAAAAAAATTATGTTTCTAAAATGACTGCGGATAAAAGAAAAACCTTTTTAAGGGTAATTTTATTGTGGAACTTCGGTTTGTTCTTAGTTTATTCAATAATAAACCGTTTTTAAGTAACGCGAATATGAGTCTCGAAAACAAGAGCTAACATAAAAAAAAAACTGTAACCACCACTGGATTCCGCGGACCCGAATTAGGTTACAACACCAGGTGCTGATCTGTTTTTTTTTTTAAATAAATAATAAAAATGTTTTTCAACAAAATTAAAGATACGTGATTTATAGAAAATGCGTTTCTTTAATAAATAAAAAATTTGATTTTTTTTAGTGGCTTATTCGATATTTTTAAGTTTTTTGTGTTTAATGAGAGATTAGGGAAAAACTTGTTAAGAACTATTTTACAAAATTAATATTTTCTTAGTTATGAAACATAAAAGTTAGATTTAATGTAAAAATATAATTTTTCTCAAACTTTGGTGGGCGTGAGGATGGGCTTAGCCTTCGCCGATCGTCCTAAATTTTGTTTGCGCTGTTTTTTTTTTTATCTACATATACGCACCAAAAATCTTTTCTACTTATCCTTGATACAATTTCATGGCATAATTTTGTAAAGGGTAACAAAGTAGCATTAATTGACTTCAAATAATACATTGCAAGGGGGCATAAAAAGTGGTAAGCTAAGAATAATCAAATTGCCCCTTAAGGGTTCCATCGGCAACGCTGTTTACCCATCATCAGATAGTCGCAACAAAAAATTTTTAAGCTCTTATTCTTTAAATATTTTTTTTATATTAGCAACACTTTTTCTGTTTTGTAGTGGACAAAAATAGAAATTGGTTTAATTTGACTACAACGACAAAATAAGCACAGACAACAACCTGCAGCCATGTAGCCGTGTCGTCGTGAAAATAATCATTTCCATAGACACACATGTATTTTTGACATATTGAAGTCGGTAGCTTGCTGTCTCGAATGTGTTTATAGCAGGGCTGTGGAGTCGTCCGAAAAAAGTACTAACTCCGACTCCAAATGCTGAAATTTTTTAAGAGCGACTCCGACTCCTACTACTATACTATAATCTTGATGCTAAATGTATATGAGACTCTGTGATGTTAACTATTATTTTTTGATTACCTAAACATTAGAGTGTTTTAAGAAGATAATATTTATTTTGGAAATTTTTTTAAAATTTTTTATTCCGAAAAACTTTGGAGTCGAAGTCGCGAGTTTTTGTGGGTACTACGACTCCGACTCCGGCACAAAAACATCATCTCCGACTCTTCAACTCCGACTCCACAGCCCTGGTTTATAGGATAACGAAACAAATTTTTAGTTTAGACACAAACCCATAAACAAGGCGAATTTATACCAGGTGACCTTATCTTGCTACGTAAGCAAAACCTTGTGTCAAAATGATATACCGTTCATGTGGTTCTGGTGAATATTTACTAAATTTTATAATTTGCGTTTAAAATCTAAAATTTAAAATTTATTTTAATTACTACATTTTTAAACAAATAACTTAAAATTAAAAAGAAAATGAAATATTTGTTTTAATTGTTTACTAAAGTGTTGTATTATTATTTTCGACTCAACGTTAAAATATTTTACAGTGTTGTAAACGTTTTCAATATAAGACCTCCTTGTATGAATTCGCCTTGCCCATAAACTAAAAAATACGTTAGAGTGCTACATTTGGCTGTGCCGAATCTTTGATACCCTACACCGACAGTTCGAATATTTCAGCAGCGGTGTCTGTCTACATAATGTCTATATTTTATTAATTAATCTTTATAAAAACGGCAGCATTAAAATTGGTTGCGGCTTAGAACTATATTAAAATATTGACCGACAATCAGAAAGTTTAATGATTTCATTTTAGAAATTTGAATTATATTGAGTTAAATATTATAATGATTTTCAGGAGGGGAATTTAGATTTGACTCATGGTATATTATGGACCAATCATCCCAAAATGCTGTAGCGTGATTTCTGGCATTAAAAAACATAAATTGAAATAAATTTCATACAGTAAAGAAATTAGTTTTAGCGAATTTCAGAAGACTGCTTAACATGGGATCAATGAACTCAGCATTAGAATTTTTATTTTGTTTTAAACGCAACAATATTTTTTTTGAACAATTATAAAATATTATTTAGACATTATGACTTGACCAAATGTGATTTCTAGCCCTATAAAGCTGTGACGTACCAAATTGTATTACGATATCATTATTTATAACGGCTTAAGGTTTACTATACTGTTTTCCGAGAGTAGGCTTTATATGGCCCTAGGGTAAATAATGGAAATTTAAAAGTATGATTTTTAGTCGTATAAAACAAATTTGAGCAAAATCTTATATTATTCCGTGCATTATTTCACCATTTAAGTTAGTTTTTGTAACAAAATTATCAATTTTTTAGGGTGGTGGTTCCACATTGTGATTCATAAATATGATCCTACTAAGCCGATTTTGCTGGATTTCAATTTAAAACTTCTTAGGATAACTACCATTAATTTGAAACTAATTTTGTTCTCTTCTTTTGAGTTTTTCAAAAGTGTGCGTGTTTTTAACAGACGGGCAGTTTTTTAATAAAATGATTAACTAAAGAAGTTTTTGTTAATTTTTTTCTTTAAAAATCATTCCACTAGAATTTTTTTTTTAAAAGTTCGTCGATTCGACAACAACCTTTTAGGCTTAAAGAAAATTTTACTAAGTAAATATGTACTTGCGAAGAAAATAAGTTAAAATTATGAAATTATTTTTTGGATTTTGGATTTTCTTGTTTTAAGAAACGAAATTGATTACTTTAGAAAATGAGCTTCTTTCCGGGTAGGAAAATAATGGTATGCGAATGTTATTGGGCAACAATGAGTTCCCAGCGGATATTTACATCATTTTCAGAGATTACGCAACTACAAAAATAAAATATAATACTAAATATAAGTATAATTTCAAATTATAACAAAATTTGTTTATTTTATCGTTTGTGTATATAATTCACTGTATTTGTTGCAAACGCCAGATTTTTTTTCAATCCAATCCAGGTAGGAGGTAATACGGGTGATACGGCCAGCCTTTTTCGCAGCCCAAGAGAACACCAAAAGAAGTAGCACCTAAAAGATAGTTAACATCACCGTCTTTGTAAACCAAAGGACCGCCAGAGTCACCATTGCAAGTTGATTTCTTGTCAATTGTTTTGATGCAAATCATTTCATTTTTCACAGAACCGAAGTAGAATTTATTGCAAGCAGAGTTTTTCAAAACAGGAACTTAAATGTAACTATGGAATTAGGGTACAGAAGTTGCAGTATCACTATATTTACCCCAGTCGGAAGCATAAACTATGTCTCCTTCGTAAGTTGAGTATTTACCATCCATTTTAGTTAAAGTGGCAGGTTGAATAAACTCATTGAATTCAACTTTGCTTAAAGTGGAGGGATCCCAGTTGGCATGGAGAACAATGTTAACTTTGGAGATGTAGATTTTTTGTTGACCCTTTTCTTTATCGTTCTTATTGTCAATGGCACCCAAGTATATAAATTACAAAAATAGCAGATGTCACAGATTGAAATATAGGCTACTTTTTATGATCTAAATAAAAGGAAAAAAATGGTACTTTTTCTCTTTTTTGATAAATTTGGAATGCAGATTAGATCTAGACACCCCTTTCTTTTCATATGAAGTTGAATGTCGGTTGCTCAAGAGTATCGAGTGCAACTTTACCCTTAACTACCCACAAGTGTCTCGCGGACACATTTTTGAATTCCATTGCTTATAAAAGCTGAAGTATATATTTTCGAGAAACGCCGTTTTACCTATTCTACCCCGATGGTCTTGAGAATAGAAATGCGCAATCAGAATATTTGTAGAATAAATAGTTTATTATTTATTATCAAAAAACTAAAAAAGTTGCGCATCAACCCACAAGTGTCCAATAGACACATTACTATCTTGTTTATTAAAATATATTGAGCTGGTCAATCATCTTAACCTGATTCAAAACGAAAGAAGTGTTGTCATATTTGCCCCTCAAACATATCTAGAACTTCCAAACAGTGCTGCGAGAAATGCAAACGGAATGTCTGTTCTGAACACTCTGTAAAAAACAAATATTGTAATAAAAAATTGAATTTTAATAACATTGTAGAAATTTAGGCTCTATTAGCTTGACAAAAATAGCACTCATTATTTGTAATGATTGTTTAAAAAATAACTAATTAAAGTTAAAAAAACAAAATACCTAAGTATATAATATAAATAAAACTTTTTTCTAATGTTTACTGTCTTTGTTTTTCTTTAAGTATCATTAATTGCTTTAATGAGTCCGTTGGACACTACTGGTCAGTTACGTTACAAAAGCATACTGGGTTGTTAAGGGTTAAAGATGAAATAACCTATCTGCAGTTTTCAAAAGTTTACAGGAGAGGGAAAAACTTTATAAAATTTAAACTATTTAAAATATTGAAACGAAAATTACACATTGAAACCAGAAATATACATATGTATATCGATAAAGAAAATTTCGTTTTTCTAAACACATCTTATGTAATGTCACTTATGTTATTTCGAAATGTAAAAATCTGACACCAAATAACCTATTTGCAGCACTTATTAGTATGAATAAATAACAATTTCTTTATACATATGAATATTTTATACATAAAATAATAACAGTTATACCTTCTTTTACTGGTTTAAGTAAAAAAAGTACTTAATGTTCGTTTAAATTACACTATGCAACAAAATTAAACTTTTATCGTGATTTTTGATGATTTCTTCTCTCTTTTTTTGTGCGTAACGGTCCTGTAGGTACAAAAACTTTGTCATTTGTAATACCTATTATATAACAATACATATGTTTAAAATTTTGCAGACATATACGTTATGATATAGGGAATAAAAATCCATAAAAAAAAACTCAATTTTGAAATTTTTGCAGATAGGTTATTAGTTCTTTAAGATGACGATATGGGGATGTGGATGTAGGGTAGCCAGATTTTAAATTCGGAAAGACTGTACATTGAACACAAAAAAACAGTACAATCAAGAAAAAAACAGTACGTTTTTATTGGCGAAAACACAGCTATTTATTTAAATTATTATATATTTAAAACTCTTGATTGAATATGCAAAAATTATATAACGAAAAACACTTGAAATGTGTAACGCCAAAGGAATGATTTCCCTTTTATGGCATTTTATACGTATACGAAATTACTCCATTTGCGTTAAAAAAAAAACACTAAAACGAAGCATTTGGCCTAAATGTTTTTTTTTTTTTTTTAATTTGAAGACAGGAAACCCATAACATTCCTGTAAGCCATATAAGAAAGGAGAAAAGCCTAACTTAGCTTAAAACCATTAACTTGTTGATTGTGTAAGTAGGACTTTCTTTAAGCATATTGGTATTGAAAGCAATTTTCACCACACACATAGTTGCACAAATCATATAGAATTTGAGAAAATGTATGTGTCCTAAGTTAATTTTCCAATTTCAAACAATTTCTAAACTATTTTCGGACAATTTTACCAAGTTCAGCTATAATCTATAAAATCCAAAAAACATACATAGTTTGGTGTATTTTTATTTAACAAAATTTGAAAATATTAAAATAGTAAAAAACAAGTTTCAATAAAATTTATACGCTGAAGATTTTCAATAAATTTTTTGTAAAAATTAACGTAGCTTTTCTTTATTTCAAAAGTAGTTTGGGTAGAGAAAAGTGGTCCTGAAAGGAATTAAGTATTTTTAAAAATTTTGAGTCCGGAGAATTTTATAAATTTGTACGTTTTCAATTTCACGTGATTTCGATTTCCAGAACTTGCCCGAATATTAAAAAAAAAAATTCTAGGAATTAAAGATAATTGTGTTGGAATAAGTATTAATTTAGTATTTTAAAAATATAATATTTTTACCAAAATTTCGATTTTGTTTTTGTCTTTCTCAAGTCTTTAAAGGAAAATACTATTGGAAGAGGTAGCTATAAAATTATATGTCTTTAAAATAATAACATGAAAATATACGTCGGCTGCGAGTCACCCATTATAATTTAGATTTCCACTGCGTATTTATGAGAAAACAATGACCACACCGTTAAAAGTCTTATTATTTTAGAGCTTTTTTTGTTGGAACACAACATTTTTATTTAAGCTATGTACTGATAAATATTAGGATATTTTCAAAATATGACTTTAACAGGGTTTTTCTTAATATCTTGTTTTTTTGTAGACTGAACAAAAAAAACAGTACAGAAACAGTACAATGTGTAAAAACCAGTACATTTGCGTACTGTTTTGGACATTATGCATAAAACAGTACAAATGCAAAAAATCAGTACATTATTATTATTATTATTATTATTTATTAATAGATATTCAAATTGTATATTCATATTTACATATTCATTATTTTACAAAATTATGGTATCTATATTTGGCATAACATGAATGTTGTGAGCCAGATTGGCATAATACTAGATATTATTTTAATTTAAGATTACTAATTTCTTTAAATTTCATTTACAATAAAGTTGATACAAATTTATACATTCATTCTAAAATATTTTTTGTACATAAAAGGAAGACTAGAAATTGAATTCATTCATTATTAATTTACGATATTTTGAAGATGATTCTATGTATTTGTATAAGGAGAGAAAGTTTGATCCATTTAAGATATTTAGCACCTCAGTAACACTAAGTTGATATTTTCCGAACAATGTTAACCTTAGTTCTTTATAGATTGGGCAAACACCAATAAAGTGGTACGTATTTTCAGATTCCTCTAAGTTGCAAATAGAGCACTTGTCTATTGGGATATTACTAAAGGATCTGGCATTTAATTCAAGTAACCCACCTCTGGCTCTAATTATTATGCTGGTAATGCGGGATGAAAAGTTTGACGCCAGCAGAGGTGTAACATTATGGTTCAGTTGGCAGTAAAGGTCATGGTGTTGGGAATTTGTTGCGTTTAATACATTTTCTTCACGTTCTTTTATTTCTAGTAATTTTACTATTGTTTTCCAATGTTTGCAAAGTGGTAAATTGGTATTATCAGGAGTAAACTGAAGACGTTGACAAAGACTAATCCATTCATCTGCCCAGTAGACGTTTCGTGTTATTATTGCTTCTGCTAGAATTCGTGGTAACCTATTTTGATTCATATTTAAAACTTTATTTATGTAGCAAAAGTGCAGTTTTAAAGTTGAGAGGTATAAAGAGTTTAAACCAGTTTCTAAGTAAATCATATAATTAGGTGTCGTAGATGGTAAATATAACATTTTTTTGATATAAAAACGGAGCAGCTTTTCTACTTCTTCAAATTTTGTGTAACCCCAAACTTGTGCAGCATAAAACATTATTGAACGAGAAGCGGCATGAAAAATTTTCAGTTTATTGCTTTTTGAGATTTGTGGGTGATTGATATATTTTGACCACGTCGTGTTGATTGCCATTTTTGATGAAGCTAATTTATTTTTTAAATATTTCTTAAACGATAGATTATATGTAATATCTACTCCAAGGTATTTGTAACTGTTAACAATTTCGATGTTTTCATCACCAAAATGCCAATTTAAAAGACTTGAAATTCTTGCTCCAGACCGAAATACTATAACTTTGGATTTGTTTAAGTTAACTGTTAAGCTCCACATTAAACAGTAATTGTAAAATGCATCAACCATGGTTTGCAGCTCAGTTGGCGATTCAGACAAAATAACCATATCATCGGCGTAGAGAAGGATTTTCACATTTGTACCAGCAACATTCACTCCACCAGGGAGTTCATCAACAAGATCATTAAGATATAATGAAAATAGTATCGGACTTAATATACATCCTTGTTTAACACCTACATCAACAGAGAAAGAGTCAGATAAAGTGTTGCCGTCCCAAATGCGGCTTTCAGTTTGATTATAAGAATTTTGCAAAATACGAATTACTTTAGAAGATAGACCTATAACGGAGAGCTTATAAAATAAACTATTTCTTGGAATAGTGTCGAATGCACAGGAAAAGTCCACAAAAAAGGCATAAGTATTTTTTCCATTTATTTGATTAAGTTTTACAATGTTTGCCAGGTTGAAAATATTGTCGACGGTTGAGTAGTTCTTCCTAAAACCCGCTTTGTTGTTTTCTATCCATTCTGTTATTCTGTTTAACAAGATTGTGTTGAAAATTTTACATACTGTATCAATAAGAGATAACCCACGATAGTTTACCGGTAAGGATGTATCACCTTTCTTAAAAAGCGGGATCATGATCGAACTACGAAAGCTTGATGGTATCTTTTCATGTAAAAATATTATGTTAAATATTGTCAGAATTTCGTGAATAAAACAGGCAGGAGCGTATTTATAAAATTCACACGTAATGCCATCTTGACCAGGAGCTTTATTACATTTTAATTTGTTAACAACGTACGAAATTTCACAAAATTCTATGGGCGAATCTAGAACAGGGTTAGTAATATATGGCATGCACCAGCTCATTGTGTTATTGTTTTCAGTATTTTGTAACAATTTGCTAAAATGAGTTCGAAAATCATCTGCTCTTAAGTTGCCTTTGATAACCTGATTACATGCTCTCATTGATTTTGACAGTTTCCACCAATCATTACTGCGTTTGACTTTATTTAACTCGTCTAAATTTTTGTTGTACATTTCTAGTTTTTTGTCTTTGCATAATTTTACATATTTAGCTCGAGATAGAAAGTAACGGGATTTGTTTGTAATTGTGTGATTTTTTCTGTATAGCCTTAGCCTTTTTAACATAAACTTTCGATAACGAGCACACTTCCAGTCAAACCATTTTTGCTTGGGCTCAAAATAAGTTGTATTTGCATTTACCCTTGCAGCCTGTTTTATTTTATTTGACGTTAAAGTAACCAAATCATCTATGGGAACATTTGTTTGTATATCAACGATTGTAGCAAGGGAGCTAAGTTTTTCGACATATATAGGCTTATGTTTGTCTTTCCAGCGCAATCTGAGCCGAGAAGAATTTTCATTTCTTTCCGCATTTGGACATAAACATTTAATTTTTAAACATAACGGCATGTGGTCAGAGTAGGGTTTTGATGCCACCGAGAAATTATCAACAAATTGCAAGAAACTATGTGAACAAATACAATAATCAATGACAGAACTACCCATAACACCGCAAAAGCTGTATTCTCCTTCAGCAGCGTTACCCGTCCTTCCGTTAAGCACAATACCACCTAAATCTTCAACTATCTCCATAAGTTTTTTGCCTTGTGTATTATAAATTTTATCTTTCGAGCATCTATATTCTCGTATATGTGGTAAACCTTGTAAAAAATTTGAGTCCAAAATTTGTTCATCTGAAATTCTGGCATTGAAATCACCAACAATGCAAAAATTGGTAGGGTTGAGCTCTCGCAAAAAATCTTCAAATTTTGTTAAGTCCGAATTCCAATTCGTACAGTTTAAATACCTTGGTATAAAATAAAACATATTTCCTTCTAATTTAGCCGTTAATACTGAGTTGTTGTATATATTTAAAAATTTAAAAGTATATATTTTCCTAAGTTCATTTTTAAAACCAAACAAACAGCCACCACTTGCCCGTCCCGCGCTATGTACTTTCTTTGCTGCAATCCAGTGTAGAGAATAATCTTTAAAATAGGAAGTAAATATATGTTGATTAGCTGCAACTACGTGGGTTTCGAACAGAAAAAATACATCAAATTTATTTATATAGGTTAAAAAATTACCAAAGTTTATTGATTTAGCTAAATTGGCTACATTATACGACAAAACATTGAAAACACTAAATTGCTATTGCGATGCAAGGAACTCATTTTGGTCATTGCTATTTTTTCTAACTTCTCTAAAAGTTACTTCAACTGGGTAGTTGCACTTTGATAAGAGTTTAGTCAAGTACTCAGCATTTGCAACCGAATCTGCCATAATTTTACCATTCGACCATGTAAATTTATTATTTTTTATATATATGCAGAATTCTCCAAGCCGTACTTTGATTGTTTCATTTATTTTAGAAATATTTTTGCTTAAAAAATCAGTACATGTACTGTTAAAAAAGTACGTATGGCAACCCAATGTGGATGTAGAAAACTACATGAAATTTTGTAAAAAAATTTAAATACATAATTAAATATGACAGATCTCTTGAATTGGTTTTTGTTTTTTTGTTCAAAAAAATTAAAATTAATTTTACATGTTTTCAACGGTTTTTATTAAGCGGGATTTCCCGGAAAATTGAAAAACTTTAATTCAAATGTAAAAACTTAATTATCAAGGCGAATTCATGTAAAATGAATTCGCCTTGTTAATAATTTTACAAATAGAATCTGGGAATTTATTTCTCATGGTGAGAAACATTTATTATATAAATTTTCATATTTCAGTATTCCACGGGTAATTACCTCGCCAAAAATGCCAATATTTTTGGGTAATTATGCGGGGTAAGCATTTAAACGAATACGCTTAACTAAATCGGTAAGGTAATTAAACGTATTTATTTACAAGATACCTCAACTTTGATGTTTGAAAGAAAGATAAGATATAGAAATTTTTACATGTATCAGCTAAATCTAAAGAGAAAGCAAAATAACAATGGGATTTGTTGTCTTAAATTGTGTCTGTAATGCTTTTTGAGATGTCCTGTCATATCCTACTAACAAAATCGTAAACATACATACATACAAACTTAAGATCTGGAAAATCGTAAACATTCAATTGCATAGAGCTTTTTATGAATTTTGGTATCTTTTTGTTTGTCAATTATTTGCATATTTTAGCTATTGTTGCATTTTTATTGCACACATATTTCACCTATTTGGAGCAAATTTCTTGTAAATTTTCAGCCAAAAAAATATTGATGAGCCAATTAAACGAATGAAATTTAGCTGTAATTTTATTTTTGTAGTTTAATTTTTATGGCAATTACCCGAATTGGGTAATTAAGCGTATGGCAATTAAACGTGGATTTTTATTTGAAAAATGGAAGAAAAAAACGGGGATTTAAAACTCAAGGTAAATAACAGTGAAAGGCATTTAAGCGTGGGGTAATTAACCGGGTTATACTGTATTCGAATGTGTATTCTTAGCCAAATTCAAATGGAATTTTCACCATTCTTTAATAGTATTATTCCTTCAATATTTTCCAGGAATATTTTCTATGCCGACGTTACCCCAGGTTTACACTAAAGATAAATATCTCAGCATGTTGGCAATAACGTCGGCAGACGCAATATTTCTTATTGCTCAGATTATGTTACTATAGGTCTCCACGTAGCAATATTTATTGCAACACACGTCAAATTTGATTTCTCCATTAAATTTGCGGCGGTTAGACCGCATATTTTGCCATGAATAGCAATCCATTGCGCAATTATTGCTCTTTTAATTGCTTGAGCAATTATTGCTTAGCAATCTGCTATAAAATGAGTTGTTATTTATCTAACATTTAATTTCTTTGTACGTTTGTTTACTGCCCGCCTATACCAGAGATGACTATTGCGATATACATATATTGCAGTAAATGTCAAAATTTTGTTATCTTTAATGTAGACAGCAATTTTTTGTACATATTTATTGCCAGCAATTTATGTTGCAATAATTGTTAGTACATTTTTGTTAACAATTATTGCTAACATAAAACGTCAAATTTGGTTCTCAATTTAAAAAATTATAAAGGGTCCGCCAAATAACTTTTTTTTTAAATGCTATAACAAAAAAACTACTGAATATTTTCTCAAATTTCTTTTTTATTTGAAAGTACAATCCTTCCGGTTAATAATGGAAAATAATTTCATTCAAACGGTTGCCTTGGCTGGCCATGCAGTAGCCTACACGATCGGTCCAATTTTAAAGCACATTCTCGATTGTGTGCAGCTGTATTTCACCAATGGCTTCATGAATATTGTCCTTTAAAGCGTCAATTGCCTCTGGCTTGTCGGTGTAACACTTATCTTTGACGGCACCCCACAAATAATAGTCCAACGGTGTCAAATCGCAACTCCGAGGTGGCCAAACGACATCAGCTCTGCGGCTGATAATGCTATCTTCAAAAACAGGGCGCAAAACATCGAGTGTAGCTTCGGCTGTGTGGCACGTAGCGCCGTCCTGTTGAAACCCAATGTTGCCAATATCCTCCTCTTCAATTTTTGTGAACAAAAATTCGTTCAACATAGCCCGATAACGATCGCCATTGACTGTAACGGCCACTCCTTGCTCATTTTCGAAGAAAAATGGCCGAATTATGCCTCTGGACCAAAATCCGCACCAAACTCGTTTTGGGTGCAACGGCTTTTCAATGTATGCGTGCGGGTTTTCTGTGCACCAAATGCGACAATTTTGCTTGTTTACATACCCGGTAAGATCAAAATGAGCTTCATCTGAAAAGATAATTTTTTTTTGGCAAAATCGGCATCTTCTGTAAGTCGATTATCTGTTAAATCAGACATGAGCTAAGTGTTACCATTCACGAAATAAGCACTAGTTGAAAAAAAACGTTAGATGGCGGACCCGTTAGATAAATAAAAGTTTATTTTTCTTTTTTTGATGTACATAACATCTTGAGTGGAGGGGCGATAGCAAACCAGTTGTTAAATACATAAAACTTGGTGAAAAATCATTTTTATTAAATTATTAATAAACCATGATTGAAAAAGGGTTTCGTTTGTAATACAATATTTTAGAAACGTAATGAAAATTCGTATAATTAAAAATTTGTTTTCTTTTTCTCTTCAACTTTCTAAATTTGACTCAAGATGTTTTAATGAACCGACACAAATATGTAAATATGTATGTAGGTATGTAGAAATAAATTGTTTTTTGCCTTTTACTTTGAATTACCTAGGTATTAAGACTGTGTAATATATTGGAACAAATCTAGTTTACCGACGCAGCTCCAAATAAAAAAAAAGTACGTAGGGTTATAGAAAATTGAAAAATAAGAAGAAAAAATTAAATAACAAAATTGGCGCAAACGCTTAGTTTTCGAGTTATGGACGTTTTTAATTTTCATAGAAATGTGTAATTTTTCCACTACATTTCTAAAGGACTATGGCCAATGTTGGTATCATTTTGAAGGTTTTGACTAGATCTTTCCGGATATATAGAATATATTTAAAAATTTTTAACTCTTAAGCTCACATTACAGTTTTTGTGTACTTTGTGTATAATAGATATATTTAAATAAAAGTGTAATACAAATTTTATAAAATAACAAACACCAATGTCGCAGACATACACTTCATGTTAAGCCGCCCTTCGGCCAGACGCAAAGATTTTCTTCTTTGTGGTATAACAAAAACTGGCTTTGCTAACTAAAGCTTCTTTGCATAGCCGGCCTTCGGCCGGGCGCAAGGATTTTCTCCTCTATGGTATAACAAACACCGGCTTCGCTAACTAAAACTTTTCTGCACCTAAAAAATGCTTAAATTTGCCTAAAGAGGAAAATAATATGCGAATACAAAAACAAAATACATATTTGCAATCGTGAGCACATTACCTTTAATTTGAATACCCACATATATCACTAAGTAGGCGGGACAGTTTTTTGATTCCAGGGGGCCCGGGCCTCAGCGCCCTTTAATTTTAATTTTGGTTTTTCTCTTTTTTTATTCTGAATTGGGTGGCAAATTGTTTTTAGTTTTTTTCGTAGCCCTTTAAGCTGCACTTCAGCCAAATCACATATTTCTATTAAAACTAAAAACGTCCATAACTCGAAAACTAAGCGTTTGCGCCAATATTTTTATTTAATTTTTTCTTTTTATTTTTCAATTTTATTTAATTTTTTCTTTTTATTTTTCAATTTTCTATCCCCCTAGGTACTTTTTTTTTATTTGGTGCTGAGTCGGTAAACTAGATTTAAGCCAATATATTTTTTAATGGCCCATATGGGCTTTGTATTACCTAACTGATGAATAATTTAATAAATAAATAATTAACTCTGGTGGGCAGTTATTGCCAACTTACTGAGATATTTATCTCTAGTGTAGACCTGGGGTTAACTGCAATAATGCACAGTGACGTATTCACAATAACAACTCACAGTAAATTTTTACACGACTCTGTGTTAGGTGTTGGGCGAAATAATATTGCGGCGAAATCAAAATGGAGTCAAAAATTAATAATGGCGACGACTGCAAAGACGTCTTGTAAATATTAAAAAAGAAAAAGTGTATTTCAGTGAAAACTAATAACTTTTTCGAGTAAAAATATAAGAAAACGGAATATTTAACAGTGTTTGAAAACGGCAATCGTTAAAAAATCCTAACAATTACCTAAAATACATAAATATTACGGCGGCAAAATTTTCATTCTTCCGTGGTAAAATTTTCGGTAGGAAAAAAAGAAACGTCGAATAAAACTGAAAAGAAACCACATAATAAAAAAGTTTGCAATAAACTAAAAACGTGTAATACTTTTCGTGAAAACAATATTACCAATATAAAAAGGATATTAAGTGCTTTCTTAAATTATTTGTATATAATACAAATCTTGTGTTGAAAAAAAGAAAATATATAAAGTGGAAAGGGAATGAGTGTGTGTTTTCAACTATCGTTTTTTCGTTGTTCGTCTTAAGTGTATGTAAGAAGAAATGAATGAAAAATTTATGGCTCGCAGTTGCGACGTGAATGACTGAAATGAAATTGGACAAGAAGAAACAAAATATCCCCAACAATTTGTAATTGTATATATTTAATAAAACATTAATGAATGTAAAAATGAATCTTGCTATTATAGTTTAATAAACAAAATATTACGGAATTAATGTTTTGGAATATGTAATTATGTTTAACAAAAATTAGCAAAGCATTTGCTTTGTTTACATCAAAATGTAATGCCTGGCTAATTAATGCTACATAAACAAGTATATTTGAGATTTTTACCTAAATTTATTTGAAATATATCCGAGTATACTTTTCTTTTTGTTTATTATAAGAAATTAATTAATTTTCATTATATACAAATATATGTATGTTAATTTAACGTGAGGCACAGTTTAAGACCTTTTAAATGGGTTAATAAAAAGTAAATAATCCAATGGTTTGAGACTTGACTTTCGTAAGAGACATCTATCAGCAACAGTGACAATTAGTCAAATATGCGGCGAAGAAAACTTAAAAAAAAACATTGAAAAAAGTTTAAATAAAAAAACCTTGTGTAAATATACCTTGCTTAGAACTATAATTAATAAGATTTAAAAAATACTCAATATTAATGAAAAATTTTGGAATTAATGTTTTAGTTAAAATAAAAATAATTGATAAAATCGTATGTATTCTACTAATGTCTTCTTCTTTTTCTTTACAAGTTAATGTGAATTGTGGCGAAAATAGGTAGCAGAAGAATCATAAAAATGAAATAACTAAGATTTTTTTTAATACTAAAGAATTTTTTTTCATTTTGCATACATTGTATTTATCAGAAATTTTTACACTTACAGATTTTAAGGATAAATTTAAAAATCATATATACTTTTATCAAAACTATATAAATGTCGTTGTGAATAAATAAAAAAGTAAAATTTTGTATGGTGCGTACAATTAATTAAAATCATCATCATATAAAATACACACAAAATAATTTGTGGGAATGAACGAATTTAAGTGCAAAACAAGAAGACGGAAATTGCAAAGCAAAGAATCGAAGAAGTGAAAAAGTAAAACAGAAAAACCATAGAATAGGAAGTGTTCAAACAATGTTTGGAATTAACACATCTAAGTTAATAATTAACTGTGCAAAAAGAAATCATTATTATTCCTATTAAAAAAATAAAAAGTATAAAATATTGTTCAGCAGTATTTTCAATTAAAAATAAATAGGAAAAAGTAAACTTTTCTAAAAACGGATAAAATTATAACTCAAGAAGCACACGCCTTTGCGCACAAGTGTGTTTACTGCACACCAATAGAAACAACCACCTTTTAGTTACTACAATTGAATATCCAGAATAACGTCCAGAAAACATAATCCAAGGAAAGGTATAATTATTAAATGAAAGTTTTAAAGTCAAAGGAAAAAGAAGTTTTATTGACGATCATTATATTTCCCGCTGCATACTAAAAAGCCAAGGATGTATAAATCAGACACACAAAACCACAAAAACATAACAATCATTAAACTAAACCATTTAATGGACTTTTGAAAACTAAATACTCAATATATTGTATCTCCGATTACAAATACAACAAACAACAAGTAGAAAGTATAATATATAATAACACAGATTCAAGAAACAAATAAACAGACCGACAAAACATACATACCACCAATTGTTATTGTAAAACTGCAAAAATAGTGTCTATAAATTTTGACATCGAAATAAATACATGTGTTTGCTTCCGTTTATTCTGCACAAAAAATGTCACAAAGAGGTAAACGCGGTAATCATTTACACCATCCACGACTTGATGTTGAGCCGCAACCACCTCCCACAAAAAGACGTAAAGGTCGACCTCCTAATGGTGGTGGCGGAGGCTTGGGAGGTGGTCTCGGAGGCGGTGGTGGTAGTGGCGGTGGTCCAGGGAGTAATATAATTTTTCCCGGCAATCAAGTAAATGTCAATTGTTTAAGACCACTCATAACAAGCAGTACTACATCAGTAGACGTTGAGCCCAATCAGCACGCCACAGCTGCTGGCGATGAAATCATCAGTTCTACTAGTGCAAAAGCTGCGGGTAGTCAAGGATCTTCATCTTCTGTAGCAACGTGGCAAGCTCGATCTGTATCAGACATTAAAATGTCTAGCATTTACAATCGAAGTTCAACAGAAGCTCCAGCTGAACTCTATCGGTAAAATAGACTCACCAAATAATAAAAACTAAAGTATATTTATTTATACATATATATTTCTTTTATAGAAAGGATCTCATAAGTGCGATGAAATTGCCAGATTCTGAACAATTAGCTAACTATGAATACCTCGTTGTAAACGATCAATGGAAACAAGAATGGGAACGAGGTGTTCAAGTGCCAGTAAATCCGGATTCACTACCCGAGCCATACGTTGAAGTGCTTACAGAACCCATAGTTCCACCTGCTCATGACTTTAAACTGTAAGTGCTTTGTAAAATTTAAATAAAAAACATTTTCTTTATAAAAATTTATTCTTAGTCCAAAAAATCGCTTCCTGCGCATTACAAAGGATGACAACTACTCGCCCGAATTGCATTGTCTTACAAATGTGGTTGCTCTAGCGGAAAACTCCTGCGCTTATGACATTGATCAAGTTGATGAAGCATGGTTAAAACTTTACAACGCCGATCGGAAGCAATATGGAGCTTTTTCCATCAGTGAAACACAATTTGAAAGAGTTATCGAAGAATTAGAAGTATGACAAACAAAATCATCGAAATTATGTATTTAGTATAAAAGCAATATATTTTTTTTTTAGATACGTTGTTGGGAGCAAATTCAGGTTATATTGAAAAATGAAGAAGGCCTCGGAATCGAATATGATGAAAATGTCATATGCGATGTATGTCGTTCGCCTGATTCGGAGGAAGCTAACGAAATGGTTTTCTGTGATAATTGCAATATATGTGTACATCAGGCATGTTATGGTATTACTGCTATCCCATCAGGTATGGTAAAAAAATAATATATGTATATACATACGTACATATATATTAGTGATGTAACTGATACCGATATATCGAAGATCCTTTCGAGTTGTCGATATATCGGTATGGGCGATATTTTACTGCCGATACGATGATACTTCTTAAATTATTCAAGTGTTATTTAGAACAAAAAAATTTAATTTTCAAAGCTTATTTTTTGCATAACAACTAAGAGGAAAAACAAATTAAAAAACAGATCATAAAATCAAAACAGAATAATAAATTGTTTCTTTAATATATGTAATTCACCACGCATTCTATGCTTTTGATACTTTCTTGACTTCTTTTGACCTCCAGCTTAAGCCGTTATGCTTTGTGAAAAAAATGTCATAAAAATACTTAAGATAAGTTTTCAAATGAGCTTTGTCACATTTTCTGCGGCAGATCTGGTTTAAACGGATCTCCGCAAAAAAAACGAAAATCTTATTATGTCTTATCTTAACACAGTTCCTTTTTATATATAAATATATAAAATTATATATTTCGTTTGTTAATTTTACCGCGAAATTAAATTTTTTTATAAATTTTAAATAATAATAATCTCTTACTGAAATTTTATATAGTAAAAAAATTACATTCAATTTTTTTTTTTTATTTTTTCGAATTTATTCTATGAGCTAAATTTCAGTTATGTATTTTATAAAGCTTTTTTGTAATAGTCCTATTCCTTTAATTTTTAGGAATGACTTTATACACTACCAGACTATTATATTGTATCTTCTTGTTACATTTTACCTTAGCTGTCCTTTGGATAGCAATAAATAAATTCGAAAAAATAAAAAAAATGTTGAATATAATAAAGTAACCTATGAAAGGAAATAATTCCCAGTTTCTATTTGTAAAAAAATTACTCTACATTAGTTTTGTTATTTTTACGTGAATTCAAAATGAATATACGTATCGGTATTGCTAATATAACATTGATGTCTAACAATTATATCTTAAACGTACTACATGATTCTACCTTTTTGAATATTAGTAACAACCAATATGCATTTCGCAATGGCTATAGTTCTACGCTGATGATTCTTGATCTTACTGAGCATATCCGTTAAAATATTAATGAGAATAATATTAGTGTCCTTATTTCTCTTGATCTTGCTAATGCTTTGGTTCTATTTGTCATTCTATGATGATGAGGAAACTCAGAGATGAGTATAAATTCTCTAAATCTGCTTGTAAACTCATTTTTTCATATTTGGCTGTTAGATCTCAATATGTAGAACATAATGGTGCTACTTCTTCTTTGCGTATCTTAACTACGGGTGTACCTCAGGGTTCCGTTTTAGGGCCACTACTTTTTACGTTATATATTAATAGCTTATCTGATATTGTTACTACATCGTTATGCAAACCATTCATTTTTGCCGATGATGTCTTCTTACTCTTCAATAGCAGAGTTGACTTTAGTGATGTTTTACAGAATAATATAAATTTTTGTTTAGATCGGGTATGTGAATGGACTTCTTTCAATTCGTTATCTATTAATCCTAGTAAGTCTAAAGCAATGATGCTTGGACCATCCAGTCGTTTTTAACCTGATTTTATTTATTTATTATCCTAAATTAATACAATAATTCAAGATAACAAGAAAAGCTATGACTACAGAGGTCCTAAGCTTAGTATGTTCTTATGATTAGAATTAAGTTACAATTGTGTTAATAGTTTTAAAATTCCCTTGACATTCTATAGATCTTTAATTATTCTTGAGATTTTTAAAAATTTGGTTACCGCTTGTATATTTTCCCGTGATGGGTTGGAAAGATAAGTAATTAGATCATTATTGAAGATTAGATTTCGAATTGTGTTATATTTTGAGCAATATTTTATTATGTGTTCTACTGAAATGGGTTAGAAAGGCAATAAGGGCATATGTTAGAAGCATTATGATCGAATAAATATCTGTGTGTGCAATATGTGTGTCCAAGTCTAAGTTTTACATATGACCTGCTGTCCAAGGAGCCGTAGTTAAAATTAAGATAATCCCCTACATTCAACTTTGTCCGGTTTATTCTCTTATACCAGTCCGATGTTCCAGAGAAAGGATCTTCCCGTCTGGTTAATATGTTTTTAATGTGGCTAGAAATATCCTGTGTGTTAAAGTTTGAGGTTAGAAAAAGGGGTGAATTCAGAGAACTTTTGGCAGCCGAATCCGCAAATTCATTTCCCCGAATGTTGCAATGTCCAGGGATCGACAGCAATTTAATGTTAGTGTTTTCGATGAAGTAGTTTCTTATTAGTGTGGAATAATGGTTTGTATTATGTATGTTGCGTATTGCACGTAATGCTGACAGAGAGTCAGAACAAATAATAGTTTCGGTTGTTGTGTTACTCAAATATTGAATTGCTTCAAATATTGCCACTATCTCTGCTGTGAACACCATAGTGTATGGAGGCAGTATGGATGTTTTTAAAATAGAGTCAGTAGTTGTTACACTATAAGAAATGTTATCATCGCTCTTAGAGCCGTCCGTAAAAATAAGTTTGCAGTTCCCATGCTCGGATATAATTCTATTAAAACAACGTCTATATGTGTCGGAAGAATTTTAAGGAATTGAGCTAAATTTAAATTAATGCTATTAAATGGAAGAAGCCAAGGGGGATAGGCAGCTGTCAAAGGTTTCCGATGTGGTTTTATTGGTAGGTCTTGTAGTCTTGCAAAGTTAAAGATTCGGCTAATAGTGGATTGTATTTTGTTATTATTAGATTTTATTGAAAGTTTAGAGCATATTTTAAATATGGGGGAATCTGAACTATTGAGGATATTTTTTAAAATATTAAATGTAATTATATCTCTGCTCGTTTCAATGGGATTGATGCCTGCTTCGAACAGCATGTTGTAGATTGGTGTAGATCTTAAAGCTTTGAATGTTATTCTTAGGGCAGAGTTCAGTATAATTTTAATCTTTCTTAGAGTCGTTTTAGGAGAAAACCCGTATAAATAAATGCCGTAGTAGATTTTAGATAATATCAACGATTTAATAACAGATATTAGGGAGTATAGGTTACACTGAAATTTGCGGTTTGATAAGCATTTTATTATGTTCAATCTTTGATTTAGGTCTTTTGTAATATGTTGAATATGTTCATTCCAATTGTATTTATTATTAAATATTACGCCTAATATCCTAAGCGATGATATTAATATAGTTTTGAGCAGTACTCATATTTCTTTGGTTGACCATATTAAGTGTTTAGGTGTGTATTTGGATGGCAAAAATTCTTTTGATCCCCATATCAATATGGTCTATGGTAAAATTTATGGTATATTGCGTAAAATTAATTCTACTAATTTATACTTGCCTCTTCGAATTAAATATTACTTGGCACATGCTTTGATGTTTTCGAATATCTTATATGTACTTGAAGTTTACTCAGGTACTGGTTCTATGCGTTTGAGGATGATAAGGCGTATTTTCAATAGTTCGTTTTGTTTATAATGTTAGACGTTGTGCACATATTTCTAATATTGCTTTCAGTTTTCTTGGATATACTTTTAGTAACTTTATTAAATATCGGAACAAGATTTGGTTTTATAAAATAGTAAACCACCTGAATTAATAAACTCCTTTGAGTTTATGCGCTCTTCTAGGAATCCCTTAATTCGTATGCCGAGAATCTCGACATCCTGTTTCGAAAAATCTTTTATTGCTCGGATTGCTAGGCTTTGGAACTTTTTTCCATTTTCGTTACGTATTTTTTCCTACTCAAATAATGTTTTCCGGGTAAAAATTTTAGACTTCTTAAATAATCTTGATTAGCTACTGATGGATGATAATTATGATAACTCTATATTTTTAATGTGGCTGGGGAGCCTTAATCTAAAATGATAGTATGTATATTATTTATACTTTTTATTTTGTTAGTTTTAATTATGAATTATAATTATAGATTAATTAAGCTTAAGCATTTATCACTTATATATTGATTTTTTGGCCTAAAGAGCTTAATATTACGTAAATTAATGAATAAATAAACCTATAAATGAAGCCCAAGAAATAACGACTGCAAAGCCATAATTATTAAGAAACAGTTTTACAATTTTTATATGTTAGATCTTCTTGTGGATCATATTCAACTAGGGCAGGGCAAACAAAAAATATTTAAATTGTTGTAGGTTCATCAATCGTTAGAAAGAGAATTAAGGGTCCAAAATTATTTAAATTAAAAAAAATTATCTAAAATTATAATTTCCAGGTCAATGGCTGTGCCGAACATGTTCTATGGGAATTAAGCCGGACTGTGTATTATGTCCAAATAAAGGTGGTGCAATGAAGTCAACCAAATCAGGAAAACATTGGGCGCATGTATCATGTGCGCTGTGGATACCAGAAGTCAGTATTGGATGTGTTGACCGCATGGAACCAATTACAAAAATTTCAAGCATTCCAACAAGTCGGTGGGCTTTATTATGTGTTCTATGCCGTGGAAGAGATGGCGCTTGCATACAATGTTCGGTTAAGACTTGTAAAACCGCATATCATGTAACATGTGCTTTTCAACATGGTCTGGAAATGCGTGCAATCATTGAAGAGGGAAATGCCGAAGATGGCGTTAAGCTACGATCGTACTGTCATAAACACAGCGTAAGCAAAGGGAAAAAGGAAGCCAATAGCAAAAACGTGAGCAGCACCAGTTGTAAAAATAGACTAGGCACTGGAGTTGGTTCGGGCACTGAGGACGATGATTGTCGGCGGCGTAAGAGTCGAAAGTCCGATATGACTTCTGAGGAGCGTAATCAAGTTCGTGCACGTCGCCTACAGGTATATTTTGAATTTTCTTATTGTAAAATATGTAACTTACCATCTATTGTGTTTGTGTATATTTATTTTTCTTACTAAAAAAAAACAGGAAGTTGAATCTGAATTTGATAAACATGTAAATATTAAAGACATTAGTTGTCATCTTTTTGATGTTGACGACGATGCCGTTGAGGCCATTTATAATTATTGGAAGCTTAAACGAAAGTCAAGAAACAATCGTGCGCTTATTCCTCCCAAATCGGAGGACGTGGAAATGATAGCACGGAAGCAAGAACAGCAAGATCTCGAAAATCACAAGTTAGTCGTACACTTAAGGCAAGACTTGGAAAGAGTTAGAAATCTTTGTTACATGGTAAGCAGAAGAGAAAAACTTTCACGTTCTCTGTTTAAACTCCGAGAGCAAGTATTTTACAAACAAATAAATGTACTCACTGAAGCAAATATGCAATTAAGTGATTGCAATGAAAAATGCGATGATCAATTTAAAAATGCAGTTATTTATGCTAACGATGGTCCGACATTATACGACCGATTTTATTCATCATGCGATATAAATACACCTGTACAGTACCAGAGTTTAGAATATATTTTGGAAAAACTCCTGGGAAGTGCCAAAAATGTACAAAAAACGGGCACAAAGGTTTCTAGAGTCTCAACTTCACCAACAAAACGTACTACCAAACAAACCTTATCCTCGAACACACCATCAACTTCAACGAGTAGTACAAGTCATTCAGCTGGCAAATCAACGGCAAATAAAAAGGTCAATAACGGCGGTGTCATGTCTAGTAAGGCAGCATCTGCTATTACTAACCCAATCGAGTCTGCTGAAAAGCCATTGACAAAGAAAACCCCTAATAGACGTTCCGCCCCAAGTGCTACAACACCATCAACACAAACAACGCTTATGTCGAGACAGCGCACTAGCTCAGGTCGCACATCATCAAAGACGACAAAATCAACGAAAAAGGCACCGAACAGTTCTGAAGAAAGCACTTCGTCATCAGGAACTTCATCATCGGACGAAGATGACTCTTCGTCGGATAATGGTTCCACTTCAGAAAGTGGATCTAGCTCGGAGACTGAGAGTGCATCTAGTTCAACAGACTCAGAATCTTCGGTCTTAAGTGATATCAAAGCAAATTCGCTCGGGGCAAAAAAAGTGCTAAAAAAGGTTAGTCCTTCAAAGAAAAAAGCTTGTGCTCGGCCAATAGAACTAGGAGGAAAACATAGAAGAAAGAGTGTAACTCAGTCCAAAACGGATACAGACACCAAAATAAACTCAACAAAGTCTACAAAAGACTTTTCCAAAGTAGAGATTACAACAGTCCTTTCTAGTTCCAGTGAGATTGAAGCAGAAACCATTAAGAAGAAACAACAAAAAGTTTCAGTACCTGTCAAGCAATCCAGTAATATTATATCTGAGACTGAAATTGGTGTTACCAAACCAACTTCACAAAATGCATCTAATTTACTTTCATCTCAATCGGAAAATATAAAAACTTCTGCTGTAAAAGAAAACGACAGCTCATCCAGCGATGAAAGTATCGAAGTAACACCAAAGAAATCTAGAAAACTAACAACTAAGTCAATGGAGGGAGGAAGTAAGGATTATTTGACAAGAAAGAAAGTTACTGAATCTTCAGTGAATCGAAAAATAATTGAACAAATTTATTCAGATTCCGATAGTTCTTCCGAAATAGATAACAAAGAAAAAGAAGAACGTGCAGCTGAAAGTAATGTCAGCGACTCTCAGAATCAACAAACTATTCGAACAAAAGCCGCAATGAAAGAATTTACCCTGCAACAGCAAACTTGTAGCAAAACGCAAAAAGAATTATTAACGAGCGGAAATTTGGAGAAATCTAAAGATATGCAGTCAAATTCACATAAAATTTCCAATGAAAAACCGCAAAAAGTAAGTTCGGATTTACTCGTGGTGCCTCAACGTCAAGCAGCTAAAAAAGCATCCGAAAACATGAGGTCAACAAGTTCCAATATAATAACCGCAACTGCGCCATCATCATCGTTTGCCAATTCTTTAAATTCGGGACCAGTAACTCGTGATTTAGACGTGAAACATCGTGAAGCGACAAAACAAAAAGAAAGTCTCAGCGGTAAATTCGACGAAAAATTAGAAAAGAAAAATACTTCATCTAAAAATATCGAGCAAAATATTGAGAAGCCAAGTGTTAACAAACGTGGACGTCCTCCAAAGATATTAAAAGACGCTGCCGAGCCTAGTCAATCACAATCATTAAACACAACAAATACAGAACAAAGCTCTGTCCCAAATCGCGCTAAGGAACATCAAACTAGTGTTGATCAAGAAACTAAAAAAGTATCGGCAATATCTTCTGTACAGTCGTGTGAGGAAAAAATATCGCAAAGTAGGTCGTCCACTTCTCTTGATTCTTCAAAGTCAACTGAAAATGCTAAAAATAATATACTTGTAGCGTATGTTGTCCCACAACGACAAGCTGCTAAGAAAGCTGCAGAGCAGTTGAAAACTAGTAATAAAACGCCTCAAGTAAACCCAGAAAGCAACTTAACAGCGACAAACTCTTCTGATGACAAGGAACGAATTAACAACCTCGAAAAGGAGTCAAAACTGAAAACTCCTGAAGATCGAACTGCCAAAGGTGTACCGACTCGTCGTATGTCAACACGGGATACAACAAACTTATCCCTCAAACAGGATGCTACAGTAACTTCTGCAGCAGCCAAGAAAACGCCAACCAGTAGTAGACAACGATTAAAAGAAGAACCTATTCCGGCACCAATTACAACAACGCCCAAACGTTGTCTTCAAACGGTGGATAAAAAACGTAAAGTGTCTGTGACCTCTAGTTCTGGAAGTGATACCAGCACTTCGTCATCGTCATCAGACGGAAGTGATGACAGCTCAAGTAATAGTGGTAGTAGCTACTCGTCTTCTTCATCTGACGACGATGCCAGTGATATTGAAGAGAAAAAGATTGAGGACCGACCAGTTTACGATACATCGAAGCCTAATTTGCGAAAATCGATTGATACTAGAACTTTGGTTTCTCAGCAGACCTCTTGCAGTGAAACAAAGATATCTTCTAAGTTGCCTATTCAAAAACCATTAAAACGAAATACTAGCAATTCTTCCAACAATGAAGACCAAAGTGCAAATAAGTCTACCATCCAAACACGTCGTAAGTCATCCTTAGTTGATGAGCTATCTCTAAAAGCACTTGACACTAA
Source organism: Pollenia labialis (assembly GCA_949318255.1). Taxonomy (NCBI): domain Eukaryota; kingdom Metazoa; phylum Arthropoda; class Insecta; order Diptera; family Polleniidae; genus Pollenia; species Pollenia labialis. The sequence continues at coordinate 157,919,224 of OX439140.1, forward strand.
AAATTCTTCTGAAGTGGAAGAGAATTCAATATCGGTACTGCAGCATTTATCTTTATCTCCAACGCTGAATCCAATTCTAACACCTGTTACATTAAATAAAGAATTAACAAATGAGGATGAACAACCAAAGAGTGACATTAAAGAAGTTGATTGCGATAATAAAAACCAATCTTCAACTTCAAGTATAGACTGCGATAAAGAACCAGAATTGGCGAAACCATCATCAGTAACTGAAAAACGAATAGAAATCGAAGGTATTTCTTCAACAGATTTGGAGAAAAATGGCAAGAATGTTGAAGTTGACTCAAATGAGGAAAAACAAAATGAAGAAAAAAATATTGAGAAAAATTCTGAAATCAAACAAATGTCATTTGAAAGTAGTAACAATACCACGAGTGTTGTGAATAAAACTGCTGCAGTAAGTGTGGACGTATGTTCTGAAGTTCCAATGGATATTGATGAGGAGCTCACTACAGCACAAACGCATACTAGCATGCCATCTGGGGAAAATAATTCTTTGTTAAAAACTGACGAATTGTTGGTTAACATTGATCCGCCAGCCGCCCCTATGCCACCTTCACCTGCTGCGTCGTTAAGTTCTAGTTGCGAAGAAGACGACCAATCTAATGGCAGCAATGAAGATCAAGAGAATATAGATTCATCCCTGAATACAAAATCTCGGGGTCATCGACGACCTACCCCTGGTACTCCTCCAATTTCTGCAGAGGAAGAACATACTCATCACACGCAACATCTACTTAACGAGATGGAGCTTGTAAGAGCATTAGAAGAAGAACGTAAAAAAGACTTGGCCTCTTCTAATGTCGAAGAACCAAAGTTTGCTGAATCGAAATCTCCTAGTGTAGCAGTAATTGCTCCAGAGCCATTAGAAATAATAGACCTTGATTCTAACTCTAATACGGAGCTAGAAGTTTCTACCCCAAAGCAAACTTTAAACGTTCCATCTACATTGGAACTAAATCCTGCGCAATTAGATACTTCTCAATTGTCGTTCGGTAAAACTTCAGATGACTCAAATAAAAATCAAACAAATATTGTTTCTACAGAGGAGGACACTAAGCTTCATTCGTCGACAGCTCTTCCGATAACTTCACCATCAACTCCTAAGGTTACCTGTGATTCATTACCTATTAACACTCAAACTTCATCGATTGAAAGCGGCCATCATCCTATTGTAGATACAATATTAGACCTTGAAGACAATGCTAAAAAGAAACAAGAAGAAAGTCAGCAACAATTACATAGTTTTCCAAATGTTCTATTGAACACGTCACCATTTGGAAGTCATTCCGTTGGACATGTATTGGATCAGCACACAGACAGTTTAAACAATCTTTTGACAAATGACAACAATATTAGAAAAGATATTTCCGAAGAAGATAGCTTTCAAGCAACGAGGAGCCTACTTGAGAAATTGCGTAAAAAACGTAATCGTGCTGACGAACATAAAGAGCCAGATCTTATGTTGCCACCACCAACGCCAGCCATACCATCAGTATTTCCTTTTCACAATGCTGCCGATCCGGAAGATATTATTCATGCTCAAAAAGAAAATGCTATGTCAACTCTCGAAACGAATAGTGCTGGTCATTATAACATAGAAAGTTCGCAACCATCACAAACTACCCAGGCTATAAGTAACCACAATTTATTGGTCAGTTCATCTCCAAACGCTGGAACCGTATCGAATAAAGACAACAACTTAGATATTTATGGAAGCATACCTCACAATAACTCAGCCAATACCGCAAGAACGTCTGCTGATCCAGATAATATCTGTTCAATGAGCAACTCCTTATCGCTTTCTACGTACATCGAGGGAAATGTATCTGCAATGCAGGCCCATACTCAACAGCCCCAACCACAGCTACCAATTTCACCCATGCAACAGCACTCTTCGCAACATACACCAACTCCACATCATCCTCATCAAGGAACAACACCCAATTCTAACTACAGTCAGCAACAACAACCACATACACCGGCCCAACAAACAAATGTTGAAGAGCTAACTTCGTTGATACAAAACGAGCTTGCAAGTCAGGCAACGCCTTCTTTGAATAAAACTCCCACAATAGACACTTTTGGACCAAAACAAAATAATACAATGTCTTCCAATGATGTTTCCGGTGACCGAGTGCCGAGCGCAACGCCTGATTTTGTTGATCTGCATGCAGCTGCAGCAGCTTCAAAGGAATTTACATCTTCAGGATCGATTGGAAGCAATAAATTGGTAATTGATTGCGACTTTGACGAAAATACACGCATGCAGTCTCCATACACAATGCAGGCAAATCGTATATGGAATGAAAATGATTTAATAGCAGCCAGAAGATCAACTTCACCAAGTTCAGTTTCTGAATCAAATGATCAAACGCCTTCTATTGATTTGCAACAGCAACAAACACCTGTACAACAACATCAACTTCAAAATACCCATGCCCAGTCACAACAACTTTCAATTGCACCAAATGTTCTTAGCGGTAACAGCGGCAACAGTAATAACAGCAATACAATCAATAAGAATTCCTTCTTTAGTTCCATAAATAATTTTGCATTGTCGTCATCTTTCCAACAGCATCCGCTCCAAAACCAAAACCAGCTCAACCAACAAACGCAACAACAATCATCCATAACAAATGGAATAGATTCAATGTTGTATAATCAGGGCTATAATTCAACAGCAACGACTCCAACATCCCAGGGAACACCTCAACAACAACAGCAACAGTCAAATGTTCAGCAACAAACTAGAACACAACAATATAATGGATCGGTCGGGTTGTTTCACGAAGCTGGCACAACTCTTCCTAATATAAATCAAAACCCATTTGCTTCAAACGATGGAAATTCAGGACCCGGGGCAAATGTTATGTATCCCGCTGGACCGGGTATAGGGCCTAATGTGAATACCGGATCTAATAATAACACTCAGCAGTCACGTCCAGAGTTGTATAATTCAAACACCGCAATAGGTAGTACCAATTCATCGGGAGTGCAGTACAGTGGTGCAGCATTTACCTCTTCCACGCACAATATTGCATTGACAGCGGCAATAGTTGGAGTTTCAGGTGCTGGCAATCTCATAGATCACAATTCACCGCGTCACCATCAGATGCGTTCTGCCCATCAATTTAATTTAACCTCACCAAATAATGGAAGTACAGGACCAGCGTTTAACAACATACATTTGGGAAGTTGCGCCGAGACGATGATAACTAACCCTCAACAGCCCTCCTCGCATCATACAACTCCAACTAAAGACTCCCCCTCAAAGTCAAATCGATCTTCATCTCGTTATAACCAACAATCACAACAACAACAATTGCGAAGTTCACATAAATCTCCACAAGTCGCACAGCACAAGTCGCCTGGCAAATCACCTCGGCAAATGGAGTTACTAAGCAAACAACTGCAGCAACAGCAGCAGCAAGCTCACACTTCCCTAACAGAATACACAACGTTAAGCAAACCTACAAAGTACGATCCATTAACTCATACTTTAGCTGGAAAACCACGTCAAAGAGCCCCTAGAGGTACGGGAAGTGGATCTCGTGGTAGAGGAAGAGGTCGTGGACGTAATCGAGGAGGTAGTGTTTCTAATGCGTTGATACCTCTACCAATTCCAATACCAGAATATGTAAGTGGAGACAATCTTGTTGGCACACCCTTTGAGTTTAATTACGAAGAAGAATTGGCAGCTCCTGGAATGGAAAACTTGCAATCGCTTCGGGATCGTAGACGCTCTTTTGATTGCAGAAATGCGCAAAATTCAGATGGTTTGAAGTATCGTAGCCCCAGTTACAATGCTGGAGCCTGCAAAGTTCGACATGGCTCCGGAACCACGTCTGTAACGGCTGCTGCATCCTCAGCAACGGGAACGGAATCAATAGTAAACTGCAATAACAACCTAAAAAGTAATAGCACGTCAAATCTACATTCTATTGTACAACCCATGTTACCAGGTCCAGTGGACATGAGAACTTATAATCTTGGATTTGAACCTCAACATTCCAGCGCATCACAAGAGGCATACAATAACAATTTACTTGGAGCATTTGATTCAGGTACAGCTGATCAAACCCTTTCAGAGTTTGATGAAGAGGACGAACGAGAATTTCAGTCTGCTTTAAGAGCAACTGGAACATCCCGTTCAATTAATACCAAGCAACTTCACCTTTCAATGACAACTTCGTCATTGGCACCCGTGAATACAGTTGATTCTCTAGCCAGTTCTAACAACAATCTAATTCAAGCATATTCTGAAACTATGTCCTCTACAACGATAGGTGGCATATCAACCGGTCAACCCTTAGCTTCGAACATTGACGTTAAAAGCATAAGCGTAGCAGCATTATCCAAAACCTGCCACACAACTGCCATTACGACCGCTATAAGTTCGGCAGAGTTGGTAACCGATCTACAAACGTCAATGGAGACTACATCGGAGGATGTTTCGATTGACTCTGATACTACTTTAACTACAAAAGCTTCACTTTCAGATTCACGCAACCAGCTGAAATTAAAGATTAAAGGTCCTTTAGCTTACCCAGATAGTTACAACAGCTCGAATACTATCACACAACCTTCTACATCAGTGCAATCCAGTATAAGCAATGTCCAATCTATAGTATCTACTAACGCGACAATAAGTGCTTCAATTAGTGGAAGTGGAACTAATTCCCGTCGCATGCGTAAAAAGGAACTTCTTAGTTTATACGTAGTGCAGAAAGATAATCATGGCGATGATTCATCTTGCGGTTTGCCTCCTACCGATTCAAATTTCCTTTCAAATGTTATAGAAACTACAAGAAAAACCGAAAATGTATGTAGTGAAGTAGACGAATACGGCACAGAATTTACTAGCGGATCAAGCATCAGTAAGCGATTCAAAAAGAATTCTAGTCGTGAGCTACGCTCACTAGACATAACTGTTGGAGATATGAACGATGCTACGGCTTTAAATCCTGGGGTTGATGGTCGTAGACGAAGTGGTTGTTCTTCGGGAAGTGCCGAAAATAGTGCAACAAAAATTGGCGCTGCTAGTAGTGCTGGAAAAAGGCGCGGAAGAAGTAAAACTCTCGAAGGTGCTGAGGATGAACCTGCCCCCAAACTAAAAATTAAGATTCGAGGTCTTGCTGAGGGAAATGCGAGTGCTACTGCCACAGTAGGCAGTTGTGAAACTAGTTTTAACAATTACGAAATAGCACGTAGATCTGTGGCATGTCCACCTAAAAAGCGTCTTACATCAAACTATACTCCCACATTAGAAGATCTTATGAGAGATTCCATGAATTATCGCGATCAAGTAATGCAAGAGTTTGGTGGCGATGATGATGAACGTACAAAGCGTACTTCTGGCTGTTACACATCTTCGACAAAGAACCTCACCGAGCCAACACATTTAAAGAAAAAGTCTAAAAAGGATAAAAAGGACAAAAAACGTCAAAAAAATAAAGAATTCGGAGAATGTGGCAGCTCTCTATCAGTTGCGAAAAATAACAACAGCATGATTACCACATTAATCGAACAGCCAATAAGTGCTTCTCCAGGAGAACCGCCTAAGCTAATATTGAGAATCAATAAGCGGAAAGCAGAGTCAACGGCAACAGACACAAGTAGATCGTCACCGGCAACAGCAATCACAGCACTGTCTCCGGAGGGACCATCTGCACCTATTCGACTTAAACTAGCACGTGTGTCAGAAGGTGGTGGTTACGTGATAGGAGATAAGAAGCGTAAAAAGTCCAAGAAATCAAGCTCTTCGGCAAACACTGAAGATTTGGCAAATGCAAACTCCAACACAAGTTGCAGTAATGCGATGACTACGCCTGTTTCAATAAACGATCTAGAAAAGTATTCCGAAGATGCAAATGCTCGTTTAGGAATGGCAACATCACCAGCTGCAACATTTACAAATTACGGTGGTAGTAATATCGTTGTTGCCGAACCCCCATCAATGGCAGAAACTGTATCAGATGCAGCCAAAGATTCCAGCACACCATCTCCCTGTCTTGTTATTGACTCGAGTAAGAGCAATGATATCCACGATTCATCTAACACAGCTAGTTCTCTAAACGACATATCCGCCCCCTGTATTTTGGAATCAATCCATTCTCTTGCCGTTACCCCTACTGTCACAATGGTATCGCGTAACTGCAATGACAACAGCAACAGTCAATCATCATCGGCATTAAGTAGTCACAGTCGGCTTAGCAATTCCAACTCCAATTCTTTAATGAGCGCTACCCATCAAAGTCAAACTAGCACTGGGAACAGCAGCAACACAACCAATCAAAACAACCACTCCAATAATAACAACACAAACAATAGCAGCAGTAACAGCAACAGCGGTACCGGCAGTAGTAGCATACTTGCTTTACAAAAAAACTGTGAAGTTAGATGATGATAAGTTGTTTATTATTAATAATGTCTTCTAAAGATCTCCTTAGGATATGCATAAATATATTTGCTCATCTTTTTGTGCTTACAGCTAAAGTATAACCTGTACATAGATTTTTTTAATTGGTTTAAGCAATACATTGATTAAAAAACTTACAATACTTATAGTAAATATATCTGTACTACATGTTTTCGTTTTGAACTATTTGGTTTGTCGTCTTTTTTTCTTTCCAAAAAATCACTTCAAATTGTCTAAATATGTACGTATGTTACATTAATAATTTATTTATATAATTTAATTCGCAATTGTTTAACTTTTATAAGACTCCTAAGATAAGTTTTATTTTGTTGTTAACTTTTAAATTTAATTAAACTTTTCGGTGAGCAAATGTCGTTTAATATCTACAAGGCAAGATGGATGAAATGTTTCCTAATCAGTTAATATAAATAATTGAAAACTAGTTGAATTAAGTGATGATCTATTCATCATCAATTACAATTGCAATATTAAATATTGCGACGTTGTCGGAATATTTCCCAACTACTTCTACTACATACAACATATTTTCGCATCATCTACTAGGTTTGATGTACTTTTTTTATTACATATGTATGTATGTTTGTGTGTATGTACATATGTATTATCACATAGAGCAGCGAGTCTGTTACGTATTTTAGGTTTTCGTAGCTTAAACAGTAGGCAAGTAAGTGAAAAATCCTTTTGTATAAATAAAGTTGCAGCAAAATAATAATAAAAAAAAGTTCTATTACAAATTAATTTTAGTAAACATTAGTAAAATTTTAAGAAAACAAAAAGAAGATATTTTATCGCTATAAGTAAAAAAGTTTTAAAAATGTATCGAAATGTAAATATATCTAATGTTTAACTGTAATAGTAGTTATAATTTTAAAAGTTTATAAAATAAATAAAAATAAATATTATAAAAAATTTCAAATCTGATTACGCTACTCTTAATGTGAATTAATAAAATAATGTATGAATGAAACATACCTTTCTTTATACATACAATATTATTTATATTCATATATATACATATAAATAAATAAATAATATGTAGAAACCCTATTTAGTTAGTTAGTTATATACATTGTATATGTGTAAATATTTATGTAATATTACAATTATTATGTATGTATATTGTTCGTTGAAAACAAAAACGAAATATTGTCAAAGCAAATAAGCATTATCCGCAAAATATTTTATTAAAAAATTATGATTAAGATTAATTTTAGTATAAATTAAAATTTAAACAACAAAAATTTGAAAATAAAACAAAAAGCCTTATTAACAAAAATAATAATAAACAAAGAGTTTTTATATGACAACCAATTTTATACAGCCGAACTGATTGTGTAACAAGCAATTTTTTACTGTGTAATTGCAATCACATGATTTCTTGTTGACGATTGCAAATTTTTTGATTGAATTAAAAATCTGAACATTTATTGTTCTGAAATCAATTAATAAATTTTCCGATTTTAAATGCATCATTTTATTCATTAATCGATTGCTATTCTGTGGCCCCTATTACGGCTCACAACTCCACTCAGTTGAGTTGTAATTAAAACAACTGGTTGTAATTTTTGTTATGTTTTTGTTCACCGCAATATAGCAAAGTTGTAAAGCATTATACAAAAATTAAGAAATTACAACTGAACTGCGTTGAGTTGTGAACCGTAATAGGGGCCTTTAATTGCAATCAAAATGAAATCACAAACAAAATCTAATCATGATTTTTTATTTAAATAATGTACAATATAAAATTTCCCAAATTTTATATTTCTTTATGGAATAGACTTTAATAAGCCTAAAACCGCAACGAATTATAATACTGTGAGTTCAGTTTTTATAAAGATTGGTTTATAACTCAAGGGTAGTTCACACGATCACACAAGTCGTACGTATTTTGTCGATAATTCATCTCTGATATAATTATTGTTTGGAAATTATCAAAAAAAAAAGCATAAACGTCTTATAACAGAGTTTCCTCAAAATACGAACGACTTTTGTATTCGTGTAAACCACCCTTTATAGATTCCATAAAACATCCACTCCTGAAATATTCGAACTTTTTATGAATACACTTGATTTTTTTATTATTATTTACTTTGCCATCGAAGTTTCATAAATTGTACAGGCCCATTTCCATATTCTATAAATCAGCATTTGTGTTATTAATCTATTTACTACTACAGTAAAATCCCGATAATTCGTAATCGCAAGGGACCGGCCATTTCTTACGAATTATAGAGGTTTTCGATTTAGCGGGGTTTCGATTTAACGGGGTTAAAATAAAATAAATACAAATTAACGGGGTTTTTCAATTTATTTACTAAAATGATACGTGTGTTTTGTCTTTTTTCTTTATGATTTATGTAACAAACTGATCATAAGAAAATAAACTCATAAAACAAACACAAAAAAATAGCGTTAAAAAAAATATCATTCTTTCCATGTTTATGTTGTTTTTATTACGAATTATAAGTGGTAGCTAGCAAACAATTACGATTTACAAGAGGTAAAGAAGATTTTATTTGAAAATAAAATTACGAATTAGCGAAGGGACCAAAATGTATGAAAATTTTACGAATTAACGCGATTTTTTCAAGGGACCGACAGTTTATTACGAATTATCGGGAATTACGATTCATCGGGTACGAATTATCGGGAATTACGATTCATCGGGTACGAATTATCGGGATTTGACTGTATTTATCTCCCGGGAATTCACAGGATTTTCCATTATTTTTGTGATTTTTGACAATGGGCTTTATATAGATCCTATAGTAAAATACGAAATTTTATTTCTTGTCTAAGCAAATTGTAGTGAGCTAAATTTTTCAACCATATTATTGGGTTTAGCGGTTAAGGGCGTAGTTAAAGTGTTTTAAGAGAGTTTGTTTTATAAGGGGTGTATGATAAATTAAGACTCGATCTTTACAAAATCATGTGGTGCGATTTCGAGTCTTTGAAAATAGATAACGCTAAGTTGCACTACAAAATCTTTAGTCGTTACGCTTTAAGCCATACTAACACGATTTCCGAGAGTTAAAATTGTTAAAATTGTGCCGTAGGTAAATTATGGATCGAACTGCACAAAACTTTGTGACATACATATAAACGATTGCATGAGAAAATATTTATTCCCCCTAATTTTTGAATAACTCTGAAAGTGTTAAAAATATAAAAAAATGTCATTGTTGGTGTTTTGTTCGAAATCATATGAATCGTACGCAAGTAATGATGAAATGTATTAGCATAACCACCTTGTTTTGGGCGAAATATTATTCTAGCCATTAAAAAATCTGAGCCCAATACAAAAAAACTGAAAGCGGATTTGAATTAAGCGAGTTTAAATCTTTTCAGTCCACATATTTATACCCACACCATAATAGTGGAGAAGGTATTATGCGTTTTTGCTGATGTGTGTAAATACTATGGGTCTTCGACCTTAAAGTATACCGATTGATTTAGAATCACTTCCTGAGTCGATCTAACGATGTCCGTCCGGATAGCTGGCTGTCCATGTAACCTTGAGCGCAAAGTACAGGTCGCAATTTTGGAGATAATTTGATAAAAATTTGGCACATAGATTTGTATTGGCACAAAGACCAAGTCTATAGAAATGGGCCGAATCGTAGTACCACGGGGACAATTTCTGCCTCTCACAAACTTTCAAACCAATTTTAATGAAAGATAAAACATAGATAAATCCACATTTATATAGACACATAATCATGATTCTCTATGGTTCCCGAATAGGGTTCAATCTCGTTAATATCCCAGGCAGAAAAAGACAATCACCACGACGCTGTGCCGACTTTGCAGGGGGTACTATCAACATCAATACAACGTACTGTTTACCAAATTTACAGTGTTGTCACAATATTAAAATGATAACGCCAAATGTGCGTCTTCCGACTCTTCTTTTTAGTGTTGTCTCAGTACTGTAAATTTAAATTTGCAATGCTGGATTCTCGAATTTACAACGTAGTCACAACCGTCTTCCGACTCTTATTTTCAATATTGTTACAAAGCCGTTAATAAAAATTTACAACATTGAAGCAATAAACACAAACATTTAATATTAATCTTGATCTGATGTTGATAAACTGAAAATAACGTTCCCATACAATGTTGCAAATTTGCAATTTTTGTACCTCTTAAATAAGAAAACGTTTTAAAAATTAAGTTTGATTTATATACTGAAAATTTTATTATAAAAATTCATTGTTCTATTAAAAAAAAGGCATTTATAAGAGAAAACCAAAAGAAGGAAATGGAATTCAGGTTAATATACATAATATGTATATTAGGGCGGGTCGATTTGTATGGATGAAAGAAAATTAAAAATCGTATAGCAAAAACGTAATCTATATAAAATTCTCCGAAGAAACCATGGGTCTAAAACAAAATCCTAGTCCGCGCCTCTCGACTTGAAAATTTTTTTGCTCCAAAAAAAATTTTTGTTTTCCAAGGCGGGCAGCCAAATTTTCAAGTCAAGAGGCGCGGATTAGGATTTTGTTTTAGACCCATGGTTTCTTCGGAGAATTTTCTTAGAATTTTATGTAGATTACGTTTTTGCTATACGATTTTTTAAAAAAAAAATCGACCCGCCCTAATTTATATATTCAACATTATTATTTTTTCGAATTTATTCTATGAGCTAAATTTCAGTTATGTATAAAGTCATTCCTAAAAATTAAAGGAATACGACTATGTATTACAAAAAAGCTTTATAAAATACATAACTGAAATTTAGCTCATAGAATAAATTCGAAAAAATAATAATGTTGAATATAATAAAGTAACCTATGAAAGGAAATAATTCCCAGTTTAGAAACTGTATCATATTTAGCAAACTAATTCCTACTTTTTCTTCCAAAAATCCGGAATCACGAGCTTGTTTTTCTTTTGTAAATATTTGTGGGTTTAAAATTACAACAACCCATCCTGATAATATTTGTTTACTACAAAATGGACATATACTAATAGTCACACAAATTGTGGGTAAACAATTTTCCACAAAATAAAACCTAATGAAATTTTTTTAAAAGGTAACATTTTTCTTGAAATCAATGAATTTTTCGAAATTGGATTGTATAACGACACTATTAAATTAAGACTGAAATTTTGCATATATAGCGTTGTAGCGGTATAGAATTGTTGTAAACACGGTATTAGGAAATAAAGGTTTAATTCTTTTATATACAGTTTTGTAGCGGTATAGTTTTATGGTAAATACGACTTTAAAAAACTAAAGTCGTATATTTGTATTTAGGGTGTTGTACCAGTGTTGAATCTTTTTAAAAACGGTATTAAAAAACTAAGGTTGTAATTTTGTATCTACAGTGTTGTGATGGTACCATATTTTTTGTAGAGTCACAATTTTGTATTTACAGTGTGGTGGCGGTACATAATATTTAGAAGAGTCGTAATTTCTGCCTGGGATGTTTTTAAATACTGTGGTGTAGGGCAGGGATGATAAAGTCAGTACAATTGAACATTTTCAGTACTATTAGCATTGCAAAAGTACTGAAGTACTCCAATGACATGTTTAGTACAATTTAAAAATTTCAAACATTTAACATTGAAGTATTTTGGTCTAGGGTTGGAAAAATTTAAACATAAAATTAATGAAATGTTTCATTTATACTACATTCGTCGGTGAATGTGAAACATATTTTTTCACACCATAAATTAATAAAAACAAAGCAGAGAAATCTCCTTTATGTTAATACTGTATCGAATTTATTTCAGACTCAATATTAACTACAGTCTAATGAATCTTGTTGCTATTAAATTAACGAAAAACTTATCTTGGCTTTAATTTAGACCTAAGCTTTTTTATAAATTATTTTTTTTATTAAGTTTTATGTCTCGAACAAAAAAAAAATTATAGGTTTAATACGCCTTTTTAATTTAAAGTAACGTTATATAGAAATTTATCAAAAATCTAATTTCCTACATCAATCGGGCTTTGATCACCTTGAAAAATAATAAAATGATTATTTTTTTTTTCCTTATTATACCTGGGTCCAAACTACGGCATTTAAATTGTAATTTCGATCGATATCGAATTCCGTAAGTAAGGCTCTGATATGAAATATACGAATACTATTATATGGGATTCTGACAAAGACTGTAGCTTGATTTATTAATGTACAATCAATAGCGGTAAAAGGGTTTTTTTTAGCGGGATTCCATATCCAAAAGAAACTTACTTTGTAAAACAAAATGTTTGGACTTGTTAAACATATTTTTACCCTGTTCCACTATCATCTTTAAAAAAATATGCTAAAAATTCTTCGTCTAAAATTTTTATTAGTTAAATAACTTTGTTGTCAATTGGCAAATGAATATTGCAAATATATATGTAAGGTAAAAGTGAATTTTAATGTATGTTTATATGTATATGTATGTAATATTGGAAAAATTTAAAAAATAATTTGTGATTTAGTATAATTAGGGCCTAAAATGTACAATTTTTATCTAATTAAGTACAATTTTGAAAATTTAATTTATCATCCCTGGTGTAGGGTATCATATGGTCGGGCTTTACCGACTATATTTTCTTACTTGGTTTATTTAAAAAAGGATTTTGGTACAGACCAGTGGCATTTATATCACTTTGTAAAATTTATTTTATAAAAGCTGATAAGCGAAATATGTATGTATGTATATGCATACATATGTATATATATATGTGTGTATGTATGTATGTACATATAAATTTGCAATTTGTACAGTGAACAGGTAACTTTACTTTATTATGAATAAAACGCACTTAATCAACAAGAGGGTATTAACTCAAAATTTAAAAATGTTCAGTAGAAGCAAAACAATTTTAAATTTTACATTAAAGGCATATGAAGAAGAATTTTTAAAGCAACCGTTTCATTAACAAAAAGTTAAAAAATAAAAACTTTGAGTTAATACCCTCTTGATAATCTAGTTCGCAATGTTAATCGATTTTCTTGTAATATAAAATAGTTCATTAAGGGGCATACATATTAGGGTGATCGATCGAATAGTATTCGACCGGTTTTAACCGGTTATTTTAGTTTTGCCCAAGTCGAATATTTTAAAATGTCCATTTTTCGAATATCGAATAAACCGGTTATTTTAGTAAAATTACCCGGTTATTTTAGTAATATGTAATTTATATACTTATTCCTTACTTTTGTTTTAAATGCATCCGTAATTTAAGTATTTTTCTAATTGAATATTTGCAAACTTAAACTTTTTATAAAAAATGTCAAAACAAAATGAAACAAAACTCAAAAAAACATTATGAGCAATGTAAATACAAATCGCTTATATAAGCGTGAGTTCTTGTAACAAAAACCAAAAACAATATAAAGTACTACAAAAAAAATTCAGCATAAAAAGTAATAAGCAATTAAACAGTATTATAAATACTATACATATATAGCTTTACAAAGATGTCATCTCTGGTAATATTTCGAACTGACTTAAAAAAAATTGTGCTTAATCGGCCCTAAAATGATAAGTGGCAAAAGTTCTTTACATCACGACTTATTAATCACTTTTAATTAGTCTACAAGCTTGACATAAATGTACGCCAAGTAAAACTTAACAGGGTCAAGTAGTTTTTAAGAGACTGCAAATAATGCTTTACTAAAATATGCTGCCAATAATGAATGAAAAACTCTTAAGTAGTTCCAGCACATCTTCATGCTTAAAGCAAGAACATACCGGCGGAATCAACGTTATGGGAAAATTCATCAGTTTTATTTATTAAAACACCAAGAACTTAAAATAAAATTGAAGGAATCAAAAATGTCCTGAAAGGGTTTAAGTTGTGTGATCAACGAATTGAAAGATATTTCATACAAAAAGCATGTTCATATTACTATTGTTTCTATAATGCTGAAACAAAAATAATTGAAATATATAATCCTGGATAAGAGGTTTTGTTTGCCACTTTTCAAAAATATGGCTGAAGTTTACTGCTTCATATAGACATGATTAACCAGCAACAAATTAAAACTCATTTACAATAAATTTAGGAAAATATGTCAAATAATAAATTTATTGCATTCCTATATTTTTAAAACCAATCAAAATAGCTATTTTCTTATCCCCAAAAATCCCCGCAGTTCACCAAAAAAATATTAATTAAGAAGAGCTTCTAAAAACTCATACTGTCCCTGCAAATAATAGGACTAGTCCAAACAAGCGTGTAAAGTGTAGCCCACAAGGGACTAGGACTAGTCCAAAAGTAACCCAAACGTATGGAAAAAACATGGTCTATTTAACATTACGATGTCCTAGGGCAGGACCATATAACCCAGCTTTGGACTACAAAGGAGTAGTTTTAAAACTACTCCATTGTATACACCAGAGGATTAGTTTTAACTTCGTTTAAAACCGAAAACATGTCGTTAAAAAACGAAGAGATGTCGTCTCACTACAAACACTTTTTAACAATGTCATGGTCTATGCTTGCATTACATCGGACCAGTCCATGGAGTAATCCATTTGATCAAATTGGATCAGGTGGTCAAATAAAATTTGCAGGGTAGTGAGACGACATGTCTTCCCCTACAAATAATATTGGACCACCTGATCCATTTTGATAAAATGGACTACTCCATGGACTGGTCCGATATAATAAAGCATGGACCATGTCATTGTTGAAAAGTGTTTGTAGTGAGTGCCAGTGCCAGACAAAAAATTTTTCATCACGGGTTCTGTTCACTTATATACATAGGTGTTTATCGCTCATCTAATTGGACAAGTGCTGCAGTGTCTCTTCTTCTTAAGCGAGTGTGGCCGCTATTATTTAAAATATTTCGAGCTAGTGGGTTCGGATGCAATTCGAGCCTTTTTAAGTATTTTACTGCATATTTCGTAATCACAGTTTTAACAAATGGAAAATTGAGATCCTTGTGAATATTTAAGTTTTTTACATACCAAGGGGCAGCTGTGATTATTCGAAGAAGTTTATTTTGGCGCCTTTGAATTTTTTCGATGTTAGAGGCGGAGGCAGTGCCCATAACTGAATACCATTGCACCAGATTAGCTTTAAGATGGAGTTGTAGAGTAGAAGTTTGCAGTCAAGACTAAGGACTTTTAGTTCATTTGAGTTAATTTTGCCTCTATACGGATTTTCCACGTTAAACGGCGATCTTGATGAATACCGAGGTATTTTACATGCGAATTTTGAGGTATTATTTGATTATTGATTTTAATAGGGGGGCAAGATTCCCGACGCAAGGTGAATGTTATATGTACGCATTTTTGCTCATTGACCTTTATCCTCCATTGCTTTAACCATAGTTCGAGCTGAAATATGATCCTATAGGTATCGAGATGCTTCTTGATTGTTTTCTTGCACGCAAAGCTGTATCATCAGCAAATGTTGAAGTTTGGGCGTAGCTGTTTGTTGGCATATCCGATGTATATATTAGGTATAAAAGTGGGCCCAGGATGCTTCCCTGAGGGACTCCAGCTTCAATTAGCTGAGGAGAGCTTAAATAATCACCTTCTTTAATAATAAACTTTCGACCAACTAAGTAGCTTTCTAACAGCTTGTGTGTGTTTACTGGTAAGTTAATCTTCAGTTTATGTAACAAGCCTTCATGCAAGACTTTATCAAAAGCTTGAGAAATATCGATGAAGAGAGTGGAACAATATTTTCTTTCTTCAAAGGTTTTTCTTATTGCGTTTACTATACGATGGGTTTGTTCAATTGTGCTGTGTTCTCTTCTAAAGCCGAATTGGTGGTTAGGAATACATCTATTTTCATTTAAAATTGGAGTTAATTTTGACGCTAACAGCTTCTCAAACAGCTTTGATATACAAGAATGCAAGCTTATAGGCCTATACATATGACTCAACTTTTGTGTGATCCTTTCCTGGTTTAGGTATCATGGTGACTAAGGAAACCTTTCACTTTTGAGGATAGTATTCAAGGCGTAAAATTGCATTAAAAATTAAAAGAATAATTTTCTTTGCTATGTGAGGTAGCTATAAAAGCATTTTGTTGCTGATCTTATCAAAACCAGGAGCCTTCTTAGGGTTTAAATCACAAATAGCCTTTTCGATTTCTCTTATCTCAAATCTTAGAGGAACAGATGCTCTAGCAGCAACAGGTGGTAATTCGACCGCAATATCGTGAAATATATTTGGGGTAAATACGTTTTTTAAATGATTTACAAACAAATATCCTTTTACAACATCATTTCTTGCCCAACTTCCATTCAAGTTTCTTAATGGTGGTTTAGAGACAACTGGCCTTTTGAGATTTCTAGCTGCACGCCATAATGAGTAGTGAGACGACATGTCTTCGTTTTTTAACGACGTGCTTTCGTTTTTAGACGACTTCAAAACTAGCCCTCTTGAGTATACCATGGAGTAGTTTTAAAACTACTCCTTCGTAGTCCAAAGCTGGGTTATATGGTCCTGCCCTAGGACATCGTAATGTTAAATATATCATGTTTTTTCCATACGTTTGGGTTACCTTTGGACTAGTCCTAGTCCCTTGTGGGCTACTCTTTACACACGTGTTTGGACTGGTCCCATTATTTGCAGGGTCGTTTTTTAACGACATGTTTTCTAAAACTACAGTAAATCGTGGAAATTTGTTTGAACTAAGATTAAAGACAAAAAACTTAAATGCGTATACCTCAATAACTGACGAATATAATCTTTGGCATAAACGAATAGTTCACATGGGGCATCAGAGTATGAAAGACTTAAAACAGTTTGATATGGTTGTGGGTTTACAAAAGATAGAAAAAGTACGTTTTTGTGATGTGTGTGTTACTAGTAAGCAGTAACAAATCGTGTTAGGGCTACAAGAGCATTAGAGCATATACATTCTGACGTATGTGGCCCAATTAGTCCAATTTCGTCTAATGGCTGCCGATACTATGTTTTATTTATTGATGATTACACACATTTGGCATTGGTTAATCCAATAAAAAGGAAAAGCGATGTGTTTTAGTGTTTTAAAGAGTTTGAAGCCCAAGCAACTGCTGAAATTGGAAATCAAATTGCAAAGTTAACTGTGGATCAGGGTACAGAATACAAGTCAGCAGAAATTATTACTTTTTGTAAAAATAAAGGTATTCAGATTCATGAAACTATGGCTTATTCTCCCCAACAAAACGTCGTTTCCGAAAGGTTCAACCGCACCCTCAATAAAAAGTGCGTGCAATGTTAATACATTCCAACGTTCCCAAATTTGTGTGGCCTGAAGCAGTTTATACTGCTGTGTATACATATATAGGAAACACAATGATGTTTTGACAAATTCAAGATTAAGTTCAATTGAGAAATTCTGTTCTTTTTACAATTTATAAAACGGATGTGAAAAAGATAAAAAAGAAGGAAAAAGATAAAAAGGAATACAGTACCTACAAAACGCATATAAGAAACTCGCTTATAAGAAAAACTCGGTTATAAGAAAGACATCTTCAGACACCATGCACTTTTGTATATACACATCTGCGTGCTAAATAATCCTCATATAAGAAACTCGCTTATAAGAAAAACTCTTCTATAAGAAACAAATTCTGATGAAAAAAAATTATGCTCATTCCATAGAAAATAGTACGTGTATAAGAAGTAGTATATACTACTTTCTTATATATACATATATATATTCTTACAATTGAATTTTTTTTACCTCGGTTAAAATAGATTTTTTTTTGTGTATAATTTACAATTTACATCTGTTCAGTGTTACTTCATATTTTGTATTTTTTAAGTAAACACATGTTTTTAAACTACATACATATGTATTCATTCTTCTAACTGATTTTTTATCAAATCTAATTTTAAAACTAGGAATTAATATTTTTTTACCAAATTACTTTTTTTTATCAAATGTGATTTTAAGTGAAGTGCAATCACCTGTTTTGTTTTTGTTTCTATATTTAGGCCCAGGCCCACGATGCACTGTGCTGTGGCCCATAGACATAAATAAAAAAAACAAGTCTTATATTGTACTTAAAAATGTACAGATCGATAGATAACAAAATAATTCAAATGAATTTTGAAGAATTTTTAAGATTTAACTCTTTCTGGCGGCGCTAGAGGGCGCCAAAGTTTGAGAATGGCTTAACAACTACTTGAGTTTTACATGCTTCAGGAAAACTGTTGTAAAACTGTTGTTTTTTAAAGCACGAGATTGAAATTTTTTTCTGTAGTAGTTTACTATATTTAGAGCTAACTGTAAAAATTTTATTGAATTATTTGCTCAAAAGTGTTTTTTTATTGATTTGAAAAATGCTTATTATTTACTTCAGCTCTAAAAATTTCTTAACTTTGATGGACTATTAAAAAAAAAGAAAAATATCGTCTATGGGTTTTTTCTGATTTCGAATATTTAGACTGTTTTCTAATAACTACAAGACAAACAATTGAAAAAATTTTACCACAACTTGAAAAAAAAATTTTTTTT
Source organism: Pollenia labialis (assembly GCA_949318255.1). Taxonomy (NCBI): domain Eukaryota; kingdom Metazoa; phylum Arthropoda; class Insecta; order Diptera; family Polleniidae; genus Pollenia; species Pollenia labialis. The sequence continues at coordinate 157,938,105 of OX439140.1, forward strand.
TAAATGGCTATTTCCATGATTTCTGCTCAAATTTTCAAAGTTTTCAGGAGTTTAAAAGACAATTAACTACAAATACTATGAAATATTAACTCAAACTTATACCGTTCAATAAAAAACAACAAAAATCAAAATATGTATAAAAAAATGTTTGTGTTTGTGTGCATTTTACGGCATAAGAGGGCGCTGAAATCACAAATGCCCTTGGTTTTTTATGGTTTCAAGAAAATAATTGTAAAAAAATCATTTTCTGGATTACGAGATTAAAATTTGTTTCTGTAACAACTAACTATATTCTTAACCATCTATAAAAAAATTTTAGGTGAATTATGTTCCTATACATATTTTTTAGTGGTTTGAAAAATGCTGATTATTTACTTAAGCTCTAAAAATTTCTTAACTTTGATGGACTATTAAAAAATAAAGCAAAATATCGTCTATGGGTTTTTTTCTGATTTCGAACATTACGACAGTTTTCTAATAACTACAAGAAAAACAATTAAAAAATTTTTACAACAACTTGAAAAAAAATTTATTTTAAAAAAATGCTATTTTCGTGATTTTTGCTAAAGTTTTCATAGATTAAATTAGTTTAAAAAAAATAAAATAGGAACATAATAAGAAATAAATCCAAATATATATACTATTGAATAAGATAAATTGACAAGATAAATTAAAAAAATTAGTATAACAGTTGTGTCCGTTTCTTTTTGTCGCTACAAGATGATGCTAAATTCACAGATGACGTTGGTTTTTCATCGTTTAAAGAATGTTTTCAAAATGTGACTTAGTGCCGTTGTTTTTTATTTAAATTGAAGATGGGTACGTGACAGAAGTTTTTTTTGGCAATAGCCTTTGTTTGTAGTAAGAGCAATTCTATTGTGGAGTGTTTGAAAATATTGCATACATGGTTTTCAATTTAAAAGAAAATTAATTTTGTTCTGGTGGGTCCATGATTGCCCATGGGTCCCAAATATATTACACTCTAGGAACTTTGTTTTTAAATACTATGCTTTAGGTTATCATATGGTCGGGCTTGACCGATTATACTTTTTTACTTGTTATTTTTGCAAGAGCATTTTATGCGTTTTCACTCATTTTTCATTAAATGATGTTTTTGTATTTTTAACATTAATAATCGGATTTTACCAAAATTTGGCATACATATATATCTAACAATATAAATTTTCACACCAAATTTTATTACGATTGGACAATTTTTGTAAGTGTTATAGCATTTTTAAGAAAAAGGATATATGACAGGACCTTGAGTCCTTGTTCAGATTTAAATCAAAATATACACACACGTTGCTAGTTGTGTGTGTATCAGCATGACCATTTTTTGTAGTTTTGTGGGCATTTTTGAAGCTAAAATTAAATTTTTCCATTTCAGGACACATGGGAGGTAGGCGTGTCCTTGGACCGATTTCTCCAAAAATTCATATTTTTCTTAATTAAGCTATTTTATGATAGTGCACCAAATTTCAAAAATTTTTGACAACTCCTTCTATTTATGTCCCTTCGTTATATGGGGACAAGGCACTGTGCGATGTCGACAAGAACATTTCTTTCGTATATTTTATTGAAAGCAAAAACTAATTTAAGTTTTTTACTATTGTTTTCAATATAAATATGCGAAAAAATGTTCTTGTCGACATTGTGGGCGTGGCAGTTAGTTGTGTACTTATATATTTATATTTGTACGACAAATAAACGAAATTTAGTACAAAATGATGTGTAGTATGTATGTATAAGTATTAAACAGTTTTATTTCAATTACTATATATTTCTATAGGACATTTTTCAAATTCTGTTACTGATGTATATAAGAAATTTTTTTTCTTATTTGGGTGTTACAGATATAAGAAAATATCTTTCTTATTTGCGTGTTACAGATACATATAAGAAAGAAAATCGGTGCATTTTTAGGCTTTCTTATATGCGTATTGTACTTTAGTATCATTAAACAAAACTGTCAAAGTACCAAAGTAGCCAGACCTTTTTATTTAGAATGCACCAATTAAGTACTTCAACACCCTTTCTCATTCTAAATTGTCTGTTATATTTAGTTTGGATCTTAAACTCCTTATTTTGTGTGGAGGACGAGGCTTTGTAAGCAAGTTTGCCTGCATGCCATCGGTTGGACAATATTCACATTGTATTATGCCCCTCTTGATATAATCATTGACGAAATGATACTTGATATCAATGTGCTTTGTTCTATTATTTAGTTTAAATCCCTCAACGATTTTCATACAGCTTTGATTGTCTTCTTTTATTACGACAGGACCAGACACACTTTCCTTAAATTCTGAAAGAAGTTCTTTTAGCCATAGCGCTTCTTTTGTTGCCTCAGCAAGTGCAACAAATTCGGCCTCTGTAGACGATATCGACACACATGTTTGCTTTCGACAGGCCCACGAAACAACAGCATCATAAACTTTGAAAAGGTATACACTGCTAGACTTCCTGTCTAAACGATTTTCGCCCCATTTAGCGTCTGAAAACACGGATAATAACTCATCGTCGTTAGGTGTAATATGCAGCTTCATATTGATAGTTCCTTTCAAGTACCTAGCCACCCTTTTGAGTTCGATCCAATCCTCTTCACTTGGATTACTAGTTTTTTGACTTAATATATTGACTGCTGCTGTAATATCTGGCCTCGAATTTAGTGATTTGTTAAGTAAGCTATCAATGAGTTTTTGATAATTTTTATTACTGTTTAGAGGGGTCAGCCTGATTTTCCATAAGAAACCTCCAATGGTACTGAGGATAGTTTTGAGTTTTGAAGTCCTGCTTTATTTTAAACCTTATCAATATACTGTGACTGCGAAACCGAATAATGACCCTGGCTCGAACGTTCTACTTGTAGACCGAGATAAAGCTTTATTGGTCCCAAATCGTGAATTTTAAAAACGTTTCCAAAAATATTTTTACTCTCTTTATAGAGAATTCGTCCTTTGATGCAATAAGAATGTCATCCACATAAACCAAAACAAACGTTGATATTTCCCTTTCTAAAAGTAGATGCAAACAAGGATCAAGTTTACTTTGAATAAATTCAGATTCTAGTAAGAGCCCATGGACAGTGTTGTTCCATGATCTAGCGGACATGGATACCATATCTTCATTTCCGCTTTCTTTGAAACCCAAAAGCTGTTCCATAAATATTTCCTCGCTTAAGCTACTGTTAAGGAAAGCAATCTTGCAAATCTTAAAATTTCGCTTTCCACCAATAGCAAAGAGTGTTCTTAGGGTCGTTTGTGAAACCACAGGCGCAAATATGTACCTCGTAATCCACGCCATATGTTAGTGTGAAACCTCGAGCTACAAGTCAACATCATCTATTAGTTTCTTCTTATTAATCCATTTACAGCTTACAATGTTTTTGCCTTCCGGTCTTTTTTTTCATTTGCCCCAAGTGTAAAATCGATTTGTCTCAACAAGCAAATGCATTGACACAAATGCAGCCACAATCCGAGAGTGAAATGACAAGTGAACAAAATGTTTCATCTGATAGTGAGGCAGACATTCCGATGGTCAATATGTCTTTGAGTCCTTTGAATGAGGCTATTACCACTTTAGGTGAAACGCCTATTAGAAAAAGAAAGTTGCGAAGTGAAACATACAGGAAAGAGAAAAAAGGCAAGGTTATGAGTGCAATCGCGACAATATTTGATGAAGGCTCTGATAACGAATGCAGTCAAGCAGATGACGGCAAACAAATGATTGAGCAGTTGAAAAGAAAATTCAATTTAGCGACCACTTTTCCGGAGAAATATCTCATTTTATCTGTGCTGCCTCAATCATGGTCTATACGCAAGATTTCTGAACAGTTTCAAACATCTTTTTACATCGCGAGAAGAAGCAAAGAATTAGTTCGACAGAAGGGCATATTGGTGACTCCCACCAAGAAATTTGGCTCAAGGACCCTCAGCGAAGCAACGGTGAAATTGATTCAAGATTTTTACTGCAATGATGACAACAGCCGCGCCTGCCCAGGTACACGTGACTATGTTATCACACGTGAAGATGGAGAAAAAGTACACAAGCAGCGCAGATTATTATTATGTAATCTATCCGAAGCATACCATCAGTTCAATGAGAAATGCCCAGCAGAAAAAGTGAAAAAGCGTGCTGGCATTAGACAGGCACGGAACGCATTCAGTCTGCGTTTGCATGTTTCATCAAAACATCAAATTTATTTTCTTTCCATGCAAGAAATTGAAAGTTGTGCGCATTGTTGGATACAATGGCAACATAGGTAGAAATTAATCGATGTACATATGTATCGACAGCAATAATTGTTGTGTATGAAATGTCAAGTTTTTTTTTAAACATAATAAATAAAAAGGAAAACGGTTAAAACTAAAAGCACACGTCTTTTTATTACATCGGAAGGAAAATTATAAAATCATAAGGCATCCAGATTGGGCAATTGTTCGGTTCTTTGTACTACAAATAATTGATAGATTATAACAGGTTGTGGGCCCAGTATTATTATCACGCTGAATATCAATTTATTTGTACAAAAATACTGAAAATGCCAGACACAATGAAATTGCAAATTGTGAAGCTAAATGATGACAACTACCAAATATGGAAATATAAAATGGAGTTATTATTAATAAAAGAAGATTTATGGCAGGTGGTGAGTGAGAATGTACCTGTAGATGAAGCACAATTAGCCAACTGGAACAAAAAGGACGGAAAAGCACGTGCTCATATTGGTCTCTTCATTGAGGATAATCAAATCATCCATGTAAAAAATAAGGTAACGGCAAAAGCGATGTGGGAATCTCTAAAGGAATATCACCAAAAATCAACATTATCAAATAAAGTAAGGCTCTTAAGAAGATTATGCCGAATGATTTTACCAGAAGGTGGAAACATGATATCACATTTGAATGCCATGGATGAATGTATGGACGAATTAGCCACATTAGGAGAACCATTAGCTGACGCTCTTGCAGTAGCTTTATATTTATCAAGTTTATCAGAAAGCTATAGTGTATTAATCACTGCACTAGAATCACGTGCTGAAGAAGACTTAACAAAAAGTATGGTTAAGAATAAGCTTTTGGAAGAGTATAAACGACGCCAAGACATGAATGGTGTTCATGAAAATATCGAAAGGGTTTTTAAAACAGATAAGGAATTCAACAATTACAATAGAAACAAATTTAAATGTTTTTTCTGTAAAAAATGTGGACATATAAAAAGCGACTGTAGAAAATATGCAGCGTGGAAAAAGAAAAATGAAAGTAACAATAAGGTACAAAATAAAGTGAATTTGGTGAGTAATAACGATAATAGTGATAGTGAAGATGCACATATTTGTTTATTAACTCTCAACAAAAACCACCGGAGAGAAATCCCAGAATGGTGTGTGGATTCTGGTGCATCATCACATATGTGTAATGACAAATCACTATTCAAAATCTTAAATAAATCAAGTAAAAGTTCTGTGAAAGTTGCCGATGGTAGAAATTTAACCATAAAGGGTACAGGCAAAATTGAATTTAAAACGGAATCTAATAAATTTATGTTAAATGATGTACAATTTATACCAGACCTCACATGCAATTTATTATCGGTTAACAAACTAACCAAAAATGGTTGCGAAATAACCTTCAAAAACGAAAAATGTTTTATTAATAGAAATGGTAAAAACTTACTCGTGGTGAATGCAACCAATAATATATATAAGGCAAAACATCAAGCATTCAAAACAACTCAAAAAGAAAATTTAAGATGCATACATGAATGGCACAAAATACTTGGTCACCGCAACTTAGCTGATGTCAATATAATGCAGGAGTTGGCAGCTGATTTAAATATTACAAAGTGTAATCATAATGAAATTTGTGAAATTTGTATTCAAAATAAAAAAACCAGAGATCCTTTTCCTCAAGAATCATTTACAAAAACATATGAAAAGTTGGACTTAATACATACAGATGTTTGTGGTCCATTACAAATTCCAACACCAAGTGGAAATAAATATATTTTAACATTAATTGATGATTATTCCAGGTATTGTTATATATATTTAATTAAACATAAATCTGATGTCAAGGAAAAAATTATTGAATTTATTGAAATGATGAAAACACAACAAAATAAAGTACCTAAAATTATTAGATCAGATAGAGGTGGTGAGTACATGAAAAATGAACTACACAGATATTTTAAAGAAAATGGAATTCTAACACAATTCACAGTACCAAAAATCCACAGCAAAATGGTGTTGCTGAGCGCAAAAATAGAACATTAATAGAAATGGTACGTTGCATGCTTAATAGTTCGGAAATTCATAAGCAATACTGGGGTGAAGCAGTGAATACGGCAAATCATATACTAAATCGCCTACCAATTAAGGGTATAGAGGCAACACCATATGAAATTTGGCACAATAAAAAGCCAAATTTAAATTATTTTCAAATATTCGGTAACAACAGCATATGTGCACATACCAAAAGATGAGCGTAAAAAGTTAGATGTCACATCAAGAAAATTAATATTTGTAGGTTACGAAAATGGCACAAAAGGTTATCGTCTCTTGGATGTAAGTACACATAAAATCAAAGTAAGTCGTGACGTTACGTTCATGGAAAGCAAAACAAATCAACAACAACCGATTGTACAACAATCGAAAGCTCAACAACAAACTACAGAATGGAACACAGATCTAGAAGATGAAGAAGAAATTGAAAATACGGAAGTAGCAGAAAATTTAACACAACAAGAGAATTTATATCAAAATGAAAATGGTATTCAACAAGAAAACGTAATTCAGCAGGAGAATTCGATAATAGGTTCAGAAGGGGAATTTACTAGTAAAGGAGAAGCTGTAAGACGGTCCAACAGAGAAAACAAAGGTAAACTTGCAAAACGTTTAATAATGGAAATAAATAAAGTGACCGAAGAAAATATCAAAGATCCGCAAACGTATGAAGAAGCTCTTCAAGGATCAAATTCAGAAAATTGGCAAAAAGCCATGGAGGAAGAAATAAATTCACTTCGCAGTTACGGAACCTGGCAAATAACTAAATTACCGCCAGATACAAGCGCAATCGGATGCAAATGGATATATAAAACCAAAACAGACCAAAATGGAAATATAGTCAAATTTAAAGCGCGTTTAGTAGCACAAGGATTTGCTCAAAAATTCGGCCGAGATTACGATGAAATCTTTGCACCCGTAGCAAATCCAACAACATTGAGAATATTACCTACAGTAGCAGGCCAAAGAAAGATGAAAGTTAAACATTTTGATATTCAAACAGCATACCTGAATGGTGATTTATCGCACGAAGTTTTTATGAAACAACCAAAGGGGTTTGTTGAAGGCAATAATAATGAGGTATGTAAACTTGTGAAAAATTTATATGGTTTGAAACAAGGTGCAAAAGAATGGAATACGAAATTAATTTCTATAATGAAAATCAACGGATATATTCAGAGCACAAATGATTTATGCTTATTTAAAAAGAAAATTAAGAATGACTATATTTATATTTCTAATCATGTTGATGATATTGTAGTAGCCTCAACGAATTCGGAATTCATTGATGTATTTGAACAAATAATGAACAAGGAGCTTAAAATTAAAAACTTAGGTAATCTTCAATATTACCTTGGAATACAATTTACAAGGGATAAAAATGATATATTTTATCTTAATCAGGAAAAATATATATTGAATAAATTAAAAGAATATAATCTGGAAAATGCTAATGACTCATCAACGCCAATGAACGTTGGTTATTTAAGTCAAACTATGAATCAGGAGCCGTTTGAATCACATGAAATATATCGTAGCGCAATTGGTTCACTGCTTTATTTATCCACCAACACTAGGCCAGACATTTCTGTGGCAACATCAATATTGGCAAGAAGAGTGAGTGACCCGAGAAAATGTGATTGGAATGAAGTTAAAAGAGTTCTTAGATATTTAAAATTTACCAAGTCAAAGAAACTGAAAATGGGAAGCCATGAAAACCAAGATAATCTCTATGGGTACGTCGATGCTGATTGGGCTGGAGACCATACTGACCGAAAATCAAATACCGGATATTGTCTGATATTTAACGGAGCACTAATTTGCTGGGCAAGTAGAAAACAAACCTCAGTTTCATTATCGTCAACAGAGGCAGAATTTGTTGCATTTGCCGAAGCAGTTCGTGATCTTATTTGGATAATACGTATATTGGAAGATTTTGAAAAACATATAGAAACTCCGGTTAAATTATTCGAAGATAACCAAGGTTGTATCAAGTTGCTAAATGATCGAGTTTGTCACCAACGTGTAAAACATATAGATATTAAATATAAGTTTGTACATGAACACATAAGTTCGAAGGTCGTATCAGCAGTTTATTGTCCTACCAGGGATATGGTTGCAGATATGTTGACTAAACCATTGAATGGACCGAGGTTAGCTAAACACGTGGGGGAAATTAAAATAATCTGAATTCAATTGAAATTTGTATTAAATTTTTTTTTAAACCTAAAAATTTAAAAACGAAAATATATATGTAAAAAAAAAAAAAAGGGAAAAAAACGAAAAAATAAAAAATTAATTTAACCCTATGTTGAGAAGGGGTGTTGGATACAATGGCAACATAGGTAGAAATTAATCGATGTACATATGTATCGACAGCACTAATTGTTGTGTATGAAATGTCAAGTTTTTTTTTAAACATAATAAATAAAAAGGAAAACGGTTAAAACTAACACACGTCTTTTTATTACATCGGAAGGAAAATTATAAAATCATAAGGCATCCAGATTGGATTGGGCAATTGTTCGGTTCTTTGTACTACAAATAATTGATAGATTATAACACGCATACCCCACGGAAAATTGTCATCTGTCCAAATGCGACAATTGTCCGAAGATTGACGAGCTAGAGCAATATTTGGCGGAAAAGTTTGAACAGCTGTTAATTCAGGAGGTGCATTTCAAACAGTGGATAATTAGCAGCGGCAGATGTTCCCTTGAGACCGTGGTAAAGCAGATTCCGGAATTCATCGAGGAATTCGGATTCAAGTTGAATGAACTGAAGGCGCACCATTTCATATCCGAGATGCAATCGAAATTTCTAAAGGAAAGTAAGGAGAAATTAGCCCAAAATAAATTCATTGTGATAAGCGACTTTGCCGAGAATTACACTTTTCTCGTTCAGGATGAAATTCAGGCTTATCACTGGGCAAACGACCAGTGCACGGTGCATCCTTTTTGCATTTATTTCAAAAACGAAGATAACGAACTACAGACCGTAAGCCTTGTTGTTGTCGCGGAGAGTTTAGCTCATAATTATGTGTCCGTTTATTTATTTCAAATGAAACTGTTTGAATTCTTAAGATCAAATTCGATGCAATCGATAAAGTAACGTTTTTCTCAGACGGCGCGGCTTCTCAGTACAAGAATAAAAAAAATTTTTACAATCTTTGCATAATTGAAGAAGAACAAAACTGCAAGGTCGAGTGGCACTTTTTCGCGACGTCCCACGGTAAGGGCCCATGCGATGCGTTAGGGGGAACCCTAAAACGCATGGCGACTAAGGCAAGTTTGCAAAGGCCATATACTGACCAGATCTTAAATGTACAACATTTGTTTTCGTGGATTCAAAGCAAGGAAATTGCCATTAACACAGTTTTATGCACTCAAAAAGAACACGATGCCATGGAGCGACGAATTCAAAACAGATATAATAATGTCAAAACTATAACTGGAACGTGTCGTGTGGACCCTTTAGAGGGTTAATGAATGTGTTAGTTGGTAACGCCGAAATAGATAGAAAGAGATAAAGGTAGGGTATATAAAAGAGATAAAGTAAAATTGTAGCAAGAAAAAAAAAAGGTAAACAAACAAATACACAAGCAAACAAACTCAACAGAAACTAAATTGCTGAAAGTTTTTGCTTGGAAAATTATATTGGACGACATTTTGCTCGACCGAGGTTTCTTGGTCGCCAAAGGGCAAAATGTCGGCCCTTTCTTTTTTTTTCTTTTTGCTTTTTCTGAGGAAGAAATGATGTGGTAAGTGGTGGCTAATAAGAATAAAAAAAAAAGTTTTAAGTGAAAAATCGTCATAATAAAATTTAAATACATAAAAAAAGGCAACATGTCAATAAAAAGAAGTTTATTTAACTTTTAAAGAGCAACAAAAAAAAATAGCATCAAATATTGTAATTAAAATATGTACAATTCAGTGACTTAAACATAAAATATTACAGCAAGAATTTAAAATCTGAAATGTAAAAAGAAAAAAAAGCTGTAAAAGTGAAACAAACATTTTGTAAAATCTGAAAGATTAAAAACTATAATTTGTAAAATTTGCAAAACAGAAAAAAAAGATTAAAAGAAAAACTTTAAAAAGTGAACTTAAAACTAAAAATATAAATAACAGCCACCACCTCATCGCCGCCACATCCATCGTGGGACAGGAATTTCTCCACTACACACCATCCCTACCAGGGTTCAGGTATCCTGCCATTTGTTTTGACCCGGACTAATACGACGGACAACTAAACGGACAAAATATATAAAATATATATATATTAGTTTGTGAAATAGGGGAAACATACTTTATTTTTTTTTACCTTCCCAGTCAGTCCCTAGTGGCGTATTTGCCCAGGTGCGCGTAGAAATAGGGTTGAGCTCAGGCCTGTAAGTCGTAGGGTAGTTGCCCAGGAGGTAATAGTTGTTTTCCTTATCCTAGAAGAAAGATAAAAACTTATATATGTATTGTTTTTTTATTGAAATAAGACCATACTCACCTCGTACCGCAATAATTAATTAGGACACGTTACGGACCGACGGCAGCTCCTGTCATCCAGCTTATTCTGGGGGAGAGAAACTAGAAAAAATAAATATTAAATAAGTTTTTTTTTATTTTGAAAATTATTGTTTTTCCTTTTTAAAAAAATTTAAGACAAAAAATCTCAATAGTCAGTTTGTGTTAAATAATTCCTTTTTTTTATTATTATTAAAAACTGTTTTTTATTGTTTTCTTTTAAATAATGCGTTGAAGCTAAATAATTTTTCAATAAACTTAGAATTTTTATTGTACAATGAATTTTGAAATAAAATTTTAATGCGTTTTCTTTAAAAATAATGAGCAGTTAAACTCATTGGGGTGAACACAATAGGAGGGTGATGGTAAAGTAAACAGTAGATTTTGGGATGATCACATTTCTTTTCCAGGTCATCACGGTGAAGTCCGAATGGATTTCAGGTGGGAGGGCAGAAGTTGGCATACCACCAGCCAACTCAACTCCTAGGTAAGAGGTGCTACAGGTGAGTACACGGTGCAAAATGAGATTGTAGTTGCAATAGATTCCTGTTTTTTTTTTGTCTACGTTCACTTTCGGGCTCCTTTTTATTTTCCTTTTGTTTTTCCATTCCAAATTGGCTGGCATGATTTTTTTTGTAGTAGCCAAGTGCTTGATTGGTTGGCAAGAACCACCCCAATACGGCGAGCCCTAGCCGGACTTACGCCAGCATGCCAGCGCCGCCAACAATCTGGCCACACCTGACCTTAGGGTTTTCCTTTGTGTTTTTTTTCATAAAACACCAGCTGCTACTGCTACAAAAATGGCGCCCAACGTGGGGCCCGAAAGTGAACAAAGCTGTTAGTTTTCGTCTAGGCAGATCCTTTGCCTGAGACTGATGTAGGTCCCGTTTGAGTCATCTGAGAGTCCTCAACGCGTTGTGACATTGGTTTATGGGCGATGTAACCTGTTTAGAATAGAGAGATTTTAGATTAGAGTTCATAGCAATAGTTTTTATATGAAGGTAACTTACGTTTGACTGTAGATCCCGAAAGATAGGGCTATAGAGCTTCTTTCGCGTAGCAACGGCAAAAGTCGTTATTTTTATGTAAGTTTAAATCCTCGGTTTCTGTTTTAGTGTAGGCTGATTTGTTAGTGGCTAGATAGGCTTCCAAATTTCATTGCTACGGTTAAAGCATAAATCAGGGTTCTCATCAAAGTTTTTTTCTTTCAATAGCCAAAATTTAGTTTCGTTTTTTTGTATATACCGCCAAACGAATCATGGAATTCGTTTTCAAAGGACCGCTTCGAGCGGGATTGTAGTGATTAGTCCTAGGTAGTGATTGTCTTTAGGGCAAGGACCTAGTTGCTCGCAACAAACTTCGTTCGTGGTTCTCATGAGGCTAAATATGTTTTGTTTTTTTATTTTTTTTTGCACCAGTGTACAAAAAAAAAAATTTTGGTATATGTAAATATATTTATTCACCTGAAAAGGAAAAGAAAAATTACAATTAAAATTTTTCTGCACCGAATGTTTAATCGATTTAAAACTTACCTTGAGAGTTTACAGTTTACTTCGTTTATCATTACCATCACCTGAAAAACCTATTGTGACCTGAGACGTTTTGATATTATCAATTAGGTTTTTTATTATTTATTATTGTTTTTATATTGCAATCATAAATTTTAAATTTTTTTTTTCTTTCACACCTTACAGTGTCAATTACAATTTTTTATTTTTTTTTATTTTACTTTTTGTTTTTGAGCCCAAAACCGGAATAAAAAGGTTCAACTTTTAGAAAGTGTTTTTTTTGTTAAAATTTTGGAAGCTTGGTTTTTTATTAAATTTTTTTAGTGGATATGGTTTTAACGCGTTCTGTCAGAGGTCGTTTAGAATCTGAAAATATGAACAGTGAATCTGGTTTGATCATGGATAACATACCTCGTTCTACAGTGGAGACAATTGTGTCTACAGCTGCTCCAGTTTTCTCTGCACCAGCTGCAGCAACCATTAGTACGACCATGGCAACAATAACACCGGCTGTGCAGCAATTTTTGTCATTGGCGCATGATCGTACGGGGTTTTCTCATGAGTCGCATATAGCGAGCACAACCATTGCCTCACCCGAGTATAGCAGTATTACCGCCAGAAATGTACAGCAGGAGTTTAGGCAGGGCCCAACTGCTGCTCCAGCTCCCCAACCGGCCAGTAACGTAGGCTCAGCTGAAGAGGTCGTACGCTCAATACAGGGCGAGTTTTCAAAGAAAATGCTGGAATTGCAGCAACAGATGCAACAACAAATTTCGCGCGCACTAGAGCTTGTATCGGCAAGTCAGGTGAATCCCACAGGGGTTACTCAGGCTTTGCCGACACAGCACATGGTAGGTGTAGATGCTCCACCGCAGGTTTCGTGTTTTTCGCAACCACCTAGGAGGCAAGATAATATATTAATAAATAATGTTTTACAGCAACAACCACAAAACTACTTACCTCAACAAAATTTTCAGCAGCCATATAATGTCCAGCAAACACCATGTAATGCAGCTAGTGCACAGCAGCAGGCAATGGGTCACCAGCCAGCACCTGTTTTTGCAGCTCATTCGCACGCACCTGTTTTTGGCGTTCATTCGTCACCAGTGCCAAGTATGCCACCAGAGTTTGGTTTTTCGTCTCGTAAAATCGACTTGTCGAAATGGGGTATTAAATTCGATGGTACCACCAAGTCGATGAGTGCTGAAGATTTTATTTTCAGAGTTGATATATTAAGGCAAGACTATAACTGCTCGTTTAATGACATTCGCCGCAGTTTTCACCTACTGTTGGAAGGTCCAGCCCTAGATTGGTACTGGAACGCGCGCAAGCTGACACCAATTCAGTCCTGGGAGGACTTGGAAAAAGCGTTTTTGACCCAATACAGGCGATATGAAAATGAATTTCAGCTGCAGAAGAAAATTATGGACCGGCGTCAATTGCCGCAAGAAACATTTGAAGATTTTTATAATGCCGTGATGAGGCTGAGAAATCAGCAGAGGTCGCCATATACAGAGGCTGATCTCATTGAAATTATGAAGGCAAATCTAAAGCCATCGCTTTCACACCTTTTGTTTGCTGTAACAATTAATAATTTAAATGATTTTTGTCAACAGGCCAAAAGAGCAGAAAATTTAGTTTCTAGCCAAAGGCAGCCGTTTCAACCCCGTCCATTCGCTACTCAGCGCGTTCACGAGCTTGAGTTTGAGGAAGAGGAGCTACCTGTGACAAACGTGGAGATAGATGCCATTACCCCAAATAGCCGTTACACTTGCTGGAACTGCAATCAAGTGGGCCATAGTTTTATGGACTGTCCATCGCCTACGCGCAGAATTTTCTGTTTTAGATGTGGCCGTGACAACGTAGTAACACCAAAATGCCCTAAGTGCCAGGGAAACCTGCAGCTGAACAAGCCTCACACTGGGGAGACTCGTTCAACGCAAACCTAAGCCCAGCCATCAAATCAAGTAGCAGCGTCGAAGGTGGAAGCCCTGTAAAAATTTTAGTTAACACCACAAGGGAAAAAGTCGCTGATAAGGAGCCCACTGTTCGACCTTTAAAACCTTTTCATCAACGAGTTAGGGAGTATAATGAGGCAAAAGTCAGGATATTTGGGCAGGTTTCAAATAGGATCAAAAAGGCTAGGGAAAGGTATAAAATAAGAAGAAGAATTAGAAAAGAAATTATGGCCGCAACACTGTACGAGGGTGATGATTTCAGGTTATATGCCACGATTGAGATTGGTGATAGTAAAATCACAGGTTTGCTCGATAGCGGAGCCACGGTAACGTGCCTAGGTAAAGGTTGTGTTGAGTTTGTCCAGGAGACGGGATTACCAGTTTCCAATTTTACGTCTTTTATAAAAACTGCTGATGGCAGCCCGCACAAAATAGTGGGTCGTATTAGGGCAGAAATCAGTTTTAACAAAATCAGTGAGTATATTACTTTCTATTTAGTCCCAACGTTAAATAGACCACTTTTTCTAGGGGTGGATTTTATGAAAAAATTTAATCTTTTTGCTAATGTCAGTAGCCTAACTACAAATGGCGTCAATTTGTGCGCAGAGTCTGAAGGTATAGAGGAGGGTGTAAAAACTCATATTTTAACACCGGAACAGCGGGAGTCTTTAGAAAAAGTGGTAGCAAATTTTCCTTGCTATACTAAGCGCGGTCTTGGTCGGACTCCACTAGAAGTCCATATAATAGATACCCGCGACGCAACTCCGGTGAAGGATAGACACTACCCGGTCTCGCCAGCTGTACAAAAGTTAATGTACGCAGAGCTTGATAGGATGCTTGACCTTGGAGTCATTGAGCAAAGCGAAAGTCCTTGGAGCCATCCGGTTACTCTCGTCCGTAAGGGCGAGAAGAATCGGCTGTGTCTGGACGCTCGCAATTTAAATGCCCTCACGGTCAAGGACGCCTATCCTCTGCCGCACATTGAAGGTTTGCTCAGCCGGTTAGGAGACACGTATTTCATATCAAGCGTAGATTTAAAAGACGCATTCTGGCAGATACCATTAGAAGTCGCCAGTAGAGAAAAGACTGCCTTCACGGTGCCTGGAAGACCACTTTACCATTTTACGGTAATGCCTTTTGGGTTGTGTAATGCAGCCCAAAGACTTTGCCGTTTGATGGATAAAGTGATCCCTGGTGCACTTCGCGATAGAGTTTTTGTCTATCTGGATGACCTTCTAATAGTATCGCCAGATTTTCAAACTCACCTGGGGTTGCTTAAACGGGTGTCTGATTGTTTGGAATCAGCGGGGTTGACCATTAACGTCGCGAAGTCAAGGTTCGGCTTCAGGGAGTTAAGATACCTAGGGTATATAGTAGGAGGGGGAAAATTAAAACCTGACCCAGAAAAAATAGAAACCATTTTAAAATATACATACCCGAAAACAGCTAGGCAGGTTCGTAGTTTTATGGGAGCCACCGGCTGGTACCGGCGCTTCATCCCCGATTATGCTACCATATCTACGCCCATATTTAACACCCTTAAAAAAGGAAAATCGTTTGACTTCCCCGATGACGCAAAAGAGGCCTTTGATAAGCTTAAAGTAGCCCTTACTACCAGTCCAGTGCTAGTACATCCTGATTTTCAAAAACACTTTTTTGTGCAATGTGATGCCTCGGATATAGGCATTGGAGCCGTTTTATTTCAAAAGGATGAGTCCGATGGTGAACACCCTATAGCGTTTTTCTCCCACAAATTGACACCAGCACAGAAAAATTATTCAGTGACGGAGAGGGAGTGTTTGGCCGTGGTATTGGCTGTGAAGAAATTCAGGCCTTATATAGAGCTTATGCCTTTTACAGTCATTACAGACCACAGCAGCCTAAAATGGCTAATGGCACACAAAGACCTCAGTGGTCGATTAGCTCGATGGAGTCTTCACCTACAAGCATTTTCTTTTAGCATAGAACACAGGCCTGGTTCTAAAAACATAGTTCCAGATACGCTATCTCGGTATAACATGGAGGAAATATCTGCCAATATAAACAATTTTATTGATATGGACTCAGAACATTTTAAAAGCCAAGATTACCTGGACTTAATTGCTCATGTCAACAAAAATGCCGACCAGCTGCCCGACATTAAAGTTGTGGATAATTTCGTTTATAAGCGCACGGTACCTTATGATGGTAATCCCCTTAATGAGGATTTTTCGTGGAAACTGTGGATTCCTGTAAACTTAACAACAAAAATAATAGAAAATTGTCACAATCCGCCGCATTCGTCACACGGAGGACTAGGTAAGACGCTAAGTAGAGTCAAAGAATATTTTTATTGGCCAAATCAAAATTCACAAATTCGTTCGTTTATAGCCAACTGTCAAGTGTGCAAAGAAACAAAACCAGCAAATCAGACGCTAAGACCACCGATGGGCGCAGAGTCGCAAACTGAACGCCCGTTTCAACGAATATTTGTGGACTTTTTGGGACCATACCCGCGTTCAAAAAATGGAAATAGTTTTATTTTTATAGTGCTAGATCACCTTACTAAATTTGTACTTCTTAAGGCCATGGCAAAGGCAAATTCTAGAAACGTTATAAAGTTTTTAATTTCTGAAGTTTTTCACAAGTTTGGCACGCCCGAGACTATTGTATCGGATAATGGCAAGCAATTCATTTGCAAATTCCAAGATATGGTGAAAAACTTTGGAATTGTTCACATGAAAACTGCCATATATTCACCGCAAGCCAACGCTTCAGAGCGTGTAAACCAAACTATTTTGGCCGCTATCAGATCGTACCTACAAAATGACCATACCGAATGGGACAAATACTTGTCTGAAATTGAGTGTTCAATACGTTCGTCTGTCCAAACGTCCATTGGTGTAACACCATATTTTGCCCTATTCGGCATGAATATGATTTCACATGGCAGTGTGTATAAATTAGCCAGGAAATCACAAAGCTTAAGCGATCCCGAAATGAATGTTGTACCTAAGCAAGTTAAACTTGACTTAATTAGAAAACAAATAAGAGAAAATCTACACAAGGCTTATCTACGAAATGAGAAAAGCTACAATATGCGCTGTCGTCAAGTAAAGTTTATACCGGGGCAAGAGGTTTATCGACGCAATTTCCAGCAAAGCGATTTCAAAAACAATTTTAACGCAAAACTTGCCAGCAAATTTTTAAAATGCCGAATTGTCCGTCCTATAGGCAATAGCCTCTATGAGGTTGAAGACCTCCAGGGGAAGTTGTTGGGGGTATTTCACGCCAAAGATTTAAAGCAATAGCTTTAAATTCTTTGGTGGTCTTAGTCCCAACAATTTCACCCAAAACCTAACTTCCAAAAAGTTTAAGTAAAAAGACATTTGTTCTAAAAAATTTTTTTTTATGAATATTAGTTTATTTATTTAAATAACTTTACGTAAATATTTCTAATATTAGTAACTAAAGACTAAACTAGTTTCTAAAGAGACTAAATTGTCTTATAGAAATTTATAATTTTAAAAACTAAATTATTTTTTTTATCCTGAATTTATTTTTTATTTATTTTTATTTTTGATTTTCATATGAGAATCCTATGACCATAGATGAACTTTTCTTTATGATGATAAAACACTTAAACCGTTTTATTTTAATTGCCTATGTTTGACAAGTTTATTTAATTTATTTTATTTTTCATTTTTTTTTGCTCAACCATAACGCTAACGTTTATAAGCTAGTTACATTTGTAACCGATACCAGACTTAAGGTGCCTTTCCTTTAAACACTCTGGGGAACTTTGCCATTAAGAGCTAGGAATGGTTAGCCACCAAGACGGGTAACATTTTTCTGATTCCGATCTTACAGCAAGTTGAAGCAAAATAAAATGAGTGTTATTGAACAGCTTTCGCTCGGAAAGGCTGCTCTTTTCGTTTTCTTGTTTAAGGCAATTGAAATTAGATTTTTAGTGTTTTGGCAAAATAAAGAGGTGAATCACCAATGGAAAATTAAAAACCCGTGAAAATGGATTGAAACGTTTTTTTTTGCAACGCGCAATTAATTTTTTTTATGTTTATATATGATAATTTTTTTTTTGAATTAATAACTTAATTATAACTGTTAGACTAATTTAATGATAATAGTTAGTATAATATTGAATATATGTTGAGCGGGACTCACCAATACTGAACTCGAATTGAGCTGGATACTGCCGCTTTTCTTTTCGACCCATAGTCCTGAATTTCTTAAATCTGTGGGAGGGAAATGAAAAGTATAAGTTTTTCAGATATTTTATTTCGGAGTAAAATGTCCTAAAAGGTTATTATGAAATATACGCTTTTTATTGCCGCAACCTTTTAGAAAATTTTAACTTCTACTTTTATTTCATATTTTTTTTTATATAATGTTTCTAAAGGAATACAAGGGGTACTTCCCGCCAAAGCCTGAAGCGTTGGTGGTTTTAGTCCTTGTATTCCCACTGAATTCCCCAAATTGCTAAAGTATTTAAAAATTTTTTTTTAGTGGTATAATTTTGAATTTTTCTAAGGGAATAAACATTTTTGTTTTGGTGTTAACTTTGTCACTTACCTGTCAAAAGCTGGCAATGGCTAAGCACCTTCTCTTCAGGTCGCCTTGAAGCTCGTATCTAAACCTGTAAGGGGACACTGAATTAGTAATTTAAATTTAAAAAGCATAATTATATTAAAAATTTTTCTAGAAATTTGTTTTATTGAAAATATAATTATAACTGAATTTAAATTTTTTTTTTTTTATAGTTCGTATTTTCTTTTGAAGAGAAAAAGAAAACTGTCCACTTTTTTATTTTATTTTGAAGAAACCAAGGGGTATTTCCCGCCAAGGGGTAGCATCCTTGGTGGACTTAGTCCTTGTGTTTCTTCCTCAAATCACTCGATATTGATCAAAACCAGTGTGCTCAATTTTTTTTTTTTACTTCGCGGTAAATAAAATAAAAAAATAAAAACTAAAAATAAAGTTAGTATGATGTAATTTTTTTTCATTTAATTTTATTATTTTTCACTTTCGTGCAAAATCTACTTTTATTACACACGGTAAATCGCAAGTGATTTAAATTTTTATGCACACCAATTATTTTTATATAAATGATTTTTGACACTTTACTAGTGGGTATAACCATTACGTTACGTTACGGTTGAGTAACCGCATTTATTTTTAATTTGCCAAGCTTTTGATAACTTCACGTTCATCAAACCCATTGCGTCTCTTCCAAACACACAAAAATTCATTTTCACTTACCTTATTTATCCTGGTTTCTAAAATCTTCTGGACCTGGTTCCATTTTCCGTCACCAACAAGTTTACTGAAATGAAATAGAAACATAAAAATGTAATACACCATTTTTTTTATAAACCTACACATAAATTTATACATAATTTTGAAAACTTACGTATTGGCCAGACATAAAATTGCTAAAATTTAAGCCGCGATGTCGCTGTCGCTCGTATTGTAACCTGTAACAAAATAATTTTTGGTTAGCATTTGCATGAATAATTTTAAAGTGTTTACTTCTTGCTTTGTGTTATGTTTATAATTAATCCAGCAATACAAATTTAAATGTATAATTTTATAGTGGTTGCTTACCTGTTCTCTCGGCGACATTTTTTCCCCTTTTTCCGGCCTCATCTATAGTTGTCTGTAAAGAAACATAACAATTTTATGTTAACAAAACATTTAAATTATAATTAAAAGTATTTTATTAATAACTCACCTTTAACAATCACGGCTAATGCAGAAAATAATTTTTTTCGGTCGCGGTGTCGCTGTCGCCAGTATTGTGACCTAGAGCAAAATACATTTTTTTATTTTAATTTGTTTTAATAATTTTTGTGCCTTCTTACCTTATTTTTGATCACCTCTTCCATATTTCCTACACCAGCCTGAGTTCTCTGTAAAGAAATAGAGTATTTTTATTTTAGAAAATTCCACACAGGGTGGTGCTTATGAATAAATATGAATAAAAGTTGCCAGATCATAATTTTTTTTTGAGAATAAATGAAAATCCCCAAAATCCCGGAAATATAGGAAAGTCGTTAGGAAATTTGAGAAAAACATTGCCCTCCCATTCTGCATCCACTGATGGAATGTAGAATGGTTGGGTTTGTCGTGTGGACCCTTTAGAGGGTTAATGAATGTGTTAGTTGGTAACGCCGAAATAGATAGAAAGAGATAAAGGTAGGGTATATAAAAGAGATAAAGTAAAATTGTAGCAAGAAAAAAAAAAGGTAAACAAACAAATACACAAGCAAACAAACTCAACAGAAACTAAATTGCTGAAAGTTTTTGCTTGGAAAATTATATTGGACGACATTTTGCTCGACCGAGGTTTCTTGGTCGCCAAAGGGCAAAATGTCGGCCCTTTCTTTTTTTTTCTTTTTGCTTTTTCTGAGGAAGAAATGATGTGGTAAGTGGTGGCTAATAAGAATAAAAAAAAAAAGTTTTAAGTGAAAAATCGTCATAATAAAATTTAAATACATAAAAAAAGGCAACATGTCAATAAAAAGAAGTTTATTTAACTTTTAAAGAGCAACAAAAAAAAATAGCATCAAATATTGTAATTAAAATATGTACAATTCAGTGACTTAAACATAAAATATTACAGCAAGAATTTAAAATCTGAAATGTAAAAAGAAAAAAAAGCTGTAAAAGTGAAACAAACATTTTGTAAAATCTGAAAGATTAAAAACTATAATTTGTAAAATTTGCAAAACAGAAAAAAAAGATTAAAAGAAAAACTTTAAAAAGTGAACTTAAAACTAAAAATATAAATAACAGCCACCACCTCATCGCCGCCACATCCATCGTGGGACAGGAATTTCTCCACTACACACCATCCCTACCAGGGTTCAGGTATCCTGCCATTTGTTTTGACCCGGACTAATACGACGGACAACTAAACGGACAAAATATATAAAATATATATATATTAGTTTGTGAAATAGGGGAAACATACTTTATTTTTTTTTACCTTCCCAGTCAGTCCCTAGTGGCGTATTTGCCCAGGTGCGCGTAGAAATAGGGTTGAGCTCAGGCCTGTAAGTCGTAGGGTAGTTGCCCAGGAGGTAATAGTTGTTTTCCTTATCCTAGAAGAAAGATAAAAACTTATATATGTATTGTTTTTTTATTGAAATAAGACCATACTCACCTCGTACCGCAATAATTAATTAGGACACGTTACGGACCGACGGCAGCTCCTGTCATCCAGCTTATTCTGGGGGAGAGAAACTAGAAAAAATAAATATTAAATAAGTTTTTTTTTATTTTGAAAATTATTGTTTTTCCTTTTTAAAAAAATTTAAGACAAAAAATCTCAATAGTCAGTTTGTGTTAAATAATTCCTTTTTTTTATTATTATTAAAAACTGTTTTTTATTGTTTTCTTTTAAATAATGCGTTGAAGCTAAATAATTTTTCAATAAACTTAGAATTTTTATTGTACAATGAATTTTGAAATAAAATTTTAATGCGTTTTCTTTAAAAATAATGAGCAGTTAAACTCATTGGGGTGAACACAATAGGAGGGTGATGGTAAAGTAAACAGTAGATTTTGGGATGATCACATTTCTTTTCCAGGTCATCACGGTGAAGTCCGAATGGATTTCAGGTGGGAGGGCAGAAGTTGGCATACCACCAGCCAACTCAACTCCTAGGTAAGAGGTGCTACAGGTGAGTACACGGTGCAAAATGAGATTGTAGTTGCAATAGATTCCTGTTTTTTTTTTTGTCTACGTTCACTTTCGGGCTCCTTTTTATTTTCCTTTTGTTTTTCCATTCCAAATTGGCTGGCATGATTTTTTTTGTAGTAGCCAAGTGCTTGATTGGTTGGCAAGAACCACCCCAATACGGCGAGCCCTAGCCGGACTTACGCCAGCATGCCAGCGCCGCCAACAATCTGGCCACACCTGACCTTAGGGTTTTCCTTTGTGTTTTTTTTCATAAAACACCAGCTGCTACTGCTACAAACGCAAAAGTTTCATTGCTTCATACCAAATATTTCTGATATGTCAATTAATGTAAAGCGGTACTCTTCGTCTGCCGACGTGCTAAATTTAAAGTTACTTTAATTTTATAATGATGCCAAGACAATTGAAATTTTTAATAAATATTAGCTGCGTTCGTTTACCCCAAAATTTGTACAAATTTGTACTGGAATTTACTGAAGTGCGTTCGCGTACACATAAATTTGTAAAATTTTCATATAACTCACCTACTGGATTTTACTGGGATTTTACTGGAAAAGTAAACGAACGCACATATTGTAATTAAGTATAAGCAGCAAAATAAGAAAGATTTTTTCTTCATAAATGTATTTTTAATTGTAAAATAATTTTTAAAATGTATTTTTAACAAGGTGGTCTCTTAAATGCTCTTCTCCTGTCCAAACAAGGAGTCGGGGCCCATTTTTTTATTGCTGATTCTTAAAGCAAAAATTATGAGGAATCCAAAAAAAAAAAAATTAGCCGGAAAATTTAGGAGCTTCTGTGGAAAATCGGAAAATTTAATTTTCATGGGAAAATTTAAAGGTAAATTTCTAAGAAAAATTAGGAAAATTTTATTTTTCAATTAAAGCCTGATTCAATACCTTTCCAACGAGCTATCGCTCGTTGCGATCGCTTTAGTAGTTTTTTTTTTAAACAACTTTCAATGAGGTCCCTTATGAAGAATTCTTCAATTTTGTCACATGACAGTGGTGTACACCACCACTAAACCAGTCACTATAAAAAAAAAAAAATATGTAGGTACATTATTTTTTGCTGGGCAATCGATTGAGACTATTTATTTTAAAATCGGAGAGGGGTCGTCCAAAAATTTGCCAATTTTGATCGTTTTCATATGGAATTGCTCTATGTGTATATTTTTTTAAAAAAGTAAAGTAAACTTTTGTCTTAAACTCATTTAATGAAATCATTGTATTATTCAAAAAATCCCGGGTTTCCCGGGAGTAAGATTTTTTTTGTTTCGTTTCCCGGGAATAGAAAAAGACCGGGAAATTAGAAACCCTAGTCATAACATAAGCTGTGATTAGAAAAACAAAATTTTCCCACCCGATATATATTACTGGTTTCATTTTAATCAAAATGTGTAATTTTCGTTTCAATATCGTTAATAGTTCCAATTTTATAACGTTTTTCCCTCTCCTGTAAACTTTTGAAAACTGCAGATAGGTTATTTCGTCTTTTAGGTGACGATATGTAAAAAATTAAATCTAATAAAATGGTATGTATGTTTAAAAAAATATTTAAAAAATTATTCTTTTTATTTTGGGATTTTTTTATTTTTTCTCAGTACAAATTTAGGGAATATTTTTTTGATTTGGAGTAATTGCTTTAAATTTACTTGGCAACACTGGTGTGTGAAGTTAAATTTTAAAATTTAAAACCCAAGACACATTCTGTTATGTTTACAAAACAATGCTAACCACTTAACAGAACTTATGTTAACGCTGTTATGATGCATGCGTCCAGCTTTCTGGAAAAGGAGTCAACGTGGGCGATAAAAAATTATTAGGATTTGTGGACAATACTATTCTCCATCCCCAGAATTTTTAACAGAGCGAGTTGGAGCGACTTATGGCCAATTTACCCTTTTGAATTCTCTAGGGGCTGATTCCAGATTTCTGGAAAAGGAGTCAACGTGGACGATAAAAAATAATTAGGATTTGTGGACAATACTATTCTCCATCGTTCTCCATCCCCAGAATTTTTAACAGACCGAGTTGGAGCGACTTATGGCCAATTTACTCTTTTGCATTCTCTAGGGGATGAGTCCAGAATTCTGGAAAAGGAGTCAACGTGGGCGATAAAAAATGATTAGGATTTGTGGACAATACTATTCTCCATCGTTCTCCATCCCCAGAATTATTAATAGAGCGAGTTGGAGCGACTTATGGCCAATTTACTCTTTTGAATTTTTTAGAGGATGAGTCCAGATTTCTGGAAAAGGAGTCAACGTGGGCGACACAAAATGATAACGATTTGTGGACAATACTATTCTCCATCGTTCTCCATCCCCAGAATTTTTAACAGAGCGAGTTGGAGCGACTTATGGCCAATTTACTCTTTTGCATTCTCTAGGGGATGAGTCCAGATTTCTGGAAAAGGAGTCAATGTGGGCGATAAAAAATGATTATGATTTGTGGACAATACTATTCTCCATCGTTCTCCATCCCCAGAATTTTTAACAGAGCGAGTTGGAGCGACTTATGGCCAATTTACTTTTTTGAATTTTCTAGGGGATGAGTTTAGATTTCAGGAAAAGGAGTCAACGCGGGCGATAAAAAATGATTAGGATTTGTGGACAATACTATTCTCCATCGTTCTCCATCCCCAGAATTTTTAACAGAGCCAGTTGGAGTGACTTATGGCCAATTTACTCTTTTGAATTCTCTAGGGGATGAGTCCAGATTTCTGGAAAAGGAGTCAACGTGGGCGATAAAAAATGATCAGGATTTGTGGACAATACTATTCTCCATCGTTCTCCATCCCCAGAATTTTTAACAGAGCGAGTTGGAGTGACTTATGGCCAATTTAATCTTTTGAAATCTCTGGGGGACGAGTCCAGATTTCTGGAAAAGGAGTCAACGTGGGCGATAAAAAATGATTAGGATTTGTGGACAATACTATTCTCCATCGTTCTCCATCCCCAGAATTTTTAACAGAGCGAGTTGGAGCGACTTATGGCCAATTTACTTTTTTGAATTCTGTAGGGGATGAGTCCAGATTTCTGGAAAAGGAGTCAACGTGGGCGATAAAAAATGATTTGGATTAGTGGAAAATACTATTCTCCATCGTTCTCCATCCCCAGAATTTTTAACAGGGCAAGTTGGAGCGACTTATGGCCAATTTACCCTTTTGAATTTTCTAGGGGATGAGTCCAGATTTCTGGAAAAGGAGTCAACGTGGGCGATAAAAAATGATTTGGATTAGTGGAAAATACTATTCTCCATCGTTCTCCATCCCCAGAATTTTTAACAGAGCAAGTTGGAGCGACTTATGGCCAATTTACTTTTTTGAATTCTCTAGGGGATGAGTTCAGATTTCAGGAAAAGGAGTCAACGTGGGCGATAAAAAATGATTAGGATTTGTGGACAATACTATCCTCCATCGTTCTCCATCCCCAGAATTTTCAACAGAGCGAGTTATAGTGACTTATGGCCAATTTACTCTTTTGAATTCTGTAGGGGATGAGTCCAGATTTCTGGAAAAGGAGTCAACGTGGGCGATAAAAAATGATCAGGATTTGTGGACAATACTATTCTCCATCGTTCTCCATCCCCAGAATTTTTAACAGAGCGAGTTGGAGTGACTTATGGCCAATTTACTCTTTTGAATTCTCTAGGGGATGAGTCCAGGTTTCAGGAAAAGGAGTCAACGTGGGCGATAAAAAATGATTAGGATTTGTGGACAATACTATTCTCCATCGTTCTCCATCCCCAGAATTTTTAACAGAGAGAGTTGGAGTGACTTATGGCCAATTTAATCTTTTGAATTCTCTAGGGGATGAGTCCAGATTTCTGGAAAAGGAGTCAACGTGGACGATAAAAAATGATTAGGATTTGTGGACAATACTATGCTCCATTGTTTTCCATCCCCAGAATTTTTAACAGAGCGAGTTATAGTGACTTATGGCCAATTTACTCTTTTGAATTCTGTAGGGGATGAGTCCAGATTTCTGGAAAATGAGTCAACGTGGGCGATAAAAAATGATTAGGATTTGTGGACAATACTATCCTCCATCGTTCTCCATCCCCAGAATTTTCAACAGAGCGAGTTGGAGTGACTTATGGCCAATTTAATCTTTTGAAATCTCTAGGGGACGAGTCCAGATTTCTGGAAAAGGAGTCAACGTGGGCGATAAAAAATGATCAGGATTTGTGGACAATACTATTCTCCATCGTTCTCCATCCCCAGAATTTTTAACAGAGCGAGTTGGAGTGACTTATGGCCAATTTACCCTTTTGAATTTTCTAGGGGATGAGTTCAGATTTCTGGAAAAGGAGTTAACGTGGGCGATTAAAAAGGATTAGGATTTGTGGACAATACTATCCTCCATCGTTCTCCATCCCCAGAATTTTTAACAGAGCAAGTTGGAGCGACTTATGGCCAATTTACCCTTTTGAATTTTCTAGGGGATGAGTTCAGATTTCTGGAAAAGGAGTTAACGTGGGCGATTAAAAAGGATTAGGATTTGTGGACAATACTATCCTCCATCGTTCTCCATCCCCAGAATTTTTAGCAGAGCGAGTTGGAGCGACTTATGGCCAATTTACTTTTTTGAATTCTCTAGGGGATGAGTTCAGATTTCAGGAAAAGGAGTCAACGTGGGCGATAAAAAATGATTAGGATTTGTGGACAATACTATTCTCCATCGTTCTCCATCCCCAGAATTTTTAACAGAGCGAGTTGGAGCGACTTATGGCCAATTTACTTTTTTGAATTCTGTAGGGGATGAGTCCAGATTTCTGGAAAAGGAGTCAACGTGGGCGATAAAAAATGATTTGGATTAGTGGAAAATACTATTCTCCATCGTTATCCATCCCCAGAATTTTTAACAGAGCAAGTTGGAGCGACTTATGGCCAATTTACCCTTTTGAATTTTCTAGGGGATGAGTCCAGATTTCTGGAAAAGGAGTCAACGTGGGCGATAAAAAATGATTTGGATTAGTGGAAAATACTATTCTCCATCGTTCTCCATCCCCAGAATTTTTAGCAGAGCGAGTTGGAGCGACTTATGGCCAATTTACTTTTTTGAATTCTCTAGGGGATGAGTTCAGATTTCAGGAAAAGGAGTCAACGTGGGCGATAAAAAATGATTAGGATTTGTGGACAATTCTATTCTCCATCGTTCTCCATCCCCAGAATTTTTAACAGAGCGAGTTGGAGTGACTTATGGCCAATTTAATCTTTTGAAATCTCTAGGGGACGAGTCCAGATTTCTGGAAAAGGAGTCAACGTGGGCGATAAAAAATGATTAGGATTTGTGGACAATACTATTCTGCATTGTTTTCCATCCCCAGAATTTTTAACAGAGCGAGTTATAGTCACTTATGGCCAATTTACCCTTTTGAATTCTGTAGGGGATGAGTCCAGATTTCTGGAAAAGGAGTCAACGTGGGCGATAAAAAATGATTAGGATTTGTGGACAATACTATTCTCCATTGTTTTCCATCTCCAGAATTTTTAACAGAGCGAGTTATAGTGACTTATGGCCAATTTACTTTTTTGAATTCTCTAGGGGATGAGTCCAGATTTCAGGAAAAGGAGTCAATGTGGGCGATAAAAAATGATTACGATTTGTGGACAATACTATTTTCCATCGTTCTCCATCCCCAGAACTTTTAACAGAACGAGTTGGAGCGACTTATGGCCAATTTACCCTTTTGAATTCTCTAGGGGATGAGTCCAGATTTCTGGAAAAGGAGTCAACGTGGGCGATTAAAAATAATTAGGATTTGTGGACAATACTATTCTCCATCGTTCTCCATCCCTATAATAGATTTCTGGAAAAGGAGTCAACGTGGGCGATTAAAAATGATTAGGATTTGTGGACAATACTATTCTCCATCGTTCTACATCCCCAGAATTTTTAACAGAGCGAGTTATAGTGACTTATGGCCAATTTACTCTTTTGAATTCTGTAGGGGATGAGTCCAGATTTCTGGAAAAGGAGTCAACGTGGGCGATAAAAAATTATTAGGATTTGTGGACAATACTATTCTCCATTGTTTTCCATCCCCAGAATTTTCAACAGAGCGAGTTATAGTGACTTATGGCCAATTTACTCTTTTGAATTCTGTAGGGGATGAGTCCAGATTTCTGGAAAAGGAGTCAACGTGGGCGATAAAAAATGATTTGGATTAGTGGAAAATACTATTCTCCATCGTTCTCCATCCCCAGAATTTTTAACAGAGCAAGTTGGAGCGACTTATGGCCAATTTACCCTTTTGAATTTTCTAGGGGATGAGTTCAGATATCTGGAAAAGGAGTTAACGTGGGCGATTAAAAAGGATTAGGATTTGTGGACAATACTATCCTCCATCGTTCTCCATCCCCAGAATTTTTAACAGAGCAAGTTGGAGCGACTTATGGCCAATTTACCCTTTTGAATTTTCTAGGGGATGAGTTCAGATTTCTGGAAAAGGAGTTAACGTGGGCGATTAAAAAGGATTAGGATTTGTGGACAATACTATCCTCCATCGTTCTCCATCCCCAGAATTTTTAGCAGAGCGAGTTGGAGCGACTTATGGCCAATTTACTTTTTTGAATTCTCTAGGGGATGAGTTCAGATTTCAGGAAAAGGAGTCAACGTGGGCGATAAAAAATGATTAGGATTTGTGGACAATACTATTCTCCATCGTTCTCCATCCCCAGAATTTTTAACAGAGCGAGTTGGAGCGACTTATGGCCAATTTACTTTTTTGAATTCTGTAGGGGATGAGTCCAGATTTCTGGAAAAGGAGTCAACGTGGGCGATAAAAAATGATTTGGATTAGTGGAAAATACTATTCTCCATCGTTCTCCATCCCCAGAATTTTTAACGGAGCAAGTTGGAGCGACTTATGGCCAATTTACCCTTTTGAATTTTCTAGGGGATGAGTCCAGATTTCTGGAAAAGGAGTAAACGTGGACGATAAAAAATGATTTGGATTAGTGGAAAATACTATTCTCCATCGTTCTCCATCCCCAGAATTTTTAACAGAGCAAGTTGGAGCGACTTATGGCCAATTTATCCTTTTGAATTTTCTAGGGGATGAGTTCAGATTTCTGGAAAAGGAGTTAACGTGGGCGATTAAAAAGGATTAGGACTTGTGGACAATACTATCCTCCATCGTTCTCCATCCCCAGAATTTTTAACAGAGCGAGTTGGAGCGACTTATGGCCAATTTACTTTTTTGAATTCTCTAGGGGATGAGTTCAGATTTCAGGAAAAGGAGTCAACGTGGGCGATAAAAAATGATTAGGATTTGGGGACAATACTATTCTCCATTGTTTTCCATCCCCAGAATTTTTAACAGAGCGAGTTATAGTGACTTATGGCCAATTTACTCTTTTGAATTCTGTAGGGGATGAGTCCAGATTTCTGGAAAAGGAGTCAACGTGGGCGATAAAAAATGATTTGGATTAGTGGAAAATACTATTCTCTTTGTGGACAATACTATTCTCCATCGTTCTCCATCCCTATAATAGATTTCTGGAAAAGGAGTCAACGTGGGCGATTAAAAAGGATTAGGATTTGTGGACAATACTATTCTCCATCGTTCTACATCCCCAGAATTTTTAACAGAGCTAGTTGGAGCGACTTATGGCCAATTTACTTTTTTGAATTCTCTAGGGGATGAGTTCAGATTTCAGGAAAAGGAGTCAACGTGGGCGATAAAAAATGATTAGGATTTGTGGGCAATACTATTCTCCATTGTTTTCCATCCCCAGAATTTTTAACAGAGCGAGTTATAGTGACTTATGGCCAATTTACTCTTTTGAATTCTGTAGGGGATGAGTCCAGATTTCTGGAAAAGGAGTCAACGTGGGCGATTAAAAATGATTAGGATTTGTGGACAATACTATTCTCCATTGTTTTCCATCCCCAGAATTTTCAACAGAGCGAGTTATAGTGATTTATGGCCAATTTACTCTTTTGAATTCTGTAGGGGATGAGTCCAGATTTCTGGAAAAGGAGTCAACGTGGGCGATAAAAAATGATTTGGATTAGTGGAAAATACTGTTCTCCATCGTTCTCCATCCCCAGAATTTTTAATAGAGCAAGTTGGAACGACTTATGGCCAATTTACCCTTTTGAATTTTCTAGGGGATGAGTTCAGATTTCTGGAAAAGGAGTTAACGTGGGCGATTAAAAAGGATTTGGATTTGTGGACAATACTATCCTCCATCGTTCTCCATCCCCAGAATTTTTAACAGAGCAAGTTGGAGCGACTTATGGCCAATTTACCCTTTTGAATTTTCTAGGGGATGAGTTCAGATTTCTGGAAAAGGAGTTAACGTGGGCGATTAAAAAGGATTAGGATTTGTGGACAATACTATCCTCCATCGTTCTCCATCCCCAGAATTTTTAACAGAGCGAGTTGGAGCGACTTATGGCCAATTTACTTTTTTGAATTCTCTAGGGGATGAGTTCAGATTTCAGGAAAAGGAGTCAACGTGGGCGATAAAAAATGATTAAGATTTGTGGACAATACTATTCTCCATCGTTCTCCATCCCCAGAATTTTTAACAGAGCGAGTTGGAGCGACTTATGGCCAATTTACTTTTTTGACTTCTCTAGGGGATGAGTTCAGATTTCAGGAAAAGGAGTCAACGTGGGCGATAAAAAATGATTAGGATTTGGGGACAATACTATTCTCCATCGTTCTCCATCCCCAGAATTTTTAACAGAGCGAGTTGGAGTGACTTATGGCCAATTTAATCTTTTGAAATCTCTAGGGGACGAGTCCAGATTTCTGGAAAAGGAGTCAACGTGGGCTATAAAAAATGATTAGTATTTGTGGACAATACTATTCTCCATTGTTTTCTATCCCCAGAATTTTTAACAGAGCGAGTTATAGTGACTTATGGCCAATTTATTCTTTTGAATTCTGTAGGGGATGAGTCCAGATTTCTGGAAAAGGAGTCAACGTGGGCGATAAAAAATGATTAGGATTTGTGGACAATACTATTCTCCATTGTTTTCCATCCCCAGAATTTTTAACAGAGCGAGTTATAGTGACTTATGGCCAATTCACTTTTTTGAATTCTCTAGGGGATGAGTCCAGATTTCAGGAAAAGGAGTTAACGTGGGCGATAAAAAATGATTACGATTTGTGGACAATACTATTTTCCATCGTTCTCCATCCCCAGAATTTTTAACAGAACGAGTTGGAGCGACTTATGGCCAATTTACCCTTTTGAATTCTCTAGGGGATGAGTCCAGATTTCTGGAAAAGGAGTCAACGTGGGCGATTAAAAATGATTAGGATTTGTGGACAATACTATTCTCCATCGTTCTCCATCCCTATAATAGATTTCTGGAAAAGGAGTCAACGTGGGCGATTAAAAATGATTAGGATTTGTGGACAATACTATTCTCCATCGTTCTACATCCCCAGAATTTTTAACAGAGCTAGTTGGAGCGACTTATGGCCAATTTACTTTTTTGAATTCTCTAGGGGATGAGTTCAGATTTCAGGAAAAGGAGTCAACGTGGGCGATAAAAAATGATTAGGATTTGTGGACAATACTATTCTCCATTGTTTTCCATCCCCAGAATTTTTAACAGAGCGAGTTATAGTGACTTATGGCCAATTTACTCTTTTGAATTCTGTAGGGGATGAGTCCAGATTTCTGGAAAAGGAGTCAACGTGGGCGATAAAAAATGATTAGGATTTGTGGACAATACTATTCTCCATTGTTTTCCATCCCCAGAATTTTTAACAGAGCGAGTTATAGTGACTTATGGCCAATTTACTTTTTTGCATTCTCTAGGGGATGAGTCCAGATTTCCGGAAAAGGAGTCAACGTGGGCGATAAAAAATTATTATGATTTGTGGACAATACTTTTTTCCATCGTTCTCCATACCCAGAATTTTTAACAGAGCGAGTTGGAGCGACTTATGGCCAATTTACCCTTTTGAATTCTCTAGGGGATTAGTCCAGATTTCTGGAAAAGGAGTCAACGTGGGCGATGAAAAATGATTAGGATTTGTGGACAAGTAGTAGTAGTAGTATATACACGTGTAGGCCATGTGCACCCCGACCCGAAGGATCTTTTGTGCAGCCTATATGTCTCACCAAGTCAAGTTTAGGCCGCGTATAAAGCCCACTACCTTGCCCGGTGGAAGATCATAGATGTCGGTCGGGCCCATTGTATGCCCCCCGAAAAATTTCCGCCTAAAAGTCCCTAAGGCGGGACAGCAGCAGAGCAGATGTTCCGACGTTTCATCATCCAACCCGCAGAATCTGCACATTTTGGTAGGTGAATTACCCAACTTAAACTGGTGGTACCTGAGACCACAGTGCCCCGTGAATAGGCCAACAAGCAGTCGAAGTCCGCTTTTTCAAGCAGCAGAAACCTTCCTGCCCTGTGCCGGGACAGCGTCACAAATCTTTTGGACTGTCTCAATCCAGAAGTGGACGTCCATGCGTGAAGGAATTCACGCTCGGACCATTTATGTAGCGTCCCCCTGATGTGACCCACAGGGACGCCGAAGAAAGGCTCAGGACCTATAAATGGACGACGAGCGCCCCTGTTTGCCAAGCAATCAGCCCTTTCATTGCCCGCATGGCCCTCATGGCCAGGAACCCAACACAAATTCAAGTCATTGTGTTTCCCTAGCTCATTCAGAGACGCAAAACAGTCCAAGACCAGCCTTGACTTTATCTCCAAAGAAGAAAGTGCCCTAAGAGCGGCCTGGCTATCTGACATTATATAAAGTCTCAAGCCCCTTGCCCTCCTCCTCAGACATTCCCCAGCACATTCAATGATGGCGTAGAGTTCCGCCTGAAATATAGACGGCTGTTTGCCCATTGGCAAGCCCCTTTGGAAACCCGGGCCCATGATGCCCGCACCAGTATCACCGTTTACCTGTTTCGAACCATCCGTGAACCAGACCTGGTCCGCGCATGCACGCCACCAGGATTGGTTCGCCCATTGGTCCCTGTCAGGTATAAGGACAAATCTGGTCACATCCCCTAGAGAATTCAAAAAAGTAAATTGGCCGTAAGTCACTACAACTCGCTCTGTTAAAAATTCTGGGGATGGAAAACAATGGAGAATAGTATTGTCCACAAATCCTAATCATTTTTCATCGCCCACGTTGACTCCTTTTCCAGAAATCTGGACGCATGCATCATAACACCGTTAACATAAGTTCTGTTAAGTGGTTAACATAGTTCTGTAAACATAACAGAATGTGTTAGGGTTATAAATTTTAAAATTCAACTTCACACACATTATCAAAGTTTAAACAAAATCATCAACAATAAACAGTGAGTTTATCTCTCCTTACATTCCCCACTACAATTGATTGGAATTCTTCCAACATTAATTGTAGTTGTAAGTAGGTTAAGAAAAAACAAAACAAAAACAACTCGCTTTATTGTTTTCCAAACAAAATAAAAAGCGGGTTCCCAGTCAGTTTTTTTAGGCCGTGCACCTGCCAGTTTATTATCAAAATAATTTTCGTGGGAATACAAAATTTAATTTAAATGATTTTGTTATTTGTGCTTAATTCCCAATTTTTATTATTTGATAA
This sequence comes from Pollenia labialis, assembly GCA_949318255.1. Lineage (NCBI taxonomy): Eukaryota > Metazoa > Arthropoda > Insecta > Diptera > Polleniidae > Pollenia > Pollenia labialis. The sequence goes on from OX439140.1 coordinate 157,971,634, forward strand.
AAACACTGAAATTTATTGTTGATGGGACAGTTCTATTTGTAACAATATCAAAGTTTGAACAAAATCATCAACAATAAACAGTGAGTTTATCTCTCCCTACATTCCCCACTACAATTGATTGGAATTCTTCCAACAGTGTTTGTATCAAATATTAAAAATTGGGAATTAAGCACGAATAACAAAATCATTTTATTAATAATTATCTTTGAAATTTCATTTCATAGTTTTGAAGAGGCAGAAATATCCCTCCACCACCCCTCGTGGTCCTATTTTTTTAAAAAATTATAGAAACTGTGCCCTTATAAGTAGGGACACTGGTTTGGGGCACATCGGTTGGATGGAACATATTTTTTTTATATTTTATATACATAAATATATAGATTTAATGGTTATGTGAAATAAAGGCCGACTCTCAGGCTTAGACAAAAAATATGCATTGATGTATTTGAAATACGAAGTTGAGTTTCGTTGACCAAATTTTACTTTAATAAAAAATTATCGGGCCTGTTCTGAAAATCACGTGATTTCAAATCACGTGCTTTGAAAATCACAAGTGTGGTTTTGTGGGGTTCTGAGAGTCATACACAAAAACGGAACACCAAAACCTCGCATTTGTGATTTAAAAAGGCACATGTGATTTGAAATCACGTGATTTGAGCTAAAGTGATTTTCAGAACAGGCCTGTATATGTATTTTAATGAAGAAGTAAAAAACAATAATTCGAGTGATTTTAATATCAAATTGCTTTTTTTTTATTATGTTTTTTAAATCAAGAACATTTGTAAAATAATAAATGGCAGGAAAAATTTGTGAAATGGCATAATTCTATTTCCTTTTTGTAAAGTAGACTTCAATAATAATAACAACTGTAAATTGTTTAAGTCCTATTTTTCTTGTAAATATCTATGTATATATTTGAATTTGTATACAAATTTACATAGGCAAGGTAAACAAATTCTTCATGTTAATATAAATAACGTTTAGAAATATCATTATGTTTGCGAAATTTGCTCTATTGTTATTAAAAGAATTTACATTTGCAGCATCCAATAAGTGTGGCACAATTTTCAACAAATAATACAAGGTTGTTTATTTAATTTGATAGGATTGAATTTAAATTAAAGAAAGTTTTAATAATATGCCCTGAATAAGATAAAAGATGCCACAGTAAAGAAGATATTATCATATTAGAATTTAATATTGAATTTGTTCGAGTTTTTTTTTTATTATTTAGTTCTTTGAGTGAATAGGTATCACAAATTTATGCCCAAATGGACTTTTGTACTTAATGCCAGCGTCGCGATAAAACTTATCTGGTATTCCTAAGTTACTTAAATACAATTTGCCACAATTGTTTGATGATATGCCATTCAATGGTAGTATGGGTAAAATTGAATATTTAATAGAGACGTCACGAATGCCACTTGGTGGTGGATCAATGGCTAATATAGATGCCCTGTAAAAATATAAATATATTTAGATGCATGTGTTTAGTAAAGAGCATATCCATGGTCATACGATAACATCTCGTAACTGATTTTTTTACAACCTTTGAGGAGCAAACGAAACTTTTAACTTTATTCAAAATCGAGATAAAAGTAAACAAAAAAAAACAGAATCTTCTATATATAAATCGGCTAAGGCAAAACAGTTAAGAACACTTTTCTCCTCTGTTTGCCCAGCGACTAGAATAAAAAATACACCATTTAAAAGGTTTTTACTGGAAGAAGTGCCCAATATATATTTTTTTTTAAATCTGTTCAATATTTTCAGTTATAAACTTTTAAATTTGATACTAACACATAAATAAAAATTTTGTTTTTTCCAATTATCAAATAATAAAAACATAGGATGGTCGATTATTCGACATTTTTAAGAAACCGGTTTTCAAATATTTCGACTATATAAATCGGCACACACAAACCAATTAAGAACGATATCTTTTTTTGTTGTTTTTCAACCACTCACGTAGAACATAACATATTAACCGGAAGTTGGTCCATCGCAAAATCGATCCACTAAGACGGAAAAATTAATGTTCGAAACATATTATTATTTCATTTAAAAAAATTATGGCCGAATTTCGACCATTAGGAAAACACTTGTTAATTTAAAACCCCAATTTCTACATACATATTTATTTTTAACTCGATTTCAAAAAAAAATATCAACGTTTTTTTTTTGCTCCTAAATAGTAACAAAAAATCAGTTACGAGGTTTTCACCATCGATATATTTACCTGTTTTCACTTAGCCATTTTTTTAAATCACTTGACAAATTTGAGGTATTTGTCGATAATATCACAAGATCAGGAGTAGGCAGGGCTTTAAATATAATAAAAAAAGTATAAATAAATAAATACAGGCAAAGCTCGATATAACAAATACTCACTTTAACGAAAATCCGATATAACGAATGAGCAAGGTTTTTCATTAGCTATCTTATATAACGAACGATCAACTTTTTTGCTCCCGGTTTAACGAATGGTTAAGCTAAACAAAGCAAAACCAAAAACTCGTTACAAAACCGTTTGTTTAGATATGTTTTTTATTTTGTTTTTTTGTTGGTGAATAGAACGAATATCATTCAGTGAAAAAATAAAAATTTTAGAAGGATGTAAAAAAGGTGTGTCTTTTTCTTATATCGCATATTGAATATGAATACGCTGATAGAGGCTATTGTTGTTTTTAATGTAGCTAATGTTTTATTTAAAAATAAGTTCGGTATTACGAATCTCTCAGTTTAACGAAAGGGGCTGACATTATATCATTCGTTATACCGGGCTTTGCCTGTAAGTAATAAAATTATGTTATTTACCATTTGTTGAGTAAACTACTGTGTTGCCGGTGGCTTTAAAAAGAGAAATTTCTATACTCTTCTGCTCAATATTGGAATCTTCCTCCAAATATAATAAAACTTTCAACCCATGAGAAGCTAACTGACGGCCGGTAGAAGCTCCAATATTACTTGATCTATTAATACGATATACTAAACGTTAAAACTTAATTTATCATATGAATATAGTTTATATTGCCTAAAATGTTCTGACTTTTCACAAATAATTGCAATTGTAGGCCATTGATGACGGTTATTTGGAGTCAAACGCCGGGCGCCTCCCAGAAGAAGTATTGCCAAATCAGTAGCGCCCCGCGCTAACATGTCAAGTTGGCGCTGTACTGATAGACCACACTTTTGGGCACACGTTTCAATTTTTAACCGCACAAATATCGGCACCGTTGGTATGATAAGCCCCTCATCAGTTACAAAATCTTCAGAACCCTCGAAAAGCGATTCTATTTGTCTCATTTCAGCTGGTTCGCTGACGATAACATTCTCATCGTGACGATACTTTTTCTGTTGCTGTGCTGAAACCGCATTTTGTACAACGTCAGGTTTTTTCCCTGCCTCCAAAGAATCCCAAATAGCTCGCTTATCGAAAAGAGCCAAATTTCCCTCGAAATCAAAATCTTCATGTAGCAATGGGTCATCTACTGAAGTGCCGAATGTCTGATTATGTTTAACACTATTTTCTCTACGTAATTGTTTATTACGTTGTTTATTATTATTCCGCCCAATGTTGCCATTACTACTAACACTGTTGATATTATTCATATAGCCAGCACTAGCTCGTTGGGTTTTATTATTTCCATGCCCTCCGCCGTTCCCGCTCGAGTACGATGCACCACCACCATTGTTGTAATATGTTTCATTATTCTGTACAATATCAATGGGTTTACTACAAGCTGCACCACTGCTGCTGCAGCTATCGGCATTGCAACTGTTAGACGTGGAACATAATGATGCTGAGCAGCAAGCTGCATTCAGGCTAGACGAACCTAAACGAACTTCTACTTTGTGGGGGATTAAATTTCCAAAGAATTTTGCAACACTGCTAGAAGTTTGTTGTGGTGGCGGCGTTAATTTCGAGCTGCTGTATAAAATCTGTTGCGCGCTTGAGGCTCTCGGCACATTTTTGGAGGCGCTGTTGAAAACGTGATGAACATTTTTTTAAATCATATTCTATAATTAATGTATTATTAGCAAATAAGTACCTAGTTTCCGAGTTTGTATTTATATTGACCTTCATTTTGGTTAACTTGTTGCTTAGTGTCGAACTTAAAAACGAGCTAGGATTTTGCTGTTCCTTACCACCGTTACCACTTGTACTATTTTGTGGTAATGAAAAGCTACCAGCACTAGCGAAGTTGGGTTGCTTAACGGGTGTAGGCTTATTTATAACAGAAGGTGTCATAGAACTGTGTCCATTATAGGAAGCTATTAAATTTATTTTTAAAATATCCGATGACCGCAATGTCACCTCAGCATCTTGTTTACGTAGAGGCACACCATTCCTAAATGCGCGAACAATTGTTATTTCTGATGGAGTACACTGTGATATGATACCCTGAAAAACTCCCAGTTTCGCATCACACTCAATAGAAACTGCTTTTCCCGTCCAATCTTCTTCCATTTCGGCGTCGTACTGCAATAATCCAACGTTTTGAATTTATAAGAAATGTGCTACACCTACTCGTCCTGGTCTGAATTTTCAATAAGAAACACTTTTTTCTTCTAAATGATGATCAAAAATAATTTTTCACTTTAAACTTTATCTTTTTGTTAAAAAAAAAATTGCATATCAATTTTGTTTTCTTTTATAAAGAAATAATTGTTTTACATACTTATGTGAAAATGATAAAAATTGTTGGCTATTAAAAACAGACTTTAATTTAAATAATTTCGTTTAAATGTTTACAATAATCGCACGTTTTCCTTAATTTTTCTTAAAAGTGTCTATTTTATTTCTATCTAAAATATTCACGATTTCTCAAAAAGACATTCACTGCAACAGGGATGGAAAATAACTTTTTTGAATTTGTACCAACTTTCAAAAAAAGCCTAGTTTATTCTTTTGAGAGTAAAAAGAAAGTAAACATTTTTAAAATCTTTTTTACTTAAAATTTATTAATTTCTTGCATTGGGTCTAATCAATAAACCAACTCAATTATTAATAATAATTCCGAAGGAATGGTTAAAATGGAAGCAAAGAGAAAACTTCCGACAAATTTTTGGTCATAATTGGATTATATATTTAGGAATATACATTTAAATTTTTTTCTATTACTCAGCTTTAAACCCCAATTTACTTCAACGTAATATCATATTTGCGACAGAAGCAATGTTTAGGTCGGAGTATTCAAACTTTGGAGCAAACAATATTAATAAGGTGTTCAAATGATAATTTATCATCAGTTATTATACCAAAACAGCACAAGGAGCTAAAAAAATTCCATTTCTGAACAACAAATCCGTTGCGCTGGAACATATTTTCAAATAAACAAAACTAATTCATATATTACATATCCCACAAGGTCTAGAATGTATTGAAGAAAATCTATAATACAACTATACCATGATTTCCATCCCTGCGCCGTAATCTTAATATACATGGTTGAAAAAAATGAAGTACATTGAAAATAGTTCAATGTAAAAAAGTACCAAAGAAATTATTTTCTTAAGGTTAGCTTACACTATCGCACAAACCTTATACCATGTTCACACGGACAGCACGGAGGCTGCGAAACAGGAAAAATGTACTATCATCTCCTCTCGAAAAATATCAAAACCAAGAAAAAAACAAAATAAAAATTGATCTAATATTAATAACAGTATTAAATAATATATTCCTAAGTTTTATTTACTTTTTTATCTATTTAAAAAAAATCACACTAACAACACAAAAAAAAATCTCAAAATGAAACAGGAATAAATCTTATGAACAGCATGTTTGGCCATCTAGTTTCAGAGAGCGAAACCAGTGGTTTCTATCGTCGTATAAACATAGCATTATGTATTCCATAGGGAATGTTAAATGGATTCCAAAATCGACTTTTATCGATTTAATTAAGATTAAAATTAAAAATTTCCAAAATTTTGATAAAAATAAAAAAATCGATTTTAAAAGCCCAATAATCGATTTCAGTATAAAATCGCATACGTAAATTCGATTTTTTTTTACCACAAAATCGATTTTCGATTGGAATCGAAATCGATTTACCATTCCCTAGTATTCCATTGCCGAGTCCCTTCACCCGCCTTTACCTCTCACATCAACAAACCAAGAGTTTCGCAAGTTACTTGGGCAGTTAACTTGCCGTGGGATCTAAGAAATCCAATGAGTTTTGTTGCGACATTTAAAAAAATCTATTTTTACATTACAGCTAGTATTCCCACATGAACATGCTTTTGTTATAATGCAACCCTGATCAAAGAAAATAATTATTTAACATGGTTTCTTTTAAATGTGCTAAATTCCCATTTTATACTATTGAGAAACTGAAATTTATTGTTGAAGAGATACGCTATTCCTGTGCGCATGAAATGGGAATTTAGCACATTTGAAAGAAACTTTGATAATAATTTTACTTTAACAAAAAAAAAACAAATAATAAAATTAATATTTTTATATAATAAAAAGGCCAAGCTTAAATAAATTAATATATTTATGTACATTTAAATAATAAAGTCGAATAAGAAACAATTTATATTAATAAAAATATTTTTCCAAGATAGCGCTAGTTTATACAATGCACCTTGTTCCTTGATTTTTTTCAAATTATTTGTTAACATTAATACATTTTCCCATGCCTTTAACATAAGCTGAGCAATAAGCAATATTGCTCTGTTATTCTGCCTTGTTGTAGTATCGACACCACCTTTTACATGAATTCACCTTGGGTAGAAGTACATAACACGCGTTAGTGCGAGCGCGCTCTGTAGACTTCTGTCAAAAAATGTTAAACTACCCTGAAGGAAACCTGGGTGCAAGTGTCTCCAAGTCACCAGTTTTGTCGACTATTTTGATGACATTGTCTACAAAGTGTCTACACTTCACTACATACAACTTCAATAACAACTTAGAAGTACAATTCCTATAAAAGTTGAAGAAATAATAAAAAAAATTGTGATGATTTCGTATTCATACCAAAAGTGTAGACTACATTTACTAAAATGTACTAGTGATTCTCTGGTTCCAAAGGAACTACCTAGTCAGTAGTACCAACGTCAGTAGTAGATTTCCAATCACACGCACATGTTAAATGTCTATAGTAAATAACATTGTCTGGGGTATAATAAGTCACTAGTACTGGTGACTGTGTCAATAGTGAATCAGTACAGATTCACTAGTGACATTTCCTACAGGGTAGTGTAATTTCATGGAACAAGCTACATGCATACATACATGCAAAACATTTTGACGCGTTTGCACCAGAAAGTTGGCTAACTTTGAACTTTTTAACGCGTTGTGTATTTTTGACAAGTAATCAGCGGACAATAAAAAAAATAATTTAACAAATTTGTGAATCATGAAAGAAAAACTGGCAAAAGTGCAGTACGCCCCGAAAAAAAATTTGAACCCCCTCTGAAATTAAAAACAAAAAAAAACCAAAATTAAAATGTAAGGGGGCTGAGGCCCGTGGAATGTGTGGAATGTGTGGGTACTCAAATTAAAGGTAATTTTACAAGAAAAACGAAAATAATAAAATTTAGGGTGGGGGGACTTTTGAAGTCCTCTGGGTCAAAAAATGTGCCCCCATCTCTCACATCTATGTGTAGGTACTCAAATTAAATGTAGTTTGCTGACGATTGTAAATACATATTTTGTTTAATTTTGTATTTTTTAATGTTTTATGTTCGATTTGTAACTAATGACCTATTTTCGATGTGCTTAAGAATTCTTTTCTACGTAGCCAGCTTTTGGCCGGGCCCAAGGATTTTCTCCTCTATGGAATAACAAAAACCGGCTTCGCTAACTAGAGCTTCTCTGCATAGCCGGCCTTCGGCCGGTCGCAAGGATTTTCTGCTCTATGGTATAACAAAGACTGGCTTCGCTAACTAAAGCTTCTCTGCATAGCCGGCCTTCGGCCGGGCGCAAGCGTTTTTTTAATTAAGGTTTTTTTTTTTTTTTATTCTGAATCGGGTAGCATATTTTTTTTTATTTTTCGACCTAAAAACTTATTGAAGAGCTTAAAAAAACATACAATACATATTTATATAAAAAGATTAATTTCAATAAAATAATAAAATCTTGATATTCTTTTGCATCCGTTTTCAATGCACAAATAAGTAAACAAATAAAAAAAAACAGCTGACAAGAATGGCTTCTGTTAAGGCCAGTTAAACGGTGATACAATGTATTACGACTTTGTAGAATCAAAATATTTGGGGGATTCACAAGGTGTGCTATCAAGTCATATCGTCATAATGTCCTAAATAATATATTACAATTGTTTAAAATTAATGTTTTTGTGTTTCAAACAAAATAAAAATTTTAATGCTGTGTTCATTGATACGTCATAACTGTACAGTAGAAGACAAAATTATAAGCGGTCGCTCACAGCAGTCATATATATTTCTTGTAATTATTTTAAGACATATGACTTTTCAACGTTATGACTACCTTGTGAATACCCCAATTATGAAATTCTCTCCGTGTATAAAAGAAAAAAATAAAAATCTGTTGTATGTATTTTTCATGTTTACACGGATGGTACAAGTTAAATTAAAAATAATAACAAAAAATCAGATGGTTACAGTTTTACAATTTTTTAAAAAACAACATGAAAATTTCCTGAGATAATTTTAGTTGTTTTTGTAATTGTATAAGAATGCAACCACCTTCAATATACTCTGTTAAAATACACCTATGGTGTGATGAAAAATACATAAGTTTCTAAAATGGTTAAGAAAAAAATCATTTACCGCTCGTCATCGTTACATGGTATGATTTTTCTCATTCTACATAATGTCCTAATACAATGTATTACCGTATTAAAAAAATTCAATTTGGTGTCTTTTTCTTAAAAATTTTGCTCCCGAAAACGGTGGCTTGTTTTATTATAAAAAACTCATGCTTTTCGGGAGCAAAATTTTTAAGAAACAGACACCAAATTGCCTTTTTTTTTAAAAAAAAGGTACATTTTTTGTAGAAAAGAAAACACCATAAGATTTTAAACGCAGAAAAACGTCGACGAATTAACGCTTGTTATGTACTACTCTCTTAAATCTTCGCACCTGGCAACGCCGCCATGGGCCCAATGTCAAGGTATATTTACACGAGGTAGACTCATTTGGGAGTGTAGACATGCTGCTCTATAAAAATAACCGAGTGGAACGGAATTGTCAAAATTGTCTTCATATAAATTTAACGCACACATGTACAAATTTTGGCTCATATACACGGAATTTGACATTGGTGTTCCAACTTAGGTAAACAGCTGACAAACATATGGGCCAACGAGTTTACCTTGTGTAAATATACCTTGCCCAATGTTTTAATAAAAATATGAATTAAGTACCATTTTGAATTCACATTCAAGCATTACTAAAATTTTCGGTACATAAAAAATCAACTATGCACCGTGGTTCATTTGCCGGTGGATTTTTTATGTACGTTTATAGTTTGTGTTAATTTTATTTGGGTTTATTAAAAGAAAATCAAACATTTTTGGCAGAAATATACTTTAGTTTGAAACGAGTATTTTTGGATTGGATTTTGTTTAGTTGTTTATTTTTTTGTTTCGAGATAGTAAGAAAATGTCCGATGACGATATACAATATGTTAAACGACAAAGAACACTTTATTACGGTTCATTAGAAGACGCCGAACGCAAACGCATTTTAGCTGCAACAACATCAAATTCCGCTGTATCGACATCGTCCACACAACTAGAAGATATTGACTCTGATGAGGATTATGACGAACAAAAAAAACACGGTACAACAATTGCACCACCGCCCACTGCCGCTGCCCTAGCAAACAAAATCGACGATGATTATTTTGATCTGGAAACGGAAATTTCTAAGGACAAGGTAGCCTTACTAGAGGAATTTGAGCGAAAGAAGCGTGCAAGGCAAATAAATGTTTCCACCGATGATGCTGAAATCAAAAAGAATTTACGACAGCTAAACGAACCTATTTGTTATTTTGGAGAGGGGCCGGCGGAACGTAGACGGCGTCTTAAAGAGTTGTTAGCCAGTTTAGGGGAAAATGCCATTAAACAAAAGTTAGCTGAAGAGGAGGAAAGAAAGCAATTGCAAAAGGAACAAGAGACAACATGGTACCACGAGGGCCCTGAAACACTAAGAATAGCACGAATGTGGATAGCTGATTATTCATTGCCTAGAGCGAGGGACCGTTTGGAGAAAGCAAAAAGGGCCCTTGAAGTTCCCAGTGCTACCAGAGCTGGTCGTATGGTAGAATTGCAAAAACGTTTACAATCTTTGGCTCCACATTCCAGTCAGGTGGGCGACACTCGACCATTGGGAGGTTGCGCTTTTAATTACGATTCGTCACTTTTGATGACATCATCTTGGTCAGGTTTATGCAAAGTTTGGCGGGTTCCCGACTGTAAACTGCAACAGACTTTGCGCGGACATACAAGTTATGTAGGAGGTGTGGCCTTTCGTCCAGGAGTATCATTTAAAGAAAAAAATGTGGTTGCTATGGCCTCCGGAGGCCATGATGGAGCAGTTAAGCTGTGGGGATTTGATTCTGAGGAATCAATTGCAGACATAACAGGCCATATGCCTCATCGGGTGTCAAAGTTAAATTTCCATCCCTCTGGAAGGTTTTTAGCTACTGCCTGTTATGATGCGTCATGGCGCTTATGGGACTTGGAGCAAAAGACTGAAGTACTTCATCAAGAAGGCCACGCTAAAGCTGTACATTGTTTAAGCTTTCAATCTGATGGAAGTGTTGTAGTAACAGGTGGCTTAGATGCCTTCGGAAGAGTTTGGGATTTAAGAACAGGTTTTTATTTAAAATTTTGTTTACTTACTTATCTATTAATCAACAATTTTAGGCCGATGTATCATGTTTTTGGAGGGACATTTAGGCTCTATTTTCGGTGCAGACTTTTCCCCAAATGGTTATCACATTGCTACCGGCTCTCAGGATAATACTTGCAAAATTTGGGATCTGCGGCGTCGGCAATCAGTCTACACAATACCAGCTCATTTAAATCTTATTTCGGATGTGAAATATCAGCGTGACGGTGGAAGTTTTTTGGCAACATGTTCATACGATTGCACTACAAAAATATGGTCAAACAAAACATGGCAACCTCTTAAAACTCTTCAGGGCCATGACGGTAAAGTGGTCTCTTTAGATATATCACCAGACTCCCAATTTATAGCCACTACGTCATTCGACCGCACATTTAAATTGTGGTCACCGGAAAGTTAATACCAATTTTTTTATTGCAAAAGTGTAGGTTTGATTTTAAAAAAAATTGTTCATTTACACTAAGTAAATTCCATAATGCTAATAATTATTGCAAAATAATGTTTGTAAAACGTCATTAAGATTTTAGAAAATGTTAATAGTGACTGAAAATAACCCAAAACAGTAAACGTCATTTACATTCACATGTTTATGTATTTTATTAATCGTTTGTAATTTTTTGTTGAAATAAAATAAAAACCATTGTTAACCTGTTTCATTAATTGCACAACATATTTGATTTTTTTTTAATTCAATACTAATAATATTTTCTTTCTTTTTTTACAACAAATAAATTTAGGTATGAAGGTATATGAGAGAAAATTGCTTAATTGGATCTACAATTGTAGATTTTAGATAATATAAATTATTAAACAAAATCTATATAACAAAAATGAAATCACAAATTATAATGAAATGTTGTGTGTTGCTGATCGAATAACTTGAGAACAACCTGCCAATTAAATGTCATATTTTTCAGTGTTTCTAGATGGTTAACGAATTTAAAAAATAATTTGGTTAATTATGTTTTTAATACGTCGTTAGTGAAAACGGATGATATACCTATACATGCATAAGTACATATATAAAAATAAAGGTCAATGCATTAAAAATTGCAATGTTGCAAATTTTAAACCTGATTTTTTCGTATTTACGCCATCTAGTAGAAACTCCTAAATATTAGCTGCTCTTGATATTGTTGCTGTTATTGTTTGTTGTGATAGAGGCGACTGATGTATAAACTCTGTTATAGGAGATGTAGTATATAAGTTTTGTATTGTTGCGTTACAAATAGTTGGTGTAAATATGTCGGAGTTTTCTTCTGACTGTGTTTTTTTTTGAAGTAGTGGGTGTTACGAAGGCTATTTTTGCCAGTCGTGTTGTTGGTGTTATTACTATTTTATAAGTTTTAGGTACACCTAAAACTGTACAGCTAGGAGCTGCTGCTGACGACAGATGGCTTAATCTTTCCTAAGGTCCTAAGGCATTTAGGTTTGGTGCAATTTTATCCCAAATTTCTTTTACCGCCATTTTGCTACATACAAATGTAGGATTTCCTTTTGCAACACGCGGGTGTTCTTCCAATAATTCTACCAGCTTTTGGAATTGCACCACATTGGCTTTTTTTTGTCCTTTAATAGACACTAGTTAAGTTTTAAATCCATTTTTATTTTATTTTTAATAAGTTTACCATTTTTTATTATTCATTTCCATAATTATTTTGTATTTTTCTATTTTTTAAACTTTTTCTAAACATTTACAATTGAACACGAGTACTTTTTCTTGCTTGTCCATTTTTGACAAAACGGACCAGTTCCATTCCAGTTTATCACTCAATAAACCGACTGCTTTTGATATAAATTTTACCACACTATCAATTGAATGTCCACATTTATAGTTTTCGTAATAAATAGTAAAAACCTCTAGCTAAAAGTATATTCATATTTATGTATAGTATATCATGCTATTCTGGTAATGTAATATTCACTAATTGGAAGCATTCATTATATATAATGAATTATTATTATTAGTTACGTTTGTAAAAAAAAGTGGACATTGCAGTCTTTACATCTATACCCCTCAATTGTCTGTCACCTGGAAACAGCACAATAATATCTGTATTACATTTATTTTATAGTACCAAAACGTTCACTAATTTTTCAGTCATGAGCGAGCGTGAAAAATTTTACTGCTTTTTCAGATTCAAGAGGGTGAGGAAAAAAAATATTTTGATTTCCTCATTCATGAAAAATGAGCAAACAGAAAAATTCATACATATGTATGTGAATTTAGCAGGTCAGTCAAGAATGAATGATTATCAATAACAATTTCAATTAATTTTCATGTTGTAAAATTCCTTTCTTCATAAAAATAATTTAATGAAAATTAAATTTGATGAACTTAAGCCTGATTAAAAATTTGGATTAAAAACCATAAATAGTTCAACAAAAATAACCACAATTCTAATTATTAGATATGAAAAATTTAAAAAAATTCACATTCAAATTCCTCATATGGAAAAAACGAGATTTGCCCGTCCATTAACAGCGGTAAAATAAAGTAGTAAATAGGCCTTATAGAAGGCCTTATTGGCGATATGAAGTTTTCTAACTCATATAGTGTGTCATTGGAGATCAAAGCCTTGGCTTCTTGAATCTACTTTAAAGGCTTCTGAAAGGCCTTCGAAAAATAATTTAGAATTAAGAATAAAGTTTTATCACAGTGTAATTCGCAACCTTAGGACAAGAAGGTTCTATCTTACATGTAGTTAAGGTACAAATAAAGGGTCCGCCAAATAACTTTTTTTTTTTTGAAAATGCTATAAAAAACTACTGAATATTCTCTTTTTTTATTCGAAAGTACAATCCTTCCGGTTAATAATGGAAAATAATTTCATTCAAATGGCTGCCTCGGCAAGGTCTTAATGCAAAATTCGTCTCCATGATGTCTCCGAAATGTTCAATTGACAACCCAGCAGTGTTGCAAAATTTAAATTTTAAAATGGTACTGAACTACAACTTAAAGAGTACTTTTCCCACCAAATGGTACTTTTTGTTAAAAAAAAAATCCATCATTTATGAAAATAAGAGGAACAAAAAATATTTTATTGAGAAATTAATTTTTTTTTTTATTTTCCATCAATGTTGAGAAATATGGAGAAAATTGATAGTTGGTAAATAACGATTTAACTGGACAAACACAAAGCTAACAGTATAATTGTTGCGGGTAAAATTAATTAAAATGACCAATGTCATCAAATCAATTTTTTTGCTTCGGACTAAGTTCACAACTGATTTGTTGCACGTAAAAAACAATTGCACGTAAAAAACACAACTCTGCAAAAACTCAGCAGGCATTTCAAGCAGACCTACTAATTGGACCATGGTCGCAATATTTCCCAGCAGTGTTGCAAAATTTAAATTTTAAAATGGTACTGAACCACCACCATTATGGATAACAATCTTGAAGCGATGTGGTGGCTTAAGTCTTGGCTGTGGTACGTGTCTTGGCCCGGGTGTTTGCCAGCAACTGACGACTCCCGAGGTGAAGGCAATGAACTTTAAAGGCCTTGGCGACGAAAGGTTATCCATCCCCTAAACCGAGGTGTCATGCGACCCGTGCCTATCGGTTGGTTTGCAGTCAGGGGTTACCGACTGTATTATCACGGAGCTTTGCTGATACCTGGGCACCTCAGCAAATAGACCACGCCCTTACCACGTTAACGGGGGCTATGACGTGGTGGACCTCTCCATTCCCCTACACTCGTGGGACCAAAACATGAAACCTTCTACACAACAAAAACAAACACAACAAAAACAAACAACGAAAACAGATGACGAACAGGCGAGAACAAGGACAACGATGGACAGTAAGACGAATAAGCCAACGGCTGTAACAGCCCAGGCAATCAAGGAAGATCGGCCCAGGTCGATCGGAATTGGTAAGGCAGCTCGACCAGAAGGCGGCTGCTCTAAAAACAGCGGCGAGGTACCCCTGAACTTCGCTCCAAGTACCTCCAAAGCCGCACAAGCCCTTTCCGTCATTGGAACGGATAAATCCCCTGCTTCGGGTGCTGCGAAGTTGAATGCGACAAAGTCGTCCAACAATGCAGTTTCCCATGTGTCCACTGTGCAAGGAGGGATGACGATGATAACATCCAATCCCAAGATTGCACCACCCCCCGCCAAACTCGGCGACCGCAGAAAGTCCCCTTGGCACAAAAACCCTACAAAGAGGGCATCTAACACAAGGCGTGCTGCCTTGCGTTTTATTAATCTTTACGGCCCCAAGAAAGCCGAAGATCTCACCAATGAGCAGAAAGCTTCATTGGCATGGGCAAGAGCCTACATAGCTGGGCTGCCAAGTGCTACCCCTCCAGTCCCTGAAAAGGTGACAATGCCTAAACGGCAACGTTCGGAGGAGGAAGCTGCAGCCACGAAACAGCAACCAGGGACGAAACGTCCCAAAACTTCATCGAAACCGATGAACAAATCATTCAGCGAGGTGGCCAAAGGTCACCTTGTTCGAGCCATTATCGACAGGAGTGTCGACAATGGTGCCATTTCTCATACCAAGTGGGATCTGGTAAAACAAAAACTCATGGGTGTGTTCTGGACGATCCTCAGGGAGAATCCAGGACCACCCCCTCAATGCGATGACGCCGGCTGGTTCCAGGGTCACGTGAAGCTGATGGCTTGCGCAGATGAGCGCTCAGCGCTGCTTCTTAAGCAGGCCATCCAACTATTAGGAGAGGTTTGGGAAGGTGCCAGGCTTGACGTGGTGTTAGTAGGAGAGATACCACGGAGGCCAAGATCAATCGCCACCATCCCCGCCGAACCATCTGAGCCTGAGGAGATCTTGAAGATCATTCAGTGCTGCAACCCTAAACTACCCACACAAGACTGGAAAGTAGTGAAGGTTTCAGCTGCTGAAGGGTCCTCGAGGACGGCGATTGTGGTTATTAACCAGCAATCCTTGGAGCCACTGAGGGAGAGGCAGGGCAAGCTCTACTATGGTTTTAGTACGATCTTGCTCCGTGTCTACCGAAGTGACAACAAGGGCAATCCGGCTCCATCGGTAAGTGAGGCCAAGCAACCTGCAGAAAGCATGGCTTGCGACGATGCCGTGGGCTCAAGCGACAAAGAGGATACCCAGTCTCTCTCAGGATTGGTGGGTGACTTCTTTGATCACTTGGGTGATATGGTTGATGAGGACGTGCTGCTGGAGTCTGACCAGGAGGACGTCAACATCACAGTGGTCGCCAAAATGGATCATGGTGAAGGTGCTGCAGATAAACCTCCACCACTCTAAAGCAGCATCTGCTGCACTGCTTCTCCGTGTGGTAGAAAGAAGGGAGGAGCTCGTGATGGTCCAAGAACCCTGGATCCACAAGAATCGGGTTTGCGGACTTAACCTCAAAGGCTACAAGCTATTGTTTGCGAAAGGTACAGGTAACATAAGATCTTGTGTCTTAGCTAAAAACTCGTTGAATATCTTCATTCTTTCTGATTACAGTGACGAAGATACCACAACTATTGCCCTTGAGACACCGGACGGTATAGTCTGGATGGTCTCGGCGTACATGGCGCATGACCACGGGCAGGACCCACCCAACGGGCTCATCCGTGATGCAGTTTTGAAGGCCGCGAGCACTGGAACACCGGTGATAATCTGTGCCGATGCTAATGCGCACCACACTATATGGGGCAGTACGGATACAAATGTAAGAGGTGAGTCACTATTCTCCTTTATTATTAATCATAATTTAGGAATAGTAAATAGGGGCTGTGAGCCTACGTTTGTTGTTGCAAATAGGTGTGAGGTTCTTGATGTCACGCTAGTTAGTATAGACCACACCGATATGATCGAGGGGTGGATGGTGTCTAATGACTGTTCGCTCTCTGATCACAGATATGTGGAATTTAGGCTAGGGCTTAGGTCTTCAGGATCGATGGCTATATTAAACAGGAGACGTACGGACTGGGGAGTTCAGTACTCCTCTCTGGTCAGGTCTCTATCTGACCCTCCTGGGGTTGATGATATCGGGGGGATCGATGCAGCAGTGGATCTGCTTTCGAACTCACTGCAGTTGGCGACTTCCTTGGCATGTAGACCAAGGGTGCGCAGGGGTAGGAACCGACCACCATGGTGGGATCCTGACATTGCGCAGGCTAGAATTGACTGTCGTAGGTTGTTCAATGTGGCAAAGCGCCATGGAAACTGGGCGGACTATAAGTCATCATTGAATAGGTTCAGAAATCTGGTTAGATCGGCGAAAAGGGTTGCTTGGAGGAACTTCTGTAGCGGCGTGGAAGGATCCTCTGAGACGAACCGTTTACGTAAGGTAATGGCCTCGAGCCCGGTTGTCCCGACGTACGTCCGGAAATCGGATGGTAGTTGGACCACGAATAGTCAGGAAACACTGGAAGTGTTGATTGATACTCACTTTCCTGGAAACTCCCAATGGGGATTGCGGGATCAGTCGCGGGAGGCGACTCCTATTCCTATGTCCATACCATTGGACTACGATAGGATTAAGTGGGCTATCGATAGCTTTAGCCCATACAAATCTCCGGGTATGGACGGTATAATTCCTGCGGACCTGCAGAGGAATTCGACCCTGATAATACCCTGGTTGTTGGCCATATACAGGGGATGCGCTAGATTTTCGTATCTTCCCGTGAAATGGACCCTGTGCAGGGTGGTCTTTATACCCAAAGGGGGTAAGGCTTCTCACACCGAGCCGAAGGATTACAGACCAATTAGTCTTTCATCCTTTCTTCTTAAGACTCTTGAGAGGGTTATCGATATACACTTGAGGATGACCATCCCAAGGGACTCACTCTCTGCCTCTCAACATGCCTACACAAGGGGCAGGTCTGTTGAGACGGCTCTTCACTCTCTGGTCGGAACCATTGAGAGATCGCTCGAATTTAGGGAGTATACGCTTGTGGCCTTTCTCGACATAGAGGGGGCCTTCAACAATGTCAACCCGGACTCTATCGTGATGTCCATGAGGAGTCTGGGGATCGACGCTGGCATATGTAGATTTGTGGACAATCTACTACGGAATAGGGTCATTTGTTCTACGATAGGTGAAACCAGTGTTCAAAGGCTGGTGAACAGGGGTACTCCCCAAGGGGGAGTTCTATCCCCACTATTGTGGAACCTGACTATGAACACCATGTTAACAAGGATGGATGACATGAGGATCAAAACGGTGGCGTATGCTGATGATGTTGCAGTGGCCATCTCAGGAAGGCATTTGGGCGTAATGTCCCAGTGTATGGAGGCTGCTTTGAAGATACTCAGTACCTGGAGTGCATCATGCGGTCTGGGTGTAAATCCGTCTAAGACGGAACTGGTACTCTTCACGAGGAGGTATAAGACCGAGGACTTTAGGCTTCCGAGGTTGAATGGAATTGAGCTTCGGATATCTCAAAGTGCGAAATATCTGGGCGTGGTTCTGGATAGCAGGCTGTCATGGGGACTAAATGTCCGGATGAGAGTGGAAAAGGCAATAGTTGCCATATATGCGTGCAGGGGTGCAATCGGCAGGAACTGGGGTATGAGCCCGAGGTGTGTCAATTGGATCTTTGAGGCTGTGGTAAAGCCGACCCTGTACTATGGGGTCGTTGTGTGGTGGACTGCACTGGATAGGGGCGTACACCGTGCGATGCTTGAGAAAGTATACAGACTTGTCGCGTTGATGATTACGGGATCAATGCGATCTACTCCAACAAGGGCGCTGTTCACGATACTGAACTGGCTCCCGGTGGATATAATGGCCAGACAGTTGGCTCTTTGTTCGGCGACGCGGCTGCACGCGGTGAATAGCTGGTCAACACGTGACTTTGGACACGCCGGGATAATCAAACGTACGATTGTCCCTGATGTAGTGGATTACTGCACCCCGGTGCCATTCTTTGGTGTGGGGTTCGTGGTGCAAATGGCGCACAGCGGTGCGCTGTTGGATACTTTCCGTGAACCGACCCTAGGGGTCTACACTGATGGTTCGAGGAAAGGTGAGAGGGTCGGCGGAGGTTTCTTCATAGAGGAACTGGATGTGAAGGTTTCCTTTCGCCTGCCGGATGGATGTAGTGTCCTGCAGGCGGAAATCTCGGCTATAAGGCGGGCGGCAAACTGGCTGAGGTATCATCGCATATCGGGAGATATACGTATATTTACTGACAGCAAGGCTGCCCTTGCTTCCCTAGCGGGTGTCTACACGACATCGAGGTTAACTGTAGAATGTCGGATGTCTTTGGATGAGATTGCGAAACATTCAAGGGTAACGCTAATATGGATACCGGGGCACACTGGGTGCCCGGGCAATCAGGTAGCAGACGAGCTGGCCAAACAGGGTGGTCGCATGGATGATGCATTCATTGACCAATTCATTGGCCTTCCAATGGCTCAATGTAAATCACTTATAGGGCGCGAGTCCTATAGAGTTGCGCAGACGCGGTGGACCTGTGAATCCACCTGCTCGATATCCAGGATCCTTTGGCCTGGATATGATGGACGGAGAACTAGCTCTCTACTTGGGCTTAGCAGAAACCAGATTAGGACTGTGATATCGGTTGTAACTGGACACTGGCCGGTGGGGACTCATGCTAGGAGAATGGGTCTGGAATTTTACGACTACTGTAGAAGTTGTCAGAACGAGGAGGAGGAGGAGACTGTGCTCCACTTTCTCTGTCATTGCCCTGGACTGCGGGGTATAAGGGTGGAATGCCTGGGGGAACCGGTGTTTGCCTGTTTGGGGGATCTATCTGGGATGGAACTGAAATCGCTCCTTCTCTTCACTAGGAAGACGAGGTGGTTGGACTTTGCAGTGACGCCATCTGAGTGACTGCTCTAAGGGATGGGCATTGGCGCAGGGTATCACAAAGGGACCAATAAAGGACCCAAGTGAGCTGTCTTTGATGGCTGCCCGTGGAACCTAACCTAACCTACAACTTAAAGAGTACTTTTCCCACCAAATGGTACTTTATGTTAAAAAAAAATCCATCATTTATGAAAATAAGAGGAACAAAAAATATTTTATTGAGAAATTTATTTTTTTTTTTTATTTTCTATCAATGTTGAGAAATATGGAGAAAATTGATAGTTGGTAAATAACGTTTTAACTGGACAAACACAAAGCAAACAGTATAATTGTTGCGGGTAAAATTAATTAAAATGACCAATGTCATTAAATCAATTTTTTTGCTTCAGGCTAAGTTCACAACTGATTTGTTGTAAAAACAACACCGAAAATTTCTAAAAACATGCTATATCCAACTACGATTCATTCCATCGTAAACGTAGTCTGTTTTCCTTTAAAAATAATAAATCCAAATTTAATTCAAATAAATTTCTAAAGGGAAAGAATTAAAAAAATTTTGAAATTAATAAGGAAAAATATTGAATTAAATAATACAAATTAGTATAGCTTATGAGATTATATAAAAAAAATAATAATAATTTAATTTAATTTAATTTAATTTTGAGTAGGTGTGAAATTGTGAAACATATTGTGTCCATTGTGTGTGTTTTGTGTTTAGCGATCAGGAAAAAAATAGCCTAGAAAAAAAAGAACAAATTAATTCGTATATAAATATATGAGTCAAAAGGAAACAAATATAATAGCAAAAAGAATTCCAAGGTTAGTGCTCAAATTAGGCGCTGAAATTGTTAGTAAAAGAAAGATAAGCAATAGAAAAATAGTGAACTTCAGGGAGCTCCTTTAAGTTGTAGAAATTTTGAATTAATAGAATCGTTAAGATTTTTAAAAAATATAATAGATAATTTGAGCTCTGAATAGGAAATAATATATGAATTAAACAAAGGATTAGTAAAAATATAGAATTTGTTGCTTTGAGCTTAACTCACGTATACGAATATATATGCAAATTAATTTAGAAAGAAAATATTATTGAATTTATAATAAAAAAAGTAAAAGCTGAAAATCAATAGAAACTAGGTTTATATTATTATTTTTTTATTATTTTTGTATTATCATTTATTTTAGTAATAATAGAAAACTAAGAATTATTAATTTGTTAGTTTATATATTTAATTTTATAAAAATGAATAAATTTTGTTTTGATTAAGGAATTAACAGTATAAAATGTTGGCTTAATTAATTAAGGTTTGGGCAATGGTAGACCGGTAAGTATAAGTAGAGTCAGGTGGATTTTGGGGTCGAAAATAAAAAATGAGACCAACATCTGTCTCATTGTGATGATTCCGGTGTTTGTGGAATTGTGTTTTTGTAGCTTCAGTTTTGATGTGTTTATTTTTATTTTTTTTTGTATTTGGGTACGCGTCAGGCGAGTCGTGAGAGTCACAATAGCGAAATAAAAAAAAGAGGAAGCTAAAAAAAAGTAAAAAATTTGTTTTTTAAAGTTTATTCAAATGAATATGTGTATATTATATTAAAAAAATTCAACAATAAGGTTAAATGAAATATGTATAAGATCAGTTTAATATAAATTAATTTTTTTAAATAAGCAATTTATGATTTCCTTGTGAGCCAAATTTAGATAGTACAGTCTTTCTTCTGCCATTGTTGATCTGAGCCATGTTTTTATTAGACGACTGGTAGGAAATGACCTCCCTCTCGTAGCATTACTGACGAGTAAGGCAAGTTTTTTATGGCATATGCCATTTTGGCCATTTCTTAAATTATTTTTTTAAAAAGCAATTTTTGGTCCAGCTTGCCAAAGAATACATTTTTGCAACCTAGAAAAAATTGTTTAAATAAGCTCAGTGATTATGAGACAGAGTCTATTCGAAATGCTAACTGAATAATGCAAAAATCGGACGTAAAAAGTACTTTCAAAGCATCTGCTCAAGCCTCTTGAAGTTACAAACGAAAGGGATTTCTATGAATGAAAGCTCTGGCTTAATTGACAGTGCTAAGGAAAATAATACAAGATGTCAGTAAAAAAGATTTTGTTGAAAAGTTTAAAAAAGTTTTAGATCGTAATACGTGTGGTAAATTATTCAATACTCCTGAAAAATCTATATGGCTTGGCATTTCAATTTTAAAAAAGTATTTTAATCGATTTTCTCACAATTTTGTTTTAATGAAAGTGAGACGGATGAATTTATTGACAACCTTTCTCCATCTGAACTTTTAGAGCCACTTTTTGGGTTAGAGATTAGCGATTAAATTAACTTTAATCTCCGTATTTACTTTTTGAGTTGTACTTTTTTAAACTTTTTTTGCTAGTTTAAGTGGCCATTGATGGTGGTTTAAACCTTAACTTAAACTGTCAACATACATATGTTTAACATAAACAATTAATGCAAAAATATAAACAAAAAATTATTTTAAAAATAAAATACATATATACTTTTATATAATTTTTCCTTTCTATATTTTTTCATTAATATATTTTTTCTTTAAACGCAAAAATTTCTACCTTGTAAACAATATTAAATTCGCATATTTTCTTCTTCTTCTTTGAAAACATCCATCTTGCTTTGATAAAAAGTTTACATTTGCAAAAAAAATATTGCTATTTATTTGTGCTCAGTATGGTAGCACTACATGGTTTAAGCCACAACCCAAAAATATCAAATTCAATTTATGCTAGATTAACTTAATTCGCAGATTATCTAATTAGAGAATAAAATTAACTTTAATCTCAAACCCAAAAAGTGGCTCTTAGTGTTCAAATATGCTCCAGTTACATCTTGCGATGTTGAAAGAGTGTTTTCGTTTTATAACTGTTTTATGTGACAAGAGGAGATAATCAGGGGTGTTCTAGAAATCGAAGACGCAAAACGCAAGAATTTTAAACGTCGTTTTTTAATAAGATTTCCCTGATAAAAAAATTTTATGACAAATATTATAAAAATATTTCTTTATTAAACAGAATTTTATAACAAAAATTAAATAACAAGTGTATTAAAAACAACTTCCAAATTCTTACGTTTTGCCTCCAGTATTTTTTTTTTTTTTTTGACAATTTGAAGAAACAAACTATTGTACTTACAATAAAAACTTAATAAAATAAATGTTTCTTAAATAACATGTTTATTTTTGGCATTTTTTATACTTTGAAATATTTTTCTTAGATTTCGGTAGATAAATTAGTAGGTGTTTATCTATCTCTTTTATCAAACATAATCAGCTCATCAGCTAGTTCCGATTTTAAAAGTTTTGTATCTGTATCTGTATTTGACTTGATTACACTTTGAGGTAGAAGTTTAGGTATGTTCAATACATTAAGAATATCTATTGGGAAACGTGTTTTGGAGATCTTCTAAAATAAATTCAATAAGAGGAATGTAACCTTCAACTCGGTAGCAATCTTCAACATTTTGAATGTGATTCGAACCTCGATTTGAACGCAGATAACTTTTTCAAAAATCGCTTTAAATAGTTCTTCGGCTTTATTTCTTTTCTCTTCAAGGCACATGATTTAAGTTTTAATAACGCTTGATCCTTTTGAAGATCTATATCGTGCTTTTATAAAATGATACTAAGCGGCTGTGATACAATAAGTATCGCACTTAATATGTTTTTTCCGTAAATGAATTCAACAGTACTAATCGAGTTCCTTAATATAAGGATTTTGATGAAGTATCTCTACCTTTCCACTCAGATATTGTTTCCAAAGCTTCTACTATATGATGTACACTTGTTGCAAAGTGTAAAATTGAGTCGTGACGGTCCAACCATCTTGTCTCGCATAAAGTAGAGTTCGGCTCCCAAATAATTTGCTAAAACTGCGTTTCGCTTGGAATGATTATATTTAAAAAAATTTGTCGTTTCTTTAACAAATGATACAACTTATTGTATTAATTATTATTGTGGTTGTCGTTTTCGTAAACAAACGTGTCGTTTTTTGTAGTAGATTAAAGAACACATGTTGTGTATTCCTTTAATCTATTACACAGTCGTATACGACAACGACAACCACAATAAGGCCGATTATTCGTATGATTATCATTAGGGATGCGATTTCCATGCAAATAACTACAAGATAAAGTTTTACTTTTAATTAAACAGTAACTTTTTGTTTAAAATTTTATGAACATTTTGAAGTTTTTGTGCATATTTTTTATTTTATGAGTGCACTTTTTTAGAGTTTTTAGTAAATATTTTATGCGCATATTTTCGATTTTTAAGTGCATGAAAATCTCATCCGTAATTAAAATACATATATGTATATATACATATATCTTCAATTTTTCCGGTAATTAAACACAAATATATCAGCCTTATTGTGGTTGTCGTTGTCGTATACGACTGTGTAAAAGATTAAAGTAATACACAACATGTGTTCTTTAATCTACTACAAAAAACGACACGTTTGTTTACGAAAACGACAACCACAATAAGGCTGTATAATTATAATTAAAAAAAAAATATATTTTAAATGTTTGTTTCACTTAATACTTATATACATTTGTTGATGATACGTCCTTTTATTTCTGAAAATTACAAATTAATATAACGTAACAAACACAACTTAAGAAATAATAATAAAAATAATATTTTTTCCTCAAAAATATATCGGCTATCGGGAATTCAAAGAATTGCTCTATTTTATGTTATGTTATCTCATTTTTAGCTGAAATATTTCAAATTGCTTTAAAATCTCAAATAATTAACATTTTACAAAGTTTCCTGCTTTGTGTGTAAACTTATGAAATTTGATGTTACATTATTCTGCATTTAAGATGACGATATGTGAAGTCCTTTTTTTGCCTACAAAAAATCCAACAGACACTTTGGCTGGGTTGCCTTTACCAAATATATTTTACAAAAACAAAAACACACAGGCATTTCGAGCTGTGGCCATGCAAACTAGGAATGGGCAAAAAATATCGATATATCAAAATATCGATATTTAAAAAAAATAATCGATATATATCGCCGATATACATACGTTTGGGTTACTTTTGGACTAGCCCTAGTCCCTTGTGGGCTACACTTTACACGCGTGTTTGGACTAGTCCTATCATTTGCAGGGTTGTATTGATGCTTATTAGTATTTGTGAGATGGCAGAAGTACCCACCAAACACAAAGCCAAGCGTTTGAAATATACAGGCATGTTCTGAAAATCACTTGTGATTTTAAAATCACAATTATTATTTAAGGGTGTTTTGAAACCCACAAATGTTTAACTTGGCTTAAAATGGTGGATAAAAATAAGCATGTAATTTTAAATCGGTGGCCACTTAGTTGAACGGCTTAAAATCAAAGTTATGGAAAAAGTTTTTTGACCAGAGCACCTTCAAATCACTGTCACAAAAAATGATTTTCAGAACATGCGCGTTAATGCTGCATTATATTTCCTTATTTGATATTTTACGCATTTGAAATAAAATAAAACATTTTTTTATAGTTTAAATTGCAGAGATTTACTGTTCACAGAAAAAAATATTTTTCGCATAACATTATTTATTTTAAATGAAACACGTGTGTCTGCTGGGTAAATTCTCCTGAAAAAAATCTAAGAAAATATGTAAGTAGGGTTGCCATACGTACTGTTTTAAACAGTACATGTACTGATTTTTTGTAATTGTACTGTTTTATGCATAATGTCCAAAACAGTACGCAAATGTACTGTTTTTTACACTTTGTACTGTTTTTTGTACTGTTTTTTTTTTGGTCAGTCTCCAAAAAACCAAGATATCAAGAAAAACCCTGTTAAAGTCATATTTTGAAAATATCTTAATATGTAACAGTACATAGCTTTAAAAAAAATGTTGTGTTCCAAACAAAAATGCTGTAAAATAATAAGACTTTTTACGCTGTGGTCATTGTTTTCTCATAAATACGCAGTAGAAATCTAATTTATTATTTTAAAGACATATGATTTTATGGCTACCTCTTCCAATAGTATTTGCCTTTAAACACCTGAGAAAGACAACAACAAGATCGAAATTTTGTTAAAAATATTATATTTTTTAAATACTAACCCCCGTATTCACAAACGATTATTAAATTTAACAAACGATTATTAAGGATAATTTTCATAGTAAATTTGTTCTTTAAACCTTTATTAAATTTGAAAAATTTTTGTGAATACAGGCATAAATAAATACTTACTCCAACGCAATTATCTTTAATTCCTAGAATTTTTTTTTTTTAATATTCGGGCAAGTTCTGAAAATCGAAATCACGTGAAATTGAAAACTACAAATTTAAAAAATTCTCCAGGCTCAATATTTATAAAAATACCTAATTCCTTTCAGAACCACTTTTCTCTACCTAAACTTTTTTTGAAATAAAGAAAAGCTACGTTAATTTTTACAAACATTTTATTGAAAATCTTCAGCGTATAAATTTTATTGAAACTTGTTTTTTACAATTTTAATATTTTCAGATTTTGTTGAATAAAAATACACCAAACTATGTTTTTTGGATTTTATAGATTATAGCTGAACTTGGTAAAATTGGCCGCAAATAATTTAAAAATTGTTTGAAATTGGAATATAATATAATTTGTGCAACTATTTGTGTGGTGAAAATTGCTTTAAATACCAATATGCTTAAAGAAAGTCCTAATTACACAATCAACGAGTTAATTTTTTTAAGTTAAGTTAGGCTTTTCTCCTTTCTTATATGGCTTACAGGAATGTTATGGTTTTCCTGTCTTCAAATTAAAAAAAAAAATTTAGGCCTTATGCTTCGTTTTAGTGTTTTTTTTAAACGCAAATGGAATAATTTCGCATACGTTTAAAATGCAATAAAACGGAAATTATTCCTTTGACGTTACACATTTTAAGTGTTTTTCATTATATATTTGTTGCATATTAGATCAAGAGTTTTAAATATATAATAATTTAAGTAAATAGTTGTCTTTTCGCAACAAAAAAAAATGTACTGTTTTTTTCTTGATTGTACTGTTTTTGTGTGTTCAATGTACTGTTTTTCCGAATTTAAAATCTGGCTACCCTATATGTAAGCATCCGCTCCATGTGCATTCGACGCTGCCTCATCGAAAACTAAATTAAAGAGGCTAACATGCAGTCTTCAACTGACATGAAATGCTTAACATTAACACTAATATGATGCCCTTCAAAGTTTGCCTTCAATACCATTTATTCAAATGTAATTTGTTTGCATATGACTATCTCTTTTAAAAAACATTTTCCACTAATATGATATATTGGAATATTTTAGGTCTTTAAGCCTTAAAGAAAGTTTTTTGCTAAGATTAATATTTTAGGAAATAATGAAGAAAATAACCAACAAAATACAAAAATTATACATAAGTATATACCAAAATTATATTTATATGGAAATTATTTGCTCTAAGCATTGCACGGTAAAAGCTTATAAACATTTCTCTTTTAAAAATAATTTTATAACAAATATTATTAAAATTAGATTTAAAGTGTATTAAAAACAACTTCCAAATTCTTACGTTTTATGTTTTCGATTTCCAGCACACTCCTGGATTTTGTTGTAAAGCATTTGTTTCAGTTTTCACAAAACTGAAAAATTAATAATGATTCGTTCAGTATTGACTGAAATAAAATTGCTTTCGAAAAGAAAAAGTATTCGATCTACCATAATACTACCATAATTTGCCCCCTGTATGTCTATTAAATAATTTCATACATATTATGTATATTACGTATAGTTTAAAAAAAACATATAATTTTGCTTTAAAAATCATGACTTACAGCCAGGGTTACCGTTGGAAATTTTCGAAAAGGGTCACACAAAGTGGATTTTCCAGAAAACGGGGTCATAAAAAGGGTGATTTTCAGCACAGGCCCAAATATTCTCTGAAAATTTAAGTATTAAAAATATATTTTTAAAACCCGTTTTTCGAAAACCCGACTTCACAAAAATCGCATTTACCGTTTTGTAACTAATAATCGGTTATTTCAATTATTTATTTAATAAAAAAGCAAAACAGAACAAGCAATCTGTAAGGGGGGTGCTTTAATACCATGGGAGATAAGGCCATGATGGCTTTATCTCTCATTCAAAAAGGAGATGAAGTCTTTTATTTTTTTTCATTTGAATGGGAGATAAAGCCATCATGGCCTTAGCTCACATTAGTAATATTAGAAAATGGTTTTATCTCTCATTTCAGTTTTGAAGAGCTTTTGCATTTTACATTGATTAATAGTTTTCTTATTTTTATAATTAAGAGGAAATGATTTTCCCTTTTACTAAAGTTAAGTATTAAAATCTGGCTTCGCATACTAAAGTTTTTCTGCGTGGCGGCTTGCGGCCGTGCTTACGGGTTTTCTCCTCCAGTAGGACGTGGCAGGTGGCTTTGCTGAATAAAGTTTTCCTGCGTGCGTCACAAGAATATAAAAATGTCTTTTCCCGGGTACACTAAAGTTTTGGAATCTGGCTTCTCAAAAATATGGCTTTATCTCTCATTTGCGAAAAAAATATGGCTTTATCTCCCATTCAATTGAGCAATAAAGCCATCATGGCCTTATCTCCCATGGTTTTAAAGCAACCCCTTATCTGTAATGTTTGTTAGGTATATTACCACATAAATGCAAGTTAGATGTAAATAGAGATCAGTTTAATTAAGGAAAAAAAAAATTTATTTTATACCCAGAACATTATGCGCTTGTTCTGATGTGTGCAACACCAAAAATAAAGGTCCTAGACCCACCACTTAGTATGCAGATCGGCTGGTTGTCTGTATATGTAAAGTACAGGTCGCAATTTTGATAAAATTCAATACATACATTTCAATTCTCGCAAGGACAAATCCTATTAAAAATGGTGACTTGTTCCGGAATAGTCTGTGTTCCCATAAGCTATCTTACTATGTTGGTAATTTGATTAAAGTTGACTCAAAAATATTTTATTGCAACATAAATCGTCCCACATAATTTGGGGGCATTCGATTTCTCAACGAAGTTTTTATAGAGGACAACACGTTAATTGAGACAAAAAATTGGCAGGTGAAGACCCCATGTTATAAAAAAGCCCCATAAATAAACCGAAGTCACCTTTTTTTAAAGGGCACTATCAACACTGTTGATTTATATGGGGCGAAAAGTGCAATGCCTTATGCCATTAGTATACAAGCATAAAAATCTATTAAATGTTTTAAAGAAATTTCGATTCGAAAGCTTTCGAATGCTTTCTATTACGGTTAACAACTCAACTCTAGATCAGCTGAAATTTTGCAGTTTTTGTATTATGGTTTACAATGTACACCATATTGTTTTAATGTACACCAGAAACTAATGCCGAAGTCAGAACTGTCGCTTAATCCATACTGCTGGCAATTATAAAAAAAGTCTGTGCTGTAAAATTCTTCTGCAAGTTCAATAGCTTGGTGCTGTGATGAATATGTCATGTATGGTGGCAACAATTAAAATACTGTTGTGAATAACGAATGTGGTTACTAAAAAATGTCATCGAATGCAGGATAATTAAAAAACTAATTATAAGAGAAAGGCGAGTATTCCAGGCCAAAAAATCGTTTTCTCGAATACGGTTATAAAAAGATTTTTCGAATACATACTTTGGAAATCAGTTTTGATAACTCTAATGCTTATAACCCCACGTAATTACTTGCAAGTAGTGTATACGTATTATCAACAGCCGATTGGCTGAAAGTAAAAATATTGTGTGAATGTTAGTGGGAAAGTGTGAGTGTATTGAGTTTTCCGAACTTGCAAAGAAAATTTAGCTTAGTAAAGATTTGTTAAATTTATTAATGGTTTTAAATGTGAGTTAAAAAAAAATAACTTACAAATTAATTAATTTATTGTTTTTTAGCTTTTCCTTTATTGAATTCTTATTAATCTATGTATATATAGTATGTATAAAATATTCGCTAAACATAAGAACAATAGTTTTTTTTACTGAGATTTTGTTGTTGTTTGTTAAAAATATATACTTATGTATGTATGTATGTATATTGATCGAAGAAGATTCAATAAATGCAATATAATTGAGTTAAACTTACAGTCTAGAGATATTCTTAGCCTACATGAAATTGCACATAAACAAAAATCGCATTGTCACATTTCTTTAAAAACTTAAAGTAAATTAAAGCACGTTGCAAAAATTTGATACCAATAAATTAATTTTATGTATATAGACTACTGGAAAATATATAATGTTTTTGCAGACATTTACATTTTGTAATTTTACGTAAACAAAGTTTGTCACTTGATCTTAACCTTCGTTTTTCGTTTCTATATATTTTTTTTATAGTTTTTAACATTTAATATAACAATAAAACAAAGTTCAAGGTGTTGATTAAAGTTAATTTTCATTGCTGATTTTACTTAAGTTTCTTTTGGTTTTCAAAATGTAAAGTTGCTATTTTTTTTTTTAGAAAATATATATGTATGTACCTATAAATATGTAATACATACATATATTTTTTCAACGAGTGGGTCTTTAAATTTTTCTTAAACATGTACCTTACACATGTTCTTTATGGAGTACATAAGACTATTAAGGCGGTTTCACCAATTTGTTCGGAACAAACACACAAAATGGGTATTTTTTTATTAAAAAAAAAAAATTTAAATTTATAAATCTTTTATTAGGACGTGCAATTAATCAGTCAGTTAAAATGTTGATTAATCAATTATGTAATAATTTTCTGTGTCATTTTGACAAAACATCCTTAGTCGAGATAAGATAGCAAAAAAAGTTAAAAAAAACTCGGTGAAAAAATCATTGTTATCAAATAATAAAATTAAAGAAAAATTTCGTTTAAAATAAAAAATTTTAAAATCGTAAACAAAAGTGTTTTTTGACGGAAAATTCGTATATTTAACAGCATTTTATTCAACTTTTTACATTTGCCTTAAGATGTTTTGTCAAAACGCCACAGATATTGTAATTAATTGAATAATTAAAATTTTGATTAATCAAAATAAACCTAAAGTGGTACATAAGATACATAACTTCATGTACATATGTATGTAGATGTTAATCTATTGTAAGGCCCAGTGTGACCATTTTGGCATTTTTCAGCTAATTTTAGCATTAAAAATTTTCATTTAGAAACATTTGACATTTATTTTAAAGATTTGGAGGAATAGTTTTTCTGATTAACTGAAATGTTTTTAATAAATTATTATACACTTTAAATATTTTGCGTTATTTAATCAGCAGAATAATTTCCGAGACTAAATGAGGCTATCAGCGCAGAAATGGTGTAACCCACAATTTAACTTGGTTACGGTTCTGGTGTAAGATATGTTCTTTGCACTGTTCTTTACAGTGCAATAGTTTGTATCCAAAACAGATGGCGCTAGAAACATAGTTTTTGCACGGTCCGTTACAACCAAGTACTATAGTGCAAGAGTATTGCTAACTCCTCATTATCTCATAAAAAGTAGTCTGGGGTTACACCACATCTGCGCTGATAGCCTCAAATATGGGAGTGAGCCTTGGCAGCGTAGTCCATCAGCTCAACTATTTTGCATTTAAAAAGAAATTTTGTATGAAAATGGATAATTTTTTGAAAATTCGTGTTAATCCAACGAAATATCTGAAAAAATGTATGGAAACAAAATCGTTTATATTTTGCTTGTATCAGAGGTCTAATTTTTTTTTTCTAAAATCTACCCGCTTGTTAAAGTACATGTTAAAATTTTATATATTTAGTTTTAAATAAAATTGTATAGTGGAACTAGATTTTTATCAAATGTTTAAAAATATTTCAGCATTATTTTTAGCATTTTTAAAAATTCATTTTTAAAATTTTGAGATCTGTTCACACTGGTAAGGTCCTCTGTCATAGTGCACACTATTAAAGAATCATTTTAACTAAGTGCTGAATTTAAAGATATGTACTTATACAACAAAGAAGAAAACATTTCAATTCAGAATTTATATTATAAAAATCTCTGATTAATCAATTAGTTATTTTGATTAACAAAATAATAATTAATTAATAATTGGTAAGTTATAAATTTGAATATGTAAAATGCTTGATTAACTGACTATTCGCACATTTATAACTTTTATAAATATAAAATTTTTACAATTAAGGACTTTACAATTTTTTTTAATTTCTAAAAATTCGCAAATTTAATAAAAAAAAACATAAACGATGTAAGATTTAGGATTTTATTATGTTTGTATATAAAGATTTCATAATAATAGAAAAATTACTTTAAAATTGTGCTATAAATTTCCAAGGAATTTTTAAATGCATTTTATTGCGGTCATCGTTTTTTTTTATTTTTTAACATAATTTATAACAATTTACTAATTTTAAATGCATGCGGAAAACGAACAAATTTTGTAACGCACAAAGTGCATTTTTACAAAAAAAAGATGCGAAATATTTTGAAATTAAAAAAAAATGTCTTATGGTCAACTTAAAATTAATATTACTCTTAAAAATTGCAATCTGTACATAAACTTTATTATAATGATAATTTTCCGCCTTGTTTAGTTATCGAATTTCAAAATTGGCTAATATGGATAGCAATGTTCAGTTATACAGAAGTATCCGGTGACGCCGACATTGGTTTTTGGCATTCCGATTCAGAAGACTTCTTTTCATTATTTTCTTCTGGCGCTATGTCGATGCGATGTGCTTTGCTCCATACAACTAAGTCCATTATAAAAGCAAGAAACATTATACTGGCTGTTATACCTAAAAAAAAAATATATGAACAATGTATCTGTAATTGTAATGTCTAATTCAAAATAAGTATACCCAGCTAGCATTTGGCTAATAAATTTTTGTAAAAATCACCCAAATGATTCTTATCAGATCAGTTTTGATGATTTTAAACTGATTTAAGACTTGAGTGATTGAAAAAGGATTCATATATGATGCATTTATATTTTTAAATAATGATTTTTAAATATTTTGAATTTTATAACTGGTGACTATTGTACATTTTATGTATTTAACTTAATTACATATTTTAACAAATAGAATCTGGGAATTTATTTTTTCATGGTGAGTACATTTATTACATAAATTTTTATAATTATTCGAATGTGTATTCTAAGTCAAATTACAATACTCAAAAGCTTTTATACTTTTTGCCAAATGAAAAAAATGAAAAATTTAAATTTCATGTCAGCCAATCATATAAGAAGCTTGGCTAAAAAAGAAGCCCCAAAATTATTAATTAATAAACATAATTATTAGTAAAAATTGTTTCTTTTCTTCTTTGCGAAAAACCGATAACTTTTGTTTGGTTTAAAATAAAGCTGGTTCGAATAATCAAAAGCCATAATTATCGGAGAAAAAAAACATGACAATTAAAAAATGATATGAAATATAATCAAAAACTATATAGTTTTCGATTGAAAAATGAGACTAAAACGATTATAAAAACTATCATTAAATTGATCAAAAATGAATCAGAAAATTGTATCACAAATGATTCTTTCAGGTGATTCATCGGTAGGGTACCAATGTCTGGCAACGATCTCATATACAGGTATGCTCTTGAAGCTGATTCCAAAATGATTAGATTATGATACAAAATGCCAGCTGGGTAGTATAGATAATAGATAATAGAAAATTATAAAATCTAAAATAAATAAAATTTAAAAACACAATTCGCACTTGATCAACCAGAGAATATTAACTAGAAATTAAAACATTTTGAGTAGAAACAAAACAATTTTTACATAAACCGTTTTATTACAAAAAAGTAGACATAATGATATTTTTACAGCGGGTAGATATGAATGTAGCATGTCAATTTTTTCCAAAAAGTGAAAAACATAAAAATTTTCAGTTAATATCATTTTGTTGATCAAGTGCGAATTCGAAAGTTTTGAAAAACTACGAGAAACAGTGTAGACTTGTTATAAATTTTTGTACATAGCAAATTTATTAAATTAAAATTAAAAAAAATATTGTACATACCTAAGAAATAATGCCTAAATGTATCTGAATCATAAAGAGAACATGCACCATGTTTGCCACACACTGATCTCCAAATAAGACACGCTGAATCAACTACGGCACCATAAATAATCGGACAAGGAACATTTCCAAACAGGCCAATTGCAGATTGTATTAGTCCCATGGCCATGGCTTTATCTTAAACAAAAAGTTAATAAAAAAGATCAAACTTTACTTACACCCGCTAAGTTACAAAACAAACAACATACCTTTAGGATGCGTACACCTCATTACCAGAAGCATACTACCCACCTCCGAAGTAGAATGCATAAAAACACAAATTGCAAATATAATAATAAAAATTATAAAGTTTTTACAATTACTATCACAGTAGCCACTGACTGCCTCATACGAATTGATTTTATCGCCATCAGACACTACAAAGTGATTTCAATATAATAAATCTTTACTTAATGCATCCCTGATTTAAGCAAATATGAACTTACAGTCGGTTATACAAGAACACTGTGAAAAAACCGTATGATTATCTTTGCTGCGTATGTCTGCCGCAGAACAACCAGCATGACAGGATGAAATGTAAATTTTTCCATTAACACCGCATATGGGTGCAAATTGTTCTCTATCACACGTACAATTCAGAACAGCGCTGCATACGGGTTCGATAACCGCTGGCCTAAAAAACAAATAAGAGAGAGAGAATGTTGCTAAGCTTGGGCAATTTTTTGTTTTGACTTACGCTGAACTCGTTGCTGGCTTATAGCCAGCAAAATCGTACATGTTGCAGCCAACAAACATAAGGATTACCATACCAGCAGAGTAAACTAATGCTGTTAAGGCTATCCATGCTGCCACAGCTTTAGCAGTTGGCTTAAATCGAAAGATGGCAAGACCGGACACAACTATTCCTATACCCATAACCAAAATTCCACAAAAAGCCGCCACCATGTTGGCATCGTAAGGGGCCAAGCGAAATTGCGTTTCTAGATATTTGGGCAAGAACGTGTAAAGTCCAGCAATGGGCAGCAAGTGAAATACACACGAGGCTGTACGAAACATTAAGATGTCGTTGCTCAACTGACGGCGCACGGTTTTAGGAAAATCTGTTACAAATTTAGAAAATCCGCTTGGAATTAAAATAATTGTTAAACAAATTAAAATTTACCTTTAAGCCGAGGTTTTTCCTCTGCCTCAGCTGGCTCCTTTGTGGCTACAGTTTTTTCTTTTTCTGAATTTGATTGGGTTTTTTTACCACGCAATTGCCTGGGAAACGAAAACATTGCAAGAGAAGATAACAGCATTAGGCTGCCAATTACCACAGGTCCCAACCACCAGGCCCCTATCCAACGCGGATCACTCGCATCAAAACCAGGATTTGTAAAGTTGACATACCAGCGTGTACACACGGAACCCACAATAAAACCTGATGCTGGGCCCAATATTCGTACACCAATTGTTATGGCCATATACATTGCAGATTGCTTGCTAGCAACGTTGTCGTCGATATAGGGTATGCCCAAAGTGGAAACAGCAGTTTGTCCAATGCCTGAACTAAGTAAACTTCCAAAAAATATACATAGAACAATAACGGTAATTTTCGAGTGAGATACTTGTTCAAGCTTACGATCTTCGTTACATTCTGTAAAAATTAAGTAAAGTATTATTATTATTATTATCAATCATATGGTACATGGGGTTAATACAAAATTAAAAAATTCATTTCGATATTCTTCTTTATTCCCTAACTACCGGCTATGAATGTTTAAAAAATATTTCACTTGTTTTCCATAACAAAATGCGGTTGAATTACAAGTAAATTTTAAAAATTTTGTATACAAAAACAGTTTATTGTGCTCCTAATAAAAAAACTCACATTAATCGATTAAGTTAATCGCATTTCAGCGTACATGTATGCATTTTTCTTTCCCTAAATTATTAACTTGGGCACTTTTTCAAAATTGTCAGCCACAACGGTTACCTCTAATTAAGTATGCTGTTATGACTGTTAAAAACTTTTTTGGTACATTTCCCGCCAAATCGGACTTCAAAACCGCAAGAAAAAATATTCAATTTAGCGGGATTTTTTTTTAAATACCGCTAAAACCTACACATTTTTAAAAGTTGTATATAAATCTAGATACAGGCTGCTTTTTCAAAGGTATATGACTCAAATTACTTAACATACTAAGGTTTGCAACTTCCCTAGCTATTTTATTCCCAAAAAAAAGTTAGAGTGACGTATTCAGCTGTGCCGAATCTTTGATACCCTTCACCTACAGTTATAATATTTCTGGAGTGGTCTTTATATGGGACATGTAATAAATTATGGGCCGATCTACACGGTTTTACACGCACTAAAGAGCAGGCTTTATTTGGGGCCAATGGTAAGTTATGGAACGATCTGCACGAAAGTTGACAGTTTCTAATCATATTAAACTGTGACATACCAAAATTTATTAAAATAGCGATATAAGTTAGGGTTTTAGGCGTACTAAAGGTTTCTTTCGAGAGTGGGATTTTTAAGAGAAAAAATTTCACATACCATCCATAGTTAACAAAAACTGCAAAAGTAAATAAAACATAAACTTTTTAACTAGGAAAACACAAAATCTTAATAAGAACAAGAATAAAATCTGTAAATTTAAATATTGAGAAATATTTTAGTATCGTATTATTGATTGTACGGTCGAAATGTTCGTTGTGCGTCGAATTTTTTAACGAAAACAATATGGGACATGTAATAAATTATGGGCCGATCTACACGGTTTTACACGCACTAAAGAGCAGGCTTTATTTGGGGCCAATGGTAAGTTATGGAACGATCTGCACGAAAGTTGACAGTTTCTAATCATATTAAACTGTGACATACCAAAATTTATTAAAATAGCGATATAAGTTAGGGTTTTAGGCGTACTAAAGGTTTCTTTCGAGAGTGGGATTTTTAAGAGAAAAAATTTCACATACCATCCATAGTTAACAAAAACTGCAAAAGTAAATAAAACATAAACTTTTTAACTAGGAAAACACAAAATCTTAATAAGAACAAGAATAAAATCTGTAAATTTAAATATTGAGAAATATTTTAGTATCGTATTACCGCTAATGTTATTTTTCCCGCGCTTGACATTTCAAAAACGCTAGATTTAGCGGGAAAATCTCTAAATTGTCAACAGTGGATTTTATTCACCTAATTTCTCTACTGTGTAGAGCTGCAAAATTCTATGATAATCTTCATGGGCACACTACAGGGGGGCTACCGCGTATTTCGATTCAAAAAGCAAAATTTTCGAAAGCAATTCCCGAATCGAAAGATAAACCGTACTGCGTAACTCGTTCGAAACGATGACAGAGTTGTATTAATAAACAAATGGGAAATTTGATTAAAAGTTGGTAGCACTGCTATTAAAATGCCAAAATTGACTAAAATATCCCAAAAATATCCCACAACAAAACAAATCATTTTTTGTGAAAGTGATTTGAAATCACAAGAAATGTGTTCTAGACAGAAAACTTTTTCCATAATTGTGATTTTAAAACGTTCAGTTAAGTGGCCGCCGATTTAAAATTACGTGCTTAATTTTTCCACCATTTTAAACTAAGTTAAAACTTTTGCGGTTTTCAAAACACCCTTAAATAATAGTTGTGATTTTAAAATCACAAGTGATTTGAAATTTTGTGATTTTCAGAACATGCCTGTATATCAATTATAATATCATAAGGTTTAATTTGTTTGTTTCACACTATTATTTATCTTGAACTCTGTAATTTGCACTTTGTCACTAACAAAATAACTTTCGAACAATTTCCTTACGCTTTTTACATAACTGACGCTCGTTTTCGTAATACGGAGTTGGAGTTTCGAAAAGGATTTTTATTGTTCGTAATAGAGAGTTGCCGTTACGAAAGGAAATTTTTACTTTCGAAAAGGTATTAACAACTTCCGTTCATTCTTAACAAATAGTACGAAAATCGTTATACACAGTACAAATTGTTCGAACTCTTAAATTATTTCTTTCGAATTGAAATACGCGGTAACCCACCATATTAGGGAATGGTAAATACCCTACAGATAATATTGGACTACTTGGTCCATTGTGGCTTAAATGGACTACCAACAACAGGGTCCAATGTACTGTAGTATGGAGCATGTTATAAGAAATTAACATGCAGTGCTGCCAACAACTGCATGATTTATACTTTTCTATAGTTTACAGTATTACACATTGGTAGCCCTGATGGTGTCCATTATTAATTTTTTTATTTAAAAGTGAAAGAGGAAAGTGTGGAATTTGTGGAAAAAGGCATGACATCCCTGCTAATATTATTGGACCACCTGATCCATTTTGATTAAATGGACTACTCTATGGACTGGTCCGATGTAATGCAAGCATGGACCATGTCATTGTTAAAAAGTGTTTGTAGTGAGACGACAAAATAGCTAAATTTTCATTATTAATTAACAATAGCGGCAAACTTCACTATTAAACGAGCTGTTAAAATCGGGTTTTCCAGTTGCAAACCGTTGAGTCC
Source organism: Pollenia labialis (assembly GCA_949318255.1). NCBI lineage: Eukaryota > Metazoa > Arthropoda > Insecta > Diptera > Polleniidae > Pollenia > Pollenia labialis. The sequence goes on from OX439140.1 coordinate 158,009,756, forward strand.
GTTCTATTAAAAAACTAAAAACCGCGTGACGCTTTTGTTTAGGTATAGCTGTATTATGCAAGTCTTTAAATAAAATTTAAGGTATCTGGAAGCACGAAAACTTCATGAGCGCTGATATATACGCTGGCTATTACACACTACTAATGGTGTTTTCTTTTCTACAAAAAATGTCACATGTTATTTAAAAAAATGCAATTTGGTGTTCGTTTCTTAAAAATACTTTGCTCTCTAAAAGGGCAGCGTGTTTTATTCTACAAAAATTCACACTTAAATGTTCTAAGGCATTGCACTTTACGCCCCGTATAAATCGAGAGTGTTGATAATGCCCTGTTAAAAGATAGCTGCTGTTTATATATAGGGTTACCAGACGGAGTTGGGAAAAAATCGCCTTTATTTAGGACATTAAAAATTTCAAGATTTAATAGTTATTTTTTCTGTTATTTTATAGTGAAAACAAAAGAAAGCATTACATTGTTAATGGTAGGTTGTCAGTGATATAAAATTTAAATGGATTCAGTGTTATAAAATTGTTTTTGAAATAAAACGTCTAAACAAGAAATTGTAAAAACTTGGTGTTAATAAATCGGCAATCTGGCAAAGGTATTTTCTTGTTTAAATATTTTATGAAAAATAAACTAAAGAAATTGGAATTTCGTCATTCATTTTGTTCATTTATTTATTTATTTAATATCAATCTATTAACAAATTTGGGTTCATTTATATTTTTTTTTATAATTTGAAGGACACTGATTTATGTACATATTTTTTTTTTAATATTGAAGAACAAACTTTTTGTCAGCTGTTTAAAATAGGACGATCCAATTTTGTGTTTTGTTCTCGTCAAATAAAAAATTGCAGTAATAATTCCAATAAAATTCAAAAAATAATTTCTGAGAGAGAAGTGGAACTACCTTGTGTATTTGTATCATGGTATTACATGTTCGGCAAGACATTTTAAACATACAGCTTCTAAAATGTGGTATTTTTGCGTAGAAAAGAAAACACCATAAGAAGCCGCATAGAAGCGAATACCATTTAAGTGAATTTTTAATTTAATGATTGAATAACTTCTCATTATCCCTTATAATTAAGCAGGTTGTTAGTGAATAATTAAAATCATTATCAATAAAAAATTCACGAACAATGTTTTATGTGCTTCTGTTATTTCCTTACATCAAAGCAGGTTGTATTGCAATGATTTTATTATGTGTTTACGATGATTCCCGAAATATTACCGAGCATAGAAATTAAATTTTTCTATAACGCAATAAGTTATCAAATTGTTTTTTAGCAGAGAGGAAAAAAATTGGTGCTTCCAAGTGGGAATTTGCCATAATAAAATCATGTCTCTTGTATGCAGGTTTGTAAGGGGGTATTGTGCTTCTCTCCCTTACAAAACTGCTTATCAGTAAGCTCCATTTTTTACGAGCTTGACATGAAAGACTCGTTAGATTTAAGAAGCTTCTTTCCCTGTGCTATGGAGGAATCTCAGTCGTTTTAAAGTTTTTCCCATGTGATGAATTTTCTACGATTAAAAAATGCGGTCATTGACGATCAAACCCGCTCTGCATGAGACTCCCAGTATCTCTTACACGAAAATGCTAGGTGGGTATGAAGTAATTATGTTTTTGTTTGAATGTTTTTTTATAAAAATCAAACAAAAACTGTTTAAAAAAAACTAAACTTTAAGTTGTCCGATTATTTTGTGACGATTTTTCGAAACGTGAAAGACGATTATTTTATTTTTTTAGGAAATTGACTATTTTCTCACATATTTATTTGTCAGCCCTGCGCAGCAATCAGTTTCACATTATTTCGGTTCAAAACAACAACAATTTTATACGCATCAAAGAGAAAATAAAAAATTTGCATGCAGCCACCGTTGTGCATATACCTGCGAATAAAACCACAAAGCGTAATTGCCGAGTACAAGCATCTCCGTAAAAATCCCCTTTCTTCTCTCTCCTTAGAGTTGAGCATCAAAAGCTGAAACGAGTAAAAACAGACTTACTAGCCAACTTGAAAAAATTAAAACCTTTTGATTTTCTTCAACAACTGCCAAATTAATAAATTGACAGATCCATACACGCCTTGATTTGGACAGCAACCGACTCAGTTGCCAATTGGATTGAAACGTGTATGGGGTGCTTAGGAAAACATACCCAATATTGACACACCGTTTTGGATAAAACTTTGTAGATTTATAGAACACTATCATTTAACCCGCTACTTTGTTAGCGTCTCCTTTTACTTCGTGGACATATTTTTATTCGAAAGTTTATTAAAAAAATACCAGTTGTAGAACCAAAAAGCTAAACGCAAATATCAAATTTCCCGTATTTCCTTTTTCGGGTACTATTTTATTCCCCCATTAAAGCATCAAAAGTTTTAGTATGTAGCGTCAGCCCATAATTTTGTACGAATACGTCAATGAATGGCAAAAAATGTTTTGTAAAAAAAGTACTAAAAATAGTTACGATTTTCACCCCTTTAATGTTCGAATTTCTATTTTTCTAAAGCATTAAATATTCTTGTATCTTTAGTGGATCGATTTAGGGAGAGACCAATCTCTGGTCCAAATTTCAAATTTTAAGCTTCATGCATTTAGGCTGTGCGATGATGAATCAGTCAGTAACGTTGCAATTTTATATATATAGATTATCCAAAAAATAATTCACACATTTTTTTTCAATATCAAAGCATGATTTTTAAGGTTAAGAATAGAAATCAACCCAAAATACTAAAAATATGTTTCACTCATCGATGCGAAAGAAACTTGAATAATTTGTATTTACCAAACAAATAAGGCACATTTATTTTTGTTAATGGTCTAAAGGGAACAAAGTTGCGCTTAACCCTTAACAAAATTATAATACCATGGAAATCAGAGGTACATCATTTTTCCTGGTCCTCTGTACTTAAGAAAGATTCGTGGACAATGTTTGTGGAATTTTAAATCCTTTCCAATAAAAATACTTGTTCAACAATTTCTAAGATTAACGTTCGCATAGAAAATTTGTATGAAAAACACTCAGTTTTAAAAATATTTTCCTAAAAAAATTCTATGCAAACGTTTACGTTCGAAATTGTTGAACAGGTTAATTTTTTTGTTTGATTTTATAAACTTTTGTTTTCAAATTATTTACCATAATTTATTTGAAATTTTCCAGTTATCACTTATTTCAATGAATAAAAGTGTTTGCAAAAAGGTTTTTAAAATGTCAGTTAAATTACGTAGTGCGATCAACGAGAGATGTTTTCGAAAAACTATTAACACTGGCTATCGAACTTCGACAATCGAATCTAAATTTCATATTATAAGTTGATTGTACGGTCGAAATGTTCGTTGTGCGTCGAATTTTTTAACGAAAACAATTTTGCTTTTGATGCTGCAAATAATTTTACAAAAACTTGTTAAGATAAAGCTAAAATATATAACAAATCCTTGCACAATTGTGTAAAAAAATCAATTGAAACGTACTAGAAAGAAGAACAATGCAAAGAACATTAGCATTTGCGTACGATTCTAGACGCAAAAAGCATTTATCTTCTTCACTAATTTCAGCAGCCGTACCGACTTTTCAAATGATTATTCCAGCAGTTCGGAAGAGGATAATCACATCTTGCCTGTGAATTTATGTACTAATCCAGAATCCCTAATGCGAATCGAGTAAGAATTAATTTTATGTTATAAGATAGATGCCTATTAAGCATAACGGATTCTGTCGTTATTATTGAAGCTACAATCGATGCTCTAGGGTACACGAATGATAAATTTCGCATCAATAACACAGTGCAACACGGAAAAAAACATCCATATACGGACAAAACTACATGATAAAAGACCTCAGATACATTTTTGTATTTGATTGTTTCCTTGAGTTTTTAACGGTTTGGTACCTATGGACCTGAACAGGGGGAAAAAGGTAAACAAAAATCGAATTTTTTAAAGTTTTTGCGATTTTGATCTTGAAGATGAAGTTTTTTTGATTTTATATGTTTACAATTTTTGTTCTTTATTCCAAGAGCTACAACTATGTAAACCAAAATTCCGAACGGTTTGCAAGATATGAGCCTGAGAAAATTATCAAAAATGACACCCAGGGCCCAAATCTTTAGGGGCCCATAAAAAAAGTGCATGACCTTGCGCAAAACTGGGAGACACTGGTCTTTTATCACGTAGTGGTGTCCGTATATGGTGATTTTTACATGACTTAAAAAATTACACACAGTGTAAGTCGTGCACAAATACGAAGTGAACGCTCTAATATTATAAAACTGGATTTAAAATTTAAACCAAAAGTTACTAGTTTACACTGTCCCGATATCTTGAAATCTAGAAGTGATAGAGAATTTTAAAAATTATCTTTGAGGACAACACACATCAATTCTTTTTAATAAAACACGTAGGGATATGATATAAGTTGTTTTTTTTTTTTTTTTTTTTTTTTTTTTTTTTTAATTCCCTAAGCTAATCCCGCGAAGCTCTACGCTTGTCTGCAGGAACCAGAGTCTCTGGCGGGAATCGAACCCGCAACCCCGGCGCTGCTAGACTAGCTCGCTACCAGCTAGCCTACCGGGGCACTCAGTCGTAGTCGTATATTTCACATGCGGGTCGATTCGACACCTTTGTCCTCAATTCGCCACGGGTTAACGATATTTTAAGGAACTGATATTTTACAAATAAAAGCTTGGAACCAAAAAGAAAAAATAGAATTTCTTAAAAATAAAATCTTGGTCCGTAAAAGAGACACCCTATGAAGCTCATACATCATATGAAATCGTGAAGTTTTTAATTTTGTATTTAGACTGTTTATTATTTTTTTTTCTTCTATTTTGCTTGTAAAACCTACCAGTTGTTTTGACAATTGACAATGTTGCATATTATGCGTTTACCATATAATCTTTTGTAGATAGGGCCTTTGGGTTTTGCTAAAAAAAAATCGCAAATTTTGCTTGAAAGATTCCAAATATGTTTGTAGACATTTGTGTTGATGCAATACGTCAGAATCAATGAAAAATACGATTTTTAATTTTTGGTTGGTTAGGGCTTTTTGCGTTTTGGGTAACGATATGCGATTCTTTCTCCTAAAATTTAAGAAAATAACAAATTTCTTTTCATAAGCATATTCTTTTATTTCGCTATAAAATCATAAAATAATTTTAACAATCAAAAATTATTAAAAATAAATGATTACAAGTAAAGACTACAGTGCAGCAACACAATACATATCGAGAGCACCAGTGCGTTTATACAGGTGTGTTCAGGTGTGTTTGCAATTAAAAAAAACGAACTCATTTTAAGAGAACAACAAAAACCACTTTTTCGCCCATGTGTGGGTGTGTGTTTGCAATGACACACAAAAACGAAACAATCCCAATTGACCAGATTGCCGTTGAAGATTCCGTCGTCAATGATGTATGCACGACTTGTCCCCTATTGTTAGGCTTTCTAGATGACTATTTTAAAAGTGAAAAATGTGCAAAAGCAATAAACAACAATTTAAAAAATTTTCTTTTAAAAAAACTGCAGAAAATTTGTGTATTTTGTACAAACATACAAAATATAAAAAATCATCATTTGAGAAAAAATTATCAAATCATATTTTGGCCAAAAACTCTACAAAAATATAATAAACAGGTATGTTCTAGGTTTAGACTCGAATTGAAAACGAAAAATTTTCGATTTGACAAATTTTTCTTTCAAATGTTCGTATTAATCCATTTTAAGTTTTCATCGAAAGAAAAATTTACCACGCCTACTTTTACGCCCACTTTTTCTATGAAGCGCATTAATTGAGAACGGCTTGACCGATTTGGACGATTTTTACTTAGGTTTTTACGGAAAGAAAATTTTGCCCCGCCCGCTTTTTTCGATTTACCTAAAATCAGAAAACGGCTCTTTACACCAAATAAAAAAAAACAAAAAACATTGTCTATGCGCTGGCCTTAAGATGGAGTAATAAATAAATATAATTTCCAATTTGCCTTAAATACATGCGTTTCTTTTTTGATTGAGCCCATATCTACACCATATGTAAGTTATTTTGTAAAAAAAAACTTTATGATAGGTATTCCATGGATTTTTATTTTAAAGGCCGTAAATTTCGTTAAATGCTCAGTTTAAATCGTGTGGTAATACAACACTTATGTTTGCTTAGGGCCAGCAACGTGGACCGGGGCAGCTAGTATTACAATAAAAGTCGATTCGGTTTACTTTCACCAACCCATATCTACTCTAATTGAAAACGAATAAAAACATGTGGATGTGAAATGCAGAACACCAATGATGCTTAAGTAATCCACTTTCGAGTGGATTCGGATTCTAGAACACACCCGAAAATCATATTTCTGACAATGCCGCACCGATAGCTGGGAATTTATGAGTTAAAAAATGTATTTAGGACTCTAAAAATAATTGAGCGCTGAGGCGATTTATAGTTATGTAATATTATTTAATTGAGATTACAATAATACACAAATAAAAAAAAAAAAACAAAAAAAATTTTATCACTCTCGTTACAATAAACCCGTTATTTCGCTCTCCTGAAAACTTGTTAATAACTCATAGATAGCACTACTTACAAGCAGCCGAATATTTAAAAAGTGGAAAAACTCAAATTTTTAATTTTAAGTGATTGTGATTCTTATTTGATAGGGCTTAAGGCGAATTAATGTATAGGCTGGTGGCGATACTACAACAAGTAACAACCAGGGTTACCGTTGGAAATTTTAGAAAAGGGTCACAAAAGGGCGATTTTCCAGAAAAAGGGGTTAAAATGGTCAAGTCGGTTATAAGCAGTATTTCCCATTACATTAATAGAAATAATAAGACTAATGTGCTTTTTTTAGGGGACAGGCAATTGCTTGTGTAGAAAAATTTATATGAATATCACTCGGTTTTTTGAGTGCTTTTCATATAAATTTACTACACAATCAATTGTTTGTCACCTGGAAACAACACAAAAGTTTTTTATAAACAAACAAAAAATATTAATTTCAGGTAGAAAGTGCTCACAAAACTTAACTTTTTTATGGAATGCCCTTTTCTGTTTTAATCTGACCAAAAGTTTTTTTTTCATCATTTAGGAAAATTTTTAATCCTTTTTTTGTTGTTATTTTTCGAAATTTTTCGTTTTTTTAACGGTTTAGCGATTTCAAATTAATTTTATAGTTGGGTCTAATTGTTCGCAAAACTTTTCCGTAAGTTTTCTGATTCTCTAAAGCTTTTAAGTTTTTTAAAAAAAATTAGGCTTTACTATCATACCGCTGTTATTAAATTTAGCAATTTTTACCTAATTTTGGCAAAGTTTTCCGAATTTTTCAATTTTTGCGTAGCTTTGTTGAGGCATAACACCGAAATTGACTAAATTGCATGTTTTAAATAAAATGTCACATTTTTTGTAGAAAAGAAAGCACCATAAGTTATTCAATAAGTAAAAATGTATGTTTATGCGTTATATTTGCTATTAGGGAAACACAAACTGGAGTGTGCGTTCTATTTTTTGTTATTAAATCTTCACTTGAAGTCCATTACTCCATCTCCGCTTCGAACTTAAGAGAAGCATGGAATTGTAAGTTTTTACTTTGAGTCTTGTCCAAAGTTTTTTTTAACCCAATGCTAATTTCGAAAACATTTGTTAAGCTGAAGCACTTCTGTTCCAAAAAGGGTCAAAAAGTGGCACAAAATACTTAAAAATTATACAAAAGGGTATTTTAAAAAAAGGGTCATAAAGGGTATGGAGACCGTCGAAAAAGGGTCGAATTGATACTTTAGTATCACAACGGTAACGCTGGTAACAACACCAAAAACACAACATTATATTTTAGTTGTTGCTTTCGTTGGTCGATATGTCAAAAACACAAGAAACTATTGACATTCCTCTCTCTAATTTAGAAAAAATGGAGCATAGCTGTGATTTCAACGCCACCTAAAAAATGAATTCGGCTTAATAGGGCTCATAAATTTATTGCCACTAAAACAGTCTTGTAATTAATCAAAAATTAATACATATACAGTCATGTCACAGAGTACAATTCCGTTCAATAACGGAATTCATTCCGTATTTTGGTGCTTCAGAAAATGACGAAAAAATTTTTCGGACTGAAACCACTTTTGTTTTCATGAACGGCATGGGAGTTTTCTGTATCTAAAAGGCCGAAAAACTATCAAAATATACTTTCTATCAATAAACAAACAAGTTTTCTTTGATTCCGAACGGCAACATTCCGAACGGAAATGTACTCTGTGGCATGGCTAATTATATGCATAAAAAAGATGGAAGAAACATAATGGAAGACCTGAAGGAAAATTACGGCATTCGATATCGATCGACCAACTTTTATCATGCACAATTTAAATGAAAATTTCGATCGATATCGAGTGCCATCATTTAACCCTGATTTGCCAAATTCAGCTCAAATACGACTTAACCTTTGACACTTATTTGAAATTACGTATATTTTTATCGCTTACCTGATGTAGTGTTCTGAGAATAAACGTCAACTTGACAGAGATTCATTTCAACGTTTCGATGAGTCATAATAGAAGTGCGGTTATGTGTCAGATCATCAATATGAAACGATAGTGATGATTTTTCCACATCCGTCATATTATTTGCGCCATTTTTAATGAGGAAAGCTGTAGAATGGATAAGCTCTTTTCCAAATATAAAATGAGGTAGAGCACAAGCAAAAGCTGCAATTGAAAAAAGCACCATGCCGCATGCAATCCAACGGGGACGATGACCACGCCCAGCATAATAAGTTAGTAACATCGCTGTACTTATTTGACCCATTTCACTGGCACTTAATAGAAAACCGGTTGTTTTTGATTTGATTTGAAACAGTTTCTCTATGGTGGTAATGACCGAAACAAAATATGTCATATACATGCCCTGCAATATGTAGGCCATTAGAAATACCACCATAAACATGTGGGTGGAAGCTAAGCTTCGAGCCCATTTTGGTTTACAACCAAACAGTCCACATCCTTCCTGCTCCAGGTCTTTTTCGGTTTCAGTGTAGACATTGTTATCTGGTTTTTCTTTGTACAGACCTGTTAAAGGATCATGTTCATCAGATTTATCAGTCAGTCCTGTACCTGTCTTGCCATTTGTCGCAGATCCATTGTTATTGCTGCGATTAAGGGAATTGTCTATATTTTTTGTTTTAAGATTATCAGCATTCCATTCATTATTATTGCTAACCTCACCAGCATAAGTGGCATCTTTCGAACTTAAAACTATTTCAAAGTTTGCTTTATTTTCGGCTGGTTTTTTGCCACCATTTTCCAGTAGTGGAGTCCACACTTGAGTAGAATCACGACGTTTGTTGTTTACAGTCGTCACTCGTCCATTATCAGCTTGAATATTATCAATTTCTGTTTCATTTTTTTCTTGAATTTTTTCTGTGTTACAGTCTCCATTACTTTGTCCGTTGATTGCCGCGTTATTGACATTTTTGGTAACTACTGAATACATAATTTAACAGTCCAACTTAAATATAATGAAAAAATGTCTCTCTTTATCTCCCTATTAAATATTCCAATCACCACAATTTTTTTTAAATCGAATCCAACATCTAGCATGTATTTTTTTTATCTTGTATATAGTGGGATTATGTTTGTTTTATTGACTTGAAAATGTTATCATCCATGTTCTTAATGGCTATTTCTATTGCTATTTTTGTAATCCTTTTATTGTATTTATGTATGTAGTATGTATATGAAGTGGTATTATAAGTTGTATTCTTAAAGCTGGTTGGTTGGTTTATCGTAAATACATGCTAATTTGTTTGAGGTAGATTTGGTAATGACATTGGCAGTATGGCAGAATCTGTTTTGAAAAAAAAAGAATAATATTATTATTGATATGTATTATGATTTTTAACACAGGCTAATTAATAAACATTATTTTAACACTTTGAAATTTAGTTAGTTTCAAGTAAATTTGTTATGCCATTTTAAATAGATTCGAGTCGTATACCAAATAAACAAAAAATGCCTACATTAGGTCATGAAATGTTTTTACGCGTAGTACTTATAATGTATTTTGCTTTCACTTTTGATAAAATAATAATACTACACAAATGACCTTGAAATTATTTACTTTTTTTAAGAATCAACAAAAATTTAACAACAATTTTCACAATTATGTAGTATGTAGTATGCACGTCTAGCAGCAATGAGTGCAAAAACTAAACTAATCTTCCACAAAGCTGCATACAAATCTTATCAGTAGTGACCCACACATATAAATATTGAATACATTTATGTACATACATACATATCCATGTATGATCAAATGCATGAATGTAGTAGATACGATTCCAGTGCATGCATACACATACTATTTTTATTGAATTCGAAATTTCAACAAACATTTTTGACGAAAAAACTTCATTTAATAAATATTTAAATAACCCTCAATCGCTAAATTTCGGTATAATATTTTGATACACCACCGCAGTGAAATGGTGTATATGTATGTACATACTTGAATCCTTAGAGCACAGTTACACGTTTAATATACATACTTACCTACAAACATATGTATATTGTGATATTTGGATAGCAATCCATTTTTATGGCCCGATCAATTGCGTACGTAAGCTACATGTTTAACATTTATCACGCCAGCTTAAAGCTTTATTCACAACGGAAGCAACAACTTGGTTTTTATACCCTTAACCGAAGGTAAAAGGTCACTAGTAGATTAATTTATTCTCGGGGCAAAGTAGAATAACCCTGCAAATATTATTGGACCACCTGATCCAATTTCAGGAAATGGACTACTCCATGGGCTGGTCCGATGTAATGCAAGCAAGGACCATGTCATTGATAAAAAGTGTTTGTAGTGAGACGACATGTCTTCATGTGTACACAATGGAGTAGTTTTAAAACTACTCCTTTGTAGTCCAAAGATGAGTTATATGGTCCTGCCCTAGGACATCGTAATGTTAAATAGACCATGTTTTTTCCATACGTTTGGGTTACTTTTGGACTAGTCCTAGTCCCTTGTGGGCTACTCTTTACACGCGTGTTTGTACTGGTCCTATAATTTGCAGGGAATGACCTATTGCCCCATTTTAATTACCAAATGTATACAGAGAATATACCCAATGAAACATTTAAAAAATAAGCGCACAATTATGCGCTACGCAATAAGACATACAGAGATGCATAAAAGTATGTGAAGGAACTCTTAACAAGTTTAATAAAAGAAAAAATAACATTTCATGTGCCACGGTATTCCCTACGAAGCAGGTTTGAAAATGTAAGTTTGTAACTGTAAACAACACTCAGTGTGTAAAGCTGATAGCTACGTTCATGAGTTTTTATATGCGTTGAATATAGGCTCAGTTAGCCGGGAGTAACAGTAACTTAACCTTACCGTAAAAAAGTAAAACCAATCTATTTCTTACAGATTGAGACGTTACATCTTACTGCGAACTATAATCGTTCTAATTGCTTTACATACAACAAAATGAATCAGCTGATTTGCACCGTTACTGTTACTCCCTGGGATCACACGATTGCCGAAAATGCACCAATATGACACAATTATTATTGTGCTTTATTGACGCACAATAATGGAATTGCCCCAACCAAATTTTCTGAAATCACACGATTGCCCTGTTTTATACAAATTTAATTGCCGCTAGTTGGTAAAAAGCGAAATAGTTACAACAATTGCCGCAGCACAGTCACTCGATTGTTCTTACTTAAATTAACTGCGAAAACAGCTGTTGTGTTAGCTTTTTAATTTGTTTGAAAGTTCTTGTTGGTTGGTTCATTTAAAAAAATTAAATTTGTATCAAATACTTAAACAAATTATTATTGAATCGTTTTATTTAATTTCTTTAAGATATTCCAAAAATTAACAGCCTGTTCAACAATTTCGTATGTTAAGGTTCGAATAGAAATATCTTTAATAAAAATATTCGCACAGAACAGCTAAATATGCTTGAGAACATACATATGTACATACTTAAAATAATTAATTAAAAAAATTTAAATGCAAAATAATTAAATACATACATATTTATTTTCATTACCTACTAAAAGAAACACAAAAAAGCATATCTAATAAAAGAAGGCAAATATTGGCGCGTATTGTGTTGTTTGATTGCCGCACAAGAACACAATACATATTGGTGCATTTTTGTCATTTTTATTGACGCGCGGTTGCATAGCAAACAGTAAAGGCCCAACCACAATGTGCTTAAGTTGGCTAAAGAAAATGTGCGAATACATGTTAATTATATGAGGCAAACCATATTGAACTTAAGGAAACTTTTTGCTAAGTTTAATGAAACTGTCTTTTGCTTAAGCAAGGTGCGAATCTAATCGCACATTCCGTACGGAATCAAATGTTTTTTATTTTGTTTTTGTTTTTTTTTAATACATTTGAGAGATTTTTCGTTAATTTTTGACAGTAGGTTAAGCAAGGCTATGCATATTATGGTTAGGCCTTTACACGATTGCCGCACCAGGGTTGCATTTGATTGGTAAAAGTAATCGCAGTATTGTCCTCGATTGGTACATGTGCCATTTGGTTGTGCGGTCACACGATTGGGGTATTAAAAAGTGTGAAAATTGGTGCACTGCGGCAATCGTGTAATGTATTGCTTCAAAGCGGGAACTCACCATATAAAATTCATGACTTCCGTAAGCGTAATATTAAGCGAAACTGTTACATCCTTCGTTTGAAGCTCAGTTTTTTTTTTATTGGGTATGAGCTAAATTTACACTCTTTTTTTCTGATCGAAGAGTACATTTGTATGTGGACTTATATCTATTAAAGAGTCTTTAATAAATACCTACATATTTAATATACTCTCTTAAATTAGTCGATTTGGTTCATATGCAATATAAATCAAAGTTTACATTTTATATTTGAGCCGATTTCATAATTTTATGTTGTTTCATACGGCCGCTTTTGCGCTGAAATCCTAATTTCGGAAGGAAATTTGTATGGGGCCATGTGCAATAATAGACCGATTTGGCAACTCCTTGGCAGTTATCGTGCTTTTTCTTCAATATATTTATAGTCTATATTGAATATTTGGTATGGGAGCCCCCTTAAGCAGTGGAGATATTGGGTTGGTATGTTAGAAATTATTGAATAAGCTGAAAAAGAAATTTGTCTTTTCTTTAACATAGATTAACCTATACTGCCCTCCTAAGAAAGAAAGTCACATCCAGGGCTGCCAGATAATTTTGGTAAGAAATCGGCATATTTTCAAAAAAAAAATCGGCATTATCGGCAAATTGGCCAACCAAAAATACATATTCTGGACATTAGGGGATATTGTTTTAAAGTTTTCATTATAGATACATATGAGCTTGACATTTTTATTAAATTCTAAATTTTAATATCAGCTTCAAAATAGTTTAAAATTTTAAATTTGAAATAATCTTTAGAATGAAGAATTCATTTCAAAGATTAATTTTATAGGGTACATCAAAATTTGGTTTTATTTAGTTGATTTGGCTAAAAATTTTTTCTCATTGGCGAAAGGATGTGAAAGCACCATAATTTGTTGGAAATTAAAAAGGAGAATGTTAACTTTAAAATTTGAATTTTTTGCCAAAAAGCTTGTAAATTTAGTTGAATTTCTAACAAAAGATTGGCAGTCTGATGTACCTGCATCATCCTCCATTGTTCTTTTTCGATTTAAACTTTGTCATTAAAGGTGAATATTAATTTAGCTTGCCACAACTTTTTTGTCTATTTCCAGACTCAAATATAAAGAACTTTTTTTTTCTTTTAGCTTTTGTCAAAAAAATTTTTGATTTTTTTTTTTTTGTTTTTAACAAGTCTTTGATTCTTTACTATTGAAACATTTTGAAATCAATGTTGGGTTAGACTTACAAAACAAACAACCAAATCTAATCCTTTTTTTCGTAAGTAAAAGCGCTGAATTTATAAAAGTTCTCTCTTTTTCATGAAACAAGTATATCAGTGTTGACCAAAATAAATAAGTTGTACTAAATTTAACAAAAAGTTACCGTGTTTTACATGCATATTAAAAAAAATTGGCATTTTTGAGCTAAATTCGGCAAAACGGCACTTTGATAATTTAGAGGCAAATATGGCAGGCCTGGTCACATCTCCATTTTCGTAGTTTAGAGCAGGGTAGAATAAATGTCTACTCGCAAACATAATTCGAGTTAGTTCTCTCGTTTGCTCGTATGCTGGCGAGTTCAAAAATTAAATTCGTGAATAAAATAAGATGCAATAATTCCCATATTCTAATTGTTAAAATTATTAAGTCACTCAAAAAATTATGTAGTTAAATTCAAACGAAAATTCATTTGAAACAACTTAAAATTCATTTAAAAAACGGATCATTTACATTTCATTTAAAACAAATGATTTTTACATTAATTTTTAATTTTTTTAATTATTAAACAGCATATTACGTAAAATTGAATAGTTTTTACTTTAAAAAATATATTTTAACCGAAAAAAATCAAACTACATAACAAAATAAATACGGAAAAACATTATTTTTTGGTAGTTTGTTTTTTGAATAACAAACACAAATGTTGAAAAATAAAATTATTCGTAAAATAACTATATTTTCATTCAATTTTAACAGTACGGAAAACGAATTTAATAACCCACAATCAGTTACTGTAATAATTTTATAAGTGGTTAAATACATCAAATTTTTAAAGTGGTATGATTACGAAAACCATGTTGGGCACGCTGGTTGTGTCTTATAATCGAGAATTCTTCTGTAAACAAAGGGAGGAATTCAATAAAAGTGGAATAATCATGTATAACGAGTAAGTAAAACAATAATATTCTGCTTCTGTGGGGTAAGTTTTTTAGCTAGCATCAATCTAATGAGATTATTTCGGATTATTTCAAGTACGAATTGAGATTAAACCGTCTTAGAAATTCTTGAATCAAGCACAGTTTGAGATTAATTTTATCTCACTTTTTATTAAGTCAATCCTGTTTTCGGACTATTTTAGGTACGAATTCGGGATTAAAAATGAATATGTTAAGTATTTCGCAACTGAATAATCCGTACTTGAATCAAGCGTTATGTACTTGAATTAAGGAAATCCGTACGTACCGTACTATTGGCACCGCTTCGGCTTGTTTCAAGCACGGATGGATTGAATTGTTTTATAAAATTATTTAAATCTATATGGTATTTAACTTGAATTTTGAATATATTTTTTAAGCCCCTGAAAATTAAAGTTGTTTTTTATTAAAATTGTCTTATAGTACAAAAAATGTATATGAAAAGCACTCAGTTTGTTGAGTGCAGTTATTAATCAATCACAATCAATATTGTGAAAACCGCACATTAAAAGTGGATGCTGTTGTTTTAAGTAATCAGTAAAAATTTACTGAATACAGCATTTTAACAATTTTACCCCTGATTTTTTACCTGGTATACTACATGTGTGTTAACCCAAACTACAATTAAACCATGAAACAACGTGGTATATTGCTGGTTTAAATACTACGAAAATGTACGTAGTATAAATGTGATATTTGAGTTCAGTAAGAATTGGGCAAACCTAGCAAAAAATCTGTTGTCAATTCTTTGATATTTGGCAGTTATAATTATTATTTTGTAAATTACTGGCGTATGAAAGGACAACAACAATAAAGTATTGTTAGAATTGATTTGACTTTGCAAAATTGATATTTTATTTTTTATTTCAGAGTATAAACAAATTAAAATGTTAAGCCGCATCGAATTTCGGAATCGGCACCGGTATTAAAGTATTTCTTATTTCGGCATCAGTATCAATACCGGTATATAATCTTAAACGGTATCTAAATGGTATCGGTTGCCAGCCGTGCTTACAACTTTTAATACAATAAAATTTTAATAATATGTATGAATTTGTATTAAATTTAAAATTATCTTTTTTATTCCTTAAAAAAATAAAAATGCACTCATTTACTTATGATTTGTTTCAGAAAGTAGATAAGATAAAGTGTATTTAGGTACTCTGAGCAACCGAAAATTGAATATATCAATTTTATCAAATTTCATATATCGTCATCTAAAACGCAAAAGGCCCAATCTAACATTTTGAAAATCTTACAGGAGAAGAAAAAACCATTTAGGCCCGTTTTCACAACACACCGATAGCTAAAATTACACTTTTACCGGCCTTATAAAAAGTGTTCTACAGTGAGCGATAAAGTAAATTAAGGTTCATCTTACCTGGTAGGTTAAAGTTAAGTTGTAATAATCGAAATTTTTGTATACAGTCGATAAAATCGTACCTTTGCTAAATTGATTAATTGCATTATGTGCTGTTTTCACAACACAAGTGACTGAACGTTTAGTAAAATTTATATGGAAAACACTCAAAAAACTGAGTGCTTTTCATATAAATTTTACTAAACGTTCAGTCACTTGTGTTATGAAAACAGCACATTAAACTGCTTATAATTGTTTTTTCTTCCCAATAAAAAAATTTTTAAATTTTGCGAAGCACTAATGGTATATTTAGGCCCTTATTTTGTAAAACACAACGCAACGACAAATGGTTACATTGAAAGCAAAAACAAATTCATAAATATTTTGTAATTTTGTTGTTGCCTCTAACAGAAATTCACATTGGTTTTTAAGATTTCATACGCCTCTTTGTTTGTGGCGCTGAAAATTTTAAATTTTTGTATACATTGAATATAGCGCTTTTTTGTGACAAAAATGTATTGCCTCGAAGTGAAAACTCACCATATAAAATTCATGCCTTCCGTAAGAGAGATGGTAAGCAAAACTCTTATATTTCTCCCTTACAAACCTACTTCGTTTGAAGCACATTTTTTTTTAACTATTAGTTAGGTCCTTTAGCATTTATCATATAGTCTTTTGTAGATAGGGCCGTTTGTTTTTTGTAAATAAAATCGCTAATTTTGGTCGAAAGATTCCAAAATGTTTTTAATTTAATGAATTTAATGAAAAAGTCAGTTTTTAATTTTTTTGTTAGTATGGACCTTTTGCGTTTTAGGTGACGATTTATAGTTTTATATATGTGTGCCCGTATTTATGAACATATGTAAGTCAGAATATGCATATACGAATGTGCTTATTTACATTTTGCGTCTTATTATGAAGTTTAAATTTTTCACTTTATTTAAAAAAGGGAGTTTTTCAACGTTTAGTTTTAAACCTATTCTTTTACTTATTTTTTAGTTACCAAGTTCTAGTGCTGCGAAACTATCGATATTATCGATAGTCTTAAAATATCGATAGGAAAAATATCAATATCGATATTATTTTAATTTAAAATACAGCTATGAAGACATGTAACAGCAGCTATACACACAAAGTTTTTTTGCCGCAAGTTTTTACGTGGTATTATTAATTCGCGCTGAATTACAGAAATGCCTACAAACAACAAGAATGGCAGGTGGTATGGATGGCTTAGCTGTGCTTTTTTACTGCCAATTAAAGGTCTTTAAATAGAAAGTTGTACATGTTTACATAGGGACTGAAATGTCAAATATTTTTGTAATGTAAAAAAAGAAATGCAAATGCAAATCCAAATGCAATTGCAATTGCGAGCATAGGACAAAACAATGAACGACCATTAGGGAATAAGTCCGCTAGATTGATTACCTTTTGGGTTGAAAATCAAAACCAATTTAGATAATTATCTAAAGTTGCAATAAAATGTCTTGTAGTCCCTGCTGCATCGGTTCCTTCAGAAAGGTAGTTATCTATTTTTCAAAAACTGTCATCTAAACTAACGTTCAATAAAGTGATAAAAACAACGAACTGTAGCCTGATAAAAAAAAACTAGTTTAAATTTTCCTGCACAAGTACAAAAATTCAGTCGATAGTAATATCGATAGTATCGATAGTGAAATCTGACCTATCGATTAATATAGATCAGCCCAACCAAGTACTGCAATACGAAGATGACTCTTTAAACATTTTTATAGCAATAATCGATAATCATGTTAGGAAAGATACTGTCCCGTTACAATTATCCCAAGTTTATACCATGTTCACACGGACAGCAATATTCGTGTTTCGCTCTCTTATTCCTGTTTCGCGCCCCAAACATGATTGAAACGACTTGTTTTCCCATACAAAATTTTGAGAGCGAAACAGGTCGTTTCATTTTGAAACAGGCTGCGAAACAGGAAAAATGTACTATCATCTCCAACTTTGATAACAGTTATCGTTAGTTTATCTGAACTAGCTCTCAAAAAATATCAAAGCAAAGAAAAAACAAAATAAAAATTGATTTTTAATAAAATAAAGTGATAATTATAATATAATAATATTAATAAAAGTATTAAATAATAATAATTCTTAAGTTTTATTTACTTTTTTATCTATTTAAAAAAAATCACACTTACAACACAAAAAATATGTCAAAATGAATCTAGTTTCAGAGAACGAAACCAGTGGTTTCTATCGTCGTATGAACATAGCATTATTCAAGATAAACGCAAAGAAAAACATGGTTGTGGTAAACATATTCTAAGAGCAACATATTATGATAAGAATTATGATTTACGATTATAATTGAATCATATTATGACCAAATATGTATATTTGTAATATTACATAATCATATTTTTCTATTATTTATATTCTTATCATAATAATCATAATAAGATAAGAAGTAATTATATCATTGTCATGTAAATCATAATAAGTTACGAAGTCATCATATAACTGTCATGTTTATCATAATAAAATAAGACGTAATCATATTATTGTCCTGTTAATCATTACAAATTTAAAAGAAATCATATTATGATACAGTGGTGCTGTCACAACAATAGAAAATTATATAGTTTTCAGTTCTTTGTAAAAAAAAACAGAACAATTGTAGTGACACTGTATACAAACATTATGCATATTTTATTGTATTAAAAATTTTTCGAGCTTGAGGTCTTTTTTTAAAACAACTTTAAACGTTTATTCAAACCAATAGAATAAAAATAATAAAGGTCGAATAAAATACATATTCAGACCTGTTCTGAAAATCACTTTAACTCAAATCGCGTGTTCGACAGATAACAAACAGGGAAACGTTATTTCTTAACGATTTCCTACACAAGCACTTTACGAGTTTGTGTTTACCACAAATCTACAGGACCGAACACTAAGGAGCTATATTTGTCATGTGTTACCTATGATTACTATGATTACAAAATATGCAGTAAAATATTTAAAAAGTCTTGTACACCCAAATCCTCGAAATATTTTAAAATCATGGCGGTCATAATAGCTTAAGAAAAAGAGACACTGCAGCGATGATGATGATGATGTGTTTTGTCTGGAACTGTTATGTCCTGCCAGTATTGATTTGATTTATTATTGTTAGTTCATATTTAATATAACTATGTACATATAAAGATTAAATAAATAAATATTGAGAAAAAAAATCTGTAAAACATGCAGTTAGGGACAAAATTGTTCACGAAATTATAAAAAATATATGTATGTATATCATGAAAAACCATGTGTATGTGTAAACAATATTATTGACCATGTGTGAATCTCTCATAACAATTTCAAATTTTATCTGTGATTTGTTTTTAAAGTGAGTAAAGTAATTCATTAACTGCCAGTTCAACGATTTCAAACGCTAAAGTTCGCTCAGAAAATTTGTATGAAAAACACTCAGTTTAAAAAAATATTTTCCATATAAAATTCTATGCGCACGTTTACGTTCCAAAATGTTGAACAGGCAGTTAATGCCCCTATTGCGGTTCTTCACTTTTTTTAACAGTTTGGTTGTCTTTGGTAAATTCACATTGCCATTCTCAACTCAACAGGCAGTTGGCTATTCAGTTGTGTATCCGTTTTTTTCGTGGTATTGCCGTTTTCAACTTTGTTTAAGTTAGGTCGACAAAAATGTTAAATACACACAACTGCTTTTTTTTAAACTCGGTAAAAATCGAAAACAAAATGGAGAAATCCTATGCAAACATTTTGTAATAACTTTTTCGCTATTTTTTAAAACTTTTATTTGTTTGAAAATAAGAGCATTTAGAGCAACTTAGAAATTGCTCGCGGAAAACACCAAAGTTTGGTATGATGAAAAATTAATGTAAGGAGTTATGGGAAGAGTTAATAGTGGAGTTAAATAGTTTGGGACCACGACAAGAACTCTTCTTAAACACTTATAAACTTCTTAATCTAATTATAATATTCGTGGCACAGGTTTGAATACACTACAAGACAAGTATTAAGAAAAATGTTGCCAACAATAAAAGAAACATTCAAGCGGCAGGGGGAGGGCTATCACAAGAAGTAGGTACCATTACATAGCCTTGAGGATACTGTTTCGCAGCTCTTGTACTGCAAGTCCGGCCAAGTATTTGGTATTGCAAATATTCTACCATCAAGTGACAATTTTACTGAGTCAGTTGAACTAATTATCCAACCAGCAGATGGGCTAGCAGCTACCCAGAAAAGAAGAAGAACTCATCAGGCACAAGAAAATTTCGATACTTATTAGAAGTTCTTACTTGGCACAGGGAAGTTCAAGAGGGTTGGAATCATCACGAATTTGTCTTCTTGTATTTAGCGCATCTATACATGAGTTTTCCTTTTCATCATCATAAAATAAATCGACACTAATATTTATTACAAATACTTTTTATTCAACACAACAATTAAAAATACTTTTAGTTTAAAAAATTATTTCATTTTATAAAATTTTCACTTGT
Source organism: Pollenia labialis (assembly GCA_949318255.1). Lineage (NCBI taxonomy): Eukaryota > Metazoa > Arthropoda > Insecta > Diptera > Polleniidae > Pollenia > Pollenia labialis. The sequence continues at coordinate 158,030,443 of OX439140.1, forward strand.
CAAACGTTATACATATTTAAAGTTGGCAAATCGATATTTTAAGTTGGCAGCTTAAAAGCAAACTCAACTAAAAACAGTTGAGTATCAAAATACCTAAAATAAGTTTGGTTGTGCACAAGTTGGGTTGACTCTCACTCGACCAAACTGAGTTGAGTGGAGAACCGCAATAAATAATTAAAACATAAATATGAGCAGTTAAATTTTGCCTACTTTCTTCAAGAACGCCAAGTCTAATGCGGCACTTTTAAAACAAAGCATTGTGAAAAATTTGAAAAAAGCAGTCTCATATCGCAAGATCATAAAAAAATACAACATTTCAGTGAGATTTGTATGTAAAATAAAAAAAGAAAATCGTCAAAAGTTTTAACAAAATTCGTCAAAATCGTCACGAACATTTAAAAAAATCGTCAAATATTTAAATTTAACAAATTAGAGGCAATTTATTGCATTGATTGATTCAAAAATATAAATTTTTAGCAAGAAATTCTATTTATGATGAGAAAGTGATATGGTTAAGTTTTATTATATTTATTTCAGCAAGTGGGATGAAATATATTTATCATTTGAAAAGAAATACATAAGAAAAAATATGTTTTCATAAAAAAATAACAAAAATGTATTTATTTCATTTATTCACAAAAACATTAAATAAAATATAAAATCTCATTTGCTATTAACTCGAGCTATCTTTAAATGATTAATTTTTAGCGCTATTACTTTTGCAAATTGGTTTTACTGTTGAAGGTGCTAAACCAAGGGTTCTGTCTACATATCGAGCCCTTATAGCAAAAATGATGTAACCAACAAAAAAAAATTTTACAGGACAAGGTTTTTTTAAAATATGTATGTTTGCTTCAAGTCTAGGGTATCGTTTGAAATTGATTTTTTTTTTGATTTATTTCATAACGGTACTTCCCAGAGATATGAGATTTTTAGAGATGATGCAAATAATCAAAAACTATCGATTTTCATCAAAAACAAAAATCTAAAATGTTGTTGGTTACATCATTTTTGCTATTAGGGCTCGATATGTATATCAACAGCCTTTTTAGCCGACTTTAACGTTTTAAACTGTTCCCAATATAATTGTAAATATTTCTTGTGAGTGTTTCATTGATGCCAGAAAATCGTCACAACACTATTACTTTTGGTAAAAAAAATCGTCAATCGTCATTTTACTGTATTTTCTCAAATAAATCGTCACATCTAACAACCCTGCTTTTGGTACTGGTGAGCACTAAAATCGTACGAAGTAGCTTAAGTTCTAGTAGATTAGCAGCTACACGCAAAGACAAAACATGGTTGTGGTAAACATATTCTAAGAGCAACATATTATGATAAGATTCATGATTGTTGTCACCATATTCAAATTATTATTGAATCATATTATGACTAAATATACTTGTTATATTACATCATAATTTTTTCCCTTAATCATATTATTATTCTGTTAATCATATTAAGTTAAGAAGTAATCAAATTACTGTCATGTTAATCATAATAAGTTCAGAAATTAATCATAATTTTGTCATGTTAATCATAATAAACGAAGAAGTTATAATATTAGCATCATGGTTATCATAATAAATTTAGAAGCAATCCTTTTATGATACAGCACCTTTCATAACTGTCAAAAAAATAAAAAAATTAATTATAAATTTTTGCATCGATTTTTTATTTTGTTGTTCTAAATGTAAAACAAATAGCGGAGTTCAATATAAGGCTTGCAAAAGAGCAAATGCGAAATCTGTGGTTTTCATGGGCAACCGCGTATGTCAATTTTTCCGATTTTTCTAAAAATTTAAATGATTTTGTTATTCGTGCTTAATTCCCAATTTTTATTATGTTATAAAAACACTGAAATTTATTGTTGATGGGATAAGCTATTCCTATGCGCATTATTAACGCTTATTACTTTGCTACCGAAATCATAAAAATGAAATAATCTTTTGTTTATTACTTTTTTTTTTTAATTCTGAGAATCATAAAAAAAGTCATCAATGTTTTTTCCAAAGAATTTTGTGGATATCTCGAGCAAATTTTTGAAATTCATACCTTTAATTAATTGGGAATAAAAGCGAAACGCGTTCATTTTCATGATTTATGTATCATTTTGTTCATAGGTTATGCGACTTTACGTGAAAGTAATAGGACTTGACACTTTTTTTTACCGTTTTGGATTTTTTTTGAATTAAAAATAAAAAATTTAAATTTCTTCATACATTTATTTATAACTGCGAAACTGTTGCTTATGTAGCAAAACGTTGTATGAACAGATTAAAGGAATTGTAGTTCTTAATTTTTTAAGCTTATTCGGACTAGTGGTTCTCGAGTTATAACAAACATAAGATCCTAAAACGTGACAAATTCCCCTATACGATACTTACTAACTTCAAATTCATTTTTAAATTATTTATTGAGGTATCATGACCAAACTAATGATGCAGAAGTTCTTCTTTTTGCGTCTACTTTCATAAGCAATTACAGTACAATACGCATATAAGAAACTCGCTTATAAGAAAAACTCGGTTATAAGAAAGACATCTTCAGACACCATGCACATTTGTATATATCTGCGTGCTAAATAATCCTCATATAAGAAACTCGCTTATAAGAAAATCTCTTCTATAAGAAACAAATTCTGAAGAAAAATTATGCTCCTTCCATAGAAAATAGTACGTGTATAAGAAAGTAATATATATTTATATATGTAATAGATTTTTTTTTGTGTATAATTTACAATTTACAATCTGTTCAGTGTTACTTCATATTTAGTATTTTTTAAGTAAACTCATGTTTTTAAACTATTTATTCATTCTTCTTACTGATTTTTTATCAAATCTAATTTTAAAACTGGGAATTAATGTTTTTTTTTACAAATAGAAACTGGGAATCATTTCCTTCTGAAGGTTACTTTATATTATATTCAACATTTTTTATTTTTCGAATTTATTCTATGAGCTAAATTTCAGTTATGTATTTTATAAAGCTTTTTTGTAATAGTCCTAATCCTTCAATTTTTCAGAAATGACTTTATACACTACCAGACTATTATATTGTATTTTCTTGTTACACAAAGAATGCTGACGAAGGCCGTAGCGGGCCAGAAAATGCATTACATTCTGCTGGTGTCTAATAATTGTAAATTTTTCTGTACATACAATATACCTCATTGCTTTCCAAAGGAAGCTTAGGTAAAATGTAACAAGAAAATACAATATAATAGTTTGGTAATGTATAAAGTCATCTGTGAAAAATTGTAGGAATAGGACTACATATTACAAAAAAGCTTTATAAAATACATAACTGAAATTTAGCTCATAAAATAAATTCGAAAAATAAAAAAAATGTTGAATATTTTTTTTTACCAAATTACTTTTTTTATAAAATATGATTTTAAGTGAAGTGCAATCATCTGTTTTGTTTTTGTTATGTTTCTACTGCCAGGCCCACGATGTCGACAAGAACATTTCTTTCGTATATTTGTATTGAAAGCAAAAACTAATTTTAGTTTTTTATCATTGTTTTTAATACAAATATGCGAAAAAAAAGGTTCTTGTCGACATCGTGGGCGTGGCAGTTAGTTGTGTACTTATATATTTATATTTGTACGACAAATAAACGCAATTTAGTACAAAATGATGTGTAGTATGTATTAGTATTAAACAGTTTTATTTCAATTACTATATATTTCTATAGGGCATTTTTTAAATTCTGTTACTGATGTATATAAGAAAATATCATTCTTATATGGGTGTTACAGATATAAGAAAGTATCTTTCTTATATGCGTGTTTCCTTTATAAGAAAGAAAATCGGTGCATCTTTAGGCTTTCTCATATGCGTATTGTACGTATAATTGAGTCCCGAATCAATCACCTGAAAAATGCTGTACTGTGATATTATTAGAGTAAAAATAGTTTGATTGCGTTTTAACATATTATGATAAATGTATAGAAAGTTATCATGTTATGGCTATTAAATATCATGATATGGTTGTGAGTAATATAATATGTTTAGAAAACTAATTATTTTTCGGTCAACAATACTCAAATTTATAATTGCGATAAACATTGATATGTTTACAGTAACTATAATATTGTTGATATTAAATAAAAACAACAATTATTTGTGTACGACACCATGCAGAAGCAGGGAATGGTAAATTTCATACTGAAATCGATTATTGGGCTTTTAAAATCGATTTTTTTATTTTATCAAAATTTTGCCAATTTTTAATTTTAATCTAAATTAAATTGATTAATTATGGGCATGCGCAATAAAACTTGAGATTTTTTTGTGTAGTATGTTTATGCAAGTTAAAAGATGTTGTTTTACGTTTTTACCTATTAGTACCCCTGGTATACTTTCAACTTTAATGAAGGGGCTCTTGTTCTTCAGAAACTAAAGTCATCAATGGTCAGTGAACAAAACAGTCCAAACATATTGATTTTGAGGTTCGATTAATCGATTTCAAAAACCGAAATCCATTTACCATTCCCTATACAGAAGTACGTGTTTTTTAATGAAAAATCACAAAACATTATTACATACGTCCCTGCCGGCAACCTATGATAAAGTGTTTTCAATTTGTTGTTGTTGTTGTTGTTGTGGTACCGGCGAGATCTGAAGAAAGGGTGTTGCTGAATTAGTAATCCTTGGTTGATGTTCGTTGAACTCCCAGTCATATCGGTGGGTAAAAAAAATTATCGTGACGTTCACTTTTGTCTTTTGTTAAAGGAATGCAACAGTTTAAAGTGAAAGTTTGGATTTTTTGTGAAGTACTTGGGTGAAAAAATGTGGTTAACAATAAAAACTGTTTGAATACAAGAAAAGTCTAGACAACAGGTGTTTTTTTACGAATGTGGACCAACGAGGACCGGGAATGATGGACCATACCTTATTTGAATAAAATCGATCGATTGTGTCCAATTAATCGGGTTTTATTTTTGTTCGATTAAACGATTAATCGATATTTGGTATTTTTAACTTATTCGATTAAACGAATAAATTTTTTAAATTAAATAAATAAACATTCTTTTTTTTTAATTTGTTGCAGAACATTAACGTAAATACATTTTTGGACACCCGTTACATTTAGCTTATTCTTCGTGCAATATTTTAAAAACAAACTCATTCTAAAGAGTGAAATGCATGAATAATTATGTTAAACAAGTACAGGCGTGTTCTAGAAATCTAAATGAAGATGATTTAAAATCGAGCAACTTGTAAAAACGACCCTGTAATGAAAGTTCATAAAAGTATTCCATTTTATCTACTTTATTCTTTAAGTATCTATTATTTTAGTATATTATGTTATATTTTTGTCTGGATTAGAACCCTGTAACTCATTTTTAATTTAGTGTAAGAGCCCGTGCTTTGACCTTAAATTTTGTTAAATTTTAAATAAAACAACAGAGCATTGTATGACAGAAAAGCATATTACTGTATTCTAACGACTTTTAAGTTCGTGAAAATAATGTTAGAAGCATCCATGACTCTATGAAATAACAAAAATGAAGAGAAGGTTTAATACAGACAAAACTTGAATCAAGACCGGAGATGCCCAGATGTGACAGCAAACAAGATTTCGAGACCAAAAAATGATTTTATTGTTTTATGTTGTTTTGAAACTAAAGTTTTATTTTTAAGTTTAATTCAAAATCTTTTTATTAATAATAATAATTGATAGTAAATAAAATATTTAAATTTAAAAAATGGCTTTTTTCAAAAATAATTAATTCTTAGGAGCTCCAGCACAGGCTTAAGATGTGCCTTTTTGAACTTTTTTTTTAGCAATTGTTATTTGTTTTAATGTAAGACGAAAAAATATTGCTATTAGAATATGATTCGAGAACTTTTATTTTTTTCTCATGTATCAGTGACCCACCCTAATGTGCCATACATATATAATATGCAGTTAAGGTTGGGGCTTTACCTCAAAACAAGTGTTTTCTTTCATGAACACTACATTTATTTAAATGTAAAGCCTGTTTTTAAGTCTGATATTGAAATTAAAAGGCAGAATTAGTCTTTACTTTCTGTTCTGCTACGAATCAGCTGTTTTTTTTTTTGTTATTAAAAAACCTGTGAAATTGATTAGTTTTTCTGTTCTGTTACGGTCCAATCTGTAATATTAAAAACTTGTTAAGTAATTGTAAGTGACAGCAACAGAAACAGAACGTAAAGACTAACTGAGCCTTAAGAAAGGGTTAACTGTCAAACGAACCGTCATACTGCTCTCACTTTTCGACATTATGATCAGTATACTCTGGCAATTGATCATGGTTAGATTCATGAATCAGCAACGCTACCACGCTATCAACATTTATTTTGATAATCAGAAATCGATTAGACTTCTTGATTTTAATGTCGCAGTGATCATATTTAGCTTCGTTAAAAATAAAGAAAATGGGCGTCCAAAAAACGCTTTTTTATACCCTTCACCAAAGGTAAAATATTGATGTTAGACTCTATAAAATATGTAGAGAACGGCATTGGCCAGGCCAAGGTTTCAAAATAAGGTACAAGCATTTTAGGTCTCAAAGCACAGCATCGGACAAAATGCCGGCTTGATCAGACAAGTAAGCGAGGCACTCCGCATACAAAGACATCATAGATTTCTATATACCTGGAAACGGCGGGAACCAAAGTTTCCAAATTAGGTACAAGCATATAAGATTCGGCATAGCCGAATATAGCACTCTTACTTGTGTTTTTTTAAATCTATTTCTCTTCTAGTTTTATTTTAATATTTAATTTTTATTGGAATTTTTTGCAATTTAAATTTTTTAGGGCTAGAAAATAGAATGTTTGGCACTAGACAAGCAGCCTCTTCAAAGTGAGTAAATGGAACCGGCTAAATGCAACAATATTTCTACGGGTTCTTATGAGCACAAACTGGTATTGAATTGTATTAAAACTTGTTTATACCCACGCCACAATAGTGGAGAGGGTATTATGCATTTGTGCTGATGTGTGTAACGCCTTAAAATGGTGGTCTTAGACCCACCTTAAAGTATACCGATCTACTCAGAACCACTTTCTGAGTCGAACTAACGATGTCCGTCTGGCTGGCTGTCCATGTAACGCAATTTTGGAGATAATTTGATAAAATTTGAGTCATAGGTTCTTATTAGCACAAGGACCAAGCCTATTGAAAATGGGCCGAATCGTAGGACCATGAGGGAAGAAAGGGGGAAATTTCTTCCTCTCAGAAACTATCAAACCTATTTTAATGATATTTAAAACATAGATAGAACCATATCCATATGGACACATTAGCTATACAGTTTTTCAAAAATAGGACCACAAGGGGAGGTTGGGGGCAATTTATTCCTCTCAAAAACTTTCAAACCGATTTTCATGAAGTTTATAAACATAGATAAATCCATATTTATAAGGACACATAAGCATGATGTGTTTTTAAATGCTGTGGTGTAGGCTATCATATGGTCGGGCTTGACCGACTATACTTTCTTACTTTTTTTTTTTTTTAATATTCCTCTGTGGCATAAATTCCAAGATTTTTTATTCTTTCATCATCATCTTTTGTAATACTTTCTGATAACCATCGCATTTGGAACTGAGGTAAACACTATACTTTTTCAGGTGACAATTTAGAAAACTTGTCGTATATTTTTTCATATTTCTCTTATAATTGTGGTAGAATACAAATTAAAAGGCACAAACTGTAACAAGAAAGTGTTATTCTTACTCGACTTATCAATAATTCGTTAAATTTGCATAAAAGTTTCAAAAGCTGTTGTAAAGTATCATAAAGAGAGTTTAATGTTGTGGGACTTGGCCATACAAACTTGTGTCCAAGACAGTTTATTAAAACTTTGATCGTGTTGGGCGTTCTGAACATATTTCATAAAAAGATGCACTTAGCCAAATACTTAATAGTGAATCTTATTAATACGAGAATTTTTTCTGAAATATTTTATGTACGTAGTGGCTAAATAACTTAATGTTTGAGACAACTTATTTTTAATATATTAATTGTAAATGTATTTTGAGACCAAAAGTATTTGAAATACAATATACTTGAGCGACAGGTGTTTAAAATACAAAATGAATTTTGGCAATGTATTTAAAATACAAAATACGTATTTTGTGTAATTTTTACTTGTATGTGCAGCCCATGTGTAATTTTACTTTAAGTTCAATTCTTTCATTAATTTTTGACAGTCAAGATTATCTTTAAAAACATTGTGCCTATGTAATTTTTTTCAGTTTCCATCACAGTCAAAATTGTTTTGTACACCCTGACTTTTTTCCATTTGCTTCTTTTTTTATTTAATTTTTTTTTGTGTTCACAAATTAATTAATTAATTGCAATTGCATCATTCGCCTCACAATTAATGTTTTCTTTTTGACGCTTAAGGTCATTTTGATTTGTTCGTCGTGTGTGGAGAAATGTTTCGCAAACAAATTGCTCTTGTGTGGGCAGCTTAAGGCTGAGTTTACACTATGAAAGTTTTCTTTCAGAAAGTCTGAGTTTATTAGTGAGAGGGGAGTGAAGAAAAGCATGTTTAACATAAACTGTTAAATATGATTTTAATTGCTTTAACATTTTTTGGCCCTATTTAATAAAAAAGATGTGTGACTATTCTAGAGATTTTAGAATTTACGAAACCATCGAGAGACAGTTGATTTGGGTCATTTATTGGTCCCTTTGTGATATCCAGCGCCAGATGGTATCACCGCAAAGTCCAACCAATTCGTATTCCTAGTGAAATGATGAATCGATTCAAGTTCTATCCTGGATAGATCCTACAAGCAGGCAAACACGGGTTCCCCCAGGTATTTTTCCCAAATGTGAAGCACAGTCTCCTCTTCCTCCTCGTTTTGACAACTCCTACAGTAGTCGTTAAATTCCAGACCCATTCTTCCAGCATGAGTCCCTACCGGCAAGTGTCCAGTCACAACCGATATCACTGTCCTAACCTGGTCCCTGCTGAACCTAAGTAGATAGCAAGTTCTCGGTTCATCATATCCAGACCAAAGGATCCTGGATATAGAGCAGGTGGACTCACTGATCCACCGCATCTGCGCAACTCTATAAGACTCGCACCTGATAAGTGACTTACAGTGAGCCATTGGATGAGTAATGAATTGATCAATGAATACGTCATCCATGCGACCACCTTGTTTGGCAAGTCCATCTGCTACCTGATTGCGCGGGCACACTGTGTGCCCCGGTATCCATATAAGCGTTACTCTTGAATGCGTCGCAAACTCATTCAAAGACATCCGACATTCTACAGTTAACTTAGATGTCGTGTAGACACCCGCTAGGGAAGCAAGGACAGCCTTGCTGTCAGTAAATATACGTATATCTCCCGATATGCGATGATACCTCAGCCAGTAAGCCGCCCGTCTTATAGCCAAGATCTCCGAACGTTTCTAATGTTTTATTTAATAAGCAATAAATTTGTACAAAAAATTTAATAGTGAAGAGCAAAACGTCAATAAGAGCATAAATAAAGTACTTAACAATTTTTACCGAATCAAAATGTAATGAATACTAGAAATAATCGACATTTAAGAATAGCCCGATGCAGATTGGAAACAACTAAGCAGCGTGTTGAGTTCATGGGTAGCCGTGGGTTTAATTACTTGCCGCATTTGAAAAATTACTGAAAAAACACATTTTAGAACATATAGATGAGCTTTTAACGTAAAATTTATTTATTTCTTTTTAAATACATACATAATTTTGTTTTTCTTTTTTTTTTTTGATTTATGTACATACATACATATGTATATTGAAATTAATTTTAAATTAGCTTTGCCAACTCGCCTCAAAAATGCCACTCGGCCACCTATTGTAATGAATTAACTTTAAAATAAACCTAATAAAATAAAAAAAACAATATTGTGTAGCCAATAAAAACCTCAAGTTTGTATCAAACAGAACCACTCACAAAGAATTTTTAAAACTATGTTAGGTTCGTTCAAAAACACTTTTAAGCAGTTATTTTGCCGACGTTACTGCTTATGTTTGGAAACATGTTCGTCCAGGTCTTTTTTACTACAGCAATTGATAAGTTATGATTTTTTTAGGCCTAACGATTCACATAATTGCAAATAAGGAATATCAATTAGGTTTCGCAAGGCGAATTCATTAAAGCAAAACTACGTTTTTGAATTTCGTGTGTAATTTTGCTTCAAGTGTTTAATTTGATACACAGTGTAATTTCAGAATTCCTCATTGGCAACACTGGTTTGTAATTGTATACTTGCATGTGTAAATGCAGGGTTGAAATGTTAGTGCCGGTTCACACAAGTCAAGTTTAACTCGTCAAGTCTTGAGCTTTTAGGAAAGAAACGTAAAGAGAATGCCATTTCATTTCCCTTCTCTCCTAAAAACTCAAGACTTGACGAGTCAAACTTGACGTGTGTGAACCGGCACTTAGCATTATTGTTATTAATACCATTTTTTATTAATATGCTTGTTCATTCTATAGTTTTAAAACACAAGCTTTACTGCCTGCTTTTAAAACACAAGTTTTACTGCCTTTTCAAATAAATATATAATTTTTCGTTTAGGATTTTGAATTAAACAACAATTAAAAAACTTATGGTGTTTTCTTTTCTACAAAAAAATACACATTTTAAAAGGTTATACATGTCTTGCCGAACATGTAATACTGCAATTTTTTTATTTGACGAGAACAAAACACAAAATTGCATTGCCCTGTTTAACAGCTGACAAAAAGTTTTTTTTTAATATAAAAAAAAATACATACATATGTATGTATATACATAAATCAAAAAGTGGGTTCTTCAAAACATAAAAAAAATATACCTAAACCCAAATTTGTTAATATGTAGATTGATATAAAATAAATAAATACATGAACAAAATGAATGACGAAATTCCAATTTCTTTAGTTTATTTTCATAAAATATGTAAACAAGAAAATACCTTTGCCAGATTGCCGATGTATTAACACCAAGTTTTTACGATTTTCCAATTTGACGCTTTATTTTTTCAAAAACAATTTTATAACACCGAATCTATTTAAATTTTATATCACTGACAACCTACCATTAACAATGTAATGCTTTCTTTTGTTTTCACTATAAAATAACAGAAAAAATAACTATTAAATCTTAAAATTTTTACTGTCCTGATTAAAGGCGATTTTTTCCCAACTTCGTCTGGTAACCCTATATATAAACAGCAGCCATCTTTTAACAGGGCACTATCAACACTCTCGATTTATACGGGGCGTAAATTGCAATGCCTTATGACATTTAAGAAACGAACACCAAATTGCATTTTTTTTTTAATTAAATTTGACATTTTTTGTAGAAAAGAAAACACCATTAGCTATGTTTTTGTTTTAAATTTTAATTTCTAAACGAAAGTTTTTATTTTAGTTTTAAAAACAGACAGTTAATCAGTTCAATGGACCCGCAAAGCAAAAAAAATTTGGTTCAACAGTCAGTTTCCTTATCAAGTTACAATTACTTTTATTCTCGAGTTATCATTATTATTAGCTAAATAATTAAATACTCATTACACACATTATCACAATTTACTTTATATATGTACCTATGTAAACATGTATGGAAGCATGCGTGTGATTTAATGTAAAGTTTTTTCTAAATACTTAAAAGTACGTAAGTACTAAATGCATACAAATGTACTTGTGTATTTGTTTAACTATAAAGAAATACATAAATAAATATTGAAAGTGAAGAGTGATTACGTTAGGAAATAATAAAAACAAAAAAAGAATGCAACATTTTCTTCAAGACTGGTTAAACCGCATTTTACTTTCAGTATGCATCATGGATGTTGTGAATGTAGGTATGTACTATGTATTTACGTCTTGTACGTTTGTATCTATGCATGAAATATGTGTATCTATGTATATGTACTGTATTTGTGTTAGTATGTACATATGTGGCAGAAATACTGAAAGCCGCAACAAGAGCAACAAACATAATACCACTACAAATTTAAAACGAACCGAAGACAGGTGCGTTTAAAAAACCTGTTTATGCATCACGTTGCATACAAGATTTTGTAACAATTTCAATTAAAAATAGTAAGTACGAGTATTTATCTAATCAACTCGAATAGACAAAATATTTATGTTGTATGTAGTTGTTTATTGTAAATTACAAATATAAATATTATTCAATTAATTGTAATACATACGGACAGATTTATTGCAATTTATAAAATAAAAAGTACCATAGAAGTAGGGCAAGGAACTCAATCAATTTGGCAAATGACAAGTTTTTTTTTTTTATTTTAGTAGTTATTTAACTAAATATTATTAACATATTAATTACATAAATAATACAGTATAACACGGCTATAACAAACACAAAGAGACCGACATTTTTTCTTTGTTGGAAATATTTATACCCAAGAGGGTCCCAGCGGGAAAACTCCGAAGGCCTTTTTAAAGGCCTGCTTAAAAATTTTTTTGATTCAATTACTGTTCTTATCTAACTGCTAAAGAATCCCTCATAGAAGGCCTCAGCTCTTTGGTATAAAAGATAAGATACACCTTCTATGAGAAGGTGTAGCGAACGAGTAGCATTTTTTGTATTTTTTTGCACAAGCAAAAGCAATATAATTATTTTTTTTGACCCCGTTACCATTCTTATGTACCTGCTTAAGAAGCGAGAACAGAAGGCCTACTTCGCAATTGCAACGTGTGTAAAAAATATATGAGTATGGAATGGAGCGAGCACATCCGTACTCCTTCATTCTTCCGTTGGTGTATTATGGTTTGTGCTGATGTCTGTAACACCTTAAAATACTGGTCCCCGGCTCACCTTTAAGAATACCGCACGACTTATGGCTAATAAATTAGTGAATGTTTAAACACTGACTTAGTTGAACTTATCTGAAATGTATATGTTGTGTAAACAGCTGTAACATGTAGCAGCACTGTGATAAATCTTGTCAAATTCATATGGTCTGTATTGGTAGTTTAAACGCCCAATTTTATGCGTTTAAACCAAAAAGAGCGTTAAACTTGCTCTGATTTATTAGCCCTAGGAATCACTTTCTGAGTCGATCTACCAATGTCCATCCGTCCGGCTAGCTGTAAACACAGTGCGCATGTAATGTAATTTGGTACACACTAGTTTCTAATTGGAGGAAGCCTATTAAAAATATTCAGAAACGGTGCATAATTTCACATACCCCCTAAACAAGCTTCTTTACGGAATAGAGAATTGGTGCTATGGTTGCCAGACGGCCTGGATTGTCAATTTGTTTGGGTGTTGTCTAGGAACCAGCTAAAATACAATTTATCCAGTTAAAAAACTATTCCATTTTGAAAAATTACTTTGTATTATACTTTTTAATAATTTAATTAATATTTTGAACAAACAGAATAAAATCGTTTACTAAGACAAGCAATCGTAAGGAAAACATATTTAATTTGCGAAAGATATTCCAAATAAGAAGATTCCGTTCAGTTTTTCAAAAATGCAGTAATAATGCCGTAAGCAAATCTATTTAAAATGATCTCTTTTGTTGTTCATGCCAATTATGATTACTTTTTCTGAAAGAACTTTGGGTATTTTTAATAACCAGAGCCCGGACTTTTATGCAGTTAAAATCGCATTTTATGCGCATAAAACATGCACTAAAAATAGAAATATATGCGCTAAAAATTTAAAAAATATGCAGTTAAAATTATCTTAAATTGTTTTATGAGTGATAAAAAAAAAACAATAAAAATAACAAGAAAAAACAAAAATAGCATGAAGAACGTTCAAATTCAGTCTCATAAACGTAAGTAAGTCACAAAAACCACAAAAGTAGAAGTTAAAATAAAGTAAAAGATAAATATATAAAGAAACGGTAAGAAAATCATGTAAATTAAGTCACTTGGAAAGGCCCAACTATAATATGCATAAGCTGGCTTGAGCAACTGTGCGAATACATGTTCATCATAAGTGTCAAACCATATTGAACTTAATAAAAATTATTGTTAAGTTTTTTGAAACTGTAATTTGCCTTTAGAGATATATTTGACCCTACATTTTTTCAAAATAAAAGTTTACTGCCTGTTTTTTAAAACAAAATAAACAATTTAAATTAAATATGCAAGCAGTTAAGGATTAAAAACAATTATTTTAAATCCTTAATTTTTGTTTATACTTTATCATTTATCAAGCTTGCTACGAATTTGTGAACTTAAGTTACCGTTCGAATACATCTTATTTATGGCAATATCAATTAACTTAAATTCACCATTGTTGAATCCTTTTACCACACCTTAAGCCGAATAATTCTTTTTATATGCGGCAACACGCGAAGGTGCTTTACAAAATATTTTTCCCATTAGAAATCAACAAATTAATATCATCGAAGTTATGGTAAAATAATGCAATTAAAACAAGTTTGTTTTTTCAACATATGCAACATCAGCAAAATATGCAAAAATATGCATTCAAAGCAAAATATGCAAAAATATGCACCAACAAATCGATGCCATTTTACAGCAAATTCCTTGATTCGCAAAGATATTTTGTATATGGTAATCTCCGACTGACAAGAACAAATATGCATTTTACTTACAAGAAACCATTCTTTTGATCGTACAAAGGCTTCAATTTAAATAAGAAGAAATTTTGAAGAAAGTTGCAAAACGTTTCAAAAATTTTACAACTAAAGTAGATATATTATAGAATAGAGATATTATAATCTGCAAATAACAATACAAAATGTATAGTATTTGTTGCTAAACAAATAGTTATCAGGCATGTTCTGGAAATCGAATTCGAATGAAATTTATATCGAACAAACTTTGAAAACGATCCATTGTTTAAAGTTCATTAAATGATTTCGATTTATATAATTCATTCTATAAGTACAACTCATCTTCATCAGAACTAATCTTAAAATCAGGAAAAACTGTGGTAATTTACAATTTGACTTACTTATAACATGGCTTTATATATACTTTGTTAAGCGATTTAAATTAAAATATACCAAGGCGAATTTATGTATACGATGGCAGCAATACTACAACAATACAAAAACAACAGAAGCAACAGCTGTTTATTTCATTGGACTTTAAGTGTTAACGGCTTGAAATGTCAACCATTTCCAAACAAACATACTGAAACCAAAACAAATTGGTTTGAACTGTCAAAGTTAGCAGGCTTTTGTTGCCAACTTTATTGAATTCGTCCTGATATATACAAAATTTTGTAATATGACAAAATACTGAATTTAAAATGTTACGGTTCCTTGCTTTTTATGTTTTTTTTATTGAAAAAGAATAGAATAGGTTCGTAAATGTGGAACATCCTCTCACTAATTATGCCGTGAAATTCCGCAATAAAATAACTTGATTCCTTTTTAAGGCATATTTGTTGGAATCTTCAGGAGGAAGAAGAATAAATTTCAAAATTTTAGAGTTTTGATTTTGTTTTAAATACATATTTAATAATTAAGCTTTAATAAACAACAAATATAAATGTTTTAAGTTTTTGAAGTTTCGTCTGGTCATTATAAAAACCTGAATTTTTCATCTTTTGTGAATAAAATCAAAAGTTGTAGACAGATTTTAATTATTTATGGCTTGTTTTATTTGGAAAATGTTTCTTACAGCATAACTGTATTTTCCAATTGTTTATGCCATTTAAAAAAAAAAACTAAAATTTCGAAAAAAAAATTATTTTTTTTGCGCAGATTAAAAAAAACATTAGCTAAAGGCGTATTTTGTTAAGGTTTTGGGATACTAAACGGTTTTCCGAGAGGGGTCTTTATGTGGGGCCTATGGTAAATTGTAGACTGATCTTTACGAAATTTGATGGTGTGATTTCTAGTCTTTTAAGACTATTATTATTAAACTATGACAGAATAAATTAGGGAATGGTACATGGATTCCAAAATCGATTTTCGATCGACTTTTTTTATTTCGGTTTTTGAAATCGATTAATCGAACCTCAAAATCGATTTCAAAATCGTTTATGATTAATTTGGAAACTTATTCCTTATATCACAAAGGGGGATACACCATAATTTTTTTTTTGGCAAACTACTTGAGATATTGAAAGATTTTTACTACTGTTTATAATTTTCCTGTAAAAAGTGAAAATGTGTAAATGTTGAGATGGCCTTTATAGGAACAGGTGTGATATGTATGTACATACATTTCACATATTAAAATTGTGCTCTTAAGTAGTCAGTCAGGCCTGTCACATAAATAAATTCCGACCGAAAGTGATTTCGTATCTTGCTTCACCTAAAACGAAATCACTTTTGATCGAAATTGATGTCTGTGACATGCCTAAATGTATGGGTAGTATTTCAAAGGATTATGACAATATTTCTTGATCGTTGGCGACTGTTTCTTTGCTAAGTTACTGTAAGTCATCTATAGACAACAAACGTTTGCATGTCGTTGATGTCGGAAAGACGCGGATTTATTTTCATGTAATTTCGTATTTGTTAGGATAAATTACATACTTTATCTTTTTCACTCTTCTTATAACTAGATTTTACACACTGGTCTGTTTGAATATTAGCGTGTTTCCACAGGAATGTCATGGTTTAATTAACCCGGTGTGTTTCTATAATATGTATGTTGATTTTCACAAAGCTGACTTTCAATGTTTGGTACGGTACGATATGTTTGGACTGTTTTGCTCACTGTAAATACATTGATGATTTTCATTTCTGAAGAACAAGAGCCCCTACATTAAAGTTGAAAGGATACCAAGGGTACTAATAGGTAAATACGTAAAACTACAACTTTAAACTTTAAAAACTGCGTAAAAATAACCTGCAAACGTATGTACACACAAAAAAATCTCAAGTTTTATTGTACATGCCCATAATTGATTGATTTAATTAAGATTAAAATAAAAAATTGCCAAAATTTTGATAAAAATAAAAAAATCAATTTTAAAAGCCCAATAATCGATTTCAGTATAAAATCGCATACGTAAATTCGATTGCAAAAAATCGATTTTTTTACCATAAAATAGATTTTCGATTGGACTCGAAATCGATTTACCATTCCCTAGAATAAATATTATTACAATAGCGTTATTCGTTACGGCGGTTTTACGCGTACTTAAGTGTTACTGAGAGTGGGCCCACGTTAAATTCTATCGAATTCGCATTGCGGAACGTTGATACAGCGGTGGAAAAATATATAACTGGCAGTAAAGGATTTTTTTACGACAAATTTAAAATATTTCCAGATAATACTGTAAAAAAACATTAAGAATCATACCCAAAAAATTATAAAGAGTATAATTAAAATTTTTTAAATTGAAAGCCAGTTTCTTACAGTAAATTCCCATATATTCTTAAATTATATGTAGATCATATCCGGCTTATTCATAAAAAATAAAACAGATTTGTTAAGCAAACGCGCTTAATTGTCATCGATGGTGAAAACGCTAGGTACATACAATAATATTTAAGTTTTTTTAGGCTCAAATTTACAGTCATCAGACCAAAAAATGGTGATGAATAATACATAATAAAACTAAAAATAAAAGTAGTTAACCAAGAACATTTGAGGGTTTAACTAATGGTTAAGAAAATCTGGAAATAATATTTTATTTGTTAAACTTTTGTTATTAACTAACTAAAAACTGTAAATTTGGGCCTAAGTAAATTTTAAAATATTTTTTTTAATATTGACTGGAATGGAAAGAGAGAGAAAAAACCCTACGAAACCTTTTTAATTAAATTTTTGAATCCCAAGAAAATCTATGATAACTAATATGCATGTGGCAGTGTAAATAAAACTGAACCGGCGAAATAAAAAAAAGTATTCTGTTTTTATTTTTGTTTTTTCTTTACCCATGTAGTTGTACATTTAGAGTTGACAAAAAATCAACCAACTGTTATCACTGTTTGTTGTTGTTGTTTTTGTTTTAGCCTTGATATTGTTACAAGTAAAACTGGGGTTAATAATTCTTATTCGCTTAACAGTTTTATTTGTATAATATCTTTAGGTTTTTTAAAATCTTTGGATGAAGTTTCCTGACGATCTGGCCTAGGCAACCAGTGAAATGCGCATAGGAATAGCTTATCCCATCAACAATACATTTCAGCAGTTTATCAATAGTATGACATGGGAATTAAGCACATTTAAACGAAACCTTGTTAATTAATTTTTGGAATCCCAAGAAAACTTTGGTAAGCCCTAACTCGAATTTAAAAAAAAACCTAACTCTATGATTGTGTTAGCAAGAAATCTGCTTTCTTTGTTGATGCATTCATAGATGGGGTTAGTGCACTCATTTTGCAGTTTCAACTCACACTTAGTGATAGTGCAAAAATATTGCAATCATTTTGTTGGTGTTGAGTGGATGAATTGCAAATTTGCAGCCTCATTAAACGTGAGTGATAGTGATGTTAAAAAAATATTTTGATTTAAAAAAAAGCATTCATCAGTTTATTGGAACTTTTTTTTCCTTCACTCATTTGAGTACATATAAAAATGTTGCACTTACTAAATTTTATATCAAAGACTTATTTTCATGATTAAAACCAATAATTATACCGTTATTGACAAAATGTCATTTTGTTTAATGTTCTTTGCTTATGCACATCGTCAAAAAAATCAAAAAACATGCACATAAAACGTTACATTTTTTTTAATTTTAATGAGACGGTATTTGTATGCAGCTTTTTTGGTTGCAAATTCAAATTTTGCACTATTTGAATTGTGGTAGTTTGCAATATCAATAAAATTTTTTAGCGGTATTTAAAAAAAAAATAATCGCAATCATCACTAAAGCTTGTAAAAAAGAATGTAAACTTTATTTTTGCAGTTTTATTTAGTGATAGCGCACTGCTGATTTAAATCAATATTTAGTGAAAAAAAGAGAGAGAAATTCTGGTGTGTATAGACGTGTTTGTCACAAGCTCTTAAAATAATTTGATGTTTGCTAAGAAATAAGCGTTGGAAGGGCTTTTAAGCGAGATTGATTTGAATTTTGTGTCAAGGACTGTGCTGTGCATGTGAAGGTGTTTTTAAATAATTGTCTTTATTTAAAAAAAAGAAACTAAATTAAATTCTAAAAAATAGAAACATAAACGAAAGTAAGACAAAAGGAGTAAATGAGTAAAAACTGCAGTAATTGTCTCTTTTGTATTATTGTTTATTGTTGCTAACAAATAAACGTCATCTCCTGCAACATTTATATTTTTGTGTCAACGTTAATGCAACTCTGTGCATAGTGAGTCAAATTTAGTTACGTTACTGACTACTAGCTAGTTCTACAACTGACAACTAGGTGGCGTTATTGTGTTACTTCTCGTCCGTTAACGTACAATAATATTTTATTAATCTTGCTCAATATGTGGAAGAGGAAATGTTTAGAAGATTCGCCAGAAATGGTGGCCGCGGGAGAAAAAGTGGGAGATATGGCTGTAAATGATCTTTTGGAGTTGATGCAAGGTTCAATAGCTAAAACTCTTGATGAAAAATTAAAAACATTACCAACTAAACAAGATTTTGATAAAATAAATACAAAAATTGAAGATGTATCAGATAAATTTAATAACCTTTCAGCTGAAAACCAAATATTGAAAGAGAAAGTAAAAACTTTAGAAGAGTTCAAAGAACTAACAGAGCGAAGATTAATACATCTGGAGGATTCTGTGAAGCGGAAGAATATTATAATAAGAGGAATTGAAGCTCAACAATCCGTATACAAAGCAGTGCAAAAATTATTTAAAGACACAATGAAAATAAAGCCTGCAGTTGAAATCGTCACTGTAAAGAAAATCTTTGAAAAAGAGGATAAAATGGTAGTTAAAGTAGAGTTGAGAACTGAAAAGATGGTATCAGATGTTTTAAAATTTACTAAGAATCTTAGAGGCACTTCGATATTTATTGAAATTGACTTGAACTGTGATCGTCTACAGAGAAAAAAAATTATGCTTCAATTAAAAAATGATATATTGGAGGTAAATAAAACGAAGAAAATTCTGGTCCGCAACGATAAGATTAGAGTCGGAGATGAATGGTTACGCTGGGACAACAAGCAGCTTCTGGTAGGCGATAAAGAAAGTGCTGAAACTATTTTAACGGCAACATATGGTGAGGAGGCATCCAAAATAGATATAAGTTATAATAGTTTACTAACAAAAATCAATTCAAAAAACTTAAATGTTCTTATTTAAAAAATGTTAACGTAAACAAAAGCATTGATAATGAAAAAGAAATAATAGAATATAAACAGCTTAAAATTTTATCGTACAATATACATGGGTTAGAAAACAAACAATTTCAGGCAGATTTTTTCAATTATATTAACTCTTTTGATATAGTTATCTTATTAGAAACCCACTTAACTGAGGAAAAGATTATACAATTCAAAAAATATTTTAAACATTTAAATACTTATTGGAAACCAGCAACTAGGAACAGTAGATTTGGTAGGGCAATTGGAGGTTGTATGTATGGCACAAATAAAAACATAAATTCTTCGTTCATAAAATGTACATTCAGTAATCAGAATAATATGGATATAATAAGAATCAAAATTTATGACACAGAGGTTTTAATTGCTCCTCAATATATCAGAGGAGCTGAATGGTATTCTGATTTTACTGCGGTGGAAAAATATTTTACTGAAAAGAGTCCTATGAATGCGGTAGTTATTGGTGACTTAAATGTTCGTATTGGTGATCTACAAGCAGAAGCAGATGACAACGTCTTAAATAAGTTTCATGCAAACTCTGGTAGTCGAAAATCAAAAGATTCCGAAGTAAATGCTAAAGGGAGAACACTCATAGAGTTCTGTGAAGATTTTGGGTTAATAGTTTTAAATGGTGCGACAAAGGGAGATGAGAGTGGGAACTTTACATTTATGAATGGTGTCGGAGAGTCAGTCAATGATATTTGTGCGGTGTCACATGACCTGCTGGGTTTAATTGAACGTTTTACAGTAGAAGAACAAATATGGTCGGACCATATGCCGTTAGTTTTGAATTTTAAAGTAAGACTTCAAAATACCTCAAATAAAATACAACAACTGCTTCCAAAGTTACATTGGAATGATAATTTAAAAAGACAGTATAACCATAAAGTTCTAGATAACCTGAGAATTTTAAAGAATCAAAAAGATTTAATAAATTTGGAAGATATAGTGAACATTATAAACAAATCCACAACGCAAAATAATTTAAATAAAAGGTTAGTTGCTAAAAATAGATGGTTTGACTGGCAATGTAAAAAATCTAGAAACACTTCTTTTGAGTTATTGAAAGAATATAAACAACATATGGATGCCGAATCCAAAAGAAAGTATTTAAAGGCAAATGAAAATTTTAAAATTGTTTGTAATGAAAGAAAAAATAAGTACTATACGGAGCTAGAAGTCAAGCTTAATAAAGTAAATGATAGTAAATCATGGTGGAAGATTGCAAATGAGATCCGAAATAAAAACGATCAAGAACTGCCAAATATATCTTCGTCCGATTTTAAATCCTATTTTATGACATTACTAAACCCATTGCAGAATTCAAAAGATATTCAGTATGCGCATTTGTACCATGAAGATAGTTTTTTGGATAACAATATTACAACAGCGGAAATAGATCATGTTTTAGCGAAGGCAAAATCAGGAAAAGCACCAGGTGAGGATAGAATTCCCTACGAATTTTTCAAAAATGCACCGCATGAGTTAATTATCGAAATGGCAAACGCTTATAATGCTCTATTTAATAATCTTCAAGCAGATAAAACTTTCACCACAAGTGTAATATTCCCTATTTTTAAAAAAGGTGACTTTAATCAAACAAGTAACTATAGAGGAATCTCTTTTATGAACACCATAGCTAAAGTGTTAATGGCTGTTATCACGGAAAGATTGTATAATTGGGTCTATCAGCACAACATTCTCTCCGAGTACCAGGCCGGGTTTAGAAGAGAATATTCCACTGTTGACAATATTTATAATTTAACAACCATTGTGCACCTGAAGTTTAAGGAGGGGAAAAAAGTTTACGCGTTCTTTGTTGACTTCAAAGCGGCTTTTGACAAAGTCGTTAGAAAATCCCTAATATATAAGTTGCATGCTATGGGAGTATCAACGAAAATGGTACGTTTTATTGAAAATGTATACAATGAAACATATTCAACAGTGTGGAATGGGCAAGAACTATCAGAAAAATTTGAAACTGCTTCGGGAGTTAAACAAGGATGTATATTATCCCCCTTGCTTTTTTCATTATATGTAAATGATCTCCATGATTTTCTTGAGGGTGGTTTACAAGTTGGTAATTTAAATATCAGACTGTTGTTATACGCCGATGATATTGTGTTGATATCAGATGATGTAAATGTGCTACAAAAAATGATAAAAAAACTTGAAACTTATTGCAACTACTGGAACTTGGAGGTAAATTTGGCAAAGTCTAAAATAATGGTATTTCGAAATGGCGGACGGTTGGCATATCATGAAAAATGGGTATTCAATGGGGAGGAAATTGAAATAGTCAACGAATACTGTTATCTTGGCATGATCCTAACTCCGAAATGTGTATTTACGAAACACGTATCAAAGAGATTAAGTTCTGCAAAAAACTGCTTAAACTCAACATGGAGTAATTTTTTGGGTAAAAAGGATATATCGTTTCAAGCTAAAACCCACCTGTATAATGCGGTTTGCCGTTCCATACAATCGTATGGAGCTCAAATATGGGGTCATTCACATTTTGACGAGGTTGATTGCTTACAAAGATACTTCGTCAAACGTGTTATTAATTTACCGAAATTTACACCGAATTATACACTTTTTTTAGAATCAGGTATGGAAGATGGCCACTTATTTACCCTTGAGTTGCATATGCGTTACATTGCTCGAACCCTCTTTCAGTATACTAACGAACGGCTCCCTAATTTTTTAAGTTTAGTAGCTCTAACACATAACATATCGTGGGCGAACAGTTTAAATACATTGGGCCTAGAGTACAATGTCCGATTATCACCAAATATAACACAACAGGAGTGGAACCAAAATCAAACACTTATTTTGAATTCGTTAAGATTAAAAAACCATTTAAATCATCTACGTGGGTGGGAGCTAACGGAATCTTTTTATAATAAAACAAATCCAACGGTAGGACACTTATATTTCAATGGTAATCATACCCAAACTAACATAATGTGGATCTTCAAAGCTCGCTGCGATTTGATAGAACTGAATGGGTCTAGGCATTCGAGAAGAACTAACAAAATTTGCTCTTTGTGCAATTCAAAAGAAGTTGAAAACATCCAACATTTCATTGGAAGATGCCCAATTTTAAATTACTTTAGATTAAAATGGTTTAGTAAGATAGCTCTATCTGATGAGGAAATAATTGGAAATTTAAATGGGGAAAACAATTGGCAGAATTTAGTACAATACATTATCAGTGCTTTAGCTTATCGTAAAACACTTATATTTGAATATAATGATTAAAAATCAATACATTGTAAATTTAAATTATATTTTTTATGTGAAACTCTTTTTTCCGGCTAACGACATAGTCACAGCCGTATATTCTTTAAGATATTTTTATAACGTTTATAAAAAAAACAAAAAAAAAAAATACCAAATAAAGAATTACTACTACTACTACTACTACTATTTAGTGCACTACCCCCAACTATGGTTGCATTTTACTCGTACGAAATTTTTAAAAAGATTTTTTTATTGTTTTGAGAGAGTTTTGATTTTAATTATTCTTGGCTTTTACTTCCATAACCCGCATGTATTATAATGTTATCTCAAAAAATACAATATTTAAAAAAAAAATTGGTGAAATCTCAAAGTAAATCCATTTTGTAAAACACCACTACAGGTTAACTATTCTTACGTTCAATTTCGCTTCTTTTTTAAGACATATCTACTGTTTAAAGAAATAAAGTAAGCGTTGCATTTCGTAATATTCAACAAGTTTGTGAAACCAAAAGTTTGTGGTGTTTGTATTCTAATCACTGTGTTGCGTTTTCTATCAAAATAGAAAAAAGCATACTGCAAACTTAATAAATAAATATAAAATATTACACAATGTTGTTGTTTTTGTTTTAAGTGTAGTTTCAATAAGCTCCTAAATTGCATTGGAATTCTATATGTATATACTATTAATTGTATGTATTCATTTGGTGAGCTAAAACTATTAAGGCCCTAAATTAGAATTTCACTTTTACAAAATTTGTTATCTGTACTTAAAGTTTTGGTAGCAACAATAGTAATCAATAACTAATTTAAAAAACTAGTTATCAATTTTTGAATTGTTGTTTGGGACGTTTTGCGTGTTAGGTAACGATATGTGTATAATAAACTCGTAATACCTATACATACCACTAGATACGTAAAGCAAATTCGTATTGTCGATGTTACATGGCATAAATGTTTGTGTGTGCTGTTTGTTTTGATTCGAGACTTATCATTTTGATTTCAAAATCAGTGAAGTGGAAATTATCTGGTCAAATGAAAGTGAAGAGTAAATGAAAGTAATTTTATTTGCTTGATGTTCAACAAGTATAAATAATTATGATAATACCACTGTTAACTATATTTAAAATTTTAATAGAGTACTTTTTTTAATAAATAGTTTATTAAATTTATAATTTATAAATAGTAAATGTATGAATTAAATCATATAGGGTATTCACAAGATAGTCATAAAGTCATATGTATTGAGATAATTAAGCGAAAAAATTTGATCGTTGTGAGCAACTCCTCATAATTGAGTGTGCTATTTTAAATTTGAGTCAGCTGGTTAAAAAAAACCACTGAATACCAAGCACAAGCGAATAAACAATTAAAAATATTTGATCTCCGAATGCCAAGAAAACAATAAACACAGCCCCTAGAAGGAAACGAACTGACACCAAAGTAGTCACGTGATAGGTCTTTGGTGGTAGTGACCGGTTCCAATTCTAAAGGCCCAACCAGAACATGCATGTATTAGCTTAAACAACTGTCAAAAATTTAACGAAAAGTCTGTCAAATGCATAAGCAAATAAAAAAGACTCTTAGGTGGCCATAATGTACTTAATATCTATTTGACCATTGTTGCATATTTGTGCAATATTTTGTTTTTTTGCGAGTACTTCAAACTAAAAAGTACCAAAAAGTCCAACCGAGTATTTGTTTATTTTATGCTATTTAATTTGTAAAGAATTTAAAAATAGATAATTTGTGAGTGTTTTAAAAAAAATGGGAAATAAATTAAAATATGTAAAAGTCCATTTTAATTTATTTTATTTTTTATGAAGCACCAAACGTCATTAAATCGTCTAAGCCACCCCCGATATATCTTAGGGAGCAAAACTCAAGTGAGTTAATAAAGAGCGTGATCTCGGTAATAGGTGAAAATTCGTTTTACGTAGCGGCAATCAAGCGTGGTAGTATAAACGAGACGAAAATACAGGTTAATCATGAGAATGATTTTCGTAAACTAACAAACAAATTCGAAGCCCTTAAAAAAAGCTTTTACACATACCAACTGAAGAGCAGCAAAGGTCTTCAGGTAGTGATCAAGGGAATAGACTCTTGTGTGGACCCAGAGGAAATTAAAACCTTTTTGGAAGAAAAGGGCTTTAAGATAAAAAACGTTACGAATATTAAAAATAGGGAAAAAAATCCCCAACCATTATTTCGAGTGGAGCTAGAACCTGGCGACGTTAAGCTTAAAAAAAATGAAACGCATCCTATTTATGATTTAAAATATATTCTATACAGAAAAATAACTATAGAGGAGCCGCACAAAAGAAATGGTCCCGTCTCAACTGCCAAGAATTTGGCCATACTAAGGCATACTGCTATTTACCACCGGTTTGCGTAGTATGTGGTGAATTACATGGTACAGTCCAGTGCGATAAGTCTAAAAATGACCCCAATGTAAAAAAATGGAGTAACTGTGGCGGCAATCACACTGCAAATTATAGAGGTTGCCCTGTATACACTATCGTCAAACAGTCGGCTGGACCAAAAACTAATCCCCCTCAAACGCAGGTACCAAATCAAGTAAACACTAATGACATTCAGGCTCCGCAGCCTAGTAATAACAGAACCTCTTATGCTAATGTCCTAAAATCAAACCATGTGCCAATGCAAGGTGCTGATGAAACTTCTAATTTAAGTCGTCTAGAAAAAACTATGGAAACATTAGTGCAAACAGTGAATAATTTTACAAACACAATGGGTAATATGATGCAGGAAATTCTTAGAATGCAATCGATGTTATTGCAAGCTGTACTTAACAAACCATGAACTGTTTAAAAATTTGTTTTTGGAACGCAAACGGCATCCGCCAACATAAAAATGAATTAGAATACTTTCTTAAAAATAAACAAATTGATGTCATGATGGTTTCTGAAACTCATTTGACCTCAAGAAATTCGTTTAAAATCAATGGTTATACACTATATGATACCAAAGACCCTCGAGATAGAGCGTGTGGAGGTTCTGCCATTTTGATAAGAACCCGAATCAAACACTACCTAATGTGTGATCATCGTGAAGATTATCTTCAAGCAACAAACATTTGTGTTGAAGAGCTGAATCGAAACATATTAATCTCATCCTTATACTCACCACCTAGATTTGCAATATCAGAAAGCCAATATTATAAATATTATAAGTCATTGGGGCCCTGTTTCCTGGCTGCTGGCGATTATAACGCTAAACATACCTTCTGGGGGTCACGACTAATAACACCAAAAGGTCGTGTTTTGTTCAATACAATCTCTAAAATGAATTTAAATGTTGTCGCGAGCGGACAACCAACATATTGGCCTGCTGATCCGCAAAAAATTCCCGATGTCATCGATTTTGGCGTGGTTAAAAACATCCCCATAGAGGCGATTCACGTTGAAGCTTCGTTGGAATTATCCTCTGATCACACACCTACAATAGTTACTATAACAAACACCAATAGAATTGTATCTCCCTCTGGTTACATAGCGACGTCAGCTACACAAATAAATTGGTTAAAATATAAAAAATATCTCAGTACCCATTGCACGGAAAATATACCGCTTAGCACTCCGGAAAATGTGGATCTCTCTATTGTCAATTTTGACAGTTTTCTTAAACTAGCTGTTCAACATTCGAGCAAAACCCTCAAAAGAAACAATTATAATAAAATATATTTTACAGATGTCGAGCGCCTCTTGAATGAAAAAAGGAGAGTGCGAAGAGAATGGCAATTGCACAGATCCCCTCAACTTAAAAATGAATTAAAAGAGTGTACAAAAAGGCTAAGAAAATTTCTGCAGACCCAGAAAACGGCTTCCGTGGAAAAATATCTTAAGGACCTGGATGCAACTCCACAATCAGACTACTCATTATGGCGTGCAGCTAGAAAACTCAAAAGACCAGTTATCTCGAAACCACCATTAAGAAACCAGAATGGAAGTTGGGCAAGAAATGATAATGAAAAAGGAAACCTGTTTGTAAATCATTTGAAAAACGTATTTACCCCAAATATACCTGACGATATAGCGGACGAGTTGCCGCCTGTTTATGTTAGAGCAGCTATCCCCCTAAGATTTGAGATAAAGGAAATAGAAAAGGCTATTTGTGAATTAAACACCAAGAAGGCACCTGGTATTGATAATATCAGTAACAAAATGCTTTTGGAGCTACCTCGCATAGCAAAGAAAATTATTCTTTATATTTTTAATGCTATTTTACGCCTTGAATACTACCCTCAAGATTGGAAGGTCTCTTTAATAACGATGATACCAAAGCCAGGAAAAGATCACACAAAAGTTGAGTCATATAGGCCTATTAGCTTATTACCTAATATATCAAAGCTGTTTGAGAAGCTCTTAACGTCAAAATTAACCCCAATTTTAAATGACAATGGGTGTATACCTAATCATCAATTCGGTTTCAGAAGAGAGCATAGCACAATTGAACAAACCCACCGGATAGTAAACGCCATAAGAAAAGCCTTTGAAGAAAGAAAATATTGCTCCGCTCTCTTCATAGATGTTTCTCAAGCTTTTGACAAAGTCTGGCATGTAGGCTTGTTACATAAATTGAAGCTAAACCTACCGGTTAATACACACAAGCTGTTAGAAAGCTACCTGGTCGGTCGAAAATTCATTATTAAAGAAGGTGATTTTTTAAGCTCTCCTCAGCCAATTGAAGCTGGAGTCCCTCAGGGAAGCATCCTGGGCCCACTTTTTTACTTAATATATACCTCGGACATGCCAACAAACAATTACACCCTAACCTCAACTTTTGCTGATGATACAGCTTTTCTAAGCGTACACGAGAACAGTCGTGAAGCATCTCGATACCTGCAGGATCATATATTTCAGCTCGAACTATGGTTAAAGCAATGGAGGATAAAGGTCAATGAGCAAAAATGCGTACATATAACTTTCACCTTGCGTCGGGAAACATGCCCCCCTATTAAAATCAATAATCAACTAGTGCCTCAACAATTGCATGTCAAATATCTCGGAATTCATCTAGATCGGCGTTTAACATGGAAATACCATATAGAAGCAAAATTAACCCAAATGAAACTAAAAGCAATTCAAATTAACTGGCTTATTGGAAGAAATTCTGTTCTTAGTCTCGATTGCAAACTACTACTTTACAACGCTATTTTAAAGCCAATATGGTGCTACGGTATTCAACTATGGGGCACTGCCTCGGCCTCTAATATCGAAAAAATTCAAAGGCGCCAAAATAAACTTCTTCGAATAATTACAGCTGCCCCATGGTATGTTAAAAACTCAAATATCCACAAGGATCTCAATGTGCCACTGGTAAAGACTATTATTACGAAGTATGCGGTAAAATACTTAAAAAGGCTAGAGTTGCACCCAAATCCACTAGCTCGAAATATTTTAAATGATAGCGGCCACTCTCGCTTAAGGAGAAGAGACACTGCAGCACTTACCCATTAAGATGAGCGATAAACACCTATTTATGTGAACAGAACCCGTGATGAAGAAAATTTTTGTCTGGCACTGGCGGGACATAAAATAAAGTATTAGGTTAAGATTTGATTAATTATTGTTAGTTCATATTTAATATATGAAGATTCAATAAATAAATAATGAAAAAAAAAAAAAAAAAAAATTTTTTATTGTTATACATACACAGCTGTGCGTTCAGTTTGGCACTTTGCTTAAGCAAATGACATTTGACGAAAAGCACCACTAAGTACATTGTAGCTTGCCATATATGTTTTATATGTATTCGCACGGCTACTTAAGTTGACTTAAGCGACCTCATTCATGTTCTGGTTGGGCCTTAATAATTTATATGAATAAGACCTATCACTTTTACATGGGAGGGGGTCAATTGACACCATTAGACCAGTCACAGAACTAATCTCAATGAACGTACTTACTGTCAGTTACTACAATGTAGTATTATTTCAATACAATGTAGTCGTTTTTCAATAAAACAAGTCCTAGAATAATATTAAAGAACCAAATTTTAAAAAGTACCAACAAATGTGTACTGTAATTCATTACTTTTTCTACATTTTTGTTCTTCATAAACCAGTTATGGGATTGGTTCTTCTTTCACTGGTCATGACTCATGAGTCCTTTCTTTTTGTACTTGTTCTATTTTCACAAATCCCAGGACCAGTCTGTTGGGCCAATTGACACAAATTTCCCGCAGGGGCATAACACCGTCTCATTATTTTAGTTTGAAGCAAAACAACAATGTTTTTAAACTATTGTAAAATATTCGGATACTATGAAAATGTGAATTGAGCAATACCTTGAGAATATCTCAATAGTTTATATGCACATACATACATACATATATATACATATATATATGTATATATATATATGTGACAAGTCGATAATTAATATAAATTGTAGAAAATTACGATATAATTCTTTAATATAAACAAATAGTTAAAAAAGAGAATATGTGCGCCGTACATACATATGTATGTACATATATAGTTAATTTAAAAAAACCAACTTTAAGCTAACTTATAGTAGCAAGTTTATAGCTAGCTACAAAAGGTTAACTTTAAGTTAACGGCTTCGTAACTAACTTTAAAGTTAATTGAAAGTAATGCAGAGTCGGACAATTGACTACTTCCTAGGACATCGCAATGTTAAAATAGTTAGTTAATTTCATATAAAATTAATGCAAGTGTCAACCACCACTACTTGAGAAAAAGTTAGCTTTCAGTTAATTTAAAGTTAACTGAATGTCCGACAGGGCATCTTTAGGCATATGTATGTATGTACATTGTACATGTATGTATATTTCAAGACGAGAATAAAAATGTTTAATTTTTTAACAGTTATGGGTTCAATTAATTTGTACATATGTTTTTCCTATAACAGCAAGGTCTCTGTTAATTATTGCCATCTAACAAAAGGATACATATGTACATATACCGATACTATTTTGTTAACAGGAAATTCCATGTTAATAAGAATTTATTAACATGGAATTTCCTGTTAACAAAATAATATCGGTATACATACATATGTATGTAACTGCAAGTACATTACATAAATATGTATGAACTACGTACATATGTATGTATGTACATAAATAATTTAGGTCAATTTGGTTTTAGGAAAAGCAAGTGTTTCTATAATGATTGTATTCCACAGCTAAAATTCATTTAATTAATTAAATAAAACATCTACATATACCCAGAGAAATGACTTTCCAAGTACTGAATAAATTACAAAGTTTTTAAGTTGTTTATTATACAAATTTTATCATTGATTCGAGTTGAGTCGTCTGAAATATGGCACGACGACTGGTGTTTAAAAAACAATAATAAAAATAAGAGTCGAAAAGTAAAAAAAAAAGTAATAAACCGGTCCTAAAACTATTTCGTTTGGCCGATTAAAAAAATCCAAAATGAAATTAACAGAAAAAATATTTTTTGAAAGTTACCCACATGTTATTGTTGTTGATTGTTATTTTTTTTTTTTTTTATATTTTTGGTTGTCATTTGTTTATTTGTTTTAAATAAAGTACAAATACACATGCATACATATACACATACTTATTTATGTTCATTATGTACATATTTGTAAAATTGTAAATAAAAAGTTTATCGCCGCATACCTGTACATAAAATGTATGTTTGTATTTATGTAAGTGCAATCAATACCTGTAGACACTTGATGGTTTTTTTATGTAATTTAGAATTTTAATTCTACGCGAGTTTTTATTTATTATTTTTTTTTATGGTAGGTAGGTATACACCCATTTTTTATGTGCGCAGAAACAATAATTTTTTCCGAAGTTTATTCAATACATACATATGTACATACTTATGTATGAAATGTGAATATGAATTAGAATTTTGTAAGTTCTCTGCAAAGTTTTATTTTTAAAACTCATGTAAGGAACATAGGGCCATGAATGTCATTTAAATAAATTTAAAAAAAGATGAACATTTTATATTTAACTGATTTCTCTTTTGAAATAATAACCCATAACTTTTAAAATGTACCTACATATGTATGTAGGTATGCTTATCCAAGAAACTCAACGTGCCACATTTCTTGTTTTAATAAAAAGTCGCTAAATTAAAAGACATTCTCCAGAAATTACAAAGTATTAAAATAAACCCCATTTTTAAGCCAAATATTTTAACAAAACGAAAATCTGTATGTCAGTAAAATAAATTTCAATAATATTGTGGTACTCAATCTGCAGAAATTTTGCAGTCGCATTAGTGCGGGTCAAAAAAATAATTTTTTTTTTAAAAAACAAAAATTTTTCTGTAGCTTACAACGATTTCTTTTCTGAGAAAAATATGTTTCATTATATGTACCTATATGTATGTACATGTAACACTCTTAAATAAAACCTATACTCAATCGAAGTATTAAATGTTGTACAAATTCAATCGAACTAGATAGCTGATTTTATTTACAACTCTTATGCGCCCCATACACTTTTCAATTCAATTGTCAACTGAGTCTTTCAACTGAATTGATACTTGGCCACACACTTCTTCAACTGAATTGAAAGATTTTAATTCAACTGTCAAATTTAGATTTTTTTACAATTTTACAAAAATTTACATATTTTCTCTCCAAGTATCCATGTTTGCCACCAATGTCATTTTTTTATTTAAAATTTTATTGAAATTAAAGACAATTTTAAAAATATTTCACTTTTTCTTTGCAAAAAAAAATTACAAACTTAAATTTTGACAGCTGATCAAGAGACTTAAGCACACACAGTACAATCGAATTGAAAGACTTGGAGTCAACTTGAAAAAATCAAAATCTTTTGATTTTTCTTCAACCAACTCGACAACCGTCAAACTAATCAACTGACAAGGCCATACACGCTTTGATTTGGACAACAACCGACTCAGTTGACAATTGAATTGAATCGTGTATGGTCTGCTTTATACCCTTTGTACACTTGCATACATTTCGGAGGAAAGATGTTGAAAGATGTTGAAAATGTGAAATACGCGTTCACACTAGAAACATCTAATAAGCTCTTTACACTTGCTGAAATCTTACATCGTTCATCTTATCGCAAAATTGATAACATCTTCCCATAAGAATTGTATAGGGCTTAAAATCAACATTTTTCTTCAACTTAAAAAGATGTTCCTATCTTACGTTGTTTCATTCAACATCTTTCGATTATGTTAGTGTCATCACTAGAAAAAACAAATAATTTGTTAAAAAGTAAATACCATCACTAGAAAAAAATACAAAAGAGTAGGACAGCAATATCATTTACTTAGTTTTTATTCGCTTTTACACGTGAAAATAAATATTATATGAGATTTTTATAAGATGGAAGATGTTACAAATGCAAACAAGTTTTTTTTCATTTTTTACATCTTCCACGCATTCCTCTAAAATGTGCTTAAGTGTCAGTGTTGCCATTAGGATACGAAAGATACATTTTGCGTATATTTTGATGACTTCAGGTACCACATAAATTCCTGACATTTCACGTATATTTTGAATCTGTATGCAAAATGTACAGAAATAAAATATTAGAGAATTTTTAGCCAACTAAAACTTATTAAGACTGATCATCGTTGCCGACTCAATACTAATACAACCCTGCAAATAATACGACCAGTCCAAACACGCGTGTAAAGAGTAGCCAACAAGGGGCTAGGACTAGTCCAAAAGTAACCCAAACGTATGGAAAAAACATGGTCTATTTAACATTACGATGTCCTAGGGCAGGACCATATAAACCAGCTTTGAACTACAAAGTAGTTGTTTTAAAACTACACCATGGTATACTCAAGAGGATTAGTTTTGAAGTCGTTTAAAAACGAAAGTACGTCGTTAAAAAACGAAGACATTCGTCTCACTACAAACACTTTTTAACAATGACATGGTCCATGCTTGCATTACATCGGACCAGTCCATGGAGTAGTCCATTTAATCAAATTGGATCAGGTGGTCCAATAATATTTGCAGGGAAGAGCAGCTTTAAAAATGAAAAAAGAAAACCTAAAGGATGCTTTAGCACACGATCCACCTAAATCGAGGATTACTTGTAGTGCAATATTGTTCTGAAGAAATATAAACATCTTTTTTATTTTCAGGAAATTTATATGAATTTTTTTTTATAATCATATATTAGTTTTTACAAAGATAAATTTGTTTTGATAAAATCGAAAGATAGTTGCATAATATAATTAATTTTAAAGTTTGCTGACTGTATTTTTAAAAAAATATATACCTACCTTATATTTATGACTTAAATAATTATAAATATGAAGTTATATGACAAACATATGTTCTAGAATACGAATCCATTCGAAAGTGGATTACTTCAGCATTTTTGGTGTTCTGCATTTCACCCCCACATGTTTTTATTCGTTTTCAATTGGAGTTGGTGTGAGTAAAACGAATTAACTTCTTCTAATATTTTAAACAAGAAAGAAATTTCGTTTTTAGTTTAAAATTTTCTAATTTCAATTTAATCAAAATATATAGTTACATAAAACGCAAAAGGCCCTAACTGACCAAAAATTTAAAATCGATTTTTTTATATTGATTTGTATGTAATTATAACTCATTTTTTTTCTTTTATTCTTTACAGCTTTCACGATTTTTAATAAATATTAGAATTTACTATCATGCTGCGGTTTGCAAATTAACGATCTTTAGTTCAACTAAAGTTTTTTCGAACAAAAACTTCGAATACACAAAATCATGTGGATTTGAGAACACCAATTTCTAAAATCAACCTAATCATTTTCTTTGCAAAATTCATTAAATATAAATTAAAATGCTATGTTAAACGTTAAAAATGCATTTTAATTTTTTTTAAAAATGCATCTTTTTGGGAGAACGTATATCTTTTTGGAAACTTAAATGTATCTTTCTCGAAATTTCACTAGCAACACTGTTGTATTCGTAGTTTAAACGCCCAATTTTATGCGAAAATAAACAGTACATTATTTAACGTTCAGCTCACACACCCAAGAACGATAACTATTTTTTTTAGTGATTGTGTAGACGAACACAACTCTTAATACCGTTCGTAACTATTTTCAAAAAAGAGCCGAACATTATAACTTGGTCTGTTCTTCGTTAAAAAACAGAACAATTGTAGTGATACTGTAGACCAGCGCTGCCAGAAGTAAGATTTTTTAACCGAAAAAAGATTTTAAGATTTTTTCCCCAAAAACAAGACTTTTTGTTATGTCTAGACGAACCTTCCTCGTTCCCATTTAAACATTTTTTTTGTTTATTTTATGTATTAAATAAAATATGAATTGTTTTTATTATTTATAATAAAAAAAACTACTTTTTTCAAAAATAAGTTTTTTTCTTCAAAAATAAGATTTTTTTTGGTGAAATTAAGATTTTTTGCTGAACATTTATGGCAGCCCTGCTATAGACAAACATTATATTTTAATGTTCTTTAATGTTTCCTTTTTACATTGAAAAAGAAATGAAGAAGCAAACAATTTTAGCAAAGACCGCACCACGAACAGCTTGTGTGTGTATTGTGTATATGTTTTGTTTGTGTAAAATTATTTTGCTGCCTTTTTTTCGTATGTGTTTTTTGTTTTTGTAAAAAATTTTTGGTTTTTTTTACCAGCCAAATGGGACGAGCAATAATGAGCCGAACCGGAATTATATTCTCATCTTTTGTTGAGTTTGATAAAAACAGTATTATTTTTATGTTCGAAAGATGACTAACAGGGAAACGTTTTTTTTTCATGATTTTCTACACAAACGCTATTTATGTTTCCAAAAATCTACCGAACCCTGTTTTAAACCAAAAATAGAGTTTTGTTCATCTGAAAACAGATTTATGCCGCCATTACCTAGTTTGTTTACAAAATGTTGACTGAACGAAATGTGGTATGAACACCTTAAATAAAAGTATGGGTACAATATGCAACAAATTACTAAAAAATGTTAGGGAATTTTTTTAAGCTGCATTAGAAATATCGATATCCGTAACTATGCTTTGAGAGCTGAGAATGTCAAACTGTGTAGACATTTCTGTTCAGTAAGATTTGCCAAGTCATTATGAATTGTTTGATGCTACAGCAACGCTTCCAAAATTTGGAAATTTACTTTGAAAAAATGGACCTGTTCGCGGGAACTTTTATCAAAGAATTGTGTTTAGTGATTAGTGAATAAATGTATACGTCAATGAGCAAAATTGCTGTATTTGGAGCGAAGACAATTTCAGGAACTTGTCCTGTTCACGTGCGATTGAACGCATCTGGACAACTTTTTATGGGGCTATGTTAGGTCATTAATTTATTGAAACCAATATTCAAGTTAACACTGAAGCCACACTCCCAGATTTATTAGAAAAAGTGGTCCAAAATTGAAAAGAATGGACCGAGTAACTTAAAGCCGCAGTGGACATACACCTGAAATCATATTTAAAAAATAAATGCCAGATTATAATAAAGCAATTTTATTCCAACCATATCTTGTCTTGTATTATCATTTTAAGTTCTCGTGCAGCTAAAAAAAAACATTCTTTGCATTAAAATTCACTTTTAATTTTAATATTCACTTTTATACTTATTTAAAATATTTATTTGGCCATTAACAAAAAAAATATGCAAAAAGGAGTTTATACGAAGATTTTTTAGCTTGTTTTTTGGTATGAAAAATTTGTATTTGCCGACAAATTTGGTACAGCAATTCTGTGATATTTGGAAAGATTTCATTTTTCAATTATTCAACCTTTGACCAAAATGTTTCTATTTTAAAGCACTTGAAATTTTTAAATTGTACTAAAAATGTTATTGGAGTACTTCAGTACTTTTGCAATGCTAATAGTACTGAAAAAAGTACAACTGTATCGACATTATCATCCCTGATTCACACAGTTGCTTAGCCCGATTATGCATTTTATAGTTGGACCTTTACATTGTTAATTAAAACAAAAGCAGATACATAGAGAGATACCGCCTTAATGTATACACAACAAACAAATATAATGTACATCTTTTTTACATACCTGCCTTTATAAAAGGGCATTAATATAAACTTTCTCCATTAAGTGGGACATTTATCCTTTTGTCATAAATTATTTAAAAATAATGCGAATGTGTCTAAACGGTAAATATAAATTTTAATTTTTGCTTTATCACACTTACGGCCAATGTAAAATGAATACGTACTGCTTTCACTATGATTTTTATCATCAATTTTCATACGCTTAACCACAGGTGGAAAGGGTAAATATAAGTTGTTCATTCCGTTTGTAATTTCTACAATATTGATTTAAGACCCTATAAAGAATATATATTCGAGGTGCCTAAGAGTTTCGAAGTTAATTATAATGTTGAATGGGGGTTTCCGCAGACATCGGAAGTGATAGGGGCAAGGTTGTTGTATAATTACGTCACATATCCGGCTTTGTTTGCTATTAGAATTCAACCACATCGGTCCCGATATAAGCTATAAGACTACCTCTAATTTTACCCTGGTGGTATTTGAATGTGTTGCATTTTTATTTTATGTCCTTACACATAACAAACACATACACACACAGAAAAAAATACCAATGTAAAATTAACATGAAAAAATGTTGATTGAGAATCATAGTAAATTTCTGCAAAAGTACGCCCATTATTTAAATTATCATAATTTCATATTAATTTTAAATGAAAAATATTAAAATAATCTTAAATCACGCGTATTTCATACTATTCACTGTTAAAATAAATAAAAAAAAATTACAAACGGAATGACAAACTTATGTACACCCTTTTACCTTCGGTGCAGGGTATAAAAATATTAAACTATAATCAATATGGATTCAATATTGAATCCATTAAAAAACCTGTTTTATATTAAAATCAAAAGTTTATCTTGTTAAATTAACATGCATACATAGTTAAGTATGTTAATTTTTTATTTTCATTCTTAAAATATGTTATAAAAAGAAGACAATTCCCGTATTCTTTTAATTTAAATTATTTAGTTAAATAGTACATCAAGTTTTCAAAGTAGAATGAGGACGAAAACCATATCGGGCGATTCTGCTGATGCTTCTGTTGACAAAGGAGAATACAAAATAAGTGAAGCATGTGTTACAGTGATAAGTGTATTCAATTATTCTTAAATAAATGCATATGTTCTCCCTGAAGCTTCTTCACACTGTTATAACACACTTAAACCAATTTGATTCTACATTAAATTCACGTTGTTTCAACTTGAAATAACTTGCATTCAACAAGTTCGCAAGTAATTATAAAATCAGGTTGAATTAATTTTGTAACTTGCATACTCTAATCTAAATTTAGAACATTTTACTTTTATTCAAGTTTTTAAAAGCACCGAAAATTACTTTTGTGTATTTCTTCAGCCATGTTCGAAAATCGATTCCGAGTGATATTGAAATTAAACAAAATTAAAAAAAGGTCTTGTTTTGAAAGTTTAAAAAATAAGCCCTTTTATACACCTAGTGATTTATGTACGTACCACTCATCTTAACTACTCTTAAAATCAAGACAAACTACGCTCGATTTCTAATATACAATTTTTTTGATTCTTAAGAAAAATTAATTTGGCGATGTTCGGAGTATACTTTCTGCATTATATGGTTTATGTATCTGTGATTGCAACAAATATATATGCATTTTTTAATAACACAGAGCTGGAGGGGTGTTAAAACTGTTGTTCAACGAACGTAATATAATCAGATAAATAACAATGTTAAAATTAATAAAACGTGATTTTGACAGTTTATCACGAAAAATAAAAAACAAATATTCACACGTTTTATTATTTTAGGAAAAAAGTAACCAAAATGAAAAAAAAATATTCGCATCTCCACATTGAAAAAAAAGATTACCAATTTTGGTTAAAAATAACCAAAACCGGCTGCTCTGCTCATAATGAAATATAATTAATTTCCAAAATAACGGAGTTGTGGGTATTGCATTTAATTTGCATTATGATGATATAATTTTAATATTTTCCATTTAATTCGACATCCATACATATCGAACCTTTGCAGCAATAGAGTCATAACTAATCCCCCGTTTCCACATGCAAGTGCAAGTTCTAAAAACTCTATACACACACTTTTCCACTAACATTCACACAATTTTTTTACTTTTAGCCAATCGGCAGTTTCTTCGATTTTTTTTCGATAATTCGTATACACTACTTGCAAGTAATTACTTGCATGTGGAAATGTAGGTTCAGGATGCCAATCGGGGCTGGTTTTCGGGATACCGGCATTTTTCGGGATATCGGAATTTGCAAATTAAAAGATAAATGCTTTTTATAGATTTTTATTTAAAAAAAAAAATCTTTTAAAGATGTTTACAAGCAAAAGTTTTATAATTTCAATAGCTGTTTGGTCCCGTCGCAGCTCGGGATTTTCTAAATAAAACTGAAAAAATTATATGCTTGAGAACTTTGTTTAAAACTTTACTAGGAAACTTATTTTTGTTTACTAAATATATTTTGTGAGTTTCAGCCAATTCATCTCGTAATTAATTTTAAGAGAAACCTGGCTCCCGACTTAAATATTGTAATTGAATAGAGCAAACTAGTAATTGATATATTTGTAAGATTCTATTAAAATTTTTATCAATAGAATTAAAATGAATAATTGAAATTTGAATTCGAAATTTATTAACAAAATCAATTTATTTAGTTAACTATAAAAATCTTATTTTAACAATAACACATTTTTATACCCACCACCACTAGATAGTGGTAGGAATTATGAAGTGTATAAAATACACTACTTAATTTCGTGAAATCGCTCCATAAATTACCGTAGGTCCTATGCGCACTCTTGGAAAACACTTTAATAGTCCTATCCCTGCAAAGAGTAAAGTTTAACAGCCTGTTCGTCGATTTCGAACGTTAACGTTCGCATAGAAAATTATATTTAAAACAAAAACAGTATTGGAAAATTTGTTTTTGTTTTGAATGTTATTTTCCATGAGAACGTTAACGTTCGAAATTATCGAACAGGCTGTAAATTTTGAAGTTGGTGCACCAGTGGAATAATTTGTGCGTTCTTTATCCTCTCAAGGGGGAATGTCATGATGTTCTTTTTTTTATAAAAAAAAGATAAAACAAAAAAATTAAATAAATTTTCATATTATTCGAATGTGTATTCTAAGTCAAATTACATTAATTAATTAAATTACTTTAATAGTCTTATTCCTTCAATATTTTCCAGAAATATTTTGTATGGACTATCAGAATTTTTGTTTGTATACATACATGAGAAATAAATTCCCAGATTCTATTTGTCACAAAAAAATTAAGTTAACAATTTCGGGATTCACTAAAACGCAAAAATCTCGGGATTAAAAAATTCAAATCCCTGGATTTTTCGGGATCGGGATTTCATGCGTTGTCGTTGTCGACGAAAATTTTAAGTTGTTGTCACATCAATTTGACATTTACATCACTTCAAAGTTAATTTGGTATTTTTTAAGAATTATTTGTCGAAATCGAAAAAAAATCACATCTCTAATAATTTTTTCTTCTGCCGTTTAGTCATCGTCTAGACTTGCAATTTTTGTTCCCGCAATTCTTGAGTTTATTTGTGAGAGAGGTGATAAAATTTGGGAGGGGTACTTATCACACCAATCAAATCAAGATTTGCTGCAACAAAAATTCCAAGTCTGAACGATGACTACTAGTTTGTTTTTTTATATTGAAAAAACTTATATATGCATCAGTGTTGCCAGCGTAATTTCGAGAAAGATACATTTTAGTTTCCAAAAATATACACTTTTTCCCAAAAAGATACATTTTGAAAAAAAAAATTTAAAATCAATTTTAAACGTTTAACATTTGTTAGCATAACATTTTTATTTCATATTAAATGAATATTGTAAAGAAAATGATATCATATAAATTCATTTTTATAATTATTTATGAAAGTCATAATATTAGGTATGTAAAATGTTCAAAAATACAGTAAGCAAACTTTAAAATTAACTGTACGAAAATATCTTTTGCTGAAATCAAAACAAATTCATTTTTGTAAAAATTAATATACGAGTTAAGGCGTTTATTTAAGGCGATTATAGATTAGATGAGTCAGTTAATAGCCATTTTACACTGATTAACATCTAACATCTACCATCAAAGATGTAGAAAATGTGAAACACTCGTTTACATTGGTTACATCTAACATCTACCGTCAAACAAAAATGTCACCATATTAAAATAAATGTGTTTTTTCTACAAAATTCCAAAATTTAATAAGAAAACACAAAAATGTATTTGAAGTTCAGTTTGTATACAAATATAAAAAATACCTAACAAAAAAACATTGCAATAAAAGAGAAAACTTGACAAATGGTAGCACTGCTTTCAAACCCAATTTTTTTGTCAGTGATGCCACAATAATAATAGAGCTTATTGCCACTTTTTTAGTGACGACACTAAAATAATCGAAAGATGTAGAATGGAATAAAATGAGATAATAACATCTTTAAAGATGTTGTAAGATGTTGGTTTTTAGCCCTATGTATTTCTTATGGAAAGGTGTTAACATCTTCGCAAATTGTGGAAAATCGATGGTAGATCTTAGATGTTGATAAGTTTAAAAAATTTATAAAATGATCAATCTTAATAAGTTTTAGTTAGCTACATTTTCTTTAATATATTATTAATGTACATTTTACGTACAGATTCGAAAGATACGAATAATGTCAGGATTGCACATGGTACCTAAAGTCATCAAAATATACGAAAAGTATATCTTTCTAATGGCATCACTGATGTGCATATTAAAATAAATTCAATTAAAATGCTTGTTTTTGAAAATCCAAAAAAAAAACTAAAAGGGAATATTCATCCTGACGGCTTTTGATTCTTCAAGTGTTACTCCATAGTGGGCATGTATTTTATGTATTAAAAAACACGTCTTTGGTAAACTTTTGATAGATTTATTTAAACATAAAATTATTACAATTCATTCAATGTATTTTATGTAATAATCCTATGCCTTCAATATTTCACATACTTTTTACGTAATTTTGTTCTGGGCAAAATTTGCAAACGGTACCTTAATGGAAAATGTGTGTGTTTGTGAAAAAAATTGTTGCTTTATTCTGAAAACCAAGTGAAAATGTTGCTGCCATTGTGAATTGGGCTTTAAACTTTGTTCACAATTGCATTCAAAACTAAATAAAATTTTTTTTAAACGTCATTTTCAATTTCATACAAATAGTTGCTCAACTTTTTTTAAAAAAAATTTTAGTTACATTTTTGTTCGAAAAATAAAAGGAAAATATATGCATTATTTTTGGGAAAAAATAAGATAGACAAAAAAGATGAAATTGTAGCTCCAATTGTGAACGAAGAAGAAATTTAAATTTCGAATTCTATTGCTTTTGAAATTGTTTTCGACGATTCACATACGGAATTGAGTACGTTTTTCAACTTAAATTATTGTTGGTGTTTTGATAGACTTTGAGTGTTTATAGTTTCTATTCGCTTTAAGGTTTTATTTGTATAATATTTTTAGCTTTTCTAAAATCTTTGGAAAAAATTTCCTGATGAGCTGGCCTAAGCAACCAGTGAAATGCGCATAGAAGCTAGCTTTCCCTCAACAATAAAACTTTAGTGTATTTATCAAATATGAGAAATTAGGAATTTAGCACGTCATACAGAAATCTTATTAATAATAAATTTTGTATTCCCGAAAATAACTTTGATAAAATGTATAACTTTCATTTAAGACGTAACAAAATTTGCTGTCGACTTAAACGGAGTCAATTGCACTTGATGTCGACTTCAAAGCGACTTGGAAAATATCAAGTGACTGTCAATAGTAATCGATAATCTCTATTATAAAAACGTTTGTACAGTGTATGTGCTCCTAAAACTCAAGAACCGCTGGACCGATTGACACCAAACTTGGAAAATTAATTAGTTTAGACCGGAGCCAGGTTTCTCTTAAGTTTAATCCCGATAGGCGGCGCAGTAGTCGTGTTATTTAAATTGTTTTTATTTGTGGTACGATTTGGCTGAAATTTACAACATATATTTATTAAACAAAAATTAGTTTGCTGATAAAATTTTGACACGGTAGATGTTGCCGGGGTCCAGTTATTAAAAAAATTCGCCAATATTTCATATTTTACTTTAGTTGGAAAATCACGAGCAGCGCTTGAATAAAACCGCTAGTATAATATATAAAGGTATTCTTCCGTTGCCGTCGACTTGTATCGATGTCGACTTTCATAATAGGGAATAAGGATAAGTGATAATAAAATTGTATTTCTTATGTTTCTTCTTTTGGTTCCATTAATAAAACAACTCTAAAGAAAATGCCAATTAAATTTGAAAGCTTGTGTTAAAAGATAATTGCTTTGCAGTGTATTATACAATTTGTTGCTGAACATTTGTATATTCTAACATACATTCTAACATATACTCTAGCATATATTATGCACACGCTAATATCTTGTGTTAGCAATATAATTTGACACTTGCCACTGCAATAATTGCCAAACTTTTTGCTCGTGTGGTCTGAGGGTAGCGAGTAACAAATTTGGAAAATCAAAAACATAAATTTAAAATGATAAGCATGTTCTGTTGGATTTTGTGCAAAAAAAAAAACCTTTGGCGATAAATATTAAACACTTTTGTTTTATAATTTTAAATGGCATACTTTCAAACACTACTTGCAATTTTGAATATTGTTTTTTGTTTTCATTTCGCATAGTCAAGCGTATCTACATATTTTTTAGACTCTATAGAATTAAGTCGTTGATCTGTATGAATGCATTATATATTTTTTTTCTATATATGAAGATGTGTATTAACTTACCAGCAGTACAATAATTGACTTAGTAGATTTTTTGATGTCCAAGGAATTTACAAGCATTTCTATAAACGAGTTAAAAATGACACATTTTAATTAAATCACAATTAAATTTCTTAGGCAAAAATTTTTTTGTTAAATTTTGGCAAAACACATTGATAACATATAGTATGTATAATTGGAACCGATAAAACACTTCTTTAATTTATTTTTATTTAATTTTTTTTCTTTTTTTCTTTTTTTTTTTTTTTTTTGTTCAATATTTCTGTTTGTAACAAATATATTTTTCGGTGTATAAA
This sequence comes from Pollenia labialis, assembly GCA_949318255.1. Classification (NCBI taxonomy): domain Eukaryota; kingdom Metazoa; phylum Arthropoda; class Insecta; order Diptera; family Polleniidae; genus Pollenia; species Pollenia labialis. The sequence continues at coordinate 158,073,968 of OX439140.1, forward strand.
ATTATAAACTTTTGTGGGTATATGGGAATGTATTATTTACGCATTTAATTTAATTTCCAAGTAATATAATTTTTTTTTATTGTTAATAATTTTGTATGTACTTGTTGTGTACAACACATTTATTATATATACAATAGTATATATCTGTATGAAGATACAGTTACTTTTGAATTGATATTTTTAAACACTTTTTTACTAAGATTTTGAATTTTTCGTCCGATTTTTATTATTATAATTTTTTTTTTTGCCTTTTTAAACCACTTTCTGAGACAGTTCGAGAGCGAATAATTGCTGTTTTGTATTGAGAACATTATTTAAGACTTCGTTGGGCACACGAAATTTTTAACAGAATTTAAATTGAAAGTAATTGAGAAAAAAAAACGTAAAATGTAGCTCAAAATGACACAAATAAAGAAATCTTTAAAATGTATTTATATGTTGATATATGTACATATGTATGTCTTAATGTATTTGTATACATACATTTATAGAATTACATACAAGATGTATAAATTTTTATAAACAAACAACAGTTGCGTATAAAACATTGGATATTGTATGTATAAGGATCGGTATAAAATTATTTTAAACAATGAATTCCTACAAAAACGTTTCAAAAGAAGCGCGTACTGCCTTACAGCCGGAGATTTTCGAACAAAGGTGCAGCCCACTTCAGTAGGCCAGCTTCGGTTCATGAAAATTTAAAAACGATGTTACTTATTTAAAAAAACCTTACAACCAACAAAAAGTATTTCAAAAATATCAGGAATGGAAAATTTTTTATTATTCTTTTTCTTTTTCTACCCTCCAGCACTAGTGGTCAATAAGGCTATACTAAGTTAGTCATTTCGTGTGCAACTTTTTTAATATTCATCTAAGACCCCATAAAGTATATGTACATATATAAACTGGCTCCTTGCTTTGCACAAATTCGTTTTTTATGAAACCATATTTCTTTATTTCGTGGGCTTCGGTCACTAATTTACTAAAAAAAACGGTACAGTACTTTTCGTTTATAGTCACATTGGCGATATAGTCCATTTTATCTGTTTATTTTGCCGCTATAAGTTACCCCGGGTCTCCACGTAGCAATATTTATTGCGGCAAACGTCAAATTTGATTGCTCCATTAAATTTGCGACGTATAGACCGCATATTGACATGAGTGGCAATCCATTGCGCAATGATTCTTCTGATTGCTTGAGCAATTATTGCTTACCAATCTGCTGTAAAATCAGTTGTCATTTATCTGACATTTCATTTCTGTGTACAGTTATTTATTTATTTGTGTTTATTTATTAAAAAAGCAATCAAGAAAAATTACATTTAAAATATGAAGAAAACATAGTTCATCTAAGTATACATATATGAATTTACATGTTTTGAGCAATTATTTTCCCGTCTTAGTGGATCGATTTGGCGAGAGACCATCCTCCGTTTCGTATTTTATCTTCTGCGTGAGTTAATTTAACTTAAGTTCAATATAAAAAATATCAGAAAATAGCAATTGAAAAACAAAAAAGTTTCAAAAAGCCTCCTTTATAGACTGTCATCCACTCAGGACATTGCATTTTTAAATGTATGTTTCTACGTCTAATATTTACGAAAATGAATTAAAATACCAGATGTATACATGTTACACATTCTGTTCATTTTTATCTTTGTAGGTCGAAAATTAACATAAATTCAAAAAGTACCAGATGAAAAACAAAAAGTACCACCATTTTTCATCTTAAAGGTTCTCATTAGCTAAGTAACCTGCACCTATATGTATGTTTCTATGTTCAATGTTTAAGAAAATTTAAAAACTATCACATGAGGCACAGAAAACTAAAAGAAAGAAATTTAGTTTCCCGTATTTCCCCTTTTTGATACTTTTTTCGCCCCATAGAGATTCGGTTGACAAACAAAGGAAGAAAGCGTTCTTAACTGTTTTGCCATTGCCGATTTATACATAAGATTTATATAGTCGAAATATTCGAAAACCAGTTTCTGCAAAATGTCGAAAAATCGACACCCTATTTTTTTATGATTTGATCATTTAAAAAAAACAAATTTTTTATTTATGTATGTATTTTGCATTTGTGTTAGTAAAAAATTTGAACGCTTTTAACTAGAAATTATTGAACAGATTTTATAAAAAACATATATTGTGCACTTTTCCGAGTAAATACCTTTCAAGGAGGAAAGTGTTCTTAACTGTTTTGCCTTTGCCGATTTATATATAGATTATTATATATTATATTTTTAAATAAACGTCAATATCAACAAAAGCAAACGGCGATTTTTTTATTTTTTCAATAGAATAATACAATTTTAGGTTTTTTTCAAACGCAAATAAACATAGAAGTAATACAAAACACAGCTACGGCAAGAACAATTAATTATTTTAATATTTAATTTAAAAAAGAAAATTTAACAACCACTTCAAAACACAACATAAAACATTTGTTATAAATACAGCCACAAAACTTTAAACTACTACTCGCGGTGAAAATTGCAAATTAATGGCAATGCAATTTCAAGTGTTTTCCAGCAATATAATTAGCAGTTATTGCTCCATTGTTCAGTCATTGTTCTGCCGACGTTTTTGCTTGTACTTAGCAATAAAAATTGCTACGTGGAGACCCAGCGTTGATTTAATACAAAGTATTAACGTTATAGTCCATTTAGCAATACAAGCACATTTGCCATATATGCCATTTATTAACAGTCGTCAAAGGGAAAAGTAAAGCAAATTAATGGCGTTATAGTCACATTAGCAAAATTTACTAAGTTCCCTTTCAGACAGGCAAAGTTAACTTTAGCAAAGTTTAATTTGACAAAGTTTTGTTTTCATTTGTTTGAATATATTATGTAAATAGCGTTGCCAGAATGATTATTTTTTCATATTTTTGATTTTTTTTTTTTTTTTGACAAAAATACCATTTAAAGATTTTTTTTCACAAATGATGATTTTTTTATTTTTAGAAAAAATTATGATTTACTTTAAGTTTGTTTATACAAAATACACAATTTTATTAAAACTGTCAATTTTTAAATTAATAAAGTTTTGAATCAGCTTATTTTTTTATTGGTTTTGCACACATTTGCACCCAGTGTCAAGAATACAAAAAATTGCATCATTATTTCTGGGCATACAAAATATTAAAAAAGCCGTTGTAAATTTTGAGAATATTGATGAAAAAAATTATTTGTGAAAAGAAAACCCATATTATTATAAAATTTCATATATTAAAGAACAAAAAAATCAAGTACATATTTAGTATCAAAAGGTAAAACTAATGAAACTTAAGAAGGTTTTAGTTTGAAAGTTCCGCCTTCCATATATATAATAATTTTTAAACAAAGTTTGTATATAAAAATGTACTTATAAGGGCTTAACAATTCCATTAAGAATTAATTTAGAAAAATAAATTTAAACAGAATTTTATCAAATATCTTCTATATTACATCGAATTAAAATCTATATAAAATTAAATTAAGAACCCTTAAAATTTCATATGACGTAGGAGCTTCATAGCTCCGAAACTAAAATCTTCTAATCCAAAATTTATAAATCGCTAATATTAAAATTTAATTACTTTCAATGAAACTTCTTTATTTAGATGGACTTCTCTACGTTCTTATTTCTAAGAAATTAAATGGATTTATAATGTGTTTTTAGAAAAATTTGTACAGAAAATATAACCGAAAACAAATTAAACCTATTTAATTTTATAAAAATGTGGCAATTCGTCAGCTCATTATTAAACATACTAATACATAATAGGCCGGCAAGAAAGAGACATCTAAAAAAAGTAATAAATACATGGGTTCCAAGGATAATGCACTAGTTCTTTTTAGGCGAAACATGCAAGATTTTAGCATTAGAGTATCATTGGAGAGAATGGGGTCGCATTAGTTAAACGGCTCGTCATTAAAAGTTCAGGGATGAATTAGGATTTTCATTGATATGAAAAATTCATATGAATGACTGCGAATTGAAACCAATGAAGTTCAATGAGTCTAATACGTATTTTCGTTAGTGGTCTATATTTATTTGTATATGCATTATCAATTGTATTCTAAATTAATTAAAAAGAAACATGAAAATACTAAAAAAATAAGACATTTTGTACATTATTAAATTGTTCATTAAAGTTTTAAAGTTAAAGTTTTTTTTTTAAACAAACAGCTTCAAACATTTAGAGATATTGAAAATAATTTTTGAATGTGTTATTGATAAAAAATTATACATAATGAACAAATCAAAAGTTGTGAAGTTATACAGGTTTAATTTAAATCTTCGTATAATTAACAAACAGCAAATGCGTATTCTTAAATCCACTAAAGCGGGTCATACACTTGCAATAAAATTGTTCAATTTAACGTATTGTACAATTATATCGCCAATGTGTATGTGATATTCGAAGGTATCACAATATGTTGGCAACAATCAAAAGACTTTTTATTGTTATTGCACAACGTAAAGAAAGTGAAACGTGTTGGCAACATTTTATTGAATAAATGTTACCTTTGTGCGACTTATTGCATAATATGCATAGGGAAAAATGGAAATAATATAGCGAATATCATATGCAATAATGTTGCAGGTGTATGGACCGCTTAAGTTTTCAAACCTTTTTCGCCTTCTTTTTTAAAAAAAAAACTATTAAGCATTTAAATTTAATGTGTAAATTAAATTAATCTAACTCAACTACATATTAATTTAAATTTCATAAATATTCGACCCTTTTAAATCGTAAAAGAATACATACCAAATTATAGTGAAATATTGCAATTCGAAAACAAGAGAATAGTTCATGCAATTTTACTAGTTATGAACAATTTAATATAAGGTATATATTTTAAATTCATTTAAGTAAACAATTACTAAAGAAATTATGAAAAGATTCCCTCTTCTTTAACACCTTCAAAATTTTTTTGCTGGGAACAAGTTTTTTTTATATAAAATTAATTATTATCAAAATAATTTTCGTGGGAATACAAAATTTAATTTAAATGATTTGGTTATTCGTGCTTAATTCCCAATTTTTATTATTTGATAAAAACACTGAAATTTATTTTTGATGGGATAACCTATTCCTATGCACATTTCACTGGTTGCTTAGGCCAGATCATCAGGAAACTTCATCCATAAAGATTTTAGAAAAACTAAAGATATTAAACCAAATAAAAAGGTCAAGCATATAAGAATTACAGCAACAGTTCTACTTGTAACAATATCAAAGTTTAAACAAAATCATCAACAATAAACAGTGAGTTTATCTCTCCTTACATTCCCCACTACAATTGATTGGAATTCTTTCAACATTAATTGTAGTTGTAAGTAGGTTAAGAAAAACCCAAAATAAAAACAAAAACAACTCGCTTTGTTGTCTTCGCAAACAAAATATAAAGCGGGCTGCCAGTCAGTTTTTTAGGCCGTGCACTTGCCAGTTTATTATCAAAATAATTTTCGTGGGAATACTAAATTTAATTTAAATTTAACAAAATCATTAAAAAAAAATAAATAATTTTTACTTTTTTGCCCTTGTTATAAACTATTTGATTTAAAAAAATTTTTTGTAGATTTTTCTCTTCAAGAAAATCATATTTTAGCCAAACTTTCTGGCAACGCTATATATTAATATAAAGTTGCAGCCAACTTCAGGTAAAAAATACGAACGAAAAACAAAACGAATTTGCGAGTACAGCAAAGTATGTACTCCCCCGCTATTCTCTTCTTCCCTCCCTTCTATAAACTCAAGACTTTGCAAAGCAAACTTTGCCTGTTTAAAAGGGGACTAAGTTCTTTTTAGTTTTCGAATCCACAATCCATCCAAAGAAAGAATGAATTAAATCGTTTAATTTTTGTCATCAACTCTCTACTCGTAAAAAATTTGTTTTTGCTTTTGGTATCAGTTATGAAATATCTTGTTATTATTTTAACTATTTTGTATACAGTATGCAACTCTGTTGCAAAACCATAAGCTTGATATCGGTGTAATTTATATTATATTTTTTAATATTTTTTTTTAATTTACATAAATTGATTATATTCGAATTCGGTTTTATGCCTCATAGGGCCATTATTACAACTTGCCAATAGTTAAAAGTCGGATTTTGTCGGACCGATAAATAGCGTTGCATTATAAAACCTTTATTTATTATGTTTTCATCTATTAAATATTATTATTATTGAAAATAACAGCAATAAAAAATGGAAGTTGTAATAATGCAAAGCTATTTATCGGTCAAACAAAATCCGACTTTTAACTATTGGCAAGTTGTAATAATGGCCCATAGTGGGATATATGTGAATTAGCCTTATAGTTACATAAGTGATATAGTCCACGTTTTGTCTGCCACTAAAGGATGTATAAATATAAGCGAAAAGTATGGGTGCGTTCGTTAATGCATCACTGCCCTGCATCAGTGATTTCAAATTGTTTTGATATTTATCAGTGAAGTAAATGTGGACCAAAAAATTGTGAAATACTCCACAAAAATAATAGCCACACAATAAAAAAAAATTATAATTTTTTTTATCGGCTTTAAAGAAAAGTTTGCTTTTCTGATGCAGCGCAGTGATGCATTTACAAACGTGTCCAACCGTATAGGGCCCATAGAAAAGCTGCACTCGAAAAACAGTTTGCTACGCCTAAATCTAAAACGAATAATGCTATAGTAACAGTTTTATAAGACTAGAAATCACTCCGCTCAATTTCGTGAAGATCGGTCCATAGTTAACCATAAGCCCAATCATAAGAGAATACTGGAATAACGAAACACATCCCGACGAAACTACTGCTGACTCAATTATAAACCTTTAAAAAAAATGTGGTTTAACCGCCAGGAAGAACATTGGAGGGGGTGGCGTAACTTTGCTAAGCATGGTCAACAAAATGATTGCCAATAAAATAAACAAAAGACTGTAAGAAGCTATTCTTCCGCTGCTTAAAAGGGAGCAAGCTGGCTTCCGCTCTAACAAATATTGCGTCGCCCTTGTAAATATGATTTTTGTGGAGCAGTCATTTGAATTGAGATCACCTCTTTTAATACCCTCATTCACACGCCCATATGGAGCGCACTGGCGTGCAAGGGTGTCCCTACTAGACTTCAAAATGCCGCGTACTACATGAGAAATAACTGAGAAAATATATCACTATAAGAATCGGTGTGTTGTCACCACTTTGACGGAAATTGATGTGGAGTCCTTCGGCTATCTATTCAGTATACTCGACAAATCCGGTGGTTCATCGGCAGATACTGCCAGTCACATAAATAAGGCACGTAATGAATTTGTCCAACCCTATTTGAAAATCGTTTAACATATCGAGACGCACAAAAATTAGAATTTTAAATTTTAACTGGAAATCCACATTACTGTACGGTTACAAAACGTAGAACATGGCACCGCGCGATACAAAGTCTCTTCAGACGGCTAACTCTGGCTGCCGAAATAATTTTTTTAGAGTTGTGAAAACTCAAATACATAAATGTTTTACCAATACATAATATGGCTTTCGGATCGAAAAAGTATTCGATCACGAGTGCCAGAATTAACCTCCAGTACCCATGTTCTGTAACTTCAGTGAGAACTTCTCGCATCGAAAAGATATGACACAAAATATTCCATCGTTTCTCGAAAAGAAAAAGAGAAAAAAACGTGTTTGTAACCGATGTCGAAAACTATCAAAAGAGATTACGTTGTAACGTTATAAATTTCATTACATTGCACTCGAAGCCGATGTGAGATTGCAGTGGGTAATGAACTACGAAGAAATATTGTTCGTCCTGTTCGCACTGAACAAGCTATAGAAGCTTTACGAGAAAGTGTTCACACGGATCCAACTGTGTCTACTCGTCGACAAGCTACTCAATTGAACATCTCCAGAACATCGCTACGACGCGACGTATTCTACAAGTTGATCTGAAGATGTTTCCATATAAAATTCAATTAACCCAAGAATTACTGCCGAGGGATGCACCACAACGGCTACAATATGCCAATAGAATGGTTTTGCTAGCGACAGAAAATGCCAATTTTTTTAATAATCTGATTATGAGCGATGAAGCACATTTTCATTTAAATGGATATGTGAACAAGCAGAACCGCCGAATTTGGGGTACAGAGAATCCGAGAGCATTGATCCGCAACAATTAGACCCTGTCAGATGCCACAATGGCAATTCTACGAGAACTTTTAGATGAGCGAATAATTTCAAAAAATGCAGATTTTGCGTGGCCACCTCGTTCTCCAGATTTGACAACCCCAGATTTTTTTGGGGGGTTTCTTGAAGGAACGAGTTTAGCCATAAACTGCTAACAGGAAAATGGACGCTATCTAAAAGATGTAATTTTTCATACTTAGCTTAATTAATAATTTATACTTTTATTTGCAAAAAAATTAATATTAAAAAAATTTTAAAATACAAAAATTATAAGCATTTCAAACCAGTCAGTCCAAGTTGGCCCACCCTGTAGAATTTATTTAAAATAATTTCAATGTCTCTTAATAAAAGAGTGTGGTTTTTCAGAGTAGTCTTATTTTTTTCCAAAAACAAAAGTATGTACTCTTTTTCTAGGGATTTATATAGTACCATTTTAAAATCTTTGATCCCTGCGATCAAAGATGGCGGCTTTATAAAAGAAATTCAAACGCCAAGTACCCCTTGTTATTCCCACACCACAATAGTGGAGAGGGCATTATGCATTTGTGCTGATGTGTGTAACACCTTAAAATATTGGTCCTTGACCCACCTTAAAGTATACCGATCGACTAAGAATCACTTTCTGAGTTGATCTAACGATGTACGTCCGGCTGGCTGGTTGTCCATGTAACCTTGTGCGCAAAGTACATGTCGCAATTTTGGAGATAATTCAATAAAATTCAAAAAAGGAGGCAATATTTGCCTCTCAGAAAATATTAAACCGATTTTAATGAAATTTAAAACGTAGATAGATCCATATTTGTACGGGCACATAAGCTATGCACAATATACGCATTTATTTCTATGAATAACAGAATTCACCTTTTTCCATTTTATTCACAGTCACCCTTATTCTGCGTTTCGATTCAGATCAAAATTTTCTCCATTTAGCAACTTTGGTATTCTGCGTTCCCTTTAAATTTTTATTCGATTGTATGTATTCTGCATTACGATCGTAGCAACGTTTTATCAAATTGTTTATTTACTAAAGGTGCTTTTACACAATCTGTATTTAGCAGTGTACACTGCAAAATGCATACATGTTGTGTAAACGCAAAAAAATTTGCTTCTGGAATTGTTAGATGGAATAAGCACTTTAAAATTTTTCAATTAGAACCTGTTCTATTTTGATCTGACAAATCATCTGACATCAGTGGTTTTGCAAGTCATTTGATTGTGGCGGCATACATATATCAATTTTTATTTTTTTATTTACACATATATTTTTTAAAGGAAACACATTTTTGGTTTACTGAAATGCAATTAAAAGTGAATAAAAATATAAATATGTAAATAATTTGCTGTTATGAAAGATTTTAGGTTATGTTAGATGAAACAAAAAACGAACGTGTGAAAGCAAAATTTATAAACCTTCTGTACTTGTCCATTTTGGAAGACATGTGCAATTACATATAGATTTTACATCTAACAAACCCACTGCAAAATACAGATCGTGTAAAAGCACCTTAACGGAAAGTTCTTCAAACTTTTTAAAAAAACTTTGTAATAAAAAGAAATTTATGTAAAATGAAAGCATCCTACGCGCTGCGCTGCACCATACAAATATGGAGGTTAATAAAATTAATTTGGCCCTGCAGCGCGTAGAATGGGTCGAATGCATGACAAACCCCACTTTATTATTTATTGCGGAATTTCGGGTTTTTTTTAACAATTTCAACTAACTGGGCCGTTTTGAGTTACGCGAATATATGGTGTGCAACCTCCTTTCATTTCTAAATAACGGTATATCTCGAAAACAAGAGCTAACCTAAAAAAAAACGTTAAGCCCCAATGGATTCAGCGTGTTCCAATTATGTTAAATCGCCAGGCTTGTCTGTTCTTTGCACAGTGCACTTAATGCTCAAAAGTGCAATATTAATATTCTATTTTAAGATTATTTTTTAAAGGTTGCGAAAGAAAAAAAATCATATCTTAAAAAAAGTTTCAGAATTTTTAAAGAACAGTTTGGGTAGTATATAAATAAAAATCTGCCAAATAAAAAAATTGGTTTTTGACTAAGTCCGATTTTAAAATTTAATATTTTGCAGATGTACATTTTTCGAAAAAAAACTTTTTTTTCAATATATGGTTTGTAGCCCAAAGTATTCTCTTTAAAATGACATTAAAATCATCTTCGTACGTAAAGTAGTTTTCGAGATATTAAAAAAAAAAATTCTCAACACCTTCGGCTAATTTGACGAAATTATGACATTTTGAATATGACATAACTTCGTTCATATGTGTTCCTTATAGGATAAAAGGAACCTTCTCACCAAATTTCATTAAAATCGAAAGGGGTCGGTCCCACTCTTGGTCGATTTGACATGGAATTGCTCTTATATATTTACAATTTTGCCCTTAATTTAACTCTTTATTAAAATGTTTACAAAATTGCTTTTTTCTGTTTCGATTTCATACATTTCATTTGAAAACGGCATGTCTTATCTTCTTCTTTTTTTTCAATTCAGTTTTTTTGATAAATATAGCTTTTTTCGAACTTAAAGTGGGAACGTAATTAAAGTGCATAATAAGAGTGATTGTCTTTGATAGCAAAAACGAAAAAATTAAATTGCCTAAAAGTCCGTATAACAGAGGATTCTCGAATTATTAGAGAAAGGCGTTGCTAAAAAAAAAAAATTGGAGCAAAAAAAATTTTTTATTTCCCAAATAATTGATGTTGCCTTTTAATCAAATCACTAATAATCGAGGCCCACTGTATTTGCTTTCCAATTAAAATAACGTAATAATTCAATTAATGAGATATCCACTGCTTTTGTATTTATCTTCTTGTCATTAATCACAATTTAATAATAACTAATGTCCTGTTTTTGTTTTAAATTGCAAGTTAAGCGGATGAAGTCTTCGTTCGAAATCGACGAACAGGCCATAAGAAATTTTCTAAATCGATCGTCATTAGGGTTTTTGGTTTTCCGTACTTTATTGATTCCCGAGAAAGGGGAAAATAAAAATAATTTTCACGGGATTCCGAAATTATCGACCAAAATGAAATTCAATTTATTGTATTTAATATTATATTTATTTTCAGTTTTATACCCTTAACCAGTAGTGAAAAATTTTAAACTTTTTTAATATTTATCTAAGACCCCATAAAGGCTGGGTCTTTGAATAATTCTAATTAGAAGGAGCCATGTCCTTCTGTTAAAACCAAATTGTTTTATGTTCTAGGATTGAAGTCCAACAAAATCAGTTCTGTAGGAAAAGAGTTATGCACCCAAATGTTAAACAACTTCCAAACAAAATTTATACAAAACTTACATAAATTGGTGGCGAAATGCACCATCATATTTTGTAAAGACCACTCTTGGATATCACGAATAATGCTGTTGTGGTAAAATTTGGTTTAATCTCTTTTCATAAGATTCGAAATCACACTACTACATTTCGTGAATATCGGGTAATAATTTACCATAGGCTCTTTATAAAACCCATTCTCGAAAATCAGCCTTGATATTGTGGTGAAATTTTGTTGGATAAAATAACTAAAGACAAAAGCCCCACAAAGATTTACTTTAGTTTAAAAAAAGTTTTTGTTCAAAAATTCCTGGGAATCTAGCAACTATTTCCCGGGAAAGCGGGAATTGAGAACAATTGAATTTCGGGGAAAAAACTCTAGTCGTCACTATTTTCTTGCTATTTCACAAATGTTTGGTTTTAAAAAAACTTGATTCTGAAAAATAGATCTCTAGATCTTTAAACCCTTCCGCAAAATCATTATTTCGCATCCATTTTTTTCGACTATTATTTATAAAGCAATTTATTCGCAAATTTTAATATTAAATGGTTTTTTAATTTAATTCACCCTTTTTTTTTATTTTGAACTTGTACTTGCATTATATTATTTTCATCTCAACTGTACTGGCATTGTACGGCAAATTCGCAAAACGAGAAAGAAAAGAATCAATTACGCATATCACTTTATATTTTAAAATTTTAATAAAATATACTAAATCTATTCCAGAAGCTGTAGAAATAAATTTATCTTAAAAAGTCCAGACATTTATTTATTTAAATTCAAATGCATGAAATCGTTATTTAATTAACATTAACTGTTTGTTTTCTTGAAAAAGACAATAGATTTATTAGGTCTTATAGGCTTGTAATCAATTTGAATTTTTAAATAAATAAATAAATGATGTGAATCAATCTTCAGTTTTTCCTTAAAAAAATCTTTTTTATAGTCGAAAAAGCAGAAATTGCTTTTCTGTCTCCTATTGCTCCAAGGTTTGAAAGAACTTTAAAGCCTTTGTGTTTTATTTTATGTTGATCGATCAACATATCGTGATCTGAAACCCAAAAAGGCCCTATCTAACATTTTGAAAATTTTACAATAAAAGAAAATACAAAAAAATTATAAATTGCCTTTTGTGGAAAAAAATGTTTAAAATCGGACCGGCACGCAATACCCAAATACCCAGACTTATAATATTTTGCATGGAGGTATGTATGAAAACAAAATTGCAAGTTTTGAAAAAATTCCGTCAAAGGAGGTACATGAACTCCGACATATCCTTTTATTAAAAAAATTTAATTCGGCAAGACTTTTTATGTTGAATTGTTGAAAACTACCAAATCTATCTAAATATAATGTTAAAATTGATGTTCTTAATTTTTTATAAATTCTAGCAAGGATTTTTGTATTTTAAAATGTCCTTTTGTTAAAAAGATCACAAAAATATAAAAACACTACGCTGTATTCCATTTTAATTATACAATTATAAATGTAAAAGAGTTTAGTGCCAAACAAACTGAAGGATATGCATTTCTTATACATGTATGTATGTCCTTTTAAGAAAATCTACATGCAGGGAAAATATTTGATATTTATTTAATATTCAATAACAGCAAATAATTATTAAAGTATTTCGAAGTGTTTTTATTAAAGAAGTATTTTGAAATCTTAATTCATCGGAACTAGATCACGGCAAGTCACGATTTTTTAGATAAGCACTAATTTTTTTATATTTTATATCTCACCGTAATAACAACTATAAAATAAAAAAGAAATATAAATAAATACGTAGTTCCCGCTTAAATGCACCCCGCTTAAATGATTACCCCTCTTAAATGCGCAAAATGTGCTGGCAGGCAAAATTTTCACATAATTACATGAACAAAATCCCGCTTAAATGACCTCGCTTAAATGCGTTCCCCGTTTTAATGATTCATTATTTTTGTCCGAAATTACATTATTTTTGTCCGAATTACATACAAAAAAATCGATTAAATGCGTAACCAAAAAACTTGTGTTTTTTTTTAATATCCGACAACACAAATATTCAAAACGGCAGTTGAAGTAAAAAACTAAATTTCAATTGAATTTCGAAAATATTAGAGAATAATTTTAAAGAGTTATCGGAATCTTCCGATGATGAAGAAGAGGAAATAATTGAAGCTTTAACTTATTCACAAATTTAATGCTATGTTTATATGACGATATAATCCACTGGTTTCGCTCTCTGAAAATAAATTGCCAAACATGCTGTTCATACGATTCATTGTTGTTTCATTTTGACATAAAATTTTTTGTGTTGTTAGTGTGATTTTATTTAAAATAGATAAAAAAAAAAAGTAATTAAAAGTTAAGAATAGTATTTTACTTAATACTTTTATTAATATTTTTATTTTATAATTATTTTATAATTATTTTATTTGTCGCGTCAAGTCTTGAGTTTTTAGGAGAGAGGGGAAAAGAAATGGCCTTCTCTTTTCCCTTCTCTCCTAAATGCTCAAGACTTGACGAGTCAAACTTGACGTGTGTGAACCAGCACTTACTATCAATAAAAAATGTCACCATTTAAAAAAAAAATTTATTTTTTTTAAAAACTTTTTTTCTACAAAAATGCCAAAAATTTAAAAAATAATACCAAAATGAATTTAGAATTCATTTTGTTTAACAATATAAAAAAAATTAAGCAAAATAAGGATTGCAAAAAAGGAAAAACTTGAGAAATGGTAACGCTGCTTTTAAAGAAAATGCCATTCTGTCAATGATGCCACAATAATAATAGAATTTATTGCCATTTTTCTAGTGATGACACTAAAATAATCGGAAGATGTAGAATGGAATACAATGAAATAGGAACATTTTGTAAAGATGTTGAAAAATTAAATTTTTAGCCGAATGTATTTCTTATGGGAAAATTTCCACATATTCGAACATTAATGTTAGATGTTTAATGTTGACAAGTGTGAAAAGGCTAGAAGGGCCAAATACACTTGTCAACTGCTTGTCCAGCATTCGAATTCACTCGTGTACGTGTAATATTGGACGTAATATTCGTCGTAATATCGAAAGTTTTTGATTTTCCATCCAGCATCGACGGTGTGGCACACTCATTTTCACTAATAATTCCACAATGCATGATAAGTATTTTGATCAGTATATTTGGGCCTTTTCAAACATAAAAACATAAAAACTTTTCAGCTTTATAATATTTATTAGTATTGATTAAAAATTATAATCAAATTGTTTGATATGTAACAAAAGTCTAATGTGAATGGATAATTGATTTATATTTAAAATTGCAGGTTGCGATACTAACGGTAGCGACGGTCGATGTCCGCCTGCGTAAGCTTTCACTGCACATACACGATTACCCATACATTCAAACTATGCATCGTTATTAGTATCTTAAAAAAAATTGTGTTAAGTGACTGAATCGCATATCTGTTGACTTTAAATTATAACGGCAACTAATAAAGAAAATGACACATATCATTTTTTTTAATTGACCTATGTGCAACTAAAATCAAACTATAAACTTTGTATTTTTACCTTAAGCAATATTTGTTTATATAGTACATTTTTATATGATAAAATTATCAAGTTTGGATTGAACGCTGAGAAAAAGTTTAAAGTTAATTTTAACAAAAGCAACAATACTTAAAGTATTCGCCAAGCATGCTGCATAAATTAAATGTTTGTTTTAGTACAAGCAAACCGAATCAATTATTAAATAAAATTTAAAAAAATAAAAATTAATATTTATCATTAAAGGCTTCGTTACTCATACGTAAATGTTGCGGGCACGTGGACGTTGTGGTCGACATCAATGATTGGTAGTTACTTAAACTACGTAAACGTGTTTAAAATAAAACAGGTTATTTTAGTTTTATAGTGGCAATGCCGCAAATAACGTTGTAAGTGACAAAATAATTACTTTTTAGGAAAGCAAAAAACGTTTTTAATTTTGTCACTTACAACGTTATTTGCGGCATTGCCACTATAAAACTAAAATAACCTGTTTTATTTTAAACACGTTTACGTAGTTTAAGTAACTACCAATCATTGATGTCGACCACAACGTCCACGTGCCCGCAACATTTACGTATGAGTAACGAAGCCTTTAATGATAAATATTAATTTTTATTTTTTTAAATTTTATTTAATAATTGATTCGGTTTGCTTGTACTAAAACAAACATTTAATTTATGCAGCATGCTTGGCGAATACTTTAAGTATTGTTGCTTTTGTTAAAATTAACTTTAAACTTTTTCTCAGCGTTCAATCCAAACTTGATAATTTTATCATATAAAAATGTACTATATAAACAAATATTGCTTAAGGTAAAAATACAAAGTTTATAGTTTGATTTTAGTTGCACATAGGTCAATTAAAAAAAATGATATGTGTCATTTTCTTTATTAGTTGCCGTTATAATTTAAAGTCAACAGATATGCGATTCAGTCACTTAACACAATTTTTTTTAAGATACTAATAACGATGCATAGTTTGAATGTATGGGTAATCGTGTATGTGCAGTGAAAGCTTACGCAGGCGGACATCGACCGTCGCTACCGTTAGTATCGCAACCTGCAATTTTAAATATAAATCAATTATCCATTCACATTAGACTTTTGTTACATATCAAACAATTTGATTATAATTTTTAATCAATACTAATAAATATTATAAAGCTGAAAAGTTTTTATGTTTTTATGTTTGAAAAGGCCCAAATATACTGATCAAAATACTTATCATGCATTGTGGAATTATTAGTGAAAATGAGTGTGCCACACCGTCGATGCTGGATGGAAAATCAAAAACTTTCGATATTACGACGAATATTACGTCCAATATTACACGTACACGAGTGAATTCGAATGCTGGACAAGCAGTTGACAAGTGTATTTGGCCCTTCTAGCCTTTTCACACTTGTCAACATTAAACATCTAACATTAATGTTCGAATATGTGGAAATTTTCCCATAAGAAATACATTCGGCTAAAAATTTAATTTTTCAACATCTTTACAAAATGTTCCTATTTCATTGTATTCCATTCTACATCTTCCGATTATTTTAGTGTCATCACTAGAAAAATGGCAATAAATTCTATTATTATTGTGGCATCATTGACAGAATGGCATTTTCTTTAAAAGCAGCGTTACCATTTCTCAAGTTTTTCCTTTTTTGCAATCCTTATTTTGCTTAATTTTTTTTATATTGTTAAACAAAATGAATTCTAAATTCATTTTGGTATTATTTTTTAAATTTTTGGCATTTTTGTAGAAAAAAAGTTTTTAAAAAAAATAAATTTTTTTTTTAAATGGTGACATTTTTTATTGATAGTAAGTGCTGGTTCACACACGTCAAGTTTGACTCGTCAAGTCTTGAGCATTTAGGAGAGAAGGGAAAAGAGAAGGCCATTTCTTTTCCCCTCTCTCCTAAAAACTCAAGACTTGACGCGACAAATAAAATAATTATAAAATAATTATAAAATAAAAATATTAATAAAAGTATTAAGTAAAATACTATTCTTAACTTTTAATTACTTTTTTTTTTTATCTATTTTAAATAAAATCACACTAACAACACAAAAAATTTTATGTCAAAATGAAACAACAATGAATCGTATGAACAGCATGTTTGGCAATTTATTTTCAGAGAGCGAAACCAGTGGATTATATCGTCATATAAACATAGCATTAAATTTGTGAATAAGTTAAAGCTTCAATTATTTCCTCTTCTTCATCATCGGAAGATTCCGATAACTCTTTAAAATTATTCTCTAATATTTTCGAAATTCAATTGAAATTTAGTTTTTTACTTCAACTGCCGTTTTGAATATTTGTGTTGTCGGATATTAAAAAAAAACACAAGTTTTTTGGTTACG
Organism: Pollenia labialis; assembly: GCA_949318255.1. Taxonomy (NCBI): domain Eukaryota; kingdom Metazoa; phylum Arthropoda; class Insecta; order Diptera; family Polleniidae; genus Pollenia; species Pollenia labialis. The sequence continues at coordinate 158,091,300 of OX439140.1, forward strand.
CATTTAATCGATTTTTTTGTATGTAATTCGGACAAAAATAATGTAATTTCGGACAAAAATAATGAATCATTAAAACGGGGAACGCATTTAAGCGAGGTCATTTAAGCGGGATTTTGTTCATGTAATTATGTGAAAATTTTGCCTGCCAGCACATTTTGCGCATTTAAGAGGGGTAATCATTTAAGCGGGGTGCATTTAAGCGGGAACTACGTATTTATTTATATTTCTTTTTTATTTTATAGTTGTTATTACGGTGAGATATAAAATATAAAAAAATTAGTGCTTATCTAAAAAATCGTGACTTGCCGTGATCTAGTTCCGATGAATTAAGATTTCAAAATACTTCTTTAATAAAAACACTTCGAAATACTTTAATAATTATTTGCTGTTATTGAATATTAAATAAATATCAAATATTTTCCCTGCATGTAGATTTTCTTAAAAGGACATACATACATGTATAAGAAATGCATATCCTTCAGTTTGTTTGGCACTAAACTCTTTTACATTTATAATTGTATAATTAAAATGGAATACAGCGTAGTGTTTTTATATTTTTGTGATCTTTTTAACAAAAGGACATTTTAAAATACAAAAATCCTTGCTAGAATTTATAAAAAATTAAGAACATCAATTTTAACATTATATTTAGATAGATTTGGTAGTTTTCAACAATTCAACATAAAAAGTCTTGCCGAATTAAATTTTTTTAATAAAAGGATATGTCGGAGTTCATGTACCTCCTTTGACGGAATTTTTTCAAAACTTGCAATTTTGTTTTCATACATACCTCCATGCAAAATATTATAAGTCTGGGTATTTGGGTATTGCGTGCCGGTCCGATTTTAAACATTTTTTTCGATTACCCATACATTCAAACTATGCATCGTTATTAGTATCTTAAAAAAAATTGTGTTAAGTGACTGAATCGCATATCTGTTGACTTTAAATTATAACGGCAACTAATAAAGAAAATGACACATATCATTTTTTTTAATTGACCTATGTGCAACTAAAATCAAACTATAAACTTTGTATTTTTACCTTAAGCAATATTTGTTTATATAGTACATTTTTATATGATAAAATTATCAAGTTTGGATTGAACGCTGAGAAAAAGTTTAAAGTTAATTTTAACAAAAGCAACAATACTTAAAGTATTCGCCAAGCATGCTGCATAAATTAAATGTTTGTTTTAGTACAAGCAAACCGAATCAATTATTAAATAAAATTTAAAAAAATAAAAATTAATATTTATCATTAAAGGCTTCGTTACTCATACGTAAATGTTGCGGGCACGTGGACGTTGTGGTCGACATCAATGATTGGTAGTTACTTAAACTACGTAAACGTGTTTAAAATAAAACAGGTTATTTTAGTTTTATAGTGGCAATGCCGCAAATAACGTTGTAAGTGACAAAATAATTACTTTTTAGGAAAGCAAAAAACGTTTTTAATTTTTTTTTTTTTTTGAGATTATCAAAAAATATTATAATAAAATCTTTTATGCAAAAATTAAGAATTTTAAACTTTGAATTGCATGCAAGTTTACTTTTAAAAAGGTTCATATCAAAAATCGTGATGTTTTTCTACTACGCTTAACCTTATAGCTTTTAACATTTTATTCCAATAAATTTTATTCCATGTTTCAGAAAAATTTCGTTTGTATCATTTGCTTAGAAACTTACAACCAGTTTTCGAAAATAAACAGAACATTATTTACCGTTTTTGCTTACACACCCAGGAACGATGTCTTTTTTTTAGTGTTTGTGTAGACGAAAGAGCCGAAAATTATATAGTGTTCTGTTCTTCGTTAAAAAACAGAACAATTGTAGTGATACAGTAGACAAACATTATATTTTAATGTTCTATAATGTTCTCTTTTTACATTGATAAAGAAACGAACAAACAAAAAATTTTAGCAACGACCGCAGCACGAACAGCTATCGTGTGTGTGTATGTGTTTTGTTTGTGTAAAATTCATTTGCTGGCTTTTTGTTTTTTTTTTTCGTATGTGTATTGTGTTTTTGTAAAAAATGTTTGGTTTTTTTTACAAGCCAAAAGGGCGCTAAGCTCAACAGAAACGAGCGAACATTAATAAGCTGAACCGAACACAATGAAGTTTGTGTTTTTTTAAAAAAAAATCGAACGGAATTTAATGTTCTCATCTTTTTGTTTAGTTGGATAAGAACAGTTTTTTTTTTGTGTTTGAAAGATGATAAACAGGGAAACGGAATTTTTTTTTTTTGATGATTTTCTACACAAACACTATTATCGTTTGTGTTTTTCACAAATTTACCAAACCGAACACAATTAACAGGTGTGATTGCAGACCAATGTGTCTCAGTTAATGAATGGAGTTATTAAAAAAATTATTGAAAAATTGTGAAACTAACCCAGCGGGAAATATTAAAAGGACCGCAAGTGGCAAGCCTTTTTGAAGGCCTCTTTTCTTCTTTCTCGTATATATATACTTATTGTGCCTCCTTCAGAAGTAAGTATTCTAGAAAGGAAGTCCTTCAGTATTATTGATTTTTTATTTTTAGTGACCTTTGGGAAGGTATCGAAGTTTTTATTAAAGGCAGTGCGGAAGGGCTTGCTCCCGATGACAACCTGTGTAAAAAATATATAAGTAGCTTGTGACTGCTAACTAACTTGTGACTGCTAACTAACGCCTTCTATTAGGCCTCTTTACTCATTCTAGTTACTGCTGGTAAGGAGCGATATTTAGTATTTAATTTTCGAGCACCGCTTACAACGTTCTTCGGTTAATTTTATTGTTGATCGGTTAACCGATTAATAAAGTTTTGTTTTAAATTAAGTAATTTCAATAAATAAAAATCCAAAAATTATTTATTATTTTGAAACAAAAACATAACCAACGAAACAATTCTTGGACTAAAACGAGCAAAAAAATAGTTCTTTTACATATCAAAGATACAGAATATCTTATTTCTCAGTCTTTTTCCAGGATTTCTCTAAACATATAAAATCTTTCAATTTGCCATTACAGTCCGGTTTTAATTTTTTAAAATTGTTAACACTTTTAATTGTTTCGGAAAATTCTGTAGCCGAAATTTTTTAATATTTTTAACAGTTTTAACAGTAACAAGCCGACATTTTTGTTTTTTTTTATTAAAATCATATTTTTTTTCTTGTGCTGGAAGTATATTTTACTATAGTACTTTGGTTGCATCCCTAAGTAATACTTGGTTTTGAGTAGATTTCGTCAAAATCTAGTCACGAAGTATATTTTATTTTGAATAGGAAATCTAGTGCACGAAATCTCGCAAGTAGAGTAAGCGGGACTTGTGTGATAGTGTAAAGTACCTTTACCAGGTACATCGTTGCCATTTGTCAAATTTTCCTTTTTTGCAAGTTTTTTGAAATGCAAAAAGGTTTTAAATTTATACAGTTTTTCAAGATTTTTGAAAATACTGTAGCGGTTTTCACCCTTTGTATTAAGTGTACAACTTTGCCTTTTTTAATACGATTTTATACTACAAAGCATGACTGTCTTTTACGTTATTATTGTAAATTAATGAAGTTGCTGAGTGAGGGAAAGAGACAGTTATAGTTTCTTCAGCTGTTTTATTCTAGGTTATTCAACAAACGTGTTTACAACAGCTTTTTGTTTGATTTTTCAACTCCAGCGTAGTAAATTTAAGTTAAGTCCTAAGTACCTATAAAATCCGAAATATATTTTTTTAGGTGCTGAAGTATCTTTTGCACAAGATTCTTATTAGTTATCTGAATATGATGAAATGGACTTAATGTAGAACTTTGTAATGGTCTGCTAAAATAGTTTGATTTTAATCACAACCTTTTTGTGTAATAAAAGGTAACCAGTTAAGTATTATTAAATTAAGTGCCATTTTGTCAACAAATTTGGTAGATTAAACCGATATTCAACAAGTTTGAAACATAATTTATGGAATGATCGAAATATTGAAATTTTTTGGGAGTTAGTATTCCAAGTTACAAGTTGTAATGAGTTTAATTATTTTATATTTCAAAAAATAGATTAATTCAATTTTGCCGTTACGTAATGTAAAACGTATTTTTTGAAAAATTAATTTTACCAAAAAAATTGTGAGAAATAAACCTCGATTTTACAAACTTAAAGCAGTCATATGAAATGGCTTTAAATTTATATAAATTTTATTTTGTTTTTTTTTACAATCTGTAATCTAATTTTTTGGTTAAAATTGTGGTACTTTTGTAAAAAAAATTATTTTTTTTTTTGGAAATCTTTTTTTTTTAAATCATACCTACCAATAAATATCTCTGACTTAAATTTTATAAGAAAGTATTCATTTAAATTTTTTTAAATTTTTAGGGATGTGCGTTGAATTGATTTATTTAAAATATTGTTTAATCAATTTTGTGAATAATCAAATCTTTGATTAATCGAATAATTTGTATCTCGAATAATCAAAATCATGATTAAGCAATTAATTAGAAATTTGAATTATTCAATAATTTGAAATTTGTTTTACAATAGTCTTTATAGGTATTCTGACTTAGGTAGTAGGTAGTATAATTATCATAGTGTGCCATGTGGCAGGACCTCACATCAGATTCTATTTGGTTTTTTATTTACTTTATACCTAGGTATGGTAAACCATTATTTTATTATCTACAATAGTTTTTTGTTTGTTTTATTTTTTTTTAGTTCAAGAATTTTTTAATAATTTATTCAAGCTTTATTAGTCAAAATTTAAATAATTAAATTTTTTAGAACTCTGATTAATCAAAAATGTTGATTAATCGATGCATCACTAACCGATTAATCGCAATTCCTTTATTTTAACGAAATCAATAACACTGGTTTACAGCCAAAAAATACCAAGAACGCCACATGCCTAGATAAGTTAATTGGGACCTCCTGAACACGAAAAACACTATAATTTTTTTTTTCTAAGTACCGTTTTTTAAGATAACGGTACTTTTGTGTTTTTCGGTGTATGGTCCCACTCAAACCCTTGTGGAGCCCAGTCCGATCGAGATAAATGGTACATCGTTACAAAGGTAATTGAATACCTTTTTTGTCGATATGTCGGAAATTTCTATCTGATAAGAACTGGCTGAGTTATGGTACCTCAAAATTCAAAATTTGCCTATTTTTTACGTTTTTTTGACAATTTTTCATTTTTATTTCGTTTTTTTTCTACGTTATAGTAAATATCTGGAATGTTTTATTCTTTTACCTAATAGTTTATTTAATTACCAACATTTTAAATGTAATTTGAAAAAAATCGGATAAAAAATAAAGTTTTTATTAAGGATTTTGTGGAACGACAATATTTTCATCTTCATTGCTCACACACTATATTCGGCGTAAATTCAAAAAATTTAAACTAAAGCGACTTGAACTTTTGCGTTTATTTTCGGATGGATCTTCGCGAATGAGAAACCAACAATATTCCGCCATCATTTGTTCATCCCACCAGCCTTTGTAACGTCTCTCGATTTCTTCCATTTCCTGGTGAAATCTTTCACCTTGTTCATCACTTTCGGAGCCCAAGTTCGTGGGGAAAATATCCAAATGATTGAATATAAAGTGTAATCAAGGTGTCATATTTGAACTTAAAAGTTAAAAAGAATAAAATTTCAAATGATAACGTCCTTTTTGATATACATGTTTTCACTCAACGCTTACCAATGGCATTAAATTTTTGCAGTAATATATCGATCTTCTCTGCATAATCTGGACTTCTGTAGTTTCCCAAAAAGTTGTGAACGATGTCCTGGAATGCTTCCCATGCCTCCAAATGAGATGGACCTAAACACTCATTAAATGATTGGTCACCATACAGAGCCCGAATTTGAGGTCCATCAAATATACCAGCTTCAATTTTGCTCGCTGTGGCTCTCGGAAATTTTTGTTTAAGGTAATTCATGGCAAGACTGTCTTTTGGCAACTTTTTTACAATATTTGTAAATAACCCAAGCTTTATATGTAATGGAGGAAGTATTATCTTCTCCAGAGGAATGAGTGGGTCATTTTTGATATTGTACTCTCCGTGCGTACGTCCACTTCGCTCGGGCCAAACTTTTCGGGTATAGTGATTCTGACGGTCACGGCTGTCCCATAGACATAGAAAACAGGGAAACTTCGTATTGCCCCCTTGCAATCCAGATAGTATGGCAACTAATTTAAAATCAGAGCAAACTTTCCATTGATGTTGGTCATAATGTATGAGATCGAGAAGTTCTTTCATTGCTTCATATGTTTCCTTTATGTATTTTCCCGAGCCCGAGCCCGAGCGAAGTGGACGTACGCACGGAGAGTACAATATCAAAAATGACCCACTCATTCCTCTGGAGAAGATAATACTTCCTCCATTTCCTTTTTGGGAAACTACAGAAGTCCTGATTACGCAGAGAAGATCGATATATTACTGCAAAAATTTAATGACATTGGTAAGTGTTGAGTGAAAACATGTATGTATGTATATCAAAAAGGCCTTTATCATTTTAAAATTTATTCTTTTTAACCTTAAGGTTCAAATATGACACCTAAATTACACTTCTTACTCAGTCATTTGGATATTTTCCCCACGAACTTGGGCTCCGAAAGTGATGAACAAGGTGAAAGATTTCACCAAGAAATGGAAGAAATCGAGAGACGTTACAAAGGCTGGTGGGACGAACAAATGATGGCGGACTATTGTTGGTTCCTCATTCGCGAAGATGCATCCGAAAAAAAACGCAACAGTTCAAGTCGCTCGTCATTTTAATTTAAATTTTTTGAATTTACGCCGAATATAGTGTGTGAGCAATGAAGATGACAATATTGTCGTTCCACAAAATCCTTAATAAAAACTTTATTTTTTATCCGATTTTTTTCAAATTACACTTAAAATGTTGGTAATTAAAAAAACTATTAGGTAAAAAAATAAAACATTCCAGATCTTTACTATAACGTAGAAAAAAAACGAAATAAAAATGAAAAATTTTCAAAAAAACGTAAAAAATAGGCAAATTTTGAATTTTGAGGTACCATAACTCAGCCAGTTCTTATCAGATAGAAATTTCCGACATATCGACAAAAAAGGTATTCAATTACCTTTGCAACGATGTACCATTTATCTCGATCGGACTTCTCGGCTGGGCTCCACAAGGGTTTGAGTGGGACCATACACCGAAAAACACAAAAGTACCGTTATCTAAAAAACGGTACTTAGAAAAAAAAAATTACAGCGTTTTTCGTGTTCAGGAGGTCCCAATTAACTTATCTAGGCATGTGGCGTTCTTGGTATTTTTCCAAATTTAAAATTTGTAAAGCAGTGTAATTAAATAAAATTTCAATTTAAAAATTCCTAGACATTTAAAAAAAAATTTAATTTTCAGTGTTTTTTATCAATTGGATATTAAGCACGACAAACAAAATCTTGTTAAAAAAATTTTAGTTTAAATTTATTTAATAATAAATTTTTGTCTTTTATAATTCTAACTGTATAATATTGAAATAGGGAAAATGCTTTTATTAATTTACCTTTTTTTTATTTTATGACGCGTTTTTGTATTAAACATTAACATAGGAATAAAAATTAAAAAACACTTTGTGCCAATTTGGCGGTTACTGTTACTGTTTGTTAACAGTATCTGTTAGTTGATACATATGTATGTACAGTGGAATCTCCCATGAGCGGACACCGAAGGGACCGTTGAAATGTGTCCGCACAAGGGGGCTGTCCGGCCAAGAGAAAACTACAAATTTAAATCAACAAAACTTTGCCGTATATTGTTTGTTTTTATTTAAAGATACATACTTTTATTAAAAAAAATATAAAAAATAAACAATTCAATTGGGTTTAATAACAAAAAATCATTAAATGTAGTTATATGTATATGTAATAAAAGTTTAAAATGTTTTATGAGTACTATACATATTTAACATACCCACATTTAACTATGTTATGTGATGTAGTAAAAATGATAAACCGTGCCCTGTTGTTAAAGCGAACAAATTAAAAGAGTCTTGGCATGCTTATTTCTAAATTATGACATGAAAAATTCGGAAAAAAAATAAGCTGTGTCCGTCCAAGAGAATTTTTTTTATCTAGCGAATGTCCGCGTCCGCTCATGAGAAGCGTCCGTTCAAGGGAAAGCGACTGCAATGCTTTTCTTATGGAGCGCTGCCGGGACCTAGCAACAATGTCCGTTTAATGGGGGTGTCCGCTTATGGGAAGTGTCCGTTAAGGGAGATTGCACTGTACATACATGACACGTCTGTAGATTGATTCAATTTGTTTAAATTAACTTATTTTTTTTTTTTTTTTAAATTGTATAAATGTAAGATACTAGTACATGTTTATATTGTACATCCCCAAAATTAATACACGAAATCTGGCGACTACTACATAATTGGAAGAAAATTTTCAACGTGAGACAGTTTTTTATTAAGTATGAATGTGTGGTATGTACATATGTATGTATGTATGTTTAATTTAAAAACGAAGACAAAAATACAACAAACAAAAAGGCAAGAATAAGAAAACGTAAACAAAAATATATAAACGTCAACACCGAAGAGAACAGAAAGAAAACAAGAGATTGGATTGTTTTTTATTTATCTTTTTTTTCGTTTAACTTGTACAAATATCCAGTTAATAATACCACAAACAAATTAAATAGGTTAAACACCACGGTATCGTTATTTTGTTTATTTGATTTGCACTTCTTTGATACAAAAAAATAATTTTAATAAACTTATTTTAAATCCAGTAATAACACTTTCCTTAATCCCAACTTTTTTAATAAACAAACGCCCGTTCACACAATCAAACACGTTTACAAGCAAATGAAGACTAAATGTAAAACGCACACTATGCAGCACTAAAAGTACTTAAAAATAGTTTGACATAAGAGAAGTGCCGATATGAAAAACAATAAAAATCGAAAAAGAAACAAATACATAAATAAACAAAACAGAAACTGTATCGATACCATTGTCAGAATGTATTGTGGGTATTTTACCATTTCATTTTAATAAAGAACATTTCACAAAAGCTTTTTTGTAATTAATTCAATAAGTAGTTGAACAAAATCCACATAAAAATTTTGTGAAGTTTTTATTGAGTTGTGTTATGCAACAGTTTGTATGTAGTCTTAAAGTGCAGTATGTTTTGCATATAACGAAGAACTATACATGCATACATAAATAAACACAAACACACATATATATCCGTATTCACAAAATTATGTACAAATCAAGGCGAATTCATGTAAGCGGTGGTGGCGATACTACAACAATTAACAATACCAAAAACACAACATTGTAGTTTATTTATTGCTTTCGTTGGTTGATATGTCAAAAACACAAGTAACTTTTGACATTCGTCTCTAGATAATTTAGAAAAAAAAGTGCAATGTTTCAATGCCACCTGAAAAATTAATTCGCCTTAGTAGAAATGTATGCAAATTAAAGGGCTGCATGAACAACTTCATTCATAAACATACTGAAATGTTTATTCATTGAAAGTCGTGTTCGAATAAAATTGAGATTACCGAACAAACTGTTGTTTTATTCATGCTGCTATGAACACATTTCGTTTCATGTCGTAAACACACAGAGGTTGTTCAATGAAACCGGCTTTGTTTCATGGTTTTCATTCTCTCTCATTTATTTTTATTAACACTCAATAGCAATGTTGCCACTTCAGTAAATTCAAGTAATTATTTGCATGCGTTGCCCATGTGTAATTTAAATTTTAACACATATGTAGATATACCTATGCACATATATGTATAGTATACATATTTAAAATATAAACAATAAATAATATGCAAAATATGTTTTTTTTTGTTTGTCATTTGCATTTTTGAATAATACAAATCTTTGAAACATGGCAAGATTTTATTGTCTTGTAATGTACTGTACACGGCCCTGAAATGAAACGAACTCATACAAAACACACACATTTTTAGGTGAAAGATGAAAAACAAAAGGAGGAATGAGTTTATGAGAAATTTAATTGTTAGTTTTGTAAGTGTCTTAGGAGTTTGACCACGTGGTTGTTTTTTTTTTCGAAAGATATTAAAAACTTGAAAATGAATGTAAGCAAATATTTTTCTGTTTAAGACAAAAATATTGCCGAAAATTTTTTAATGTTAGTGAATGTTTTTGAAATTAAAATTAAATATATTTAATTTTATTGAAAATTTACATTGAAAACAAACATAAATTTGAGTTTTTATTTCCATATTAATGTATCTCTTCAACTTGTTGCATTTACCCCTCATGGTTATTTCTATTTTTTTTTTTTAACTTTCCTATGTTTTTATTTTTCTGCAACTGGCAACACTGACATTTAAATCATACAGTTTTTCCATGAACTTATTCGAGATTTGTTCAATGGTTGTTCTGTTTCATGGTTGTTAATGTTCATATTCTCTTGTATAAGCAAATAAACTAATTTTTTCTTATTCGTCTTTTAAATATCGAGTGTTCATTGCTTTCATTTCATAGTGTTTCATCTTACTGAATACGAATGAAGCGAACACAAAATTATAATGAAGGTTTCATGAACATCATTATTAAGTTTCATGCAGATGTTTAATGCAAATGTACGTATGAATCTATGTAAATATGTAACTAGATAAGGATATATTCTACCTACATATTTACAATGTGAATTTCAGTAAACGAAATGCTAGGGTATTTTAAACTTTTACAAACGCATTTTTTGTTGCAAAATTTGGTGAATCTTTCAGCGTTGCCACTGAAATATTTATTTTTATCCGAGCAAAATTGATGGACCAATTTTTTTATAAAAATTTTAATACAAAATAATTCCCATCTTTTATAAAAGAAGCTTTGGGATACAGTGGAATTCCCAATTACGGATACTTCCGTTAAGCGGACAACTCCTTTAGACGGACACTGTTAGCAGGGCTGCCAGGTACTCTTTCCTTATCCCCAAAAATATCAAAAATAAATCCCCAAAAACCCCCAAAATAAAAACATATTTTTTTTGTGTAATTTTTCTGACCGAATTTAAAATGTTTAAACAAAAAAAATTATTTTATTTGTTTTTTGTAGCGACTGGTTTTGGCATGTTTTCTTAAATTATTTTTATGTGACTTTAGTGAGGAACTTCAAGCAGAACGATATGCTGTTTTGAAGACGAATGAGAAAATTTATAAGAATTTGGAGCTTATTCAATCTCTTTTAGCCATACTTAAAATCATCAATTAAAATACAAATATGCATCATTTTTTAATACTTCGATGGACTTTTTTCCCCAAACTTTATTATATTGTTTTTCATATTTACTTATTTTTGGGGAAGAGATATTTGCCTAAAAATTGTCTTTTAAAAATCAAAAATGTTATGTGTTGTCAACCGTTTTAAATTTTACTTTTAAATTCTTCTTTTTTAAAACATTCATTCAAGAATAATAAATTTTTTGGGGATGGAAAATCGTTAATTGGGGATACGGTATAAAATAAGACTGGGAACCCTGTTCAGCTGAGTTACTGGGAGCAGAGACCTGCGCTGACGGATTTAATCGCCGGCGGCGGCTCGCATGAAAATTATCGGCGGTAGCTCAAAATCGGCTATCAGCCGGCTTACCATTTGTTGTATATAACCCTATGTCTACACCAGCGTTACCGTTGTGCGACTTTAGTTGCAATTTGCAACCTTTTTGACGCCCTGACACTTTTTATTTGCGACTTTTGCCCCTTTTTGTAAGTGAATTACTTTTTTTTTTTAAATGCATAATTTCACATATTTTCCCTTAAACATATCAATTTTGTTTTAAACATTAACCTCATTCGATTGATCAGGTGATTATTTTGTATCCAGACAATTTCAACTACTGAACCGTATTGTATATGACTTGTTTTGTATCGTGTTCATTGAATTTCCATGCCAATCTGGGTTGATCGGCATTATTATTTAAAGCGTTTTAAGACAACTTTTTTACCGCTATTGATCTCATATCTTTATTTAAAAATGTTATAAATGACACACGCTTTTATTAACGAATTGGAGTTGTTAGAAAGTAAATCGAATGATAAATCATACAATTACAAAAAAAAAATTACAAAATGCTAACCATTTTTGGTATACAGTAGGAAGCTTTAAAATTGCTTTTAATTAACAATTGTAACTTAATTTAGACAAATAAGCAGCGCATGTATTAACTCTTCCGCACAACAGTGCGTGTGCTGACCATTTTTTTTTTCAAAATTAGAATTAATAAAAAAATAACTTAAACAACAGGTTGAAAGTAGAAACTTGTGAGTCCATTCTATTAACTCTAAGTTTTCTAGATACTGAAATAGAAAAAAAAACATTATTATAAATCAATAAAATGTAAAATTAATACACATATGTACATAAGTGTATTTAAACACATTTTTAACGATTTATTTCTCACCTATTTATATCGTTTAAGTTGTCAATTCCTCTTTGCTTAGTTTTATTCAGTTAACCAAAGATTTGTATGTACATCGTTTACCAATACCCACCCGGTTGTTGCTGCATGTCTATAAGCGATTAGAACAAGTCATCGCCATACAACTTTTATTCGGTTATTTATAAAAAAGTTTTTGTCATACAAATTTTTTTTCGGTTTTTTAACGTAAACAATTTGTTTTGTAAGTAAAAATTTCTTTTTAACTGAAGCAAATTTAAGAGAGTTTCTAAAGAAAAAAAAACCGAAATTGTCACCCGGGTGGTAATTAAAATGTTAAAAAAAGTGTGAGACTTAAATTTGAAAAAACGACTTTTTTGTGCGACTTTTTGTTTTAAAAACGACTTTTTGTGCGACTTTTTAAAAATTCTCAACGGTAGCCCTGGTCTACACTATAGATAAATATATCAGCAAGTTGGCAATAACGTCGGCACAATAAGAGAGCAATATATCTTATTGTTTAGTGCCGGCTCACACACGTCAAGTTTAACTCGTCAAGTCTTAAGCTTTTAGGAAAGAAGGGAAAAGAGAATGCCATTTCATTTCCCCTCTCTCCTAAAAACTCAAGACTTGACGAGTTAAACTTGACTTGTGTGAACCGGCACTTAGCTTATGTTAAAGGCATGGGACAACGTATTTATGTTTACTCATAATTTGAATAAAATCAAGGAAGAAGGTGCAGTAAAAACTGGCACTTCTTGCAAAAATTATTTTTATTAATATAAATTCTTTCTTATTCGACTTTATTATTTAAATGTATATTAATTTGTTTAAGCTTGAGGTCTTTTTTATATAAAAATATTAATTTTATTAAAATTTTTTTTTTTTTTGTTAAAGTAAAATTAATATTTTTATATAAAAAATAACTCAAGCTTAAACAAATGAATATAAATTTAAAAAAAAAAGATCTAATAAAAAAAAAATTATATGTATAAAAAAAATAATTTTTGTAATATTATTTTAGTGCTTATTAAATTCTTTAATTAAATTATTTTACTACAGTTTCACAAATTTCATTTCTTTCTCACACAATTTGCTTCTATTTTTTTTTTTTTTTTGTTTCTTTTTTCTCAATTGACAACCAAATTTTATGTTTTATGTTAGCAATAATTGTCATGATAATGGGCTAACAATTATTGCAACATATATTGCCGGCAATAAATATGTACAAAAAATTGCTGTCTACATTAAAGATAATTTTGACATTTTCTGCAATATACATATGTCGCAATGATTATCTCTGGTATAGAAGTTAAAAAAATAACAAAGATATTTTTCATATTTATATTCATATTTAAATATAAACATTTAATAAAATAATTTAATATATAAAACTAAATAAAAAACTACACTTTCAGGCTATTTCAAATAAAACAAGAAAGAGTGCTATATTCGGCTAATCTGAATCTTATATACCCTTCACCATGGTTTGGAAAGAACAGAAGTTTATATTTATATCTAAATATACATATATATGTGTTCCTCTAACTCCCATTGGAGCATAGGGCGCCGAATATATGTACATATATATACGTACATGGGCATTTCCAGCGAAAAGTCTACTTTTTGTAACGTAACGCCAGAAATATTTTAAATTGTTTCTCAAAAAATTTTATATGTACAGTTTACTTTTTTATATTTTGGTGTAAAGCGCAACGAAATCTACATTTAGAAACAAAAGGGATAACGATTGAACAACATGGTCCGAAAATAAAACCTTATTTGTAATCTGGCGTTACATTAAAAAAAGTAGAAATTTCTCTGAAAATGCCCATATTTACCTTAAAAGGAGCAAAGATTTATAAATTTTATAGCTTGAAAAATAAATCTGTATTGGTCCAAAGTTAACTAAAAAAGGTTTTATACAAAATATCTTGCTCAATTCGCAGTCTTATTCAGTTTGTAATGCAAGTCAAAATCCACTTCCGTTTTTTTAACGTCACACCTTAGCGTAATTTTTTTTCTGAATATAGTGCTACTTCATTACTTTGTATATATAAGAACCCTTTTTACAAATTTGACTTCTTCATTTAATATTTTTACATTTTGTGGTACAAATATCACGACACGTCAAAATGGAAATGCCCACATGCATATTTATATAATATAAATCGCTTAGTTTTATTTAATTATTTGCCCATGTTTGCGTGCTATTTAATATATTAAAAGCTTAATTCATATATAGCAAGTTAAGTTCTGATCGAATTTCAGTATTTGGTCATAACTCAGCCATTTTGTAACCGATATGACAGATTTAAGAATAAATTTATTATTTACTTTGGTTCCCAAAAATAGGTAGATATTTAAAAAAAATTATATATTGACATTACTTTTTTTTACCGATTTTCCGAGTTTCTCAGCAAATATGTTCTACTAAAGATTTTCGATATTTTGATATCTAAGACGTATGAATAGATCATATTACAGCTCTAAAATTTTAGTTTTTATAAAAAATTTAATGTTCTTTAGTCATTTTTTGGTCATAACTTTTTTGTATCTGAACCGATTTCTTCGAGTTTTTCAGAAAATATGTTCTACTAAAGATTGTTTGATATACATAAGGGATACCCATAGGTCATATGACAGCCCTAAAATTTAGGTTTTTATAAAAATGTTGATGTTTAAACCCACTTTACAAGTATTTTACTCATAACTTGCCATTTCTTTTCCGATTTGACGGATTTACATACCGACTTATTAAAGAACAAATTTTTCATTAACTTGGGCAAAAAAACTTGGACTCGGGAAGATCTATGGTTCCAGATAAAGAGTATTTAATTTTATTTTGGCCATAACTTTTTCGTATCTGAACCGATTTTTCCGAAATATTTTCTACTAAAGATTTCCGATCTTTTGATATAAAAGGCGTAACCATAGGTCATATGACAGTCCAAAAAGTCAGGTTTTTGTACAATTTTTGAAATTTTTTGTACGTGAGGTATCACGCCCACTTCTCCAATCCCGCTCACATTTTGTGGGATAGTGAGTATTGAAAACCTAAATGTTTGTACCTAATTTGGAAACACTGTGTCTTGTCGTTCTCCAGATATACATATCTCATATCTCAGCCATTTTTGGACCGATCTGGCTGAATTTCAATAGAAAAATTTTAATAAGAATACCTGTCAGTTATATACACCAACTAAGCCCCCATAATTTCTTGGGGCTTCGGAAACCGATTTCGAAATACCGACGGACAACCGGATTAGAACTTACCTTCTCATAAGGATCCAGAATATATACACTTTATAGGGTCTAAGATCAATATTGTAGAAATTACAAACGGAATGGCAAAGCTATATATGTAGGTATATCCTTTTACCTTCGGTGAAGGGTATAAAAAAATAAAAATAAATTTTTTACTTGAATTCAGAGTTGATTATTTATATACCCTTCACCGAATATATATATTACTTTGTCATTCCGTTTATAAGTTCCACAATATTAATCCTACACCCTATAAAGTATATAGTATAGGTATTCTGGGTCCTTATGAAAAGCGAAGTTCAAATCCAATTGTCCGTCTGGCCGTGTGTTTCGAATCTTGGTTTTTCAAAAACAAATTTGTTTTCTTCTAATTTTTACGTTCTAAAAACGATTTTAAAAAACTATTTACCAGTTTTCGTTTTTATACCCTTCACCTCAGGTGGAAAAGGGTATATATAAGTTTGTCATTCCGTTTATAATTTCTACAATATTGATCTTAGACCCAATAAAGTATATATATTCTGGGTCCTTATGGGGAGAGAAGTTGATTTAACGATATCCGTCCGTCTGTCCGTCTTACGTTTGATATGTGTTTTCCGGAGACTCCAGACATGATAGCGGCTAGGTTGTTTTACATTTATGTCACATATAGTCTACCATCGGTTGCTATTGAAATTCAGCAAGATCGATCCACAAATGGCTGAGATATGAGCAAAAAACCACGACTACCTCTAATATTTTCCAAAAATCCCTTGTGGTTGTTGTAATTTTATTACTTTTTGCTGTATATCTGGGGAACGGCAAAAGCCAAAGTTTCCAAATTAGGGACACACATTTAGGAAGCCAATACACACCATCCTACAAAATGTGGGCGGGATTGGAGAAGTGGGCGTGGTACCTCCCGTACAAAAAAAAATTAAATATTGTATAAAAACCTAAATTTTAGGGCTGCCATATGTCCTATGGATATGACTTATATACCAAAATATCGAATTTTTAGTAGAACATATTTTATAAAAAATTCAGAAAAATCGGTTCAGATACAAAAAAGTTATGACCAAAATTAATTTTTTTTTTTAAATACCCACTTTCGGGAACCATAGATCTCCCCGAGTCCAAGCTTTATAACACAAGTAAATGGTAAATTTCTTCTTAAACACGTCGGTATATAAATCTGTCAAATCGGTTAAAAAATTACTGAGTAATAATCAAAATACTGAAATCCCAAAAATTACACTTTTTATAATTAAGTTTGATTAAATATATGTACATATATGTATGTAGGTATATATACATATATGCCTATAAGCCAATTTAATGGAAATATTATTTTTAAGTATTATGACCTATTCATACGTTTTAGATATTAAAATATCGGAAATCTTTAGAAGAACACAATATCGGAAATCTTTAGAAAAACTCGGAATATCGGTAAAAAAAGTAATGTCAACAATATAGTTTTTTTTTAATACCTATTTTCGGGAACCATAGAACTTCCCGACCACAAGTTTTATCACCAAAGTAAATGGTAATTTTATACTTTAAGATGTCGGTATGACCAAATACTGAAATTAGATCAAAACTAAACGTGCTATATATTAATTTAACTTTTAATATATTTAATAGCACGCAATCATGTGCAAATAATTAAATAAAACTAAACGATATATATTTTATAAATATACATGTATGAATACATATATTTAAATATATATATATAAACTTCTGTTCATTTCATGGTGAAGGGTATATAAGATTCGGCATAGCCGAATATAGCACTCTTACTTGTTTAAATTTAATTCGTAATGAAATTTTTAGTATTGCAAATATGTATGTACATATTGCTCTGTTGCTCTGTATTCTGCTCGCACAGTGGCGAACGGTAAATAAGATTCGGCACAGTCGAATATAGCAAGCACTCTTACTTGTTATACCCTTCATTTTATATTGCACTTGTTAAACTTTTTGGTGGCCTATCTAATTGCTTAAAAAATAGCGTGCTATTTTGTCAACTTGATGGTAATGAAACGGTTGGTTTAAAAATTCTTTTTCATATGCCTTTAATATTAAATTAAAAATTCTTTTTCATATATGAACATTTTTTAATTTTGAATTAATACAGTATTGTTGAACAAGTGCGATATGTACATAAGTATTAACAAACAAACATTATTTAAATATGTGTTTTCATATATACATATCGTTAGTATAATTCGCAAAGACGCTAAGTCCACTTTTTCCAAAATTGAGATTTTAATGCAGAACGGTAAAACGATACAAAATACATATTTTACGACAACAAAAAATGTCATTATGTTGTTTATAGTTGTTGTAATTTTGTGGTTTGCAAAAATGTTAAGTCCACAAAACTACGAAAAATATTAAGAGCATGTACTAACTCCACGAATATTAATTTGTTCAATTGAATTTGGTTTTTTATGTTCTATTTTTTCTAAATCCGTGAAAAGTGGAGTTCAAAAAAGAACAAATAATATAAGAAAGGTAAATATTTAGATTTTAGTTTTTATTTAAAAAAATAATAATAATTAATGTAATTTACAATAATTTTAATACATATGTATTTTAAAGAAATTGGTATGGATCCTTCCCAAAACTATGGAATTGAAGCAGACGACGGTGTTGTAGGACTAGATCCATATGGGTTTAATATGGACTCTGACGATTCTTTCGAATTTCATCCGAGAAGGAGAATTCGTAGAAAGAGGTTTCGCTTAGAAAACCTATCTTTGACTTCAGTTAGAAATAAAAAGCGAAGAGAATATGGTATAGAGCAAAAAATTCTTGAAATTGGCCATACACAAATGCAGGCAGATGACGTTCATTCCACAATAGAAAGAGCTATGAAAAAAAGAGTAGTTAACGTACCTTCAGAATACATAGATGTTTGCAAAGATGCTCGAAAAAACCCTAGACCATATGATGTTATGTATTTAGATCATAAATTTTTCAAAACATTTAACACGCCGTCCAGACTTTCCATTGTTATGTTTGCTCAAGAACAAAACGATGGCAGAATTAGCGACGTACAATTGTTTATGTTCTTCTATGCGGAGAAAACGTATGGCAAGAAAACCCCTATAAAAAGCAACAATAACAATCAATATGGCGTTTATTTATATGGCAATACTGCAGTGATGTTAGACATAGTTGTGCAAACAATTGTTTTAACAACGCTGTTTAAACAAGAACAAAACACCGACAACAGCAGTCTTCACTATCCAAATTCATGTGTGCACAAGAAATTGTTTGTTGTTTTAACATAGCGATGTCTAATATAGACGGCCTGTAATAACGTTCAATTTCTTAAGAGTATCAGACCTGGGCGTTATAAAGGTGACAGTAAAGTTACCGATATTAGAGCTATAAAGTACAACCCAAGCAAAGAAATATATTTTAAAATTCGTTTTCTGATGTATGGAAAATATTACGGCAGAAAATTGATGATAAAATTGATCCTATAGAATTTGAAAATTTGCAGCAACTAAGAACAATTTTGATTTTTAGTTAAACTGTTAATTTTTAATTTTTGATATTCTTTAATTAGGCTTGAGTTCATCAAATTTAATTTTCATTAAATTATTTTCACTGAGGGAAGGAATTTTACAACTTGGAATTTTTTTATTAAAATTTATTGATAATAATTAGAATTGTGGTTATTTTGTTGAACTGTTTATGGTTTTTAATCCAAATTTTTAATATTTTTAATCAGGCTTAAGTTCATCAAATTTAATTTTATTAAATTATTTTTATGAAGAAAGGAATTTTACAACATGAAATTTTAATTAATTTTCATGTTGTAAAATTCCTTTCTTCATAAAAATAATTTAATGAAAATTAAATTTGATGAACTTAAGCCTGATTAAAAAAATTTATTGATAATTTTTCTTTTTTCCTGCCTGAGCTGGGATTTGAACCCGGGTTGATCTTTACATGTTTCAAGAAACACCACTTTCTATCGTCAGAACATCTTTGTGTTCTACCCACTGCACCACTGCGGTGCCCGTTAGCCAACAGTCAAACATCAATCTTTAACCAGTAGTACTGGTGGTTCGAAATTTGCCGTTATTATCACTTAAATTTCAAATTACATGTTGCCTCCTTTTTCCTCTGTTTTTTCGTATTCTTTCTGTCAAGACTTTGTCTTGAAAACCTGAATACATTTGTTTATTATGTTTTGTCCACTTTCGTCGACATTTTTATTTGTGCAAATTAAAGTACAAATGTAAACATTAGAGCTTGTGCCATAGCTATTTCCAAGAAAGAAGAAAAATTACTGCAAGAAAGTATGAAGACTTACAATTTCTCAAATAAATCTTACCCAATGAACACCACAAATTTTACGATGATTTACCTCACCTTTGAATTTTTTTCTACTTCAAGTTTTACAATAAGAATTAAAATAAACTTAAAAATGTATATATATAGTTATATTTTTGTATTTTTTTAATACACTCACAATATTCTGTACGTAAAATTAACTGAAATTGTAATATAAAATAAATGAAAGTTCAATTAAAAACCGGTCTACCTATTTTTCATTTATTTTTAACAAAAATTTAATTCAATTTTTACTGTCAAAAATTCAACACCATATTCCGTAAAATCAAATAAATATTCAGTTATTTTGTAAAATTTTACTGTCAAAAATTCAACACCATATTCAGTAAAAACGATTAAATATTCAGTTATTTATTAAAATTTTACTGTCAATTTTTTACTGTCAAATTGACCCCATATTCAGTAAAAACAATTAAATATTCAGTTATTTTATTAAATTTTCGTTTACTCCACAAAAGAGCCGATTTTCTAAAAATACCAGACAGACACCTGTCCGATTGTTTTTCTTATAAGCGAGAGAGGGAGAATATTTTTATTTACTTAAGGCCTCGTTACTCTTACGTAAATGTTGCGGATACGTAAACGTTGCGGTCGACTTGAAATGTTGGTAGTTACTACAAAAACGTAAACGTGTCATATGTTGTTGAGGTGTCTGTGTGTACTCGTACATATGTATGTGTGTAAATCATTATTTGTTTTGATTTTGCTCACAGTCTTGTTCCAAAACATGTTGTTAACATTCTTGTTTAAAATCGCCAGAACATACCGATACCGGCGCTTTTGTACAAAAAATAAAATACTTTATACATACATATCTGTGGTATTTTGACAAAACATCTTAAGTCGTGATAAGATAGCAAAATGCTTTAAAAAAACTCGCTGAAAAAATCATTTTTATCAAATAAAAAAACATTTAAAAAATCAAACTTAAAGAAAAATTTCGTTTATAATACAAAATTTTAAATATGTAAACAAAAATGTTTTTTGAATGAAAATTCGTATGAGTATGTAATACGTCATAAATTCAATTTGTATTACTGGATAATTCGGATTACACACCTTCGGATAAGCGAGCTGGCACTGTATATTTACATATCCAGCACTAAAATTGCTTTGAAAAATTTAATTTTTTATCTAGTTTTTATTGCGCCTGAGAATCTAGTTTTGGAGTTATGAACCTTAGAATATATTTAGCCGTTATTAATATCTCTTTTAATCAAACTTGATATAACCAATGTGTTAAGCTGCGTTCACAATCAAAAAAACATTTTCACTTGGTGTTCATAATAGAGCAACAATTTCTTTTGCAACTACACACATTTTGCATCAAGAAACCGTTTGCAAATTTTAGCCACAACAGTATTAAGCGTATATTTTTATTTTTGTAAACATTTTGTTAAAATTTTCATTCAAAACTAAATAAAATTATTTTGAACGTCAGAAACAATTTCATACAAATTGTTGCTGAAGTTCGAGTTGACTCAACTTTAGTTACATTTTTAAAAAATTTTTAGTTAAATTTGTGTTCTAAAACGAAAGGAAAATATATGAAATACTTTTGGAAGAAAAAAGATAGAAGAAAAAACGAAATTGTTTCTCTGATTGTAAACAAAGCTTAACCCAAAAATTTAAAAAAAAATTATTTTATTGTAAACTTAATTTCCTAAAGATGCTAACCAAAGGTTAGCGCAATAATGAGAAAAATAAATAAATATACTATATTTTTTTAAAAAATACCTCAAGCTTAAATAATTCAAAATAATTATGAAAAAAGAAAGGTCAAATAAAAATAAATAATATATATATTTAATATAATAAGGTTAAGGCGAATATTCGGAACTATGCGCTGATTTTTTTCTATTTGCATTGTCCAAAATGTAGGCAAATAATTATTTTATAATAAAATCAATAATCGAATCAGCTGTTTTATGTTTTGGCTCATGTGTTTACAGCTTTAAATTAAATTTTTATTTAATAATTTTATAAATTATGATTTTGCGTATATTGTTAAAACTTTTGTTGTAAATATAAATGAAAACTATAGAAAAGAAAATAAGAAGTGGAAATACAGTAAACATACTAACGTGCAATATGAAATAAATACCATCGTTGTATAACTTGCATTTGTTGTTTATATTTGTATACTTTTATTGTTTTGTAAATATATAAAGCGAATTTAGTTAAAATACGAAAATATTTCTTGTTTCAAACTTATAAATAAATAAATTGACCATAGAAAAAGTGAGAAAAAGGCTTTTGTAAATTTGAAGCAGCCCGCTGCCGGAAACATGCAAAAATACTATTTTAACATTTATCAATTTAATTTACTTCCACCTATGGAAATAATCTAACTGTTGGATAAAATAAAATAAAACATTAAACTTTTAACAACAATATTTATTTCCAACAAATAAACAAGAGCTGTAAGCTGCTTCTTTTATTTTCAATAAAATCCCGATAACTTTGGTTTCTGTGACACATAAAACCAACATTAATTTCAGTTCGAACAAAAAACCAATAACATTGGATTTCATAACATCAAATTTAAATTAACGTTTTGATGAGAATCTCATTAATAAAATTTAAAAGTAAACCGCTAATTAATAAGCTTTGTTGACAACACTGCTTCAAAACAAAAATACATTAACAGCTGATACGTAAAAACGGAGAGAAATTTTAATTTTATCAGGTTCGTCCGCAACGCAACGTTACGTTTACGTAAGAGTACCTATTTGCACAGTAGCTTGGTAAGAAAAACGGAACAGCTGATTAGCAACGTATACGTTTACGTAAGAGTAACGAGGCCTTTACCCAGTTACATACGTTTGTTTACAGAAGAACTCTCAATTATAAGACACCAGCAGCATGACCGATATGGCTTCGCAATTATTTTACTTTTAAAATTGTATGTATTTAACTAAATTATTTTAACAAATAGAAAATGGGTATTGCTTACACAAAACAAGCAATTCATTTTTTATAGATAAGTAAAAATTAATTTTTGGTAGTACAATTATATAAAATAACTGAATATTTAATTGTTTTTACTGAATATGGTGTTGAATTTTTGACAGTAAAATTTTATAAAATAACTGCATATTTATTTGTTTTTACGGAATATGTAGTTAATTTTTTGGCAATTAATTTATAAAAGATAACTGAATATTGATTTGTTTTTACGGAATTCGCGGTTGAATTTTTGACAGTATTCATTTTCATTTAATTTTACATAAAGAAGAATTTAACTCAATCAACGGACAATATTAACTGCAACTGAAAATCCGTATTAATATGCACTTAGTTTTTTGAATAACTGTTACAATCAGTTAAAAGTAAAATTGCTTGGAATTTTAAATGTTTATTTATTTAAAAATGACTGAACGGAATATTTCTTAAATAAACTACAGTCCGTTACTGTAATAATATTGTGAGTGTAGAAATAAACTGAGTTAGTCTTAAGTTTCTGTTTTTTTAATAAAATTAATATAAAAAATTAAATTAAAGATATTTTAAAATTAAAACTGATTGTAGGCAAATGTGCTAAGTCACAATAAAACGAATAAGTTAACAAAGCAAAAATGCTAAGTCCAAAAAGTGTGAATTTCCCTCCCAAAATTTTGTGGAAATGGATTTTTGATCAAAAAGAAGGATATTTTGTTAAAATAATTGCGTTTAAAAAGTTTACAAATTTTAAAAACTGAAAAAGATACATTGTTTCTTGTGTCTCCTGTAAAATTTGAAAAAAGGGACTTGACACATTTGCGAATTAGACTAACGATATGTATATTCTTTTTCCTATAGTATTTGATATTTTTTTGTAATTTTTTTAACCATTGATTAAGCTTGAAGTTTTGTTAAAAAAAAATTTAATTAAAAAAAACAAATAGACGCTAAAGTTAATTACTTATTCTGTTAAATATTCATAATTATCATGACTAAAAAGAACTTTGTTTATTGGCAGGTCACTCAAATTAAACCTTTTTGCGGTCACTAATAAACCAGCACTCAAATATGCTTCCTCGGCAGATTCACTTAATGATGGAACTAAGTACTGATGCAGCAAGTTTATCTACATTAGGATTATCCTGAAAAAGTTATGATTTAAGTATGTATGTATATATGTAGGTATATTATCTTAAATGAAAAGGGATTTCTTATTAGATGTAATTAAGTTTAAACTACATATTTACACATTTTAATGAACACTTTAATATGTTTAGTTTTTCTAAAAATTAGTTTTCTTGTAAATATTGTTTACCTTCTCGTTTTTTTCCACCAAGTTAATGTTTCGCCATTCCCATCATGAGCTGATGCGAAATAGTTATGAATTAAAAATTGTTAAAAATAGCTGGTAAAATGGCACGAAAACATATATAAAAAATGGCATAAATAAAAATGCTATTTAAGAAACGTTTATTTTATTAAGTTTTGTTTGTAAGTACAATATCATGTTCCTTTTAATTGTCAAACATAAGTTAATAATCTCCTGCAATCGCACAAAACAAATCCATAAATGAAAAACACTCTTTCAACATCGCAAGATGTAACTGGAGCATATTTGAACGCTTATATTTCAGATGGAGAAATACATCCGTCTCATATAGAAACAATAGTTATATGAACATGCTTTTTGTATGAAATAACTGTCAATTCGTCGATCACAATTAAAACCCTTCCATGAGATTGTTTGATTCCTTCAATTTTGTTTAAGGTTCTTAGTAATTTAATAAATTAAACTGAAGAATTTTTCCATATCGTTGATTTCGCCCGTATGGCGTAGTTTTAAGCATGATGATTTGCTAGAACTGCTTAAGTGCTTTTCGTTCATAATTGGCAGCATATTTTAGTAAAGTATTATTTGCAGTGTCTTAAAAACAACTTGGAACAGAGTCAAGTTTAACTTATATATATATATATATATATATATATATATATATATATATATATATATATATGTTCCTTTTACTCCTCTGGGGAGCATAGGCTCGTTTAACTTGGCGTACATTTATGTCAAGCTTGTAGACTAATTAAAAGTTATTAATAAGTCGTGACGTTAAAGAGCCTTTGAAACTTATCATTATAGGGCCGTTTAAGCACCATTGTCTTTTAAACCAGTTCGATATTATCACCATAGATGACATCTTTTTAAAGATATATTAAGTATTTAGAATACTGTCAAATTGTTTATAAATTACACATTACTAAAATAACCGGTTTATTTTACTAAAAAAAAAATGGACAATTTAAAATATTCGACTTGGGCAAAACTAAAATAACCGGTTAAAACCGGTCGAATACTATTCGATCGATCACCCTAGTATGTATATTAGAAACAAATAATAAAGATGAAAAATAAAGTGGGGTTGGTCATACATTTGACCCGTCTAGGAGCATCCTACGCAATGCAGCGGCCAAATTTAAGAATTTTACAAAGCCGCCACATCTGTATGGTTGAAATTCTTTAAATTTAGCCCCTCCTTGCAAAAATACTTCATATTAGACGGTGTTAGGGTTTTATTGAGGTACGGTCTAACAAGTATACATATGTATGTATGTAGATATCTAGCAATTTTTTCAGAAATGCAAAATTGATTTGCCCACTGAGTACAAATAACTGTATTTATGAATGCACTGTACGAGCACGTATTTTTCGAATGCTCATATAAATAAATAAAAAATAAGCATAAATGAATAAGTTGGCATGTGTAATTGGAGTGTTAATCGAAATAAAAAAAAATATAAATTTGTACCTATCAGCTATTTTGACTTGAATGTACTCATGTAAATAATTTATACCTACCCAATACTTATTTAAAAAGATTTATTCAAAAGCTTCTTAGACAACACAATATAAATTAAAACATACTTACATACATATCGTCACCTTAAATGCAAACGGAAGTAACTACTCTTTAATTTGTTTTACAGGAGAAACAAAAACATTAGCAAATCAATAATAAAAAAGTTTTCTTGCAGTTCAATTTTTTTTAATAAAGTCAAATTGATGTTTGATAAAACGAACCACAATCAAATCAATTTTTGTGTAGTTAAGTATGTTTGCATTTAAGGTGACGATAAATGTACATATAAAACTTAAATTATGTACATACATCAGTGATGGGAAATTCAGTACTATGGTACTATTTCCAGTACTTTTTCCTTTAATAAATACCACGGTACTCCCACGTGCGTTTAAGTACTCTTTTTTGCTTATGCTTCTTCTTTAGAAATTTAACGTTGTTTTTTTTTTAACATTGAGTCGTCAACAAAAAATTCCAATTCCGCTAAAATTCCAATTCCGAGCCCTAATCTAACTTTAATGCTAATATGTGACTGGTCTTTATTTGACTTTAAACTCTTTATTTAATGCAGTACCTTTTAACAGGTTAGATATAGCACGAAAAGGATTCATTAAAAATTTCGAATCAATATTTTTAATATTGCATCGCAAATTTTGAAGTATTTTTATTTTGGAAATTATTAGAATATTTTTTTTTAATTTTTTATGCTGAAACATTTTGGAGTTGGAGTCGCGAATTTTTTGTGGGTACTCCGACTCCGGTACAAAAACCTTAACTACAGCTTCGACTACACAGCCCTGTTTACACCATTGCCTACACAAAATTTATTATGATCATACGGTTATGGCAACACTGCTTGTTGGTATACATATATTAATTTTGGATATCCTCATCAGAATTTTGCTGTTGAAATTTACCCAGCTGGGTCCATAAATGGCTGAGGTATGAGAAAAAATAATGTTTTAAAAAAGTACCAAAATGTTGAAAAAAGTACAATTTTGCTTGTTGGTCAGTACCGTCTTAATATTTCAATTTTCCATCACTGACATACATACTTGTAACATCATCAAGCTATGATTAAAACAAATAAAATTAATTTATATCAGTATGTACATATATAAAAATAAGGAAAACCCGAAAATGCTTCGAATATATGTACATACATAAATACTTATGAATGTAGGTACACAATCAAAGAATACGTTAAGATTTTGCATTGATGTTTTTGTTTTGATATTATTGATTTTACTGTATTTTAAATGGTAGCGCATACTCGGAGCATAATCGCGTATGCAATACTTATTTATTAAATTCGATAACCATGAGTGCGTTTGTTGAACTCTGTGCTTATTCATATTTAAACAACACACAATAATGTAGTTTGCAATAAAGTTGTTTATTTAAAACCAAATGTTTAACACTAGCAACAACATACATACATACATATCTAAATACAATTTATTTATTTGAAATAAAAACTAATGCCAAAATTTTTTATATTTTGTGCCAATATCCAAAACTGGTAAAAATATTTAGTGAAAGTCTTAAAGTATGTACATGGTACATAGGTAGACATCATTTTTTTTTTAATTTAATACATTTTTTAAATTGCTTTTGCTATAACTACATCAGGATTAGGATTGCTATTTGTACCGCGTTCGGCGCTTTTTTTATTAATTCACGTGTATCGCGCAGGATTTGAAAATCCCGCTTTTTAGATTTTAATTTTTATTTTAGTATCAGCAGCTTTCCAGTGAATAACAAACCAATTCATTTAGATGTACATATGTATAATTTTTGTTAACTTAACTGATACATACCGAAAACAGATAGGGCATACCGCAATTATTCTGTACATTTCAGAGGTTTTTGAATGTGTTATACATAATTAGATGACTAAATATTTGTACAGCAAATTTATTTTAACTGAAAGACAGTCTCTGTTGTTGTCTCTGAAGAACAAAGAAAATATAAAAGTAGATGCCAAAAAATGAATTCTCTTCTCGTGTTAATCGACCACTCCAAAGCTTTCGACTCAGTCAATTACTCCATTTTGTGTTTTAAACTAAAATATTTGTGTAAGTTTTCAGAAACTGCAGTAAAATTTATATCCATCTATGAACCTAAATGGTAGATCCCAAGCGACTTACCACGGCCCAGATGTAGCAAACACCTGCATACTGGAAAAGGGCGTGCCACAAGGATCAATACGTGTTCCTCTTCTTTAATTAATATATTCGAATGACCAACTTTTGCAATTAAAGTTTTGCGAAATACAAATCTACGCTGACGATGTGCAACTTTTTATAACTTGCGAGCCAAGTAATGCAATTTATTGTGTTAAACCATGCTATTACTCTCTCCCCTCTCATCGATTAACTCAATCTTTCTGAAATAAAACTTTCATAGTGTGAACCCAGACATTGGTAAATCACTTTATATTCCCTCGTTTATTCAGCCGATCCAAATAAACAATGTAACTCTTGAAATAGACAAGGCAGCAAAAAAATCTAGGTGTAAGTTTTAACTCTGAGCTCAATTGGTCTAACCATATAAATTATATATGTGGTGTTACTAACGCAATGTTAATAAATCTTTGGAGGACGATCTCCTCCCAAAGATAGAATCCTTCTCGCCAAAACGTAACTTCTGCCCAAACTTTTATATGCCTGTGACCTCTTTTCAAACTGTGACTCAGTATGCGAATCAAAACATAATGTGACATTTAACAATATTGCTAGATATGTATGTTTTTGACCGTATAACTCTTGAAAGTATGTCTGATTACTCAAAAAGAATCTACAATTTAACATTCGAAAACCTATTGAGAGGCTGATTTTCGCTAAACAACCTAAATATTTATCGAGAAGATTAACTCTTTTGTGAACAATTTTTAGTAACTTTTATTTTTTATTTTTGTCATTAGGCAACAATTTTTTTTTAGATTTTTAACCCCGTATTCATAAATGTTTTTTTAAATTTAACAAACGTTTATTCAGGAAAATTTTCATTGAAAATTTGGTTTGTTTACCTTTTAAATTGAAAAATTTATATGTATACAGGCATAAACCTTTAACTCACTATTCATTAATACTCATTTTTAATATTTGTTCATTTACTTGTATGTATTATTAATATTTATTTATAGGATGTTTAATTTTTATTCAGTTTACTGTGCCACAAATTTATAACATTATATATACAGTACTGTAATACAAGATACGGTTTTTGTTGTACTGTCTTATCTAATAAAGAATCAATCAATCAATTTAAATATTTATATTGTATGATATTTTTCTACAAAAAAGTTATTTTCATTAAAAAAAAAATTTATGTTTTAAAGTTTTACATATGATTGGAAACAATTTGTTTACTATTCTATGAACTATTTCAATGGTCTGCAGCAAAAATCGCCTAAATAAAAATATATAATATGCTTATAAAGATTTTACAGAGCTCAATTGAAATCAGCTTGGGTCAAATTTTGGTCAAAATAAACCAGTTATGCTAATACATATCGAGCCTAGGCTGCAATAAAGTCATATTTCAACTTTGAATTTTCTAGCACCTTAAAATTTAATCTTTCTCTCTAGAGTTGAGTATATAAAAAATTTGTATGAAATTTTTACAAAATAGCGCCATATTATATTTTTTTTTAGTAGGCAGCCCTATGTTCCACAGGGAACATAGTTATGACCAGCAAATCACTGTCCTAATCTGGTCCCTGTTGAACCTAAGGGTGAGTACAGAGTGGGTGCTTTTTGCAAAGCCGAACCGACTGACGGTTATTGCGGGAACTTGTTTATACGCGAAACAAGTTTGAGTGTGCATAGTAGATCCGAGAATCAGCACTGAAATTTCATCTATTATTTGTGTTTTATGTATGTTTGCATGCATTTTTTTAAATTTTGTCTATAAGTTTTTTTTATTCTTTTTTTAAAGTTATAATTTTATTTCAATTTTATAATTTACTAGCTGACCCTGTCCACGTTGCTGGCCCTAAGTCTGGGTTCACACTATGAAAGTTTTCTTTCAGAAAGCCTGAGTTTATTGGCGAGAGAGGAGAAAAGAAAAGCATGTTCTCTTCCCCTCTCACCATTAAACTCAGACTTTCTGAAAGAAAACTTTCATAGTGTGATCCCAGACTAAGCAAACATTAGTGTTGTATTGCCACACGATTTAAATTGAGCATTTAACGAAATTTACGGCCTTTAAAATAAAAATGCATGGAATACCTATCATAAAGTTTTTTTACAAAATAACTTACATATGGTGTAGATATGGGCTCAATCAAAAAAGAAACGCATGTATTTAAGGCAAATTGGAAACTATATTTATTTATTACTTCATCTTAAGGCCAGCGCATAGACAATGTTTTTTGTTTTTTTTTATTTGGTGTAAAGAGCCGTTTTCTGATTTAAGGTAAATCGAAAAAAGCGGGTGGGGCAAAATTTTCTTCCCGTAAAAACCTAAGTTGGACCATGACGATCTTTTTAAAGAAAAAATCGTCCAAATCGGTCAAGCCGTTCTCAATTTATGCGCTTAATAGAAAAAGTGGGCGTAAAAGTAGGCGTGGTAAATTTTTCTTTCGATGAAAACTTAAAATGGATTAATACGAACATTTGAAAGAAAAATTTGTTAAATCGATGGAGCCGTTTTCGGGTTTTTTGTAATAAAATAAATTTTCTTTTCGTATAAATCTAAGTTAGACCATGGCGATCATTTTAAAGAAAAAATCGTCCAAATTATATAGATGTAATTGGTGGTACAATATGAAAATTGGATTTTGCCACGCCCCTCCGCCCGCAGACCGAAAATAAAAAATCAGCCTTTACAGTGTCACCCGCCTGAATATTCTGAAGATTCCCTGAAAATTTAATCAAAATCGGCCCAGCGGTTTTGGAGTCCATACGTTACATACATACACACATCCTATTTTATATATGTACATCGATTTGAATTTTTATTTTTTAGTTAAATTTTTATTTTATTTCTTAATTTTTATTTTCTTTTTAATTTTTATTTTTTTAATTTTTTGATTGCATGTTTAATTTACTTTTTCTTGTTTTCCAAACAAGTTGAAATTCTAACAACATAACATAAACAACTGTTTTCTCGCATTCAATCAGCTCTGACCAGCTCGGCGCCCACTATGACCTGTTCGAGCTTATTTGTACTAGTTTGTATAGTACCAGTTTTCTCGGATTGGTTCTCGCAAAAAGCGTCAGTCGGCTCGGCTCGGCACCAAGCGGCCACTCACTCTCACTCATCATATCCAGGCCATAGTGTCCTAGATATCAAGCAGGTAAACTCACAGGTCCACCGCCTCTGTGCAACTCTATAAGACTCGCATTTGATAAGTGACTTACAGTGAGCCATTGGAATTGATCAATGAATACGTCATCCATGCGACCACCTTGTTTGACCAGCCCATCTTCTATCTGATTACCCGTGCACTCTGAGTGCCCCGGTATCCATATTAGCGTTACCCTTGAATGCTTCGCAATCTCATTGAAATACATCCGACATTCTACAGTCAACCTAGATGTTGTGTAGACACCCGATAGGGAAGCAAGGGCAGCTCTGCTGTCGGTAAATATACGTATATACCCCGATATTCGATGATACCCCAACCAATTTTCCGCCCGTCTTATAGCCGAGATCTCCGCCTGCAGGACACTACATCCATCCGGCAGACGAAAGGAAACTTTCACATCCAGTTCCTCTATGAAGAAACCCCCGTCAACCCTT
The DNA here is from genome assembly GCA_949318255.1 of Pollenia labialis. Lineage (NCBI taxonomy): Eukaryota > Metazoa > Arthropoda > Insecta > Diptera > Polleniidae > Pollenia > Pollenia labialis. The sequence goes on from OX439140.1 coordinate 158,122,849, forward strand.
TCACCTTTCCTCGAACCTTCAGTATAAACCACCAGGGTCAGTTCGTGGATGGTATCCGACAGCACACTAGCATGCGCCAGTTATATCACAAACCCCGCGCCAAAGAAAGGCCCCGGAGTGCAATAGTCCACTCCATCAGGGGCAATCGACCATTTTATTACCCCGGCGTATTCATAGTCACGGGCTTACCAGCCGTGCGCCGCATTCAGCAGTGTCGCTGAGCAAAGAGCCATCTGTCTGGCCGTGATGTCCACTGGGAGCCAGTTAAATACCGTAAACAGCGCCCTCGTGGGAGGGCGCTGATGATCCCGTGATCATCAACGCGACCAGTCGATGTACCTTCTCAAGCATCGCGCGGTGTTTGCTCTTATCCAGTGCAGTACACCATACAACGATCCCGTAATACAGAGTCGGCTTTACTACAGCATCAATGATCCAATTGACACCTCCGGTGTTTCCTGACTATTCGTTGTCGAACAACCATCCGATTTCCGGACATAGGTTGGGACAACCGGGCTCGAAGCCACTAGTTTACGTAAACAGTTCGTCTCAGAGGATCCCTCGACGACGCTTCATAAGTTCCTCCAAGCACTCCTTTTCGCCGATCTAACCAAGTTTCTGAACCTATTCAATGGTGACTTATAGTCCACCCAATTACTATGGCGTTTAGCCACATTGAACAACCTACATACGACAGTCACTTCTTGCCTGTGCAAAGTCAGGATCCCACCATGGTGGCCGGTCCCTACCCCTGCGAGTTCGAAGGCAGATCAACTTCCGCGTCTATCCCCCTGATATCATCGATCCCAGGAGGATTAGATAGAGTCCTAACCAAAGAGGAATATTGAATATCCCATTAACTACGTCTCCTAATTATTATAGCCCTCAATTATAAAGATTTTACAGAGCTCAATTGAAATCAGCTTGGGTCAAATTTTGGTCAAAATAAACCAGTTATGCTAATACATATCGAGCCTAGGCTGCAATAAAGTCATATTTCAACTTTGAATTTTCTAGCACCTTAAAATTTAATCTTTCTCTCTAGAGTTGAGTATATAAAAAATTTGTATGAAATTTTTACAAAATAGCGCCATATTATATTTTTTTTTAGTAGGCAGCCCTATGTTCCACAGGGAACATAGTTATGACCAGCAAATCACTGTCCTAATCTGGTCCCTGTTGAACCTAAGGGTGAGTACAGAGTGGGTGCTTTTTGCAAAGCCGAACCGACTGACGGTTATTGCGGGAACTTGTTTATACGCGAAACAAGTTTGAGTGTGCATAGTAGATCCGAGAATCAGCACTGAAATTTCATCTATTATTTGTGTTTTATGTATGTTTGCATGCATTTTTTTAAATTTTGTCTATAAGTTTTTTTTATTCTTTTTTTAAAGTTATAATTTTATTTCAATTTTATAATTTACTAGCTGACCCTGTCCACGTTGCTGGCCCTAAGTCTGGGTTCACACTATGAAAGTTTTCTTTCAGAAAGCCTGAGTTTATTGGCGAGAGAGGAGAAAAGAAAAGCATGTTCTCTTCCCCTCTCACCATTAAACTCAGACTTTCTGAAAGAAAACTTTCATAGTGTGATCCCAGACTAAGCAAACATTAGTGTTGTATTGCCACACGATTTAAATTGAGCATTTAACGAAATTTACGGCCTTTAAAATAAAAATGCATGGAATACCTATCATAAAGTTTTTTTACAAAATAACTTACATATGGTGTAGATATGGGCTCAATCAAAAAAGAAACGCATGTATTTAAGGCAAATTGGAAATTATATTTATTTATTACTTCATCTTAAGGCCAGCGCATAGACAATGTTTTTTGTTTTTTTTTATTTGGTGTAAAGAGCCGTTTTCTGATTTTAGGTAAATCGAAAAAAGCGGGTGGGGCAAAATTTTCTTCCCGTAAAAACCTAAGTTGGACCATGACGATCTTTTTAAAGAAAAAATCGTCCAAATCGGTCAAGCCGTTCTCAATTTATGCGCTTAATAGAAAAAGTGGGCGTAAAAGTAGGCGTGGTAAATTTTTCTTTCGATGAAAACTTAAAATGGATTAATACGAACATTTGAAAGAAAAATTTGTTAAATCGATGGAGCCGTTTTCGGGTTTTTTGTAATAAAATAAATTTTCTTTTCGTATAAATCTAAGTTAGACCATGGCGATCATTTTAAAGAAAAAATCGTCCAAATTATATAGATGTAATTGGTGGTACAATATGAAAATTGGATTTTGCCACGCCCCTCCGCCCGCAGACCGAAAATAAAAAATCAGCCTTTACAGTGTCACCCGCCTGAATATTCTGAAGATTCCCTGAAAATTTAATCAAAATCGGCCCAGCGGTTTTGGAGTCCATACGTTACATACATACACACATCCTATTTTATATATGTACATCGATTTGAATTTTTATTTTTTAGTTAAATTTTTATTTTATTTCTTAATTTTTATTTTCTTTTTAATTTTTATTTTTTTAATTTTTTGATTGCATGTTTAATTTACTTTTTCTTGTTTTCCAAACAAGTTGAAATTCTAACAACATAACATAAACAACTGTTTTCTCGCATTCAATCAGCTCTGACCAGCTCGGCGCCCACTATGACCTGTTCGAGCTTATTTGTACTAGTTTGTATAGTACCAGTTTTCTCGGATTGGTTCTCGCAAAAAGCGTCAGTCGGCTCGGCTCGGCACCAAGCGGCCACTCACTCTCACTCATCATATCCAGGCCATAGTGTCCTAGATATCAAGCAGGTAAACTCACAGGTCCACCGCCTCTGTGCAACTCTATAAGACTCGCATTTGATAAGTGACTTACAGTGAGCCATTGGAATTGATCAATGAATACGTCATCCATGCGACCACCTTGTTTGACCAGCCCATCTTCTATCTGATTACCCGTGCACTCTGAGTGCCCCGGTATCCATATTAGCGTTACCCTTGAATGCTTCGCAATCTCATTGAAATACATCCGACATTCTACAGTCAACCTAGATGTTGTGTAGACACCCGCTAGGGAAGCAAGGGCAGCTCTGCTGTCGGTAAATATACGTATATACCCCGATATTCGATGATACCCCAACCAATTTTCCGCCCGTCTTATAGCCGAGATCTCCGCCTGCAGGACACTACATCCATCCGGCAGACGAAAGGAAACTTTCACATCCAGTTCCTCTATGAAGAAACCCCCGTCAACCCTTTCACCTTTCCTCGAACCTTCAGTATAAACCACCAGGGTCAGTTCGTGGATGGTATCCGACAGCACACTAGCATGCGCCAGTTATATCACAAACCCCGCGCCAAAGAAAGGCCCCGGAGTGCAATAGTCCACTCCATCAGGGGCAATCGACCATTTTATTACCCCGGCGTATTCATAGTCACGGGCTTACCAGCCGTGCGCCGCATTCAGCAGTGTCGCTGAGCAAAGAGCCATCTGTCTGGCCGTGATGTCCACTGGGAGCCAGTTAAATACCGTAAACAGCGCCCTCGTGGGAGGGCGCTGATGATCCCGTGATCATCAACGCGACCAGTCGATGTACCTTCTCAAGCATCGCGCGGTGTTTGCTCTTATCCAGTGCAGTACACCATACAACGATCCCGTAATACAGAGTCGGCTTTACTACAGCATCAATGATCCAATTGACACCTCCGGTGTTTCCTGACTATTCGTTGTCGAACAACCATCCGATTTCCGGACATAGGTTGGGACAACCGGGCTCGAAGCCATTAGTTTACGTAAACAGTTCGTCTCAGAGGATCCCTCGACGACGCTTCATAAGTTCCTCCAAGCACTCCTTTTCGCCGATCTAACCAAGTTTCTGAACCTATTCAATGGTGACTTATAGTCCACCCAATTACTATGGCGTTTAGCCACATTGAACAACCTACATACGACAGTCACTTCTTGCCTGTGCAAAGTCAGGATCCCACCATGGTGGCCGGTCCCTACCCCTGCGAGTTCGAAAGCAGATCAACTTCCGCGTCTATCCCCCTGATATCATCGATCCCAGGAGGATTAGATAGAGTCCGAACCAAAGAGGAATATTGAATATCCCATTAACTACGTCTCCTAATTATTATAGCCCTCAATTATGAATTATGGTTTATACCAACTAGCGTGACATCAAGACCCCTAACACCTATTTGCAACAACAAACGTAGGTTCCAAGCCCCTATTTACTACTCCTTAATTATGATTAATAATAACGGAGATTAGTGACTCACCTCTTACACTTGTATCCTTCCAACCCCAGATAGTGCGGTGCGCATTAGCATCGGAAAATATTATAATTGGCGTTCTAGTGCCTGCGACCTTTATTACAGCATCACGGATGAGCCTATCCGAGACCAACCAGACTATTCCGTCTAGTGTTTCCAGAGCAGCCGTTGTCGTGTCTTCATCACTCTAATCCAATCGGAGCAAGATCGTAATAAAACCATAGTAGATGCTGCACGTTTCTCCCTCAGTGATTCCAAGGATTGCTGGTTTATTACCACAATCGTTGTCCTTAAAGACCCTTCATTAGCTGAAACCTTCACTAACTTCCATTCCTGTGTGGGTAGTTAGGGGTTTCAGCACTGAATAACCTTCAAGATCTCCTCAGGTTTCGATGGTTCGGCAGGAATGGTTGCAATCGACCTAGGCCTACGCTGTATCTCGCTCACCAGCACCACATCAAGCCTTGCCCCTTCCCAGAGCTCTTCTTATGATTGGATGGCAAGCTTCAGTAACGACGCTGAGCGCTCATTTTCGCAAGCCATCAACTTCACAAGGCCCTGGTACCAGCCAGCATCATCACACTGAGGGGGAGGAATTGGATTCTCCTTGAGGATTGTCTAGAACACGCCCATCAATTTTAGTTTAACCAAGTCCCACTTGGTATGGGTAATGGCACCGTTTTCAGCACTTCTATCAATGACAGCCCGCACTAGGTGACCTTTGCCCACCTCACTGAAGGACTTGCTCATCGGCTTCGGTGATATTTTAGGACGCTTCGTCCCTGGTTGCTGTTTTGTGGCTAATGCTTCTTCCTCGGAACGTTGGCATTTAGGCATTGTCACCTTTCCAGTGACAGGAGGTGAAACACTTTGCAGCCCAGCTATGTGGGTTTAGCCCATGCCAATGTAGCTTTCTGTTCATTGGAAAGCTCTTTAGCTTTTTTAAAGCCAAGTAGCTCAATGATGCACAAGGCGGCGCGGCGCGCCTTATATTTGATGCCCTTTTAGTAGGGTTTTTGTGCCTTGTGGACTTTTTACGGTCCCCGTATTTGGCGGGGGATGCAGATTTGGGATATGATGTTCTCATCACCATCCCTCCTTGCCCAATGGGAACATGGGAAGCTGCATTGTTGGACGACTTTGTCATTCCCAACTTGGCAGCACCCGAAGCAGGGGCTTTATTCGTTCCAGTGACGGAAAGGGCTAGTGCGGCTTTGGAGGTACTTGCAGCGAAGTTCAGGGGTATCTCGCCGCCGTTTTTAGAGCAGCCGCCTTCTGGTCGAGCTGCTTTACCACTTCCGATCAGTCTAGGCCGATTTTCTTTGGTTGCCTGGACTGTTACAGTCCCTGGCTTTTTCGTCTCGCTGTCTTTCTCGCTGCTTTCTTTATTCTCGCTTGTCCTTCATTAGTTCCTGTTAATTGTTTTTGTTGTTAGTTTTTGGAGTGTCGTTCATTTTGTTTTTGGTCCCAAGAGTGTAGGGAAATTAAAAGGTCCGCCGCGTAATAGCCCCCATTAACGTGGTAAGGGCGTGGTATTTTTGCTGAGGTGCCAAGGTATCAGCAAAGCTCCGTGATAATACAGTCGGAAACTCCTAACTGCAAACCAACCAATAGGCAAGTGTCGCATGACACCTCGGCTTAGGTGATGGATAACCTTTCGTTTCTAAGGCCTTGAAGTTCATTGCCTTCACCTCTGGAGTCACCAGATGCTGCCAAAATACCCGGGCCAGGACACGAACCACAGCCAAGACTTAAGCCACCACATCGCTTCAAGATTATTAACTATAATAGTGGTGTGATACCAATAAAGGCAGAAATAATATATCTATACGTTTTAAAGCTTTTTATGAATTTTGACATCGATTTGTTAGTGCATATTTTGGCATATTTTGCCGTTTGGAGCATAGTTTTGCAAAATTTAGTTAAAAGAGCCTTTTTGCAGCATTTTTTAAGTTTTTAGCGCATATTTCATATTCGATTTGTAAGCTTTCGTAGTAAAAAAAAATTATTTTTTCCAAATTCTGGTTAACTATCTGTATACCCAACGGGTTGCTAAAATTTTGCCATCTACATTTAATGTTTACTCTAAAATGAAGACAAAGCAGGTTGTCATAAAAAATAAGGTTATTTTAAACTTCAAACTTTAGATAAAAGCAAAAATTAAGGAAAACCCAATTATAAACATACGGGTTTGGCGATGTCTGCAATACATAGGAATCTGAGCCAATCTTTTAGTACACTGATCGACGGAGAATCAATTTTTAAAGGGATTTAACTATGCCCATCTGTCCATCTAGCTGCTTGTCTGTCCTTGTGCGCAAAGTACAAGTTGCAATTTTGTACATAATTTGATCAAATTTGGCAAAATACATTTTAATTCTACCAAGGACGAAGTCTATGTAAATGGTGAGAATTGGTCTTTAATTTAATATATTCCCCATAAAAACTTAAATGGCATCCTCTTTACCCTTCTCTCCTAAAAGCTCAAGACTTGACGAGTTAATTTGTCTTTACATGGGTAAATAATGACAACTCTCCCTAATGAGCATACCTGGTACTTATTATATTTACCATAGTATAATAAGTACAAGTATGTTCATTAGGGAGAGTTTTCATTATTTACCCATGTAATGTCAAAATAATTTATTTAATTTTTGACGCTTGTTTTAATTTTACCCACATTTTCTCTGGTTTGACGTTATATGTACTTATTTTACCATGATATTTACTATGGTTCTAACTTATTATACATACTAACTTAAATAAGAGCGGCAACCGGTTTTAAAATATGAAAATTTCAGTTTTAAAAAAAATTATTTGAAAAACATTTTGGTAGTACACATAAGTTAATTCTCCAAGCTTGTTAACCGACAACTTTGCTTGTATTTGTATTCTTCAGGATGTCATGTATCCAAATACCTTGCTACATTTGTTTAAAATTGTATAATTAGCGATGTGGCTTAAATAAGAAAATTAATCATTCATAAAAAAAAGTTCGAAAATTGGGTGCCACATGAACTGAGAGAGATCGAACACCGATTTTGTTCATCAGAAAATCTGTTTCAGTGCTTAAATAAATAATTGGGAAATAGATCCATTATCAGAGTTTCAAGCGTAAACTATTTTATTTATATTTGTGTTATGAGCTGCTTTCTCGGGATAATTACTGTGAAATAAATAATAGAATGCATCCAAAAAAAAATTATTCAAAAATACTATATAATACCTTTGTTAATTAGTACAAAATTTGACTTTTGAAAAATCGTCAAATTTAAGGTATACATTGTCTTATCGTCAAAGGCCCATTTTTGGACCCCAAATTCGTCAAAATGACGATAAATCGTCAAATCCGGCAGCCGTGCTTGCTTGTTACAGCAAATCTTAAGTTTTTGGTGAGTTGGTTGAGAAGATTTGGGAGCAGGGCTGCCGTTTTTGGTTATTTTTAACCAAAATTGGTTATATTTTTTTCAATGTGGAGATGTGAATATTTTTTTCATGTTGGTTACTTTTTATACCCTTCACCTCAGGTGGAAAAGGGTATATATAAGTTTGTCATTCCGTTTGTAATTTCTACAATATTGATCTTAGACCCTATAAAGTATATATATTCTGGGTCCTTATGGGGAGAGAAGTTGATTTAACGATATCCGTCCGTCTGTCCGTCTTACGTTTGATATGTGTTTTCCGGAGACTCCAGACATGATAGCGGCTAGGTTCTTTTACATTTATGTCACATATAGTCTACCATCGGTTGCTATTGAAATTCAGCAAGATCGATCCACAAATGGCTGAGATATGAGCAAAAAACCACGACTACCTCTAATATTTTCCAAAAATCCCTTGTGGTTGTTGTAATTTTATTACTTTTTGCTGTATATCTGGGGAACGGCAAAAGCCAAAGTTTTCAAATTAGGTACACACCATCCTACAAAATGTGGGCGGGATTGGAGAAGTGGGCGTGGTACCTCCCATAGATCTCTCCGAGTCCAAGCTTTATAACTCAGCTAAATGGTAAATTTCTTTTTTAACACGTCGGTATATAATTCTGTCAAATCGGTTAAAAAATGGCTTAGTTATAACCAAAATGCTGAATTCCCAAAAATTACTCATTTTTATTTTTTTATAATTAAGTTTGTTAAAATATATACAAGTGTATATAAATGTATATAAATTATTCCTTAACACGCCGGTATATAAATCAATCAAATCGGTTAGATAATGGGCAATTTATTAGCTAAATACTCCAAAAATGGGCTAAAAAACATCAACATTTTTATACAATCCTACATTTTAGGGCTGCCATCTGACCTATGGAAACGACTTATGTATCAAAACATCGGCAATTTTTAGTAGAACATATATCCCAAAAAATTGGTTGTTAAAACACAACATCCGACATAATGTGGACGGTTTGGATAAGTGGGCGTGGCACAAAATATAATTATTTATATCTTAATTTTTTGTTCTTATTGCACCATGGTGAAGGGTATATAAGATTCGGCACAGCCGAATATAGCACTCTTACTTGTTTTTAAAATAGTAATGCGTCCGAATATGTTTCTCTTGATACAATTATTTACGAGCTCGAATAATTTGTATGTGTACTACGATTTTTTCATTATTTGTTACCAAGGAACGGAAGTTTTTTATAATTATACTTTTTCCCCATGTATGTACGTGTTTTCCAATGTACGTTACGAAAGGCGAATTTGTTTATATTCGCCACAATATTTTTCAATGATTCACAAAATATATCATAAAGAACCATTTTGAAACAGTTATTTATAATAAGAATTATTTAAATTTAAAATAAAATTTACAAATAAGAGAATATAAGTCAGATAGTTTAAATGAAAGGACATACATCAGAGGTGTTATGGAAATTGAAAACGCCAAAATATTAAACATCGTTTTTAATATGATTTCTGCAATAAATATTTCTCTATTTAACAGAATTTTATAACAAAAATTGTACAAATTTGATTAAAGGTGTATCCAAATTCTAGCGTTTTGCGTTTCCCTGCATACATAATTTTCAATTAACAGCGATCAATCGTAACGTTACCTTCTAACGTGGCCAAGGCGAATTCATACAAGGTGGTCTTATTTTGAAAACGTTTACAACACTGTAAAATATTTTAACGTTGTGTCAAAAATAATACAACACAGTAGTAAACAATTTAAACAAATATTTCATTTTCTTTTTAATTTTAAATTGTTTATTTTGAAATTTAATGATATAAAAAAATTTTAAATTTCATTATTTTAAGCGAAACTAATAAAATTTAGTAAATATTCTCCAGAACCACATGAACGGTATAACATTTTGACACAAGGTTAGTAATCAGCTGTTGCTTACATAGCAAGATAAGTTCACCTGGTGTAAATTCGCCTTGAACGTGGCTTTATGATATGAAAAGGACCTTATTGATTGATGGAACAAAATTTGTTCCATCTTAGAAATTATTCTCGTCTGTGCACATCCTATGACGACAATTTGAACGTTTTTATTATTTACATAAAAACACATATTTTGCATGAATTTGAATTTATTTTTTGTTAACAAATAAATAAACCATGAAAGCTGAGTTCAAAATATAAATAATTGATAAATATCAAAGTAACACAGTGAAGAATATAGCATGAAGTCAACGTAGCGGAAATGTATTTGAATCAATTTCTTATTCAATAAGGTACAAAAACACTATTTTTAAGATATCGAAAAATATTCTGATACACACATACATAATATAATAACAGTTAGTAAAGGGAGGGTTGTCAACAAGGCGAAGCACAACTACAGGTGGTGTCGCAACTACAACAATCCAAAAACAACAGAAACAACATAGGGGGTTTTGCATTGCAATGTTAGTGTTTACGGCTTGAAATGTCAACCATTCTTAGCAAAACACTAACAAATCAAAACCAATAGGCTAAAACTGTCAAAATCAGAAGGCGTTTCGTCACTACCTGTAGTTAATTCGCCTTGGTTGTCAATATCCACAAATGATATGCCAACGCAATCTTACATTACTGCGTGATTAAGGTACCAACACACTTGCAATGTTATTGTCCAACAATTGTTATTGTACAACAAATTTGCAGGGAGAATAATATGTATTATATTATTGGTCTTTTGATTTATGTATATTCCGCAAAAAAAAATAATTTTAAATGTGTTGCAAATATTGTACAATACGCACTTGCGTTTGTTAGATTACATGCGGTCTTCATCTGAGATAATCAGGTCTGTTCTAAAAATCATGTGATTTCAAATCACATGTGCTTTTAAAATCACATGTGTGATTTTGTGGTGTTCTGTAAATCAGAACTTTTTTGTGTTTTTCGATATGATTTTCAACTGTCGAAAGCACAAGCAAACACAAAAAGTTTGTTTTACAAAATTACAGCTAATTTTTTAAAACTTTTTATGTTATTATCCGTCCATTTGGTTTTTTTAAACCGATTTAGCGATCTAAAATTAGTTTTAGAGTTTGTCTAAAATTTTAAAATTTTTCGTGAATTTTAGCCATGTTCGCGATAGAAGCGATTTGTTACTGTAAGTTCTCTGATTCTTTACAGATTTAACGATTTATAATAAATAGTAGACTCTGCTATCATGCCGCTGTTTGCCTGGGTTCACACTTTGAAAGTTTTCTTTCAGAAAGTCTGATTTTATGGGTGAGAGAGGAGAGAAAAAAAGCATGTTCTCTTCCGGTCTCACCAATAAACACGGACTTTCTGAAAAAAAAAGTTCATAGTGCAATCCCAGACATAGCTAATTTTAGCGAAGTTCCACTAATTTAGCAATTTTTACCGAATTTTTGCCATTCCTAACAGTTTTAGGAAATTTAAATCAATTTTATGGCTTGTTTGGAATCGTGGTAGAATAAGTACAAGGTATAGTCATTAGAAATTTTGTTCTCAATTTCAAAACCCATATAAAGTCAAGCAAAAGAAAATATGGAAAAAAATGAAAACAAGCGTCAAAAATTAAATATATTATTTTGACATTACATGGGTAAATAATTATACTGTGGTTTGAAATATTAAAAATTTTCGCTATTTTGCATTTATTTTTTATTATTTTCCGACATTTTGTTTTTTTGCAACCCATTTATAAAAAATGTTGAATATAATATAAAGTAACCTTCGGAAGAAAATAATTCCCACTTTCTATTTCTCATAATATTTATTATAATATTAATATTAACACTATTTGAGAGTCTACACTAGAGATGAGCGATCCCGTGATTTTTAAGGAACATCGTGATTAGTGAACGTGATTTTAAAATCACTGTTATTTAAAACTGTGATTGTGATCACAACTTTTATTTTTGTACTTGGATATTTGAAAATTTTTTGTTATGGAGTTTGACAAAGAAATAAGGCAACAAAAACGATCACCTGTTTAGTTGGACATACTTGAACAAATAAACATTGGCTGTAAAAAAATTCTAAAAAGGAAGAAGAGAGAACAAAAGAAAAAATAGCAACAATTACATTCATGAGTGCAAAAAACGCTATTACCCACACAAACAGTGAAATATCATAAATTTGTGTATGAAACAAAATAAGAAAATAACAATTTAGCAAGTACCTGTTACTTAACAGATTTGGTCACAACTGTGATTCGTGATTTTTCAGTAACAGTGATTAAATCACAGGTACGGAAATATCGCTCATCTCTAGTCTACACGTAAGATAATACTCTCTGCGATTGAATTTGACGTTTGCTGATATAAAAATCTTATCTCAGGTAAAGAACCTGTGTTACTTTAAAAATACATAATACTTTGTTCAGATATGCACCTTAATTAACTTTTACGCAATAAATGCCATTATTAAGCTTAATTATCCATAAAAAATTGCAATTTAGTTATTGCTCAATTAATACAAAATTGTTATAAATATTGAGTAAAATTAAAATGCAACACTGTCACAAGTGTGTTTAGTTACTGCCCGTCTATACCAGGGATAATTATTGCGACATATATTGCAGTAATTGTCAAAATTATGTTATCTTTAATGTAGACAGCAATTTTTTGTAAATATTTATTGCCAGCAATTTACCCTACAAGAAATGCATAACCAAAACTAAAAAAATTACTATTACTATAACACTATATTGGTCAACACACCGATCATATAACTAGTAAAATGACCGGTAGTCTTCTTGTAGGGTATGTTGCAATAATTGTTAGTCCATTTTTGTTGACAATTATTGCTAAAATAAAACGTCAAATTTGGTTGTCAATTGAAAAAAAGAAGCAAAAAAGAAAAAAAAACAGAAGCAAATTGTGTGGGAAAGAAAAAAATTTTGTGATATTCTAGCAAATTATTGTAGTAAAATAATTAAATTAAAGAATTAAATAAACACTAATATAAAATTGTAAAAATTGTTTTTAATATAATTTTTTGCTTATTCGATCTTTATTAATTTGTTCAAGATTGAGTTTTTTTTATATAAAAATATAAATTTTATTTTACCAAAAACAATAAATTTAATAAAAATTAATATTTTTATATAAAAAAGTTCTCAATCTTAAACAAATTAATAAACATTTAAAAAATAAGTCGAATAAGACAGAATTTATATTAATAAAAATAATTTTTGCAAGATGGCGGGAGTTTTTACACTGCACCTTCTTCCTTGATTTTTTTCATATTATAAGTTGACATAAATACGTTTTCCCATGCCTTTAACATAAGCTGAGCAATAAGAAATATTGCTCTGTTATTCTGCCGACGTTATTGCCAACTTGCTGAGATAATTATCTTTAGTGTAGACCTAGGGTTAGTAAAACCCAACTCACAAAACAAAGTTTTTTGACATTTTTGACAACAACAAAACAACATAAGTAAAGGTCCATCCAATAGGTCTGTGCAAAAAGCAGATGTTTATATTGTTTTTTTCTTTAAAGATGTCAAAAGTTGTTTACATTTTGCTTAAGTACGTATTTGTCTATAATTTTTAATTAGTCTGGGTTCAAACTATGAAAGTTTTCTTTCAGAAAGTCTGAGTTTATGGGTGAGAGAGGAGAAAAGAAAAGCATGTTCTCTTCCCCTCTCACAAATAAACTCAGACTTTCTGAAAGAAAACTTTCATAGTGTGATCCCAGACTTAGCACAACAGTCCTCCCGACAATTTTACCTTTTTCGCTCATAGATTTATTTTCCCGTTTTGTGTAAATTTATTATCATTTTATGAGCATCAAGTGAAATTTGCTTTTCGATTTTGACAATTTTATGTTAATAGTCTTCCAAGTATCCAATTAAATCTGGTTAATGATCATCAGTGAAACCATAAATATGCAATTGCATGTTTTCCCTGTGCGACCAATGAAGGCAGAAACAAAATATTTTTCCATTTTAGAGCTTTTTATACATTTTAGCATCGATTTGTTAGTGCATATTTTTCCATATTTAACCGTTTGCAGCATTTTTTGTATAATTTAGTAAAAAAGCTTTTTTGAAGAATTTTTCAAGTTTTTAGCGCATATTTTTCCTTTTTGAAGCATATTTTGGTACTTGTTAAATTTTTTTAGATGCCTACCAAAGCTTTCGCATCAAATAAAAAAAATTTTTGTAAGACAAAGTAGGTTCTCAATAAAGATAAATGTTATTTTTAACAGTCCTATTCTTTCAATTTTTTAGAAATTACTTTATACACTACCAGACTATTATATTGTATTTTCTTGTTACATTTTACCTTAGCTTTCCTTTGGAAAGCAATGAAGTAGTTACATATATTGTTTGTACATAAAAATTTACAATTACACAGTACAACAGCCAATCTGGGGGGTGAGAAATTCCAAGTCAGGGTGATGGTACTAGGTCAGTATAGTAAAACCCTCAAAGGGTTTGGCGTTCGTATGTATGTACCAGTTTTTTTTTTATGACATTTTAAATTTTTTCCTTATCTTGATGTTTTTTTGTTTAACATAACTCGAGAACCACTTGTCCGATTTTGCTAAAACAAACTCAAAAAAATTTAGAATTACAATTTCTTTAATCTAATAATTGTAAATTTTTCTGTACATACAATATAACTCATTGCTTTCCAAAGGAAAGCTAAGGTAAAATGTAACAAGAAAATACAATAAAAAATAGTCTGGCAGTGTATAAAGTCATTTCTGAAAAATTGAAAGAATAGGACTATTACAAAAAAGCTTTGTAATATACATAACTGAAATTTAGCTCATAGAATAAATTAGAAAAATAAAAAATGTTGAATACATCTATATATATAAAAGTAAATGTATGTATATTTGTATATATATGTATATATATATTTGTGCCTTATAGGATGCCAAACCACTTGACCGATGGCCTTGAAATTTTCACAGCATGTAACTGTGACCCTGGAAGAGACATTAGGCTATATAAAAAAAAAAAAAATTGTGACTGGGCAAGTGGGCGATGCCACGCCCATACAACCCAAAATTTAAAATCTTGTTATCTATGACATTTTTTGACCTACGGCGATAATATTTGGTATATATGTTGTTGTCATGAACAGAAATACGTTTAATTAAATAAGTGGGCGTGGCCCCGCCCCTTTATAGAAAAAGTAAAAAACGTTATATCTAATAAACTACTGAACCGATCGTCATCAAATTTTCACAGAAGGCTATTGTTCTGAATTAATGACTCGTTGGGTTCAAAAAGGTGTGATTGGACAAAGAGGTGGTGCCACGCCCATACAACCGAAAATTTAAAATCACTAAATCTCAGGCACTACATGAACCGATTTTCCTGAAATTTTTACAGTAACATCACGTGAGCTAAAAGTAAAATAGGCTACTTATTTTTTCGATAGAGGCAGGGGAATTGGTACCCCCCATAGGATGCCAATATTAAATATCGCATATCTTAAGAGCCGCTCCACGAATTTTGTTGCACTTTTGGAAGTAGGATCTTCTGACCCCCAAGATTTAAATAAAGTAGCAGCGGGGGAAGTGGTACCCCCATAGGACCACCATGTTTAATATTGCATATCTTAAGAACTGTTATAGTGAGAATGTTTAAACTTTGTAGAAGTCACTCTTATGGTATACTACACTTGAAAAAAAAATAAACTTGGTGGGCGCAGGGGGGAAATACCTCCCATAGGATGCATATATTAAATATCGCTCAACTGAAGAACAATTAAAGGGAGAGTCTTCAAACGTGGTTATAGCTACTATTATGGTAAACTACAAATTTCAAAATTAAAATTAAATTAAGTACAAGATGCTTTGTAATCATTACACGAGATCTGTTTTAAAAAATGTTACTAATTTTATTTCGATTGGGGTAGCAAAGCGCACCGGGTTAAGCTAGTATAATATAAAGTAACCTTCGGAAGGAAATAATTCCCAGTTTCTACTCCTTTATTAATTTTAACCTCGACACATAACTTTGTTTTTTTGAGCCGATGACTGCCCATCGTTTCCGAATATGGTAAAATCTCAAAAATTCGTCTGAAAATACTATGGTGTTTGGGCTTTACTGACTATAATTTTATGCTTGTTTTTATTAAATTGAACTAATGCCACCTCATATATATGCGGAGCAATATTAAACATATCTGGTAGCACTTTTATATTTTGGATACTTTATTTTTACAACTTTGAGGTTCTTTTGTAGTACTTTTCTAAGCATACATGAAGCTTGTTGTTGCTTTAATCATTTCATTTTGTGTTGGTAGTTGCAATAATAGAAACAAAAGTAAATAACTAGAGTTAAATTCAAGGAATGCAAAAAGCGTCACATATTGCCCAAGAAGATTCTCAGGAGAACATACCAAGAGTTTTCACATCAACTGTTAATATGAAACGGCGAACCTTATCTGGCAGTTGTGCAGTTGGTTTCTTTGTGCTAGCATTTGGCTTCATAGCAATTGCATTTGCCACACCCAGCTGGCTGGTAAGTGATTATCGTATCACTGGAGCAAAACTAGAACGTTTGGGACTATGGGTACACTGCTTCAGATCATTGCCTGATGTCAATGATGACAGTCAGCGACGCTTTTTCGTAGGCTGTCGCTGGGTGTACGATCCATTTACAACAGGATATGATGAGATAAGAGGATTTTTATTGCCCGGGTTTATGATAGCCACACAGTTTTTTTTTACACTGGCTTTCATTGGTATGCTCGTGTCGGGCATTGGTGTTCTCATATTTTTCTTATGTGCTGGTCCTGATCAGAAACATTTCATTAGGCTTATACAAGTTATTGGCTACATAGTTTTGTCAGTTGGCATATGTGCTACTATTGCTGTAATCATATTTGCTAGTCTAGGTAATCGCAACAACTGGATGCCTGAACATGCAAACAATTGGTTTGGTTGGTCATTTGTTTTAGCGTGTATAGGAGCTGTAACCGCTCTTGTGGCCGCACCACTATTCCTCACCGAGGCTAATGTACAGCGCCGCAAACGTACACTATTTAAAGAATCTCAAACACGTTTCGAAATGATGCATGGTGTTAAGTAAGTTAAGAAATATTGAGTACAATATTAACTGCAGTAATTACACTTCGTCACTCATATCTGGACTTATTTAGTATGTACAACTTTAAATAATTTACTTATACAATAACTGGACAAAGCTAGAAACCACAGATGCTTAGGAGACAATTTATTGGTACTTAGGCTCATAAATACATGAACAAATTTTACAATTCATTACATTATTTAATAAAGACTGTCCGAAAAAATACAAATAATAATAAAAGGTAGTGTGACATAAGTAGTTATTGCATTTTGTTTCCAATTAGAGTATCCAAACATTCCATAATACATACCTTAATGGTTGCATAGGTCCTAATTGAAAGAAAAAAATGTTTAGTAGGGATACCCGAATATCAAAAAACAATTTTAATAAGAAATGTGCCTTTAGTAAATACATTTTACAAAAATTTCAGCTTAACATTTTAACAGTAAATTTAAATCTATTAATTTCATTGCCGACTAAACGAGTAGAAAACGATACATTTTATTTATATACACACTATTATTATAATATAAGAACTTAAATCAATTACATACATAAAAAATATTGAGTGTACAAATCATAATATTAAACAATTATGTAAAAAGTTTAAACCTGAATAATATTGCATTTTAGTTGCGTATGTAAAAATACGATATAAATATGTAGTTATTAAATTTATATGTAACGACTGATGTTTATTTCGGTCATAAGTTTTAATTAAAAAATATATTTTTGTATATTACAACTTTTATTCCGTCCATGTTTATAAAAATTAAAATTTTATTAAAGAAACAAAAAAAAAAACATTGTTTAATTTACCCACGATAGTAACAGAAAAATATTGTATGGGAAAAAATTTAACTTGTATTTATTACAAGCAGTAGAGTTTGGGTCAAGGAATTTAACTAAGTGCAGGGAAAATTCATTAACAAACGAAAATCTATTGTCTATATAAGTACCCATTTACAATGTACGGGTGTTGTCGCTGCTATTTTTTGTTTGTTGTTTGTTTTTTAAGTTGCAATTGCGTTTACATTTAGTAATTTTTATGGCGGGAATTTTTTATGTGTAACGTTAAAAAATTGTTTAAGTTATTGTAAACTAAATATAAAATACTAGCGAACCCCCTGCACCATTCGCAGTGACAAAAAGATAATGAGAAATCAATTCGAATTCATTTAAATCAGTGATTAATTGTTTTTATTGTAATGCTCTGCATTGCATAAAGGGAAAAGAGAATGCCATTTCTTTTCCCCTCTCCTAAAAACTCAAAACTTGACGAGTCAAACTTGACGTGTGTGAACCGGCACTATGCAAAAAAAGTACAAAAATATTGGGTATCAATAAAAGCGCTAATTTAGAGTTCTTTAAAAAAAAAGAACTAAGGAAAAAATACCCGTTTTTCGATATTTAAAAAGCGCTAAATTTAGCGCCAAATAACAAATTATAAATTGGCAACTCTGCTTGTGAGCAGGGAATGGTAAATCGATTTCGATTCCAATTAAAAATCGATTTGAGGTAAAAAAAAGAGTTTTTGCAATCGAATTTACGTATGCGATTTTATACTGCAATCGATTGTTGGGCTTTAAAAATGGATTTGTTTTATTTTTATCAACATTTTGGCAATTGTTAATTGTAATCTAAAGTAAATCGATAAATTATAGGCATGCACAATAAAACTTGAAATTTGTTGTGCGTTCAAATGTGTGTAGGAATGTTTATGCAGTTTTTAAAGTTAAAAGTAAAAAAAAAAACAATTGTAGTGTTACGTTTTAACCTATTTGTACTACTTACTTTAATAAAGGCCCTCTTGTCTTGCTGTCTTCAAAAACCAAAGTCATCAATGGACAGTGAACAAAACAGTCCGAAACGTATCGTACCGAACCAAACACTGAAGGCTCAATTAGCCACGAGTAACAGTAACGTTGCAAATCAGCTGATTCATTTTGTTGTGCAATTAGAACGATTATAGTTAGGAAAATTAAGCTAAACGATTTTGAAATCGATTTTTAGGCACGATTAATCAATTTCAAAAATCAAAATAAAAAAAATCGATCGAAAAATCGAAAACCGATTTTGGATTCCATTTACCATTCCCTACATGTGAGCGTGCGTGATGGTGTCTCAAAAACCACTCAAGTCGTATGTACGTTACGAACATTGGACCATATGACGTTTATTTTTATAATTTTATGCAAATCTTATATTGTGTTTAATTCGACCTTTATAATGTATTAATTAAAGAACTTTTTTCCTTTTTTATCTTTGAGGTCTTTGCAAATTTATTTTTATTTTAACATTTTTAAGGTTTCAGACTATTTACGTGATACATGAACATTGGTTATCTTTTTTTATCGGAAAAAAATATATTTTAATTTTACAACTCTGGAACTTTTTGTTTCCAAACAAAACTTGGCATTACTTTATTAGTCATACTATTTTTGTTATAGTTTTTTCTTCATTATTGTGTCAGTAATTAAATTCCATGTTCATCTATAATATTTCTAAATATTGATTAAAGGACGAAAAACTCAATTATTGGACAATGGAGTTTCCAGCTTGTCCACCTTCTCTAAAGCAGATACAGCACTTCTTAAAATTGGCCCAGGAGCATGATACCAGAGACATTATTGTTGCTTATTGGTCAAGACTTTAGTACGTACTGCGTACATACTATTATTTCCTTGAAATGGCTTAAATTTTATTTATCAATTTTTTAAATCCATAAATTTTTTTAGTGCATTACAAGTTGGTCTTAAAATGACTACACAACAATCAGAAGAAACTAAACTTTTACTTGGTTAGTAATTTTCTCGATTTAATATATGTATGTAAGTCTGCGCCTTATTAAATATTAATTTAATACATTACAGCTATAATGGATTGGTTGGAAGCAGTAAAAAAGGAAAATAGCGAAAATGAAGCTATAATGAATGAGGTAGCTGCTCAAGCGCATATGGAAAATTATGCTTTAAAACTATTTCTTTATGCAGACAAACAAGATCGGGAAGGCAATTTTGGAAAGTAAGTACAAAGTTTTAATCAAAAAGTCGTTTTCAGTTAGAAATTTTGTTCTGAAAAACATTCGAAATAAAATTATTTATATTCAGGGCCTTATATGTTAAAAATTGTCTATCTTAAATTTGTATTGAACTCATACTTAAGTAAAAAAAATTTCACCCATTTGTATGTAAATCGGTCCATATATTTCTTGAAATGAGAATATACATAACCTGCAGATTGTTTTGTATACAAAATTGCAAAACATTAATTACACGGAAAAGATGTGGACAGGGAATATCTTACCATTCTAATTGACGACATTTTTACATATCGCACTTGATCATAAAGAGGGCATTAACTTACCATTTAAGCATTTTAGTAGAAGCATATACGTTAGGGTGCAGCTAAATTTCAACTTTGGATTTTCAACAACTCCCGGGCGGAATGCCACATGGTCTAAAACTGATGTGGAAAAAATTTCAGCCAAATCGGATAACTTTAACCCGTGCCCTTTTGTGGTCAAAGTTCAAATGATAAAAAAAAAATTTCCATACAAGCAAAAAAATTTTTTTTTTTTTTAATATTAGTTAGCTTTATTAGCTTATTAACAACAAAAAATTTCATTTCGGTCGGACAAGATTTTCAATTTCAAATGTGACTCAAAAAAAATTTGAGGCTTGTTAGGGGCTTACTCTAAAAAATTTTCAAAAAAAATTTTTTTTAGTTTTGATAAGCACACATTAAAGATTTTTTGTTGCTCTTAATACCAGGCTTTTTAAATTTTTTTAAAAAATTTTTTTTCGACATCGCTTTGTTCTAAATTGTGGCCAAAAGCTGCAAAAATTTAGTTTTTGGCCCTATTCAAAAACAAAATTACGACGTCACAAAAGTGTTTAAAAAAACCTATTATTAAGAGCGACAAAATATCTTTTATGTATGCTTGTCAAAACTAAAAAAAAAAAATTTTGAAAATTTTTTAGAGCCCCGAACAAGCCTGAACATTTTTTTTCAGAGTCACTTTTGAAACTGAAAATCTTGTCGGATCGAAATTAAATTTGTTGTTGTTAATAAGCTAATAAAGCTATCTAATATTAAAAAATAAAAAAAAAATCGAAAAAAAAATTTTTTGCTTGTATGCAAAATTTTTTTTTATCTTTGAACTTTGACCAAAAAGGGGCACGGGTTAATGTTATCCGATTTGGCTGAAATTTTTTCGACATCAATTTTAGACCATGTGGCACAATATTCCGCCAGGGAGACATCAGTATTAATACAAAAAAATTGCTCCATACATTTCGCTGCCACCCTAATATACATATCGAGGGTTATTTTTCAAATAGTGCTATCTGAAAATTTTCAAAAATGTGTTTTTTATAGAAACGAGTTCACTAACTGAAAGGTCATCTGTCATTTAAATTTGAAAAAAAAATTTCCCAAAACGTTTTTTTTCATAATTATTGTATTGTGCTATCTAAATCACACTTTTTTTTTTTGTAAAAACGTGCTATCTACATAAAAAATATTACTTCATAATTTTAAAATTTGTTATAAAAATTTTGCAAAAAATTTGTTTGAGTTTTTGTAGAAAATATATAATATATATTTTAATTTAAGCAATAAAATTTTAAATAGCTAATATTATTTAATTAAATTTTACAAGTAAATACATTTTTTAATGCTTAATACCAACCAGCTCAAAATTGTATTAAACTTACAAAACGAATCATGGCCAACTTTTACAGATATTATACAAATAAAACTGTTAAGCGAATTTATTTGGGAATTAAGCACGACAAACAAAATCTTGTACTTATTTCCAAAAATTACTTTGATAAAAAAGATTTTTTTTACAATTTGCAAAAT
The DNA here is from genome assembly GCA_949318255.1 of Pollenia labialis. NCBI lineage: Eukaryota > Metazoa > Arthropoda > Insecta > Diptera > Polleniidae > Pollenia > Pollenia labialis. The sequence goes on from OX439140.1 coordinate 158,144,416, forward strand.
ATAGAATATTAATTGCTTTGCTGGTAATTCACAAAAAATATTTCAAACCAATTATGATAAATTTGAGTCTTATATTTCCAAAATACTAGACAAATTATTTTTAGTACCGACCCGTAGTACCCGAGATGTCCTAATTTGGGAACCTATAGCACCTCTCCTGCTAAGTCTTTAGACCTCAAATCCAAAACTTAAACTCGACTACAACTTTTTAATTGTCACCTCAAACTGCATTCCAATCGAACCAACCGTTTATAAAGTACAGAATTACTTCCATTTTTTTCCACATTTTCCACACTGTGCAGCGATCATATAAATAGAAGCGAACCCCTTACAATCTGGCACACGTCATTTTCAACTAAGCAAACGGATGCATTTCCAAAGCATTGAAGTCTGCTATTTCGCACGAATATCATTATTTTTATGATAATTAAAAATATATGCGGATAAAATTTAATTATGTATGCATATGTATGATTTAGAAGTTGTTTTTTAATTACATTGTAAAATAAAGTTTAGTTAATACTCGTAGAGTTATCGAAAAAATCAGTTTTTTCGCTCTACTGTAAAATTGTGATTTTACTGATAGCACTATTTGAAAAATAACCCTCGATATGCTAAATTAGAATTATAAAACAGTCTAGGTTTATTAGTTCTTAACACTTTTTATAGATATTTCTTTTTCATTTATGACCTTCAATTGGCGAGGTTTGAAACAAAAATTTCAAAACTGGATTAAAATGAAACAAGAGGTTTGAAACAAAAATTTCAAAACTGGATTAAAATCAAACAAGAAATATTTATAGTTTTTTAACGCTCTTAACGCTGTGTGGCTTACATTATCTTGAATTGTTATTTCTTAAAACAAAATAACTTATCATCAAATCAAATGTATAAAAAAAAATTTTGTTCGAATAAAATATGTTGTTTTTTTATACTGTACAGTGTACAGGTACACCAATATACCGTCACATAAAATGCAAAATTACGTAGCAACACTATAAGTTTACAGGAGAAGCAAAACAAACTTTAAACAATAAATAACAACAAGGTGTATTTGGCGTTTAAATTTCGTTAATAAAGTCGCCATCTCTGATCGCAGGAATCAAAAATTTTTTGTGAACATGTAGTTTAATAAATCGAACTAAAATCAATCAAAAGTCAATTTCGAATTTTTTGATGATACGTTGATTTGCAATTTAGATGCCGATATGTATCAGAGAACTAAAATTTGGAGTATATTCAATCATTTACTCTGAATTGTTATAATTCAAACCGTTTTTGTTCAACTACAAAAATGATTTTGGAGTAACGAGCTCATTTCAAACAATCAGTTTGAATTCTTGTTCTCGCATCGAACATGAACGTTTGTAATTTTTGTTTTTGGTATGACTGCAGATCACTGCAAGGAAACGAAGCGGTGTTCGCATCATTATTGCAATATTCGTTTTCAAATGCGATATTATGTTCATTTAGCTACAACATGTATGATGGAGTCGTTTCAATCATTAACGCGAAAATTTAAGTACAAACCATTCATGTATTCTACAGTTTCGTTCTCGTATGAGCATTATACATATGTATGTATCAGTCGCAACATTATTGGTTCAAATGTTTGAATGAATGTATGTAAGCCCATATTGTTTTTTCATATTGTGTGCATACATTTTAAGGAAATATGAATATAGTGAAAAAAATTTTAAAAAATCGTAACCCAAGCTAAATTTATTTGAAAATTACATGTACATATTATTATTTTTTAGGCATATAAGAAATTTTTGGAGATATTAAAAAAGTTAATAATAAAAAAACATTTTTTTAAACACACTTTTATATCAAAATGTAAAAAGGAACATGGGTTTTTAATACAAGTAGTATTATATAACAAAATATAATTTATATGAGCTTTATATTGCTTACACAAATAAATCACAATGTGTATTTAAACAAGTGGCTCGAGCTTATAACATGAATTTTACTTCTATCATACCAAAGAAATATATACATTCATGTTCGTTGCGAGTACAAAAATTCAAACTGACTGTTTGAAACGAGCTTTTTGCATTTAAGTAATTTCTTGTTGTTGAACAAAAACGATTGAATCATAAAGTGGTGGTTGCAACTGATTACAATCAAATCATGTTCGAATCACCGAGCCGAAACCCGAGTACAAGTAAGCTGTTGTTCATAAACAGATGCATCGCTTTTAAATAAACAAATACAGGCATAATTTTGCTATCGATTCATACATCTTACTGAATTTTTTGGTTCGTGTTGACGTTTGAACAAGAACAAAACTGTAGAATACTTTTTTGATTTATACTGAATTTTTAGCTGAAGTGATTGAGTCGGCTCGATCATACTCCTTGCAGCTCTCTGATATGTATGTACGTGGACATTTTTGAATCGATTTAACAATATACGTTCGTCCGGATGGTTGGTTGTCAATGTAAATGTTGTGCGCAAAACAGAGACCGAATGTTTTGTTTTTATTGTCATAATGCCGAAAGCCAATTGAAACTTTATATATTTATTGCACACATGACTCTGTAACATAATTTTGTGCAGTCATGTACCCAGACTGACCAATGTGTCCCGAAAAGTGTTAAAAATGACTAAATTTAAACTATTAACTGAATATTTAATGCAGTGCTCTCCGATGTTATAGTTTTAATTTCTCTTTACTGACTGTCTAGTAATTTGCTTTTGTTAATAAATCTCGTTTTTGTTTATTGTATCGGATATTTGTGAGCGCAATTATCTGTATCAGTTCAGTAGTTGATTCTCTTTTAAGTTGGTGTATTTATAAGGCCTGGAACAGAATAAAGTAGTTGTGGTAATAGCTGAAGCTGACGAATGCTCTGTAGCGCAACAAAGTTTAAGATTTCGAATTTGGCGTTAAAACTTCAACTACGTATTCTGTAGAGACTCATTTGAAACTACCATTTTTAAGTTTTGACAGTTTGCGGCGTTATTCGTAACGTTGTACTACAGCGACTATTCTGTTCCCCACTTAATGCTAGAAACACAACTGGGACGAACGACGAATAATTCGCAACGAATATTCGTCGTCAGAAATAGAACACATTGGTATGTATGAGAATACACACAATCGTTGCGTAGACCGAAATTCGTCATGCGTAACGAACACTGCGATAGGTTTATTTCTATTTCTTACGCAGACGAACGACGAATAAATTGGGACAGAGACAGCTAACCGCAGATAAATCATGAACGCTGTAAAGAATCACAGGCAAAACTCGCTTCTAATGCGGACTTGGCTAAAATTTGCAAAAATCGCGAAAATTCGCGAAAATTTTTAATATTTTAAATAATCCATAAAATTGATTAAAAGTCTCTAAAACTATAAGGAATAGCAAAAATTCAATAAAAATTGCTAAATTAGCGGAAATTCGCAAAAATTTGCTAACAGCAGCATAAAAACAATGTCTAATATTTTTTAAAAATCGTTAAACCTGTAAAGAATCATAGATAAAAATCGCTTATATCGCGAACATAGCTAAAATTCGCAAAAATTGCAATATTTAAACAAACCCAAAAATTTATTTGAAATCGCTTAATCAGTTTAAAATATCAAAATATCCGATAATAACATAATAAAGTTTGCAAAAATAGCGAAAATTCGCGAAAATTTTTCATTTTTCAAAGAACCCATAAAATTAATTAAAAGTCCCTTAGACTATTAGGAATGGCAAAAATTCGTAAAAAATTGCTAAATTACCGGAAATTCGCAAAAATTTGCTAACAGCGGCATGATAGCAAAGTCGACTATTAATTATAAATCGTTAAAGCTGTAAAGAATCAGACAACTTACAGACAGAAATCGCGAAAATGGCTAAAACTCGCGAAAAATTGCAAAATTTAAAACAAACCCAAAAACTAATTTAAGTTTGCTAAATCGAAATAAAGAACACCAAAAATGATTAAGAAATCCACTTTCGAGTGGATTCGGATTCTAGAATACACTCAATTAATAGTTGTTTATGTTTTTTTTTGTTGAAATATGGTCAACCTATGATTTGATAAATGTTAACAAACAAAGAAATTTTAATAAAATTATTGCTAGTTAAAGAAGATGAAAATGTTTATATAATCAAGCGTCCAAGGTATTTGTTTTTATAAATTAAAAAAAATTCAAGCCTTATTAATACTTGGAATTTACGCACTTATTGTGTCTCATTTGACGAATTTACGCAACGAATTCTTGCCGACGAATTCGTCGTACTATGCGAAGTTCGTCGCTCGTCCCAGTTGTGTTTATACCATTATATGCAACATTTTTTGCATGTACCGTTTTGTGTAATTATTCTCTCTCACCAGTATTCTCACCTTATCAAAGTCTGGTTGATATCCAGTATTAGCACAGTGGGCTGCGATTGATATTTTTGGGTTAAAGGGTTGTCATTTGACGACCTTAATCCTGATTTGAGCGATGATAATCTTGACTTTAATTTTGTAAAAGTTAATTTAATAATAAGGGCATAAAAAATTCGGCAGAGCCGAATAAAGCTCTTCAATTATTTTCTCAAGCATGAGTTATCATACGTCGTTTTGTTTATGAAAACCGTGCACTTGATGATACGTTATTTCAATTTTAGTTATAACTTGGTAGTTTTTTATCTTAGAAGTTCCAAATTTTGTACACTTATGTATTATAATATAGAGAATCGCAATCAATTTCGAGCTTTTGGCTGATAAGTTGTTTTGTCTTTTAGTTGACGATTGTTTATGTATTTATTATTCATGTATGAAAAGTGCTGTTGTACCGTTATACCGCAGAAATCTTAATATTTTTTTTATGTACAAAATATTTCTTTTAGAAATGTGGTTAAAGCTTTTTACTCGTGTGGTGTTATATACGATGTACTACAAACCTTTGGTGAATTGTCTGAAGAGGCGATACATAATCGTAAATATGCTAAATGGAAAGCTGCCTACATTCACAATTGCCTGAAAAACGGAGAAGTTCCTATGCCAGGTCCGATGGAGGAGCAAACGGAAGATGACGACGTAAATGAAACTAATGAAACAGCAGAAACTAGAAACGATAGTCCTCCAGAGTATGAGGAAGCTGGTGAGGAAAACAATGATATTAATAAACCAACAGTTGAAGATATTTTAAAGAATCCGAGTAAACTACCAAGTCCACCTGTAGAAGAAGAAAAACCAGGTGGTTTTGAGCCTTTTGTACCTCCTCCACAACCGCATCCTGTGTACACAGTACCAGAACCTGTTGCTAATTTGCAAATCACACCGGATCAAATGATTAAAGCCCAAAAATATTGCAAATATGCTAGTAGCGCTTTAAATTATGATGATGTTAATACTGCTATCGATAATCTTCAAAAAGCTTTAACTTTACTAACTACAGGGCAAGATAATTAAACTAGTTGTGTCTGACAAATATTAATAATAACTTATAAAATAAAAGTTAAAATTATTTAAACGATTAACAATTTAAAGAGATTCATTTGTTTTTAAGTGAGAAAAAATGAAAAAAATAAATTTTATAAATAATTCAAAAGTTAATACATACATACTTATGAATCTCTTCTATATACTGAAACTATTTTAAGTCAACAGTTTTAAACAACATGCTTTATTAAAATCAATTTAGTTAAAACTATTTGTAATAAACCGCATTGTTTCCAGCTTTAACCAATAATTTTGTTGTAAAGAACAATACAAAAATAAATAACGAATAATTTTGTTGTTTCATTATTGCAAGACCTTTATTATAAAAATTATGGGATAAGAAATTTTAAATTATTTGGAAATATGTAGTTAAAATAAATTAATTGAATGAACACGTTAAGAACAAAAACATTGCTGTATTCAATGGAATTCAAATAGAATTCAGAGTTCTTCTTGTAACATAATTAATTTATAAAATCCAATACTTCATCAGTATGTCCTTGATCTGAATTTGTTTCCATCAGAATGTGTCTTTTTTTTTTTAATTAATGTGCACTCAGAGATGAACATTTTCCTTATACCGGAGAGTAAGCGTTTTGAGAAATGATGAACGTAATCGTGTGATATAAATATAAAAAATAGTTCAGTCCTGTTTAACACCATTTGTTTGTGCCTGTGCAACGGCTGATTGTTCAGTTTCCTTGCGACTAGTCTGTTAAATAAGAGAAAAGTAGATTGTTTAATTGGATGGCAGAAAAAATATTGAACGGTAATATTACCTGGTACCAAACGACTAACCGTCCCCCCAACATAAATGTAAATACCAACGCTGGTCCAGAACGTTCAAAGGGATCGCTTACCATCCAGTGTTGATAAATGCCAAGCAGCATTAGAATTAAAAGCGTTATGTTAGCAGTATTTTTTACTTTATCTGAAGAAATATAAAAATTAACAAAAATACTTGTTAAATGTTACTTAAATAAAAATTCTTACGATACGGAATAAGTGCCATCGCCAGACCGCATACAATTTCCAGTACACCTACTGTGCGCCTATACCATTTTGAGGGAATTTTTATGCCAAACAATGCTGTCAAAGGAAACACTTTAGCATATTTTACATATTCAGTACGCTAAAAATAAAATATAACAAAACACATAAATAATTTTAAAATAATATTATCATAGCTGTAAGATATGAATTGTATACAAAATTAAAATACTTTTTTTAATTATTATTTCTATATATGTACATATATATTTTATTTTTATTTTATTACTTGAATTTCTAGATTATAGTCCAGAAGATTTTTTTCGATGAAATCCGAAATACTGGCAAATTAAATATTGTAAAATTAGAATAATTAACAATAAAACCTGGACCCCGAGCTCAAAGGAAAAAAAGTTATTTTATTAATACATGTTAAAGGTTGAATTAAACACAATCAGGTATGTTCTAGGTTTAGACTCGAATTGAAAACGAAAAAAATTGGTGTTCTCAAATCCGTATGTTTTTGTGTATTCGAAGTTTTTGTTCGAAAAAACTTTTGTTGAACTAAAGATCGCTAATTTGCTAACCGAAGCATGATAGCAATGTCTAATATTTTCTAAAAATCGTGAAAGCTGTAAAGAATCACAAAAAAAATCGCTAACATGGCTAAAATTCTCGAAAAATTGCAATCTTTTAAACAAACACTAAAATTTATTTGAAATCTCTAAATTAATTAAAAAAACAAAATGTCGGAAAATAACAAAAAAATTGCAAAAAAAGCGAAAATTCGCGAAATTTTTTAATATTTCAAACCAGCCATAAAATTGATTTAAAGTCCCTAAAACTATACGGAATGGCAAAAAATCGGTAAAAATTGCTAAATTCAAGGAAATTCGCAAAAATTTGCTAACAGCGGCATGATAGCAAAGTCAACTATTTGTTATAAATCGTTAAAGCTGTAAAGAATCAGAAAACTTACACGACCAAATCGCTTATATCGCGAACATGGCTGAAATTCGCGAAAAATTGCAAAATTTGTAACAAACCCAAAAACTAAGAGATCGCTAAATCGATTAAAGAAACAAATTGTCTGAAAATAACATAAAAATCGTTAAAAAAAATTTGGTGTAATTACATCAAAAACAATGAAAAAGTCGACTTTAAATTTAGGGTTAGTAAGGGCCTTTTGCGTTTTAGATAACGATATATTTTTGATTACATTGGATTAAGAAGATTTTAAGCTAAAAGCAATATTAATTTTTTTGTTAAAAATGTTATCACATATTACAATAAACCCCATATCTACTCTAATTGAAAACGAATAAAAACATGTGGATGTGAAATGCAGAACACCAATAATGCTAAAGTAATCCACTTTCGAGTGGATTCGGATTCTAGAACACACCCGAATATAAGATTTATAATCATGTGTTTGACGCCCTACACGTAACCACTAGCTTGTGCAAAACATTTGCTCGATCAAACATCATTTTACAGTTTCTAAATTACATTATCTATATATGTATATAAAATTGTAACGTTGCTGACTGATTCATCATCGCACAGCCTTGGAAATTCGTATGTTTAGGGGGTAAAAAGGGTAAAAACTTGTAAATTGGATAATCTTATATCCTAAACTAAAAGAGATACAAAAAAACTGTAATACTTATTGTTGTTCTTTATAAAAATAAGCGGACAGATGTCTGGTACTTTTTTGAAACTCGGCTCTTTTAGAAAACGGGTAAAACCTGACTTTTAGTACTTTTTTGTCACCCCATCTATTTTTTTAACCAATAATCCTAGAAATAAAGTTTGTACCATATTCGAATCTTTACAAAAAAACACGAATATCAATTTGGTACTTTTTCAAAATGCGAACGTCTAAGGGGTGAAGGGTATTTTTTTGTATATTAACTGGTACTTTTTGAAAATCCGTTAGTATTGGACCTAGAAACATAAAATCAAATATGCAAGGTCCTGAGTGAATGTGAATCTATAAGGGGGCTTTTTGGTACTTTTTTGTTATTTAGCTGGTACATTTTATATTTCCGTTAGTATTGGACACACAAACATAAAATTCAAGATGCGATGTCCTGAGTGGATAAGAATCTATAAAAGGGAAGTTTTTGGTACTTTTTTGTATTTTAACTGGTACTTTTTGAATTTCCGTTAGTATTAGACTTAGAAATATAAAATTAAACATGCAAGATCCTGTGTGAATGAGCGGGTTAAATGCTAGAATTTAAACAAGTTAAAACCTAGAAAATTAAACTTTGGCATACAGATATGTCAATGAAGAAAAAGGAGACGCTAACGAAGTAGCGGGTTAAATGCTAGTACAATTATCTTTTACAAATTTAGTTAAGTCAATAAAAATTGTTAAAACCTTAAATTATTTTATTTAAAAAATTGGCTCAAAACAGTAACCTTCGAAAGTAAATAATTCCCAATTTCTATTTGTTAAAATTATTGAGTTAAATACATTCAATTTATAAAGTATCACTATCCAGTGTGACACAAAGAATGCTGACGAAGGCCGTAGCGGGCCATAAAATGCATTACATTCTACTGGTGTCTAATAATTGTAAATTTTTCTGTACAAACAATATACTTCATTGCTGTCCAAAGGAAAGCTAAGGTAAAATGTAACAAGAAGATACAATATAATAATCTGGTAGTGTATAAAAAAGTAATTTCTGAAGAATTGAAGGAATGGGACTTATTACAAAAAAGCTTTATAAAATACATAACTGAAATTTAGCTCATAGAATAAATTCGAAAAATAAAAAATGTTGAATATAATATAAAGTAACCTTCGAAAAGAAATAATTCCCAGTTTCTATTTGTTAAAATTATTGAGTTAAATACATTCAATTTATAAAGTATCACTATCCACTGTGACACAAAGAATGCTGACGAAGGCCGTAGCGGGCCAGAAAATGCATTACATTCTACTGGTGTCTAATAATTGTAAATTTTTCTGTACAAACAATATACTTCATTGCTGTCCAAAGGAAAGCTAAGGTAAAATGTAACAAGAAGATATAATATAATAGTCTGGTAGTCATTTCTGACAAATTGAAGGAATAGGACTATTTCAAAAAAAGCTTTATAAGATACATAACGGAAATTTAGCTCATAGAATAAATTCAAAAAATAAAAAATGTTGAATATTCTTATTATAGTTAGTAAAAGCTTTTAGAAGAAATATTTCGTTACCTAAAACGCAAAACGGCCTAACAAACAAAAAAATTCCAAACCGAATTTTTAAAAAATTTCGCTGACCATACTTTGATGAGATGCTTCGAAATTTGTAACAAAGTTGGTTTTGAATTAAAGCCACTTTGAATGATGTAGTTATATCAGGTGATTTCAATCATAATCTGTTAACTAACTCAAATCTTATGGAAAATATGATATCATTTGCTCTTAATCCAGCAAACATAAATATTCCGACAAATTTTTCCTTGACTAATTGTACTTTGATTGACTTGTTCTTCGTTTCCAACAAATCAAATATGTATGTTAATCGGGTGTGTTCTAGAATCCGAATCCACTCGAAAGTGGATTACTTTAGCATTATTGGTGTTCTGCATTTCACATCCACATGTTTTTATTCGTTTTCAATTAGAGTAGATATGGGTTGGTGACAGTAAACCGAATCGACTTTTATTGTAATATGTGATAACATTTTTAACAAAAAAATTAATTTTGCTTTTAGCTTAAAATCTTCTTAATCCAATTTAATTAAAAATATATCGTTATCTAAAACGCAAAAGGCCCTCACTAACCCTAAATTTAAAGTCGACTTTTTCATTGATTTTGATGTAATTATACCAAATTTTTTTTTAAAGATTTTTATGTTATTTTCAGACAATTTGTTTCTTTAACCGATCTAGCGATCTCTTTGTTTTTGGGTTTGTTTAAAATTTTGCAATTTTTCGCGAATTTTAGCCATGTTCGCGATATAAACGATTTGGTCGTGTAAGTTTTCTGATTCTTTACAGCTTTAACGATTTATAACAAATAGTTGACTATGCTATCATGCCGCTGTTAGCAAATTTTTGCGAATTTCCTTGAATTTAGCAATTTTTACCGATTTTTTGCCATTTCTTATAGTTTGGGGGACTTTAAATCAATTTTATGGCTGGTTTGAAATATTGAAAATTTTCGCGAATTTTCGCTATTTTTGCAATTTTTTTTTGTTGTTTTCCGACATTTTGTTTTTTAACCCATTTAGAGATTGCAAATAAATTTTAGTGTTTGTTTAAAAGTTTGCAATTTTTCGAGAATTTTAGCCATGCTAGAGATTTTTTTTGTGATTCTTTACAGCTTTCACGATTTTTAAAAAAATATTAGACATTGCTATCATGCTGCGGTTAGCAAATTAGCGATCTTTAGTTCAACAAAAGTTTTTTCGAACAAAAACTTCGAATACACAAAAACATGCGGATTTGAGAACACCAATTTATGACTTATGCGGATTCAAAAAATTTTTCGTTTTCAATTCGAGTCTAAACCTAGAACATACCTGAATGTATGAACAGGTGTCCGCATCGTGTTTTTCCAGACATGATCTTATTTAATCAAACGTGTTAATCTACAAGCGTTAGAGTCAGAAATCAACAAAATAGATTAAAATTATATATATTGCCTGGCAAACGTGGATGAAAAGATCGCATACTTGGAGTACCACGTACAAGCAATGAACAACATTATTGTACCAATACAAACAAAGACCATAGGAAGCAGACATAACCCATGGTTTATTTCAAGCATAAAACGACCCATTTCTGAAAGTGATAACGTCTATTCCCGTTGGAAAAGGTACAAAACAACTGAACTGCATAGCTGTTACCGTACATTGAGAAAAATGTTACAAGAGCAATCAGACAAGCCAATACGTTGACTATGCTGACAAATATGCGAACTCAGCTAATAAGGGAAATTGGAATTGGTCGTCAAAAAGCAAATTACGGAAACCTGACTTTTGATCTAAACTCCATTAATGAAAGTTTTCTTAGCATACCAATGCCACTTGCAAACCACTCGTACTACAGCAACTATCAAAGTAGCCTTATACCCGAAAAACTTTTTAGCTTTGAATGTGTTAGTCAGTTCAATGTTTTAAAAAGCTGTTTATCGACCACATCAAAAGACACAGGAGCCGATAATATCCATCATATATTGTTAAAAATGGTTCTTCAATATATTTTGCCGAAAATATGAAAATACGAACATTGGTTATAACCGCAATTATGTTCCTTAGGTGATGTTTGGACAGCTCCAATGCCCGCCGGTTTCCCCACAGGTAGTTTCATCGTGGCACCTCTGACTGGCAAAAAGGTGAAACTTGTGCGCTATAAGTTGCTTACTACCTGGGAGCGAAACACCTACATTATATGTTGAACCTGCATTCGCGAACGAATCCGCCATGCAGTTTTCATGTATGTCCCCGTATCCGGGGACCCAATTAAGGGTGACCAGTGATTGTCTCGCTATCTCCTCCAGAGACATCCGGCATTCTCGGACAATTCTCGATACGATGAACACATTCTCCAGGGATCTTTTGGCCGCCTTGCTATCGGTAATAATGTGAATACCCCTTCTAGATATTTCACCGTACCGGATGCGCCTCGCGGCTGTGTGGATAGCCATTATCTCGGCCTGAATGACACTGCAGTAGTCCGGCAGCCATATAGGAATGCTCCAGTTAAGCTGCTAGGAGTATATGCCAGAAACGACACCATTGTTTTAGACCCGTCCGTGAATATTCGAATCGCATTCGCGGGAATTTGTAGGTCATCATAGTGGACCACGTTATCCAAAATGCTTACCCTGAAGCCAGGATCAAAGATTGGCTTGGGAACATCCATGTGCCAATTTATTTTGTGCAGAATACTAGCATGTCCGATATTGTAATCCCTCCATGCTCAAGTCGCCCTTAGTCTTACCGCCGCGTTCGTAGCTAGCCTTTTCGCCAAAATGTCTGGTGGTAACCAGTTCAAAATCGTAAACAATGCCTTAGAGGGGGTTGTTCTAAAGGCACCTGTTACAATTATCGCCGCCATTCTCATTGTACGTTCAAACCTTGTTGAATAATAAATTATGTACATAAAAAAAATATTTGCTTAAAAGAAGAAAACGCTTGTTTTTTTGGTTTTCTTATATGCGTTACCTACTGTACAACGTTCAATATGTAACTTTCGCACAAACTAGCAATTATTTTAGTTTTTTCGCTTGTTCTTGACATACTGACATGTTTTTTTTTTGTCAGCTGACTGAAATTTGAAATAGCACACTTAATTAGGATTAGTTGCTCACGGCAGTCATATTTTTCGTATTATTATTTTAAGGCATATGACTTTTTGACTGCCTTGTGGATACCCGAAATAATTTTATTTGCTTAATTTTAACCTAAAAACGTTTAAATAAAATAAATTTTAACTTAGCGAATCTAAATTAAAAAAATCTAAAATAAAATTAAATTAAATTAAGCTGATTAATTGATGATTAATCATAATTTTGATTTACCGATTAATCGTACTTCTCTACCAGTAACCCCTGAATTAACATATGACAATTACTACGATTTTCATTCAAAAAATTAAAATATCAATTTAGTTGTAACGTAAAAAAAATTAAAAATAAACATTTTAGTGCCTATCGCTGGGTTATTTATAAATAAAAACCAAATACTTTGTGCATAATATAGACGAAAGCATACGTATGAAATTATACTTAAATATTTATAAAATGTATATGTTTAAACATAATAATGTCCAATTCTATTAAAGGTGGTTTTGGACGGTATGAAGTATTAAGCAGTATTCTTTTTAAATTTCCTGCTCCAAAAGGCAAACATGTCGTGTAAAAGCAAAAAGAAGTTGCTTCTGTAAAGGTCAGCTCGAATTTGCAGTGTCAAATTTTTTTTTTTTTTGACGGCAAATATACATTAAAATCTATTTACACATATTCTTAAAAAAACAACTTTTTAATTAACTGTAATACAATTAAAATTTAGTTGATATATAAATCAGTATATACCTCTCTGTTGGTATATGTTAAATTTGAAAGACATTCGTAATTACATAAATTACACTGCAAAATACATGTCGTGTAAAAGTACCTTAAGAAATCACCCACAAACGTTCACAGCACCTTTTTTATACTCTTCACCAGAGTTGGAAAGTTCTTCATTACGTTTGTAATTTCTACAATATTGTAATGTTGTCTTTTTATGAGAGAAATTTATGCTTGCTCTCATTTGCACGAAGTTTACCCAAAAAGTAAAGAAACAGAGCTATTATTTAAAAAAAAAATTAATATTTTTAAACTGAAAATAACTAAACTAAGGGCTGTTTTCACAACTAACCGACTTTAACCGGTCTTATAAAAATTGTTCCATTAATAAAACTTTACTTTAACCTAAAATGAGCGATAAAGTAAATTAAGGTTCATCCTACCTGGTAGGTTACAGTAAAGTTGTAATAATGGAGCACTTTTTATACGGCCTATCGGTAAGTTGTGAATACGGGCCTTACTCACATAATTGCTACTTTACAGGAAAAGGTAAAAGCATAATAGAAACTGTGTGTATCAAAAAATTAAATTTCTATTGCTAAACATTTTTGGAACGAGGTGTGTTTGTGTAAAATGCATCGGCCTTTTTACATCAGACAAACGATATGTACATATGTTATGTAGGTATGCATGTACAAATTTATTATTAATAGTTCAACTCATGGTAGAATAAGTACAAGGTAGTCATTAGAAATTGTATTCTTAATTAAAAAAAACCTTATTGAGCAAAACAAAAAATAAGAAAAAGAAGAAAGGTGTTCTGTACAAAAAACTTTCCATAATTGTGATTTTAAACCGTTCAGCTAATTGTCCGCCGATTTAAAATTACATGCTTATTTTTCCACCAATTTAATCCAAGTTAAAACTTTTGTGGTTTTCAAAACACCCTTAAATAATAATTGAGAATTTAAAATCACAAGTGATTTGAAATTTTGTGATTTTCAGAATATGCCTGATAAACATGCATATATGTCATTTATTCTGCTTTTTTTATAGGTATTTATTTAAAAATCTTTTTTTTTATTAATATATTTCTCCAGGGTTTAAAAAGCTGCAGCTTTTTCTTCCACTTTCTGATTTTTCATTAGACGAAAATAAACTGTTGCCTTTACTTCTGATTCATTAAATGAAAACAGTCGTAGTGAAGGCAAAAGCAAAAAACGAAAAGTTGAAAACAACAAAGAACATCGGCACTCGACATGTTCGGAAGTGTTTCGTTTGACAGACTCAAGGTATATTTATAGCAGGTAGTCTCGGAAAGCCAGCTGTTTATTTTTTATTTGCTTGTTTTGCGATACGAACTGTCAAATGTTGTATAGTAAACAAGTAAACAAGTTTTTTGTCTTTATCTTTTGTCTTTTTTGTCTCTTATCAGCCCCTTTGCTTTTTGACAGTTTGTATCGCATAACAGCAATAAAAAGCCCTGTTGTTTGTTTTATTGTACAATTGTTGTAATCTCGCGGCTACCTGCTATAAATATACCTTGGACAGACTGAAACCTTTTATAAATACCGAAGTTGACGAAGATGGGACGTGTTGTTTTTTCGCACAATCTTTTGTCTTTTACTTTCACAACTTCAGCTTTTTAAACGCTGTATTTCTCAAAATCATAAAAAACGGAAAAACCTGTTATTCGAACCGGTTTTTTATAAAAAAAACGAAAACCTGTTTCTTAAATACGCGAATAGTTGACAGCCAGCCACACTTCGTTAGATCGAATCAGTGTTAACGTTCAAAATTTTCAAAGAGGGGCACAAAAAGGGGATTTTCAAAAAAAAAGTGTCACAAAAAGGGGAATTCTGAGAAAAAAAGGGGCAACTTTAAAAACAGGAAAATTTAAAAAAAACGTATGTATTTATTAAATTATTTTCATCGAAAACTAAACATAACAAAAAATAAACTTCATATTTATAAAAAAATACATTATAGGTATATAATACAAATTGTTTGGGAAAAACACACATATATATATATATATACATATATCGTGAAAATACATGTCTTGTTTGCAAGTAAACGATAATGAACTGTTGCATGAAATTTTTATTTCAATTATTTATACAAAAACAGTTACTAATTACTTGTAAATAAAACGAGCTTAAAATAGTGTAATAACAATACTTACAAAAACAAAAAATAGTTCATAATATGATTTGATACAAAAAAACTTTACATTTAAATAGATAGAGATATGTATATATGTAAGTATATGTACATAAATATTTGGCACTTGGATTATTTTACTTTTTTACCAAAAAAATTAAGTTACGAAAAAACCTCGAGGAAAAAGCATATACATAAAAGTGTTGATAGGAAGATAGTTAATATCAGGTACAGATCCATTTTTTTATAAATTGCAGTGTTATGTTGTTTCTTCAACTATTAAATATCTATTTTTTTGAAAACGTAAATCTATATTTATTAATGAATTCATCACTTGGAATCCAATCTTCCAAGTCATTTTGATACAAATTTAAAGCGGATAACGTAGACTGACAGGTATCTACTTTCAGTCTATTTGTCACTTTATTTTTTAAATATGCTAACTTAGAAAAAATCCGCTCAGCGGTTGCACTACTTTGTGGTAAAGTAAAAACATACGAAGCAAATTTATACAAGTTTGGATATAAATTGTCACCCAAACAGTTTTTTAAATTGCCAATTTCGTACCAAAATGTTTCAGGCTTAGATATTTTAAAAATTGCTTCATAGCTTTTATCGTTTGATCTGGTTTCTAAAAGTTTGAACTCTTTTACAAAATCATCTGGGTTAGTATTTATATCAATAAAAACGGTAACAATTTCAAAGTAATTTATGTCTTCAGCTAACTTAATAAATACTGGATCTAAAACCTTTAATGAACTCAGCCTCTTATCGCTAATATTAATTCTTGATAAAATTTCTTTTCACAGCTTTTGGTAAAAAAGTAAAATGTTGTTTTTAATTTCTACAATATCACTACTTAAGATGTTGTTAGTACATATTTCTAGATCGGCTTCGTGGCCGATATATATATTTAGAGTTTCTTTTATATGCAGAACATCAACAAAATCAATTTGTTCTATATTTGTTAGCATAACATACTCTTTTTTTAAAAAATTTTTAAAAATTTCTAAAACAATATCTTTCGTGGATGAAACTAAATATATAATTTGTGATGATTCGTTTTGAAAATTAAGGTTTAATTTATTCATAATATTTAATACATATACTAGAAATTTGAGGTAAATATTATTGTTAATAGATAGCCCTTCCTGAATTATTTTAATTTTTTCAATATTAGATGCTATTTTCTCTTCAAATTGAGCTCGGATTCATTGATTGACAGTATAAAAAAAATTTGGTTCAAAAAGGGGCAAAAAAAACTACAAAATGATACAAAAGGGGATTTAAAACCAAGGGGTCAAAAAAGTGGCACGGCAGTCAAAAAGGGGCAAAAATGCGACTTTAGTCGCATAACGGTAACACTGGATCGAATCAGAAAGCGATTTTGAGTCGATATTAGGGAGGCCAAATGGACCAGATTTTTTAAAAACCTGGGATTCGGGATTTTTAAATAAAAAAAACGGGATCCCGGGACGGATCGGGATCTTTCGGGATTTCATACAAATATAAAAGCAAATTTTTAAAATTCATGTAATTATAATTTAATGTTTATGTTAAAGTATTAAAACAAATAAATTCATAAAGAAAATTAGGGGGTAATTTTGCTGTTCACTTTACCTTGCGTGGAGAAAATTTTCATATAAAATTTTTTAAATTTTCAAAAATTCAATTACCCCCTTAATCTCATTAGAAATAAAAACAGTTTAATGTACATATTCTTTTAATGTAATATGGAAGAATAGTGTATTAAAACGTATATTTTAAAAAGCTAATAGACAGGGTTGCCGTTGACAATTTCGAAAAAGTGTCATAAAAATGGTATTTAAGAAAATAAAGGGTCAAAAAAGGGTTACTTTAAAGTAAAATAGGGTCAAGTTTATTAGTATGTATTAAATAAACACATAAGACTTAAATAAAAGCAATTATACATCTTTCAATTATAAATCAATCTTAAAACTAAGAAACAATTCACTGGTACATTCCTTTGATAATACGCAAGAATTTGGAAGTTGTTTTTAATGCACTTTAAATTTAATTTTTATAGTTTTTGTTATAAAATTCTGTTTAATAGAGAAATAATTGTATAATATTTGTCATAAAATTATTCTACTACAGAAATCTTTTTAATAAACGACGTTTAAAATTCTTGCGTTATACGTTTTCGATTTAAAGAACACCCCTGAATGTTTATAATTTTTTCGAAATACTAATTCTTTATTTTGTAATTTGTTCTTCACTTGGAGTCCATTCTTCCAGCTTCGATTCGAGCAAATTGAGAGGGGAAAGCATGGACTCACAAGTTTCTATATTTTAAGTTTGTTTGTAAATAGTGTCCGTAGACACTATGACGCTGGGCGTTATGACATGCTACCAATTTGTATATGTATTTTCACAAAACTCGTGACAACTTTCGTAAGGAATGTGGAAAGTTGTACTTAATTCCAAAAAGGTTCAAAAAGTCTCATAAATTTTGTTAAAATGATACTAACGGATAAATTAAAAAGAGGGTCACAAAAAGTGTCAATGGCATAAAAAAGGGTCAAAAGTGATACTTTAGTGTCACAACGGCAACGCTGCTTATAGAACAAATTAATGACGTCTGATAATCGACACCTGATTTTTTTGCAAATATATGCTGCCGACGAAACCAATGTTCGCATTAAACACTTCTGGGTGGTATCGTAAATAAATAGCTACATATACATATGCTATATGACAATATTTAATTTATTTTATCTCAAATATCTATGCAAATATTAATCTAATAAAATAAACTTAAGCAAATATGTGTCAAAAGAACTTTGGTAGAAACCCCTAAATTGTTTAACACTTTTTGGCACAACTTGCATTTTGCGTGCGCAGTGCTATTATCATTCACTTAGTGCCGGTTCACACACGTCAAGTTTGACTCGTCAAGTATTGAGTTTTTAGGAGAGAGGGGAAAAGAAATGGCATTCTCTTTTCCCTTCTCTCTTAAAAGCTCAAGACTTGACTTGACTTGTGTGAACCGGCACTTAGAAAAATGACCACACCGAACTTTATCTTCTGATTTTATGTTCTATGGTACAAAATGCATTGCATGTAACATTTATTTACTTGTGACTTCTTTTTGTAACCAGTAGCTCGTTTCTGTATTTCTCGCATCGTAAAATTTCTTACATAAAGTGTGAAACAAAAAATTCCATCGTTTCTCGATTTATGAGATAAAAGTGTTTCTGTATTTGAATGCGAAAACAGACACAACAAATTCTGTTTATACTGGAATATTTCCAGTAATTAAGTGTCAAATAAAAGCGAAACGTCAACAAAAGAAATAAATATAATAAAAACAGGGCTGCCAGATTTGACGAGTTATCATCATCTGACGATTTTTTGTTCCGATATTAACAAAGTGACGTTTTGATGATTTTTTCTAAAAAAGTGACGAAAGCAAAAACAAAATCAAAAATATTTTATAATTTTGTTGTTACTTTCTATAGAAATTCATCTTGAATTTTTAAATTTCAAACACTTCTATTTTGTGGCGTTGAAAATAGAAAAAAAAATAATATGAATGTCTGTAGAAAGCAACAACAAATTTATAAAATATATTTTATTTTATTTTTGCTTTTAATGAAATTGTTGGCGTTGCGTTTTACACTGTAAGCCCCTTAGTCTTCGAAATAAGATAATTGTAAATAGTTTTATATGTTTGTTTATTAGAAAAAAAGATATCTTTAGAAACAAGGCTACTTAAATTTTTATATTTATCCCTATTGTTTAATTGTCCTCGAAATTGTTTTTTTCTTCCCTAAAAAATGTATCGGCAAAAGCAAAATTTCGAGGGAAAGTAATGGACCGATTTGGCTTATTTTGAACATTTAATACTTCTTATATACATATACAAAATATGATTGATATTTGATGTTCTTATCTTATATGTACACTTTTGTGCCAAAACCATTATTCCGGCAAGAAAGAAATTTGTTTGTCTCCCAGTAAAAACTTTTTCAAAATGGATAACTTCTTTCACTCGTTATTAAGTAGCTTTCTTCCATAAGAACTTCGATAACTACTTTTTTCTGGATGTATTAAGATAAAATAAATGACTTACTTTTGAATTTGTTCTTTTTGGCACAACCCTTGTAAAATTCATTAGTTTTTCAGTAGAATTGTATGTAGTGCTTTTATGTGTTTCTGATTACTTAACATATTATTTTGTAGGCGAAGCTTTATTGGGTCTTTAACCCGTTTATTTATGAACCGATTTTTTTAATTTTAACTTCAGGGTATTCTACTAAGTCTATTTCAGGTAAAAAAGAAAAAGATTATAGGAATAGGTAAATTAAAGATTTATATCTCAATTATTAAATAATAATTATTAAATACCAATGAACTTAAACTATGTTTTTGTTTGATTATTTTTTAATAAAAGTCGAAACAAAATTGTTTAAAATTGATTTTTAATTGCACGATTTTTAAAACAAAAAAGACGATCTTTTTTATTTTTTCTCAGGAAATTGACGATTTTGACACAAATTTATCTGGCAGCACTGATTAAAACCAAAACAAGAAAAGGCTAACAAAAATTTAAACTAACAATATATAACAATTGTTTTTTGTTTATTTTCATCATATAAATTATGCATTTATCATTTATATTCCTTCTATTTTTTTTATTTATTTAAAAAAAATAGTATAAAAACATATTTTAAATTCAAAATATCTACATTTTGTTTTTCTCGCCACCAATTTCAAATGTGACTTATTTTGACAGTTCTTGAAAGAAACTTTTCGCAAAATATTGTTATAGAAACACTTTTTCTCGCATCCTTCCAATAATTGCTGGAAAATTATGAAAATGACAGATAATTCTCGCAACGGAAAGACACAGAAACACTTGTGCGAGAAAACCCATTTTTTGTTTCATTTTGCACTGTTTCTGTCCCGATTCACTGGTTTCATGCGGAAAATTTTACGATGCGAAAAATACAGAAACGGGCTACAGTTAAAAATTAGACTCATTGTCAGTATGATTTAATATTAAATTTTTGAAGTTATTTTAAACAGGGTGACTCACGTTTATTTAAACATAGTTGTATTTGATAACAAAATATAAGCACATTTTTACCAAACCTAAAATCTAAATAAAAATCCCGGGATTCGGGACTTACATTTTTAGAATAATCCCGGGATTTCGGGATTGGCATCCCCAGTCGATATGTATACTAAAAGGTCAGTCTATGATCAATTACGCTTATTGTGTTTGGCGTATTTAAAATACGCCTACGACTGTTTGGTAATAGACTAAAGTAAATAAGTTTTAACGTTCTATTTAATCTATTACCAAACAGTCGTAGTCGTATTTTAAGTACACCAAACACAATAAGGGTAAATATTTTTAAAATTTACACACATCAGCACAGGCGTATAATAAATAAAATCTCCTCTATAGCGGTGTGGGTATAAATAGGACAACTTCAATTGGAATATCTACCCGGTTTTCTTTGAACTCGCAAAATTTGTTGTATGTTTACACAAAACATATATTGTAAACAGAACAAAGAAATAAAATAAATTTTTAAAAATTTTTATAATTATTTAATTACTACATACATATGCATAAACACATATATACATATGTACATATGTGTATATTTTAACAAATTTTGAATGTCAATGCCTGAGCGAGGCCGCTTCTTTAAAAACGCAAAGATAAACAAAATTTTTAATGAAAATATTAAAAAATTAATGTTTTAAAAATAAAACTCAAAAACTATCAAATATTTAGATATTTAGGTATGTTCGCAAACATAAATATGTAGATACACATGTACGTACATATGTATGAATGAATGTAGTATTTATTTTTGTATACCCCCACCACTATAGTGAAGGGGGTATTATGCGTTTGTGCTGATGTTTGTAACACCTAAAAATATTTGGCATAGACCCACCTCAGAATCACTTTCCCGAATCACTCTAACTGTGTCCGTCCATCCATACAAATACCACTCCTGAAAATAGCTTTTAATGTCATTACTTCCTTACAAAAGTTAATATTGATATACAATTTTTATAAAAACTATTATTTCACAGCGAAGCTTCGTGCTTTAGGATATAAACGATTCCACTTAAATCCAATAGAGACGAAAAAATCAAATGTACATGGAGATATCTAGAAACGTCAAATTATTTTCTGCATTTCATTTGGTATTTCTCAATTTCAGATTAACTCAATTTGAACCATGGAAATATACCCAATCGAGCAACGCGTTAAAGTTATTCTTATCATGAAAATGGGCGTTCAAACCATCATGAAAATGGGCGTTCAAACCAAAATGCATATCGTGCACTTCGTGTTTTTTTTTTTGTCAATTTAATCGTAAAAATATGCGTATAATCAAAAAATTGTGCAAAAATTTAAGCAAACCGGATCGGCAGGATATGTGAAAACGCCAGTGCATGCTCGTACACAGGGCTGCCAGATTTGACGATTTATCGTCATTTTGAAGATTTTTGTTCATAAATTAGCAAAGTTTTTTTTCTAAAAAGTGACGACTTTTTCAGTCTCCAAAGTCTGAATAAAACCTTAACTTTTCTGACAATTTCGTTTTTTAAACTTGGTTATTAACAGCCGTACCTTAACAAGAGCGGAATGTTTTCTTTCGCTTAGCTTTTACGCTGATATAATACACCAAAGCAAGAGCGTCAACGTTGTGTCACGAAAAGTAGTAATAGCTTTCTTGTTTAATAAAACCCACAAACTATAAATAAAAATAGAGATAAAAACGCTAGATTGATCAAAAAATAGCTAAATTGCCATTATTAAATAATAAATGCGGCAAACTGCATTACTAAACGAGCTGTCAAAATCGGGTTTTCCAAGTGCAAAAACAACAAAGTTACACTTTGTTTATCTTTCGTCAAACCATCCTCGAATGAACCTTTTATGGCTCGCTGTATAAATTATATTTTCAACAATTATACGGCAAGTATTTCACGAGTTGTAAGAGAATATCTACATGAGTCTCATACGATTCTTGACATGAAAGTTTCGTTAGATTATCTTTACCCATGTCTTAAACGATTCCCGATTGAAGAAGCGTGTTTCGCTGTGCTATGGAAGAATCATACTCGTGTTACAGTTTTTCCCGTTACGATAAAAAATGCGGTCATCGTCTATCAAAGACGCTCTTCATGAGACTCCCAGTAGCTCTTACACGATTGAAAATTCTAGCTGGGTATGAAGTGATAATGTTTTTGTTTGAATGTTTTTTTTTATAAAAATCAAACAAAAATTGTTTAAAAAAAACTAAATTTTAAGTTGTCCGATTTTTTGACGATTTTTCGAAACGATAAATTCGATTTTTTTATTTTTTCTCAGGTAACTGACGATTTTTCACAAATATGTCTGGCAGCCCTGCTCGTACAGCACGTACTGCAGAAAATATTGCTGCTGTTCGCGATAGTGTTGATGAAGAGCCGTCTTGACCATTCCAAACGTCGTCAATGGTCAGAATGCTGGCAAGAAATGGCAGCAGCGGATGATCTATTTTCAAAGAAAATCATCTAGAACGATGAGGCTGGCTCATGTTCACTTCAGTGGATTCGTCAATGAGCAGAATTGCCGCATTTGGGCGAATGATAATCCAAGAGTGATTGTCGAAAAACCAATGCACCAACAAATAGTGACTGTTTGGTGCGGTTTATGGGCTGGCGGCATCATCGGGCCGTATTTTTTCTAAAATGAGGCCGGTCAGGCAGTTACTGTTAATGGTGTTCGCTATCGTGAGATAATAACGAACTTTTTATTGCCCGAATTGGAAGAAATGGATGTGGACGATATGTGGTTTCAACAGGACGGCTCTATTGCCCGACAAATTCAATAGCTGTGTTATCTCACGTGGTGGCAATGTCAATTGGCCGCCAAGATCATGTGATTTGACACCGATGGACTTCTTTCTTTGGGGTTATTTGAAAGAAAAGGTGTACGTCGATAAGGCAGCAACAAATCAAAATCTAAAGGATGAGATAATTCGGCACATCAATGGCATAGAACCTCAATTATGCCTCAGCGTCATCTAAAATTTAGACCATCGGATGGAGGTGCGCCGCCGAGGTCGCGGCAGCCATTTGGTCGATATTTTGTTCCTTACATAATTGAACCATACCAATATTATTATAATAAAAAGAAATTACAATAATTTCCTAAATAATTTGTGTTTTATTCAAAATCAACATCGGCCCTTAAAATTTAACCACCCTTTATAAATCCTAAACTTATAACATAGTCTAAAAGTTTCTGTTAATACTGTAGTTGGGCAAATTGATTTGAAATACAAAATACTTTTATGTCGAGTATATAAAATGCAATATACATTTAAGTGGCGTATTTAAAGTACGATATACAAAATACTTTATAAAAGGTTTTCTTGGAAGTTAAAAAATTTCATTAATAAGATTCAGTTTTAATGTGCTAAATTCCCAATTCTTACTATTGATAAACTGAAATTTATTTTTGGCGGGATAAGCTATTCCTATGCGCATTTCACTGGTTAGTTAGACCAGATCATAGGGAAACTTCATTCAAAAATTTTAGAAAAGCTTAAGATATTATTCAAATAAAACTGTTAAGCGAATAGGAATTATAAGCACTCAAAAGTCTTACCCGTAATAATATCAAAGCTTAAACAAAACATCAACAAAAAACAGTGAGCTTATCTTTTCTTACAATCTAATTTGTTTTTTTTTTTAAATCAGCGTTTAAAAAACTGGAGTCAAAGTAACAAAACTGCCATTTCTTCCACTTCTTCATTTGTCATTAGCAAAAAAAAAACTGTTGTTTTTACTTCTGATTCATTAAATGTAAACAGTCGCTGTCGACAGTTTTTGGTTTCAACTACAGTTTTTCAAACCAATGTTTTAAATCAATGTACAATACATGTACATTAGGGAAATGACTAACTTTTTAAAAAAAATCAACCTATCAACACTTGATAGCTAATACCAAATTAGTGATAAAAAATCGTGTTTGCTGGTAATTTTGGCAGAAAAACCTTCCTTACACATAATTTTCTTACTTTATTAGCAGAGTTCTGAAAGAGCAACTGCAAAAAATTGTAGGTCTTCTGTTTAATCTAACAACTAATTCGACTTCGTGATTTTAATGGCGCACGGCTCATATATTTATTTTTTAAATGAAACAGGCTTAAGAAATTAGTCAATAACACGGATCCATATGAGCATAAACTGGTATTAAATTGTATTAACACTTTTTTATAATATTACTCTGAGGCATAAATTTCAAGATCTTGAATTCTTTGCCTCTTATCTATCGCATTGCTCGCATATGTTACCCTGAAGCCAATATTATCTGGAGGGTTTATAAACATAGATAAATCCATATTTATATGGACACATAAGCATGATGTATTTTAAATATTGTGGTGTAGGGTATCATAAGGTCGGGCCTGATCGACTATACCTTCTGACTTGTTTTTTTTTTAATTTTAGTATATTAATGCTTATGTATGTTTTGACAAACAAAAATTTGCTCAGCAAAAAATAAATTTCTCAATTTAGGGAGGTAACCATTTCTCGTAGAAAAACAAATTATCATAAAAAAAACTTTGATAATAGCGGCAAAGCATATATTTATCGCCAAAATTTATTTTGGTCAAAATGATTCGTTAAGCGGTAAACATGTTTATCCCGGGTTTTGAAAAAAAAAGTTTCACAAGTCTTTGTAGAAATTTATGATTTAAGAACATTTTGGCAATTCTTTCTGTAATGTATGTGTGTACATAAGTATGTACTTATATCGAATTGATTTTTACACAATAGATACCTCTAAAAAGTGTCGATAAACCCATGTAAAAACTATACCTACATTGTACTTAAATATTTCTAAGTTCGTCTACTTTAATTTTAATACAACATTTTTCCTTTTTGTCGTTACATTACATACACACATGTATAAAACACATAGATATGTAGATATGTAGTGTAGGTATGTACATATATTTATTAATTATTTAGGTACAAATATTGATTATTCAACTCGTTTGCATGGATTTATATGTTTATACTTACTAGATCTTTGTAAAGGTCCTTGCTTATATGTGGCGTTAATTTAAGTGTGCCAACAAACACAAAAAATAGTCCCAATAATATGGAAAGACTTTTTAGCACAATTGTATTTGAAGCTGGCATTTTGTTATTTTTTCTATTTTTTTTTTTTTTTTTTTTTTTTTGGTACTATGATGTTTTGCAATAAAATCTTAAAACTTAGTTTCGAATTCACTAATAAAAAGTTGATTTGTATCTAAACCAACATAATATTAATGTTATAAAAAATTTAAATTTTTGTAAATTTAGTTTCGGTTATGTACATACATATTATGTAGGTATGTAGTTCAGAAATACGTTTATTAATTTTAATAGAAGCCGTTCGTTCTATTTATAAAATGTTCTATGGATGAAAAATAAAATATAACAAAAAAATAATTTACACAAATCACAAATATTTATATTTTGATTTAAAAAAAATTCTTGACATCGACGGCACACGAGTACGAGTGAGACTGCTTGCAGTAAATTATCAACTTGAGACCAGCATCCCGAAAATCGATTTTCCTTCCGTTCCTATAGTCTTACTCTTTTATTAAAAAATAAATAAAAGAGAAATGTATAGAATACAGTGTGCCCTCGATTACTGCAACCCTTGATGAGCGCAACACCTCGATTATTGCAACAACTTAAATATTGTATCCACAGAAAGAAAAACACTTTAAGTACGAGTCGTACTCGAAAATTCAAGTACGATTAGCACTAGAACGTACTCAAAACATGTACTAAATGGGATTACTTTCGAAAATCAATCCTGGAATTTCTTGAAATAAGTATAAAATTCTTACATCAAGTAAAAAAAAAGATTAAACTTTTCGTTGGTAGTGCCACTCTGAGAGTAAAATTACAAAGTGAGGGCTTTAATCTTATATAACATACCCTGCGGGAAAATAACTTAAAAAATAATGTATTATTTCCGAAAGAATAATAATGCATTCATTGAAATCGAGAAGGTAATTTTATCAGACGAAATAAATTGGCATTGATTACCACGTATATTCCCAAATTTGCAGAACAAGGAACAATACATTCCCTTGTTCGTGACTATTATTCGTGTTTTTATATATTTTCTTAATTATAATTCGTTATTTTTTACTGCCTTTATGTCGTTTACAAATTTTGATCACAAAGGATGCATTATTTAGTTCATTCGCAGGATGCATTAAAATAATGTATTACAATCCTAGGACATGTTCCGTGTTAAGAATAATGAATTCTGGAATCAAATATTATACAAGATATGTATTACATTCTCGATTCCTATTGATAACATTTTTCCCGCTGGGTATTATTCTCATCTCCCAGCATTACATTCTTTTATGCATGAGTTTTTCAAAGTTTGTTGCAGAAATTACAACAACACCACACAAGTGAACACAAGTGAACACCGCTTGTTGTGTGTAGAAACAACAAAAACAAGAAGGAAAACAAACCCCAATAAGCACTCAAAAATGTAATATTTCAAGTGCTTAAAATATAACTGAAAATAAATTTGAGTTCAAACGTATTCTTAAATGCTTTTCAAGTTTCAAAATACGAACGCCACGAATATCCGTCGGCAGAAATAGAGCACATTGGTATGTATGTACAAATGTGTGACTCGGTTAATGCATCAACCGCAGTTGTTGCAATTACCTTGGCTTTTATGAGTTGCAGTAACCGAGGGCGCACTGTATGTATTTAAAGTTTGTGATGTTTCATTGTGTTGTTCTCGTGTTTTTTCGCTCAGTTTTGTGCTGCATATGTACATATTTAAAATGCATAAAATCAAGGGAGGATTTTCATTTAAAAAGATTTTTAGCTCATCTGGTGGTTGTTATTGATAAAATGAAATGCGTATGAATACTATTTTTCTATCCCTAAGTATTCAAAAAGTGCGCGGACATTTGTTGTTTATATCTGTGCTAATATGGAAAAGTAGCTTATGTCAAATATTACAGTTTAGTGATTAATATCATCAGTTTTGTTAAAATTTTATTCGGTGAGTTTTTGCAACCTACACCGAAGAAAAAAAGGTACGTATAACTTTGTTATTCTGTTTGCAATTTCTACAATATTATTCCTATACCCTATAAAGTATATAAATATAAATTGTGAGAAGATAAGTTTAAATTACTGTCCATATATCCGTCTGTCCGTCGGTTGAAATCAAGTTTGCGGAGCCCTAAACAACGCCAATACATGTGTGATATATCTATCGATTGGTAATGCTTTCACGAATTTTGCTTCTAAATATCACCCAAATCGGCATAAAAATTGCTAAGAAATGTTATGATCAAAATATAATATTTGTTTTGACAAATACCCATTTTCGGCAACCATATCGTCGTCCGGGGGTTTAAGTGTTCCATGTGCCAAAAATACATTTTGAGAAAATCTATGTTGAATCTTAATATCATTTTTTTTAACTATTTCATAACATTTTGTGATTTTAAAAAGGGAATGGTAAAACAATTTCGATTCCAATCGAAAATCGATTTTGTGGTAAAAAAAATCGATTTTTTTAAATCGAATTTACGTATGCGATTTTATACTGAAATCGATTATTGGGCTTTTAAAATCAATTTTTTTATTTTTATCAAAATGTTGGCAATTTTCAATTTTAATCTTAATTAAATAGATAAAACTTATTTTGTTGTCCGTACATACGACTGTAGGTATGCTTATGCAGTTTTTTAAGTCTTAAGTTGTAGTTTTACGTATTTATCTATTAGTACCCTTGGTACTAATTGATTTAATAAAAGGGCTCTTGTTCTGCAGAAATTAAAGTCGTCAATCGACAGTGAACAAAACAGTCTTAAACTTATCGTACCGAACCAAACACTGAAAGTCAACTTCGTGAAAATCAACATATTATAGACACACAACAGGTGAATTAAGCCATGTCATTCCTGTGGAAATACGCTTATATTCAAACAGACCAGTGTGTAAAATCTAGTTATAAGAAGAGTGAACAAACAAAAAGTATGTAATTTATTCTATCAAATACGAAATTACAAGGAAATATCTCTGAATCTTTCTGACATCAATGAATTGAAATTAAGAAGTAAACCACAGTTGATTTGCAAATTTGATAGCTGAATGCTATCCCGGGTGTAAATACAAATTACCAAATTGTATCCGCGAAATCGCTGAACAAAGTATGTATTTTGGACAAAATAGACAATGTGTTTTATTCCACAATTCCGAAAAAAGTTCGGCTAATAATGGGTTAATGCTTAATAATTTTGGGAAAAGAGCCAAAAGGAATGTATTTCGAATTTCAAAAACAGAACATTAAACATTTTATAAAATTGTAAATTCTTAGATTCTGTATAATAGATAATAGATATTTTCACTTGGATAAGAGCATATATGTACAACAAAAGGGACGTCCAATAGCATCACCATCATCACCAATTATAGCGGATATAGTTGTGGAGAAATTATTAGATACATGTATTGCAAAATTGGCTATTAAACCAAGGATTATGACAAAATATGTTGATGATTTATTTTGCATTATTGAGGAATCGGAAATAGAAAATTTTTTGGAAACTTTTAAATCATTTCATCCGGACATAAGATTTACTATTGAGAAAGAGTGTAACTTAAAACTTTCATATTTAGATACTTTGTTGATAAGAAATAGGGATAAATTATTAATGGATTGGTACCAAAAACCAAGTTCTTCTGGTAGAATTATTAATTATTTCTCCAAACATCCAAAGAGGGTTATAATTAATACGGCAAAAAATCTTATAGAAAGAATACTAAGAATAAGTGACTTAGAATTTCATAACAGGAATTTAAAAAGAATTAGGCATATTTTGAGGGATAATTGTTTTCCAATGGAACTGATATCAAGTTTAATAGGACAATGCAGTAACCATAGGGCAGAAAACTTGCATATAATTGCAGAACCAAAAATTTACAAATCACTTACATATATTCCTATAATATCGGAACGTTTAGAAAAATCGAAAATATTTGACACAAGGACATGTAAAATAGCACTTAAATCATAGAATACAGTTGGTAAATTATTCACTAGGACTAAGGATAAAGTACATAAGTTAGAAATGTCGAATGTAGTTTATTAAATACCTTGTAAAGGAAATGATAACGGACAATGCAACAAAGTATATGTCCACTGTGCCAGTTTAAATCACTCTCCGGACTTTGAGAATGTATCAGTTTTAAACAAAGAAAAAAACTATAAGCGACGTTTAATGCTAGAAATGTTGCAAATCATTAAAGTACCAGAATTGTTAAGAATTAATTTTAAATCGGACACGGAAAATGTAGAACAAAATTATAGACATTTAGTGTATAGAAACAAAACAGGAAATTAAAAACAAATTTTTAGAATGTAACAGATTATTTGTATAAAAAATTTTTCTAATTGTAAATAATTTTTTCTATTGTGACAATTGTTAATATTTTTTCATTATTTTGTGAACGTTATTTTCATTGTTTAATTATTTCCCTGACGATGATACACATAGCTGTATCGAAATATTGGAACTATAAAATAAATTTTATCTAATTTTTTATATAAAAAAAACCTCAGGCTTAATAAATAATATTGGAATTTTAATTAATTTTCATGTTGTAAAATTCCTTTCTTCATAAAAATAATTTAATGAAAATTAAATTTGATGAACTTAAATTATCAATAACAATTTTAATTAATTTTCATGTTGTAAAATTCCTTAATAATTTTTTCAAAATTGTGAAACTCAAATTAATGCTTTATAACACTGAAAAAATAATTCCGATTCGTTCAGTATTGCCTGAAATAATTAGATAATTAATTGCTTACGAATCGAGAAATTACTCGATCACGACTGCCAGAATCAGGTCCCAGGATATGAAATTTAAATTTTATACGGGAGCTATGCGTTCCGTTATTGGGCTTGAAAGTTATAAGGGTTTGAAAAGGCCCGTTTTAAAGCCTAGGTCTGTCAAACTTTTCGGTTACGGTAATGCACAGATCCCTGTTTTAGGTTCCGTTGAAGTTAATGTTGATATACAGAATAAAAGCAAGCGATTAACTTTATCGTTGCAAATTCTCATATATGTGCTAATATTTTCGGTTTAAATTGGTATGATGAGTTCAAAGCAGTGCAGATTTTTAAAGTAGAAGAGAATCTAGGCTTAAAATCAATACATGAGGAGTTAAAAGATTTATTTTCAAAGGAGTTGGGGTTGTATACCGCAATGAAAGCTCATATTTACATGAAACCATATGCTCTTCACGATGCATTCAAAAAGGAGGCAGAATGTTTAACCGAATAAGGTATATGGAAACCTGTAAAATGTAGCCAATGGGCATCACTGCTAGTGATTATACCTAAACCTTATAATAAAATTAGGGGGTGCGCAGACTTAAAAGCAACTATTAATCCTCAAATGGATATAGAACAATATCCAATTCCACGAATCCGTGATTTGTGTCATAATCTTATAAATGGTCAATTATTTTCGAAAATAGATTTGTCAGATGCGTATCTGCAAATAGAAATTGACGAGGATCCGAAAAAACTTTTAGTAGTCAATACTCCATTGGGTTTTTCCAATATGCAAGATTACCATTTGGTGTAGCCGATGCACCAGCAATTTTTCAGCGCCTGATTGAACAAACAATCAGTGGTATCCCGGGTGTTATTTGCTCTGGCAAAACTGAAGAAGAACACCTGCATAATCTGCGTTTATTGTTTAAGAGATAGTGGTTTTCGTTGTAATTATTCGAAATGCTAATTTTTGGGTCACATTATTAGTAGTGCTGGTATTTATCCTTGAGAGACAGGAACGAATGCTGTTAAGAATCTTCCCCCGCCCAAGAATATTACAGAATTACAATCTTTTATGGAAAAAGTTAATTACTATTGTGTGGGCCACTTAACCTACTGCGTAAGAAAAATCAAAATTTCTTTCGGGAAAAAGCACAGGAGCTAGCGTTTCAAGAATAAAAGAGGCAGTTAATTGGTTAGTTCAACTTGTACATTTAAATGAGAATCTACAAATAGTTTTGGCTACGGATGCACCTTCGTATGATATAGGAGGTGTGATTTCGCATATTTTTCCTGATGGTTCCGAACGACCAATTGCCTACGCCTCAAAGACTCTATCAGATCATTAAAAGAACTGTCAATTATTTTTGGTGTTAAATAATTTCATGATTATTTGTATGATCGTAAGTTTGTCTTAATAACTGATCATAAGCCTCTTGTTTCAATATTTAATCCAGTAAAACGAATTAATGGTACGACAGCACACAGACTTCAAATGTGGGCCTTAACACTCTCAAGCTATAATTATGAGATAAAGTATAAGAATACTAAGCAACATGGTAATGCGGATGCTTTATCAAGACTTCCTCACAATGAAGATTTGGATTTTGATAAAACAATTAAAATAAATGATATTCATATGGATAAAAACTTGGAAAATGTTCCAATAGATTGAAAAGAAGTTGCTGAACTTTCTATGAGAGACGACATTTAACGTAAAGTTTATTTTTATGTTATGAATGGTTGGCCAGAAAAGGTAACTGACAAGGATTTAATTCCATATTTTCGCCATCGTTTTAATAAAACTCAAAGTAAGGGTGTTTTGATTATGCATACTAATTAAAGTCGTATTGATGTTCCAAAACAACTACAAGTTAAAGTTATTCAACTTATACCTCAAGGTCATTGGGGAATTGTTCGAGTAAAACAAATAAGCAGACGTTATTGTTGGTGGCCAACTATTGATGAGGATATACATAGGTAATTTGGTTTCTACATGCCGTGCCTGCAATGTGTGCAGTTCAGATCCACCGAAACAATTTTCGTCTTGGCCAGAATCGACAACTCCTTGGCAGCGTATTCATTTGGATTATACTGTTCCTTTTAAAGGGTTTATGTGGTTAATAGTTGTCGATTCATATTCTCAATTTCCGTATGTTTCAAAGATTAAAAATGCCACATTCATATCTACGATCGAATCATTACAAAGTATATTTTCTATTGAAGGTTTGCCAGAAACAATAATAAGAGGCCAACGGAACTCAGTTCACTTCAAAGGAGCTTCAGCAATTTCAACGTTTCATCCTGCATCTAATGGACAAACTGAAAGTTTTGTTCGTTCGTTTAAAAACTGTATTAAAAAACAACTATCTGCCGGCGAGGATTTAAAAACATCACTATAAGCATACCTCACTACATACAGGTCAACACCAAATAAGGATGGTAGATCTCCTGCTAAAATATATCATGGACGTCCACCTCGAACTTTACTGTCATTATTAAATCCTTCTGTTACTAATGTAGCTAATGATTCGAATTCGTTTGCAAATCAGAAACACTATTATGTTAATGATAACGTTTTGTGTAAAAATTTTGGAAGGGGAGATTAATGGATTCGTGGTACTATTTTAAAACTTCTTGGTAACGTGATGTACCTTATTCAGATTGGTAACAAGAGTATCAAACGGCACAAAAATCAAATACGTTATTTAAAAGCCGATTCAAAGTATATTGATGTTCATCAATCAGCTCAATTATTGTTAGAAAACTGTTCGACGGCTTATTTTTAAGCTACAAATTTATTTACTACTATGCAATCCATTCCAGTTTCTGATTCACCTGTAACATTTTCACCTCTTGCACTTTCGTTAACATTCGAAGAATTACCTACTTGTTCACGATACGTTTCTAGAAGTCCGGTAAACTTAGATGAACTGCCATCAACTTCAAATCAATCAAATGCTATTCCACCCAATTTAGATTTGCCTACCTCTCCGCCGCGATTAAGGAGATCTTCGCGTTAGAAACGAAAACCAGTTCGACTTTCTTCTAAAGTAACAAAATTGGCGCGCAGGAAATTATGTGTTTCTACAAGTGTATCCACTTGTCGTTTACAAATGTTTTTAAATCAAATTTTCTTTGTATTTTGAGTTTTGTAATTAATATATAATTTTCTGATTGTTCTGGGTTTTGTGTTTAAATAAACTACATATCTTTTTTATACAAAATATTATTTTGAAACATATTACCAGTATTTCAAGCTTTGTTTTATTTGCTAAACATTTTCAATATTCTTAATCAGGCTTAAGTTCATCAAATTTAATTTTCATTAAATTATTTTTATGAAGATAGGAATTTTACAACATGAAAATTAATTAAAATTGTTATTGATAATCATTTATTCTTGACTGACCTGAGATTCGAACCCAGGCGGCTGCCATGTTTCGATCGCTACCACTCGATCTCCTCAGAGGGATTTGCCGTCTTACACTCGCAGCCATCGACGACTGCTGACGTCAATAGTCAAACATCAATCCTTAAACCAAATTGTATGTTAACCTTTGGTAGATCGAAATTTGCTTTTTTTAATGATTATCCATTATAATTGATTTTACATGTTTTTCCTTTCTTCTGTTTTTTTTCCGTACTTATGTCAAGAATTATTCTTGAAGTCCAAAGTACATTTTTGTTTTTTCATGTTTGACTTTCATTTTCTTTTTGACCTTTTTCAGCACAACTTGAAGGACAAATTTACACATAGAGCTCATGCCTTAGCTTTAACAATAATTAGTATTGTGGTAATTTTGTTGAACTATTTATGGCGATTAAAGTTACATTTTTTTCCTTGTGGTTACATGTGTTTTACTATTAAAAATAAATTTTAATATAAAGTGAACAGTTTATTTCTTGTGAAAAATTAAAATTATTTGTGAGAAATTACAATGATTATAAATACGAAAAAAAAATAATAAAACGGGAAAGTTAACAACAACAATCCTCAAAATAAAAGGGAGACAAGTATTTTGTCTTTCCATGAATTAGAGGACGGAAAGAACACTATTTCATCTTTTAGCTATGGTACCGAATGTTTATCTCAAAGTTTATTTAAATAAATAATAAATTTAAATTAAAAAAATTAAATAGTTTTATTTATATTCCACATTGTATTATAATCCACATTTGAAAAACATTTGAGAAATACGTTTGAAAACAAGTTGAAAATAAAGGCATTTTTCAATTTGAAAATAATTTCCCCTTTTTGTTGAGAACGCTATGATTATCAAAAGTTTGTCGTTTGAGAAAACGTTTGATTTCAAATCATTTTCAATTTGAAATCAAACCTTCATGTTTGTTGGGTATGCTCTTTTTCTCTTTGTTTTTTGTGTATGTATACACATCGTTCGTTTTTTTTGCATTTTCATTTTGCATTTGCCCATACGTGATTATCAGACGTCATTAATTTGTTCTATAAGCTTTTTAAAATATAAGTTTTAAAACATAGTTCTTCCAAATTACTTTAAAAGTATACAATAAACTGTTTTATTTTGTAATGAGTTTAATTTTCTTCACGAATTAATTGTTTTAACCCTTTCGCGTCAATGGGAAACATATTTCACAAAATTTGAATTGGCTATTTTAGTAACGAATATTTTTTAAATATTTATTTTGACAATCAGATGTCGTACAACAGCGATGATTTATTGTCAATAAAAGTACAAAGTTGGCAATAATTAAAAGTGTAAAGTTTATCAAGGAAGGGAAATTTCATTTATCTCCACCGTAAAGTCGTTTTAATTTGACTCGTTTTGTCACTTATTACGTTTCTATGTTTAATAGGTGATAAATAGTACGTGGTCAATAGTGCTTAAATTTTTTAAATTTGCTCTATGGGAAACATTTTTCCCTATGGACCAGAAGGGAAAACTTACTCTTAGTAGTTTATTGATAATGCGTTTTTTACAAGTTCACAACAGTAATTATAAATATTAGCAATGACAAGGAGAAGGTGTTGGGCGTTCCATTTACGCGAAATACGATATTACCGCTTCTAATGGCAGGTAATACTGATGTAGAGGACAATCAAGAGGCTGCAGATGTGATGAAATCAAAAATGCAGTACAATAAACTGGTAAAAACATAACTGTGGATGCCAGTACAGCTCTTCATAAGGAAGAAGAACCTGTTTTCAGGTGGACAAGTGCCCAGCAAAAACTTGGTAATGACTTGCAATTACTGAGCAACTTACTTTTCAATGACTACTTCATACCATCTGCATTACATATAAGTAGTTTAGTAGTTTAGTTTTATGGCTCTTCATCTCATACATATTATGAAAGTAATTATTAGTTTAATCGCTGAAACATATTTTCTGATAGGCAATATATGGTTCAGGGATCACTATTGACCCGTTTAGAGTATCGACAAGTAGTAGCAAGAAATCCGATAAGTGATTTAACATCAAGGCAGAGAGTAAGACAAATCGTAACCCACCAACGTACAATGTGCAAAAGGCGAACAAAATGAAGAGATGTTTAAATTACGTAAAGAAACGTATAGAAAATAGAACGCATAACATTTGCGCTGTGTGCAACGTCTATCTCTTCTTAACAAGCAAAAGGAATTGCTTTGCAGAATACCTACCATAATTAGTTTTGTATTTTAAAACCTATTTTACATTGAATTTTTTTAGTTGTAATTAATAAACTGAAGTATTTTTCCCCCTTTAACGTCCATTGAGAAAAATGTTTCCCAAAAAATTCCACAAAATCTAACCACGAGATTTTTATTTCTTTGCAATTTTAGTTTATTTTGTATACAAATCAATTAAAAAAATGTATTGGATATCAAAAAATAACCCTGGTTTCCTTATGTACGCGAAAGGGTTAATGCTTATACATAAACATTCAATTATAATTATATAAATTTTAAAAATTAGCTTTAATATATGAAATCACGAAAAATCTCGATCCGTCCCGGGATCCCGTTTTTTTTTTAATAAAAAATCCCGAATCCCGGGATTTAAAAACCTGGTCCCATTTTGCATCCCTAGTGTGCAATAAAAATACAGCATTAGCTTAAATATGCAAATTATTCACAAATAAATCGATACCAAAATGCATATAAAGCTCTAAAACGAATAAATTTATTGTTTCTTGCTTTCATTGGACGCATATGAAAAACCATGCACTTTACGGTTTCCATAATCATAAGTTTGCATGTATGAGTACGCCTTTGTTAGTAGGATATGACAGGACATACATATAATAAAGCATTACAGATAAAATTTAAGACAGCAAATCCCATTGTTTTTTATTGCTATCTCTTTAGATTTAGCTGATTTATGTAAAAATTCCTGTGTCTTAACTTTTTTTCATACATCAAAGTTAAGGTATCTTGTAAATAAATATGTTTGATTGCCTCACTGAGGTAACCATAACCGTATCAGGAGCCACAACCACTGCAGTAGAAACTAATGCAGTACCAAGAGGTGCGCATGAACTCAACGTCACTGACAGAACGATCTGTAGATGTCTTAAAAATAATGAGGTTAAAACCAGAACGGTCATAAAGACACAATTTTTAAGTGAAAGTCACCATTAGGCGCGTTTGCTAAAACTTACGAAAACTTAACTGCAGACGATTGGAAAAGAGCGACTTGGTCAGATGAAACTTAGATTAATCGTGTAGGGTCAGATGGACGCAAATGGACTTGGATAGATACACGTGCTGGTGTACAAGATCATAATATACTTATGCCAAACTATTAAATTCGGGGGTGGCTCACTTATGGTTTGGAGATGTTTTCGTGGCAACGAGCTTGGTGTGCTTCGACGTATCAATGGTATTATGCGTGCAACAGACTATATAACCATATTGAAGGATTCCTATCTCCCAAGTTTGGAATATATCGGCCTCGAACGGGGACAAAGCGACATATTTATGCAGGATAATGATCCGAAGCACACAGCAAAAATAACGGAAAAATGGTTTGTGAATAACGGAATTAAATTGCTCGAATGGCCTCCCCAGTCCCCAGATTTAAACCCCATTGAACATTTTTGGTCGATTTTAAAACGAGCGTGCTCTTATAGCTAGGGAAAATATAATTTCAAACGTTTTGGAGAATCGTGTGAACAGTATGCCTGACAGAATTAAAGTTGTAAAAAAATCCCGTGGCGGCCATACCAAATATTAATTTGTAAATTTCGCAACCTTTCAAACAAAGGACAAAGTTGTTCACAGTGATTACGTTTTAAAATGTGTTATCCCTAGCTAAATAAATTTTAAGGTTTTAAACTTGTTTTTTATATCTGAATGTTACATTTTATTTATTATGGTGAATTCTTTCGTTTAAAAAAAATGTGAAATTTTATTTATAAAATGCAATTAGGTGTTCGTTTCTTAAAAATGTTTTCTTCTCTTAAGGGCCATTATTACAACTTGCCAATAGTTAAAAGTCGGATTTTGTCGGACCGATAAATAGCTTTGCATTATAAAACCTTCATTTATTATGTTTTCATCTATTAAATATTATTATTATTGAAAATAACAGCAATAAAAAATGGAAGTTGTTATAATGCAAAGCTATTTATCGGTCCAACAAAATCCGACTTTTAACTATTTGCAACTTGTAATAATGGCCCTAAGAGAAATAATGGCATAAGGCATTGAACTTTTCTCCCCCTTTTAAATCGACGGTGTTAAGAGTGCCATGTAAACTAGGTGAATCGGTTTATGTATGGGGCTATTTGTTAAACGGCGACGATTGACGACGGCGACCATCTAAGAGCAACAAAGCTTCGCAAAAATTTAAAAACACAAGAATAAATCGCTTCAATTGCGATCATGGCTAAAATTCGAGAACGATTGCAAAATTGGAAACAAACCCTAAATCGGTTAAAAAAAGAAAATATCGGAAAATAACATAAAAACCAATAAAATATTAGCTATAATGATAAAGAACAAACTTTTTGTCAGGTGTTAAAAACAGGACGGGGCAGGGCAATCCATAATCAAAAAATTAAGTTTTTGAGCACTTCCAACCTGTTAAAAATATTTTTTGTTTGGTCTTGGTCAAATTATTTCATTAAATTTTCATAAAATGGGAAATACAGCTTGTAAAAAACTTGACCATTTTTTACCCTTTTTTCTTGAAAATCCACTTTTTGTGACCCTTTTCCAAAATGTTCAACGGTTGCCCTGCTTGCCAGACCTTATCACAAGATTGTGAAACACCGATGAAGAGTGCAGAGCAATATTTTTCTTCTTCAATAGCTTTTCTTATGACGTTTACTATTCTATGGGTTTGTTCAATTGTGCTGTGATTTCTTCTAAAATAGATGCATTTTTCATTTAAAATCGGGGTTAATTTTTACACTAATAGTTTCTAAAATAACCTTGATATATTATACTAGCTGTCCCGGCAAATTTGTTTTTCTTTTGTATTTCTAATTTTAGAAAGAGGAATAAAGCGCTTTATACTATGATCGGCGATGAAAAAAACAATAGTTATTTATTTCTGTTCGTTACATATTCAAAAGTTTGCTTTTACCATTTTTGCTTTATTTTACGCAGTAAATGTTAAAATGTATAGCCTTCAGTTTCTTGAAGACTTGAAACTATCATCGAATAATTTATTAAGAAGCCATGGGTAGAGAGAGGTTTTACCCCTTTTGCCCTATTTTACTCCCAAATTGTTGGAATTTCCAAAAAAAAATTATATCTTAAAGATCCTTTAGATATTACAGTGTCTGCATACCAAGTTTTTAGAAAACTTGTTGATATAGGTAGGGGGAGCTTTTATCCCTCCTGCCCTACTTCACGCCCTAAATAATAAAAACTATAGGCTATAGTTCCTTCCAGATGTTAGACTATTTGCCTGACAAATTTCAAGAAAATCGGCTGGTTAGCTAAGAAGATATGGGAAGGGTGAAGTTTTATTTTATTTTACTCCCTCTAGCGATATGAAATATGCATTTAGATTTATTTCCAATGTCATTGTACACATTAGACATTACGATACATGGTTCGTTATCTTTTCATGCGACAATAAAAAATAATAATATGGAAAATGAATGTCATTTTGTTGATATTTGTATTGGAAAAATATATAAGAACATCTAAATGCCATATCTCTGGGCCGATTTCATGCAAACATCACGTAAACCATCTGCAGACTATTCCCAAAGTACCCTTACATTTTGATTTAAATCGGTCGACCCGTTGTCGCAGTAAGCGGTGACATCAAAGTGTACACTTCTTTTTATATACATATATAGATAAAATAAGCTTAAAGGCCTATATGACTCAACTTTTGTATAACATTTTCCTAGCTTTGGTATCATGGTAACCAGTGTTGCAAAATTGAAATTTTGAAATGGTACTGAACTTCAACTAAAAAAGTATTTTCCCCACCAAATGGTACTTTTTATTAAAAAAAATAGAACAATAATTTATGAAAATAAAATAAACAAAAAATATGTTATTGGAATTCATTTATCTAAGTATTTAACAGCAAGTAGTAGGTATTTATATTTGAGGTACACATGTAAATAATATTTCTGTTAAACATAAGCGCCAAGCGCCCCATCCATTTACAATATTATTGTATATGTTATTCCCCATATTGTCTCTATATTGCCCTGTATGATTCAATAAGTGGCACAATGGTTTCAATTAAAATATGGTGCAAATCTTTTAATTTAAAAAGAAAAAACATAACCTTTAAAGCAAAACAACATAGTACATTGCTGCCAACACATTTCACAGTATATTGCACTTCTTTTCTGATTTCGACATACACAATGTATTACACATTGGCGATAAAATTGAACAGTTATATTGCAAGTGTATGAGCCGTTAAGGTACGTTTTTTCAGTATTTTCTAAAAAAAATATTTAAAATAGTTCATATTTTTAATGAATAAGTAAATAAATTAAAAATTTTATATTTGCCCACATAAATTTATACAGGGGACAAATTCCCATTTAAATTGAATTGTATTTTCGATCGATATCGAATGCCGTAATTTGGCCCCTGGTATTTATGTTTATATTTTAGCTTTTGCAAAGTTACATTATTCAGACTTTTTAATTGATCTTTAGTTCTTGTCAAACTGGAAAGAGTTTCTACGTATAAACGATTTCTTCCTTTCCTTTTTACATAGTTTTTCATTTGAAAATGTGCGTTAAATTGATGCTCAGAAATGTGGTATCGATAAAATACCAAAAGAAATATGTGAAATGTCAGCAAAAACATTAGTTTCGTTCTTAACATTGGTTATATACTTCCAAGAAATTTTAATATATTCAGTACTTATATGCTTTATTTCTGAAGGATCAACTAGAAAACGGAATTGAGAATTGATATTATAGTGTTCTTTATCGTTTGTAAATAACATTAATAACAACAGTATTATGCTATTGGGTTTTCCGGAAAATATATTTATTTTCTGGAGTGAAGCTGATTATCACTTAAGGTTTTATATTCAAAACAAAATTTAGTTCTTAATGTTTCGCAAATTGTCGAATTAAACGATTTCGCAGCTTCTTTTACTTTATAAACCATTTCCTTTACATTGCATGTTTCTATAAATATGGTTTTCATTTAAATTTTTCACCAACATATTATCACATCACGGTTAAAAAGCTCAAGGATAAAAAGTACTGAAAACAACGCGGGGGTACTGCGGTATTTTAATATGAAAAAGTACTGAAAAAAGTACCAAAGCACTGAATTTTTCAACACTGATGGTAACTGTTTCCTTCTTTAGCGAAGTATGTATGGCGTAAAATATCATTAAAAATTAAAGGAATAGTTTTCTTTGCTATTCGAGGTAGCTCCAAAAGAATTTAAATACACTTTTTATTAATAGCAGGGGCTTTCTTGGGGCTTAAATCACAAATAGCCTTTTCGATATCTCTTATCTCAAATAAATATATTTCATATTTAAAATTAAAAATGTTATTATTTATAAGATACAAAGAGCACCTATTTAAAAGCTCGGTATAATCACTAATTTAAAATACGCCTGCGACTGTTTGTTAATAGATAAAAGAGAACGTGATCTTATTTCCATTAATATATTACCAAGCAGTCACTGGAGAATTTATTCGCAAGCCACAATAAGGGTGAATATTATTATCAGTATAGTAAAACGATATTTTTTTTTTAAATTTCAATATACAATTTAACTATCGTTATAACAGAAAATTATGACAATAATTGAAAAAGAATATTTTTGGGAAAGGTAATTTCGTTCGCAAAAACTATCGTTTTCTATTCGAAAACGATTACCACTTGTGATATTAAATATCGTTTCGATATTGGTATATTCCGATGTTTAAAAAATAAAATGTTCGACTTAAAATTTTATTTTCAATTAACATAAATAAATAACGACAATTTTATTAAAAATATATTCTGCATTTAAATCCAGCTTCATAAGCATGAATCGTAATCTTAATCAAGTGTATTTAAATGTGCGCTGGGTATGGCATGGCTAGAGATTATTGTAAGAGAAGTGTGACCTAGATTTTCACTTAATTGCTTCATTCTATCTAAATCTTTCGAATTAAAGACTACTTTAGTGCGGAATAAGAAAAAAATAATGTAGTTTTACATAATGGATTTACAATTATTCTTAAAAAACTCTTTATTACTACAATATAGTCAAAGTATTATCGTAGTGATCACAACAATTATTATAATAAACTGGCTGTGTAGATTGAGGAAATCGTGTGACAATCCTATAAATGGTATGTACAAACATTAGCACGGAGTGTGTTTTTTCAACCAAACGAAAAATGTATGGTTTGAATTAATTTTTTAGTATTCATTAAACAAAGAAAAATATTTATTTAATACACACATAAATTCATGCCAACAATACACTCTCTTTAAAAATTCGGATCGTCAAATATCATTTTTTATTATATTTGGGAATTTTATGATGAATTTAAATATGCTAGGTATACGCTTTGCTCAAAGCAAGGTATATTTATAGCAGGTAGCCGCGAGATTACAACAATT
This sequence comes from Pollenia labialis, assembly GCA_949318255.1. NCBI lineage: Eukaryota > Metazoa > Arthropoda > Insecta > Diptera > Polleniidae > Pollenia > Pollenia labialis. The sequence continues at coordinate 158,186,943 of OX439140.1, forward strand.
GTACAATAAAACAAACAACAGGGCTTTTTATTGTTGTTATGTGATACGAACTGCCAAAAAGCAAAGACAAAAAACTTGTTTACTATACAACTTTTGACAATTCGTATCACAAAACAAGCAAATAAAAAATAAGCAGCTGGCTTTCCGAGACTACCTGCTATAAATATACCTTGGGTCAAAGCAAACATATCTACATACATATAAATTTATATTTGCAGAAGAAGAGTTAAATAATACTATAGATAACGAAAATACTAAAAACGATGAATACACACCAGCACTGGAAGAAATTAACCACGTTCCATATAGAGGTGCCACAGTGAAATTGCCGGGCGGCGCCCAACAATTTTATGAAATGGTCCAAAACAGACGAAGTATTCGAGCTTTTAAATCCAATCAAATACCATCAATAGATTTAATAAAATTATGCATTCGAGCTGCAGGAACATCACCAAGCGGTGCTCACACCGAACCCTGGACATTTTGTATTGTATCAAATAGTCAAATAAAACAACGCATACGTGAAATAATTGAATTCGAAGAAGAGCTAAATTATCGACAGCGAATGAGTCGCCAATGGACTGCAGATTTGCGCCCATTAAAAACTAATCATTGTAAACCTTACCTATGCAATGCTCCTTATCTTATTCTAGTTTTTAAACAGATTTATGGTTTTACAAAGAATGGGAAACGTAAGCAACACTATTATAATGAAATTTCGGTGTCTATTGCAATAGGCATTTTACTTTGCGCTCTACAAGCTGCAGGTCTAAGTTCACTTGTTACGACACCCTTAAACTGTGGGCCACATTTGCGAAATCTTTTACATAGACCAGTAAACGAAAAATTGCTTGTTCTTTTACCAGTTGGCTATCCAGCAGATGATTGCAAAATACCCGATTTGAAACGAAAACAATTAAAAGACATTATGCTAATGTATTGAATAAATAAATGTTCTTAGTTAATACTAAAACGCTTACTTTTTTTCTTTTTTATATTTTTTCCAAATATGTACATTAGGGATGTAACTTTGAAACAATTTTTTAAAATATCATAATTAGCATAGCATAGTCCGATAGAGCATAAACAACTATAAGGGAACGTATATTTATTTTTTCGCTAAGGTCAAAAAAGTTCACGCACCATCCGCGATGAAGTTTTGAAAATTTTTAATTTTCTTTTTGGTTAAGAAAAATTAATAATATGTTTATTTAAAACAAAAAAGAGCTCAAGTATGAAATTTCATTAATATGTAGAAATGGTAAGAGGTTTTTCCGCAAACCAAAACGTATCTTTAACCTTTTTAAAGGAAAAAAAATTAAAAATGAATAAAAAAAACACCGTACAAAATTATGAATATTCAATATTCTTTCAATAACTAACTCATAATTTTTCTTGTTTTTGTTATACATATACATATATGTACTTTGAGTAATTTAAAAAATAATAAATTTTTAAATAATTTTAGAAAAACCAATTTGTTGCGTGAACTTTTTTGAGAAAAATTACAAAAGATTATGATTTTCGTGGTTACTAGGACATGGTTGACCTCATGGTACTATGCCAAAAAATTGGTTATGTCCCTAATGTACATATACATATTTTTACCTTAAAATTAAAATTATCGCAAACGAGCAAAATAAATATAATCACGCTCTTGTAATTAAATTCTCAAAATCGCGAGCTCTCATTAACAAAATATTTACATATTCGGGCAGGTAAGAATACTGTTTTCGGCTATGCCGAATCTTATATATATACCCTTCCCCATGACATATACTAGTTTGTTTCTGGGATTTTCCTTCTCGGGAGTAACCGGGATTTTTCCATTGTTTTCTATTCCCGCTTTTTCGTAGAATTTTTTTTTTAACTTTAGTAAATCTATGTTGGACTTGTGTCTGTAGTTGTTTTATCCAACTTAATTTCACCACAGCATTAAAATTTGCCGCAGTGTACGGCTTATTAAACTGATTTTTGATAATGGTTTTTATATACGGCCTAAGCAAGGACCGGAAATTACGAACGGAAAACACAAAATAAAATTTCAATTTTTAAATAAAACATTTTTGTGTGTGAAAAAAGGAATATTTTTTTCCGTGTTTTAATAGAAACGAAAAAAGAAAAAAAAATTTCTTTGAAAACAACACTTTTACTTTCAAAAAAAATCAAAAAACAAATAAAATTGTATAAACAACTTTTTTTGTGTTGAGAAATGTTTCATAAAATGTTTTTTTTAGAAAATTTTATTTAAGTATTAAAAAATTAGTTAATCAAAAAACAATGTTGGCGGTTCAAACATAAATGTAAGTTACTAACAATTTGTTTAAAGTAATACCATTGTTCATAATAGCGAAGGCAACAAAAATAACAATAAGTACAACAAAAAAAAATGGTTATAATAATACGGAGTAAAAACAAAATAAGCAACTAAATAGACATTTTCTCAATTAATAAAGTGTTAAGTTTAAGCAATAAAATATTTTCCAAATGTTCTGCGGTTAAATTTCTACGGGTTTTTGTCAAAATCACAGGCAAGGCGCTGAATGCTCTTTCCACAGATACCTGTGTTGCGGGTACTGCTAAGGCTACATGTGCAATTTTTGAAATTGTAGGAGCTTTTAGTTTTTTGATTTTCTAAAATTCTAAAATAGTTGTTCCAAATGGTAGTTTGGAATCATATTGAAGTTTTTCTAATGACTACTGAACAGAAAAAGTACGTTGCTTTAAAGTATTTAAAGTTGCTTTCAATTCCAATTTTTGGAAGAAATCTTCAAAGCTATCAATTTCTAATATGTACTTCAAAGGGGTCTTCTTCACGAGTTATGTTCTTATTGTGCATTACTAAATAATGGCGCTTTATGTTACCAGCACGCGGTGGTCGAAATAGCCAATCTAGCGGCGCTTTAGCGAAATTTTAAAATTCCGAATTCGGCCAATTTTATTTTTTTTTTTTATACATATAAAAAGTATAGTTTTGTCACCTTATTTTAAATTACCAAGTCAGCTTAATTTTTTTTTTATAAAAACTTTTAATCGACAAGCAATAATCTGTTCTGTAACACCCCATAAGAAATCACAGCTAAAGTCGCAACTAACAAAACAGAAAGTAAAAAATAGTTCATAGATAGTTATAGATCTTATTCCTAATTCATAACTAGCTTAGCAACTGCTTTCAGCTGATTAAAGATATGCAACCATTCATATTGGCAAGTAGAGAAAACAAAATTTCGATAATATTTTGAACGATATATACTGTAGTTAATTAAAAAGTTTATTAATCTATTTAAAAACAATTATTGTTCTTAAAAAATTTATACAAATTCTAAAAAAGTAATTTTTGGTTATAGTTTTTATATAAATCAATTAAAATAGGGGCCTGTAACAACGACGCGTACCCGAACACGAAAAAAAATAAACACATCAAAACTGAAACTTCAAAAACATAATTCCACAAACACAGGAATCGACACGATGGGACAGAAGTTGGTCTCATTATTTGCCCTCCCAACCTAGTCGAAAAAGTCATCCAAAACTATTTAATTTTTGACCCCATATTTGTAAAAAACATTTTCAATCAACTGAAACAAAAGTGAGTTTGTATACCTATAAATCGAAACATACTTTGTTGTTATGAATAATTTGAGGTTATTTTAGATGAACCCAAAAATCAGCCATGACGTAGGAATGAAAATGCAACTTATTAGGTCAGTAGCGTATGACGTAGATACGTTGTCCAATTAATCGTATAATATTTGATACAAAGGCACACATTAGTTGGTACAAACGTTAAGGCCTCGTTACGCTTACGTTAACGTATACGTTGCTAATCAGCTGTTCCGTTTTCCTTACCAAGCAACTGTGCAAATAGGTACTCTTACGTAAACGTAACGGTTTCTCTCCGTTTTTACGTATCAGCTGTTTAGAATTTTATTTTTGTTTTGAAGCAGTGTTGTCAACAAAACTTTTTAACCAGCGGCTTACTTTTAAATTTTATTAATGAGATTGTCATCCAAACATCAATTTAAATTTGATGTAATGAAATCTACTGTTATGGGTTTTTTGTTCGAACTGAAATTAGTGTTGGATTATGTGTCACAGAAATCAATGTTATCGGGTTTTTATTGAAAATAAAAGAAGCAGCTAGCAGCTCTTGTTTATTTGTTGGAAATAAATATTGTTGTTAAAAGCTTAATTTTTTATTTTATTCAACAGTTAGATTATTTCCATAGATGGAGTAAATAAAATTGATAAATAGTTAAAATAGTATTTTTGCATGTTTCGGGCAGCGGGCTGCTCTAAATTTGCAACAGCCTTTTTCTATGGTCATTTTATTTATTTATAAGTTTTAAACAACAAATATTTTTGTATTTAAACTAAATTCGCTTTATATATTTAAAAAAACAATAAAATTACACAAATATAAACAACAACTGCAAGTTATACAACGATGTCATTTATTTCATATGTACATTTGTATGTTTCCTGTATTTCCACTTCTTATTTTCTTTTCTATAATTTAAATTTACAACACAAGTTTTAACAATATTTTAACGCAAAAATCATAATTTACAAAATTATTAAATAAAAATTGAATTTAAAGCTGTAAGCACATGAGCCAAAACATAAAACAGTTGACTCGATTATCGATTTTTTTTTATAAAACTAGCATTTAACCCGCTACTTCGTTAGCGTCTCCTTTTCCTTCGTGGACATATTTTTATGCCAAAGTTTATTTTTCTAGATTTTAACTTGTTTAAATTCTAGCATTTAACCCGCTACTTTGTAATCGGGCCTTTTCTTTCATGAACATATTTATATGTCAAAGTTTATGTTCCAAAATTTTTCATCTCATATGTAGGTTGATATTTACACAGGACTTTGCACTTATAATTTTGTGTTTCTAAGTTCAATATTATAGAAAATTCAAAAAGTACCACTCGTAGAACACAAAAGCAAATGAAGGCAAGTTAATTTCCCGTATTATCATTTTTGATACTTTTTCACCCCATTTATGTATCACAGTAACTTTACAATTTTATATTATATAGATAGATAGAGAAAAATTTTGTGAAAAAGTAACAAAATTAGGAACAATTTTTACAGCTTTAACGTTTGAATTTCAAAAAAGGTCCAAATTAGTTTTGTATTTTTTAGATAAGCTACGAATGTGATATTATTTTTATTTGTCCTTTTACACCCCAAAAAAGCCTTGATGTAAGTGTACCATACACCTGTTCGTTTATTTTTTTTAATGAACAATGATAAGAATTAAATTTTTTGTATCTCTTTTAGTTAAGAAGATATGAAGTTAGCGAATTTTTCTAATGAACAACAATAAGTGTTAATTTTTTTTTTAACTCTTTTAGTTTAGGAGGTATGAGGTTAGCAGGATCAATTTGGCGAGAGGCCAGCCTTCGGTCCAAATGTTAACCTTTTAGCTTCATATGTTTATGCTCTGCGGTGAAAGATAAATAGATGGAGAAAAAATCTTTTGAAAAAAGTAACAAACATATGTACAATTTGCATCCCTAATACGTTCGAATTTCGAAAAAGTAACATATATACATTTCTATTTTTTAGATAAGTTACAAATGTAATATAACTTTTTTTTCTATGCGTATTGGTTTAATAGATGGTGGACAAAAAAGTTCCAAAATACAGGTTTTACCCGTTTACTACCTAAAACGGCTGAATTTCGTAAAAGTACCAGACACCTATTTGCTTTTTTTATTTAATGCACAAAAATTAATATTAAAGTAAAAAAAGTACCAGTTTATTTTAAAAAAGTACCAGTTAGAGAACGAAAAAGTACCAAAAAATTCCTCTTACAGATTCTCATTCACTAAGGAACTTGCATGTTTATTTTTATGTTTCTAGATCCAATAAATATGGAAATTGAAAAGGTACCTTAAAGAACAAAATAGTACCACAAACCCTCTAACAGATTTTCATCCACTCAGGGCCTTGCATGTTTAATTTTATCTTTCTAGGTCCACTACTAACGGAAATTCAAAAAGTACCAGTTAAAGAGCAAATGAGTACCAAAAACCCTCTTACAGATTCTCATTTGCTAAGGACCTGACATGTTTAATTTTATGTTTCTAGGTCCAATATTAACGGTAATTAAAAAAGTACCAGCTAAAGAACAAAAAAGTACCAAAAACTTCCCTCTTATAGATTCTTATCCACTCATTATATTACATACTGAATTTTATGTTTCTAGTTCCAATAATAACGGAAATTTAAAAAGTACCAGTTAAAAAACAAAGAAGTACCAAAAAGCGATTTTACAGATTCTTCTTCACCCAGGACGTTGAAAGTTAAATTTTATGTTCATAAGACCAATATTAACGAAAATTAAAAAAGTACCAGTTAATGAACAAAAAAGTACCAAAACCTTCCCTCTTATAGATTCTTATCCACTCAGGACATTGCATCGTGAATTTTATGTTTCTAGGTACAATACTAATGGAAACTCAAAAATACCATTTAAAGAACAAAAAAGTACCAAAAGTTCCCTCATAGATTCGTATCAACTCAGGACATTGCATGTTGAATTTAATGTTTCTAGGTCCAATAATAACGGAAATTCAAAAAGTACCAGTTAAAGAACAAAAAAGTACCAAAAAGCCCTCTTACAGATTATCATTCAATCAGGACCTTGCATGTTTAATTTTATATTTCTAGGTCCAATACCAACGGAAATTCAAAAAGTACCAGTCTAAGAATAAAAAAGTACCAAAAAATTCACTCATAGATTCTATTCCACCAAGGACATTGCATATTGAATTTTATGTTTCTAGGTCCAATACAAACGGAAATTCAAAAAGTACCAGTTAATGAGCAAAAAGTACCACAAACTTCCCTCTTATAGATTCTAATCCACTCAGGGCATTGCATCTTGAATTTTATGTTTCTAAGTCCAATAATAACGGATATTCAAAAGTACCAATTTAAGAACTAAAAAGTACAAATAAGCGCTTTTAGAGATTCTCATTCAGTCAAGACCTTGCAGGTTTAATTAAATGTTCATAAGACCAATATAAGCGAAAATTTAAAAAAAGTACCAGTTAAAAAATGAAAAAGTATCAAAAAGATCCCTCTAACAGATTGTCATTCACTCAAAACCTTGTATGTTCAATTTTATGTTTCTAGGTCCCATAATAACGGAAATTAAAAAAGTACCAGCCAAAGAACAAAAAAGTACCAAAGACTTCCCTCTTATGGATTCCTATCCACTAATTACATTGCATATTGAATTTTATGTTCCTAGTTCCAATAATAATGGAAACTCAAAAAGTACCAGTTAAAAAACAAAGAAGTACCAAAAAACGCTTTTACAGAGTCTTCTTCACTCAGGACCTTGAAGATTAAATTTTATGTTCATAAGACCAATATTAACGAAACATAAAAAAAGTACCAGTTAAAGAACGCAAAAGTACCAAAAAGATTCTTCTTACAGATTCTCATTCACTCAGGACATTGCATGTTTAATTTTATGTTTATAGGTCCAATACTAACGGATATTCAAAAAGTACCAGTTAATGAACAAAAAAGTACCAAAAACTTCCCCTTATAGATTCTTATCCACTCAGGACACTGCATCTTGAATTTTATGTTTCTAGGTCCAATACTTACGGAAATTCAAAAAGTACCAGCTAAAAAACAAAAAAGTACCAAAAAGTTCCCTCATAGATTCTTATCCACTCAGGATATTACATGTTGACTTTTATTAAATTAAAAAAAAAAAAGTTGTAGAACCAAAAAGCTAAACAAAAATATCAAATTTCCCGTATTTACTTTTTTGGTACTATTTTTTCCCCCCATTAAAGTATCCAAAATTTCAGTATTGTAGTGGGAGCCCAAAATTTAGAACGAATATGTCAAAGAATAGAGGAAAATGTTTTGTAAAAAAAGTACCAAAAATTGTTACGATTTTCACCCCTTAAATGTTCGAATTTCGAAAATGAACCAAATTCATATTCGTATTTTTTTGATAAGTTTCGAATGTGGTATAAACTTTGGTTCTATGTTAATTGGTTAAAAAGATAGATGGGGTGTCAAAAAAGTACCAAAATTCAGATTTTACCCGTTTACTCCCTAAAAGGGCCGAATTTCAAAAAAGTACCAGACACCTGTCCGCTTTTTTTTCTAAAGAACAACGATAAGTAATACATTTTTTTTGTATCTCTTTTAGTTTTGAAGATATAAGGTAACCGTACTTTCCCGTTTTTTCCCTCTTTTACCCCCTAAACATTTGAATTTCCAAAAATCCCGCCTTAGTGGATCGATTTGGAGAGTGACCAATCTCTGGTTCAAATTTAAGTTATTAGCTTCAGGCGTTTAGGCTGTGCGATGATGAATCAGTGAGTCAGTCAGTAACGTTACAATTTTTAGTATATGTATAAAAAAATATTTGCATACATTTTAGACAATGCAAATAGAAAAAAATCAACGCATAGCTCCGAATATTAGCCTTAACCCTATTATAATAAATATATATATTATTTTATTCAACATTTTTTATTTTTCGAATTTATTCTATGAGCTAAATTTCAGTTATGCATTTTATAAAGCTTTTTTGTAATAGTCCTATTCCTTCAATTTTTCAGAAATGACTTCATACACTACCAGACTATTATATTGTATTTTCTTGTTACATTTTACCTCAGCTTTCTTTTGGAAAGCAATGAGGTATATTATATGTACAGAAAAATTTACAATTATTAGACACCAGCAGAATGTAATGCATTTTCTGGCCCGCTACGGCCTTCGTCAGCATTCTCAACAATTTTAACAAATAGAAAGTGGATATTATTTCCTTTCGAAGGCTACTTTATATTATATTCAACATTTTTTATTTTTCGAATTTATTCTATGAGCTAAATTTCGCTATGTATTATTTCTGGCATGCCAAACTGAATTTTGTGAAGTAGTCGACTACTACAAAAATATAACAATTTCCGCTTTTAGATCTAGGGTATTTACCCATTAAATTAATGTAAAGTTTTTGAAAAGGCCTATCTGTGATAAACTGATTTCCTACTTCAGGCCTTAGGTTCTGAAAGGTAGGTTTGGTTCCTTTACATGTTTGACAATTTCGTATAAACATTTTAACCTGAAATGCCATCTTGGGCCAGTAAAAGTGTCTGGCTATTCCCCAATGTGCTGTTGTAAGGGTTGAGTGTGCTTTCTCTTTAAGCGGTTGTGTTATATTTGGTGGTATCCCCAGTTTCCATTTACATTCTTCGTAATCTTCTTATCGTTCAAACGACATTTTTTGAAGATCATTCCGTTACCCACGAGTTGCTGTTCATTGCTTTGAATTTCTTTTATTCGTCATTTTGGAATTCGGTTGTTTCGAAATCAAAAAGATCTTCTAGATTTATTGCTTCCACATTTTCTTCTGGTAGCCGAGATAACATATCAGCTACAGTATTTTCAAATCCTTTTCGAAATCATAAGCTTGAAGAAGACCACCGAGCCTATCTACCTGTCAAATCTTTTAAGGACATCAGCCATTTGAGGCTGGCATGGTCTGTGACAATCGTATGGACGATATTTTTTACTGCCATTACTGCTGCTAGGCATTCTTTCTCCGTCAAGTTGTAATTTCTCTAACAGGTATTTAACTTTTGCGAGTAAAACGCAATGGATGCTCTTCACTTTTGTTGTTTAATTGGTACAACACGGCACCTATGCCATAATTGCATGCATCACACTACTGTATGTAAAATCTTTTTGAAAAATCAGCATGTCTACAAAACTTCGGACTTCCCTTGGAGTCTTTGGTATTCTAATATATCTTATCGCCTAAATTTTTCAGGGTCAGTCTTTAACATTCCACCTCCAATTATAGATCCTAGATATTTAAGTTGCTTAAAACAAAATTGCGATTTTTTTAAACCAACGTTCAATTAGCATTTTTTAGGTACTGAGCTACATCTTTCAAAACTGTCTGAGATAACAAGCAGATCGTCTAAGTATATAAAAAAACGTTTTCGTTAAGCCTTTGTGGAATAACTTTGTCCATCAGCCCTCACAGTCATTGAGCCGCATTGCATAGACAAAAAGGCATTACGCGAAATTGGTAGTGTGGACGGCCTGCTGCAGTGAACGCGGTATAAGGTTTACTTTCTTTATCTAATTCTATTTGCCAGAAGGCGAATTTTAAATCCACACTGCTAATATAGTCGGTTCATTCTACTTAATATCCCATCGATATTTTGCAGTGGATAGGCATCTTTAATTGTAACTTTATTTAGCATTCTGGCATCTATGCGAAACCTATTTTTACCCGGTGCCGTTAGGAAATCGTCCTATTTCTCCACGGACTTTCGCTTTCCTCAATTGCGTTAAGTTCTAGCATGCTATCAATTTCCTGCACCGCGGGTAAAATAGGATAATATCTATCCTTTTCCGGTTCTGTTTCTTCTACATGTTTAATGATACAAACATTCTTACAACTTTATCTAGTTCTACCATTTGTACCTCAGTTAAATCGTGGGGATCTGACTTATGGTTCTCAGTTTTATATTCCTAAGTAATCTTTTTTATATTCATTTCCGCCACCCCTACTATTTCTGGCGAAAGTTGAGAAATTCTCCAAAAATATACGCTAAGATATGCAGGCTGCTCTAGATCGGGCATAAGTAGAACGTCATCTCTTTAGTTTTATTATTATATTCAACTTCCGTTATTATTTTCCCTAACAATCTTTGCTCCTGTCCACTAGCGGTAGTGATAATAGAAAACATGGGTGCTAAAGCTATGTCTAAGCTTTCTACTATTTCCCTGCATCCTTTTCCCAGAATACTCCAAGAAGCTCCAGTATCAAGTAGACCCTTTATTTTGATATTTCCCATAGCAAACTCAGCATATGGCCTGGGATCAACTGATTTATTATCCGCTGTTTTTATTGCTTCAATCGCAAGTTTTCTGTTTCTTTTTTTCTCTGCAAATTTTTGTCTTAATTTGTTTCTTGTTATTGCTGGCCTTCTAAATTGTTTTCTGAATTGAATATTTGGTTTTTTACTATTTCGTAATTTTTTTGTCTTTCTTCCAGGTTATATAAATGTTGTTGTTGTGGGATAAATTTGATGAAATTTGTTGTTCCTTTTGTAACATTAATGATTTGTTAAATTTTTTCAAGTTCTATTGCGGGTTTTATGTTTAACGATGGTCCACCGACTTCCCCTCGTTCCTGACAAAATTTATGTTTGGGCAGTTATCGCAGTTTGGCGCTATTGTTTCTGGCTTACCAAATATAGTCCTCTTGCCGGCTGGACAATCCATAAACATGTGACCATTTTGTCGGCAGTTCCAGCAAATAAGGGTTGTCTTCGGTGCCGTATTGTTTGAGCTCCCCAATTTAACTGCCGCTACCTCTACACAATTAACGTCCACAACATTTTGGATTTCCTGCGGTTCCATATAAACTTAATTAACACGCCTCACGTTACGATTTACTGCCGCCGTTTTTGGTCTTACCTCTTTTTTTGGGAAAGTTTTTTCTGCACCAAAACAAAACATTTTAAGTTCTTCTACAGATGCTAAAGTCATTGGGTAAACTATTTTTCCTACTGACTCTCTTATATTTTTTTTTAACTTTTTAATCATTTCAGCTTCTGGCATTAAGGCGTGATCTAAACTGAGTCATAGCAAAAATAAAAGAAATCATCGATTCATTAGCTGCGTTCGAGAACACAAAAGTTTTTACTATTTTTTACTGAACTTTACTGCATTTTACGAAATTGCGTTCGAGTACACAAAATACAGTAAATGATACAATAGAATTAAAGCAGCTACGATTGTTATCATATAATATTAACGGCTTAGAAAATAAATACTTATTTCCATATTTTTTCAATTACATTTTGTCTTTTGATATTTTTGTGTTGATAGAAACACATATAACTGAAGAAAAAACCAAACAAGCAGAAAAATATTTCCCAGGCTTTGATATATATTGGGAACCGGCTAGAAGAAACAGTGGTTATGGAAGAGCTATAGGAGGCAGTATGTTTGCTGCAAATAGGGCTTTAATCGAGAATGGGGTAAAGTACGATTTTACTAGGGGCATTGTACCAACAATCAGATTGGCAATGAATAACACAATAGCAACAATAATACCTTTATATATTAGGGGTGCTGATTGGAATAGAGAATTTAATATAGTAAAACAATATGCAGAGGAAAATGAAATAATTAATCCAATAATTATAGGAGACCTTAATATAAGAATTGGTGAAATCAAGCAGGATATGGTTGATTTGTACAAAGAAAGTTTCCCAGCAGGTACTGAAGAACGGCGTTCCATGGACAAAAAAATCAATTCAAACGGGCGAACCTTTTTAGAGTTTTCTAATTTTTATAATTTGGTTATTTTAAATGGGCAAACAGAAGGTGATGAAGAAGGGAATTTGACATATATTGGGCCCACAGGTAATTCTGTTAATGACATATGCACTGTAGCTCATGATTTGTTACAGTATGTTGATAAGTTTACAGTAGAAGAGAAGATATGGTCTGACCATCTACCAATTGTGTTAACCATGAAAGTGGAAACGAGTGGCAGTATTGTAAATAAACAAAGCCTTTTACCAAAGCTCTTGTGGAAGGACTCAAAAAGGGATCAATACCAACAAAAACTTAATTTAAATTTGAACACAGCTTCACAAGAGTCCAATACAATCAATGTAAAAAATCTAACTGATATATTCGTTATGTCAGCAATGGAAAACAAAGCTCTACAAAAGTATACCCCTAAAAATAACTGGTTTGATAGCCGATGCAATTGGGCTCGGAAAAAGGTGTTTCAATTATTAAATAAATATAGAAAGTCAAAAATAGAAAGCGATAAAGAAGGATATTTGGTAGCAAAAAGTAAATACAAGCATATATGTAAAACGAGCAAAGAAAATTACTACAAAAACATTTCGGAAAAAATTAATAAGGTTAAAAATAGCAAAGAATGGTGGAAATTAGTTAGAGAGATAAGAAACCATGATTTTCAAATATGCCCAATGATATCATCTGCTACTTTTAAAGATTATTTTGTAACATTGCTAAATCCAGCACAAATTTCACAAGACATTCAATATGCATCAATTTTAATACGTAATGAAATTTTGGATAGAGATATAGAGGTCGAGGAAATTAAACGTATGCTAAAAAATGTTAAATTAAACAAAGCACCAGGGGAAGACAGGATACCTTACGAATTCTTTGTAAATGCCACTGATGAATTTCTTAAAGAACTTGCCCGTATATACAATACAATTTTTGAAGATAGAATTATTGATGAATCATTTAGAAAAAGCATAATTCTTCCTATTTACAAAAAGGGATGTGTAAATGACCCAGCAAATTATAGGGGTATATCGTTTATGAATTCTATCGCAAAAATATTTATGGGAATCCTTAATGATAGACTTGTAACATGGATTGACGATAGAAAGATTATGAATGAATACCAAGCAGGATTTCGAAGGAAATACTCTACAGCAGACAACATATACAATTTAGCTTCAATTGTTAATATTAAACTCGAGGAAGGAAAAAAGGTTTATGCTTATTTCGTGGATTTCAAGGCAGCCTTTGACAAAGTTTCCAGATCTACAAACTGTACACAATTGGAGTATCCTATAAATTCGTTAAAATTATAAAAGAAATATATGAGCACACACAATCGGCGGTCTGGACAGGAATTGAGTTGTCTGAATACTTTGACACAACATCTGGCGTCAAACAGGGCTGTTTATTATCACCGATTTTATTTGCTCTTTATATAAACGATTTACATGAATTTTTGGAAGGTGGACTTGAGATTGAAGGAACCAACATCCGATTGTTATTATACGCAGACGATATTGTTATCTTGGCCGATGATAAGAAAACGATGGAAAAGATGATACGTAAGCTCGAGATATATTGTGATCTATGGAATTTAGAAGTGAACAAAAATCAAAGATGATGGTATTTAGGAATGGGGGAAGATTAAGTATGCAGGAAAAGTGGCTCTTTAAAGGAGAAGAAATAGACATAGTATCAGAATACAACTATCTTGGAGTCATCCTCACTCCTAAAATGTCATTTTTTAAACATTTGCAAAATAGAAACGCGCAGGCAAAGTTTGCAATAAATGTTACATGGCAAAACTTTTTAAAAAAGAATGATATAACACTAAAAATGAAATGGAAACTCTTTATGGCAGTATGCAGATCCGTTCAAGCATACTCAGCACAGGTTTGGGGCTATGGCCTTTTCGAAGAAGTAGATAAACTACATAGATTCTTTCTAAAAAGAGTGTTAAAACTCCCTATAAATACACCAAACTATGCATTAGAGCTTGAAACTGGCATAGAAGAAGGGGATATATATACCTTGCAACTCCATCTCCAGTATATAACCAAAACGATGTTTAGCTACACAGAAGATAGGTTACCACACCACTTAACAAAAATAATCCTTAGGAAAAATATATTTTGGGCAAAAAGCCTTAACGATTTGGCAAATAAGCTTAACACACAATGGGCAGATATAAATACTACGGAACCAGATTGGAACTTCCGAAACAGCTTGTTAATACAGAATCTCAAATATGAAAATTTTTTTAATAAAACACAAAGAGCTATGAGAAGCGAAACACGTATATATAAACACTTAGATTATAGAGTTGGGGCCATATATTTTCAAAGGTTCAACCAAAATGATATCACCTGGATAATCAAGGCACGTTGTAATCTTATATATCTCAATGGTAATAAGTATTCAGCAAATGAACGGGATCACCTTTGTACACTATGTAATTTGAGGGAAGCGGAAACATTGCAACACTTCCTAGGTCGATGTCCTATACTAACCTCTTTCCGAATGAGATATTTTTCAACAGCTATACTATCAGAAGATGAAATCAAAAGAATTCTAAATGGGCGATTGTATTCAGATTGGATAAACTTAGTTAGTTATTTAAAATCATCCCTTAATTACCGAAAACTAATTATAAATGAATTTGAATGATATTTTATTAAGTAAATTACCGTATAAAAATAATAGCAGTTTTAAAATGTATCCAGCTGACGACTTTTGTTATAGCTGTATAATCTTTATTATATATGAAATTATAAAAATTAAGAATGTAAATGAAATAATTATCCAAAAATAAAGATTTATTATTATTATACAGTAAATGAGAACACAAATTGAGAGCGTAAAGTGACAGTTCTTGTCTGAGCATTTACAAACTTTTACTGCAGAAATTTTTGCAGTAAAATTAAGTAAATCCAAAAAAACATATGTTTCAAAAGGTAAACAAACAAAAGTTACAAACAAAATGCTTACATATTGTGAAAACATTTTTAAATAAAACAAAAGTTAAAACAAAATTAAACAAAAACAAAAAGTGATTAAATATTAATTAATTGTTCTTGTTTGTGAAGCATTTATTTGGCTAAATACCAACATTTGAAACCTTTTTTTGTTATGTTACTTTTTTAGAGTTGTAAAAGTGTGAAGTACTTGGGTACTTAAGTAATCAATAGCAAAAATTTATTCATGTTCTTATGAATAAATTAACCCGCCACAAATTAGTAACATCAAATAAAATAAAAAACAAACAAATATGAAAGATTGCCTGAAATAATTTGTTTGTATTATCCAAAAATGTTCGTGTTACAAAAAGTATTTAATCGATTACCGATCAGAAAACAAGTTAAGTAGTCAAAAGTTTAAAAATTGTTCAACACTTCAATTATTTGGCATCAGCTGTTGCCTTTATTTTACGAATTTTTACAAATTTTGCGTTCGCGTACTTTTTTGGACAACAGCTTTTTGTGAGAGAAAATTGAATTGAATTTTGTATTGGAATGGAAGTGCCAGAATAAGAATTTAATTATTAGGTATAGGCGAAACATATGAAAACATTTGTTTATTTGCTAAAAGAATTTAAATTTTTATTTTTATCAAATACATAGTGTGAGAGTATTCAGCCCAATTGTGAATGCAAATTCCCCTGGAGTTTTTCCCATTTTCCATTTTTTACAATTGAATTTACATAGGAAAATAGGAGAAGGGAGAAAGCTGCGGGGAATTATTATTCATAATTGGGCTGATTATTTAAATTATTTAAAAAAAAACATTTTTTTGTTTAACTCTTTCAGTGTCAAAAATAATTTCTGGCGAAATAAAAATCTAAAAATTTGTATTTAAGGTAATGTGATGGCGCTGAAGCCGGGAAAAATAGTAGTTTTCGTCTCAAGCACCTCCCCTGGATTTTAGGGAATGTCGAATATATTCGACATTGACCTTCAAGGATACCTATTGTTACGTATATATGCTTCTCTTTTGTACGGAAATAAAAGAAAAAAAATAGATTTTTTACGATTTATCCGTTAAATATTTATTGAAATAAGAATTTTTTTTTGCAATTTCACACCTGCTGTTGTTTTCTGACAGTGGCACACAATGAATGCCTCCATGGTTTTCGGCTATTCGGACTGTTCACCAACTTATATTGCTTTTAAGAGTCAATAAAAGTGGAAACTTCTGAACTCAGTGGACGCATTGACTTGGCATATATATAAATCATCAATATTTTCTTCTGACAGAAAGTTCTGCTCGCCAGGCACAATATCCTTTGATTACACTTGTGGGATTTCAAATATGACGTCATCATCATCATCTTCAATTACGTCCTCAACATCCGAATAAGCTTCTAACATGGCCATTACCTGATCATTATTTAATTTTTCCATTGTCTATGGAAATCCGTAGAGAAAATGTTATGATTTCTAAATAAAAACACTATTTTGTAGTGCTTACTAATAAAAAAAATACAACCTCTTAAGGTAAATGTCGATTATATTCGAAAACCGAAAAAGGTCCACAAAAGAAACTTCAATTTATTTTTGCAATATTTTTTTCAAGTAAACACTTATTTACCTTTGTATCAATACTAACAATTTTTTTTAATATCGCCTGATCACCGAAATTATTACTTTTTGCTTTCTAAATATAAACTTTTTACAAATTTTCTGACTAGTGTACGACAATGCGCTCAATAATAAGATAATAAAGACAATGCCTACTATAATAACAAATTAAAATAGCAAGTGTCTCTCTTTCAGATAAAACAAAAAAAAATATAATTAACTGTACATTTTTATACATTAAAAGGGCGAAGAAGCAGAGTACAATGTAATGTCGAATATATTCGACAAAAACACTGAAAGAGTTAAATAATCTCATATTTGTATATATGTATATTGTGAAAATTTTTGGAATCTCAACAACATTTTTTGCTTCAAAGCTGTGTTCGATTACTCGGAATTCTTACTACTACAATTGGAAAATTTGTTTACTTTTTGTATTGAAAACTTCCAACTTCAATAAAAATAGTAAATTTTAGTAATTCCCCTTATATCTGCTCCTGAATTTGATCGATTGCAACTCATTTTTTTACAAATTAACATGTGAAAAAGTGACAGTCACCATGACATATACACATATGGGGGATTCCTTGTCATAAAGTCATAAGCCAAGGCGAATTCAAACAGGTAAACTCATCTCTACAACTACAAAAAGCCCCATGTATTTTGTTTATACAATTTTCTGGTTGGTTGTCAAAATTTTTTTATTGCAAATTAAAATTATCACTTTTTTATAAAAGAAATTAAAAAATTCACTTCAATCATTCGCAGTTTTGAAATTTTTTTATTATAAAAATAATATTTTTAACACTTTTCATTCAACTTCTTCTTAAAACAAAATCATATTTTGACGTTTGACCATATTTTTTAATTCGCCGTGGAAACAGCTGATGAACGGCTGACGAGATGAGTTTACCTGTTTGAATTCGCCTTGGTCATAAGCCTTAAAAAAATAACATGTAAAAATACGGCTATTGTGAATAACCCCTCATAATTATGTGTGCTATTTTGAATTTAAATCAAATGATTTTAAGCAAATATCAAAAATAAATATTTATCTACCATCAAAATATTTTTTTGTTCTAATCCATGAATTAATAAATTGTATTCTGTGTAATAAATTAAATTAGATCTTACCTGACTATTTTCCATTTTTTAGACCCAAATAAATTTTATTTTGTTTGGTTACCAAACATCAGAGTCCTAAGTCGATATAATTTGACGCCGCAAGTGTTTTGCTGAAAACTTGCTAGCCGTAGGTTAAGCACGATGGCCACGTTCAAACTGTTTTGACAAATAATATGTATGTATTGGTAATATTTGGTTTTGCTTAACGCAGCAACGTATCAAACTCAAACCATCAAATTTCATTTCAAAGCTGTTTTTAAAATGAAAGAACGTGTGGTTAATTTGGTCGCAAAATATTTTTAATGTTTACAAATTATTTTTTTTTTTAAATATGAATAAAATAGAAAATTTTTGCATAGCTATTGGTCTGGCATATGCAGGAAAAAAAAGAACAAAAAAAATATGGCGTAAAGCCATTTTTTATTTAACCACAAAATTTTTACCGTACGGTGTTGTCGCTGCGAAAACTGAATAAAAATGCCATTTGATGTTTTTCGCAGCAACACATCAAATTTGCTTCAAATCAAAGTAGCGGCGGCAGTGAAAATCTAAATTGTTTTGATTTTCGTCAAACTCACATCAACATATACGTGTGAGATTTTTTTCACTAACACAATCAAAAAAAACTGAGTTTGACAAATCGATTTGATACGTGGCCATCGTGCTTAAAATAAGGATAATCGCCGGATAAAACTATACCATCAACGGCTACAAAAACTAGTGCGGCTAAGCTCAGCCGCTCAGCGCAGGTCTCTTCTGATTAATTACGACAGCACAATAAGCATAGCAAGCAAAGATCTATTAATTTAAGACACTTTTTGTTTACAAAGTAACGACAATACTTTTACGCCATTGTAAAATGTTAGAACATTTAGACAATATCACATGATAGCACACCTTGTGAATACCCCAATAATGTGAACACAGCTTAATAATCAATGCGAATTTATCCCAGTTAATCTCGGTACTACAACATGTACAACTCGTACAAAAACCACAAGCAATTTGTTTTTGTAAAATCATTGTACAATGTCAAAACCAGAAACAAAGCAAAGATAATAAACAAAATTTTGACATCCAACAATGATTTTAGCTGAAAAAAAAATCAGCAGGGCTTTTAAGACCACCTGTAATAAATTCGCCTTGTTAATAATTAAGAAAAAAAAGTAGTACAGCTGTGCCAAGGCGAATTCAAACAGGTAAACTCATCTCTACAACTACAAAAAGCCCCATGTATTTCGTTTACACAATTTTCTGGTTGGTTGTCAAAATTTTTTTATTGCAAATTAAAATTATCACTTTTTTGTAAAAGAAATTAATAAATTCACTTCAATCATTCGCAGTTTTGAAATTTTTTTATTATAAAAATAATATTTTTAACACTTTTCATTCAACTTCTTCTCAAAACAAAATCATATTTTGACGTTTGACCATATTTTTTAATTCGCCGTGGAAACAGCTGATGAACAGTGTTGCCAGAACTTTTAGAGGAAAAATCAGCAAAAACCCATCATTTTTCGTCAAAAAATCTTCAAAATCTGCGCCAAAGTTTTAAAAATCTTCAATAAACCTTCAAAGCAAATTTATTACATTTTTTATGTAGTTTGTTTAGAAAAAGATATTACAATAAATTTCAAAATATGTTCCCGAAGATAAAATCGATGGTAGATTTAAAAATCGTTCTGGTCAATATGAGTGGTCCTCGAAGTGTGAGGTATAAAAAAGGTAATATTTTTTTGAACTTTCAACACAGAAACGTTTTAAAAATTTGTTCGATTTAAGAACATGACTAATAACTTTTGGAAATTTTTACATTAAAAATATCTATCCAAATTTAATTACTCAGGCTGAGTAAGGAATTATCTTTGTTATTTTAAAAAACAAATTAAACGTTAATAGTTTGACATGTTATTTAAATTATCAAGGGTACATATGTATGCATAATATTTTGTGTAAAATCAGATGACATATGTATGTCCAGAGATATTAATGTGTCAAGACAATGCGAATTTTTAATTTTTAAGTAATCTTTTGTACATAAAATGTCTACTAATGAATGTATTTCCAGACGGTTCTTCCATGAATGGTTGATATACTATATTTATTTATCAATGCAACATGTGGATATAGTACAATCATGACAATGTTAAGAAGTTTCCATCGAGCTAAAAAGTCTGAAATGTTAAACCAAAAATCGGCAAATCTGCATTTTGACAATTTTGGGGATAAAATCTTCAAAATGCAGATAAATCTGCAGTTCTGGCATCGCTGCTGATGAACGGCTGGCGAGATGACCCTACAAGAAATGCATAACCAAAACAAAAAAAATCACTATTACTATAACACTATATTGGTCAACACTACCGGTCATATAACTAGTAAAATGACCGGTAGTCTTCTTGTAGGGGAGATTACCTGTTTGAATTCGCCTTGAGCTGTGCTTTCAACGCCACCTGAAAAATGAATTCGCCTTGATAATGCTGGTATTTTATGCTGTCTAAACACGAAACAACATAAGTAGAAACATGTGTTCTACCAATGTTTCAATTTTCAACATACACTTACAGTGCAGCCACACGATCAAGATTTTCTTGATAGTCTTTTACATATACTGATTGTCAAAATATGCAAAAGTTGGCAGCTGTGACGTAGGCTGCACGCAAGTTGACAGCAATTTACTTTTTCAAGATGTCGTCGCCGAGAAAACAACTCAAAATGTTTGCCTAACTTAAAGTTTTTTCATGGCTTCTGTACAGCTCTATGAATCGCAGAACATCATTTTGCTTATTAATTTTATTAATAAACATATTTCACTATTTTTTTAGGTTTTTAGTTAAAATTTTAAAATTCCCGCAACAATTTGTAAAAAAAAAAGAACTTCAGCTTTTGCCGGCAAAATATTTGTGAAAAAAAAACAAAAACAACTTCAAAAGAATTGTAATCAGCTGTTTTCTTGAACGAAAATTGATACACTCACTGGCAAGAGAATTTTAGAGGCAAGTTCGTATCAATTTTTAAAAGTATGAGTGTTTGGTAAAAAAAAGTGTGAGTGTATTAAAACTTGATAGGCAAAACTTGATCGTGTAACCCTCAAGTTAACCAAAAACGAAACATCAGTATTTTGTGTTTTTCGAATATACTACTAAGCAAATATACGATCTTTGTTAGTTTTGTTTTGATTAAAATTACATTTTATGTACAGTAAAACTTCTCCTATGTTGTTATTTTCACTAGTCGCAATTTTCCTTTTTTTTTTTAATTCCATAAGCTAATCCCCACGAAGCTGTACGCTTGTCTGCAGGAAAGAAACCAGAGCATGGTGACATTACTAGAAGGTGGCAGCACAAGGAGTTGTTGTACAACAAAACAACAAAAACAGGCAAATTTGTTTGTGTAAAATAGTTCATTATGTCAAAAATATTGATTTTCACCACACCAAAATATTATTGTTAATGAAACGTCATTCCTTAAAAAATAAACGTGATATAAGTAATTGTCAATAAATTTAATTTTATGGATTCAAATTAATATAAGTTTTATTTAAAGAATGTACAGATAGGTATTACATTAGCTTTCGCCACAAAAACGTATGTAAAATATTATGTTACCAAAAAGCTGAATTAAGATAGGAAGCATCCGGTTGTATTTGTATAAGTTGTACATAGGGCACCGCCATTTGAACGTAAGTGGAAAAACTCTACCGCTGCCTTACCATCTGAAGTCTTAGCTATATCCTTTCGCTTGCCAGTATGCATTACCGCTTGAAATGTGCTAAGAACTTTTAATTCTCCTGTTGTTGACAGATGCGTACAACTTCCAGTTCTTCGCCAAACATTGTATTAAATTTCTTTTGTAATGTGAAGGTAAATGCTAGCCATCCCATATTGCCTGCATTACGACCCTGCCAAAAGTACACAATACTTTGTATTTCATCATTTGGTTCCGGTTTACTGTCATCTACTTCTACACCATCATCATTATTGGCGGATATGCAATAGCGACAAAAAACCCATAACATTCACCAGTAAAAGTGCACCACTTCCTCCTCTGGCAAACGCACAAATTTCTTGCCCTCCAATACAAAAGCTTCCATTGCCTCTAACTCATAATTCCAATCTTCTTCTAACTGTTCGGCTTCAATGAGAGGCAAAGAATTTTGTATTGGCATGAAGAGAGCCACCAAATCAGCTCGAGTTTTCTGTTGTTTAGCCCATTTTGCAAAATCTGCGCCCGTCTTCGCTACAGGCTGTACAAATAAAATCCACTGCAATCACTTCGTCCCATCCAATAAATTTCGATTTGAAAATTTGAGTTTCAGTACCATCCTGCAAACGCGTAAATAAAGCGCATGAGACCCTAACTAACATGTCAATTTTTTACCAAACCAAACAAATAGAAACATAAGTAAAACACTCAAGAATATAAACATAGCAAAGTGTTGGCCAGTTTTTGTTCAGGTATTTCAACCTGAGATAATTCTAAATAGCCCATACCTAATTGTAGTTGGCATAATCTAGGAACATGAGGGACGAAATTCTCTTGGACAATCTTTTGTTTGGGAGCTTCTTCTGAATTGCACTCCAAACGTAACCAAAATTTTTAACTTTCTTTGCCTAGAAAAATTTTGACATTACCTAAAAAAAAAAAACAAATAATTTTGACATAATGAAAGTTCACCATGAATTGAGCAAAAAATAATAGATTCCGTAGTGCTGCCACCTTCTAATTATTTCACCATGAACCAGAGTCTCTGGGGGGAATCGAACCCGCAACCAGTGTTGCCAGAACTTTTAGAGAAAAAATCAGCAAAAACCCATAATTTTTCGTCAAAAAATCTGCAAAATCTGCGCCAAAGTTTTAAAAATCTTCAATAAACCTTCAAAGCAAATTTATTACATTTTTTATGTAGTTTGTTTAGAAAAAGATATTACAATTAATTTCAAAATATGTTCCCGAAGTTTAAATCGATGGTAGATTTAAAAATCGTTCTGGTTAATATGAGTGATCCTCGAAGTATGAGGTATTAAAAAGGTTTTTGAACTTTCAACACAGAAAAGTTTTAAAAATTTTTTCGATTTTAAGAACATGACTAATAACTTTTGGATATTTTTACATTAAAAATATCTATCTATTTAATTACTCAGGCTGAGTAAGGATTAATCTTTGTTATTTAAAAAAACAAATTAAACGTTAATTGTTTGACATGTAATTTAAATTACCAAGGGTCTTATTGAAACTTTAGAAAAGTTGAAATATTGCAACTTTTGAAGATATTTGTACATAAGTGCATATAAATATATACGTACATACATATGTATGCATAATATTTTGTGTAAAATCAAAAAACATATGTCCGGCGATATTAATGTGTCAAGACGATGCGAATTTTTAATTTTTAAGTAATAATTTGTGCATAAAATGTCTACTAATGAATGTTTTTCCACACGGTTCTTCCATGAATGGTTGATATACTATATTTATTTATGAATGCAACAAGTGGAAATAGTACAATCATGACAATGTAAAGAAGTTTCCACCGAGCTAAAAAATCTGCAATGTTAAGCCAAAAATCTGCAAATCTGCATTTTGACAATTTTGGGGATAAAATCTTCAAAATGCAGATAAATCTGCACTTCTGGCATCGCTGCCCGCAACCCCAGGACTGATAGACTAGCTCATTACTAGCTAGCCTACGAGTTGAGAGAAGAAAACAGGAAACATCGATGCAGACAATGAAACTTTATGTTGGAAACATAAAATATAAAAAAAATTTATTTTTTCAGTAAGACCATATTTACATTATGCAATTATCGCCGCAACTTATGCTGCAAAATTTTGTTTGTCAGTAAGAGGTGTAGGGAAGAAAACGGGGTTGAAAAAGTTGCACGCCGGTGCATGGATAGGCATTTTATTCGTTTTTCTGGTTTTTGTTCCGTTTTAAATGGTTTTTATTCGAAATGTTGTCAACTTTTGTGCTGAAGAAAAAACGCAGCTTTCATAAAAATATTTTACACACAAAAAAATAATCTAGGGTATTTTACAAATGCGTACATAGGTAATTTATTTTTATATAAAAACAAAAAACTAAGTTTAGTTGCCTAAGATAATTGGTAATTTATAAAAAAAGTTTTGCCTAAAATTTTTGTTATTATTACTAATTGGGTTAGATATCTTCTTCGAATTTTTTAATATATGTATGTATGTAGGTTTATTTGATTTTTTCATTCAATTGGAAATTTTTTTGTGAAAAAAGTTCAAATTTAAATTTAAAATTTTTGAATTTAAAATTTGATTTAAAATAAATTAAAAACTATTCGATAGAGTATAAACTTTATATATAAAGATACAACGTATTTATGTGAGTATATTAAAAACATAAGATCTCCACTGAACTTTTTACAAAAAAGATGTATGTATATAAAAAATAAAAACAATAATTATTTATTACTTTTATTGATGACGATTAATATGGACGAAGCGAACATTTCCATGCTGGATAATTATTGATTTTAAATGCAAAATTAGTTATAATCCTAACGTGAAATTGGATTATATTGATATAACAATTGTGGCATCTTAAACTACCAAGAAGCATTTCGTTATTTATAACACGAATTCCATTGAAAAGAATCAGGTAAAAATAAGATTTAGAAGCATTAACAGAAGGAAGGCCTAATGAAAATTATGAGTTCCACAGAAACAACACTGGATACGCTTGTTACAACAAAAACAAACAAAAAATCACAAAATTCAAGTTTAAGTGAAAGCAAACTAAATATGCACTATTTTGACAATTTAATAAATCAAATTTATCGTTAAATTCCAATAGGTTTAAAAAATATATATCGCTCATCCAATATATGATATTTTGGAGTTAATGATGCAGAATTGTTCGCTATGAATTTATTTTGTGTGTAAATTTTATCTTTATATCTTTTATACTTTCTCCGTTTAATGAAAATAAATAAAACATTACAATGAAATTAAAATAAATTTTATTTAAAGTATGTATGTAACCAAAAAAAGTTTTTACCTAAAATCTATGGTACAAAATTAAACTTAGATAATTTTCCAAAAATAAAAATATAAAATAACTTTGCTATCATTGGTAAATTTTCAAAGTTTTTAAGTAATTTTAACAAAATAATTAGATACTTTTTCGAACATAGAAATTACCTAAGTTAATAGTTATATTAGCTAAGAAACTTAGATACTGCCATGCTACCCTTGCGCTAAGTTAATTTTATACCATATATTTAGGTAATTTTACCTATGATTTTTTTTGTGTGTAAGTTCAATAAAAGGTTAAACAAACCAAAATTTTGCACTTTTAATAATCAATGACATTTTAAGCTTCTTTTAATTGGCGTGTTGCTTCTCAAATATGTATGTTCAAGTATATATTTTTAAAACGAGCAAAAATTTTTTCGAGAAAGCCGCTCTAAAAAGTAGTAAAATTTTAAGTCTCGTTTTTTAAAAAAAAGTACGTTATTCAGGAAGTACATTTTTAATTATAACCATAGTATAATAAGTACCAGGTATGTTCATTAGGGAGAATTTTCATTTTTTATCCATGTAATGTCAAATTAATTTATTTGATTTTTGAATCTTGTTTTAATTTTTTTCCATATTTTCTTTTGTTTGACGTTATATGGGTTTTGAAATTGAGAACAAAATTTCTAACCTTGTAATTATTCTACCATGATTATAACCAAATAATAGCTTTAGAGATTATTTTAAATCTGAATATGTACTTTATAAAAAAAGATGAATATAAGAGAATTCTAAAATCACTTATTCGCAGCCAAAAATGTTGTGATTTTTTGACAAAAGCCGTGAACCCCTTGTGACGCACGCCTCACGCTAGAGTTTTCCAGTAGTATATAATAAACCCAGGTTTATTTATTTTAACAAAACAAATTATATTTTTGTGAATTGCATGTCTTAAATTTTTGCGAGTATTAATGAATGTATTAATGAGTATCAATTTTTTTTAACGAAATTTATATTTTGATGAGTATGCTGTAAGTGCTATTTTAATCACGTAAAGCACCCAAAAAAATGTTAAATTCATGCATAACATTAAGAGATCAGGGGTGGGGTAGGATTTGCTAAAAATTATTGTATTAATGATCATCGAAATACATATTTTTTTAAAAACGAAATTATACATCTCGTCTTATATTCCATTTGAATTATTTTATTAATTTGAACATTTTTTGGTTGAAGGACTGTTTCTGTGATTTGCCCATATCGCACTTATTCCTTAACTTTTATTTTTCATTTATTATCAAAACTTCGAAACGTAATATTTCTGTGGCATTTTGACAAAACAACTAAAGTCGAGATAAGATAGCAAAAAAATAAAAAAAAAGTTATCTAAAATAAACCAAAATTAAACAAAAATATAGTTTATAATAAAAAAAGTTTTTCAACTTTTTTAATTTGACTTAGGATATTTTTGTCAAAATGCCACCGATTTATATTTATCCGCTATAAAAATATCCTGGTTTTTGTGTACTTGTAGGTAATGAAACGGTTGTTTTAAAAATTCTTTTTCATATGCCTTTAATATAACATTAAAAATTTTACTTCCGCTGAAAATGTTTAAATTGTGAGTTAATACCCGCTTTATGATCAAGTGTTAAATAATTAAATATGTATTACATGTTGAAAAAGTTGCGATTGCCACTGTAAAGAAAACAGAGAAATTAATTAATTGATAATGTAATATACATAGCCTGACAAAGTTTCTTATTCTAACCTCGCTATGGCAGTAGCTTGTCAGTAGGAAAAAAAATAGTAGTTATTGACTATGTATATATAAGATTAGATGATGTTGAAGACAACAAAATGTAACATGAATTTTAAAAAGAAACATTACTAAAGGCCCCCTGCAGATTATATTGGACAACCCGATCTATTTTGATGAAATGGACTACTCCCTGGACTGGTCCAATGTTATGCAAGCATGGACCATGTCATTGTTAAAAACATTTTGTAATGAAACGACATGTCTTCGTTTTTAAACGAAATGTTTTCGTTTTTAAACGAAGTTAAAACTTATCCTCTGGAGTATACCATGGAATAGTTTCGAAACTAGTCCACTAGAGTATATATGAACATGGAGTAGTTTTAAGACTACTCCGGTGCAATGCAAAACTGGGATCCTGGGATATCGTAATGTTAAATAGACCACCTTTTAACCATATATTTGGAGTACTCCTACTCCTTTATTGACTACTCTTTTCATGCATGTATGTACTAGTCTCGTTATCTGCAGGGCCATGATACACTACCCCACAATCAGTATGTATTTTGATGTTGTTTGAAAACAATAACAATAACAACTTTACATGACAGGGTTGTATTTTCCTCAAAATACGTACGCAAGGCGAATTTAAAAAGGTAAACTCAACTCCAAGGGTTCATCAGCTGTCTCCACGGCGAATTAAAATAATAGGGAAACGTCAATATATAATTTTGTTTATGTTTTGCGCCAAAATAACCGACAAAATTTCTGAGAAAAATTTGGTTGTGAAAGTAAAAAAATATTATTTTTATAACAAAACTATTTATAAACTGCGAATAATTAAAGTGAATTCAATAATTTCTTTAATAACCCAAAACAAAATTTTTATTTTGTTTTTCAATAAATTTTTGCCTTGTCAGCATTTTTGACAGCCGCCTAATAAATTGCAAATTAAATCAAATAAAATAAAACTCGTTATTTGAATACTTTTTTTATCAGCCATAAAATCATCCTCTTAATTGCGGTTTTACTAATTGTTAATAATCTTTAATATACAAATTATCGTACAGTTATAAATTAATAAAAACCTATTTTTTTCTCACACACGACAAATAATATAGATACGAGCAAGGCGAATTCAAACAGGTAAACTCATCTCTACAACTACAAAAAGCTCCATGTATTTTGTTTATACAATTTTCTGGTTGGTTGTCAAAATTTTTTTATTGCAAATTAAAATTATCACTTTTTTTTAAAAGAAATTAATAAATTCACTTCAATCATTCGCAGTTTTGAAATTTTTTTATTATAAAAATAATATTTTTAACACTTTTCATTCAACTTCTTCTCAAAACAAAATCATATTTTGACATTTCACCATAATTTTTAATTCGCCGTGGAAACAGCTGATGAACGGCTGACGAGATGAGTTTACCTGTTTGAATTCGCCTTGGATACGAGTATGAATTAATAACCACTGTTTTGCGTCATTACGATTCAAGTCGCAAAAAATAAGAGATAGTGCTGCCAGCATCCAATTAAAAAAACCGTTAAACGTTTATTAGTTAAAACGCTGATTATGAATACGAATTTTAAAAACAAAACCTCTTTTAGGCTTAAAATGCTTTTTAACTTTAATGTAATTTAAGCCTGAATTAAGATTTTTTTATGAATACGGCTGTCAAAATACAAGTGTTGTTAAGCGGATCATACACTTGCAATATAAATTTGTAATTGCGCATTATGCTATGTGTATGTGATATTCGAAGGTGGCACAATATATTGGCAAAAATCAAAATCCTTTTGATTTTTATTGCATAACGAAAAAAGTTCAATATACCGTGAAATGAGTTGGCAGCAATGTATTGTTTAAAGGATAGGTTTTTTATTTTATAAGAGTTGCGCCATAATTTAAATGAAAGAATTGTGCCACTAATTGAATAATATAGAGCAATATATAAATAATATGGCGAATAACATTTACAATAATATTGTAAATGGATGGACCGCTTTACAGGCTTCTATTTAAAATCAGTGGCCCATAACCATAGTCAGTTCTTTTTAGAAACAATTCTAAAATAAAAACATTCTTTTAATTTCATTGCTTCTATAGTCGAAATGAAAGTATGTTTTAAATTGAACCGACTTTAACTGGGTGCCACCTCAAATGTAAAAAAATGTTTCATACAACATACAACAAAATATAAGCAAGTGCCAACTCTAAGTGCCGAAAGCAACAACAAAATTACAAAATAGGTATTTTGTATTTCTTTTCATTAAAGTGTTCTTCCAAATCATTAATAATTGCAAAATATAGGCCAATATCTTGTAACATAAACATTTTTAACTTTTTGCAAGTACTTTTTTATTTGGCGAAAAACAGCTGATGCTATTGTCAAATGAGTTAAAAACAACTCAAGCTGGTTTTAAAATTAACATCGGTTTTAACGTGTAAAGTATGTTTTTGCTTATCTATAGTAGATCAAAAGCATATTTTTAATAAAAGTTTACTTTAGAACTCTTAAACGGCCCATACACTTGAAATATTATTGTATATGGTATTCGCCATATTATTTCCATTTTGTCCTATATTATGCAATAAGTCGCACAATGGTTTCATTTATCGTGAATTTTATTTAATTTGTTCAATTAAATACTACATAATGGAGGCAGCAACGATTGCAAGAGCAATGTTTACGACGATAACAGTGAAAGGAAAGATAAAGGCAACAGTGTCCATGTGGCTGAGGTGAATACGTCCAACTACTTTACCCAACGTGCCACATGAAAGCGTAACAGACGGTAATAAAGCTGTTTCCATCGATTCAATTTCGTCTGTCACCACAAAGGAACACGAAGAGAAGAAATTGGATATAGTAAAACCTGTTTGGGAAGCCAGCGGGTCACTAACAACTCTTACAACCAGGTTAAAATTAAAATCATACTTGCGTTGTAGCAGTACTAATATGAACGCATTAATGCCGAGGATGCCTAGATATTCTAAAATGGTTTTTATTATTATTTTGTTTGTGTGTTATATATATTTCTAATAAAAAATTAATTTAAAATTAAAAAAAAATTTGTTTTTTATAAAGGTTAGTACTAACCAATTTTTACGTTATAAATAACTAGTTAGTGCTAACCAATATTTACGTTATGACTAACTAGTTAGCATTACCCACTATTTTGGTTATCATTGACTAATAAAAAGCAGGAGAGTAAGCAGTACAGATATATGTTCCGTAGTCGAGTGGAATTCATTAGTTAGAAAGAGAGGCAAAATCACATATACACAAGAGTTTCGGTTATTTTTTTAATTTTGCTCTTAATAAACTAATAGAAACTTTATCCAATATATTGGACAACACTACCGGTCATATAACTAGTAAATTGACCGGTAGTCTTCTTGTAGGGTTCATGTACCATGTATAATCCTGACATTTTTCGTATCTTTTGAATCTGTACGTAAAATGTGCAGAAATAAAATATTAAATTTTAATTTAAAAAATTTTTGTTAACGAGCCGATGTTAAAAAATTTGAAAAAAGTAGTTGGTTTAACATTTGTACTTCCATTTTCGAATGCATGTGGGGAGAAAATTTTTAGCCAACTAAAACTTTTTAGGACTGATCATCGTAGCCGACTCAATACTAATACAATAGCAGCTTTAATTATGGTGAAAGAGAACATTAAGGGTGTTTCAACATACGATCCACCTTAATCGATGATTACTAGTAGTGCGTAGTTGTTCTGAGGAAATATGAACATTGTTTTTATTTTCAGGAAATTTATACATATGATATAATCGCCCTAGTATAAACGCCTTAACTCGTATATTATATATATAAATGAATTAGTTTTGATAACATCCAAAGATAGTAACATATAATCATTTTTAAAGTTTGCTTATACTACATTTACATTAGGCCGAAATCTTGTAGATTTGATTTACATTATACTTTTTTGACATTAGCGAGATTTTGTTTTTATAACTTGCGACATATATTGCAGTAATTGTCAAAATTATGTTATCTTTGATGTAGACAGCAATTTTTTGTACATATTTATTGCTTACAATTTATGTTGCAATAATTGTTAGTTCATTTTCGTTGACAATTATTGCTTTCAAAAAACGTCAATTTGGTTGTCAGTTGAAACAAAGAAGCAAAAAAGAAAAAAAAATAGAAGCAAATTGTGTGAGAAAGAAATTAAGTTTTTGAAATAGCAGCTAATTATAATTGTAGTAAAATAATTAATTTAAAAAATTAAATAAACACTAAAATAAAATTTCAAAAATTATAATTTTTTCCTTATTCGATCTTTATTGTTAAAATTAATATTAATTTGTTTAAGTTCGAGCTCTTTTTTTATAAAAAAATAATAATTTTACATTAACAAAAATAAAAAAATTAATAAAATTAATATTTTTGTATTAAAAATGACCTCAAGCTTAAACAAATTAATATAAATTTAAATAATAAAGTCGAATAAGAAAGAATTTATATTAATTATAATAATTCTTGTAAGATACCGCCATTTTTTACACTGCACCTTCTTTCTTGATTTTTTCAAACTATGAGTTAAGTAAGTAAAAATATTTATTGAGACTTTTTTTCTTTCAATAACAAAGAATGTGATAGGTACAATGCAAAAAAACTTAGAACTATGTTGTGTTGTTCTAATGCACATTGAATGAATAAGCGGCTTGCAGAAGAGGAAAGGATAAAGTATAGCGTACATTATTAACATAGTTTAACAACAATGCTTGCTCCCGGCATTTTCAGTGACGTTCAGAGTTGTATCTGTTAACTACTTAAAATTACATAACAATCGAGACCAAAGGTAATAAATAAATAAACAACTAACTAACCAAATAATAATATGTACAAATCTTATATTATCTTATATCACGAATTAACAAAGAGATGTTTGGAGCAATTATGAACAATAAACAGTAAAAACGAGCGTTCCAAAAAAAGAACAGACTGTAAAAGAAAAACCGAATCATTGCGTTAAACGAACAACTATGTAGAAATAATTAATTAAATATATATATAAATAAATTCATTAATTAAATTAAATTAAGTTAAGTTAAGCGAATAGTACAAGAAAAGCACTAAAAAAAATTACAAAAAACAGTACAATACATGGGTTTAAGTAATTCAAATTCCCTTGGGAATAAAATATAAGGGATAAGTGTAAAACAAACTATCCTCTATGATATCCGACATGCGTTCCCTGGTAAAAGTTCGATAGGTTATATACATCCGTTTCATTTCCCATGTCCTCACATAAAACGCCCACTGGTGAAAGATAAGGAAATGTTGACCAATTAACATTCCTTTCCGATTCATAAATCTCGTTCATGAAGATGTTGTCGTGATGTTCAAGTTTTTCCACAAACTTTTTCTGTAACAGGAGTGCATATTTGCATAGGGGCACTATGTCTGAATTCTTGTAGATGTATGTGTTGGAGAATTTTTTTGTAAAATTTTCAAAATTTTTATTGAAGCATTTTCTCAGTATCCTTCTTTCGAAGATTTCCAATTCTTTAGCCACTATTGGTGAAATAGTGAACCAGATCGGAAAAGCATACACCAGGGTTGATCTTATAGTGACTTTGTATAATAGAAGTTTAGTGTTCTGGGGGAGGTAACTGCTGTTCATCAAACTTGAGAGCATACCCGATATGCGTTTGGCTTTATCAAGGAGAAGTCTGCCATGGGCATAAAACTTTAAAAGATTATTAAAATTTACCCCAAGGTACTTGATCTTAGACCTAAAGGGAATCTCGATACCATCGAGGGACAAGTGCAGGAGATTACTCTGGGGTACCACGAATCTTGCGCATTTGCCGGAAGCATTTCTAATACATATAGCCTCAGATTTTTCAGCGTTTATCTTAATTCCCCACCTTTTGTAAAAAACATTAATGTAACCCAGATGAAAAGCAACATTGTGCAACGCTTGGATTGGGGATTCATCGTGTGAATAGATCATGCAGTCATCTGCGTACAGTATGGCTTTTGAGTTAACAGCTGTATGGGGGAAATCGTGTAAAAACATGTTAAATAATAATGGCGCCAGCACGCTTCCTTGGGGCACTCCACTTTCCACTGTGCCAAAATTAGATGTAGATCCATTAATCTCAACGTTGAATTTGCGGCCGGAAAAGTAACTCTGGAGAATTTTTACTATGAACGGTTCAGTTCCAAGATTGATAAGTTTGTATAGGATTCCTTTTTGATAAGCGGAATCAAAAGCCTTTTCGATGTCCAATGAAATAGCCACGGTACATGTTCTATTTCTCAAATTATTTACAATGTCACTGTGAAATTTCAAAAGTGCGTGTTGTGTGGAGTGGAAACGTTTGAAACCAAATTGTGATTCAGATACTGGGTCGAATACAAATTCATTTTCAAGTTTTACTTTCAATACTTGTTCGAATATTTTCCCGATGTTAGATAGCAATGATATTGGGAGGAAATCTTCTATTTTACAGCTGTTCTCTTTCTTTTTAAGGGGTATTATTTTGGCCGATTTCCATATTGTGGGAAAGTATCCATTATTTAGACAATTGTTAAAGATTATAGTAAAAAAATTAATTGTTGTGTCAGGGAACTTTCTAATTATGAAATTTGATATTCCATCAAAGCCACAGGATTTTTTGTTGTTAATTTTCCTTATAATATTCTTTATCGTTTTAGAAGAGGTGAAGTGGTATGCATCATTATTTTCCAAAGAATTGAATGGGTTTTCAAAGGAATAAATGTGAGGGGGTAAAACATTGAGGCATGATGAAACACGGTCTTCCAAGCCTTCGACTGCTCGTTCAGGAATATTTTCAGTATAAACAGTTGCGTAATATTCAAGGAATCTGTTGGCGATTTCTGTGTCATCAGTTATGATGGTATTGTTAAAAGAAATTTGATTGCAAAAGGGTGATTTTTTGTTTCCCAACATTTGATAAATTTCTTTAAAAGCTGAAGGACCGGGTTTTATATTCTTCAACCTTACATTTAGTTTTTTTGCTTGTTCCACATTTACAAGTTCTTTTATTATAGTTTTTAAAAGTTGTATTTGTTTAGAAAGAATGTTATATTCACAGCTGAGTCTGTTTCCTGTGCGATGGTAAATTTTTTTTAGCTGCTTCTGCCACCTGTGTTTTATGGTAAAGTATTTTTTCACGTTTTCTGATAATGGAATTTTATTATTCTTCAATTCAATTCTTTCCGAGTGAACATTGTGGATTGATTGAAGGCTAGAGTTGAATTCATTTATCAAGGCATCAATTTCCACATTCTGTAAATTTATATTTTCGGCTGGCATTATCCTCAAGGAGGCTCTTTCAATGTCATGTCGAAACTGGTTCCAGTTAGTATTTTTATATGAAGTAAAAATACGAGGGGACCGCAATAAGAGTTCAGATGGGTCCAGTTGTAGTTCTAGCTTGATTGGGAAGTGATCTGAAAACGTGGGCTTTTTATTCAACTTCTTCTCAAAACAAAATCATATTTTGACGTTTGACCATTTTTTTAATTCGCCGTGAAAACAGCTGATGAACGCCTGACGAGATGAGTTTACCTGTTTGAATTCGCCTTGAATGTATCTTTCTCAAAATTTCGCTGGCAACACTGACACAATCAAACATTTTAAGTGAAAAATCAACATGTTTCTACTTACCCTAGGTCTACACCAAGGTATATTTATAGCAGGTAGTCTCGGAAAGCCAGCTGTTTATTTTTTATTTGCTTGTTTTGCGATACGAACTGTCAAATGTTGTATAGCAAACAAGTAAACAAGTTTTTTCTCTTTATCTTTTGTCTTTTTTGTCTCTTATCAGCCCCATTGCTTTTTGACAGTTTGTATCGCATAACAACAATAAAAAGCCCTGTTGTTTGTTTTATTGTACAATTGTTGTAATCTCGCGGCTACCTGCTATAAATATACCTTGGTCTACACTAAAGATAATTATCTCAGCAAGTTGGCAATAACGTCGGCTGAATAACAGAGCAATATTTCTTATTGCTCAGCTTATGTTAAAGACATGGGAAAACGTATTTATGTTAACTCATAGTTTGAAAAAAATAAAGAAAGAAGGTGCAGTGTAAAAAATGGCGGTATCTTACAAGAATTATTATTATTAATATAAATTCATTCTTATTCGACTTTATTACTTAAATTTATATTAATTTGTTTAAGCTTGAGGTCATTTTTAATGCAAAAACATTAATTTTATTAATTTTTTTTTTATTTTTGTTAATGTAAAATTATTATTTTTTTATAAAAAAGAACGCGAACTTAAACAAATTAATATTAATTTTAACAATAAAGATCGAATAAGGAAAAGATTATAATTTTTGCAATATTATTTTCGTGTTTATATAATTTTTTAATTTAATTATTTTACTACAATTATAATTTGCTGCAATTTCAAAATTTTAATTTCTTTCCCCCACAATTAACTTCTATTTTTTTTTCTTTTTTGCTACTTTCTTTCAACTGACAACCAAATTGACTTTTTTTGTAAGCAATAATTGTCAACGAAAATGGACTAACAATTATTGCAACATAAATTGTTAGCAATAAATATGTACAAAAAATTGCTGTCTACATTAAAGATAACATAATTTTGACAATTACTGCAATATATGTGGCAATAATTATCTCTGGTATAGACGGGCAGTTATGTCGAATAGTGTGTGGGCAGCAATAAAACTAAATATTTTTTATAAATTATTACAAACAATTTCCGCCGATACTCCTATTCAATTACTGTAAACTGACAAATTTCGTATAATTAAAAATCTTATTAAAATATTTTGCTGGTTTTGACTTATTTCTTATTTTAACGATTTTACCTAAATGATCTGGCAACTAAAAAAGAATAGTCGTCCATTTTGGCATTTTAAAAATATCTACGCAGTCGGGAAGTATAATTCGTGTTCGTGGTCTTTTTTTAATATCAGAAACTATTAAGCTTATTATTAGAAAATGAAAATAATATAAGTGGTAACATTTTGATAAAAAAAATTCAATTTGAACTATTGTAAGAATGAATTCCCTTATAGTGTTAATATTGCAAAGGCAATTATTTCTGAGCAATGTGTTCTTTTTATATTGTGAAAATGCATATAAGAAAGAAACTTAAATGAATATTAATTTTTTATTGGAAAGAATGAAAAGAAAATAAATTCATGGTAAACAGTAATCATCCAAATTTCAGCTCATCAAATTAACCCATAAATACTACGAATGCAGTAAAATAGTATATATAGAAATAAAATAATTCTCGATGCATAATTTTAGCTGTCACCAAATACGAATACGAACAACAAAGTAAACTTTCAAAAAGGCAAAAAATCCATTTGTGTGAGTTATTGAATGAGTACAAGTATGTACAAATGCATATGTGTAAACAGTTATTTGACACGACACCAGATCAGCAGGGGAATCAAAAATTTTAAACGAAATAAAAACAAAAACTTTTAAAAATAAATAATTAAGTGAACTTTAACATAATAAGAGAAGTGCATTTTAATACCCATATTTGGCTAAAATATACATTATTACATACATATATAGATGTATAAAAAAAGACTTGTGGCATATGTATGCGCGTTTCACCTTGTAGTCAATCAGTTAATTTGGTATACATATGCTTATGTGAATGAATAAGATAACAATTTTATTGTGTTTTTGTGTTTGTAAACTGCACTTAACACAAATTTTTCCAATCCTTATGTTATTAAAGGTGAGTTTTATTAATTGCCACCGGGAAAATTCTTGAAGCATTTATTTTCGTTTGGCTTAATTGTCTAACTAATTTGTATACCTACCTTATAATTATGTTTTTCTTTTACTTCAAATCCTCCAATATGGATAAAAACAGAATTTCAATGTCATTTGAAAAAATAGGTCTTGCTTG
Organism: Pollenia labialis; assembly: GCA_949318255.1. Classification (NCBI taxonomy): domain Eukaryota; kingdom Metazoa; phylum Arthropoda; class Insecta; order Diptera; family Polleniidae; genus Pollenia; species Pollenia labialis. The sequence goes on from OX439140.1 coordinate 158,223,678, forward strand.
CATTTTATAGATTCATATTTTGGTGCAACCTATATTTAAAAAAAGAGATTTATGTTTGTTTTTAATTTTAATTTCATTGTTTAATTTTTATATACTTGCATACATATGTACATACCTATGTATATGTATATCACTCGGTATACTAGCAAGAACTCATAAGATGTGTATATAAAACTTTCACTTTTTTAACTTTCGTATTATTTTTACAAATTTAAGTAATTAATACCTAAGAAGAATTGCTTTTTACTGGTTGAATGTGTATCACGAAAAATCAAGCCGAATGCATTTATTTCTTTATTTAGGTATGTAGGTATTGATAAATTCTAAAAAGGAATTACTTTTGTTTTATAAATTCAATACATAGGTATGTAAATTAGAATTTCCCAACTGGTATTTCCAATAGTTTAAGAGTATACGTCGATGAACACGTTTTTTTATCGTAGAAGATTCCTCGCAAGGAAAAAATTTACAGAAGCTGATTCGTCTATGTGATACTTCCACAACACACCGAAAAACGCTATTATTCATAGATGTGTTCATTTGAGATGTGTGTAAAGATTTTTAACCTGTTGTTTCAAAAAGCATGCCAAGAATCGTATGAGACTCATGTAGGGATTATCTTACAATTCTCGTGAGGCTTGGCGTATAATTGAGCTATCTAATTAGAGCGTCTAGCGTTTTTTTTTCTTGTAAAAACTTCTAATTTTCATAAAATTTATTCGAAACCAAACTTTAGTATGGGAACAGAATGCTGGGTCAGTTTGTTTTTAGGTATAGTTTGTAGGAATTGGAAATACCTATAACATTAATTTTTAATAAAATGCCCTAATTGAGGAAGCTCGAACATTTTTATATTTTTCATTAGATGATGTTTGCCAAAAGATAAACAAAGTGTTGTAACATTGTTTTTTTTGTACTTTTGAAATGATTATTAAACGATTGTTTTAGGACTTGCATGGTAAACATTGTAAGATTAACAGATGAATTTGTCAGAAAATGTAAAAAGAAGTACCTAGTTACCTGTTAAATAAAAAAATGTGATGTTTTTGTTATTGTTAAGGTATGTTCTGACCTAACAAATATTTGACGAAAAAATCCAACAAATTTTGACCAGTAAATTTATCAAACGTTAACTTTATTTTTAACAATTTCTATTGATTAACTTAACTTTATTTGTAAGAAGATAACAGTATAATATAATTTAGAAACTCTTAAATCATAATCTAGCAAACCGTTTTACAAAAGCAAGTAATTATTTAATAAAACTAGGGGTTACGTGTAGGACGTCAAATATTTAAAAGGTGTGAACATAGCTTTACTCGTCAGGTCATCATCTGTAGATTCTTATACAACATATTAAACACAGTCATCTAACAAACAGCCTATACCTGGGTTACCTAAAAGAAATAAATATGTAACTAAGTTTTGTAAGTAAATAATAATATAAATAAATCTATTTATTACTATTATCGTTTCTTTGCAAATTTTAAAATTATTTGAATAATAGATTCATTCAGCACATTTATTTCAATCGTTCTAATTTATTTATAGGTAGGCATAAATATTAACAAAAAAAATAATAGGTTTTGCGAAAACATGTAACTTCTAGGAATGCCTTAGTTCTTATACCGAGATTCTCAACATCCTGTTTCGAAAAATCTTTTATTGTTCGGATTGCTAGGCTTTGGAACTTTTTACCATTTTCGTTACGTAATTTTTCCTATTCAAATAATTTTTTCCGGGTAAAAATTTTAGACTTCTTAAATAATCTTGATTAGCTACTGATGGATGATAATTATGATAACTATATATTTTTAATGTGGCTGGGAAGCCTTAATCTAAAGTGATAGTATGTATGTATATTATTTATAATTTTTATTTTGTTAGTTTTAATTATGAATTATAATTATAGATTAATTAATATTATATATATGTACGTACCTACATATATAGCTTAAGCATTTATCACTTGTAATATTGATTTGTTGGCCTAAAGGGCTTAATATTACGTAAATAAATGAATAAATAAATAATACATGTTTAGAGCCAAATAAACAACACAAGCAGTTTGACAACAACAAGATGTTTGTGTGAACATTCACCTTATTGTGGTTGTCGTTTTCGTAAACAAACGTGTCGTTTTTTGTAGTAGATTAAAGAACACATGTTGTGTATTACTTTATACACAGTCGTACACGACAACCACAATAAGGCCGATTAAAACAATTGCTATATTTGTTTAACCATCTGTGCAGTTTATTGATTGTTATATGAACGTTTAATATGAACTGTTATTGTCGGAGCTGGTTTGTAAACCAAAAATTAGAGTATGCTAGTTAAATGTGGCAGTAGTACCTATTAGAGGTCTGCAAGAATAAATAAAAAGCAATTTCAACACACTCATTTGTTTTTTAATTACAATGTGTCGATCATTCAATGATAACGAAACAAATTAAAAAAATAACCAGAGACAAAACAACAAAAACTCATTCTATTCAGTCAAATCAAGTCAAATGAGTAAATTATTCAAATATAATTTGAATGTAAAATATGTGTACCTACACATTATGTATGTATGTGTAAGCTTAACTCTTATAAATAAAAGGATCCACAAGCTATACACATATTTTGGCAAGGTATTCAAATAAGTGTATGCACATTCAATAATTCAAAAATTATTTGAATATTTTTTGTAAACTTGCTCTCTCTAACGGGTCATTCCAATGTTTTGTTATTTATGAATTACTCTCATATTCATTTACAGTAAACAAGTTTTTTATTCAATTCATTCATTCTTATTTTTGTATATGGTTTACTCTCTTCTTATCTTTTTGAATGTTTTATAATTGAATAAATGTTGTGCACTTTGAGTAAAGGCAAACAAGTGAGTTATTCAAAGCAGAACTCTAGTACATATCAGACTCAAAAATCTCCTTGCTTAAGATTATTTGATTTCCTAATACCTTATGTAGATGTTTACATTTATAGAAAAATTTAAAAAGAAACAAACTTTTATAAATGATTGGACTTAATTTATATTTTACTTGTACCTACCATGTAATAGAATTTAAAAATTAAATTTTAGAATTTAATAAGGCGGCAACGTCAAAATAGCTCTTAAAGTAATCACAATATATACAAATTTATATACATATCGAGCCCTAACCGCGAAAATTACGTAAGCGACATCATTTTCAAGTTTGGTTTTTTTTAATAAATTACTTTATTGTGAACACTTGCATCATCTCCGGAAATCTTTGAGTCCCATAAGGTACCGTTACGAAATTATACCAAGAACAATTTTATCGTAAGCGTCAAATTTCATACAAAATGTTTATGAAATAAAATAAAAAAACACTCTCCTGTAAAATTTGATTTTTGGTGCTTACGTTTTTTTCGCGGTTAAGGGTCGATATGTACATACATATGTATGTATATAGGTATGCATTTTATAACATTTTTTTTATTTTAATTTCAGATACGTTTTCTAAAATTTAGTAGATACACAAAACTATTATTTACTTTAAAAACGTAGAATATTACGTTAACATTTTTTAGACGATAAACAAAAAGTTATTAAAACCGACATCTTTAAAATTTGTGAAGTATCTTCCTCACACGGTGTTTGCAACTATTTTGCTTTGCAATGAATCGGTATCACAACAAAAATAAAAATTGCCAAGCCGCTGCTAACAGTGTTAGTAATGCTGGAGCTTATGGAAAAATGTCAACACGTCGCCAAGTGGATCATGAAAGTGGCTTTTATGAAGATATTACAGATGACTATTATGGATATAATACTAACATAAATAATACTGGAAAACGTACCAGACAAATGTCCAATGAATTTCTGTTGCATGGCAGCGATAAAAAGTATAAACGCCAAGTAGGTGCTCTTCCAGTTATGTCTGGAAATAAAAAGAAAGATGCATCCTCCACTTCTGCGGTATTAAGTCTAAATAGTTTAGATATAAAAACCCGTAACCTACCACAAAATACTAGCGCTAATAATGTCCCAAGCAATGGCAAGATGACAGCATCTCATGCGCAGACTTTTTGTACGAAAAAGAATAATAACACTAAAAACACCAACAACAATAATAATACAAATACAAATAGCAGCTCAAACAAAGAAATAAAACTTAAAAATCTTAGTGGCATAAACACTAAAATATGCATAAGTGCCACAAATTACATTGACTACTCACATAATAACAATAACAATTATGACTTACAAAATAAAAAGAATCATACTGGCGATCTTATTAACAATATAGCAACAATTGATTTAAACGAGGTCGTTGAAGTTCCTGACAGTGATAGTGAAGAAGAAGATAAAGCAGCAACGTCTCTTGTTTGCAAATCAAAAATAACGAATGGAAGGACTAGTGTCCCAACATATGTGGTCAGTGGTAGCAGCAGTAATAGCAATCATTCAATACAAAATTATCACGAACAACCTGCATCTGGCTCAAAAATACAAACAATGAACAATAACAACAACAACACTTGTAGTAGCAATAAAGAGTTAAAGCCAAAAGGAACTGCAGACAATAACGGCGGTGAAAGCGAGTCAAATAAAAATCCCAACGCCGATCTAGAACGTTTACAGCGGGAAATAGAAGATGTTACTCAGGTTCATTCAAAATGTAAGTGATGTCTTTTAAGTTAAGTGTTTTGAGACCTTTAATTAGATGAGTAATTAGATTAAAAAATTTTAATAATTTTAAGAGTTAAACATGATATTTAGCTGTAACCAATTATTACAAAAACTAAAGAAATTAAAGTTAAATGGTTATATTAGGGATGCCAATCCCGATCATAAAAACCTTAAATTTTAATTTGCTTATCCCGGGATATAGTCAATACCAAAATTCTTAACTTATTTTTTTAGTTTTACCTATTATTATTAACAGAAATTCATCATGACATTTCCCCTTGAGAGGATAGGGAACACAATATTACTCTTTTATATTTATTTGATTAACTCTGTCAAAATGTCATAGAAAACGAAAGAAAGAAGTTATACTTTGTTGTCAAGCGTGTCCAACAATTATAACGTGAGAAGAGTTGAAAATAATAAAAGAAGAAAATTCATTTAAAAAAAATGTCTTGAAATGCACAAAACAAAAAGAAAAACCAAAAGTTCCGTTTGACCTTTTTCTTATTGATCTCACTGGTGCACCAATTGCAAAATTTAAAATTTACCGCTTTATTAACGCACTTATTAAAGTGTTTTCCGAGAGTGGGCATGGGACCTACGATATTTAATGAAACTACTACATACATAATTCCAACCACTAGTGGTGGTGAGTATAAAAATGTGCTTTCGTTAAAATTGGATTTTTATGGTTGCCTAAATAAATGGATTATGTTTGTTTATTTCGAATTCAAATTTAAATTACATATTTATTTAATAAAGATATTAATAGAATCTTAAAAATAAAATAGTAGTTGATAGTTTTTATTTAACTGCATGGCCCACGATGTCGACAAGAACATTTCTCTCTTATATTTATCTTGAAAACAATTATAAAAAACATAAATTTATTTTTGTTTTCAATGTACATAAATATGTATGCGAAATGAACCATTTTCTAAGAAAAAATCACAATTTTCAATTTTAGTTATCAAATATAATCTATCAGGAGTGTGCTGGAAACCGACGTAAAAAGCAAGAGTTTTAAAAGCTTTGTTTAAAAAGATTTTTGCAATAAAAGAAATTTATTACAAATATTTCTCTATTAAACAAAATGTTGTAACAAAAATTAGGTTTAAGTATTGCAAATTCCTGCTTTTACCTTTTCAATTTCCAGAACACGCCTGATTATATTTAAAGACGTCTTTTAATTTTCAAATCCCGAAAATACCGGAATCCTGAATACACCCGGAACCCCGGGATAAGATTTTTTAATATCCCGAATCCTGGGATTTGCGAAAACCAGTCCCGATTGGCATCCCCAGTTTATATGTATGTATGTATGTATGTACATTTATACATATTTATGCATACAGAACAAATGTTTTTTATATCTAAATATTTATGAGTCGATTACGGAAGGCTGCACAACTGAAAGTGAGATGCCAGCAGCGAAATCAGGCATCGCCGCTCAGGTTAAAATATACAAAAAAAAATGTATTTCACATTTTATCATGAGCGGCGTTGCTTGATTTCGTTGTTGGCAACACAATTTCAGTTCAGCTGTCATCCGTAATAGACCCATTACAAAATGTATTAATAAAGTGACCTCAGTACTACAACAATGAAACAATAAAAAAAACAACAGGCATTTTGTTGCTAGAATTGAGACGACAAATGTCAAAATTTTATAAAAAATGTAAATAAACAAAAATCACTGCAAACAGCTGCGCTTGTGAGGCCACTTTATTAGTACATTCTGACCCATTATATGTATATAAGTGAACATATGTCACTTTCTCCGAGAAAAGGGACCTAGTGTGTGAAAATGAAGTTTGGAGAAAAACGCATTTCATCTTATTCTACACCCTTTTTTTGACACACTAGGCCCCTTTTTTCGGTGAAGGTCACATATGTATATTTTTAATGTGTAATTTATTATTAATTTAATTTGATTTAAAAAAGGCATAATTGGGGACGACGAAAAAGTAAATCTCTCGCATTTCGAACTGATACGTGTTCTTGGAACTGGAGGTGAGAATTTTGAGTTATACCTATTTTTAAAAACTTAGCCATATAATATAAAATTTCAGCTTATGGAAAAGTATTTCTTGCACGAAAAAATGGTGGAGATGACCATGAGCAGTTGTATGCCATAAAAGTGTTGAAAAAAGACACTGTTGTTCAAAAGAAAAAGACTGCCGAGCATACTACAACAGAAAGACAAGTGTGTAAAAATAAAACAGACAGCGAAAACAGTCAAATAAAAAAATAAATATCGTCTTATTTTTTATTACAGGTGCTCGAGGCAATTCAGCAAAGTCCATTTCTTGTTGGCTTGCATTACGCATTTCAAACAGATTCAAAACTATACTTAGTTTTAGGTTGGTTTGCAAAATTCTCCATTTACCTTAATTCGTTTTAATTGTAAGTTGTGTATTTTAATTAAAGATTACGTAAGTGGAGGCGAACTCTTCACTCATCTGTATAAAGCAGAGCATTTTTCTGAATCGACTGTACGCATATATATCGCTGAAGTCGTGCTGGCCCTTGAGCATCTTCATAAACTTGGTATTATTTATAGAGATATAAAATTAGAAAATATTCTTCTTGACGGTCAGGGTAATATTGTGCTTGCCGATTTTGGATTGTCGAAAATCTTTGCCCCAAACTCCGATAATCGGGCACATAGTTTTTGTGGTACGCTAGAATACATGGCGCCAGAAATAATAAGAGCAGGCCCAAATGGACATGATCTAGCTGTTGACTGGTGGTCGGTTGGTGTGTTGACGTACGAACTTTTGACGGGTGCTTCCCCATTTACGGTTGTCGAACAGCAGAATTCTCAAAGCGATATTTCTCGACGCATACAAAAAGTAGACCCTGTGCTGCCTCCAACGTTAGGAGAAAATGTTAAAGATTTTATATTAAAAATGTTGCATAAAGATCCAAAAAAACGTTTAGGCGGCAATAGTCCCAATGCAGCCGAAATTAAAAATCATCCATTTTTCCGAGGCATTAACTGGAATGAACTAAAAAGCAAACGCCAAAAAGCTCCTTTTAAACCAACATTGGAAAGTGAAGATGATACTCAAAATTTTAGTGAAGAGTTTACCAAGCAGCCAGTTGTAGATTCGCCCGCTCCAGTGCCTGTAAATGCTAATAGACTATTTCGTGGTTATTCCTATGTAGCACCACAACACCGCAAAAAACTTTTTGAGCGAGAAAAAATTCCTGAATTCTACGAAGAATACTGTAGTGAACCAATTTTGGTAAGTTGGCTTTATAAATGTGAGTGCCAGTAAGTTTTAAATGTATTCATATAATTTCCTCCTAACGCCAGTCTCCTATGCAAGCACCTTACAACATGCAACTAAAGGAATTAAGAGGCAATGGCTCTTTCGGTAAATGCTATTTAGGATTTGATGAATTGGATAAAAGAATTTTCGCCATCAAAGTTGTTCCCGAGGAAAACTATCGACCAGCTGAAATTGATGCCCTAATTGCGTGTGCGCAAGATGAACACAAATCAATTGCACAATACTTTGGTGTTCATCGTAAAGATTCAGACTTCTGGATAGTTCAAGAATTTGTAGAGGGCTGTGAACTTTCTGTTCATATTATGCAAACTGAAAATGGTCTAGATGAATTTCTGTGCAGCAACATATTTAATCAGTTGGTCAATGCTGTACATCATATACATAAGAAAAAATTCATCCATGGAGACATTAAACCTGAAAATATTATATACGCCGTAGACGATATGATGCAACACATCAAGTTGGTTGATTTTGGTGCAGCATGGTAAAAAATTCTATATATAATTAGTTTAAATGTATTAAAATTAGTTGTTCTTACATTTTCTTACAGTTACCACGGCAGTGTCAAGAGCTGGTATGATAAGCCCCGGTATACCATAGATTATGCTCCACCCGAAATGCTTCAGAATACACAGTTCGCTACTTATTCTGAGGCATTGGATATTTGGTGTTTAGGTGCTACATTGTTTACAATGTTTATGGGTCACGCACCCTTTCGGCAGGGCCGAGAGGACCGTCTGGTGAGTCAAGAAATTTTAAAGGAAAGGATTTTAAACAATGACATATCTACTGATTCTTTGCGTTGGCAACAAGCGTCACAAGAATTACAACACTTAATTCAAGGTTGTATGAACAAAAATGTAAAAACAAGATTTACTCTCGACCAAATACTACAACATTCTTGGTTTAAATCAGTTTTTAAACATAAAGCTTCAGTAGCAACCAAAGCAATAACGCCAGCAGAAACAGCCGGAAGTTTCGAGTGCAAAATCGGCAGGGTAGAACATAACCAATCTACCGATATAAAAGATAATGCAGTTGACCTATACTTCAAAACTGAAGAATATTTATTTGAAGATCTCGGCGTGATAGACTTGCGACAAAAGAGTTTACATTCAGAAGGTGATGTAACCAGTGGATTAGGTCAAAGCAAATCGTCTGATGAAGCAAGTTTAATAGCTATTGAAACTAAAGATGTTTTATTAACAGAAAATACGATACAAAATAATATGAAACCAATTCCTGCAATTACTTTAAAAATGTCATTTCATGAAAGTTTATCAGATTTGGAAGAATTTGAAGGTTTTGATGAAAATATACCACCAATACACAGCTGGCTACTAGACGACAGCATAAGTAAATTTATAATTTTCGACAAAGTCAGGCAAATAACTGGCCATAAGTTAACAAATCAAAAAACTGTGGCTCGTAGCAAACAAAAAGTAATAGTGAGATCATCACCACCACCACCTCAAGCAAATCGACGATCTGCACGCAAGATTAGTAAACCGTTAGCAGGCAAAATCAAGAATAGGTTATTGTCAAAAACTGAACAGACATTAACTAGTCAACGCCAAACCCGAAGTGCAATTAATCTTAGGCAATCTGTACCAAAGCTATGGGCTGTCGAAGAATTTTATGGTTTTGACGAGCAAGAACGCAAAAGACTTGAATCGAAAGCTAAAAGTAGTTTGCGCATGTTCTGTACGATTCTACGTAACACACAAGTGTCTCTTAAATACTTTAACTTTGATCGCCGAGTAATCAATCAGGCGATCAAAGAAAATGATAAAAAAAAGTCTACCAACAAATCAAAAAGAAAACAAGTTACGCCACCGCCACCAGTGTCCAAAGTCACCAAGGAGATTTCATTAGCAAGTCGCAGACAACCCAGTCGTTTGGCTCGAGCCCAAAGGGCCCGCTATGTTTTTGAATGATTGCTATTTCATAAAGAATGCCGCCAGTCTTTACATGTGGCTGTTTATAGTTTCAATTTAAACCTCTTTTCTGGACCTGCTGATGGTTATTATATTATTTCTAGGTTTCAACTAATGGTTTGTTTCCATAATTGTTATTATTTTTCGTTTGTTTGGCAACTATATAAATGCATACATAAATATGGTTCAAGTTCTTGTCCAAGCAGGTTAAGTTTAAACATAAAACGCTTTAGTTGTACATATTATTTCTTTTTCTATGCCAAGACAAAGAAAGGCTTAAACCTGTATGTATTGCACTTTTTGAAAATTTTACAATTATATTTCTTCAGATTTTATTTTATCATAATTGTTATTTTACTTTCAATAACATAGATACCATTGCACATCTAATTAACTAAAACCTCCACTATTATTTATATTTTGTCCATCTTTTTGTAACTTTTAATAGGTTTTTTTTTCATTAAAATTAATAATAAATAGCATTTTAATGAAACAAAAGATACATACTGTGCGCTCGTCTTTGTCATTGGAAAATAAAATGTATGTTTTAATAACTTGAACTTGATATTAAGTTAGCAAAATTTCTCTAGAACAAAATTGTAATTTTTAAGCAAACCTGTATATTTTAAATTATAAAATAGTTACAAACACACAAACATATGTATTAATATATATATACATAAATATATATGAAAGGATTTGGGTAAACACGTTTTAAGAAGTTATTCACCCCACCCAGCTTTGATTTACAATATTTATTTATCATTTGTGATGCCTCAATACACCAAAAAAAAAATAATGAAAATGAAAAAAATACTTAACAACCTGCATAACATTTTTTGACATTTTTTTTTATTATTTCTTTAGATTTAATTTAGTTTTTAAGTATTTTACAAATTTAAATTTTGTTTCGTAATTTTCTACAAACAATGCATTTTTTTAAAACACTTTATCTTTGGCATCGTTGATAATTCTACAAAACCGAAAAAGCAATCTTTAAAATAAAAATAAAAATACAATAACAATGATGTACTGTGTATGCCAAGCATTAATTTTTTATTTGCTTCTAAATAATTTATTTAAGTACTTTGCATAACTCTTTAAAAAATTTCTTATATGTATTTTGAAAATACCAGAGTATAAACATAATTTATTATAATCCAATTATATAGATGGACCGGTTCGAATTTCTAAAATTCAAAAATCTTCATTAACAATTTATATTTTAACAGTTTTAGGAGTTTGTAATTCACTTTAAAAAGAGACACATGAAAATTTTTATTTAAAATTTTGTTAAAACACAAACGTAGTACATAAACATATCGAAGACCGGTCAAAATTTTTAAAAGACGCGATACCAGTGTATATTTGTATAAAATATCACACTTATACTTGAAATACATATATAGATCAGATCAGATGCCTTTGAAAAAGATGCCTTATCTCCCAAGACAAATGCAAAAAAAACTGCAAATACAATTCTAATGACTCTTGTAATTAAATTAAATCAAAATGGAAATAAAATCCAAATAAATAAGAGTATAAATAAACCAAATTTTAAGAAATATTGAATTTAAGAACTAATAAACAAGAGAATAAATAAGTAGTTAATATAAGAAAAAAAATGAAAACCACTTAACATAAAAAGAAATTAATCTTTTAATAATATACAAATTGACACGTACATACATTGTATTGTGAAAATTTTAATATGGTTGAGTCGTTGTTAAAATTTCAAATAAATTAAAAAGCCAACACATACATATATAATTTTTAAAATCCCTTGACCTATCTAACATTGATTTTAATAGGCAGGACTTATTGCAGTCCTCCTCCTGTAAATTAGAAATAAAAAACCTAGATCTTTTATTATAACGAAAAGTAGTACGCCAATTGTGTAAAGTGCTCAGAACAAGATTTGTACTATAAAAGCAATCGATATGCAAAAACTTCTTTAGTTTTTTTTTTAACTGTTATAGCAAATCTATAAAAAATGAAATTAGTTATTAAATTTGTTAGGATATTGAACTGAGCTGTTCTCAATTGTAATGAAAATTTAAACATAATAATTTAGTTTTTATTACTTAAGGACTAGTAATAGACAATTTGACATATTTTCCTGTAAGAACAATTAAACTTGTATTTTGTTATAAATAAAAATAAATATACGATGTATGTATATTAAAAAAATAGGGACTTTATTTTAAACTGATTATTTCTTTATGAAAAATTTTAAATACATATACATATGTACATACATATGTGACGCGCAAAATAGAAAGGGACCTAAGGGTTTTGTTCAGGAGAGCCACTGAGCGTGTTGGTATTGGTCTCATTTGAAATCGCCACATCTCATGACGTCAGGAACGTGTTGGTCAACCTTGAAAACGCGCGTAGGTCGTTCTACCTCTTGTTTTGTGTAGTTGGTTTTTACTGTTCCCTTTAGCTTACTGGACCCTTTCTCTATGCGCTGTCACATCTATGCATGTATAAGATTTTAAATGTACTCTTAGAAAATATGTACTTGTAAATTTTGCGAAAATTTACTATTTATAGGAGTTTGTAAGAAAGTTTGCGAAAACTTGGGGGCTACTCTCTATTGCGATATGAAAACAATTTCGATGCGAAAGCTAAATGCCAACTTTGTACTCTCTATCACTTTCGCAAAATGTTTGGAAAATGATGCAATACTGGCAACAAAAATTAAAGATGGCGCAGATTGCCAGTAATGAAATGCTAAATTATGTGTAAATATTCAAAATTTAAATTAAATAAATAGTAATGATTGCGAAAATAAAAAAATTAATAGATACGAAAAGTACGCAAACGCATTAAAGAGTACCAATCGCTAGATTTGTTATAGATAGAAATAATATAAATAGAAAGTAACCGCCCTGGTTGACACTGACTGACTCTTGTCACTGGCTAAGGGTATCACAAAGGCACCGCTGAGACTTGTAAAATTAGAGAAATCAAATCCATTGAAAATGCAAATTAAATTAATTGATAATGTCATAAATAGAATGTATGCAGTTAAGTGTAACTTAAGTAAACAAATTCGTATCAAACTTGATAAAGTTTTTAGAAATATGAAGGACACAAAATAACACAAACTGCTGGCATATTAAATTCAAATTTTTACGAAAACAGCGTAGTGGAAAATGAATGTATATGAAAATGAGTATTGTTCTTAATTAATTTTATATGAAGGTTCACATATCTATCTAACAAGTGACTTAATTTACATTATTGTTTTACTTTATATTTTGTGTTTTACTATATTTTACTTCTGCTTTTTTGGTGTACCTTATTTTCGTTAACGAGACTGAATTTTTAGGGGTTTTATGTTATTTCAATGTTTTGTTTATGATTAAAAAATGTGTTAGGAAAAATTTAAAGTGCATATTTTTTCAATTTATAGCGCATATTTTTCTATTTTAAGTGTATGTTTTATTATGCGCATAAAACTCGATGTTAACTGCATAAAAATCCGGTCCCTAATAATAACATTCAATTAAGCGCTTGTAAAATCCGGACTTTCTACTCCTGCTTATAAAATGTCTTTCCTCTTTCTGCAGTACATATTAAAAATTGTAAACAGAATAAATTTGGAAATGCAATCCGAAGATTCTCGTATGCACATATTTTTAGAACGCTAAAAATTTTTATTTTCGTTTAAAAATTTGAGGTTGCATTTTGTGAAATATTCATCTATTTTCACAACAATTTCGTAAATTTTCCAACAAAAAAGTCGATAATCAGTTTATACGAAACGAACCTTTTGATCGCGAATTCAACACCACCAAGCTGGTTTTATGGAAAATAGAATTTTTATGTTAAAAAAAAGTTGTCCGCTCTCGTTTAGGTAGCTCAGTTTGTTATTAAGCAAAAAAATAAGCATTGCAAATTAAATTGTATATTAAAAATTATAAACAGAATAAATTTGGAAATGCAATCCGAAGATTCTCGTATGCACATATTTTTAGAACGCTAAAAATTTTTATTTTCGTTTTAAAATTTGAGATTGCATTTTGTGAAATATTCATCTATTTTCACAGCAATTTCGTAAATTTTCCAACAAAAAAGTCGATAATCAGTTTATACGAAACGAACCTTTTGATCGCGAATTCAATACAACCCGGCTAGTTTAATTGAAAATAGAATTTTTATGTTAAAAAAAAGTTGTCCGCTCTCGTTTAGGTAGCTCAGTTTGTTGTTATGCAAAAAAATAAGCATTGCAAATTAAATTGTTTGTTCAAAAAAGTTCTAAAACTTTTGAAATACCGCTGATATATCGACAAACTTAAATATCGCCGACATATCGGTATCTGTATTCGTTAACTCCCTAATTTTAATCAGCATTGCACTATAATTTATGGGTCGAATACAGATGACGACTGAACTGAAGTTGAGTTGCCAGCAGCGAAATCAGGCAACGCCCCTCAAGTTAAAATATAAAATAAAAAAATGTTTTTTAAAATAATCAATAAAGTTAGGAACACAACTGGGACGAACGACTAATTGCCCCAACACGACGAAATTTTCAGTAAAAGTTCGCTGATTGAATTCGTCATATGAAGCACAATAAGTACGAATAACTAACAGCTTTTATAACTGAGAAAGTTGTTTGCTGATTGTGCAGAGAGAGAGAAATCGTGTGACTATATACAAAAATAATGCTTTAAAATAAAACATTAACAAAAATACAACAGAAAACTGTTTTTATACCAAACTACTTTGTATATCTATATAAGTTACAGCGCATAGAGAAAGGGACCTAAGAGTAAAAAAAATCAATTTTCACTTTTTTTTTTTTTGATGTGGACAACATCTGAGCATCGAATGAGACCGATCCCATGCCCCAAAAGTGTTCCCTCCCAGAGATATGCGCGTTTTATGAAGTGATGGTACACCAAAGATACACGTATTTAAATCTTTAAAATGGCTCCCCTGAACATAACCGGGTTTTACCCTTAGGTCCCTTTCTATTTTGCGCGTCACATATATACATAGATATATGGGTGTTTCCAAAGAAACGGTCGTTACCGATTTTCGGAGATTTTTTAAATAAAATTCCAACCTACCCAAATATGCAACGAGGATTGCTCCATTTCGGACTTACGAAAGTTCAAGCAATACCGTTGCTACCAAAAGAATTCATAAAAATTGAATTTCAATATTTTTTTTTGACCGTTAAAAATGTAACGGTCGTTACTTTATCAATGTGCTGTTTTCAAACGTCGGAAACAAACATCATGTATTGTAAATTTTTGCGCAGGATATGTCAAGTAAAATATCTGATTAAATTCTTTGAAATGTTTTGTTTAAGGAATGGATTTATTTTCAAACCAAAGAAATAAGTTACCAAAAAAAAATTTTTTTTTAAAGTAACGGTCGTTACATTTTAAAAAGTTAGCAGTTTTTTGTGTTTGAATTCATTTATTATAGGTAGCATATTTTTGTTAGTATAAAGAAAATTAAAGTTAATCTTTCGGAAAGTGACAGATACATTTAACTATGTATTTCGTATAATATTAGCGGAAATTAGAGCCCTGGTACCCATGTCAGCGTTACACTGGAATGTTCCACGATCTCATTTAGAGGCATCCGGCATTCCAATGTTAAAATAGATGTCGTGAAGACACCAATGGCAGCCTTGCTGTCCGTAAATATACATATATCTCTCGATATACGATAGTACCTCAGCCAGTTTGCCGCCCGCTTTATGGCAAAGATTTCCGCCTGCAGCACATTACTGCCATCTGGTAGGCTAAAAGAGACCCTCATGCCCAATTCCTTTGTGAAGAAACCTCCACCTATTCTATTGCCCATCTTGGAACCATCGGTAAAGACCCGTAGGGCCGGTTCCAGAGATCGCATGTTATCCAGCAGCTCCTCACCATTACCATGATGAATTGAGAAAAAAGCACCGAAAAGGGGTTCCGGAGTACAATAGTCCAGTCTCGCCAGGTCATATGTCGCGTGAAGCGTGACCCTTGCATGTCCATAGTTCCGCGTAGACAATAGGCCCACGCCCCCAGGCTAATAGAGGAAGTTAGGGCCTGTTGTTCGGCCATGATGTCAACCGGCAGCCAGGGGGGCTACTCTCTATTGCGATGCGAAAGCTAAATGCCAACTTGATACTCTCTATCACTTTCGCAAAATTGTTTGAAAATGGAGCAATACTGGCAACAAAAATGAAAGATGGCGCAGGGAGAGTAGCCCGCCTGCTCAGCATAGTAAACAGCGCAGTGTCGAGCAGAGAGATCCCGTGATCATCAGCGCAACCACCCTTTATACTTTCTCAAGCATCCTACAGTACCACCCCCTTCCCATGGCAGGCCACCACACTATGACTCCATAGAAGAGTATCGGTTTTACCACCGCCTGAAAGATCCATTCAACGCCCCTGGGGCAAAGGCTCCAGTTTCTGCCAAAAGATCTCTTGCAGGTGTATAAGGCCAAATTGCCCTATCAACGTTGAGCGCTATCAAGAATTTCGACCAAATATCTGGCACTGTTCAAGATCGTCAGCTCCGTGCCATTAAGCCTAGGAAGCTTAAAAGTTACCAACCTTGTTCTTCCTGGTTAAGAGTACCATGACCGTCACGTCATCCGCATACGCGAAGGTTTTTATCCCTAATTCGTCGAACTGACTCAACAAAGTGTTCATCGTCAAGTTCAATAGTAGAGGGGACAGAACCCCACCTTGCGGGGTGCCCCTGTGCACAAATCTGCAAAAATTGGTAGCACCAATCGTGGATCCAATGATAATACTGTCGAGTAGATTACTAATAAATCTACAAATTACATCGTCAACACCCAACTCCCTCATTGACTCCAAGATGGAGTTAGATCTGACATTATTGAAAGCTCCCTCAATGTCCATAAAGGCCACAAGCGATTACTCCCGAAATTCAAGGGATTTCTCAATGAAGCCGACCAGTGAGTGAAGCGCCGTCTCTACAGACTTGCTTATGGTGTAGGCATCCTGCGATGAAAGCAAATGTCTAGGAATAGACATCCTCAGATAAATATCAATAAATTGAAGACCGACTAAGTAGCTTTTGTTGCATATTTAACTTGTTGTTATATTGAGTTTGTGCATTTAATTTATAAAGAAGAATTTGAATACATAATAGTTTTGGTGTCAGAAGTGGGATACTTTTTTTAAAGATGTCTATTCCCCAGGATGTTATAGAATCCCTTAAGGGAATGTTCGCGAATGCTATTAAAAAAGCGTTTGCCGACTCTGCGAGCTCATCGACTTCAGCTCAGAGATCTCCAATATTTTCAATGTTCGAATATAGTTCGGCGCAATCAGCAACAGTTGGCGAGTATTTTACCCGATTTGATTGGGCTTTACAACTAAGTTCTGTGCCCACACAGTTACATGCTCAGTATGCAAGGGTCAATATGGGAGTCGAATTGAATTCAGCATTGCGTATTCTTGTGAGTCCTTTAGAGCCAGAAAATTTATCATACGAAGAGTTAAAGAAAAAACTAATCAATCACTATGATGCTGTGAAAAACAAATTTGCCAAAAGTATTAATTAAGCTAATTTTTGCCTCCGACTTAAGCGACAAAGCGCCACACACCGTGAATATGGTAACTTTCTTGACAGAATGCTTATTGAACAACTTCTGTATGGATTGGAATCGCGTGAGGTATGTAATGCCATTAGGTGCGTTTGAGTACTTTTGCAGTAAATGAGTAAACTGAAAAATTTGCTCTCACAAAAAGCTGTTGTGCAAAAAAGTACGCGAACGCAAAATTTGTAAAAATTATCGGTACTCGATTAAAAACTTTTTATAACACGAAAATTTTTGGAAAATACAAACAAACTATTTCATTTAATCTTTCATATTTGTTTGTTTTTAATTCTATTTGATTTTACTAATTTGTAGCGGGTTAAATTATTTAAAAGAACATCAATAATTTTTTTGCTATTGATTACTTAAGTCCCCAAGTACTTCACGATTTTAAAACTCTAAAAAATTAACTTAACAAAAAAAATTTCAAATTTGTATTTAGCCAAATAAATGCTTCACGAACAAGATTAATTTATTAATAGTTATTCACTTTTTGTTTTGGTTTAATTTTTATTTAAATTTTCTTTTATTTAACAATTTTTTCACAATTTGTATGCATTTTATTTGTTACTTTTGTTTGTTTACCTTTTGGAACATATGTTTTCTTGTTTTACTAAATTTTACTGCAAAAATGTCTGCAGTAAAAATTTGTAAATACTCAGACAAGAACTGTCACTTTACGCTCTCAATTTGTGTTCTCATTTACTGTATTTTGTGTACTCGAACGCAATTTCGTAAAATGCAGTAAAGTTCAGTAAAAAATAGTAAAAACTTTTGTGTTCTCGAACGCAGCTATTATTAGTAATTAGTATTATTAGCCTGATGTCTTCGCTGTAGCATATGAAATTGCGCAATGTTAATCAGCCACAGCAAATGCCTTTACAAGAATGTACAAATAAGCTGGGATTTTTTTCGCCGAAGTTTAAGAACAAAGCACGTTTAATATCAAAACAATAACAGTCTGTTGATAGTCGTTTTGAAGGCTTATGTGTAATGGATGCGGTGGCCAGCATTTAAAAAAACATTGCAAATTTAACAATGCAGAGTGCTTTTATGGGAAACGTGGACATTTTTCTAGTCTGAGGGGTTACTATGTAACTCGATTCGAAAGTATGAACAGCTCGAAAGTTGTATTCGATCCGAATTTAAACTCTTACCTGTCAAGACTTATCGATCAAGACCGGTTTGCTGTCTTGGCGCAACAAACTGTGTCAAACTGCATCAAAGAAGTGTGCAATGCTATAAAGAAGCTGTTGTGTCCCAAGCACATAAATTGTGATCTTCCCAAACCTAAACAAAAAAAAATTATTTCCATTTTTCCCGCATTGGTGGACCGGCTGTATTCAGATCTCCTGCCAATCGTGTCCATAAATTGTTGGTGGCTTGTCCAGCGTCCGGAGCTTTTATATATCCCTTAGCCAACTGCCGATGCTCTGTCATAAAGATGAGCATTATTTCAAATTGCGTTTGCTTCGTATTAATATTTTTCGTGGCATTTTCCCTATTGAAAAAGACTTGTATTAATTTGTATCTATTAATATACATACATAAATTTAACAAATACTTACATTTTCAGCGTTGTTTTGATTTATTTAATTTTTTTTATATTTCATCCGTTAGCTCAAAATCAAACGAGTACAAATGCCAACTTTCGATCGACTTTGACATCTACATTTGAATTACATAGTGATGCACATCCGAAAGTAGAGTACGAGTATCCGATAATCGGATATGCAAAACCAAAAGTAGCAAATGTATTTACGAATTCGAGTTAGTTGGTAGGAAAAATCCGTATCCGTAATATTTAACTATCGAATCGAGTTACATAGTAACCCCCCTGTAAGTCAAAAACATCACAAATAAAAGAAGACGAAGGTTTACAATTGGATGCTGATGACAACTTTACACAAAGCCTTAATAAGTTAGACGTTAATAAATTAACAGATAGGAAATTATTGAAGGTCCTAATAGATGGACGTGCCGTCAATATGGAACTTGACACTGGAGCACCCTGTGGTATTATTAGTATTAACACTCTTTGACGTATTAAAAATAAGTATGCATTGCAAAAAACTGATAGGCAATTTTCCAGTTACAGTCGTCATAAAATCTAGCGTGTGGGTCGTTTACTTGTGACCGTTAAAGTTGGGAGTACTTCAAGACGATTAAACCTATATGTAGTAGAACAAGATTTTGATTCTTTGTTTGGAAGAGAATGGATAGCACACTTCGTGCATGAAATCAATTTTTCAAATCTTTTTTCATCGCTTGATCACAAAAATATTAATGCTGTTACAACTATGAAGCCGAGTTTATCAAAAGAACAACAAAAACTTCTTAAGCAATTGCTGATGATGTTTTTGGAGATGAAGTGGGTATATTGTTGGGTCCTCCAATTTCAGTGCATCTGCAACCGGAAGAAAGACCTGTGTTTGCAAAAGCTAGAGAGATACCTCTGGCTTTGAGAGATGCTTATGCTAAAGTAATTGAGAAGAAAATTGCGGTAGGCTTTTACAAACGGGTAGATTACTCGGAATGGGCTTCAACCACTCATGTGGTGGCTAAAAAGAATGGACAGATTCGAATTACCGGGAACTATAAAACTACTCTCAATCCTCAAATGGTCATCGACGAACATCCAATACCTAGAGCTGAATTTATATTTAACCCAATGGAAGGTTCAACAATATTCTGTCACTTAGACATAACTGAAGCATATACACATTTACCGGTGGACGAAGAATTTAGTTATGCATTGACTCTGAATACTCCTACTCATGGTCTAGTTAGACCAACTCGAGCTGTGTATGGTGCTGCAAATATTCTAGCGATCTGGCAAAGACGAATGGAATCTGTTCTTCTAGGAATTCCTAATGTGCGGAATTTTTTGATGACGTTTTGGTTTATGAGAAAGACTTTGAATCGTTATTGAATACTCTGGATATGTTATTGGAAAGAACGAGAAAACATGATGAGGGCAAAGCCTTTAAGATACATGTTAAAAAACGAATGTTTTGATTGGACCGAAGATGCAAATAAGGCTTACGAGGATATAAAGGCCATGTTAATATCACCCCAAGTGTTGATTCCTTATGATCCTTCGTTGCCACTATTATTAGCAACTGATGCAAGTAAAACGGGAATTGGAGCAGTTCTTTCACATAGACTTATGAATGGGCAAGAACGTCCGATTACCTTTGCGAGCTGAACTATGAAAACTACGGCACAACGCTACCCTCAAATCGACAAAGAAGCTTTAGATATAGTGTGGGCTTTAATTACAGACAATAAGCCGTTGAGCCAAATTCTACATTCCGGGCAGTATCTTTCTAATTTGTGCATAAGTCGGATGGCGAACTATGCCGATTTTTTTGCTACATAGCTTCAACTTTAAGGTAATATTCAAGCAAAAAAAAAGAAAACTCTGAAGCGGATTATTGCTCCAGATTGCATTTAAAATGTGAAGATGAGATGCACAACCTTTCTCCAAGACAATCGATATTATTTTTAGGAAATAATACTCATGAGTTTGATGAATTTGACGAGTTTTTTGTTGGACAAGTAAATCAATTACCAATAAATGCTGAGCGAATAGCCACAGCTAGAAAAGATGAGAACTTGGGGAAAATTGTTCATCTACTTGAAGAAGTGAAGTGTTTAGTTCGTTACGGATATAAAGTGCCAGAATCCCATTATAAACTTGCTGCGAATTGCTTAATTTTTTAACATAGAGTTGCTATTCCTGCGGCATTCCGGCAATTGGTTTTAAAAGATTTGCATACATCGCATTTGGGCATGGTAAAAATGAAGGGTTTGGCTAGGTCATTTATATAATGGCCTGGTGTGGATAATGACATAGAAACGATGGTTCGAGATTGTCACGAATGCGCAAGACATGACCATGCTCCTCCTAAATTTAGGGAACACCATTGGGAGTACTCTAAAGGACCATGGGAGAGAATACATATAGACAATGCAGGACATTTTGCTGGGATGATGTTGCTTGTGATCTCGGATGCGTATAGCAGGTGGCTCGAAGTTAAATTAACAAAGTCAATGACAGCAGGTGCAACGATTGCTATTTTAGACGAAATTTTCGCAGCTTATGGAGTGCCCATTACTGTGGTAAGTGATAATGGCACAAACTTTGCGTCAGAATATTTAAAACATTTTTACAGAAAGTAGGCGTAAAATTTCATAAGTTTATAGCACCATATCATCCTTCTTCCAATGGCCAGGCTGAAAGATGTGTCCAAACGGTAAAGAATGCATTAAAAACGATACAGGCGCCCTATCACAACCTCAAGCAAAATTTGAATTTGTTTCTTAAACAGTATCGCATAGCACCTCATTCCACAACAGGTTATCCACCATCTCAACTGTTTTTGGGCAGAGTGTTTCGAACTCATCTCGATCTTATCAAACCAGAAGATTTGTATACTAAAGTTACTAAAAAGCAGGAGCAAGATTTTAAAACAAAATTTCGAACTTTTCAGTTGTCGGATGAAGTTTATTTTTTAACTCATAACTCGCGCATGGACTAATGGGTTAAAAGGACGATTGTGAAATGTATGGGAGATTTGCATTATGGTATTCACCCCTATCGCGAATGTTATGGGAATTTGCTATATGGGAGCAAAGCAATATTCCCATCCCCAACAAATCGGTATCGCAAATATTTTGGGATTACAAATGTCTATTGTGAATTATTTGTGAGTGCTTTATAAACAAAAGTCTCTATTGTAAATAGCTTGTTAGTGCTTGCATTGTGAAAGAAAAAATATACAAAGTATAATACTAATAAAAATATAATAAAATAAATAATGAATAGTGTTTATCTTCATTTTCTTTATTAACAATCCTTCAATAAAATTAAAAAGCAATTTAATTTAGTACAACCTTAGAATACAAATTAAAATCTACATGTTCCCTTGTCGCTCATATTAACACTTGTTGGGAATTTATTTAGTATAAATACTCGCGGGAGTAAACATTGGCGATAGAAAATTTTTCAAGTTTGGGAATTCCTTCCCAAAAAATTTGTCATGGGAATCATTCACAATACAAAATAAAAAAATTATGGGAATATTTTCATGGGAGTAGTTGTTTGCGATAGGGTTGATTAATTTCCAGGGGAAATTGTTTAAGCAATATGACCAAATAAAAGGCTTTAGTGCTGGTAAGTCACAGTTTCAAAGCACACACACAACTAACTAAGGGGAAAAATTGTATATTCCATATGTCCAAGCTACTCCGCATATAGGGGAACTAAATTGGCAGCTTCAGTTAATCAAGCGATAGTAACTCAACATGCCTTAAGTACGCGTACTAATTCCAATGAATTGTCAGTTGCAAATAATCAGACGACTCTAACTCAGCATGCCTCAATTACGGATACTTATTCAAATGTTCAATGGTCTCCACCGATACATGACCAGGGATCGCAGCCGGAACAACACTGCCTCAATTCAATACATCAACTCTAATGCCAGATCGTTATTTGTCCTCAACTCCAGTTGCGCCTCGGAGGTCAAATCGTCCGCGGAAACCTCGCGTATTATTTAGTCCATAGTAGGAAAACTTATTTGACGTGATTTTAACACGGTAAATAGTAACGTGGGGAAGAATGTTGTATATTTAACTTGGTGTTATATTGAGTATTCATAATCAATAGTTCATATTTAGTTTTGTCATTTTGTACTTTTTAATTTTCCATAAAATCAGTTGTTTGTGCTTTTAATTCATAAAGAAGAATTTGAATACATAATAGCTTTCTAAAAGCTTGTGTTTTGCTTCAATTTATGTAATAAGCCTTCTTGCCAGACTATCAAAAGTTTGAGAAACATCGATGAAGAGAGCGGAGCAATATTTTCTTTCTTCAAAGGCTTTTCTTATGGCGTTTACTATTCGATGGGTTTGTTTAATTGTGCTGCGTTCTCTTCTAAAGCCAAATTGGTGGTTAGGAATACATCTATTTTCATTTAAAATTGGGGTTAATTTTGACACTAACAGCTTCTTAAACAGCTTTGATATATTAGAAAGTAAGCTTATATGCCTATATGACTCAACTTTTGTGTGATCTTCTCCAGGTTTAGGTATCATGGTAACTAAGAAAACCTTCCACGTTTGAGGAAAGTAGTCAAGGCGTAAAATAGCATTAAAAATAAAAAGAATAATTTTCTTTGCTATGCTGGGTAGTTCCAAAAGCATTGTGTTGCTGATATCAAAACCAGGGGCTTTCTTGGGGGTTAAATCACAAATAGCCTTTTCGATCTTTCTTATCTCAAACCTTAAGGGAAAAACTGCAACAGGTGGTAACTCGACCGCAATATCGTGAGATATATTCGGAGCTAAAACGTTTTTCAAGTGATTAACAAACAGATTTCTTTTTTCAATATCATTTCTTGCCCAACTTCCACTCAAGTTTCTTAATGCTGGCTTAGAGAAAACTGGACTTTTGAGATTTCTAGCTGCACACCATAATGAGTAGTCTGATTATGGAGTTGCATCAAGTTCCTTAAGATATTTTTCCAGAGAAGCCGTTTTCTGAGTCTGTAGTAACTTTTTTAGCCTTTTCGTACACTATTTTAGTAAATTCTTAAGTTGAGAGGATCTGTTGAATTGCCATTCTCTTCGAGCTCTCCTTTTTCAGACAAGAGACGCTCGACATCTGTGCAATATATTTAAATATTTTTTGACTTTTTGAGGGCAGTACTGGAATGTTGAACAGCTAGTTTCAGAAAACTGACAAAATTAACTATAGAGCAATCTACATTCACCGGTGTAATAAGCGAAATATTTTCTGTGCAATGGGTACTGAGATATTTTTTATATTTTAACCAACTAATTTGTGTAGCTGACGTCGCTAAGTAACCAGTCAGAGATACAATTCGAATAGGGTTTATTATAGTAACAATTGTAGGTGTGTGGTCGGAAGATAATTCTAAGGAAGTTTCAACATGGATCGTTTCCATGGGGACGTTTTTAACCACGCCGAAACCGATGACATCTGGAATTTTTTGCTGATCAGTAGGCCAATATGTTGGTTGTCCGCTCGCTACCACATTCAAATCCATTTTAGAAATTGTATGAAATAAAACACGACACTTTGGTGTTATAAGTCGTGACCCCCAGAAGGTATGTTTAGCGTTATAATCGCCAGTGGCTAAGAAACAGGGTCCTAAAGATTTAAAATATTTATAATATAGGCTTTCTGATATTGAAAATCTAGGTGGGGAGTATAACGATAAAATTACTATATTTCTATTTAATTCCTCAACGCAAATGTTCGTTGCTTGGAGATAATCTTCACGATGATCACACATTAGGTTTGACTCGAGTTTTTATCAAAATGGCAGAAACTCCACAAGCTCTTTTTCGAGGATCATTAGTATCATATAGTGTATAACCAATGATTTTAAACGTATTTCTTGAGGTCAAATGAGTTTCAGAAACCATCATGACATCAATTTGTTTATTTTTAAGAAATAATTCTAATTCATTTTTATGTTCGCGGTTGCCGTTTGCGTCCCCAAAACAAATCTTTGTTGCTGGATTATAGAGTTGATAGCTGACTAACGTGTTACTATAGATGATGTTGTTATAGGCAGCCTAACGGTTTGCTACAGGTGATGTTGTTGTATAGGTGAGTTTGGTGCTGCCGTTGTGCCAATGTGTTGCTGTTAATGTTGTCCGGAAAAGGTAGTTACTAAATCCCTGGCTCGTACTTTACCCCTGCCCGGGAGTTGTTGTTGCTGTTACTTGCGGCTAGAGAGGATTTGGTGGTTGTTCCCTAGGCTGGCGTTGTTGCACCGGCTAAAGCTGCGATGGCTGTTGCGGTGGCAGCCTGCCGTGAGTGCTGTTGTAGTGGTCGTGCACTGGTTGTTGTTTTGATTGATAGTGGTGGTGATTGTTTTTCTGGATGTGCCAGACAGTGTTGTAGTTGTTTTGCTGTCTGAGTTGTAGGTGTTGTAGTCAGATAGCCTCGGGTGTTGTGCCTTTCACAATTACCGATTTTTTTTTCTTTTAAACCCTTCGAAAAGGTGGTTGCCAATTGCATAACTTTTCTGGGCTGTGGCGGCATTGGCTTGTTAATACGAGATACGACTTGCCTTTGGTTGAGCGGCTACCCTCAACTCAATGAAATAGGAATTGCCAATAACGCTGATGGTGTTGGGGTCAAAGACAACGCAGTCACCGCTCGTGTTGGTATGGGTGAGTTTGCAGCTAAGGCTGCTGAGGACCTTTTGATTGCCCTGGTTGGCTGCACCTTCCTTTTTTCTGTGTTTGCCCATGGGCTGTGGAATTGCAACTACCCCTACTTTGGCACCCCTCTTCCGGGCTTACGAAATCCTGATGTTTCACTTTTTCTACGTTCTCCTTTCAGTCACCACTATCAAAAAAAAACTTCACAACTAACAAACTTTTGGGGTATCCCTCAAATAGTAAATTTTTTCTCACCGCAGTTTTTTTTTTGCACGTTGTAGTCTACCGTCTTTTAATGCCTTTTTTTCTTCACTTACGACACTTTACCCGACACAACGCTCACACCAACAATCAAAATCACCCCACTTTTCGTAGGATTTTTCCTTTCATAGTGGCTCGAGCCATGTTGTTTTTCTTTTTCCACGTAATAAAGCACGTGTCTAGCGCGGGTTTAATTCTCTTCCATTAAAGCGGCATCGATACACAACCATGTTTTCGGCCACTTTGCTAAAGCAGCGAGGTATAAAAAAAAAACGCTAAAATACGTACAACATGATGTCAAGACATGACGAGCGACAGGTGTACCACCACAAAAATTCGTATTTTTATTCATTGTAATTACTCACAAATAATTTTTATTTTTCATAGGCAATAAATCGTTCACTTGTAAAACACATTTAACCACGAAGTAAAAATTTTATGCCGTTTTCTTTTCTAAAAAAAAGTGTTGCATAAGTGTTACATGTGACTTGGCAACATTTTTAAATTCTTGCCTAATTTTTAAGAAGTGTTTCATTTTTAACGTTTACAAAAGAACACAAATTTCGGCATAAAACAATAAAGTACAATAAGCGCAAGGTAAATTCAATTGCTGGTGGTGGCAAGACTACAACAATTCAAAGCCAACAGAAACAACAGATGTTTTTTGTATTGCGTTGTTAGTGTTTACGGCTCGAAACTTGCCACCACCTTGTACGGAATTCGCCTTGATCTAGTGCTGCATTCATGCCCCTTTAATTAAAATGAGTGTTGAACATGTAGCATTTTTTTAATTTTAAAGGGAACATCATCAGAAAAGAACGCTTTACACTTTTAAAATAACACATATTTTTCAGAAAAGAACATAAAAAAATGTAAAAGGCAGAATAAATGCAAAATTTTACTCAGAAAAGAAAACGCCATTACTTTAATCGCCATTTTAAATGTTTAAAATAATTTTTCGCTTTAGTACTGCCAAGTTTAGTTTTGATTTGAGCATAACATTTGATAGCAATTTGACATCAAATTGATACAAAATTTAATGTCAAATGTTTATTTTCAAATCATTATCAATTAAAATCAAACAATTGAAAAACGGTTGAGAATTGTGTTTGATGCCAAATGATTAAGTCATAGTGAAGTGTATAGCAAAACAAAACAAAATTAATACTTAATATCTCAGAAACCATAAAAAAGATCGCGAAACAGGTTTTGGATTTAGAAAGGGGGTATTAAAAACTATATTCCTCGTACCAAATATAAGATGACGATATGTAAGTCTAAACCGCAACCAATTTTTATACTGACGTCCGATTTTGTAAACATTAAAAAAACTGTATAGATGCCATATAGAACCCACGCCTGATATATTATAACTGTCAGTGGAGGGCATCAAAGATTAGACACCGCCCACTTAGTGATATGTGTGGGTACTCAAATTAAAGGTAATTTGCTAACGATTGCAAATATGTATTTTGTTTTTGTATTCGCATATTATTTTACTCTCTAGGTTAATATAGGTGCAGAAAAGCTTCAGTTAGCGAAGCCGGTGTTTGTTATACCATAGAGGAAAAACCCCTTGCGCCCGGCCGAAGGCCGGCTATGCAGAGAAGCTTTAGCTAGCGAAGCCGGTATTTGTTATACCATAGAAGAGAAAATCCTTGCGCCCGGCAGAAGGCCGGCTACGCAGAAAAGTATTCTTTAGCACATCGGAAATAGGCTATTAGTTACAAAAAAATTAACCATTATTTTTTTTTAAATCGAGCGTAAAACATTAAAAAATACAAAATTAAACAAAATATTTACAATCGTGAGCAAACTACCTTTAATTTGAGTACCTACACATAGATGTGAGTGGATGGGGGCACTATTTTTTGACCCATAGGGCCCCAAAAGTCCTTCCCGCCCTAAATTTTATTATTCTCGTTTTTCTTGTACAATTACCTTTAATTTGAGTACCCACAAATTCCACTTAAAGGGCGGGTGGTTTTTTGGGTCCAGGGGGGCCCATGGGCCTCAGCCCCCTTAAATTTTAATTTAGTTTTTTTTGTTTTTAATTTCTGAGGGTGTTCAAATTTTTTTTATTTGTTTTCGTACGCTTCGTAAACAGCACTTTTGCCTCACTCGTATTTGTTTTTCTAAATATTAGATAAAACAATTTATGAAATTCTTTTAAAACACTTTCATATAAAGAGTTGTTTAAAATATTGGGATTCGATAGTCGTAAATATATATCAATGTAGTATTTAAAATATCGGCGATATATATCGGTTATTATTTTATTATTTTCTTGAATATCGGTATTTTAATATATCGATATTTATTGCCCATCCCTATCGTTCTGCCTTTTTCTTTTTTCGCCAGACTGGCGACGTTTGTGAATTTTTGTGAAAATTCTTATTAACACGTTATTTTACTTGAAATAAATACTTTAAAAGTGAATTTAAATAAAATAATAGTTCAGAAAAATGGCGCAGTTTGATTTAACTAGAATTAATTGCCAGTTTTTGGACAGGCATTTGACTTTTCCATTGTTGGAATTTTTGTGTGGTAAAGAGGTTAGTTTTTACATAGCAAAACATATCGACAGTATCCACCAGCATTTTGTTGATATTTTCTGGAAAGTGCAATTGCTAATATCTATTATTTTGCAGATTTATGACCAAAAGGAGCTACTTGAGTACATTTTGGAAACAGTTAACAAAACAAACATGATTGATTACACCATGGACACCCGCAAGCGTTTGGGGTTAAGTCAAGAAATGCCAGAGGAGTTGGTGCAACGCAAATCTGAGGTATTAGCTACCTTAAAGCAGTTGCAAAATGAAGTAGCTCCCATAATGAAAGCAACAGACATTTTGAAAAATGGTGAAAGCATGAAAGATTCGAAGTCTTTTGTAAATGCATTGCAGAAAGACTACAACTTTAAGGAAGAACATTTGGAAAGTGCCTACAAATTGGCAAAGTACTTGTATGAGTGTGGAAATTACCAAGAATCCACTTCATACTTGTATTTTTGCTTGATTGTTATGTCTCCAAATGATAAGGTAAGAGATAATTGATACAGAATGACATAAATAAACCAAAAAATTATTTAACAGAACTACTTGAATGTTTTATGGGGCAAATTGGCTGCTGAGATCTTAACATTGAACTGGAATACCGCTTTAGAAGATTTGACTCGCTTGAGAGACTATATCGACAATGCAAACTTCTCTACAGTTCAGGCTTTGCAACAACGTACCTGGCTTATCCACTGGTCTGTATTAGTGTTCTTCAATCATCCAAAAGGTCGAGACCTTATTATAGAAACCTTCTTAAAAAAACCACCATACTTGAATGCGATCCAAACTATGTGCCCACACATAATGCGTTACTTGGCCACCGCTGTCATTATTAACCGCACAAGCCGCAATTCCCTCAAGGAACTTATTAAGGTTATTCAGCAGGAGTCTTACACCTACCGTGATCCCATCACAGAATTCCTGGAGTGCCTGTATGTGAATTTCGATTTTGAAGGTGCTCGTTTGAAGCTGCATGAATGTCAAACAGTTATTCTAAATGACTTTTTCATTGTTGCGTGTCTGAACGAATTTGTTGAAGATGCTCGTCTTATGATTTTTGAAACGTTCTGCCGCATTCACCAATGCATTACCATCAGCATGTTGGCTGACAAATTGAACATGAACCCTGCTGAAGCTGAATGTTGGATAGTAAATCTGATTCGAAATGCCCGACTTAATGCTAAAATTGATTCCAAACTAGGTCACGTTGTTATGGGTACCCAACCCTTAAGTCCCTACCAACAATTAGTGGAGAAGATTGACTCTCTGTCTATGAGATCTGAACACTTGGCTGGCTTGATTGAAAGAAAGAGTAAACAAAAACAAAATCAAGAAGCTGTCGATTCATGGAAGTATTATTAAATACTAATATCTTCAAGTTTTATTTTTTTAACCACATGTATTTTTTATATACCTACAAGTCTTTGAAAAATGCTAAAATTTCTTGAAAATTTCGTTTTTTTTGTAATTAAAAAACTGTACTAAAGAAAGATGTATGTATGTAAATTGTAAAAGCCAAATGAATAAAATACCACCATATCATTCTGGGCAAAAAACAAGTTAATCAGGTATGTGATGGAAATCGGTTTTAAAAACTAAACTATTTAAAACCAAAAATATCGTTTTAAGAACCTCAATTGTAATTGATTTCCAATTTTTGATTTTATATTAAATAAGTTAATTATTTATTACCTATACGCTATTTTTAACTAATTATGGATTTTAAATTTTCGAAATTCATTACACCTTTTAAAAAGCTTCGGTTTGAAATCGATCGATTTTCATCGCATACGTGAAAGCCATTTGGGTGGCGACAATTTTGCAACAATACAAAAACGTTTACAAATTACGATATTCGATTTCTATAGATATTGTATTGTAATTACGATCAGTATCGAAAGAAGTAATTATAGGCTGAGTTCCAAAACATCACACACCACAATAGTGCAGAGAGTATTATTATGCATTTGTGCTGATTTTTGTGAAACCTTAAAATATTGGTCCGAGAACACATTTAAGCTTACCGATTAGGGTTGCTGTTTAAAAAATTTTTTTATTTTATGGCGGCAAAAAAAAATCAGCCATGTCACAGAGCACAATTGTGGGTGTGTCCCTTATTGCATCACTGCGCTGTATCAGAAAGCAAACTTTTTTAAATGCCGATAAAAATAATTATTGCCCCTGTTCCGGTTCTCCAATTTTGGAACAGTTTGGTACAGTTTTGTAAATTCACAATGCCGTTCTCAACACAGGGCTGCCAGACTTGGGGATTTCATGCGAGCAAAAGGACAAAGAAAGTAAATTGGGGATTGGAGATTTAAGAAAAAATTCGGGTATTTTACACATTTTTAATCACCCCTATCGCAAACAACTGCTCCCATGAAAATATTCCCATATTTTTTTATTTCGTATTGTGAATGATTCCTATAACAAATTTTTTGGGAATAAATTCCCAAACGTAAAAAATTTGGCATCGCCAATGATTACTCCCGCGAACTTTTTTACTATCAGCCAGGGTTGATAAAGTTGGTACAATTGTACTTTTTTTGGTACAATTCAAAACTAAAAAGTACCCTGGTACCCCTGTGACTCATTTGGTACTATTTCCAAATTTTTCAAACCTACTCATAATTGACATAAAATGGCAACTCGTATTTACTATCCAATAAATATAAGCGGAGTTAAGTGTTTGGTGCAAATAGTATCGCGAAAATGCAAAATGTCGTAGCTTTTTAATGAAATCTAAGGGAAGCTCTATTTCTTGTTGTAGGATTTAACAAAACAGCTATGATATTTTGCATTTGATCTTTTGCAAGACCATTTGCACCAAACACTGAACTCCGCTATTGTTAATAGATTTGTGCACTCGTTCATTGAACGATTGTTTATGCCACATTTTAAATTTGGTATCAGCGACAGCATATAAGCGTGCATTTTCTGATGATATTGACCAGTTCTTAAAATATATAGGAAACCTATTCTGCAAAAGTGCTACATAGCAGAAGAGACAAATTCCCCTTAATTCAAGACTATTTTGGAATGAGCTCATAATATTTTTAAATATTCGTAAATAAGATGTTTGTCACGGAACTGTGGGAGCCCACTCCATTATTATTTTACTCCGAATTATTTTGAAGGAGATTTTACAAGCGCTAAATAAAATTTTGTTGTAATCGGACTTTCTACTCCTTTCCTGTTTCTGCAGTACTTATTGAAAATTGTAAACGCAATGAATTTGGAAATGCAATCCGAAGATGCTCGCATGCACATATTTTTAGAACGCTTAAAAAGGTTATTTTCGTTTGCATTTTGAGAAATATTCGTTAATTTTGCACAAAAACAGAGATTCTCAAAAGTGTACGAAAACGCTCTCTGTCGGCAATCAAAACTAAAAATAAATGGATTTCTCGACCCTTAAAACAGCATGGTACAGGTCTGGCTAGACCAAATACAATTTG
Organism: Pollenia labialis; assembly: GCA_949318255.1. Classification (NCBI taxonomy): domain Eukaryota; kingdom Metazoa; phylum Arthropoda; class Insecta; order Diptera; family Polleniidae; genus Pollenia; species Pollenia labialis. The sequence continues at coordinate 158,255,652 of OX439140.1, forward strand.
TTTGCCTCTATCCTTAAATATTTAAAAAAATCCGGGGCTCGAAATTTATGTTTGACCTATGGTTTTTTTGTCAAAGTTTCTTGGAATGACTTATAAACAAGAAAAAAACTGTACACACCCTATTGTTATGTATATGTAATTAATATGGGCATTTCCATCATGTCGAACGTGACCATCGTACACATTTAAAGTTAAAAAAAAGTCAAAATAAAACTTTTTTTTATTTTGGCAATAGATTCAAGTTATAGCTATTAATTAGCCCTATAATTGGTGCTATTGTTCATTTTGATAAATTGTTTCGTTTTCAAGAAAATTGCAAAAAAACAAGGCATTTGCACGTGACGAAAACAGAAGTGTTTTTTGTGGCCATTAATTCGAATGCCGATTTCAGCGAAACCTGAGGCAATATTTGAATGAAAAAAATTGAAGAATGTTATGGACGCATGCCTCTTAAATATGGCTGTCATTTTAAATAAAAATAATGTATACTTTTTTTTTTATTTAGCTTTAATCGCAGTCGCACGTGATCTGTCGCACATGACATTTTTTTCCATCATGATATTTATGTTGATTCTGTTACTCTTTTTACGAAATTATATATAAATGAGCTTAGTTAAAATGTTTTTAAATGAACAGAAGTTTTCAAAGTGTTTATTTTCATATTAAAACAACAAACTTAACAAAAATATGTACATAGTATGAATAATAGTAAAAGTTATAGTAATAGTAATAGTAAAAGAATTAAATATTATGAGGAATATAAAATACAGTTTTTTTAGAATAGGCAGTCCTAGCAGATTTTATTTCTTGACCATCGCAACAAAAGAAGTGCAACTGGGCTATTCCTGGAATGCTTTTTACTTTCTTCCATTTTTCGTCTAACTTATATAATATGCTTTGCTTTTCAATTTGCTGAGAGGGCATAAAATACATTTGAACCCCATTAATATTATTTTGTGCACATTGATAAAATGAAAATGCATCGGGTATAGCAATGTTTTGGGATTTCGTTATCTGCCATACTTTTCTTTTTATAACAGCTCCGACTCCATCAACGGCTCCCTTACCGTGTGAGCTTGCAAAAAAATTCCATTCCACTAAGCAACATCTAAATTTTTTTATAAAATCACCTAGGCTTGATAGTATAAATTTGTTTTTAAACTGAGAGCGGCTCCCATCAGAAAAAATAAATATTTTTGAAAAACCTCCATAAGATTTCATAATTTCAATTAAGAGATTGTTCAAAAAAAATAAAAAAATAATTTTCAAATTTTTAATTTTCACACTTACCATGTCGCACGTGAACAACTTTATATAAGTACCAAGGTCACAAATCTTGCTATTTTACCGTAATGTTTTTTTTATTTTAATTGTATAAAAAATCTCTGTTTGGTCTGGTAATTTGATGAGGTTTTTCCTTTTACTTTCGACGCACTGATAGAAAATGATGTTTTTCAATGTCGCACATGACATCGAAATATGAGATAATACAAAGAAAAAAATTACAGTTATTTGCAATCGCATAGTTTCTTGTGCATTCTATTTTGACACTTTGGACCTTCCAAAAGGTTTTAGAGAGAAAAAGTCAATGCATAATGTCTCTCTTAAAGAACTGTTATCATAGCAAAACGTACAATAGAAATATCCAAATAAGAAAAGTTGCACTTGTTCCACTTTGCATTCATAAATCTTGAAATGGGTTATAAATAAATATAAAACTTTTGTACTTTTATTAAATTTGATTGTTTTCCTGTTAAAATATGATAAAACAAGGCCTTTTCAAGAGCTTATAATTTTTTTGTTGCGGTGGACCTTTTGGTGGAAATGCCCATATTCATGTATTTCTTGCTATCTATACTTTACATGTACAAATGAATTTTAAGTACCTTTTGTTTTTGTTGTATTAAATTTTTTTTAATAATAAAATAAAAATATTTATAAAAAAATTATTTAGTACTATTGGGGCCGAAAAAGTACGATTTTAAAAGTTCGTTGGTACTATATTGGTTTTCTCATTTATCATCCCTGCTATCAGCCCAATTATGAATAAAAATTCCCCGGGAGTTTTTTCCCTTTTTCCATTTACAATAGAATTAACATAGTAAAAATGGGAGATGGGAGAAAACTCCCGGGGAATTTTTATTCATAATTGGGCTGTATATAAATTCCCAACAAGTGTTAATGTGAACGAGAAGGGAAAATGTAAATTTGAATTTGTATTCTAAAGTTGGACTAAATTAATTTTTCCTTTTTTTGAAGCAGTTTTCATAAACAAAATGAAGATAAACACTACCAATTCATTATTTATTTTATTATATTTTTATTAGTATTTTACTTTGTATAATTTTTCTTTCACAATACAAGCACTGACAAGTTAAGCACAATAGAGACTTTTGTTTATAAAGCACTGACAAATAATTCACAATAGAAATATTTACTCCCAAAATTTTTGCGATACCGATTTGTTGGGGATGGGAATATAGGTTTGCTCCCATATAACATATTCCCATAAGATTCGCGATTGGGGTGAATATATTTTCCCGTTTTTATTCTTAACGCTTATTTTTCTTTGGTTCGTATATAAAATATCAAACAAAAGTAGCAACACTTTTATCTTGCTCTTTCCCTGCGGCCACACGATCAAGTTGTTCATGATAGTCTTTTACATACATATGTATAATGCTTGTCAAAATTTAAAGCTGTGACGTTGGCTGCGCTTAATTTGTAAGCAAATTGCTTTCATGGTGTCATCAAAAAAAAAAAATGTATAGGACAAACATGCAATCAGAGCTGTTAAATTGAAAGCAAAATTTCCAAGCAAATGGAAAGGTGAAATTGAAAGCAAACTCGTGGTCAATTTAAAAAGTGTGAGTGTGTTAGTAAAAAAGTGAGAGTGTATTGCAAATTGAAAGGAATTGAAAGGCAAAACTTTATCGTGTGGCCACCAAGTTACCAACAATTAATACGGTGTATACAATTATGGTGTTTTCTTTTCTACAAAATTTTGTTTTTGCAATTTAATTGATAGCTGTCAAAATTTTTTTATTGCAAATTAAAATTATCACTTTTTTATAAAAGAAATTATTAAATTCACTTTAATCATTCTCAGTTTTGAAATTTTTCATTATAAAAATAATATTTTTAGCATTTTCAATCAACTTCTTCTAAAAACAAAATTATATTTTGACGTTTCTCAATTTTTTTTAAATTCGCTATGGAGACAGCTGATGAACGGCTGACGAGATGAGTTTACCTGTTTAAATTCGACTATAAGGAATGGCAAACAATTTTTAAATAAGGGGGCATTCGCAAACATATTCCCAAAATAGCGAAAATTTTTAAACTTTCAAACAACCCATAAAATTAATTTAAAGTTCCTAAAACTATAAGGATTGGCAAAAATTTCGGTAAAAATTGTTAAATTAGCGTAAATTCCAAAAAATTCGCAAACATTGGCATGATGGCAAAGTCCACAATTTACTATTAATCTTTTAAGCTGTAAAAAATCAGAAAAATTACAGGAAAAATCTCTTCTATTGTGCACATAGCTAAAATTCGCACAAAATTGCAAAATTTGAAACATACCCTAAAACTAATTTGAGATCGCTAAATGAAATAAAATGTAGACATTCGGAAATTTCCACAACACATTTCATTCATGATACAAAGTATTCATACGTTCGGAAATTTAATACTAAAATTTTTTAAATTATCCATAAATTTCAAGTAGTTTTCATTGAATATATTAAGATTTCTTGTTCGAACAAAAACATCGATTACACTAAAACATGCGTGTTTGAGAACATCAATTTATGAATTATACGGATTAAGAAAAGTTTCCGTTTTCAGTGCTAGTCCAAACCTAGAACACACCAGTATATGATTAAAAAAACGCTTTTCATTAATAATCAACCCAAATATGATTAAAAATTCCTTGGGTGTTCATTCCCTTTTGGAGTTTATATCCTTTTCCCATTTTTACAATTGAATTTAAATAGGAAAAAAAAGGGAAAATCTTTTTTATTCATAATTGGGTTGAACGTAAAATATTAAGAGCTAAATAAATGGGTGTTTCAAAACGTCAGATGCAAAGCAACTCCCATTTTTTAAATGCATTCTACAGCGCAACTGTGCAGGTTTTTACAATAATATCTGTCCTAAAGTGTTCCAAAAAGTTGTCAGTGCCTATGCAATAAGCAAAGTGTGCATTGTTCAACTCAAGGCGAATTTATGTAAAATGAATTCGCCTTGGTTCAACTCTATGATCCATTTTTGACTTTGACTGCAAAGTATTTTGATGTTTTGGAACTCAGCCAATTTAACACAAAATTCAAAACGTTTTTAAAAAGTATGAGCCAGCAAAGCTAATTATTCTAGACTTATTTTTTTTGATAATAATAAGTTTTTTTAAAAGTGAAATGAAGTGGATTTGAAAACGAACGAGATTTCGATTGCAATTGCTAACAAAATGAATGCAGTTATTTCTGTTTTTAAGAGTTGTTCTTGTAAAGATAATTGGTACTCATAGTATGAAGTATATAAAAAGAAATATTTTTATGGACTTTCTTTACAGGCTCGTTTTAAAAGTTTGTTCGATTTGAAATCCACTTTATTTCCATTTATAGAACATGCCCGATAGTCTGAAATTTTTATGCTTACGGAGTGTAAGAATATAGTAGACTTAGAATAAAATTAATTCCATAAAAAGCAAGAACTTATTTAAGGTCCTAAAGCAAACGAACATCATCAATTTCGTATCGTCAAATTGTAATAACCAGAATAATTCCAAAACTAATAACTTAAATTTAATTTAAAAAAAATCATTAAAAGCATTTAGATTAATAAATAAAAAATTATTTTACATTTCCACTATTCAATAGCCTCTAGGTGTCATACAATGAATTGCTACCTTCTTTTCGCAGAAGATGAAGATTTGTCTGTGTTTACTACAAGCCAGTCTTTTGTTGGTAAATTTTGCAAATAATTAATCCATTTGCGAACACAAATCAACCAGATAACCCCGTAGACAAGACACACTATCGACTCAATATAAAAGCCGTCGAATACAATTAAACACTTTGCATCAGCTGCAACACATTCCTAAAGAAAAAAAGGTTAAATTATAATTGTTATAATTTCACTTACGGACATTATATTACTACTTGCCGTTTGTTTAAGGTAGGATTTCACAACTTTGCTTTAAACTTAAGTGAGCAATATGTTTAAGGCAAGTTCATCCTACCGGGTAGGTTAAAGTAAATTTGAAATAACAAATAACTTGTTACACGTCCTGCAAAATCCTACCTTTTACTAAGGGCTAGTTGTATTAATGGTCCTTAATATTATTTACCTCTTTTTGTTGTTTTGATAAACATAGATTATTTTCTACAACAGTGTTGTCTAGTCGGGTACATTCCTTCCAAGTTAAAACATCCACCAACCACAAAATGACAGTGTTAGCCCAATTTCCTCCAAGATTTGAAAGCGTATTCAAGAATGTCATGTAAGTACCGCCAACCGCAGGATCTGATATCTTGGCAAAGAACGCCATCACAGCCACAAACATGCAATACAGGAAGATCTGATAAATGCCGTAATTCACCACCAACAGTATATAGTAGTAAAATGGCACATCACCACCAGCTATAATGTAAGGCGTAAAATAGGCAATTACAGCTCCCATTGAAGCGAAAAAAATGCGGTAAGGAATGGCATTAACGTACACTTCCATAGGACGCGGGCCGTTTGTATAACGACTCACAACAAACGGCAATACTATTTGTAGTGGTATTATCGGTATTACCAACAAAGCCAACTTCTCTTTGGGCACACCAGCATCTATTAGTTTTAAAGACGTCACAGCGTCACTGGCGGCAAAGGCCACTTTGACAGTCAGTAATATTCCAGCCAGAATTTGTATGGGCCGCATACGCACCATATCAATTAGTATTTTATAACTTTCGTATAAGTTAAGTTCGTGTTCCTCTGTATATCTTGCAGCAGCATGGTCGTCTTGAATATCATTTTCTTTTTTAAATATGGCCACAAGGGTAGTAGCAACAAGAAAGCACAATCCCCAAAACCACAGGAAAGCAGGAAGTGTTACCATGCCCTCGTCCTTGGGCACAGAACGTATATAAGTATTGCAAAAGTCTTTCGATTCCAATGCTATAAACGCAACATATCCTAAGCAATATCCAGCAGTCTGCCCCACGCTATTACAAGTTGAGGCGTATCCAACATTACATCTCTTTAACATGGTCAAGGCCCACCCGTCCACAGCAATGTCTTGTGTAGCAGCCAAAAAGTTTAGCAAAAAAAACAGAGTTGTAAGCAATGGAACATTAGGCTCAATGCCATTACCTCCTAACCAACGATCTACTACACAAGATAGTAGGAGCATAAAAATACCAATCAGATACTGGCATGGTACCAGCCATGATTTCCTACGTCCAAAACTCTTAATATACAACGAGTCCACAATTGGAGCCCACAATAGCTTTAGACTAAAGGGCCAGTAAGCAAATGAAAATTCAGCTTGTTGCTTGTAACTAGCTCCACGATTTTGTAACAGCATTGGAATAGCTGCAATCAAACCCAGTGGAATGCCTTGTAAAATATACAAAAACAAAAGTATTGCTATGTTTCCCTTATCTCCACGTATGTCAGTTTTTTCATGACGTTCATCTGTACATGTTTCTGTCAATGGCACTAGATAATTTCGAGCATCATCCGATTCTTTTCGTCGTCGTACATCCATATTGTAGGAAATATTCCACTTTAAGAAAAAAAAAATAATCCCCTATGTATATTCAAATCTGAAGAAATAGAAACGACACGTCACTCCTTTTTAATAAACATTTATCTATGTACGTAAAAGTTGATGATGTAGCGACCAGAACAGGTACTTAAGGCTATTGTACCTTTTTTAAATTACTTTGAACAAATAAGCTTTATTTTTAGTTTCTACACCTTCTGCATACCTTAATAAGTAAATTTTTAACACAATTTTAATAACAATACCTTCTAGCATATATTTTATTTGCAAAAAACAGTGGAAACATAAAATAATTTACATTTGTAACATTTGATTGATTTGATTGATTGATTTAATCACCCGCAAGCAAATGTTATTGCACTTTTTTTCTTAAATAAGCAACTGTGTCCTAGGAATGGGCAAAAATATCGATATTTAAAAAAAATAGAATCGATATATATCGCCGATATTTTAAATACCGATATATTGATGTATCGATAATTAAATACGACTATCGAATTCGATATTTTTTAAAGTCAGTCTTCATTAAGAACCCAAAATTTTAGCCGTTTTTCAAACAATATGTTTTTTAAGAATTGGAATCATTGCATGCATCATATGTTTTTTTAAACAAATATGAAGATCTAAAATAATTGGCATTTATAAGAAGCAGTGCCGGATACAAGAAGCAGATTGTCTAGAGTGCACATAAAACAGAGAGTGCTGCTGATATCCATATCTGATGATTACTTTTTTGACTAAAACCAGTTGGTACTTTTGGGGTGCAATTCAAATTTTAAGGAAAGTTGGCACTTCCATGACTTATTTACATCCATTTAAATTTTTCATAATTTATTTTTTTTTCTTATGGTTTTTTTGTATTTTTCTTTTTTGTTTTTGTTATAATTGAATTTTTTGTTTTGATTAAATTTTTTGTTTTTATTAATTTTTTTAAATAAAATGAAACAATAAAAAGTAACAATGTAATTACATATAATAAATTTGTTCATACATATGTTTGTACAAAGGTATACTGAATTTTTTAATTTGGTAATAGTTTCAGCAAAATACGTTCTATATATCGATATTTTTTAAATAATAAATATCGAAACAGTAAATAAATATCGTGGGGGACGCGGTCTTTCACAGAGGTTGAAAGCTCTCTGTCTCCTATCCACTTGGGGATAGCAAGAAGCGATTCCTTTGTCTGAAATTCCCAAGCATCTCACAACTTCCGGTCAGTGTTCCCTGGATATGTTATTCAGGCACCCGTCTGATGACAGCTAATGTGAGAAGGCGTGCAGAACTGAGTATCCTGAGTGCAGGCTTACGCCGACGCGTCTCAGGAAAATAGGTGACAACTGATAACATTTAGTCACTGAAACTCACCTGTATTAAACCGGCCTAGCGGTGTTGGCAGCCCCAACTCTAGGATCGGTGGCTTTTGCCTAATCAGTCAATCTTCCTAAACTCGTATGATTACAGAAACGTCAACAAATTGGACGCCCTATGTTCTTCGTGAACAATTTATTTAAGTATTTTTATGTTATGGGTCGTTCTTAAAAAAACAACCATTCTGAATTTTGTAATTTTAAAAAATTAAGTTGGCCAAATATGTTTATAATTGGCCTCATGTGGTTACGGATCTTATCAACAATAGGAATCCATAACCAGCAGAATTTTTTTAAATTTTTGGAGTTTTTACTGATAATAAGTCACAGAGTGGACCGGTAACAGAGTGGACAAATTAACTCAAAAATACCATATTTTAGCTTTTTATTAGAATTTTGTAGAATTTATTTGTCCACTTAATTAGTGTACACAAAATATTTATAAAAAAATTATAAAATAAATAAAAAATCACTTTACTCACCGTTTTTCAACAGTAACAGAGTAGACACTGAATAAGGGTATGCACCCGGCCTACAATTAAGTTAACCACGCACTAAACATGACTGAACAGTTAAAAACACATTTTGTTGATTTTAGCTAAGATTTGATGGAGAAGCATAAGAGAAATATACGCGTTATAACGTTTAACAAAAATTTTTCAATAAAATGTGTGGACGTAACAGAGGGGACCAAAACCTGGGGACAAGATTTTTCTTCAAAAAAATTATACAAAAAAATTATTTTTCATCATTCTTTTCTATATATGGTATTAATATATACAAACAGAATAACAAAAATTGTAAATATTATTTTTTTTCAATTTTATTTTAACTGAAAATAACTATTAAATTTTAATAAATTGGCTCGGGACACAGGTTTTTGCTAAACCTTTGACATTAAAAATATTTTTTAAGTTATTTTCAGATAACTAATTATTTTTGTTTTATAATATAGTTACGTAGAATCGACAATAATTTATAAAAATGCAGATATTTTTCTATTTTCTTTTTGGAGAAACAAAATATAAAATAGTAAAGTCTGGGGACACCAATTGGTCATGTTTTTTAAGAATGACCCTTATATCGCTGTATCGATATTGTATTTAAATAAATAAAGGACATATATATATACATATATAAAAAATATCGATTCGATATATATCGATATAGTTTTTCAACTTGCCCATCCCTACTGTGTCCAGTGCTGCCACAAAAATACAATTTTTACAACCAAAATTTTTGATGCTATGTTCATACGACGATAGAAACCACTGGTTTCGCTCTCTGAAACTTGATTGCCAAACATGCTGTTCATGCGATTTATTCCTGTTTCATTTTGACATTTTTTTTTGTGTTGTTAGTGTGATTTTTTTTAAATAGATAAAAAGCAAATAAAACTTAAGAATATATTACATATTTAATACTTTTATTAATATTAAGGTATTATACTTATCACTTTATTTTATTAAAAATAAATTTTTATTTTGTTTTTTTCTTTGTTTTGATATTTTTTGTGAGCTAGTTCAGATAAACTAACGATAACTGTTATCAAAGTTGGAGATGATAGTACATTTTTCCTGTTTCGCAGCCTGTTTCAAAATGAAACGACCTGTTTCGCTCTCAAAATTTTGTATGGGAAAACAAGTCGTTTCAATCATGTTTGGGGCGCGAAACAGGAATAAGAGAGCGAAACACGAATATTGTTGTCCGTGTGAACATGGTATGAAAAAGTTAGTCCCCTTTTACAATTTCGCAAGTGGAAGGCAGACAGACGAAGTTTGTGGGTTAGGGGTTGTAGAGCACAGAATATACAGAACTGTCAAAAGTGACGTGTGAAAAAGGCCCAAATCAGTTGCGAGGGCAGCTTTCGAAGAAAGAGAAAGAAAATGTTTTTTGTTAGTAAAGTGGCAATGTGTAAAAACAGGCCGCTACTATCAACACGAATTGCGTAATCAAAACAAAAAATGCAAAAAGGGTAGCTTTCGCAGAGAAAGACAGAAAAAAACACAATATTTTCTGTCTCGTGACACCTCTGTATGCTCTGTGTTGGAGAGGTAGAGTGTGTAGTACATGACTATCTGTACTGGACATTTTTTGTTTCTCTTTTTCACTTTTTGCAGTTTTCTTCTTGTTGCTTCATATCATTTTTCTCACATCAATGTCGGTTTAGTATCATTGCCTGTTTAATGTTCATCTTCGCCGACAGCGAAAGAGAACGAAGTAAGAAAATGAATACTCTCTGTCTGTCTATTAATTTCGCGATTGTGAAAGGTTTAGGCAAGCTCAAAAGAGAATAAGAAAAATGTCTGCCTTTCAATTTCAACCTTGTAAATTGGTTTACAATTACATACATTTGGTTTACCAAATGTAAAAAAATATAATCAAATTTAGGGATGGGCAAAAAATATATCGATATATATCGAATCGATATTTTTTTAGTAGAGTATCGACATTTATTAATTCAAAAATATCGATATATCGAACGTATTTTGCTGAAACTATTTCCCAAGGCGAATTCCTAACAGGTAAGTGCAACTCTACAACCACAAAAAGCCCCATGTATTTTGTTTTTACAATTTTATGGTTAGTTTTCAAAATTTTTTTATTGCAAAATTAAAATTATCACTTTTTTATAAAAGAAATTAATAAATTCACTTCAATCATTCGCAGTTTTGAATTTTTTTTTTTATAAAAATAATTTAAAAATATTATTTTTTATTATAAAAATAATATTTTTAGCATTTTCATTCAACTTCTCAAAACAAAATCATATTTTGACGTTTCACCATTTTTTTTAATTCGCCGTGGAAACAGCTGATTAACGGCTGACGAGATGAGTTTACCTGTTTGAATTTGCCTTGGTCCTGAGCGCAGATGTGCTCTCAACACCACCTGAAAAATGAATTCGCTTTGGAGCAAGGTATATTTTCAAGGCATGGCGAATTTAAAAAGGTAAAGGCCCAAATACATTGATCAAAATACTCATCAAGCATTGTGGTAGTATTAGTGAAAATGTGTTTGTATGTGTGACACCGACAACGCTTGATGAAAAATCAAAAATTTTAGATATGACGGCGAATATTACGTCCAGCACACGTACACGTTGAATTCGCCGGCTGGACAAGCATTTGACAAGTGTATTTGGCCCTTACCCTAGATCTACACTAAAGATAATTATCTCAGCAAGTTGGCAATAACGTAGGCAGAATAACAGAGCAATATTTTTTATTGCTCAGCTTATGTTAAAGGCATGGGAAAACGTATTTATGTTAACTCATAGTTTGAAAAAAATCAAGAAAGAAGGTGCAGTGTAAAAAATGGCGATATCTTACAAGAATTATTATTATTAATATAAATTCTTTCTTATTCGACTTTATTATTTAAATTTATATTTATTTTTTTTAAGCTTGAGGTCATTTTTAATACAAAAATATTAATTTTATTAATTTTTTTATTTTTGTTAATGTAAAATTATTATTTTTTTATAAAAAAGAACTCGAACTTAAACAAATTAATATTATTTTAACAATAAAGATCGAATAAGGAAAAAATTATAATTTTTGCAATTTTATTTTAGTGTTTATTTAATTTTTTAATTTAATTATTTTACTACAATTATAATTTGCTGCAATTTCAAAAATTTAATTTCTTTCTCACACAATTTGCTTCTATTTTTTTTTCTTTTTTGCTTCTTTCTTTCAACTGACAACCAAATTAACGTTTTTTGTAAGCAATAATTGTCAACGAAAATGGACTAACAATTATTGCAACATAAATTGTTAGCAATAATTATGTACAAAAAATTGCTGTCTACATTAAAGATAACATAATTTTGACAATTACTGCAATATATGTCGCAATAATTATCTCTGGTATAGACGGGCAGTTACGGCAGTTAAGTGCAACTCAAGGCAAATTCAAACAGGTAATCTCATCTCGTCAGCTGTCTCCACGGCGAATTAAAAAAAAATTCGTAAATGTCAAAATATAAAATTGTTTTGAGAAGAAGTTGATTGAAGTGCTAAAAATATTATTTTTATAATAAAAAAAATTTCAAAACTGCAAATGTTTAAAGTGAATTTAATAATTGCTTTTACAAAAAATTGATAATTTTAATTTGCAATAAAAAATTTTGACAGCTATCAATTATATTGCAAAAACAAAATGCATGGGGATTTTTGTAGTTTGGCCGAATGAAGATTCCGGCTTGCTTGCTCAACTCTCAGGAGGTTCCAACCCTCTCACTAGGATCGTGACACTAACAAAAAAAAGTAAGATTACACTACCGTGGAACTCTAATCACAAACATACCATATGAGACTATCAACTGGAGACAGATGTTGGTCCCCATTATGCCCTCCCAACCAAGTCATAGTGGTAATCCACAATATTGTAACACTACGACCCTTAAACCACTTGACCGTATACTCCCACTTACCTTTCCATCACCACTTTAAATTAGAACTTCATGTTTTCTTTTCCTTTCCAATTACAAAATTACATTATTTATTTTTATTATACTTAATTTCGATAATAATTACTCGATATAAATACACTTAAATCACTAAAACAAAAGAAAATATATAAACTGACTAAAACAAAACTTATTACTATTGACCGTTACTCTTACTTTTAAAAATCTTTAGTTATTTACTTTTCTATTAACTGTCTTTATATTTATACATATATACAAGTATCTTCTAATTTACTTCTTTTTTAAAACTTAATTTTTTGATTACTTAAAAAAAACCACTACACCTTTTTCCTTTTTAGAACTCAACCTTTTTATAGCCCTAATACAGGACACACGTACTCTACTGTCACCCTACACTTAAAGGAGCTCCCTGAAGTGGTTTTGCAACCAATTTTTGCTGCCTGCCAATTCTATTTCCTCGCGCTTTCTTTCAGTCCTAAGTAATAATATTTTCTTTAAGATACGTATATATATAATTTTTCTTTAATATAAATATTTTAAATTCTTTTCGTTGTTTTCTTTCTTTGCAGGCCACTATTTCATAAACAGAGTTTCTGAACACTTAACACATAGACCTACACTCTCGATCACACACAATTATTATTTCACAATTTCACAACACTGTCATAAAAAAATACTTAAATATTACTTAAATTAGAATTGTGTTATTAAAAATTTGGATTACTTAAATTATTATTACTTAGCTAATTATACAATGTACATATATATTTCAATAAACCTTACCGTTATTTAATTTAGCTTTTGTGCTTTTTCTTCTTTTTCAGCCTAATATGCACAAAACAAAATTTGCAAACCAAATTTACTAATGGCACAACAACAACACAAATTTTCTAAACAAACTACAAATACCATATTAAAAAACAAGCAAACAGAAACATTTTCATTATTGGGACTCGGGCTGGACACCCCTCTCACTTTAATTTTATTGATGAGAAAATTGGGGCTAAAGGACTTATCCACCCCTTCTCGAAGTCTACTTCCAAGGTATCCCCACGCAAAAATTTCTCTTGGCCCAGAGACGTCGACAGTTCAGGGGCATTTCCAACGGGGTACCAAGGTATATTTATAGCAGGTAGCCGCGAGATTACAACTATTGTACAATAAAACAAACAACAGGGCTTTTTATTGTTGTTATGCGATACAAACTGTCAAAAAGCAAAGTGGCTGATAAGAGACAAAAAAGACAAAAGATAAAGACAAAAAACTTGTTTACTTGTTTTGCTATACAACATTTGACAGTTCGTATCGCAAAACAAGCAAATAAAAAATAAACAGCTGGCTTTCCGAGACTACCTGCTATAAATATACCTTGCGGGGTACCATATACAATCCCCTCACCCACAACAAGTTGCACTTACCTTTTTCAATTCGCCTTGGTGCAACTCTAAAACCAAGAACAGGTCTGCTCAAGAAGCCTGATGATCATTGTTTATATAATTTTGAGCTGTCAAAAGTTAATATCTGATATAATATGTGAGAGAACGTCGGCAGAACGAGAGAATAAATTTCTTCATGTTAATCTTATTCTTAAACAAGGGAAACACGTATGTTATAAGATTTCATAATTATAATCGAATGATTCTCGTGTAGTAAACTTGTGTCGTTTTTTTTTATTTTTTTTTAGTTGTTTCTATTTTTTTAGTTAAAAATGTTTTTTTAAACACTTATCACAAGATTTTCACTATTTGCACTAAAAAACTAAACATTTTAATGAATTCGTCTTATTATTATCCCAACATACACGGAGGTTTGATTTCAAATTGGAAATGATTTGAAATCAAACGTTTTCTCAAACGCCAAACGTTTGATAATGATTTGAAAATCATTGGAAAATCATAGCGTTCTCAACAAAAAGGGGACATTATTTTCAAATTGAAAAATGCCTTTATTTTCAACTTGCTTTCAAACGTAATTCTTAAATGTTTTTCAAATGTGGATTATAATACAATGTGGAATATACATAAATAAAACTATTTAATTTTTTTTATTTAAATTTATTTAAATAAACTTTGAGATAAACATTCGGTATCATAGCTAAAAGATGAAATAGTGTTCTTTCCGTCCTCTAATTCTTGGAAAGACAAAATACTTGGCTCCCTTTTATTTTGAGGATTGTAGCACAGCGATCGTTCAACAAACTTTCTTCACTTTCCCGTATTATTATTTTTCTTTTTTTTTCGTATTTTTAATCATTGTAATTTCTCACAAATAATTTTTATTTTTCACAAGAAATAAACTGTTCACTTTATATTAAAATTTATTTGAATCTCAATAGAAATAAATAATCAAGCTCGAGGTCATAGGTTAATAAATGTTTTTTATTTTATTTATTTAAATTACTCCAATATTTCGATATTCATTGAATATCATCATCAGGGATAGTCTAAAAAACAACAATATACATAAGTTTAAAACATCAATATAAACATAAAGATCACAAAAAATTTAAACAGTTATAACAATACCAACAAGAACTTACTAATTTTGTAATAAAAATTATTATTAGTTATGTAGTGTTTACTACCATCGTCATGATTGTACTGAATTTGAGAATTGCTTTGCACAGCCACTCTCTACATCGCTCTTAAAATTCATAGTTGTTGGTATATTGATAATGTTTACCATCTCCAACATGAAGCGTCGTTTGTATTTGATTATTTATTTCTATTGAGATTCCATTAAGAAAAGGTCGAATTAAAAAAACCAACTTTTATTAAAATTTATTTTTAATAGTAAAACACATGTAACCACAAAGTAAAAAAATGTAACTTTAATCGCCATTTTTAATGCTTACATTTATTTTTCGCTTTAGTATTGCCAAGTTTATTTTTGATTTGATTATAACATTTGACATCAAATTGATAAAACATTTGATATCAAATGTTTATTTTCAAATCATTATCAATTTGAATTTAAATGTTATATCAAACAATTGAAAAACGTTTGATGTCAAATGATAAAGTTGTGGCAGCACCGAGTACGTACACTTTCAACAATAGAATTTCTGGCAACTCTGGTAGGAAAAATGACAGAAGAAAACAGGCAAGGCGAATTCAAACAGGTAAACTCATCTCTACAACTAAAAAAAGACCCATGTATTTTGTTTATACAATTTTCTGGTCGGTTGTCAAAATTGTTTTATTGTAAATTAAAATTATCACTTTTTTATAAAAGAAATTAATAAATTCACTTCAATCATTCGCAGTTTTGAAATTTTTTTATCATAAAAATAATATTTTTAACACTTTTCATTCAACTTCTTCTCAAAACAAAATCAAATTTTGACGTTTGACCATATTTTTTAATTCGCCGTGGAAACAGCTGATGAACGGCTGACGAGATAAGTTTACCTGTTTGAATTCGCCTTGAAAACAGGTTAACAACGCGGGTCGTCTTTGCTACTTCTGCAGCAAGGCGAATTCAATTCAATGAATTTAAGTCTGCTTTCACACGTTTCATCTTTTGATGCTCAACTCTTAAGGCCATGTCAGATAAAACTTTTGCTTCGCGTTGCGTTAGAGATTGGCTTTGACATCCAAGATGAAATATTCATACTTATACGAAACATGTCACATAAAGAACTTTTAACGCAAAGCGAAGCGAAAAGTTAGGCAACTCTCATCTTTTTGGGCGCTTTGACAGTCTTCTCGTATAATTTTTTTTATTTATTTATTTTTAACAAACAATTCGTGTGTGTTGTCAAAGTGTTTATTGTGACATACACCTTTTGCGTTACGCTTTTTTGTCAAAGTTAGAAACGTCACGCAAAGCGAAGAAGTTTTATCTGACATGGCCTTTATGTTTTTAGGTGAGAGAAGAAAGAAGAAAGGGGGTTAGTACGGTGATGCCTGTACTCGGTCAGTACGCTTTGTTTTTATTCGTTGGTATATGTGCAACGATGGCTGCATGTAATTTTTTTTCTTTTTCTCTTTGATTCGCTATTAGTAAAATTGTTGTTGTTTTGTACCGAAAAAAGTTGAAACTGATTGCTGTGTGTGAATATATTGGCATCTTTAAAAGGGAATTGAAAAGAAGTTGAGCATCAAAAGATGAAACGTGTAAATTCAGACTAAGTTTTATATATTGAGCAAGGCGAATTGACTAGAAGGTGAGGTCAACATATGGTGTTTTTTTTCTGTGGTCGACTTGTCAAAGTTTGTATACAAAATAGTTTTTTTATGTAAACAAACCTATTTTTTTTACTAGCAATATTTTTGACAACCCGACCACAGAAGCAGTGTTGTTGTAGAGTTGACCTCACCTTCTACTCAATTCGCCTTGATATTGAGCATTGTAAAACATAACAAAAGATAGTAATAAAATAATTGACAATAAACTTTAAATAAATAGTTACCGTGTTTTCATTACGAAATAGCACGGGAGCTATAAAGACATTTCATATCAAAGGTTTGACTTCGTGTTTGTTGGGTGATGGTATGCCACACATACGCGTTTTTTCCTTTTGCTTTGTATATGAGGTAGTTTTTGACAGCTAAAAATAAATTTTACACAAACAAAATACATGTCGTTTTTTGTTTTTGTACAAGTAAGCAGACCTGATAGACCACAAAGAAAATTATTTTCGCACAACTAATTGTCTGTGTGGTTGTTGTAATATTTTTGCACTTTTGCTTTTTCGCAAGAGTGCTACTTGTGACGTGAATACCCTTTTTGTTTTTGCAATATAATTGAAAGATGTCAAAAAATTTGTATTGCAAATTAAAATTATCACTTTTTTATAAAAGAAATTATTAAATTTTTTTATTATAAAAATATTTTTAGCACTTTTCATACAACTTCTCAAAACAATTTTATATTTTGAGATTTAGTTTATACCGTGCAAAAGCCTGTGTTCCATGGGATAAATCAGCAACGCTTTTTACTGATCATTTTGGTATATAGGCTACTGTTCTGAATTAATGTGTCTTTGGATTCAAAAAGGTGTGATTGGGCGGTGCCATATTTTTTCGTGAATGCCAATATTAAATATCGCATATTTTAAGAGCCGCTGCAAGTATTTTGTTGAACTTTTGGTAGTAGGATATTCTGAGCCCCAAAATTCAAATAAAATAGCAGCGGGGGAAGTAGTGCCCCCATAGGACGCCAATGTTTAATATCGCATATCTTAAGAACTGTTATAGTGAGAATGTTCAAACTTTGTAGAAGCCACTCTAATGGTATATTACACTTTTGAAAATAGAAATAAAGTGGGTAGGCGCAGGGGGAGTAATACCTCCCATAGGATGCATATATCAAATATCGTGTTACTGAAGAACTATGATAGCTAGAGTCTTCAAACATGGTAAAATCCACTATTATGGTAAATTTTAAAAGAAAAATGGGCGGGGTTGACGGAGGGAGAGCAATACCCCCCATTAAACGAAACGACTGAATGCCACGCAATTCTCTTACTAGGAAGCAGTTAATAATTTAGTCAATTAATTTTTGTTAATATACATATATTGCAAATACTTTCAGTTTTATTTTATAACGATGGGGGTATCGAAGCACACCGGGTTAAGCTAGTACATATATAAAACAGGATGTGTGTATGTATGTATGTAACGTATGGACTCCAAAACGGCTGCGCCGATTTAATGAAATTTTCAGGGAATCTTCAGAATATTTAGGCGGCTGACACTATGAATTCTAATTTTTGATTTTCGGTTTGCGGGCGGAGGGGCGTGACAAAATTTTCATATTGCTCCACCAATGACATATGTATACGTACATACATATATTTATTTTTTTTGCTTTTGTTATTTTTTGAAAGCCGTTGTTTTTCAAAACGTGATATCAAACTCTTAAATCGGTTATGTAGTTCCGAAGATATTTACAAAAAAACCTATGTTAATAATGATCCAATATCAAAATTTTAAAACTTTCGAAATGTTCCATTCAAAAATCCGAGTTTTGGGTTTATTTACAAAATATTTAATCAAATAATCATGCCGTCAATTATCCCACTGAATTTTTGAATTCATTAGAACCACCCGGAAAGCCACCGCATGTACTAACATTAAAGGTTGGATAACCGGTAATTCTTATTCGCAACTTAAACGCACCAAATTTATGCAACTGAACCAGATTGACCATCAAAAACTGTTCACCAAATTTAATCGAGACAACAATCATCGGTGATAGACTCAAAAGCGAATACGTACTTATTCCACGAATTCCGATGATTTCCAACGATTTACCATTCCAATTCAAGCGGCTCCAATACATTTTGCGTCTTGCATTCGATATTACCATCATTACCATCACAAGGCCAATCATTGACTATTGCTGGCTTAATTTTGGAAAATTCATGTTTTTCTCACGGACAGTTGTATGCGGCTTTGTCTCGAGTTGGCACGTCAAAAAATGTATACGTTTTTACACCAAATAAAAAAAAAAACAAAAAACATTGCCTATCCGCTGGCCGTACAATGAAGTAATAAATAAATATAACTTCAAATTTGCCATAAATACATGCGTTTCTTTTTTGATTGAGCCCATATCTACACCATATGTAAGTTAAGCTTCGTACAGACGCTGGTCAGATCTTATAATGTTGTCATTTTTCTGACAATGGTACCAAATAAAAATGAGCTTACAATATTCACACAGTTGCAAGATATTTTTAGGCAATTTTAATGATAATATTGTAAGATCTTACCATCGTCTGTACGAAGTTTATTCTGTAAAAAAAAACTGTATGATAGGTATTCTCTGGATTTTTATTTAAAGGCCGTAAATTTCGTTTAAAGCTCAGTTTAAATCGTGTGGTAATGCAACGCTAATGTTTGCTTCGTTTTGCTTTCACTAACCCCTTACTACTCTAATTGAAACCGAATAAAAACATGTGGACGTGAAATGCAGAACACCAAAAATGCTTAAGTTTTCCACTTTCGAGTAAATTCGGATTCTAGAACACACCCGTATACGAAATTTTAAAAACGTAAACCAAAATGGGTTTTGAATGAAAATTCGTATGATTTGCAACATTTTTTCGACTTTTTAGATTTGTCTTAAGATGTTTTGTCAAAATGCCACAGATATTTTTCTACTGGATTTACTTTATTAGCACACGAGGTCATAAAGTAAAAGTACCTGTCTGCTTATTTTTTTAATGAACAACGATAAGTGTTATTTCTTTATCTCTTTTATCTTAGAAGATATGAGGTTAGCGAATTTATACGTTTTTACCCCCTAAGCATTCGAATTTATTTTAGCCGTTTGGACTGCGCAATGATAAATCAGTCAGTAAACTTTCAATTTTATACATCGCACTTGATCATAGAGGGTATTAACTCGAAATTCAAAAACTTTCAGTAGAAGCAAAACGTTTTTAATTTCATATCAAAGGCATATGAAAAATATTTTGCATGCCAACCGTTTCATTACCCAAAAGCAAAAAAAAACGAAAAATATTTTTACATCGGGTAATATTTATATTTTACTTACTCTGATATGTGACAAAATATTTCATCTTGTGTGTAATATAGTTTCCTTTATATAAAGTTTTTCATTGTGCCTATTTTTTCTAACTTTTTGATATCACGAGCACATCAATAGAATGCATTACATGTGAGTTGTGGAATAAACAGTCTTGTACAAGTTAAATCTTTTGAATTACATATAATGTATGTGTGTATATTCGAGTTCGACTTTTTCCAAATATACCTACTCAACATTTTAATTTTCTTGGTTTAAATATAGGTTATGTTGAGTTGTGCAGAATAATTAATGAATATCTGTGGCCTTTTGACAAAACATCTTAAGAATTTTCCTTCAAAAATCATTTTTGGTAACAATTTTAAAATTTTGCATTATGAACGAAATTCTTCTTTAATTTCGGTTTATTTTATTTTTTGATAAAAATGGGTTTTCTCCGATTTTTTTTTTAACTATTTTTGCTATCTTATCTCGACCTGAGATATTTTGTCAAAATGCCACAGATATTCATTAATTATTCTGCACAACTCAACATAAAAATTAACAATACTGCGTCAGATAATTATTCTGGGGGTCTACTCTCCATTGCGATGCGAAAGATAATTGTAGCAAATCTAGCGATTGGTTCTCTTTAATACGTTTGCGCATGCCTTTCGCATCTTTTTTTTCGAAAATCGTCGCTTTTATTTAATTTATCCAATTTCAAATATTTGTACACACATCGGCATTTTTATTGCCATTTTCAGAAAATTTTGCGAAATCGATAGAGTATCAAGTTGGCATTTAGCTTTCGCATCGAAATTGTTTTCGGATCGCAATAGAGAGTAGACGCCCGGATATTATTTATTTGTCAGTAGGTATGTCGCTGTTGGAGTATTATCGGTATACATATTTAACATAAAAACTACATTCCTACATTTGCTAAAAAAACTTTTAATTTATTGTTTTTAAAATGTTTTGTATGTATGTATATTACAACTGGCTAATTAAACGAGGCATTCTTGTTTTTTTTTAACGTATGTGTATAATGTTAAACATTAGAATTTTAGCGGCAGGCATTCATTTTATAATAAAAAACACAATCAGTTTTTAGTTAATATTATCAAATCAATCGGGGCTAAAATTATTCTTCCCATTTGTGATGGACCTCGGGAGTTAAGTTAATTATTTTAACGTGTACAGCTTGGAATTTTTCAAATTTGGGTGGTATAGCACATAAGCGATACTTCACTTCATCCCCTGCCATAGGGACATATTCACCTTCAATGCTAAGCAGATAAGCAAAATGAATTATGGATATGTTGTATGAGCATTAGATAGATGCTTATAAAAAACTTTTGTGGTAAATTTTAAAAACTTTTTTGTAATGCATACATACATATATAGTTATATTTTACTTACTCTGATATGTGACAAAATATTTCATCTCCACCTCCGTTGGGTGTTATGAAACCATGGCCCTTAGTGCGGTTAAAGGTCTTAACAATTCCAGTAACTATAGGATTTTCCATAGCACGGGCTGATCTGTTTTAAACCAAAATACAGAACTGATATAATAAACATCATTCTATTCAAATTACTTACGTCGATGCAGTTCTTGTGCGTTTAGTAATAATGGGGCTTGGAAGTTGCAATGTTGAATTACCACTACTACTACGACATAATGGTGGCTTACTGGGAGCAAGTTTTTCGGGAGAAGTTGGTGTTTCCGACATTATATGTATATTTTGTTCTTTACACTTTTTTATAGGTATCAAATGAACTTAAAAAATGTTAATGGCGTCACTATTTTTTGGGGCGAGATCCAAATAAGTATGGTTGAAGTTTAATATACTTATTTACAAAATTTTTATTTTCTTATTAAACAAATTCACTTTCTAAATATTTTCGTACATAGTATCTAAACAGTTTCCAAGTAGTTTAAATTATTTATCTAGAAATAAATCAGCCAAAATTGGTACAATTTAATTTTCGCGTTACTTATGAAAGTTACGGAGTTACCAGTTTTTATTATATGTACATAGGGTTGCCATACGTACTGTTTTAAACAGTACATGTACTGATTTTTTACAATTGTACTATTTTATGCATAATGTCGGAAACAGTACGCAAATGTACTGTTTTTTACACTTTGTACTGTTTTTTGTACTGTTTTTTTTTGTGTTCAGTCTACAAAAAATCCCTGTTAAACTCATATTTTGAAAATATCCTAATATTTAACAGTACATAGCTTAATAAAAATATTGTGTTCCAAACAAAAAAGCTCTTAAATAATAAAACTTTTTACGCTGTGGTTATTGTTTTCTCATAAATACGCAGTAGAAATCTTAATTATAATAGGTGACTCGCAGCAGTTGTATATTTTCATGTTATTATTTTTAAGACATATGATTTTATGGCTACCTCTTCCAATAGTTTTTTCCTTTAAACACCTGAAAAAGACAAAAACAAAATCGAAATTTTGTTAACAATTTTATATTTTTTAATTACTTATTCCAACACAATTATCTTTAATTCCTTTAATTTAATATTCGGGCAAGTTCTGGAAATCGAAATCACGTGAAATTGAAAACGTACAAATTTAAAAATTCTCCGGGCTCAAAATTTATAAAAATACCTAATTGCTTTCAGGACCACTTTTCTCCACCTAAACTGCTTTTGAAATATGTTTTTTGGATTTTATAGATTATAGCTGAACTTGGTCAAATTGGCCGTAAATAATTTAAGAATTGTTTAAAATTGGAAAATTAACTTAGGACACATAAATTTTCTCAAATTCTATATGATATGTGCAACTATGTGTGTGGTGAAAATTGCTTTAAATACAAATATAATACTTACACAATCAACGAGTTAATAGTTTTAAGCTAAGTTAGGCTTTTCTCCTTTCTTATATGGCTTACAGGAATGTTATGGTTTTCCTGTCTTCAAATAAAAAAAACCTTTAGTCCAAATGCTTCGTTTTAGTGTTTTTTTTTTAACGCAAATGGAGTAATTTCGTATACGTATAAAATGCCATAAAACGGAAATCATTCATTTGGTGTTACACATTTTAAGTGTTTTTCGTTATATAATTGTTGCATATTCAATCAAAAGTTTTAAATATATAATAATTTAAATAAATAGTTGTGTTTTCGCAAAAAAAAAATGTACTGTTTTTTTCTTGATTGTACTGTTTTTTTGTGTTCAATGTACTGTTTTTCCGAATTTAAAATCTGGCTACCCTATATGTACATAAATGTTTAAAAATGGCAAAGGGTAATAATGCAACTAGAAAAGAGTCCCACGTGGTTCATATATTTGTAGCTTATAAAATTGCAAAAATTGTTAGTTTTTTTTAATGTTTTTGGTAAGAAGCAGTAAGCTGAAACAATATTTTACAGTTTGGACTATGTTTCGTTTGGTGGTTACTGGTATATCGCATTGCAAATGTTTACAAAAAACGAGTAAGAAATTAATTTTTTATAATAAATGTTCCATCCTTTTTAATCCTTAATTTATTTTTGGATATCTCAAATATATAATCCTTGCATTGCCTCATTTCAACAATTTTAGAGTTCTCTAAACATTCACCTTTATCGTGAATAATTTTGCCGTCGGAATTATTCCCCTATTCACATACATATTTGCGATCATTAAAATCTCCCATGAAAAAAGGTAATTCAAATAAGAATAATAACGTGAATAAATGTTCACGTGAAAAAATTCCCCATATCGTGAAAAGTTTTTTTTCTAGTAATTTGTTCACATTTCCCTTAGATTTTTCACTTTCACCCCTATCGTGAATAACAAGTGGAATTTTTGTTCCCATGAAATTTGCATTCCCCTCGAAGGGAAAAAAGCAATCGTGAATCTCATGTCAAAAATTTTTCACGCTATCCTATTAGTAAAATATTTAGTATTGGAGGGATAGTTTAATTACAACGTTTGTTTTTTGCAAATAAAGTGAGAAAATCCGTGAATATTTTTTCACGTTATGTAGGTATTCTCATTTGAATTACCTTTTTTTCATGGGAGTTTTTCATGATCGCAAATATGTAAAAAGGGGAATAATTACGAGGGTAAAATTATTCACGATAGGGATGTTTATTTTTGCTAGGGAACAGAACATGTATGTAACTAGTTCCTTCTATAAATCAAATATAAAGGGCTAGATCCATTAATAAGACACAATCCGATGTATTGGTCAACAAAATGCATAACAACAGGTCGATTTTTACTACATAAAATTTAAAAAGTGCAAAAAACTAACTTTGTTATCAAACTATCCCTCCAATACTTTATTATTTTAACTTTTCTTTAAAATATACTAGCTTAACCCGGTGTGCTTCGCTACACCCATCGTTATAAAATAAAGCTGAAAGTATTTGCAATATATATTAACAAAAAGTTATTTACTAAATTATTAATTGCTTCGTAGTAAGAGAATTCCGTGGCATTCAGTAGTTTCGTTTTATGGGGGTATTGCTCTCCCTCCGTCAACCCCGCCCATTTTTCTTTTAAAATTTACCATAATAGTGTATTTTACCACGTTTGAAGACTCTAGCTATCATAGTTCTTCAGTAACGCGATATTTGATATTTGCATCCTATGGGTGGTATTGCTCCCCCTGCGCCTTCCCGCTTTATTTTTATTTTCAAAAGTGTAATATACCATTAGAGTGACTTCTACAAAGTTTGAATATTCTTACTATAACAGTTCTTAAGATATGCGATATTAAACATTGGCGTCCTATGGGGGTACCACTTCCCCCGCTGCTATTTTATTTGAGTTTTGGGGCTCAGAAGATCCACCTACCAAAAGTTCTACAAAATGCTTGCAGCGGCTCTTAAAATATGCGATAATTAATATTGGCAATCATACCTTTTTGAACCCAACGACACATTAATTTAGAACAGTAGCCTTCTGTGAAAATTTGATGACGATCGGTTCAGTAGTTTATTAGATATAAAGTTTTTTACTTTTTCTATAAATGGAGGGGGCCACGCCCACTTTTTTAATTAAACGTATTTCTATTCATGCCAACAATATATATACCAAATATTATCGCCGTAGGTCAAAGAATGTCATAGATAATACGATTTGAAATTTTGGGTTGTATGGGCGTGGCATCGCCCCTTTGCCCAGTCACAATTTTATATAGCCTAATGTCTCTTCCAGGGTCACAGTTACATGCTGTGAAAATTTCAAGGCCATCGGTTTGGCCTCCCATAAGGCACAAATATATGTACATACATTCACTTTTATATATATAGATAGCATAGTTGGGGGTTGTGCACTAAATATTGATTTAAATCAGCAGTGCACTATCACTAAATAAAACTGCAAAGAAATTAGTTTGCACTCTTTTTTTTTACTAGCTTAAGTGATGATTGCAATTTTTTAACTACCACTAAAATTTTTTTAGTGATATTGCAAATTTTTTCACTATCACTAATCGCAGATTGAATGCAAAAATATGCACTCAATTCAAAAAGTGCAAAATTGGGACTTGCAATCAAAAACGCTGCATACAAATATTGTATCACTAAAATTTAAAAAATGTAACTTTGTAAGTGTATGGTTTTTGATTTTTTTGGAGGATATGCATCAAACAAAATTAAATTTTGTCAATTATTGGCTTTAATCATGAAAAACCCAAGTTTTTGATTTTAAATTTAGTGCAACAATTTTAGTTGCACAAAAATAAGTGAAGAAGAAAAAGTTACAATAAACTGATGATTGATCTATTTTAAAACAAACTATTTTTTTTTGAGTGCAAATTTTTTTAAGATCACTATCACTCATGTTTAGTGAGGCTGCAAATTTTCAATTCATCACTCAACATCATAAAAATGATTGCAATATATAGTGTGAGTTGAAACTGCAAAATGAGTGCACTACCCCCAACTATGATAGATACATAGATAGATACATGTATATTTTTGAACAAAAATTTCATGATATTTAATTTTTGTTAAGCTTTTTTCTTTTTTACATTCACAGGAACTAATAGCGTGAATTATTTTTCACAAGAGATTCACGATTGGTTTTTCCCTTCGAGGGAATAAAAATTTCATGGGAACAAAAACTCCACATGTTATTCACGATTAGGGGTGTGCTATGAAGCAAATTTCAATGTAAGAGCAAAAATATTATTTTTTGCAATTCTTATGCTGCATGTTGTAGGTATTCAAGAAATGTAGACCAAAACATTTTTGTTTCATGCGGCAAACCATTAAACACCTGACAATACAATACATATATAGTTTCTATCAAGGTATATTTACACAAGGTAGACTCATTTGGGAGTGTAGGCATGCTGCTCTATAAAAATAACCGAGTGGAACGGAATTGTCAAAATTGTCTTCATATATGGCTTTACAATGGCTTTAGGACCGTCAAATTTTCTACCACTGAAATAATAACGCTTTAAAAATAACTCCCCTGCCTGTTGGGTGGTTTCGGGGGCTCTTTACGTCGAGGGGTCTCTGCCGTCATCATTCAGCGGGCACTTTAATTTCTTCTGTATGGGCTTTAACATTATCCAGTGGAATATTAAAGGCTTTATTTACAATTACAACGACCTGCAATTAATATTGAGAGAATTTGACCCTAGTGTTATTTCCCTACAGGAAACCCACTGTCCTTTTAATTTCACTCCCATACTTCCAAAGAATTACAATGGATATTTCCTCAACTCATCACACAACACCACCGCAAAACAAGGCATTGGAGTACTAATAAAATCCAACATACCCCACAAACAATTACATATCAGCACCAGTTATCAAGCCATTGCCATCGAAATTAATCTTTACACAAAATTTATTATACTTTCCATCTACATTCCACCTAATAAAGAAATTGATGAAAACGAACTTTCTACAATTTTCTCATCCTTCCGTAGCCCAGTTTTAGTTAACGGGGATTTTAACAGCTGGAACACAATCTGGGGATCGACGTCTAACAACAACAGAGGGATGACTCTAGAGAAGGCAATAGACAATTCAAACTTATGCATATTAAACGACTGTAGCCCTACGCACTTATCAACTCATTGTACACTCACGCATATTGATATCTCATTTTGCAGTCTCTCTTTACTTCCCCTACTTAACTGGTCGGTCATCAACGACTTACACAACAGTGATCACTTCCCAATATGCATTTCTATGAAAACTCCGGATGGCAACGGACCTCCTATAAAACTACGCAAATATCTTCACCATCGCGCAGATTGGTTGAAATATTCTCAAAAAGCCGAAGTAGAAATTCTCAATAAACCTTTCTCTCAAAATAGCAACCGTGACGCAGCGCTATTCATTAAGGCTATACGCGCCGCAGCAAACAAATATATTCCACAAACAAAAAATATACTCTTCACACCAATAAGGGCAGTACCATGGTGGAACGATACACTTTCTTATTTACGTAACCAAAAGATGGTGTCATGGCAAATCATTAAAACAAACCCAACTCAAGAAAATCTAATACCGTACAGAAAAAACAATGCCAAGTTTCGACAAGAACTTAAAAAAGCCAAAAGGGAATGCTTTGACAATTTTACAAAGACGATACACAGAAATACTCCAATAACTGATATTTGGAATAAAATTAATCGTATTACCCGGCGAACGCAAGCCTCAACCATTAAAGCAATAAACAACCAGAATGTAATCTTAACTGACCCCTTGTCAATCGCGAACGCTTTTGGCAACACATGGGCAGAATATGCCTCAGATAAAAACTTTTCACAATTATTCAACTCCCGCAAACAATCATCTAACTCAGCAACGGCGAGATACACCATAGATAAAACAGCGTCACTTTTGGAAGAACCAATAACCTTGATTGAACTCTCGAGTTGCCTAAATAGAGTTAAAGGAACAACTCCAGGATTAGACCGGGTGAGCTATCAGATGATCAAAATCTTAAGTCATAACTCCAAACAAAAATTGATAGACCTTTACAATACGATTTTTAAAAGCGGAAACATTCCACAAATCTGGAAACTAGCAATAATAATACCTATTCCAAAGACAAAAAGTTCTTACACCACTGATGCTTACCGCCCCATATCGTTGCTCCCCTGTATTTCAAAAATTATGGAACGTATCATCGCTGCCAGACTGTTATGGCTAATGGAAAAGAAAAAACTAATCGCTAAGGAACAGGTTGCTTTTAAGCCAAATAAGGGATGTGACGACGCTCTGCTACACTTTGACAACTACATATCAAAAGCACTATCAGCCAAAAATCACGTGACAACACTATCGATCGACTTCGTAAAAGCTTTTGACAGGATTGGCTCACATGTCATTTTAGATGCCCTAAGATCTTGGAAAATAGGGCAAAACATCTTCAATTTTGTAAAATCCTTTCTTACAAATAGAAACTTTAAGGTAAGAATTAATGGTCATTTATCTGATACGTTCTCCTTAAAAAATGGCATCCCACAGGGATCCCCCCTCTCAGTAATATTATTCCAAATTTCGTTCAATGCAATAAGCAAAATCCTGAACAACATCCCCTACATTGACCACTGTTTATATGCAGATGACCTATACATCTTAAGCAAAAGAAATAAGAATAACGAATCTACAAGTAGCTTATCACAAGCACTGAACGAAATCAGTAAATGGACCGATTACTCAGGCGCAAAATTGTAATTCGGATATTCACAACATACAAACTGATGGAACTGTTTTACAAAATGTAGACAAACTAAAAATTCTAGGGATAATATTTTCCCGTAAATATCATTGGAAAGATCACTGTTTTCATCTGAAGAACTCACTACTTGGTAGAGCAAATATAATCCGATATTTGTCCTTGAAAAGTTCCGTACATATCAACACTTTGGTTTATTTAACAAGAACTTTAGTACTGAGCAAAATAGACTATGGCATGTTCCTGTACGGTAATAGTCCCAAATCCACACTAAACATCATAAATCAGCATACCACAAAGCCGCACGTGCCGCAGTATACGCATATAGGACTACACCTATTAACAACATCCTCAACGAAGCAAGTCTTCCATCCATAGAAAACAGACTCTTGGAAGTTAAAGGCAGAATAATATTAAAACTCTTAACGAGCACAAACTCTATAATCGATCACGACATCTTAACAAGCCTCTCGTTTAAAAGACCTAACCGCATCAAATCTGCAATAGCCCTATCCTTGGATCTGGCACGTAACATGGACATTCCCATTAAAATTACCAAAAAAAACTATCAACAAGCCACCATGGAAGCTCAACACCACCTCGGTAGACCTCTCGTTATCTAAACTTAAAAAAACTGAAACCACCAATGAACAATTTTTAAATGTTTTTGCAGAAAAGAAGAGTGAACTGAGAAATAACGATTGGCGATTCTTATACACAGATGGTTCAAAATCTCCACAAACCCTCCCCGCCTACGCCGTAGAAGATGATGAGGGAAATAATGTGGCACTCAACACCCTATACCAACATTCCTCTATTTTCACAGCTGAAGCTTGTGGAATTTATCGTGCTATTCAACTTGCAATTGAATCGAAAAAGAAAACCATAATCTGTGCTGATAGCTTATCAGTACTTAAGACAATACACAACCCCTACAACAATAAATGGAACAAAGCAATTAAAATCAGAGATGCCCTAATAAGCAACGTGGGTAAAATAAGAATTCTCTGGGTCCCTAGCCACATAGGCATCTTGGGCAACGAAAAAGCGGACTTGGCTGCACGATACGCATCACATGCACCCATCCTGCTAGACGACACGATAGAAAAAATAGATTTACGCCGACAAATCACTAATTATATTTACGTTAACGTCAGAGTTAATCAAATACAACACCCTCATTATGCCAATATCAATCCAAATTGTAAGCGTCCTATTTATCCCACTGATGTCGACAAAAATAAAATAAAAACTTTCTCAAGACTTCGACTCGGCCATACAATATTTTCCCACGAATACATATTAAGTAAACGCACCAGGCCCATATGTGCCTCCTGTAACAGAAACCTAACAATAATCCACCTACTCAATGAATGCACACTATTAAACAATCAATTTTCCGAGCTGATAGCCCTGGCAGCTATGCTCCTCAAAAAAAACTTCTAGTCTTCGAATTTATTTATAAGACTAGACTAATAAATAAATAAATAAATATTTTTTTTCTGTGGGACAAATCAGTAATCACTCTAAGATCATAACAACTCCATTCATTAATTGAGCCACATGGGTCTGCAATCACACCTGTATCATAACTCAAAATGTTTTTTTAATTTTTTTCACTTATTGGTAAAAATCGACACGTAATATTAATATCTAAACGCTGTTACACTGAGTCTTAGGTTAGGTTAGGTTAGGTTCAATGGGCAGCCGTCACGACGACGGCTCACTTGAGTCCTTATAGCGGTCCCTTTGTGATACCCATAGCCAGTGACGAGAGTCAGTCAGTGTCAATCAGACTATTCCCCAGAGGTCACTGCAGCCTCGAACCACCCCGATTCCCTGCAGAACAGAGAGTCAGTCCCACATTAGACACATCGTCCAGACATGGCAATTCCGGTGTCCCAAAATGCCTTAACCTAATATCCCCCAGACTGTGGCATTGGCAGAAAAAGTGAAACATCGTCTCATCCTCCTCCTCATCATGACAACTTCTACAGTAGTCATTGTAATCAAGACACATCCTCCTAGCATGAGTCCACATCACCCCGTGACCTGAAAAAACCGATATCACTGTCCTCATCTGGTTCCTACCGAGACCAAGTAGCACGCGTGTTCTCGCCGCGTCATAGACAGACCATCAAGCAGGTATGCTCCCCTGCCATCACGTCTGATGAGAGTCTTGCAGCGGGCCATTGAAATACCAATTTAGGCCGTCGACGAACATGTCAGCCCTGTTTGGCCAGACCGTCCGCAGTTTGGTTACCCAGGCATCCACTGTGAACTGGTACCCATGTCAGTGTTACACTGGAATGTTCCGCGATCTCATTTAGAGACATCCGGCATTCCACTGTTAATATAGATGTCGTGAAGACACCAGCCAGAACTGCAATGGCAGCCTTGCTGTCCGGAAATATACATATATCTCTCGATATACGATAGTACCTCAGCTAGTTTGCCGCCCGCTTTATGACAAAGATTTCCGCCTGCAGCACATTACTGCCATCTGGCAAGCTAAAAGAGACCCTAACGCCCAATTCCTTTGTGAAGAAACCTCCACCTACTCTATTGCCCATCTTGGAACCGTTGGGCCGGTTCCAGCTATCGCGTGTTATCGCAGCTCCTCATCATTACCATGATGAATTGAACAAAGCACCGAAAAGGGGTTCCGGAGTACAATAGTCCAGTCTCGCCAGGTCATATGTCGCGTGAAGCGTGACCCTGGCATGATCATAGTTCCGCGTAGACCATATGCCCACCGTCCCCAGGCTAATAGCGGGAGTTAGGGCCTGTGTACAAATCTGCAAACATTGGTAGCACCCATCGTGGATTCAATGATCCTACTGTCGAATAAATTACCAATCAATCTACAAATTACATCGTCAACACCCAACCCTTTCATTGACTCCAAGATGGAGTTGGATCTGACATTATTGAAAGCTGCCTCAATGTCCAGAAATGCGATTATTCCCGAAATTCAAGGGATTTAATTACGTAATAACAAATATGGATAGTATAAATATGTGTAAAAAATTACAACGATATGAAAATAACTGATCATGAAACAATTGAAATCAGGATTAAATGCAGATGCGAAAAACAAGGCCAAGGCAATGAAATAGAATATTTTAAATATAATAAGAGACAATTTCATAAATACAAACAACGATTTAAATAACAATGAAAACATATTAGATAAGTGCATTGAAGGAGCAGTAAAGAAATTCACAATAAAAATGACATTAGATCAACACAATACAAATAAATGGTTTAATAATGAAATAAGGAGCCTAAAGCATGAAAAAATTCAAAAATATAGAAACGCCAAAGTAATATTATATATAATTAACAAATCATTCGAAACAGGCATTTTTCCTGACAGTTGGAAGGAAACTATGGTAACTCCTATTGAAAAAGTCAAAAAAACAAACCGATGCGAAGAATTTAGACAAATTAATACATTAAAAACATGCGAAAAGATAATTGAACCAGTCGTTAAAGAACAATTAGAGGAATACATGAAAAAAAAATAATTTATTCTCAAAATATCAATCCGGTTTTCGAAAAAAATTCTCATGCGAAACTGCTAATAATAAAACATAATTAACAGATGGAAATGATTTAACAGAAATAAGAAATTGTTAGCAATTTTGTTAGACTTTAAAAGAGCTTTTGAAACTATAGACAGAGAGACGTTATTAGATAAACTGCAAAATTGTGGTATTAAAGACAAGCAAATGAAATGGTTTGAATCATACTTAAACGCAAGAATGCAAAAAAGTCAATAAAGTAAAATCGAAGAATATTAATAATGCGTATGGTGTTCCTCAGGGATCGATTATGGGAGCACTATTGTTCATAATATACATATATAAACGAAATGCCAAAAGTGTTAGAAAAATGTGAAACAATGTTATATGCAGACAAAACACTAATATTTACTGAAGCAGAAAATGATCAAATGTGTTACAGCAACCTAGAAAATGATTTATATAAAGTAAACAATTGGCTAAGAATGAACAAATTAAAATTAAATGAAAGTAAAACAAAAGTTATTGAAATAAACATGACTAGTAATAAACAAATTAAAATAAATAATGAACTAATAAAAAAAGTGACCAGCATTAAATATCTCGGTTTTATATTAGATCGTGAATTGAAACTTAAAGATCATATAGACTATATTTGCAAAAAGATCGTTAAAAAGATAGGATTTTTTAAAAGACTGAGAGGCAAAATATCAATAATCACTGCCATATATATATACAATACAATAATTAAACCACATTTTGAATTTGGCTCAACAATAATTTATACATGCTGTACAGATCAACAAAAAGGTAGAATGCAAAAACTGCAAAACAAGGCAATGCGCTGTATACTAAGATGTAATCGATATGCACCAAAAAATTATATATTAAATTGCCTTAAATGGATCAATATACGACAAAGGCTGAAATTAAACACTTTGGTTTTTATTCAAAAAATGAAGATGGGAGCTGCGCCACAATACCCATGTGAACAACTTATATATGTTGGAGATGTTCAACAATATAATCTAAGAAATTCTGAACACATTAGGCTACAACAAATATCAAACAACACAATGCAAAGATCACTATTTTACAAAGGAATAAGTGAATATAATAAATTACAACCTCATATTAGAAATGAAAGAAATATTAATGTATTTAGAAAAGAAACTATAAAATTTATGAATAACTTATAAGAGAGAAAAAAAAAATAATGTTTGAATATACTACTACATACTACTAAATAAATAGTAGTAGGCATGCTGCGATGAAGAGAGCAAATGTCTAGGAATATTCATCCTCAGATGAATATCAATGACCCTCTCAAGGGTCTTGCGAAGAAATGACGACAGGCTAATTGGCCTGTAGTCCTAAGGCTTGGTGTGGGATGCCTTCCCTCCCTTTGGAATGAAAACAACCCTACATCTAGTCCATAATGTAGGAACGTACGAGAATCTAATACATTCCGTGTAAATAGCGGACAGCCAAGAAATTAGAAGGTCCGCATTCTTTTGAAGGTCGGCCCGCATAATACCGTCTAAACCAAGTGCCTTAAAGGGGTCAAAGCTCCTTATCGCCCAATTGAGCTTATCATAGCACAGAGAAATGGACACGAGTCCAGGTTCTGATAAGCAATTGATCTTCCGTGGTGTTGGAAGGGAATTACCAGGAAAGTGTGTGCCTCCTGACTATTCATAGTTCAGCTACCATCAGCTTTCTGAATGTAGCAAGGGACAGCCGGGCAAGAAACCATTATTTTTCGCAACCGGTTTG
Source organism: Pollenia labialis (assembly GCA_949318255.1). Taxonomy (NCBI): domain Eukaryota; kingdom Metazoa; phylum Arthropoda; class Insecta; order Diptera; family Polleniidae; genus Pollenia; species Pollenia labialis. Next base: position 158,289,690 of record OX439140.1, read on the forward strand.
TCTCCGAGGAGCCTTCCACGCCGCTGCAGAAGTTTCTCCAGGCACTCCGTTGCGCCGATCTAACCAAGTTCTGTGACGACAAGTTTTGTGGGCCAAAACTCGGTCACACCCTGTTAGGCACCTTAGTTTTTTTTATTCAAATTCTCCTGGCCTCACACTGTAATCGCTGTACATAACGGACAGGAATGTGAGTTATAAAATAACCAACAACAACACTACACACAATCGCGACAAACAAGTAAACAAGCTACACTAACAACACACATGACCAAAGCAAGTAACAATAACAAAGCATGCATTTTTCAACACTTAAACAACAAGCAACAAAAAGTAAAGAGACATAACAATAACAACTACAGGTACTGATTATTGTTAGTGTAAAACATTATTCAGAATTTAGTATAAAAAGGGCAACATAAACGTTGAACAAATCACTTTTTATCCAGCCGAGCTCGAGAACACATCAGGTAAGAACCAAGATCAAGCAAAGTAATATTCTAGTAACACAGTAAACAATTTCACCGAGTGGTTTTCTAACACAGAGTGAAATTCTAGTAATATAACACAGTAGACAGATTCACCGCGTGGTTTTCTAACACAGAGTGAAATTCTAGTAAAACAACCCAGTAGACAATTTCACCGAGTGGTTTTCTAACACAGAGTGAAATTTTAGTAAAACAACCCAGTAGACAATTTCACCGCGTGGTTCTCTAACACAGAGTGAAATTCTAGTAATACAACCCAGTAGACAATTTCACCGCGTGGTTTTCTAACACAGAGTGAAATTCTAGCAAACACAACCCAGTATACAATTTCACCGAGTGGTTCTCTAACACAGAGTGAAATTCTAGTAAAACAACCCAGTAGACAATTTCACCGAGTGGTTTTCTAACACAGAGTGAAATTCTAGTAAAACAACCCAGTAGACAATTTCACCGCGTGGTTCTCTAACACAGAGTGAAATTCTAGTAATACAACCCAGTAGACAATTTCACCGCGTGGTTTTCTAACACAGAGTGAAATTCTAGTAAAACAACCCAGTAGACAATTTCACCGCGTGGTTCTCTAACACAGAGTGAAATTCTAGTAAAACAACCCAGTAGACAATTTCACCGAGTGGTTTTCTAACACAGAGTGAAATTTTAGTAAAACAACCCAGTAGACAATTTCACCGCGTGGTTCTCTAACACAGAGTGAAATTCTAGTAATACAACCCAGTAGACAATTTCACCGCGTGGTTTTCTAACACAGAGTGAAATTCTAGCAAACACAACCCAGTATACAATTTCACCGAGTGGTTCTCTAACACAGAGTGAAATTCTAGTAACACAACCCAGTAGACAATTTCACCGAGTGGTTTTCTAACACAGAGTGAAATTCTAGTAAAACAACCCAGTAGACAATTTCACCGCGTGGTTCTCTAACACAGAGTGAAATTCTAGTAATACAACCCAGTAGACAATTTCACCGCGTGGTTTTCTAACACAGAGTGAAATTCTAGCAAACACAACCCAGTATACAATTTCACCGAGTGGTTCTCTAACACAGAGTGAAATTCTAGTAAAACAACCCAGTAGACAATTTCACCGCGTGGTTTTCTAACACAGAGTGAAATTCTAGTAATACAACCCAGTAAACAATTTCACCGCGTGGTTTTCTAACACAGAGTGAAATTCTAGCAAACACAACCCAGTATACAATTTCACCGCGTGGTTCTCTAACACAGAGTGAAATTCTAGTAAACACAACCCAGTAGACAATTTCACCGCGTGGTTTTCTAACACAGAGTGGAATTCTAGTAATACAACCCAGTAGACGATTTCACCGCGTGGTTTTCTAACACAGAGTGAAATTCTAGCAAACACAACCCAGTATACAATTTCACCGAGTGGTTTTCTAACACAGAGTGGAATTTTAGTAATACCACCCAGTAGACGATTTCACCGCGTGGTTCTCTAACACAGAGTGAAATTCTAGTAAACACAACCCAGTAGACAATTTCACCGCGTGGTTTTCTAACACAGAGTGAAAACACTAGTAATACAACCCAGTGAGATACTAGTAAACAACAAATACCCGGTAGACAATTTTCCCCACGTGTCTTTCTAACACCAAACAAAATAACCAGTAGAGCATTTCACGAAAGTGAGATCCTTGTACAACCCGAAGTATCCCCTAGTGATAACCCCAGAAGTGTTCTCCCCAAACTCTCCGTAACAAGCGACACACCGCAGTTTTCTACACTGGAATTTATACCAGCTTAATCAGCCAAAGACGAGGAAGGACCTAACAAGGGAGGGAGTGCTGGAGCAAGACAAACAGGAACACCACGCGACCATTTATAATTTATTGTATTATGAACTTTTAAACTAGCGTAAGAAAAGTAAATAAAACTTATTGGATTTATTATAAAAACGAAAAATCAACACGTGTCATATTTTCTTGTAACGAACCTGGACAGAGGCTGAGTATACCCCAAAATAAAGTCGACTTGTAATTGAAAAATGCATGCATGTTACTTGCTTTGGTCATGTGTGTTGTTAGTGTAGCTTGTTTACTTGTTTGTCGCGATTGTGTGTAGTGTTGTTGTTGGTTATTTTATAACTCACATTCTTGTCCGTTATGTACAGCGATTACAGTGTGAGGCCAGGAGAATTTGAATAAAAAAAACTAAGGTGCCTAACAGGGTGTGACCGAGTTTTGGCCCACAAAACTTGTCGTCAAACCTATTCATTGCCAACTTATATACCGCCCAGTTTCCCAGACGTTTAGCCATATTGAATAACTTACGACAGTCCCTGCAAGACTGTGCAACCTCAGGGCTCCACCATGGTTGCTTGCCCCCTCCTTCCTAACTACTGGCCTGCAGCCAGTACCCCAGATAAGAATTCCACTGCCATTTCAGTCTCCGTAATGCCACTAATGACAGGGACTGAGCTCAGAGAGTAGACTAGCCCGATAGTCCCACTTAGTTATTCTCCTATTCACAAAAGTTCACATCCTCAAGGGGCGTGAACCTAATTGAAACTCAACATATCTGTGGTCCGAAAAGGAGCAGTCATTTGAGACAGCCCAGTTACTTACTAAGTCGGAGTGTTCCGATCTGACCAATGTCACATCGAGAACTTCCTGCCTATTACCTACAATGAACGAAGGTTCTGCGCCTATATTTGTTATTTCAAAATTTTGTTACAGATATAAGAAAATAGCGACTCAAATCTAGTGTTGGTGTTGCAGCTGCCCCACGTGATGTGGTGAGCATTAGCATCAGCACCGATAACCACCGGTGTACTCATGGAGCCAGCTTTGGCTACTTAGCCACGGACGAGCCTATTGGGTGGCTCATCATCATGGTGGTGCGCCATATAGCCCGAGACAATCCAGAACGACCTGTCGCCCATCTCTATGGCCGCTGAAGTTGTGTCTTCATCACTGAAATCAGAAAGAATGAAGATATCCAACGAATTTTTAGCCAAAATGCAAGATCTAATTTGGCATACAGTAGCTTATAGCCCTTAAGCTTAAGTCCGCAAACCCGATCCTTGTGGATCCATGGTTCTTGGACCATTACTAGCTTCTCCTTCCTTTCTACCACCCGAAGGAGCTGTGCAGTAGATGCTGCATTAGAGTGGTGAAGGTTTATCTGCGTCACCTTCACCATGTCCAGTATCGCCGACCGTGACATTGGCGTCCTCCTGGTCTGATTCCAGGGATCGCCCTTGTCATCAGCTCGGTAGACACGGAGCAAGATAGTACTTAAACCATAGTAAATCTTGCCCTGTTTCTCTCTCAGTGGCTTCAAGGAGTCCTGATTCTTGAGGCTCCTTCAGCTGCTGAAACCTTGATAACTTTCCAGTCATGAGTTGGAAGTTGGGGGTAGCAGCACTGAATAAGCTTCAAGAATTCCTCCGGTGCAGAGGGTTCCGCTGGGATGGTTACGATGGATCTAGGTCTCCGTGGTATCTCACTCACTAAAACCAGGTCGGGTCTAGCACCTTCCCATATTTCGCCAATTTCTCCGATGGAAAGTTTCTGCAGAAACGCCGATCGCTCGTCCACACACGCCATCAGCTTTACGTGACCCTGGTACCAGCCAGCTTCTCACATTGCGGGGTGTTCCTGGATTCTCACTAAGGATCTTCCAAAAGACACCCATCATTTGCTGCTTCACCAAGTCCCACCTAGAGTGGGAGATGGATCCATCAGCGGCACCTCTGTCTATAACAGCCCTAATAAGGCGATCTTTAGCCACCTCGCTGTAGGATCTATTGGTCGACTTTGGTGCATATTTGGGACGTTTTGTCCCTGATTGCTGTTTAACGGCTGTCGCTTCTTCCTCCTTATGTTGCCGTTTAGGCATTGCCTTCGCAGGGGCAGGAGGTGAAACGCTCAGAAGCCCAGGAGTAAGGGCCTTAGCCCATACCAATGAAGCTTTCTGTTCAGCGAAAAGCTCATTGGCCTCTTTGGAGCCGAATAGCTCAATAACACGCAAGGTAGCACGCCTTGGATGCCCTCTTGAAGGGGTTTTTATGCCAAGGTGTCTTCTTATTGACGCCGGGATTGGCGGGGGGATGTACAGAAGTGGGACAGGATGTGGTCATCTCTGTCCCTCTTTGCACAGTAGGCATATGGGAGGCTGCTTTGTTGGATGACTTTGTCATTACCAGCTTGACAGCACCCGAAGCATTGGATTTATCCGCTTTGGCGGAAAGGGCTTTTGCGGCTTTTAATGTACTTGGTGCTAATGACAGAGGTACATCGCCGCTATTGGGTGTCGAGGCTGATAAAGCCACCGACTGGATCGTATACGTCTCGTTGTCCTTATCATTAGTCCTGTTCCGTGCCATTGTTTGTCGATCGTTTGTTTTTGTTTTGGTTTTTTTGAATAGTTGTCATTTTTGTTTCAGGCCCCACGAGTGTAGGGGATCTGGAGGCCCGCCACGTCATAGCCCCCGATAACGTGGTAAGAGCGTAGTCTATTTGCTATGGTGCCCAGTTTTCAGCAAAGCTCCGTGATAATACATGCGGTAACCCCTGACTGCAAACCTACCGATATACTCGGGTCGCATAACACCTCGGTTTAGGGGATAAATAACCTTTAGTTGCCAAGGCCTTTAAGTTCACTGCCTCCACCTCGGGAGTCACCAGATGCTGGCAAAATGCCCGGCCAAGACACAAACCACAGTCAAGACTTAAGCCACCGCATCGCTTCAAGATCGTTATCCATGATGGTGACACTGAGTCTTCACCTGAGATAATATCTGATATAATAGGTGTGATCTCGTAATCAACGTTGGGAGCCCGCGGGATCCCAATCTTACCGACAACTGTTTCCGTACTCAAAGCTTGCGAAAGTGAGAGAGCTTTTAACAGTGCAGCCACACGATCAAGATTTTCTTGATAGTCTTTTACATATACCGTTTGTCAAAATATCCAAAAATTGAAAGTTGTGACGTAGGCTGCATTCTTTTTTAGAGCAATTTACTTTCAAGATGTCATCAAGAAAACAAATTATAAAGACAAACGAAAAATTTGCTCACTAACCTTGAAATCAGCTGTTTTCTTGAACGTAAATTGAATGACTCACTGGAAAGAGAATTTTAAAGGCAAGTTCGATTCAATTTTTAAAAGTTTGAGTGTATTGGTAAAAAAGTGTGAGTGTATTAAAACTTAATAGGCAAAACTTGATCGTGTAACCCTCAAGTAAGTGCCGGTTTGACTCGTCAAGGAAAGGCCATTTCTTTTCCCCTCTCTCCTAAAAACTCAAGACTTGACGAGTCAAACTTGACGTGTGTGAACCGGCACTAAGGGAAAAATATTCTTTTTCTTCTCGCACTGCTGCCAGGTAATATTCTTCTTCTTCTCGCACTGCTGCCAGGTAATTTTTTCTTGTCCCCAAAAAATCCCAAACTAAAAATCAAACCAAGGTATATTTACACAAGGTAAACTCGTTGGCCCATATGTTTGTCAGCTGTTTACCTAAGTTGGAACACCAATGTCAAATTCCGTGTATATGAGCCAAAATTTGTACATGTGTGCGTTAAATTTATATGAAGACAATTTTGACAATTCCGTTCCACTCGGTTATTTTTATAGAGCAGCATGTCTACACTCCCAAATGAGTCTACCTTGTGTAAATATACCTTGAATCAAACCTAAAAAAGTAAATATTTTTTTTCTGGCCAAATTTTAAATTTTGTTAATTAAAAATTCATTTTTTTTAAATTATAAGAAAAAGTTTAATAGGAAATCCCCAAAAATCCCCAGATAAAAATTTTTAGTAAACAAATAATTTTATTTTGTTTGAAGCTACTGGTTTCGGTAATTTTTTTTAAATCCTTTTTATGCGAATCCAGTGAGCCAAATTAGCCAATTTATAAGAATTTGGAGCTTGTTCAGTCGGTTTTAGCCATCCAAATTAACAATAAAAATACATATATCCGTCATTTATTTAATACTTCGATATATAATAAGTATTCCTCAAACTTTATTATATTGTCTTTTATATTTCGTCCCCTAATACGCAAAGGCCCTATCTAGAGCTTTGAAAATTTTCACAGCAGAAGCTAAAACTATTCAAATGAAACAAATGCGGGAAAATGCGGGAAATTTGTCATTTAAATAATTTTCCAGCAATTATTGGAACCATGTGAGAAAATGTGTTTCTGTAAAAATATTTTGCGAAAAGTTTCTTACAAGAATTGTCGAAATAAGTCACATTTGAAATTGGTGCGAGAAAAACAAAATACATATAGATATATTAAATTTAAAATATGTTTATATACTTTTTTTTAATATAAATAAAAAATAGAAAAAATTTCAATGATGCATAATTTAAATGATGAAAATAAATAAAACACCGTTGTTATATTTTGTTAATTAAAATTGTTTTATGCTATGTTCAAACGACGATATAAACCACTGGTTTCGCTAGAAACTAGATTGCAAAACATGCTGTTCATACGATTCGTTCTTGTTTAATTTTGACATTTTTTTTGTGTTGTTAGTGTGATTCTTTTTAAAATAGATAAAAAACACTTAAAAATATATTATTTAATACTTTTATTATGGTTTCATATATCTAGGGAAGGTTTAAAATGCTCATTGCAATTCCTAGAGCTTACGAAAGGTTAGCTGTCAAACGAACTGTCATACTGCTTTCAATTTTTTTCTCAGGCATATCATCATGAATAGATTCATGCTTGAACAACGCCACCAAATTATCCAAATTAACTTTAAAATCAGCCATCGATTTTCGCAATTTATAGGCCACTTCATGATTAAGCTGACGCAACTTATTTATTCACAAATAAAGGCGATGTGGTGATTTAGAGAAAATAAACCGTCAATTTGATTTCATGGCCGTGCGAAGTTACATCTCTTGATTAAAATCACTGGTTTATGCTGATAAAACAGCAGCAATTGACGTCTTGGAGGTCAACAAGCAGCCAGCAATGCTCAAAAAAGAGGAACAAAATTTGAAGTCTGCAAAGCGTTTCGTCAAGGACAGGCGCGGTGCCTATTTGTTTGAAATCAGTTTCAACTAGTTATGCCGTGTATTAATCTGCGGTTAAAATTATTTATTTTTGTGTTGTCTAAAATTTTAAGTTTCATGGTCTTAAAAAATACGCTTTAAACCTTATGTAAATAGTTAACAAAATGCCTGCTGGTTTTTATACAACTGTCCCTTTCGTAAATCAGTTTTACAACTGATAAGGGCGTTAAATATTCTTCAAACTAAAGCATTTGAAAGCTGCCAGATGAAAATAAATTTAATTACATGTTGAAATATTGGTTTCAGTTTTAACAACTTTTTTCAATAAACTTTAGGTTCTAAATCACTATAATACTCCTGACAGACATATAGTTTACATACCATGGTATACATACCATAGACTATGAAATACATACTACAATTCTTACTGAGCACAGCCAGAAAACTGTGTTTAATAAAATATCACATTTATACTATTGACATGTTGGTAGTACATAAACCAGCAATTTTCGTGGTTTAATTGTAGTTTAGGTTGACACACATGTGGTATACTATGCTAGTATAGTATACGAATGCTATGTCTGTCAGGTGTATAAGAGGCAGCTTTATCCAAAACTAAGGGACCATCTTGCGAAATTCATTACGAAACTTTTGAAAATATATATTTATTGATTGATGTCTTTTCTTAAAAAGAAACCGAAACTTTGGTCCAAAATACTGTGCATTTTTTAGTAACAATATTTAAAAGAATTAAATGTCATCACTGAAATCGAATCTTGATTTTATTTGGGTATCTGTGCCGGTTCACACACGTCACGTTTGTCTCGTCAAGTCTTAAGTTTTTAGGAGAGAGGGGAAAAGAAATGGCCTTCTCTTTTCCCTTCTCTCCTAAATGCTCAAGACTTGACGAGTCAAACTTGACGTGTGTGAACCAGCACTAAAGTAAAGGCCCAAATACACTTGTCAAATGCTTGACATCAAGCTCGTGTACGTGTGCTTGACATTAGAACATACATTTGCTGGATGACCTGTCAAGCATTTATTTTGCATTTTTTTTATGAAGTGACAACACCAGAAGCAAAAAATATTAAAATATAGATAAAGTGTTTAATTGTGATTACATACTTTTAACTGTGTTGCTTTTTAATAAATAAAAAAAGAATTGAAGAAAAGGAGAAAATTATTAAATAACATTGTTTTTCCTCCAAAGCATTTTTTTGTTTTTCATCCGACATTTTTAGTGTATGTTCGGTTTGAAATCACGTTTAAAGTGTGTGGGTGCTTGAAGAGTAACGCCAATACATTCATCAAAATCACTCGTCAAGCATGCTAAATATCTAAATTTTTTGATTTTCCATCAAGCATCGTCGGTGTCACACATACAAACAAATTTTCACTAACACTACCTTAATGCTGGATGGGAATTTGACCAGTGTATTTGGGCCTTAAGAATTTCAAATAACACCTGAATTACACCTAAGAGAAATTACCCACGCTCTACCCACGACGGTAAAAATTATACCAAATTCGGGTAATTACCCACAAAGTAGCAACACTGGTATGGGGAAACAAGTCGTTTCAATCAAGGTATATTTACACAAGGTAAACTCGTTGGCCCATATGTTTGTGAGCTGTTTACCTAAGTTGGAACACCAATGTCAAATTTCGTGTATATGAGTCAAAATTTGTACATGTGTGCGTTAAATTTATATGAAGACAATTTTGACAATTCGGTTCCACTCGGTTATTTTTATAGAGCAGCATGTCTACACTCCCAAATGAGTCTACCTTGTGTAAATATACCTTGGTTTCAATCATGTTTGGTGTGCGAAACAGGAATTACCCTAGATCTACACTAAAGATAAATATCTCAGCAAGTTGGCAATAACGTCGGCAGAACAACAGAGTAATATTTCTTATTGCTCAGCTTATGTTTAAGGCATGGGAAAACGTATTTATGTTAATTCAGAATTTTAAAAAATCAAGGAAGAAGGTGCAGTGTAAAAACTAGCGCTATCTTGCAAAAATTATTTTTATTAACATAAATTCATTCTTATTTGACTTCATTATTTAAATGAATATTAATTTGTTTAAGCTTGAGGCCTTTTTTTATATAAAAATATTAATTTTATTTGATTTGGCTTGAGGTCATTTATTATAAATTAAAAAAACCATTTTAATTTTCAATATGACCTCAAGCCAAAACAAATATAAACCACAACAAAAAAGGTCAACAATACATACTGTTAACAATATTAATTTTATTAATTTTTTTTGTTAAAGTAAAATTAAAATTTTATATATAAAGAACTTAAGCAAATTAACATAAATCTAAATAATAAAGATCGAATAAAAAATAATTATATGTATTAATAAAAACAATTTTTGTAATTTTATTTTAGTGTTTATTAAATTCTTTAATTAAATTCTTTTACTACAATTATAATTAGCTACCATTTGACAAACATAATTTCTTTCCCACGCAATATGCTTCTATTTATTTTTCTTTTTTGATTCTTTTTTCAACTTACAACCAAATTTGACGTTTTATGTAAGCAATAATTGTCAACAAAAATGTACTTACAATTATTGAAACGTAAATTGGCGGCAATAAATATGTACAAAAAATTACTGTCTACATTAAAGATAACATAATTTTGACATTTACTGCAATATATGTCGCAATAATTATCTCTGGTATAGACGGGCAGTAAGAGAGCGAAACACGAATATTTCTGTCCATGTGAACATGGTATTAGCCTTTCCTTGTATTGGTTTTATTCAGGGCTGCCAGATAAATTTGTGTAAAAATCGTCAATTTCTTGAGAACAATAAAAAGATTGTCTTTTTGTTTTAAAAGTTGGACAATTAAAAATTAATTTTAAACAAATTTTGTTTGATTTTTATTAAAACATAATCAAACAAAAACATAGTTAAAGTTCATGGGTATTTTTTACATACATATGTACCTATTTTCATTGTAACGTTTGCTTTTGAGGTAGAAATTTGGTTTTTATTGTTCCCGTAGTCCCCTTTTAGACAGGCAAAGTTTACTTTGACAAAGTTTTTTGAATTCTCTTTTAAACTTTGTTCGGTGTTTAGTCACACAAAGTTTAATTTGACAAAGTTTTGTTTTCTTTTGTTTGAATATATTATGTAAACAGCGTTGCGAGTCCCTTCTATAAACTCAAGACTTTGCAAAGTAAACTTTGCCTGTCTAATAGGGGACGTACTTTTGTTAATTTTTGTCTATTAGTACGGGATCGACCCCAGTGTTGTGAACTATTTCTTATTAAAAAAGCGCCTTGCCCCTAATCAAAAAGCGCTTAAAAGCGCCAAATAAAATTTTAATAAAATACAGGGTCCACCAAATAACTTTTTTTTTGAAAATGCTTTAAAAAAAACTACTGAATATTTTCTCAAATTTCTTTTTATATTTGAAAGTACAATCCTTCTGGTTAATAATGGAAAATAATTTCATTCAAATGGCTGCCTCAGCTGGCCATGCAGTAGCCTACACGATCGGTTAAATTTTTAAGCACATTATCGATTGTGTGCAGCTGTATTTCACCAATGGCTTCACGAATATTGTCCTTTAAAGCGTCAATTGTCTCTAGCTTGTCGGCGTAGCACTTATCTTTGACGGCACTTCACAAATAATAGTCCAACGGTGTCAAATCGCAGCTCCGAGGTGGCCAAACGACATCAGCTCTGCGGCTGATACTGCCATCTTTAAAAACAGGGCGCAAAACATCGAGCGTAGCTTCGGCTGTGTGGCACGTAGCGCCGTCCTGTTGAAACCAAATGTTGCCAATATCCTTCTCTTCAATTTTTGTGAACAAAAATTCGTTCAACATGGCCCGATAACGATCGCCATCGACTGTAACGGCCACTCCTTGTCCATTTTCGAAGAAAAATGGCCCAATTATTCCTCTGGACCAAAATCCGCAAAAAACACTGACTCCTCTTCAATTTTTGTGAAGAAAAATTCGTTCAACATGACCCGATAACGATCGCCATTGACTGTAACGGCCACTTGCCTGTTGCCAAAAGCAATAAATTTTTAACGTAGGGAAAGTGCAGGGATAATTTTTTTGGTAGTTGGGAAAAAGAGAATTTTTTTAGACACGTAGGGATTTATTTTAAGTTGCACTGGCATCACTGAAGCAAGCTTACACCCAATTTGCATGATGAATTTTGCCCCTATTTATGAAACATGTTTTTTTTTAGTTTTAAGCGAGTGGTGGAGAGAAGTCAGCAGGGTAGAAAAAAAGACATGAATCGTTTTTTCTGTATTTCTTTTTTGGCATTCCTCTTTGCACTTAATTTTATAGAATATACATACAAGTTGTCAAAAATACCACCAACTGTCTTCGTGACGTAGGCGTCCAGTTCACTTTAAAAAAATATGTCAAACGTGAATGTTGCAGTGCAAGTCAAGCTTAAGGTGTTTTACATTAACTAAACAAATTTAAAAATAGCTTAAAATAATTTTATAGTGTTTAAGGTCGTGATACACTATCCTACACAATCGTACGATTCATTCACTGGAAAATCTGACAAATTTCTATCACACTCAAAAAAAATCGCAACAAAAGTCTGTTACAGGTGCCACACTATTACACAAAAAAGATGCTTTAAATCAATGAAGCCGACATTGTTGTTTTCTTATCAGCTGTATTAGAAATTACAACTCTGATCGCATAGAAACTATCATTTTATGAAAATTTTTAAAAACTTTTGCAAGTCGGTCACACTTGTCAAAAAAATCTGTCATGTAGTTAAATTTTTTGGCCACACTATCATACTTTATGAACACACACGATTTTTTTGACATATCGTACGACTAAATAGGATAGTGTGTAGTGACCTTTACAAACATAACACTTAACTAAACCATTCAAAATCAAAACAGAATATATTTATTTTTTACATTTTGATTTCTTATTTTTCTTTTGCTTACAAAACTTAAGATTACTGTTAGCAAATGTCAAATCACTGTCCAATTTTACTGTTTCAAAATTTGCTAGGCAGTAGGCAAGACAGTTGGACAAGTTTGCATGTATTAGTGAAAAAGTTTGCATGTATTGCAACTGTCTTGCCAGTACTGGCAAATGTAAACCCCGTGTAAAATATCGAAAAATAAAAAAAATGAATTTGAAAAAATTCAATACATAGATACATTCATAATGAAAACTGAAAAAAATCAACATAAAAAGAAACATTGTGAAAAATTAACAAGTTTTTAGAAGTTTTTTTTTAAAAAAGATCTACAAAAAAGGCATGTCTTTTAAATCGTCGTGAAAATGGGGTGTTAGAAAAATAAAGGTGGCAGCACTACGCCAGATGACGATTTTTTGCTCTTGCATTGTTTGTCTAGTCTTATGTCAAAGTTTTGCTTATGTTTACACAAAGTCCACGTTTTGTGCTGTAATTATTGTATTTTATTAGATTTTAATAATTTTAAATTAAAATAAATAAGATATTAACCAATTGGCAAAAATTTATTTACGTTCAGCGGCGCTCTTTGATTTTTGTTTAAAGTATTTTTTGACGTAAATGGTGATCTAATATCTATTTTTGTTGTATTTGTTGCCGTAACGATGCCTCCTGCTTATTATGTACATATATACATAAATATGTATGTACATATGTATGTAGGTAAAATGTTTTTCCGAGGTAATTAAAATATTATCACAGAATATAATATTATGTTAAATAAAGTAAAACAAAATTATGTCAACTGAAGAATCAGAAATTGATCACGATTATACTGGAAATAGGCTTTTAAATTCAATAGTTATTGATCTTAGTCAATTGGTAAGGCGAGCAGGTAATTTTGATGAACAAAGGCGGTCGACATCGATAAACACATCAAACTCTGACCATAATTACATTTTTCTAAATGCTGGTGGTAGAAGCAGGTTTAATATGACTATAAATGCGAGCGGAGGTACAATGGATAGTGACAGTGACTTATTTGAGGAGGAAAGTAATGACGCCGAAAATGAAGTTTTAAATTCAAGCTCTACTACCATGACAAATGGAACAGGTAAAATTCAAAATCAAACATAATTTATTAAATAAACCTAAAACGATATTATGAGACAATATTTTAAATTGTGTTTTTTCATTAAACATGGTCTTAAAACAATTGATAGGCACAATGTTCGAACTTGTTCGCTTGGATTATAAAATATTGCTTTGAGAAAATTGAACACACTTCTTTTGATATTGTTTTAGGTTTGTTTAATTGTATTCTATTTAGAAGGTAATCAACAATAGGTCTTTGATTAGATAATATATCAGAGGATTCTATAAGTACAGTAACAACTATTTCATACGATCAAACGCAATCTTCAGAACAAACGGATTCCTCGGTTAGTACTAATTTATCAGAGCAAACTACTGATTCCTTATCAAATATCGTAGGAGGTAAGATCGTGATTTATATTACAATAATTTATAAATAATAACATAGGCCGATTTTTAGAATCTACAAGTGACTCTTTGGACATTGGTAATGTTGCTTCTAGTTCGTCACAAATACAAAGAGTTACCAACACAAACAATGAGAATAATACTGTAGATGTAATTACCTTAGATTCCCCCTCTCCACCAAAAAAAAGGAAACGTTTATCCCTAGAACCTCGTGAAATCAGTGGTACTCCCAATGTTAAAGCGAAAAAAAATAACGATTTGGACGATGAAGATGATGGTCTTACGTGTCCCATTTGTTTAGACAATTGGGAAATGTCCGGCGAACATCGCTTGGCATCTCTTAAATGTGGTCATTTGTTTGGCGATTCCTGCATTCGACGTTGGCTGCAAGAAAGTTCTCGTCAATCGGGACAAAAGGTTTGTCCGCAATGCAAAACAAAAGCAAATCCCAAAGATATTCGTTACCTTTATGCGAAACGTTTAAGAGCTATAGACCGTAGTGAAGAGCATCGCATGCGAGATCAGTTAATCGAAGTGCAATCTAAAGCACAAAGTGTAACACTAGAGTTAGCAACACTTAAAATGTCTTATGCTCAGGTTACTCGAAAACTTAAGGCAATAGAAGCTGACAACGATACACTTAATAGATTGCTACAAAATGGTGGGGGATTTTCAAGTGCGAAGTCTGCAGTCCAAAAGCCGACGTTGAATTATAAGTTATTTATGGATCGTAATATTGAAATTTCAAAAGAACCTGGTTGCCGCGTTCTTACTTACGCAGAGCAACAAAACTCTTTAATTGTATCCCAAAAGAGTAATCAAAATCTTTTTCCAGGCTATGGTTTAAGATTCGTTGATACGACCTCATTTAAGCCTACAAATTTTTTACACACCTCCCTTAAGTTATTGAGAGATATTAGCCTTTCCGATGACCAGCAATTACTGGTTGCCGCAAGCATGGAGGCAAAGGTTAAACTATTTGACTTACGTACTCTCTCAGTAACCGCAATATTTAAGCCAGCGGAAAAACCTTTATGGTCGTGTTCTTTAGGTCGACGGGATAGTGAGCACTATATGTACCTAGGATCTCAGCACGGTAGTATTTATGTCTATGATACGCGTTTCCCAGAAACTTTTATAAACGAACATCAAGCTGAATGTGACCTTAGCCCCGTAGTGCAAGTTTCAGCTCTACCAGCTTGTCAAATATTTCCTTGTGGCGGATTTATAGTTTGCAAACTTACATCCATGTGGATTTATGAACACTCTGGAGCGACAACTCACTCAACTCGTCTTCCTATTGAAGGTCGTTTTATTTCAATGTGTTTTGATTCAGTTCAATTAAAATTACTGGTACAAACAAGAAGTTGCGCCCGTTATCCTCGCGCTCGTTATATACTCGGAAAACTCAATAAAATCAATGACATTCCAGTTTTCGAAATTCAAGTAACATTTTTTGCCTCAACTAACAGTCCCGTGATGGCTCGTTGCTCACAGATCGGCGTGGAATCAAACACATTGATAGCAGCTTATGTACAAGATTCAAAATTATTATCGTTATACGATGCTAATCGTGAACAGTGTGTACAATCATTGCCGGCTCAAGATATTGTTTACGATACTTGTCCTATCTACACAAAGGATTTTACTTATTTGGCTGCCTTAACCGAAACTAAATGCAGACTATATAAATTAAATTCTACCTAAAGGAGACTTGGATCATTTAATATGTTTTTAAAATAATCTTTGTACTGTTTTATCATGTGTTATCAATTACATTTAATTTAATAATCCATCTGAAAGTTTTGGTCTTTTTTTTCAAAAATACTGCCAAAACTTTATAAAAATCGGTCCAGCAGTAGCGCGATTCACTAACTTTTATAACGATAATCGTATCGATAAAATAAATATAACGAAATTTTATCGAATATGGTATTCAGTAACATTTTTAACGATATTCGCTGTCGTTAAAAATCAGCTGTTACTTTTAGCAATTTTTTGTCGATATTTTAGCGACAATAATTTAAGTTGTGTTTATTTAATTGATAAAATGTATTTTATGTTTAAAATAACTTACATACATATGTACAAAGATATATTCATATGTATATGTTTGAACAAAAACAAAATCTTAAATTTAAAATCTACAAAATAAGGAAATTAGGAACAAAAACAAAATTCTAAATGTAAAATTCATAAAAAAAAATATAAAACCACAAATTAACCCTTCGTATTACTCATGAGTTTGGCCAGACCTTTTTCAATGTATTTTGAATGAAAAAACATGTGTAACACGGGGGGTTAAGAACAATTTCATTTGTTTTTATTTTATTCTCTTTTGTGCTTTTCGTTTTTTTTTAACATTTTGTAGACAGAGATGTTACAAAAAACAGCTGTTAACAATCGTTAAAAATAAGTTACAGAATCACACTATCGTTACTGCAAGCGAATATTTATGTCGACAAATTTAACGATTGTCGGATCGTTAAAAGTTAGTGAATCGCACCACAGGGGTTTATGAGCTTACATGATACAAACAAACACAATTTTTTTTAGGCATGTTTATAAACTGGGGGTAACCGCGTATTTCGATTCGAAAAGCAAAGTTTTTCGAAAGCAATTTTCGATTCAAAAGTTAAACTATACTGCGTAACTCGTTCGAAACGATGACAAAGGGCCTGTTCGGAAATGCATCACTGCGCTGCATCAGAAGGGCAAACTTTTTTTTAATGCCGATAAAAAACAATTTATTATACCCTTCACCGAAGGTAGAAAGGGTATATATAACTTTGTCATTCCGTTTGTAATTTCTACAATATGGATCCTACACCCTATAAAGTATATATATTCTGGGTCCTTATGAAAAGCGAAGTTCAAATCCGGTTGTCCGTCTGTCCGTCCGTCCGTCTGTCCGTCTGTCCGTCTGTCCGTCCGTCCGTCTGTCCGTCTGTCCGTCTGTCTGTTGAAATGGGTTTTCCGAAGCCCCCAGATATGATGGGGACTTGGTTGGGGTATCTTTATGTCAGGTATTCTTATTATAATTTTGCTATTGAAATTCAGCCAGATCGGTCCACAAATGGCTGAGATATGACCAAAAAAGCACGACTACCTCTAATTTTTCCCAAAAATCCCTTGTGGTTGTTGTAATTTAATTACTTTTTGCTGTATATCTTGGGAACGGCAAAAGCCAAAGCTTCCAAATTAGGTACACACATTTAGGTTGCTAATACACACCATCCTAGAAAATGTGGGCGGGATTGGGTAAGTGGGCGTGGTACCTCCCGTACAAAAAAAATTAAAAATTGTATAAAAACCTAAAATTTAGGGCTGCCATATGTCCTATGGATATGACTTATATATAAAAATGTCGGAAATTTTAAGTAGAACATATTTTATAAAAAACTCGGGAAAATCGGTTCAGATACAAAAAAGTTATGACCAAAATAAAATTTTTTTTTTTTTAAATACCCACTTTCGGGAACCATAGATCTCCCCGAGTCCAAGTTTTATAACTAAAGTAAATGGTAAATTTCTTCTTCAACACGTCGGTATATAAATCTGCCAAATCGGTTATAAAATGGCTGAGTTATGAGCAAAAAACCACGACTACCTCTAATTTTTCCCAAAAATCCCTTGTGGTTGTTGTATTTGTATTACTTTTTGCTGTATATCTGGGGAACGGCAAAAGCCCAAGCTTCCAAATTAGGTACACACATTTAGGTTCTCAATACACACTATCCTAGAAAATGTGGGCGGGATTGGGGAAGTGGGCGTGGTACCTCCCATACAAAAAAAAATTAAAAATTGTATAAAAACCTAAAATTTAGGGCTGCCATATGTCCTATGGATATGACTTATATATCAAAATATCGGAAATTTTAAGTAGAACATATTTTATAAAAAACTCGGGAAAATCGGTTCAGATACAAAAAAGTTATGACCAAAATAAATTTTTTTTTTTTTAAATACCCACTTTCGGGAACCATAGATCTCCCCGAGTCCAAGTTTTATAACTAAAGTAAATGGCAAATTTCTTCTTCAACACGTCGGTATATAAATCTGCCAAATCGGTTATAAAATGGCTGAGTTACAACCGAAATACTGAATCCCCAAAAATTACTCTTTTTTATAATTAACTTTGTTAAAATATATGTTTACAAGTATATATAAATGTTTATTTATGAATATAACTTAAGTAAAAGGTAAAATTCTTCCTTAACACGTCGGTATATAAAACTATCAAATCGGTTAGACAATGGGTAATTTATGAGCAAAATACTCAAAAAATGGGTTAAAAAACATCAAAATTTGTATAAAAACCTAAATTTTAGGGCTGCTATACGTCCTAGGAATATGACTTATATATCAAAATATCGGAAATTTGTATGAGTTATAACCGAAATACTGGGGTCTAATCACCGCATACGATATCGAGCAAAATTCATCGAAATTATTTATTTGGTATCTTGAAACTCGATATCGAATGAAATGTATTGAATTTGAAATAATACCATTCGACATCGAGTAACTCGACATTACATTTATCGAGTTTTCATTCGATACGCCAGTGTCTATCGTATGCAGGGGTGATTAGACCCCTAACTTCCCGAAAATTACTCTTTTTATACCCTTCACCGAAGGTAAAAAAGGTATATATGTATAACTGTAATTTCTACAATATTGATCCTACACCCTATAAAGTATATATATTCTGGGCCCTTACGAAAAGCGAAGTTCAAAACCGGTTGTCTCTAATTTAAAAAAAAATATTTACCAGTTTTATTTAGTTTCTGTCTAATTGCTATGTATTCTGCTCGCACAATGGTGAAGGGTATATAAGATTCGGCACAGCCGAATATAGCACTCTTACTTGTTTTTTTTTTATTGTGTGACTATTATTTTTGTGGAGTATTTGACAATTTTTTGGTCCACATCTACTTCACTGATATATATTTAAGCATTTTAAATCACTGATGCAGCGCAGTGATGCATTTCCGAACAGGCCCAATGTTGCATTTCTAAACAAATGGGAAATTTGATTACAAGTTGGTAGCACTGCTATTAAAATAATAAAATGGACAAAAATATCCCACAACAAAACAAATAATAAATATGTACTATTCAATGTGTGAAAAATATTATAATTGTGTTTTTTTAATAAAAATTTATTGAATTTCCCTATGGTTTGAAGAGTCAACAGAAAAAGCCAACCTAATAAACGGCTTTTTATTTGTAAATGTATTTTTTTTTAAAATTTTTTAAAATTTCAAGACCACAAATATTATCGGGTATGTTCTGTAAATCGAAATGAAGTGGATTTAAAACCGAACAAATTTTGAAAACGAGACTGTAAAGAAAGTTCATAAAAATATACCTTTTTCTTTACTTCATATATTGAGAACCAAATAAATTTGTAAGAAAAGCTCTTAAAAACAGAAAAAACTACAGTAATTTTGTAAATAATTGATATTAAAATTTCGTTCGATTTCAATTCCACTTCATTTCGATTTGTAGAACATGCCGCTATATAACATTTTTAATAATAACGTTAGTAAACCTTTATTTCATATCAAATTTTATATTATTAGGTTTAACTTGTTTGTTTTACACTTTAATTTATCTTTAACTTTGTCACTAACAAAGTATGCAGCTTTCGAACAATTTTCTAACGCTTTTCACATTCGAAAGGGGTTTTCATTGTTTGTATAGACAGTTGCCGTTACGAAAAGGGAATTTTTGTTTTCGAAAAGGTATAAACTTCCGTTCATTCGAAACAAATAGTACGAAAATCGTAATACACAGTACAAATTGTTCGAACTCGTAAATTATTTCTTTCGAATCGAAATGCGCGATAACCCCCCAGAAGTGCGATTAAAATATTTCCACAGAATCAAGGCGAATTCATCCCAGGTAATCTCGGTACTACAACAAGTACAACTCGTACAAAAACCACAAGCAATTTGTTTTTGTAAAATCATTGTACAATGTCAGAAACAGAAATAATAAAAGAGAATAAACAAAATTTTGACATCCAACAGTGATTTTAGTTAAAATCAGCAGGGCTTTTAAGACCAAACGCAAGAATTTTAAACGTCGTTATTTAATAAGATTTCCCTGATAAAAAAATTTCATGACAAATATTATAAAAATATTTCTTTATTAAACAGAATTTTATAACAAAAATTAGATTAAAAGTGTATTAAAAACAACTTTCAAATTCTTGCGTTTTGCCCCCAATTTTTTTTTTTTTGACAATTTGAAGAAACATACTATTTTACTTACAAAAAAAACTTAATAAAAAAAAAAGATTCTTAAATAACATGTTTATTTTTGCAATTTTTCGTGCCATTTTAAACTTGCCATGCTGACGAGCATTGAAACGAAAATTTGAAATATTTCGGTAGATATCTTCATCACAGTTTATTAAAGCATCTACAACTTTATCTGATAGATTTTCAGATATTTTCCATGTTTTTTGCAAATGCAACAGTTCAGACTCAAGTTTAGATGTTAGTAGTTGTTTATCTATCTCTTTTATCAAACATAATAAGCTCATCAGCTAGTTGTGATTTTAAAAGTTTTGTGTCTGTATTTGACTTGATTACACTTTGAGGTAGAAGGTATGTTCACTACATTTAGGATATCTATTGGGAAACGTGTTTTGAGATCTTCTAAAATAAATTCAATAAGAGGAATGTAACCTACAACTCGGTAGTAATCTTCAACATTTTGAATTTGATTGGAACCTCGATTTGAACGCAGATAACTTTAACTTTTTTAAAAATTGCTTTAAATAGTACTTCGGCTTTATTTCTTTTCTCTTTAAGGCACATGATTTAAGTTTTGATAAGGCTTGATCCTTTTTGAAGATCTATATCGTGCTTATGTAAAATGATAATAAGTGGCTGTGATAAAATACATAAGTATAATATTTCGTAAATGAATTCAAAAGTACTACGCGAGTTCCTTAATATGAGGGTTTTGATGAAGAATCTCTACTTTTCCAATCAAATATTTTTTCCAAAGCTTCTACTACATATATGATGTACACTTGTTGCAAAGTGTAAAATTGAGTCGTGACGGTCCAACCAAATACTTTGCTAAAAGTGCGTTTCGCTTGGGATGATTATATTTAAAAAAGTTTGTCGTTTCTTTAACAAATGATACAACTTATTGTGTTAATGGCACTTTGTTGCTTTTTAAAATTGATATGTTTGATTTATGGGAATAGCAAGGCGTTTGTTTTGCATTTGGCCAGAATTTTATAACAGCTCCATTTTCTGCTTACGTCAGAGGACACCCATCTGTTTCAGTTCCTACAAAATTGTTTAGGTCAAGACTAAAATTTGTCAAAATTAGAACTATTGATGATAGTGCCTTCGAAGCCCCTTCAAATGCATTTACAACAAAGCCAATAAACAACTTTTTGTTGAATGTTGAAATATCTTTAAGATAAGGAAATTTGAGTTTTCACCGACAATTTCGTGTTTTCGTCAAATATTATCGAATAGAATTTTGGTTTATATAACACATATATACATTCCCCCCCCCCCTGAATCCGCGCCTGGTGCGGGTTTTCTGTGCCCCAAATGATAAAATTTTGCTTGCTTACATATCTACAAATAAATATGAATAGTGAAACAACCTTCAAAATTAACGAAGAAGTTATAGAGAAAGTTGAAAATATAAAATATCTTGGATTTTTAATAGACCGAGATATGAAATTTAAATATCATATTGAATATGTACATATGCAAAAAAATTGGATTTTTCAAAAGAATTAGAAATAAAGTGTCCATAATGACGGCAATAAATATTTACAATACGATAATAAAACCGCATTTTGAATTCGGATCAACAATAATATATACATGCTGCAATGAATATCAATTAAATAGATTACAAAAGTTACAAACAAGGCCCATCTATCAGGTCTGCTTACTTGTACAAAAACAAAATACGATTCTTTTTAGTTGTCAAAAATTTACTACCGCATATACAAAGCAAAAGGAAAAAACGTGTATGTGTGGCATACCATAAACGTATACATGCACATGTAAGCAAAATGTAAACAACTTTTGACAACTAAAAAGAACATAAACAATGATCATCAGGCTTCTTCCACAGACCTTTTCAATCGGCCTTGGTTACAAAATAAAGCAATGCGGACTATTTTAAAATTCAACAGATATACATACTTCAATTAGAGCTATGCTTAACACACTTATGGCCAATTTTCAGGATTGATATTAAAACATATTTATTTTTAAAATCGTTTTAAATACAAAATTCTTTTCTTTACTAAAAACTTAAGTGAAACTTAAGTCACCGATGTGGTACATTTGGTTAATTTCAACTTAACACAGGGTCTCCACGTGAGATAAGATATAAGATTTTTATATCAGCAAACGTCAAATTCAATCGCAGAGAGTATTATCTTACGTGTAGACTCTCAAATAGTGTTAATATTAATATTATAATAAATATTATGAGACAGTTGTTATGAGAAATCTTATAACAACTATCTTATAAGATGAGCTGTCAAAAATACACATACATACATACATACATATAAAACAAAAATAAGACGCATTCATTAAATTGTTTAATTTTTTAGTGCAAATAGTGAGAATCTTGTGATAAATGTTTAATAAAACAATATTTTTAACTAAAAATATAGAAAAAACTAAAAAAAATAATAAAAACGACACAAGTTTACTGTACGAGAATCATTCGATTATGAAATCTTATGACATACGTGTTCCCCTTGTTTAAGATTAACATGAAGAAATTTGTTCTCTCATTCTGTCGACGTTCTCTCACATCAGATATTATCTCAGGTGAAGACCCCATGTAAGTTTCCATTGTAATTTTTAGCAAGGTGGCCTCAATATTACAACAATGCAAAAACAACAGGCAAAGCATTAACAGTCAGCTGTTTTTTCAGACCACCTTGTAAATAATTACACTTTTTTATATTTTTTTTTGTATTTAGTAGTGTTACCATACTTTTATCTTAATTAAATAAGACTTTTCAAATAAAACTCAAAAAACCAATCTGTTTTAAATATGATTTGCATTTGTTATGAAAATTAACTTAATATAGATTTAAATACTATCCTGAAAATTGGGCATGAGTGTTATACATAAAATTAAACATGTTAACGTTCCAGAATATCTATCCCTAGGTATACACTAAAGATATTTATCTCAGCAAGTTGGCAATATCGTCGGCAGAATAACAGAGCAATATTTCTTATTGCTCAGCTTATGTTAAAGGCATGGGAAAACGTATTTATGTTCTCATGGTTTGAAAAAATCAAGAAAGAAGGTGCAGTGTAAAAAATGGCGGTATCTTACATTAATTATTATTATTAATATAAATTCTTTCTTATTCGACTTTATTATTTAAATTTATATTAATTTGTTTAAGCTTGAGGTAATTTTTAATACAAAAATATTAATTTTATTAATTTTTTTATTTTTGTTAATGTAAAATTATTATTTTTTTATAAAAAAGAACTCGAACTTAAACAAATTAATATTAATTTTAACAATAAAGATCGAATAAGGTAAAAATTATAATTTTTACAATTTTATTTTAGTGTTTATTTAATTTTTTAATTTAATTATTTTACTACAATTATAATTTGCTGCAATTTCAAAAACTTAATTTCTTTCTCACACAATTTGCTTCTATTTTTTTTCTTTTTTGCTTCTTTCTTTCAACTGACAACCAAATTGACGTTTTTTGTAAGCAATAATTGTCAACGAAAATTGACTTACAATTATTGCAACATATAATGTTATACCGTGTTCAGATATACCTTTTTTATTGAGTCAATATTCGGTTAATTGACATAATTATCTTTCTGTTCACATATACACAATTTAGCTTACTCAATTTATATTACTACTACATACAACATTCAACGTAAACAAAAATGTACATGCATAAGAAAAATGTAAACAAGTTTTGACATCTTTAAGGAATAAACATCTGGCTTTTGCGACGACCCAATGGATGGGCATTTGTTTTGTTGTAATTTCAGTTTCCAAATGTCAAAACACTGTTTAGTAAGTTGTGTTTTGCTTAATAAACACACTTGTTACTCAATATTTATAACAATTTCGTATTAATTGAGCAATAACTAAATTGCAATTTTATATGGATAATTGAGCTCAATAATGTCGTTTATTGCGTACAACTCAATTAAGGTGCATATCTGAACACGGTATTAGCAATAATTATGTACAAAAAATTGCTGTCTGCATTAAAGATAACATAATTTTGACAATTACTGCAATATATGTCGCAATAATTATCTCTGGTATAGACGGGCAGTATGCGAGCAAATCAAATATGTCGGTGAAGTACACCCATACCCTAGGTCTACACTAAAGATAATTATCTCAGAAAGTTGGCAATAACGTCGGCAGAATAACAGAGCAATATTTCTTATTGCTCAGCTTATGTTACTCCACGTCTACAACTGCCATCATTTGCTGTTATAACATTATGTTATAAAAGCGTTGTTAAAACATTTGCATTAACAACCGTGTTATAACATGAGAAAACCTCTAACATGATGAGTCTATACTTAACACTAACATCATATTAGTGTTAATGTTAAACATTTCATGTCAGTTGTAGACTGCATGTTAAAGGCATGGGAAAACGTATTTATGTTAACTCATAGTTTGAAAAAAATCAAGAAAGAAGGTGCAGTGTAAAAAATGGCGGTATCTTACAAGAATTATTATTATTAATATAAATTCTTTCTTATTCGACTTTATTATTTCAATTTATATTAATTTGCTTAAGCTTGAGGTAATTTTTAATACAAAAATATTAATTTTCTTAATTTTTTTATTTTTGTTAATGTAAAATTATTATTTTTTTATAAAAAAGAACTCGAACTTAAACAAATGAATATTAATTTTAACAATAAAGATCGAATAAGGAAAAAATTATAGTTTTTGCAATTTTATTTTAGTGTTTATTTAATTTTATTATCCTACTACAATTATAATTTGCTGCAATTTCAAAAACTTAATTTCTTTCTCACACAATTTGCTTTTATTTTTTTTTTCTTTTTTGCTTCTTTCTTTCAACTGACAACCAAATTGACGTTTTTTGTAAGCAATAATTGTCAACGAAAATGGACTAACATTTATTGCAACATAAATTGTTAGCAATAAATATGTACAAAAAATTGCTGTCTACATTAAAGATAACATAATTTTGACAATTACTGCAATATATGTCGCAATAATTATCTCTGGTATAGACGGGCAGTTATCAACTTCGAAATGCTGAAGACTTCAGGTTAAAAAGGGCAAATACGACAACAATGCAAAGATCATTATTTTATAAAGGACTTCAATTATTTAACACACTTATTGGCGATATAATTGTACAATACGTAAAACTGAACAATTTTATTGTAAGTGTATGTGTCGCTTAAGACCTCAAGCTTAATTTAATAATAATAATAAATTTTGTAAAGGTCGAATAAAAGTCAATTTATAGTGTTTATTTAATTTAATTATTTTATTACAATTATAATTTGCTACAATTTCAAAAACTTAATTTCTTTCCCACACAATTTGCTTCTATTTTTTTATTCTTTTTTGCTTCTTTTTTTCAACTGACAACCAAATTGACGTTTTTTGTAAGCAATAATTGGCAACGAAAATCGACTAACAATTATTGCAACATAAATTGTTAGCAATTAATATGTACAAAAAATTGCTGTCTACATTAAAGATAACATAATTTTGTCATTTACTGCAATATATGTCGCAATAATTATCTCTGGTATAGACGGGCAGTTACAAAATTGAATGTGACAAGATTGTCAACATAAGTCTGGCTGAAAAGCTAGGTGGCATCTTTGTATTATTTATAAATGACGTGGAATATTCTTGTGAACAAATTTTATTTAGAAATAACAAAGTTTACCACGAAATAAACTAAAAAAGCAAAAAGTAAATTGTAATTAAAAAACGAAATTGTTGCATAAATTAAGTTAAAAAAAACTACAATTATTGGGTAAAAATGTTGACCAATTTTGAGTCGAAGTCGGCCCGTGTTAAGGGGTTATCCTTTCATCCAAAACGTCCATGGATATTGGTGAGCTTACATAGTGGTGTAATTCAGCTATGGGACTATCGCATGCATACACTGTTGGAGAAGTTCGATGAACATGATGGTCCAGTACGTGGCGTAGCTTTTCATCAGCAAATGCCATTGTTTGTATCGGGCGGTGATGATTACAAAATTAAAGTATGGAACTATAAGCAACGTCGTTGTATCTTTACATTGCTTGCTCATTTAGATTACGTGCGCACTGTGGCTTTCCACCACGAATATCCTTGGATTCTTAGTGCTTCTGATGATCAGACAATTCGTATTTGGAATTGGCAGTCTAGAAACTGCATTTGTGTATTAACCGGTCATAATCACTATGTAATGTGCGCTCAGTTCCATCCTACCGAAGATCAGATTGTGTCAGCTTCGTTGGATCAAACGGTACGTGTTTGGGATATATCGGGACTTCGTAAGAAAAATGTAGCACCCGGGCCAGGTGGTTTGGATGATCATTTAAAAGGGCATCCCGGCACAGCAGATTTATTTGGACAAGCAGATGCTGTAGTTAAACATGTACTAGAGGGCCATGACCGCGGAGTAAATTGGGCTAGTTTCCATCCAACATTACCACTGATTGTCTCAGGCGCAGATGATCGCTTAGTCAAACTATGGCGTATGAACGAATACAAAGCCTGGGAAGTTGATACATGTCGGGGGCACTACAACAATGTTTCGTGTGTACTATTTCATCCCCGTCAAGATTTGATAATTTCGAATGGTGAAGATCGTAGCATACGAGTTTGGGATATGACTAAACGCCAGTGTTTGTATACATTCCGACGTGATGGAGAACGTTTTTGGGTTTTAACAGCTCACCCCACACTAAATTTGTTTGCAGCTGGTCATGATGGAGGTAGGTTTTTAAAGCAACGATGAAATGTTTAACTTGAAACGTGCTATTTTTCATTTACAAAATAAATTTAATTGCTAGGTATGGTTGTCTTCAAATTGGAACGTGAACGTCCAGCATATGCTGTACATGGAAACATCCTTTATTATATAAAAGAACGTTTCTTGCGTAAATTAGATTTCACAACAACCAAGGATACAGTAGTGATGCAATTGAGAGGCGGTGGAAAATCGCCAGTACACAGTATGTCATATAATCCGGCATTGAATGCGGTTCTTGTTTGTACACGTACCAATAATTTAGAAAATAGCACATACGACTTGTGCCAAATTCCAAAAGATGCCGAATCTCAAAGCGAAAATGACAGTAAACGCTCTTCTGGTATAACAGCCATATGGGTTGCTCGCAACAGATTTGCTGTTCTTGATCGCAATCAACAGCTCGTTATTAAAAACTTTAAGAATGAGGTGACCAAAAAAATACCAACATTTTGCGAAGAGATTTTTTATGCTGGTACTGGTATGTTGTTAATACGTGATCCAGAATATGTAACACTTTACGAAGTTCAACGTTTGGTATCAGTGGGAAGTATTAAACTGGCCAAATGTCGTTACGTTGTGTGGTCTCCAGACATGTCGCTTGTTGCCCTTCTGTGTAAGCACTCTGTGACTATTTGCGATAGACGCCTGCAGTATTTGTGTACCATTCAAGAAAATTGCCGTGTCAAATCAGGAGCATGGGACGATTCAGGAGTTTTTATTTATACTACCAGCAATCACATTAAGTATGCATTGACAAATGGTGATCATGGAATAATTCGAACACTTGATTTGCCCATATATTTGACCCGGGTCAAGGGTAACCAAGTGTTTTGTTTAGATCGTGAGTGCCGTACTCGTGTGCTTCATATAGATCCAACTGAGTATAAGTTTAAGTTAGCTCTAATTAATCGCAAATATGACGAAGTACTGCATATGGTCCGAAATGCTCGTTTAGTCGGTCAGAGCATCATTGCTTACTTGCAGCAAAAAGGATACCCAGAGGTGGCTCTTCATTTTGTAAAAGATGAAAAGACACGATTTGGACTTGCCCTTGAATGTGGCAATATTGAAATAGCTCTTGAGGCCGCTAAGGCTCTCGACGATAAGGAGTGTTGGGAACGTCTAGGTCAGGCAGCGCTTTTGCAGGGCAATCATCAAATCGTAGAAATGTGCTATCAACGTACCAAGAATTTTGATAAATTGAGTTTTCTATATCTCATAACGGGCAACTTGGAGAAACTTCGTAAAATGAACAAGATTGCTGAGATAAGAAAAGATGTGTCAGCTCAATATCAAGGAGCGCTTCTGTTAGGTGATGTAAAAGAACGTGTCAGTGTTCTCAAAAATTGCGGTCAAATGTCATTAGCATACTTGACAGCCGCTACTCATGGTCTTGATGAACAGGCTGCTGTATTAGGCGAAGTTATTGCCCAAGAAGGAAATACCTTGCCCGAAGTGAATCCCAATGCAACATTGCTAAAGCCTCCTGTACCAATTCAACAGGTTGAAACTAACTGGCCTCTGTTAAGTATATCTAAGGGATTCTTTGAAGGTGCTATGTTGACTCGTGCCGGCACTAGTGCCACAGCAAGGCAAGCTGTAAATGTTAATGCCGATGCTGCTTTGGATGTATGCACCGGCGAAGGTTGGGGCGCTGATGCAGATTTGGGTCTGGAGGACGATGGTGATGATGAGATGAATGATGTTCTTAACAGAGAAAACAGTGGTGATGATGGCATTGGAGAAGATGGCGCTGGCTGGGATGTAGGTGATGATGACCTCGTCGTGCCTGAAGAGTTGGCATCAAAAATTAAGGCTTCGGTTCTTGACAGTGGATATTACGCTGCACCAAACCGGGGTCAATCTCTCCCACAACATTGGGCAAATCATTCGCCATTAGTATTAGATCACATAAAGGCAGGCTCATTTGAAACAGCTTTTCGTTTGCTTAACGAACAGTTAGGTGTTGTTAATTTCCAACCTTTTAAGTCACTCTTTATGCAAAACTACAGTTGCTCTAAGACCAGTTTTAGCGGGATGCCTAATTTACAACCATTAAACGCATATCCTTTACGCAACTACAGTGAAAATAATGCCAAACAACAACGTCCTGCTTTAGGAATAAAATTAAATGACTTAGTGCAAAGGCTTCAAGCTGGTTATCAGTTGACAACAGCTGGAAAATTCTCGGAGGCGGTTGAAAAATTCCAGTTCATTTTAATAAGTATTCCCTTTTTGGTGGTAGAAACAAAACAGGATATTGCTGAGGCTCAACAACTGCTTAAAATATGTGCTGAGTACATATTGGGCTTAAAAATGGAAACAAACCGCAAAGGGTTACCAAAATCAAGTTTGGAAGAACAGAAAAGATTGTGTGAAATGGCTGCCTACTTTACCCATTGCAAGCTACAACCAGTTCACCAAATTCTTACTCTACGTACTGCTCTGAACATGTTCTTTAAATTGAAAAACTACAAGACTGCTGCTTCGTTCGCCAGACGTTTACTAGAACTAGGTCCGCGGCCAGAAGTGGCTCAACAAGTCCGTAAAATCCTTCAAGCATGTGAAGTAAACCCCATTGATGAGCATCATTTGCAATACGAGGAATTTAATCCTTTTAGCATATGTGGTATGAGCTTTAAACCCTTGTATCGTGGAAAACCCGAGGTTAACTGTTCTTTCTGCGGCGCCTCTTATGATCCTCAATATAAAAACCAAATTTGCACTGTGTGCGAAGTGAGCCAAATTGGTAAAGATTGTATTGGCTTAAGAATTTCTAATCTACAATTTCGTTAGGTTATAAGTAAATACGATTATTTAAAACGCTTACGTATTTAATATATATTTTTTATGCAATATTTTTTCCGTTATCCATTTATACATATATATACAATGTATTATGCTTTCTAATTTTAACATTGAAGTTAATTCTTTGTATCTAAGACATACATATATCCAATCAATATTCGAACATAATAAACATATTTCCTCATGCAAATAAATATTAAATTTAGAATTATTTTTATGGCATTTTTACTAACTTTTTTTTATTACCTATAGTAAATAACAAGCTTATATAGTGAAATTATGTTGGCCTATTTCACGCCCCAAATGATAAACATTTTAGGCTATAGTTCTTTCTAGATGTTACACTTTTTTCCTGCAAAATTTGAAGAAAATCGGTCGATTAGTTGAGTTTGAAGAATCATTATATTCGTGGTTTGAAAAACAACGTGAAAAACGCCTACCTAATTCTAAAGAAATTATTTGTGAAAAGGCAAAGGCTTTATTTGAACAAAATTATGGCGCACAAAAACAATTTCTTGCTAGTGGTGGCTGGTTTCAAAAACGATTTTCGAAACGAAAAACTATCAAGCCGCCCAGATCTTTTACCTGAATTTCAGATGAAAATGAATGAATTAATTCAAGCGGAAGAATTACTTGATTCACAAATTTAAAATGCTAAACATTAGTTCATGAGAAGGAAAAAATTTCTCCTGGTCGAAAAATGTGTAAAGAAAGGATTATATTTCTATGTGGCTCTAATAAATCCGGAGATCACAAATTAGATATCGTTGTTATTGGTAAATTTCGAAACCCAAGGTCTTTCAAAAATAACCCTCCAGTAGAATACTACTCCTCGAAAAATGGCTGGATGACAACAACTTATTCATAATTCATTTGTTCCAAAAGTAAAACATTTTCAAACTGAAAATAACTTGCCACAAAAAGCGATTCTTCTTATAGACAACGCTCCATCTCATTCAAAAGAAGCATTAATTTCAGAATGTGGTAACTATAAAACGATTTTTCTTCCTCCAAATACGACAAGCCTTGTTCAACCCATGGATCAACATCCAATTAGACTTACCAAAATGTATTATAAAAAATCTTTCTTGTGCGAAATGGTGAATTCTGAAGCAGAAGATTACACAAAGTTTTTAAAATCATTTACAATTCAAAAATGCTGTGTTATGCTGAGAAATTCTTGGGGTAAAGTCAGTGATAGAGTGCTTAGATCTAGCTGGAATAAACTGTTTCCGGATAAATGGGACTCTCAAGATGATTTGCCTTTGTCCGTTTTGCAGGAAAGGCTAGATGACAATGAAAATAATATTACATTTTTATCAGACATGCTTCAAAATTCTTTCCAAATAAATTTCAATACCGAAGAAGTAGAAGAATGGATTAACGATAATAACTCAAATCAGATATTCAGATAACCTCAGAAGATGAAAATTTACCCCTTTTCAAGTCGTAAAAGCCAAGGATGCTGTACAAAGTTTGGATGTCTCAATAAAGTTGGCCGAAAGAAATTATGTAGGAATAGAAAAACTCCTAATTCTTTATGAATTACGTGATCAAGCCTTAGAAAGAAGTGTAACAAGTTCGCGACAAACAACCGTATAAGATTACTTTGTCAAACGAAATTATTATTTATTGTTAAGTATGTATGTATGTACATACATATTTATGTAAATGGGTATTTTTTTATTTTAACTGAACTGCAAAAATTAATATTTATGTTTTTATGCAATTATTTAATTTAATTATTAATAAATACATACATTCGCTATCGAATTATCGATTATCGAATTTTTACTGTATGTACATATATAGATTGTGTTGATTACTTTTCATAATTACGGACTTTAAGCTCAAATAGAAAGAAATAATGTCCTGTTCGTCGATTTCGAACGAAAACTTCGTTCGCTTGACCCTGCAAATAATATTGGACCAAATGATCCATTTTGATCAAATGTAATGTAATGCAAGCATGGACCATGTCATTGTTAAAAAGTGTTTGTAGTGAGACGACATGTCTTTGTTTTTAACATGATTTCGTTTTTAAACGACTTTAAAACAAATTCTCATGGGTATACCATGGAGTAGTTTTAACACTACTCCTTTGTAATCCAATGCTGGGTTATATGGTCCTGCCCCAGGAAATCGTAATGTTCAATAGGCCATGTTTTTTTCGTACGTTTGGGTTACTTTTGTACTACTTATGGACGAACTGTCCATACGTTTAACCTAAACAAGGCTTAACTAAAAACTACCCTTTCGTATTTAACGATTCAAATTTTATTGCAAAATAAAACATTTTATAACGGTCTAAGGTTTATATTTTTTTTGCATGTTTGGAAATATAATACAGAATGTATGTATTACATTTTATTAAAATATTATATACGTATTAACCCCCGTATTCATAAACGATTATTAAATTTAACAAACGTTTATAAAGAACAAATTCCATGGTAAATTTGTACTTTAAACATTTATTTAATTTAATATTTTTTTTTTGAATATAGGTATAAATCTTTAAATAGTGCTTGATGGAACCTGTCTAAACAAATGTATGTATTATTAATAGTTTTATTTGTTTTATATAAGTTACGTTAAGTACATAATTTACAAATTATCTCTAACGTCGCCACATACTTGCAGCACTAACACCTATTCCACCAGAAGCCACACCTCGACGTACTGCGTCCATATCTTCGGGACGGTTTTCCCGGTAAGCTCTTTTAGAATCCTCAAACTCACGCAATCTCTGGTTATAACGATCAATTTGATCTCGTAGTATAGCATCTTCGTGCATTGCTCTACGTTCGTCGTATTCCAAACAACCAACCCCATCAAGACGTTCCAGATCTAGCCAACCACGGAAACGCACGCACACACCATTCATAATAAAATATGACTTAATATGCACTTTTCCCGGTTCCTTTTCAAACTCGCACTCCTTGTCGTGTATATAGGGATTTTGGGTAGCATTAAAAACCAATTGTAAGTTTGTTCCCGATGCAACAAATGAAATTTCAGTATGGCCTTCTCGGCAGCCATTTTGAAAACGTATTTGCCGTTCTTCTAAAGCTCGTTCTCGGTAACCGGTGTACCTTATTTCGCTCTCCCGACTCAAACGACGAAATAATTCATCACTTTCAAACTTTGACTTTTGGTCGGGCACAACTCTTGGCATTTTAAAGATGA
The DNA here is from genome assembly GCA_949318255.1 of Pollenia labialis. Classification (NCBI taxonomy): domain Eukaryota; kingdom Metazoa; phylum Arthropoda; class Insecta; order Diptera; family Polleniidae; genus Pollenia; species Pollenia labialis. The sequence goes on from OX439140.1 coordinate 158,322,668, forward strand.
AACGTGGTTTAGGTTGTTCATATAAACCAATTGTATCGTACGGTATCATTCCAGCTAAAGCTGCTTCGTTCATGGTGTTTTGATTTTCAAAAAAACAACAAAGACTAGTTTGGGAGTAGTCCCACTTGTGTTGAGCAGCAATTTTTGATGTTTTTTTTCTTTACACTCAACAAAAAAGAAATGTTAAAAGCTTTAAATACGTTTGGAACTTAACAATAATATAAAAAATTGCAATATCAAATTCCTTTAAAAGACTGTTCTACTACTTATATTTTAATTTTTCAATACAATTTGTGTTATACTTACATTTTTGCGGTTTTCTTTCCTGTCTATTGTTTATGACAGTGATGCCAGTTAATTTTTTCGTTTATTTTTTTCTATGAGTGTTCACACAAGACTTATTCTTTGCTGCCCACAGACGAGGCAACATTAGTAACGTGTAAAATGTTTCTGGTTGAAATTCGTGTTACTTTTTTGGTTTCTCAAATGTTAAAATTTTTTGATATTTTTGTTACCTAAATGTTGTAGCGATCTTGACTGTTTTTCTTTCTCATTTTGAGAGCAGTTGTTAAGAAAAGAGTACTATATAGTGTTCTGTATTGTTGTAGCAGCTGAAGAACAGGTGTGGCTGATTTCACAATTATTGGTCGGTGTTCGTTGAACTCCGAGTCGTTCCGGTGCGTATAACCGATTTGGTGCGGTGCTTTTTCAATTCTCGGAGAAAAATATATGAAGAAAGAAATCTTTAAATTTAAAGAAAATAATCTTAACTGCTGGTAGGCTCGAACATGTTTCGATTGCAACCACTCAATGTCTTCAGAGGGGTTTGCCGTTTAACACTCGCAGCCATCGACGACTGCAAACATCAATCTTTAAACCAAACTGTATTTAACCTTTGGTAGATCAAAATTTGCTTTGAATGATTTTCTATTTTAAATGATTTTACATGTTCTTTCTTACTTCTGTTTTTTCGTAATATTTGTCAAGAATTCTTCTTGAAGTCCAAAGTACATTATATGTTTTTTAATTTTTTTGTCTTTCTTTTTCTTGTTGACCTTTTCAGCACAACTTTAATGACAAATGTAAACATAGAGCTTGTGCCTTAGCTTAAACAATAATTCGTATTGTGGTTATTTTGTTGAACTATTTATAGTTTTTAATCCAAATTTTGATATTTCAATTAAACTGCCAGCAATCGTCGATGGCTGCGAGTGCTAAACGGCAAACCCCTCTGAAGAGATTGAGTGGGTGCAATCGAAACATAGAAGGATAACCTGTCCGTAAAAGCCTGGATTAGAGCCCAGCAGCATTTAAGAATGAAAAATTATCAATAAATTTTAATTAATTTTCATGTTGTAAAATTCCTTCTTCATAAAAATAATTTAATGAAAATTAAATTTGATGAACTTTAACCTAATTAAAATATCAAAATTTGGATTAAAACCCATAAATAGTTCAACAAAATAACCACAATACATACTAATTATTGAAAATAATCTTTAGATGGCTGATCGTGTGGCTGCAGGGTAAGGGCAAAATAAACTGCACAAAATGCTTGGCAAACACACACTTTTTTCCGTTTTGTTTCATCGAGGAGATAACTCCCAACAGTGGCGGTACCGCGACCAGTTCTAAAATAAAGTTTAAAACATTTGTGATAAAAATAAAGCTTTAAATTCAATGTTTTAAGATAAAGCAAATTTACTTTAAGAGATCACAGTTTTTATGGTGAAATTTTGGAGTCCATAAATTTAGTTTGGATAAACTAAAGGGTGTCTCAGTAAGAGTGCGCTTTTAAAATTATTGTAAATTTGATTGTGCAAGTGCCAAAAATTAGGGACAATTTCCTAAAAAAAATGCCACCGATAGAATCGCTATCGAAAAGAAACCATCGGTAGACCAATGAAAACATAAAGAGAATTTCAGAGGCAATTTAATTTCAATTTTTTTATGTATGAGTGCATTGGTGAAAAAGTGTGAGTTTATTAAAACTTAAAATGCAAAATTTGGTCGTGTAACTCTCAAGTAAAGCCCGTGGAGACAGTGTGTCAGAAATGGGATGTGTACTACTATTGGTCATTTAAAACCTACAATAATTGAAAACTTTTGAAAAATATTATTATCTCAGCAAAGTTGCTAGCAAATATTAACTTTGTTAATTGTATAAAAAACATTGCACCTTTTATTTAGCAAAACTTTAATTAACTTTATACACACCCATGGTGCAATAATCAGTAATTTCACCATGATACACACCTGCTTCCATTACAGTAAATAAGTTTTCCATGCCTGGTGTGTATAATTTTTGAGCTCCTTCAACACGTGCAGTAACTTTAATTTTCTTTTAAGTTAAATAAAACATTTAAATAAATTACTAATTGTTGGTTATAATGGCAGTTCCAAAAATAAAAACTAATGCAAACTCGAAGAAAATAATATTTGATGATGACGGCGAAATCGTCAGTGAAACAAAACAAAAATCAAAGAAGAAAACAAAGTCTTCAAAAAATACAGATGATGTTGCCATCGAGTCGGAAGACGATGCTAACCAAAATTATGCTGTCCAAGAAGAAGAGGATTATTTTGCTGCAAGAGAAAAGAAAAAGGCAAAGCAAAGACATAACAAAAACAGTAAAGAGTCTGAAACGCAGAAGAAATGGTATTATGTGGTAAGTTTGCTAATTTGATATTGCTTTTTAATCTCTTAATCTTTTTAATTTTGTAGTATCCTCAATACCCAGCCTCGGAGGAAATCTTAGATATGAAAGATAATGAACAAATGGAATTGTACAACATTTGTCGCTCTTCTTACGACCAAGAAAAAGTGATATTTTTGAAACGTAAGTATTCTTAAACACTGATCAAAGGATATCCTTTTATACCCTCCACCGTATGTGGCAAATGATGGTTTACAAAGCTTGTCCTTCCGAGTGGAACTTTTTAACACTCATCTAATACCCTTGACTAATTCGAAGTTGGTTTAGCCATATCCGTCTGTTTGCAAACACGCTCACTTAGAAAAGACTCAACAGAGAAAAGAATTTTGTTTATTTGTTTATTCTAAGCAATTTTAGATCAAAATCTGTCAAAATCGGTTCAGTAGAAAAAACTTATGTACCCAAATGTGGAACAACCACTTTAAAATTAATATTTTATTAGCATTAAATGGGTACGGAATGCACCGATTGTCATATACATACATATCGCACTTGTTCAACAATAGTGCATTAACTCAAAATTTTTATGTATTCTTTTTTTGGAAAAAAACGAAACGTTTTATATGTATTCATATCTAATTGCTGTAAAAATATCATGCTATTTGGTTTACTTTTTTGGTAATGAAACGGTCGGTTTAAGAATTCTTTCGCACATATGCGTTTTATGTAAAATTAAAAATTGGTTTGCTTCTACTGAATTTTCTAATTTTGAGTTAATACACTATTGTTGAACAAGTGCGATATGGTCATTTCCAATGAGAATTTCAACCACGGCTCAATAAATTAAAACGCTTGAAACTTGTTTTCAAATGTGATAGAAAGGAACAAAACGCCCAAACTTTACTATACAGAGGTACTAATAGCTTATTACAATTTTTAAAAAGCAAAAAATAAAAGTTTAAACTGACTTTCTCTTTGATTTTTTTTAGTAACTTCAATCAACAATTTTCGATTTTCTGCCAATTAAATAACGATACTGGTAACATTGGAATTATACTTTAAAATTAATGTTAGTCCCCATTTACGTTATACGATTTTTGTCGTTGCGATTATTGTCGTTTCCTCTTTGAAGTCGGCCTGATACATTGTTCGATTTTTGTCGCTACAACTTTTTCTGTGAAGTTTAAAGGTAAATATAACTGTTAGGTACGAACACGACCTGCTTTCTTTTTGTAGAAATTAAGGGCATGATAAGTCCAAAATTAACCATAGATTCCATATAAACCCTCTTCCTTAAAACGCTTAGAGGACAACAAATCTCATATAGATGAAGATAACTAAATAATATTCGGCACAAATAACTTTTATATAATTCTTATCCTCATAGCATAATTCTGTTCATGGGTCCCAAATAGGGTACAGTCTCAAAAATTTTAGGGTTTCATATGGTCGACTATATTACAAAATCACTTCAGTTTTATGTCGCGTACGATATGCTCTTATTTTGCTCGATATTTTGACAACAAGGTATTACAAAATCACTTCAGTTTTATGTCACGTACGAAATGCTCTTATTTTGCTCGATATTTTGACAACAAGGTTCCGAATTTGATAATGTTTATTTTTATACTACTATTTTAATTTTAATCTAAATTAACAGCCCAATTATAAATACAAATCAGTCACCGACTAGCACTCAAAGCGTACGGTTGTTTTCTTTTGCAGTTTTCTTACTCACACACATAACGGATCGTAAATATTTTAACATTTAACTCACACGTGTGTATTTTTCTTTTCCCCTTTGGAATTTTTTAAAAACAAGTGAAAAAAAAGAAAAAAGCAAATAAATTGAAATTTAATCATGGCTCCGGGCCCCCCGGATAAATTTTCAAACAATAGATACCATCTATTGGGAGATCTTACTGATAACCCGAAAAAAAAGCAAAGACCAAATGATTTTCCCGATTTACCTCCACAAAAAAATAACCACTTCAACAACCCAAAATATGTACTGATCTCTTCAGATGATCCCAAAATATCATTTACAAGCCTTAGCCCATTTGCTGTTAAAAAAGGTATCGAAAGTATAAGCACCGAGATCAATTCAATTACTTCATTACGTGATGGTAACCTACTCATACTCACCAAAAACCAACGTGTAGCTGATAAATTTCTGAAAACTCGCGCATTATCAAATTTATGTTAAATTAAATGCAAACTTCACGACTCATTGAACTCTGTAAAAGGAGTTATATACGCACCTTGTCTAAAAGACGTTAAGGAAACAGAAATAGTAGAAGAAATGAAAATACAAGGAGTAACTGAAGTTTACAAATTTACCAAGCTTAACGAAGATATGAAAACTAGATCAGCAACCGGAAAAATGGTACTAACCTTCGACCTTTATCGGCTTCCTTCTATTGTATATGTAGCCTGGTATAAGTGTAAAGTCAATGATGGCAGCCCAACACACTTCTCCACCCATAGTTCTTTTACTCACTTAGATCTCTCCTTCTGCTCCTTACCATTACTCCCTTTAACACAATGGTCCGTACTCGATGATCTGCATAACAGCGATCATTTTCCGGTTAAGATATCCATTAACCTGTCAGACCACAACATTTCACCCGGGAAGTCAAGTAGGTTTTTAGTTCAACTAGCTGACTTGTCAAAATATTCCCTTAAAGCAGAGCAAGAAATTTACAGTCGAAAATTATCGGATTCCAGTAACAGAAATGCAGCCTTAATTACAAAATCTATACGCACTGCAGCCAACGCACACATTTCACAAACAAAAAACAGGCCGCACAAAATAAGGAGAATTATGGTCCCATGGTGGAACCAATCTCTCTCAAACTTACGTTTAGAGAAAATGAACCTATGGCAGGATTTTAAATCTAACCCCACACGGGAAAACCTTATAGCCTACAAGAAAACAAACGCTAAATTCCGCAAAGAACTAAAAATAGCAAAAAATGTCAGCTTTGAAAATTTCACAAAAACAATAAATAGGAATACACCAATTTCTGATATATGGAACAGAATTAACAGATTAAAACAAAAGAGCAGTTCTTCAACCATTAAAGCAATTAACGCTCAGAATGAAACTCTTATTGATCCAAAAAAAATAGCTAACTTTTTTGGAAGTGAATGGGCTGAATATTCTTTAGACCAAAACTTCCCTCAATCATTCATCTCAGCCAAAAATACCACAAATTCATCATCATTGACCTTTACGACTGACAAAATTGCTTATTCAATGGAAGAACCAATCACAGCACTGGAGCTTAGCAGCTGTTTAAATAAAGTGAAGGGCACAACCCCTGGACTAGACCGCATATCTTATCAGATGATTAAACCTCTCTCCCACAATACAAAACTAAAGCTACTAGAGCTGTATAATACAATATTTCAACGCGGGGAGATACCTCATTCATGGAAACTCGCCATAGTAGTGCCAATTCCCAAAAACAAAAACTCATCATCCGTCGAATCATTTCGTCCCATATCACTACTACCTTGCCTTTCAAAAATTATTGAACGAATTATCGCTACAAGGCTATCATGGTTTATAGAAAGGAAAAAACTTATAGCAAAAGAACAAGTTGCCTTTAAAGCGAATAGGGGCTTCGACGATGCACTCCTGCACTTAAACAGTTATATATCCAAATCTCTATCTGCTAGAAATCACGTCACAGTGCTGTCTATTGACTTTGAAAAAGCGTTCGACCGAATAGGCTCCCATGTGATTTTAAACATCCTTAAATCCTGGTCCGTAGGTCCGAAAATCCACAATTTTGTCAAGTCTTTCCTATCAAATAGGCGTTTTAAAGTGAGAATAAATGGACATCTCTCAAAATCATTTCCTCTGAAAAACGGGATCCCACAGGGATCACCGCTATCAGTAGTTTTATTTCAAATTGCTTTTAATGAAATTAGCAAAATTCTGTATAATAACCCCTCTCTCGGACACTGTTTATATGCAGATGACTTATATATCCTATGTAAGAGAAATAACAATAATGAGACTACCAGAATTTTAGAACAAACACTTAACGAAATAAGTAATTGGACCAAATACTCCGGCGCCAAAATCTCATTACAAAAAACAAAAAAACTTCATATTTGTAGAAAACGCAATTGTGACTCAGATAGCCATGTGATACAAACAAACGGCTCTTCAATTCAAAACGTTAAAAAGCTAAAAGTTCTGGGTGTAATTATTTCACACAGATATAACTTTATAGATCATTGCATTCAACTTAAAAACTCATTATTAGCAAGAGCCAATATAATACGTTATTTATCGTGGAAAAGCTTTGTGCACATAAACACACTCACATACCTCACAAAAACTCTTGTACTAAGCAAATTAGATTACGGCTTGTTCCTTTACGGAAATAGCTGTAAATCAACAATAAACATCATTAAATCTGCTTATCACAAAGCTGCTAGAGCCTCAGTCTACGCATACAGAACAACCCCAATAAACAACATACTCAATGAAAGTGGACTTCCCTCCATAGAAAACAGAATTTATGAAATTAATGGTAGGATCCTACCAAAGCTACTCACCAGTACTAACTCAATAATAGACACCGATATCTCGTCATTTATGAAAGCCAAAAGAAAAAGGCGCATTCAATCTGCAATAGAAAAATCATTAGAGCTTGCTTTGGAAATGAATATCCCGTTAACAACCTATAAAAAGACTATTAACAAACCACCGTGGAATTTCAACAAAATATCCGTAGATCTTTCTCTATCAAAGCTTAAAAAGAACGAAACATCTAAAAGCCAATTTTTAAGCCTTTTTGCCGAAAAAAATTATCCTTAAAGAACAGCTGCTGGCGCTTTATATACACAGATGGGACTAAATCACAATATAACCTTCCAGCCTACGCTGCGGTAGACGACTTGGGCAGGCCCCTTATTCTCAACACTTTAAACCAACAATCATCGATCTTTACAGCTGAATCATACGCCATTTATCGAGCTGTTCGGTTGGCAATTAGTGATAAAAAGAAAACTATTATCTTTACCGACAGCCTCTCCGTCCTAAAAGCGATATCAAATCCTTTTAACAACAAATGGAACACAGTAATAAAAATTAGAGATGCCTTCATTGGCAACGAGGATAAAATCCAAATATACTGGATACCTAGTCATATAGGCATAGCAGGAAACAGATTCTTAAATTAATAAAACATGCAAAAATATACCCTTTTTCAAAATGGTCCAGCTCACGAGAGGTCAAAGCTGGAGCCGAAATATTTAAAATGGTATCTTAAAAAAGTCCAAGGTTCATTTTTAGGAGGGTACATCGAGCACTTTTTTTGGTGAGTCGCTCTAATGTACATACATATGAACAAATTTACACTTTTAAATTATAAAAAATAGTGGAATTTTCCATTTTGCAATCAAAAAAGGGGAAGGGGAAGAAGTGCTAATCAAATTAAAATTAAAAATGGTGGAAAATATTAACAATTTTACCAGCAAACTTTAACGATTTTTTCACGTCAGTAGTGATTTGCCCTGCTGGTTCGGCATCAATAGAAAAATGTTTTTATCTTTTCTCTTAATATGAAAAAACCTTAGAGACCGTCTTGGAAAAAGCATAAGCTCTTGTAAATCGGTTAAACAGAGTGGTAACTGATTTTAAATAACTTCTTATCTACGTGTTAGTTAGGGATGCCAATCCCGAATACCGAAATCCCGGGATTATTCTAAAAATTTAAGTCTCGAATCCCGGGATTTTTTATGTAAGAATCCCGAGATTTTAGATTTAGTAAATATGAGGTATTTTTTTATTATATACAACCAGTGTTTAAAATTCAGTCGCCAGTTTTTTTTTTTGACAGGCAACTATACTGAAAATAGTTCGACGCATCAATTTTCATCCACACTCATACTTAAATCAGTTGAACTGTATGCGCACAGTTACTGAAAAAGCAGTAACAGAATTTACTTTTTTTTCAGCAGTCAAAAGAATCAGCAGCCGACTCACTCCATTTCATACACACACACTGCTGAACTTGCGACTGAAACACAGCAGTTGATGTGTTTACAGTTGACGTAAACATTTTTTTTTAGTTTTCAAAACAGCGTAGCTAGAAACTGGCAGTTCGACTGTATAGTCGCGTAACACAAATTGGCTGGTGACTATATTGAGTTCTGTATAGTTAAAAACACATTTGTTTTGTTTTTGAAAAGAAAAGAGAAATACAATTACATACATTTGTATGCATTAATAGAATGAAGAAACTTATTTGTAATGTTTGTAATGTCAATTATAATACTTTTTATTAAAAAATATTTATTTTTGCTTTTTAAGGTACATATTTAATGAAAAATTAAAAAAATGTTTTTATGATAAAATGAAAATAAGATTTTATATAGAAAAAATATTAAATATAATAATTTTTTTCTGTTAGTTTTTAATATTATAAGTTTCTACTAAAATTATTTATAGGTAGTAATCTAAGTTTTTTTTGTTTTGTTTATACATATTGATTTATGTCTGTAGAACATTGTCCTTAAATTAGTTAATTCAAAATATTATATAAAATTATTTAAGTATTATTTTCAAGATTTAAAAACTATTTACAAAATATTATTATAAAAATTATATTTAAATAGGATTATTTCTCATATAACTAATAAAAAAGAAAAGACTTAAAGTTATGTTTTGATGTACTAAATTCCATAACAAAAGTATGCGACAATTTATTAAATAGAGTTCAAGCTCTAATAAAAGGACTATTAAATAAAAAATTAAAACGATGCAGTTGAATAAAAAACATTTTATGGACACGAAGATTCCTGCAGGGAACGTTAAAATCAACAATTTATGTGTAAATAACCAATTTACTTAAAAATAAATGTGACAGTAGGTAAAATTTTTGGGTAAGAAGATGTGTTTTATTGATGTGTTAATGAAACTTTACCATTTTATGGTAACTATTTAACGTAAATTTGTCCTGTCACAATGCCTTTATACATTTTTTGCAGGCAAACTCAGGTGCGCATTTGGTATTTTGTAAAAAGTTATGATATACCATTGGTAGAATAAAAATGTATGCACAGATATTTGAATGAATTGTCCTGTTGATTTTCTTATTGTACATTTTTCTTAGTATTGTGGTTACATGATTATCATTGTGGCAGGCAATAACTGTAAAATATTTTGCACTGGCAATGCAAAATATATACATATATTCATATAGGTAGATAGTTTTTACTGAAAGCAGTTCATAATTGGTGATAGACGACGACGAAAATAAAACACAGTTTATTAAAAAACAGTGCGTGCACATTAGTGTGGCCGCAAGTTATATGGACAATTTTTTTTCGTTTTTTCACTTGGCAAGCCCCTTAGATTGATTCCAAATTAGAAAAAAATAATATATAAAAAAATTTAGATCGTTTGCATAGTTATTGGGCGTGCCTTGAGCCCAAAAAGTTTGCTAAAAATGCTATTTTTCTCACTATGTGTCGCTTTAATTATTGATAACTTCAGTAATATTTATTTTAGATAAAAACCTTATTCACAAATATTCTAGGGCTATATCTTATGAACAATGTTGTTCTGAATTAGTTTTATTTAACATTAATATTTAATCCAGAAAAAGCCAAATTAAAAAATAACACCGAAATTTTCACATATCTACGCATTCTTTGCCTGGTGATTACACTACGTGACAAATTTTCATCAAAAAACTTTCTCCTGAATCCGAATATGAAGTCAGAATTGTTAAAAGTAGATCAGTTTTTGAGATATTCCAAAATAACCGTTATTTGTGTTTTTAAAAAAGATGATTAGACTGAAATGCAATTATCTTCAAAAATTTTAAACGGACTATGTATTTCTTTCTTTTTATTGAGAGGTAATAAAATTACTAAAATAACAATGGATTGCTAGTGAAGATCAGTGATGTTATACACTTTTTTGAAAAGTTCTTACGCAGTCCAGAAAAACCCTATTTTTCTCTACAAAAATCCCAACAACTTTCAAATGATATAAATGTACAATAAGAAAATCAACAGGACAATTCATTCAAATATCTGTGCATACATTTTTATTCTACCAATGGTATATCATAACTTTTTACAAAATACCAAATGCGCACCTGAGTTTGCCTGCAAAAAATGTATAAAGGCATTGTGACAGGACAAATTTACGTTAAATAGTTACCATAAAATGGTAAAGTTTCATTAAGACATCAATAAAACACATCTTCTTACCCAAAAATTTTACCTACTGTCACATTTATTTTTAAGTAAATTGGTTATTTACACATAAATTGTTGATTTTAACGTTACCTGCAGGAATCTTCGTGTCCATAAAATGTTTTTTATTCAACTGCATCGTTTTAATTTTTTATTTAATAGTCCTTTTATTAGAGCTTGAACTCTATTTAATAAATTGTCGCATACTTTTGTTATGGAATTTAGTACATCAAAACATAACTTTAAGTCTTTTCTTTTTTATTAGTTATATGAGAAATAATCCTATTTAAATATAATTTTTATAATAATATTTTGTAAATAGTTTTTAAATCTTGAAAATAATACTTAAATAATTTTATATAATATTTTGAATTAACTAATTTAAGGACAATGTTCTACAGACATAAATCAATATGTATAAACAAAACAAAAAAAACTTAGATTACTACCTATAAATAATTTTAGTAGAAACTTATAATATTAAAAACTAACAGAAAAAAATTATTATATTTAATATTTTTTCTATATAAAATCTTATTTTCATTTTATCATAAAAACATTTTTTTAATTTTTCATTAAATATGTACCTTAATAAAGCAAAAATAAATATTTTTTAATAAAAAGTATTATAATTGACATTACAAACATTACAAATAAGTTTCTTCATTCTATTAATGCATACAAATGTATGTAATTGTATTTCTCTTTTCTTTTCAAAAACAAAACAAATGTGTTTTTAACTATACAGAACTCAATATAGTCACCAGCCAATTTGTGTTACGCGACTATACAGTCGAACTGCCAGTTTCTAGCTACGCTGTTTTGAAAACTAAAAAAAAATGTTTACGTCAACTGTAAACACATCAACTGCTGTGTTTCAGTCGCAAGTTCAGCAGTGTGTGTGTATGAAATGGAGTGAGTCGGCTGCTGATTCTTTTGACTGCTGAAAAAAAAGTAAATTCTGTTACTGTTTTTTCAGTAACTGTGCGCACACAGTTCAACTGATTTAAGTATGAGTGTGATGCAAATAAAATACAGTTCATTTTTTTTCAGCATGTTGCTGAAAATAAATGAAATTTTTAGCAAATTTCGACTGCTTATAGCAGTTGTTCGAAACCCTGTATACAACTATATTTCAATAAACGTGAGTCACCCTGTTAAAAATAACTTCAAAAATTTAATATTAAATCATACTGGCAATGAATCTATTTTTTTAACTGGTTACAAAAAGAAGTCGCAAGTGAATGAATGTTACATGCAATGCATTTTGTACCACAGAAAATAAAATCAGAAGATAAAGTTCGGTGTGGTCTTTTTTCTAAGTGAATGATTGTTGCTTCGGCAACGTGAAAATAAAAAATACTTTTTAAGAGTACTTCTTTTTTTTTAAATATTAAATTCAATTTTATTTAAATATAAAAAACTACACAAAAGAAGTTAACTTTAAAATTAAATATTTTATACCGCGCCGTTCGATGCTAAGAAATCAATTGTTCACAAAATCCAATTTACATTGCTTTATGCAGAATCATACGTACATAGGTATGTGTGTATGTATGTTAAACAAAAAATTTAATATTTTATGCCTACGTGACAAATCGACAAGGACCGTTAGTTGAGACGCATATATGAAAGGCAAAGTAAATAGAAAGCAATTTACTTTAAAACGGTTAGAATTTTGAAAGATCATGTTGCGGGTAAAACATACAGGGTGTGACATTCAGTGTTGTTTTGTTTAACCCTTCGTTAACGGCGGTAACATTTCCCCGCCCGTAAGCGAGTCCGGGGTACGAGCTTGCTCAAGATCATCACCGACGTTCAAAACAGCTATCTTCGTCACCGGCCTCTTTAATACACCGAACTGTGTTTTTACCGTCACCCTACGCACTTGACCATCTGCAGCTACTACTGTGTCTACAATTTTACCCTTAGGCCAGCATCTCCTTGGAAGATTTTCATCAGCGATGATGACAATTGCCCCGATTTTTACCGGTGGTACTTGTACAAACCATTTGCTTCTACGGCATATTATTGGTATGTATTCCTTTACCCAGCGGCGCCAGAAATGGTCAGCGAATGCTTGCGTTTGTTGCCATCGTTGACGTAGATTTCCGCTATCGTCGAGAAACGGTTTATAGCCATCGCAAGAGCCAATAAGTAGATGGTTTGGAGTGATTGCATCATCATCTTCATGTTCGACTGAAACAAAGGTGAGCGGTCGAGAATTAATTATTGATTCGATTTCGCATAAAGCACTTTTTAAGTTTTCATCGTTGAAATTCAGCGCCGGGTACAAACTGTATAGAATATTTTTTACGGATCTGATTAGTCGCTCCCATGCACCACCCATGTGTGGCGCTCCTGGTGGGTTGAAATACCATTTTGTTTTATCAAATTTTATTTGTATATCCGAAAATTTAATTTGATCTACTTCATCTTTCAGGATTTTTTCAACTGATTTAAAGTTGGTACCATTGTCGGTATAAATCTCCCGAGGCGTGCCACGCCTGGCGATGAAGTTTCGGATGCACAAAATGCAGGAACTGGTATCTAAATTATGAGCAACTTCTATATGAATTGCGCGTACAGTAAGGCATGTAAAAACTACTCCCCATCGTTTTTCTCTTCTTCTTCCAACGGCTACTAATAATGGGCCAAAAAAGTCTATGCCCACAAATGTAAAAGGGCGTTCAAAAGCACCAAGGCGGGCAGCTGGAAGCTGAGCCATTTGAGGGGCCTGTGGTACAGCAGAATAATTTTTGCATTTTTGGCAAGAATTACGTACCTTTTTATACATGACCCGCAGGCGGGGTATATAAAATTGACTTTTTATTTCGTTGATTACTGCTTCGTGGAATTGGTGGTGAAAATCTTCATGAAATGAACGTATAATAAGAAATGTAACATGATGATCTGCTGGCAGCACAATTTCGTCTTCATGATTGTTAAGGCGGTTTACACGGCTGTGGCATCTCACAACTTCGTTGTCGTCTAGGTAGGGGTTGAGGCGGAATAGCTTACTAACTTTTCCTACATTTTCACTATTCTTTAGATCGGAGATTTCCTGATGAAATTCGCTGCGCTGTGCTATTTTTATGATAAATCGCTGTGCTTGTTGAATCATTTCATGTGTGACTGTAGAATGAAAAACTTGTTGTTTAATTGCAGCTTTTAGTTTTGCCCTGTATAGCAAAAAAGTCGCTACTGCTCGGTAGAGTCTTTTCCAGTTAGAAAAATACTCGAAATTAATTACGTTGAAATTTTTTAATCCTTGATCAATAACTAACACGTGATGCCTATACTCGGAAGAGTTTATTGGCCCCAAGTCATCACAATTAGGCCATTGGCTGCAGTCATTGTGCAAAAATTCAGGACCGTTGAACCATAAGTCCATATTTTTACGTGTTGTTATTTTTGTTGCAAAATCAGCTGGGTTCATTTTTGTTGGTACCCATTTCCATTGGTTGATGTTGGAATGTTCCAAAATTTCTCCTACTCGGTGCATAACGAACTGCTGAAAGTTTCGTGGGTCCACTCGTAACCATTGTAGCACTGTTTTTGAGTCCGACCACCAGTATCTTGAGGTTATACGCAAACGTCGAATTTTTTGCACTGTGTACGCTAGTCTTACTCCTATAAGGGCGGCTTGCAGTTCCATTCGTGGGATCGACAGTGGTTTGAGGGGTGCTACCTTGCACTTGGCAGCTACGAGGGTGACAGTGATACGGTCGTTTAGTTGTACAACCAGATAGCTTACAGCAGAATAAGCATATTCGCCTGCATCAACGAAAGTGTGTAGTTGAACTTTCTCGGCTTCACAGAGTATCTGAGAATAGCATCGTGGAATTTGTACATCAGAGATGAGTGGAATCGACGACTTCCATTGAGACCATTTCAGATTTAGAGATTCATTTAATGGATCATCCCACCCAATGCGGGCACGCCAGACGTCTTGTAGTAAAATTTTGAGACCTATAGTATGGCACGATAAGAAACCTAATGGGTCGAAAATCGACATGAGAACTTGGAGACACTCTCGCTTCGTTGGCACTAGATTCTCATCGATCACATTGCGGCGCAGGCGCGCAAATCTGAAATTATATTTAAAAACGTCAGTAACTGGGTCCCAGTACATACCTAAAACTTTTTCGGTAGCGCCCCATTGCTTGGCGTCCTGAGACGTCTTGGAAACATCAGACAATTGACATAAAACTGCGGACGAGTTTGAAGCCCAGTTTCTTATATAAAAGCCTGCGGCAGAGTGAATTTTTGCAACTTGTGTTGCTAGCATAGCAGCGTCTTCTTCAGTGTCTTCGCTGTCGATAAGGTCATCGACATAGTGATGGTTCTGGATTGAGTCCACGGCACGTGGAAATTGTGTTCTAAATTCTTCAGCATTAGTGTCGCGCACGTAGTGCGCTATGCACGGGGCACAGCTTATACCAAAGGTTAAGGCTCGCATTACGTATGTGCTTGGCTGATGTAACTTGTCATTTTTGTCCCACCATAGGAACCGCTGAGCTTGCATATCGCTTTCTCGTACGTTAATTCTGTGGAACATTTCCGCTATATCACCGCAGATGGCGAATTTGCCTATTCGAAAGGCTATAAGAATATCGATAAGTGGTTTTAACAAGTCTGGGCCGCTAGTCATAAAATCATTGAGTGATGCCCCATTTGACTTAGCTGCGGCATCCCATACTAACCGTACTTTGTTAGGTTTATTGGGATTTAAAGTTATAAAAATTGGTAGATACCACACTTTTTCATTAGGAGCTTCCAGTTCAGATAAACTTAGTTTCTTGGCGTATCCTTTTTCAAGCAAATTATTAATTTGAGCTTGCATGCTCTGTCGTAACGATTCGTCTTTAACGATTTTTTTGTTAAAACACATAAGCCGTCGATAGGCATTAGCGTAGCTCTCGGGGAGCTGTACGTCACTATTTATCCACAATAAGCCGACCTCATAGCGACCGTCTACCTTTTTGCATGTTGCGTTTAGCGTTTTCATCGCATTGCTGTCTGCTGCCGAAAGTATGGCGGTCGATTTTGGTGACTCAATGTTAAAATAATTTTTTACCAGCTCGTGAAGATCATCGTGGCTTGATTGGCATACACATGTGTGAATGTTGAGTCTGTACTCAGCTGAGCAATTAGTGTTACCACCCTGTAGGGTCCATCCAAGTCGAGTTTTTGTTGCTATAGGCTGTTGCCAATTTCCTTCTCGAATTTTCGTAGGAACCGCTAATTTCCAATTATTCGCGCCAATTAAAATCATAGGTTTAGCATTATGATATGATTGTATGGGTAAGTCTTTCAAATATGGATATTTTTTAACGATTTCTGCCATATTTAAAGTCTGCGAGGGTAAGTCTAAATGTTTGGCGGTATGCACATCTGAAAGTATGAACTTTGTGTCGTTGAGGACGCTGGACACTTTTAATGTTGTTTTGAGGGATTCACTTTCTTCACGGGTTGTCCCACCTGTCCATTTCAGGCATAAGGGATCAGATACGCCGGTCAAATTCAAACTGTCAAAAAGGCTACGCTCCACTAGGGTTACAGATGACCCTTCGTCTAGAAAAGCAAAAGTATTAATAATACTATTTTTCGAATGCAAGCGGATTGGCAAAATGCGAAAGAATGGCTTTTCTTCGTCAATATTATTATGTGCATTAATTTGTGCACTCCGTTGCGTATTTTCTAATTCATTGCTACTTACAGTTTGCATTGTTGACTGACCGCCAGCACTGATGGCCTTATGAAGCAGGGGATGGTGCTTGTATTTACAACCGAATATACCACATTCCTTGTTCAGATTACATTTCCTCTTATGTTGATTCAGGCACTGACGGCACAAATTGTTGGATTTCACAATATCCCATTTCTCATTCAGCTGAAGATTTTTAAATTTATCACACTGATGTATTTTGTGGGACTCCACCTTACATACAACGCACATTTTACCCGTATTGATATTAGCTTGCGTATGTGTGTTTACTGATGCGCCTTTACCAAAAGTAGGCGTGACCACAGTACTCGCTGCTTCCGCTAAATTGTATATCCATACACTAAAGGATTTCAATACTGGAACGCTTTCGTCCCGCGGCATCATCGCCCAATTTAATTTGTGCTGATTTGGCAATTTATCCAGCAACTCCTTCACCAACATGGGGTTGTTGAGATGTGACTCCAAGCCACATGATTCCATGGTGGCACAAATATTTTGAACGTTGAGCGCATACTCGATGAGTGCCTCAAGTTTATCGCGTGGGGATGGCATATTTTTAGCTTTATTTATTACGCGCTCTAAAATATGCTCCGGTCGGCCAAAACACAAATGAAGCGTTTTTATAATGTCTGGCACTAGCGCAGGCAAAAGTAATTTACTTTTTACCACCTCCCTGGCCTTCCCTTTCAAACAGCTTTGAAGGCGCATTAAATTCTCCGCATCGGAGTATCCCGCAAGGGATGTGCTATTATGAAAACTGTTTATAAAAATAGGCCAGTCTTCTGGATCCCCGTTGAATGACGGTAGGTCCTTTGGTGTGGAATGCCTGGCGGCTAACTGCAAGGCTGTAGGCGTGGACTGATGTCCATTAAATCTGGACTCAGCGTTTACTGTACTGCTCGAGGTGGGCATTTGCGTGAATGTACTATTCAATTGTTGACTATTACAACAACTAGTACCACCGGTTTGATCTGTGGACGTTTGGTAGTCCTTTTGTGCCAAAATTTTGTACTTACGTTCTAAAAATTCTTGTTGAATTTTTCTTTCTTCCTCTAAACGCTCCAGCTGTAGCAATTGTTGTCTTTCCAAATAACCAAATTTACTTTTGCAACCTGCTGTTGAATTTTGGTTCGTATTTACTTGCATTGGCTGCTGTTGATAATTAACAGGCAATGTTGTTGTTGTTGTTTGTGCTGCATACGTATACGGTGGTGTTGTTGTACCATAAAACGGGGTATTTCTTGTCGGATGGAACATTGGCGTTCCCGTTGTAGATGCTACCATATATTGGTGTGGAAATACTTGGGGATGTGTTACCATAGTCGTCGGTACTGATGACCATGTTGGCTGTGGAACACCTGAAGCAGTTACTGCTAAAGGCCGGGTATTTGCTGGTGCAGTTACCATTTGTGGAGTATCTGTACCTGTGGCGGTAGATACGACTGGTGGTGCGGTTGTTAATATTTGCACTAATGGTGACGACGATGAACTCGGTTGAGTCTCAAGACCATTTGCTTGGCCTGGGTTAGCAGCGGCTGATGACCTGTTGTCGCAAAATTCGCAGTTCCAGCTGTAATCTGCCACATTGCTGTCTACTCCCACGCAACCATAGTGAAACCATTTATCACACTTGTCGCACATTACCATTTGCTCGTCGTCCATCTCGTTGCATTTTATGCAATTTTGTTCTGACATTGCGGCAATTTTCACAAAAAATTCTTTTACTTCAAATTAATTTTTTATTTTATTTAATTTTAAAGAACTGTTGCTTCGGCAACGTGAAAATAAAAAATACTTTTTAAGAGTACTTCTTTTTTTTTAAATATTAAATTCAATTTTATTTAAATATAAAAAACTACACAAAAGAAGTTAACTTTAAAATTAAATATTTTATACCGCGCCGTTCGATGCTAAGAAATCAATTGTTCACAAAATCCAATTTACATTGCTTTATGCAGAATCATACGTACATAGGTATGTGTGTATGTATGTTAAACAAAAAATTTAATATTTTATGCCTACGTGACAAATCGACAAGGACCGTTAGTTGAGACGCATATATGAAAGGCAAAGTAAATAGAAAGCAATTTACTTTAAAACGGTTAGAATTTTGAAAGATCATGTTGCGGGTAAAACATACAGGGTGTGACATTCAGTGTTGTTTTGTTTAACCCTTCGTTAACGGCGGTAACAATGATAATAGAACTGCGCACGCAAAATGCAAGTTGTGCAAAAGGTGTTAAAAACTTTAGCGGGTTCTACCAAAGGTCTTTTGACACATATTTATTTAAGTTTATTTTATTAAATTTATATTTGCATATATATTTGAGATAAAATAAATTAATAGCATATACATATGTAGCTATTTATTTACGATACCACCCAGAAGTGTTTATTGCGAGCATTGTTTTCGTCGGCAGCATAAGTTTTCAATAAAATAAGGTATCGGTTATCAGATTAATTTGTTTTAGAAACTTTAAAATATAAGTAAAATATTACTTTAAAAGAATACATTAAACTGTTTTATTTTGTAATGAGTTTAATATTCTTAATGAATTTATTTGTTTTAATACTTATACATAAACATTTTATAATAAATATGTATATGAATTCAAAAAATTTACCTTTATATATGAAATCCCGAAAAATCCCGATCCGTCCCGGGATCCCGTTTTTTTGAATAAAAAATCCCGAATCCCGGGTTTCAAAAAACCTGGTCCCATTTGGCATCCCTAGTGTTAGTGCTGCAATTTTTATAAATTTTTTTAATTATTTTCTTGTCATTTTTTTTATTTCAAATTCGGCCTTTTCAAAATCAAATTTAGATTTAAAAAAAAGAAACTGGGAATTATTTCCTTCCGAAGGTTACTTTATATTGTATTCAACATTTTTTATTTTTCGAATTTATTCTATGAGCTAAATTTCATTTATGTATTTTATAAAGCTTTTTTGCAATAGTCATATTCCTTCAATTTTTCAGAAATGACTTTATACACTATCAGACTATTATGTATATTGTATTTCCAACGGAAAGCTAAGGTAAAATGTAACAAGAAAATACAATATAATAGTCTGATAGTGTATAAAGTAATTTCTGAAAAATTGAAGGAATATGACTATTGCAAAAAAGCTTTATAAAATACATAACTGATATTTAGCTCATAGAATAAATTCGAAAAATAAAAATGTATGATTTTAAAAAAAATTAAGAATTTTCGAAATCAAATATAGTATTTGAAACATGGTCCAATGAGTGGGTCTGCTTGAAACGCCTGCTGATTTTTTGAAGAGTTGTGTTTTTTACGTGCAATTGTTTTTGTAGCAACATTTTGACATTTCTACCATTTTTTACACAATCAAATGCTTTTGTTCTTGATATTTTTTACACAAACAAAATTTTTTAATTTTTTTTTTAACATATGATTTCTTAATTGAATCTTCACTTAATAATTTTGAACTAACAATAAGTATTCAAATCTTAAGACTAAATAAAAATATTAAGTCCAGCCAATGCCAGTCAAAATTTCATGCCTTCATTAAATTTAACTTCTCACAAGTGGGCCAAGTCAGCAGTGTGCCTCCTTCTTAACCTCAGGTGGCCACTGCTATTTAGTCAATTCCGGGCTAGTATATTTGGGTGGGTTTCGAGTTTTTTTTAAATAGTTTTGACAATGTTTTTTTATATAATCTTTGACAAGGTGAACGTTTAGATCCTTGTGTATGTTGGAGCTTCCGATATACCAAGGTGCACACGTAATCATTCTTAGAAGCCTGTTTAGACATCTTTTTTTGTTCTATATTAGATGCAGAGGCTGTACCCCAGGGCTGAATTCCATAGCACCATATGTGTTTAATAATTGAGTTATAAAGCAACAGTTTACAATCCAAGCTTAGTATAGAGTTTCTACACATAAGCCATGTAAGCTTAACACTTTTTAACTTTATCTGGATAAGTTTCGCGTCTATATGATTTTTCCATGTAACACGACGGTCAAGGTGTATACCGAGATACTTCACATTTGTTTGTTGGGGTATATTGTAATTATTAATTTGGATTGGTGGACACGATCCTCTTCTTAACGTAAAAGTTATGTGGATACATTTCTGTTAATTCACTTTGATTTTCCATTTATCTAACCAATTTTCCAATTGTGATATGTGATTTTGTAACAATCTTGACGCTACTAATGGGTCATTGTGGACACTAAGAAGCAAATGTGGACGTGTGGGAATAAGTGTTTAATGGCATATCTGATGTGTAAAGTATATATAGAAGTGGTCCAAAAATACTACCTTGCGGTACTCCAGCTCGTATGTCTTGGGGGTGCTGTAAAAACTTTTTTCTGCAAGAACGCATTTTCGAATTGTAATGTAGCTTTCTAGCAACTTGTGGGTATTTGATGGTAACAAACGTTTTATTTTTAAAAGAAGTCCCTCATGCCAAACTTTATCAAAGGCTTGTGAGGCATCAATAAAGAGAGCAGAGCCATATTTTTTCCCTCAAATCTCTTTCTAATTTTTTTTTTTTTTTATTGCCTTTATTCATAATAATTATTCACAAGGATTGTGAATTAATTAAAAGAAAGTTCATGTAGTAGAACATAGGGCACCAACGAATCTTCTCCATTCATGACGGTTATTAGCGAGGAATTTTATTTGACTCCATGATTTATTTGACATTTGGCATTTTTTCAATAAGGTACGTTGCCAGGTGTTACGAGGGCGACCGGGTCTACGATGTCCTTGGGGATTCCATTCCAAGGCGGCTCTTGCGATATCATTTCCGGGTCTTTGAAGTATGTGGCCTATCCACGTCCATTTGCGTTTCATTATCTCCGTTGGGATAGCAACTAAATTTGACATTGACAGCAGAAAATTTTGTGTATTTGTCTTAGGCATCGGTTAAAACGTTTGTATTCTAGCCATTTAATATTGTGTTGTACCCCAGGTTGTGCAACCGTATAGTAGAATCGACATGACACTACAGTTGAAAATACGTATTTTTGTTTTTCTGGATATATGGTTAGATCTCCATATCTTGTGTAAACCGTGGAACGCTACACTAGCTTTATTTATTCTGTTAACGATATCGTCTTCTGAACCGCCGACTTTAGTTAATATACTACACAGGTAACTGAAGGATTCAACGTCGCCTATGACTTCTCCATTCAATGTAAGAGGAGTGTCGCTTACTGAACCAATACCAATGTTAATTTTTAAACCCACTGCATTTGCGTTTGAGGCGAGTCTGTGTAGTTTTTCTTCAATATCAGAGAAGCGGTGAGCCATTAGGCAAAGGTCGTCAGCATAATCAATATCATTAAGATATTCATTTAAATTCCAGCGGATGCCATGGGGGGAATCGATGTTAGTTTGCTCCATAGCACAGTCAAGCAGAATTAGGAATAGAGTGGGAGATAGGAAGCAGCCTTGTTTTACTCCTCTGGTTGTTTGAAATGGTTTACTCTCCTGGCCATTAAAGCGTACGGTAGAGACAGCGTCTGAGTAAAGCTCCTTTATAAGGCTTATTAATTTTTCAGGTATACCCTTGAACGCGAGTGCATCCCATAAAGCGTGCCTGGATACAGTATCAAAAGCTCTTTCGAAATCGATAAAAAGAAGATAAAGCTGCGAGTTGTATTCGATAGATTGTTCTATTATGATTCGAAGTGTATTTATATGGTCAGCGCACGAGCGGTTTGGTCTGAAGCCAGCTTGTTCCTTACGTAACAATGGTTCTATTACTGGGCTAATCCTCCTTTAAATTAGGAGAGACAGAACCTTGCTGATGGTATTTAGCAGTGTTATTCCCCTCCAGTTTTTGCACTGCCTAAGATCGCCTTTTTTGGGTACTGTTATGACTACACCTTCCTTCCAGGAATTAGGTATTTTGTTAGTGTTCCACACTCTTCTTATAATAGGAGTAAACGATTGTGCAACTGTTGGGGCTCCATACTTAAGTAGTTCGGCGGGCATGTTGTCGGTACCGGGGGATTTTTGGTTCTTTAGGTTTTTGAGAATTAAAAGTACTTCATTTTGAGTGGGTGGTGATGTAGGTATGTCTCTTAGTGGGTTACGTCGGGATACATGTAGGAAGTGTGGAGATATTTGCGTGGTAGGGGGTTCGGAAGAGACAAATCTGTGCCATATATTTAGCTGCTTTCTAATTACTGTGAATTAACCTATTAACTTGTTCAATGGTGTTGTGTTTTCTCCTAAAGCCAAATTGATGTGCTGCAATAGTATTGTTTTCGTTTACATATTTAGTTAACTTATTCATAAGTAACTTTTCGAACAGTTTTGACATATTGGGTAAAAGACTGATGGGTCTATAAGATTCTACTTTAGTGTGGTCTTTGCCTGGTTTGGGTATCATTTTAACACGCGATGTTTTCCATTCTGGCGGAAAATAGCCTATGCGTAAAATAGCATTAAAAATATAGAGAATCATTCTTACTGCTATGCGGGGTTATTCCAAAAGCATCTTATTACTGCTATTCTCGATGCCTGGTGCTTTTTTTGGGTCCAACTAAATAATAATAGCTCTTTGAACCTCTCGCATTTCAAAGATAAGCGGGACACTTGCTATGTGCTGGGATATTACAGGGTGTAACTCAATTATAGTGCTAGATAAATTCGGCGTGAAAACATCCTTTAAGTAATCAACGAACAAATATCATTTTTCAGTGTCAGTTCTAGCCCAATCTCCATTTGGTTTGCGTAAAGAAGGTTTTCAAATAACGGGGTTTTAATGCCCCTATTGCGGTTCTCCACTCAACTCAGTTTGGTCGTGTGAGAGTCAACCCAACTTATGCACAACCAAACTTATTTTAGTTATTGTGATACCCAACTGTTTTAAGTTGAGTTTGCTATAAAGTTGCCAACTTAAAATATCGATCTGCCAACTTTAAATATAACGTTTTACAAGTGAAAATTTTATAAAATTAAATAATTTTTTAAACTAAAAGTATTTTTAATTGTTGTGTTGAATAAAATGTATTTATAATGGATATTAGTGTCGATTTATTTTATGATGATGAAAAGAAAAACTCAAGAAGACAAATTCGTGATAATTCCAATCCTCTTGAACTTCCCAGTGCCAATTTAGAACTAATAGTAACGAAACTTTCTTGTGCCTGACGAGTTCTTCTTCTTGGGGTAGCTGTTGGCCAATCTGCTGGTTGGATTATTAGCAGTGCTGCCACAACCAATACAATTTTTGCAACCAAAATTTTTCAAAAAAGTTACCAAATGTAGAAAAATATAACCAAATTTAAAATGCCTTTTATTAATTCGCTTTTTAGCTGTTATTGGCAGGACTGTCAATTGTGGCGATTTCTTAATCCTTTTGTCGAAATTTACGTTTGGCGATATGCAAAATGCAGTTTGTGTATATATTTTTTAATTTACATAAGTATATCTAAAATATTATAAAAACTTTTTCTCTTGTTTGTAAATTTTATTTCAAATTTATAATTTTTATTATAATTAACTGTTTCAAAATTTGTTCTATTTGAAATATTTTGTGAATCATTGTAAAATATTATGGCGAATATAACAAATTCGCCTTTCGTAACGTACATTAAATGGGAAAAAACTTACACGGGATTTTTTGTTTTCCATAAATTATAAAAATCTTCCATTTATTGGTAACAAATAATGGAAAAATCGTAGTACACAGTACAAATTATTCGAGCTCGTAAATATTTGTATCAAGAAGAATATATTCGTACGTATTATTATTTCAGAAAAAAGTAACCAAAATGAAAAAAATATTTACATCTCCACATTGAAAAAATATATAACCAATTTTTGTTAGAAATAACCAAAAACGGCAGCCCTGATTATTAGTTCAACTGACTCGGTAAAATTGTCACTTGATGGTGGAATATTTAATGGAACTTCTTGTGATAGAACTCCCTCTGTCGCTTGAGTGTTTTTTTATTGTTGGCAAAATTTTTCTTTATACTTGTCTTGTAGTGCACACAAACCTGTGCCAAGAATATTATAATTCGATTAAGAAGATTAGAAGTGCTTAAGAGAAGTTCTTGTCGTGGCCCCAAACTATTTAACTCCACTATAATATCTTCCCATAACTCCGTACATAAATTTTTCATCATACCAAACTTTGGTGTTTTCCGCGAGCAATTTTTAAATCGCTCAAATTGAGCTTTTGTTTCTATTTTCACACTAATAGAAGTTTTTAAAAATAGCAATAGCAATTTCTCCATTTTGTTTTCGTTTTTCACCGAATTTAAAAAAATACACTTTAACTGCCAATAACACAACTACTTGTTAGCAGTTGTCTGTATTTAACAATTTTGTCGACCAAACTTTTACAAAGTTGAAAACGGCAATACCACGAAAAAAACAGATACACAACTGCCTGTTGAGTTGAGAATGGCAATGTAAATTTACCAAAGACAACCAAACTGTTAAAAAAGTGGAGAACCGCAATAGGGGCATAATATTTTTTGTAGCACGCCACAAAGATCTTTTCTTTAAGAAGTTTACGCAAGTTCTTTGTGCATTCTTTTAAACGTTTCTTGATTTTTAGTTCTAAATTTTTATCCGAAATGTCTATAACATTTGGTGTTCTTAGCGGTATATTCTCCGAACAATGGGTACTAATAAACATTTTGTATTTCAACCAATTTGTGCTTTTGCCTATTAGCGTTTTGAATTAAAACGATTGTGGGTGTGTGATCTGATGACAGCTCTAGTGACGATTCTACGTTCACCAATTCTCTTGAGATAGCCTTTATCACTCCAAAATCTATTAGATCCGGTAATTTTTGTCTATCTGTTGGCCAGTAAGTGGGATCTCCGCTGGATATTATGTCCATCCCCATTTTTGATATTGTATTAAACAAAACTCAGCCTTTGGGAGAAATCAGCCTTTACCCAAAGAATGTGTGTTTTGCATTATAGTCACCAGCTGCCAGAAAACGGGGACCTAATGATTTAAAGAAGTTAGTGTACTGAATTTCCGTTATCGGAAATCTGGGAGGAGAGTAAATTGACGAGATCGCAAACAAAATGCGTGTTGTTTTTTCTATTGTTGTAGTTGCGCGCAGACCTACTAATTAGGCCATGATTTGTAATATTAGAGTTGTCAAAACCGATTTCCGAAGTACAGTGTAAATTCGATAATCCGGACCCCACTTATGCCGAATATTCTGTATTCCGGACAGAATTTTGCATCTCATTGCGTATTCTATAATCCGGATTGATTGGAACTCTATAGTCCGGATTGTATAACACCCGTTTTTATATATATTTTTTTATTCAAATCACAACAGCATGTAAATGTGTATTTTTTTCATTTAAACTGAACTGCACAAATTATTATTTATGCTTTTTTGCCTAATTTTGCTATGAATTGTTATAATTTTTAATAAATACATACATGCGGTAATCCGGATAATTCGCTACTCCGGATTGGGGTTTGCAATCAATTATCCGGATTATCGAATTTTTACTGTATGCGAAACATCGATTTTATTCTATTTTTCGGTTTTCGTGAAATCGGTTTTTTGGTCCCGAATAATCGACTTTTTCTTATATTTATCTCGCAGTCGATGTTATTTTTAAGTAATTACTTCGTTATTCACAACAGTATTTTAATGGTTATACATAACATATTCATCACAGTACCAAGCTATTGAACTTGCAGAAGAATTCTACATCACAGCAGTAGTGAGTTAAGCGACAGTTCTGAATTTGGCTTTGGTTTCTGGTGTAAACCTTAACTCAGTTGAGTTGAAACTAAAACAACTGCTAATAATGAGTTGTAAGTTTTTGATGTTTTTGTAAACTGCACTAAACAAGAGTTGTAAACCATAATACAAAATCTGCAATATTTTAACTGAACTAGAGTTGAGTTGTAAACCGTAATAGAAGAACCGGTTAATGCTACCTTAAAAAAATTCAAAACCCAGCTAAAACTTCAAATACAATCAATAAAAGTAACTTAAAAGAGGATTTAGAATACAGAGAGAAATTTTCTAAAATATCTTCCAAATAAGAATTGCTTTACATGGCATTACTGAAAATTAACCCAATCATTTGAGACGATTTATGTTGCAATAAAATATTTTTGAGTCAACTTTAATCTAATCACCAACTTAATTTTCAATACCATGTTCAATAGGATTCGTCCTTGTGACAATTGAAATGTATGCATTAAATTTTATCAAAATTGCGACCTGCACTTTACATGGACAGACAACCAGCCGATCCAAAAACCGAGCAAACGCATAACGCCCTCTCCACTATTGTGGTGTGGGTAGAAAAACAAATAATTTTTTTGTTTTATTAAACCAGGGGTTTCCATTTCTTTGCACAATTGTGCAAACCACTACAAACACATATTTTTATGCTCTTCAATTCAGTCGTCGGTGTGACTTCGACAAGTGTACATGTTTAGCGGATGCTATATTATTTTGTTTCAGCTTACACTCAAAAATATTGTGCGGTCAAAAATGCTTTTGGTAACATCCTTGCGTGCAATATTTAGAGTCTAAATTTTAAGACTTAAATGCAGAGTAATATAACATTTTTATTTAATTTTAACATAATTTAAATTGTTGAAAATATTTAACAGCAAAGCTAGCGTAAATTTTATTTAGTAAATTTTTTTAACAATAACATTTACTGCAACGTTTAAGCTAACGATATGAGTTTTGTTTGTGAAAAAAAATTCTTTGCTACCTGTAAAAGGGTCCCTTTTGCTTTCTTTAAAAAGACGTACCTAAATGCAGAAATTATTAAGAAAAAAATAGCCAAAAGAATTTGTTGGTATTTTGCTTGTAAAAATATTTTGGTTTCTGTACCAATTGCGTCGGTGGGTTTTTTCTTTCTTTGAAACCCCTTTTCTTAAGTAAGTAGAAATATTTAAAAAACAAGTAAAAAAGTCTTGTTTTGCTACAATTTATGTGTAAATAACCTGTGCACATAAAAGCAAATGTGACAGTAGGTAAAATGTTTGGGTAAGAAGATATGTTTTATTGATGTATTAATGAAACCTTATTGTTTCGCACTATTTTTATTGCTTACTTTTTTATGCTACAATTATTTGACCGAGCCCAAAGAGTTAAGGCTCAGTAAGTCTTTACTTTCTGTTCTGTTACGAACCAGCTGATTTGTTTTTGTTATTAAAAAACCTGTGAAATTGAGTAGTTGTTTTTTTCTGTTGCGGTTCAGTTTGATAAAATCAAAAACTTGTAAAGTAATTGTAAGTGACCGCAAAATAAATAATAAAAAAAAAATTAATTAAATTTTATTTCTTCAAATTTATGTGCATAAAAGTTATTGAAATAAAACAATGGATGGTGCAAAACTAATAAATTTGTCATAAATGGCTTATAAGTTGCTACAGAAAAAGTAACTTTTACAATTTTGAAACAGAACGGCACGGAACAGAACAGAAACAGAAAGTAAAGACTAATTCTGCCTTTAACCTTACTAATTTATGGTAACTATTTAACGTAACTTTGACCTGTTATAATGACTTTATACATTTTTGCAGGCAAACTCATGTGTGCATTTGGTATTTTCTAAAAAGTTATGATATACCATTAGCTAGAATAAAAATGTATGCACAGATGTTTGAAGTATGAGCAACCCAACACCGTTAATACCATTTCTATATTACTTACCACTATGAATACCCTAACTGTTTACTAAAATAACTTTTTCACGTTATAATTCTCATATTGAATTGAAAAAATGGTTATTAGAAGAGGAAATTAATGAACCAAAATCAGTTCCCAAACTGAAAATGGAGATTTCAAGTTTAGTAATATTGGAAATTGTTAAGAAAGGAAGACCATTGTGGGATGGTGTTTTATCAAGCAATTGCTGAAGAAAATTTGGGAAAGGCTTAATTATAATACTAAATTTATAGAGTCTCTTCCCCTGTCCAGTCAAACGGTAGGCCGTCGTACTGTTCAATTAGATCAGGGATTTCCAAAATTTTTTTGGTTGTGTATTAGTGAGTACCAGAGAGTAAGCAAATTGAGAGAATGCATTTATTTACAGCCGAAATAAAATGTTAGTAATATTTTTTATAAGTTGTATAACACAAAGGTACAAAATTAAAAATTTTTTGTGTTGATAAAAAATTTGTAGCAATTCTTTACCAATTCAATGTCGCTGATTTTAAAACTACACTTTTTTTTATTCGGAAGCTTTTTGACTCTAAATCACCCAGGCAGAAATTACGACTCTTCTAAGTATTATGTACCGCTACAACCCTGTAAATACAAAATTGTGACTCTATCAAAAATATGGCACCATCACAACACTGTAGATACAAAATTACAACCTTAGTTTTTTAATACCGTTTTAAAAAAGATTCAACACCGGTACAACACCCTAAATACAAATATACGACTTTAGTTTTTTTAAGTCGCATTTACCATAAAACTATACCGCTACAACACTGTATATACAAGAATTAAACCTTTATTTCCTAATGCCGTCTTTATTTAATAGTGTCGTATTAAAATGAAAACACAAAAACTATTTTCGGTAAGAAAATATAAAAATTGTTGCTTGTTTATTATGTATGTTAATTATTAATGTAAAAGAGTAATAGCAATTATTTCTTCATTAAATTTAATAAGAATACATTTTTGTTCAACTTTGTTCAGTATTAACCTCGACGATATTATTGTCAAGTTTTTTGACGTTATACAATCCAATTTCTTTTGATAAAAGCGGATATTCGAAAAATTCATTGATTTCAAGAAAAATTTTACCTTTTACAAAAATTTCATTAGGTTTGTTTTGGGAAAATTGTTTGCCCACAATTTCTGTGACTATTAGTATATGTCCATTTTGAAGTAAACATATATTATCAGGATGGGTTGTTGTAATTTTAAACCCACAAATATTAAAAAAAAGAAAAACAAGCTCTTGATTCCGGAATTTGGAAGAAAAAGTAGGAATTAGTTTGCGAAATATATACATATGTATTATATTAACCTGAATTCCATTTCCTTCTTTTGGTTGTCTTTTATAAATGCTTTTTTTTTTTGATAGAACAATGAATATTTATAATAAAATTTTCAATATATAAATCAATCTTAATTTTTAAAACGTTTTCTTATTTAAGAGGTATTGCATGGGTATACAAATTGTAACATTTTATGGGAACGTTATTTTCAGTTTATCAACATCAGATCAAGATTTATATTAAAGTTTTGTGTTTACTGCTTTAATGTTGTAAATTGTTATTTACGGCTTTGTAACAATATTGAAAATAAGAGTCGGAAGACGGTTGTGACTACGTTGTAAATTCGTGAATCCAACATTGAAAATTTATATTTACAGTACTGTGACAACACTAAAAAGAAGAGTCGGAAGACGCACATTTGGTAAACAGTACGTTATATTGATGTTGATAGTACCCCCTGCAACGTCGACACAGCGTCGTGGTGATTGTCTTTTTCTGCCTGGGCAGTTTCAAATATCTTATCAAACAATTGTAAAAAATTAAAGATTTTTATGTTTTAAAAATTCATAAAAAATAAATATTGCACGCAAATCACAGCTGATAGAAAAATTTTCCCTAATTGCAGATTCAAGTTCCAAATTGAACAGTACGACGGCCAACCGTTTGACTGGACAGGGGAAGAGACTCTATAAATTTAGTATTATAATTAAGCCTTTCCCAAATTTTCTTCAGCAATTGCTTGATAAAAACACCATCCCACAATGGTCTTCCTTTCTTAACAATTTCCAATATTACTAAACTTGAAATCTCCATTTTCAGTTTGGGAACTGATTTTGGTTCATTAATTTCCTCTTCTAATAACCATTTTTTAAATTCAATATGAGAATTATAACGTGAAAAAGTTATTTTAGTAAACAGTTAGGGTATTCATAGTGGTAAGTAATATAGAAATGGTATTCACGGTGTTGGGTTGCTCATACTTCAAACATCTGTGCATACATTTTTATTCTAGCTAATGGTATATCATAACTTTTTAGAAAATACCAAATGCGCATAGGTATGAGTTTGCCTGCAAAAATGTATAAAGTCATTATAACAGGTCAAAGTTACGTTAAATAGTTACCATAAATTAGTAAGGTTAAAGGCAGAATTAGTCTTTACTTTCTGTTTCAGTTTCTGTTCCGTGCCGTTCTGTTTCAAAATTGTAAAAGTTACTTTTTCTGTAGCAACTTATTAGCCATTTATGACAAATTTATTAGTTTTGCACCATCCATTGTTTTATTTCAATAACTTTTATGCACATAAATTTGAAGAAATAAAATTTAATTAATTTTTTTTTTTATTATTTATTTTGCGGTCACTTACAATTACTTTACAAGTTTTTGATTTTATCAAACTGAACCGCAACAGAACAGAACAACTAATCAATTTCACAGGTTTTTTAATAACAAAAACAAATCAGCTGGTTCGTAACAGAACAGAAAGTAAAGACTTACTGAGCCTTAACTCTTTGGGCTCGGTCAAATAATTGTAGCATAAAAAAGTAAGCAATAAAAATATTGCGAAACAATAAAGTTTCGTTAATACATCAATAAAACACATCTTCTTACCCAAACACATTTGCTTTTATGTGTAGAGGTTATTTACACATAAATTGTTGCAAACAAGACTTTTTTACTTGTTTTTTAAATATTTCTACTTACTTAAGAAAAGTGTTTTCAAAGAAAGAAAAAACCCACCGACGCGATTGGTACAGAAACCAAAATATTTTTACAAGCAAAATACCAACAAATTCTTTTGGCTATTTTTTTTTTTATCATTTCTGCATTTAGGTATGTCTTTTTAAAGAAAGCAAAAGGGACCCTTTTACAGGTATCAAAGAATTTTTTTTCACAAACAAAACACATATCGTTAGCTTAAACGTTGCAGTAAATGTTATTGTTAAAAAAAGTTACTAAATAAAATTTACGCTAGCTTTGCTGTTAAATATTTTCAACAATTTAAATTATGTTAAAATTAAATAGAAATGTTATATTACTCTGCATTTAAGTTTTAAAATTTAGACTCTTAATATTGAACGCAAGGCATTGGATGTTACCAAAAGCATTTTTGACCGCACAATATTTTTGAGTGTAAGCTGAAACAAAATAATATAGCATCCGCTAAACATGTACACTTGTCGAAGTCACAACGACTGAATTGAAGAGCATACAAATATGTGTTTGCAGTGGTTTGCACAATTGTGCAAAGAAATGGAAACCCCTGATCTAATGGTATAAACAGAACTGGGACGAACGACGAAGTTCGCATAGTACGACGAATTCGTCGGCAAGAACTCGTTGCGTAAATTCGACACAATAAGTGCGTAAATAGGTATTATTAAGACTTGAATTTTTTTTAATTTATAAAAATAAATACCTTGGACGCTTGATTATATAAACATTTTCGTCCATTTTCATCTTCTTTAACTAGCAATAATTTTATTAAAATTTCTTTGTTTGTTAACATTTATCAAATCATAGGTTGACCATATTTCAACAAAAAAAAAAAAAAAAAACATAAAAAACTATAAATTGGCTGTGTTTTAGAATCCGAATCCACTCGAAAGTGGATAACTTAAGCACATTTTTGGTGGTCTTCATTTCGATTTAGCAAACTCAAATTAGTTTTTGGGTTTGTTTCAAATTTTGAAAATTTTCGCGAATTTCAGACATTTTCGCGATTTGTGTCTGTAAGTTGTCTGATTCTTTACAGCTTTAACGATTTATAATAAATATGTAGTAGACTTTGCTATCATGCCGCTGTTAGGAAATTTTTGCGAATTTCCGCTAATTTAACAATTTTTTTACAAATTTTTGCCATTCTTAATAGTCTAAGGGACTTTTAATCAATTTTATGGGTTCTTTGAAAAATGAAAAATTTTCGCGAATTTTCGCCATTTTTGCAAACTTTTTTATGTTATAATCGGATATTTTGATATTTTAAACTGATTTAGCGATTTCAAATAAATTTTTGCATTTGTTTAAATATTGCAATTTTTGCGAATTTTAGTCATGTTCGCGATATAAGCGATTTTTATCTATAAGGGTTATGATTCTTTACAGGTTTAACGATTTATAATAAATAGTAGACTTTGTTATCATGCCGCTGCTAGCAAATTTTTGCGAATTTCCGCTAATTTAGCAACTTTTATCGAATTTTGCCATTCCTTGTAGTTTTAGAGACTTTTAATCAATTTTATGGCTTGTTTGAAATATTAAAAATTTTCGCGAATTTTCGCGATTTTTGCAAATTTTAGCCAAGTTGCATTAGAAGCGAGTTTTCCCTGTGATTCTTTACAGCTTTCACGATTTAGCTGCGGTTAGCTGCCCCTGTCTCAATTTATTCGTCGTTCGTATTCGTAAGAATAGAAATAAACCTATCGCAGTGTTCGTTACGCATGACGAATTTCGGTCTACGCAACGATTGTGTGTATTCTCATACATACCAATGTGTTCTATTTCTGACGATGAATATTCGTTGCGAATTATTCGTCGTTCGTCCCAGTTGTGTTTCTAGCATAACTTACATTTTATGTAAGCCGATTATTCGAAACCGGTTTTTAGTTACCAAACCGAAAATCCGTTTTTTTCAGAAGTATTCTAAAACCGGTTTTTAAAAATATACGAAAATTTGTAATATTCAGCATTTTTCAAATCAAATTCGGCACTCTAACTCCCTGTTTTTAGAAAATGGATACAAAATTTCGTGTGAGAAATTATATGCAAAACAACAATAAAATGCAAAAATATGTTTTTGTTTTCAACGTAATTTCATTAAATCTCAAAATCAGACTTTTTAAATCAAATTCATTTTAGGAAGTCTGGGGATTCGAGCAATTTGTACTGTGTATTACGATTTTCGTAATATTTGTTTCGAATAAACGGACGTTTTAAATACTTTATTGAAAACAAAAAATCTCTTTCTTAATAGCCACTCTCTATTACGAACAAAAAGTTTTCATTAAATTTCCCATTTTTTAAAAAATACAACTTCTGTCATCGTTTCGAACGATTGCGAAAATCATTATATGTACACAGTACAAATTATTCGAATCCGTAAAAAAGGTAAATTAGTTTTTTACCAATCTGAACTTGACTTGGAAAAGGCCGCATTTGACATATGAACATCTACGTTTAAAATAATAAATATTGAAAAGCCCACTTACGTTAAATGTGCATACACATTTTTCATATATTTCTGTAAATAAAACCATCTTTGTTTAAATGAATATAAGGAAAAAACCCACCTGGGTTTTTTTTAAACAAAATACCCATTTAAACTTTTTTGATTATCCAGTATTTAGCCATCCATGCTATATGAAGCCCATTGGTACGTCAAGTTTTATAAGTCTGAGTTTAGACGGTTCATTCTTTACTGAAAAGATTCTTCCTTTTTCTTCTTTGAACATGAATTGGCGTTCAAATGATTCATGTCATGTTGACGACATGTTTTTTATGTTGTATAGTCGTGCGTATGCATGTGTGCTTTTTGATATTGAAAACAAAAACAAAATTAAACAACGAATTTCTTTTCGTTTCTTTTCCCCTCTCCCCTCTCGCCAATAAAGTAGCAATCTTTTCAGTAAAGAATGAACCGTATAAACACAGACTAAGAGTTGAATACAAATGGCCAAATTTCGTGAAAATCGATCATTTATTTATAAAGCCAGCTCTTGAACTTGTACTTTTGGAATACGTCTTAAACCGCAAAGAATTTTAATACTTTGCGGTTTAAGATTGGTTCACAACTAATAGACTCCATATAAATCCTACTTCTGAATTGTTTTTACTTTAGGGTATAAAAGATTCGGCACAGCCGAATATTATAGCACTTTTCCTTGTTATAATTGGTTTCTTTTTAATTTTCTGCAGAAAATCCAACCGATGTTCGTTGGCTTCAAACTGCTATTCATAAGGGTACTGCAAAAGATCGTGCTAATGCTGGTGCCCTGTTAGTCACTAGTAATCCCTTAGCCAATCTTGAAACCCTTTCTACGCTCATCGGATTTACGAAATTATCAAATAAGTCAAGCGCAGAAGTAATAGCAATTGTAACAGATTTATTAAAGGAAGTATTACTGCCTCCACACCGCAAGCTTTATTCACTCCAAATGCGAGGTGCCGATTGGAAACTTATTCGTAAAGATACTACTCTCACTAAAGAGCAACAAAGAAGAGTTTATGCCTATTGGCATTTTGAAAATGAACTTAAGGACCAGTATTTTGGTAATTATAATATAGTTTAAGTTTAATTAAGTTGAATTAGAAAATCATATTTTTTAATTATAATTTATTGTTTACATTGCAGAGTTTTTGAAAAACATTCAACAAGGCATCCAGACGGGTCAAGATAACAATAAAACGATTTCAATAGTAACGGCTTCACAGTTGTTATCATTTGCCCCTGAAAAAGAACAAATGCTATTAACTATGCTTGTCAATAAATTGGGTGATCCGGTAGCTAAAATTGCTTCCAAAGCTCTACATCATTTGATTGATGTTGCTCATAGACATCCGAATATGTGTGGGGTGATTGTTAATGAAACTGAAAAACTCTTATTTCGTAATAACATTTCAGATCGAGCTCAACACTTTGCTTTATGCTTTTTGGGAAGCATTGCTCCTGCAGGCAGGGCCGAAGTCTGCACAAAATTAGTACACATTTGTTTTTCTCTATTTAAGGTTCTGGTTCAAAAAGGTGCCATCAATAACCGTACAATGCAGGCCATATTACGTTGTCTACAAAAGGCCATACTGGAAGCAAAGCCCCAATCGGGAAGCACTGAAATACTAAGCAAGGAAATGCAAGATACCATCTACCGTCTAGTTCACTTGGCCGATATAAGAGTTTCCATACAGACCTTGGGCTTACTGCTTCAATTGGTAACTGTAAAGACTGAGAAAAGTGACCGTTTTTACAACGCCTTGTATACTAAGTTGGTTGATCTGAATCTTACCACAATTGGCGCTAAAAGTGCCGCCCAATTGTTGCACATAGTTCACAAGGCAATATTTATCGATTCAAATGTGCCTCGTGCTAATGCTTTTGTCAAACGATTACTGCAATTGTCTTTATGTATGCCCTCAAATATGGCTGCTGGTTGTTTAATAGTAATACACAAATTATTGCGCACACGCAAAGAGTTTAGTCTTGAAGAGAATAGCAACATAACCCCAAACAGTGGCACTAAAGTATCAGTGACGGATGAAGAATTGTCAAAGTTTGATAGTGATGGCGAAGAGAAATACGACGATGTTAACGACCCTAACGATGTAAAGAGTGACGAAAACCCGGTCTCTAGTAATATTGAATCATCATGGCATCATTCCAAAGTTTTGCCTAATGATAGTGAAAGTAAAGTTCGTGAGTTAAACCCCAGTAAATATGATCCCTATCATAGAGTGCCAGCATTTGCTGGAGCCGAATACTGTGTACGCAGTGAGTTAATGTTGCTTCGGGAACATTTTCATCCCACTGTGCAAGTTTTTGCCGAAAGCATATTAAAAAGTAAGTGTTTTATGGATTTAAAGTGCTTTTGTTACTATGTTAATTTATTTTGTAGACAATCGCATTGATTATTATGGTGATCCTTTGCGTGATTTTGGTCTGCCACATTTTCTGGAAAGATTTTCATTTAAAAATCCTAAAAAGCTAGATCAAGACAAATCAAATACGTCAGCCATAGGCCATAAACACTATGTATCCTACGGACCTCGTGGTATGCCTGTAAAGTCTCTTACCCGCAACAATTGCAGCGAAGAAGAAATATTCATTTTTAACTATCTGGAAAAAAAACGTAAGCAATCTGTTGCATCAAAAAGTACTGACGACGGTAGCGAAGATGGCGAGAATTTAAAAGCTGGTGATGTAGATGACGATGAGTTTGAAGAGTATCTAAATGGGTTCTTTGGGAAAAAAGGATTTAAGTCTGAAAAGCATGAGGGAATTGATGCCGATAGCGAAGAGTTAAACTTTATGAAAGAGTTCGAAGGAGCTTTCGCAGCCGATACAAAACAAAGTAAAGAAAAATCCAAACAAGTTAAATCTGATAAAGAAGACAATATGGATGACATCGATGCTGACTGGGGAGATGATGACGACGACAACGCAATCTTTTCTGGGAGTGATTTATCAGATGATGAGGACGGTTCTATCGATCTTAATGAAATTCAAGAAGAAGATAACGATGATGATCAATCAATATCAATAAATGAAGATGTTGAAGATTTTAATGATGAATTGGATCAAAGCAGCGACAGTGATATCGATGATGATGAACCCAAACATAAGAAGTCAAAGAAAAATTCATTGAATGATATGAACGAACGTAATTTTGCCAAAAAGTTAAAACACAGCGATGGTAAAATAATGTTGAGAAAACTATTTCAATCAATTATTATTAATGTTAATTTTTTAGATTTGAGTTCCTTGTTTGCTGCAGCTGACGACTTTGCGGAATTATTAGAAGAGACAGGTAAAACAAAAGGTCACGGTACTTCAAATGCTATTTTTAACACTGACAAGTCATCAGAAAAACAAATGAAATGGGAAGAACACAGACGTTCGAATACAAAGTTTTATACTAACAAAACAAAAGCAAGTGGTGGAAAAAATTTTTCCAAGAAACGTAGTAAACAGTAACGGTAAAAAAAAATGGTTGAATTTACATAAATACAGCGCGGTATACAAAAAGTACACCAAGCATTGTTTTCATTGAATTCAAAGTTTGTAATTTTGTTACATTAGTTGTTAATAAATATCTTTAACATTAAAGTAAATTTCGAAAAATCCAATATTAATATGTATGTTTGTATTTAATTTTTTTAATAATTACAATTTAGTTTTTAATACTTTAAAAACCTTAAACCATGGTACAATTAATAAGGTGACCTCATGCCCGTAATTTCTACAAAAATAAATTTAGCTGTGCATAGAAATCGATGGTTTAAAAGCCGCCATGTTTTAAAGGAAAACTGAAGGTAAAAATACGTTGGACAAATAAACGTTGAAATGGGAAAAGATAACTTTTTTTGTAGAAATTATGGGCATCAGTAGCCCAGATGAATATTAGGGTAATTCACGCCACAATTTTTAGTCTTGCAATACTGCAAAGTTTTGCACTAGTTGACGTGAGCATACATTTAAGTAACAAGTGCATAAATGTAGACGAAAAAAAAGCAGACGCCATCTTTTATTAGAGTTTCTTTTCGATCGTCTGATAAATAATCTTTTTTTTGGAATTTTGCAATCAGTTTTTTTTATATTTCTTGAATTTAGATTTGTTTTATACTTTGCATCATTCATTTTGATTAATTAAAAAAATGTCCGTCTAATTTTGACTTGTTGCACAAAAGAAAATTTTACGGTTGATGATTGATTCGGGACTCAATTCTGATAATTGGTTATGAAAGTAGACCCAAAAAGAAGAACTTCTGCATCATTAGTTTGATAATAATAATAAAAATTAATTTGAAGTTAGTAAGTATTGTATAGGGGAATTTGTCACGTTTTAGGCTCTTTTGTTTGTCATAACTCGAGAACCACTAGTCCGAATAAGCTGAAACAAATTGAAAATTAAGAATTACAATTCCTTTAATCTGTTCATACAACGTTTCGCTACATAAGCAACAGTTTCGCAGTTATAAATAAATGTAAGAAGAAAAAAAATATTTTTTGCCCAAAAAATTAAATTTTTTATTTTTAATTCATAAAAAATCCAAAACGGTAAAAAAGTGTCAAGTCCTATTACTTTCACGTAAAGTCGCATAACCTATGAACAAAATGAGACATACATAATAAAAATCGATGAACGCGATTCGCTTTTATTCACAGTTAAGTAAAGGTATGAATTTCAAAAATTTGCTAGAGATATCCACAAAATTCTTTGGAAAAACATTGATGACTTTTTCATTGATTTTGACATTTGTTTTATTTGGAACTATTCGTAATTAGTGGGAAATGTAAGGAAAGATAAACTTACTGTTTATTGTTGTTGTTTTTGTTAAAGCTTTGATATGGTTACAAGTAAAGGCCTAACCATAATATGCATAGCCTTGCTTAACCTACTGTCAAAAATTAACAAAAAGTCTCTCAAATGTATTTAAAAAAACAAAAACAAAATAAAAAAACATTTGATTCCGTACGGAATGTGCGAATAGATTCGCACCTTGCTTAAGCAAATGACAGTTTCATTAAACTTAGCGAAAAGTTTCCTTAAGTTCAATATGATTTGCCTCATATAATTAACATGTATTCGCTCATTTGCTTAATCCAACTTAAGCACATTGTGGTTGGGCCTTAAGACTTTTGCTTATGGGTAATTCTTATTCGCTGAACTGTTTTACTTGTTTAATATCTTTAGCTTTTCTTAAATCTTTGGATGAAGTTTCCTGACGATCTGGCCTAAGCAACCAGTGAAATGCGCATAGGAATAGCTTATCCCTTCAACAGTAAATTTTAGTGTTTTTATCAATCACCCCTAGCGTGAATAATTTTTCCCTCGTAATTTTTCCCCTTTTCACACATTTGCGATCATGAAAAACTCCCATAAAAAAGGTAATTCAAAGGAGAATAATAACGTGA
Organism: Pollenia labialis; assembly: GCA_949318255.1. Lineage (NCBI taxonomy): Eukaryota > Metazoa > Arthropoda > Insecta > Diptera > Polleniidae > Pollenia > Pollenia labialis. The sequence continues at coordinate 158,361,870 of OX439140.1, forward strand.
ACAAATGTTCACGGGAATAAATTCCCCTTACCGTGAAAAGTTTTTCCCTCGTAATTTGTTAACATTTCCCTTAGATTCTCTCACTTTATTTTTGCTACGGAACAGAACATGTATGTAAGTAGTTCCTCCTATAAATCGAATATTAAGGGCTAGATCCGTTAATTAGGCACCAACCGATATATTGGTCAACAAAATGCAAAACAAGAGGTTGATTGCCGGCGGATTTGTAAAGCTTTCGAAAGACTTGGTGGCAGAATTTTGGAAATATTTTACTACATAAAATTTAAAAAGTGCAAAAAACTAGCGTTGTAATCAACCAATCCCTCCAATACAAATCATTAAGCTTTATTATTTTAACTTTTCTTTAAAATATATATGTATGTACGTGTATAATTTTGAACATAAATTTCATTGATTTTTAATATTTTCTAATCTTTCTTCTTTTTTGTTACATTCACTGGAACTGATAGCGTGAAAAATTTTTCACATGAGATTCATGATTGCTTTTTTCCCTTCGAGGGGAATAAAAATTTCATGGGAACAAAAATTCCACTTGTTATTCACGTTAGTGCCGGTTCACACACGTCAAGTTTGACTCGTCAAGTCTTGAGTTTTTAGGAGAGAGGGGAAAAGAAATGGCATTCTCTCTTCCCTTCTCTCCTAAAAGCTCAAGACTGGACGAGTCAAACTTGACTTGTGTGAACCGGCACTTAGATGTGAATAATAAAAATTGGGAATTAAGCACGACTAGCAAAATATTGTAAATTTTGTATTCCTAAAAATTACTTTGATGATTTACTTTACTTTGTGATAATTTTCGAGCGATTTTAAAAGCCATTTCTGAATTATAGTCTTAATGCCTGTTTTTAGAAAACGTAAACAAGTGAGTGAGTGAGAAATTATATTGAAAACAAAAACAAATTTTCGTTTTTTATTGTTGTTTTCAATATAATTTCTCACTCACTCACTTTTTTACGTTTTCTTAAATCAGGCAGTTAATTTTTTGTTCAAAGAACAGTCCAGTTAACATATTCTTACGTTACTGCCTTTTCAATAACGTTTTTCATTTATTTCCTTTAAAAAAACCTCTTGAGTTCTTTTGCAAGTTGCAATTTAATAAAATAAAATAAAATAAAATAAAGAAAACACTTTTTTTAGTTTGTACTAATATTGACTCAATGTCATCTTTTGATTATCTATTTATACTCCAGCCCAAACGCCTAGATGCCTGTCAATTATTCGGGCATTGACATTTATTATGTTATTTTAATTTTTCTACATTCCCAAATAACACTTAATCAAACCTTTGATATGAAATGACTTTATTATTTGACATCAAACACAATTCTCAAACTTTTTTCAATTGTTTGATTTTAACATTAAAAATCAAATTGATAATGATTTGAAAATAAACATTTGACATCAAAAGTTTTATCAATTTGATGTCAAATTGGTATCAAATGTTAAATTCAAATCGAAACTAAACTTGGCAATACATACTAAAACGAAAAATAAATGTGAACATTAAAAATGGCGATTAGTTAATTTTTTACTTCGGGAAAGTGAAAGTTATGAAATTATAAGTTTGTTGTATGGTCGCGGTGCAACAATTCTCAAAATGAAAGGGAGCCAGTTATTGCGTGTTTGCAGGAATTGAAGGACGTAAAGATCACTATTTCATTTTTTAACTATGGTGCCGAATGTTTATCTCACAGTTTATTTAAATTAATAATGAATTTAAGTTAAAAAAATTAAATATTTTTATTTATGTTCCACATTGTATTATAATCCACATTTGAGAATTACGTTTGAAAGCAAGTTGAAAATAAAGGAATTTTTCAATTTGATAATAATTTTCCCTTTTTGTTGAGAATCCTATGATTTTCAAATCATTATCAAACGTTTGTAGTTTGGGAACACGTTCGATTTCACATCATTTGCAATTTGAAATTAAACCTCCGTGTAATTTGATGCCCACACTCAAGCACTGCGGTGGAAGTGTTATTGTTATTGGCTGCAATGAAAGCCAGTACAGCAGGACGATTGGTATTTGTTGCTGGTGTTATATATGAGCATCAATAGAAGCGAACATTGGAAGGTAATTTTAAGAATTTCGTAGATCCTTTGGATCTTGGCTAAAGTTGGGTATTGAAACAGGAAAATTACCCCCAACCATACATCACGTTCAGTTTGCTTTATTATGCAATAATGCAATTAAATTCACTCCGCAACCACCTGATGTGAACCCTATGGATCACTTTTGAGATCTCTTAAAACGTTAAATTGGCAAAAGGAACGATCGGAACGAGAATGATTGCAAAATTGCTTTGGGGGACGCCTGGAAGGAAAACCTAAAGATTCCACAAAAGCTTATCCCGCTAAGCTCTACGCTTGTCTGCAGGAAAGGAACCAGAGTCTCTGGCGGGAATCGAACCCGCTACCCCGGCGCTGATAGACTAGCTCACTACCAGCTAGCCTACCGGATACGTTCAATGCCTAGAAGACTGCAGGCCATGATTGATGCGCCCGGAGGTCTGATGAAATACCGCGTTGAAGACAAATAAGAAGGCCTTGTACGTGCATATAAAATGTACAAATAGTCTTGTCCCCATGAATTTTACTATTTTTTATTTTTTTACTTTCTATGTATATGTGTTGAATTTTTTTAAATTTTTTTTTTTAATTGTTCATATAACTTTAAGAATATATGCAATTTATGCGATGCACGAATAGCTACCCTAGAGGGAAGCGAACTGACACCAAAGTAGTCCCCTGATAGGTCTTTGACGGTAGAGACTGGTTCTAGGTCTAACACTTTATATGAATAAGACCTATCACTTTTACATTGGGTTGTCATTGGGGGGGGGGGGGGTCAATTGACATCATTTGACCAGTCCCAGATCTATTCTCAATGAACGTGCTTAGTATCAGTTATTACAATATTGTATTTTTGCAATACGATGCAGTAGAATTAAATTCAAAAACCAAATTTTAGAATGTACCAAAAAAATGTGTCACAGCACCGGTAAAGACTGTACTGTAATTCATTACTTTTTCTACCTTTTTGTTTTTTATAAATCAGTTAAGGGATTGGTTTTTCTTTCACTGGTCATGAATCCTTTCTGTTTGTAAATACTTGTTCTATTTTTACAAATCCGAGGACTTTATATATATATATATATATATATGTATACAGTATTCCACGGATTATTACCTCGACAAAAATCCCAAACTTTTTGGTAATTATGCGGGGTAAGCATTTAAACGAATACGCTTTACTACCTCTTTGAGGTAATTATAAGAATACGTTTAACTATCTCATTGAGGTAATTAAACGAATACGTTATTTATATACTAGATATCTTAACTTTGATGTATGAAAAAAGTGTAGACATAGGAATTTTTACATGTATCAGCTAAATCTAAAGAGATAGCAATTAAAAGCAATGGGATTTTCTGTCTTAAATTTTATCTGTAAAGCTTTTTGGGATGTCCTGTCATATTCTAGTAACAAAGCGTACATTCAAACTTATGATCATGGAACCCGTAAATATGCAATTGCATAGTTTTTCTTGTGCGACCAATAAAGGCGGAAACAATGGCCCCTATTAAGGTTTACAACTCAACTTAGTTGAGTTGTAATTAAAACAACTGTGATCAGTTGTAATTTTTGTTATGTTTTTTTTTACCGCAATATAGCAAAGTTGTAAACCATAATACAAAAATTAAGATATTACAACTCAACTCAGTATAGGGGCCAATATGTTTGTCCGTTTAAGAGCTTTTTATGAATATTGGTATCGGTTTGTTTGTGGATAATTTGCATATTTTAGCTATTGCTGCTTTTTTTTGCACACATATTTCACGATTTTTAAGCATATTTTAACACATGTTCAGCAACTAAAATATTGCTAAATTCTGGTTACCAGATGAATTGTCTGTTGCTTTAATATCGCCATCTACATTTAATTTTCACTCCACAATTTTAAGCCAAAGCAAGTTTTCGCTAAGAAGATAAATGTTATTCCAAACTGTAACGTTTTATATATATGTATGCAAAAATTAAGAAAAAAGCAATTATATAAATTTGTTCTGATACATAGAAATATAGACGCATCGTTTAGTAAACCGATCGAATCCGAAACATTTTTTAAAGTGATCTCTTCGTGTCCGTTCGTTAATCTGGCTGGTTGTCAGTCCATGTAAACCTTGTGCGGAAAGAAAATAAGCTGTTTTTAGATAATTTGATAAAATTTGGTAAATGCGTTTTAATTGTCATAATTACGAAACCGATGTTAATTGTAAGAATCGCTCTATAATAACACATAGTTCCCATGCAAACTTCTTTATGTCCATAAACCATTTTCGTATTAAAATTAAATTTGGACCAAAATATCTGACTGCAAATTAAATATGGTTGAGTCGGTTCAGATTTAAAAATACAGCTTCCATTCAAATATCAATCCCTAAAATATTCACGCTATTTCATCTTTTCAAACGTTAATATAATTTTAAGTTTAGCGACCTTTCCTTTAGTCCCTTTAGTCCCTTTAATACAAAATATCTCATATATTTGGTGTATCTAGATAATATTCAGCACAAATAACTCTTATATGAATCGAAACCTTATAACATAACTTTATTCTGGTGAGCCCTGAAGAAAGTTTATTTTAATGCAAATATTAATTTGTGGAATATTTTTTTTAAATGTTTAGTGCATATTTTCAAATTATTAAAATGTTAACTTGGTTGCATTACTTATTGTGTTGTTGCCAAATAGTACTGAGGCAATTAAACGAATGAAATTAAGGTGTAATTTTGTTCTGGGAGTTTAATTTTTAAGGCAATTAACCGAATTGGGTAATTAAGCGTATGGCAGTTAAACGTGGATTTTTGTTTGACAAAAACGAAGAAAAACGGGGATTTAAAACTCAAGGTAAATTAGCGTGAAAGGCATTTAAGCATTGGGTAATTAACCGGGCTATACTGTATACCCTTTGCACCTGTTGTGAATGGTATAATTAAATTGACTGTTATTGTATAAACTTGTAGCAGTTGATTGACCTTGAGTTTTATTTTTGCTTGTTTTATTTGTTTTAATATTTTTATTAACTATTTACTATTTAATTATATTTAAAATTGGAGATGATAGCAAATGATCTTTAAACAATAATAACACTGTGTGTAATTTTTTGACTCATGGAAAAATAATCATATATGGACAACACATAACCATTAAGGTTTTGCCCAAGGCCATGCACTTTTTATGGGCATCCAAAGATTTGGGGCCTCGGCGTCATTTTTGCAAAAAAGTGATACTTTTTCAGGCTCATATCTTGCAAGCCGTTCGTAATTTTGATTTACTCTCTTGCCAAAAAAAAAAAAAATTATGAACATATAAAATCAAAAAAACTTCATCTTCACGATCGAAATCGGAAAAAACTTTAAAAAATTCGTGAATGTTATTTTTGTCAAGCTAATAGGGCCTTAATTTCTTCAATGTAAATAAAATACAAATTTTAATTACAATACTTTGTTCCGACTTTTCGTCGATTGTTTGTCGACTTTTTCAAGGGATTGCAATATGAAATTTAATCACATTAAAAAGTTTTAGCTGTACTCAGGAGCATACAAATACATACATATAAAACATAATTTTAATATTTAAATACATATTACTTTAAACTTTAAATATATCACAGCTCAAGTAATGGCAACAATGTAACTCTCTTTTTACCTTTTTTCCCCTGTTCATGTTCATAGGTCAAAACGTTCAAAATTCAAGAAAACATACAACTACAGAAATGTACCTAAGATCTCAATAAACAACTTTCTAGAGCATTTGAACTTCCTAGGAATGATTCTTAGCACCGTTTAGGTAGCCGAAAAAGTGAAAAATTCCCCTGTTCAGGTTCATAGGAAGCAAACCGTTAAACATTCAAGGAAACAATCAACTAAAAAAATTTACCTAAGATCTCAATAAAGAACTTTCTAGAGCATATAAACTTTCTAGGAATGATTCTTAACACCGTTTATATAGCATTGTATCTCAATGTTGAAGTAAAGAAAAAACAAATGAAATTAAAAAATGTTCGGGAATTTTTTCCCTTTTGTGGCAACCTAAGCGCTACCTAAATGGTGTTGCACTGAAGATGAAAAAATGTGTCTGGCATCTCTTCTAGTAGATTAAATAAATAAAACTTGATTATTAATTATTTTTAAGTTTTTGTTTAAGGTTCATGTTTTATTAAATGTTCGTATTTTTATATGTGTATAAGTATAAATGTATACATGTACATACATGTTATGTATGTTTAAAATTACATCGTTTACATCTTTTGATTTACATATTTTTTTAACCAGAATAAATGTTTCGGTTTTCAAACAGTAATTATTGTAAAAACGAATATGTATGAAAGGTAAAAATAATTAAATAAATATAAGATTGAAATGGTTATTTTCTTTAATTAGCGGATTAGCAATTACATTTATATATTTGTTTTTTTTTTTTTTTTTTTTTTTTGAAAGGATCAAATCGTTCTTAAAGCATTTCAATAATTAATTTCATAACATCTACATACAAATTTTATGAAAAACTTTTATTGTATAGTATTTTTGTATAATTTATAAACTTTTTTTTTATAACTAAGGAAAAAAATTAATTAATAAATTTAAGGCTGGGTTTTAAACGAGTTTCCAATGTTTAACCCTCTTGTGCCCATTATATTTTTTTTTTGTATATACAAAGAACTTTGGTCACTAGTGTATCCTTTTTTCTTTTCTCTTTTTTCCTTTTTTGTTGCGTCTGAAGTTCTGTAAATGAATTTTATTACTTTTGGAATACACAAAGATAAATTTATATTTTTCAAATTCTAATAATTTTAGCAGAGTAAAAAAATTGTTTTAATATTCCGTTTTTTTTTTGTTTTGTTGATTTTGGTTTTTCAATAACAGTCTCAAGAGTTTGTGTGGTTTTTGTTTATTTAATTTTGGATTTAACTACAATAATATGTTTATGTATAAATAAATAAATGCTTCCCAAATGTTAATATTGTAATATGTAGTTCATTATAATAAAATTACTTTAAAAATGTACTCCTATTTGTTTTGTTTTTGTTGTATAATTTCCTAAATTTTTATGTTTAAGTTTAAGCAAATAATGTTCGATCACAAATGCCTTAAAGAACACCTTTGAAAATCACTTGCTAGCGGTGACAGCTGTAAACGCTTTTTACATAACTTTAAACTTGTCGTCGGTTATGCGAAGCTTAAGTTATTTTCAAATATTTGGTTGGTATCAAAAATGCTTCCTTTTCTACTTACAGATTTTAAAATAACTGCCTTTTCTTCTTTTTGTATGTAAAAAATAATGTCATAATTTCGCAAGTTTTTATTTTCGATTAAAAATAGATTTTGACTAAAAAAAAAAAAAATTTATATAAAAGATAATAAAATCACATTTATTTCGTAAAATTGGGCAGAAAGACCAGAATTTTAAAAAATTTGATTTGTCAAGAAATCTTGAAATCGCGCCAACTGCCTGGTGCAAATAGAATAAAAAATGTGACTACTTTTTTTCTGACTCAAAAAGTCGAGTTTATTTTTTTTTAGAAAACGTTAAATTTTACAAACTACACAACGCCCTGGTGTTGTTTTTGCTATTTACGCAGTGAACTGAGTAAAAATCAAAACCATTTTGCTGTTTGCACAAGACTGTTAAACTGTACAGTGAACTTGTGAAGAGTATAGTAAAAACGATCAGTCTTTTCGCGGCTTTTTTTTAAAGTTGACAACAAAAAATGAGCGCGAGCAAAGTTTTCTGGACATGGTTTCTATAAGTATGCAATGAATCGCCTGAAATTTGACTCATTAAAAGCAGCAATCGAATCCTAATGAAAATGTTAATGGACAAATAAAAAAGTAAAACTGCTTTTTTATTTGCACATATTTTCTTCTATACCAATAAATTAAAAATAAAATATTGCACAATTTACTTTAAATGTGTGTCACAAGTTTCGTTTACGCGGTGCTTGACTTGAGCATTGAACTTGTGTTGTGTATGGCCGGCATAAGTTTAAGCAGTTTGTATCATGCAGTCTACGGCTGACATGCAGTATTTAACATTTACACTAATGTGATGTTAGTGTTAAGTATAGACTCATCATGTAAAACACGGTTTTTAATGCAAATGTTTTAACAACGCTATAACAGCAAATCATGTCAGTTGTAGACTTGTAGTATTTGATAGTTTCGAGAGAAGACTTTTGGAAGGAAAGGCAGATTTTAAAATCAATTTTTCTGGGCAGTTTCTTTAAGCAAATTTTAGAGCAAACCATAAACAAATTTCGCTGAAATCTTACGGGCATGTTCGGACAATCGCAAACCGCTTAACATTGGCGATTCTGACTTAAAATCGCATAAGAGGTGTTCCGTAAATCGCAATAGCAAGAAGTTTGAAGACTTCTAATTGCAAAGAAATTCTCAAGGGAACTAGAACATGTGTAAGCTTAAGAACACCATAAAATAAGTCTGGCGTTTTGCCATTTCAAAAAGGGCGATTGTCAAAACATGGCGGTTAATAAAAAGTTTCCTAATACAATATTGCACAAAATGGGATTTTCGAAAGAGAAAAAGCGTGTAGTTTTAAAGTTGATTGCATGTTAATTCAACCCGTTTTTGTTATTTTTTAAATATATGTACATACAAAATGGCAATCAATTATAATTTTTTTTTTGTAAGATTTCGAAAAAAGATCAAAAACATGTTTATCAAAAAAATTTTTTTTACGAAAATAATCCAAAATTTAATTTAAAAAAATTAAGAAACTGAAAATGTATTTCTTTAATTTTTTACGGTGAGACGATCTAAAACATTATGTGGTATGTATGTATTTATTTCCATTTATATTACACAGTGCACAGTGTGTACGAAAAACAAAAAGAGATTGCAAATTTTTAATACTTTTAAAGTATTTTTTTTTATTGTTTAAAAAAATTTGTTTTTGTGTTTTATGTTTTTATATATAAGTTACATAAAAAATACGTATGAATGTTTGTTTGTTTTATATCAAGTATTTTGCATAAATTATTATGTTTGTATTTTTATTTTTTTATTATTTTTCTTTAGTTTATAACTTAATTATTATTTAAAAATAAAAAAAAAAATATATTTTTTATGTATAAAAAATAAAACTTATTAATAAAATTTACAAAACTTTAAATACTAAATTTGCTTAAAAGCTAAACTAAAAACAAAAATGAAAAGTTTTGAGAATTTTGCGAAGTTAGTTTTGGAAATTATTTTATAAATTTAATTTTTAAAATAGTTTAAATATGAAACTACAAAAATGGGGTTCTAAAAAAGTAGAATGTAGAAGACAATTTTTATGAGATTTATGTTAACGTCTGCTTATTGCAGATTTCTTTTTTTTACACACCCACAAAAGGATGCCTAGAATGAGGTAAAATCCAAAAAAAAAAAAATATGTATTAAATTTTTTAGAGTGTGGGTGAGAATATAAACTAAATCAGTCATCATTTAAGCATCATCATTTTCGTCTCAGTATCGTGTACTGCGAACTTAATCAACGCGAGCATAACGTGGAACTATATCGTTACTAATCCAGAAATTGCAATTGGGATAGTCTTCTTGTGGCAGAGGATCTTGGCCAATATTAAGAACTCGTCTTCTTGGTTCATACTGCGGCATGGTGCCGTGGGAGACATAGTAATAGAAAAGTTGTTGCATAGAAGATACGAAACGTCTTTGCTCTACCGTGTGCGGCTCGTAACGACCCAAAATAGCCTGGACATCGGAATCAACTGTCGCTAATTGATCCTTACCATCACCCTGGGTAACCACATAGAAGGGTACTGAGGGCTGGAGGCGTGCATTGGTAAGTAAAGGACAAATAGTACGTATATCTGTGATCATGGAGATAAGAGCACGATAGTCTGTAGCATTGTAACGTTGTATGGCTTCGTCAGTAAGATTAAGAGTACCGATTTTAGATGATTCCAGAAAGTTGCGTATTTCTTCGGCCGTCCAGTTGGTGCGTTTGTGCAATTTTTCAGTATGTGACTCATGAGCAGTTGTACCCATAACTAACTTGGGTTTGCCGGTGTGTTCTTTTTTCCAAGATTCGGCTGGATGTTCTTGTAGGATGTCACCGTCAATAACAAGCCACTCATGATGAGCAGTTGAGTTTTCCTCTACAGTTGGTATATCAAGAGGGAAATGTAGCCAGGTGTCTGGAGTGGCTTCCCACAATTTTTCACTGGACACAGTGCGTAAGCAGGCAACATCTTGGCAGTCAATTTCTTGCATAAATTCTTGGTTGCGTTTTTCAGATTCCGCCAAAGCTTTGCCTGGTAAAATGGCCGATGCAGAGGACACCCAGGCTCTTGTATATAAGTCTTCAGCTTTTTTAGAAGTAACTAACGCTGAAACAACAGTGCCTCCAGCTCGATGGCCCAAAAGAGTAACTGATTTAGGATCTCCTCCAAAATGAGCGATGTTCAATTTGATCCATTTTAGGGCGGCAATAATGTCCGATAACGCATAATTTCCCGAAGAATGGGGATACGTGTCCTTTGTAAGAGCATCTAAAGCAAGGAAGCCGAACACACCTAAACGAAAATTGGGTCGTACAAAAATTACATCATGAGAACGGGAGTAACGGGCTGACGGTCTTAAAACTCCGGGTGAGGGGCCTGTTAGACTTTCAGCTCCAATCATAACAATTACTGGTAAGGGATTATCGTAGCGTACATGAGGTGTTACCACATCCAAATATAAACAATCCTCATCACCAATCACCGTACCATTGCCTAGTCTCTGGGTGCAAAGCTCACTGGAGTTATGAGCCTTCAAAGTACCATTCCAGCAGTCATCAATTCCCTCAATTACTTGAGCCGGTCGCCAACGTCTATCGCCTACAGGGGGTAAAGCAAAAGGGATTCCCCTAAAAGCAAAAGCACCATCTTCTTTTAGACCTTCCACCATACCACAACCAGTTACGGCATCCATATAACGTCCTTCTCTTATAGGGGGGGAGGTAAGAGTCTCGTGTGAGAGAACGTAACCAATAACAGTAATTAGCAGTACAAACAGCATAATGCCTAGTCCTATTAGAGCATCATCAACGGAGCACTTGTATGAACGCAACCGCTGGAAAAACGATATATGTTGCTCATCAGCTTCTTCTGGAGATTTTTCATCCGAAGCTTGTTTAATTTCTCCACTGGGAGATTTCTTAATTTTAGCGATTTCATCGACACCATTATTTTTCGTTGGGGCCTTGTCCACACAGTCTTGATCTTTTAGAGAATCGTCTAAGGTCTCCATCGAAGCCAAACCAGCTTTGCCCATGCCTAGTTCTACATCATCATCGGATTTCTTTTTCGGCACCATATTAGCTATAGGCAATTTAATAGCGTTTAAAAGGCCGCGTTTTTTTGGCGGACCTTCTAAGTTCTGTTGTTCATTACCCTCAGCTTCAGCTGCTTCTGCTGTAGCTTCTGAAAAGTGAGAAAAAGCTTATTGTATAAAGTATTCCTAACAACTTCAAAGATGGTCAAACTTACCACTTTTATTATCAACTTCTGCGGCTGAAGCCTGCTGCTTGGCTTGTTTTTCAGCTGGTTTTCGTACGAAAAAATTTCTTAAACGTTCACCAAAGTTTTTAACTGGCTTATCCTCTTTTTTGACTGGTTTTTTCTCTCCCTCTCCCTCTTCCGCGTCTTTATTCTCCTTTTCTAGCAGTTCACCTTCAGCACCGTCTCCATCTGGCTTGGGCTTATTTTTCATAAAGAATCCGGGCAGTTTTAAACCACCAATTGGTATTTTCTTCGGTTTAACCTCCCGTTCTTCAGCCGACAACTTTCTTTCATCAGCACCTTCAGCTGTTTCCGACTTAGCACCGCCCTCTGGTATATCAATTATTTCCTCGCTGCCACCATTGGTTTTGGATTCCCCTGCTCCACTCTTCTCTTTATCTTTCTTTTCCGAAGTTGGCGTAGAAGGCTTTGAAGAGGATTTTTTTTTGTCTTCCACTAATTTCTCGCTACTTTTTTTGGTTTCATCGTCTTTTTTCTCAAGCATTTTATCTGTTTCCTTGGGTTCATCAGCAACTTCCTGCTGCGCGGTATTTTCGGTTTGAGGAGTTTCTTTTTCTTCTTGTTCTCCCATGTTAATTTTTGCGCAAAATTTGTTTATTTTCGTTATAAACTTTAGCAGACTCAATTAAATTTTAACTTTATTTACCTTTATCTGTAATTATTAAGAGTATTTATTGTTTTATTTAAAGAAATGTTAAAAAATATTCTTACAAACTCAGTAAATGTTTTGTAAACAATAACTTTGTTATTTAGCTTTATTTCTATTTCTAAGGATCTAGGATCTATCACGTATGAAAGATAAATTCGTAATGACCAACAACTTGCTGATAATGCTGGTTTTATATTTTTATTTCATTATTTAGGAAATTGTTAAAAACACCCCGTTTTTGTTCCAGGTCTCGTTTTGTGTTTTATGCGTACGTGAGTCCGTTTTAGTAAATGTGTGTCCTTTTTTGATTGCCTATGGATATGTGTATGTATGTGTGTGTGCAATATCATTGTTTCAGTGTACACAAAATAAATGACACATTTCTCTAGTATTGCTTAAATAGTACGTGCACAATTTTAAGTGATTTTGCACAATATAATCCAGTCTTTACCTGGGTTTTTTAATAAGACTACCTGGAAAATCCCAAAAACCAGGTAACAAATATTTAGTTTTCCACGTAGCGACTTATTTTAACTGCATTTGAAGTACTTGCACATACATACATACATATATTTAATAACATGAGTTTAAAATGTGTGCCATAAAAACATTTTACAGGAATCTGGGTTTTTGAGTTGGAAATGCCACTACCGTTAAGTTTATCCAAAAATTTTATTACCTTGTATTAATTTTTCATTTTATTTTGAATTATGTTAAATACTTAAATACCAAATACATACTACCATTTTGTTGTGGAAGCAGTTGTGAATTTATTTATTGTAGCGTCTGTTTAAAATATAAGTCCAGCTTTTTTAATTTTCCTGAATAAATGAATTTTAAAATTGCCTTAGATCTAAGTTATGAACTGGATTTCAAGTTATGCCAATATATGTAGTGAAAGTGCCTTAGTTTTGGACATAACGGTATATCTCGAACAGTAGAGCTGATAGAGAAAAATGGAGATTAGATTTGAAATCAGCGACCTCAAATAAGTAAAAATTTGCAATAAAATTCCAGGGCGCAAAATGTCTGTTCCGCAGTGTTATTATTTGAACTTGTTTTTTTTTTCTGATTGAAATATAAATTTATAAAGGTTATTGTGAATAGTCATATTCCTTCTATATTTTACTTATTTTTTTTGTTTACCTTTAGAGTAGCAACCGTTATTTTCTCTACGACATTCTCATATTTAAATGACAAACTTTAATTGCTACTAAAAAACGCAAACTCTAAGGCCCAAGGTTTTACCAATAAAAACTTATTTCCAGCTTCTTGTTAACCATTAGTTAAACTATCAAATCTTATTGGTAAATCACTAGTTAGACAACAGCTTTTTTGTTGAAAATTATTACTAACATTTGTTTTTATTTTTGGAAAAAATTACTATTAATTGTACAATAACGCTTTAACGTATAATCTATTTGTTTAACAGTAACATCGCCACTTATCTATGACATTTCGGTATTTTTTCATATTTAAAAATAATAATAATTTAAAGTTATCATTTTTGCTCTGATAAAAATGTTTAGTTAACCAATATACAGTAAATATGAAATGCTAGTTAGCCAATAGTTATATTAGCTTACTAATAGTTAACTAATGACTGTTAATTTGGGCCTAGTTGATTTTTATTAATTAAATATTTTAATTAAAATTACATTTTTATTCCATAAATATCTCTATAAATTATAAAGGCATTTAAAATGTACTAAAAAGTAAAAACCAATGAAATTATAAATTGCTGCAAGTTTGTTGTGATAATTGATATGACAACAAGTCACGCAATTGACCATGTCTGACGCCAAAAAAAAAACGCCGCCATTCATGTTTTTAAAATACTCACTCATTTTTAAAATACAATAATTCAAATATATATTTTCTAATAAATTTGAACTTTAAGTTCAAATATGAAATCATTTTATATTCGTTAATGTTGTAATCTATTAATAAATGATCTAAATGCATTATATGTTGGGACTTAAGGAAGTTATTAAGAAGAGATTTAAAGCGGAGTTAAAAGCTTTCTTCATATTGGCATAAAGAAGATTATGCTGAAGTTAAGGTCAAAGCTTAAGTATTTAGTAAATTTATATTAAACAACATTTTAAAAATAACAAAATATGCTTAAAGTTTTAAGCGGATTCAAAAGAAAATTAAAAAAATTTTTAAATAATGCTCCTCTTAATAGGCATCTATCTGTCCGTTGACTACTGTCAAAATTATTATAAACAGCGTCTTTTAGTTTGTATTTGATATCAATTAAAAGCAGACTGCCACATGATTTGAGGAGGAAATGGGAAAAAGTGAAATTCGTGTGCTCATAAAGGCTAGGATTGTTAAATACCTATTATGTGAACTCTGCACCATCAAAAAAAAATTTACCAATGAAACAATTAAAAAAAACATTCAATATCTAATAAATAGCGAGCGATTAATCCAGTAAACTAAGAAAGGTGTTATACCGTGTTCAGATATGCTCCTTAATTGACTATTACGCAATAAATGCCATTATTGAGCTCAATTATCCATATTGCTCAATTAATATGAAATTATTATAAATATTGAGTAAAATTAAAATGCAACACTGTCACAAGTGTGTTTAGTGAATAAAACCCAACTCACTAAACAAAGTGTTTTGACATTTTTGACAACAACATAAACAAAGGTCCATCCATTAGGTCTGCGCAAAAACCAGATGTTTATATTGTTTTTTCTTTAAAGATGGCAAAAGTTGTTTACATTTTGCTTAAGTTAATTGCCAATTGCTAATTGAGTTAGCAAAATTGTGAATGTGTTACCTAGCATTTACACATGCCACTGCCAGTTCGAAAAACTCAATACACTCATACTTTTTTACTAGTGCACTCACATTTTTCGCAATGGCAGCTCCAGTGGCAGCAAAAATTGCATGCGAGTGGAAATTTGGCACTTGCATGCCACTAAATGTCAAAACGATAAGCAATGTAACCCTGTTAAAATTGTAAAATTGTAATTAAAGTTTTAACTTGATAAATGTATTATTATGATTAATTTTTGAAACGCGCATTAATAAAAGCAAGTTTATTTATTATAGAGCATTAATATTGTTTAAATAATGCTTATATAAATAAAAGAAAAAATTTCCCCAAAAATGTGCCAACATGATGAACTCGGTAACTCTATTTTGTTTTCTGGTATTTTTTTTTTAATTTGAGAAGTAAACAAATTTGCTCAAGTTGACGCTTCAGCGACATTTTGAAAATGAACTCGCAGTGGCATGTGTAATCACAAAAGCCAATGGCATGAGATTCGACTATTTCGAACAAATTTTCTTTCATAATATGTATACAGTAGTGGCATGCCACTACTTGCATGAGTAAAGGCAGGGTTAACAGAAAGATTACTATGTCAATAAACCGAATATTGACTCAATAAAAAAAGGTATGTATATCTGAACACGGTATTAGGTGTTCGGAGATTGAAAATGCGAGAGATTATGAAAGCTATACGCATCTCACATTGCTCAGTGGTTTATATTTTAAATGATATTATTATGGTATTAGAAAGTTTTCCTCAAGATGGTTGCCGCGCATACTTACAATAGCTGCGTTCGAGAACACAAAAGTTTTTACTATTTTTTATTGAAGTTTAATGCATTTTACTAAATTGCGTTCGCGTACACAAAATACAGTAAATGAGAACACAAATTGAGAGCGTAAAGTGACAGTTATTGTCTGAGTATTTACAAATTTTTACTGCAGAAATTTTTACAACAAAATTTAGTAAAACAAAAAAACACATGTGTTTCAAAAGGTAAACAAACAAAAGTAACACACAAAAAGCTTTAAAATTGTGAATAAATTAATAAATAAAAGAAAAGTTGAAATAAATATTTAACCAAAGCAAAAAGTGAATAAATAGTTATTAATTAATTAAACTTGTTTGTGAATACCAACTTTTGAAACTTTTTTTTGCTATGTTAATTTTTTAGAGTTGTAAAGATGTATAGTATAGTATTTGGGTACTTAAAGCTGGAGGTCCATATCACGCGTTTTCGCCTCCACGCAGTGCGTGCTGTTCTAACATTACTTGCGTTTTAGTTTTCAAGTTACATGCAACGCTTTTTATGCAGCAGCAGCACAAGTAAAAATACAAACAAATATGAAAGATTACATAAAATAATTTGTTTGTATTTTCCAAAAATGTTCGTGTTAAACCAACTATTTTTTCGAGTACCGATAAGAAAACGAGTTAAGTAGTCAAAAGCGTAAACATTTTTCAGCACTTCAATTATTAGCCATCAGCTGTTGCCTTTATTTTACGAATTTTTACAATTTTTGCGTACGCGTCCTTTTTTGTACGACAGCTTTTTGTGAGAGTAAATTTTTTAGTTTACTCATTTACTGCATTTTACTGTAAAAGTTCTCAAACGCACCTAATTTAGGTACATTTACACAAGGTAGTAGCACTAAAGATGCCTATACTGGCTGTCATTTTTTTTGATCTAGTTTTATATACAAATGTATATTCCTAAAAACTGCTACCTTGTTTAAATGTACCTTACTTATAATCGACCACAAACACAATCGTTACATGTTACGGGCTTATTGACTTAAGTTTAGAGGTATTTAAGATAAATACCTTTAGCGATTTATGAGATCTTTTTATATATATACTAGACAGACTTTTTTAGGTTAAGATAATAGGGTTTTTAGAATTAACGATATATTTTGTGTTTGATCACAAACTCTACTGAAAAATTGTATTTTTTTGATTTACGACACCATTGAAGTAAATGAGCGAAATGTAAAAGGTATTTTTACAGTATGTGTAGTATATATGTAAACGTTGTTTAAATTATGTTATCGTGTGGCGCCTTCAGTCTACTGTATTGAAATTGCTACTTATGTAAATATGTTATTTTATGGCATAAAGTCACCAACTACATAAAAAAATTAATAAGTGACATGAACTGCTTTCGCAGACTAAAGGCTCAAGTTATGACCAAAAAGTACACGCAGGTCACATATTTAAGGCATAAAATAATATCAGAATTGCTCACTTTTATAAAATTGTATTTAAGAGTCAATAAGGGTTGGTCAGTAACCATTGGTGGTATAGAAAGTTAAATCACAGATTTATTCAAAATTTTGCAATCGCAGAGACTATTCCCCAAGGAGAAATTAGTTGCAATTATTTTTCTATTACATATATGGTTTAGTTGTTAGTAGTTAACTTGCACAAACAACTAATACATACACTCAAAATATTACGTAGTTAAATTCAAACGAAAATTCATTTTAAACAACTTAAAATTCAACTACAACATTCAACTATTTACATTTCATTTAAAACTAATGATTTTTACATTCATTTTTAAATTTTTTATTTATTAAACGGCATATTCCGTAAAATTGAATAGTTTTAATCTTTTAAAAATATAATTTAACTGACAAAAATCAAACTACATAACCAAGTCGAATTTACACCAGGTGACCTTATCTTGCTACGTAAGCAACAGCTGATTACTAACCTTGTGTCAAAATGATATACCGTTCATGTGGTTCTGGAGAATATTTACTAAATTTTATAATTTTCACTAAAAATTATGAAATTTAAAATTTTTTTAAATTATTACATTTCAAAACAAACAATTTAAAATAAAAAGAAAATGAAATATTTGTTTAAATTGTTTACTACAATGTTGTATTATTTTTGACACAACGTTAAAATATTTTACAGTGTTGTAAGCGTTTTCAAAATGAGACCACCTGAATTCGCCTTGTACATAACAAAATAAATACGAAAAAACATTATTTTTTGGTAGTTTGTTTTTTGAATGACAGACATAAATGTTGAAAAATAAAATTATTCGTAAATTAACTATATTTTTAATCAATTTTAAAAGTACGGAAAACGAATTTAATAACCTACAATCAGTTACTGTAATAATTTTATAAGTGTAGATAAAATGCATTAATAATGCTAAAAACATATATGTATGTGACCTTCTCCGTGAAAAGGGACCTAGTGTGTGAAAATGAAGTTTTGATTTGATTTGATTTGATTTCATCTTATTCTACACCCTTTTAGGAACCAGAATCCAATCTTAAGTCCAAACCCGTTTTTTGGACACACTAAGTCCCCTTTCTCGGAGAAGGTCACATATATGGCACGTTATCATAATGAAGCTATTAACTCAAAATTTTGAAATTTTCTGTTAATCTCTTTTAAGTTTTTTTGTTTTTTTTTTAAGTTATTCGTCTTTTGTATTATACTTTATAAAATAAAAAATTTGTTTTTAAATTCTTTATTAAATTCTTTATTTTTAAATTCATTATTTCGACATCCTTTGGGTCATCTTCAGGAATAACTAGTCACAAAAAACACAACAATAAGTTTGTAGGTCTTTTTTTGCACATATTTTCTGCAGAAGCAAAACAAATTTTCATTTAAGATTTGAGGCATGTAAAAAAGAATTTTTGAAACCAACCGTTTCATTACCAAAAACTAGACAAATGAGTTAATACGAACCTCTTCATGATCAAGTGCGATATTTATATTTTAATAAAAGCGAAACCGATGAATATATTGACAAACTATCTTCATGTGAACTAATAGTATTTAAGTATGGCTAGTAGACGTCCAATTAGAATTTACGTAAACTTAGCCTTTACGATAACCATAGAAACCAAAATTCAACTGGTTTGTATGGTTATGTCGTTATGGTAAAGGGATTTTTACACTTATCAACATCTAACATCTAACATCTACCATCAAACAATAATGATACCACATTTGAAAAATTATATTATTTTTAAATAAAAACTTAAATAAACATACGAAAAGAACTTAACAAAAAAACATTGCAATAAAAGAGAAAACTTGACAAAGTGCTGGTTCACACTCTTCAAGTTTTAGCCGTCAAGTGTTGAGTTTTTAGGAGAGAGAGAGAAAAAGAAATGGCATTCTCTCTTCCCTTCTTTCCTAAAAGCTCAAGACATGACGGCTGAAATTTGAAGAGTGTGAACCAGCACAAATGGTCAAACAATGTCTTTTTGTCAGTGATGCCACAATAATAATAATACTACCGCTTTTCTAGTGATGACACTAAAATAATCAAAAGTTTAGGAATGGAATTAAATGAACTATGAGCTTATAAAGATGTTGATTTTTAGTATATATGTACGTCTTAGTGTTCGAAAATAAACAGTACATTATTTAGCGTTCGGCTCACACACCCAAGAACGATATCTATTTTTTTTAGCGATTGTGTAGACGAACACAACCCTTAATACCGTTCGTAACTATTTTCTAGAAAGAGCCGAACTTTATACATGTTCTGTTCTTCGTTAAAAACAGAACAATTGTAGTGATACTGTAGGCAAACATTACATTTTAATGTTCTATAACAAACAATTTTAGCAACGACCGCACCACGAACAGCTTGTGTGTGTATTGTGTACATGTTTTTGTGTAAAATTATTTTGTTGGTTGTTTGTTTTTTTCTTCGTATGTGCATTTTGTTTTTTTTAGCAGTCAAAAGGAACGAACATTAATGAACCGGACACAATGAAGTTTGTGGATTTAAAAAAAACCGAACGGAATTAAATGTTCCCATATTTTGTTGAGTTTGATAAAAACAGTATTATTTTTGTGTTCGTAAGATGACTAACAGGGAAACGTTATTTTTTTAATGATTTTCTTCACAAACACTATTAGCGTTTGTGTTTTCCACAATTCTACCGAACCGAACACTAAGGAGCGATATTTAGTGTTTATTTTCGAACACTGGTATATCATACCCAGCATTTACACGTGAAAGTAATTTCATGAAAGTCGCAATACACTCACAATTTTTCACTAACACATTTACATTTTTTTACTTTCAGCCCAACTTTCAGCTTGCTTTCAATGAAAATTTGAAGAAAGCGATTTTTTGACAATTTCATGAAAACAAATGACAATAAACTAAGCAGTGTTGCCTATTTAAAATTTGCATTTGAAATTTCAGGATTCTGTTAAATTATAGTTACAAAAGCAACTTGTTTTGGACGTATATATAAAGAATTTTAATATATTTTTTAACTACAATTATTTGAAACACAACTATTCTTATTAAAGTGGATAAATATTAGGAAAATAAATAAAAATAAATATTAATTGGAACGAATGCCTAAAGTTCGGCGTGAGTATTTGTCTTGGCAACTCTGAAATTACAAATAAGAAAAACAATAATAATGGAGGCAAAATTAAGCAATAAACAAATTATTAAATTAATAAATTTGTACCGATCCCACCCCATTTTGTGGGATATGAACCACAAATCCTACAGAAGGAACGACATTAAAAAAAAATCGTATGAAGCTATTGCAAAAATTATTAAAATCCTTGTCGTCGTCTTCCCACAGTAGGTCTCTCAGTAAATTCGCTTCCACATCGAATTCACATCTTTTTATTAATAATGGCTTAACCCACTGCCTCCTATTTACTGATTTTTTTATTTTCATATCTTTTTTTTTGTTTTGGTTTTCAATTTCTAGTTTTTATAGTTCTAAAACTAAAACAATTTTTGCCACTTTGCGCTTTGACGAAATTTTTCAAATGAACTTTCACTTTCCTGTGTAATCGAACAAGAAATTTTCAAGAAAGTCGTCTATTTCATTGAAATTTTTACTTATAATACGTATACAGAAATTTCATGAAAGAACTTTCATGTGTAAAGGCAGTGTTATGGGAAGATGTTGACCAGTGTAAAAAGCTGTTTTGTATGGTTATGCCACGTTTAATTTGAATTGAACATCGACTTGTTTATAGTATTTTTTCAATATATCAGTGCCAACATGGAAAAGTAGCTTATGTCGAATATTGTAGTTTGCAGAAATTCCTGTTTTAAAAAATATAAAAGATTTTACATCTTTTCTTATTGTAATTCTCAATGTTATCTTAAGTCGACATAAGCTACTCTTCGATATGGCCACAGATATATGTGTAACGGTTTTGTTTGGCAATTAAAGATTACTTTAATTTGAAAACTGAAAAATATATGATTATATTTTGTAATAAATAATTGTTTAAATAAAACTGATTCAAGTTACTGGTTTCTGTTTTTTTCCCGTGCATATTTCTTTTTTCATATTTTTAAGTTTTTTTTCGGTATATTTGCATGTATATTTTTAAAGTTTTTATGCACATTTAAATTTGCTCAGCAATTAAAAATTAAAATGCATTTTCCTTAATTCTATCAGAAACTTTCTGATTACCTGACGCTTCACATATGCTAAAAATATTGGTGAATTTTTAAGTGGTCGTGGCACCTTCCGTACTAAGACAATGTAAATTTCTGTATATTTGGATAACGGTTCGTCAAAAAGTGAACGAGATTGGAGAAGTGATCTTGGCACCTCCCATACACAAATGCACTATACATTTTTTGCATATCGGTCATTTGCTGCAACATTGTCTTAACCCAAAAATATTAGCTTTAAAGAAAACAAATTTATAGTACTCAATTCACACACAACATAATGAAATAAGAAAATTCTATTCTTCTCTCAAAAGTTGAGTTTACAATATCTTCATATGCAACGTTCATTAAACACCTGGTTTGCTATGCATTAATGATATTAAGTCAAAATTTTTGACTGATGACGTTGTTGCAGCAAATGATTGTAATCTGGAGAACGGTTTGGTTATCTATAAAAATAATAGCTTGACGAAAAAAGGGCCGGGTTAGAGCAGTGCCCATGACACTTTCAATATGTAACCACAATATGGACTTTTGTATATCTGGAAAAGGGTAGATGCATAGTTTTACTACATCTTAATTCGGTACATATATGTACATTAGGGCGGGTCGATTTGTATGGATGAAAAAAAATTAAAAATCGTATAGCAAAAACGTAATCTACATAAAATTCTACGAAAATTCTCCGAAGAAACCATGGGTCAAAAACAAAATCCTAGTCCGCGCCTCTCGACTTGAAAATTTTTTTACTTGGGTGAAAATTTTTTCAATGTAAAAAAATATAAAGTACAAAAGAATAACCTTACTAAACCATTTTATTAAAAAAAATTCGATTTCTTTTTGGAAAAAGCTATTTCTTCAAAAAAAAATTTTTTTTTCCAAGGCGGGCAGCCAAATTTTCAAGTCGAGAGGCGCGGATTAGGATTTTGTTTTAGACCCATGGTTTCTTCGAAGAATTTTCTTAGAATTTTATGTAGATTACGTTTTTGCTATACGATTAAAAAAAAAAAATCGACCCGCCCTAATGTACATACACGAAATGTGTTTAAGCAAATGTATTTATTTTATTTTAATTGGGAAAACGAAGCGCACCAGGTTTTCTTGAGGAAAAATAACGGAAAAGAAAGATATAAAACATTTGACCCAGACCCTTAAAATTCATTTTATTTTTTGGTTTGTAATGTAAACAATGAAACTATTTACAGAATTAAAAAAAACGCGTTCACCCTTTTCCTTAATATTTGAGAATGCTTTCGTTTCCGTTTGAAAAAATCCCGCTGAATTGTAGGGAATTCATAGAAATTTTTGTGTTTATTATTAAAAAAAGGGATTTAAACATATACAAATTGTTATTTTGGTATTAGGTGTTGAAAAATTTGTTTGTATACACATTGAAAATAATTGAGAATACATTTTTACATTTTACAAGTGGATTTGTAAAATGTATAAACATTGTGTTTTCCGCTTAAAATAGAAAGTAAACCAAGTCCAGTTATGCATTTTCTAGGAAGTTAATAAAATATTTTAAAAGCGAAAAATTCCTTAGAACGTAATAGTATTCAAATATAAATTAATTATATCTATATCGTCATATAAAATGAAAAAGGGCGTATCATCATTTAAAAAAAAATTTCAGGGGTCTGATTCTGACAGTCGTGATCCAGTAATTTATCGATTTGAAAGCAATTTATTATCTAAATTTTTCAGTCAATACCCAACGAATCGAAATAATTTTTTCAGTGTTATAAAGCATTAATTTGAGTTTCACAATACTGAAAAAATAATTTTGATTCGTTAAGTATCGACTGAAATAAAATTGATTTAGGCCCCAGGAGAGAAAAAAAATTAATAAAAAACCAGCTATTGTAAATTGAACAACGATTTTTTCTGGTAGTATCATTAATAAGGTATGAATTTATGTGATATACTGAAAAAAAACATTTTTCTTATCGCTCTTGAAACATTTTTCAAAATGATGATAGGCCTTTTTGTATTTTATATGACGATATGTATGTAGATTACAATACCGTATTGTATTTTAAACAAAAGGGGCTTTTTTATTAGATGCCTCCAAATTAATATTTTTTTAAATTTTAAAAAATACTAGTTGCCTGGTTTTCTTTGGCAGCAGCAATTAAGCATTGCTCACGTGGGTTCAGTAATTAGTTCCCCTAATGCTTCCACCTACCTATCAATGCCTCACAGAATTCCTATAATCCTGGACCAATCTAACAATTTTTTCCGCCAACCGGTTCATTCAATGAAGAAATTAACTCCAATTGTATCGTCTTTAAGGGTTCTTTAAGCAAACAACTTGAGTCTTAAGTTTTCAAATGCCGTACAATGAAAATAATTTGGGTCTTAAGTCTTTGAATTTCGTACAATGAGAAAAGATTGTCTGTACAAAATTCGTAAAAGGGTTACATTTGAACATACTTGGGAATGGTAAATCGATTTCAATTCCAATCAAAA
This sequence comes from Pollenia labialis, assembly GCA_949318255.1. NCBI lineage: Eukaryota > Metazoa > Arthropoda > Insecta > Diptera > Polleniidae > Pollenia > Pollenia labialis. Next base: position 158,385,835 of record OX439140.1, read on the forward strand.
ATCGATTTTGTGGTAAAAAATCGATTTTTTGCAATCGAATTTAAGTATGCGATTTTATACTGAAAATCGATTTTTTTTTATTTTTATCAAAATTTTGCCAATTTTTATTTTTAATCTTAATTAAATCGATAAATTATGGGCATGCACACTTAAAGTTGGGATTTGTTTTGTGCGTACATAAGTGTGTAGGTGGTTTGTTTACGCAGTTTTCAAGTTTAATGTTGTAGTTTTACGTATTTACCTATTAGTACCCTTGGTATAATTTCAACTTTAATATTGGGGCTTTTGTTCTTCAGAAATTAAAGTCATCAATGGTCAGTGAACAAAACAGTCCAAAAATATCTCACCGTACCAAACACTTAAAGTCAGCTTTGTGAAAATCAACATTCATATTATAGGAACACAACAGGTTAATAAGACAGTCCTGTGGAAATACGCAAATATTCAAACAGACCAGGGTGTGAGCGATATTTAAATCTATGTAGTTATAAGCAGAGTGAAAGACAATAAGTATGTAATTTATCCTAACAAATACAAAATTTCAAGGAAACAAATCTGCGTCTTTCCGACATCAACGACATGCAAACGTTTGTTATTTAGGCTTGTAACAGAAATCAATTTCGATAAAAAGTCATTTCGTTTTATGTGAAGCAAGATACGAAATCTCTTTCGATCGGAATTGATTTATGTGACAGGCCTGACTGACTACTCAAGAACACAATTTTAATATGTGAAATGTACATACATATCGCATTTGTCCCTCTAAAGGCCATCTCAACATTTTTACATTTTCACTTTTTGCAGGAAAATTATAAACAGTAGTCATATCTACCCACTGTAAAAATCTTAGTTCAATTTCTCTAGTAGTTTGCCAAAAAAAATGTTGGTGTATCCCCCTTTGCGAAACATATAAGGAATAAGTTTCCAAATTAATCATAAACGATTTTGAAATCGATTTTAAAATCGATTTTGAGGTTCGATGAAAAAATATTTTTATAACTCAAAATTTTAAAAACTTAAACTATTTCGGGAATAGGACTATTGCAAAAAGCTTTATAAATTGAAATTTGACTCATACCCAGGAACAACTTTTTGATTATTAGTAATAGATGGTAGTTATTTTATACGTTACATGGTAAGTAGTTGTCATTACAACTGTCATTATTCTGAAAACTTCAATAGGTACTTGCTAGTTATACCCCAGCAAATACTTATTACTTCTATTATTTTCACTACTGAACATTTGATAAAAATGTTTTTTTCTACAAAAGTGCCAAATATTAATAAGAAAACACAAAAATGTATTTCAAGTTCAGTTTGTAACTATAAAAATATAAAAAATACCTAACAAAAAAACATTGCAATAAAAGAGAAAACTTGACAAATGGTAACGCTGCTTTCAAAACCAATTTTTTCTTGTCAGTGATGCAACAATAATAACAGAACGTATTGCCACTTTTTTAGTAATGACACTAAAATAATCGAAAGATGTAGGATGGAATAAAATGAGATAGGAACATCTTTTAAAGATGTTGGTTTTTAACCCTATGTATTTCGTATGAAAAGATGTTAGATGTTGATCAGTGTAAAAAGGCTATAACTAGTAGTTAAATAATAACTAGATATTTTTTGACTTCTAGTACGTGGATTGTAAGTACTGAATTTTGTGGACAAAAATAAGTAGCTATTCAGCCAAAAAATAAGCAGTGTTTACTTTTCACCAACATTACTTGCTAACTTGCCAGGTAAGTAAAGTTTTTGCTCGGTAGAAACACATTCGAAAAAAAAGTTAATATATAAAAAATATCTTCATAAGAATAATTACCTATATATTACCCAGTAAATACTTCGCCTACAAAATAATGTATTGAGTAATCAGAAGAACATAAAAGCACTACTTACAATTCTACTGACAGAACCAATGAATTTTACAATGGATGTCCCAAAATGAACGCATTCAAAAGCAAGTCATTATTTTTTAATTTAATACATCCAGGAAAAAGTAGTTATAGAAGTTGTTAAACATGTAGCTGTAGAAGAAACCTACTAAATAATGAGTTAAAGAAGCTATTCATATTGAAAAAGTAAGCGAAGTTTTTACTGGGTAATGACATTAATTCAAAATTTGCAATTTTGGGCTTATGACGTGCAGCAAATGACCGATATGTACATATTTAAGTTCAAAGCATCAGATTGAAATTTTCCAAATGCCAATAAAAAGCAAATCCATGGTATAATAAGTAAAAAAAGTTCCAAGTTTAAAATTCATGAAACGTGAAACAAGAGAAAAAATTTAAAACAATCTTCAAAAATCAAATAAATTTATTTTATTTTTTGCAAAAATTTTTAACGGCCAATTTCAGTTAAAACTAACTATTACTCTAAGTTTCAGTTACCAATATGTTTGTGACAGTTATAACTGATAGTTAATTATAACTGAAATTGGCGGTAATTAAAAGATTTTGTAATACTAATGGCCAATTTCACAAATTATATAAATTTTGAATATAAATTGATAATTTGGTGAAATTTCCCATAAATTTTAACAAAAAATCAATTTCAAATTAAAAATATGCTGAATAAAATTTAAAGGGTAATCACGATGGTCCATGTGCAAATTTGCAATTTGCAGAGCATATAATGATTGATCGTGAGCATATCACTTTTATTTTTTGTGCACTTTTCTTTTTTGTACACAAGCAAATTAAAATAAAGGTTTTCTTTTTAATTAATTGAAATTTAATTCTCTATTTTATATTAAAATCCACGAAAAAGTTTAATTTATAAGTATCTTTTAAACAATATGGCGCTTAATATGTCAAATGCTATTGTTTACGTTTGTTTGCAAATGAGAAAATAAGCACTACTAATTTTGATCATGGGTTTTTAAGTGCAAAAGAAGTAAAATAGAGCAAATTGCAAATACGTTCATTTTGTTGTTGTGTTGTGGAAATGTGTGCATTTTTGCGTGCAAATTTCTTCAAGATTAGGAAATTTTAAAAATAACGACAGTGGAACTTTGATACAACAAATCTCAAAATATTTCTTTATAGTGTTGTATCAATACCCAGTAAAAACTTCGCCTACAAAATAATGTGTTGAGTAATCAGAAAAACATAAAAGCACTGCTTACAATTCTACTGAAAGAACCAATGAATTTTACAAGGGAGGTCCCAAAATGAACGCATTCAAAAGTAAGTCATTATTTTCTTACCTGCATACATCCAGAAAAAAGTAGTTATAGAAAAACCTAAAATGTGAGTGAAAGAAGCTATTAATTTTGAAAAAGTAAACGAAGTTTTTACTGGGTAAACAATATTTAAAAAACAGGAAAAAATTCGTGGCAATAATTAAACCAAAACTGATAAGATTTTTTATGCTGTTCATAATGTGCACTTGCACACTTTGTTGCTTCAATGACATAACTTTTAAATTTTGTTTCAAATATTATTTTGCTTGTTTCTGACTTTTTTGTATAGAGGCATTTTCATGAATACTTCGCTAAGAGACTCTTCGTTATATGCAGCTAAAGAGAATTTTTATATGAAAAACTTTGCTATAGATCAGTTTTTTTAAGGGGATTCAACAAAAAAATCTTTACTCAAAGTGTTTCGTTTGTTATACCGAAGTTTCGCATATAATTTAGAAAAATGTGTATATGTTTTCCTTCCTAAATTTCATCTTATTTTAACCAATCTTACAGCTATTTAAAGAATGTCTCGTAAAATCCTTTTTAAAGCTGTTGCCATGTTGTTGCTACTAAACAGAGAGTTCAAATGTAAATAAACCTTTCAGGACTGCGACAACATCTCAGTATCGCAATAGCAATATGTATAAAAAGGAAGTCGTGAAGTCGTCATCATTGACTTACAAGGTGTTTTCGCACAAAAAAGATAAAACTTTTTTAGTTTTGCTTGATTCACAATTTACCTAAACATATACATACACCCAAAAATACACCCAAATACAAATGCAAAAAAACACACATACATACATATACATATAAATATTTATGTATGTATCTCTATTTCTAATGTTCACAGTTACATTTATTTTAAAGGTGTAGAGTTTTATTTTATCTTTTAGGTAGGTACACACACATACATTTTGAGTTCAAAGGATATTTTATGAATTTTTAATGTTTCAGTTTTTTTTAAATTAAAATAATTTTATTAAATCAAAATTTTAATATTTTTTTAACACTCACATATTTTTTTAATTTATGTATAAATATTGTTAAAAAAACAATTTTCTACTTTCTTAAAATTGTGAAAACTTCAAATAATTTTGCTTTGTTTATTTTATTCCTGTGGCATGAGTTGTATGCCTCATCACTTAAAAAAATGTTACAAGTACTGTACTGTTGTTGCCACACACAGTAAATTATAATAAAAGTGAACAGAATAATGCTGTTTTAGATCAATCACAAATGTTAAATACAAGCAAATGCTATTATTTTCAATCCGACGTACTTTCTTCGACACGTACGTACCGTTTCAGAGCGTTATTCGAACTATTCGCCGGCGCACAAAAACATTGAAAAACTTAAATCACCAGAGAAGAAGTTTTATTTGGTTTTCTATATACTTATACATTTAACAAATACATACATACATACATACATACACATATTAACTCACTTCCATGCAGAGTGTGTAATAGTTCCAAAACAATATGAATATGCTCACTCCAGTCGTCCATCCAATTTTCCACACTCCACCAAACAACACAGTCACCGTAGTAGAACAGCCAAATAAACAATCATTGTAAAAATGAACAAAACAAAACATAAAAAACGCCACTTTGAAAAATCCGTTGCATCAAAAAATGCATACACACAGATATACAAATCCAATCACATGCACACATACATTGAATGCAACAACATTAACGAGAATTAATCCACAAACATACACACGTAGACATACATTCGTAATAAACCCTCGATACTCGTACACTGCCATAAGTTGAAATACAAAAAATAGGGGATGTTTTGGATTATATTTCTCTGATGTTATATACATACTTCCAATTTAATATTTCATTATGAATGTATGTATTTGTTACATATATACATTTATTAATTCCAATACCACGACTAACATAAATACGCTCGCATAAAATATACTTTTCCACTAGAATATACACTACTGACAGTATTAACAAGTACACTTTGGCAAAAGCTCTTTAAAACACAGACACTTAAGACATTTGGTTCCCGTTTTTCCGAGAACGGAAAGACTGCTACAATAAAAATCTAATTTAATACGATGAAATACAATCTAAACAATCAACAACGTAGTACTTGAAAAAATTAGTTTTTAACGTAAACCATTTCTGTTACCTGAAGCGAATGAGTGTTTCCAACTGCGTTGTAATTTTGAATTAATATAAATGAATTTACTAAAACCCTTTTTAATTTTCGGAAACGTCTACGAATTCCCGGAAATTTTTTTGTTAAGAGTAATGTAAAAAAAAGAATTCATAAAACTCCTGGAAATTTCAAAACAAATTTTTCAAAAAGGCCCTAACTTCCAAGATAGAAAAAATTCTTTAAATCATGGACAAACTTCATGTTTACGATAGTGGACTAAAAGTTTTCAGATTAATATATTCAATTCGTATAAGCTTTAATATTAGAATTCAATGAATCTGAGCAAAATTAATCGAAATTTTTCGTTTTGGTATCATGACACTCGATATCGAATGAAATACACCGAAATTTCGATATCGATTAACCAAAGACATTACATCTCTCGAGTTTTCCTTCGATACGTCAGTGTCTATCGTATGCAAAAAAATACGATAGTTTAGTCGATACGATAGTTTACTAGATATCGAATGCGTTAATCAGACCCCTGTTTTTTTCAAAGTAGTTATTAACTCCAAAAATTTCTTAAGCGGCTTATACAATTGCATAAAATTGTTCAATTTTACGTATTATACAATTATATTGCCAATGTAAAGTGAAATGCGTTGGCAACGTTGTACAATGCTGTTTATGTTATTCCTATAGGTTATGTTCACCTTTTTATTGAATGAGAGTTGAGCAATATTTAAATTGAAACCATTCTGCGATTTATTGCATGATATAGGAAAAAATGGAAATAATATGATGAATATCATATACAATAATATTGCAAGGGTATGGACCGCTTTACAAACGTCTTGGTGCAATATTTTTCCAAAACCCCAAAGATTTGAGATGAATATGTGTTTAATTTATTGCAGGATTAATTTAGCTGAGAGTCTATTTGGGGCTTTTGTATGCAAGATTTTTAAGAAACTCACGTATTACCTGATTCAGACTATGCGACATGTCGTGCAGAAATATTTCATGAAACAAAAGATTGGTAACAAAGGCTGCAGAGACGCTTGCTGGGTAAAAAATGTCGGATGAAATGTAAGGTCAAGCCCATGGGCAAAAATTCCAATTGAATTTAAATAGGAAAAAATAGAGAAGGAAAAAATAAGGCCCCACACTTTTGGGGATTTATTTAATTGTTTTTGGGGTTATTTCATTCCGCCGAAATTTTATTTAATAATATGGTTGATAATGTCGCTCTTAGACCGGGTTTCTGAGATGTGGATTAAGTTTAAACTTAGTTTAACGTAGTCTAAAATTTAGATTTTTCCGGCGAAATGTGATTTTTTTATTATTTCATTTAAGACCAGCATTTAAAGTAAAACTAAGCTGTTCCGTCAAAATTTGTAAACCAACTTGGTAATGGCAGCACAAATCTGTTTTCGTATTAAATAAACCTAGCTTATCTGAGATCTCAAAACCCAGTCTTAAAAGGCCATAAAGTCCCTGTAGGGAATGTCATATGGTACATAGACATTATGACCCCTTTTTGGTGTGATGTAATCAATTAATTGTTGGTTCCATTACTGTCATGCTCTGAGACGAAAGACTTTACATAATAACAAATTAATAATTTATCAATATCAAATCCCGAACTTAGGATTTAGCTTGAGTTAGCGAAGCTGGTCTTTGTTGAACCATAAAGAAGAAAATCTTTGCGCCAGGTCGAAGGCCGACTATGCAGAGTAGCTTTATTCTACAAAGCCGCTAACTATAGCTTTTCTGTAAGCCTGGCTTCGGCCGGTCGAAATAAAGTTCTCCTCTATGGTAAAGCAAACACCAGCTTTACCTTATGACACTAAAGTGCCATGGATATTGTGACACTTTTTGGCGTGGACAATGAAAAGCCAACTAAATTAAAGACTAAACGTAAAATTGTTGCTTGCTTACAAAAACATATCGTCTGAACGTACATGCATACATATACTTATGAAAATATTGTTGAAGGTCGCAAAATCTTAAACAGGTATTAAACAAAAAACTTATTCAAATAGAATTTAAGTAAATGTTAAAGTTATATAACAATTCCAATATCTACTAGATTTGCATCTTTGATATTTTAGATAGCCCTAAACTGGTTCCAATTAACGCCTTTTCCCAATTTTAAGAAGTTTTTAAAATAAAATTAATTAAAACAAGTTGGAGTGCTATATTCGGCTGTGCCGAATCTTTAATACGTGTTTTCCACAGACGGACAGACAGATGGACATGGGGTCTGAGATGAATAATAAAAAAGTTTCACACGGAATGACAAACTTAATATACCCTCTTCACAACTAACTGTGGTGGAGGGTATAAAACCAGCCTTAAAATTAAAAATAAAACCAACAAAATTGTTAGAAGTAAACGGCTGTTTTTCACAAGTTGTCAAACGTTTGGCAGCTCGTTAACAAGAGTTAGCCAGAGTTTGGTTGTGTATTATGAATAAACTTTGTGCCAACTAAATGCTAAATTTTCATTATGAATACGTCTGTTAGAGTTCTGTGTAAACGAGTTTCCATGTAAAAAAACTGAAATGACACTGGAAAAACAGAAGGATAATAATGAAAACTAGAATGAATGAACAAAAAAAAAAAAAAATAAAATAAAAGATACCATAAATAAAAAAGACGAACAAAATGTTAAATTTATTCGTAAAAGAAACAGTAGAAAAAGAAATCAAAGAACATAATGATAGAAAAAAGTGGATGAAACCGACAATTAGGGGAGAAAATGCTTGTGTTGTAAAAAGGAGGAAGAGTAAACATTAAAAAATTGAAAATATGAAAAATAAGGAGACCATCTTTACATGATTTTTTTTTTGTTTATTTTCGTTTCAAGGGAGTTCACATAAAAACAAAAACAGGAGACTTTGGAGTGATTGAAAATGTATGTACAACAAAAAAAAAAAAAAAATAAAACGACTTTTCCTTTGTTTTCAACACCTATTGATCTATCTTTTTTACGTTTTAGTTTTTTTGCGAGGGTAAATAATGGGATCTTTTTAACATCTGTCAGAGAAATTTTATTTAAACAGTGAGTGTTGAAAAAGTTAGGATAAACGAATTTATTAGGGCAAAAATAATTTTACGAATTTGCAACCCATGCTGTCAGATTCTGTTTCATTCACTTCATCACCAAGTGGTATACCAGATTTCGCCAAATTTAGTTATACATATTTTGATTCGCCGAAAAATTGCAAAACTTCAAAATATGAACAAATTTTAATATTTGTAAAATTAAGTATGTCAGAAAGTACCAGGGTTCGAAAATAAATACTAAATATCGCTCCTAAGTGTACGGTTCGTTAGATTTGTAGAAAACACAAACGCTAATAATGTTTGTGTAGAAAGTCATGAAAAAAACGTTTCCCAGTTTGTCATCTTTCGAACACAAAACTAATACTGTTTTTATTTAACTCAACAAAAGATAAAAACATTAATTTCCATTCGATTTTTTTTAACCACAAACTTCCTTGTGTTCTGTTCGGCTCATTAATGTGCTGGTAAAAAAAACCAAAATTTTTTTACAAAAACAAAATACACAAACGAAAAAAAAACAAAAAGCCAGCAAAATAATTTTACACAAACAAAACATATACCTACACAACACACACAAGCTGTTCGTGCTGCGGTCATTGCTAAAATTGTTTGTCTGCTCATTTCTTTATTAATGTAAAAAAAGAAACATTATGGAACATTAAAATATAATGTTTGTCTACAGTATCTCTACAATTTTTCTTTTTTTTTAACGAAGAACAGAACACTATATAATGTTCGGATCTTTCTGGCAAATAGTTACGAACGGTATTAAGGGTTGTGTTTATCTACACAATCACTAAAAAAAATAGATATCGTTTTTGGGTGTGTGAGCCGAACGCTAAATAATGTACTGTTTATTTTCGAACACTGGTACAAATTACAAATTATGTTTCGATTGTAGATTTTAACGTTTTAAGACCAATCTTTTAGGAGCCGCATAACAAAACGTATTGGTTTATATTTTGTTTTAACAAATCTTTTTTTCCGACATAAAGTATTTAGTTTGATATCAAACAGCCTTAATATATAATGTGGTGACTTACGGGCAGTTTGATGCATCTGTTGATAAGTAAAAACATGTTACCATTTCCAGATTCATGTAGTTTTTTAAAGGGGCGAAATAAATAAACCTCAATTTTCCAAAAATATATATTAACATACATATATTTTTTTTTTGTAAAGGGCAAATTAAACCACACAAATGGTTTGGCAAATATGTCAAAATTGTACGTTTGTACAAACACTTTGTGTTGTTAATTGGGGTGCTTGCATTAAGAAATGGACGAGGAAAAAATATTTTTAAATGAATTTATTGATCTCTATAAAAGTCTATGATTGTGTTGTTTGTTGGCAAACAGAAGCAAAAATAAAGCGCAAGTTTGCCAAGCCATTTGTGTGGTTTATAATGCCCTTAAGTTTTTGATTTTTTTGAAATGAATATATATATATATTGCATGTGATTTCTTAAAAAGTTTCAGTTACTACTAAGCGACTGGGAAGATTTCGCAGAAGTCTTCTGTGTTTGGCCAAAAAATGTTTATTTATTCCAAATAATAAATTCAAAAAATGGTGCGTATCAATTTTTTTTTTCATTACAAATCGATATAAATTTGGCTTCGTTCGGGTTTTGTTTGAAAAAGAGGAGAAAAAATTCGCGAAAAACTGGCAACAGCGTTCATACACAGAGAATATGGACATTAGTTTCATTTCAACGATAGTATTTATCAAGCATTACTGTTTCTATTTCAGGTGAGAAAACTATCAAGAAGATTAGCACGATGAATTATCATGCATATTGTTTGAAGTTTCGTGAAAATACAAACACCCATTTGCTCCGGTGTCGTAGCAAAATTGCGTAGACCGGTACGTCAAAATAGAAACGGAGCGCCTAACTTTAATTCGGTTGAACCAAACCAAGCTGCATTAGGAGTAGAACGTAAGCTCGCCATTATGGTTAGCTAGATCTATAAATTACGTGTAACCCAAAATGGAAAGAAATTGTTGAAATACTTTTTGTAGGGCCAACATCAAGTGATCGGAACGGTATCACCGCACGTGCCTTAAAGCAAAAATACGGATTCCCGAAGAGCAAAATACTGACGAAAACTAAGAAACGATATATTTTGACGAAACGTTTTGGAAGGTAGAGGCATATTATACATTAGTGTGTATGTTATGTTTAACAATTGGTAAACGAATTCAAGACATTTTGCAAAAATTCCGGAAAATTGGTTTTTTTTTAGTTCTTGTCCATAATATAATTTTTTAATTCTGCAATAAGCACTGTTTATTTTACTACTATGTATGTAGATTTTTCAAAACTTATCAAACCAGCTTTAATTTGTTTAAAAATTTCAAAAGATATTCCACAATTCCCAAAAAACTTCTAAAAATCCCCAAAAATTAGATTTTTGCAAATAGTTTCCCTACCAAGTTTGGGACTCAGGATTCCCATAATTGGATCAGACAAAAAGTGCTTTTAAATTTTTATTCTAGCTTGCGTTTGGAAAAAATATGGCAAGAAATTTGTACAAAAATAAGACAATTTCGGAAGCACCGCCACGTCGCGCCGTAGTGATACAAATTTTCGAACAGTTTTAGCATATCAATATTATACATGAAGTAACCTTAAATTAAGTATAAATACCCGGTGTCCGCCGGGAAGAGGAACTACTTTGTTTTGCCGCCATTTTGGTTAACATAAGTCTTGACAGTTCCAATTGGCAGTCGTGAAGTAGACACGTGGCAAATTTATTATGGAAAAATATTCGATAAATCAACGTGTTTTAATCGTTAAAACATGTTTTCAAAATCAATCATAGATTACTGTGACGATGAGAAAGTTACGTGAACGTGCACTATTTATCGTGTAGTGAATGATTTCGAAGAAAGAGGGTCTGTAGGTGATAGGCCCAAGCATGTACCACAACGTACTGCAAGATCGGCTGAAATTAGCAAATATATGTATATTTGCAAAGTCGACTGTTTCGTTAACTATAAGAGATAAACTATAAATGTTGCTAACTTTTTTTATAACTCGACTAGAACATTCCATTGATAAAAAAACAGAAAAATCGGACTAAAATTAAGAATTTTGGATCGTTGTTAATTTTTGTAATACCCGATGTTCCCTATTTTGGGAACCTATGACGCTTCTCCTGATACCCCTGCAGACCCCAAATCCAATACTAAAACTAGACTACAAGTCTTTAATTGCCACCTGAAATTCTCCCAATCGGGAGAATTGAGAATTATTTCCAAATTTTTTCCAAACTTTGCAATGTAAAAAAAAAAATAGTGTTGTCATATGTATGCATAGTAAAATGTCAATACGAAAGATTTTTAAGCGTAGCTTGTTAGCTTCAAGCGAAAAGGGTGTGCCCCAACCCATAATATAAACATTATTAGCTTGGGTTAAAAAAAGTACATAAAAATGTATATCCCTGGGATGCTGATATTTTTTTTAAAACCACGTGCCGTGTGTAAATTTCGGCTAAGGCTTAACTGTTTTGGCTGAGCTCACACTTAGTGGTTGTGTTTTAAAAGAAATTTGCTGGGAGGAAGATCTTAAAAATACTAAGTTAAGAGTTGATTTTTGCCCGCAACTTACTGTAAAGTTGCCCGCAACCTAGTGTAAAATTAAAACAAACGCTGCTTTGCTGTGGAGGTTAGATAGTTCCACCGTCTAAGCATGTGCTATATTTATAGTCTAGGCAGCAATGTGTTAAAATAGCCAAGTGGTTTTCCTCACATAGCGCGTTGGTAGACGCATTGTTTTTATCCGCTCTTAAGACACTTTGAAATCAGGCCGATGATAAAAAGAACCCTAGTAAATCTTTAACACAGTTGACACGCGAACAAGATTTTTGCCATTAATACTGGTTATATTATTAAATATCTCACAATCAATGACAATTACTTTTGAATATGAATGTTATATACATACATACATACATACATTCCAAATTAATTTTTTTTTAAATTTCAAAAAAGTTATCTAAAATTACTCTAAACTATTTATCTGTTTCGCTCGCCACTGTATTGTTGTCATGCTTTGTGCATCAATCCCAAAAAATGTGTGTATTTGTGAGACAATTGTTTTTTCGCTTATATTTTTAAAGTTCGTTGCGAGAGACAAACAAAATTCAGAAGTAGGACATCGTATGTATTTATATAAGCTATACATACATAGGTACATAAGCACATACCATGCAGTAATGAGATTATTATGACTACGCCTCACAGTGCGTTTTTAATATCTGCAATATAGATTCGATATACGCTGTAGTTCTTCTAGTTTCTATAAAGAGTTTGTGCTTGATTAGACGATGAAGCTGTTGCAGTGCACGTGTTATGCATATTGTTTACACTCGTACAATTTAAAAATAATACTGCTTATTTGCGCGCTCGTAATGATTTAAGTTCTTTTACGCTTATGCTGTGAATTAGGTTGATTTTAACAGTTATGATAAAAAAAACCAGAAGAAAATAGCATTATTCACAGCAATTATAAAACCTTATAAATTTCTATATGAGTTGTTTGTCTGAAGAATACTCCTTGCTTGAATACTTTAAGTATTAATAACAACGTTATATGGTCCGGTATATGGTTTCTGTGACCTTTGACCTTTTCAATAATATAGAATTTTAATAAAGTTTATCAAAATAATGGTCTTCACGCCACTTACATTGTTGACTTCAAAATATTTTACTCCAATATTCAATTCTTAATTGAGCATTAAGGCCCAACCATAATATGCATAGCCTCGCTTAACCTACTGTCAAAAATTAACAAAAAGTCTCTTAAATGTATAAAAAATAGAATCAACATACATTTGATATACTTGATGTACTTCTGAGCTAAAAAAATTATATCAGATGTCTTCAGAATCGTATGGCGATTCTTTTCTTATAATATATTTATCGGTCCGACAAAATCCGACTTTTAACTATTGGCAAGTTGTAATAATGGCCCTAAGACTCATTTTAAGGGGTAATTTTTGTCGCTTTTTTAACTTTCCCACAAAAGTTTTTTAAAACGGCACTTAAGAGAGTTAAAATGTTCCACGAATATTTTCAGCATCAAATTTTACTAGGGGTCTTCTAAGTCCAAAAGTTCGTGCAATGTATGTAAAGCGGATTTTCGAAATTCCAGGCCTTGAAATCTTTAAATTTCTTAAAAACCCGTTTTTCATACATTGCACGAACTTTTGGTCTTAGAAGACCCCTAGTGAAATTTGATGCAGAAAATATTCGTAGAACATTTTAACCCTCTAAAGTGCCGTTTTAGTGTCGAATTTAAAATAAGGACAAAACTGACCCCTGATTTTAAAGTTTTAAAGGGTTAAAATATTCTATGATAAGAATCGCCATACGATTCTACTGAAGATATCTGAAATTCTTTTTCAGCTCAGAAGAACATTTAGTATATTTTTTTTGACTTTAGGGGCCTATATTTCGGGAGCCCGAGATATCTTTTCAAAGCCCTTTGGGCGATTTTTTCCACTAGTAGTCTACTTTCATTTCGCGTTGCAAGTGTTGAGGCTGGCGGAGGCGACCCGTATTTTGTTGCACTGTGTAACAAATAAATTAACATAAAAATCAATAAAAAAATTCTAGTTAATTAAATAAAATAATACAAAAAAATTTTTTCAAAATTTTTAGGCTCACAACCGGCAAATTTTTAATAAATAAATATATTTTGTGTTTCGGGTAAATTTTATTTAATTATTTTTTATAGACAAATATTTGAGTTTAACGTTTTTATTTAATGCTTTTAAATTTCAGTTTCAAAGCAGTTCGAATTATTAAACTTTAAATAATCTTTTATTTAGGTTGACTTGGCCATAATCCTTTTCACATTTTCTAAAGAATGTGAAAGGAAAATAATTTTTTAAAAAGGCACCACTAAAATTCACACGTTTTAAATCTATATTTTTTGCCAAAAACTTTTCAAATTTCCTCATATTTAAAAAAAAAAAAAATCAGACTTGGCAAAATGCGATTAAAGTTTTCAAAATGTTTCTTTATAAACAGATTTAATAAAATATAATTTGCTATAACTTCGGTTAAGTTTCAGATATACATAATTCTGATCATCTTTTTACAAATAAGGAAGGTATGAAGCAGCACTTTTGCTTAAGTAACTTAAACCTTTTGATTGTTTGAGATTAGACTACATAACAGGGCTGTGGAGTCGTCAAGAAAAAGTGACTCCAGCTCCGACTCCTTTGATTCGCAGTGTATGTTGGGTTGGTTGGTGTGTGCGTACAAAATTTAAGAGCTTTTAAAGCACTACTTTCTATGATCGGTCTATGGTATTTGTTCTTTTTTTCTTTTACTTTCAGTTCTATTTTTTCGACAATGGCGAAATATTGTGTTTTCTTTTCGAAGACAACATCGATGCCTATCTCTAGATAGTTTTTGTCGTTATTTGACTTTAAACTCTGTTTTTAATGAAGAACATTTTAAATGGTTGAATAAAGCAAAAAAAAAATTCCATTTCAATTTTAACAAGTGCCGCATTGAGCTTTAATATAGTCAATTACATATTACACTTTATTCGAATTTTGGGAAAATGCAAAAAACATATAACGCCCGATTAAATGGACCAAATTAGTTGAACTATTTTGATTCTGAAGTATTATGCCATTCTTGATTAATGACTCAACAGTGGAAAAATTTAAACCAACTGAAATATAGAAAAATAGATTTCATTTTAGTACTAAAGAGTTTTTCTACGAAGTTTCGAAAGAAATAAACGAATTTTGCTACAATCCATATGGGCTTAAGTATATTTTGAAAGTTATATTAATTTGTTAAAATTATGCAAACAGTGCTAAAAAATGTAACAATAGTTTTGTAGGGGAGGGATAAACTACACCAATTCACTTCTTTTTCAAAATACGTTTTTTATACTGTTGGAATCAGAATTTTTCCTCTATGGATGTGTGAATTCCCATAAGTCTTATCTAATTTAGGTTTCGAGATAGAAAAGTTGAAAACACCACCAACTCCAACTTGCTTAGACGTAAATTGCATCAAATTTATTTAGTGTGGTTTACCACTGAATTTGTAGACAATTTTTATTTAAACATGCAGATGCGCCTTCAGTTTTTACTTGAATAATTTGTAGAACACATTTCGAAGAGGAAATTAAGGTAAAAGAAATTGTTCTAAGCCTTGTATTATTTTTGGGACCTTTTGTTGTTGGACTTAGTACTTTTTGTCTCAAGGGATTGAACAGTACCAATACCACCATGGGATGTAAAGAACACCAAGTCCAATTAAATAAGTAAAGGTATATTATCTTATATGACGTAATTTTATTATGGATATCATCGACATAAAAAAAAAGCATATTAGAGTCATATAAAATATTCGGACAAATGCAAGATTTATAAAAACCAAATATATCCAAGCGAACTTGTTTACAAATTTGCATTTTTAAATTTTCTCATTCGACTCTATTTCATTAACAATACCTTGGCGCACTTCAAACAGAATGGTGAAAACAGTGAACCAGCGAGAGTTGTTTCAGAAAATGCAAAGAGATAGTTTTGAAAATGTCTGGTGAGTGAATCGAACCAGTTTTGTTACCACCTGCACTCATAAAAAACATAGAAAACGATATGCTTTGATACAATCTATATTTATTTATTCTCATAACATGTTAAAAGATTTGTCAAAATCAATTGTTATCTCAATTGTTGATACTCACCTACTCATAACTTCAAAACTTTAAAGCAGAACCTCTAAAAAAATTTTCATTTTGAAAAATATTAAAAAAGTTTTTATGCTGAAAAATTTTGGAGTCGGAGTCGCGAGTTTTTGTGGGTAGTACGACTTCGACTCCGGTACAAAAAACTCAAATCCGACTCCATAGCCATGCTACATATGTTGCAATAAAGGAGCGATATGTATATTTATTGTGGCAAATGAAAAACGAAATAAGTTAACAAAATTTGATTACAGTTTTCAGATGAATATTTAAATTAAACGTTTTTTAATGGTTTTACAGGGCTTTATTCGCATTTTTTTTTGTAAATTTTTTAATTCTTTTAAGTACATTTCCTTTATGAATCATTCGCAAAAAACATTTATACGATAAAATGTGTGATCGTCTTCTTGTATGACGTTTTTCTGCTGAGTCATTGTTGAGTGGGTGATATGACTCTTTGTACACACATCACCATTGGTGGGGAGGGTATTTCGTGTTAGTGTTTATGTGTGTTAGAGACATAGAAATACCTTTTAGTATTTTAGTACTTTTACTACCGACGTACTCAAAATCATTTTCAAAATCGATTTAACGATGTCCGTCCGGCTGGCTGGCTGTCCATGTAAACCTTGTGCGCAAAGTACAGGTCGCAGTTTTGGAGATAATTAAATGAAATTTGGTACATAGTTTCTTATTTGCAAAAGGAACAAGCCAGCTGAAATTTCCGGAATAGGGACTTTGTGCCCATAAACCATCTTATTATGTTGGTATTAAGATTGCAATCATAATCATTTTACAAAATTTTATTAGAATAGGCCCATATTTGACGACAGCTCCTATACAAAAACTTCTCCCGAAAATAGCTTCTAATGTCATAACTTCCTTATAACTGTTGGTATTAACTTAAACATTGGCGACTATAACTTTTACGATAGCTACTACGTCATGACAAAAGGTTTTCCTGGTAGGTCCAAATTAATATTCGGCAGAAAGAACTTTTAAATTAATCTTTACCTCAAATTGCCCATGGCTTCCAAATAGGGTACACTAGAAAAAATTGTTTTATATGCTGTGATGTAGCCATCATATGGTCGGCTTGACCGACTAACTATACTTTCTTACTTGTCAAGCTTATCTTTCCTAACAGGCATGGAAGTCGTGGTTCATTTGTATTTTTTAAGTACATTTTAGACTTAAGTTTTCACTTTGTACCGAAATCGACTCATTTATTATATTTTATTCTAAAACTGTTGTGCTCAATTTTTTATTATTTTATATTTTTATACTTTTACACTTTTATATTTCTTTACGTTATTAAAACAATGGCAAAAAATTTCTATATCAGAACTTAATTTTATGTGTTAATTAAATATAAAGTATATGGAAATCTTGTTAAAAATTGCTAAGTGTCCGTATCAGGGATGATAAATGAGAAAACCAATAACGTACCAACGAACTTTTAAAATCGTACTTTTTCGGCCCCAATAGTACTAAATCATTTCTCTATAACTTTTTTTATTTTATTTTTAAAAACAAAAATTTAATACAACAAAAACAAAAGGTACTTAAAATTCTTTTGTACGTGTAAACAATACATACATAGATAACCAAAAATACATGATTATTAATTATACAAATTAAAGGGTGGGTCAAAAGCGATTCTTGTTATACAAGTCATTCAAAAAAACTTTACCAAAGAAACCATAGGTCAAAAATGAATTTCGAGCCCCGAATTTTTCAAATATTCAAATATTCAAGAATAGAGGCAAACAAATTGTATTTGGTCTAGCCAGACCTGTATTATGTGGTTTTTAGGTTCGACAAATCCATTTATTTTTGATTGCCGCCAGAGAGCGTTTTCATGCACTTTTTAGAATTTATCGTCTTTTTTGTTGAAAATTGGCGAATATTTCTCAAAATGCAATCTCGAATTTAAAATGAAAATAAAATTTTTAAGCGTTATAAAAATATGTACATGCGAGGATCTTTAATTTATTGTGTTTACAATTTTCAATATGTACTGCAGCAACAGAAAAGGAGTAGAAAATCCGAATATAATAAAATTTAATTTAGCGCTTGTAAAATCTTAAAATAATAATGGAGTGGGCTCTCACTGTTCCAAAATTCTGTTGATTACTCTTTGACGTGACAACCGTCTTGTTGACGAGTATTTGAAAATATTATGAATTCGTTCTAAAATAATCTTGAATTGAGATGAAGTCGTTTTTAAAAACTTGTCAATATCATCAGAAAAGGATCGATTATATCGAGCCCTAACCGCGAAAATAGTGTAAGCGCCAAAAATCAAATTTTACAGGAGAGAGCTTTTTTATTTTATTTCATATAAATTTTGTATGAAATTTGTAGCTTACAATAAAATTGTTTTTGCTATAAAATCGTAACGGTACCTTATGTGACCATGACATTTTAGGAGATGGTGCAAGTGTTGCCAATAAAATCAATTATTAAAAAAAACGATAACTGATATTTATGTCGCTTACACTATTTTCGCGGTTAGGGCTCGATATGCTACCGCTGATGCTTATTTTTATGGAGCTTAATTTTGAGCTCTGGATATTTTAGCTAATTGACAAATTTAAAAAACAAAAAGTTTTAAAAATATGACAGTTTAACATGCTTACACAACATTTTGGTCCCCTTGCTAATTCGTAATTTTTTTTCAAATAAAATCTTCTTTACCTCTTATAAATCATAATTGTTTACTAACTACCACTTATAATTCGTAATAAAAACAACAGAAACAGGGAAAAAAATGATTTTTTGTTTACCGCTATTTTTTTTTGCGTGGGATTTTGCTTTTGCGTGTGTTTATTTTCTTAAGATCTAAGATTCTTTTTTATGTTTTTTTTGTAGTTTTAGTAAATAAATTGGAAAACCTCGTTAATTCGTATTTATTTTATTTAAACCCCGTTAAATCGAAACCCCGCTAAATCGAAAACCTCAATAATTCGTAAGAAATGCCCTGTCCCTTGCGATTACGAATTATCGGGAGTTGACTGTATTTAAGTACACCTATTAAAAATCTGACCAGCAAGGGCCACTTTTTTTAAATAATACTTAAAAAAGGAGTACTCTGGTCTGATCTATTAAAACTCAGACATTTTAATCCGATTTAAGCCAATTACCACTGTTCGGCGTGTAATTTAGTAGCCTTTCAGACAAGATATAATTCATCTCAATTCAACCAGCCTTTGATTCTGGATGGCGGCTGAAAGAGAATGATATAGCGGTAAATAAGAAATATAAAATGAGTGACGTGCTATGCATCATATCAATATCGTTTCCGGTTACTTTGACACCAAGTAAAAGAGTTTGAGAAAAAATTTGAACTAAATCTTTTCGCAGGCCTGTATTATAAGTCATCGTTCAGACTTTAATTTTTTTAAATTCTGCTTTAAAATTTAAACAGTATCTGTAGGGTATTAGTTCGCAAGACCTTTTGCACTAAACAGTGAACTCCGCTAATGTTAATTTGTCACTGATAAATTGCAAGTGGTTTCCATAAATGTATGTATGTATGTATATGAAAATGGAAATTAAAATAAAATTTGATGTATAAATATATTTATTTTATTTTTAATGGACTTACGGCCAATTTCACCAAGTTCAGTTATAATTAGCTATCAGTTATAGCTGTCTTATGGTATTGGTAACTGGAAGTTAAAGTAAAACTTGGTGAAATTGACCGTTAGAATTGTTTCATTGAGCCCACAAATATCAATAACTTAGATATACTTAAAATGTATTTACTGCTTTAAAAGGCGTATTCCGCCTAAAGATTTCTAAAGTAAAGGCGGTTTTTGTTTGGCTTTGAGAAAAACTGATGTTACAATCAACTTTTTCATTCAATTGCCATTTTTATAAATTTAAAAAAAAAATCAGCTTCTTCCCGTATAAAACTTTCTTACCTGTCGTTCTCAATTCTCTGTTTGTGCCAAGTTCTAAAAATATCAAAAACTAATTTTAGCCCTTAATATAAATTAGTAAATACTTTTGTTAGCATTTTTTATAACTATGTACGAGAGCGGGTCAATAAGTCCGTAACTTTTTGAATTTCTGCCTCTTAACTGAAAGGGCATCACTTCTTGTCAACAGGCATTTCTAACAGCCGTACCTTAACAAGAGCGTCAACGTTGTATCACGAGCAATACTGTTAACTTTTTTATTAATAAAACCCACGCAATAGAAATAAAAATGGAGTAAAAACCGCTAGATTCACCAAATTGAGCTAAATTGCCATTATTCACAGCGGCCAAATTCACTATTAAACAAGCTGTCAAAATCAGATTTTCCAATTGTAAAGCGTTGCCGCCGCGCTATTTAGGGATGTTTCATACAAATTGTACGGGCATGCAAATTTTAAAAGGTAGAAGAACATAACACGCGTTAATTCGTCTGCGTGTGTCGTGCGTTTTAAAACTTTAGCGCATTAAAAATTGCAAGTTACACAACTCGCGTTATCGAAGCCATTCCTGTCAGCTGTTTTTTATTTTTTTTTTACTTATTTGTATATTGAAAACGGATTCGAAAATATATCAAGATTTTTTTATTTTATTGAATCTGCTTTATTTAGACATATTGTATCTTTTTTTTAACAATTTTTTCCTTCATGATTCACAAATTTGTTTGTCAGCTGATTACTTGTCAAAAACACACAACGCTTTAAGGCTCAGTTTGTCTTTACTTTCTGTTTCCGTTGATGTCACTTACAATTACTTAACAAGTTTTTAATATTACAGATTGGACCGTAACAGAACAGAAAAACTAATCAATTTCACAGATTTTTTAACAACAAAAACAAATCAGCTGATTCGTAATAGAACTGAAAGTAAAGACTAATTCTGCCTTTAAAAAGTTCAAAGTTAACAAACTTTCTGGCGCAAACGCGTCAAAATATTTTGCATCTAACTTGTTCTATGAAAAACAATAGTTTAACTTTTTTTGACAGAAGTCTACAGAGCGCGCGCGCACTAACGCGTGATATGTACTTCTGCCTTAACAGCTAGAAAACGCTTTCCGCTCTTGTTTAGGTACGGCTGTAACTTGACTCCTGTCAAAATTTTTATAAGCTGAGCAGTTAAGTACCTCGTTATTTGAGGAGAAAACCGAAAAAAGTGAATTTTGTGGCAAAAATCTATGAATTAGGCCACGAAATGCACCCTGTTTTTTTTCGAATTTAGTACCGAGCGACTACTTCCCAATAAAAAAATTTATAATTTTGCGAAGCACTTATAGCCAATAAATAAAAAATAGCGCACAATTATGCGCTGCGCAATAAGACATATAGAGATGCAGTAAAGTAAGTGAAGGAACTTTTTGTGTCAAAAATGTATTGCTTCAAAGTGGAAACTCGCCTTATAAAATGCATAACTTACGTAAGCAAAACTCTGTCATTTCTCCCTTACAGACCTTTTTCGTTTGAAGCTCAATTTTTCATTGGGTTGTTGCTTATAAACTAGAAGAAATGGGTCGGCGAATGAAAATTTTAATCCAAATGTGAAGTCTTCTCATAAACAAATACCTATTTTATGATCTGACAAACCTTGTTATTTGGACGGGATAAACAAATTGGATGCTCAAAGGAGACTACGTTGAAAAATGAAATAATTTTTTGTGAAAAACCTGATTTTAATTAAACAAGTCACGGACATATTGACCTGCCCTCGTATGCATATAATACGTATGTATGTATATAATATATTTATTTACTTATTATAATCACATATGCTCGTATAGACATTTTCAGTTCGAGAAGCCATTTAAATTTGTTTTGTTAATTTTTTCTGTAGAAATTGGAAACAAAATTACTATACGAATATTTATTTACTTAAATAGAATTACTAATGTTAATGTGTAGTGCGACACGGTTGTGTCAATTTTTATGACATGAAAACAAAACAAAAACGTACGGTAAACGAAAAGCAAGGACGGGAAAACGAAACGAAACATAATACCCTACAAGTTTAAAAAAATTGCAAAATATTTTCTGCCAAAAAGAGAAGCGGTTTTAACTTTTGGTAAAAAAGTAGGTACAAATTTATTTCTAATAAAAATTTACCATATGCATGAATGTACAGGGTCCGCCAAATAACTTTTTTTTTGAAAATGCTATAAAAAAAACTTCTGAAAATTTCTTTTTTTATTTGAAAGTACAATCCTTCAATTTTTGTGTACAAAAATTCGTTCAACATGGTCCGATAACGATCGCCATTGACTGTAACGGCCACTCCTTGCTCATTTTCAAAGTAAAATGGCCCAATAATGCCTCTGGACCAAAACAGTGACTCGTTTTGGGTGCAACGGCTTTTCAATGTATGCGTGCGGGGTTTCTATGCTCCAAATGCGACAATTTTGCTTGTTTACATAACCGCCAAGATCAAAATGAGCTTCATCTGAAAAGATGATTTTTTTTTGGCAAAATCGGCATCTTCTGTATGTCGATCGCAGGCCCACTTAGCGAAGCGAAAACGCATATTTCCCAGCGGCGTTCAAGCGTATACACATCCATATTCGTTCAGCGGAAGGATAAAACTGATTATCTGTCAAATCAGACATGAGCTAAGTGTTACCATTCACGAAATAAGCACTAGTTGAAAAAAATATGGCGGACCCGTTAGTTAAGATAAATTTTCTTAGACGCCCATTCCATCTAATTGTTGCCATAAAATTACCTTTTGTTGTACTTTTTTTTGGGCAAGCCATTGTGAATAATATATGTATTTGATTCACCATAGCCGCTTATAGCACTCTTGCTTGTTTTGTTTTAATTACTTCCTGAAAACCCTTTTTAACTATTTGTTGGAGTGTTTAAGTTTTTTTTTAAACATAAAAAAGTTTTTGGCAACAGTCGGTCAAGCATAATTATTTAATTTTTTTTTAAGCAAATCGCAATTCCATCACTGTGATGCCTTTTACTCGTTTAAAATGTGAACTATACTGAAATATCTGGTTAAAGACTTAAGTGTTAGGTAGCAGCGATAAAATAAATCTAATTTCAACTTTAAGATAAGAGGTACAAATAAATAAATTGGAGAATAAAAAGTGCACAAACATAAACGGGAAGAAAGAAATCGACAACAACTACAACAAAGACCAGCAACAACTTCACTTGTTTAAAAAATATTGCATCAACCAACAACAATGAGGGGCCATCATTTGGTTTATTTAGAATGAACCCAGAGCAATGAACCCATAAAACACTGCTGCTACACTATTAAATAATACAACTGCAATGTAAGTGAGTACAAAGTGTAAGGAATCAGTACTAATAGAAACGTACAGTAATGGGGAGCGAAGGCATTGTTGTACCAACTACGACTATTTTATTTGTTGTATGGATGCATGCATTCGCTGTAATACTTATTGCAAGAAGAAATACGAGTTTGAAATTAAAAATAATTATTCTATTCAGAAAACTCAGTAATAAGAAGAACAATAAGAACTTAATTCAAAGTACACTATAGTAATAAGTATAAATTTATATTCTTTTTATTCCCGTTTTCTTTTTTCTTCTGATATCGAAACCTCTAGGACTTTTCAATTTAAAATTGAAAAATTGTTTAATATGATACATACAAACTCGCACTCTTGTAAATGATCTCAAGAAATTATTGAACAATGTTTCAATAATGTAAATGATCATTTATTTAATAAATTAAAGGCAAGAAGGGGATATTGTTTGAAAAATTCAAATATGTCTATCAAACTGCTGATTCAATAGAAAATGATACGATGCTAAGTTTAAAGATTAGTTTTGTTTTAAAAGTAAGTTATACGAGTTTTGTCAATGCAACTTTTGACGGTTCTTCTTTAAAATTGCTTTTACGTTTACATTGTGCAATTTTTTTTCGCAGCAAAATGTTCTGTGCGACCGAACTTAAATAAATAAGAGATGAATAAGCGATCACAACGAATCGAAGAGTCACTCGCTTAGCCCTTTTAATTCCGCTCTCCCTCTCGCCAAATAAGTAAGAATCACAGCGAAAAAAAATAGCAGAGCAAGCATTACTTTAACAAACATTGTCAGGAGATCGAAAGGTTACAAGAACTACATGACGATTTAATCTCCACAAGAAAATTAAAGAAACAGCCGAAATAAACGAATTTATTATGTAACAACAACAATGAAGGTATTATTTAACCCAGAACAGCTTTATAACTTCACTAAGAACTCTCCTATATAATAAAATAATCTTTAAATTAAATTTTCCCAAAACTGAATATTTTCACATTGGACTTTAAGCACCAAACCACAAATATTTTCCTAGCAAAATTATTTAATCTCATGTATGAAATCGGTGAATATCCACAAGACTGTCTGTCTCAGATCAACTTTTATAACCATCCCAAAACAAAAGCCTACCAAGACATTACAATGACTTTAGACTCATAAGCCTAATAAGCCTCGTTCTAAAAGTATTCCTCGAAATGATTAACGCTAGAATCTTTGAGAAATGCGAAAAGGTAAAGGGTCCATCCCAATTAAAGGAATTAGGGTATTCAATTAATCGGGCTTTTGCTTTAATCGGTTAATCGCTCGATTAATTAATCGAGGTTTTGGTTTAATCGGTTAATAATCGTTTAATTTTGTTATTGATCGGTTAACCGCTCAATGAAGTTTTTTTTTAAATAATTCATAAATTTCTTAAACATATTTTTTAATTTTTACATATTATGTTGTATATTTTAAAAAATAAGCTGATAGATTATTTTATTAGTTAGTTCATCAGTTAAAGGAGAAATAATAAAGTAATCTTTTAGAAAAATAATTTTGTTTAGGATTTTAGCGACTCTTTTCTTTAGTTTTGATAAATTTTGACTTAGAAAAAATTCTTTGACAAAAGCAACCCATAATACAGACTATCGAATTCCTCAGTTCTTTTCCTGGATTTCTCTAAAAATATAAAATCTTCCATTGTGCCATTAGAAACCTAGGGCCAAATTACGGCATTCGATATCGATTGAAATTTCCATTAAAATTGTATTGTAAATTCGATCGATATCGAATGCGGTAATTTGGCCTCTGTTTAAATTTATTCAAAATTTTTAACACTTCGGGTAATTCTGCTGTTGTGTTACTATATCCTGACAAAGCTCAGCACCGAACATTCTGCAAAAAAGTTAATTTCCGAATTCCTTAATTTTTATTTTTGGACTGTATTTAAAGAATGTATTGCTAAAAGGGAATATAATTTATCTATATTTTTAAACTGAGCTTCTTTGGTGCATTTTGGTAACTATTTTGGTGAACTTTGGTACGGATAACATTGTAAAATTCTACATACGTACTTGCATTGTAGAAGGCATTTAAAAAAGCGAGTTGCTTTTCAACTGAAGTTGTGGAACTCACCCATAACTAAAAACACCAAATATGTGTTTTAATACTACAAAAATAAAAAAATTTTGTTACATCGAAAGAGTAGATCAGGAAAAGGGTAACCACATTCAAAAAGGAATATTTATAAATAAACAATATGTATTTGATATGCTGATGATACAACCTTTTTGGCGGATTATGTGTCAGGACTTCAAGAGCTGTAAAAAATATCCTGACAACACGCAGCGAGAACTATGACTTGAACATAAATATTAGTAAAGCAAAATGTATGGTAGCAAGCAAAGGAAACTTTTGTAACATAACAAAATTAAAAATAGTAGAAATGTAAGCGGAAAGAGTGCATTACTTTTAATATTTCGCCGTTACAATCATGACAAATGGGATACTTCGAATGAAATAACATGCCGAATTGAGATGCCAAGAGATGCGTTTATTATGAAAAACATAATTGTATTAGCCATGACAAACATATGTTTGGTCAGCTTTTTTACATGCTGTGGAGGTATGGATATAAAAAACCTCGAAGCTTTTGAAATGTGGATTTATAGATGAATAATCAAAATACCATGAACGCACTTTGTATAAAACAATAAAGTAGTTCAAAGAATATATCAGGGTTGAGAACTAATGGATACAATCTTGACCACATAATGAGAAATCAAATAAACGAGCTACGCGAAAAATTATCCGGATCAAAATTGAAGGAGTAGAAAAATAAGGCCCACAAAGTCTTAAGTATTTTACGAAAATTCAACCCTGTCATGATAAGTTGTTATTGTTTTTGAAAAATTTCAAACAATAATCAGGTCAGGGAAGTATTTTCTTTAAATACTTAAGACTTTGTGGGATAGTGTATAACGGCCTTAAATGCAGAATTAGACACGTTTTCATGTAGTTGTTAACCTCATTACCGAAACAAGAAACATAGAAACGTTTGCAAAAATATGATATGATACATTTACATAGTTGAATAACAAAAAGATATGAATGTTTTGGCCAAAAATTCGGAAAACTACCAGGCAAACAAAGAAACGAAAGCTTTTTATGTTGCTGTATAATTTTAATGAGTCTTTAGAAAACAAATTCTTAAGAGATGCGCTACAATGTCTCAGTGTAATTTTAAACACCTGTAAATAATTGAATAATTAAATCAAATTAAAATTTAAATTGCATAAATTAACGATTTTTTTTTTCAATTTCATTGGAACTTCGTTCCCTTTTGACACAATTTATTCAAAGTAACATAATATTATTCGCAATGTTGGATATGGATACACATTCATTTATTTTACTGACTATTGAAATAGAAACTGGCGGCCAGTGTAAAACAAATCTACGAAATAAATATTGAATACACATGTGCGTTTAGCAGATGTGCTGGAAAAACCGCAAATGTTCATAGAAATTTCTGTAGTGTGTGGTTAATTAATTTATAACTTTATTGGAGATTAAGTTTTTTCTGTGTATTTTATTAACCAGGGATGAAATAACAGAAATTAGTTGGATACAAGCACGTGGTACAACTTTATTAAGTTATAAAAATCTCAACTAGAAGAGAGTCGGATATTGTGAAATAATTTTCATACATTTACACACTCAAAAGAAAAATCAATCCATCCATACTCAAATCAATCCGAAGCGGTATTCATAGAATGGTGAGTACGGATTTTCTTGAATCAAGTACAAAAAGATTGATTCAAGTACGGATTTTCAATCGCAAAATACTTAAATTGTCCATATTCGATACCAATTTCATACTTGAAATAATCCGAAAATGAGATTGATTTAAGTGAAACTAAGGAAAAATTATTATCATTGATTTACTTACTCGTTTTACACCTTACAGAATGATAAAACTTCACCATCATGCCCGATATGGTTTTTAATTTAGAAATCTTATGTACACATTTAAACAAACTGCTTTTCGAAAGTGATCCCATTTAGGATTATTTTGAGTACTGATTTATCCCGCATGTGGCTTGATTTTAAGTTACCCTTTTAACAGCAAGGCCACTGGAGAGAAATTATTTGGCCTTAACATTTGCATGCCGCCATCACAAATTACGGCGTATGTCTACTGCTCAAGCTATCGTAGGAGCCACACTTTCGTGCAGACAAAGCTGCTTCCCACCAGAGCTGTTTTACGATTGTAGAGCAATTCATTATTCTATATATATGAAAAGAAGTGTACATTTTGATGGCACCACTAACTGCGGGAACGGGGCGACCGATTTCAACCAAAATTCCAGGGTACGTTGGGGAAAGTCTGTAGATGGTTTAAGTTAAGTTTGCACGAAATCGGCTGGGGTGTTCCGCAGATATGGCATTTAGATTTTTCTATATATTCCCATATAAATATCAACAAAATGTCCTCCATTTTGAACTCCTACAAAACGGCTTGACTGATTTTAATGAAATTTTGTATGTGTATTTGTTAGGTATGAGAAAGTATATTTTATATCGCTAGAAGGCGCAAACTAGGGCATAAGCTCCCCCTCTCTATATCTTCTTAGCTAATCAACCGGTTTTTTTTTTAAATTTGGCATGCACGCACTGTAACATCTGAAAGAAAATAGGGAGTAGGGCGTGAAATAGGGCAAGAGGGGTAAAAGCTCTCCCTCCCTATATCTGCTTAACTAATCAAACGATTTCCTTTAATTTTTTTATTTAGGGTATGAAATAGGCCAAATCTCCATCTCCCCAATTTTTTAAAGGGTTTCTTAAAATTTGGCATGCAGACACTGTAATATCTGAAAGGAAATAGGGAATAGGGCGCAGGCGCGGATTCATTTCCTTATTTCCCCCCCCTAAATTCTAAAAATATGTTTGGTTTCTCTCGATAATACAAGAATTCCCAATAATAATATTTTTATATGCACAAAATTTTAGGAAATCCCAGCAAAGTTTTTTTTTGTTTTTTTTATTGAATCTAACGAAATTTTCAATAAGTATCCAAAACTTAATTCTAATAGTTATTTATTAGATATTTCCAATGAAACGTCTAGTTTACTGTATTCAAATACTTATTATTCTACATTCAATCCCAGCAGGTGGCATCTATTTATATCCAAAAAGAATAAACGTTTGACTTGAAAATGCGTGCGGTCGAATTATTAATAAGCCTTATGGCCATTTTCTCAATGTACCGTCAAACTGCCTGTTACTTAATGTCAACATAAATTTATTAGACCGATAAACTGTCTGTTAACAATTTTGGTTTTCTTAATACACCGACAAAAAACATGGTTTTAAGTTGGCAACACCTCTCAAAATACATGTAAAAGTTGGGAGTCAGCTGATTGAACCTATCTGTATGGCAGGAAAATAAATAATCGACAGATGAGTGCTGGTTAGCTTTGCGATAGAACAAAAGCAAATGAGACATTGAGAAAACTAAATTTCATTAATGTGCAGTTTTTCGTTGGGAAAAAAGTTAATCGTGTAATGAGAAAACGGCCGGCCATTAGTATGTATATGCAATATTTATGTATATATGTGTAATATGAATCAAAATTCTATTCGATAATTTTTTACGAAAACACAGATTTTTCGGGGAAACCCCAGATTTCCCTATCTTAAAGATATTTCAACATACAACAAAAAATTATTAGGAAAGCATTTATTGGCTTTGTTGTAAACGCATTTGGAGAGGCTTCAAAGGGTATTGATAATGTGATATGTCAATTGATGCGAAGCCACTATCATCAATAGTTCTAAAAGCTTTGACAAAGTTCAGTCTTGACCTAAAAAATTGTATAGGAAATGGAACAGATGGGTGTCCTCTGATGTCATCAGAAAATGGAGCTGTTATAAAATTCTGGACAAATGCAAAACAAACGCCTTGCTATTCCCATAAATCAAACAAAAAGCAACAAAATGCCATTAATACAATAAGTTGAATCATTTGTTAAAGAAACGACAAATTTTTTTAAATATATTCATCCCAAGCGAAATACAGTTTCAGCAAAGTATTTGGGAGCCAAACTCTCTACATTATGCGAGACAAGATGGTTGGATCGTCACGACTCAATTTTACACTTTGCAACAAGTGTACATCATATAGTTGAAGCTTTGGAAAAAATACCTGAGTGGAAAAGTAGAGATACTTCAACAAAAGCCTTATATTAAGGAACTCGCTTAGTACTTTTGAATTCATTTGAGGAATAGTATCATTTCACAAAAGCACGATATAAGGATCAAGCCTTATCAAAACTTAAATCATGTGCCTTGAAGAGAAAAGGAATAAAGCCGAAGAACTATTTAAAGATATTTTTGAAAAAGTTAAAATTATCTGCGTTCAAATCGAGGTTCCAATCACATTCAAAATGTTGAAGATTACTACCGAGTTGTAGGTTACATTCCTCTTATTGAATTTATTTTAGAAGATCTCAAAACACGTTTCCCAATAGATCTTCTAAATGTATTGAACATACCTAAACTTATACCTCAAGGTGTAATCAAGTCAAATACAGATACAAAACTTTTAAAATCACAACTAGCTGATGAGCTGATTATGTTTGATAAAAGAGATATATAAACACCTACTAACATCTAAACTTGAATCTGAACTGCTGCATTTGCAACAAACATGGAAAATATCTAAAAATCTATCAGATAACATTGTAGATGCTTTAATAAACTGTGATAAAGATATCTACCGAAATCTAAGAAAAATATTAAAAAATTTTCGTTTCAATGCTCGTCAGCAGGGCAAGTTTAAAATGGCACGAAAAATGGCTGGCAAAATGCACGAAAAAGTATAAAAAATGGCACAAAATGGCAAAAATAAACATGTTATTTAAGAATCTTTTTTTTTTATTAAGTTTTTTTTGTAAGTACAATAGTATGTTTCTTCAAATTGTCAAAAAAAATTGTGGGGGCAAAACGCATGAATTTGGAAGTTGTTTTTAATACATTTTTGATCTAATTTTTGTTATAAAATTCTGTTTAATAAAGAAATATTTTTATATTTGTCACAAAATTTTTTTATCAGGGAAATGTAATTAAAGAACGACGTTTAAAATTCTTGTGTTTTGAGTCTTCGATTTCTAGAACACCCCTGATAATTTCCTGTTATCACATAAAACAGTTCTATAAATGAAAAACACTCTTTCAACATCGCAAGATGCAACTGGAGCATATTCGAACACTAAAAGTTCAAATGGAGAAAGGTTGTCAATAAATTCATCCGTCTCACTTTCATTAAAACAAAATTGTGAGAAAATCGATTAAAACACTTTTTTAAAATTGAAATGCCAAGGCATATAGATTTTCAGGAGTATTGAATAATTAACCACATGTATTACGATCTAAAACGTTTTTTAAACTTTTCAACAAAATCTTTTTTACTGACATCTTGTATTATTTTCCTTGCCACTATCAATTAATCCAAAGCTTTCATTTGTAGAAATCCCTTTCGTTTGTAACTACAAGAGGCTTGAGGAGATGCATTGAAAGTACTTTTTACGTCCGATTTTTGCATTATTCAGTTAGCATTTCGAATAGATTCTGCCTCATATTCGCTAAGCTTATTTAAAATTTTTTTCTAGGTTGCAAAAAGATATTCTTTGGCAAGCTGGTCCAAAAATTGCTTTTTAAAAAAATAATTGAAGAAATGGCAAAAATGGCATATTCCATAAAAAACTTGCCCTACTCGTCAGTAATGCTACAAGAGAGAGGTCATTTCCTACCCGTCGTCTAATAAAAACATGGCTCAGATCAACAATGACAGAAGAAAGACTGTACTATCTAAATTTGCCTCACAAGGAATTCATAAATTGCTTATTTAAAAAAATTAATTTATATTGAACTACTGTTATATTTCATTTAACCTTATTGTTGAGTTTTTTTTAATAAATATACACATATTAATTTTAATAAACTTTTAAAAACAAATTTTTTAATTTTTTGTATCAAAAAAAATTTTCCCCCCCCTAAGGCTCGAGCTGGATCCGCGCCTGATAGGGCGTGAGATAGGGCAATAGCGGTAAAAGCTCCCTTTCCCAATAGAAATAAGGAATAGGATGTGAAATAAAGCAAGAAGAATAAAAGCTCCCCCTCCCATTATCTTACAGCTGGAAAATACTTCAAACCTTTAGTTTTAATTATTTAGGGCGTGAAATAAAGCAAGAGCGGTAAAAGTTCCCCCTCCCTATATCTTCTTAACTAATCAACTGATTTTCTTGAAATTTGGCAGGCAAGTAGTGTAACATATGGAAAGAACTATAGCCTATCATTTTTATTATCTTATTGACTAATCAACCGGTTTTCTTAAAATTTGGCATGCAGACACTCTTACATCTGAGAGAAATAAGTTATATGGCTAAACAACGTCAGCTAGTTTTTTTTATAGTTTTTGAATATACATTAGTTTAAATCAGTGTTCGAAAATAAACAGTACATTATTTAGCGTTCGGCTCACACACCCAAGAACGATATCTATTTTTTTTAGTGATTGTGTAGACGAATACCGTTTGTAACTATTTTAAAGAAAGAACCAGACATTATATAATCATCTGTTCTTCGTTAAAAAACAGAACAATTGTAGTGATACTGTAGATAAACATTCTATTTTAATGTTCTATAATGTTTTTTTTTACATTGATAAAGAAATGAGCAAACAAACAATTTTATGGATTGTTTGTGTAAAATTACTTTTCTGACACATATTTTGTTTTTGTAAAAAATTTTTGTTTATTTTACCAGCCAAAAGGGAGGAACATTAATGAGTCGAACTGAACACAATGAAGTTTGGGGATTTAAAAAAAAAACCGAACGGAACCATCTTTTGTCGAGTTTGATAAAAAAAGTATTATTTTTGTGTTCGAAAGATGACTAACAGGGAAACGTCATTTTTTAATGATTTTCTACACAAATAGTATTCGCGTTTGTGTTTTCCACAAATCTACCGAACCGAAGACTAAGGAACGATATTTAGTGTTTATTTTCAAACACTGGTTTAAATGATACGTAAATAGCTGTCACTAATGTATGAGAAAAAATAAAAGTTCTCGAATCATATTCTAATAGCAATATGTTTTTGTGTTACGTTAAAACAAATAAAAATTGCAACAAACTCACATCTTGTTCCCGCGCCGGAGCTCCTAAATAGGTCTCTACACGTCAAGCATTTCTCATCGAGCGCTATGGTAGTATTAGTGAAAATGTGTTTGTATGTGTGACACTAAGATGCTGGATGGAAAGTCAAAAAAAATTTATATATGACGGCTAATACAGTATATCCCGGTTAATTACCCCACTCTTAAATGCTTTTCACGCTTATTTACCTTGAGTTTTAAATCCCCGTTTTTTTGTTGCTATTGGTACAATTTAGCTCATGAAAATTACAATTTTTAAAGAAAATTTGTACCCTTTCAAAATTTTATTGTCATCCCTGACATGAATACAACTCGAAAATCAGCAAGTATCTTTTAAATAAGTTCATGATCAAGTTCATCAAAATATTTAATTAAAAATGTGAATTGTACTCCTGCATTCATTTGAAACTGTTTTTTTCCATCCGTCTTTAAACACACTTTGTTGGTGGTCTTAATTGCAGAAATAATTTTGAATCTTATAGCAAAAAACCTACACACAAGTGCGTTTGTGTATGAGTGGGTGGGTGGCAGAGACAAATACGAATAAATATCTATATGCCACAAAGGCATACACTGATTACTGCAATACATCCCCAACCATACAAGTGTGGATAAAAAAACGAAGACAGAAGTTTAATGGTAATGAGTCCAATGAATGAAGAAATGAGGGAGTGAGTGGTTTGTTATTTGAAATTAAACAGATCAATTGCTTCCTTTTTGTTTTTGGTTAAATGTGTTATTTTCTTTCTTTTATTTTAACTCCAAAAGTTTTGTGTTACTTCTGTAAAGCAGTGTACACATCCTCAACCAATTAACAAAATACAAAACATAAACAAACAAACAAGAAGAAGAAATTATAAAACATAAATTAACATTAACATATAACAATGCCTTCACATTAACACCTGATGTCGTTGCTGCTTATGGAATCCTCCCTTACCCGCACTGTCTGTGTTATGATGAGTTGTTTGTGGTCGAACTTGTGGTGTTTGTTTATTTATGTTGTGGCAATAAGATTAATTTTATTCAAATGTTTACTATTTTGTTAAAAGGAAACGATATATCGCGTGCTAATCAATTTGTGTTCGATTATTTTTGTCATAGAGAAACGACTAGAAAGGAACGGAAACTCTTTCAATACAAAATAAAAAATTATCTCTCAAACTTATGTACGTACCCTGCAAATATCATTGGACCACCTGATCCAATTTGATTAAATGGACTACTCCATGGACTGGTCCGATGTAATGCAAGCATGGCCCATGTCATTGTTTAAAAGTGTTTGCAGTGAGACGACATGTTTTCGTTTTTAAACGAAGTTAAAACTAATCCTCTTGTGTATACAATGGAGTAGTTTTAAGACTACTCCTTTGTAATCCAAAGCAGGGCTATATGGTCCTGCCCTAGGACATCGTAATGTTAAATAGACAATGTTTTTTCCATACGTTTGGGTTACTTTTGGACAAGTCCTGGTCCCTTGTGGGCTACATTTTACACGCGTGTTTAGACTAGTCCTATTATTTGCAGGGTAACAACAGAAGAGTAAACACAATTGTTACTAACAGGATCATAGAGTTTTTTTGACAGCTGACTTAGGTTTTTTTCTTCCTCTTTCCGTTCTAGTCGTTTTCTATGGTTTTTATCATAAGTTTGTTAAGCAGGGCACACTCACTACTCCAGTATACTGCCACAAGCAAGTAATGTTGAATCGTGCTCGAAACACAATCATACTGGTGCAGTAATAATTTCTTTAAAAATTTAGTACGGATGAGTTGTTGCAACTATGAGTAGCGCATTTATTTTTGATATTAAGCAATTCACAATGTGTTCTATTGTGTCATATTAAAGCAAATACAACCAAGTTAACACAAGCACTTTGTGAATTTGTCTAATTATTTTGTGAATTAAAGAAAACTCGTGTTTTTTTTATTAAAGAGTCATAATGAATAGTCCCACAGGTTGTATTAAAGAGTGGTTAGTACAATTTTGCAATAAAAAGGGATTGCAACAAATTTTATTTCAACACGTAATGTTTTTTTAATGCATAGGACCCTGATGTTTTCTTTTTGACAACTTTTTTCAACTGAGCTAATTGCACCATACACCATATCAAACTCTGTTTGACATCGCTACAGCAAAGCGTACAATCACACAAAATGCCCATACACGATCAAACTACTGGCACCAAGAGTTGATTGCGCCTGCATGCTGTAGTCGTGAATGGGCCCTTTTTTGGTTAAGAACCCTACAAGAAATGCATAGCCAAAACTAAAAAAAAAATTTACTAACGCACTTGCAACAATATGATGTTAGTTATTTCACTCTAACATATGTATATGTGCCAAGCTCGATTTTTTTTTGTAGATTTGACCTTGCTGAAATAAACTCCTGGATAACTCCTATTTTTAAGACTTGTCCATGGACAATTGAAATTTACTGCCTGCATCTTATTTTGAATTTATGTTCTTTATTAACTCTTCACTTCACTAAATTTATTAATTATCAACTGTTGGACGGCACATTCTGCTTTTGGTAGATTTATTGCGTCAGTATACATTGATTAACGAACGTACTCACTTCTTTTTGATATAATCGACAACCCATCAACAGATGCTAATTTTTAGAGAATAGAAAACTAAATTTCAAAGTATAAATAGTTTATTTCTGAAACTATGAGGAACTTTTTTTCCCGGGATCCCGCAACAAAAATCCCGGGAAAACGGAAAATCAAATAACAACCAACAAAACTATTTTTAAAGAAACTAATTTAACCATAATATGGTTGTCGGTTACAATGATTTGGTTAAATTAAACATATTATGGTTAAATTTTTTTTAAACATGGTTTTGTTGCTTTTTCTCTGGGTGTATATATTAAATATATAACGAAAACACTTTTGAGCTAAAGGATTTTTTTCTCTATGGTATAACAAATCCCGACTTCGCTAGCTAAAGCTTATCTGCACAGCCGGCCTTCTACGGGGCACAAGGATTTTCTCCTCTATGGTATTACAAACAGCGGCTTCGCTAGCTAAAGCTTCTCAATATAGCCGACCTTCGGCCGGGCGCAAGGATTTTTTTAGGCATTTTCTGCGAAACATTTGAGTTTGATAATGAAAGGGAAAAGAAGAATGGAAAAGTTTAAAGTCCAGACCATAATTGTTTAAGCACCATACATTTTTTTTTACTAAAAAATCGATTATAAGACGATTGGAAAACATCAAGATACACACCAATTTATAATTCAATCTTAAAAAAGGGTGTAAGCACTGGTTTAGAGTTAAGCAACTAATATCGTGTCCAGTTCTCCTTAGGGCTTTCAGAACCACAATTTTGGCAAAAGTCTTAACTTTAATGCTCGATATTGATTAACTATCCATTCAAATACCCAGGATTTATTTTACCTTTTATCAAAAACTCTATCACTTCATTAGCCCTAATGATATTAGCACAAAATGTCTATTTTTAATTTCAATGTCACTTTAAAAATAAATTTCCAAAATCATTGAGGCACTCCCCTCACTAATTTGAATGAACATTTGATAAATTTTAGCTTATGCATTTGAAAGATACACTGACAACTAGCCGGAATAATGCAGGTCGAGCGTGAGATAGAGCGAGAGAAAGAAAGTGGGTGTGTGTGTGTGTGCACATCCATATTATTTTATTTCAAGTTCGTACCTTCAACTTTATTTTAAGCTGCAACATGTAATTGTTGCTGACATTTTGCAAAAACTTTAAAATGAAAAAACATTGATTTAAGTACAAACATATTTTTATAAAGACGTATGTATTTGTTGCTTTTAAACATTTTTTCAAAGCAAATATCACAAGCACCATACAACAAAAACTATAATACAACATATGTGCGAGTGGCTGCTTGGAGTTTGTGCAGCTGCAAAACCTTAAAGTGCAACACGTGTGCTTCTTGCGTGCAATGCATGAGTTCCCTCTGTTGTGTCATTGTGCCATAAATGGATGTGCAACAACTGATAAATACTACATACGAGTACAATATTCGGTAAGCGACATAAATTTGTTACATTGATTATTTATATACAGGCAATCATCTAAGTGAAAAAAATATATGCACATACATACATATATCGTGTTCCGAAATGTAAAATATACTAATGGGATCCAAAATATTACAACTTAAATGATATTTCCAAAAACAATGGCCAAGTAATGGTCACTCTGTAGACATAATTCCAAAAGTTTAAATTTTCATTTTTAAAAGTTACCAGGGCTCCTAAAATGATGTTATAAAAGAGCTTTAAGGATTAACTGATTGCTTAATAACGCTGTTAAAGCACTAACTAGCACCAGCATTCCACACTTAACTCTTAAAACGATTTTATGGCTCGTGAAGACGGGAAATATGTAGGATAATATATACTTTATTACAATTAAATTGTTTTGAAATTTGTTATACCCATCAGGCGCGGATTCAGGGGGGGGGGGGAAATAAGGAAATTTCCCCCCCCTAAATTATTAAAATATGTTTGGTTTATCTCGATAATACAAGAATTCCCAATAAAATTTTTTTTTTATATGCACAAAATTTTAGGAAATCCCAGCAAGGTTTTTTTTTGTTTTTTTTATTTAATCTAACGAAATTTTCAATAAGTATCCAAATCTTAATTCTTATAGTTATTTATTAGATATTTCCAATGAAACGTCTAGTTTACTGTATTCAAATACTTATTATTCTACATTCAATCCCAGCAGGTGCCATCTATATCCAAAGAATAAACGTTTGACTTGAAAATGCGTGCGGTTGAATTATAAATAAGCCTTAGTACCTATATGCAATATTTATGTTTACATGTGTTATATGAATCAAAATTCTATTCTATAATTTTTGACGAAAACACAGATTTTTTGAGGAAAACCGAGAATTCCTTATCTTATAGATATTTCAACATACAACAAAAAGTTGTTAGGAAAGCATTTATTGGCTTTGTTGTAAACGCATTTGAAGAGGCTTCAAAGGATATTGATAATGACGTTGATGTGTCAATTGATGCGAAGGCACTATCATCAATAGTTCTAAAAGTTTTGACAAATTTTAGTATTGACCTAAACAATTTTGTAGGAAATGGAACAGATGGGTGTCCTCTGACGTCAGCAGAAAATTGAGCTGTTATAAAATTCTGGCCAAATGCAAAGCAAACCCCTTGCTATTCCTATAAATCAAACAACTCAATTTTAAAAAGCAACAAAGTGCCATTAATGCAATAAGTTGTATCATTTGTTAAGGAAACGACAATTTTCTTTAAATATAATCATCCCAAGCGAAACGCAGTTTTAGCAAAGTATTTGGTTGGACCGTCACGACTCAATTTTACACTTTGCAACAAGTGTACATCATATAGTAGAAGCTTTGGAAAAAATATATGAGTGGAAAGGTAGAGATACTTCATCAAAAGCCTCATATTAAGGAACTCGCTTAGTACTTTTGAATTCATTTGAGGATCATTTAATCATTTTACAAAAGCACAATATAGATCTTCAAAAAGGGTCAAGCCTTATCAAAAATTAAATCATGTGCCTTGAACAGAAAAGAAATAAAGCCGAAGAACTATTTAAAGCGATTTTTAAAAAAGGTAAAGTTATCTGCGTTCAAATCGAGGTTCCAATCACATTCAAAATGGTGAAGATTACTACCGAGTTGTAGGTTACATTCCTCTTATTGAATTTATTTTAGAAGATCTCAAAACACGTTTCCCAATAGATATCCTAAATGAATTGAACATACCTAAACTTCTACCTCAAATTGTAATCAAGTCAAATACAGATACAAAACTTTTAAAATCACAATCAGATGATGAGCTGATTATGTTTGATAAAAGAGATAAACAACTAATAACATCTAAACTTGAGTCTGAACATTTGCAACAAACATGGAAAATATCTGAAAATCTATCAGATAACGTTGTAGATGCCTTAATAAACTGTGATGAAGATATCTACCGAAATCTAAGAAAAATATTTTAAATTTTCGTTTCAATGCTCGTCAGCAGGGCAAGTTTAAAATTGCACGAAAAATGGTAAAAAATGGCTGACAAAATGGCACGAAAAATTGCAAAAATAAACATGTTATTTAAGAATCTTTTTTTTATTAAGTTTTTTTTTGTAAGTACAATAGTAAGTTTCTTCAAATTGTCAAAAAAAAAAAAAAAAAAAATTCTGGGGACAAAACGCAAGAATTTGGAAGTTGTTTTTAATACACTTTTAATCTAATTTTTGTTATAAAATTCTGTTAAATAAAGAAATATTTTTATAATATTTGTCATAAAATTTTTTTATCAGGGAAATCTTATAAAAGAACGACGCATCGCGACGTTTAAAATTCTTGCGTTTTGAGTCTTCGATTTCTAGAACACCCCTGATAATCTCCTGTTATCACATGAAACAGTTCTATAAATAAAACTGGAGCATATTTGAACACTTGAAGTTGAGATGGAGAATGGTTGCCAATAAATTCATCCGTCTCACTTTCATTAAAACAATATGGTGAGAAAATCGATTAAAACACTTTTTTAAAATTTAAATCGCAAGCCATATAGATTTTTCAGGAGTATTTAATAATTTACCACACGTATTACGATCTAAAACGTTTTTTAAACTTTTCAACAAAATCTTTTTTACTGACATCTTGTATTATTTTCCTTAGCACTGTCAGTTAAGCCAAAGCTTTCATTCATAGAAATCCCTTTCGTTTGTAACTTCAAGAGGCTTGAGCAGATGCATTAAAAGTACGTCCGATTTTTGCATTATTCGGTTAGCATTTCGAATAGATTCTGCCTTATATTCACTAAGCTTATTTTAACATTTTTTTCTATGTTGCAAAAAGGTATTCTTTGGCAAGCTGGACTAAAAATTGCTTTTTAAAAAAATAACTGAAGAAATAGCAAAAGTGGCATATGCCATAAAAAAACTTGCCCTACTCGTCAGTAATGCTACGAGAGAGAGGTCATTTCCTACCCGTCGTCTAATAAAAACGTGGCTCAGATCAGCAATGACAGAAGAAAGACTGTACTATCTAAATTTGCCTCACGAGGAAATCATAAATTGCTCATTTAAAAAATTAATTTATATTGAACTGATCTTATATTTCATTTAACCTTATTGTGGAGTTTTTTTAATATAATATACACATATTCATTTTTATAAACTTTTAAAAACAAATTTTTTACTTTTTTGTATAAAAAAAAATTTTCCCCCCCCTAGGGCTCGAGCTGGATCCGCGCCTGATACCCATACTACAATAGTGAAGAGGGTATTATGCGTTTGGGCTGATGTTTGTAACACGTTAATATATTGTTCCTAACCCAACTTTTAGAATATCGATCGACTCACAATTACTAACTTTTTGAGTAGGTATAACGATGTTCGCCCTTTCAAATGGTTGGCCGGCTGCCAATGAAATGAACAGGTCGCCATCTTGGAGATAATATGCTCTAAACTCTGTAGTGTAGGGTTTCATCTGGTCGGGCTTGATCGGCTTTATTTTCTTACTTGTTTTATGTGGAATGAGATTTTTGTTTATGAATATTTTTGAAATCCATTTTTCGGTTATGTACATATCTACATATGTAGGATTTTACTTAATTTATATTGATGGCCTTTTTGAGATTTTTAAAAGTAAATCCAGTGATTCCCAAAAATGTTTAAAAATTATTTATCGGAGAAGTCAATTCGCCTTGATTTTAACTATGTATATTATCTTTTTAAACGGGCAACGGTCCGAATAAAAAAATGTTCTTATTTTGAGTTTTTAATATGTTCGAGGTATCATACTTTTAGATGTTGTGAAGCCGTCACCGTACACAAGTTCCAAAACCTAAATTCGGACTATCATCTTTGGTATTTCATTGATGAAATTACTGGTTCGTCAGCAAGTATGTAGTCAAAAACATTTGTAAAACTAGTTTAATAGTCCATCTTAAAATCATGTGGATAGTCCAATGACAAATCGGATTTTCCTTAGTACAAATCCCATGACCATATCGTTGGTCCGATGTAGAAAGGCCCTAACTCATGGCTGCCAGCACGTGCACAAAAATTGCCCAAACGAAAACTCGCCTAGCGTAAACGAAAAAAATTATTAAAAAAAAAATTGGATATTATATGTGACCTTCTCCGAGAAAAGGGAACCCAGTGTGTCAAAAAAACGGGCTTGGATTCTGGTACCTAAAAGGGTGTAGAATAAGATGAAATGAGGTTTTCTCAAAACTTCATTTTCACGCACTAGGTCCCTTTTCTCGGAGAAGGTCACATATCCAAAAATGGTGAAAAAAATAAACAAAAAAATTAAAAAAAAAAGAAATTCTTGCCCCTTAGCGATTTAAGATTTTTAAATATTTTTTTCGAGCTCGGGATTATCGAATTCGTGATTTTAATGATTAATAATATATTAGTTTTACCAGATCTTATAGCCGTTATTTTTTACTATCTCATTGAAAAATTTGTCTAAATAAGAAAACGAAAAATCGCCCAAACAAATTTTCTAAAGTTAAGGCTCAGGTAGCCGGGGTTACAGTAACGTTGCAAATCAGCTACTTCATTCTTTTGTATGTTAAGCAATTAGAACGATTATAGTTAGCAGAAAGATGTTACGTCTCAATCTTAATTTACGTTAAGGTTAAGTAACTGTAAGTCCCGGCTAACTGAGCCTTAAGTCAATTTGAATTGTTACCCAAAAATAGCGAAAAATCGCAAAAAAAAAAAAAAAAAACGGTAATATTTCTTATGCTAAATCACACAAAATTTGTATGGATAATTTTTGGGCAATTTTGCTTAGGGTAATTTTGTTGGCAGACCTAAAACACAAAATGTAAAATTGTACAACAGTTGTTTTTGATACTACTTATTGCATTAAATTTACGAAGTGTGTTTGTGTGAAATGTGATGGAATCACTAAAAAACTCAATTTCGAAAAAAATCGTGAAAAGCCTTTTTACATTGGACCAACGATATGTAGTCTGTGATTATTATTGACTTTTTCTATTTTCGTTTTTGTTTTTTTTTTAGGACTTGTAATATGTATAATGTTTTTGACGTTGATGGCAATGACAAACAACTTAAACAGTAATAAAAAATGTTACAATCATATTTAACCAGGCGTGGCATTTGTGTTTTAAGCAACCTCACCTTAGAAAAGGACTGACTGACTGGATGGCTGGCTGTTGATGTTGCAGATCTTAAGCGATGTTTACCAAAAACCTAACCAAGCAGAAATTTAAAAGCAGTTGTTTGCGTGCCAATTTTGGTTTGTGTTGGCAATGTAGCCCCTTCAAATAAATTCACCTTTTCTCTAAACGTATAAACCCGTATTTAAACTCGTTTAAAGACAAATCTATGATACTAGCAAATATTGAAAGTAGTGTATGTATGTTGGTCATATGTATGTATATATGTATGTATGTATATGTTTGTTAGAATGGAATTATGGTAGGAGTGAATTAGAAATAAATTATCTCATCTATCATAATTTTCCTTATGTGTATGTATATTAAAGATCATATGTTAACATTTAATAACGATATAAAATATTAGAGTAACAGTACTTATAACAGGACTAAAAAAGAAATATTTATTGTGACATTTGTTATAACAATGAAAGCAGATTTATTCATTAATACTAAAATAAGGCTAAAGTTCAATTAATATGTTTGTTTTTAATTGTTAAGTAAACAATGATATTAATTCATTAATTTTTATTTTTTTTTAAATTCAAGGCTTTTCGGAATATGTTTTTTATTGTTTTGTAAATATACGTGATTAAAATTAAAAATAGTTATTTTTTTCATTTTAGCAAATATTTTTTTATTTGCTTCAATTATTTAGTCGTTACTATCATCTTACACCCAAGACTTTATACAAAATAACTTCTCACATCCTATTTAGTTTTAACCCAGCAAAACTTTTTGTACTAAATAACAAATAAGTAACACTTTTAACACATGTCTTTAAAGCTGAAATGACATACATATCACTGTTGGGATCTGGAAATTCTGAAATTGTACCGTCTCAATGTCAAAATTGTACCAAATTGACATAAATTGTATTTCGCTAAAAATTAAAAGAGCATATATAGTAAGAGTTCATTTTTATTCAATAATACCAAAAACAAAACAAGTTAGAAGGTAAAGACGGTCAAGCCCGAGCATTTAATATCCTATACCACTCATTTGGTACCCATGGGCAATCATGAACCCGCCAGAAAATAATTATGTTAGGGGGTTAAGATGCATGTGAAAGTTCTTTGTGCCAAATATTCTTTAGATGTCTTCATCTTTGTAAGATTTGTTTGCCCTTAATTTTAGGAAGGGATCTTATATGGGATCTATGGTAAATTTTGGATCCACAAACACAGAAATACCAGGGAAGTTGTGGCATTAAAAGCTATTTGGGGAGTAGTATTTGTATGGTAGCTACCGTCAAATATGGACCGATTCCAATTAAATTTGGTCAGATGATTCAGATTGCAATAAAATAAGTCTGGTACAAATTTAAT
This sequence comes from Pollenia labialis, assembly GCA_949318255.1. Taxonomy (NCBI): domain Eukaryota; kingdom Metazoa; phylum Arthropoda; class Insecta; order Diptera; family Polleniidae; genus Pollenia; species Pollenia labialis. The sequence continues at coordinate 158,428,919 of OX439140.1, forward strand.
CTAAATACCAACGTAATAAGATAGTTTATAGGCACAAACACTGTTCAGGAGAGAAGTTTCTATGTGGGCCATACGAAATCACGGACCGAATCTCACTATTTTCAGTAGGCTTTGTCCTTATGAATTGAAAGAAAATTTCACCGATTAACCTTTAAAATTGCGACCTGTACTTTAAGCACAAGTTTACATGGATATACAACCAGCTGAATGGAGGGACATAGTTCATTCGACTCAGAAAGTAATTCTGAGTCGATCGGTATACTATTTATGTATATTTTTTAGTGTTCACACATTAGCACAAAAGCATAATATTCCACTATTGTGGTATGGGTATAAAAAATTAAGAACAAGCCAAAATGTATCTATTTAAATTTTTTATCACCAAAACAATCGACAAAAGAGTCACTTGATTTCCGGCTTTCTACGGGGATACGAATACACATACTTATGTATGTATGTACTTAACATGTTAGCATAACATCAGACCACCAGATCCAATTTCATGAAATGGACTACTCCATGGACTGGTCCGATGTAATGCAAGCATGGACCATGCCATTGTTAAAAAGTGTTTGTAGTGAAAATACATGTTTTCGTTTTTTAACGACATGTTTTCGTTTTTAAACGAAGTATACAATGGAGTAGTTTTAAGACTACTCCTTTGTAATCCAAAGCAGGGTTATATGGTCCTGCCCTAGGACATCGTAATGTTAAATAGACCATGTTTTTTCCATACGTTTGGGTTACTTTTGGACTAGTCCTAGTCCCATGTGGGCTACATTTTACACGCGTGTTTGGACTAGTCCTATTATTTGCAGGGATACATTAAATTTTTAGTGTTCTGGTCAGGGCTGGAGATATGTTTTAAGAAATTGTTTTATAGAAGAGAAAAGCAAGTTAATCCACCTCAAAGAAATGATGAAACTTCGTGGGTCTTTTTTTTAAATTGTAACAAAAATGATAAAATGTGCCAGTGTACCAATAAAGTTTCGATGAGCCAAATTTGGTACAGTTGTACCACAAATCCCATTAGTCTTGAGTTTAAAGAAAAGAGAGGAAAATAAATGACATTCTCTTTTCTCTTCTCTCCTTAAAGTTCAAGACTTGCCGGCTTAAACTTGAAGAGTGTGAACCAGCACTTGCAGTCGGTTTGACTCGTCAAGCCGTGAGTTTTTTAGGAGAAAGGGGAATAGAAGTGACATTCTCTTTTCCCTTCTCTCCTAAAAGCGCAAGTCTTGACGAGTTAAACTTGACGTGAAATTGTACTTTAATTTGTACTTTACTGTCGAAAATCTAATTTAGTAGTCGTAAAAAATCTTTAAACACAAACTTTTTACGAATACTAGCTACTTCTTAGGAATGTGCGTTCTATGTTTTATTTTATTAAATATTCACTTGAAAACCATTTCCCCCTCTCCGCTTTTTTCGAAAACATTTGTTTAGCACTAACGTTTAGCAGTGCAAACTGCAGTGTCGACAAAAAAAACATAATGGGAGTGCTATTTCCAAAAAGGGTCAAAAAGTGGCACAAAATAGATGCAAATGATACAAAAGGATAATTTAAAAAGGTATCAGGACCGTCGACAAAGGGTAAAATTGATACTTTAGTATCACAACGGTAACGCTTTCTATCCTGAATTAATTCGAAAACACTTAATGAGAGTTAACCGTATGATTAGTTAAATTTTAAACAACATTTGGTTATTCACAAATCTTCCCTGCTATTTCTTTTATTTTAAACAATTGTGCTCACTGGGTTATGTAGCATTCCTAATCGAAGCAACAACAATGTGGCCTCCTTAAATGGACAGTATATTTATATAACTTTTTTCTCCTTCTGAAAAAGTAATTGAATAAGAATTTTTTTTTCTAAAGATAAATAAATTTTTTTCCAAGCATATAAAAAAAAAATAACTAAAAACTATGAAGTAATATTGACAACGCTGGGAATAAAGTTTAGTATCAGCCTTTAATACACAGCCGAAGCGTAAAGCAACTTATTGATATATTACGACCGAACATAACACTAAAACAATTGAATTCCAAAAGAGGAAATGAATTGGGTAAGAATTGTATTTACAACATTCCTGCATTTAAGCTACAACATAACAACATAATTGCTGGCGTACAAAGGACACATGACTTACATATGTATGTACATACATGTGTAAATTCATTAATTTGTGTTCATTGCGCTGATCACAGTCTTTGATCATGAAGGTATAACGAAATTAGAGGTTTCAAGCAGCAGAAAGTGAACAAAGGTCAAAAGTGTCATCTGTATAAATTAAATTTTAATAAGAATGTTGCCATATCACCGGTTTTCACAAAACGCAGACTTCAATCAGTAATTACTGTTAGATTTGAAGGTCGTATAATGAGTATGGGTAAATGGCAACAATAAAATATTTATTTGTCCTATTTGTCGATTATTGAGCCGAAAAAGCTTCATCTTCAACAAGTAATTTATAGTCCAAATGAACAATATAACACAGATTGAGAGCGTTACGAGTAGGCTTCATAACAATTTAGATCAATACTTTACCTTTTGTTTCAAAATTTTTAGCAAGCTTAAAGTTGTGAATTGTCACATACAGCGAAATAACAAAATACTAACTAAAAATCTAAAAAAATGTCACATACTTTAATTAACATAAAATACAAAAGTAAGTAAAACTGTGAACATACCAAAGTAGCACACTGTTCCACAAAGTCTTACGTATTTTTCAAAAATGCTTCCCTGATCTAATTATTCCTTGAACACTTTTTAAAAAAACAATAACAACTTATCATGACAGGGGTGCATTTTCGTGGATAGTGTAAAACGGCCTTAAGCGATATTCACCACAGTTGTAGCAATTTTCAATAGTTAACGTTAGCTGATGTTAAACATTTTGCGAATAAAAATATTAAATAAAAGTAAAACAAACGAAAACAAAAAGTTTTTATATCCATCACAATATAACCAAAAATCACAAATTATACGCAAAAACACAAGAAAAGAGTTGATAAAAAAAAATACTTGCTTGCATAAAAAAGTACTTTGCATAAAAAAGTACTTGGTACAAATTTGCCATTTATTGTTGCAACATATTTAGAAAAGAAAACGACAACTTAATAGAACCAAAACCCGCGCGAATGGTAGCGTACATGATACATTATTGTCAGAAAAGAAAACACCATAAGCTTCATATGACCAGAAAAATGTCATGCAATTTTGTAATATACGGTCCATAATTTACCTTGGATCCAATATTAAGCAACCTTCTGACATTCACTGTTAACGCTAAAACTATTTCTAAAACTTATTATGTTTTTTAATATGTACCTGAAATCACTCTACAGAATTTTGGGGTAATTGGTATATAATTTACCATAGGTCCAATAAAAATTCCTCTCCTAAAAATCATTTCAGTTCGGCTAAAACTGTTATGAATCATGGTAGTTTTCTCAAGCTATTTTAAATTTCTTAAAAGAAAAGCAAAAAACTTTCTGATTGTCGAATAATTTTTAAAAGGTCTTAGCCGCATCCGATTTGAATGCTGACGTCCGTTGTTATAAAGATGAATTAATAGTTTAAAGATATCATATAGAGCTAGGGTAGCCAGATTTTTAATTCGGAAAAACAGTACATTGAACACAAAAAAACAGTACAATCAAGAAAAAAACAGTACATTTTTTTTTGCGAAAACACAACTACTTATTTAAATTATTATATATTTAAAACTTTTGATTGAATATGCAACAATTATATAACGAAAAACACTTAAAATGTGCAACACCAAATGAATGATTTCCGTTTTATGGCATTTTATACGTATACGAAATTACTCCATTTGCGTTAAAAAAAAACACTAAAACGAAGCATTTGGACTAAAGGTTTTTTTTTATTTGAAGACAGGAAAACCATAACATTCCTGTAAGCCATATAAGAAAGGAGAAAAGCCTAACTTAGCTTAAAACTATTAACTCGTTGATTGTGTAAGTATTATATTGGTATTTAAAGCAATTTTCACCACACACGTAGTTGCACATATCATATAGAATTTGAGAAAATTTATGTGTCCTAAGTTAATTTTCCAATTTTAAACAATTCTTAAATTATTTACGGCCAATTTGACCAAGTTCAGCTATAATCTATAAAATCCGAAGAACATATTTCAAAAGTGGTTTAGATGGAGAAAAGTGGTCCTGAAAGCAATTAGGTATTTTTATAAATTTTGAGCCCGGAGAATTTTTAAATTTGTACGTTTTCAATTTCACGTGATTTCGATTTCCAGAACTTGCCCGAATATTAAATTAAAGGAATTAAGGATAATTGTGTTGGAATAAGTATTAAAAAAATATAAAATTTTTAACAAAATTTCGATTTTGTTTTTGTCTTTTTCAGGTGTTTAAAGGAAAAAACTATTGGAAGAGGTAGCCATAAAATCATATGTCTTAAAAATAATAACATGAAAATATACAACTGCTGCGAGTCACCTATTATAATTTAGATTTCTACTGCGTATTTATTAGAAAACAATGACCACAGCGTAAAAAGTCTTATTATTTTAGAGCTTTTTTGTTTGGAACACAACATTTTTTTTAAGCTATGTATGTACTGTTAAATATTAGGATATTTTCAAAATATGAGTTTAACAGGGATTTTCTTAATATTTTGGTTTTTTGTAGACAGAACACAAAAAAAAACAGTACAAAAAACAGTACAAAGTGTAAAAAACAGTACATTTGCGTACTGTTTCGGACATTATGCATAAAACAGTACAATTGCAAAAAATCAGTACATGTACTGTTTAAAACAGTACGTATGGCAACCCTATAATAGAGCCCACTCCTGAATTGTTCGACCTGTCGGTGGAGGGTATCAGACAGCCGAATATTGAACTCTTACTTGTTTTTTTTATATAAATAAACATACATACATACATACATATACATTTTTTTTATAAAAAGCAAAAAAAAAATTACCCAAACACAAATCACCATTTTAGTATTGTCAAATTATCAGTACGGAATATACCACTCGAATGTCTTGGCAAACATGTCAAAATTTGACGTTTATGCAAACGCTTTGTGGTGTTAATTGGGGTGTTTGTTAGTTTGGCCAAACATTTTAAGAGTGAAATATTTAAAATTTGTAATTTTTGGTAGACAGTTTGGATATTTGTCAAACTGTTTGTGGTGTCTAGTGCTAAATATAGTCATTTCAGTTAAGACTTTGCAGAGTGAAGTAGAAGAAGAGGCATTAAATATTTTTCAACCTTTAATTCTAGCTCTTTGTTTGTTTGCTTGCAGCATTGTTTGCAACAAAACATTTCGTTGTTTAAACCAGTGTTCGAAAATAAAATGTACATTACATATTTAGTGATCTCCTCACATACCCAAGAACGATGCCTATTTTTTTAGAGATTGTGTAGACAAACACAACCCTTAATACCGTTCGTAACTTTTTTCAAGAAAGAGCCGAACGTTCTTCGTTAAAAAAAGGACAATTGTAGTGATACTGTAGACAAACCGTCGTCCGAAAGTTAAAGTGATCTACGTGCAAAAATTGCATTTTGAGAGAATCGATTTTGAAGGTTTAGAAATTTTTTCAGAAAAAACTACTCGATAGGATTTTTTGATGTGTTGTTTTAAAAGTGTCAAGCTTTCTTTTCTGATAATGTTACCTTTAAAATTAAAAAAATGCTGCATGTTCAACACTCATTTTAATTGAAGGGGCGTGAGTGCAGCACTAGATCAAGGCGAATTGTTTCATGCCGAAATTTGTATTCTTTTGTAAACGTAATATAATCAACAAGTTTTACACAGTTTATTCAAAATAAGCCTAAAGAACTCGAATTCACCAGCATCCGGTTTTTATTTGTCAGATCGCTGGGTCGCTTTGTTTAATTGAAAATGTAGTTTCAATAGAATTTTCATGCTTAAAAAACGTTTGATAAGAGCTTACTTTAAAATATTTAAAAAAAATCCACTAATTACTTTTTGATTATTAATAAGATCTATATTTCTGAAACAAAAAAAAAATTACCCCAAAGTGTACGTTCGTTCACTAGCCCAGGTTAATGTTTTTTTTATTTGTTCCTAAAAAAAGCTTGATGTGTTTCGTCTTTTCTTTTCTTTTTGCACTTATAAGAAATTCAAATGATTAGACGACCGTTCCTCTTATTTGTAAAAGAGAACAACATCAGGAAACTAGCAAACAAGTTATAGAAATGCATTTCATCTTCAGGCAATACAAAAAATACAAAAAATAAATAAAATACTATACAAAAAGTTCTAAGACTTTTATGTACTCGTAGATAATAAAGATATGGCGGATGTTATAAAAAAAAGAATAAAGAAAATTCTATAGCAGCATTGAATGTTAGTTAGTTAAGTACTTGTAAAGACAGGACGAGTTATTGCTAAAGTAATTTTTAAATATGTTTTACCCCCGGTACATACATACTAGTATATTTCCGCTTTAATCAAATCACTTTAAAATGTTTGAAATACAAGAAATATAAAATTAAAATCAAACTGAAATTACTCATTTGAAGTTTAAATCAGGTGGTAAAAAATAATATTTGCGTGTTTGTATGTTCTATGTGGCCAAACATAATGCGTGGCACAAAATTTGGTCGTGACTGTAGAAGAAGGCGTGGCACAAAACAGATTTATTCATAAGACAAAAATTGTCCAAATTTAATACTCATAGCTGGATCGTCAAAACACAAAATTCGTCAAAAAGTCGGTGTTGTTGGAGAAGTAAGCGTGGCACGGCACGTCCCATAATTTTTTTATACTTAAAAAAAATTTATTTTGTTACATATTAAATCCTACTTACCTTGCAAATCTTTGATAAAGTAATAGCACAGGAACAATTTCAACAAAAATCTGATTTTTTGTCAAAAATGGTTAAATTTTTTTTAATTTAACAACTTTTTGTTTGACGCTGTTTGATCCAACAAAAATTTTGTAAACACAAATATTTATTTGCCCAAAAACGAGAAAAATATTTGACGTTTACTGGTCACAATAGAAACATTTTTGTTTGCTGACAAATAATTTGGTTTGCCCAAAATCAGCTGTTTTTCTGTTCAGCCCTTAAAAATATTTTGTGGTCAGATAAGGGAAACAAATATTTGGCATTTATTTTTATCAAATGTTTGCCTTTAGAAATATTGAACGAATTTTTACCTTAACAATCATTATTTGCTAGAAGTTTTACTTTACTTCTTTAATTTAACATTAAAAAAAGTGCAGGTGATGCATATCGATCATAATATGTTAAGAGGCAACCGTAATATCGTTGCAGCTACAATAATATGGCTTAATGAACCATAATATAATATGTTTAAAATTTTTCGTTTAAAATAGTTTTGTTGGAAATATTAAATTTTTTTCTCTGCGTGTACGAAAAATAAGAAAGTATAATTGTTTGGAATTGTGTGTATACGCAAAGTGCACAACTTTGGATACTTCTATAACCGCCTTACCTGTACATATATGTACATACATACTTAGATCCTTAACTAAAAATATACTCGAATAACACTAGATAATAACAGCTTTATAATCTGTATGGGAAAATAAAGTCGTTATCGAATTTAGATTACATTTTTAGTATGACGTTTTTACTTGGAACCTTTAATCTCCTAAAAAAAACTCGAAGTCATGCCCGCAATAAAGCAATAAAAGTGAAAATAAAAATCCCGTCTTATAAACTGTTTATGGCTGAGTTGTAATTTTTTTCCACGGCGCTTCTTAGTGAACCTTTCAAGAAAAACAAATTTTATGCTTTGTTTACTTATTTAAAAAAATACGTAAATTTTTATTTTTTTTACCACAATTAAAATTTTCTTTTTAACAAAAATTTGTTCCAGTAATTTTCAATGCCATCATCACAAGCCATACGTCAGACAGACAGCTATAAGAGCTCGTTTTTATGGCAGCAATTAATAAGAAAACTTAAGTCAGAATAAAAACTGAAAATGTGTAAAAATTGTTTCAACAAACAAATTTTCATGAATATCAAACAGAAAACTTGAAGTACTTGAATTTTGAATAGATATATAATTTTCACTACAACAAAAACAAAAAAGAATGATTTTTAACAGATTTAAAATCAATTTATTAGAAACAAACAAAAAGATGATAAGGAATTAAGACGACCAATTTAAAATTTTTAAATTAAACAAAATTAAAAAAACTCATATAAAGAACAAAAAAAAAAGATAAGCAATAGACTTAATAATAAAACAATCACTGTCACTGTGACGTCTAATGACGGACTGTTTTATCTGTCTGTGTGAATTGTTAAAAAAAACAATAGTAGTGCATTTTTAACGCATTAAAAAAAATCCAGCTAGGTATAAACAATTAAAATCTATACAATAAACATTTAAACACATACACTCAATCTTTTTAATAAAAAAAATTGCAACATTTTGTAAGACATGCCTGAGTGCATTTGATAGACGAGCTAAAGTTGGGGAAAAAATACACACAATTTTAAAACTATAACGGATGCACATACACAGATACTTACATGTATGGATATGTAAATACATGTCAAATATCGTATACAATCAAAGAAAAAATCATTTTAATATGGTCACCTTTAACAGAAGTTTTTTTAATAAAACAAATTTAAACATATCGCTCATTTGCTGCAAGACCGGCATAAGTCAAAAAAATCCGTTTCGAGATAAACGCGTTTAAAGTTTTTGATTTGCTCACTTTGATCACTAAGAACAAATAACGATACATTCTCTTCAAATGGGGAAAGTATAAATGATAAAACGATGAATTTTATTCACAGTATAAAGAAAAACATAGTGAACAATTCTGCATCACTAACTCCAAAATTGTATTTTTTGATTTGTGCCGGTCTTGCTGCAAATTAGCGATATTATGTTCGGAGCTGGGAATTTGCACTAGTTTTGCATTCCGTCGTTAATAATTTTGTTTTATTCAAATTTACTTTTTATTGCAAAAACTAATTTGATTTTTGTATTTTTATGTATTCGAATTAAAACCGGTTAGCCGGTTTTTTTTTAAAGTGCTTAACCGAAACCAGGTTTTTATAAAATGGAAGCTATTCGGAATATTCGAAAAAACTTGAAATTTTACCAACTTACAACTACGTATTGAGTCGGAAAAAGCCGACCAAATAAAGGGGAATGTAAGAAAAGATAAACTCATTGTTTATTGTTGGTGTTTTGTTGAAGCTTTGATATCGTTTGCAGGAAAGACTTGAATGTTTGTAATTCACATTCGTTTTACAGTTTTATTTTTAAAATATCTTTAGCTTTTTTAAAATCTTTTAAAAAATTTTTCCTGATGATCTGGCCAGTGAAATGCGCACATAAACTAGCTTTTCTCTCAACAATAAATTTCAGTGTATTTATCAAAAATTAAAATTTTAGCACGTCATTGAGAAATCTTATTAAATTAAAATTTTGTTTGATTATATAATACAAATAAGCAGGGTTCGTAACAATTATAACATTTGTTTCTCAATCTTTGGATAAAGTCTGGCATGAGGGCTTGATTTATAAATTGAAGCCAAATTAACCCATAAACACTCACAAGCTGTTTGAAAGTTACTAAAACGTTCAAAAATTGATCATTCAAAACGGAGAATTTTTTTTTAGCTCTCCCCGCTTTATTATACTTAATATGAACTTCGGACATGCCAACAAACAACCACACGCAAACTTCAACTTTTGATTATGCTACAGCTACGTGCTGGTTCATACTCTTCAAGTTTTAGCCATCAAGTCTTGAGCCTTTAGGAAAGAAGGGAATAGCGAATTCGATTTGTTTTTCTTTCTTTCCAAAAAACGTAAGACTTGATGAAAAAGAAGAGAAAAGAGAATGCAATTTCTTTTCCTCTCTTTCCAGAAAACTTAAGACTTGACGGCTAAAACTTGAAGAGTGTGAACCAGCACTATCCTAAGTGTACACGAAAACCCCATAAAAGCAAATATATACTTACCAAACCATATATAAACTTCAAAGCAAAAATGTGTACATTTAACATTCACTTTAGGTTGGGAATCATGTTCATTAAATATGTAATACCTCAACACTCGTATGTAAAATATCTCGGTGTATGTACATCTAGATTGGCGTTTAACGTGGAAATTCCATAAAAAGGCAGAACTATTTGCAAACTTCAACTCCACAACTCTATCTTAAAGCTAATGTGGTGCTGCGGTATTTGGTTTCTAATATTGAAAAATGCCAAAGTTGCCAAAATTAACTGCTTCGAAAACTTACAGCCGCCCATGGTATTTTAAAAGCTCGCATTTTCACAAGGTTCCCTAGGGCCATTAGTTAAAACTATGATCCCGAAATATTCGGTAATATATTTAAAAAGGCTTGAACTGCACCCAAATCCACCAGATAAAAATATTCTAAGTGATGGTGGCCACACACGCTAAAGGAGAAGAAATACCGCAGGATCCGTTTGGAAGAGCCCTAAGCACCTACATATGTGAACAGAAAACTTGATGGGGAAAGTTTTTGTTCGATACTGGGAGGACATAAACATTTTTTAAAATTTATTTTCCTAAACTATTGTTATTTGTGTTTGCTATCTTAAAGTAACGGGAAACGATATTGATATGATTCATAGAACGTCACATTTGTGAGATAACGGTATACTTCCCTCTCAGGCGCCATCCGAAGTGAAAAGCTGTTTCGATTGAAATGAATTATATTTTGTTTGAAAGTCTACTCAACTACGTGGCTAATTGAATTTGATCGGAGAGAAAATGGCTATGTTGTAGTGGATAAAATCTAAGATTTTTTTTCTGTTAGGACTGACCCCTACTTACGCATTGCATTGTGTTGTGACTAGGAAAATAGGTTGTGGAAAGGAGGATAGAGGGAGTAGTGTTTGTGAACATTTTATTTGAATTTTATCATGTTGTAAGTGAGAGGGAAGACATCTGCAGGAAGGTTATTCCACATACGAACAGTCCGGACAAAAAAAGAATTCTCTCTGTAATGCGTTGTACGATTCACCTGCCAATCGACCAAATAAGGATGGGCCAACGAACGGGTTTCGAGAACCAGATCCCTAATTTCGTCAGAACACATCCCATTGTAGTTGCGATAAGACAGGCAAATTCAACCCACATTGCGACGGTGCTCAAGGGAGTCAATAGAATTGGATACCTTACTGTCACCAATGAGATTCTTCACACTCTTCTGCACGCGGTCGAGAAGCTCCAAAATAGACTTTGAAGCATCGGTTCACACATGAGAGTTGTATTCCATACGCGGTCGGATATACATATGTGGTATAAATAGTAAGGAGATAATATGGAGTGAAAATTTTAAATTTTTTCACCAATTTTGGCATTTCGGAAGATGTTTTGTAACCCAACTAATAACAAAATTCATATAGGGAACTTAAAATACTATAATGTTAAAAAAAACCCAGGAAGTCAAAACCATATGTGAGCTTCTCCGAGAAAAGGGACCTAGTGTGTCAAAAACGGGTTTGGACTTAAGAGTGGATTCTGTTACCTAAAAGGGTGTAGAATATGATGAAATGAGGTTTTCTCAAAACTTCATTTTCACACACAAGGTCCCTTTTCTCGGAGAAGGTCACATATTATGCCAGCATCCAAACATGTTATGGTTAATAATAACTGTAATATGTTTACCACATGTACTAGTTTGGTTGTTGATCAACCATATATGTAGTTTACAGTGTACATATACATACTTATATTTACGAATACGCATGTATGTATGTATGTATATGGACAAAATGGTAACAACAAAATAACTTTTTAACAGTTTTTCCTGCTACAAAAAGTAACAAAAGGGGTCAATGAACAAAATTCTAGCCATAAAAAAGAATTAAAATAAAATAACGCCAGCCAACAACATTAACAACAACTAAATAAAATAAAAAAAAAAAAAAAAACAAAAACATTTTCAACTTTAACATTAATTAAAATGACCATTGTAAATTCTAAAGAATTTTCAACAATTAAAATTTAAAAAAAAAGAAATAAATTGAATAAGAAAAGTGAAGTGAAGAAATGTAATAAAAACAATTCTTCAAGTCCGTCCGTCCGTCTGATGATTTTGTTGTGGCTGTTGTTCTCTTTTTTTTATTGGAATTAGAATTAGTTTGTAAATATTATTTTCATGTTCTTCTTAAGTGTGCGTGTTTTTGTATGTATGAGTATGAATGACACAGTTCTAAGTTCTTATCTTGTAAATGTTGCAATTAATAGAACATGTTTATTTTTTTTTGTATTTATTTCATCTTGTTAATCATAGTAAATGGTTTTTTATGCCTTCATTTTGTGTTTAAGTGTTTTGAATTTGAGTAACTGAAATTTTGAAAACTATTCATTATATTCCAGAATTTCTAATATCTAGAAGATTGCCTGGCTGGCTCCACTTAAGGAGAAATCTGCAAACATTTGCCCGCACCCCCCAACCCTTCTTAATAAAAAAAGTTTAACCAATAACTAATGTTTAAAAAGGAATCGGGCCGGGGGGTGTTAGAATCATCTTAAGGATATTTCGATTTTTGGTGTTCAGGTGCAATAAGTCTGGAGTTCGAAGAGTTAAAATTATAGGTCTCCTAAGGTCTTCTTGATTTCCACGGGAGTCAGTAGACCCCGTTTACATGTCATCGGCATAACGATTGGATGAGGCCTCCTTTACCCCATGTTTCCACATGCAAGTGCAACTTCGAAAAACGCAATACATTCACACTTTTTCACTAACATTCAGACAATTTTTGTACTTTTAGCCAATCGGTTGTTTCCTTGATTTGCATGTGGATACGTAGGGTTAGAATGCTTCTTGCGGGAAATGTTTCCTGTTTTTCGGGAAGATTGTCTTTACTAAAGCTTTACTTTCGTTATAGAAGGTTGCTTTTTATTATAATGTTCTACGGCCGATGTAGAGTGCTTTCTTCAAACTATGAACTCACAAAAGGGTTCAACGAAAGGATCCTTTTTTGACGAAGAAAAACTTTCGGAAATCATGTGGTGTAGTGGTTATGCTGCTAGTTATTTCTAAGACAGTGGAGATTAAATGTCTTCAGCTTCTAAACAAGGGGTGAGTGTATAATTTTTTCACGATTCGATACTCGCAATTGATTCCTGTGTCTGCGCTGGCTCATCTCATACACAGGTGCGGTTGGTAAACCCATTTTTTGCCACCCAGTGGTTAAGTGGCAGGTGTTCATGTAAATCTGTTTCCAGGTTTGTTGAAAAGAAAATTTTGCTGCCTTTAAAGCCGAGTGCGAAGCATATTGGTGCACAAAAAATAGAAATTTGGTGGTTGTAGAAAATACGGCAAACATTTTTTTTAAGTATTTTGTAGATTTTTAGTTCTGAAACAACACACTGTCCGGATTTTTTTTATAAATAAACGTTTGCGTTGAGTGCATGATTTCTCGTTTAAGAGTTGTGAGTAGGTGTTTTATTCGGTTAAAAATATGAATTACGTACACGGAAAATGTGGTTTAATTTCCAGGGCAAGTTTTTTAATGGCATATGTCATTTTTGCCAGCTTGCCAAAAACCTTGAAGAAATTTTTTAATAAGCTAAGCGAATATGAGGCAGAATCTATTCGAAATGCTGAAATGCAAAATTGCTTCCAATAAATGAAAGCTTCGACTTAATTGACAGTGCTAAGAAAAATATTAAATATGTCAGTAAAAAAGAATTTGTTAAAAAGTTTAAAAAAAATTTTAGATCGTAATACCGGATTACAAGATTAATTAAAATAAGAAATATTATATGGGTAATTCTGGATTACAAGATTTATTAAAATAAGAAATATTACATGGGTAATTCCAAGTCAATCGAACAGTGGGACCCCTATCGATTTAAATGAAATTTGGTGAGAAGGTTTATTTCATCCTGTAAGAAACATATACATATGAACAAATTAAAATAATTTTTTTTCAAAAGTTGTTTTATCATTTTTTTATTTTGTTTCAAACACAACAATATTTTTTTAAACAATTGTAAAATTTTTTTTAGGACATTATGACGATATGACTTGATAGCACACCTTGTGAATAGCCCAAATATATTTCAAAAAAAATATAATTTCAAAATATTTAATTTTAAAAATGAACTAAGTCTATTTCTTTTTTTGGCTGATTTTTTTTTATATAATACCTCAAAATGTTCTTTAAAAATCCTGATCTTTGAAGGAGGTGTTTTTTTAAAATATGATTTTTTCTTTCGCAACCTTTAGAAATAATATAAAAATAAAATTTTAATGTTGTAGTTGAAAAAACAGACAAGCCGAGCACCTAGCAATTTAACCTAATTCGGGCACGCTGAACCCAGTGGTGCTAACCGTTTTTTTTAGGTTAGATTTTGTTTTGAAGATATACCGTTATTTAAAAAATGTAGAATGTTGCATCCACAATAAAATTACTTTTAAGAATAGTTAAACTATTTTCTAACATGCGCAGTCATTTCAGAAACATAATTTTTTTTCTTGTTAAATAAACCGCACATAATAGAAATGAAAAAAGAAGACAAAACCGCTAGATTGACCAAAAATAGCTAAATTGCCAATTTTTATTAACAATATCGGCCAACTTCACTAATAAACGTACTGCCAAAATCGGATTTTCCAATTGCAAAGCGTTGACGCCGCGCTAATTAGGAAAGCATTATACCAATTGTACGTTCATTACAAATTTTGACAGCTAGAAAATGCTTGCCGCATTTGTTGAGGTACGGCTGTAAATCCTGGCTTTTGCGTCCAATCTTAATGTGACAAAATTAGGTGTATCTATTAGTTTGTAAAGGTATTTCAAATAATTAATTTAATTTAAGTTTAAGAAAAAAATTGCATTTAGCAATTTGGCAAGATTTAGCCATTTTTCATCTAGATAAGCCACAAAAACTTACTGCCTGTTTTTAGAACTTGAGCGCAAAATTCGTTTCGTTTCATCTTACATTTAAATACAAACAAAATTTAGAAAACATTTGAATAGTTACATCTAAAGCCATAGCAAATAAAGATATTGTGGCAAAATTTGGTCCATCGTGCGGTTTTGTGTTAATCGGTCCATAGTTTGCATAAAATAGGCTTCTGAAATTCGTTTTGAAATATATATAAAGCGTTGAAACTAATTTGGTCTAAATGAAGATTTTTTTATATCAGAAATCACTCTACAGATGATTGATTTATAATCCTGAAAATAATTTGTGTACGGCCAAAACAATTACGAATCATGACATTGTATTCAAATGAAGTTTTACATGATTAGAAATATAAGCAAAAAGCTTTCTGATGGTCAGCCAATAATTCAACATCGCAATTCATGAAGAGGAATAAGTAAGGAATATGTAAGTAAATAATAGATCCAATATTGAGTCCACCTCTGAAATATTCTAACTGCCATTTAAGGGTTTCAAAGATTCGACACTGCCGAAAATAATGCTCTATTTTGGTTGCTATTAATTTTGCCAATTTTGGTGGTTAAAAGATGGCAGCATTGTGAAAGACTTTACAGAAAAATTTTCAAAACTTCTTATTTTAAAATTCCTGGAAATTAAAAAAAGTAATTTCTTGGGAGTTCCCGGAGAAAATTTTCAAATAGAAATCGGCCTGTTTAACGATGTCAAAATAGTAGTGCTACATTTACAACAAAAACAAAGTTTTATAATTTGTTTTTGTTTACATGTTCATAAATAATTGTGCAAAAGAAATAATATTTTCGACATCGTCAAAAAGGCAGTAAATCTAAAATCACTCAAAAGGCGAAGGTTATTCTATTTGTTTTTTATTTATAATAATGTAGGGAATTAAAAAACTTTTTATTATTATTTTATAGCAAATCTATTAAAGAGTAATTTTTAATTTAATTTAATTTATGTGTGTATTAAGTTGACAGTTTATATGTTTTTCTGTCAAGTAATCAACCGTAACAGTTTATAAATTTAGTTACCTTTATATTTATTTAAATGTAACTCAACTTTTTTTTTTTTTTAAATTAAATGTTAACAATTGCACTGGCTTCACTTTTTTGAACTTCCTTGTGCGCAAGCAACTACTGTTTTTCTCTTCCATTTGAAGTGGTTATTTTTGTCTGCCTGTCCCACAAGTATACAATGACAACCAACATCTTTTACGGAAAACAATTACACCCCAAACAAAATTTGTAACAATGGTAAAGTATCACAAGTATGTTAAGGAAAATATAAAAGAAAAACTGCAATAAAAATTAATTTATTGCTGTTGTTGTCTTGCTTTTCTTAATCTTTTTTTTTAGTTCTAAAAAAAGGGAGTCAGTCATCGTTGTCAGTCGCATCCAGCATTTTTTTTTTTTACCATGTAAAAACGAATAAAGGAATCATAACGAATGAATACATACTAAATAATTGCAAAAGTACAAATGAAAAAAGTATGAACCCGAACATTAATATAAAGTACAGACAGACAGAAGGACGGACGGGCATACATTTTTATATACAAGTGTAGATTTGAATGTATGTAATTGGACCATGGGGATGATCTTTTACATCGTGTTATTGAATGTTTTATATTCAGTTAGTGACAGCCTTTTTATTGGGTTTAATTTTTATTATGTATAAATAATAAATTTTAATCCAAAGAGCTTATCGTTGGTCTTATAGTGAAAGGCCCTAAAACATTTTTTTTTTTTGAAATTGAGCTTTTTAGTGATTGCAATAATTTCCACGCAAATACACCTCGTCACAAAAATTTAATGAAATAATATAAAAAAATCAGTGTTACAAGCAATTTTATATTTTTGAACATACAGTTTCTATTATGTTTAAGCCTTCTCCTGTAAAGTTGCAATTACGTGAGTTAGGGCCTTTCTACATGAGACCAGCGTTATTCAACGGTAATGATTGTTTGCAAAACTTCTATATTGTAAAGGAAAAAATAAATTTTATCTTGTTTGGGGGTGATTTAACAACAATAAAAAAAGAATAAGAATCTTAAGAATATGTTACCCCTTTAAAAGGACTTACTTGTAAATTACCCTGTATTATTTTATTTTACTATGCAAAAATATCTTTAAAAAAGAATAGATATTTAAAAGACTTAAACTTAAAATATGTATTAAAACCATCAGGAACAGAGATTTTGATTTAAATAAAACCACACCCGTTCGTTGTATTATAAAAAAAAGAAAAACAACAGAAACATGAAATTTTGTCAGTACTTACAATCCTTTTAAAATTTTTGCAATAAAAATTTACATTAAAATCGTATTCCAGGTTTAGTTTTTCCTTTAAAAATTTAACGGTATTATAATTTAATTTTTAGCAATACATTAACAAAAACTATAGATACATATACTTTTTTTAATTGGTTTTTTATTTTTTTTTTTTAATATGTTGTTGTTTTTTTTATTTGTTTTATTTATGTTTTTCCTTTTAATCACTCTCAACTTGTTTTTGTTAAATTTTTAATTCAAACTTTTGTTTGTTAATTTATGTATGTATTTGATTTAACTTTTGCAGCGAAAACTTTATTTATCGCGTAATACAAAACATTTACCGGCCACGACTTTGCAACGAATGGAGTCGCACAACATCTTTGCAAAAACAAAAAATAAATAAAAAATAAAAGAGAGAATAAAACTTGTACTCGAAATGCATTCGAACTACGTCGAACAAATACAAGTGCATGTTTGTTTGTATCTATGTTTTTATGCTTAAACTTGTATACGCATCAGTGTTGCCGGAATTTAAATTCAATTTTACACAGGCAAAGCTTTAAAAATAGCCAAATTTTTAAATTACACGGAAAACCGGAAATATGCAATTGCATGTTTTTCCTTGTGTGATCAATGAAGGCAGAATCAATCGCCCTTATCCTATTTGGGGTCGTCAACAGAACACAACACCGTTTTTTATGTTTTGTTTCAATTTCGTATTCCCGTTAACAATATTGCCATATTTCGATGACTGTTAACAAATGTTTGGTATTTTGTAAGAAAAATCGGCGTTGCTATTGTCTGTAATTGCCGTTGATTTTGTCGTCGGCGTTTTTAGTGTTGTCTTGTGCTGCTTTGTGTTTTGTTTTATAAATTTTAAAAAAATGTAACGTGATTGTTAGCTCTAATTTTGATTTCTACGGCGGTTTTAATATTATTCTACATTTGTGTTGTGTTCTTAATATATTTTTGTGGAAATAATGGAAAAAATTAACTGCCTGTTTTTAGAAAACGTAAACAAGTGAGTGAGTGAGAAATTATATTGAAAACAACAATAAAAAAAATTCTTTTGGTAACGACAGGTGGTGTCGAAACAGCATCTGATTTTGACAGTTCGAGCTTATTTGTTTTGATTTGTTAGTGCTTTGCTAAGAATGGTTGACATTTAGAGCTATAAGCACTAACAATGCAATGCCAAAAACCCTATGTTGTTTCTGTTGTTTTTGGATTGTTGTAGTTCCGACACCACCTATAGTTGAATTCGCCTTGGAATTCTTTTTCAGATTTGGAGGGATTTAAAATTCAAAGTGAAGGTGGTGTATTTAAACAGGCAATGCTGAGCCCCTTGAAGAAAGCTGTGGTAAATTTGCTGCAGTTCCAACACCAAATGAATCCTGAGGGAATGGTTCAAGAAGACCCAAACACTTAAGACAGTGTTGATGTTTACTTCTTGAAATCACTTAAATTGGTAAGACATATTTTTCAACATTAGGTCCACATTCTTGCAGTCCATTGATATTTAACTATTTACAGGAAAGAGAACGCACCATAAGTAGAAAAGCTGCTACTCCATCTACATCAGCGCCATCAATAGCTTAAGCGCCAACAGCACTATCGGGCAAATAAAAAAAGGCAAGATTTCTGTCTAAGCAATCTTCTTTCCATTATTAAATTTTTTGGTTTCTTCGTCACGAGCCCGAATATGAAATAAAAAACCTTTTTATTTAAGCTTTGCTTACAATCAGAGCAACTACATATTTTGTTTTTTCTTCCATATTATTTCTTCCCAAAGTATTTCATATATGTATTTTCCTTTCATTTTTCAAACAAAAATGTACCCAAAGTTTTTTCAAAAAGTTGAGTCAACTTCAACTTCAGCAACAATTTGTATTAAATTTTTTATATCGTTTATAATAATTTTATTCAGTTTTGAATGAAAATTTTAACAAAATGTTCCAACAAATAATAATAAATACGTAATATTGTTATGGGCAAATTTTGCAAACGGTTTCTTTATTTAAAATGGTTGTGGTCGCAAAAAAAATTGTTGCTCTATTATTAGCACCAGTGAAAATGTTGTTGCCTATTGTGAACGAAGCTTTAAGCTTTACCTTTTTAACAAACAAATTTTTATATAGCAATTTTTTAATCTATAGCGCATATTTTACATTTTTGAAATATACTTTGACACATCTCCCTCGGTGTCATGTCATAACTTCCAGTGTCGCAATGCCCATCAGAAAAGTGACATAACATCCACGTATCCACATGTCCACAATGTATAATGCCAAAAATTCTTGCAAGCGAGAATCTGAACAAATTTTGGATCATAGCCGGCCTTTGGTTTTCGTTATATATTTAATATATACACCCAGAGAAAAAGCAACAAAACCATTTTCAAAAAAAATTTAACCATAAAATGTTTAATTTAACCAAATCATTGTTACCGACAACCATATTATGGTTAAATTAGTTTCTTTAAAAATAGTTTTGTTGGTTGTGACCATAATAAAACATGTTTTTCTCAGCGTATATGTAGATTTTTTTTGGTATTTAACCTCTTTAGTAATTACGGACCTTCCCAGCGGTAAAACTCAGAAGACCTTCTTACTTCAGGCCTTTTAAAAGGCCTGCTTAAAAATTGTTTTGAATAAATTCCTATTCTTATCTAACTGCTAAAGAATGCCTCATAGAATGCCTCGGCTCTTTGGTGTAAAAGATAAGATACACCTTCCACACTCGCATTTATGAGAAGGGAGTAAAGAAGGAGTAACATTTTTTGTATTGTTTTTTTTTTTGCATAAGCAAAAGCAAAACAATTATTTTTTTTATCCCGTTGCCATTCTTATGTACCTGCTAAAGAAGCGAGAGCGGAAGGCCTTCTCCGCAATGACAACGTGTGTAAAAAAGATATGAGTATGGAATGGAGCGAGCAGGCCTTGTATATCCAAAAGAAGGAGTACAGAGGCCTTCTAGAAGGAGTCATTTCCCGCTGGGTTATGACACTTTTGAAAGTCCATGCACAGAATGACACGGGACGTTATGACATGCCACCTCTCCCTCCAATGCAATATCGACGTAATTATAATTTGGCTTAATATTGACGCATCACGTTCAAAGTGCGAAATATAAATAATAATAATAAAATAATTTCTAACTAACAGAATAGTCAGCTATTTTTATGGCCCTTATTAAATTGCAATTGTAATTGTATTATAAATACACTCACAATATTTTTACAATAACGGACTGTAGTTTATTTAAGAAGTATTCCGTTCAGTAATTTTTAAATAAATAAACAAATTTAAGCAAATTTATTTTTAACTGATTCTAACAGTTATTTAAAAAACTAAGTGCATATTAATACGGATTTTCAGTTGCAGTTAATTTAATTTTTACTGTCAAAAATTCAACCGCGAATTCCGTAAAAACAAATGAATTTTCAGTTATTTTATATAAATTAACTATCAAAAAGTTAACTGAATAATCCGAGACATTAAACTATTCACAAGGTGTACTATCAAGTCATATCGTCATAATGTCCTAAATCAAATTTAACAATTGCTTAAAAAAATATTGTTGTGTTTGAAAAAAAATAAAAATTTTAATGCTGTGTTCACTATTTTATCGTAACTGTACATTATAAATCTTAATTATAAGCGCTTGCCCACACTTTACAACTTTATGCCTTCCTTGTGAATAGACCAACTGTTTTATTTTGTAATGAGTTAAATTTTCTTCGCGACTTAATTTGTTTTAATACTTATACATTAACATTAAATTATAGTTATATGAATTTTAAAAATTGGCTTTTATATATGAAATCCTGAAAAATCCCGATCCCTCCCGGGATCCCGTTTTTTTGAATTAAAAATCCCGAATCCCGGGTTTCAAAAAACCTGGTCCCATTTGGCATCCCTATGTAAAACCAACCATGCTATTTTAAGTGTTAAACATATTTTAGTTGTTTTTAACCATAACATGTTCGGAGGCAACCATAATATCGAGCCCTTATAGCAAAAATTATGTAACCAACAACAATACAATTTTACAAGAGAAGGTTTTATTTAAATATCTTTGCTTCAAGTCTAGGTTTTCGTTTGGAATTGCTTTTGCTCTTTTTTCGCAACGGTACTTCCCAGAGATATGAGATTTGTAGAGATGATACAAATGATCAAAAATGATCGATTTTCATCACAAAAACAAAAATCTAAAATGTTGTTGGTTACATCCTTTTCGCTACTAGGGCTCGATATTGTTGTGACTTCTTGATGGGGGATTAATTCAATCATAATATGATTGTCGGTGACAATAATATGGTTATATTAAACATAATATGTTTCATATTTTCTTTGAAAATAGTTTTGTTGGAGGTGACCATATTAAAACATGTTTTTTCTCTGGGTGTTTAAACTATGTAGTTATTTTCGTATTTACACTGAATTCGGCTCAAAAATATTTTACTGCAAACTAAATTTTATTGGAATTCATAATCATATTTGACTATAGCTCTCATACCAAGGATGGCATCGAAGTGAAGGAAGTTCAATTAAGAAAGGATTAAGAGAAGCTAATTTAAAAAATGTATATTTTAATGTGTATTTTCGAAACAGGATTAATTTGAAATGGGTTTATTAATAAACTTAACAACAGTAACAAATATTACTCCCCAAAATAGCTTTAAGTTCTATAACTTTGTTTTAAATGTGAATATTTATATCAAATTCAGGGACCGTCCAAAAAATCACTTTTATATGAAAAAACAAACTATCATTTTTATGACTTTTGTATGAATCTAAAGCTCAAAAAATAGTTTTGTTTTAGGTAGGTCCATAACTGCCCGTTAGTTCCAAATCTCGACAATCTGTCTGTCAGTACTGTGGAGTATGGTGTGACATTACAGATTAAAATTTTTGACTGTTTTTTTAAGAAAATATTATTAAATTGTTTTGTCGTCAAATAAGCCATTTTTGAAGCATATTCTAAAAAAATTTCAAGGCATATTTCAACGTTTTTACTGCATAGTTAATGCGAATAAAACACTTCTTAGAAAACATTTCCAGTTTTCCGGATAGTAAGTAATCCTAATTAGAGGACGGAAAGAACACTTTTTCATCTTTTAAATAATAAATTTAAATTAAAAAAATTAAATAGTTTTATTTATATTCCACATTGTATTATAATCCAAATTTGAAAAACATTTGAGATTTACGTTTGAAAGCAAGTTGAAAATAAAGGCATTTTTTAATTTGAAAATAATTTCCCCTTTTTGTTGAGAACGCTATGATTTTCAAATGATTTTCAAATCATTATCAAAAGTTTGTCGTTTGAGAAAACGTTTGATTTCAAATCATTTTCAATTTGAAATCAAACCTCCGTCACACATAAAAGCCAGAGCTGCCAGGTACTTTTTTCCTTGTCCCCAAAACAATAAAAAAAAATCCTTAAAGATCCCCAAATTACCAAATAAGACTTGACGAATTAAACTTGACGTGTGCGAACCGGCACATACGAACCAAAGAAAAATAAGCGTATATATTAAAAGCAGGGAAAATATATTAAAAATGTTTAAAATCCCCAAAAAAGCCTACATTTTGCCGGATGTTGTATATTGATAATACAGATGCTTGTAAATAGTTCGGAAATATTGGCTCTTGCTGTTCTCCATATATACAGAAATGTATAATGTCTATTTATGGGAAGGACCAAGCCCACGTCTCCAAACCCGTCCATCTTTTACAGAGGTTGTGTATTGTAAACCAAGATGGCTGTATCTAATTTAGAACATGTTGGCTCTTGTCATTCTCCAGATATGCACAGAAAGAAACACAATAGGGATAAATAATGTTTTTTATACATACTTTAAGTACGAGTCGTACTTAAAATTAAAAAACACTAAGACTTACTTGAAACAATCCTAAATAGGATTACTTTTGAAAATCAACCCCGGGATTTCTAAAAATAAGTACAAAATTCTTAAACGAAGTAAAAAAGATTAAACTTTTCGTTGGTAGTGCCACTCTGAGAGTTTTAATCTGATTTATCAAAGTTTGTTGCAGACACTACAACAACACCACACAAGTAGTTAAAAAACGATTTGTTTGTTATATGAAAAAACAACAAAATCTCACTATTTTCATGTTTAAAAAGTTAAATTAAGAACTCTGGCTTCTCATGTAGTATAAATTTTTAGTATGTACATTTAGTATGTATTTTCTTCGACCTTTATTATTTTAATATATAAATTAAATTCTCGAGCTTAAGGTCTTATTTTTTATATAAAAAACTTTCTTCACAAATTTATTTAAAACCAATATTTCGGCACTTCTTTGAGTGCCTTTTTCAGGGTTTTTTTTCTTTTTCTTCCGTCAAAAATAGGATCTTCAGAAAACACATTTCAAGGGACACACGGACAGATGGACATCGTAAAATCAACTTTTCTTCTCAAAGGGACCCAGAATATACATATACTTAATAGTATCTAACATCAATATTGTACAAGTTGCAAACGGAATGATAAGCTTATATATACCATTTCCACCTGTGGTGAAGGGTATAAAAATAAAATTTTTAAAACACTGCAATTTTTATAATTCGATTTAAAATTTTTTTCTATTAATAAACTAACACGAACAATGCCGTCTTTTAAAGCATCGATTGTTGCCGGTGTATCAGCATAAATCAGTAAATTTACATAGCCCCACAGGAAATAATCGCGAGGTGTCAAATAGCATGACCGTAAGGCCAATTAACAGGTCTTTTTCTTTTTGTCGCTGGGTGCGGTAACGATTTCCACTGATGGTAATGCGAGCTTTGGCTGGCTGATGCCACCAGAGTTGTAAACGCACTTAACGTAATGGATTCTGTGGGGTCTGTTGTGGATTGGACTCACTCCATAAGCTTAAACTATGTTTATTAACAAACCTGTTCAGATGGACGATGCGTGCTATACAAAACACGACTCATTTGCAAAGTAAATTTGGATATCTTGGTAGCGTTTTTAAGCGTGAATCTTTTGATGATAGTTTTCCCGAGTATACTGATCATAATTGTCAAAATGTGAGAGCAGTATGACAGTTTGCTGAGCTTAATAAACACGCTTTGTTAAATACATTAAGAAGCACTTAAAAACATAAAAAATAAAATATTTAGCATTAATTAAACTGGAAAAATAATACAATACACTACGGCCTTGATTTGCGTCTATGCGTTTTGCTTTTTTCGCTTTGAATTGCATCTTTAATGTTGATCAATTCGATTTGCGTCGTTGTGGTTTTAACTTTCGTCGTTTTGATTTGCATCGGCCTTGATTTGTTGCTTCTTTTCGCTTTGAGTCGCGTTTTAAATGTTGATAAATGTGATTTGCTACGTTTTGTTTTCAATTTGCGTCGCTACGTCATTTCGGGTTTCGTCACGTTTCTTCGGTACTCATTAACGACGCAAATTTTGACTTAAGTGTGCAAAAATTAAGACACTCTTAACATGAGAGAGCCTTTAATTAAACTTTTACCGGTGCCGGGAGAGTTACACCCAGTGTTACCGTCGGATATTTTCAATAAGTACCAAAAAAAGGGGATATCTACAAAAAAAAGTGGCACCAAAAGGTTAAAATTAAAATAAGTACACTACATTATGTATTTTTTACGTTTTTATTCTATTTAATTTAATTTTAAATAACTTTTAATAAAACATCATATAGTAATTATATACACTAAAAAACAATTGCTCGTATTACAATAGACATACATTCTGACTTACAAATGGCTCATGTGTTGTAAAAACTAAAATAAATATTTTGTAAATACAGTAGAATCCCGATAATTCGTAATCGCAAGGGACCATTTCTTACGAATTATAGGGGTTTTCGATTTAGCGGGGTTTCGATTTAACGGGGTTAAAACAAAATAAATACGAATTAACGGGGGTTTTCAATTTATTAACTAAAACGATGCGTGAGCTTTGACATTTTTCTTTATTATTCATGTAACAAACTGATCATAAGAAAATAAACTCACACACACAAGCAAAAACTCACGCAAAAAATAGCGGTGAACAAAAAATCATTCTTTCCATGTTTCTATTGTTTTTATTACGAATTATAAGTGGTAGTTAGCAAACAATTACGATTTATAAGAGGCAAAGAAGATCTTATTTGAAAAAAAAATTACGAATTAGCGAGTGGACCAAAATGTATGGAAATTTTACGAATTAACGAGATTTTTTCAAGGGACCGACAGTTTATTACGAATTATCGGGAATTACGATTTATCGGGGTACGAATTATCGGGATTTGACTGTATTCCTTTCCAGAAGTAATTTTTATAAAATATTTAATTTACTGCATTAGTACATTTTTCAAATATTCTTTATCTTAAGATGGAAGACATATTAGCAAATCTTTGATATCTTTTGCTCTTCATTGTAAATAGTTAGTTAATAGATGCTGATTTTATTATTGTTACGTTTTGAAATTGTATTTCTCTTACTGAATTTTTAAAAGTGATTCAAAATTCGTCAAATTTTTTATACATATGCTAATTATTTTAGTTTGGAAATAATAAATGGGCTCCATATTCATATCAAGTTTCATATTGTGTCCAATAAATTTTAACTATTGTGACGGATTATTTTGACCTACGTTGTTTATTATTCGAATTGCGCAAAGCAATAGTAAACTATAATTTTGTTATGTTTGCATGCAAAATTTGCTCCATATGCAAAAAGCTGTCATATGTATGTATCAATCTAATGTTCAATGAACCTAAAAAATGTGGATGTAGACCAAAGTCGATGCTGATTATATATATATATAAATAATCCATTTATAACTCATCTTTTTCAAAAATGTCGTGTAGGCTACACAATAATCACATGATGAAATGTCAAAATGCCTTATTAACAAATTTAAATAACTTTATAAGTACATTCTGAGCTGGAAGTTATAATAAAACAGAAAGAAAATAAGTATCTTGTCCTAACGTAAAAAGTATAAAAAAAGTGGCAATACCCTGCAAATATTATTGGACCACCTGATAAAAATTTTAAGAAATGGACTACTCCATGGACTGGTCCGATGTAATGCAAGCATGTACCATGTCATTGTTAAAAAGTGTTTGTAGTGAGACGACATGTCTTCGTTTTTTAACGACATGTTTTCGTTTTAAAACGAAGTTAAAACTAATCCTCTTGTGTACACAATGGAGTAGTTTTAAAACTACTCCTTTGTAGTCCAAAGATGAGTTATATGGTCTTGCCCTAGGACATCGTAATGTAAAATAGACCATGTTTTTTCCATACGTTTGGGTTACTTTTGGCGCCCTATGCTCCAATGGGAGTTAGAGGAACCCTGCAAATAAAATTGGACCACCTGATCCATTTTGATAAAATGGACTACTCCATGGACTGGTCCGATGTAATGCAAGCATGGACCATATCATTGTTAAAAAGTGTTTGTAGTGAGACCACATGTCTTCGTTGTTTAACGACATGCTTTCGTTTTTAAACGACTTCAAAACTAATCCTCTTGAGCATACCATGGAGTAGTTTTAAAACTACTCCTTAGTGGTCCAAAGGTGGGTTATATGGTCCTCTCCTAGGACATCGTAATATTAAATAGACCAGGTTTTTTCCATACGTTTGGGTTACTTTTGGACTAGTCCTGGTCCCTTGTGGACTACTCATTACACGCGTGTTTGGACTGGTCCAATTATTTGCAGGGTAATTACAAAAAGTATCACATTTGGGTGCATTTTGTAAAAGTGGCCAAATAAAATCCAAGAAGTCAAAAAAGTGGCAAATTGCTGCTTTAGTGGCACCAACGGTAACGCTGGTTACACCAATAATTTTTTTATAGCAGTAGTGATTTGTGTTAAAATTAAATTCGAATATGATAAATAAATTTGAATTAAGTTAAAAATTATCATTAGAATTAATTTAAAAAAAAAATTCAACATTTTTTTTTTTTTTTCGAATTTATTCTATGAGCTAAAAAAAAAATATTAAAGTTTATACCCAGTAAAAACTTCGCCTACAAAATAATGTATTAAGTAATCAGAAAAACTTAAAAGCACTACTAATACCCAGTAAAAGCTTCGCTTACATTTTCAAAATGAATAGCTTCTCTTACTCATTATTTAGTAGCTTTCTTCTATAACTGCTTCTAAAATAACTTCTACAACTACTTATTTCTGCATGTTTGTAGGTAAAAAAATAATGACGTACTTTTGAATTGTAATTAGTGCTTTTAAGTTTTTCTGATTACTTAATACATTATTTTGTAGGCGAAGTTTTTACTGGGTAGTAATAGGGAAAGAACTATTGTTAAGGAGACCCATCACTGATTTCAACACAACTCACCAGAAAACAGAGTAATTTTAGTGAAGTTTAATATTTAAACATACATACATACATACCTATATGAAGTGACCAGAGTTGAGGCTCAGTTAGCCGGGAGTAACAGTAACGTTGCAAATCAGCTGATTCATTTTGTTGTATGTAAAGCAATTATAACGATTATAGTTAGCAGTAGGATGTTACGTCTCAATCTGTAAGAAAAAGATTGGTCTTACTTTTTTACGCGGCCCTATGCTCCCCAGAGGAGTAAAAGAAACATTTATACATATATATATACATATATATACTTTTTTACGGTAAGGTTACTCTTAAGGCAGAGTTAGCCGAACGTTTACGTCCCCTAACGGAACGTCTGGTTCGTTTTGTTATTTGCAAACAATGCAAACAATGAATTTAAATAACACGTTGACGGCACGTCTCAATCTGTATAAAACATATTTTTAAGCCGTTGTTACGTGACAGTTGTAAATCAGTGGTGGGCTGCTTGTATGTTAAATTGAATGCGGGTATTTTGCTCTTTTCTTTTTTGGTACTTTTTTTAGCTATGGAATTGCGACAAAACAACTTTATAATATAAATATTAAATTATACATGTTTTTAAATACAAAAAATACTGTTTTAATACAATTTAAATCACTTTTTCTGCACAGCGGTCACCATTTAATTCCCATCACTGTGTGTATTGTTTTATGTATACTATTGCTTTTTGTTTGTGTATGGGAAAAACATATGGCACGTTATTAAATCTTCTATAAGTGCACCAACGTGGTTACAGTATGGTGCGGTACATTACGGGTACAACAGCGTTCGACTAACTGGGCATTTACTGTTGCTCCCGGCTAACTTAGCCTTTAGATTCATGTTTATGTACGATAACAATCATTGATGTCTGTGGGTGATAATCGATAATAACAAGTTTGGGAACGTGCCTTTAATGCAATTGCAAAAGCACATAAAAACTTATACAGACACTTTGTGTGTGCAACATAAAATAGTAAAATCGTTTTTTGTTCTCTTTAATGCCCTTGTATGTCGAACATAATACTTAAATTTTTGTGTGTATTTAAGGATAAAAAAAAAAACAATAGTGATAGAAATTAGAAAGAAAACTTTAAAAAGTATACAATTTTGGTGCCACAAACTTTTTGAAATATTTAAAAATTACAACAAAAATGGTTGTTAAATGAAATCTTCAATTTCATGTATTTTGTTGTTTTAATATTTTTAATTTTATAATGTATAAATTTATATTTTTTATACTTATGGTTGCAAATTTGTCGATTAGTGTAAATTTGAATTTCGCGCTAATATTGCTGAATTAGCCATCTTTATGATTTGATTCATGCTAATTCTCGTTTTACTTCTTTTCTGGAAGAAAGAAGAAGAATTAGCATAAGTCAAATACACATTTTTTTTTGGATAATTCGTTTCGAGCAGCCATCGAGCAAAGATCTATTTTACCCGTGTTTTAACTCGTTTGCAATCAACAAGTAATTCCATTTTGTTATTTAAAGAATTGTGCAAATAAATAAACTTCAAAGTTTTATTATTGAAAACCCAACGTTTTCTTTTGGCGATTATTGTTTCGTTATTTGTACGAAAGCCCTTGTCCAACAATGTGTTTTTTTACTGCTAAGTAAAAAAACTTTAACAAATTAAAACACATTATTTGGGCGCGTCTTTGATAATCAAAATAATACTAATTAAGACTTGAAAAATATATCGTAGTATTTTGAAATAAGAACATGGTAATAAATTGTGAAACGAAACTATTGTTAACAAAAATGTTATAAAAATAAATGTATTTTTTTTTAAGTTAGAACGTTTGGCAGAAATATGCTTTATTTAAGAGTAATAACCAGGGAAACCAGAAATATGCAGAAATATCTAATTTAAAAACAAAATATTCAACTTTTTAATTACATATCCAATTAATAAAAACAATTATAAAATTATACCTAATCGGTAAATCCCAAACACCATATTAACAGAATAATTTTCAAGATTTTACCCTATTTGGAGGTTAAAATTCATATAAACTATTTTTGCTGAATATTTACCCCTATCGTGAATAATTCTTTCCCTTTTCCACATATTTTCGATCATGAAAAACTCCCATAAAATAAAGGAGAATAAAAACGTGAAAAAATGTCCAGGGGAAAAAATTCCCTTATAGTGAAAAGTTTTTCCTTCGTAATTTGTTTACATGTCCCTTAGATTTTCTCACTTTATTTTTGCTAGGGAACAGAACATGTATGTAAGTAGTTCCTCCTATAAATCGAATATTAAGGGCTAGATTCGTTAATAAGGCACAAACCGATATATTGGTCAACATAATGCAAAACAACTGTTCGATTGCCTGCGGAATATTGAATCTTTCGAAAGACGTGGCAAAAAACTAACGTTGTTATATAACTATCCCTCCAATACTAAATATTTTTATTTATTATTTTAACTTTTCTTTGAAATATATACGATTATATTTTTGAACAATTATTTCAGTGATTTTTAATCTTTCTTCTTTTTTACATTCACTGGAACTGATAGCGTGTTCACATGAGATTCACGATTGCTTTATTCCTTTCGTGGGGAATGAAAAATTTCATGGGAACAAAAATTTTAACTTGTATGTGCTGGTTCACACTCTTCAAGTTTTAGCCGTCAAGTCTTGAGTTTTTAGGAGAGGGAGGAAAAGAAATGGCATTCTCTTTTCCCTTCTATTAACATTCATATGAGATTTTGGTCTTACAGGGATTTTAGGGACGATCGGTAACTTGCTTATTAATGTTAATATATAAAAGGAAGTTAACGCTGTTATCAAGGGCCACTGTATGATAGGCAGGATGGCGGTGAGAATGGGATCCGACTTATCGGATGTGTGCGGGTTGTGTGAGGACCCGGAGGAGCTGGAGACGGTTGAGCATATTCTGTGCCACTGTCCCAGGCTCCAGAATAGCAGGCT
Source organism: Pollenia labialis (assembly GCA_949318255.1). Lineage (NCBI taxonomy): Eukaryota > Metazoa > Arthropoda > Insecta > Diptera > Polleniidae > Pollenia > Pollenia labialis. Next base: position 158,459,428 of record OX439140.1, read on the forward strand.
GAGGTGGCTGGGCAGTAGATTCCTGGGCGAGTTAGGGGACGTCTCGGGGTGTGGACTCGAGGGTCTTATAGGATTTGTAATGGTGATAACCTGGCTGCGCGAGAGGAGACGGGGCGCTGTCCGCGCGTAGTGTGAATTTTGGTTTGGTCTTTGCTTTATTTCTATATCTATTTTCTGATTCTCGGGCTGTCATTCTCTTTTTCATCTACCTTTTCCTTTTCACCTTATCTACATATCCTAATTAAGGCGTCGCAATGGACCATATTGGTCTCTGGGTGAAGGTGTGGAGGAAACTTCACACCAGCCTTTCTACCTACCTACCTACCTACCTAACGCTGTTTATAGATGGGAGCTTTGGGCAAATGTGCACCAATTCGGAAAGAATATAATTTGCAGTTAAATTTTGGGGCGAATTTAATCTAAATATCAACATAATTAGATTAGAAAAGGAAAGAAGTCTTTATGGGAAATATGTGAAATTATAGACCGATTCGCATCATTTGCATAGACTTCGTTCTAAGTACAATTAAAATGTGTTTACCAAATTTAATCGTCAAAATTGCAACTTGTACTTAGTACACAGACAACCAGCCAGACCGATAGATCGTTAGATCCCTTCAAAAATAGATTCTAATGTATGTATATAAAATTTCAAAGTTTAAAATAACATTTAACTTTAATGAAAACCTGCTTTGTCTTACAGTTTAGAGCAAAAATTATATGTAGAAATTGAAGCTACACGTTGTGTAAAGAGATAAATATTTAAATTAGAAAAGACAGAATTTTGAAAAAAAAAATTTTTTTTAATTTGCTCCGATAGTCCTTGTAGGCATCTGAAAAAGTTTAACATATATAAAAATATATCTCAAAAAGGAAAAATATGCGCCATAAATTAAATAAATTGTTTAAGATCTGATATTTTTACAGGTAGAATTTCGAGTGCTTATAATTCTTATTCGCTTTACAGTTTTATTTGTATAATATTTTTAGCTTTTATAGATTCTTTGGAAAAAGGTTTCCTGATGAATTGGCCTAAGCATTCCGTGAAATGCGCATAGAAGTTAGATTCCCTCAACAATAAATTTCAGTGCATTTATCAAGGATTAAAAATTAGGCATTCAGAACGTCATAGAGAAATCTTATTAATAATAAATTTTGTATTCCCGAAAATAACTTTGATAACAAAATATTAAATAACTTCATCATTTTGCATTTAAAAACAAACCAGTAAACAGTTTAAGACGTTATAGCACATTCTTTATAGTATTTACAGACGAATTTTTGAGATTGTACCCTGTTAGGTACCAATTGGTAGTAATGGAACCACCAGAACAAACCATGTTAAGAGGTTCAGATTCATATAAAAGTAATTTGTGCCGAATATTTTTTAAGCAGTCAGATATCCTAACGAGACTTAGCTCACTCTGCGTTTAATCTTCTGCTCCTGATATAAGTTGGAGAACATACTTTAGAACATAGAAATAAAGCTTACAAAATTGTTCATAGAGAGAGAAGAAAATATTTTGTAAGCAAGTTTTCCGGACTTGTTTCATCTGCTATGTGGGGTTTACTACAGGGACGAGGAATAACTAGTGATCTTAATGTTGATCAACTTAATAACTATTTTACCAGTTACGCAAAGTGTTAATAAAATTTATTATGGTGATTTCGAACATCTGGATGATTGTTCATTTCTTTTAGAACTGTAACTGGAGAAGAACTTTGGCTGGCTGTATACAGTATTAAGGTACTGGCATGGCTGGTTTGTTTTGTTGCACAGTGTTATATGTACATTAACCACCATATTTATAAAAACATTTTTGATTTATAAAACGTTTATTGAACCAAATTCCTATGAAAATTCGTTTTTAAATTAAACCCATGTCGGGAATGTTGCTGGTGTTTTACAATTGAAATTCTGTAAGGTGTAAGTAAATCAATCATAATAAAATTCTCCTTCTAATTTCTCTTTTGGTTTATTTCAAGTACGAATTCGGGATTAAATCAACTTTACAATTCTGAAATCAAGAGCATTTTAGGATTGGTTAAATCTTAGTTTTGCTTAAATCTCATTTTAGTATTATTTCAAGTGCGAATTCGGATAAGTTAAGTAATTCGCAATTAAGAATCCGTACTTAAATCAATATTTCTGTATTTGATTCATGGGAATCCCAACTCATCGCTTGAGACTAATTTGAGAACGGATGGATTGATTTTTCTTTTGAGTGTACAAACATTTTTTGTAATGTTTTTCACTTAAACATTTCTAAGTAAAAAAAGTTAATATCAAGTTGAATATTCTTTTCGTTGGAGAACCTCCGCTAAACTTTTTGGCATAGAATAAACTAGTTTCGATGTCTCTTGAGCAGAAGACTGCGTGGTGTTTTGAGCTGTTGTGGGACATTGTAAAGTAGCCAAAGTTTCGTTAATGCCCCGTATGCTTTGGGTTGTTATCTTGTTGAAACATATACTCGTGGCTCAGGATCAATTTGTCTACACTTGGCTGCAAATTGTCTTTAAATAAATAAATATATACTTTAGTATCCATTTTAAAAGGGATAAGTCCCAAATTTTCGATTCCTTAGCACGTATAAGAGCTCTGATGTCATTTGTAAATCGTCAAATGCGAATTGTTGTTATGGTGTCTGAGATGAACATTAAAAAAAGTTCACACGGAATAACAAACTTAATATTCCCTCATTCACCACTAGCACTGGTGGTGGGTATAAAAAAGCACATAAACCTATTGTTTTGCTTATAAATTGCTTATGTTTTTTTTTTTGTTTTATAAAAGTACTTGTATTGCCTTAAAGTCTATTACCAGTTAATAAGTATGGAATACATTCTACCAATATCCGTAGAATTGGCGAAAGTCACGCGTTGTGTTTTGAAGCCTTTTTGAAGGATCTTTTAAATAACTGTTTGGGTCTTTCCTTTTCTATTATTTACTCTGGGAAACTGTTTTTGTTTGCTTATAACTGTCTGGTCTTTACAGAAGACGCCTCTCCTACTATAAATGAAATTTCATTAACAAAATCAGCTGCCAATATGTAATTTGTCGCTGTATTTATTTTAGTCATATGCGGCGATGAGTGTGTTGGCGGTGGTGCAACATCATTGTTTTTAATCACTAGCAAAAATCGATTATATGTTTTGTGCAACTTTAAGGGATGATTTTTTTTTTTTTTTCTTTAAACAACATTAATGTTGTAATGATTGACGATATAATATTGTTGGATTTTGAGTTAGCACGTTTTGAAAAAGGAAAACATTGTTTGCTTATTTGTTATATGAAATGTAGCACAAATAGTGGTTATGGATTTGAAAAGGATTTTCATATAATCTTGTTATAAAATCAGTTAAACATATAAAGTTGTTGGTAGAAAGTCAAAAGTGGTATTTATTATTAGGAGTTTTTTTAATGTACAATATGCATTTTACAGTTTTGGTTAATTCATAATTTATATATGTATGTAGTTTTAAAAGTACCGTCGAACTTCACTATAATTAATCTGTATGGGACGATAACATCACTTAACTATCAAAGTTATTTTCGGGAATACAAAATTTATTATTAATACGATTTCCTTATGACGTGCTAAATTCCCAGTTTTTCACATTTGATAAATACACTGAAATTTATTGTTGAGGGAAGCTACAGAAACTTCATTCAGAAGTTTTTATTTTTTTTAAATTTTATTTAAAATAATCAGGCGTTTTAGTTAAGATTATACTATTTAACGTACGGCGGTTATCTATTTGAGCACTGCTTTAACAAACCCATATCCTCCAATATAAAACATTTCGTTGAAAAAGGGGCGAAACGGGCACACAATTATACAAAAGGGGATTTAAAATAAAGGGGCAAAAAAGGGACTAGGTAGTCAAAAAAGGGGCAAAAATGCGACTTTATTCGCATAACGGTAACGCTGCTATCATCTCCAATTTTGAAAACAGTTATTGTTAGATTATCTGAACAATCTCTCAAAAAAAAATCAAAACAAAATAAAATTTGATGTTTAATAAAATAAAGTGAATAGCATAATAATATTAATATTAATAAAAGTAGTAAATAATAGGTAGATTTTTATGTTTTATTTAGTTTTTTATCTATTTTAAAAAGAATAAAACAAGAACGAATCGTATGAACAGCATGTTTGACAATCTAGTTTTAGAGAGCGAAACCAGTGGTTTATATAGCGTATGAACTCAGCATTAATAATGCGCAAAATCAATGATATGACAATTGCAATATTGTTGTAGATTGCAAACAAAGCTACATTTTTATGCATTTACACTTTCGCAAGACCATTTTCATATACTATAATAATAAAAGGTCATTGATGGAGGATAATCATAAAATGTTTAAAAATTTGCGTTAAAAATTATTTTGTTGCAGGTGACCATATTTTAAAATGTTTTCTCTAGGTGTATTGAGACAATAATATATGATAGTAAAATTTATATAAGAAAAAATTTGTGATTATACAGAAAATTACACCGCATTGCAATTCAGGAAAGCAGTGCTTCCATGTCCTTCGCCGAATGTATAAAGGTATCGATTATTCTGATTTGTAATATATTAATTTTATATCCTATAAGGTACATATATATATTCTGGGTACTTATTAGGAGCGAAAATGATTAAGCGATGTTTCTTGGTAGTTATATATTTATGTCACACATTGTCCGGAATTGTCTGCTATTCAGTCGAAATAGCACTCCTACTTGTTTTAAAATCAGTTCATAATAGGGAGTGTTAAATTTTATAGAAGTTCACCATAAAGAAGTTCGACTGTATAATTTTATTTCCCTTTCATCGCCCTTTTGTTTTGCCAGCTGTAAGGAACTCATCAACTTCCGGTTAATTGCTTGTGTTTTTTTTCTTCTAAGCCAAAAGCTGTTGTGTCTGCTTGTGTCCATGCCCACTTAGTATTAACCGAATAACTAACACCTTGTAAAACATTTAAAGCGAAATGAACCACACGGACCCAGAAATCGAAAAAAAATATAAATTAAATTACATATTTATTTTCTCTAACGACAAGACAAGCGAGCTAACAACACTCTAAAAAGTTAAGCAAAAAAAAAAAAATGCACCGAACACAAGAAAAAGAAAAAAATTTTAAAAATAGTACAAAATTACTGGAGAGATAAAACAACGTTATTTTCTTTTGTACAGTTGTAAAAATCACATGTAATAATGGAATGAAATTAAAAATTTGAAAAAAAAAATATATTCGAAAACAAAAAATATGACACATGTATGCTAACGCGTGAAAACTTGTGATAAATATCACTCGCTCCCACCTCTAATGACAGACAAACAGAGACACAGAATAAACGCACTATAAAAAAATAATAATAAAAAAAGGAACACAACCTCAACTTAATCGATAATTATACCGACAACAAAATACATAACAAAACAAATACGAGTGAGTAGTAAACAATGAGATACAACATTGTGCAGCACAGTGACATACTGAAATGATAAACAAAAAAAAAAAAACAAGAGAGCAATAAAAAATTCTTTAAACATCCGCCCGCCCGTTAATAGATTTTTGGTTTTTAGACAAGCACTTTGTGCCTATGGCTAACAGTGTTACCATTGTGAGAATCTATTAGCGAAGAATTCCAACGAATTGTAGTGGGGAATGTAAGAAGAGATAAACTCATTGTTTATTGTTGTTGTTTTTGTTAAAGCTTTAATATGGTTACAAGTAAGACTTTTGCTTATAGATAATTCTTACTCGCTTAACAGTTTTACTTGTTTAATATCTTTAGCTTTTCTTAAATCTTTGGATGAAGTTTCCTGACGGTCTGGCCTAAGCAACCAGTGAAATGCGCAAAAATAAATTTCAGTGTTTTTATCAATAATAAAAATTATATAAATAAATGTTTAAAAATGAGGTGTAGTTAAGGCCATATTGAAGTTTTCAATTTGGAACATACATATAGCGAGGTTTCAATATTTGAATGATATAATTTTGCCAATTTGTATAACCTCCATACATGTACAAGATAATTGAACTATCATAACTCCTATTTTCAGATTTCATTTCCTGCAGCAGCATTTTTCAATTATTTATTGAGTTAACATGATGGCCACACGATCTAGTTTTGCCTTTCAATGCCATTCAATTTGCAATACACTCTCACTTTTTTACTAACACAACCACACTTTTTAAATTGACCACGATACATTACATGTTTGTCTTTATAAATTGTTTTCTTGATGACATCTTGAAAGTAAATTGCCTACAAATTAAGTGCAGCCTACGGCACAGCTTTCAATTTATGTAAATTTTGACAAGCAGTAAATGTAAAAGGGGGAACAGAAAAGTCGCTGTAGTACAACGTTACGAATAGCGCTGCAAGCCATGTTGAAAAATAAGGTGGCAGCACTGCACCAGATGACGATTTTTGGCTCTTGCATTGTTTAACCAATCTTATGTCAAGGTTTTGTTTATGTTTTCAAAAAGTTTACGTTTTGTGCTGTGATTATTGTATTTTATTAAAGTTTTTGATTATTTTAAATTAAAATAAAAATTAGCAAAAAATTTATTTATTTCATCACGTTCTGCGGCACGCTTTGATTTTTGTTTACAATTTTTTTTGACGGACCTTATTTTAATTTTTGTTGTAATGTTGTGTTTCACTTATTTCACCATGCTGCAAGCTTTCAAAAGTTAAAAGCGGCAGTCTCAAAGTAGTGTCAACAGAATAGGTGGTTGTAAAGGGTCGATATTGAACCTGAACCACACCTTGACGTCAAGTTTTTTACTGCATTTCATTTGATAATCTCAAATTCAGACTAACAGAATTTGAATTATGGAAAGATACACAATCGAGCAACACGTTAAATTTATTTAGGCTTATTATGAAAATGGCCGTGCAAATTAAAGTGAATATAGTGCACTTCGTAATTCAGGGATAAGGCACATTTTCACCTCAGTGCATTCGTCAATATTTTATTTAAAAAATTAAAATGAGTATTAAGGGAAATAATATCCTGCAACTCCTTAAATGTTTAAAAGTCAAATACGAATTTGAATTTGAAATTTATACAAATTTTGCTTAAATTTTCGTCTATAAACAATTTTTTCCCAATAAAAAATTGAGCTTCCAACGAAGCAGATTTGTAAGAGAGTAATGTAAGAGTTTCGCTTCACGCCTCACTTACGGAAGGCATGAATTTTATATGGTGAGTTCCCACTATGAAGCAACACTTTTTTGACACAAAAAGTGCTTTTTTCAACGCATAAAAAAACTGGTTAGTGTAGCTATCAGCTTAACATACTGAATATTTGTTTAAAAGTTATTGTTTGGTATTCTCGCTTACACACCTGCTTCGTATTAAGGGAATGCCGTGGCACTTGAAACATTACTTTTTCTTTTATAAAACTTGCTTAAGGTTCAGTTAGCCGGGAGTAACAGTAACCTTACCGCAAAAACGTAACATCAATCTATTTCTTACAGATTGAAACGTAACATCTTACTGCTAACTATAATCGTTCTAATTGCTTTACATACAACAAAATGAATCAGCTGATTTGCTACGTTACTGTTACTCCCGGTTAACTAAGCCTTAAGAATTCCTTCACTTACTTAACTGCATCACTCTATATGTACAATTAGTGCATCGCAATATGATAACATTTTTTATTGGCTTGTTATTTACAAAGCAAATTGTAAAAAACCCTTATTATTATTATTATTATTAGGGGCTGACTTTTGGGCACAGTTGTAAAACTCCTGTTGGAAATAGAACCAATTTTAATCTGATATCGATCGGTATTACAAGATATTTAAATAAAACTTGCAATCGATGCCCTAATTTGACCCCAAGAGCCATTGGTATATATTAAAATGTAAAAAGGTCTTATGGGATTTAAGACTTGTCCCAGGCAACACTAATTATTTTGTCAGTATTCATGCATGCGTGTCTGTTTGTCTATCGCTCCATAAGTGTTAGCCATAATGGCCGGTAGTAATATGTATTCAACTAAGTTAGTGCACTAATAATAAATAAAACTTTTACAACAATTATGTTGATTAACGATGTGAGACCAATGATGATAAAACATTTTTCCAAATTCAAAAGTCTCCATAATAAATACTGAATAAAATAATGTTTACAAATCCCGAAATACTTGTATTCGAACACTTTTTAACATTTATTGAGCGGTTAGAAAGAATTATGGTTAAGGCATAAACTTTTAATAAACAAATTCAAAGATTTTTATTGTTTTCAATCTAATTAACGAAAGGGTTTCACATACAATATAATTAAATTAAAAAAATAAATCTAAACTGGTAGCTGACAGCCAGCCTGCCTGCATTTGATATTGTTGGGGTCTTATGCTGGTTGGTAGTACTTCAGCATCATTACATTGTGTGCTGATAGTCGCGTTGAAAAGATCAAAAGATCAAGATGTTTATTGAATGGATTTTTATTTCTGGGTTACAAATAAATTATTCGATTTGTAATTAGTTTTTATAAAGTCATAAACATATTTCTTTTTTTATAAAAGTAGCTTCTTTTTGAATAATAAATTTAACAAACTGATTTGGCGTAAATGAGAGAGAGAGAGAGAGAGATTAATAAAGTTTTATTCTTTCGTTCGAAAAAGTTTTCTTCAACTTAAGCTTTTATAGAAATATATTTTTTAAAAAAAAAATCTGTATGGAAAAAAATTTTAAAAACTTTTTATGTAGTTTTAGTGACATTATTAACACTTATGATGATAAAAATAAAAATCTGAAATTTCAGTTGCAACACAATTCAATGAATCAATTTACTACACTGGGACTTTAAACGATTATGCTTTTATTTACTTATTATTTAAATAAAACATTAAGGAGGCATTTGTTTTAGGAACATCCTTTACATAAGAACTCAAGTCTGAAAATTATTAAAATATTCCGTTCTATATATTTATTACTTATCTTTAAAAGAACTAATCTTAAATTTAGAAAAAACTTTGGTAATTTAAAACAAAATAACTAAACTAAAAATCTCGATCGATTTCAATTTAACTCGATTTCTATTTGCAGAACATGACCGTAGTTATAAATGGGAAAAGAGTAAATACCCGGTAAAAATGGCTAGATAGCCTTTAGCAAAAAGTTGGGTATAAACTTTGCTGTAGAACATGTAATCAACGAACACATTTCCCGGCAAAATTTAATAATTAAAACCTTGGACATGTTTTCAAGAAGAATTTCGGTATATCCATCAGACATTAGTTGGCGCGAGAATTCAATAATCCTAAATGTGATTACTTTTAAAAATCAATAAGTAAAATAGGTATAAAATTCTTAAGCCAAGTAAGATTAAAATTGTTGTTAGTAGTGCCTCACTTAACTTATCAAAGTTTGTTGAAGACACTAGAACAACACCACCAAGTAGTTAAAAAACAATTTGCTTGTTGCGTGCATGAAATGCGCATGGAAGCTAGCTTTCCCTCAACAATAAATTTCAGTGTATTTATCAAATATGAAAAACTGGGAATTTAGCACGTCATACGGAAATTGTATTAATAATTATGCTCATGTTTAAAAAATAAAATTTTGAACTCTTTCTTCTCATTTAGTTTAAATTTTCAGTTATATATGTTTTTTTTTTTTTTTTTTTTTTTTTTTTTTTTTTTTTTTTTTATTTAATTCAATTCAATTACAAAGGTGTACAAAAGGAAATAGAGCCTCAGCGCCAGTTGGCATTGTTGAGTTTTTAAAGTAAAAACTATATCGGGAATGATGCTGGTGTTTTACAATTGCAATTCTGTAAGGTATAAAACGGGTAAGTAATCAATCACAATAAAATTCTCCTTCTAATTTCTCTTTTGGTGTAATTCAAGTATGAATTCGGAATTGAATCAACTTTATAATACTTAAAGCAAGCGCAATTTGAAATTTTTCAATCTTAGTTTTACTTAGATCAATCTCATTTTCGGATTATTTCATGAACGAATTCGATATTAAATATGGATAAATTAAGTATTTCGCCATTGTAAATCCGTTCTTGAATCAATCTTTCTGTGTTTGTTTCAAGAAAATCCGTACTCACCGTTTTGAATTGAATACGGATGGATTGATTTGTTTTTTGAGTGTAGAAATTTCATTTGCAACTGTTATCAGTTTTTCTATATTTTTTTTTTTTGCCAATTTCTCGTTTCACTATAATTGAAAAGTTAGTGCCGGTCCACACACGTCAAGTTTGACTCGTCAAGTCTTGAGTTTTTGGATAGAGAGGAAAATATATGGCATTCTCTTTTCCCTTCTCTCCTAAAAGCTCAAGACTTGGCGGCTAAAACTTGAAGAGTGTGAATCAGCACTTAATCAGCCCAATTATGAATACGAATTCCCTGGAAGTTTTTTCCCTTTTCCAATTTTTACAATTGAATTAACATAGGAAAAATGGGAGAAGGGAGAAAACTCCCGGGGAATTTTTATTCATAATTGGGCTGAATAATTTTAAATAGAAATTTCTCTAATCGCGAGCAATTTGCCCAATTAACGGCAGCCTCAATTTTTACACATCAAGTCTTCTTTTTCAAGTCCGGATATAGTGAAGGGAGAATAAAGGCTCAGTTAGCCGGGAGTAACAGTAACCTTGCCGGTAAAATGTAAGCCCAATCTTTTTCTTACAGATTGAGACGTAACATTTTACTGCTAATTATAATCGTTCTAAAAGCTTTACACACAACAAAATGTATCAGCCGATTTGCAACGTTACTGTTACTCCCGGCTAACTGAGCATTAAAGCAGCACGGACCTTCATTGAGATTTTCTCTCTCTCTCGCTTACACCAAAACTTGCTATGTGTTAATTGCGTTTTTGTCTCTCTCGCTTGCACACACACTTCTACAAACTCAAAACTTGCACAAGAAAACTTGCTGTGTGTTAATAGCGATCAAGTAATAATTTTCCCCATACAAATTTTCAAATCTATTCTAAAGCTTGCTCTTCAATATTTTTCTAAGAAATACAAGATGAACTGCATGTATCCACCCTAATTATCTTCATCTACGACTGATACTTATAACTCGCTATAAACTATTCTTTCTTTTTAAATGGCATAAAGAAGCTTCTTATCTCACATATTTACATTTATATTCATAAATTGTTAACTTTTAATTTTTATATTTCCATATTGTGCTCGTCTTCAATTCAGTTCGTGATAATCCTAATGGTTACACAAAACTCATATTTAAATCTGGAATGTATTTATATGCATTCAAAAGATCATTGTATTGAACCTTCTTCTCCTACTTTAATAAGAAAACAATGAATTGAATAATTTCATTTTCATTTGTTCGAATATAATTTACTTTACTTATGTATGTAATAATTAGTTAATATTGTCTGAGAGCATTTCCACTTTAAAAATGTGGGAATAAATTTATACGACTGCAATACAAAATGTAATAAATACCAGAAGCACGTAAATAATTTGTAACAAATTCTGCTGGTTCCTCTTACGGCAATTGACAAAAAATTAATACAAAATCTAAATTTAAATTGAATATACAAAATGACTAGAATGACCAAAAGTTCAAAAACTGAAAAATGTAAGTGAGTTTACCTTTTTGATTAATTTCACAACACCACGCCTATTTAAGGACTTTAAAGGTTCTGCAGATAAGACAACGTAGGTTTGTCAGCAATGATACCACTGCACTAGTTGAAAAACAGACAAGCTGGGCACCTGGCGTTTTTAATTAATTCGGCTACGCTGAATCCAGTGTTGCTAGTCGTTTTTTAGGTCAGCTCTGGTTTTCGAGATATACGCTTATCGATAAAACTTGATATTGACAATGGGCATACCGACTTGCAGCAATCGACACAAAACGATATCGTTTCGTATTGATGACGCTAAATGGAATATGGGTGATTATATTTTAATTTTTGATATTTTTAGATTGGCTTAAGTTCGTCAAATTTAATTTTCATTAATAAAGACTAGAGTCTCTGGCTAGAATCGAACCCTCGCGCTTATATATTTGCTCATTGGGGCATCGTGTTGAATTCTATATTTGAAGGAAAATTAAATATTTCAATGAACTAAAATGTTTTATGTTGAGATATAAATAAAATTATAATTACATTATAACTATGTACATATTTAAATGAATACCGAATTTACCTACGCCAATACCGGCTCGGTATTGCAAACCCTATTCTAACGGTTCTTAAATAACGAATACATACATTTATGTATGTATGTAGGTAGTTCGTTATCAAGTAAATAGTTTATAAATAACATCAACAAAAACAAAATTGTCTTAGCAGATGACAAACCTTTATTTGAAGACATTTCATGCTTTTCGATCGTTAAGTAAAACCTTTGAACTTTAATTGCATTTGATAGTTTGATAATTGGATATACTTACATACATACATACATACATGCAGATGTAATTAGGTACATAAAACGTTTTTTTTTTTCTAAATTAAGTTTTGTTAATGAAATTTAATAATAAAAAACTTTCACGCTTAATGATCATTCATTCATTTTTGAACATTACTGAAGTTTAAGAGTAACTACCCTACAAGAAATGAATGAGCGATTAGTCACATTTTTCATTTTGGTGTTAAGAAAATGATAGAAAGATATGACCGATATCAAGTGTTCGGTCACAATCAGACATTTTTTCCTATCATTTTCTTAACACCAAAATGAAAAATGTGACTACTCGCTCATTCGTTTCTTGTAGGGTAGGCAAAGGCCTAAACTTCTAGATAACTTTTTGATAAATTTTTCATAATTTTATAAAAAGCAAGTAAGAGTGCTATATTCGGCTCACCACAGTATTAACAATCCAATTGTTCCCTAGCTGCTATGGATGCTATCTTTTCAAAGTTCTTTCTCTGAGAACATATGTACATACATACATATGTACATATTTGTAAAGGCGCAGGTGAAATAATGGTTGGATATTGCTGCTTTTTAAGCCCATCTCCTTTATAGAGAATATTTGAGGCTAAAGCTACGGTCACACTTATTAAATATTTGACCAAATAAGCGTAACCCCTACTTTTTTTAATAGTTATTGAGATTTAGCATGATGTTAATATCACAAAATAAACTACTACACATAGCAACAAATTGTTGTTTGTAAGATGTGGTATTATTATCAAAATAAGTATTGGAATTGAAGGTAATAATTATTTAGTTTTCTTATTGGTCCCGTTTGTTTCGTCAAATATTTGATAAGTGTGACCGTAGCTTAAGCCTATCAACTTAGCTTGGACCCTACCCTACTAAATGGGGGCTTGGGGAGTTTGGTCTATTTTCAAAATATAATTTTCTTTTTATTTAAGAAATATTTTAGCCAATTTTTTCTTTCTCGCTTGTATGGGCGCTATTGTTCAACTGGTTTAATACAATGTGTCCACCAACGTCCTATGACCCTGCTGCCACAAAGTCGTGCCATAAAGGGCACCTGTAGTGCGATTCTCTATTCAATTTTAACATAATTTAAATTGTTAAAAATATTTAACAGCAAAGTTAACGTAAATTTTATTCAGTAACTTTTTCAACATTACGCTTGCTGCTATGTTCTACCTTAACGTCAGGTATTTAAGTTATCTTAACGGCAAAATATTTTTCATTGTTTATTTTTAAATTCGTAGTACCTTCAGACACTTTAACATTTTTAAAATTCACGTTATTTACATACATTTTGCCAAAATAATATTTTAAAATTTGTTTTTTGGGAATTTATAAATATCATTAAAAATTTTACATTTTAGATGCAGCTTATGGAAATCACTAATATTGTTTTCTTTTCTACACAAAAAATAAGTGGTAGACTTTCCAATCATGCCGCTGTTAGCAATTTCCCCTAATTAAGCAATTTTTGCCATTCCTTATAGTTTTAGTGGCTTCAATTAAATTTTATGGTTTGTTCGAAATATTAAACAATTTCGCGAATTTCGCTATTTTTGCAAAAACAAAAATTTTTTTTCCGACAATTGATTGAAATGTTTAGCTATTTTGTTAAAATTGTCAGATAATTGTCAGAGATTCGCTTTGACATCCAAGCTGAAATATTCATACTTATACGAAACATGCCACATAAAGTACTTTTAACGCAGAGCGAAGCGAAAAGTTAAGCAACTCTCATCTTTTTGCGCGCCTTATTTATTATTAACAAACAATTCGTGTGTGTTGTCAAAGTGTTTATTGTGACATACACCTTTTACGTTACGCTTTTCTGTCAAAGGTAGAAACGTCACGCAAAGCGATGAAGTTTTATCTGAGCCTTAAACGACCTTTTCTCCATCTGCCAGCTTTTAATAAATCAACTCTGAATTTTTATGATGCCACATTGTATTACTCAAAAATGCAACACGTTTTGCATTAATTATCGCTGAATTTGTAATTTTTTCCTTTTTTTGTTTTTCCTTCACATATAAAAATTTTAAAGTTTTTAAAATTAAAATAAATTAAGTAAAAGACAGTTAATTAAAAAAAACCAACAGAATTGTTTGACTTAAAACGGCTGTTTTTCACAAGTCGGCAAACGTTTGGCAACTCATTAACAAGAGTTTAGCAACTCGTTAGCAAGAGTTTGGTTAGTGTACTAGCTACACACTACAACATTTTTCAGGTGGTTGATTCGGGACTCAATTCTGATAATTGCTTATGAAAGTAGACCCAAAAAGAAGAACTTCTGCATCATTAGTTTGGTCATGGTACCTCAATAAAATATTTAAAAATTAATTTGAAGTTAGTAAGTATAGTATAGGGGAATTTGTCACGTTTAAGGCTCTTGTGTTTGTCATAACTCAAAAACCACTAGTCCTTTAATCTGTTCATACAACGTTTCGCTACATAAGCAACAGTTTCGCAGTTATAAATAAATGTATGAAGAAAAACTTACAATAACTGTTCGCGGAGTGCATCGATTGTTTATTAATCATACTAGTAAATTTCGTGAAGATCGGTCCATAATTTAACATAGGGCCCATATAAAGCACACTCTCGAAAAACGCTTTAGTACGCCCAAAACTGTAACGAGCCTTGCTATTGTAGTTCAATTTAGCATGTCATTGTTTTATAAGACTTCCAAATTTCGTGAAGAATGGTCCATAATTCAGCATAGATCCCATAAAAATCGCACTCTGGGAAATTATTTAAATATTCATTAAGCCGTAACAAATATAGATATTGTGCTAAAATTTGGTTCAATTTGGTTTTATATGTTATTTTGCGATAATCGGTACTTAATTGACAATGAGACGCTTTCAAAGCGACCTACCGAAAAGAACTTTAGTACGAATAAAACGAATTAATAAGCAATATGACACTACTGGATTGCAATTTGGCCCAATTAAGGTTTGTTAATACCTGGAATTACTCTACCCAGTTAAAACTGGTACGAATCATGAAAGGTTTTCAAATTGGGTCAAAATAAGTTCTGTATGACTAGAAAAAAAAGCACAAAATGTTCTGCTGATCATCATTTACCAAGGGTCATATAAAGCGATCTTTTGGAAAAGACTTTAATACGCCTATAACCGCAACGAATTAGAATACTGTGAGGACAGTTTTTATAAGGATTGATTAATAATACATACAGGCATGTTCTGAAAATCATTTTTTGTGCAAGTGATTTGAAATCACAAGAAAGGTGTTCTGGACAAAAAACATTTTCCATAATTGTGATTTTGAACCGATCAGCTAAGTAGCCGCCGATTTAAAATTACATGCTTATTTTTTTCCACCATTTTAAACCAATTTAAAACTTTTGTGGTTTTCAAAACATCCTTCTTTATTATTTGTGATTTAAAATCACAAGTAGTTTGAAATTTTGTGATTTTAAAATCACAAGCCTGATAGATTCCATAAAAACCTACTGGTGAAATATTCAAACCCTAAGTGGAGGGTATCGAAGATGCAGTACAACCGTTTTTGTTTTTTTTATTTATTGATTCTTATTTTGTCTGATTTTAAATTCTAAGATTTCATTGTTTCTAGTTTTCTTTTTTAATTGTTTAGAATAACATTTGCTGGGAAATGTTACTCACACTTTTATATGTATGTACATACCCACATGCAACTTGTCGCAACCAACCCTTCATCCGTTTTTTATTTTTTATAATGGTACCTTATTGAAGTTCTTTACTTCATGTGTGTTTTGGGTTTAATTAGAAATTCTTACAAACATTTATTAGAAATAAACTGTACCTATTTTTCTAATACCGGTAGTTGGGTTGGCATCATCAAACAATCTTGTTAGCGGTGGATCAAAATACGCAATTAAAAGAAAAACAACAACTACAATGACATCAACATCGACAACAAAAAAAACTAAAACGAAAAAGAAATTGAAATTTTTGTATTGAAAAATAGTTGCAGCTGTTTGTAGCACGTTCTCGTTTTATATTCATTTTAAAGCAGACAAGAACTAATTTAAAAATTCCAATTAATTTTACTAATATTAGGGAAAGACGATATGTTGTGAAAACTAAAGTCCTCGTTACTCTTACGTAAACGTATACGTTGTGGATCAGCTGTTCCGTTTTCCTTACAAAGCTACTGTGCAAATAGGTACTCTGACGTAAACGTAACGTTGCGTTGCGGATGAACCTGATTGAATTAAAATGTCTCTCCTATTTAACATATCAGCTGTTAAGCATTTTATTTTTGTTTTGAAGCAGTGTTGTCAACAAAACTTATTAACCAGCGGCTTACATTTAAATTTTATTAATGAGATTCTCATCAAAACATTAATTTAAATTTGGTGTAATGAAATCCAATGTTATGGGTTTTTTCTTCGAACTGAAATAACTGTTGGCTTTATGTGTCACAGAAACCAATGTTATCGGGTTTTTAATGAAAATAAAAGAAGCAGCTTACAGCTCATGTTTATCTGTTGGAAATAAATATTGTTGTTAAAAGCTTAATTTTTTATTTTATTTTATTCAACAGTTAGATTATGTCCATAGATGGAAGTAAATAAAATTAATAAATAGTTAAAATAGTATTTTTGTATGTTTCCGGCAGCTGGCTGCTGCAAATTTGCAAAAGCCTTTTTCTCACTTTTTCTATGGTCATTCTATTTATTTATAAGTTTGAAACAACAAATATTTTTGTATTTTAACTTAACTCGCTTTATATATTTACAAAACAATAAAATTACACAAATAAAAACAACAAATGCAAGTTATACAACGACGGAATTTATTTCATATGTACATTTGTATGTTAACTGTATTGCCACTTCTTAGTTTCTTTTCTATCATTTACATTAACAACAAATTTTAAGAATATTTTAACGCAAAAATCATAATTTACAAAGAGCAGGTTTTGTGTATGAATTCATACCTCAAACCGCTTCAAACCTGCTGATGGGATGCCTGATGTTTGTATGGAGTGTTCCCGGGTTGGAGGACTATTTACTGCTGACAGTAAGCGCTTTTTTTAACATGAAAACAAAGCACTCCTAAAGCGCTTTTTTAAGGGCTAACTATATTTACATGTTCATTGATGTTTTGCTTTTAATTTCTTAAATGCATTGTTTCAATAATTTTCGTAAACCATTACATATTTTTATTTTTTTTCGCTTTAAAACCTCATCGTTGTCAGCACTAAAATAGCAGCTTTTTTCTATATTTTATTCTTTATCATTTACTGCTGTATAAGAGCTCTCTTATTGAAGCGCTCGATTATGCGCTTTTTCTCTTTTTCGTTAAGACCGCAACGTTTACGTATCCGCAACATTTGCGTAAGAGTAACGAGGCCTTAAGGCAATCTTAACAATTAAGGAGCCAAAAACTTAAGATTAAAATAGTTTTTAAAACAAAGTTTGATGTCTGGTATTTTGATGGGTGGTATTTCCCAAAATTTTGAAAAGTTTTAATATTAATTCTGTATACATACATACATACTATATGAACAATGTAAAATCGTTTGTTTTTTAAACTTTAGTTACTAATCAATAATAATAATTATGTTACAGATTGTTTTCTGCTTTTTTTCTTGTAATGTAATACTGTTGTCCTTAGGGGTTATTTGTTAAAAACAAATCTAGTTTCCAGTTAGTGGTTGTCAGTAATAAGGGTTGCATTGATTACTTTTTCCATTTTTATTTGATCGTTTTCCCATTGTTCGCAAAATGCATTTAAAGTTAGATTGTGTTTGTATTGTATTTGTTTTTGTTTATTGCATGTAATGCAACAACATTTATTCATTCGTAGAGGGTGATTTTCGAAAATCATTCACTTTCACTGTTCGTTCTAACTGTATTTGCTTTTATTTACTAAAGTATTTTTTTTATCACCCTTAACTTTATACAGATTTTTATATACGTATGCATATAAAAATACCTACATGCATGTAAATTAATGCAAGCTAGAATCGAAAGTTGTAGGTACATATAGGAAATTATTAAAATATTTATTCAAGAATTTTTATTTTTCTTTTTTTTGCTAAAGAAAACAAAAATAAAATCGATTGGATTTAAAATTTACTTAAAATTATTTAATAAAATTAAAAATGTCCAAGCAAACAAGTTCAAAAGACAAAGCAGTAATTAATGAATGCCGAATCAATGATACCCATCACTTGCATTTTTGTAGCTGCAATTTTACTATATTTCTACACAATTTAAATGGGAATTCCGATCGATATCGAATGCCGTAATTTAGCCTCTGCTTTGAAATTGCATTAGTGTCCAGATTTTGAAACTATGTTTAGTGTTGCAATTTTTGTATTTTTTCATGTCTTTCCGTTTCTCCGTTTTATATTTTATATATACATAAAGACAAATACACCTACAGCCAACTTCAAGTTAAACAGTGTCAGAATTACAAAACAAAACAGAATTGCATAGAACATGAAACTGAGAACCCCTCCCTAATCTCCACACCCTTATCACCAATAAACTCGAAATTTGCAAGTCTGAACTAGTCATCGTAGGAATTTAAAATTAAAAAGTAGACCGCTATTCTGGTATAAAACAAGTATTTATGCTAAATTTCGCTGCTTTAGCCATCCCATTCGGCTTAATTCCAAAAGTCTTATTATGAAGGGACTTTTGTTCTGTTTTCAAAATTTGTGGCTGTAGCGTTAGAATTTCTGCAACACGTTCAATATTTTCCGCAGTGTGAAACGTGGTCAACCGGTTCGAGGCGAATCTCTCACGGTGTCATGTTGGTGGTGACGATGAACTAGCAAGGAATGATTGCTTGTGAGGGCGAAATTCTGACTTTAAAATAATTGATCGCGGATAGAAATAATAAAATTCCATTTTTCTGGTTCTTCGATGAATTGCGAATTTCTCCATTATTTGTTATCCAGCTGTTATTTATATAATCTAAAAAAAAAATGTATATAAAACGAGTAAGTTATTAAATTCTTAAAATCCGTGGAGACTTTTGTCCCACTGTGTATGAGATGTTTAGAAACAAAGACAGCTATCTCCATTTTTAATACGATTTTTGTATGACGTGCTAAATTCCCAGTTTTTCATATTTGATAAATACACTGAAATTTATTGTTGAGGGAAAGCTAGCTTCTATGCGCATTTCACTGGTTGCTTAGGCCAGCTCATCAGGAAACCTTTTCCAAAGATTTTAGAAAAGGTATGTAGTCAGCAGTGTTGCCAAAACTTGGAGACCAAAAATGGCTAAATTTACGGGAAAAAATGGCTAAAAAATGGCTAAAAGCTTTTTTAAATAAAAACACATTAAAATTCAATAACACAACAGAAATAATTCATTTAAAGTTGTTTACGATGAAATTGTTAGTTAAGATCGATTTCTTAAATAAGAATAAACGTTATTTAATATTCTGAAAGATATTTTTTTTATTTTTTTTTTTTTAGTTTTAAAAAATTTGAATGTAAATAGTAATCACGACAACATTTACCCAACCTTTTGATTCCAGATCTACAATAAAAAACAAGTAAGAAAATATAGTCGGTCAACCCCGACTATATGATACCCTACACCTCATTAGAACCTGTGTACCAAATTTTATTAAATGATCTGCAAATTTGCGATATGTACTTTACGCACAAGGTTTACATGGACAGCCAGCCAGCGGACAAACATCGTTAATTCGACTCAGAAAGTGGTTCTGAGTCAATCGGCATACGAAAAGGTGGGCTTAGGACCAATATTTTAAGGTGTTGCAAACATCAGCACAAACGCATTGTACCCTCTCCACTATTGTGGTGTTGGTATAAATATTTCATTGATAAAATCAAATTAACGGTTGCTAAATGTAACCTATTTCTTAAATTACTTTTAACGTTGTTTACTTCAGCATTAGATCATGGAAGTGAGAGAAACTTTATAGTAAATTCTGAAATTTCTAAAAAAAAATTTGTTGCCGCCAGCATCTCTTTATTGAAATACTTGCAACCAGAAAGAAACACCAATGTTTGTGTTGATCCGTTTTAAAAATTTAATATTGGAATACTGTTCCTTTATTTTGAAAGATGTTTGTTTCATCATCATCGTTTATAGCGATTTTCAACATTTGTAAAAGTTGTGATTTAAATTAAAGCCGTTTTAATTATTTAAAATGTTTATTTTGCTCATTTATATATTTTTATAATAAAATAAAAATTACTCTATCAAAAGAAAAACGGCAAGAAAAATTTTATGGCTAAACCAGTTGAAAAATGGTTTAAAAAAATGGCTAATAGCTAAATGCATTTTTTAATGGCTAAACAGGGTGAAAAATGGCTAAATCTAGCCACTAAACGGCTAAATTGGCAGCACTGGCAGTCAGAAATGTGAATTTAGCACATTTGAACGAAACCTTGCACAATGTCTGCAATTATTGGTATTATAGCAAAACAATGAAATGTGGCATTTGCTTTTGGTGGCAAATTAGGCTTGCCACATTCAAATTTGCCAAATTCTTGACATTTACTAAAAGAAATCTTGGTTTTGAAAAGAATTCTTGATAATTAAAAATTTTCTAAAATAATCTTTTATTAAAATAACACAATTCTTAAAACCAGATAAAAACAAAAAATACAAGTTTTTCTGTACGCTTTTGTTTTTAATCAGTTTTTTAAACGTTTTTAATGAAACTGTGCTTGAATCGGAAACATGAATTCGAGTACGTTGAATGCTGTGGTGAGAAACCTTTTTTCTGAAGCTCTTGTTTTAAAAATAATTAAGATTGAAAATTTGGGTTAAAGTACCTAAAACGCAATTTTTAACATTTCTTAATTTTTATAAACATTTTTGATTCGGGATTCCTTTGAGTATAGAAGAAAACACACACAAGTTTTGGAAACGAAGGTTTGATAGACTCTTAAACAAATATACTAAAACACAGCTTTTTGTGTAAGGAAAACTGTAAACAAATTTAAAATATGGCGGTGCGCAAAATGGCCCCTCAATATATGGCCCCAAAAGGAAAGTGAAGAAAGGCCACAAAATTTTACATGAGAGACAACAACACGCAATTTTGGGGCAATTTTTTTTTTTTTTTTTTTTTTGGGTTATTTTTCATATTTTCGTTAAGAGTTTTTTCAATTACAGTGGAATGAAAAATTACCCCAATATCAAGGAATAAAAAATGGCCCCAAATAAAATCACAATTTTTACTTTGGGGCTATTTTTCGTTTACTAATAAAAAATTCAAATTTTAAGAAATGGAAAATCACCCCAAACATTTTTACACAAATTTTATGTTAAAGTTTAAAATGTATAAAAAACCCGAATCCTTATACCAAAGTGAATGAAATCCTTGCCGGTTATACGCAGATGCTTTAGTTAGCGAAGCCATTATTTGCTACAGAGGAAAAAAACCTTGCGCATGATCGAAAGCCCAACCATGCTATCAATCGTACCAAAACTGTATAATTATTCGGATTTTGATATTTATTTATTTATTCTTAATTTGGGATTTTTAGTTTCGGGCATATGAACTCCACCCAAAATTTTTAATATAACTTTCTTTTTGTTCTTTTTTGGGGATTCAATTCATTATAAATTTTGAGGTGATTTTTCATAATAAAGAATTACCCCAAATTTATGGTCATATTTCATTTTATTGTTAGGGTTATTTTTAATTTTTTTGGGGTCAATTTTCATTTATTTTTGTGGCCATATTTCCTGTATCCATATTTCGCAGCGCCCTAAAATATACATAATTACATGTTTTTTGGTTGGGCTTTAAGAAATCTTGACAAAACATATTTTTTCCTGATTCTGGAAGTTCATTTGGCACAATTTATTTTTAAAGACAATATGATTTTTCACTTTAAAAACAAATGATGCGCAAACTTATTTTTAATCAAAAAAAAAAAAAAAAAAAATGTTGACTAGCAAACAAGATAAAATACAAGGAGCAGAAAATAATCACATAAACTTTTTATTCCACCTGATATGAATTCGCCTTGATCGTATACGCAAAGTTATGTTTTAAACTAGTTTATATTTTACCTAAAAGAAATTTTTTTGTAAAGATTTACCAAAAATTCCTTATGTTTTATTTGATATTCTCCTCAAAATGTAATTTACCATTTCATAGAATAGACAAACAATTTTATAAAATCGGTTTTTATTTCACAAATAATTTTAATAAAATCACTGTTTACTAATGCAATTCAATAGTTGCAGCTTAAAAACAAATATGGTTCGTGCCTAAAGAAAGTATAAAAAAATTAAACTAAATTTGATATTGTTTGACATTTGTGTGTTATTTAATCCTCTTATTTGTATTTCAGTTTTATTTCAATCAATACTCGTTCTGGTTACAATGATGACAACTATTTGTCTTTTATAAAGCAGATGGTTCTTTATTGACATGTGTAAACTGCTCGTGGTACTACTTTTTCAGAATTTATGTATGTATGAATGCACATATTTCCAATAATCATTCATAAAGATGTAAACAAAACACTATTTTCTTATTTAATAATCCTATAAAAGATTAAAACACACACATGTTTAAATGGTAGTTAAAACAATAAATCACAAAACTTTTGTAAAAATTAAGAATTTTGCAAGGTTTCGCGTTTAAGAGATTTGCAATATGAATAAACTTAAAATTATGAAATATATTTATTTTAGTTTTAGCAATTTTCAAGGATTATTAAGTAAGAACTTGTCTTCTTGTTTCGCACAATGCTTCTGAATATTAACGCAGACTTTTGCGTAAAGTCGTAAATGTCATTTTTTATATAACGATTCCTAATGAAAAATGTTTTTAAAATGATTATTTTTAAACGACTTGGACGGTTTTAAAGGTGCCAATTAAAATTTTCAAGGGTGGACCGTCGGTGAATGAAGGAAAAAATAGCCAATAAATTTCGATTTCCTTCAGAATGTTACATCTATCTAAACTATATTTTTTTCCAAATTGTTCCGTCATATCTTAGGTGGAGTGCTGGAAGTTTTGAATTTTATTTTAATTTGCTTAAATAATATGAAAAAAATTATTAATTATTAAATTTGTCCTAAATAAAAGAGAATTAAAATCGAGAAGATCTGACAAAAAATAAAAAATTTATGCGAAATTAAGTGAAAAGCCGATTTTTATTTCTCATACAAAATAATTTAAAAAAAAAAAAAAAAAAAAATTATTCCTTAAACTGAAATAATGCAATTTTCATCTTGATAGAGCAATAAAAATTATAGTTTTTTACAAAATATCGAAAAACAAATTTTTTTAAACTTTTAAGGCCTGTCTTTCAACTTGGATATTCATTTAATCAGGCTTTTACTTCAATTGATTAATCGCTCGATTTACTTACTTTTACTTAAGGGGTTCATACTTCCCTGTTTTACAATTTTGGTACTACATAACTACTTTGTTTGCACAGCCAATGTTTTATTTTGTTTCTCATAATTCATACCACTTCATAACAAGAATATGTTATTTCCTTCTGGCAATACTTAATAATGCTTCATTTTGTTATTTATAAGCGCCTTAAAGTATACAATACATTTTAAATTCTAAAATGGTATAATAGGGATGCCAAACGGAATCGACTTAAACAAATCCCTGGAGTTTGGAAATCGGGATCCGGGGATTTTTCGGGAACAATGTGTTTCTGTAACCCAACAAACACGGAGGTTTGATTTCAAATTGAAAATTATTTGAAATCAAACATTTTCTCAAACGACAAACATTGGATAATGGTTTGAAAATCATTTGAAAATCATAGCGTTCTCAACAAAGAGGGAAAATTATTTTCAAATTGAAAAATGCCTTTATTTACAACTTGATTTCAAACGTAATTCTCAGATGTTTTTCAAATGAGGATTATAGTACAATGTGGAATATAAATAAAACTATTTAATTATCAAAATAATTTTCGTGGGATACAAAATCATTAAAAAAAAAAAAACTATTTAATTTTTTAATTTAAATGTATTATTAATTTAAATAAACTTTGAGATAAACATTCAACATGTTCTTTCCGTCCTCTAAATACTTGGCTCCCTATTATTATTGTAGCACTGCACTCTTTCAACAAACTTTCTTCACTTTCCCGTTTTATTATTTTTCTTTTTTTTCGTATTTTTAATCAGTGTAATTTCTCACAAAAAATTTTTATTTTTCACAAGAAATAAACTGTTCACTTTATATTCAAATTTATTTTTAATAGAAAAGCACACGTAAAAAAATGTAACTTTAATCGCCATTTTTAATGCTTACATTTATTTTTAAGTTTATTTTTGATTTGATTTTAACATTTGACATCAAATTGATAAAACATTTGATATCAAATGTTTATTTTCAAATCATTATCAAGTTGAATTTAAATGTTAAATCAAACAATTGAAAAACGTTTGAGAATTGCGTTTGATGTCAAATGATAAAGTCATTTCATATCAAAGGTTTGACTTAGTGTTTGTTGGGAATATACAACTTTTTCAAATAAGCAACACTTTATTTATTTATTTATGTTTGAATTTTTAAAAAAGAAAACTTTACAAAACAATTCATATGCAACTTTGTTTATGTTTATTGTTGTTGTTTTTGTTGAAGCGTTACAGGTAAAACTGAGGTTTATAATTCTTATTCGCTTAACAGTTTTCTTTTTATAATATCTTTAGCTTTCCTAAAGTCTTTGGATGAAGTTTCCTGACGATCTGGCCTAAACAGCCAGTGAAATGCGCATAGAAATAGCATATCCCTTCAACAATAAATTTCAGTTTCTCAATATTATGAAATGGAAATTTAGCACATTTGAAAGAAACCTTGTTAACTTTTTTTTAATTAACTAAATTTTATCAAAGTTTTTCTTGGGATTCAAAAATTTTATTTAATTTAAAATTTTTCAAAACCGAAAAATTAACAGAATAATTAATTTTATATAAAAATTTTAAATTATTATTATTATGGATTAATGTCTTAAATTAATTCTTAATTGTATATATACTTGAAATGCAACCTCGTATTCATAAATGATTATAAAATTTTACAACGTTTATTAAACGAAGTTTTCATAAATAATTTGTTTTGTAAACCTTTATTAAGTTTTAAAAATTTTTATGAATACATACAGTCATAAATCTGCAATATTTTTTAATTACTACTTTATCGACCAAAAAATAAAACACACGACTATATAACTAAAAAACATGTCGTCAATATGACATGGATCATTTGAACGCCAATTCATGTCTAAAGAAAAAAATGGAAGGAGCATAATGTCAATAAGACATGAGCCGTATGAATTCGGACTTACTTAATGTCAACATAAATTTATTAGACCGATAAAGTGTCCGTTAACGATTTTAAGTTTTCTCAATATACCGACAAAAAACATTGTTTTGAGTTGGCAGCACCTCTGAAAATACATATAAAAGTTGGGAGTCAGCGACAGAAAAGCTTAAAGCAAAAGGTGTACTTATGTCACAATAAAAACTTTGGCATTGTTTGTTAAGAAAGAAATAAATAAAAAAAATTATACTAGCAGACTGTCGAAGCGCGCAAAAGATAATAGTTGCCTAACTTTTCGCTTCACTCTACGTTAAAAGTACTTTATGTGGCATGTTTTGATTATAAGTATGAATATTTCATCTTAGATGTCAAAATAAAGTCTTAAGTTGAGGGGATCTGTATTTTTGAACTCTCCTTTTTTGAGTCAAGAGCCGCTCGACATCTGTAGAATGTATTTTATTTTTTTTGATTTTGTTGAAGGTAATGCTGAAATATTGAACAGCTCGTTTAAGATAACTGTCAAAATTAACAATAAGAAATCCATATTCTACGGTGTACTAAGCGGATTTTCGATGACGCTGAGGCATAATTGAGGTTCCATGCCGTTAATGTACCGAATTATCTCATCCATTAGCTCTTGAATTGTTGATGGCTTATCGACGTACACCCTTTCTTTCAAATAACCCCAAAGAAAGAAGCCCAACGGTATCAAATCACGTGATCTTGGCGGCCAATTGACATCGCCACCACGTGAGATAACAGGGTCATTGAATTTGTCGCGCAAACGAGCCATTGTTTCGTTAGCTGTGTAGCAAGTGGCACCGTCCTGTTGAAACCACACATCGTCCACATCCATATATTAAATGTGCCTCATCGCTTAATCACGAAGTGCACGATATGCATTTTGATTTGAATGCCCATTTTCATAATAAGTCTAAATAACTGTAACGCATCCCTCGATTGTGTATCTTTCCATAGTTCAAATTGAATTAGTCGGAAATTAAGAAATGTCAAATGAAATGCGGAAAAAAACTTGACGTTTTAGTGTGGTTCACATTCAACATCGGCCCTTAAAATTTTGACAAACCTTTATTTCGACAAAAAATTTTAGTTTCCAATACTAATTCCATATAGGTACCCGGGTACCTTTCAATGCTGTTAAAGGCGTTTTTTTTGCCATTCACATAAGGGTTAATAACTTTGTTTAATTTTTTTTGTACACTGAACAAAATTTTTAATATCAAATTTGATGGAGCAAATGATGTGTATTTTTATTATAAAAAAAAGGTAACAAAAAAGAAGTACAAAACACAGTACATACAAAGTTTGTGTACTGTTTTGGGTGTTGTGCATAAAACTAACTAAAAAGATGATTTCTACACACATATCGCACACTTAATGATAATGACTACTCAAAAATTTATCACAACCGTATTTTTTAATAAACACGTTTACAAATCAAATCTATAGCGACCACCACAATTTCGTTTGCGCTACTTTCTTTACTTTACTTCTTTAACCTTTGTGAAACTCGATTTGATTATAAAATTACCTGTATTCTGCATCTCATGAACATTTTAGAAGTTTGAGTTGAGCCTGTTTATGATTGAATGTGCGATATGTTGTTGTTAAAATTTCTACAAAGTGTGTGCGCACGTACGTAATAAAAAAGAGAAAACAAACGGCGCGGTGCCCTGAATTTGCCTATCGCTGATGTAAAAGATATCATACATATGTATTCTCTTATTAAACACTTCTTTACTTTTATTAACACTTCAGTTACACGCTCTAGTTTTTCTTGATTGTCTTTTACATATCCCTACAAGAAATGAATGAGCGATAGGAAAAAATGACCGATTGTGACCGAACACTTGATTTCCGTCATTTTTTCCTATCATTTTCTTAACACCAAAATGAAAAATGTGACTACTCGCTCATTCATTTCTTGTAGGGATACTGTCTGTCAAAATTTATAAAGACAAACGAAAAGTTTGCTCACTTACCTTAACATCAGCTGTTTTCTTGAGTAAATTGAAACACTCACTGGAAAGAGAATTTTAAAGCCAAGTCGTTTCAATTTTTAATAGTATGTGTGTATTGGTAAAAAAGTGTGAGTGTATTAAAACTTGATAGGCAGAACTTGAAACATAGTTTTTCCCAGCCGTTATGACTCAAAACCGGATTTGACCGCATTAAATTAATTATTCTTATTAAATATGCGTCTTAGGGAACCAAAAATAAATATTATTTACCTTTCTAGATAATTTACATATACATACAAATATTAGAGACCGTAAGATTTGCATCTATACGAGTTTTTAAAAATTTTAACTTTTAGAATTTAATTCGAATTTAATAAATTTTCTACAAAATTGCATCATCTTTTTTTACAGTCGATTTTTAAGTTATTGCAATTACAGTTTTGTTTTAGACTAAATCACGATAATGTTTTTAATAAAAACCAACTAAAAGTCCAAATAATTTATTCCATAAATTTTAATGTGTAATTAATTTTTAAGGATTCGTTTTCGGTTTTTCTAATATAAATATTCATTGCAAGTTAATAGACTCGTTAATATGTTAAATAATATTGTAAGGTCGTGTTTAAGTTTGAGAATATTGTAATAATTTGTTTATTTAATTAATTTGTTTATTCACTTACACCTGCTAGATCGAGTGAAACGCTATTAACAAAAATAAACTATTATTATTATTTATTTTGTTTTGTTCTAAAACGTGTACTTTTGAACACGTTTTCTAAAGCACATGTGGCAGATTGGTGAGAAGTTTTTCAATTGTCATACACTGTGCTATATATATATATATATATACTTATATTGTTTCCGTAGTTTTAAGCAGGGCGCTTAAGATTAGACTCAAACTTAACAATAATGTTCTAGATTTAATACAATTTATTTTGTTTGTTAACAAAATGATTAGAATATTTTCGAATAAAAAAATTCTCATTTTAGTTTTAGAATCCAGTAGCTTATTTCAAGAGTAGTTATGTTTATTTTTTGCCTGAAAATCAGCGTCCTCAATTTGGTGCCTTTTGCACTAGTTTTAGTGCTTTTTTAAAATGTAAAGTAGTTATTAAGTGATTTTCTTTTTATACAATTTCAGTGGCTTTGTACAGGGTGGCCCAAAATAAACGAAGGGGTTTGAATTCGTTATAACTTTATATTTAAAAAATATTTATTAATTTTTTTTTAATACAGTACACCAATACCCCGGTTTGCGTCGTTAATTGGGACCGGAGAAACGCGACGCAAACCGAAGCACGATTTTCCATACATTTGTATTGATTTTCATTTATTAACGATTAACGACGCAACTTCGAAGTCATGCTACTTAAACTAAAATATAAACGGGAAATCCCCTTTTTTTGGTTTAGCTTTGTACACACATTTTTATATCAACGACGCAAACCGAAGCACTAGCGACGCAACTTTGAAGCCATGCGACGCAAACTGAAACCAAAACGACGCAACTTCGAAATCACAGAAGTTTGAAAACGACGCAACTTCAAAACGACGCAAACCGGGGTATTGGTGTATATAAATGGCGAATATGTTTAGTTTAGTTATGAAAAATAATATCTCGCAAGTGGTGGCCATTTTCTGCTTCGCAAATTCGTGCTCTTTCCAGTAAATTTTCCATAACCTTTCGCAAAACTTCAGGTGTTATGTTGTTTATTTCGTCGCGTATATTGCTTTTTATTTGGTGGATGGTTCTAGGCCTATTAATGTAGACTTTTCCTTTCAAATAACCCCAAAGAAAACAGTCTGGGTCGGTTAAATCCGGTGAACGCAGAGGCCAACTAAAATCACTAATAAAGCTCAACAATTTGGGCACGTTGTTCAATTGAGTACTGCTCCATTTTCAATTCCCCAAGTCTTCTTTACAAAATACCGAAAAGAAAAGAAAAAAAAATTATAATATAAAAGTTATAAGCAATTCAAACCCCTTCGGTAACTTTGGGATACCCTGTACATACAAATTCAACCCTTTAATATTACAAGTGTTGTTGGTCGAAATTTGGCCAAAAATTTTTTTTAATATGAAGAAAATATCGTATATCTAAGTATGTATATATCGTTACTTAAATATAAAAAAGCCCTAACTCACGTTTTCCTTACTTTACAGGAGAAGCAAAAAACTTAATAAAAATTATAGTCTTGTAAATTGTAAATTGCTTAGAGAAGTTTTATAAGGAAAAGAAAAACGTTAGTTAGGGCTTTTCTATATTAAAGTAACGATATGAATTTACATGTTTCGAGCATTCATTTTTTCATTTTCATTTTAACGACACTATTTGCAAATAAGATTTAAAGCATTGCCACACTTTTAACCGTTTTACGTTTTTATTTCGTCGGGCACATTCATACGACAACAAAAGTAAAATTAATTCAAAATTGTGGAAATAAAATTAACAAATACACAAAAATTTTTAATTTTTTCACTATTCATTAAAAAATAAAAAGTTTTTATACATACAGGGCTACCAAATGCATAAATTTTCCATCCGGCATCACATAAAAATAAGAATTTTCAGTAACAACCCTACAAGAAATGAATGAGCGAATTGTCACATTTTTCATTTTGCTGTTAAGAAAATGATAGGAAAAAATGACCGAAATCAAGTTATCGGTCCCATTCGGTCATTTTTTCCTATCGTTTTGGTGCTAAGAAAATGATAGAAAAAAATGACCGAAATAAAGTGTTCGGTCACATTCGGTAATTTTTTCTATCATTTTTTTAACACCAAAATGAAAAATGTGACAACTCGCTCATTCATTTCTTGTAGGGAAAAAAGAGCATATAAACAGTAAGTTACCCTACAAATAATGAATGAGCGAGTAGTCACATTTTTCATTTTGGTGTTAAGAAAATGATAGGAAAAAATGTCTGATTGTGACCGAACACTTGATTTCGGTAATTTCTTTCTATCATTTTCTTAACACCAAAATGAAAAATGTGACCACTCGCTCATTCATTTCTTGTAGGGTAGTTAATCGCAAATAATTTTTATTTGCGAATAGTCTACGTTTAAACGTAGTAATAGAAAGATATCGTTCTTAACTGGTTTGCCTGTGCCGATTTATATGGTCAAAATATTCGAAAACCGGTTTCTTGAAAATTTCGAATAATCGACTCACCTATTTTTTTTTATTATTTGATAATTAGAAAAAACCAAATTGTTATTTATGTGTTTTGCATACATATGTATTAGTATCAAAATTGAACTCTTATAACTCTGAAAATATCAAACAGATTTTATTATATTGTGCACTTCTGCCGGTAAATACCTTTCAATTGGTGTATTTTTTATTCTAGTCGCTGGGCAAACATAGGAGAAAAGTGTTCTTAACTGTTTTGCCTTAGCCGATTTATAAATAGATTATTGTATGGATTATAAATCATAATTTATTTCCAATGTTATCGTAATAAAGATTGCAATAACTTTCAAGAATAAATTTACATAATTTTTTTTTCATTTTCCATTCTAGCTACCGATGACCTTTACGTTCTGAGTGCCATCTTCGTTGTGTTTATTTTTTTTTTTTAACAAATGCCAAGAAGGAGAAACTTATTGATTCCTTGAAAAATATCAAATTTTTGTATAAAAAAAGCTTCATTCTCAATAAATTCTATTGAAATTTTTGATATTTTTAGTTAGGCTTGAGTTTATCGAATTAAATTTTCATTAAATTATTTTTACTGAAGGAAGGAATTTTACAACATGAAATTTTTTAAAATTTATTGATAATTCTTATTCTTGACTGAGCTGGGGATTGAACTTTGACACAACAGCTGATCAGAAAATCGTTCACTCATTTTTCAGTCATGAGTGAGCGTGAAAAATTTTAAATTTTACTGCTGTTTCATCCACCACTATTATGAACGACGATCTTGAAGCGATGTGGTGGCTTAAGTCTTGGCTGTGGTTCGTGTCTTGGTCCTGGCATTTTGCCAGCATCTGGTGACAACCGAGATGAAGGCAGTTAACTTAAAGGCCTTTGCGACGAAAGGTGATCCATCCCCTAAACCGAAGTGTTATGCGACCCGTGCCTATCGGCTGGTTTGCAGTCAGGGGTTACCGAATGCATTATCACTGAGCTTTGCTGATACCTGGGCACCTTAGAAAATAGGCTACGCCCTTTCCTAGTTATCGGGGGCTATGACGTGGCGGACCTCCAAATCTCCTACACTCGTGGGACCAAAATAAAATGACAACTCCTTTAAAAACCAATGAAAACAAAAACAAACGATCGACTAGCAATGGCACGGAACAGGACATGGACAGGACTAATGATAAGGACAACGAGAAGAAGACGATCCCGTCGGTGGCTGTATCAGCCAACAGTGATGATGTACCTCTGTCATTCGCGCCAAGTACACCAAAAGCCGCAAAAGCCCTTTCCGCCAAAGCCCATTCTGCACCTCCCGCCACCAACTCCGGTGGCTTTAGCTGGACTTGGAACTTTTTCATTTTCCGAGAATGTTAATAGATTTGCATACATATATCTTTTATGGGGTTAATAAATTTTCTTAAATGACAATATTTCGGAAATATAAAGATTTTGAATATATGTATGTATGTATAGGTTTTTGAAAAAAGCCCATTAGGACTTTCTATAAGACTAATCAATAAATATGTTAAGGAAATTTTAATTAGAACAAGAAAAACATTTTTTACATACAAATCACCATTTTACTCAAGGTTCATAAAACCTAGAGTGAAAATAATAACGTATCAATCACTTATTAGACCCATCATTACCTATGGCTGCCCCATATAATTCAATATATCCCGATCCTATATGGAAAAGATAAGAACCTTCGAAAAAAATGCTTAAGCGCATGTACGAATTAATATAGGCAAAGCAAAGCCATTTTATAAAGTACGTGTCCAACAGAAAATTATACTACAACTCTTCCAAAATTGTAAGAATAGACAATTTTATAATATTGTTAATAAGAAATTATATTTTAAGATCTATCGCATGTACTGAAAATAATTTAATAATGGCTCCTTACAACTCCGATGGAAAGTACATAGGCCTTTTACACATTGTTAGCAAATGTGCTATTTAGAAGATCAAATATTAAAGCAGTTAACTGCAATCCAGTTTCGACTTGAGTATTTCAAAAAAAGATTTAATGATTAGAAACCGTAAATCTAAAAACTATTGGTGGATAAATTGAACACATACCCCTTTTCCCTTATTTTATTACCTGACATTGACCTTATGTAATTATAACCAGGTAATGTTTTTTAAAACCAATTTTTATTACATAAAAAACCAAATAAAATAAACAAACTATAAATTGGAAAGTATTAGTCATTATTACATTATTGCTAGAGATAGAAGTACATAACACGCGTTACTTGGTGGCCCCACGATCGATTCATTGAAATTTGCAATACACTCTAACTTTTTTACTCACACATACACTCTTTTTTAATTGACCACGAGATTGCTTTCAATTTCACCTTTCCATTTGTTTTGAAATTTTGCTTTCAATTTAACAGCTGATTACATGTTTGTCTTTATAAATTGTTTTTTTGATGACATCGTAAAAGTAAATTGCTTACAAATTGAGTGCAGCCTACATACGTCACAGCTTTCAATTTTTTTAAATTTTGGCAAGCAGTATATGTAAAAGACTATCAAGAACAACTTGATCGTGCCAGCCGCAGGGTTAGTGCGCGTGCGCTCTGTAGACTTCTGTCAAAAAAAAGTTAAACTAGTGAATTTTCATGGAACAATCTACGTGCAAAATATGTTGACGCGTTTGCGCCAGAAAGTTGCCTAACTTTGAACTTTTTAACGCGTTTTGTATTTTTGACAAGTCATCAGTTGCCAATAAAAAGAAAATTTTAACAAATTTGCGAATCGTGAAAGAAAAACTTTTTGAAGAACTTAAAAAACATACAATATTTTTATAAAAAGTAAATAAAACAAGTAAACAATTAAAAAACAGCTGACAGGAACGCCTTTTGTAACGCGCGTTGTGTAACTTGCAATTTTTCATGCGCTAAAGTTTTTAAACGCACATGTCGACGAACTAACGCGTGTTATGTAATTTTACCTTAACTTTGAACTTTTTAACGCGTGGTGTATTTTTGACAAGTAATCAGCTGACAATAAAAAGAATAATTTAACAAACGTGTGAATCATGAAAGAAAAACTTATTGAAGAGCTTAAAACACATACATATAAAATGAATAATTTCAATAAAATAAAAAAATCTTGATATACTTTCGAATCCGTTTTCAATCCACAAATAAGTAAATAAATAAAAAACAGCTGAAAGGAAGCTTCTGTAACACGCGTTGTGCAACTTGCAATTTTGCATCATATTTCTTTGTATTTACAAGAATTTTTGGCTTAGGACTAATCCAAACAAAAAAACTTTATGAAATTTAAATTTATCATGTACGTAAAATTCATTCGAAAAATAAAAAGGTTTAATATTACAAAAAAAGACAATTATGAAAAGGAACAATTAGCAGATTTTATAAAATATTTATTTATTTATTTATTTTTTGTTTTAGTTTATATATAATGAAAAATTGCACCATCAGTTCCACTTTACTCAAATTTTTTTGTTTTTACAAGAATTTTTGGATTAGGACTGGTACAAAAAAAAAAAATTATGAAGTTGAAGTGTATCACGTATGTAGAATACATTCGAAAAATAAAAAGGTTTCATATTACAAATAAAAAGTAACTTATGAAAAGGAACAATTAGCAGATTCTATAAAATATTTATTTTTTCTAAGTTTAAATTCGTAAATTCTTTTATTTCACATAATCAAAAACCGCAGCATCAGTTCAACTATTACTCACATTTCTTTGTTTTTCCAAGAATTTGGGATTAGGACTATTACAAAAAATATATCATCCTACATGATTTAATCTACACACACCCTATTCGTTAGGAACATTTAACAAAGGCGCGAACCTCAAACACGACAGTCCCACACTCACCCAGTGGGAAAAAGAAGGAGTACGGAGGCCTTCTAGAAGGCCTCTGTACTCCTTCTTTTGGATGTGCAAGGCATGCTCGCTCCATTCCATACTCATATATTTTTTACACACGTTGTCATGGCGGGGAAGGCCTTCCGCTATCCTTTCTTTCACCAGAGCTTCTTGAAGGCATTCAAGTAAATGGCTTTTAGAAGGCTTTCCAGAGAATGACTGCCAAAAGGCCTTAGAATAAAGGCCACATTGAATATTAATATTAATCCCTGCTTATTTGCCTTCCCATAATTTTCAAAAAAGAATAAAAGTTTAGTGTTTTATAATTTCAGTTTAGTATACATACATATAGTATATTTATTTACAGAATTACAGAAACTATAATTACTATACACAACAAATATAAAATTAAATAAAAAATATTAAAAAAAAACACCAGTCTTACTGCCGTATTCATAAAAAATTAAAATGGATTTGAAATGCATTTTAAGAAAAATTTGTATGAAAATTTTGCCTTAAAACACATTTCAAACTAATTTTTTTTTTATGAATACGACAGTTAGTAACTTAAAAATATAAAATTAAATAAAAAAAATATAAAAACAAAACACTTCAGTTTTTTAAACTTTAAAATTTAAAATTTACTTTTTTGAACAACAAAACAAAAAATGTTACTCCTTCTCTTTTCAACTTCAACTAAAATGATTTACAGAATTGTTTTCATTTGGTGTTTAAATATGTGTGCAACTTTGTTTTTGTAAAGGGATCTGAATTCTTTTGCTTGTGCATAAACACAAAACAAAAAGTGTTACTCCTTCTCTTCTCGCTTCTCATAGAAGCGAGTGTGGAAGGTGTATCTTATCTCTTATACCAAAAAACCTTCTATGAGGCATTCTTTAGCAGTTACATAAGAATAGTAATTGAATCAAAATAAATTTTAAGGCCTGAAGTAAGAAGGTCTTCAGAGTTTTCCCGCTGGTAAGTGGTGGAGCTAGCAAATCACAAACCGCAAACCACAACACGATAAAGTTACAACAATATACACACATACACGGCTCAGTGTATCGTACCAATCGATGAACTTCAATGCCGACTGTAGCGTAGGCATGATCCCAAATTTGTAAAATATGTACATATATCAATCATCCAGCACAGATTATTTAAAGTTTCACTCCAGGGATGGAAACACGGTTTTACATTATTCGCATTTTTTACATATACAACAATTTTTTAACGATGCAAACACAAATTATTTTTTTTTTCAAACCAGCCATCCAGAAGGACGGACGGATATATAAAAACTATTTTTCTTATATAATTACTTACTCCAATCCAGGCATGAATCATATTTTGTATGGATTAAATTACAACATATTTATAACACTTCTTATTAGAAATGATCACATACTCCCATCCAGGCATGATCCCAAATTTTTATGGAAAAAGTGGGTACAAACATACTACTGAGACTGCAAATAATACTTTACTAAAAAATGTTGACAAAAATGAATGAAAAACTCTTCATGCCTAAAACTACAACATAAATTCATCATATTTATTTATTAAAACACCAAGAACTCTAAACCAGATTGAAGGAATCAAACAATGTCAAGGAATAAAAACCTTCCTTGTGATCGACGAATTGACAAATATTGCAATACAAAAGGTATGTTCATATACTATTCGTTTATATAATGCTGAAACAAAATAATTTGAAATAGATAATTCTGGGTAAGAGATTTTGTTTGCAACTTTTAAAAAACATGGTTGAAGTCTACAAATTCATATAGACTCATTTAAAATTAATATTTGAGAATATCTCAAATAATAAATTTTTTTTCAATTCCTACAATTTTTTAAAACCAAAGTTTTCAAAAATGTTAAAGCTACGTTCACACCTATTGAATATTTGACGTCCTACACAACCACTAGTTTTCTTAAAGAATTGTTTGCTTTTGCAAAACGTTTTGCTAGAGCAAACAATATTTAAAGTTTCTAAATTACATTATACAATTATGATCTTAGTAATAAAGTTAAGTAAATAAATTAGAGTTATAAAAAATAAAGCTTAAGTTTGATCAATTTACTGGTCATGCTTCTTTTTTATTCTATCGTCAAATATTTGTTAGGTCTGAACATACCTTAAGTCATATCTATGTATTTTGTTTAGGGATTCCAATACCGATATTACCGATACCGAAATTCTCGTTTGCACTTATTTATATTTTATATATACATATGCTTATACATCTGTGAAGGGCACTTTTGCTCATATTTCGAATCTGAAAATATTTGCAAAATGTGTATAATTTCCTTATGACCGTTCGTCCTACAAGTGTAGAATCTGAGCGTTTTCGGCAGCAGAATTAATCTGCACGAAAATAAGATCACGCCTTTCGGATGAAAGCATCGACAATTTATGTTTTCTTCGAGCATATTTTATTTCACAAAAGGAAATAAAAAAACTTTGGGTACTTTACCTCTGAATTAATTACTATGTATATATTATATTTAATTTTTAATTGTTTTGCTTTATTTTTAATACCAACCTGCTATGTCTTTTTTTAATAACTACTTATGTATCTATGTATAAATGAATTTTTTTTTATTTTCTTGATATTTTTTAATTAGGCGTGAGTTCATCAAATTTAATTTTAATTAAATTATTTTCACTGAAGAAGGAATTTTTTATTAAAATTTATTGAAAATTTTTCTTGGCTGAGCTGAGATTTTCAATAAATATTTTAAATAAATAATAAATTGGATTGAATAATATAATATAATTTTAAAATTGTTTTATTCTTGGTGCTTTGTATTTACATACATATAAATTTTTATTCCATAAATAATACCGAAAATACCGGTATCGAGATTTCCTCAATACCGAAATACCGAAAGTCTTTCGGTATTGGAATCCCTAATTTTGTTTGTTCTTTACTAATTTAATTTTTGTATTTTTATGCATTCGAATTAAAACCGGTTTAATATCGAGCCCTAACCGCGAAAATAGTGTAAGCGACATAAATTTAACTTTTCGTTTTTTTAAATAAATGACTTTATTGGCAACACTTGCATAATCTCCTAAAATGTCATGGTCACATAAGGTACCGTTACGATTTTATAGCAAGAACAATTTTATTGTAAGCGACAAATTTCATACAAAATTTATATGAAATAAAATAAAAAAGCTCTCTCCTGTAAAATTTGATTTTTGGCGCTTACACTATTTTCGCGGTTAGGGCTCGATATGCTTGGCCGAAAACCGGGGTTTTTAAAATAGCAGCTATTCGGAACATTCGAAAACCGGTTAAAAATCACTTGTTGTTGTTGTATTCTTATTATTTTTTTCTGTATATCTGAAGAACGGCCAGATTCAAAGTTTCCAAATTAGGTACACACATTTAAGTTATCTATACACAGCATCCTATAAAATGTGGACGGGATTGGAGTTGGCGTGGTACCTCCCGTACAAAAAATATCAAAAATTTTATAAAAACCTGAATTTTTGGACTGTCGTATGACCTACGGTTATCCCTTAAATAATAAAAGATCGGAAATCTTTAGTAGAAAATTTTTTCGGAAAAACACGGAAAGATCGGTTCAGGTACGAAAAAGTTATGACCAAAATGAAATTTTTTTAAATACCCACTTTCTGGAACCATAGATCTTCCCGAGTACAAGTTTTATAAACCGGCTAACTGGCAAATTTCTCCGGTATATAAATCTGTCAAATTGGTTAAAAAATGGCTGAGTTCTAATCAAAATACTGAAATCCCAAAAATTACTCTTTTTTTTTAAATGCTTTTATTTAGCTTCACTTCGGAATATCAAATCTTGTAACGTTTATTTAACCGCCTTTTACTCATAGCAAATGGATAAAACTTTGCAGGCATTCATACTCCCGATGGCAATACACGAATACATGAATTTTTTTTAGTTGTAAAATGGTTTTTTTAACCACATTTTTCTCAATGCAAATGTATGAAACTTTGCAGGCATTCATACTCCCGATGACAATACACGAAACCATGGGCGTAGCCAGGATGAAATCTAGGGGAGGGCAAACATTTTTTTTGGTAAAATGCTTTTTTGACTGTCTTCTACTCAATGCAAATGGAAAAAACTTTGCAGTTATTCATACCCCCGATGGCAATACACGAATACATGGGCGTAGCCAGGATGAAATGTAGGGAAACAGAATTTTTTTGTTGTAAAATGGGTTTTTTAACCTCCTTTTACTCAATGCAAATGTATGAAACTTTGCAGATATTCATACTCCCGATGACAATACACGAATACATGGGCATAGCCAGAACGAAATCTAGGGGGGGGGGGGGGAAATTTTTTTTTTGGAAAATGCTGTTCTTTAGCTTCACTTCGGAGCATCGGATCTTGTAACGTTAATTTTAATATTAATATTAAGGTAAAGAAAAGCGTTTCTTAATTTTTTTTTTTAAATTAATTTTATTACTTTTTAGTAACGAATAGCTTTAATTAATTTAACCGCCTTTTACTCAATGCAAATGGATGAAATATTAAAAGTAAAAGGCGGTT
Source organism: Pollenia labialis (assembly GCA_949318255.1). Classification (NCBI taxonomy): domain Eukaryota; kingdom Metazoa; phylum Arthropoda; class Insecta; order Diptera; family Polleniidae; genus Pollenia; species Pollenia labialis. The sequence goes on from OX439140.1 coordinate 158,498,629, forward strand.
AAAAAAAACACTTTAAAAAAATTGTGCCCCTTTTAGATTTTATTCTGGGAGTATGAATGCCTGCAAAGTTGCATCCATATGCGTTGAGTAAAAAGCGGTTAAATTAATTAAAGCTATTCGTTACTAAAAAGTAATAAAATAAATTAAAAAAAAAAAAATAAGAAACGCTTTTCTTTACCTTAATATATTGATCAGTTGTGAACACAAAATTAATATAGTGAATAGTTACATGGGACACTGATTTATAGTTGTTAAGTTTAAACTACATATAAATCTAAGTTTAGTTCAACTAAAGCAGCGTTTAAACCATCAGTGATTTATTAGCCATTAATTACTGGACATATTCCAGTTAAAACAGAATCTGTGTTGTCAGTTGTCGCATTCAAATACAGAAACACCTTTTTCTCACAAATCGAGAAACGATGAAATTTTTTGTTGTAGTTGTTCCTTTGGCCAAAGTGATGAATTTATGAATGTTATTTTTGTCAAGGCCTAAATTTCTTTAATGTAAGTAAAACTAAATTTTTAATTACAATATTTTGTTCCCGACGTTTCGTCGATTGTTTGTCGACTTTTTCAAATTTTTTGTTTCGCACTTCATGTGAGAAATTTTACGATGCGAGAAATACAGAAACGAGCTACTGGAATGGGTGAGCGAAGCCTGAATATTACAATCCGTGTGTGTATATTAAAACATACAAAATAGATTTCGTGTATGAATGTACATTAGGTGCCTTTGAGAACTCAAAAGTTTTTACTATTTTTTACTGAAGTTTACTGCATTTTACTAAATTGCTTCCGCGTATACAAAATACAGTGATCTCATACAAATTGGAAGTGTAAAGTGACAGTTCTTGTGTATTTATAAATTTTTACTGCAGAAATTTTTGCAGTAAAATTTAGTAAACAAAAAAACATGTTTCAAAAGGTAAACAAATTAAAAGCATACAAATTGTGAAAGATTTGTTAAACAAAAAAAAATTTAAAGAAAAATAGAAAGTTAATAAATATTAATTAATTAAACTTGTTTGTGAAGCTTTTATATATGTAGCTGTATACCAACTTTTGAAATTTGTTTGTTAATCTGCTGTTTTCACAACACAAGTGATTGAAACTGTAGTAAAATTTATATGAAAAACACTCAAAAAAAATGTAATCAATAGCAAAAAAAAATTATTCAAGTTCATTTGAATAAATTAACCCACATAAAAAAAAATTGCAAGCTTCTACTTTACAACTCTATCTTAAAGCCTATCTGGTGCTACGGTATTCAACTATGGGGCACTGCCTCGGCCTCTAATATCGAAAAAATTCAAAGGCGTCAAAATAAACTTTTTCGAATAATCACAGCCGCTCCCTGGTACGTTAAAAATTCAAACATTCATAAGGATCTCAATGTGCCATTAGTAAAAACTATGATTACAGAACATGCGGTAAAATATTTGAAAAGGCTTGAACAACACCTAAATCCACTAGCTCGGAATATTTTAAATCATGGCGGCCACACTCGCTTAAGAAGAAGTGACACTGCAGCACTCACCGAATCAGAAGAGCGATAAACACAAACTTATGTGAACATAAACCGTTATGACGAAATTTTGTCTGGCACTGGCTGGACATATATAATGTCTTAGGATAAGATTTGATTAATTATTGTTAGTTCATATTAAATATATGAAGATTCAATAAATAAATAATGAACAAAAAAAAAAATAAAAAAAAACAAATATCAAAGATTACATTAAATAAGTTGTTTGATTTGTGTAACTGTTCGTGTTTTAAAAAGTTTTTTTATTTGGTACCTACCGATAAGAAGTGGTCAAAAGTGTCAACATTTTTCAACACTACGTCTATTGCCATCATCTGTTCCCTAAATTTTATGAATTTTTACAAATTTTCCGTTTGCGTATTTCAGTTTACTCAGTAAATACTCATTTACTGCATATTTCAGTAAAAGAACTTTAACAAAATGAGTTCTAAATGCTTTTGGTGTTATCTTTTAAAATTTTTGAACTTTTGTATAAAAAAAAATATTTACAAAAAATAAAAGTTTATTTTTAGAAATTGTGACATTTTTTATTGAAATTTTTCTAAAAAAAAACTTTATTTTTTTAAATACTTTTTTTGTACCAAAAATTTTAAAGATAATACCAAAATGAATTTAGAATTCATTTTGTTTAACATTATTAAACAAATTAAGCCAAATAAGGCTTGCAAAAAAGGAAAAACTTGAGAAATGGTAACGCTGCTTTCAAAGCAAATGCCATTCTGTAAGTGATGCCACAATAATGATGACACTAAAATAATCGGAAGATGTAGAATGAAATACAATGCGATAGGAACATTTTGTAAGGATGTTGAAAAATTTGATTTTTAGCCCAATGTACATATTTCTTATGGGAAAATTTCAAAATCTTCGAAAATAAATATTAAATGTTGATAAGTGTGAAAAGGCTATAACCCCCTGCAAATATTATTGGACCACCAGATCCAATTTCATGAAATGGACTACTCCATGGACTGGTCCGATGTAATGCAAGCATGTACCATGTCATTGTTAAAAAGTGTTTGTAGTGAGACGACATGTCTTCGTTTTTTAAAGACATGTTTTCGTTTTAAAACGAAGTTAAAACTAATCCTCTTGTGTACACAATGGAGTAGTTTAAAACTACTCCTTTGTAGTCCAAAGATGGGTTATATGGTCCTGCCCTAGGTCATCGTTATGTTAAATAGACCAAGCTTTTTCCATACGTTTGGGTTACTTTTGGACTAGTTCCTTGTGGACTACTCTTTACACGCGTGTTTGGACTGGTCCTATTATTTGCAGGGCCATGACATTTTAGGGGATGATGCAAGTGTTGCCAATAAAGTCATTTATTAAAAAAAAAACGAAAATTGAAAATAATGACGCCTAAGTACAATAACCAAAAAAAATCATAATTTTCAAAAAATAAAAATTTAAGGCACTTTAGAAATAGCTTTCCGTGCGGAAACTTTTTCACCAAATCAACCTAAAAATTGTTTTTTATTATCAGAACAAAATTCCCCACATGGTACTGGAGTGATATTTTGCACTCAAAAAAAAGTTATGCCCTAACGCGTACACTTATTTTTTAATTCAACTAAGAAAAAAATACATAAACAATATCGCACCCGTTCAACAATACTGTATTAACTCAAAATTTAAAAATGTTCAGTAGAAGCAAAACAATTTTCAATTTCACATTACAGGCATATGAAAAAGAATTTTTAAAGCAGCCGTTTCATTACAAAAAAGTGGACAAAATTGCACAATATTTTTACAGTGGGTAGATATGAATATTACGTATCCATTTTTTCCAAAAAGTGAAAAAACAAAAATTTTGAGTTAATACAGTATTGTTGAACGAGTGCGATATGTATGTCAAACAGTCAAATTACCCCTGTATGTTGACTCAAATCGGTAAATTCCCCAAACCACTAATGCGTATGCATGTGATTCATATAGTGTTTTTGAATGTATTTATTCAAGTGTGAAAAGTTGTTGTTGATTCTTGTTTTAAAATAAATATGCTAATTCTTTTCAAAACTTTTGATTTATAATAATAAAAAAGTCCACAAACAAAAGCATTTATTTCTTATAACAAATAATTTATTTATTATTATGGTTAATTTCTATTTATTAAATTTAATGTTTTTTGATTTTTTTTTTAAATTTATATACAAAGAAATAATAATACAAAACAAGATTTTTTAACACTATTTGACTTATACTACAGTAGAGTCAAGATAATATAACAATGAGGCAGTAAGATAATGATTGCCTCATTGTATTATTATCCATCGTTTTGTTTGGACTGTTGCTGCCCAAGTTAGGTAATACGACTTCCAGCCGCATCATACACTCTTAAATTAATAATTTAATAATAAACTTAGCTAAAACTGTTGTTATTAGTAACGCAGTAATAATTAAATAATAAACTTAGCTAAAACTGTTGTTATTAGTAACGAAGTAAATGTTATTAAGTGATTAGCATAACTATTTATCCCTGAGTTATGTTCCAAGTCTGATAATCTGGACATGGCAGAAATCTGTTCATTATCCAATGAAGGCCGATAGTTCCAGTCGATAGTATGTGTTTTGCAAATGTGAGCAAAAACATGTGCTGAGATTTTAGGAGTACGCTTGCGCTGAGGATCATTAAAGTCGACATGATACAAACCGAATTTTTCCCTATTCAATAGATTAAAGAAAATTTAAAAAAAAATTGTTTGAAATTTTCTGTTAATAAGAGACTTACGTAAAACCAGCCTTCCATTCATAACTATCCATCAGACTCCAGGCTATGTAACCCTCTACATTGGCGCCATCTTCCATGGCATCTAATACAGCACTCAAATACAAATTGAAGTAATCAACACGAGCATAATCCTCCAAACCTCCCCTATCACTAACACCATTTTCCGTTATAATTACATTGGGGTTGTTGTATTCTCGTTTAATCCACATTAATAAATTATACATTCCCTTGGGGACAACCTTCAATTTCAAAAAGAAATACAAGATAATAAAATGTAAATGTACTTGCAATTCTAAAACTTGTTTCTTTTTAAATCTCAATTGTGTTCTTAATTAAGCATAAAACGTAAGTTTTCAAAAGTTTTTTCTTTTTTTTGGCAAATGAAATAATAAAAATGTTAAACGGAAGTAAATCTAACAAAGCACATGCGTACAATATTATTAGGATGGTTCCAGTTTTTTAAATTCGAATTTAATTTGAAAATCGGCATCGAAAATATTCAAGCAAAATTAAAATTTTGTTTATTTTTAAATCTGATCTAAATCTCTATAAGGGGTGTGCTGGGAATTAAAACGTAAAACGCAAAAAAATTTTAAAGTCGTTTTTTAATAAGATTTCTGTAATAAAAGAATCTTATGACAATTATTTCGCAAATATTTCTCTATTAAACAGAATTTTAAAACAAACATTTTAAAAAAATTATTAAAAGTGCATTAAAAACTATTTTTAATTTCTTGCGTTTTACGTTTTCGATTTCCAGCACACCCCTGTATATCATTTCCGAAATCAATTTGTGTAGAAATTCATGCACGAATACCAAAATTATTAAGGAAGTTAATTAATATAGGAAAGTTCGTAAATTGTTGGCTAACTATTAAAGTTATATTGCAAAACAAATTTTTTGAGCCTTAACCACAAATCCTCGTTCGAACTAAACCTTCACAAAGAATCAGCTCCACCAGTAAGTGCCGGTTCACACACGTCAAGTTTGACTCGTCAAGTCTTGAGTTTTTAGGATAGAGGGGAAAAGAAATGGCATTCTCTTTTCCCTTCTCTCTTAAAAGCTCAAGACTTGACTTTTTTTTTTTTTTTGTTCTCCACTAGTTAAGGTGAGTTAATTTTGGTTCTCCTTCAGACAAACACGTTAAAACATTCAGGTTAATAACGATTGAATACAGTTAATGGTGAACAAACGCTAACGGAAATTTAAATTCACCAATAGTAAGAATTTGGAATTTAGCTTAATGAGCTTAATCTCAATCTTATCAATAAAAAAAATTGTTGACTCCAAAAATAAACCTTTTATAACAGATATCTAAATAATATTCGGCACAAATAACACCTCCCATATATCGCATATGTCCGCATATTTTAATGTTCATCTGTAAATCACTTTCGTTTAATGTCACGTACGATATACTTAAACCTATTTTGCTCGATATTTTGGACAACAAGGGTTCGAATGGGGCAATAATGAAACATAATGTTACTACTATTTTTGCAAAATCTCTACCTCCCTGAAGGCGTACGATGACCTGAAAATGCGCACATGTAAAATTGGTTGGTTGTTTGTTCGGATTCTTAAAACATAAAAACGATTGGACCAAATTGGGGTACATTCTTTTGCGAGTTTGTTCGTAATTGCTGCGCGTATATTTAGGAAGACAGAAAAGTCGTAAATTTCAAGTTGGAGTGGTACGTCTTTAACAAAGACAATATAGATTTTTGAATATTTGGCGAAGGGCAACAGCTAATGCTTCCAAATTTGGTACAAAAAGTTTGGTTATAACAAGAAATGGGCGTGCAACAAAAAAGCTTTTTTTATATCTGGATAACGGAAAGAATTAAATTGTTCAAAATGACCGCCAAAAACTTGATTATTTACGCAAAACATCTCCAAAAAGTTAGAGGGTCTTACAGATTTCCGTATATCTGGATAACGGTAACTGGTGATGTTAATAAATCTGACCTAATTTTTTTTTTAATAAATCCAATGATTCTCTATGCTATTCCGCCGTACGATTTGTCAAAAAAAATCGAGTTTACTTATTAATATTATGTTCACACGGACATCAATATTCGTGTTTGGCTCTCCCATTCCTGTTTCCCGCCCCAAACATGGTGAAAACAATAATATGTTTTGCCATATAAACTATCCACCATGTTCTGACAATCGCACGATTTTAAATTGCAAAACGCCAGATTTATTTTCTGGTGTTCTGAAACTCGTTCGCTTAGATTGCGATCTGGTATTGTTTCTAACAAATATTCTAGTTCCCATGAGCATACTTTTGCAATGAGAAGTCGTTATCTTCTTGCTATTGCTTTTTACAGAACACCTATTATACTATTTCAAGCCAGAATCGGCAATTTTAAGTGTTTTGCGATTGTCAGAACATGCCCGTATATGTACTCTAATACAACAAAGAAGGATTTAATTGTATATTTTTCGCAAAATACGAGAGAAATTGATCTAAGATTTGTACAGTGCGTAGATATGAGCACTGTGCATCGATTTCTTTCAAAAAGTGAAAATTTAAAAATTTTGAGTTGTGCCCCTTTAGTATTTAGGGTGCGATATGTTCCTTATAGGATAAATGGAACCTTCCACCAAATTTCATTAAAATCGAAAGGGGTCGGGCCCCACTCTTGGTCGATTTGCCATGAAATTACCCATATTTTATTAATTTTTACTTTCTTTTTTATCTATTTTAAATAAAATTACAACACAAATTGAAACAACAATGAACCGTATGAACAGCATGTTTGCCAATATAGTTTCAGTGAGCGAAAACAGTGGTTTATTTCATCGTATGAACATAGCATAAGTATGATAGTGTGACCTTAAACTTAAGCTGAGTGACAGATTCTTGGCAAGTCTATCAGACTTGCAAATTTTTATGAAAGCTTTCATAAAATAATGGATTCAATGGGATCTGAATTGCAGTTTCTGGTAGCTGAGTCATATGATTTTCCCTTTTTTTTTTTTGGTATGATAGTGTGATATAAACAACATATTTTTTTTTGACCATCCTAATAAAAATATTTAAGTATCTTTTGATTAGAAACCCAAACCTTGTTAACACAAAACAATCTTCCAATAGAGGTGACTGGACAACAAATAAAGTAAAAGTATAAGTTTATAAAAGCAAACTTTTATTGTTCCAATTCATTTGTTTAATCACCTCCGACTTTTTTGTTTCTTTCAACTATCAGTTATAGAATTAAATAAAAGAAAAAAACTTTTATTGTTCGAATTAATTCATTTAATCACCTTTGTCTCTAATTTTCAAATATCAGTTAGAGAATTTATGACATGTAGCTACATATGTACATATTTGCCAAATAGAACAAGAAAAATTAAATTACAAGACAGGTTTTTCTTTATCAACTTAAAACCTGTCACCCACACAAATTCCATCATCTGGCCACTTAAATGTCTTCAAAATAAAAACAAAAAAACTGGCAACTTCAATGTTATTAATTTCTGAATTATCACCATTAATATCTTAAGTATTTTATATGTTATAAATTTTTTTCATATTTCCATCTGTTATTTGTTTGTTATTAATACTTTAAGGAGATTTTTGTTTAGTTCAATAGAATTTGCAAAGAAAAAAAATATGAAAAGAAGCCAGGTGCTAATGGCAAAATGCAAGTTATAATATTTTTGCATTTATTATCGCATACTTATGCAAATGATAAAAAATTATATAATTTATTTATTAACATATGTAAGTTTGATTGGTTATTTTTAATATTTTTACAAAACTGGAAATATGGCAAGGATGTCGAGTAGACTTTTTACATTGAACTTGTGTTGGGTGTACTGAGCAGCCTTAAGTTTCATGGAAACATTTGGTAAAAATAGCAACTGATTTAAAAATATAAGTGACATTTAACGTATTTGTTCATATATCTGCATTGTATTTTTTTAAATTACATGGCAGTACTATTTTATTTTTGGAGTTTGATTTTTAAGGCAATTACGTAAATTGGGTAATTAAGCGTATGGCAATCAAACGCGGACAATTGTTTGTAAAAAACGGAGGGAAAATGGGCTTTTAAAATCAAGATAAATAAGCGCAGAGTTATAAAGCTGGTTTTATTGTAATACCCTGTACGCAATGTTTCTAACTTTTGTTGAAAAAGGGACCATTTAAAAAAAATAGTTTAATAGCGATGAATGTAATGCCGGGTACACACAATGCAATGCATTTACGAAATCTAGCAAATTTAATTAATTTTCAAAAATGTTTTATTCTTTCCAGATTGCATGTAGATTGCACTGTATGTACCCAGCATAAAACTTTAATTTTAAGATAAGAAAATTTAAAATACCTAAAAAAACAAATATCTAAAAAAAATTCCACAATAACAAAATTATTTTTTTTAAAAAAATGTACTGAAATTTTATGGCTTTTGTAAAAACATTGATTTTAATGGGCCATCTCTGAATAAAAAACTCTAAAACATAACTCAAATTCAATTGATATCATAAACTAAAAGGCTGTAACACTCAATAAATTTTTAGACGATTTTAATTCATAATAAAAAAGTTTCTTACCCTTAACCACACTGATCCAGATCCTGTCCATTTAGGATCCTGAGTCTCCACCACACCCATATCATGATTAAATGAAGGCACTGGAAATTTGGCTGAATTATTGTGATCATTTTTGGTTACTAAATTGCTAGTGTATGTGTTAATGCCAAAGAAATCGGAAGTTCCTTTAATTCTTTGAATTTCTTCTTTGGTAAATTCAGGTAAACGAGATTGTGTGAAACCTTGCTCTTTGCTAAGATTGCGTATACGGTCAATCATTACAGAGGGATAATTGCCATGATGCGAAAATATTGGATGAGCAAACCAACCTACCTAAAACAAAAGGAAAAACTTTAAAATCAATTTCTTTCTTAAAATTATGCTAGAATAATGAAAATCTTACATAAAACTGCATAGCTCTCTCAGACGCTTCTCGGTCTTCGGGAGAATTAGATTTAGGTTCTGGCCAAGAAACGTCTCCAGTTATGCCAATGCGACCCTTTTGAGATTTCTTGTATTCATCACGATACATATGCACTACTTCGGCATGGGCTTTTAGAATATTATGACCGCACATATAAGCTGGTATCCCGGGATAGTTATAAGCTGGAGCCATATAATCTACACCATAGCCATGCTCACACACATGCCACGGCTCATTTATGGTAGTCCAAATTTTAACACGATCCCCAAACATTTCCAGCAATAAACGTGCATAATCCTTAAATAAAGGTATAATTTCCGCATTGGTCCAACCGCCCAATTCCTGCAAGCGCTGCGGTAGCTCCCAATGATACATTGTCACCATGGGCGTAATATTATAGTGCAACAGCTCATCCAACAAATTGCTGTAATACTTAATACCAGTCGTACTAACATGGTTCATATGACCAGTCGGCAAAATGCGAGGCCATGATATTGAAAAACGATACACTTTAACATGAAGTTCTCGCAACATCTCAACATCTCGGCGCCACTGAAAATAAATATACACATATTTAAAATGCAGATTTTAAAAATCAAAACATCTGTATAATAAGCAAAATTACAAGATAAATTTCAGTTTCTAACAGTAGCACTATTATCGCAATTTGCAATTATTATAGATAGACACACCTCCCAGATTCGCTTAATTTGAACTAGAAACACTTTTAACAAGTGCTTGTTACCAAAAGCGGGACAAATACCAAGCAATGTTAGAATTGTTACTTAATTTCACAAAAAAAAAAATTTACATGTTCACTTTGTGTTACACAAGCTTTATGAATTTTTAAAATAATAATAAATTATAAATATTTGAAAAATGTGAACTTGTTAATTGAGGTCATTATTATTACATTATTATTAAAATATTTTGTTTGAAACTTTGTTAGATAAATTCAAAAAAAAATAAAAAAAATTTCTTTTAAATTCAAGTTTTATAAAAGACTTGTATTAAAAATACATTTTTTTTAAATCACTTAACACATTAAACCTAAATCTGCTAATAAAACTTACAAAGTCATCAACAACTGTCAACAATACTGATCTAAACACTAATAAATTTAATAGACTTCGTTAACGTCAACAATTATCGCATTAATATGTCACCGTTAAATAATTTGTTTATTGCCCGGTTTCATATTTCTGCAGAGTTTTACTTAAAAAAATGTCTGTCGCATCGAAATTTTAAGATGTTGATCAAATATTTTTGTCCATAGACTTTAAAATGAGCGCATCGCATCGGCTTGAAATTTTCAAGCGCGATAAGATGTATGCTGAATTGCATTATATAAACAGTACATTATTTAGCGTTCGGCTCACACACAAAGAACGATATCTATTTTTTTTTAGTGATTGTGTAGACAAACTATTTCCAAGAAAGAACCGAACATTATATAATGATCTGTTCTTCGTTAAAAAAAAACAGAACAATTGTAGTGATACTGTAGACAAAAATTATATTTTAATGTTCTACAATGTTTTCTTTTTTACATTGATAAAGAAATGAACCAGCAAAAAATTTTAGCAACGACCGCACCACGAACAGCTTGTGTGTGTGTATTGTGTATATGTTTTGTTTGTGTTAAATTTTTGTATTTTGTTTATGTAAAAAATTTTTGGTTTTTTTTACCAGCCAAAAGGGACAAACATTAAAGAGCCGAACCGAACACAATGAAGAACGGAATTAAATGTACTCATCTTTTGACTAACAGGGAAACGTTATTTTTTTTAATAATTTTCTACACAAACCCTATAAGCGTTTGTGTTTTCCACAAATCTACCGAGCCGAACACTAAGGAGCAATATTTAGTGTTTATTTTCGAACACTGATTAAAAGTGAGTTTTTGACATAAATATTAAACTAGAATTAATAGTTAGATTAATCTTATAACCAAATCACTCAAACTCTAACATTTTTAACGTTTTTAAATTGAATTCAAAGAAAAGCTGCAAAAAAAGTTAAAGTTAGTGGTGTAGGAGGCACAATACTGATTTAATGGAACGAAATAGACGATAAAATGGATATGTTGTGGGAGGTTGTTGACGGCACAGGTGCTACAAAAATTATGAGGGATTTTTCTCTACGCTCTAATAAGAATCATAATATCACAACAATGTGTGCTCACAATCGAATTTAAAAGGAGAGCTTCTGGGATGAATTTTAGAATTCACTAATTGACCAGGTTAATCATGTCCATTCACATTTATTAACGCTTATTACTTTGCTACCGCAATCATAAAAATCAAATAACCTTTTGTTTATTACTTTTTTTTTAATTCTGTGAATCATAAAAAAAAGTCATCAATGTTTTTCCCAAAGAATTTTGTGGATATCTCGAGCAAATTTTTGAAATTCATTCCTTTAATTAATTGTGAATAAAAGCGAAACGCGTTCATCGATTTTCATGATTTATGTGTCATTTTGTTCACAGGTTATGCGACTTTACGTGAAAGTAATAGGACTTGACACTTTTTTTTACCGTTTGGGATCTTTTATGAATTAAAAATAAAAAATTTAAATTTTTTGGGCAAAAAATTTAATACATTTATTTATAACTGCGAAACTGTTGCTTATGTGGCGAAACAGATTAAAGGAATTGTAATTCTTAATTTTTTTCAGCTTATTCGGACTGGTGGTTCTCGAGTTATGACAAACAAAAGAGCCTAAAACGTGACAAATTCCCCTATACGATGCTTAGTAACTTCAAATTAATTTTTAAATTATTTATTGAGGTACCATGATCAAACTAATGATGCAGAAGTTCTTCTTTTTGGGTCTACTTTCATGAGAAATTATCAGAATTGAGTCCCGAAATCATGTATTGTACTGTGTAATTTGTGATAGGCACAATATAAAGCCACATGAATAGAACTTATATGACTAGAATTCACACTGTTAATTTTCGTGATTTTCAGTCCATAATTTACCATAGGCTCCATATAAAGCCCATTCTCGGAAAACATCTAAGTACGCCTAAGACCGTAACAAATAATGCTATTGTTATACATTTTGGCACGTTACTGTTTTATGTGACTTACAATCACACGCCGATCGGTCGATACACTACCATTGTTCCCATGTAAAGCCTTGTCGCGGAAAAAACTTTAGTACGCGTAAAACCGTAACGCTCTTAGTCTGTGTTCTATTATAATAAAATTTGGGAAGCCATAGTTTTATAAGACTATAAATTACTTGTAGGGTATCAAAGATTCTTGAGAATAAAATAGCTGGGGTAGTTTGGAACCTGAGTACGTGACGTAATTTGAGTCTTATGCCTTTGAAAAAGCAACCTGTATCTAGATTTATATAAAACTTTTGAAAATGTTTAGGTTTTAGCGGTATTTGTAAAAAAATGCCTGCTAATTTAGCGGTTTCTAACGGTTTTGTAGTCCGATTTGGCGGGAAGTGTTCAAAAAAAGTTGCCAACAGTGCATAGCACGTGCAGAAAAGTCAAAAATGTGTAGTGCCAAGGGCCGTGATGACATAAATTGCTGTTAATTATTTCTGCCGAACTGAAAATAGTACAAACTATACTCGTCATTGTCCAAAATTGTGTCATAATATTTAACAGTCGATGTAATTTTATTGGGAGTTAAAGCAAGTTCCGTAAGTCAATATATTTAGGAGAATACCTTCTATAGTTTATAATAGGGAAGTAACGATACGCGTTTTTGTTGATATCGACAACGATACGTATATTGAATTCAAGTTATAATTAACAAAACTCAAGTAGAGTAATTTTTTTATTTTTTTTAATCCAAATTTTGATATTTTAATTAGGCTAAAGTTCATCAAATTCAATTTTCATTTAATTATTTTTATGAAGAAAGGAATTTTGCAATCTGAATTTAATTAAAATTTATTGATAATTTTTCATTCTTGACTGCCGCTGGGCATTTATGAGTAAAATTCCTTTCTTCATAAAAATAATTTAATGAAAATTAAATTTGATGATTATTATAATTTGGATTAAAACCCATAAAACAGTTCAACAAAAATAACCATAATACTAATTTTTTATTATATAAAATTACAGTTTAAAAAGTTTTTAAAGCAGGGAAATCATAAATATGCAATTGCATGTTTTTCCTTGTGCGACCAATGAAGGCGGAAACAATATACATATTTTTCCGTTTAAGAGCTTTTAATGAATTTTGGCATCGATTTGTTAGTGCATATTTTTGAATATTATACCGTTTGCAGCATTTTTAAATATATATCTGTATAGTCAATGTGTTGCTTAAATTTTGCTATTTACATTATTTTTTTACACGAAAATTGTAAGATAAAGCCAACTTTAACATTTTATATATGGGGGATTTCATGTCAAGTGACCCAATTTTGTAATCGATGTCTTCCGATTTGGATGAAATTTTCACCAAGGTTTGTCCTATTGGATAGTAGCTTAAACACAACAAGATCGGTCGAAAAGTTTCTGAGTTAGAGGGGGTCAAAGTTTGACATTTTGGCTATACAGGTGTTCTTTCTCATCCATGTTACTTATTACCTATTGGTGTTAGCAAAATTTGTCCCAAGTAGCTTCGATAGATATTTGATCAATCTTTCGAAATAAAAATTTTTTGTGTTTAAAAAATTTTTTTAGCAGGAAGGTTTTTTTTTTTTTGCTCAAAAGTAGTTATGGTCGCTTTTTGGGATGCGAGTGGTTTATGTATAAAAAAATCATTTCTAAATCTAGACGAGCGTTTTTCAATTTTTAGCAAATTTCATCCAAATCGGAACACAGAGATTTCAAAATTGGGTCACTTGACATGAAATCCCCCATATGTATAAGCAAAAATTAAGATATTGTATACGTTTTTCTCGATGTGTGTAGTACATAGAAATCTGGACCATTCTTTTAGTTTACCGATCGATTCAAAATCAATTTTAATGTGATCTAACGATTCTCTCCGTTCATATGGCTGATTGTCTGTCCATGTTAACCTTGTGGGCCAAGTACAAGTTGTACTCTTGTATATAATTTGATCAAATTAGTTAAAAAAAATTTTAATTGACTAAAGACGATGTCTATGTAAATGGTGGGAATCGGTTTATAAGTTGGTATTTAAATTAAATTCGCCCCCAAAATATTTTACTGCAAATTAAATTCTTTTCGAATCACTTTTGCCCAAAGCTTCCATCTATAAACAGTTTTGACTTCTTTTTAAATGTTAACATTTATAAACACTTTAGCGACCGTCGCTAAAATTACTTTTGGACAAAAAATCTCACGTGGATGTTAATACTGGCCATACTAATAATAAAATAACTGGCCATCGTTTCCAAATAAGGTAAAATCCCGAAAATTCGTCTGTTACTACTATGGTGTTTGCGCTTTACCGATTATAATTTTGAATTGTTTTTATTATATCGAACTTTTATTAAATTGTTGAATATTTTGTTTTCAAATTAGCAATTTTTTGGGGCATATTTATTAAAATTTTTAGGGCATATTCTCAAGTTTTTACTGCATATTTAATGCTCATAAAACACATTTTAAGAGCATATTTCTAGTTTCCCTGGTAATATGCAACAAAGAAATGTTTATAATATCACTATTGTGATATTTTGAATGTTTTAAAATGGTAATAAAAAATTATTTTGTGCAACATTTTTTATTTTTCGAATTTATTCTATGAGCTAAATTTAAGTTAGGATTTAATGCACAGCTTTTCTGTAATAGTCCTATTTCTTCAATTTTTAGGAATGACTTTATACACTACCAGACTAAAAATTTAAATAATAGGAAGGACTATTACAAAAAAGCTGTATAAAATACATAACTGAAATTTAGCTCATAGAATAAATTTGAAAAATAAAAAACGTTGAATATAATAAAGTAACTTATGAAAAGAAATACTTCCCAGATTCTAAAAATTATTTTGGTAATCTCGGAAAAAATTAAAAAAAAAATGCGAATAAAAACCAGTTATTTTAAAAGTAATTTATCATTTTTACAAACGCAACTTACGTTATGAATAACAAAGAAGTCTAGTAATTTTATCAGTACATCCGCTTTTTTATTTAAAATTAATATTTATTAGTTCTTAATAAATTTAAAAAATATTAAAAAAAAATTAATGGGCATAAATAAAATAGACACTTCGTTATTGCTTTTGGCGTTGTTAAAATAATTAAAACTAAAATGTGGTAAACTGATAATTAAAAATAATCCCTTGGCTGTAAGTTAAGAGGTGGTTTTAATAATAAAAATCTGTTAATAATTCCTAAACACCTGTTACTATTTTGAGCAACTCCATCTAAATATCATTTACATACTGAATCCATAGAAAAATGTCATATACATGTTTTATTTAATCGGTATCATTAAATTTGCAAATTAAAAAAAAACTTACTTACCTTAAGTTAATAGACTACTATTCATTTTTTATTATTGCAATTTTACAAAGTTTATAAACAGCACAAACAATCAATTTGGCTCAGATGTTATACTTAACTTAATGGCAAAATGTATGATTGTTCGACTTACATGGTGATAACTATCAGATGTTATATCTCCATTTGATTTATCGGCAATCTTTTCTGGATAATTGTGTGTCATAAAATCCCATATAGATTCTCCTTTGTCCTCGGCATTCCAACCGCCTTCAATTTGATAAGATGACGAACCTACGCCCCAAATAAAGTCTTTGGGAAAACGGCGTATGAATTTTTCTGTTGAACTGTTAAAAAAAAAACATTGAGAGAAAACAATAATTGTCATTATTTATTTGCATAAAAACTAAAAAATGTAGTTTTAAACTTTCACATTTTTAAATTTACAATTATTAAAAAATGTCTACAGAATATTGCAAAGATAAAAAGTTCAATTTGAATATTAATTTTAAAGGAATATATTAAGACAATTGTATAATACAGGCTATATTTCCGGTTGCTATAAAATTTATACATACATATGTACATAAAAATATTTTAAATCAGTTAATGAACACTGCTTTTTATATTATTTACGTATATTAAAAAAAAAAAACAAGTATTTTAAATCATTTTTGTAACTTGGGGGCCATGCGATCAAGTTTTGCCTTTCAATTCCTTTTAATTTACAATACACTCTCCCTTTTTTTTATTAAGCCAGTTACAGTTTTTAAGTTGACCACTAGATTCCATGCAGGAAACCTGGGATTAATTATCTCCAAGTCGCCATTTTTGTCTATTATGCAATATGTACTTTCAACAAAGCGAAAAGAAGAGAAATTTTATGACAGCTCTAAAGCTCAGTGCTACCACCAGCAAAATTCAAAATTACACTTAAGATGAATCAAAATTACCCGATTTAAATTAAATTACACCTGATATAAAATTGAAGTTTTATTTAAAAGAAGACAGCAAACTCATTGAAAGAAAATTAATATTAGTCAAACCGTTAAGATTCGTATTGTAATTAAAAATAAATTAACAAAAATAACATTGAAGACTTAAAAATAATTAATAAACCATTAAATAAAACTCCTTAAACAATGAGTTTAACTTCCCCATTTGGTTGCATATATCTATGAAAGGTACAAAATGTTTATAGCCATTCTATTTGTAATGGGTGTTTTTTTAAGCCCGATATAGTTAACGAAAGGGTAGCAGTCAAACGAACTGTCATACTGCTCTAACTTTTTGTTCAGGTACGTCATCATGAATAGATTCTTGCTTGATCAACGCCATCAAATTATCAAAATTTACTTTGAAAATCTGCCATCAATTTTCGCAACATAAAGGCGACTACATGATTAAAATGAAGAAATTTAGGCCCCTAATCCGGTTTAAAATTTCTTAATTTTTATATTATCCCTAAAGGGAAGCGAACTGACACCAAAGTAGTCCCGTGATAGGTCTTTCGTGGTAGAGACCGGTTCAAGTTCTTACACTTTATATGAATAAGACCTATCACTTTTACATGGAGTTGCCATTGGAGGGGGCTAATTGACACCATTTGACCAGTCATACATTTATTCTCAATGAACGTGTTTAGTTTCAGTTACTACAATGTAGTATTATTTCAATACAATGAAATATTATTTCAATGAGACAAGTTCTAGAATTAAATTCAAGAACCAAGTTTCAGAAAGTCCCAAAAAATGTGTCGCAGCACCGCTTAATTCATTACTCTTTCTACCTTCTTGTTCTTCATTGGTTCTCCTTTCACTGGACATGAGTTCTTTCTTTTTGGACTTGTTCTATTTTCACAAATCCCAGGACCAATTTACACAAATTTCCCGCAGGGATTGTTTAAAACTTTGTTATATTGCGGTGAGCAAAAACATAACAAAAATTACAGCTGATCACAACCAGTTGTCTTAATTACAACTCAACTGAGTTGAGCTCTAAACCGGACTAGGGGCCTTTTTTCACAAATGAAGGCGATGTGTTGATTTAAAGAAAATGAACTGTCTTAGGCCGTGCAATGTGACACCTCTTGATTGTTTTCTGTAGGCCTGTGAAGTCACTGGTTTATGCTGATAAACCAGCAACAATTGACGTTTTGGAGGTTAACATTATTCATTTTATTCGAACCATGCAGCCAGCAACGCTCGAAACAAAATTAGACGTCTGCAAGGCGTTTCCTCCAGGACAGGCGCGGTGCCTATTGGTTTGAAATCGGTTTCAAATGGTCAATTTGTCAATCTGCGATTAAAATTAATTTGTTTTGTGTTGTCTACAATTTTTGGTTTCATGGTCTTAGAAAATACTATTTATACCTTACGCCTGCAGGGTTTTATACAACTGTCCCTTTCGTAACTCAGTTCAACAACAATTAAGGGAGTTAAATATTCTTCAAACTAAAGCATTAAAAAGTTGCAAGATATAAATAAAATTAATTATAAATTGGAATATTCGAAACATATTTTCCCCCAGGCTAGTTCTTAGTTTGAATGACATTTTTCAATAAACTTCAGGTACTAAATCACTATGAAGGCATCTTTATCCAAATCTAAAGGTCCATCTTGCGACATTCATTACTTAACTTTTGAAAATATATATCTAATGATTGAAGTCTTTTCTTAAAAATAAACCGAGACTTTGGTTCAAAAGACCGTGCATTTTTTAGCAACAATATTTAAAAAGAAATCAATGTCATCACTGAAATAGAATCTTGATTTTATTTGGATAGCTGAAGTAAAAATTTCATATAACACCTGAATTACACCTAAGAGAAATTACCCACGCTCTACCCACGACAGTAAAAATTATACCAAATTCGGGTAATTACCCACAAAGTGGCAACACTGCTAAAGCTAGAATTAGTGAAAAGGATGAAACTAGGCTTGCCAGATAGGCAAAATCGGCAAAAAAGCTTGACATTCAAAAGGATTGATTTTTCTTGACAGTAAAAAATTCGGTTAAATAAACAAAGAAATTTATCTTTACGGTTTTCATCCTTGATAGTAAAGTCCCTTGTAGTCCTTGTTAATCTTATTAATTTAGTTAAAGTACTAAGATTTACAACTCTGCAACAACAAAATGTATTAGACTAAAATTTACTACGCTGTGGTTGAAAAATCCAACAAAAAGCTGTAGTAAACTCGTTTTTTAAATAACCCAGAATAAAACCGTTAAAGAAACTATATCTGTCTCTATCAATCACTCAGCAACTTCATTAATTTACAATACTAACGAAAAAGACACTCATGCTTTGTAGTATAAAATCGTATTAAGAAAAGCCGAGTTGTACACTTAATACAAGAGTGAAACCCGCTATTGTTGTTCAGTTTGTGATTTTTACAATACTGATGTAATACGTAGCGAAGCTGATTTACCGATGTCCGTATATCGGTTCGTTAGTTTGTCTGTCCGTGTGTATGTTGAAATTGGTGTTCTAAAGAAGATATTTATATCGCACATAGTCCGGAATTGGTATAACAAAATCGTTATTTAAATTAACTAGTTATAGAAAAAAAATTACATTATTTTACCAGAAAGCATGGTTTTTACAGTAACGCCCATTCTAAATGAGAAAAGAAAACTTTTATTTATATAGCGCATGCATACATATGTATATCGCGAAATAATTGTTCAAACATTGAAAAAATATTGTTTAACATAAATTTGAAAATTAGTTCTTTGACATTTGTGTTTTGCGCTATTTAATACAAAAAAATGGTAAACCTCTAGAATAAGGTTTTAGAATTTAAGAAGTAGGTTGCTAATGTTTTATAAAATAAAATATAAATTCAAATGAAAAATTGCGCCATACAATTATATTACACAACTTATTGAACAGTGTAAAGTAAAATCGCATTTAATAACAATAAAGTAATCAATAACATTGTGAAGAAGCTGGGTACCTTTAGTCAATAAGCTTGTTTGCATCAAACAAACTCACTAATACTTAGCTGTTGTTGTGCTGTTTTTCTGCCAACGTTACCGCGTTCGGAAATAAGTACTTTGCGTGGATACGACCCGTTATACATTTTCATCCAGTTCTTTATTATTACAGCAATTAGTAAACTTTATTTTTTTTTGTAAGACCAACCATTTAATTGCAAATAAGGAATATCAATAAGGTTTTGCATTATATCATTATACAAAAATGTAAATTTGGTAATTTCCGAATTCTTCATTGGCAACACTGGTATTGACAATTCCTACAGGGATTGCTTTCAAATTAACCATTTGTATCGCAATTTTATATTCAATCTAAACGGATTATCACAAACTAATATTTGTGCTTTATTTCGAAAATATATTTTTTTTTAAATAAATGTGCTTCATTTTCTTCTTGTGTTTTTTTTACAAAATAGTCTCTAAGAATAAAAATATGAACAAAATTTTTAAGACTATAGAAATTATGGTACAATAAATATTTATGTTATTGTACCATCGTAAAAGAATGTTGAGTTGTTGTACTATATGCACGTATTTGTCTTTTGTTTTTCATCTAATGTGTTAAAATCTTACAACGTGATGACCTTAAAAAAGGGTCTGGGTGAAAAAATTGGCTAAGAAAAATTGTATCGTTATCGAACACTTATTGGATGAATCTGTTATGGGTTTTTGTAACTAATTGTTTAACTCACTTATTGTGGGCTTTCAACAGACTGACTTTCGATTATCTTCCTTTTGTCACATTTGTTCGAACATAGGAAAGATTTTCATTAAAATTTTTAAGATTCAGTATGTTCAAGTGAAAAAATAATTGTTGTTTGTTTTACTTTAATTTAAGTTGGAAACTTGCGACTACTGTGCAATACAGCGTCGAAAAATAAAATCTTCAATACGACTACTGTGCAATACAGCGTCAATGGAATAAATTATTTTTAATATTAAAATATTATTCAAAAACTCAAATTAAAAGTAATTTTTGTCTAATCATAATAACTAAAATTGATTTGTTTTGTTAAAAACAGGTTGTATTATAAACTTTTTAATTAACAATTAAGTACATGCCAAAACTTTTATAATGAAGAGGGTATTATGCGTTTGTGCTAATGTTTGTAACACCTTAAAATATTGGTCCTAGACCAATTGGTCGACTCAGAATCACTTTTTGAGTCAATCAAACGATGTCAGCCCGATGTCAAGCCTATAAAGTAGTAAGAATAATTTCACATAGCCCTAGGGTTGGTGGACAGTAAAAAAAATTCACCTGGATTTTGAAAAAATAGCTGGACAGGTTTAAAATGCACTTAATAATAAGAAAAAGTAAAATTGTACTTCATATTTTTTTGCATTAAAAAAAACAAGAAAACGTAACATTTAAAATTCAGTCTTATGTCATATTAAAAAATTATGTAGGTATATATTAGGGACAATTCTCTACAAGTGGCAGCGAAAAGCCTGCTGACTTTGACAGTTCAAACCAATTTATTTAATTTTCTGTTGTTTTTGTATTGTTGTAGAATTGCTGCCACCGTATACATAAATTCGCATTGGTATATATTAATTTAACTTACAGAACAACAGTACATATACAGCCATGTTATGGAATACGAACTCGAGTGAACTTTAAATCGATGGAGATTTCCCGGTAAATTTTTTTTGAAAATTACCGTACTTTTTCCTGATTAAAGGATAAGTTATAAGAAGAACGTGGCTGATAACTATTTGTTTAGCTGCATATATCGCACTAGTTCAACAATAGTGTTTTAACTCAAAATTTTTCTCCTTTCTTTTTTTGGAATAAAAACCGAAACGTTTTATATGTATTCATATCTAACCGCTGTAAAAATATCATGCTATTTGGTTTACTTTTTGGTAATGAAACTGTTGGCTTAAGAATTCTTTCGCACATATGCGTTTTATGTAAAATTAAAAATTGGTTTGCTTCTACTGAATTTTTTAATTTTGAGTTAATACACTATTGTTGAACAAGTGCGATATGTACATATTTTGTACTGTTGCAGAGTTTAATAACTCTTTTACTTTAGTTGTAAGCAAAAATGTTTGAAACAACATGTTGGAACTGTGATCAAAATTTAGTCATAATAAAATTGTATCCTTAATTCGGTAAAAGAAATGGTGTCTTGTGAGTAAATAATTTTAAAAATAACAAGTCCTTTCACAAAAAGGATTACTAATTGTCATAAATAGCAAACGAGATCAATTTATATAGATTTTGACGTTATTTTTATCGCATTTTTAAAAACAGGGCCGTTTGGAATGTCTTTCGGCAAATTTAATTTTTTTCTTTACCCTTTTTGTCTTAGTTAACGATTTTGTTCTGTACAAAATATTAATTTAATCATTAAAAAATATGTATAATAAATAAAAAATTAATTTTTCAAAATTTTTTTAACTGGATAAATTGTATTTTAACTGGTACCTGGACAAAACCCAAACAAACCGGACAGTCCAGGCCGTCTGGCAACCCTGCATATCCCGCATACAGTTTTTTTCGGAAAAGAGTCTTTGTGCCCATAAACAATCTAATTATGTTAGTATTTAGATTAAATTTGGTCCAAACTTCTTGAATTACAATTTTAATTATACTAAATTATTTAATTTTATTGGAATCCACTCTATTTTGTGCTTAGATATACTTAGATGAAGATGTCTAAAAAATGGTGAAAAAAGATATTAAAAACGAACATTTGCGGCACAAGATGAAGTTTTTTCGAATAAATCGGCCAACCGCGAATATAACGTAAGCGCCAAAAATCAAATTTTACAGGAGAGAGTTTTTTATTTTATTTCATATAAATTTTGTATGAAATTTGTCGCTTAAAGCCTAGTACTCTGTTCAAATTTGTGAAAAATGTTGAGCAACATTTATTATTCCACACGAACATTTTGACATGCATCAATGATACCTATCATGCGAGTTTGTACAATTTAACGTTTTTATTCCTGCAAAGTATGCGACATTGTTTTGCGTATGTAAACAAACCCCACATTAATTCTACTAAAAATTATTTTTTTTAATAAAAAATTTAATAAAAAAGAAAGTAAATATGGATAAAAAACTGTAACCAATGTGTTATTTTAATTTTTTATTTCTTTTTTAATAATCAATTTATACTTTTTTGCTTTTGCTTAAAATTCCACGTGAAATAAGTGCAGCTTACATTATTTCGCAGTTGTAAAAAATGTTCCCAGAAACATTTCGCAACTTTTTCACAAAATTAACAGAGTACAACTCTATCAACATTATTTCATAGATATTCCGTACAAGTTTTTTTCATATGCGTTTTGACAGCATTTCACGTGAAATGTTGAACAGAGTACCAGGCTTTATGATAAAATTATTCTTGCTATTAAATCGTTACGGTACCTTATGTAACCATGACGTTTTCGGAGATGAAGCAAGTGTTGCCAATAAAGTTATTTATAAAAAAAAAAAAAAACAAATGATGTCGCTTACGTTATTTTTGCTGTTAGGGCTCGAAATTGTCAAAGGCAGGAAAACAAAATTCCAAATGAGAAAAATTTAATTTTCAAAAAATGGCCATAAAATCCAAACAGCAGCTAAGCTAGCAAATCCCAAATGGGGTTTTATTAGTTTCGATGAGTTCTTCGAGAAATTCCACACATGAAGGAAATTGCATTTTATGCGTTGCACTGTATATTGGGAACAAATAACTTTTACATGAATCTTAGCCTCATAACAAATTTTGTTTTGGCGGGTGCAGCTATGCTCATAGGTCCCAAACAAGGCATAGCGTATTATATGGTCGGGCTTGACCGACGAAACTTTCGTACTTAGTAATTTTCAGTTTTCGGATTACTGTTATAATAATTTGGATGCGCTAGACTCCCTTCTTTAATGACGAACCAAACAATGAGGATCAAAAATTGTTAGATTTTGTGAGAGCAAACATCTTAAGACTTGACGAATAGTGTAAAATGGTTTTTAGCTAACTTTTTACACAATATTTTAAAATTTTTTGTTTCTTTTCTCTTATGAATTTTCCATTGATTTTTAATTACATAAAGAGTTCACTTTATCTATTGATGTTTTTGTAAATTTATCAAATTATTTCTTCTCAAATGATGTTGAACAAAACGTTGTAATAATTTTACTTTTTACAAGAACAAGTAATAAAATAAAAGATAACGTCAGAAAAATAACAGCAATTACATTTCAAAGGTCTCATTGTAAACAAATATTCATTCATTTGCTCACCGTTTAGAGCAAGATCTAAAAAAGTGGTTTGGCAGACTAATAGTCTACACGTGCCAACACATAACAATTAAAATTCTTGATTACAACAAAGTTTTTATTATAAAACAAGTAAGAAAGTATAGTCGGTCTAGCACGAGTATATGAAAACCTATACCACAGTATTTAAAAATATAGGTTCGTAAGTCTACTCTTTTTGCGACCCATGGGCAATTATGGCCCTCCATAATAAAAACAATGTTATGAGGTTAAGAATCGTATAAAAGTTATTTGTGCCAAATATAATAAAAAAGATATCTTTATCTATATTAGATTTCTTTCCCTCTGATTTAAGGAAGGGGGCTTATATGGGACCTATGGCTCGTTTGCAAAACATTTAGTCATGACATAGTAGCTATCATAAAAGTTATTGTCGCCAATTATTATGCCAATACCAACCTTTATGAAGAAGTTATGGCATTAAAAGCAAATTTTCGGGAGTAGTATTTGTATAAAATAAGATTGTTTATGGGAACAAAGCATTATTTCGGAAAGAAGCTTGTATGGGGGGCTATGTGAAATTAAGAGCCCCAATATTTTTAATAGGATTGGGCCTTATAAATCCTTAACGTACATATGAAATTTAATCAAATTTACGCACAAGATTTACATGGACATCCAGTCTGTCAGCTGGACAGACGTGCATCATTAGATCTATTCAGAAATTATCAGTTAAGCAGTATACCATCTGTTACGAATTATAATTGGGGGATTCACAAGGTGTGCTATCAAGTCATATCGTTATAATGTCCTAAATAATAATTAACAGTTGTTGTGTTTCAAACAAAATAAATATTTTAATGCTGTGTTCATTAATTCGTCATAACTTTACAGTAGAAATCTAAATTATAAGCGGTTGCCCACAGCAGTCATATATATTTCTTGTAATTATTTTAAGACATATGACTTTACAACTTTATGACAACCTTGTGAATCCCCCAAATATTTTATTAAATTTAGCATAACTTTTATTGATGGTCGGCCATTATTTCAAAAAAATCCTAACCTACATTGACCAAGTTTTACAAGAGAAGCAAACAAACTCTCTACATTGAAAAATAACCTAAATTTTTCAACAACAGATATGTATTCTCTTATTAGAACACAAAAAATTAAAACTAAAGGCCCAACCACAAAGTGCCTAAGTTGGCTTAAGCAAATGTGCGATTACATGTTAATTATATGAGGCAAACCATATTGAACTTAAGGAAACATTTTGCTTAGTTTAATGAAACTGTCATCTGCTTAAGCAAAGTTCGAATCTAATAGCACATTCCTTACGGAATCAAATGGTTTTTATTTTGTTTTTTTAAATACATTTGAGAGATTTTTTGTTAATTTTTGACAGTAGGTTAAAGGCAAGGCTATGCATATTATGGTCAGGCCTTAATTTTTGATAAACAAAAAACAAAATAAGGGTTTTCATTAAATCTCTTAAAATTGCCATTCGTGAAAGTGGGCAAACTTACGAGACGTGTTTCATAAAGCCCCTTTTTAAGTCCTCGTCCATATTATGAAACATTTGCTGCAAACCATTTGAGTTTGATGACTTTATTTAGTGTACAAGCAGTTTTTGTGAATTTGTTTTTGAAAGAAAGAGAGAAGGCATTCAAAATGCTTAAAAGCTGCAAACCAAAAGTTTTACTATATGGACACGAATGCAGTTTCAAAAGAGAATTAAAGAAAGTTTCTGCAGCAAATGTTTAATGATATGGACGAGGAATAACTAATGTTTTATTTTAAACAATCAATGTCAATTTATAAGAAACGTCAATACAAAAATAAATTAAAAAATATAAAA
The DNA here is from genome assembly GCA_949318255.1 of Pollenia labialis. Taxonomy (NCBI): domain Eukaryota; kingdom Metazoa; phylum Arthropoda; class Insecta; order Diptera; family Polleniidae; genus Pollenia; species Pollenia labialis. Next base: position 158,524,348 of record OX439140.1, read on the forward strand.
ATAAAAGTCTAAATTTATGTCTTAAAAGTGAAATTTGTTTTTAAAAGCGCATTAAGAATGCCAAAAGACTAATTTGTCCAGATTACTCCAAGAATTTGTTGTTCGTGATTTGTTACCACTTAAATTTTTCGTTAAAAACGAGGGTAAGCATAAAAAATCTGTTTATATAAGTGCCGGTTCACACACGTCAAGTGTGACTCGTCAAGTTTTGAAATTTTAGGAATGAAGGGAAAAGAGAATGTCATTTCGTTTCCCCTCTCACCTAAAAACTCAAGACTTGACGAGTCAAACTTGACGTGTGTGAACCGGCACTAAATACAGAATTGAACAGTGCAAGTTTACGAGGCAAAATTGTTCGGCAAATTTACGAAGTTTGTATATATAAATTCTCATACAATAGTGAAAAATTTCCCGAAAATTCGATTTTTTTTTACCTTTTTCTCCCTGTTTAGGTCCATAGGTAGCAAGCCGTTCAAAATTCAAGGAAACAATCAACTACAAAAATGTACCTAAGATCTCAATAAACAACTTTTTAGAGCATATGAACTTCCTAGGAATGATTCTTAACACCGTTAAGGTAAAAAAAATCGAATTTTCGGGAAATTTTTTACTAAGGGTGAATGATTGGCATTGATCTATTACAAGGTGACCCATGGTAGAATAAGTACAAGGTATAGTCATTAGAAACTTTGTTTTCTATTTCAAAACCCAAAAGAAAAATGGAAAAAAATTAAAACAAGCGTCAAAAATCAAATAAATTAATTTGACACCACATGGGTAAATAATGAAAACTCTCCCTAATGAACATACCTGGTACTTATACTATGAGATGACCGTAAATATAGCCCTTGTTGGGGTTTTTTTCGAAGTTGTAAAAACCCAGTAAACACAAATTAAACGGTAAAAACATCCGTTTTATATTAAATCTTTTTTTCGAATATTATTAGATCATTGAGAAAAGTTCCCCCACTTTTTCAAAATGATATAATTCTTAAATAAAATTACACCATCTTGTAATGTTTGATTTGACTTAAATCATTTTCAACTTAATCTTGAGCTTTTTTTTTTTTGCTAAAAATGTTTTTTAAGGGACTTTTTTATCTTTCTGGCATTTTTTCTAGTTTATGATAAATAAAAAAGTTATTTTAGTTTACTCAGAAATGATCCGAACACAGTCCAGATATGTTAATCCAAATTTTGGGTTTTCCAAACTTTTTGTACCAATAAAAAGTAAATTTACTATAAACTCACATATCAATACAATTTGACCAGAACCATTACTCATACATACTTGTATTTGGACTTTTTTTTTTATTATCATCAAATAAATGCCATGAATGAATGAAATGTTAGAGTATCTGCCCATCTATTGGCGATTGTTTGGTTTGATTTAAGCGAATTTTATATGTAAAACACCTTGATTTAGTTGTAGAATTTTTGTTGTTACAAAATATTTGTCTTACGTAAGTGTGAGTGTTGAGAATGTAGTAAGACAAAATAACTTTGACACTTGTTTGGCACTTGTCTTGGAAACTTTAAAACTCGTATATGGCTTTTATTATTGTTTTTTTTTTAATTCTTTTCAAGTCTATTGTCATTGATAGTATGACAAATTGGACTTTAATGCTCGAAATGCAAGTACATACAATTATTTGTACATTGATTAACGCTAGAGGTTTTCAATTTTTTGTTGATTTTTACCAACAAGTACAATATCATGGAAACATTTTTGTTGTATTCATAGTATCAAAAATACTTTTAAATGTAATTTAATTATAAAACACCAAATTATTTAATACTTTATACGCTTCGATTTTTTTAAATATTTGTTTGAAGGTTATGTGCAATACATTAAAAATTTAAATGAAACTTTGGGTGGATCTTATTTATCGTAAATATGTCATAACTGTTGCAAACATTTTGATTGAATTGTCCCAAGAAGTTTAAAAGCAGCGACAGAAGGAAATTTCAGAATTAATGAATAAAAATTAATGACGGGGATCTTGGTGCCCCAGTAGGCTAGTTGGTAGAAAGCTAGTCTATCAGTGCGAGGGTTTGCGGGTTCGTTTCCCGCCAGAGACTGTGGTCGGTTTCACTACAACGGGCTGAAGATATTAGTTGCTATTAATGGGTTAATTAAGTTAGAATATGATTTTTAGTTGTATTTGTAAAATAAAATAAATAATTTAAAAAAATAAAGACGAAGATCTTAAACCTAATTAATTACATCCCAGTAAAAAATGGTCTCCAAAAGCAGCAGGTTTTACTAAAACCAAAACGCACCAAAAACACAATAGTTTACTCATTACGATAATTTACTCGATATCGAATGCGGTGGTTTTTTATACATATTTAAAAAAAATTCTATTGTCTCATATATTTAGGTCGGCCTGTAAAATAAGTTAAAACTGGCATACATATGAAGCTAACAGGATCGATAATAATTGTTTTATTCTTAGAGATTTTGTGAGACAAAAAAATACATATTGCACTTGATCATAAACATGGTATTAACTCAAAATTTAAAAATTTTCAGTAGAAGCAAAACCATTTTAAATGAAGAAGAATTTTTAAGCCAACCGTTTTCTTAACAAAAAGTGGACAAAATAACACGATATTTTTACAACGGGTAGATATGAATATTTTGAGTTAACACCCTCTTTATGATCAAGTATATATGTATGTTTGTATAAATGTTATTTTTTTAATTAAAACAAACTGAAAATAGCTAAATATTTAAAATAGATAGAATATGGGAATTTATTTCTCATGGTGAGTAACATTTATTATATAAATTTTCATATTATTCGAATGTGTATTCTAAGTCATATTACAATTTTTAAAAGCTTTTATACTTTAATAGTCTTATTCCTGCAATATTTTTATATTACTGTTACGAGTTTTACTTTAGCTATCCTTTGGCTACCAATGCAGATTTGAAGATTTTTTGCTTAAAAATGCAGATTTCTTTGCTCGGCGGCAACTTTTCTACATTGTCACTCATATTTGTACTATTTCTACCTCTTGCATTGATAAACGAAATATAAAAACCATTCATGGAAGAACCGTTTGAAAATAGCTTCATTAGTAGGAATTTTATTCACAAAAGATTACTTAAAAATTCGCATTGTCTTGACTCATTAAAATAGCCGAAATCTTACACGAAATAATATGCATATGTACTAATTAAAAAATATCTTTAAAATTTGCAATAATTGATCTCTTAAAAAATTTTCAATAAGACCCTTCATAGTTTAAATAACATGTCAAGGAATTAACTTATAATTTGTTGTAACAAAGATGTGATTAATCCTTACTCAGACAGAGTAATTAAATTTGGATACATGTTTTTAACGTAAAAATATACTACAATTATTAGCCATGTTCTGAAAATCGCATTCGAGTAAAATAAAAATCGAACAAATTTTTAAAACTTTTCTGTGATGAAATATTTTATACCTCATACTTCGAGGGCAACTTATATTTACCAGAACTACTTTTAAGACTACCATCGATTTCAAATTCCCGAATATAGCCGTATATTTAAAAATGATTTGTTATATTCTTTTCAAAATAAACTACATAAAAAATGTAATAAATGTGTTTAAGAGATTTATTGAAGATTTTTAAAATCTTGACGCAGAATTTGCAGATTTTTCGATGAAAAAATATGGTTTTTTGCTGATTTTACCTCTAAAAGTTCTGGCAACACTGTAGCAATGAAGTAAATTGTACAAAAAATGTATACAACTTTTAGATACCAGCAGAATGTAATGCATTTTCTGGACCGCTACGACCTTCGTCAGCATTATTTGTATCTTATAACTGGATAGTGCCTATTGTAAATTTTATACTTTATACTTTATTTTATACTTCATACTTTAATAGTCTAATAAAACCTTTTCAAAATTGTAATTTGATTTAGAATACACATTCGAATAATATGAAAATTTATATAATAAATGTTACTGTTACTCACCATGAGAAATAAATTCAAAGATTATATTTGTTAAAATAATTAAGTTAAATACATAAAATCGATTAACGAGAATAGTTTCATCAATTTTACTTCTTTAAGAAATAAATATTCTTTTTTATCACCGGCAATTTGCATATTTTAAATAAATTGTCCAACTCATAATAATTTTTTTAACGCTATAAGAAGTTTTTATTTCATTGCTGCAATATTCAACTGAAATTTATATAATTCTTTTACATAGTTATCGTTTGTTAAGTAAATATATCTTAACACTTTCACTTTATCTTTGAAAACAAAATTTTTTTAATTAAATAAAGGCTAAAGTTGAGTGTGAAACACAATGCAACATATTTCAATGAATTTATTTAGAAATAGATAAAAAAAAAATGTTGTCTTTTATGGAGGGCAATAAACTGTGTGCTGTACCAAATAAAGAAAATTAGTTTAATATGTCAAATATTATGTGAGAAGGTCCACAAAAAAACATAACAATTCCAGTCAAACAATTTTTTGGATAAATATAATAAAGTGGATGTATATGGGCTACTTCAAATTTTTTGAGCACCTGCTGAAACCGACATACTATGGCTCTTATTTCGTTAAGTTTTATGAATTGAAAAAAACGTTGTACAGGGTTTGGATGACTATACTTGAAGGATGTGACGTGCAAAGTTTTACGTTGAAAAGTCCTCACCTTAAGAATTGGTGGTCATCTAAAATTCGAAAAATTAAAAAAACGACTTGAAATTTGCAAGAGTTTTACAATTCATTCCGTTTTAATTGTAATAGTTTTAAGCTTTCAGATCCAAACCCATACAAAATATAGTCACTAGACTTGTAGGATATATCCACTAAAAAAAAATTTTTGATATCGCTGCTGGGTGAAAAGTTGCATGATGTTTTAAAGTGAAACCAAAATTTTCCGAATTTTGAAATTTTTGAAGATTTTACATAGAGTTTTTGCGCCGTTTAATAAAAATGAGTTTTAGGCACAGAATTAAAAAAACTGCGTAATTTTATAAAGTTTGAGGTGTATCAAGTTGGTGTCAGCGCACCAATAACGTATCACGGACATCACAAACTTAAAAGAAATTAGCGTAAATTTTTTAAAAATGTATCTTTTTTGCGTCTGACAATCTGAATTGCCTTTTAAGTTGGCTAGTGTATTGCGTGATGTGAGTAACTTCGTAAAGGGCACCTCCGAGGCGAAAACGCACTTTAAAATTTTTAAACGCAAAAATTTTATGAACTTTTGAAAATTTTTGCAAAAAAACAATTTATTTTTAAGCTTTTTTTTATATCAAAACATGTCATGGGAACATGTTTAGGTATCTAAATAGATTCTTCGCGACGGACTAAACTGATTAAGTGCAAAAAAAAATAATTTTTTTCAACCCAGGCGCGTGCAGCGGCAGTTTTTTCCAAACACATTTCGCGTTGTGACAACTGAAGCGCTGTATCAATTCCGCTTAAACGTACATCGAATAGAAAACTTTACTGAGCTTGATACTAAAATTGAAAACGCACCAAAAAATTTTAAGGATTTAAAATTTTATGGAGGAAACAAAATGTTTCTAACCTCAAAAAGCATCCCTGTATGAAATATTTGATTTGGTTTCAGATTATACATTTTAAATGTTATGGAATAAATATCTCAGTAAGTATTGACAAATATATTAATACTACACTAAACTCAGAAAAACTAACCATTTTAGAGGTATTACTGATCTAAATATATAATTTGGTCAAAAAAACCATGAGTGGTAAAGTTTAAATGGTTATATCTCTTAAGCCATTAGCGATAGCCAAATATTTTTTTTCCCAAAATATTGCAAATTATGTCTTATACTAGCCGTAATTTTGTAAAATGTTTAACAATTTTAAATAAATTTTTATATGCATACACGATCAAAAAAAATTTTTTTATATTTTTTTTCCAGTGTATTTTAAAAAGTATTCAAGCTTTTACAAATATGTTAGTGTGCTAAGAAAGCACTTAATGGGTATTATCCACACGCGTTATCCTTTTTCAATTTTAACAAAAACTGTAATTTTTATATTTTTTTTTAATTTTTAACTTTAAACCGCAGTAAAATTTGCGCCGTGTAATAAAAATGATTAACGCGAACGGATTTCACATGCTCAAATATCGGTTTATACACACGCAAATCAACATTGATGTCAGACAAAAAAAAAAAAATTAAAAAAAAATGTCTAGGTGTCGAAAATTTTTGAAGTTGCTCATATGTTTTTTAAACATTTGTTGTGGTATAATAGTTGTCTACTTTTAACAAAAATCATAAATAAAATGATTTTCTGCCAGTAATCTTTAAATTAAATTATTTAATTAGAGAACAAATTTGCATTTGTTGCGTTTCGATTCGATTAATAGTAAATAAATTCGTTTCGATATGAAAACGATAAAAATATTGAAATGAATAAGGTTTAGAATTATGTATGACTTTTCAATTTCAATAATTGGTGCGTTCGAGTACTTTTACAGCAAAATGCAGCAAATGAGTAATTAAGCCGGCAATGCACTACACTACAAGAAATGCATAAACGCAACTAAAAAAAAATACTAACACTCTTGCAACAGTTTTACATTAGTTGTTCTACTCTAACATACATATATTATATGTTAGAACGGTACAACTAACATTTCCCAAATAACGCCAATATTTTAATATATTTTTGTCATTATAACTGTAAAGAAAAGTATCAGCATATCATATTGACATATAGTAAGTTAACAGCTGGTGCTTACGTAGCAAGCCAAGACCACCTTTTATGTAATCGCCTTGCGTATGACCTTACGACTATAAGATTGAAAGTTTTAAAATATTTAATGTATTAACGCAGTATTTATTATCTACCAAAAAAGCGGGCGATTATTTTCATTAAGAACCAAGTTTCAATTCGAAATTGTAAAACAGAACACATTTTAAGATAATTTAGAAATCTTAAAGCTGAACACCCGTATTCATAAACGATTATTAATTTAACAAACGTATATTAAGAAAAATTTTTAAAGAAATTTTGTTTTTTTTAAACCTTTATAAAATTTAAAATTTGTTTGTGAATGCATACTGGCATCAATTTTTAAATTCTTCAAAATTCATAAACGATTATTAAGAAAACTTTTATTAAATTCAAAATATTCTTATGACTACGGCAGTTGTTCATCAGCTGCGCTTAGAATGCAGAATCTTAAAAGGATGCAACAGTTTAAGCTTAAGTGAATAGCCAAAACAAATTATTTGTTTCAAAAACAAGTTAAAGTGCTATATTTGGCTGGGCTGAATCTTTGATACCCTTCACCTTATGTTAGACTATTTCCGGAGTAGTTACGAACGGTATTAAGGGTTGTGTTGGTCTACACAATCACTAAAAAGATAGATATCGTTCTTGCGTGTGTGAGCCGAACGCTGAATAATATACCGTTTATTTTCGAACACTGCATTATACATTTCTTTATGTCTGGAGAACGGAAAGAACTAAAATTTCCAAATTAGATACAAGAATCTTGGTTATCAATACACAACATCCGATAAATTGTGTTCGTTATGGGGGAAGTGTGCGTAGCACCTTTTCAAAATAAACTAAACTTTATTCAAAATAAACGAAACCTTATTACAGCCTGTTCATCGATTTCGAACGATAACGTTCGCATAGGAAATTTTATTTAAGACAAAAACAAATTTTAGAATTACAATGCGAACATTGGCGTTCGAAATCGTTAAGCTGGCACTTATTAATTTTTCAAATTAAAATAAACCATTTTAAAAATGTTGTAGGGATTTTTTTTTGCTAGTGTAGGTAAACAGCTCCTGTTGTTGTGCCAACCGTTAGGAGAAGGAACGTGACTCTATTCTAATAATGCTGACTTTGTTTACCAAAAAGTTATTTTTCTTTCCAATGTGAATTCGGCTTGTTTCCCAGTATTTATTTTAAATTGAAATTTTTAGCACCTTATTCTCCTATGCTGAACCCGATAGAGAAGGCATTTTCTATGTTAAAATTCCATGCCTTTTCATTATTAAGTGATATTACTACTGAGCGTAACATAGTTAGTGTAATTGAGGAAAATATCCCACAAATTAATCCAAATGATTGTGCAAACATAATCATCCAAATTCCTTGAGCGGCGAGTGGACATTAATCAGTAATGCAAAGCAAAAAAAAAAAAGCCAATTCCCTACACAATTTTAAAAATAGTTTCTTTAATTTAAAAAATGTTTAACTGTATTTGAATAAATTTCCTTTTTTTTTTTGTTTGTTTTTTGAATAAAGTTTTGTTTATTTTGCAAAAAGGTTTCGGTTTTTTGTTTTTTGAATAAAGTTTTGTTTATTTTGCAAAAAGGTTTCGGTTATTTTAAATAAAGGTTCATTTATTTAGAAAAGGGTTTCGTTTAATTTCAATAAGTTTTCGTTTAATTTGAAAAAGGTTTTATTTAAACTGAAAATGCTATAAGATTCGGTATAGTTTTTTTTTATTTTTGGGAAAAATTGAAGGGATTAATAACTTTTAAAAGTGTATAAAATCTCTATACCTAATTATTTTAAGGATCAGTTCAGGCTCGTTAACACTCTTTTCGACACAAACGAAATAAAAAATAAATAAAAAAAATATTATGCGGCAATAAAAATTTCAGTAGAAGTTTTTTATGTTTAAAAATAACTTTATGTATCTTTTAGTCACACGAATATTAAATTTATGTTTATTTGAATCTAAAATAAATAATTATTTTACGTATCCATAAAAATACCAAAATATTTACACACATACATATGTATGTATGTACATATGTATATTCAAATGCATTGTAATTATTTTTATAGCAAGATAAATTTAAAAAAAAATTAAATATAACAAGTGTCGTCATTATAATTATTTAACACATTTTGTAGGTATAAACATTTTTTAAGCACACACAATTTCTCAATCTTTCAGGTTACAACTTTTTATTAAAATTCTTGAGTTTCGTTTAACCACAAATTTAAGTACATAATTTACATGTTTTTAAAGAAAATTTTTGTTTTTTTCACTTACATCACCGTTGAAATTTGAAATATTAAAATAAGATTAATCACTTTTATTATATTCAACATATTTTCCACTTTACACTTATTCAACACGCCAACTTTTCTTAACAAGAACAAAAAATTACAAAACAAATTTTTAAAGCTTTGCGTGTTGAAATGCTTAATACGATTTCGATCTTTTTTATTTAAAAAAAAAAAATACCGCGCCAACCGTTTTGTTGAATTTCACTCTAGAACGAAGTGTTTGTGAATACTTAGGAATGCTTTTATATCCTCGGCTATAAATGACGGTTAAAAATCAGCCAGAACAAGTTAAAACACAAAATCAATCTTGGCAAGTAAGCATCATTCTTATAACTCATGCACACACATACAAACATACAATCACACACTAGCCAACTTTAACTTGCTTGGCTTTTCTGTTTTTGTTGTAAAACAAATTTTAAAAGCAAGATAAAAAAATAAAAAACAAACATTTTTTTTAAAAATTTACATACAATTTTTAAAAAATTAAGAGGCAATTGCAACTTGGATTGAGTCTCGCATCTGTCAGTATTGATTTAAATACTCATCAAAAGACTTTTAAAGAATAAAACAAAACAAAAATGAGTAAAAATTTTGATCAGAAAGTATGACTCTTTTAAAACACACCGGTTGTATAATAACAAAAATACGAGTATTTGATAAAGATAAGTATTCTTATGAATAGTGTTTTTACAGAATAATGGGTTTTTACTATGTATTTAGTATATCATCACAACAAGGGGAATTTATTAAAAATAGGATGGCGCAACAAATGTTGTCTTAATTTCTAAATGAAATACAAGGTACATACGTTATTTATCAACAATTCAAAGGGTTAAAAATATACTGATTTGTATGTTTAATACATGGTTGGACAAATTGCATGCATTGATGTATTTAAAATAATACATCTAAAGGCCTAAAAATAATGGGATTAAGTTGGCTTAAGCAAATGTGCAAATACATGCTAATTGTATGAGGCAAACCATATTGCACTTAAGGAAACTAGTTTTGCTAAGTTTATAAAACTCTCATTTGCTTAAGCAAGGTGCGAATTTAATCGCACATTCCGTACGGAATCAAATGTTTTTTATTTTGTTTTTGTTTTTTTGAATACATTTAAGGGACTTTTTGTTAATTTCTGACAGTAGGTTAAGCAAGGCTATGCATATTATGGTAAGGCCTTAAGGGTACCAAGGGATACATTTTATTACAAATTTAAAACTCGTGAAGGAGCCTTTAAAAATATTTTTTTCCATATGAAATCAATAAATCAATATTGCCGAATTTTCTACTAATTTCCTTTGCAAATCATGTGCCAAGAAAGAAACATGTAACAAACAATCGACGAAAAGTCGGAATCAAAATATTGTAATTAAAAATTGAATTTTATTTACATTGAAGAAAGTTAGTCCCTATTATCTTGACAAAACTAACATTCATAAATTCATCACTCTGGCCAAAGGAACAACTACAACAAGAAACATGTAACAGTTTTGGATAAATTGTTTTATGCAAATTGTAAGTTGAAATCTTGCAAAACTCCGCAGTAATTTATTTATTGATTTAAAAAAAAATTTGTTCGAAGATATTTTTTGTATACACTTTTGAAATTTTTTAAAACCTTTTTTTATAACATGGAAATTTAACAAAATGTATCACTCAAAAATTTTAAAATATGCATTTAAAACTAAAATATGCAAAAATATGCATTTTAATCAAAATATGCAACAATATGCAAAATTAAATGGCGTTTTCTTTTCTAAAAAAAAGTGTTACATGTGACTTGGCAACATTTTTAAATTCTCCCCTAACTTTAAAGAAGTGTTTAATATTTTACGTTGACAAAAGAAAACAAATTTCGGAATTAAACAGTAAAGTACAATTAGTGCAAGGTAAATTCAATTACAGGTGGTGACAAGACTACAACAATCCAAAGCCGTTTCTGATTGTTAGTGTTTACGGCTCGAAACTTGCCACCACCTTGTACTGAATTCGCCTTGACCTAGTGCTGCACTCATGCCCCTCTAATTAAAATGAGTGTTGAACATGTAGCATTTTTTTAATCAAAACAGAACGCTTTACACTTTTAAAATAACACATGTTTTTCAGAAAAGAACATAAATAATGTAAAAGGCAGAATAAATGCAGAATTTTACAAAGAAAAGAAAACACCATTAGACTATCGACAAAAAATATGCAAAATAAAATTTTAAAATATGAATTTAAATTATAAATGTGTATAATATAACATTTAGTTAAAAAAAATTGGTTTTATTTATTCAAAAGTTTGTTGGGTCTGGCTAGACTCATGCGTTACGAATGTGAAAATAAAAACATGTGTAAGACGGAGGGTTAATCGCATTTTGCCAAGCTCGATTTTTTTGTAGATTTTACTTTGCTGCAATAAAGGAGCGATATTTTTGGATATATGCTATTTTTAAGATTTGTTCATGGACAATTAAAATTTACTGCCTGCAACTTATTTTGAATTTATGTTCTTTATAAACTCTTCACTTCACTAAATTTATTAATTATCAACTGTTGCACGGCACATTCTGCTTTTGGTAGATTTATTGCGTCAGTAGACATTGATTTACGAACGTACTCACTTTTTGTTATTGATCTAATCGACATCCCATCAACAGATGCTAATTTTACGAGAAAAGAAAACTAAATTTAAAAGTATAAATAGCTTTTTTCTGAAACTATGAGGAACTTTTATTTCCCGGGATCCGCCAAACAAAAATCCCGGGAAAACGGGAAATAAAATAATTTAAATAAAACGGGAAATCTCGGGAAAAAACCCTAAACATTATACAAAACATGTTGCATATTTCCGCCGTACTTTATGGCGTTTTCTTTTCTAAAAAAAGGGTACCATAAGTGGTACATGGGATCTGGCAACATTTTTAAATGTTAAACTTGGGCCTAATTCTGGCAGTCGTGATCGAGCATTTTCTCTCTTCGAAAACATTTTTATTTCAATCGATACTGAACGAATCGAAATTATTTTTTCAGTATTGTGAAACTTAAATGAATGCTTTACAACACCGATAAAATAATTCTGATTCGTTCAGTATTGACAGAAATAATTAGATATTAAATTGCTTTCGAATCGAGAAATTACTCGATCACCACTGCCAAAATTAGGCCCCTGATTTTTAAGAATGTTGTATATTTTACGTTTACAAAAGAACACATATTTTGGCATAAAACAATAAAGTACAATTATCGTTAAAAATTTGGAGCCTTTAATACCGCTAATTTCTAAGTAAAAAAAATACGAGACATATACATATAACATATTTTCCTCAGAAAATATATCGCCATTAAATAAAGTTGTTACAACTGTTTAAAATTTCAATTATGCCATTTTTATAAAATATCTTCCTCATAAACCAACTCATTTTGGTACTTTTCAGATGAACCGATTTGTTTACAATATCGTCCGATATGTTTAAAGAGTGTCAACAAACGTTGTCTCATTTTTCACCTTCTCTTATGCGTAAAACTGTACATAACAGTTCTGTTTTCAATCTAGTTCTTAGCAAGATCTATCCAATAGGAGGTTACCTCGCTGAACTTTCTGAATAGCTGATGTTTTTTGTCCCAATGTCTGAGAAAACATTCATAGAAAACCAAACTTCGCTCAAAACATTGCATACAAATTTACAAATAGAAAATAATTGCAATTGATATTTCGAAAAAAGTATAAAAGACAAGTGCCAGAATTTCAACGAGCATTAGTAAGTGCTGGCATTGCTAATTGGTAATTGCGTTTGATGCGAAAACTTTTATGTGATTTAAAAAAAATATATATGCTATATAATATATATAAATATATACAGTACTTTTCGCTTATAGTCCATTCCGCTTAAAGGCCAAAAAACGGATATAAGCCAAAACTGTCATATTCACATGCAGATTTTTTCGAATTTCATACAAATTATTTGTCCTAAGGTCCATTTCGCATGTAGTCCATTTTCGTTTAAAAGCCACATTTTCTTAGCATAGGAATATAATTCTTTATGCAAAAATGTTCTCTTATAGTCCACTCTGTTCTTAATATTTTTTTAATCAACTTGTAACATGTTTTTATTTACATTTCTGGTAACTATTATAAATACCAAATTTCGCAATTTATATTTCATAACATGGTGTCTTCATCTGACCATTTTTGTTTTTATTGTATTATTTTTTGTTTTAACTATTTATTTAAATTAAATCAAAATTTGGTTATGTTTTAAATAAACTTTTGTTTTGTTTAAAAAAGAGCAGTTTTATTGAAGAAAATAATTTTTATAAAGTCCAAAATGTGGATTATACACTTATAAGCCATTAAATGGCTTATTAAAAAAAATTGGTTATAGTCCAAATTCGCTTATAGTCCACAAAAGTTGTGCAACTATAGTAGTGGACTATAAGCGAAAAGTACTGTATGTATTTTTCTTAATACATTTAAAGAATTGATGCTTTACTTGAATTGATTATGTGAGTTTTTAAGTCTAAAAAAAATTGCTAAAAATGCTAAATAATTATAAAAATTAGGTCAGTCAAGAATGAAAAATTATCAATAAATTTTAATTAATTTCATGTTGTAAATAAAATTCCTTTCTTCATAAAAATAATTTAATGAAAATTAAATTTGATGAACTTAAGCCTAATTAAAATTCAACAAAATAACCACAATACTAATAATAATAATAATATCTAATAATAATAATAAAAATAAAAGATAACTTAATCATAACTATTTTGATACTTAATTAATTTATTGTAGCTAATGAAGCAAATTTTCAAATACAAAGTCCTTCATCCTCAATATTTAACGCTTTTGTTTTCTGCTTTTTCGCCAATCCTTTCATGGCGTAAATAGGTTCAACTGTTGATTTCGCTACTGGTTTCCCGAGGGGTAAAGAGTTCAACCTCTTACGCTAACCTTGGTGCAAATTTCATCCAAATCGGAAGACATCGATTTCAAAAGCTAAGTCACTTGACATGAAATCACCCATATGTACATTTATGTATTAACATTTTATTTTGTAAAAACTTTGTAACTGTAATCTTTCAATACATAATGATAATATGCAAATTAAATGAAAGAAAAAAATTAAAGTTGTAAATATGTACCTTGTTGTAATTTTGCAACTATGAAAATAAAAAACAAATTCTGTGGTTTACAAAATTACAAGAAACAAGTATAAACTAGTTAATAAGATTATTAAATACTTAATATTAATTTATGACAAGATTTTTAATACATATGCACATACATACATATGTATACAGTTTGGGGCAAGATTGTTCACGACATTATACTAAATATATGTATGTACGTATCGCTCATTTACTTCAATAGTGACATAACTCAAAAAAATCCATTTCAAGATAAACGCGTTTAATTAGAAAAAATAATGACACATTCTTTTCAAACGTGGAAAGTATAAAAAATATAATAATTAATTTTATACAATATTTATAGAAAAACATGGCGAACAATTCTGCATCACTAACTCCAAAATTTAATTTTTTGAGTTTTGTCACTATTACCCCGGGTCTCCACGTAGCAATATTTATTGCGGCAAACGTCAAATTTGATTGCTCCATAAAATTTGCGACGTATAGACCGCATATTGCCATGAATGGCAATCCATTGCGCAATGATTGCTCTTCTTATTGCTTGAGCAATTATTGCTTAGCAATCTGCTGTAAAATCAGCTGTTATTTATCTGACATTTAATTTCTCTATACGTTTTTATATGGCAAAGCAATTTCACGTGTTCTCCAGCAATATAGTCAGCAATTATTGCGCCATGGTTCTGCCGACGTTATTGCTTGTGCTTAGCAAAAAATATTGCTTCGTGGAGACCTAGCGTTAAAGTTTCAACTTGGCTACTCTCTTATGGCGATTTCTTCATGTTGCATATTTTACTCTTACTTTTACTTAAGGTGTTCATACTGCCCTGTTTTACAACTTTTGTACCAACTTCTTTGTTTGTACAACCGATGTTTTAGAACAAAATATAAACTTATTTTTATATTAAAATCAAAAAAGTTTATAATATTTGTTTCCAAACTGTAGAAGCGAGCAGAATCCGCTCAAATAGCTTTAAAAATCGCCCATGATGCACTTTAATGATAAAAGTGTAATAGTTGTATATCAAAGCATCTAATTTTGTTCTATTGAAGATGCACAACATGTAACACTTTGAGTGATTATATATAATTACCTATAGGTAACATTAGAAGGTGTTACATGTATTTACGGAAACATACTTTTCTCAGAAAAGAAATCGCCATTAAACTACTGCATTGCCTTCCGCACTTTAGTACCGGTTCACACACGTCAAATTTGACTAGTCAAGTATTGAGTTTTAAGGAGGGAGGGGAAAAGAAATGGCATTCTCATAACAAAAATACATTTAAATTTTATTTAGTTTTTTATCGCTTTTTGATTAGGGCACGGCGCTTTTTTATTAGAAACCGTGGTTGTGCAACCTTCCCCATTTATGAAATAACGGTATGTCTCGAAAACAAGAGCTAACCTAAAACAAAACGGTTAGTGCCGGTTCACACACGTCAAGTTTGACTCGTCAGGTCTTGAGCTTTTAGGAGAGAAGGGAAAAGAGAATGCCGTTTTCCCCCCTCTCTCCTAAAAACTCAAGACTTGACGTGTGTTAGCCGGCACTTAGCACCACTGGATTCAGCGTACCCGAATTAGGTAAAGCACAGTATTTTTGTTACAAAATTTAAAAAAAAAATTAAAGCCTATTATGTCAGGTTTGTATTTTCCTTAAAAAATAAAATACGCAAGACTTGTGTAATAGTGTAAAGAACCCTACCAACAACATTACAGTCAGCTTAATAGCAATTTTTCAGTTTATGCAACTTATAGATTGTGGCTCCCATTGTGACCAGTCTATTTGTTTTTTTTTAAGTTTTACTGCCTGTTCATCGATTTTGAACGAAAATTTCGTTCGTTTAGTTTACATATAAAGCAAAAACAAATTTGAAAATTTTGTTTTTGTTTTAAATGTAAATTCAGCAAATTAAATTTTCATTTTAAATCGATGAACAGGAAAGCTAATAACAATTGTTAATATTAAACACACTAGATGACTTACATTTTATTAATTTCTAAAAGAATAGTTTGTTACCCACTTACTTACTTACACTGGAATTTCCGTTAACTTTTATATTTTCCTTAAAAAGCACACTAAATGGGGAATTTTTAAAATTTTTGTTATTAAAATTAATTAAGTTAAAATATATGTATCTTTTAATTGTGGATGATTACTGTTCGTCGAATCGACAAAACTCATTAAGTCTTTATCATATAACTCGTTCATGTGTATTCAAATTACGCTCTTTTTTCAACAACGTTAGTTAATGACAAAAGCTTGAAAAAGTTTATTAATTTGAAAACACAAAAAGGGCTTAAATTCGTATCGAGGAAAAGAAAAGAACTTTAGGTTAGGTTAGGTTCAGAAGGGTTATGTGCCCAAGGGCACACTTCCACTCGGAGACCAGTACGGTCCATTGTGAATCCCTTCAATATGATAAGAATAGATAAAGAAGATAGAAAAAGAGAAAGGTTAAGAAAAGAAGTATGAGGTAGATAGAGTATAGAATATAGGAAAGTTAGTAGGTGATGTGAAGAACAAAATTCCCTCTCTACTGTCCCCTCAACAGAAACAACCGCACTATTTCCCTGACAAACCCCAGTAGATCAGCTGGACTACATCCAGCGATGCACCCCAGTTCGTCGTGAAACCTATTTCCTAGCCACTTCTGTCTGAGGCCCTGCACCCTGGGACAATGGCAAAGTACATGCTCGATCGTCTCCAGCTCCTCCGAATCCTCGCACAATCTGCAGAAGTCCGGTATGGTATTGTCCCATCTGCCCACAAAAGCCCTGACCGGACAATGACCCGTCAAGAACCCTATAAGCGTTCTAAGACTACTCCTATCCAATCCCAATAGAACCCTGGTTGCCCCCGCGTCCAATCCGGGCCATAATGCCCTAGACACCCTGCAATCCACTCTGTCCCCCCAGGATCGGTTAACGTCATCACGGAATTTCTCCCGTATCACACCATAGTAGTAACATAGGGGAGGCTTTACCCCCCTGTCCCTTACCACTAAGTCCATACTCGAACCCCCTCTCGCGAGTTCGTCCGCCACCCCATTTCCCTCAACCATGCAGTGCCCAGGTACCCAACACAGCCTCACATTGAATGCCTCCATGAGTCCACCAAGAGCACTCCTACACCGAGCGACCAGGCACGATCGCACCGTATAATTCGTCAATGCCCTAAGCGCCGCCTGACTATCGACGTAAATTGTCACCTCAGATCCACCCACGATGTGTTCCAGTATCACCTCCGTCGCCCTCCAGATCGCTAGGATCTCAGCCTGGAAGACACTGCACTCATCGGGGAGTCTGAATGACCTCTTCACCTCGGTGTCCGCTATATATACACCGGCACCAGTGCCGGTTTCCATCTTGGATCCATCCGTAAATACTGCCCACCCCTCAAACAGTCCATTGGATCCACTCCAAACTTCCCTATCCGGGAACTCTACTGGTGGTGTTGCACCGAAGTCCAGGGTCATAGTCATATGATCCGAAATTCTCCCGAGAGAAGTACCCTGATCAAGCAGACCCATCTCGTACAAGATTCTCGTGTGACCATCCCGCCTAGGTCTAACCAACGAAGACTCGTAAAGTCTAATTAAGTTCCTAGCGGCCACACTCCTTACGTACTGTTCAATAGGTGACAGATATAGTAGGATGTCCAGCGCTGCCTGCGGAGTGCTTCTCCTTGCCCCTGTGATGCCAAGAGATGCACTTCTTTGAACCTTGCTGAGCATCTTCCTATAGCTATCCACTCCCAACGCCCCCCACCAAACAGTGCATCCATAGGTAAGTATAGGCCTAACAACCGATGTGTAAATCCAGTTTACCATATCCGGCCTTAGACCCCAGTTCTTACCAATGGAGTTCCTGCATGTGTAGTATGCATTGAGTCCCCTTTTCATCCTTTCCTGAGTATTTCTCTTCCAAGACAGTTTGCAGTCCAGAAAGTTACCCAAATACTTTGCTCCGTTCGATAGAGGTAACTCGACGCCATCTAGCACTGGCCTCCTAAATTCCTCTATCCTATACCTTCTGGTAAATAGCACCAGCTTCACAGGGTTAACACCCAGTCCCCTATCCTTTGCCCAAGCCGAGAGTTCACCTAGCATCACCTGCATAATTTCCCCGATCGTGGACAAAAATTTTCCCCTGACCAGCAGAACTATGTCGTCCGCATAGGCAACAACTTTCCTGCCCGTGGAATCAAATGACCTAAGAATCCCGTTGACCGCAAGCAACCACAGTAGAGGTGATAGAACCCCCCCTTGTGGTGTCCCCCTGGTAACCCTCCTCCAAATCACATGATCCCCCAGGCTCGAGTTTATAATCCTACTGCCAAGCATGCAGACTATCCACTCCACCAGAAAGTCCTCCACTCCCAACTCTAACAACGAATCTCTAATCGCCTCGATCTTAATGTTATTAAAGGCTCCTTCTATGTCCAGAAACGCGGCGAGAGTATATTCCTTATGCCTCAGACCGTGCTCAATACAGCCAACCACCTCATGTAACGCGCTCTCAACCGATTTACCCTTCAGGTAAGCATGTTGAGCGTTGCTAATAAGGCGGGTCTCAATATTGCTCCTGAGATATAAATCTATTAGCCTTTCAAGAGTCTTCAACAAAAATGAAGACAGACTAATAGGTCTAAAATCCCCCGGTTTCGAGTGGCCCGCTTTACCAGCCTTGGGTATAAAAATAACCCTGACCTCTCTCCACCCCCTAGGCAGATACCTCCTACTGAGGCACTTCCTGAATACATCCATCAGTAGAAGTGATGCACCGTCCGGAATGTTGCAGAGCATGGCCGGAAAAATACCGTCCGGACCCGGTGATTTATATGGGTCAAAAGTATTGACCGCCCACGCCAGCTTCTCTCCCGTGACCATTTCCTCGACGCAGGCGGAAGTAAAACCCGATGTCATGGACGTAACGTCCCATTGACCATCCTCCATACCTCCGGTTTCCCTGCACCCGGGAAAGTGCGTCTCCATAAGTAAGGTCAGGGTCTCAGAGCTTGACTCAGTCCATGAGCCGTCATTCCTTTGGATGTAACCAAGGGCTTTAGGGTCCTTGGATAAGATCCGTCGGAATCTTGACAACTCGTTGACATTATCAATGGATGCGCAGAATTGCCTCCATGATAGTCGCTTTGCTCTTTTCAGATCCGCCTTATACTTGTTGAACTGCACCCTGTGATTGTTCCAATCCTCTGGTGCTCTGGTAAGCTTGGCCCTATTAAACAGTCTCCTAACCGTAGACCTTTGAACGTGAAGTTCCCTGGTCCACCATTTGGGCTGTTTACGCCTACCCGGGAATGTAACCGGGCAGGACTGCTCATAGCTTTCCCTTAGAAGATGAGTGAACTTGTTCACAACCCCCTCCAGATCATTCGGCAGCAAGTCGCTCAAGGCCCTTTGCGCCAATCCAATACGGACTCTTTCCTTAAAGGAGTCCCATTTTGTCCCCCTAGGGTTCCTAAATGGAGCAACCCCAGGTGGGTCAAAATTCACTGTGAAGGTAATACGGCTATGGTCTGAAAATGTACAGTCCGTTGCCACCCTCCAATCAACAACAAGTTGTTCGTCACGGTTCACCAATGTCAGATCTTAAAAGAACTTTAATTTTTATGCTTTATTTTATTTTTTAATAAAATGCATAACTAAAAAATTGTTGTTGATTTTTAACTTTAAAAATCGTTCCGCTAGAATTTTTTTAAAAAGTTCGTCGACAAAGAAAAAATAAAAAATTGTTTTCCAGAATATAGTGGTTACATTTTTATTTAATATTTAATAAAATAAATTATTAAATAATCCAATTTATTAATAATGCGCTAAAAATACTGAAAAAGATGGATAAAAGAAAACAGAATACATATGCTGGCCTGTTCTGGAAATCACGTGATTTCAAATTACATTGCGCAAAAAGTCCAGGTCACAATTTTGAAGGTAATTTGATAAAATTATGTACATTAATCAGGACGAAGTCTACGGAAAATGGTAAAAATCGGTTTATAATTTCATATACAAACTTCTTTCCGGAATAGTGTTGGTGCCAATAAACCGTCTTATTATGTTGGAATTAAGATTTTTTTTTTTTTTTAATTTCCTAAGCGAATCCCGCGAAGCTTGTCTTTAGGAAAGAAACCAGAGTCTCTGTCGAGAGGCGCGGACTAGGATTTTGTTTTAGACCCATGGTTTCTTCGGAGAATTTTCGTAGAATTTTATGTAGATTACGTTTTTGCTATACGATTTTTAATTTTTTTTTCATCCATACAAATCGACCCGCCCTAATGTTCACACTTGAGTTTTTAAACGCGTTTAAGCAAAATGTTGATTAAGTTAATCAAAGCCGTTCACATTAAATTTGAGATGAACAAACAAAACAAACAAATTTATATTTCTTTAAAGTATGTATTAAAAATTGATAAAAAAAATACTTTTATAAAGTTATCAGAAGATTATTTTAAACATATTAATGATGACATTGTGAAAATGTATGAATTATTTATATAAAAAAAAATAAAAACATTAAGCAGAAATCGTGGCCTGTTGTACAGTTCATGTTGGCCGATTCTACATTATACTCAGTTTGAGGTATGTTCAGTGGATTCTATGTGATTAATGAAGTGATTAATACTATGTTCACACTTGGGTTCTTAAAAGCGTTTAAGCAACTCGAACGTGATTAAGCTCTAATCACATCAAAATCGAGATGATTTCCCATACATTGAAGTGATTTGTTAATCACTACAAATTGACATGTTTACAACTAAATCACTTCATTAATCACTTAGAATCCACTGAACATACCTAAAACTGAGTGTAATGTAGAATCGGCCAACATAAACTGAACAACCGGCCACGATTCTGCTTAATGATTTTATTTTTTTTCTTAAATAATGCAAAAATTTTCACAATTTCAGCATTAATATGTTTAAAATAATCTTCTGATAACTTTATAAAAGTAATTTTTTATCAATTTTTAATACTTTAAAGAAATATAAATTTGTTTGTTTTGTTTTTTTCTTAATCATCTGTCATCTTAATCATCTCAAATGTAATGTGAACGGCTTTGATTAACTTAATCAACATTTTGCTTAAACGCGTTTAAAAACTCAAGTGTGAACATAGCATAAGTTGTAAACATGTCAATTTGAAGTGATTAACAAATCACTTCAATGTATGGGAAATCATCTCGATTTTGATGTGATTAGAGCTTAATCACGTTCGAGTTGCTTAAACGCATTTAAGAACCCAAATGTGAACATAGTATAAAGGCCCAACCACAATGTGCTTAAAGTCGCTTAAGCAAATTTGCGAATACATGTTAATTATATGAGGCAAACCATATTGAACTTAAGGAAACTTTTCGCTAAGTTTAATGAATTTGTCATTTGCTTAAGCAAGGTGCGAATCTAATCGCACATTCCCTACGGAATCAAATGTTTTTTTTATTTTGTTTGTGTTTTTTTAAATACATTTGAGAAACTTTTTAATTTTTGACAGTAGGTTAAGCAAGGCTATGCATATTATGTATGGTTAGGCCTCAAAGGCCTCGTTACTCTTACGTAAATGTTGCGGATACGTAAACGTTGCGGTCGACTTGAAACGTTGGTAGTTAATAAAAATACGTAAACGAGTCATATGGTGTTGAAGTGTATGTGTGTACTCGTACATATGTATGTATGTAAATTATTATTTGTTTTGATTTTGCTCACAGTCTTGTTCCAAAACATGTTGCTAACATTATTGTTTAAAAACGCCAATACGTAACGATATAAGCGCTTTTGTACAAAAAAAAATACTTTATACACATTTGTAGCATTTTGACAATCCAATTGGGCACGAAATGTTTATTTTAAAATAAACTAACGTCGTAAGTAATAAAACCTGAAAAAAATTTTATGGTTAAGTTGGAAAAAACAAAATTGCAAAAAATCATTTAAATTTGAACTCTTGTCCCCTGTTACAAATTTTTTAAAGTCATGTTAAGTAATTTTTTGAACAATGTTTATAACAGACCCGTGGTTGTTTTAGTAATTCTATTATCTTTCATTAAAAAAAAGAAATAAAATATCCATTGAATATTCTCGAAAATACTTTTATTAATGTGACATAATTTTTAAAAACACAAATAATGCTAATGTTAAATATATCTGTTCTACTTTTGACCGCTCCGACTTCATATTCAGATTCAGCGGAGAATTTTACTTAAAGATTAAGTGTCAGATTTTTTTGTTCACGACTTTGTTGAAAATGTGTGACACAGTGTAATATAGTCAGTTAAACCAAAGTACACAGAAAAAAATAAAAATTGATTTCAATTAAAAAATTTAATTCACTTGATTATATTTTTAATTTAAACTGATTTTATTTTTGATTAATTGGTGACAAATTTTGCGGATTTTTTTTGTGTAGAGTTTACTTTTGGAAGATACGACTTAATAAAATGTCTTTAGTCGCAATTTACACTATTGGGGGATTCACAAGGTGTCGTAAAGTCATATGTATGTCTTAAAATAATAACATTAAAAAATACGACTGTTGTGAACAACCCCATGAGGGGTAGAAAAACCAATGTAGAGTGCAGAGTGACTGTTTGGTGTGGTTTATGGGATGGCGGCATCATAGGGCCGTATTTTTTCCATAATGAGGCCGGTCAGGCAGTTACTGTGAATGGTGTTCGCTATCGTGAGATGATAACGAACTGTTTATGGCCCAAATTGAAAGATATAGATGTGGACGATATGTGGTTTCAACAGGACGGTGCCACTTGCCACACAGCTAACGAAACAATAGCTCTTTTGCGCGACAAATGGCCGTGTTATCTCACGTGCTGGCGATGTCGATTAGCCGCCAAGATCATGTGATTTGGCACCGTTGGACTTCTTTCGTTGGGGTTTTTTTATATAAAAGGTGTACGTCGATATTCCAGCAACAATTTAAAAGCTTTTTTAACGGCATAGAACCTCAATTATGCCTCAGCGTCGGCAACTTGGCCGATATGTTGTTAATTCCATAATTTAACCATACCAATATTATCATAATAAAAATAAATGACAAAAATTTCCTAAATAATTTGAGTTTTATTCAAAATCAACATCGGCCCTTAAAATTTAACCATCCTTTACAAGCGAAAAACAGTCAGGTAAAAATGAAATTTTTAAATTATAAAAGATTAGAAAAAGTTTAAATTTTTCAATACGATAATAGAAACGAATAATTAATTTTATGTTTTGAATAGAACGACTTGAATTTTATTTTAATTCTCTCTTGGAAATGAATAATTTAAAAAATTGCAACTTTAATTTTTCAGCTTTAAATTTCAAAATATTATTTTAAAACGAGGTCCGGATCAAGTTTATTTTATATTTTTTTATATTAAAATGAGGTAAAGGTATAGTTTTTTATACGTAATTATTAATCAATCTATATACCATTTATATAGATGGGAAAAGGGTAATATCCATATGGTAAATAATCGGCAAATAGGGAAAATGGTAAATAATCGGCAAATAGGGAAAATTCGGTAAGAATTGGTAAATTTTCTGGTATTTACCCAAAGGGTGGGTATAAACGTTTTGTACAAAATTTGATAAAAATGTATTGCTTAATTTAATCAACTAATAAATACATACATAACTTCTTCACAATTTTAAATCAATATACTCAGGTTTATTGTAGTTTATGTGCAATTTAACCAGCTTTTTAATATTTAATGACGTTTTTAAAAACGAAAAGTAATTTAAAATATAATTAAGTTTTTTGACATTTTTGTTTTATTAATACCCAAATAAATTTCTAAAAAAAAGAATATACCCGGTATTTATCCAGATATCAGGCAAAACCCCGGTGGAATCCCATTTACATATAAAAAATGTATATTCAACATATATAACATATTTTATAAATATCTATATTATGTATATAAAAGAGTTGTGTGAGTGACTGAAATTAGATATTCGAATGTTTAGGGGCTAAAAAAGAATAAAAACGGGAAAATTCGATAACCTTATATCTCCAAAACTAAAAGAGATACAAAAAAATGTAATACTTATCATTGTTCTTTAGAAAAGTAAGGGGGCATGTGTCTGGTACTTTTTTGAAATTCGGCGCTATTCGGGAGTAAATTATGGGCTGTCACTACAATACTGAAATTGTTGATTCTTTAATGGGGAGGAAAATAGTACCCAAAAAAGGAAATACGGGAAATTTTATATTTTTCTTTTGCTTTTTGGTTCTACTAAAGTATCGGGTTAAATGCTAGAATTTAAACAAGTTTAAACCTAGATAAATACACTTTGGCATAAAAATATGTCCAAAAAGAAAAAGGAGACGCTAACGAAGTAGTGGGTATATACTAGTACAAAAGAAATTGTATAAATAAAAGAAAAACGTTTCAAGGAAGCATTTATTATTTTATTCAATCAGAAAACTCGTTAAAGCTTTACCCCCGTATTTATAAACGATTATTAAATTTAACAAACGTTTATTAAGGCAAATTTTCATACAAAATTTGTTTTGTAAAGCTTAATTAAATTTAAAAAATGTTTATAAATACGGGCCTTAAAAACTAGTAGCACATTAAAAATTTATTTCAAAAAAAAATTAAACGTTAATTATTCAGAACTGCCAGCATCAAATAGGAACACACTATTATAGTCCATGGTTGTATTTTTATGTAGTATTTTTGTTACAGCTTAGCGCGCGTGAACAAATCAATATTTGAAAATCAGCCGCAAATTTACCACAAACAATTTTTTTTGTGTTGAACAACTGTTTTTATTATTGTTTTCAAAACAACAGCACGTGTTTGAAAAACAATAACAATACAAATCAATAATTTAAAATCAGCCGCAAATTTACCACAAACAATTTTTTTTGTGTTGAACCGGTGTTCTTATTATTGTTTTGAAAACAACTTGACAAACAATAACAATACAAGCAAAATATATCAGAAAACATTACAAGTGCTATATTAATCATAAAAAAGTCAAAAATATAATAAAAATATGAAAAAATCTTTAACTGCCTGTTCAACGATTTCGAACGTCAACGTTCGCATAGAAAACTACATTTAAAACAAAAACAAATTTTCGAATATTGTTTTTGTTTTACATATAATTTTCTATGCGAACGTTAACGTTCGAAATCGATGAACAGGCTGTAAATGTTTGAAAAATTATGCAAAAATTTTGTTAAATGAATAAAATCTGTAAATTTGCCTGTTTATAAAATCTGATAACTGCTTTCGATAGCCCACAGCCAGGGTTTTAAAGCCACCAGATTTACAGATTTTATTCATATAACAATTTGTTGCAAAATTTTTTAATTTTTTTCTTTAATATGGAATACCCCCTAAACGTTTACTTTTTAGAAAGTGTCATCTGATGAAAATCAAGCTAGCGTTGTGGCAGTACTATTATGAACGCGTTAATGCCTAGGATGTCAAGCTATTCCAAAAATGTGTTGCGGGTGGGTTTTTTTAGCGCCAGGAATTCGTCACTTTTTGTTTTCCCGAAATTTGGTTTTAGTAGTTTAATTTATTTTATTATTTATTTATTTAATGTTTGATTTAACGTGGCCTGTATTTATTTGATATTTTTGTGCCAATTCACATTATACGATTTTTGTCGTTGCGATTCTTACTTTATAGGCAAGAGGGGTGAGAGGAATTAAAAGGGGTACACAAGCGAGTGTACTCTTCGATTCGTTTTGTTTGCTCATTCGTTCTCTCAATGTTCTCTCATTTGACGAAAAATGATTTGAAGTTCGGTTGCACAGAAAAAGTCGTAACGACAAAAATCGTACAATGTAAACATCAGACCGACTTCAAAGAGGAAACGACAATAATCGCAACGACAAAAATCGTATAATGTGAATTGGGACTTTGATTTTAGTTTTAATTGGCTGTTTTGTTTTGATTTGTTCATTTACACATTTTACAGCGTAGTCAATCATTGTAGTAGACGTGAGGGGAGTATGGCAATGCTCCTATAGTTAAAACAGGGTTGGCATTTTCATTCAAGTTGAAGTGGAACGCTGTGAGAAAAAATGTTAATTTTAAATTTAAAAATTTTATGAATGGGCAAGTTAGACTTTCTGATTACGCATGAGAGCCTGGTAGAGGAAAACTGTAGCGTAGAGATTTAACCAGGGAATGTATGGATGGAAGTCAGCAAGATAGGCATATTGAAAGGAAAATTTTAAGAAAAAGTAATTAGGATGAAAATCTAGATAAGAGTACAGATATGGAAAATTTAAAATGTATTTTTAAATAAAAAAGATGGACATTTGGCGGCAACAATAAAGGTCTAGAAAATTCGGTGAAAAAGAAAATTAAGGAAAATATGGCGAGACGATGGAAAACTTTGGAAGGAAAAATGGAAATTTTGGAAAATCTGTAGGGAAGAGATTTAAGGAAAAATTGAGTTGAAGATCAAACGTAAAAAGTCAGTCGAAGTGATCACACCTACAAAGTTTTTCTAAAGTATTTTAAATAAAGTTTTTTCTTAAACAAGTTTTTTTTAAATCAAGTGTTTGTTAACAAAGTTTTTGCAAACTGTGTGTAAAGACAAAGTTCGAGTTTTACTCAAGAGTCCTGGGAGACATATTGAAGTTAAAGTGGAAATTTAATCTTTGAAGATACAAGATAAAACGTAAGGATTAGTTGGTGAAATGTTTATAAAAGTAAAATAAAGAAAATGGTTTTTTTATTTAGCTGGCTGGGGAGAAAAAAAAATAAATTACCTGTACAAATAGAGGCAGGAAAGTTAATAGTTTCCCTGGAGTTGAGGATAATGTTCTTGTGTGTGATCCCGAGGGGTAAATACTGCTACCACAGCCAGGTAACAAATATTTTAAAGTATGCATAAAAAGTCTTCGGAAGGGTAGTGTTATAGCTCACAAATAAAAAAAAAAGAGAAATTTAATTTTAATCCTTTCTAAGAAGCAGTAATGAGGATTTATTAAAATTTGAAATAATTTTAAAAGTAAAAAAAAAGCTAGCAAATTAAATATATAAGAAATTAGTGTTATTAAAAGTGTAAAAAAAAAGAGAATTAATGTTCATAAAAAAAAAATAGAGAAAAGCGAAAAAGAAAATAATATAAAAAGATATAAATTAAATGAAAAATTATTGAATTTAATAGTAATAGTGTAGAGTGTAGTTTTTATTAATTTTAATTTAATTTTTTTATTATCAATTTTTAACGTTTAGTGCTATAATTTTAGACAGTACAGTGAACGGTTTTGTTTGATATTAATTAAAATTTAGTAACGCCTAAAAATATGTGATTTTTTTTTGTTGCTTAAAATATTCTTTTATTTATAATTACGCCGGAAGTAAAATAAAATTGTTCAATTATAAAGTTAAATCTTTTTGTTTAGTTTTTTTTTTGTTATTAGTCCTGAGAGTTGTAAGGACAAAGTGTTAGCCTTAGGGAGCTCCTTCAGGTTAGGTTTAGATAATTGATTAGAAAGTTGTTGGAAAAAAGAAAAAAGGTTTAACTAGAAAGGAGGAATTTTATTTGTAGGTGAAGATAAAATTTTGATTGTTTACATACTTAGTTTTTGAAAGGAAATCTTTTGCTGTACTTGGACATATAAATATAAGTATTAAAAATTTTGTAGTAGTTTTTATTTTATTTAAATTTTGTTTTTTTTGTGAAACTGAATATATTAGTATAGGATCTATATTAAAATTATTTTAAGGAATTTAAATTTGTTTTTTTTTATAATAAAATATGTAATTTGAAAGTGTTAAATAGTAATTCAATATGAAGTGTTTGGCTTAAATTTAAAGGGTAATGGCATGAAGGTAGGGTAAGTTGGAGAAGTCGGGTGGTTTCATGGGTCACAAATAAATGTGTGATGGATCTTCTTGTGACATGGCAGGGTGGGCAAACTGGGGGCATAACAACCGCTTCCTGAAAATATAAAGGAATAAAGTATCATTTGTAGGGTGCATATGTGTTAGTGTAATGAATAGGTTAGATAGTACCTGATTATTTTTTTATGTGCAGCGTACCCAGTGAGAAGGGTTGGAACCTTCTGGGATTTGTTCGCCGTGGCTAGTCGGAAACCTCACTGGTCCCTACGGCTGTAACAAATGTTTTTTTTATTATTTTGTTTGTGTATTATTTATATTTCTAATAAAAAATTAATTTTATAAGTATTATTTTATAATGGTTAGTGCTAACCAATATTAACGTTATGCCAAAATAGTTATTGCTAACCAATATTTACGTTCTTATAACTAGTTAGCGTTAAGCACAACCCGGCGTTTCCACATGCAATTAATTACTTGCAAGTATTGTATACGTATTATCAACGAAAAATCGAGGAAAAAAGCCGATTGCCTTAAAGTAAAAACATTGTGTGAATGTTAGTGGAAAAGTGTGAGGGTATTGAGTAATTTCAAAGTGAAAGAATAAAGTTTGTGAAATTTCTGAAAAAAGGCATGGCATATGATACTATATTTTAGTTATTAGGTTTTTTTCTAAACGACAAATTAATTAATTTAACTTAAGTTTTTTATAAGGATAATTTAAAAAAAATGGAACACTAATTTTTTATGAAATAAACATTTTCTTCAAAATAACACTACATGCCAGCGTTGCCATTTTGGTGCCTTTCGGGTATTTTTTGGTGCTTTTTTGCTTATGCAATACCCGAAATTTTGTTAAAAACCCGTTTTTGAAAAGCGAGTAATTATAGTGCTTTTAACAATTTCTCACAGTGCCTTTTAAGTAATCTACATATATTTTTGGCAGCAATGCCAACTTAGTGCTTTTGGCACCATTTATTGTGCTTTTGATGTCTCAAAATGCCAAAATTGTATCCTTAGCGCCAAACCTAGAAAAAACACTAACTTTGTGCTTTTCAATTTTTCGTTAGTGCATTTAGTTCTTTTTACAATTTTAATTTGTTTTCTACCATTTTTTAAAACTACGATTATTGGTATAGAGGATGATTTAGATGAGCTTTGCTATTTGGATTACAATTTTGAGAAAGCCTGTAAAGATTTTAAGATTTCAAATGATAAAAAAAGTGATAAAAGAAAGTTGCATTCGTTTTGCCAAAAACTTTATTTACGAGGTTATAGCTAGGCTTCCTAGCAATTTGGAAATTTTACAAAACGTTCCACTTTTTAGCGATGACAACATATTTAGTAATCTTAATAAAAACGATGTATTTGTTTGGATAAATATTATTTTAAAGATGTAGACACTGTCAAAAATAGAAAATGGCTTGGAAAATATTAGGAATTGTGAATGGAAAAATAAACAACGATTTTGAGTCATGTAGAAAGTTAAAAAATGCAGTAGGAAACGGTACAAAAGAACGCAAAGACTTTAAAAACAAAAAAAAAAGAGTCGTAACTTAGTATAAGCAAAGTGTTAAATAAATTAAAAACAGTTGACAGAAAATGCTTTTTTAAAACGAGCGTTGTGTTACCTGCCATTTTTCATGCGCTTTAGTTTTCAAACGCACAGCACTCGTCTCCAAATAACCGCGTGTTGTGCACTTCTACCTCTAGTGCTATTGCAAAAAGGTTTGACTAAGTATCAGAATGCAAACATACATGTTTTTTCTATTTTACACCTTATTTTCATTCAGAAGCGTCCATAGGTTAAAATAATTGGATAATATCATACGCCAATTGTTTTATTAATCTTTGCACGATTGGTATTTAGATTTATTTAAACGATAAAATATAAAGTTTTTTTATTAAAATATAGGCTGTCATTAAGTTTTATAAACAATGGTCAGTCATTGCAAATTTTCTGTAACTGCAACAGGCAAGATTTTTCGAGTTACAAAAATCGAGCTCGCACTGTATTACTTTAAAACGGTATTATGGGCAATTCAAACATAGCTGATGGATTATCATGATTTGGATAATATTATTTTTATTGAAGATAATAATAATTTAATTAAAAATGTTTTTATACAAATGTAAATATATTTATTATTTAATCTTAAAAAAAATGGTCCCAATAAACGCCATATGCAACTTGTTTTGTGTTTAATTTA
Organism: Pollenia labialis; assembly: GCA_949318255.1. Lineage (NCBI taxonomy): Eukaryota > Metazoa > Arthropoda > Insecta > Diptera > Polleniidae > Pollenia > Pollenia labialis. Next base: position 158,554,580 of record OX439140.1, read on the forward strand.
ATTTTTAAAAATGGCTTAGTGCTTTTTTACGCTTTTTTTTTTGTCCGAAATAGTGCTTTTTAGTGCTTTTTTAAAATTTTAAAGTACTTTTTGCTCTCAAAAAGTTGGCATCACTGCTACATACGTAAGCTCATTATTGGTTTGGCGCTTATCATGGTAATTTCACCGTAATATGGGCTAAACCAATAATGAGCTGACGATATATAAATATATTATATGGGTGATAAAAGGATTGTTTTTATTATTATTTTATTTTTAATAAACAAAAATAAAAATGCTTAATCGTAAAGTTATTTTTAGTCTTTCATTCATTAGTGGCATGAAGTAGTTTTCAAACTAGTCCTTTAGTGCACTCCATTCAGTAGTGACATGAAGAAGTACTCCATAAGGTATATTTACACAAGGTAAACTCGTTGGCCCATATTTTTGTCAGCTGTTTACCTAAGTTGGAACACCAATGTCAAATTTCGTGTATATGAGTCAAAATTTGTACATGTGTGCGTTAAATTTATATGAAGACAATTTTGACAATTCGGTTCCACTCGGTTTTTTTTATAGAGCAGCATGTCTACACTCCCAAATGAGTCTACCTTGTGTAAATATACCTTGACTTGTACCATCGGTGTAAACATGAATAATACATACAACATATTTTTATAATAAAAAAAAAATTTTATTTTGTTTCTCTTAAACACTAAGAGAATTTCATAATATTTTGATTCTACAAAGTCGTAATACATTGTATTACCGTGTAAACTGGCCTTTAGGGATTTATGCAAGAAAAATCTCACGTGTAGGGAAATATTTTTGAAATAATTTTCTGGCAACTCCACACGTGCTACTTCAAAATTTTATTGAATTAGTATATTTTTAATTGTTATGGAGTTATTTGCAGTAAATCGGTAAGAAATTTAATTTTATTTATGAATATTTCCTTATTTATCATTAATAAACATTTTTCAGATATGTCGATAATGAATCGAACCACAAGGCAACCAATGAAAATGAAATTTTACAAAATCTTTTGAAAAAAGTGGAAAAACGTAAACGAAAACAAATCAAGTCCAATGATGTCAAAGGGCCAGACACTGAAATATTAGAAGAGAAAAAAGTTAAAGAAACTGAAACACTAGATAATGATGAAGGCAAAGTCAATGATGAAGTTGATCCCATAAATGAAGGTATTGAAAATCTGAACGATGAAATAGATAAAAACATCGGGGAAGATTTAAAAAATACGGGAAGTTTTACTGTATTGGGAGAAGAAAATGATTTAAGAAAACGACAAAAAGTTGATGCAGTTCTACCATCATGGCTAGCTCATCCTACTGTAGTATCAACTAACATTGCCGAGAGTAGTGTAGAAGACAGTAGCGAATCAAATATTTCCCAAATGTCTTACTTGGCACCTCACATACGTGGTGCTCTTAAAGAAATGAACATAACAAGACTATTTCCCGTACAGTTAGCTGTAGTACCTTGGATTTTAGAATCACATTCTAAACCGGCACCATTTCATCCCCGGGATATTTGCGTCTCTGCTCCCACCGGCAGTGGAAAAACTTTAGCTTTTGCCATACCATTAGTACAGTTATTGTCCCAGCGTGTTGAACGCAAAATACGTGCTTTGGTTATTCTGCCAGTCGCTGAGTTGGCCCATCAAGTTTTTAAAGTGTTTAAAAAGCTTTGTGACAAAACCGATTTAAAAGTTTGTTTGCTTTCAACGCAAGTTCCATTTAACTTGGAACAAGAAAAATTGGTAGAACAATATAAGGGAAAGTACTATTCAAAAGTAGATATTATAGTTACAACACCAGGTCGTTTGGTCGATCATTTGCATGCCACAAAAGGATTCTGCCTTAAAGCACTAAAGTTTCTGGTTATCGATGAAGCCGATCGTATTATGGATGCAGTTTTTCAAAATTGGCTTTACCATTTAGATGCTCACGTGCGCACAACATCAGATCAGCTGTTATCGGGTAGAGCAGCACCTTTATGCTACAATGAACTAGAACATTCTTATGGTTCACAACCACACAAATTGCTTTTCTCTGCCACACTTTCTCAAGATCCGGAAAAATTACAAAGTCTACGACTTTTTCAACCGAAACTTTTCACCTCGGTTTTGGACAGTTACCAAGAAATACGCAAAAAATACACAGATGCAGCTGGAAATGACAATAATAACATGGCTCGTGGAGAATTTATAGGCAAATACACAACTCCCGCCGAATTAACTGAAAAATTCTGCATCACGGAAACTCGTCTCAAACCGTTGACACTGTTTTCTTTAATTAAGGGATACCAATGGACGAAATTCTTATGTTTTACCAACAGTGTAGAGTCTTCGGGAAGGTATTTTTCAATTAATACCCAAACCTTTTAAAAAGCTAATAGCGATATTTTTATTTTAAGATTGGCCTTTGTTTTGAAGCAGCTCTTTAAAGAAGAACTAGTAATTGAAGAATTGTCGGCCTCAATAAATGTCAAAGAAAGGTCTCAAATATTGAGTTCTTTTACGAGAGGGAAAATTAATGGGTAATGACTAATTCACTTAACATACATAGGTGTTAGTAATAATTTATAATTTTAATTTATGTTTTAAAATAAGTGTGGTCTGTTCGGATGCATTAGCACGTGGTATTGATATCCCTGATGTTGACATTGTGATATCTTATGATCCACCACGCCATATTAAAACTTATATACATCGCATAGGCCGTACGGCTCGTGCTGGACGACCAGGTACTGCGATTACCTTGTTGACTCAAAAAGAACAACAAGCGTTTGATGTAAGTTAAATAAATATGACTAACTTACTTTTAAATTGTTGAATAAACTATTTTTAGAAAACTTTGGCTGAAGTTGGTAAAGTTATGACCTCGGAGTTGACAGCTTTCACGGAAACAGAAGAGTCGTACGCTCATGAATACTCTTTGGCCTTGAAGTCCTTGCGGGAAAAGGTCACTAATGATAAGCGCATTAAATTGCTACAAAAGGAACGTGCCAAAGAGAAAGCGCTACTACACAAAAATACATCTAATATGACACTTATGGAAAAACTACAGGTTCAAGCTAGTACACAAATTCACGAAAAAGCAGAAATCAAACCCTTTTTAAGCAGCAAAAAAAATCCTAGTAAAAAGTTTAAACCTAAAAAACAAAAACAGAATTTAAAATAAATAGTGAACTAACACGATACTGAGCTTTGTTTTGTTGTTAGTTAATTTAGAATGAAATAAGCATATTTATTTTTTATTTAGAGTTACAAATACAAAACTGAACTAGAGTTGAGTTGTAAACCGTAATAGGGGCATTAGTCTTAATTTTTTGTTCAAAATGCAGTTTAGCTAACTTTTATAATATAAAATTTAAAAGCATATAGATAAAATTAATAGAAATCAATTTTTTAAAATACTGAAAACGCTATTATCGGTTTTAAATCGTTTCGTTATCTTATAAGATTTTCATTACATTATGTACGGCAACCGAACTTATAATCCAAAAAATCCATGCTTCATTTTACGAAAGAAACTTTTGTATATAATACGAAAAAAGTTTACTCTAGCATTTTTTAATTTTACGAAAAACACGAATTCTTTCTAAGTTTAAAAAGTTTCGTAAATATTACAAAAATTTTAATGTTTTACAAAATAACTTTTGTAAAATATCGCATTTGTGCTGTTTTATTTAAAGAAAAATAATTTTTATTTTGTGAAATAGTTCAAAATTATAACTATTTTTTTTATTTGTTTAATAAAATAATTTAACAAAAATAAATTAAATTACTTTGAAAGATCAGAACTTTCTAACTAAAATATTTTTGGAATTATGTAAAATAATTAAGTTTATTTTCAATTTAGATTAAAGATAATCACCCTTATCGTGGTTGGCGAATTTAATATACGCCTGCGACTGTATGGTAATAGATTAAAAAGAACGTGAACTTATTTCTTTTACAGCCCAATTATGAATAAAAATTCCCCGGGAGTCATCATATCCATAACAGTCGCAGGCGTATTTGAAATTTCCAGACCACGATAATGATGAATATGTTATTCTTTAATGTTCTTCTGAATTACAAACTGAAATTTAAGAAAGCCTGAAGTATTTGTTAGAATAAAAAATTGTTTCCAATGCAAATACGCAAAAAATTTTGCTTCAACTCTTCAGACGTCGACGAGTAGTTAAAAGTCGATCACCCAAAGGGAAATAAAGGTATAATTGATGTACAAAATTAAACTTCCTGGCCGGCTTTGATCTTTTAAACAACAAGCAAAAATCATTTAGCAAAGAAATATGTTATTAAAATCAGGGGTGTCATGGAAATCGAAAACGTAAAACGAAAGAATTTGGCAGTTCTTTTTAATTTTATTTTTACAATTTTCGTTAAAGAATTCTGTGTAATAAAGCATTATTTGTATAATAATTGTCATAAAATTTTTGTTATTACAGAAACCTTATTGGAAAACGACTCTTAAAATTCTTTCGTTTTACGTTTTCGATTTCCATGACACAACTGAATATTTCGATAAAATTAATCATAAATGTTGTTTTTTATGAATTTTTTTTTTTAAACTATGCACTATGGGCAAATAAGCGATATTTTTGGCATTAATTGTAGTTTTAAAGCTGGACACTTAAAATTTTGCACGAATTTAACTTACACCAAGATTGAATTTTGGTTTTTTTTTTTTATTTGGACCACGCCCACTTTCGCCTCCCAATAAAAACATTAGGTAAGGTTTTGACATAAATTCGTTATTTTATTTTCGTTCTTTGAAATATATGTCACTCGAAAGCTGTTTTAAGAATCTGTAAGTTTGCATCTAAAAATATTGTATTTTATTAACCCATTAGGGCCAGCACTAAAAAAAAGAACAATATCTTAACCTCACTTTTTGGATAAAACCAAATTAGCCAAATAACTCTATTTAGCTCATCTATTAATTTCAATGGAACTATGGTTGTCACAAAGAGTGAATGGTCTAGTCCAATATGTTCATCCAATTCAAAAAGTTGTTTATATGAACTCTGTCCTGTAGAACCATCGAACCCATAACTTACAATTAATTTGCAATGTGTTGGTGCAGCAACATCAAGGTCGTCCTTTTGCATTTCAAGTATGCGATCAGCTGTATGGTCCAGTAAATTTTGCATTGTTACTTCTGTTTTAGTATCACAATAGCTGATTTCCTTAGGTCTGCATTTTAATTTTGATCTTACAATCTCGGAGTAAGGGGGATAAATGTCACATCCGTGCTGCTTATTTAATGCTTTGATGTGAATGTATTGCTGCTTTGTAAAGCCATTGCACTTATTGGCAACGGATCACTCCTTTCCAGTTTCTTTATAATTCCTGTTAAGTTCTCGTTGCTAACAGCTTTTTTCAAAACAAATGCAGTTTGTTTTTCGTTTGATTTTTTAGCTGAAACGGAAGCAGCGTGCAATAAAAGAGGTGTTGAATGTTTTTGTTCTGCGGCAAGCTTAGATGCTAACTTTCTCTTCAAACGAGGCCCTGCATCAGTATAGTCTAAATGCCTCCGACCTCGTTTATTGCCAGGCAAGCCGCAATCACTTACATATTTCAATAGTTATATTGGATGCAAGCCAACGCGAATGCTTTTTTTTAAATCGTTCAAGTATTCGATTGCATTTTGGCAAATTTAAATTTATAAAAGCAATAAATTGCTTGAATTTTTGTTTAATTAACTGATGTTGCTCATCTGATAAATTTTGTTGTGTAATATTTTCCAAAATAAATTCTTTTACACTATCTGCTTGTCGATTTATTTTCCAAAATAAATTCTTTTACACTATCTGCTTGTCGATTTTTGCTGCTCCAAACTTCAAGCAGTGTTGAATGGAAAAACTCGTATGAAACTACAAAATGAAGTTTTTTCCGAAAAGGAGCAAAAAGTGTCAATGATGTTTGATTATATACAGTTTGATTAATACCTTTTTTCAAAAATATTGCAAATACTTTTCTATAACCAGAAGTTATATTCCACACAACACACGTATGTTTGTTAGTTTTGACCTATAATAACACACCAACAACACACTGAATTACTAGACAATAACACACAACTATTTTTTAAACTATATAACAAATTGTTTTACATACCTTTTCTAACTTCTTCCATAATTAAACGTTTTCACAGTGTTTAAAATTAATGTTTTACTCACGATCAAAGTTAGTAAAAATTTCGCGCGCATTTTCTCTTCATAATGTAACCATGAAACAGCTGACTTTTTCCTTTCTTAAAATAACAGGGTGCAACATAAAAATTATAAAAAAAACCTTTATATAACCGTTGGAGTATACGAATTCAAAAAACGAAAGCAGATTTTAAATGTTAAGCAAAAAAAAAATTGAATTTATGCCAAAAATAGCGACGTTTTACCCTTAGTGCTATGTAGCTTACAGGTATGTATGTTCTAGTTTCGCATCGAATTGAAAACGAAGTTTTTTGAGTCCGCATAATTCATAAATTGCTGTTCTCATATCCGCATGTTTTTGTGTATTCGAAGTTTTTGTTCGAAAAAAACTTTAGATGAACTTAATATCGCTAATGATAGCAGTCTTATATTTATTAAAATCGTGAAAACTGTAAATAATAACTGGAAAAAATCGCTTCTATCGCGAACATGGCTAAAAAATTGCAATTTTTAAACATACCCAAAAAACTCTACACAGAGAAAGTGACTGTTTCCAAACGGTCGCTGGCTGCTGGTGTTGCAACTAGCGGGTTACGATGCCGTTAATGTCATTACAGAATAAGATGGGTTTTTTTTGAGCAATGCGATTTTGCTCTTCGTGTTGAAAAATTATGGTTTAAAAATTTTCATTCTTAAAAAAATAGCATACTCATGACGCCACTACCCACTAGAGGTCTGCAAGAATAAATAAAAAGCAATTTCAACACACATTTGTTTTTTAATTACAATGTGTCGAGCACCCAATGATAACGAAACAAATGAAAAAATAACCAGAGAAAAAACAACAAAAACTTATTCTATTCAGTCACCTCAAGTCAAATGAGTAAATTATTCAAATATAACTAATTTGAATGTAAAATATGTGTACCTACACATTCAGCCCAATTATGAATACAAATTCCCTGAGAGTTTTTTTCCTTTTCCCATTTTTGAATTGAATTTACATAGGAAAAATGGGAGAAGGGAGAAAACTCCCGGGGAATTTTTATTCATAATTGGGCTGATTATGTATGCATGTGTAAGCTTAACTCTTATAAATAAAAGAAGCCACAAGCTTACACACATATTATGGCAAGGTATTCAAATAAATGTATGCACATTCAATAATTCAAAAATTATTTGAATATTTTTTGTAAACTTGCTCTCTCTAACGGGTCATTCCAATGTTTTGTTATTTATGAATGACTCTAAAATTCATTTACAGTAAACAAGTTTTTTATTCAATTCATTCATTCTTATTTTTGTATATGGTTTACTCTTTTCTTATCTTTTTGAATGTTTTATAATTGAATAAATGTTGTGCACTTTGGTTAAAGGCAAACAAGTGAGTTATTCAAAGCAGACCTCTACTACCCACCCTTTGCAGTGACGCCATCCGAGTGACTGCTCTAAGGGATGGGCATTGGCGCGGGTATCACAAAGGGACCAATAGAGGACCCAAGTGAGCTGTCTTATGATGGCTGCCCATGGAACCTAACCTAACCTAACCCACCCGTCCGAGTACAGCTTTAAAAACACACTTCCAGGATTGTTTTCATTTTTTGTTTTTTCTATATTTTTTAACTGTATAGGCAAATAAACTAATTTAAATCTTGTTTTCAATGGTCTTGGCGTTTAATGGGTTAATATGCAAACCTGATAAATCCACTTTTTAAGTAAATTGAGATTTTGATGATGTGACGTATAAAAATATACGCCTGGTTTTTCTTTAATTTTTGTCTTGAATGTGTAATTTTTGTTTAATGGCTCATGTGTGAAAGATCCACCCACTATAATCCCGTCAAATTAATTTCGTAAAAAATAAAAACTCTTAACAATTTTAAATAATCAATTTATTTTTCACGTTTCAAACTTCAATTTCTTGATAATATGTAAGATTGTGTTTTTTTAGCTATTACATAGACTTAACACATTTTAAGAGCAATATAATAAACTTAATGATAAAAAAGTAGCAGTTGATTAATAATGATCAAATAATTTCATTATTGTTTAATACAAATTTTAATTTTTATTAAAAGTGCAAACAACTAAAAAAAAAACATAATTTATAATTTATGAAAAATACATTAAATAAAAACGTGTTAAACATTTTGCCCTGATATCAAAACCCAAATTTTGTTGATCTGTATTGAAAAAAATTAAAAGAAAAACTCAACTTCATTTAAAGGTTGACCTACATAAATAAAAAAAAAACAAATTTCTAGTTATACTAGCTGCACGGCAAAGTTTTAAATATAAAACCAAATTAAAATTGACAGTGTAGCAAACACATTAAAAATAAAAATGTTAATAGAGAGCAATTTTTAAATAAAAATAACATTACTGGTTGGTCGGAAGAGGGGAGGATGGTAGGCGAAAGAAAACAATTTGACACAAGGATATATTATATCACAGCCCGAGGAGTGTGCTGTACGTTAAGAGCACAACAAACTCGAAAATAAAGACTAATAAGGAAAATACTTAATGAACTATAAATAACATAAGAGTACACACGAAGTATACTCCGACGAGATTAGGTGGAGACGAAGTTCTTCTAATGAGAAGTATGGCTCCGGTGTATATGCCAGATATACAAATTAAAACATAAAGTTGCAAATAAGCAACTTATTTTAAGAAATTTTTTTAAGTAACAAAAAATAAAACATCTTTTATGTTGTCTAAAATATACATTAATAGTACATGAGAAAGCAACAGATATCGCAAAAGGGTTAGTTATTAGAAATTGCTCATAATAATTACAAGTACAATTTTACTTTGTTTTTGTTTTGTTAAATTATGCATGCAGTCTTTTTGGGAGAAAACCCATAAAATTTCATTGTGGTAAAATTTAAATGTTTACATTATCTATTTTCTTTCAAGAATCTTGAATTACATAAGGGCCAAATTTCTTTGAAAGAAAAACAGATTTAAATACTTGTTGTCGTACTACTTATAAAAAGCAAAGTGTTGTTGTTCTAGTTCATAAACGTTCTCGCTTTTGCAACTTCTTACAGAGTTTGCAAAAACTGCAAAATATCTGGATTCGAATTAGATACAGCTACAAATTTGTCTGGGTAATTTTCACGGATTTCCTTTAGCAAACCGATGGCATTGTCACAGGTATCCTGATCGACAAATTCCTTCTTGTACAAAACGTGGATGGCAATGGCGAGTATTTGTTCGACGGAGGGTGCAATTGCATCGCGAGATTGAATGTACAAAAGTTTAAAGCATTTAAATATTGAAGAATTTTCATCAAAATCTTCACGCAATGGCAAATGTTGCAGCAATACAGGCAACACTTGGTTAAGAGGCACTAAGTTACAGTTTGTGATGATAAGACGGGCAATGGCTCCACAAATGTTATCAAGTGCGGCGGGTTCCTTTTCATTGGCAACAGCTTGTGACAAAGCCATCAAAATATGAGGATAAGCTCTGCAAATATAAAAAAAGTTTTATTTGTTAAAATTAATTAATGATTTTGTTTTTTGCTTACTAACCCGAATGATTTTTCCTCAGAGTATAAAACCAATTCGCCCAAACCGAAAACAGCATTTTGACGAGCCTGAGAAAATTCATCAGAAAGACCTTCAATCATTAATGGACAGATTGCATCGAAATAGGTGCTCGAAGAACTTTTCAAGGCACCAAAACATTCAGCCAAGGCTCCATAAACAAAGGCTCTTTGAGACTCAAGTTCTTCATTCTTTCTAGCTTTTTGCTGCAATTATAAATTAAAATAATAAGAAAAATCCGTTAAGAGAAAACTTGTTGAAAGTAGCTTAAATAACGAAAATAAAACAAAAAATCAAATACATATGTTTATATTCTTACCAATTTTGAAACAATAGTCGGATAGGCACGTCCAAAGTACATGGCGAATTTTTCGGGTTGCATGGCATGGCCAAATAGCGGCAGCAAATTTCCAGCACCTTCAACAATAGCTTCATCGTATTCACTTTCTTCAGCATCGTCATCATTGCCACCAGCAGGTTCATCGAACTGACAGGCGACCTTTCCCAAAAGAACGTCATTAATGCAAGTAAAAATTGTATCAGTCAATTTGTCATCGGGCAAAGCAACGTGTTTCAATTCCTTCAACATTTCCGAAAAGCTTTCAAGAGCAGCAAGGACAACAGACACTTCTTCATCATCACGAATAATTTGACCCAATTTGGGAATTAAAATGGTGATTGCATTTCCAACGCCTTGAACATCGTTCTGTTTGTACAAGGCAATAATAAAGGTGGTCAAGGCATCAATTGATACTTTACGAATGTCCTCTTGAGGATGGTCGATCATTTTGTAAACATTCTTATAGGATTGTTCGAGATAAGGAATAAAAGCTACACCGGTATGCTGAGCGAATTCCTTGAGAGCCAATATAGCTTCCTCCTTTTCATCCAAATAAGAGTTTTCTACGCTATATCCAGCAATATTGTCCAAATCATCGTCTTCACCATCGGAATTTTCAATATCAATTTCACGATCATCATTCTCTTCATTATCGAGAGCTGGAACATTGATAACATCTTCCTTAAATTCAGGTATCACTTCATCGGTGGAGAGAATGGAATCATACAAACGTTCCATGATCTTGGGAAATACCGGAGCCATTTCTTCATTGACAACTTCGGCCAGCGAAGCAATTAAGTTGTACAAGGATCGACGTACATCAGGATCATCGGCCTCTTCGAGTAAAGCCAAGGCAAAGGTCATGGTGTCAGTCGCCAAGGGCATGAAATTTTGTTTGCCAATGGTGCGGGCAATAGCAGCCAAAGTATCAATAGCTTGAGAACGCAGGGATAGGATATCTTCATTTTCGGTTTTTACCAAATATGTTTGCAGCATCGCAATCAACGGTTGGAAATAAGGCATCATATTTTCCTTGGCAGCATTAGCAGCAGCAGAAATGGCACTCAAAGCCAACTCACGAACACGTACAGAGTTGTTGGTATTCATTGCCTCGAACAAACTAATTTATACAATTAAACAACAGCAGAATAAAAAATAAAAGATAAATAAGAAAATAAAAGGATACCGTTACAAAAAAAAAACCTACCGTTCCATTAAAAGTGGTAAGTGAGGAACTAAAGCATCCTCCAGATTTTCACAGAATGTCTCTAAGGCATAAAACATGCGATCAATGTGTTTTGGTTCTGCAGCTCCGCTCTACAAAAATATTACAAATAGAGAAAATTTTGAGAGATTATTCAATCAGACTCCAAAAATTCTGAATTTAAATGTTTTCTATACATAATTGGCTAGAAGTTTTCTACGCTTTATTTGTAATTGGCTCATGTACAGTATGGAACTCGAGTTTTGCTTAATGGCTGTTGGCCATGGCTCAGATACATCACTTGTATTTGCAAGAGGCCAATAAGCCTTAAAATTAAATGCAGCATTATAAAAAAGATTAGAGGAAAACAAAAAAGAGAACAGAGCCAGAAAAAACAGAAGGTTTTACATATTAAGAATTTTGATTCAATACTAACAATGCTAAACAAAAAACACTTATTTTCAGTGCTGCCGCTGACCCTGTTCGTTGTTTATACATATTTTAAAATTAAAATAAAGGGGAACTATAAGAAAACAATTCTATTCCGAAAAAAAAAATTCAAGTTTTTTGTGGCAACACTGACTTGACTAATGCTCTAAATTTTCCTAACTTACCCTTAGTTCGTTGCATAATTGTTGTAAGAATTCGAAAAGAATTGGTAAAATTTGTGGAGCAAACTTAGTGATATCAGGTTGGAGATGTTCTGAAAATTGTCCCAAAGCAAAAAAGGCAGCATTGCGTACGAGGGGAACGGGATCAGTAATGCCAACTTTGACAATATTCAACATGGTTTCCAAGTACTTGTTGCAAATAGCTTCGGAACAACCCTCAGCAATAACAGCCATGCTTAAATAAGCAGCACGTCTTGGCAAAGGATCTTGTCCTTGTAAAGCAGGCTCCAACAATTGCAATAATGGTGGAATTAACTTTTCCGGGGGTACGTTTAAGGCTAATAAATCCATGGTTTGTGTAGCTGTTGTCATTGGATTAGAACTATCTTCACCAAGGAAGTATTCTTCATCATCTAAAGGTAAATTTAATACAATTACTTAAAAGGCTTCCTTGTGAAAAAGGGTTAAAATACAAACTCACCATCATCACCCTCAGGTTCGGTGGCCATTAAATTGAACACAACTTGTATGATAGGTTCAATAAGTTTTTGCTTAATAATCACCTTCTTTTTGAGACGTACCAGCCAACCAATATAAGCAACAGTTTTAACGCGCACAGCACTGTCCAATTGTACATTATTCGAAGCCTCTAAGCAGAAGTCCAACAAAAGTTTAATATTGGTAGTTAACAGTTTTGGTGTGTAATCTGCCATGCTCTCCAAAATATCGAAAGCACGTACAAATTGGTCAACATCGGGTTGTACGGCAAAAGCTTGCAAAGATTTAATAATCAATGGAATCGATTTTTGATATGTTTGTTCTGCGGCATTGTGCCCCAAAATAAATGGCACCAAATAAGTCATGCCAGATAAAATATTGAAAATAACTGGCGAAGACATATTGCCACTGGCTTCAGTAGCTATGAGGGCAGCGGTGAACATTTCACATACCGACTCCATGTGGGGTACAAATTGATCGGGTGCCACATCAGTAAGAGTAGCAAAAATGGATGAGCCCAATTCACTTTGTTTTGGATCGGCGGAACTGCAGTGACTGTATATGAATTTGAGAACATCGTTCATCCATGGATCTTTTTTATCGGCTTCATGACGTACCAACACACCAATAAATTGAGCAATAGCATTACGGACAGATTTTTCCTGTTCCGTAACTAGGGCATTAAGCATTCCCTGTTTGATACTTTATATTTAAAAAAAGAAGGTTTATTTCTAGTTATACAATTTAAAATGTTAATACTTAAATTATATACTTACATTAGTTGTTGTTCTGGTGGTACCATTTGCCAATGGCGCAATTTACCCAAACGTTTCTTCAACAATACAGCCGAATATTGGCGTACCTGCGATTCTTTGTTTGAAACAACAATGTCGCATAGTTGAGGTATAGTCTCAGGACGCTTATAGGCTTCTTGTAAATCAGCTGTTGCCTAAAAAGGAAATGTAATGAATTAATCAACAAGCTGTTACTGGTAGTAAGATTTGTCTTAAACTTTCAGTAATAAACTCCCAGTAATCTGTTAAAATTTACTTATTACTGATGTTTTATTTATTTATATTTATTATGATAAATATTAAGCCTCTAAGGCCAATATAAAAATATTATTTACTATTTAATGGCGTTTTTTTCTGAGTAATATTCTGCATTTATTCTGCCTTTTACATTTTTTATGTTCTTTTCTGAAAAATGTGTTCGTTTTAAAAGTGCAACGTGTTCTTTTCTGAAGATGTTCCCGGTAAAAAGAAAAAAATGCTACATGTTCAACACTCATTTTAATTAAAGGGGCATGAGTGTAGCACTAGATTAACAGCTGGTTTTGTTATTATATCAGCAAAAATAAATTATTTTTTTAGTTCGTCTCGTATTTTTTTTTTTTTGCCCAAAGGCCAAAAATATATTACATAGCAATAAAGTCTGAGTAGTACCAAAAAATAAATTAGAAATTAGCGGTATAAAAGGCTCCAAATTTTTAACGATAAACGTAAAGCTAATAGTACACGGAATGTAAAAATTTATTTTAACAAAACATGAATGAAAATGTTTAAATATTGCTTATATTTCTAAACAAATATGTTAGTCTTTTTATACATAGCGAAAAATTTCAAGGTGCCTAACCCACTCTAGCACAACATTCTGCTCCTTCTTTTTATACCCACACAACTGTGTATGAAGAGGGTATTATGTGTTTGCGCAAATGTGTGTAACACATTTAAATATAGGTTCTGGACCCACCTTTTAGTATACCGATTGACACAGAATCAATTTTAGAATACATCTAACGAGGTTCGTCCTTCTATCAGGCTGGCTGGTTGTCTGTATAAGATAACCTTGTGCGCAAATTACAAGTCGCGATTTTGGAAATAATTTGATCAAATTTGGCACATATGCGTTTACTGCCACAAGGTCGAAGCCTTTTCAAAAGCGGAGAAGCCGTTATTTATTTTTCATAGCCCACATTCAAACATCATTCCGGAGTAGGGTTTTGTGCCCATTACTCATCTTGTTTTATAGACATTTGGGTTTAATTAGTTCCAAATATATTTAGTTGTAATATTATGTTGTAAAATTTAATTGAATTGAAAATCAGCAAAACAAATTTAATTAGAATCGGTCCATATTTGACCACAGCTCTCACACGAATACACTTATAATAAGTTACCTTAGAAGCTATTACTATGTTATCTCATAGTTGCAATCATAGTTATAGTAGTAGATATTTAGTTAATATTTGGCACAAAAATCTCTTATGTTAATCTTAACATCACAACATACTCTTTTTGGCGGAAATATAATCGCCCAAATACTGTCTTGATCGACAATACTTTCTTACTTTTTTTGTGTCAAAAATTGACTTCCTTGCTCTATATTTTTAATCTGTTAACCGTACATTTATTATCGTTATTATTTAACAAGAACTTTTTTTTTGTCGTTAGTTGCCGACATTATTTGCCGATAAAAATTGTTAAAATTTCATTACAGAATAGCTCTTAACTACAATTATCGTTAGCTAACGAATTTGACTACTTAACGACAATTTTTTGTCGTTAAATAGTTACAGAATTTCGGTACAGACCGACTTCAAAGAGGAAACGACAAAAATCGTATAATGTGAATTGGGACTAACATTATTTTTTAATGCCGAAACGATTATTAATTTTCATTTTTTCAATTACATAAAATCTACTAATTAAACAACAAACTTCAGTTATTAATAAACTATCTAATAAACAAGAAAAGAATATTACTTAAGTATATAAAATTTAACTCAGCTATCTGACAAACGAAAAAAATTAATACATATGTACATTAGTCTTTTTTTATATGTGTTAGTAGACACACTAAAAGTTTTGAAAATGTTAGGCAACTTACTCCAATACGGCAGTTAATTTCGGTATCTTTAACTGTCTATTCTTGTTTTTGAATTGATCTACAAAAATCAAATAACTGAATTAAATACCAAGGAGTTTGCAACATATAAGACTTTTAAAAGTGAATACGATTTCTAAAATTTATGAACTCTACAAATGGAAAACCTAACATTTTAAATCAAATGGTGAGACATGCTTTCTTATTCTCTACGAGTAAAGATATCGCGTAAATCGTTTAAAAAACGCTCTTATTTTTTTAGAATATACACATCCAATCCATATAAAAAAAACTGGCATTATAAACCCATGAACAATTTGTTTCTTAATATAAGTTGGCAACATTAAATCTGTATTATACCATTTACGTAAAGTAAAATTCACTTTAGATATTCAGGGATGTGCCCTTAAACAAAGGCTGCAAATCATCAGCAAATGAAAATGGAAAACATGAATTTCTAGAAATTTTTCCAAAAACATCATTAATAAACATTATAAAAAGTAAAGGTCCAAGGACAGATCCTTGAAGCACATCACTGTGAACTGAAAACAAGCTAGAAGCCCGATTACCACTAACAACATATTTACTTCTACGAAAAAGATATGAAGTTAATGCAAGAAGAACTTGAAAAGTTATAATATAATTGAACAATAAGATAATAATCTACTCTATCAAAAGCCTTTGCAAAGTCTAATGACAATAAAATGCAAATTATAGCGAATATTATCTGTTAAGTTAAGCTATAAAACTCGAAAACGAGATTGACAATCATGTAGAAAATTATTATGATCAATATATTTTAAAAGTTGAATCTTCATAAGATGCTCCTCAATTTTAGATAGAACAGGCAATATGGATATCGGCCGTAAATCGCCGGAACTAGTTGTTGAGTTATTTTTACTTATGGGAACTATCTTCGCAATCTTCCAAAATAACGGAAAATTTGACGTTATCAATATTGTCTTGACTATATGAAGGACATAGTTTCCAATAATTGGCATCAAAATCCTGATAAACTTAAGCCTAAAGCCATCCAATCCAACAGCATTTGACTTAATTAAATAAAAAGCCGAAACCATTTCGGACAATTCAACTGGAAAAAATTAAAATCCAATTTGATTATAAATTGATATATCCACTATTATACTGCTATTATTAATTTAATTGGATGAAAAGACATGATTTAAATAGTCAGGATCAACGCGACCTAAATTGCCATCATTTAACACCAATTCCATGCCTATTAAGGACTGACCAAATATCCTTAGCGTTTTTAGTTTCAAAAATTAAACTATGCGCCCTCCTAATAACAGATTTTAAGCGATTCCTACAGCGACAAAAAACTTTCCATTTACCATTCGTTCTATCTAAAAAATTGGTCCTATAAGCAAGGTCCCTTAGAGAAACATTGTATTGAATCTCTGGATCATTAGTCCAAGATTCACAACGATTGCTAAAAAATCGTTTCCTTAAGGGAACAAGAGAATGTAAATTTTTTAAATTATAAGTTGAAATGTTTAATTGCTCATCAACATTACTAGTCAGATACATATCCAGCCCAATTATGAATAAAAATTTCCCGGGAGTTTTTTTCCCCATTTCCCATCTTTGCAATAGAATTTACTTAGGAAATATACATACATATATATAATATAATTGGGCTGATAATCAAGGTAACAATGTTCGGCAAATGCCAACAACTTAGATTTAAATAAGGACAGCGAATAAGAACATTTTCTTAGATCTTTTGGAAAAGTATTCCAGATTTTTCAAACCGGAATCTGATACGATTGTCCAAGTGCTCAAACGTCTAATAGGTAAAAAATTGGAGGATACCTTGTTGACCGAGAGTATAATACCGTTATTAAGGGAAACGGTATACCGGTATTTTGTGCAAAAATCTAATTTCGGTATCGGTTTTAACACCGGTATTCAATTTTAACGGTATTGGTATCGGTTGCCAACCTTGGAAAAAAATCAAAATTAACACTCAGCTCATTAGTGGTTCGACCTACAGACCATTTTTTTTTTTTTTTTTTGTAAAAATGAGAGGTATGAGGAATATATTTTTTTCAATACCCCCTTTTCTAAATCAAAAACCTGTTTCGTGAACATTTTTTACGGTTTCAAAGATATTAAGCATTAATTTTCTCCATATCATATCATGTTGGTACATATTTTAAGGTTTTTTAAGTTTTGTTTTGCTCTACACACCACTATTTGGCGATTGCCTCAAACAGGGGTGTTCTGGAAATCAAAAAACACGAAAGGGCAAGTATGTTTTGAGAAAAGGTAGTACTCTGTTCAAATTAGTGAAAAATGTTGAGCAACATTATTAATTTTGACGTTTTTATTCCTGCAAAGTATGCGATATTGTTTTGCGTATGTAAACAAACCCCACATGTAATTTAACTAAAAATATTTTTTTTTAATAAAAAAGAAGGAAAGTATGATAAAAAACTGTTACCGGTTGTGTTATTTAATTTTGTATTTCTTATTTAATAATCAGTTCATACTTTTTGCTTTTGCTACAAAATTCCATGTGAAATAAATGCAGCTTGCATTATTTCGCAGTTGTAAAAAAATGTTGCCAGAAACATTTCGGAAATTTTTCATCCGTAACCATTACAAAAGATTTTTATTTTTTTCGGTCTGACCAAAATCATTAAAAAAAAGTTCGTCCTTGTGCAAATATAAGTCAGTGTGCGAAATTTTATAAAAATATCTTAAGATTTGCGAACTGTAGCGTGGTTATAGAAGACAGAAAAAATTAAAATCTTTTATAATGGTTATAGAAGACAATAAGAATAAAAATCTTTCATAATGGTTACCAAAGACCAAAAAAATTAATAATCTTCCATAATGGTTACCAAAGACCAAAAAATTAATAATCTTTCATAATGTTTATGGCAGAACTATAATTTTCTGGGTAATTTATAATTATTATTACAGGACCAATTATTATTAGGGATCAGATGTTAACACACCTTAACAATGGTAATATGATTCATCCCCAGCAATCAGGATTTAGAAAGGGATTTAGCACTGCTGGCATTCTTTTAGATATAACTGAGTCTATTAGAGAAAATCTTGATAAAGAACGTGTTAGTATTCTGATATTTCTTGATTATTGTGAAGCAATTGACGCAATTAGTCATCCTAAATTAATTACTAAACTCTCCAGAATATTCGGCTTCAGCTTTAGTGCGTGCAATCTCATTTACTCGTTTCTATCTGGACGTAGTCAATATGTCCAAGTAGAACATGAGGTTTCTCGGATGGTTTCAACTTATCGTGGTGTGCCTCACCACACCATTTTTAAGTATTTCTAAAGAGCAGATTAACATTGAACTCACCCGATTAGTTGAATGGTCAAAATGCAATTTTTTTACAATTAAACCCTACAAAATGCAAAGTTATGATATTTTCCAAACACCCTATAGATATTAACATTTAACTTGATAATGAGTTGTTAGAAGTTGTTACACATTATAAGACACTTGGCATTATTTTGGATGATAATTTAACATTCAATCATCACATTAATTCTGTTATTTCTCGAATCTCTTGAACGTTACGTAGGTTGTATAATGTTGCATTTTATTTACCTTTATCAATAAAGCGACGAATTGCTTTATCTTTATGTTTACCCTTATTCATTTATGGCATTGAAGTTTATTCCTGCACCTTCGTAATGAATAGGTCTAGATTGAGAGTCTGTTTTAATAAGGTAATTCGATATATTTATGGTGTTCGTATCGATAATCATGTCTCTGAATATTACCTAGATTTATTTGGTTGTTCTTTTGAAAAATATATTGAATTAAGGCAAATATTATTTTTTTACAAAACAATGAAATATTGTAAACCCGATTATCTTATGAGTAAATTTCATTTTGCCATTTCTAATAGAACACATTCTTTAATATATCCTGCATACTCTTATTCAGTTATGGAAATGTCGTTTCGTGTAATCGTTTCACGGATATGGAATTGGGTGATACCGTATCGTGAACGAGGATTTTCTGACTCTTTACCAGAATTTGAACATATTTTCTTATCGAATTTATAAAGAGACTTAACTTTTCTTTAAAAATTATATATAGGTATGTATATATTTTTTTTTCATATCTGTTATTTTTTATAACTTATTCACTCACTAATGATGTTACTCATCTACTTTCATTGCGAATTAAAGTTGTAATGACAATTTTATTAAAGTTCTTGAGTATACCCAGTATTTATCGCTGAATAATAAACACAATTTAATTTTAACTTATTTGAACATTAATGAGTGTAGAATAAATATCATTAAATTTTTTATATTTTTTATATTGTTGCCATCTTATGGGCTACCTCAGTTTTGCCACAGCTTTCTTCCCGAAATTTTTTATTGCAATAGGTGTGTGTAAATCCCAATATTTTTTAGATTAAGTATTATTGTTAAGTGAAATTATTATATAAATTACTTTTAGTAATTATAATTTAAGTTCTTAATTTTACTCTCGATCTCATTGTAGACTAGCCAACAAGGCCATACGGGCTTGAGGCATGCATTTTTAATAAATAAATAAATAAACATTTTTTTCCCAGTTATTTTTTCCATAACCTATTGGCTATTTAAAAAATAATAACAGTTATTTCGGGTCCCTGCAGGATACGATTTATTTATATTTTGCTAATGCTTTAATGGCATTATAAATATTATTAAACTTGAATGTAATTAATTAAAAAAATGTATGTAGGTATGTATTTATAAATCGCGATAAACTTTTTACATATCATTTTTATTAGAACGTGGCAACAACAAAATTATTTAATAAATGTTTTATAAATCTTTAAAAATTGTATTGTTTTATAGAATGTATGCCATATGATATCGATGTATTCATGTGTGCGTTCATAATAATTTTCTTTTGCTACCTGAATAATTTTTTAATTATTAATACATATGTAGGTATAATGATTAGCATAACACAAATACATTGGCTATTCAATATTAGACGGCAAATGCAAACATTTTGATTATAATATAAATTCTACTAGAACGTACATATGTATGTACATCTGAACAAAAATTACTTTCGCACACACATAATAAGAATTAATTAAAAAATTATTTATGTGTAAATACATGAATGGACACATTAAATAAACAAAAAAAAATTTAATTCGGTATCAAAAAATTACGCTAGTTTTCCATTAGTCATTTCATAGATGCGAAGCACATGGTTCCAAATAGAAGACACAAATACATATTTGTATCTAGTACTTGGAATAAAAATTGAAATATTAAATAAGATTTGTGTTGCCGACCACACCCCACCTTTTGACACATCATTTGGCTACTGTAAGATCTTTAGAAGATAAAATACCTATAGTACAATTAGATTAATATTTGTTCTAGACAATGAAAATTAACATATTTAAACTAAATAGATGAAATAACATTTTTTTTGTAAACATTGCTAGTTTATACCTACATAAGTATAAAGAAATTTATATTTTACAAATAAAAACGGTTTTGATACCTGTAACAGCTTCAAAAATATTTACGTAACTACATACATATGTATATTTATTTATTTATTTAGTATATGGTTTAGATCTGCATTTTAAACGTCACTTCGACTGGAAAGGAGAAACATTTTGATTTAAACAACCTAACCCATTGAAATGTTTAGATAGTGTTATTAAATTCAATGCAACAGTATTGAAAAACATTTTTACTCTTCTGCATTTCTACATCCCCATTTATGCACATTTTAATATACTCGGCATTTGGTAACTCCGTTTTCTTTCTTTTTCGCATATTTTCATGCAAAAAAACACACTTGCACACATATACCCGCTTTGATGGGAGAAAACACACTTTAAAGAAGAATTGCAATAAATAGACAGATATAAAAATTCGCCATAAATCTGTGCAAAAAGCCCCTCCACGTGTTTTACAAAATATTTTATATTTTTTTCTTTTAAATTTTATATATTTCAAGTTTAAATAAAAAAAAAAAACCAAAACATACCTGCTTAATGAGATTATTATCAGCACATAACAAATTTGCAATAATTTGCTCCATTTTGTTTGTTATTGAGTTTCGAAGTTCGAACTGCAAAATCGTTTTTAACTTGCAATAGCGGTATTTATTGTTAAATTAACAAAGTATACACGATACTTTTCTCTTCAAACTTTTTTAATTTAAATACAATTTATTCGCTTTTTTGCAAGCACACCAACAAATACACGTCTTCCGGCCCAAGACGATTGTGAAAGAACAAAAAAATTATCTTGTCTGAAAAACGCGCTTCGGCAAATTTTTTCGCTTTTTCTTTCTTTTTTCCTTTTCGTTACTTTTTACAAACAGAGTTGCAAAATTTCGTCAAAAAATGTTTCGCGCCATTTTGTATACACCGTTTACACTGTTATTTTAAGATCACAGACGATTGATTGTGTTACAAAATTAATATGAAAACTACTCAATTTGTTAAGTGCTTTTTATATAAATTTAATATGAATAACGAAAACAAAATCTTGCTAATGTCAAACATTTCATTATTACTATTTTTTTAGGTTTTTAACAAGCCAGAATTTTTGTTTTTCGTTAATATGTATGTGGTTTTTTCTTTTGCATTTTGTAAAAGTATGTACAACAATTTTAATAATTAATAGTTTTTGAATAAACAAATTAATAAAAACACAACAATCTTTTATATTATTATGGTATGTACTATAGTTTGAACTTAATTTAACAAGAAGTATTGAGAATATTTGTTTATATTGTTTTATTTTGGTTTTTTGTAATTTTTAAAATAATATGTATTTAAAAAATTAACTATTTTTTTTAAATATATCTACTTATAATTTTTTTTTAATTTACCATTTATATACAATTTCCCAAAATGTGCTATATTTATTCAGGAAAATTTAAAAAACATGTAATTCGTGAAGAAGTTTTCAATAATTTGCTACTTATTATCCAAAAATTAAATATATGTATATTGAAATTACAAATTTTAGAAAGTCAACATTTTATATTATTCGAATTTATTCTATGAGCTAAATTTCAGTTATGTATTTTATAAAGCTTTTTTGTAATAGTCCTATTCCTTAAATTTTTCAGAAATGACTTTATACACTACCAGACTATTATATTGTATTTTCTTGTTACATTTTACCTTAGGTTTCCTTTGGAAACCAATGAGGTATATTGTATGTACAGAAAAATTTACAATTATTAGACACCAGCAGAATGTAATGCATTTTCTGGCCCGCTACAGCCTTCGTCAGCATTCTTTGTGTCACATTATATAAATTGAATGTATTTTACTCAACTATTTTAACAAATAGAAACTGGGAATTATTTCCTTCCGAAGGCTACTGTAACAAGAAAATACAATATAATAGTCTGGTAGTGTATAAAGTCATTTCTGAAAAATTTAAGGAATAGGACTATTACAAAAAAGCTTTATAAAATACATAACTGAAATTTAGCTCATAGAATAAATTCGAATAATATAAAATGTTGACTTTCTAAAATTTGTAATTTCAATATACATATATTTAATTTTTGGATAATAAGTAGCAAATTATTGAAAACTTCTTCACGAATTACATGTTTTTTAAATTTTCCTGAATAAATATAGCACATTTTGGGAAATTGTATATAAATGGTAAATTAAAAAAAAATTATAAGTAGATATATTTAAAAAAAATAGTTAATTTTTTAAATACATATTATTTTAAAAATTACAAAAAACCAAAATAAAACAATATAAACAAATATTCTCAATACTTCTTGTTAAATTAAGTTCAAACTATAGTAATTAAAATTTAAGGGGGCTGAGGCCAATGGGGCCCCCTGGACCCAAAAAACTGCCCACTTAGTGATATGTGTGGGTACTCAAATTAAAGGTAATCTGCTCACGATTGCAAATATGTATTTTGTTTTTGTGTTCGCACATTATTTTTCTCTCTAGGTTAATTTAAGTCTCTTTTATGCCCGTAATTTCAACAAACAGATATCTGTTCGTGTTCTTACCTAACAGTTATCTTTACCGATCCGGTAAAAATAGTAAGGTAATTTCAACGTTAATTTTGCCTACGTGTTTTTTCCTTTAAGTTTTCTTTTAAAATATGGCAACATTTGTATTTTTATTAATATTTTTAATTAACTGTCAAAATCGATGGTGTAAAATACACTACAGTTCATATAGCAGGTAAGACAAACATGTTAAAATTATCAAAAATTCGTTACACCATACATATCTATACACAGCTAGATATCTGCTTGTACAAATTACGGGCATTAGGTGCAGAAAAGCTTTAGTTAGCGAAGCCGGTGTTTGTTATACCATAGAGGAGAAAATCCTTGCGCGCGGCCGACGGCCAGTATAAAAAATATTTGGTTCAAAAAGGGGCACAAAAACTACAAAATTATACAAAAGGGGATTTAAAACTAAGGGGCCAAAAAAGTGGCAATGCAGTCAAATAGGGAACAAAAATGCGGCTTTAGTCGCATAACGGTAACGCTGGCGATAGTTATTAGTATGGTAACCTCGCTGGCAAATTTTTTGACACATATTTACACCGCCATTTTTGAACTTGAAGTTTTAATTTCAGAAAATTGTTTGTCAAAAAAAGTTGGAAGGAATATAATTTATATATACTATAAAGAATATATCTGCGTGTTTTAATGTTTTTGAAAAATATGTAAGCAAGAAATTTAATCAAACATTATTTTGTGTAAAATTATTATGAATCATAGTGCTTACAAAGATTCCTTTTGCCGAGAGGATAATTCACTAGGCATTTTAAACATGGATAATTTAAAGGGTAGAGGAAAATGTAATATACAAAATTATTAGTTAATTAAAATATTTAATTAATCTTAAATTTCACAGTTTTCGGTGATTTAACGAGTGATTCCTTTAAAAATATAAGTCATAAAAACGGAGTAAATGAAAGTGGGCGAAGCATAAACGATCGCTTAAATGTAAGTTTGGTGCATAAGAAAGTTTTCTTAAATTTTAGTTGTAAAATTGATTTTTAGAATGAACGTATGAAAGCTTTGGAGGCCATACAGAAATCTCAAAAAGTTGAAGTTTTTAAGAGACCTCATGCCGTCAGCAACAAAGAAAACTCTAAAAGCGCCATCAATGTATCATCAAATAATCCATCAATGCGTAAGTTACAATCAAATATAAACGAGAATTTAATAACTGGTTTTAGACTATACCTATGTATGTACCTACATAATGCTAAAGTGAAAACTGCCTATGTACCTACATAATGCTAAAGTGCAAACTGCCTATGTATTTGCGAAAAATCTATGCAAAATTTTTTTTTGTAATTATTTAAAATCAATATAAAAATACTTCTCGAAGTTGTTCTTGGGATTCGAAATTTAATTAATTTTTCCGTTTTTTTAATATCCATTACGGATTTTCAGAAAGTTATAAAAAAAGATTAGCTAAGCATTATATTATGTCTGACTTCATAAACGCGGTATTGCAATGCAACACTTAAAAGAATTTCTTATAGCCCACAACTTTTCTGTATTCACTGCACAACGATTGCGAAATTCGTGCATTGTTTTAATTTGTGATGCCTTGAACGCATTTGTTTTTAGTGATGATTTGCAATACTGCGTTTATGAACTCAGTCTATATTTCTAAGTTATTTAATTTTAATTTTACCATAAACATACAAATTTGTCATTATTATTAGAACTAGATCATACAGATTATGTACCATTTCGTCGTCCAAATACTATCAATATATCTGATCTAGTAACTGATGAAACTATAAATCTTGAGAGTAGTTCATCTTGTCCCCCTTCAGTTTCGAAAGATGTTAAGGTATCATTCGAACCTACAGAAATTACGGGACGATCTACTTTATACAATAAGGACTTGAAAAATCACAAAAATTTAGTCACAGGTGGAGGCGGAACAGCACGTAGTGATTTTTACAAAACCAAACCTATTTCGGTCAGTGATATACTTGCATCTTCATTCGCACCAAAAGCAAGAAATCTTTGTGATACTTTGCAAAGCGCGGACACAACGTTAGATTCTAATGAACGGCACTCAAGTGCTTGCAGTTCTTTCAGTTTCAGTGGATCTAGAAGTTTACCCCGTACTGCAGATATGTCACTGTCTAAAAATACCTGTACTGAGGAGTCATTTAATGGCGGATTTGGCACATTTTCATTTAGTTCTGCTGGTGCGGGCATCGGCATGGACGAAAGTGAAAATTTTGAACCTGGAGAACTTATGCAGTCTAAACTAATCAATGATGAAATATCCTGGGCTCAAGTGTATGCCGCTATACCAACTGCAACTTTAAGTAAGCAGGCTAAAGTAAAAGCTTCAAGGAATTCTGGAGCTATGTCAAATGGTTTTGATTTACCTTCTACTTCAAAGTACGTTTATCAAAATGTATAAAATTTAATATAGGTATGACTGTAATTTTGATACCATTTTTTATTACGTGTAGTTCAATGATTGCGGGTGACTTGGATTTTTCAGTAGGAAACTTTTTTAATATGAGATCTGACAGTATATGGAATATTGTTAATTCGAAAAGTCCAGAAAAATGTCGTACTCCTGTAGCGTTAGTGGACGAAGACGATAATACTGTAACAACAACAACAACATCTTTTGATGGCGGGAGTTCTTCAAAAATTTCGATTACTCCGAAAGTTGATAATAAGACATACACACGTGTAGAAACAGTAGCAACTCCAATAGAAGCTAATGCACCTTTACCACAACAAGTCCATAATGTGACCGGAAACCACGAAAGCAAAGATTCTGGCAATTCAACGGATAATTCATATCTGCTCAGTATTTCAGCGATAGATCGGGCTTTATGTAAGTATGCGTGCATGAAAATAAAAATATACTTTAAAGGTTAAACAAAAATGTAATACTAAAAATGTATTTTTGGAAAAGTGGTAAAGATTTTTTTTTATTAATTTAGGTAATTTAGATATTCAGTCGGATGCCTCTGGTATCGTAGTTTCCGAACAATTACTGAAGCAAGTAAAAAACTCAAAGTCCTTTATGAATACTTATAACGAATCAGACAAAAACGAATACAACGCACCAACTTTACGTTCAACAGGTAGATGTTTAGGAACTGATTTTAAAATGAATAACAATGAGAAGAAAAATGAATTTGATGAAATGATTTTAGAAAATAAAGAAAATCTAGATCCTGAAAGTAAACATACATCGGGTGGAACCACTTTGTGCGATACCATGAGTTTTAGTGAATCACTGTTAAACTCAAGCGACATGAAAACTTTGCAGCGTAGTATTGCCCAGCCTCGATCGCCTTTAAGTCCTATTGATGTTAATGCTCCAAATATACGAATTAGTCAGGTTGCAGTTGATGGTGGTGAAGAAGCTGACAATGATGAATGGCCCGGTACACCAATAGCAAGTAATAGACGTATCCGACGTACGAAATCGCCAAGAGATAAAAGTCCCTTGGCTAACGCCGCTATGCACGATTCAACTGATGCGACAACTCCAGTTTATTCCAGACCTTCTCGGGCGTATGTCTTAAATAATAAAAACATTACAGAAAAAGAACCGAAATCAATGTGTTCTACACGACTCGATGAAGGGGATTGCAACTCAAATACTGGTTGTGATTTTGGAATATCGCCTAATACATCTAATCATCATCACTCTACCAGTTCTTTGGTAGTGCGAAGTAATACCCTCTGTGTGCCACAAGGAGGTTCTCCTAGAACTGTAAGCCCTCGTATAGGCAACTCCCCAATGTCTTCACCACGCAGTTATCACTTGTCTCAGGTGTCTTCCCCTACACCAAGCACTTTAGGATATCAATCGCCCAATCTAGATGTAACAACCAATTCGGATCGTCAGTTACTAAGCGCAGGTGCTGCTAGAAAAATTGTATCATCGCCTGTGGGTAGCGAGTCCTCAAGTACTAGTAGCTATGCCACAATGCAAACCTATCGCAGTGCCATGTCTGGAGCAAGTGGTCGCAGTGTTTCCCGTTGTTCCAGCTCAAGTGAATTTAGCCACCGTGATGGCAAGCAAATTCCTCTTAAAGTTACAAATACTGAACTTTCATGGGGCAGTGTAAAACTGCGAAGCGACTCGAGAAAATCAATGCAAATAAAGAATATTATTACCAAACGTTTGGTCATACGCATTGAAGTGAGTGGGCCTGGTTTTCAAATTGTAAATTCTCAGCGCAGCAATACTATCAGCCTGCACTCGCAGGAGTGCCGTACTATAAGTATATGTTTTTGTCCCACTGTGCGAGGAGTGGCCATTGGAAAGCTATCATTTTATGCTCCAAATGGGGCTCCAACAATTGGTAACTCGTTTTTAGAGGTACCGCTCTATGGTTATGGTGGCAATGCTAGTATAATAGCGCAAAATATATTGATTGGACCTGTAGGCTCGCCCTTCGTTACAATGGGAGATGTCTGCGAGCTAGCACAACCATTGGAACGCACTGTTAGTTTTTACAACAAAGGGCCACTGTTGGGCTTCGCAGCCGTGTCCATCGACTCTATTGGTTTAATGATGCCCCGACTAAGTGATGCCTTTGAAATACATCCCTCTAGATTTCTAATACCGCCCAAGAATGTGGTGCATGTGCGTATTGTTTTCCGACCTAAGCGTGAGGAAATCAGAAAAATAATCAAGAAAATGGGAAATGTTTTGACTTTAGCCAATATGCGTGTCATCTGTGGCGACGAAGCAAATCGTCAACGTATTCGTCGATTATTGTCCCAAATGAGTGAAGAAGAGCGTTTGAAGTTGTCTTCGTCTTCTTTAGATATGATGTGGACAAAATTCCCACAGGAATCAGAAATGTTTGATCTTCACGACATCAAAGAAAATCCAAATGTTTCTATGGACCTGTTATCATTTTTCCGCATACATGAAATTCTACTTACAATTAACCACGATAATATGGACGATACAGTAGAAGCTTCTTCTCTTTTTTTGGCTGATGTAGACGAGACCATTATGTTCCGAACAATATGTGCTGCTGCTGATTCTCCAACTCCTCCATGTACTTTGGGCACCGTAGACGAAAACTATGAAGAAGATGATGCTGAGCGTATAGAAAAATCCAGCAATCAGGGCACCTGGTCCGTTAATCCTCGAATTCTTGAAATAGATTTGAACAAACAAATGCCAGTTACTCTAACCATTCATAATGGATTTAAATCGCGCCAGTTCTTTGAAGTAGTCTCGAATCTAAAGGAGGTGCTTTCTTTTACACCTAGTGATGGCTACCTATCACCAGATGGCGCACAAACTGATATTAAAATCAGTGTGCATCCAAATTTTAATTTTCCTACAGAAAATGTTTATATAATGGTAAGTTTTTATCGCTCATCCTATAGGTATTTATTTAACTCATTTCTTTTAGGTTTACATGGAGAATGAACGGATTACTGTGCCTGTTAAGATAATTAAACAACCTAAAAAAATCGAAACTGGGCTTTTTTAAAATTTATTTTTCATTTAATGTTTTATTTGTTTATTTTAATTTTGTGTGTTTAAAAACGTAATTTGTTTTAGAGAAAAAAATAAAAATTTTTTAATTTATACAAACGTAAACTGTACTTTTTTTACTATTAAGAAAAGTTAATTTTTAGTTCTCTTCTAAGTTACAAGCATTCTGTGATTCATACATTTCAGGCGGCAAATCACATCCTAAATATGCGTCATTATCCACACAGTATTTGATTAAAGAGCGCCAACAAGGATCTAAAACTAACAAATATGGATTGCCAAAGATGTATAAAAGATAGCGGGACCGTGATATCGCCACATTAATACGTTTTGCACAGTGAACAAATCCTAATGAGTGTCGTATATCGTTTGGTATATACTTCTGTGTGGATCGAACAGTGGATATTAATATAATGTCACGCTCCTAAAAAACAAATAAAATTTGTTAAAATTGTGTGAAGTAAGGTTTATTTCTAAAAAAAAAATTAACGCAAACTATTTTAAAACTTAAGAACTAATAAATCATTTTTTTAAATCTTTAATACAATTTTTTGTTTCATAGAATTTTTTTTTTTTTTTTTTATTTTTTTTTTTTTATTTGTTATAATTGTGTAATATAAAAAGCCCTTTGTGGCCAAAGTACATATTACAATTGAAAATTAGTTTGATTAATTATATAGCAACCCAAAACAAAAAATACTTATCACTAATGTTTTGTAAAAAGCTTCAATTTGTAACACTACATACAACTTATAGAAAACAAGAACATAAGTCCACAATCAACGATGGACCAGAAAAAAAATCAAATTAGATTAGATTTGGCTAAGATTTAGGTGTTCAGTTATTCTTTTACGGAAAACTGATTGAGAAAAACTAAATATTCGAAGTTCATTTGGCAGATAATTCCAATTACGTGCAACAGTAATAAGAAAAGATTTTTCAAACAATGAGTAATATATTCTAGGGATTAAAATTTGAACATTCCTAGTGGAATGCGTAAATCTAAAGCGTTGTAACAAAAACTGTGGTGTTGCAGTTTTGACTAGCTTGTAAAATATAAGCATATACCTTATAGTTAAAAAATTTTCAAAAGAACATCTTAAAAAACGATTCACATGAGGTGATATATGATTGTATAAATTATGCTGAATACCATTTTGAATTGAATTTCGATTTCGATTACAGAGCCTTATACCAAAAACAAATCTTACAATTTTGTTTACCAAAAGCTTTATCCTATTAATGTTACCAGACGATGTACATAAATATACTTCCATACAATAGGATATTTGAGACATTAATAGAGCATGTGCCACTTTACATCTTACTCGATATGGTAAATACATGTTGAGATAATATAACCGACGAAGAGTCAAGCACACTCTTGAGTAAACATTGTCAATATGATATGAATAATCAAGTTTTTCGTCAATTATAACACCCAAAATTTTTATTCTGTCTACAAATTCTATCTCCCTATCTCCAATTCGCACCGTAATATCATGCAAATGTGATAAACCAAATCTAATTACTTTAGTCTTCGAGACATTCAATACGAAAAAATTTGACGCCATCCAAGATTCAACTCTTGCCAACGCAATATCCATTCCTGACTGTAGTTCTTCCCTTAAATGGTTCCCACGGAATAACAATTGAATGTCATCCGCGAATGCATAAACCAAACACATTTCAGATTCAACTTCGTTAAATAAGTTATTTAGGTACATTGAAAACAATAATGGTGCAAGAACTGACCCTTGTGCAACTCCAGATCTTATTTCTCGTAGCTGTGATTCACGACCTCCAAATGATACAAACTGTTCCCGATCCGACAAATAGGAATTAATCAGTGAACATGCTGAGCCAGAGAACATGAACTCATTTTTTAGCTTTTGTATCATTTTCAAATGATTAACACGATCAAAGGCCTTTGATAGGTCTAATGATACTAAAATACTCGTTTCTCCTTTATTAACCATGTCTCTAATAGACTCTGTTATTCCTAACAAGGCAGACGATGAACTGCAACTGCGACGGTACCCAGTTTGTCGGTCATTTAACAACGAATACAATTCAATGTGTTCTATAATTTGAGTTCTAATAACATGTTCAAACACTTTAGATAAAATTGGCAAAATACTAATTGGCCTTAAATTATCCATATCATAAGAAGTGCCGGATTTTGGTATTGGAATTACTTTGGCAGTCTTCCATTTTTTTGGAAAAACCGAAGTTGTTATAATGCAGTTAAAAAAATGCAAAATGTAGTCACTTATTAATAAAAAAATTATCTTGAAAAACTTTAGAGGTATTCCATCAACACCACAGGCATTTGAACTGATACTGTCAAAAGCTGCAATCAATTCCGATAAATCGATACCGCGAAATGAAAACCTTTCATCCACTTCATCATTGCTTAAATTTTCAGGGTTATTATCTAATTCAATGTCTAAACCGGCCAAGAAGTAGTTGTTTGCTTGATCTACATCTAATTCCGCATTAGGATTAATTGTGTTATTAGTACCTGCTACTCTTAATTGATTCCACATTTCTTTTGAACTCGCATCACTAAATAGTTTACTAAAATAACCCTTTTTTATTCTGCGAATTGTTCTTTTAGCTTTGTTCCTGTACTTACAAAACACTCTCCACTTAACAAAGGTAGGATCGCCAATGTATGCTCTGTAAGCAATATCCCTGAGTGATTTTGCATAAATGATTTCGCGAGATTTCATCCAATCCGTTGTCTTTCGTTTACTTTGAAATCTTTTTACAGGAACTAAGGAAAACATTTTAGATATTAAAGAATCTAATATCGAAATCTGTAAATTAACATCAATTGTACTATAAAATAAAGAAAAATCTTGTTCTAATGCACATGATACCAAATCACGTACCTCAACTGATGCGTAATCCCGGTATTCAATAACTTCATTTGAATCACTACCAGAAGCAACCATAGGAAACTCGAATAATGCATAAATAAAAGCATGATGAGAGAATAAAAATGGAACTTGCATTTGTCCTGTTGTGGTAAGTAGTGGTTGACCACTTATAAGAAAATAATCTATAAGTGTTGTGGTATTAAAACGTATATCAAGATGGGTTGGAATTGAATTGTGCCTAATAGATAGATTAAAGCGATTGCATAAATTTCGGACTCTTCTTGCTTTTACAGGATCATACAGATCATTATTAAAATCACCCACTACAATTATATTATTATATCTTTCAAACATATCAGACATTGCAGATTCAAAGATATTCAGATTTCCGTTTGGCAAATACACCACTCCCACTAGAATAACCATGCCACCGGTTGTTATCTCAACAAAAAGTATTTCACATTCACCATAATGTGACTGTGTATGTATTATTTTATATGCAATACTATTTGACACGTAAATCCCTACTCCTCCAGCACCCCCATTTACCCGGGGACGATCATTTCTACAGAAAACATAACCATCAATGTCAACTACCCCATTTGGCACCTCTGGCTTTAACCAGGTCTCTGTTACGGCCACAATGTCAAATGATGTTCCCTGTATAAGTGTTTTAAATTCATCAAATTTTACCGAGTATGGAGCTGGACATATACTTTGACAATTACAGTGACCTATTTTCAATCCATTTATAAGCCCCCCTAACTGTATGTTTGCACCACTCCCATCGCTGACAACTGGACCCAAATTCAAGTCAACCGAAGTCATATTTGTACGTTACAAATTGAAACCCTATTAACAAAACATATCTTAAAACTAAAAACAATAATATAATTATTTTAATACAAATTGTTATAAATTGCATTTCTGATATTTATATTATCATTAACAATTCAATTTAAATCAGTCTAAAAATTTAATTTTACAAAACTAAAATTGCATAAAACACTTGATTAACTTGTATTAAAGATGCAAGTTATATAAAAAAAAAAAACATGTTGCAAGTAATTCATGAAATTCTTTGCATCTTTAATACATCTGATCAATGTCACTACTATATCACTAGGTCCACCAGGGGGCATATCTATAATATCACTTTAATATTTGTAAAATTACAAAAAATGTAAAACTCATTTAAATATTTCATACCTACTATGTACATATAACCAAAATTATATTAATTGACAGTACCAACAAACCCCTCTGTATTCCCAGTGTTACATTAACATATTACTTTTACTTTACATTCTTTTTAAAAAAAAGGAGAAAAAAAAAATATAATAACCAACTCAAGGTGTATTAATAAGGTGAAGTTGTCCGCATAGCTGACTGTTAAATGTTTATTGCCATTGCTTTTGTCAGTGCCTTAATTTTTACATATTTGTTGTCATAGAAAATATTGGTTTTAAATACAAAAAATGAAAAACTGAAAAACTGGTAAATTTCGTTACGGAAAATAAAATTTTAAAGAATCAGGTACAGGTATCTTTTTTTTTAATTTTCGTATGATAATTCTACCTGATTAATACGCCTAGAATTAAGTGTTTAATATAAAACATTATTTGTTTTCTTTTTGGTTTGTTTTGATTACAATTCTTTTACTATTTTGTTTCTTTTTTAATTTCTTAATTAATTTATTGTAAACAAAAAATAAAAAAAAAAAAAAAATACATACATATGTTATTACTTTTTTATTGTTTATTTTTGTTTTTCTTATTTTTTAATTGATTCTGATATAATTCACTTCTTTTTTTTTACCATTTTCCTTATCACCAAACTGAAGGAGATCATTATAAGAATTTATTTATGCACAATTAAAGTTAAAGAGAAAAAACAAAAGAGAGAGAGAGAAAAAAAAACTAAAGAGATAAATTAGAGTATAAAATTGCGGAAAATAATAAATAATAAAAAAAAAAAAAAAAAATACTTCAAATTAAAAACAAAAAATTTGTAAAAGACAATATGGAAAACAGTAATAAAAAAAGTAGAGAACACGAAAGGTAGAAAAAGTAGAAAATGCAAAAAGTTAAATTTAGTTTTTTTTTTAATTGTGAAACAAGGCGAATTCATTACAGGTGGTCTTAAAAGCCCTGCTGATAACTTTTTTTTTTTTTTTTAGCCTTATCATTATTGAATGTCAAAATTTTGTTTATTATTTTTGTTACTGTTTTTTTTTTAATTTCTGTTTTTGGCATTGTACAATGAATTTACAAAAACAAATTGCAAGTGGTTTTCGTACAAGTTGTACTTTTTGTAGTACCGAAATTACCTGGAATGAATTCGCCTTGATTGTGTAAGGAATATTAGGGAAAAAATAAAACAAGGCTTATGATGTTTTAAACTCCGGAAATTTGTCCATCAAGTTGAATATGTCTAACGTTTTATGTGTTCCATCTCTCATTTTTATAATAGCATGAGGTTCGTTACCATTACGAAATTTGAATCCAGCAATCCTATTACTCTTCTTTAATTGGCGACAAATATAACACAGCTTGCTGGCCATTGGCGTGAGATGGTCATTAAGAAAAACTCTTGCTTCAAGATCAGCACCATCTTCGTTTTCTTCCTGACTTAGCAGGTCTTTCAGCATTAACGTGCGAGTGGCATAATATTTTTTTATTATTGCATCTCGAATAGCTATGGAATGGAACTGCACTAGTACCTCCGAATTATTTTTGATACTTGTGTACTGCTTAATATCGTTTTCACCAAAATTAACACTATATACATCTGCCAATTTTAAAATCATAGCTTTTAACTTGGGTGAAGCTGCTGGTAATCCAGTGACAATAATATCTAATCTATTTAGCCTTCTCATAATTAAATTTTGTGACTTCTCCAGTTCAATAAATCTGCTAACGGTACTCTTGTCAATCTGCTTTATGAATTCATAACAGTGATTGACATCTGATTTAATTTTGCTTATCTCCTCAAGAAAATCTTCGCGAATTTGAGACACCATTTCATTCAACTTAACCTCAAAGTTTTTTATTGCTTGACTCATGTGAGCTTCAGTGGATTTACGGTGATCTTCCAATTTTGTATCAATGTTCTTATTGATCACCTCAATTCCCTTCTGCAGTTCAGCCGTAAAGTCAATTGAAGCACTTTTTGGTGGCATCTTGATATTTACTTTGGCAAAAATTTGAGGAATTTATGTTTTTGGTTTTCTTTTGTATGTTTTCTTTCCTTTTACTTTAATAAATCGACTTTCACGTGTTAAACATGTAGGTACATATGTATTTTTTTGTGGTTAAAGACCCAAATATTTTTTTATTTTATTTTTAGCTTTGGGATATTTAAATATATGTATAAAGCTCACATTGATATATGTTTAAA
The DNA here is from genome assembly GCA_949318255.1 of Pollenia labialis. Classification (NCBI taxonomy): domain Eukaryota; kingdom Metazoa; phylum Arthropoda; class Insecta; order Diptera; family Polleniidae; genus Pollenia; species Pollenia labialis. The sequence continues at coordinate 158,589,637 of OX439140.1, forward strand.
ACAATTTTAGTTTTATTTTTTATTAAATTTTTTGACCGACACAAATTTTTCACAACTCTTTCATGGCAGGGTTGCCTACTTATGTCTTTTGAAGACTAACTTATGCAAAAAAAAAATATAAAGTTCATATTGGTTAACAAACACATTAAGCCCAGAAAGAATGGCGTTTTATGTGTTTAAACTAATGTGAACTAAATTTTTTTTATTTGACCGAATGTTTTACTTGACAACTTTATCACATTTGTGAAAGAATATAATAAACAAAAATATCGTACTTACTTGACCTTGAAACTCCTCCACCGAACCAATTTTTGGCATTGCAATATCGGCAGTAATGAAGAGTGTACGCAAATGCTTGACTTGTTTTGTGTAGGGTGTTATAATACCTATATTTTCGGGCCTTATATTTTTGCGGTAAAGCTGTAATGTCATTAGGAATACCTAAAAATTAATTTAAATTTTAATGATTTATAAAAAATACTCGTACGAATAGGGTTTTAATACATTTTTAGCTTCATGGGGATTGTACCATGATGGGGAATCCTTCTCTTGCATATTTTCACTTAGCATGCCATAGAAGAACACTCCATGAGTTTTGGATCGCTTCTTAGATTCAGGAAGTAAATCACGTATTTGAATTATCATCTGCGACTCACGCGAGTTGTTTTCATCAATCATTGCTTTTAATTCGGAGTCATAAAATAGTTTGTTGTACATATAAAGTATGGAAGGCAGTGCACGATAACTGTACAGAAGTTTTGTGAGCAAGCGGGGATCATAGCCACATGTTTGCGGATATCGAATGACATCCTTTAAATACGGCGAGCGACTAAGCACACGCTCAAGGAAGGAAGTGCCAAGGCCTTTTTCGCCGGCATAGCGATTTGTAATAATTGCCTGCAATTGATTTGGATCACCAGCTAGAATAACTTGGCCACGATTTTGAGAAACTTGGGTAATTGCTACCATTATTTCGGGTTCTGAGCATTGACCCGATTCATCAATTAAAACATGTGTAAAGTGCCCTCTAGGAAAATCCATTTGTAGAAAATTCCCAAGAGTAGAACAAGTACTGATAGTAACACGATGGCGTCCTAAATATTTCATTTGACACTTAAGTTTAAGCCCCGACTCGGTGATTATCATGGAATCGTTAGAAGTACCATCGGCAGCTATGTCAACTGTTGCACAGTATGGCATAAGGTGTTCTGGTATAAGTTCTTTTTCAATTTGGTTTTGCGATACAAGTCTTATAAAATCACCTGGACACAAATCACCGCTTTCTATTAAACGAGTTGTTATTAAATCGGCAGAACTGTTCGAAGGTGTGCCAACTAGAAGCCTTGAACCAGGCAAACGTTTAACCAACTGGAGTATTGTTTCCACAAGGGTAATAGTTTTACCCGTGCCTGGTGGTCCGAATATTACGTATGGCATATTTTTCGTTTCACCACGTAAAATTTTAAATACAGCAACCTTTTGTATGGGATTTAATGTTTTGTTGTACCATTTGCAAATAGTACCCTGGATAATCATATTGTTTTCACCATCCAACTGGATATCTAATTGAGGCTGCTCACGTAAATAAATATTAGATGGGAAAAGAAACTTTTCTCCCAGATGCTTGACGACTTTTCCAACGGCGAAATGCTGTTTTCGAAATCCAAATCGAGAGAAATAAAATTCTAAACGATAATCCTCCCCGTTATACTTTTGCTGAAATCCTGCGTTGAATTTCATTAGTACTCTATTAAAAAGAACCTTATGAATGACACCATCGTAACAACGTTTATCAGAATCTCTGTCACTCCAAGGATTTATAGCACGAACTATATCACCCAGAACTAAAGAGGGACGACGCTCACTTAAATTTTCTATGGTAAGTGACAGATATTCACCATCCCTAGTAAAGTGCGCACGTTCACGATCAAAGTTTCTAAAGTTGACAAAACATTCAATTTCTTCTAAATAAATCAGCGTTTGAAAACGAGCCGTATAGTTTAACATGATTAAATCTTCTTTGATGCTTGGAAACATTTGTTCAATGTTTTCATGCATATCCTGATTATTTTCACTAGTTAAATACATTTTTCTTAAACGTTCCGGTACCTCAAAGTATCCAATGCGATTGGCAACAAAACGCCTCTTAGGACCTACGGCTACTCCAGGAACAACTTCTCTACGATTAGACCAAATCTAAAAATGTTACAAGTTTAACATGTGATCTATGTATATACCAACCGCCGTATTCATAACAAAAAGATAGCCAGTTTGTAAACAACGTACAACGAGCTGCTAACTAGAATGCCGATTAAGCCTAGCAGCTTGTAAGAACAGAGTTTATTCATAACAAACTTTTACGCATCTGCTAACTTTTAATAAATTAACTCTGAATTTTAATGATGTCAAAATGCAACACATTTGCATTAATCATCGCTTGTTTTGTCATTTTTTATAAATTTTTTTTTGTTTTTTCCTACACATACAACAGTTTTAAATGTTTTTAAATTAAAAATAAAATAAAACAGTAATTTAAATATATACATATGTATATATACTAGCTTAACCCGGTGCGCTTCGCTACACTGCTTTAACCACTTTATCGGTTGAGAGATATTTAATATATGCATCCTATGGAAGGTAGTTCCCCCCTGCGCCTACCCGCTTTATTTTTATTTTCAAAGTAAAGTATACCATAAGAGTGACTTCTACAAAGTTTGAAATTTCTCACTATAACAGTTTTTAAGATATCCGATATTAAATATTGGCGTCCTATGGTGGGTAACCCTTCCCCCCCTGCTATTTTATTTCAATTTTGGGGCTCAGAAAATCCTACTACCAAAAGTTCAACAAATTGCTTGCAGCGGCTCTTATTAATATTTCTATCTATAAGGGGTACTGCTCCTCCTCTGGCTACCCCGCCCATTTCTATATTGAAATTTAAAGTTTACCATAATAGTAGCTTTAACTACGTTTGAAGACTCTCCCTTTAATAGTTCTTCAGTTGAGCAATATTTAATGTATGCATCCTATGGGAGGTATTTCCCCCCTGCGCCTATCCGCTTTATTTTTATTTTCAAAAGTGTAGTATACCATAAGAGTGACTTCTAGAAAGTTTGAACATTCTCACTATTACAGTTCTTAAGATATGCGATATTAAACATTGGCGTCCTATGATAAGCATCACTTCCTCCGCTGCTATTTTATTCCAATTTTGGGGCTCAGAAGATCCTACTACCAAAAGTTCAACAAAATGCGTGCAGTTGCTCTTATTTATATGTCTTCTATGAGGGGTACTGCTGCTCCCCTGTCTACCCCGCACATTTTTATATTGAAATTTATAGTTTACTATAATAGTGGCTTTAACCACGTTTGAAGACTCTCCCTTTAATAGTTCTTCAGTTGAGCGATATTTAATGTATGCATCCTATGGGAGGTATTTCCCCCCCTGCGCCTACCCGCTTTATTTTTATTTTCAAAAGTGAAGTATACCATAAGAGTAACTTCTAGAAAGTTTGAACATTCTCACTATTACAGTTCTTAAGATATGCGATGGTAAACATTGGCATCCTATGGGGAAAACCACTTCCCCCGCTGCTACTTTATTTCAATTTCGGGGCTCAGAAGATCCTACTACCAACAGTTCAACAAAATGCGTGCAGTGGCTCTTATTTATATTTCTATCTATGAGGGGTACTGCTCCTCCCCTGTTTACCCCGCCCATTTTTATACTGAAATTTATAGTTTGCCATAGTAGTAGCTTTAACTACGTTTGAAGACTCCCCCTTTAATAGTTCTTCAGTTAAGCGATATTTAATATATGCATCCTATGGGAGTTTTCCCACCCCCCTCCCCTACCCGCTTTATTTTTATTTTCAAAAGTGTAGTATACCATAAGAGTGACTTCCACAAAGTTTGAACATTCTCACTATAACAGTTCATAAGATATGCGATATTAAGCATTGGCGTCCTATGGGGGGAACCACTTCCCCCGCTGCTATTTTATTCCAATTTTGGGGCTCAGAAGATCCTACTACCAAAAGTTCAACAAAATGCGTGCAGTTGCTCTTATTTATATGTCTTCTATGAGGGGTACTGCTGCTCCCCTGTCTACCCCGCACATTTTTATATTGAAATTTATAGTTTACTATAATAGTGGCTTTAACCACGTTTGAAGACTCTCCCTTTAATAGTTCTTCAGTTGAGCGATATTTAATGTATGCATCCTATGGGAGGTATTTCCCCCCCTGCGCCTACCCGCTTTATTTTTATTTTCAAAAGTGAAGTATACCATAAGAGTAACTTCTAGAAAGTTTGAACATTCTCACTATTACAGTTCTTAAGATATGCGATATTAAACATTGGCGTCCTATGATAAGCATCACTTCCTCCGCTGCTATTTTATTAAAATTTTGGGGCTCAGAAGATCCTACTACCAAAAGTTCAACAAAATGCGTGCAGTGGCTCTTATTTATATTTCTATCTATGAGGGGTACTGCTCCTCCCCTGTTTACCCCGCCCATTTTTATACTGAAATTTATAGTTTGCCATAGTAGTAGCTTTAACTACGTTTGAAGACTCCCCCTTTAATAGTTCTTCAGTTAAGCGATATTTAATATATGCATCCTATGGGAGTTTTCCCACCCCCCTCCCCTACCCGCTTTATTTTTATTTTCAAAAGTGTAGTATACCATAAGAGTGACTTCCACAAAGTTTGAACATTCTCACTATAACAGTTCATAAGATATGCGATATTAAGCATTGGCGTCCTATGGGGGGAACCACTTCCCCCGCTGCTATTTTATTTCAATTTTGGGGCTCAGAAGATCCTACTACAAAAAGTTCAGCAAAATGCGTCCAGCGGCTCTTAAGATATGCGATAATTAATATTGGCATCCTATGGGGGTAACAATTCCCCTGCCCCTATCGAAAAAAAAGTAGCCTATTTTATTTTTAGGGCTCACGTGATGTTACTGTAAAAATTTCAGGAAAATCGGTTCAGTAGTTTCGGAGTCTATAAGCCAACAAACAAACACACAAACAAACATACAAACATTTTTTATTTTTATATATATAGATATATATATATATACATATATGTTCCCATCGATCCTATAGGAGCATATTAAACAGCTGTTTTTAACACGTTGGCAAACGTTTGGCAGCTGGTTAACAAGAGTTTAGTAAATCGTAAGCCAGAGTTTGGTAAGTGTATTATAAATAAACTTTGTGCTAACTTCATGCCAAATGTTCATTATGAATACGGCTACAAGGCTAACATACCTGATTAGCATAATGACGAGATCTATAAGTTTGATTTAGGCTTCCTAAAACAGGGGTATTCATATTATTATCCACTGATTCTTCAATAGCCAAATTTCGCTGTATAGCTTCTGCAGCTCCATCAGTTTCACAAACAATTATTAAAATGCTACGTTTGATTCGAAACGTCTCAAATTGAATAACAAATTGTTCATTGCTTTCTCCGTAATATTTCGATTTGACTTTGAAACGTATAGAGCGCTTTTTGCGAGCTACTAAATCAAAACATGCACCTGGCTCGGGATCAATCAAACATAACTGCGACTTACCATTACGCGATAAAACTTCAATATGGGCGCGGAAATTTCTGTCATGGTTATTATTGCAAATGAATTCTACTACTTTCTCTTGATATAAAGAACCAAATACACAATTTTTATCGGGATCAACGGTGATGGCCCGATTTTCTATACGCCCTTCTAATTGAAGTGGGCTATTATCATAAATTTTGTCCAAAACAGTAAGTTTTAGGCAACGCCAAACATATTTTCCCTTGATATACAAATAACTCAGATTAAATTATAATTTATTCATAAACTATTTTTTTTTATAATTCACTTACCCTTTCACACTCAATGACATCTGCATTAACGATATCACCTACATTTAAATTACAAGCTGATGGCAGAACATCAAACATAAAATATGTATCCTGATTTAGAACACCCCAGTCTGCATGAAGACGTTTCACGGTGCATTTCTCATTTTTCATTAAACGGGAAGGATGAACACTCACTTCTTCAAGAACTTCGCCATTTCTGTCAACAAAGTTTTCATCGCTCTGAACATTACAACAGACGTACACGCGATCTCCTTCTTTGGGAACGAAATCAATTTCAACACTGTCCAAATGAATGTTCAAAGTTTTAAAATCTGTATCGACTATTATAGAATCTGGTTTTCGTTCAGTAATTAAACCCAAAATATTTCGTTGGTGCGTGTTAAAAAATGTTGGCTTTTCCGTCTTTAACTCTTTAATTTTTGCATCAATCTGATAGTGAAGATTGAATTATTTAGTACATAATAACTTAACATAATCACCCTTATCATGGTTTGCGAATTAAAAATACTGTTTCGTTATAGATTAAAGGAAATAAATACACGTTCTCTTTAATCCATTACCAAACAGTCGGAGACGTATTTTAAATTCCCCAACCACGATAAGAGTGAATATTAATTACCTTCTGTTCTGTGGGGGCTTCCTCATCCCAATATTGATCTATAACTTGATCAATCTTAACCACTTTTATATGGTCAGTCTCTTGATGCTTGTAAGCTAAGTACTCAATACGACATCCTATTTTCAACTCGGTAGCTACCGCCAATGCCACATTGATGTCAAAGAATATTCCATGATCAATTGTACCATGGTTACTTTTTAAATCAGTTATTATGCCTGCATGAAAGGGATTGTCATCTTTTAGTAACCAATATACAGAATCGAAATCACTTTCTGAGCTAAAATAAGGCTGTCTGATAACATACATATGTATGTATGTAGGTATCTGTTATGTTAACCTTAACCTTAAGCGTTAATTAAAAGTTTTAATTATGTATGTACATAAATAAGTATATATGTATAGGCACATTGTAAACAATCAGTCTATCAAATCTATAAAGGATTGTAGTTGAAAATATGCAAGGATAACACTTTATAGTCTTAAAACAACTTGCAATGTTATTGAAAGTTGCTCTCATGTAAGGTAAAAAAATAAAATAAATAGGTTCCTTCAAAGAATAAGACTTACGGCCAATTTCACCAATTTCAATTAAAACTAGCTTTCACTTTAACTTCCAGTTAACAGTATGTTTTTGACAGTTATAACTGATAGTTCATTTTAACTGAACTTGGTGATATTGTCCGTTAAAATATCAAAAACTACCGCAATATACATATATATAACGCTATAATTAACAGCCACTTTGAATTTGGATCAGCAATTTTGTATACATGCAGCAACACAAATCAATTATTTTTGTTATTTATTTATTAAATGTCAATACAAAGAAAGCCTTCATGGCCAATAAATATGTTTTGTACAATCATAATGTACCTATTATGAAAGTCGACGGCTCCTGAACAGTAATGGTATTTTCTGAGTCGTTATTGACAATAACACTGTGCATGAAATTTACACTTTTTTTCGTGACAAGCCGGGCACATGGCGTTTTAACATAATTCGGGAACGCTGAATCCAGTGGTGGCCACGGTTTTTTCAGATTGTTTTTTTATAAGTCTGCAAAAAATTAGAAGCCTAGCTTCATTTTTTAATTTTGTATGAATTTTTAAAAAACAAAAATTTCGAAATTTTGATAAAAAATTAATTTTTTTTTTCAAAAAAAAAAATTATGTTTCAATAACGACTACTCATATTAGAAAAAGAGTTTTACTTTTCTGGAATGAAATTTTATTGCGGAATTTCGGTTTTTTTTTTAGTAATTTCAATAAACTAAACCGTTTTTGAGTTACACGAATATATGTTGTGCAACCTCCTCCATTTTCGAAATAACGGTATATCTCGAAAACCAGAGCCAATCTGAAAAAACCGCGGCCACCACTGGATTCAGCGTCCCCGAATTATGTTAAAACGCCATGTGCCTCGATTGTCTGTTTTTTCAACTAGCATAGTGTAATCGATTACTATTGACAGTCAATTGATATTTTCTACGGCGCTTTTAAGTCGACGTCGAGTAGAATTGTCCCTGTTTTAGTCGACAGGAAATTTTGCGACGACTCAAATGAAAGTTAAATGAAATGTAAACATATTTATCAAATACGTTTAAAATAAAAATGCAAATTTAAAAGAAGTTGTGGGCACACATTTTATAAGAAAATTAACTCAAAATTTGCAAAAATCCGCGAGCATTTAAATATACATATCAAGAAAAGCAAAAAAAAAATATTATTAAAAGTCCCTTAAAGTATAAGAAAAAATATGGTAAAAATTGCAAAACTAGCGGCAATACCCAAAAATTTGCATGATAGCAAAGTCTAATATTTATTAAAAATCGGTAAAGCTGTAAATAATCACAAACCTTATCCCATGACGGCGCAAGAACGCCAATTTCGCTAGTTTTTGGTTAATAGGTGGTAAATAGTATACTTTTAATGGAAAAATTAATAAAAAAAATTTTAATTATATTTAAGATCTTATTTATTGAAAAAAATTATATGTTGCAGAAATGCAACATTGCAGCAGTAGCTTTAAAAATGTAAGTTGAAATTAAAGAATATGAAAATTTTTAAAGCAGTTGTTTTGCTTATTGTACCACAGACTAGCCCCCCATTTACGCAAGATGTCTGCGCATCTGATGCGTTTATTGGTCCTTAGGAGTTATATACGCCGTTTGCGGCTCATTTTGATACTAAAGAAAATTCATTCACAATGTTGAACAAATAGTAAAATAAAACACCTCAAAAGGCAATGTTGCATATATGTATACAACACACCAATATCAGCATAAAGCGTAAACGCAATTGGTTTTGCGAAAAAAATATGTAATTGACTATTGAAATATATCCTCTTACCTTTCACTCAAACCAATATCAATAGCCAAATATCACTATTACTTAAAAAAATAATTTTTTGAAAATTAATTCAAAGAGCGAGCAACAGATTTCTACACACGTCTCACTTGAATGAAATTCATACAAACTTGTTGCTGTCTAGAAAGCTTAAAGTTTTTAAACCGCAAGAATGCTGTGTTGCCAAGCTGCCACATCGACTTTAATTGATATGCTACCATATATAATATTTGTACACTACCTTTAAGGGTATGTTGCAGAAATACAACATGACGCCGTCAAGAGTTTTTTGCGGCCCCCTTATAAGATAAAACAAGTTAAACCATATCAATAGCTGCTGATAGTACTAGCGTTTCACCTTTTGAATGTGGTTTTTTACATTTTGCAATTCTATAGGAAACTTGGTATGATGCAAACAGTGCTTTTGGTGGAATAGAAACTGTTTTTAAATGTTTTTTTCTTTAATTAGTTTTGTGGTTATTTTTTTGAACTGTTCTATGGTTTTAATACAAATTTCGATACTTAATTAGGCTTAAGGTCATCAAATATAATTTTCATTAAATTATTTTAATGAAGAAAGGAATTTTACAACATGAAATCAATTTAAATTCATTGATAATTTTTTTTCTTGACAAACCTTTATGAATCTTTCTTTTATTGATTTCTTCTAGCCTTCTTTGAAAAAAATCTGTCGATTTATGAATATGTAGGTATATTCAAAATGCATAGTTTCAAGATGTCGCCTTAAATTTACTTTGTTTCATACTCCCAAACAAACAGACAAAACTTTAAAAACTGCTTATGTTTTAAATAAAAACCGCGCGATTTTTAAAAAAAAAACTTTTCGCGTGCGGCCCACTTACATGTTTACAAAAAAAATATCATGATTTTACTAATTGCACTTGATACAGAGGCCAATTTTCAGAAGAAAAAGTTTTTATTAATTTTGATACCCTCTTTATGATACATACGAATAATTGCAATTTACATAAACAATTATATCGGCATGCTTTATTTTTTCTGTACACATATTTTAATACTTACCAGTACGCTTAAAACATTTTGAGCTTTCACTTGTTTCCTTTTCAGTTTCTGCATTTGATGTTTGTATGACATTTTTCATACAAGATATGGGTTCTGCATTATTGCTAATATTCTCCTTATCAATTTCTAAATCAAGTTTCCGTTGTTCTTCTTCAAGTTTGTCGGAAAGCTCATTTTTACGGGCTTCTCTCGAAACCCAGAGATTTCTCAAAATTGTTATCATTATCCGACTTCTTGTTGCTCTGCTGCTTACCAAATGTATCTTAAAAACTTATACACGTTTTGATATTAGGGGTTCGTTTTTCTATCTAAAGGCTCATACATCCAGTCGGTTTCGTTAATGTAACTCAATTCTTTACGCAAATTTTGCAAACGTTTCAAATAGTTCTCAGTTGTGGTTACTTTTAAACCACATTCAGTAACAATTAAGGAACGATAACGTGAAAAAGTTTTATCGTTTTTAACTTCGGCTTTTTGTGGCTAATAAAGGAAGTTATGATGAAGGTTTAAACAATTGTGTTCGTTTATAATATACCAAGGTACATATAATATATCTTGGTATGTACATACATATTTATGCTTTTTAAAAATATTCATAATTTATACTCACATCGCTGGAATTTGATGAACTGGGCTCTTCAGATATGCTAGGCAACTCAGTGGACATTCTTTCACAAACAAAATCAAACTCCAAAGTCTTATTTACGTATACTAGGTGAAACACTTTTATATCCTTCTTGAATTTATATTACAAATTTGTGGTAAGTCCAATTTAATTATTCAGTTGGCATTTTAAATGCATGTATTAAAATATTTTCTTTGGAAAAGAATTGCGGCATTTAATGTTGTTGATATTACCCAGGGCTGCCAGGCTTGGGGATTTCATGCGAGTAAAAAGCACAAAGAAAGTCGGGAATTTTTAGTTAATTTATAAATTTTAAATATAATTTTCCCAAGGCGAATTCATAACAGGTAAGTGCAACTCTACAGCTAAAAAAAGCCCCATGTATTTTGTTTTTGCAATTTAATTGTTAGCTGTCAAAATATTTTTATTGCAAATTAAAATTATTACTTTTTTATAAAATAAATTATTAAATTCACTTCAATCATTCGCAGTTTTAAAATGTTTTTATAATAAAAATAATATTTTTAGCACTTTTCAATCAACTTCCTTTCAAAACAAAATCATATTTTGACATTTCACCATTTTTTTTTAAATCGCCGTGGAAACAGCTGATGAACGGCAGACGAGATAAGTTTACCTGTTTGAATTCGCCTTGAATTTTCCCTTATTTTATTATTTACGCGTATTTTTCATTGTTTCGTAGATAAAATATATATTACACTTGTCAAAAGCTTGCCCAGCAGACGAATTCACTCGTGTACGTGTGCTGGACGTAATATTCGCCATCATATCTAAATTTTTTGATTTTCCATCCAGCATCGTCAGTGAGTCACATACAAACACATTTACACTAATGCGCGTTTTTTATTTGTTTACTTATTTGTGCATTGAAAACGGATTTGAAAGCATATCAAGATTTTTTTATTTGATTGAATTTATTCTTTTTATATAAATATTGTATGTTTTTGAAGATCTTTAATAAGTTTTTCTTTCACGATTCGCAAATATTTCTTTTTATTGTCAGCTGATTACTTGTCAAAAATACACAACGCGTTAAAAAGTTCAAGTTAGCCAACTTTCTGGCGCAAACGCGTCAAAATATTTTGAATGTAGCTTGTTCCATGAAAATACACTAGTTTATTTATTTTATTTTCTTCAATTACATAACCGAGCCTTAAGGGCGTTTTATGGTTAATAAAAGCTACTAATTAAACAACAAACTTCAGTTATTAATTAAATAAAAAATATAATAAACAAGTAAAGAATGTTGCCTACATATATATAAAAAATTAAACGTAACTATCTTACAAACGGTAAAGAAAGCTTAAGTTAAAAAAAAAAATAATAAATTAAATAACAAAGACATAAAGAACGCTATATATTCTGTTTCCATATTACGCAGATAGAAAATTCCAACACATTAACAATTACACAGTACAACATTTTTCAGTTAATTGATTGCCAACTCAATTCTGTGAACTGTATGTGAAATTAGACCCAAAAAGAAGAATTTCTGCATCATTCGTTTTGTCTTCTTACCTGCGATTTGAAGTAAGTATCGATTTGAAGTTAGTACTATCGTATAGGGGAATTTATCACGTTTTAGGCCCTGTTGTTTGACATAGCTCGACAACCACTAGCCCAATTTAGTTGAAATAAATTTTAAAAAATTAAGAATTACAATTCCCTTAATCTGTTCATATATCGTACAAGTATACAAGTAACACTTTCGAAGTTAAAAATGAATGTATGAAGGGAAAAAATTATTTTTTGCCTAAAAATTAAAATTTTTTTTTTTAAAATACATAAAAAATCCAAAATGGAAAAAAGTTTCAAGTCTAGTTATTTTTTCGCAAAGTCACATAACCTATGAGCAAAATGAGACAAAGATCATAAAAATCGATGCACGCGTTTCGCTTTTATTCGCAATTGAGTAAAGGTATGAATTTCAAAAATCAGTTCAAATTTAGAACATTTTTTCAATTATTGGCAATATCCATCCTTGTAGAAGTTGACGCTTGTGGTTCTGATGATCTTGTTTTCTTCGTAGGTTGTTCATATTCATGGTCAGCTTGGCGTTGTCGGTATGATGTTGCGCTGACATTTTGCTGTGTGAGTTTTATTCTCTTCAAAAATGATGTCAGCCATTCGGAGTCGTGTTGTGATAGTCCCAGCTTGGCCACAATGTAATCCATTTCGATTTGTGGTAGCGGGTGTGGTGCACTATTTTCAATATCGGGTATCCAACCAGCATCATCCAAATAGGTCGGATTGGTGAAAACGGTTTCGGCTAGCAGGGACACAGTATCCGCACTCGGAGGTTTAGGTGCATCGGTATCAGCAGGTCGTTGCACTGGAAGTGTGGCAGTAAATGCAGCAGTGTATACTTTTGTTTTCAATTGTTGTCTGTTTAATCCAGGACGAAAATTTATGCATGCATAGCACCTGGATTTATCATGTCCAGTTGTGTCTTCCACCCAAATTACTGGCTTCATAAAAGATAACTTTCTACTTTTTCCGTGAATCCATTTTAGAAGGGTAGTATAACAACTGTTGCACACTGTGTTCGGCGTAAAATTTGCACCACTTAAATCTGCTTCATCGAAATAATTACAATACGCGGTTTTGAATTGCTCAGTAAACAAATTTTTTCGATCTTTTTTCTGTATTTTTCGGACGATATGACCACAAACGTAACAATATTCATCCAAATATGGGCACTTGTTGTTTTCCATATTGATATATTTTATGTTTTGTTGTTATTCACTTTTAAAAAACTGGAGAAAAATCACTTTTACTGTTCGCGTTCGTCGGCACTGGCTGAATGCCAAAAATCGATCAATGCACACCTATAAATACTACGTATTTTTGAATATTTTACTGCCAGGTACTTATAAATGGGCGCATATTTTTAGGGCGGCAGGCTATATACCTGATTCAGCACTTGTACGTTTCAAACTGTGCAAAACTTTCCAAATAATGACCACCCTTAAATGTGGGTGCAATTTCTGTAAAAAAATCATATAGGTAGCCACCGGAAAAACCCAAATAATAAAAAGGTCCACTTTCCGTTTAATTGTCCACGTACATTTATTACCGCAATCATAAAAATCAAATAACCTTTTGTTTAATCCTTTTTTTTTAATTCTCAGAATCATGAAAAAGGTGCCAATGTTTTCTCCAAATAATGTTGTGCATATCTCGAGCAAATTTTTGAAATTCATACATTTACTCAATTGCGAATAAAAGCGAAACGCGTGCATCGATTTTTATGATCTTTGTCTCATTTTGCTCATAGGTTATGTGACTTTGCGAAAAAATAACTAGACTTGAAACTTTTTTCCATTTTGGATTTTTTATGTATTTTTAAAAAAAAAAATTTAAATTTTTAGGCAAAAAATAATTTTTTCCCTTCATACATTCATTTTTAACTTCGAAAGTGTTACTTGTATACTTGTACAATATATGAACAGATTAAGGGAATTGTAATTCTTAATTTTTTAAAATTTATTTCAACTAAATTGGGCTAGTGGTTGTCGAGCTATGTCAAACAACAGGGCCTAAAACGTGATAAATTCCCCTATACGATAGTACTAACTTCAAATCGATACTAACTTCAAATCGCAGGTAAGAAGACAAAACGAATGATGCAGAAATTCTTCTTTTTGGGTCTAATTTCACATACAGTTCACAGAATTGAGTTGGCAAATCATGTGTTGTACTGTGTTATACGTTTTAGTGAATTGACAAGTTAAGGTGCTATCAGACGAGATGTATTTTACATATGTACTGTAAAATTTTCCATCTGTAAAAGTTGTACACATCGTGTGATACATATGAAACTTTGCATGTGTAAAATACATGTGGAAATACATATGTAATTTTTTCGATTAGAACACGCTCTATTTTCCTGTGGCAAACATAAACAAAACAGCTGGGTTGTTTTGAAACGAAATTGTTTTGTTTCCATTTATAGGTTATGTCATAAGAAAAAACATAAGCAGGTGTGATAGCAAAAATTATGAATCGTATGTAAAATTAAAATTTTGACATACATATGGAATATCATATGGGTAAAGGCTCAACCACAATGTGCTTAAGTTAAGAAAACTTTTTGCTAATTTTAATGAAATTGTCATTTGCTTAAGCTAGGTGCGTATCTAATCGCACATTCCGTACGGAATCAAATGTTTTTTTATTTTGTTTTTTTTTAATACATTTGAGAGACTTTTTGTTAATTTTTGACAGTATGTTAAGCAAGGCTATGCATATTATGGTTAGGCCAGTGAACAGTGACAGTACATATGTAAAATACATCCCGTCTGATAGCACCTGAAACAAGAATAAGTTTCCTGATGAAATTTTGGCCCGGTAGACAGCACTGGGGGTGAAGTTATTAACAAAATTATCCAGTATTTTTTTTTTGTTCATTTAGAAAATCCCGAGCAGCGCCGGGAACAAACAGCTAGTTTGCTATAAAGGGTGGTCCAACCATAATGCACGATTTTAGTAATGAGTCACACCTCAACGTCAAGTTTTTTGCCCAATTTAATTTGACATTTCTTTGTTTCAGTGTTTGACAAATTCATTCGTGGAGAGGTACACAATTTAGTGTGTTAAGAATGTTGAAGCATTTTACGAAAATCAGCCTTCAAATCAAAGCGCGTTTCGTTTACTTCGTGACCAAACGTGTCCATAATCATCTCTAATATGCATTCTACAACTGACATGAAATGCTTAACAATAATACTAATATGATGTTAGTGTTAAGTATAGACCAGGGTTTAAAACCTGCAGTCGAAACCAAAAGCTGTCGAACACAAAATAAAAATTTGAGTTAGTTTGACATCGACTGTCTACATTTAATGAATCAGAAGTAAAAGCAACAGTATTTTTTTTTTTTGCCAATTACAAATTGTCTGTTTTGACTGCAGTTTTTTAAACGTTGGTATAGACTCATCATATTAGAGTTTTTTTAATGCACCGAGTCTACAACTGACATGAAATGCTGTTAAAACATGATGTTAAGACTCCATGTTGAATTTTTAATATGTTAATGGTGGAGTATAGTACTCATGTTAATGTTAACAAATTTCATTATTTTTTGATTGTCGTCGAAGCATATTCCAAACAATAGTGTGTGTGAAATGATAAAAAGCAACAAAATGACTTCTGTCAAGCTTAAACGTCATTTTATGTTATAAAAGAGTTGTTAAAACACATGGCTTAACAGCCGTGTTAAAACATGAGAAAAACTCTAACATGATGAGTCTATACTTAACACTAACATCATGTTAGTGTTAATGTTAAGCATTTCATGTCTGTTGTAGACTACATGTAACATCATGTTATAACAGCAAATCATGTCAATTGCAGACGGGGATTAAAGATGAATGTTAGATATTGTCATACGAAATTTATTTTTGAGGGCAACTATTTTATGTCAAAATTTTAAATTTAGTACATTATAAAAAAAAATTATATTTATTCAAGAAAACTATTCCTCCACATTTTTAGGATTAAGCTAAAACAGCCAAGAACATTTTATTAGAATGCTTTATAAAATGTCAAATGCTAAGTGACTCTTTTGGAGATGGATCTAAATTTGCAAAATTTAGCTGCAAAAATGAAAAAGTGGATACATTGGTTAGAATACGTAAAAAAATGATGGCAGCACTGGCAACAACAATAACAATGTTGACATTTGTACATAACCAAAAAAAGGTGCATGTAAAAGAGGGTTAAAGCAAAATTTGCAAAAGACGTCTGCTGTGGGTGCTTTACCCAAAAAAAAATAATAATAATAATTGATTACAATAAAGCTTTATTGCTGTTGCAAAAGGGTAAATGTTTATATGCTTTGTAAAGGAAAGCTGCCAAATAATGTTTCATCCTCACAGAAATCAATTAAGCCGAGTTGTGTGATTTACAAATTATTGTGCATTTCTTGAAGCCGTCTGAGGTGGTTGTGATCCAACGTATAAACGTGTTGAAGTTACTGGTGGAAAAATGGTTAAAAATAAAAAGGGCAAGAAAGAGATAGTTTCAGGTGGAGTCGAAGCATCATCTGGAGAAGATATGTAAGTAAATAATATATTGTACATACACAAATCATGCAAAAAGATTTTTTTGGAACATGCTGTTTAGTGGTTTGAGTGAAAGTGCTGCGTTGTCAAGCGTGAGTGCATGTACATATGAATTTTTAGTTTGATGTTTTATGCATTTGCATACAATGAGTATGTATGAATGTATTGTATTTGCATTTTGATACTCTAATATTTTTTAATGTTGTCGCTACTTTTTCCGACACAGCGAAACGGAGACTCATCAAACGGTCATTGACTCCGACGATGGTCAGGAAGAGAAAAATGTTAACGTCAAAAACAAAAAGAATAAGCAAAAGAAAGGCAAAAGTAAGAAGAAGAATGATTCCGATGACGAAGAAGATGTCGACCAAGATGCTGTTAAAACTGTAACAGTCGGTGTTGGAAAACTTAAAATCAAGTCGAAAGCTAAAAAGTCTGCGTTTGAACTTTTAATGGAAGATGACGATGATGACAACGTCCAAGATGTTGTTCAGTCAGAAAGTGACGATGATAACATTGAATTAGTTAAACCATCTAAGAAAAATGAGAAAAAAGGAAAGAAGTCCAAACGTAAAGGAAAAGGAGATGATGACGAAGAAGATTTAGATAAGGTTTTAGCAGAACTTCAAGCTGAATATTCTGAAGGGGCACCTGCCGCTACCGCAACTGTTGTATCTCCTGAAGATTTGGCTGATGAGGAATTTGGGAAGGGAAAAAAGAAAAACAAAAGAATCAATGCTCAAAATGATCAATATGAGACAACTGAAATGGACAATGCTGATGTTGAGCCAGAAGAAAGCGGTACGGTAAAGACTGCGGCACAAAAGAAAAAAGAAAAGAAAGAACGTCAAAAACGTGAAGCTGCTTTAGGCAAACAAAAGGTTACAAATGAGCCCCAAAAGCAAACAAAAGCTATTGAAGATGCTGTAAAAACTGAGGAAATTGTACCAGAAGGTGCAGCAGATGTAGAAGAAACTAAACAAGCATCTGCGGAAACTGAAGGAGCTACTGAGGAAGAGGAAACGGGAAAAGCATCTAACAAAAACAAAAAGAAGGGTAAGAAGGACAAAAAGGCGGAAGTTGAAGAAGAAAAGAAGGATTCAAAAAAGAAAGGTGTGTCAGCAACAATGGTGGCAGCTATGCAAGAGCGACTCAAAAAAATAAAAGAAGAAGAGGAAAGACAGCGGCAAATTGAAGAGGAACGCGTACGTCAGGAAGAAGAAAAGGAACGTCAGCGTTTAGAATCCATACGTTTGGAAGCTGAGCGCAAGGAAAAGAAAAAACAAAAAGAGGCTGAACGCAAAGCTCGTCTAAAGGCAGAAGGAAAACTTTTAACAAAGAAACAAAAGGAAGATCGTGCTAGAGCGCAGGCTATGTTGGAAGCTCTTAAAGCTCAAGGTGTTGAAATACCAGATCCTAACGAGAAACGTCCAACAAGACCAGGTATTTCTTTTGAATTTGACTTCTTTAAATTACCTTAATTAAATTTTTATTAGGCACCCGTATACGCCCCAAAAAGAAGGGTTCTCAAGCCAATCAACTGACTGAAGCTGAGGCTAAAGCTGCTGAAGAAGCTGCACAGGTAGCTGAAGCAGCTGCTGCTCAAGATGCAGGGAAAAAAGAAGTTGTAAAAGATTCTTGGGATGTTTCGGATATCGAAGATGAACCAAACGACGACATTTCGCAAGCTACAACAACAAACAATGATGAAAAATCATCAAACGGTAATGGTGTTACTGCCGATGATGATAATGAGTCCGATGAGAGCGACAGCGATTCAGACGACGATGACAGCGGCAGTGACTCTGATTCAGATTCTGAATCGGAAGACGATAATAAAGAAGAAGCCATTAATGCCAACGACCCTGAAGAACGTCGTCTTCGTGCAGAACGTCGTATTTTGAAACGGCAGGCCGATGCCGAGAAGAATCGTACAACTGATAATCTTCGTGCCGCCGTTGTTTGCGTTTTAGGTCATGTAGATACAGGCAAAACAAAGATTTTAGATAAGCTTAGAAGAACTCATGTGCAGGATTCTGAAGCTGGCGGTATCACCCAACAAATTGGTGCCACAAATGTTCCAATTGATGCCATTATAGAGCAATCAAAAATCGTACGAAACTCAAGCGATTTGGAATTTAAATTACCAGGATTATTAATTATTGATACACCCGGTCACGAGTCTTTTAGTAATTTACGTAACCGTGGTTCATCGCTCTGTGATATTGCAATTTTGGTTGTCGATATAATGCATGGTCTGGAACCCCAAACTATTGAGTCAATCAATTTGCTCAAACAGAAGAAGTGTCCATTTATAGTTGCCCTAAATAAAATCGATCGCTTGTACGATTGGAAATTAATGGCTCGTCGTGACATTCGTGACGTTCTTAAGGAACAGGAAGCAAATACTCAAGTTGAGTTTAATCAACGAACTAAAGAGGTCATTTTACAATTTGCAGAGCAAGGTCTAAATGCCGCCCTTTTCTATGAAAATCCTGACCCAAAGTCTTATATATCTCTTGTGCCCACTAGTGCAATTACTGGAGAGGGCATGGGAAATCTTCTATTTCTTATAATTGAATTCTGTCAAAAAATGCTGTCGAAACGTTTAATGTATTCCGATGAACTGCAGGCTACTGTGTTAGAAGTTAAAGCAATTCCTGGTCTTGGCACAACTATCGATGCCATTCTCATCAATGGTAAATTACGTGAAGGTGAAACAATGGTTTTGGCTGGTACCGATGGACCCATTGTTACACAAATTCGTTCCCTTTTAATGCCGCAGGCTATGAAAGAGTTACGTGTAAAAAACGCATATGTTGAATACAAGGAAGTTAAAGCTGCACAAGGTGTTAAAATCGCCGCTAAAGATTTAGAAAAAGCCATTGCTGGTATCAATCTTTTAATTGCCAACAAACAAGATGAAGTAGAAATATGCAAGTAAGTTAATTTCTAGTAAGTTGTATTTGTTAACTTACATAACAAATGGGAGAGCTGTATTTTAATTGAATTTTTCTTTTGTTACTTTTCAGGGAGGCAGTAGCCCGTGAATTGAAGAGTGCTTTAAGTCATATTAAGTTAGCTTCGACTGGTGTTTATGTCCAAGCATCTACTTTAGGATCATTAGAAGCTCTTTTGGAGTTCCTGCGTACATCGAAAATTCCCGTAAGTTCGATATTTTTGTTTTGTGTACATATTAATATTTTAACAAAAAAAAATTGGTTATTATCAAGGCCCGGATTTTTATGCAAATGCATATTTGTTGTCGTCAGTCGGAGATTACCATACACAAAATATCTTTGCGAATCAAGAAATTTACAGTAAAATGGCATCGATTTGTTAGTGCATATTTTTGCATATATTGCATTGAATGCATATTTTTGCATATATTGCTGATATTGCATATTTTTGTTGCATATTTTGAAAAAACTTGTTTTAATTGCTTTATTTTGCCATGAACCCTTCCGCAGAAGAGATAAAAGACAACTTTTATGTTATTTTTTTATTGATGTCTAATGGGAAATTTATTTTGTAAAGCCCCTTCGCGTGTTGCCGCATATGAAAAAAATTATCCGGATTAATGTCTTCCTCTACAGCCTATAACAACCAGATTGGGGACATGGTTGAAAGCAATTATGTATCATGCTGAAAACTTTTGCCTATTCAAAGATGTGGTAAAAGGATTCAACAATGGTGAATTCCAGTTAATTGATATTGCCATAAATAAGATGTATTTTGTGGACGGTAACTTAAGTTGACAAATTCGTAGCAAACTTGATACAATTTTATTTTTTTGAAAAACAGGCAGTAAACTTCATTTTGAAAAAATTTAGAGTCAAATATATCTCTAAATGCGATCAGTTTCGCATTTTGCTTAAGCAAATGACAGTTTCAAAAAATTTAACAAAAAGTTTACTTAAGTTGTATATGGTTTACAACTTATGATAACCATGTATTCGCACAGTTGCTCAAGCCAGCTTATGCATATTATAGTTGGGCCTTTACAAGTGACTTAATTTACATGATTGTCTTACTGTTTCTTTATATATTTGTATTTTACTTTATTTTAACTTCTACTTTTGTGTTTATTGTGCCTTACTTACGTTTATGAGACTGAATTTTAACGTTCTTCATGCTATTTGTTTTTTCTTGTTATTTTTATTTTTTTTTTATCACTAATAAAAAAATTTTAGATAACTTTAAGTGCATATTTGTTTAAATTTTTAGAGCATAAATTTTTAGTGCATTTTTTATGCGCATAAAACGCGATTTTAACTGCATAAAAGTCTGGGCCCTGGTTATTATTATTAATTAGCAGGTCAAGTTTTTCATACTATGTATTTGCATGAATAGTATGTTTTTACATTTTTTTATTTATTTATTTAGATATTTATTATAATTGAAATTACAATAAATCTTTAAGCTAAAGCACTAGCAACTAAGGCTATCGGCTTGAATATGTTTTTATATATTATTTAAGTTTTTACCAAAAAATTATTTTTGATATACTTTGTACAAATTTGCATGAAGTAACAGCCAAGTAAAAAATAATGAAGAAATGCCCAATTTTCACGAAATAATCCCCAATTTAAAAATAAAAAAATTTTGTTAATTGGGACTTATTTCATAATGAAATAAAACCCAAGGAAATAATAAAATAAGATCCAATGAAAGAACACCCAAAAAATGAAATAATACCCAAATTTTGTATTTTTTCTGGAATCCAATAATTTTCTTGTAATTCAATTATTTATTTTCTTGAAATTCAATCATTTGTTTTAATTATATACAACTTATTTCCTCCACATTGTTGGAAACACACGCGATTGACAACTTTTTACGGAACACCTATAAAACACTGTACTTTTATAAATTGATTTTTTCAAATATATTTGCTTTTCTGAAATGGAATATAGAAGTTTACTATTTCTACGGCGACCACAAATAATTTCGTATTCCATATTTTTATTGATCTTAACACTTTAGCACTTTACAAAAGAATGAAAATTACTACTGTCAGACTTACTCCTAAAATATTTCAAGCAAATTCTTACTGTAAGAAATTACAATTTAGAGCTTTAAAAATCCTAAAAATGCTTAAAATTATGAAAATAAAATAAAGCCCAAAAATGAAATAAGGCCCCAAAAAAATTTAATGAGAAATAAAATCCAATTAAATATTTTGAGGATTAATTATTAGAATTGTGGTTATTTTGTTGAACTATTTATGGTTTTTAATCCAAATTTTTAATATTTTAATCAGGCTTAAGTTCATCAAATTAAATTTTTCATTAAATTATTTTTATGAAGAAAGGGATTTTACAACATGAAAATTAATTAAAATTGTTATTGATGTTTTAATTTTTCATGAAATTATTTTTATGAAGAAAGGGATTTTACAACATGAAAATTAATTAAAATTGTATTGAGTATTACTTTTTTTTGGGCTTTATTTCATAATGAAATTAGCCCAAATTTAAATATGAAATAAAACCAAAAAAAAAAAAAAACGAAATTAGGCCCAATTTTAAAATTTTGCAATTTTATTGAGGTTTATTTAATTTTTCTAATTGGGCGTTATTTTATCGTGAGTTATTTCGTGTCACCCTTTCATACACTCAAAACAATTTATACATTTATAAAAGTTTCGTGTATAATACGAAAAAAGGTTACCCAACATTTTTTAATATTACAAATCTCACAATTCTTTCGTAATCCTATTTTTCGTAAATATTACAACATTTTTAATGGTTTACAAAATAACTTTCGTAAAATATGTACTGCATATCTGCGTCAAATTTATTTTGTTAAATATAAAAAAATTTTTGTATTTTACGAAATAATTTTTTAACAGCCAATTCACATGAGAGCTTTTACGACGCCGGTTTTTCATCATTCCCTTTTTAAGCAAGTCCCACAAACCCTTTGCGTTCATACGACGATTCTTGTTTGCATTTCTTGTTTATTTACAGTAAGGCCTTGATTATCCGTAATTCGATTAACCGGCAGCGTCAATTAACCAGGAGGTAGGTAGGAAGGTATGTAGAAAGGCTGGTGTGAAGTCTCCTTCGCACCTTCACCCACAGCCATATAGATACGTAAAGTAGGTGAAGTAAAAAGCGAACAAAAAGGAAGTTTCGGACCAAACCCGAGAAATTCTAATCAACCAAAATTCGCTCCACGTGAAGCCAGCATCGGAGCTAGACCATCCCCATTACAATCAACCAGAAAAAACCATTTTTTTTGCATTTACATATTAAATTTTGTTTTGCAACGATTACCTCTATTAACCGGCATTACCTCTGTTATTCGGAATTATAAAAAAAATTATCCTTTTTTCGTTTACTTTTTAACATTAAAAAAAAATTATTTAAACGATGTAAGTCTGTACACTACGTACAACGAGCTGCTAACAAGAATGTCGATTAAGCTTAGCACCTCGTTAGCACAGTGTTAATTCTTAACGATCTTTTGCCCATCTGCTAACTTTTAATAAATCAACTCTGAATTTTTGCTTTAATCATCGCTGGTTCTGTCATATATTTTTTTTTGTATTTCCCTCCACATATTAACATTTTAACAAGTTTTAAAATCAAATTATTAAAAAAAGAAAGCAAATTTAAAACAGACATTATAATAAAAAAAACCATCAAAATAGTTTGACACTAAACAGTTGTTTTTCACAAATTTTCAAACTTTTGGCAGCTCGTTAACAAGAGTTTAACAAATTGTCAGCCAGAGTTTGGCAGTTATTATGAATAAACTTTGTGCTAACTGCATGCTAAATTTTTATTATGAATACGCCTGTATAGTTTTACATAAAATAAGAAACACAAAAAATAAAAAAAAATATAATCCAGAATATAGTTAAAATCGCTAAATCAATTAAAAAACAAAATGTTGGGAAAAACAAAAAAAAATGTTGCAATAATTCGCGAAAAATTTAGATATTTCAAACAACCCATAAAATTTATTAAAAGTCCATAAAACTAAAAGGAATGGCAAAAATTCGATAAAAATTGCTAAATTAGCGGAAATTCGCAAAAATTTGCTGAAAGCGGTATGAAAATAAAACCTAAAAAAGGAAGAAAAGTCAAATGTGGTATATAGAATTCCATGTAGTGGTGACTGGTTCAACATATGCAATAAATTATACGTTGGGACGACAAAACTTCTCATAAATGTGACCATAAAGCTTTTGAACAAAAAAAAAAATGCACTAGCAGCCCACTGTACGTTGACAAATCACAAACCACATTTTGAAGAAGTACAAATATTACAAGAAGAGAGAAATTACTGAAGGAGATAAACATTAGAGATGCTACATATCGAGCCTTTGGTGCAATACCGTAGTAATTCAAAAAATCGTGAACTGAGAAAAATGCATTTGAAGTTTTCAGCCATATTTTTGATAGCATTTTTGTTTACTAAAGTTATGTTTTTACAAGTTTTTAAATAAAGATGAATGTTTTGTAATTAAAAAAAGGTGAACAATTATTAATAATATTAAATATTTTTTTTATATTAATATCAATATGGTTGGAAATAGCTAGAGGCAATAAAGACATTTTAAGCTGTAAAATCTGAACAGTTACAGATGGAACCATAATCTTTTTTTCTTTAGATAGATATTTCCCCAAAGATCATTTCTGCATACCCAGCTCAAAAAATTCAAATTTTGAGTTACTACGATATTGCACCAAAGGTTCGATATTATTGATGTTTATCCACAGCTTCGTCTTAATTACCGACAAGACACAGAAAATTGTGCACACATAAATAATTAATAAACAAAAACAGACGATCAATTAACTAGATTTATTTAAGAAAATCTAATAAGAAGTGGCACAAGTATTATTGTTTAAACGTTAACCAAGTTAAAAACAACTATTTGAATCTAATTAATTTAGTATTTTGTCCATATAACAAGATTTTATTTATTATAAAAAAACTCAGATTAAATTGCTGCATCATACTCAATCTGCGTTTGTAAGACTTTTTTTAAGCTGATAATTATAGAACAGGTATATGTCGTCTGTATAAATGAACAAATATCCATTAAAATTTATGTTTTTTAAGTCGTCAAACATAAAATTTCACCTCGAGCCGAGCCGGTTAATATAATGCCCGCTTTTAAGCGCATTCGCACAATTTAGTCAAATTGAGAATCCTTAGTAGCAGCACGTGCCCTCCTACTTTGAGGATAAGTAGGTGAGACGGTAGACTAGCTGAGTTAGGTGTATTTAGAAAGTCTACAGGATATTGTACGGCCTCATCCGTATGCACTATAGTATCTATAGATTTGTATTATGCTCCTTCAAAATACTAGACTGTCGCCAAGTTGTTTTTAAGGTGTTAGAATTGCACATTCGCACAGCCAATCTAAAACAAAGTTTATCAGACACGTCCAACTTTTCGATAACACTTTTTCAAAACGTATTAAAGTAAAACTTGGTGTTAAATAAAATGTATATACTGAGCCCAATTTTGTTCGCTTTATACTTAACTAAATGACAGCCGATATTCTTCCTGGTGATGTGCGTATTGAGGACTTTAATGTAAAAAAATCGTGTATGCTGACGATTTTATACTAATTTCGGACTCTCCGTATGGTTTTCAAAATATGATTAATTCTTTGTATACATATTCCTAGTTCAAGTTTTTCGAAGTGGTACAAGGTTCGCTTGGTGCAGAGATACTTAAGGTTTCAAATGAGTTCACTTCAGATCTGGTATTTATAATCTCTTACACTGTAGACCTTGTTAATCTTATTAATTATTTAAAGTTTTAACATTTACAACAAAATGTATTAGACTAAAATTTACTACGCTGCGGTTTAAAAATCCCACAAAAAGCTGTAGTAAACACGTGTGTTAAATATACCAGAATAAAACGGTGGACGATACTCCTATGCTGTTTTCACAACACAAATAATTGGACGTATAGTGAAATTTCAAAAAACTGCTTTTCATATAAATTTTACTAAACGTTCAATCACTTGTGTTATGAAAACAGAACATAAAAATTAAAAATAATATTTATTTTCTAAGCCAAAAATAACACTAAAAAATAATTTTTATTTACTAAGAAAAAAAAAAATTAACCGGTAAAGTTAAGTTTTTTAATAAAACTTAAAAAAAATAAAAATTAATGCATCTTAAGATAGTCTATGTAACCAGGATTATATTGGCGTATTCCTTATGCAATTCTATTTTATGTAGATTTTTTAGTTCAAATTTGAAAAATAATCGTTCTATCCATTCCCTGGTTTTGAAACAGTTTTAATTTTTATTTCAATTATATTAATATTAAAATGTTGAGAATTGTAGTATAAATCTCTTTATCTTGTTTTATCTTTAAATTAAAATTTCTTTGAAAATGTTTTAAAGGTAAAGTGTAGCGTTTAAACAACAGTTCTGGCTATACCGAAACTTTAATAAAATTTTGATCAGTGTAGTTTACAAAACAACAAAAAACTTTTTTTGTTTCTTACTCATTATAAAAAAAAAAACAAAACCAATTCATTGATAAATATTAAAGAAAGACTGATCATTTAATAATTTTGTTTACTAATGATAAATACATAGTTGAATGTGTTTTATTTGAACCAGGGACCGTAACAGTTACCAGTGATATCGAAAAAGTTCTTTTATATCAGTTATTTCGTGAATTGAAAACAAAAAAATCCATCTACAACAGTTATTTTTCATCGTTAAAATTAAAGGTCGAATTCAACTCTTAAAAAGAGAGTTTTATTCGGCCGTTAAAAAATTAAGCTTATTTAAGTAGTTTGATTTTTTCTGGATATTTAATAAAACTCATATTATGTTAATAAACAGCTTGCGCATTGCAATTAAAAAAGAAGAAATAAACAAAATGAGTTTTATTTTAGACGAAAAAATTTTGACGGCGAAGTTAGTTTTATTTTAGGCGAAAACAAACTCAAAGGAGACTTTTTAGATCACCGGACATTCTGAAAGAGCACTTCAATACGAAGCTATTGTATAAGAAAGTATAGTTGCCCGTTGACCCTAATATGAAGAAAGTATAGTTGCCCGTTGACCCTAATATGAAGAGTTTTTAAGTTTAAATTTTCCAGATAACTGTTATTTACGGTCCCTGAGTTGAACACAACTAAGTAAAACAAAAATTATTTTCATGGTGTTCATACAGTTCGTATTTCACAATTCAGCCAGGATTTCAATGGAAACAAACAAAGTAGTATACCTTCCCGGCGGACACCCTGCATTACTTGGCTCAACTGAACTTTGAGTATTAGAGACCGTATGCACAATAATTATGTTTGACACATAAATATATACGGTGAGCTTCAAATTAAAATGTACAGCTTATTTTCCAATATAAAAAGTGTTGTTAGTTGTAAAAATTTTAAATTTCTTCTTTGCTAAATTTGATCAGACTTCAAGACAAAAAAAAAAACAGCTGGAACAGCCTAATTGGCACTCGATATCAGTCCAAATAAACATCTGGGGGAATTTTACAGACAAATTAAAAAAAAAAATTATAAGCCGCGAGCAGTCTCTGAACAAAATTATGCAGAAAGAGTGGTCAAAAAAGTCGTCTGAGTTAACTTTAAAATGGGTGGAATCGATGCCCGAAAGACTAGTATCCATCTTTGAAGCAAAAAGAAATTAAATAAAGTACAGGGTCCGCCTAATAACTTTTTGTTTTGAAAATGCTATAAAAAAAACTACTGAATATTTTCTTAAATTTCTTTTTTTTATTTGAAAGACCACTCCTTCCGGTTAATAATGAAAAATAATTTTATTCAAATGGCTGCCTCGGCTGGCCATGCAGTAGCCTACACGATCGGTCCAATTTTTAAGCACATTATCGATTGTGTGCAGCTGTATTTCACCAATGGCTTCACGAATATTGTCCTTTAAAGCGTCAATTGTCTCTGGCTTGTCGGCGTAACACTTATCTTTGACGGCACCCCACAAATAATAGTCCAACGGTGTCAAATCGCAGCTCCGAGGTGGCCAATCGACATCAGCTCTGCATCTGATAATGCGATCTTCAAAAACAGGGCCCAAAACATCGAGTGTAGCTTCGGCTGTGTAGCACGTAGCGCCGTCCTGTTGAAACCAAATGTTGCCAATATCCTCCTGTTCAATTTTTGTGAACAAAAATTCGTTCAACATGGCCCGATAACGATCGCCATTGACTGTAACGGCCACTCCTTGTCCATTTTAGAAGAAAAATGCCCCAATTAATCCTCTGGACCAAAATCCGCACCAAACAGCGACTCGTTTTGGGTGCAACGGCTTTTCAATGTATGCGTGCAGGTTTTTTGTGCCCCAAATGCGACAATTTTGCTTGTTTACGTATCCGCCAAGATCAAAATGAGCTTCATCTGAAAAGATAATTTTTTTTTTAGCAAAATCGGCATTTTCTGTAAGTCGATCGCAGGCCCACTTAGCGAAGCGAAAACGCATATTTCCCAGCGTTGTTCAAGCGTATAGACAACCATATTCGTTCTGCGGAAGGTTAAAACTAATTATCTGTCAAATCAGACATGAGCTAAGTTTTACCATTCACGAAATAAGCACTATTTGAAAAAAAGCCACTTAACTTTCTTAGTACTTGAATTTGCTATTAAGTATGTATACTAGGGCGGGTCGATTTGTATGGATGAAAAAAAAATTAAAAATCGTATAGCAAAAACGTAATCTTCATAAAATTCTACGAAAATTCTCCGAAGAAACCATGGGTCTAAAACAAAATCCTAGTCCGCGCCTCTCGACTTGAAAATTTTTTTACTTGGGTGAAAATTTTTTCAATGTAAAAAAAATTTTGATTGTATAAAAATATAAAGTGCAAAAGAATAACCTGACTAAACCATTTTATTAAAAAAATTCGATTTCTTTTTGGAAAAAGCTATTTTTTCAAAAAAAAATTTTTTTTTCCAAGGCGGGCAGCCAAATTTTCAAGTCGAGAGGCGCGGATTAGGATTTTGTTTTAGACCCAGGTTTCTCCGGAGAATTTTCTTAGAATTTTATGTAGATTACGTTTTTGCTATACGATTTAAAAAAAAAAAATCGACCCGCCCTAATGTATAACCTTTTTAAATGTTGTACACATTTTCTGAAATTAAAAATATTTTAATGTGTTTGCCAGTTATGCATCGGATTGGTTTTAATGTTGGATATTTAGATGTTAGGTATTTTTTATGAAATATTTTTTTTTTTTTTTTTTTTTCAATATTATTTATTGAATCTTCATACATTTAATATGAACTAACAATAATTAATCAAATCTTAACCTAATTCTTTATTTTATGTCCTGCCAGTGCCAGACAAACATTTTCTTTATCACGGGTTCTGTTCACTTATCTAGGTGTTTATCGCTCATCTAATTGGACAAGTGCTGCAGTGTCTCTTCTTCTTAAGCGAGTGTGGCCGCTATCATTTAAAATATTTCGAGCTAGTGGGTTCGGATGCAATTCGAGCCTTGTTAAGTATTTTACTGCATATTTCGTAATCACAGTTTTAACTAATGGAACATTGAGATCCTTGTGAATATTTGAATTTTTAACATACCAAGGGGCAGCTGTGATTATTCGAAGAAGTTTATTTTGGCGCCTTTGAATTTTTTCGATATTAGAAGCCGAGGCAGTGCCCCATAACTGTATACCGTAGCACCAGATAGGCTTTAAGATAGAGTTGTAAAGTAGGAGTTTACAGTCGAGACTAAGGACAGAGTTTCTTCCAATAAGCCAATGAATTTGTATGGCTTTTAGTTTCATTTGAGTTAATTTTGCCTCTATATGGCTTTTCCACGTCAAACGGCGATCTAAATGTATACCGAGATATTTTACATACGAATTTTGAGGTATTATTTGATTATTGATTTTAATAGGGGGGCATGATTCCCGACGCAAGGTGAATGTTATATGTACGCATTTTTGCTCATTGACTTTTATCCTCCATTGTTTTAACCATATTTCTAGTTGAAATATATGATCCTGTAAGTAACGAGATGCTTCATAACTGTTTTCGTGGACGCTTAGAAAAGCTGTATCGTCTGCAAATGTTGAAGTTTGTGTGTAGTTGCTCGTTGGCATGTCCGAAGTATAAATTAAGTATAATAGAGGCCCCAGAATGCTGCCCTGTGGGACTCCAGCGCCAATTGGCTGAGGTGAACTAAGAAAATTTCCTTCTTTTATAATAAATTGTCGACCGACTAAGTAGCTTTCTAGCAGCTTGTGTATGTTTGCTGGAAAATTTTGCTTCAATTTATGTAATAAGCCTTCATGCCAGACTTTATCAAAAGCTTGAGAAACATCGATGAAGAGAGCGGAACAATATTTTCTTTCTTCAAAGGCTTTTCTTATGGCGTTTACTATACGATGGGTTTGTTCAATTGTGCTGTGTTCTCTTCTAAAGCCGAATTGGTGGTTAGGTATACATCTATTTTCACTTAAAATTGGAGTTAATTTTGACACTAACAGCCTCTCAAACAGCTTTGATATATTAGAAAGTAAGCTTATAGGCCTATATGACTCAACTTTTGTGTGATCCTTTCCTGGTTTAGGTATCATGGTGACTAAGGAAACCTTCCATTTTTGAGGATAGTATTGAAGACGTAAGATAGCATTGAAAATTAAAAGAATAATTTTCTTTGCTGTGCTGGGTAGCTCCAAAAGCATTTTGTTGCTGATCTTATCAAAACCAGGGGCTTTTTTGGGGTTTAATTCACAAACAGCCTTTTCGATTTCTCTTATCTCAAATCTTAGGGGAACAGCCGCTCTAGCAGGAACAGGTGGTAACACGACCGCAGTATCGTGAGATATATTTGGGGTAAATACGTTTTTTAAGTGATTAACAAACAGATTTCCCTTTTCGTTATCATTTCTTGCCCAACTTCCGTTCAAGTTTCTTAATGGTGGCTTAGAGGCGACTGGCCTTTTTAAATTTTTAGCTGCACGCCATAATGAGTAGTCTGATTGCGGAGTTGCATCAAGTTCCTTAAGATATTTTTGCAGAGAAGCCGTTTTTTGAGTCTGTAGTAACTTTCTTAGCCTTTTTGTACAATCTTTTAATAAACTCTTTAGTTGAGGGGATCTGTGCAATTGCCACTCTCTTCGAGCTCTTCTTTTTTCAGTCAGGAGACGCTCAACATCTGTGGAATAAATTTTAATATTTTTAGTTTTTTTTGGGGTATTACTGGAATGTTGCACAGCTAGCTTCAGAAAACTGTCAAAATTAAGAATAGCGCGATCTACGTATTCCGGTGTACTAAGCAGAATATTTTCTGTGCAATGGGTGCTGAGATATTTTTTATATTTTAGCCAATTGATTTGTGTAGCTGGCGTCGCTAAGTAACCAGTTGGAGATACAATTCTATTGGGGTTCATTAAAGTAACAATTGTTGGTGTGTGGTCGGAAGATAATTCTAAGGAAGCTTCAACATAAATCGTTTCTAAGGGAATGTTTTTAACCACGCCAAAATCGATGACATCTGGTATTTTTTGCTGATCAGTAGGCCAATATGTTGGTTGTCCGCTCGCTATCACATTCAAATCCATTTTAGAAATAGTATTAAATAGAACACGACCCTTTGGTGTTATAAGTCGGGACCCCCAGAAGGTATGTTTAGCGTTATAATCGCCAGCGGCCAGGAAACAAGGTCCTAATGATTTAAAATAATTATAATATTGGCCTTCAGATATTGAATATCTAGGTGGGGAGTATAACGATGAGATTACTACGTTTCTATTTAATTCTTCAACGCAAATGTTTGTTGCTTGAAGATAATCTTCACAATGATCACCCATGAGGTAGTGTTTGACTCTGGTTTTTATTAAAATGGCAGAACCTCCACAAGCTCTATCTCGAGGGTCCTTGGTATCATATAGTGTATAACCATTAATTTTAAACGTATTTCTTGAGGACAAATGAGTTTCAGAAACCATCATGACATCAATTTGTTTATTTTTAAGAAAGTATTCTAATTCATTTTTATGTTGGCGGATGCCGTTTGCGTTCCAAAAACAAATTTTTAAACAGTTCATGGTTTGTTAAGTACAGCTTGCAATAACATCGATTGCATTCTAAGAATCTCCTGCATCATATTACCCATTGTGTTTGTAAAATTATTTACTGTTTGCACTAATGTTTCCATTGTTTTTTCTAAACGACTTAAATTAGAGACTGGAGTTTCATCATTACCTGGCGAGGCACCTTGCATTGGCACATGGTTTGATTTTAGCACGTTAGCGTAAGAAATTCTGTTATTACCAGGCTGGGGGGCTTGAATTGCATTTGTGTTTACTTGATTTGGTACCTGCATTTGAGGGGGATTAGTTTTCGGTCCAGCCGACTGCTTGACGATAGTATACACAGGGCATCCTCTATAATTGGCAGTGTGATTGCCGCCACAGTTACTACATTTTTTTACGTTGGGGTCGGTTTTAGACTTATCGCAGAGAACTGTACCATGTAATTCACCACATACTACACAAACAGGGGGTAAATAGCAGTATGCCTTAGTATGACCATATTCTTGACAGTTTAAACATTGAACGGGACCATTTCTTTTGTGTGGCTCTTCTATAGTTATTCTTCTATAGAGAATATATTTCAAATTGTAAATAGGATGCGTTTCGTTTTTTTTAAGCTTTACGTCGCCGGGTTCAAACTCCACTCGAAAAAGTGGTTGGGGATTTTTTTCTCTATTTTTAATATTTACTACATGTTTTATTTTGAAGCCTTTTTCTTCTAGGAATGTTTTTACCTCTTCAGGGTCCACACATGAGTCAATTCCCTTAATCACTACCTGAAGACCTTTACTGCTCTTCAGTTGGTATGTATAAAAGTTTTTTTTAAGTGCTTCAAATTTGGTTATTATTTTGCGAAAATCATTCTCATGATTGACTTGTATTTTAGTCTCGTTTATACTACCACGCTTGATAGCAGCTACGTAAAACGAATTTTCTCCAATTAACGAAATTAAACTCTTTATACGCTCATTTGAGTTTTGCTCCCTAAGATATATCGGGGGAGGCTTGGACGATTTTATGACGTTTGGTGCTTCAGAGGATTCATCCTCCAGAATTGCAAAACGATTTTGAGAATTTATTTTATCAAAAGATGGTACTTTTGAGGCCGAAGCAACTGCAGCAGAGGTAGGGCTGCGACCACGTTTAAGCACTGTTATGTACCTGTCCATACCAACTTGTACTTGAGGCTTTTGACAACTTTTTACTTGAGATTTTTCCATTGCGTCTGTGTTTGAATTCATGGTAACATTTGTTACTAAAATTGTTTTTGCCGAAGCGGCAACACTTGCAGGCACTAGCGAGAGATTAATATTTTTTAATGTCTCAGCATCAACCGTCTTTGTAAAAACAGAGGGTGAAAGGGAACGTGTACGAGCAATAGGTTTAGCCGTTAGGTAGTTAATATTGTTTTGTTTTGTTTTATTTGTTTCAGTATTGCACTCTTTAGCATTAACTGTTACGTATGCATTTCTTTCATCTAGTTTTATTGTTGTTACATTGTGACTACTCATGCAAAAAGTTGTTTTTGTTTATCACTGTTTTACTGTGCTTTTTTTATTTTTATTATTTAATGTATTGCACCAAAAAAGAATTTTAAACAAAATGTTTTTGTACAGTATATGTGTACATATGTATGTACATTTATACATATATTTTTTTTATTAATTTTTTCGTTTTTGATTATTGTTCACTTTTATGTTAAAGATTTATTTAAAAAAAATGCGTCCATTCGCTAATTTGTTATATTAAAATATCAAATGTAATTAATAATTCAATTGTATGCGGGATTAAGAATACGCGTCTGTATCGCAACAAAGCACAAACCGAACTTGATTTTATGAAATATGGGTGGATTTTTTTTTCTGTTGCGCAAACTTCAGCAATGCGAGCCCAAAAAACTCTAGGCAGCTTATATCTCTTACCCAAAAAAATCAAAAAACTATTTTTTTTAGCTTTTAATTATTTTATAGAGCTAAATATTGAAAACAAAAACAAATGTTCGTTTTTTATAGTGGCTTTCAATATAATTTCTCACTCACTCACTTGTTTACGTTTTCTAAAAACAGGCAGTTAATTATAACAAGTAAGAAAGTATAGTCGGTTAAACCCGACCATATGATACCCTACACCGCAGTATTTAAAAACAAATTTTCGAGAGTGTATGGCTATATGAATAAGGATCTATCTATGTTTTAAATTTCATTAAAATCGGTTTGATAGTTTCTGAGAGGCAGAAATTTCCCCCTATCACCCCTCGTGGTCCTACGTCTCGGCACATTTTCAATAGGCTTGGTCCTTGTGCCAATTCGTCCAGGTCCATATCCTCAATTTCTGGCCACAAGGAGTCCGTAATGATCTCGCGATAGCAAACAGCATTCACGGCAACTGCTTGGCCGATCCCATTTTCGAAGAAGTACGGCCCAATGACGCTGCCAGTCCATTAACTACACCAAACAGGTGTTTTCACAATTTCTTACAGACCCGGTTTGCTGAGATTTGCACACAATTCTCCCGCTTGTCGACACATTTGGTCGATTATGCTCACGAAGTGCACGAAATGCATTTGATTTAAACGCCCGTTTTCGTAAAAGGCTTCAACAATCTTAACGCGCTGCTCAATTATGTAACTCTCAATGGTTGAATTTGTCAAAAAATTAAACAAAGAAATGTCAAACTAAATTGGGCAAAAAACTTGACGTAAGGGTGTGACTCACAATTAATATCGTGCATTATGGTTGGACCACCCTTCATAAAATATTTTATGACTTGGTTCGTTTCACCTTTCAGCCCTTCATATGTAAAAAATTAGAAAAGGAAAGTTGAGCCGCTTAACGTGTTTATATTTGAAAAATTTAAATATAATAAATAGTGATGATATGCGAAAAGAAAACAAAAATCCAAAAGACAAATGTGCAAACGCATTTAAGATTGCCAATCACACAATTTGCAACCATTTTCTTTCGCATCGCAATAGAAATTGCCTAGTGTTGCCAATCTGTGTGCAATTGCACATACTTTGTGCAATTTCTATTTCATGTGTAATTTTACTTTGAGTTCATTAATTTTTGGCCGCCAAATTTTTCTTTTCGGACATTGATTTATTGTCATTTTATTTAGTTTCCATCACAGCCAAACAAGTTAAATTTTATCAAAGTTATTTTCGGGAATACAAAATTTATTATTAATACGATTTTCGTATGACGTGCTAAATTCCCAGTTTTTCATATTTGATAAATACACTGAAATTTATTGTTGAGGGAAAGCTAGCTTCTATGCGCATTTCACTGGTTGCTTAGGCCAGCTCATCAGGAAACCTTTTCCAAAGACTTTGGAAAGGCCAAAAATATTGTACAAATAAAACCCTAAAGCGAATAAGAATTATAAACACTCAAAGTCTTTCTCGTAACAATATCAAAGCCAAAACAAAACACCAACAATAAACAGTGAGTTTATCTTTTTTTACATTCCCCTACAATTGGTTGGGGTTTTTCCGACTCGAATTGTAGTTGTAAGTGGGTAAAAAGAAAAAACAAAATTAAAAAACAAACTGCTTCATTCTACTGTCTTCGTAAGAAAACAACAAAACAAAAACCAATTTGCCAATTCAGTTTTTTGCACGGGCACATGCAAGTATGTATATTATCAAAGTTATTTTCGGGAATACAAAATTTATTATTAATACGATTTTCGTATGACGTGCTAAATTAAATTTGTTCAAATATTTTTTTTAATTAGGGTGTTTGATGTTTGGACAAAAATTTAAAGCATGTTTGTAAAAATATTAATATTTTTTTATATTTGGCAGACATTTTGGATATTTGTCAAACATTTTGCGCTGTGTAGTGCTAAATGTAATCATTTCAGCGGAAACGTTGCAGAGAAGAAGAATTTGAAGAATTTTAAGATAAACGTTAAAATCATTTTCAGTTAAAATTTTTTAAGCAGCATTGTTTGTCCCAAAAAAGATCGTTGTTTTAACCATTCTTTACTCTAAATCCATTTTATTTCTTTTATATTTGCTCCGAAAACTAAGCAAAAATAAAAATTAAAATATGTTTGTGTTGTTCATTGGTTATATGTTTGCCAAGCCATTTGTGTGGTTTATTTTGCCCTTAATTAAAACAATTTGTTTGCACCTTACGAAACTATTTAAAGCCAATTTTAAAAATTTTTGTTGTTGATGCTTGTTCATAAACGTTTTTTTACTGTTCTTCTGCTGACGATACATATTGCTTATGTTTGAAAATATACATGTGCTTCCACTTCTTTCTTTAAGCTTTGCTTTAAGGCGAATTCATGCTTTCAAAGCTTCTTCCTTGGTTTTGTGTGTTTTATTTTGCTTCAAATGTGTAATTTGGAACACAGCCTAATGTTATTTTCGAATTCTTCATTGGCAACACTGAAGTAGCCCCACAGAAATCTCCTACAGAAGTTTGTGATAATTGATCTATAATTTGCCATGGGTTCTATATAAATTGCCCCCCTGAAATTCATTTTATTACGGCTAAAACTGTTACGAATCACGATATTTTATTCAAATTAGGTCAAATTAGGTTTTATATGACTAGAAATCAAAGCGTTTAACTTTCTGATGGTCGGCACATAAATTCCCATAGGTTTTAACTGCAACCAATTATAATACTGACGTCAGTTTTTATAACAATCTATGTATATATCCTAAATATACTAAATGTCGTGACTCACTCACGAGAGAGGTAAAAATGCTGATTTCAGACAAACAGACAGCAATATATTTTTAACTTTTTTTTTTATACAAAAAAATTAAAAAAAAATTTTTTGTATTCTCAAAAGTTACTTTGATAATAAAAATATTTTAATAAAGCCATTAGCGATTTCCACATATGTCAAATACTAGGGTATTCATTTATGGCTCGATTAAATAACCGAGGCTTTGGATTAATCGGTTAATTTTGTTTTTGATCGGTTAACCGATTAATAAGTTTTTTCTATGAACTAAGTACATATTTTATGTATTACTGTGGATGAAATAAATAAATAAATAAAAATATTTTCAATATAAAAAAATGCATTCATTTTTTATTATTTGGAGTTTATTAGTAAAAAATACCAATAACATACTTGAACTAAAACGAGCATTTCTTTTCGTCATATAAAGGTTTAACGATTTTAGTATATATTATCAAAGTTATTTTCGGGAATACAAAATTTATTATTAATACGATTTCCGTATGACGTGCTAAATTAATAAAATAACTCAATATCTGTGATTAAAAATATAATTCGATTAATATCTATAGATAAAATCTCGAAAATTGTAAATTTGTAATCAAATAATTTAATAAGGATGAATTTTAAAAATGAAAAGAATGAACTAAAACGAGCAATGAAAAAATCATTTCATTAATATGTAATATTCATTTTTCAATTCATAAGGTATGCTATCAAGTCATGTGGTCATAATGTCCTAAATAATATTTTACAATTGTTTGAAATAAATATGGTTGTGTTTCAAACAAAAAAAAAAAATTAATGTTGTGTTCATCGATTCGTCATAACTGTACAGTAGAAATCTAAATTGTAAGCGATAGCCCACAACAATCATATCGTCGGCTTAATATGTAAACCTGCTAACTCCCTTTCAGCATATTTTCAGGACAGACAAACAACTTTTTATTTTTCCTATTTGCATCTTGATAGAAAATTCAAAATACAGTAAGTTTTACACACTTCAAGACTTAAATAGAAGAAAAACTACATGCTGGTCGACGAGGCGTATCTTTATATCTTTATAACTTTATAACTACCTTGTGAATCCCCCAAACATGTATTTATTAAGCATAGACTGAGATAATTTTATTAGTTATTTCAATAGGTAAAGGAAATCTTATAAAATAATCTCCTAGAAAAGTAATTTGGTTTAAAGCAATTCTTTTCTTATGTTTTGACAAAACTTGACTTGGCAAAAATTCTTTCACTTATCGTAGATGAAAATCTAATTTCTCAGTCCTTTTCCAGGATTTCTCTAAACATATAAAATACTCCATTATGCCATTAGAGCCCTGTTTTAATTTTGTAAAAATTTTCAACACTTCTAATTGTTTCGGTTAGTTCTGTTAAAATACTGATATGAGAAGATATAAGAAGAAACATATAAATATAAATATAAAAAGTACGTGAAACAAAAAAAGGTGTTGGCAATCAAACTTTTAAGCAATTTTTCGCCACATTCCTGTTGATCGATGATGAAGATAAAAAAACATTGAAAAAAGAGTAAGAGTGCTTGTTATTGGCGGTATGAACTTAGTCCCATTGAACTAACTCCCCAAACCCAAAATGAACTAAGTCCCCAAACGTCTGTATGTGAAAAAACAACAACGATATTTAGGGACTTCGTTTACGTTTTTGGGGGCATCGTTCATTTTATTTTTTGGGGAGTTAGTACATATGAACGAAGTCCCCAAAAAGTAGTAATAAACCAAACCCCTAAATTAATTTTTGGGGACTTAGTTCATTTTTTCTTTTCTGCATAGCCGGCCTTCGGCCGTGCGCCTCCTCTATTGTATAACAAACACCGGCTTCGCTAACTAAAGCTTCTCTGCATTGCCGGCCTTCGGCCGCATGCTAGGATTTCTTGCTCTTGAGTATAACAAAGACCGGCTTCGCTAACTGGGTTCACCTGTTTGGGGGCTTAGTTCATATTGTTTTTTTCGAGTTTTTTCCATAAACGTCCCCAAATTTAGGGGCTTGGTTCATTTTGGGTTTGGGGAGTTAGTTCATTGCGGACTTAGTTAATACCGCCCTTGTAATTTTAATCACCGGTCGACGGAAAACAGGTTAAAATGAAGAACACTGAACACCTTCTTTTTGTTCATATTCATAAATTATAACTAAGTGTTTGCTTTTTTAAGTACCTATTTAAGTGATTCACAGTTGGTTACTTTCAGTAGAAAAAGTTTACACTTAATTATGGGTAAAGCTGTAATTAAATGTTAACTAACTAATACATACAAAGAACAGCTGATTAATATTATCTTATAATTTATTTGAATAACGAAACAATTTTGGCACCAAATAAACTTGCTTCATTACACTTGCCACTTGCATCCAATTATACTGCGTACAAAAACATCCATAAAAAAAAACAAACTAGAGATGTGTTTTTAATTACCAAATTTTATTGAAAATTTATTATTACTTTTTAAAATTTGTATGCATTTTTTTAGGAACAATAACTGTTTTGAGTAGCTTAATAAGTTTTTAAATTAACTACAGTATTTATCGTTTAAAATATTATCGATATTTTGTTTTCTCTACATGCCAAATGCATGGTTGCATTTATTCGATCAGCTGAAAGCAGTTGCTAATGCTATGTTCATACGACGATAGAAACCACTGGTTTCGCTCTCTGAAACTAGATTGCCAAACATGCTGTTCATACGATTTATTCCTGTTTCATTTCGACATTTTTTTTTGCGTTGTTAGTGTGATTTTTTTTAAATAGATAAAAAAGTAAATAAAACTTAAGAATATATTATTTAATACTTTTATTAATATTATTATATTATAATTATCACTTTATTTTATTAAAAATCAATTTTTATTTTGTTTTTTCTTTGTTTTGATTTTTTTTGAGAGCTAGTTCAGATAAACTAACGATAACTGTTATCAAAATTGGAGATGATAATACATTTTTCCTGTTTCGCAGCCTGTTTCAAAATTAAACGACCTGTTTCGCTCTCTAAATTTTGTATGGGAAAACAAGTCGTTTCAATTTGGGACGCGAAACAGGAATAAGAGAGCGAAACACGAATATTGCTGTCCGTGTGAACATGGTATAAGCTAGTTATGAATAAGATCTATAACTATCTATGAACTTTTTTTTTAGTTTCTGTTTTGTTAGTTGCGACTTTAGTTATGATTTCTGAAAATGCGCCATACCTTTTGTATATGATACGAAACAAATAATTAAAAACACAAAAAATATGTTATAGCACTGATGTGATTTTAGGTACAATTGTAGCAAATTTGGTACAATCGAAACTTTATTGGTACACTGGTACAATTTATCCTTTTTTGGTACAATTAAAAAAAAATACCCACGAAGTTTTTTTATTTCTTTGAGTTGGATTAACTCACCTTTCTTTTCAATAATAAAGTTTTTAAAAACATATGTATATTTGTTCTGGCTGGCCCGTGATTGCCCATGGTTCCCAAATAGAGTACACTCTCGAAAATTTATATTTATATACTGTGGTGTAGGGTATAAAATGGTCAGGATTGACCGACTATACTTTTTTAATTGTTATGTTTTTATTTTTATTGAATAAAAATGTGTTTATTAGAATTACTATGTATGATTCTTATTTTAAAGCGAAATTTTGGTACAATTAATGTCAATTCAGTACAATTTTGCCATTGAGACGGTACAATTTAAGAATTGTCAGACCTCAACAGTGTACTAAAAAAAATTAAAAATTTTTTTATATTGGTTAATCGGTTAATTATCTGAAATTAACCGGTTAATCGTTAATCGAAAAAAGCCAATTTGAAATGAAGCGATCAGTAAATCG
Source organism: Pollenia labialis (assembly GCA_949318255.1). Classification (NCBI taxonomy): domain Eukaryota; kingdom Metazoa; phylum Arthropoda; class Insecta; order Diptera; family Polleniidae; genus Pollenia; species Pollenia labialis. Next base: position 158,629,817 of record OX439140.1, read on the forward strand.
GGTTAACCGATTGACGGTTAACCGAATGAATACCCTATCAAATACTTTTTAATTAAAACATTTTTAAAATATTAGAAAATAAAAAATTTAATCTATTAAACAAATTTGCGTGCCACCCTGTAGCATGTGTGTGTGTGTGTGTGTGGAAATTACTCTACTCCCCCTTAAAAAAAGGCAAATTAAAAACAAAAACTATCTAGAGATAGGCATCAATGTTGTCTTCGAATAGAAAACACAATATTTCGTCATTGTCGAAAAAAATAGAACTGAAAGTAAAAGAAAAACAGAAAAGCGAAAAACAGAACAAATACCATAGACCGATCATAGAAAGTAGTGCTTTAGGAGCTCTTAAATTTTGTAAACACACACCAACCAACACACCAACCAACTCACCAACCAATGTGGGTGGTTAAAATTGCTGGGTTAGGTGTCTAACGAACGACGCCGTGCGTGATAGTCGTCGTGGAATGACGGCACGTATTTTGCAAAATGCGGTCGACAGCCAAAATAAACAAAGATTTTCGTGTTGATTTTTATATATTTGGTTGGCTTTTAAACATGAAAACGATATCTAATAAAACCAATTATTAGTCATTTCCGTTGGTCGTTTGAAATAAATTCAATTATGGAAACAAACTTTTTGATATCTAAACGCTCACTAAACGAAATAAAACCATAAATAAAATTAGTAAAAAAAAATCAATTTGTGTGTTAGACATTATTAAAAAATTGCTTGTAAAATATGCCTGTCATGTACATGTGTCCATCAATGCTGTGTCCAAATTATTAAATATTTTAAATATTTTATTTCTTTCAAGGAATTCTATTCCGTACTTAGTGAGTCTAATGCCAAATGCGTCTTTTTTTGAAACTTTAGCAACATTTTAATATAATTTGGTGGTTAATTGCATTATCTTTAATAAATAGTTGAAATTTAATTTCTTCATACTTCAAGCAAACATAAATGATAAAAATATTTTTGAGCAAATGGAAAATTATTATTAAGAATAGTTTGTAAATACTATGGGCAACACAGGCACTCCCGAGGTACTCTGTTGTCGTGTGAATAAAAATTTTCTTTTAGATCACTTAAGACCATATAATATAATTTTACCAAACTGAAAGAAAACTAGTAAGAGTGCTATATTCAGCTATGGAGAATCTTACATATGGTGCGAAAATAACATAAAGTTATATACACAAATACCGTTCTTTAAATATCAATAATTCAACTTTGTGCCTCGCCCACTTGTCCAATCCCGCCATGATGCTAGTACTCAATTTGGAAACTTTGGCTTCTGCCATTCTCCATATATACATCAAAATAACAAAAAAAAAAACAACAGCAAGGAATTCTTGGGTAAAATTATTTCAGCCATTTGTGGATTGATCAGGCTGAATTTAAATAGCAAACAATTCCAGACTATAAGTTACATAAATATATTACTACGAAGTCCACATCACATCTGAGGTTTTCGGAAAACCCATTTCAACGGACAGACAGAAAAACGGACATAGTTAAATCAATTTTGCTACTTATAAGGACTCGGAATATGTGAACTGGTCTATGAAAACAATTCTTGTCGATTCGGATAGAGTTGGGATGCTAAAGTTTACTAAAAGTGAAGAGAAAGAAGAGTATGTACATTAGGGCGGGTCGATTTTTTTTTTTAAAATCGTATAGCAAAAACGTAATCTACATAAAATTCTTAGAAAATTCTCCGAAGAAACAATGGGTCTAAAACAAAATCCTAATCCGCGCCTCTCGACTTGAAAATTTGGCTGCCAGCCTTGGAAAAAAAAATTTTTTTTTGAAAAAATAACTTTTTCCAAAAAGAAATCGAATTTTTTTATTAAAATGGTTTAGTAAGGTTATTCTTTTGCACTTTATATTTTTTTACAATCAAAATTTTTTTTACATTGAAAAAATTTTCACCCAAGTAAAAAAATTTTCAAGTCGAGAGGCGCGGACTAGGATTTTGTTTTAGACCCATGGTTTCTTCGGAGAATTTTCGTAGAATTTTATGTAGATTACGTTTTTGCTATACGATTTTTAATTTTTTTTTCATCCATACAAATCGACCCGCCCTAATGTACATACTAATACGAAAAATAATGAAATTTTTTTAAAATCTGAAATAAGGAAAATACATCGATTTATAAGATAAAACAACAATATTATATGCTAGAAAACATATACTTCGCCAAATCGAAAAAGGAATTAGGATTGGAGAAAAGCGTAGCTGCATCATCAAAGAAGGATTTAACATCGAAGAAACGCATGACTCCATTACCTAACATCGGATTCGTTGTTTTTGCACGTAAACTCCCTTTTCATAGACCAGCATCGGAAAGATGTGAATCAAAATATTCCATCGTTTCTCAAAAAATGAGAAAAAAGTGTGTCTGTAAAGGCCCAGTTAGGCGAACGTTGCTGTACCCGTAATGTACCGCACCGTACTGTAAGCACGTCGATGCACTTATAAAACATTTAAAAACGTTTCATAATGTTTTTCCCATACATGGACAAAAAGCAATAGTGTAAATAAAACAATACACACAGTGATGGTAATCAAAAATGTTTAAATGGTTACCGCTGTCCAAAAAAGTACCAAGTGATTTAAATGGTATTAACAAATTTAATTTTCATTAAATTATTTTTATAGTCAAACATCAATCTTTAAACCAAATTGTATTTAACCTTTGGTAGATCGAAATTTGCTTTGAATGATTATCTATTTTAATTGATTTTACATGTCAAGAATTCTTCTTGAAGTCCAAAGTACATTTTTTTTGTTTTTTGGATTAAACACCATAGAACAGTTCAACAAAATAACCAAAATACTAATAAGTTATAATATTCGCATGTTAAATAGTTTTCAAGATATTGAACAAATAAACCCAACACTAAAACGGCTAATTCGGCGAAATTATGACATTATGAATATGAAATATATGTTCCTATTAGGATAAAAGGATCCTTCTCACCAAATTTCATTCAAATCGAAATAAGTCGGGTCCCACTCTTGGTCTATTTGTAATGGAATTACCCATATTAGATTTTTTCGTCTTGAAGCGATTTTGGAGAAGGGGCTCATATTACAATATTCTGCCATTTAAGATCAATACCAAAATTTATAAGGAAGTTATGTATGACACTTAAAACTATTTTCGGGAGTGGTGTTTATATGAGAGCAATGGCCAAATTTGGACCGATTTGAAAAAATTTGGTATAGGCACAATGGCATTCCGAAAAAAAGTTTTTGTGGGGTCTATGTCATTTAATGAACCGATTCTCTCTAGTTTCATTATCACAATTAAAACGTATGTACCAAATTTTATAAAAATCCAACCTGTACTTTGCGCACAAAGTTAGAATGGCAGGCAACCAGCCTGCAAGCCGCCAGACGGACGGACGGCCATCGTTAGATAGTCAGAAAGTGATTCAAATAAATTTTAGGGGTTGTTTCCAATTTTTCGCGAAGTTTAGCCTTGTTCGCGATAGATGCGATAGCAAATTTTTGTAAATTTCCGCTAATTTAGCAATTTTGAACGATTATTTACCATTGTTATAGTTTAAGGGACTTTAAATCTACTTCATGGTTTGTTTGAAATATTAAACATTTTCGCGAATTTTCGCTGTTTTTTAAACTTTTTCGAATTTTTGCGTAGCTTCTTTGCTCTTTGAGGTAATCGTCGCCGTTAAAAAAAAAAAATAAAAAACGATAAATAAACCGAAGGCACCTATCACCCCATAGTAGGGGTGAATGTTTTAGGATAAAATGTTTAGGAATAAAACATTCACCCTTTTTTAGAGAGCAAAACAATTATAAGAAATAAGCACCACATCATTACATTTTTTAAATAAAAATTTCACATTTTTTAAATAAAAATTTCACATTTTTTTTTTGTAGAAAAGAAAACACCATTATTAATACCCACACCACAATAGTGGAGAGGGTATTATGCATTTGTGCTGATGTGTGTAACTCCTTTAAATATTGGTCCTAGACCCACCTTGAAGTATACCGATCGACTTAGAATCACTTTCTGAGTCGAACTAACGATGTCCGTCCGGCTTGCTGTCCATGTAACCTTGTGCGCAATGTACAGGTCGCAATTTTGGAGATAATTTGATACAGTTAGGGACATAGGTTCTTAGTGGCACAATTGAAAATGGACCGAAACGTAGGACCACGAGGGAAGATAGGGGGAAATTTTTGTCTCCCACAAACTATCAAACCGATTTTAAAGAAATTTAAATCATAGATAAATCCATATTAATATGGACAAATAAGCATGATGTGTTTTTAAATACTGTGGTGTAGGGTATCCGACTACTTGCTTACTGGTTTTAATTTAATGAAGGTATATTTATTCTCTGTGTATTATAATTTTTTTTCTTATTTTAATACATTTGCTCAAACTAGAGAAACTAAAAAAAACTTTTGTTTGTAAGTCTCTACGAGTATTTCATTCATAAAATTTACAAAATCTTTAATGAATTACAGCTGTTGTTTAACAAACAAATAAATGAATGAAAAAATATTTTGTATGTATTTTGTTTTCTTGAGACACTAAATATGTAACGGGTGTGGGTGATTGCCTATTTTAGTAGGTAGCAAAGGTTGTTTAAATGCAACATCGGTAACACACTGTGCACATAAATAAACAGATGCGATCAAAATAATAACTATAGTAGATATTTTGATTACAATGACGAAAAATAACAGCTGGAACTGGACAAAATGGGTAGAGTGTTGCAAACGTTTAAATTTTTACCCCATATTATTTAACAATAATTTCAATTCAATGGTTTTGCATTAAGTAAGAAAATAAGATAACACAAGTAATTTTGTCTGTTTTAAACTATGTAAATGAAGTTTGGTTGAAGTAAAAAAGACCGTAATTCCTTTAATTAAAGTTTGGCAACTACAATAGTAAAAAGTGTTTTATTTATCTGATATTGTAAATTTGTGGCATTAAGAAGTTCTTACTGTATTAACAACATGCAGGGAAATTTTGAAATATTACCCAAAAAAAAAGTGATTTATGCGCACTAAATACGTAGTAAAAACTAGAAAATAGGCTCTAATTTTTTTTTAAAAATATGCCCTAAAAAACAAAATTTGAAGCAAACATTCAACAATTCGTATTTAAAATAGTAGAAAAATACTGTCACAGTATTTACTGAAAGAATTTTTGTCCCTATGCCAATTTAAACAAATGAACCAGATTCCATCGAATTATTTCCGGAACTTCGAACTGTACCTTGCACAAGGTTTACATAGGCAGACAACCAGCCATCCGGACGGACATAGTTAGATTTATTCAGAAAGTGATTAAAAGCCAGTCGGTTTACTAAAAGGTGGGTCTACACTAAAAAGAAAAATTAATCCATTCGTACTCAAATCAATCCGAAGCGGTATTAATAGTGCGGTAAGTACGGATTTTCTTGAATCAAGTACAGAAAGATTGATTTAAGTACGGATTTTCAATCGCAAAGTACTTAAATTATCCATATTCCATCCCGATTTCGAACTTGAAAAAGTCCGAAAATGTGATTGATTTAAGTAAAACTAAGATTGAATCAATCACAAAATGCGCTTGATTTAAGTGTGGATTTTATTTCGAATTAGAAAAAAATTTACTTACCCGTATTACACCTTACAGAATGATAAAACACAAACATCATGCCCTATATGGTTTTTACTTTAGAAATTTTATGTACATATTTCACCAAAAATATCAACTAAATGAGAAGCAATAGTTTAAATTTACTTTTAAACTCTTCGTGGTACACGTGATTCTGGCCAGAACCTTTTTCAATGTGTATAGAAAATCAAACATGGGTTAAGCACAACGAAAAGTTCTATCTTTTTTTTTACTTGATTTAAGAATTTTATACTTATTTCAAGAAATTCCGGGATTGATTAGGATTGTTTTGAGTAAATTTAAGGCCCGTTTTCACAACTTACCGATAGCTAAAGGTAGGATTTTATCTGCCGTATAAAAAGTATTCCATTATTACAACTTAACTTTTAATAACCAAAACTTAATTTACTTTATCGCTCACTTTAGGTTAAAGTATAGATTTAATAATGGAACACTTTTAATAAGGCCGGTTAAAGTCTACTTTTAGCTATCGGTAAGTTGTGAAAACGGGCCTAAGTGTTATTTTACCCACACCACAATAGTGGAGAGGGTATTACGCATTTGTGCTGATGTGTGTAATACCTTAAAATATGGCTCCTGGACCCACCTTAAAGTATACCGATAGACTTAGAATCAATTTCTAAGTCGATCTAACGATGTCCTTCCGGCTGTCTGGCTGGCTGTCAATGTAACCTTGTGCGCAAAGTACAGGTCGCAATTTTAGAGATAATTTCATACAATTTGGCTTGTTGGCACAAGGACCAAGCCTATTGAAAATGGGCTCAACCTAGTTAAAATTGCTATAAACAGCATACAACTTTCTGATGGTCGGTCAATAATTTTATAAAGGTCTAAACCGCAACTAATTTTAATGCTGACGTTGCTGATGTTTTTGTAAAGAAAAACTAATTATAAATATATAACGCTCCTGAAATATAAGAACTGTCGGTGGAGGGTATCAAAGATTCGGCACAGCCGAATATAGGACTTATCTGCAAAAATGCTAAAATGGTCACACTGATACTTAATACTTTCAGATTTTTTTATTTTCACTCTTTTTGCACTTTTACTTTGTTATTCAGTGCTGTTTGCGATTAAATATTTTCGCTGATACAACCACCTACATATGTCGGTGGGTTTTCACATATTTAATGTACGTTTTTTTATTATTTACTTAACTTTGTTTCATACAGTTTTTAATTATGTATGTCAAACTGTTCAGCTTTCCACCCTTAATTATTGTATAAGAAGTAGAACGAAAATAACTCTCCAAGTTTCCCTAAATGTCTTATGCATTTCGGCTAAATTCGTCAATTTCTTGACGATACTTTGTTGAATCCACTGCAGAGAACGCATTTCCAATTTGTTAAAGACAAAGCCCCATACTTAAAAAAAATGTATACTTTAAACTAAACTCGGCTTTAAATGCATGTTAACGCATGAGTTCTAAAGTGTGCTTTGGAAAAAGTCGAATTTATTTTTGACTATAATTATAGGCCAACTTTTTTTTAAACTCAAATTTGTTAAAAATTAAAATTTTAGTTTCGTGTTATGTATTTTTTTACATTTTTGTATTTTATATTTTTTTGGAACGTATTCGCTTGAATTTGTCGGATACGAATATCGTAAAATTAGCAAAAATTCGGCCATACTAATACGAATTTTCGTAACATCACTTATACAAACAGACTACTAAAAATGATGTTCATAAAACAATCGCTTAATTATGAACAAGTATCTACATATTTGCAACTCCTACGTTTTATAAAATTCTTTGTATCACTAAAGATATGGATGATAAAAAATAAACTCCTACTAACTGGTAGTATAATACCATAATTGTAAAGCAAGTTACCATAAAATTGTGAACGTCAACTAATTCTTACTAAATATACAATATGTACGTCACAAATTGCTAAATATGTATGTATATTAAAATTTTAAGTGGATACCAGTGTTGCCAATTTAGCAAATTTTCATCTTGTTTAGCCATGAACAAATTAAGTTTATAAATGTAATGTGATGTTGATTTTTTTTCTAATTAATGGGCAAATAAACTAAACAAACGGCTTGACAAGCATACACTTTCTGTTTGCGAATAAACAATACAAACTTAATTAATAATTGTTAAAACAATTTTGTTAAAAAAATATTTCGCTCCTTCATTTTTTTTGTAAGCATAATGATTATATTTATCTCTAATAAAAAATTGTGTGGAAAAGGTTGTAATGAATAACGATACAATTTTTAACCATTTTATTGTAGCATTGGTTTTTTAATTCACATTTGCAGTATTCCGTACTTTTAACTTTCCATAGCCATGGCATTGTTTTTTAAAGTTCGAGAAATTCTCCCCAAAATATTTTTTCATTGGGATTTATGTTTTAAATTTTGTATTTTTTGATATTTATACCTTGACGATTAAACTTTTATGAGCTAACACACGTTTAAATCATGCTGGTACAATCAAAAAAATATCAAACTAATTTTGATAAGCACCAGCAGCTGGTACAATCACACCACAAGCTCATACACGTTCAATCAGCTGGCAAAATCACTTGATTGTACAATCATGATGGTGTTGTGTATGGGACCTATGGGCCAGTTATGCCCAATTTTCAGGACTGGTATTAAAATACATTTATGTTTAAAATCGTTTTAATTAAAAAATTCTCTTCTTCACTAAACATTAAACTTAATTCACCGATGTGGTACACTTTATTTCAACTTAAGTTTCCATTGTAATATTTTAGCAAAGTGGCTTCAATATCACAACAATACAACAACAGGCAAAGCAAAAACATTTAGCTGTTTTTTTGTTTGTCAAGCTGTTTGTGTTGTTTATTTATATTTTGTAGTAATGCTTATTTTACATTGTAACGTTAAATAGTAACTAATTTTTAATTTTTTAAGAGTTTTTGCAATAAAATCTTGTTTAGCATTTTTTACACAAAAACACAAGGCCACACTAAAATACAAAGATAAATATATTTTGTTGTCTGTCCACATACATACACAAATAAAAAGCGCATACAAAACAAAGGAATACTCAAATTTTCAGGTAAATGTATTTAGACCGCCTTAAGGCAATGTTAGGCATTTTCGTGGTAATTTTAACGATTTATATAATTTTTAAAATATCGTTATAGTAGTTTAAATTTATTTATTATCACTTCTTTAATTCGCGTTTTGACGAATATTTTCTGTTCAAGCTGAGAGTAATATTAGACACATTTATGGCATTTCACAAAAGCTTAGGAGAATTGACCAAGCGAAACATTCATGCACTGAATTAGCAAATTTTGAATAATTTCTTTTCACACAAAAAAATTAATTGAATGAAATTTGAGTCAATTCAAATGAATTTGTAAAAGTGAATTGCAATTGAATTGAATTGATTTTGAATTAATTCAAAGGAATTAAAAAAAAAACGAATTAGCAATTGATTTCCAACTCATTTGAATTGAATTGATTGAAATTGGAATTGTTTTTGTATTGTAATGGAATTGCCAGGTAGCGGCAGAATAGGAATTAAATAAATAGGCATAGGCGAAAATCCTATCAAAATGGAAAAAAATTTTGTTTATTTGCTAAAAGAAACTTACATTTTTATTTTTATCAAATAGTGTGAAAATATTATTAAAAGTGTGTTCAACAATAATTTTTTGTTTAAATAATCTCATAATTGTATATTGTGGAAAATTTCTTTTTTTTTTAAATTTTCAATCGAATTTTAAAGACTTCAGCAACTTTGAATCTCAACAACATTTTTTTCTGTCAAAGCTGTATTCGTTTTCACGAAACTCTTACTACTTTTACTACAGTTGGAAAATTAGTTTACTTTTTGTATTGAAAACTTGAAAACTTTCAACTGCAATAGTTCTGCTCTTGAATTTGATTAATTGCAACTAATTTTTAATTTCATTTATTTGAATTGCAATTCATTGTTCCAATTCATTTGAATGAACCTAAAATTAATTCAATTCAAATGAATCTGTAAAATGAATTGCAATTCACTTTAACAAATTCATTTGAATTGGAAACGAATTGCAACTCATTCTACAACTTCATTTGAATTGGAAAACGAATTGAAATTCATTTCTGCCTAATTCGTTTGAATTGATTAAAATTTCATTCAATTCTTTTTTGCTGTGAAAAGAATTAATTTAAAATTTAGCCAATTCGTAACGAATTAAAATCAAAAAAGAATGATTCATTTACATCTCTGCAGCGGGACAAAGACGGTCCTTCAAAGTTAATTTCACTAGAAGTGCCGAAAGCTCTTAATTGTTTATATTTTAGAGCTGTTTTCCTTTAGTTTTCAATAAATTATATGAACATAATAAAATATAAAAATTTCTGCGTAAATGCCCCAGTCTGCCATTAGACGGCTGTAGCAAAAGCTTCATAACCAGTGTTCGAAAATAAACAGAACATTATTTAGCGTTCGGCTTACACACCCAGACACGATATCGATTGTGTGTTTGTGTAGACGAACACAACCCTTAATAACGTTCGTAACTATTTTCAAGAATGAGCTGAACATTATATAGTGATCTGTTCTTTGTTTAAAAACAGAAAAATTGTAGTGATACTGTAGACAAACATTATATTTTAATGTTCTATAATGTTACTCTTTTTACATTGATGAAGAAATGAACAAACAAAAAATTTTTTGCAACGATCAGAGCACGTATAGCTTGTGTGTATTGTGTACAATTTTTTTGCTGGCTTTTTGTATTTTTCGTATAGTATACATATTATGTATATTGTTTTTGTAAAAGTTTTTGCTATTTATTTTACCAGCTAAAAGGGCGCTCAGGACAACTGAGCTAAACCGAACACAATGAAGTTTGTGGGTTTTTTTGAAACTTAAAGAAACTAAAGTTCGCGTAACACTTTGATTACTTATTTAATGAAATATTGTTAAAAAAAAATAAATATTGCACAACGGTTTATATGAACCCGGTTTTAAGAGAGGTTTGGGCATTAAAGGGTTAATGAAAACTATATCAATTGCATATATTTTGGCGACTAATTTAATTTGAAAGCGTACACTAACATTTAATATTAGTATTTATTTTGCGTTACAATCAAATTGATAAAAATTTTAAACAGTTTTTATCTGTTAAAAAATTAAATACTATAAGGAAAGGAAAGCCTTAAATCTTGTAAATAAGTTCCTCTTTCCTTTCTTAAGCAACTTGTAAAAAACTTCTGAAAAGTTAAATATAGATTTTGGAAGAACCGCTTGTGTTTAACAATCTTTCGATCATCATCCATTCATTTTGTATGTGTGTGAAGTGTGTTCACATGCATAGAACAATATCTTTGTTTTTATGTATGTCTGTATATAGAAAATCACAAATGTTTTTCGTATATGAATCAGAGAATGAATGAATGAATGAGTAAAACGTACACATTTATGAATGAAATTAAGTGTTCAGCACTGTTGACGTTCGGTCTTGCCATTAATTTATGCATTATTCATACAATAGTGACTGACATACAAACATGTACACGTTATAGACTCGTATACAAACGGGTATACGGGTTTATTATATCGAATAAAAATAAAATGAAATTTAAAATCATTTAATCCCCAAGTTGTTGCATATAACTATTTTTTTATGATCAGTTATGCTCAACTTAGAATCACAATTTCAGGTAAAGGTAGGCAATTCAACCTTTTCATAGCAGTTGTTGTAAAGGGTCCGCCAAATAACTTTTTTTTTTGAAAATGCTTTAAAAAAAACTACTGAATATTTTCTCAAATTTCTTTTTTTATTTGAAAGTACAATCTTTCCGGTTAATAATGGAAAATAATTTCATTCAATGGCTGCCTCGGCTGGCAATGCAGTAGCCTACACAATTCGTCCAATTTTTAAGCACATTATCGATTGTGTGCTGCTGTATTTCACCAATGGCTTCACGAATATTGTCCCTTAAAGCGTCAATTGTCTCTGGCTTGTCGGCGTAACACTTATCTTTGACGGCACCCCACAAATAATAGTCCAACTGTGTCAAATCGCAGCTCCGAGGTGGCCAAACGACATCAGCTCTGCGGCTGATAATGCGATCTTTAAAAACAGGGGTCTAATCACCGCATTATAATAAACTGTCGAATGTGTTTGCATACGATAGACACTGACCTATCGAATTAAAACTCGAGAAATATAATGCCGAGTTACTCGATATCGAATAGTATTATTTCGAATTCAATAAATTTCATTCTATATCGAGATTCATGATACCAAAATAAATAATTTCGATAAATTTTGCTCGATATCGTATGCGGTCCTGTTGAAACCAAATTTTTGTGAACAAATGTAACGGCCACTCCTTGTCCATTTTCGAAGAAAAATGGCCCAATTATTCGTATTATTTATTTTAACCAATTGTTTTTTAGGTTTTTTTTTATCGTTTTAGTAAATAAATTGAAAAAACCCCGTTAGTTCGTACTTATTTTATTTTGACCCCGTTAAATCGAAAACCCCTATAATTCGTAAGAAATGGCCGGTCCCTTGCGATGACGAACTATCGGGATTCTACTGTATTACAACAAACGACATAGTCGCTAACGTAAAAAGTCAGGTTCTTTTCTTTTAAACTTAAAATAGCTAATGTCGTCACAATTTTCCTATAGAAGGAACATCTTGCAATTATATGCAGGAAGGTAAATGTTTTAGAATTATTCGCAGAGATTAAGTGCTTTGGTATTTCCCCTTTAAGCTTTATTTACTTGTACTATCAATGTACGATACGTACTATTACTAAAAGTAATAAAAAAGTAAAAAAAAAAACAACAGGAAGAATTGCTTCCGTTGCGAAAAGTTGTTTTGTACATTAAAGTTGCTTTTTCGGTCTAAATCAAGATCGTCGATGTTGTCTTCTTGAATGTTTGCATATTTTCCCCTCGTGCTTATTTTTTTTTATGTATTTATTTCGCTTTTTGTTTTTTAACTTTTTGTTAAATCATACATAAATACACATATGGGTTCAGTGAGAAAGTGTTTAAAATAATAACTGGTAACGATTTTGCAGTCGAACTTGTCCATTTGTTCTGATACATCAAAATGTTGTTTCTGTTTTTTTTTTTTTGCTTTATTGTTATTTCTGCTTAATTGGAAAGTATTGCGGATATCCGCAGTTTTACAATATTGGGATAAAATTAATTTTCAATTGCTTATAAATTTCAAACCAAGTCAGGGTTTTAGTAAATTTTTTTTTACGTCTTTTTTTGTGCAGCTATTTTTAAGAAACATTTTTTTTTTATAATAAATAACCTAAAAAAAGTTTGCTTGTGGTATTTAAGAAATTTAAAAATGTCAATGAACAGTAAACCGTGACAAAAAAATTTTACGAGTTTACATTACGCTAAATTGTTTCCAGCCCCCCAATAGGTATTTTATTTAAAAATATATGTGCATGCCTACATGAATCCATATGTCTAAATACGCATAGAAGCGTGAACACATGTTTACCTCCAACCCCCACTGTTGTCAAGTGGATAATAGTGTGACGACGGTGACGCCGGTGCTGATACTATTTGTGTCAATTAAGTTAATTGTTTATTGTACAGTCTGTATTTAGAATTTTTAAAAAAACTAAATTTTTTTTGTTTTATTCTTTATTTTAGTACTCTGCCATTCGCATTGGTCCAGTTGTAAAGCGTGATGTCATGAAAGCATCGACTATGTTGGAACATGAACCTCAGTAAGTAGAACTATGTATATTTTTCAAATGGTAATCGGTAAATGTATGTTGTACCAATTGGAATTGTACTTCAAGCTAAACCTAATATCAATTTTAACGTTGATGGGTTTTTAATTTGTTACATATATTCCATAATTAGGGCAATATGTTTTCATCTTCAACCTCAGGCACATAAGAAGATTGAATTCTAACATACATATTAAATACCAATTTCAGATCTTATGGAAACAAATTAATAAAAAGCTATTGTCTGTCGATCGTTTGATATTGTTTTATTGTATCTTTCTCGCCAAAAGAATTGTTGGCATCGCCATTTCGCACCTCCGCACACAGAGCGAAAACTAAAAGTACTCGGTTAAAGTTACAAAATTCTACATTACTAGGCAAAAATAATTGTCAACAATTTTAGTGACGCATTGAAATTAAACATTCTAAGAAAAAATTGAAAAATAGGCAAAAAAGGCTAAAAACTTTTCGTAGTTAAATGCGATTTACCGAAATAAATGGTGTTTTCTTTTCTACAAAAAAATGTGCCTTTTTTTTTAAAAAAAAAAAATGCAATTTGTGTCTGTTTCTTAAAAATTTTGCTCCCGAAAAGCATAAGTTTATTAGAATAACACAAGCCACCCTTTTTGGGAGCAAAATTTTTAAGAAAAAGACACCAAATTTAATTTTTTTTTTAAAAAAAGGCACATATTTTTGTAGAAAAGAAAACACCATAATTTTAAAAAGTAATAAATATAACGAAGCAACCATTAAGCTCAGGTATTTATTCAAATGTTTTGCTTAAATTTGTAAAAAAAATTATTTGTGGAAGTGATTTTATTTTTTAAGTTTATATGGAAAATGGATTTTTTCAGTTTAAGTGGTCATACAGTTAATAACTGGGCTCAATTGAACAGAAATTTTAATTTTTTTTTAGATGTTGGAAAATCAGCATTATTTTATAAAAAATTATGATGCGCATCGGTGCGTGCGCCTTAGGAGTTATGTACGAATTAGTAGCAACACGCGTTGAGTTTACCAACAAAACACGCTTCAAAAATTCTGATTTAATTACTGTTGTAAATCATTGTTTTATGTGTTTTTATTAGAGATGTTCAAATGTCGTGATCAGTGTTGCCACCCATAAAACATTTTTAACCAATATGTAAAAATAAAGTAACCAAATGCAATAAAAACCATAATACGAAAATTAAGAAATTAAACCGTAATAGGGGCCTTAAGAATTAAAACGCTATTTCTTTTGCACTTCAGTTAAAAAATAATATATATAAGTTTGTATATAGACACCTAAACCTCAGGATCGATTTTTATAAAATTTTAACAGTATGATACTGATGGTCTGAAAGGTACAATAGGCCTTTTGATTTTTCGAAGTTTTTAGAGGAATTGGCAACTCTCAAACAAAGCTAACACTTCTTTTCGTCTTTTTTCAAAACTGTCTGAGTGAGTGCTTTCAAACTTTTAAAGAATTAACAGACTATAAATCTATGTACATTATCCAATTTCATATTGTCTCGATAGGAGTAGAGAAAATGAAACCCCAGATCAGTGAAAAAATACACATTTTTCCTTGCGCGCTCAAAAAATTTGCCCCACAAAAATCCCTACAACTCTGAAAAAGTCCCTGCATTTTATTGATTAAAAAAATCTTCCCCTACGTATAACATCACTGCCCCAGTTGGAGATATTAAAACTAAAAGTGCAAATCTTGATCGTCTAACACCTAAGTAAGACAAAAAATGGAACCATTATTGCAAATAAGTACACATTGAGAAAAAAAGTAACAAATTTTGGTTAAAAGTTACCAAAAACGGCAACGCTGGTCGTGATTTGTTACACGTGAGTTACACATTAGTCATGCGTGACCGTGGTTAAATTTATACATTATAATGATTAAAAAAATGGAGTGCGAGAATTAAACTTTAATTCTCACGTGCGGAAGCGTGTTTGAATAAAAAATCACGTACAATTTTTTTTTTGTATGGGAAGTACCCGTATCAACTCTTCGAAGATTTTGTTGGAAATTAAAGTTTGTTTCAATAGTTACCCACATCAAATTTAGTTTGCCTCACTATTGCAGTTCTTCAGATATAAAACAAATATTTTTTTTATGGGGGTACCCGTATCCCTCCTCTTATTCCTCCAATATTTTGTTGAAACATGAGGATTGTTCTAATAGTTACCCACATTTAATTTAGTGTGCCTCACTATTGTAGCTGAGGAGATATGCATTGATCCGCGAAAAAAGGGATATTGGCCCCAGTGACTGCAGTGCAAAATCGACATACATAAATGCAATTTTCATAAACGTCAAGGAATTGCATTATCGTTGTCTTGCTTATTCAAAAAAAATTACTCCTTAAATTAGGGCTACAGAAAAGAGCTGACTATTCTGTTAGTTAGAATTAATATTAAATTTCAATATTATTTATTAAGCTTGAGGTTTTTCTTTTTTTATAAAAAATTAGATAACATTTATTTTATAAAAATTCCAATATTTCGATACAGCAATGTGTATCATCGTCAGGGAAATAATTAAACAATACAAATAACAAAATAATGAAAAAATAATATCAATTGTCACAATAGAAAAAATTATTTACAATTAGAAAAATTTTTATACAAATAATCTATTATACATGATACACATTGCTGTATCGAAATATTGGAATTTTTTTAAAATAAATGTTATCTAATTTTTTATAAAAAGAAAAACCTCAAGCTTAATAAATAATATTGAAATTTAATAAATAAAGGTTAAATAAAATAAAATTTATAGAATTAATATTATTATTATTTATATTTTGCACTTTTAACGGAATCTTCAACATTTAAGAAAAATTGCACTTAAGTCGATATTACACCGAAGGTGCGATATGCTATGAACTGCTTCTCAGACAGGCTAGAGCCGTTAAACGCAGCAATATATCGATTTTTGTTCGGCCTTTTCATGCAGAATCGCTATGCCGTAATATTAAATTCTACCATTCTTAATGGTATTGTTTAATAAATATTTGTTTTGAAGATATATTTAATTCGCTCCACATATGGTAGTGGATATGTCTATAGTATAATGTGATTAAAGCTAAACCATATTTGGTATATTTTTAACTCAAAACAATTTTGTATTAAATGCACGCACAAACGTTCATTCACAAAAATATAAAAATTAAACAAGGTAGTAAATAACAATTTAAATCATATTGCATATCCGATGTTGAACAAATAAATAGCCATCATTAATATCATCAACATGAACTTTTCCTTATGAAAATATCATGATCATCACCATTTCAGCGACAACGAAAAAAAATACTTGTTTGAATGAACAAGAGATTGAATTAGGGTTTGCACTCGATAAAAAATTCCTGGCTTAAATATTTTTAAAATTGCCCGACATTTTTTCTGAAGTTTTCGACCTAAATTTAAGTTTTTGTGACAGCTATTATTAATAAATTATCCATGTTCGGAAAAAATTTAAAAACCAAATTAACGATTTTTGAACGTAAACATTAAACAGAAATATACAGAAAGATACAAGCTCGAATTTTTCTTAAAATACATTTCGTTATTTCTGTCACAGGCAATCTGAACGATTTATTTTGTACTCTTAAGGTGTCTGTGCACGGTCAAAATGCTTGACATCACGGCAAATTCACTCGTGTACGAGTGCTTGACGTAATATTCACCGTCGTATCTAAACTTTTTAATTTTCCATCCAACATCGTCGGTGTCACAAATACAAACATATTTTCACTAACACTACCATAGCGCTTGATGAAAAAGATGTAAAGGTCTGAAACATATTCCAAACAACATAAACGGTTCAGTTTTTTTCATCCTATACATATCGTCACCTAAAATTCAAACGGACCTAACTCCACTTTTTTTAACAAGAGAACCAAAAATATTTATAAAATTAATAACAATATGGTCGCCATTTTTAATCACAAGGGTCTAAAAATTTACGAAAAATGAGGTTAGATAAAAGGAACTAAATATAATTAATCAAATACTCGATTTCGAAATTTTCCGTTGTTGTTGTAACAACATGAAAAATATACAAAATTTAACCGGGGGTTCTGCCAATCAAGTCCAAAGAATTGGACATAACGGAGTAGGGCTTGCTGGACAATTATATATGTGGGAAGTGTCATGAGGAACCGGACCACATGCTTGGCGACTCTTGTTTTACGCTGCAGAATCTTTTCACCGACTGCTATAGGCGGTGGGCGACATCTGTTATATACGAGCTGTAATCAAATATATCCTCTGTATGCTCTCCTCGTATATACGTAGGTCCTTTCTGACATGCCTCGGTGGAGCCTCAAACTGTGTGATGTCAAAGTGTGGATGACTTCTCTGATGAACACATGACGTTGTGTTCCTAGACCATAAGAACCTTTGTCTCCTTATGAAGATAGAGTTCAATGTATATTTGAAGGCAGCCTGTGAAGGTCCTTAAGGCTGTGTTTTGAAAGCTTTAAATATTTCTCCACTTTGTATCACTCAACGAATGTGACTACACTGGAGCCACCATTTGTCCTAAAAGAAGTAAGTAAGGTTTCTTTACCCATACCCCAAGTTGCCGGATAGCGGATTTTTACATCCTTCGTCCATTTCTGGTGGTAAAAAGTGTTGCCGTTGATTTCGTTGGTGATAACTGCAGGTAACGTGCAGTGAAGAAGTCGTGTATTTTGTCGAGATTACCATTTACCATACCGCAAAGCTCATGGACGTTGTGACCATTCGACATAATGGTGCAATCGTTTACTGTAGTTATATATTTTTCTTAAGTTCCGTCCGTTTGCATTTAAGATGACGATATAAGATATATATATATGTATATGTATATATGCTTTTTCAAAAAATTCCAGAAATCCCTGGATATAAAATAAAAATTTGATTTTTTTGGGAATGGAAAAAGTCAGAAATACTAGAAACCCTAGACTGAATGAATCAATGGCAATCTCAAATCGGGCAGTCTAGAAAATACTAGTACAGCGGGCACAAAATATTTAAAAAAAAGTGAATACTACACTTTCTTGTGGGTGTTCTTTGTAATCACGTAAAAGAGGTACATAATTGATTCAATATGTCTTTAAAACGATATATGTTGGCATCTCGCAACTAATATTTTTTTATATTATTTGGTAACACTGTTAAACAATACTGAAGTCGTGATCTTGGAAATAAATTTCAACTTTTTAATCAAGTTTGAAGTTGTTATGGTTTTTATCAAATGTAATCATTCACATTTGTCCTCCACTGTATACTTGCGTTAATGTAATACGCATTATTGAACGACTGCGATATAGACAGCCAGACGACGACGGCGACGACTGTATACTCAACTAATTCTACATGCAAGATTCTGGAATTTACTTATGCCATTATTTTGTCTTTTTTTTAAATGGGTAGTTTCCTGTGTAACGTGCCATTATCGGAGGAATTACTTACTTGTAAAAATTGTGTAAAAATGCTAATACATACATCAGGCATAAACAGCTGTTGTTAACTAGTTAGAAACGCATTTATGAAACTTAATTAAGAAATTGTGTTTTTGTTTCCAAATGTTGTTTCATAATTTTTCAATGATTATTAAAATTAATGTACTTCTGCTGATGTATCTTATTTGTTGCTACACTAACATACATATTTTTATGTCTATTAATTTAGAGTAATCTGTTAGAGCAATAATGTTTTTTAAATATTTATTAATTAAGTTTTTACTGCTACATTAAAAAGTTACACTACTAATGCAAATAATACTTCCAATGTCATAATTAATGTCTTTTCATTTGAAGATCACGGTCTTTGTTTCTAAACTAATAAAATTCATTACCTAAGATAATGATGGGAAGAGGTCAGCTTTTTCAAAGATCGTAGTTACTTACATATACTGTCACTGTAAAATGTTAATGCGAAAAACGTTTCTTGTGTCAGAAATACAGCTACTTCTTGTGTACAATAACAAAAGTTTTTTCTGGCGCTAATTATATAAAACGCAACGCCAAAGAATTACATTGAAAGCAAAAACAAATACATAAATATTTTGTAATGAGGCGTTTGAAATTTTAAAAGGCAATGCGAATTTCTGTAGTGTAGTGTACTACTACTACTTTATTCGCTTACATAACACTCTCCCGGTAGCGAACGTAATGATGATTCATCATGAAACATACTGACAATCTAAATATGACATGCATTTTTTAAGCAATTGTCCAAAATATCGTAGATTGTCAGAACTGATTTTGTTCGTTAGGCTTCCGCGTATAAGTGAGACCTAACAGACAATATCATCGATTTTCAGACAATGTTGTCAAGTTTCAATATACTTCAATGCGGTGATAAACAAGAAAATAACATACATATATTAAATAATCCGTTCAGTTTTATATCGAGTGATAACAGAAAATGTCGATTACTTTCAACCTTCTTTTATACAGTTAATCTTTCATAAACATGTCTGTAAAACTGTATTTAGCAGTCGACATTTTCATAGAAATTGCGCCTTGAGACCCAGTTTGTCAGGAGGAATCATAGATAAAAATATCAATTTGACAAATTTACATAGGTAAATTGATAAACGCTTTACGCTAGGAACACAACTGGGACGAACGTAGAATTTTAGGTCGCCAATATTCCTCGTCAAATAAAAAACAATGTATTTGTGTGCATAAAAATACAAGCATTCATTGCATCGGCCAAAATTTGCCATACGCGGCGACCTCTACGACAGATTTATTTTTAATTCTTACCAGGGCTGTGGAATCGTCTTTAATTGACTTTAAACTCTTTTTTTACCCTTTCGACCCCAAAGTTGCTTATAAGCAACTTAAATTTTAAACATCGTTTTATTTAAAACAATCGTAATACAATTTTCAAAGCACATATAGAGTTGGTTAAAGAATGAAAAAAAAATAGAAAATATTGTTTTAATTTTTCATAACGTGAAACACTTCCTCAACGGCCCAAAGTTGCTTATAAGCAACTTTCAATTTCTAGTCACCCGAAATTTAAAAAGTCTGAAATTTTCAAAAATCCTTAATGCAGTACCTTTCAAATGGCTAAATATAGAAAATGATACCGTAAAAATTTAAAATCGATATTTTAGATATTGCATCGCCAATTTCTAAGAATTTATTATGAAAAATATTTAAATTTTTTTTAAAAATTTTTCTGCCAAAAAATTTTGGGCTCGGAGGCGCTAGTTTTTGTGGGAACTTCGACTTCGGCTCCGGTACAAAAACCTCAACTACGACTCTTCAACTCACACTCGCACTCCACAGCCCTGACTCTTACGCCGGTAAACGGCTTACAAGTCAGTACCAGGTGACCATGTTTGGTTTAATTTTTAAGTGTTTTAGTAAAAATAAGTTACTTTTTACTTAAATAATTGTTTTGTTTTATAAAATAGTTTAGTTACATTTTTTTTTATCAGGCCTGTTCTGAAAATCACTTTAATTCAAATCACGTGTTATATTGTGATGTTCCATTTTTGTCTTTTTCGATGTGGTTTTAAGCGGTGTGTCAGGACAGCACAAAACCACACGTGTGATTTTAAAAGCACATGATTTCCAAAACAGGCCTTAATGTAAAATTTTTTTTACATGATCTCACGATTTTTTTCTGTTTGCGCAAACAGTAAACAACTTTCTCAGTTATAACGGCTGTTATTTTTTCACGCCACAATACTTCGTAGAGATCGATATATAGTATATCGTAGGCCTCGTGTTGTGTTTTTCATACGGGATTTCCCGGGATCCTGCACATTTTTCGGGACAAATATTCCGGAAACTTTGTGCGCGAATTTCCCCGATTTTTTTTTTGTAAATTATCAGGGGTGTGCTGGAAATCGAAAACGCAAGAATTTTAAAAGTGGTTTTGAATAAGATTTCAGTAATAAAATACGAGAAGTATTATACAAAGATTTCTCTATTAAACAGAATTTTATAACAAAAATTATGAAAATTAGATTAAAAGTGTATTGAAAACAACTTCCAAATTCTTGCGTTTTACGTTTTCAATTTCCAGCACTCCCCTGTATGTCCACTTTCCTGCTGATATAGTTGTAAATAAGGTCTGTCAAGAAATTGATGTCAATTCAAATTCAATAAGTAAGGCAATCACCCTTATCATGGTTGGCGAATTTAAAATACGCCTGCGACTGTTTAGTAATAGATTAAAGAGAACGTGAACGTATTTCCGTTAATCTATTACAAAACGGTACTAGTAACCGTTTAACTAACATTTAAAAAAAACAAATTTTAACATTTTGAATTTAATTTTTTTGAAGATCCGAAAAACGAAAACAAAAAAAAATTATTCCTTCTTGCTTCAAAATATTCTAATTCTTAGTGAAGAGAATCAAATTTTCGGCACAGCCAAAGGAAGCGTTCTTACTTGTTTTTAAATAAATTACTCACAATAGTTTAAATTGTTTCTTTTGAACAAACTCGGTTTCGTTTTAAGTTCGGGTTCGGTCCTAAGTTCGGCTTTGGCAAAAAAAAGAGCGTTATTTTTAGTAGGCTTTGTCTAGTGTTTAAGTTCTTAAAAGCCTGAAATTCTGAAACTTGAAAAGAATTTGTGTAGGGTTAAGGCATTATGATGAGACCGGTTATGTCTTGAAGTGTTTTTTTCTTCTACACATTAGGATCAATATTTCCTCAGGGCAGGATCCCAATACAAAATTGAGCTTCAAACGAAGTAGGTTTGAAAGGGAGAAATCGCTTACAATCTCGCTTATGGAAGGCGTGAATTTTATATGGTGAGTTCCCACTTTGAAGGAATACATTTTTGACACAAAAAGCGCTTTATTCAAGGCATAAATAAACTGGTGAATGTAGCGTTCAGCTTTACATACTGAATGTTTTTTACACTTATTTTTTTAGTATTCTCCCTTACAAGCCTGCTTCGTAGTAAGGGAATGGCGTAGCACTTGAATTATTTTTCTTTTTTCTTTTATAAAACTTTTTAAGAGTTCCCTCACTTTCTTAACCGCATCTCTGTATGTCTTTTGCGTAGCGCATAATTGTGGGCTTATTTTTATAAATGTACCATTAGTGCTTCGCAAAATGATAAATTTTTTTATTGGGATGATTTTTTACGCGTATTATAAATGTTTGTCAATTATTTTTTTTTTTAGAATAAACTTTCATGTTAATTTATTATTAAATTGTAACCTTTGACTCTTTTCAAATTTTAGATATGCATCTATTTTGGCATTTGATGTAAAAATTGAGAGAGAAGCACAAGAAATGGCGGATTCATTAGGCGTTAAAATATTTCAGGCCGACATTATTTATCATTTATTTGATAAATTTACGGCTTATCGTGAAGAATTGAAGCAGAAAAAACGTGAAGAATTCCGTTCAATTGCTGTCTTTCCATGTAAACTTAAGGTGAGTTTAAACTTATTAAAAAAAAAAATCATTTAACTTCAAAATAAATATATATTTTAAGTAATGGCAGTTTACCTTCAATTACATAAATCAATAATATATTTTGACTGCATATTTTCAAAAGAGAATTAAAAGAATAACATACTTGCACTATTTTCCTAGAGAGACTATTTTATCAACAAACCAAGTTATTGTTAATGTAAACAATGACTTTGAAAAGTTTAAACAAAAGTGCAAAATACTAGTATTTTATGTATAAATAAGAAACAAAAACGCATCCCAATAATATTGCTAGCTTTTATGCAACTGAGATGTGTAACATTCTTTTGTGGTTGCTGGTAAGCAACTTGTTTTCGATCGAGTTTTGTCTTTTTTTTTTTTTTTGTTATTTCATTCTTTCTTTTGATGAAGAATGAGGATACTCGCACTGTAATTGCGTTCTACAGGCGGATGTCAGCATTTATAGTAGACGTTGTTATAGTTATCTTTGTTGTTTTAGTTGTTGCAAGCAGCGTACAGGTGTAAAATGCAATCAACCGGATGAAGATACATTTATAACCCTAGAAGCATGTCAGAAACTGTGTGAAGTAATTTTATTAGCTGATGTTGGTGCATAAGTATGGGATGAAATAAGTAGTTTCAATTAAGATAATTATTCTTCTTTTCTGACTCTATTGACGTTACTTTAATGTTGCATGAATAAGTAATTGGTGTTGTGTCGGCAAAGTTGTATTATAACTGGCATGGGTTTTAGTTTAAGAGAAATATTGAAAACTTTTTAACTTGGTTTTAATTGTAAAAGTTGTCTTGGAATTGTAATATGTATTAAACAAACATTAAAGAATTATTAAAGACAAAATATGTATTGTTTTGTTTTTTACTTCGGCTTTATTTATTTAATTATTAATTTAATTCTTAAAGCCCTATTAGCTAAAATAAATAAATAACTAAAATCTTAAAATCAATAAATAAATTCTTTTGGAGCTTTGATTTTAAGTTTTTTGTGAATATTTTTTGAGTGCATATTTTAGAGTTTTTAGTGCATAAAAATCTCAACCCTATTTGTAATGTTAATATATATTTTCGTAAAAAATTAGCTGCAAATTTCGTTCTCCTTTCAACAATAAGCCCGTTTATTTTGAATTAGGCCCATGGTTTATTTTCTTTGAAGATCCAACTGAAATATTAATTTGTTTTGTTAACACATTTATTTAGTTACATTTTTTAATATACCCTTCACAACTAGTGGTGAATGTGGGACGGTATACTTAGTTTGTCATACCGTGTAAAACTTTTTTAATATTTATCTAAGACACCATAAAGAATTTATATTCTGGGCCCTTGAGTATTTCCTGGTCTATTTAGCCGTGTCCGTCTGGTGAAATCACGCCCACTTTCATGATTCAAAAGAAAAGAACAATATAAGTGTCAAATTGTTTCTAGTTCTCCTAAGCACTTTGGGATTGAAATACAGCAAAATCGGTTCAGCAGGATAAGAGTTCTTAATCCAAATGTGAAACAACCAACCTTAGAAATTTATAATTTTGTGACAAAAACCCAACATAAATTGTGGCGAAATGCACAAACTGATATAATATTTTGCACAAATTTGTCTTATATTACTTAAAATCATACTGTTAAATTTCGTGAATAGTGGTTCACAAATCATAATTGCCTACCCTCGAATAACAGTTTTAAAAAAATTTTGTCTGTTACAGTTTTAAAAGACGTCAAATTTCGTGAAGATCTGCCCATAATGTTACGTAGACCCCACATAAAGTCCACTCTGGAAAATTATTTAAGTAGTACAGCTAAAACCGTAGCAAATTGGTCAAATTTAGCTTTATATGGCCATAAATAACACCATGCCATTTTTTTCAGTTTTTTTTAAGATTGGTTAAAAGCTTATATATTCCATATAGAGCGCACTCCTGAAATATTCTAAGTCTGAATTTACACGTTTCATCTTTTGATGCTCAACTTCCATTCAATTCCCTTTTAAAGATGCCAATATATTCACACGCAGCAATCGGTTTCAACTTTTTTCGGTACAAAACAACAACAATTTTATTAATAGCGAATCAAAGAGAAAACGAAAAGAAAAAAATTACATGCAGCCATTGTTGTGCATATACCAACGAATAAAAACACAAAGCGTACTGACCGAGTACAGGCATCTCCGTACTAACCCCCTTTCTTCTTTCTTCTCTCACCTAAAAACACAAGAGTTGAGCATCAAAAGATGAAACGTGTAAAAGCAGACTAACTGTCGGTGCAGGGTGTCAAAGATTCGGCACAGCCGAATTTAGCATTCTAACTTGTTTTATTTTTGAAATTGAGTTGCACAAAGGATTTTAAAAAAATGGTTAAAGTATTTAATTTTTGTAGCAAGACAAAAAAAACAGCGATTTTGAATGAAAGTCAGCAAACATTAGGATGGTTCAAAAAAGTTTGGTCGTATTCCCCAATAAAGTTATTGATAGAATAATTCAGATTTAAACATATTTTGAATTCCTCGGTAATATCTTTAAGAATTAAAAATGCATAAAAGTTTTGCAGAAATCACTAGTATTGATATTAGAAATATTAAAAAAGGAGGTTTTAATAAAAATCCGGGCTCAAGAAAAATATGTTGGGAAAGAGTTTCAAGGTATACCATTTCTTTTCTCCTCTCTCCTCAAAACTCAAGACTTTTTGAGTCAAACTTGACGTGTTTGAACCGGCACTTAGTTACATTTTTAATTACACTTCTGTTTAATATTTTTTGTACGTGTTCTATAGTACTCGATGTTTTTGGTATGTTTTGCCGTTTCTTTATTTTCAAAGGCGCCAAAATAAACTTCTTCGAATAATCACAGTCGCTCCCTGGTATGTTAAAAACTCAAACATTCATAACGATCTCAACGTGCCATTAGCAAAAACTATGATTACAATATATGCAGAAAAATATTTAAAAATGCTTGAACAACACCCAAATCCACTAGCTCGAAATATTTTAAATCATGACACTGCAGCATTTACCCAACTAGATGAGCGATAAGCACCTATATATGTGAACAGAACCCGTGAAGAAAAAAAAATTTTGACTGGCAGGACATAAATAAAGAATTAGGATAAGATTTAATTAATTAATGTTAGTTCATATTTAATATATGAAGATTCAATAAATAAAATAATGACAAAAAAAAAACGTTTGAAACATTTTGCACAGCTTTTAAGTAAAGGGTCCGCCAAATAACTTTTTTTTTTGAAAATGCTATAAAAAAAACTACTGAATATTTTCTTAAATTTCTTTTTTTATTTGAAAGTACAATCCTTCCGGTTAATAATGGAAAATAATTTCATTCAAATGGCTGCCTCGGCTGGCCATGCAGTAGCCTACACGATCGGTCCAATTTTTAAGCACATTATCGATTGTGTGCAGCTGTATTTCACCAATCGCTTCACGAGTATTGTCCTTTAAAGCGTCAATTGTCTCTGGCTTGTCGGCGTGTAACACTTATCTTTGACGTCACCCCACAAATAATAGTCCAACGGTATCAAATCGCAGCTCCGAGGTGGCCAAACTGCGGCTGATAATGCGATCTTCAAAAATAGGGCGCAAAACATCGAGTGTAGCTTTGGCTGTGTGGCACGTAGCGCCGTTCTGTTTAAAACCAAATGTTGCCAATATCCTCCTCTTCAATTTTTGTGAACAAAAATTCGTTCAACAAGGCCCGATAACGATCGCCATTGACTGAAACGGCCACTCCTTCCTCATTTTCGAAGAAAAATGGCCCAATTATGCCTCTGGACTAAAATCCGCACCAAACAGTGACTCGTTTTGGGTGCATCGGCTTTTCAATGTATGCGTGCGGGTTTTCTGTGCCACAAATGCGACAATTTTGCTTGTTTACATATCCGCCAAGATCAAAATGAGCTTCATCTGAAAAGATGATGCAATTTTCGCACAACATTACCATGATTTTCAAAGTAATGTCGCAATATTTCCCAGCGTTGTTATCTGTCAAATCAGACATGAGCTAAAGGCCAGTTTACACGGTAATACAATGTATTACGACTTTGTAGAATCAAAATATTATGAAATTCTCTCCGTGTTTAAAAGAAAAAAATAAAAATCTGTTGTATGTATTTTTCATGTTTACACGGATGGTACAAGTAAAATCAATAATAATAACAAAAAATTAGATGATTACAGTTTTACAATTTTTACAAAAACAACATAAAAATTTCCTGAGTTGAATTTAGTTGTTTTTGTAATTGTATAAAAATGCTACCACCTTCAATGTACTCCGTTAAAATACACCTCTGGTGTGATGAAAATACATAAGTTTCTAAAATGGTTTAGAAAAAAATCATTTACCGACCCAGCGCTGCCAGAAGTAAGATTTTACCTTATTTTTTAAGATTTTTTAACCGAAAAAAGATTTTTAGATTTTTTCCCCAAAAACAAGATTTTTTGTTTTGTCTAGACGAAGGTTAGGTTCAATTAAAAAACCTTCTTTGTTCCCATTTAAAAATTTTTCAACTAAATAATACAATTTAGTATAAGAAATTAAATTGGTTGTTATGTTTTTTGTTTGTTTATTTTATGTATTAAATAAAATATGAATTGTTTTTATTATTTATAATAAAAAAACTACTTTTTTCCAAAAATAAGATTTTTTCTTCAAAAATAAGATTTTTTTTTGGTAAAATTAAGATTTTTTGCTGAAAATTTCTGGCAGCCCTGTACCGACCGCTTGTCAGATTTTGAGTTCGTATTCTCTCTTACTCCACGTCTACAACTGACATCATTTGCTGTTATAACATTATGTTATAAAAGCGTTGTTAAAACATTTGCATTAACAACCGTGTTATAACATGAGAAAACCTCGTAACATGATGAGTCTATACTTAACACTAACATCATATTAGTGTTAATGTTAAACATTTCATGTCAGTTGTAGACTGCATGTAACTCAATACATTTTGCTTTTACATGGAATGATTTTTCTCATTCTACATAATGTCGTAATACAATGTATTACCGTGTAAACTAGCCTTAAGTATTACTATTCACGAAATAAGAACTATGTAGTTGAAAAAAAAAACGTTAGATGGCGGACCCGTTAGATATGTATAAAGCCGCAGTTAGCTGACAGTAAGGGTAATATGACCGTACAGTAAAAAAGTAAGATTTAGATGTAACGGTTAAGTAATACCTTACTGGTAACTATAATCATTCTAATTGCTTTATATACAACATAATAAAGCAGCTGAATTGCAACGTTATTGTTACTATCAGCTTACTGGGGATTAACTTATCCGTATTTTTTTTTTGTGTAAGTCCTCCTTAAGTCCTCCCCCCCAAAAAAAGCTGTAAAATTTTTTTATGTCGTTAATTGGTCGAATCGATTTAAACACAAATTTGAAACCACCCTATTATGTATAAAGCATAAAAAATATTAATGTATCAGTGGTGGGTAGTTTAAAACAAGAATTCGTAGACAACAAACGGAAATTGAGTTGCAATTAACATGATAAACTGTGTATGGCTAGATTTAAATGTTTAATAAGAGATGTGGCTATAAGATAGTTATGAAAGTAACTTCACCTGTAAAACAGTGGGATTATTAAAAACTAGAAAAATGGACATTTTAAATTAACTTCTTGTACTTTTATTTTTATTACAGATACTGCCACAATTTATATTCAACAGTCGTGATCCTATTGTTATGGGCGTAATAGTGGAAAATGGCATTGTTAAAGTTGGAACACCGATTTGTGTGCCAAGCAAGGAGGTAAGTGTTGTTTGTTTTGGTCTATTAAAAAAAAAAAAAAAAAAAACAATTGTTGACAGTTGTTTAAAATAAATGAATGAAAGTCTTTGTGGTGTAAATATAAATCAATTGCGTAGTAAATGTAAATAGACGTGATCTAGACAATTGAACCAAGACACTCACCCTTTATTATTGCGCAATAAACTTTTTATATTCCATTTTAATCTTAATGTCTGCCCCTTTAATGATAATTTATTAAACTTCTTTGATATGATTAAAGACTTTTTTGTATGTATTGTTGTTAAGACTTTGTTGACTCAGGTGTGATAAATGGTGGTATGTACCTTCAACAGCAAGACATTGGTTTTTATTTCATAATTTTTTTAGTTTTCAATAAGTAAAGAATTCCAGTTCCTTCGTAATCAATTTCAGTTCTCATTTATTTTTTCAGAAGACATTTTGGGGTGAATTTGAAAAAAAAAAAATAAAACAGTTACACTTGTATGAGTTATGAATGGGTTTTTTTTTATTATGCAAGATTTCACTGTGCCCGCGTGTTTTCTTGAATGAAATAAAATTGATTCATTCAAACTCATACCAGCATGTGTCAAATTTGTATTCAACATCCTGAATTATCGTTTAAAAATTTTAAACTTGTTTTGCTGCTGGTGCAACCCTTGAAGATTGAAAATTATTTTGTTTTTTACCTTTTCGCAAAGAAACACACATACTCTCACAAAAATTCCTAATTGGGTTTGAACATTCCTCTTGAAAATCGCCATGGACATGTTTTCTTTATTTATTTGCTACGCTTACTGTTCGTTGCCTTTCGTTATTATCATCCGGCAAAATCATTCGTTGGTAATTATGACTTCCTCAATTACCCAAGAGCATATTATTTCCCGTCCCTTTTACTTAAAAAAAAAAAAAAAAAATACCAAAACAAGCAAATCTTGTTAGTGTCATTGTTAAGAGCTACAAAGAATTTATGTAAGTAGAGAGTTCCTTTAGTGACAGCTGTTAGTTTTGACAAATTGTAAGATCTAAAGTCTACTTGACTTTCAAATAACTGGGTTCGATATATTCCAAAGTTCGCTTTATCTAAAACACATAGTTCTTGTTAAAATCAGTTTTATTATACATTTTTATATGTATTCCTTTTAAATTTAACAACTTGCTTTTTTCTTTAAGTTTGCTCTCTTTCATTTTTCTAAGAAATTATGAATAAATTTATTTGGTTGATTTAAGTTTTTAGTTTGAATTTAAACAAAAAGTTTATTTTTACTTGTACTCACACTCTCATTAAGATCGCTTTCCGACTCTCTGTAAATCTTAAAAAAAACCTTCTGATTGCGCCTGTTGTTGAGAGGAAAAAAAATTGGTTTGTCATTGATCTAAAATTTGTCTTTAGAAAACCAGTTGTTTGCTTGTGCCGGTATGGCTTGATATGTTGTTTCCTTTGGCAAACAGGCAATAAACCATTAAACCCGTTGTGCATGTTGTGTTCTTTTCATTTGAAATTTTAATTTAAGCTCTCGTTCTTATAACATGCAAGTGCGTTTTAATTTCCTTTTCAGTAGCAACTACTTCATCATCCTAATTCGCTTAAATTTTTTTCTTTGCTCTTCCTGCCATTGAAACATGGTATTTTGTGGTATTTTTAATTGTGTGAATGAATTTTAGTATTTGAATAAATACGTAAAAAATTACTTAAGTTTATTTATGAGGGTCCTGACTTTTTACACTTACTGCAGCTTAAACTTGATTGTCAAAAAAAATATTTTTGCTTATAATTGCCTTAAAGCTTTTGCGTGAATTTGAGTGAATAAAATATGATAGAATAATTAAAGGCCAAATGTTGTTAGCATTTGTTTCTTTTGATTTAACGAGAGTTTAAGATATGAAAACAATTAAAAAAGTTACCTTGAGAATCGATTTTTATATGGCCATCAGAACGTTTTTTATGTATTTTAAGTCGATAACAAATTCTGTATATAATCGTACCAAAATTTGTGTATAAGTATGGATAAAATTTAATCCTTTTTCGAAATATGTATACAATTTTTAATAGCTATGGTGGAGGTTATTATGAGTTTGTGCTTTAAGGGAACAAATCGAATCAGAACCACTTTCTAAGTCGATCTAAGCATGTACATCCGTCTGTGTGTCTGGTTTTCTGTTGTATGTCCTTGCAAATTTTGGAGATCGGGCATTAGTTAACCCATAGCAGCCATACTAATACTAGTACCGAAGATTGCTTGCACTCCCAACAAACACGGAGGTTTGATTTCAAATTGAAAATGATTTGAAATCAAACGTTTTATCAAACGTCAAAGGTTTGATAATGATTTGAAAATCATAGCATTCTCAACAAAAAGGGAAAATTATTATCAAATTAAAAAATTCCTTATTTTCAACTTGCTTCCAAACGTAATTCTCAAATGTTTTTTTCAATTGTGGATTATAATACAATGTGGAACATAAATATTTTATTTTTTAATTAAAATTCATTACATATTTATTTAAATAAACTGTGAGATAAACATTCAAAAACACAGCTAAAAGATGTAATCATGTTCTTTCCATCCTCTAGTTCTTTCAAAGATGAAATAATTGCCTCCTTTTTATTTTGGGGATTGTAGCACCGCGATCATACAAAAAACTTGTAATTTCTTCACTTTGCTGTTTAATTTTTTAAATTCGTATTCTTAATCATTGTAATTATACAAAAAAGATTTTTATTTTTCACAAGAAATAATTCGATCACTTGTAAAACACATTTAACCACGAAGTAAAAATGTAACTTAATCGCCATTTTTAATGTTTACAATTATTTTTCGCTTTAGTATTGCCAAGATTAGTTTTGATTTGAATTTAACAGTTTGAATTTAAATGTTAAAATCAAACAATTGAAAAACGTTTGAGAATTGTGTTTGATATCAAATGATAAAGTCATTTCATGTCAAAGGTTTGTTGGGCTGCTATAAATAAAATAAATATATAAATAAGGTTGGTATTAAAACATTTGGCAAAAATTACTTTAATAAAAGTTGGTCTGTCAAGGTAAAATTTGTGACTCTTAATTTAGTTTTTTGTTCTTGGAGTGGCATGATTGCCCACATGTTTCAAATCTGGACCACCTAAATACTCATGGTTGGTGTAGATTATCATATTTACGCGTTTTATGAAACTTAACAACCATTTAAAGTTAAATATGGACATTCCCACCGATACGTCCACCGAAAAAAAATTATAAGCTCTTGAAAAGACTTTTTTTTATCAGATTTTCCAAGGAAAACAATCAAATTTTATTAAAATAAAACAATTTTATATTTGTTTATAACCCATTTCGAGATTTATGAATGCAAAGTCGAACAAGTGAAAGTTTTCTCATTTCGATATTTCTTTTGCACGTTTTGTTTTGATAAAAGTTCTGGCCAAAATCTTTCCAATTCAAAAAAGAATGCATAAGAAATGTGTGGCTTCTTAATATTATTTAAAGTTTTCAATAATTTTTGACAAATTAAATTTTTTTTAGGATTTTACAGCGAAATAAAAGTAACGAATAAAGCAATATCATATGGAAAGCAATTTGTTATTTTTTCGTAAATTTTTGTAGCCCTAATTTGAAGAAAGAATTACATAAACATGTGTACATAAATACGTACATAGTATATTGGTATAAAGATTTATTTTTGCAGTAACTGTCAAGTGGTCGAAATTCGGCCACCGGGTGAACCTAGTACATTAAGTACTTTTATTCATTTAAACATTTTAAACTTACCTCGTTTATATAAAGTTTCGTAAAAAGAGGAACAGAAACAACATAAATATAATGATGGCAACAAATATCACGTACGACATGTCACATGCGACGGTGATTAAAACTAACTTTAAAAAAGTATAAATCCTTTATGGGTAAAATCAAACCCATTTCTAAATTTCTAAAGCTTGTCGCATTAAAATATTGCTTTAGGTTTCGCTGAAATCGGCGCTTGAATTAGTGGTCGCGAAAACCACTTATGTTTTTTTTACTGCCTTGCTTTTTTGCAATTGTCTTGAAAACGAAAAAAATTATCAAAATGAACAAAAGCACTAATTATAGGGATAATTAACAGCTATAAGTTAAATCTTTTGTCCAAATAAATATCTTTTTTATTTATACTTATTTTTTACTTCACTCAAAAAATTATGTAGTTAAATTCAAACGAAAATTCATTTGAAACAACTTAAAATTCATTTAAAAAACGGATCATTTACATTTCATTTAAAACAAATGATTTTTACATTCATTTTTATTTTTTTTTTTAAAATTGAATAGTTTTTACTTTTAAAAAATATATTTTAACCGGAAAAAAATCAAACTACAAAACAAAATAAATACGGAAAAACCTTATTTTTTGGTAGTTTGTTTTTTAAATAACAAACAGAAATTAAGGCGAATTTACACCAGGTGAACTTATCTTGCTACGTAAGCAACAGCTGATAACTAACCTTGTGTCAAAATGGTATACCGTTCTGGTGGATCTGGAAAATCTTTACTAAATTCTATAATTTTCGTTTAAATTTAAGAAATTGAAAATTTTTTTAAGTTAGTATATTTGAAAACACACAATTTAAAATTAAAAACAAAATGAAATATTTGTTTGAATATTTGACACAACGTTAAAATATTTTACAGTGTTGTAAACGTTTTCAAAATAAGACCACCTTGTATGAATTCGCCTTGAACAGAAATGTTCAAAAATAAAATTATTCGTAAAATAACTATATTTTTATTAAATTTTAACAGTACGGAAAACGAATTAAATAACCCAAAATCAGTTACTGTAATAATTTTATAAGTGTTTAAATGTGTACGACGCGTCGCGACGGTCACGTTCGACATGATGGAAATGCCAAATCTATAAGATTTAAAATGTGTTATTTGTTAAAGATGAATAAAATTGTATTGAATAACATTTTAGTTCAAAACACATTTTCCTTACAAACGTCTAGGGAAAAGAAAAAAAAAAAAAAAAAAAAAAAATTCGAAAGAAATAATAACCGAGTTCAAGCAATTTAAAATTTGCATTACGATTTTTGTGATACATATTTATTTTAAATGAACGGAAGTTTTTATTACTTTATCGAATCTACTACGAGCAAAAACTGTTCATCAAATTCCCCATTTGTTTATAAATACAACTCTGCCATCGGTTCGAACGAATATGAAAATCGTAATAAATAGTACAAAATGGTTGATCTCGCAAATTATTTCTTTCGAATCGAAATACGTTGTATCCCCCTGTTCCCGTTTTAATAACGATATACCTGAATAAAATTATCGTTGCTACTGCTACTTTTGTCTAGTTTTTTAAACACTGCTTTTAATACGAGTAAGTTACATATATTCATATAACAAGTGTATAAAAAACTAGACTACAAATAGCAGTACCACCAAAAATATACTAAATAGACTAGTTTAAAAAGATAAAGAAGCTATGCCACATTTTCACTACTGCTACTTTTTTCTTTACATTTTCTAGCAATAGTTATATGTATATTCGTAGCAGTAAAAGAAAATCAAAGAGTATGTTTATATTAAAGAACGTAACGAATCGACGAAATTAACTGCCTGTTTAACAATTTCGAACGTTAATGTTCGCATAGAAAATTGTATGAAAAACACTTAGTTTTAAAAATAATTTTAATATATAAAATTGTAACGTTACTGACTGATTCATCATCGCACAGCCTAAACGCCTGAAGCTAAAAACTTGAAATTTGGACTGGAGGTCCACTAAGACGGGGTTTTAAGAAATTCGAATGTTTAGGGGGTGAAAACGGAAAAATTCGGTAACCTTATATCTCCAAAACTAAAAGGGATACAACAAAAACGTACTTATCGTTGTGCTTTAGAAAAATTACTTTTTTGAAATTCGGCCCTATTAGGGAGTAAACGGTTAAGACCTGAATTTTTGTGCTTATTTGACATCTATCTTTTGAACCAATAAACATAGAAACAAAGTTTTTTCCACATTCGAAACTTATAAAAAAAAAAATACGAATACTAATTTGGTACTTTTTCGAAATTCGAAAATTTTAGGGGCGAAAATCGTAACTATTTTTGGTTTTTTTTTACAAAACATTTTTCTCCATTCATTGACATTTTCTTACTAAATTATGGGCTCCCACTACAATATTGAAATTTTTGATACTTTAATGCGGGGGAAAATAGTACAAAAAAAGCTTTTTGGTTTTACAACTGCTATTTTTTTAATTATCGTTTATATTGGACCTTAAAACAAAAGATTCAACATGCAATGTTCTGAGTGGATAAGAATCTATTGCGGAACTGTTTGCTACTTTTTGTTCTTTAACTGGTACTTTTTGAATTTCCGTTTGTTTTGTACCTAGAAACATAAAATTCAAGATACCATATCCTGGGTGGATGAGAATCTAAAAGAGTGCACTTTTTGGTACTTTTTTTATTCTTTGACTGGTACTTTTTGAATTTCCGTTGCTATTGGACCTAGAAAATTAAACATGCAAGGTCCTGAGTGAATAAGAAAATAATCTTTGGCATATAGATATCTCCACGAAGAAAAAGGAGACGCTTACGAAGTAGCGGGTTAACTGCTTGTTTTAATATACAATTCTATGCGAACGTTAACGTTACAAATGATTGTACAGGCAGTAAAAAATCAACAAATTCATTAATTTTTAAAGCTTTTGTCGTCAGCTCACGTTGTTGAAAATATTCACATAAAAAAGTTTTATGATTAAGAGTAAATGAGTTTTGTTGATGCGACGAGCAGTAACCACTTAGGGTTAAACAGCAGTGGAAATATAATATGATGCATCAATACAGTAGCATGTAAGGCAGAATATGATGAAGAAATAAAGTAGCATCCGATTAGGCAATAAAGAGGCGTCAGCATAAACAAATAAAAAACAAAAACAATTTTAAACGCAATTATTTTAAAACAGCAACACATATCATCACTGATGACGATTTGTTTTTTTTTTAAACTATTTTATTGCTACTGCAAAAGCTACTTTCATTTCTACTTTAAAAACTACTGTTATTGCTACCTGAACAAAAACTTTTTTACTATTTAAAAGCAAAGTTGTAAAAGTATAAATAAGAAAATTAACTGCAAATAAAAAAGTAGCCAACTTTTTAATTTTTAAACTACTTACTGCTTTATTGGTAGTTTATGTTTTCCTGTTATTTTGAATATAATTTTCTCAACATTTAGCAATAGTATTAATAGTAAGATATTTATATGCATGACTATAAAACATTTGATTACTACTCATGCAAAATATTTCTAGAAGCAGTAGTTATGGCAACATTTTTAACACAGCCGACCAAAAAGCTGCAATTGTTAAAAAACAAAACCACCTGCAAAATCCAATTTGCAGGAATTATATCAATAAGGAAAGTCGGTTGTTTTTCAAGGTTGACATACTGTAAAAAGTCGCAATAGCCTTTTTAATCCTTTATAGTTTCACATATGCCCAATATGTTAACCAAAATCCTTAAAGAAAAAAAAAACATTTTTTTTTATTTACGTTAAGTTAAAAAAAAAAAAACTAAAATTAAATTGACCCCCATTACGGATTTTACTTTTCTAGCAAGTATGTAGTGTTTTTCATACGGGATTTCTCGGGATTCCGCAAATTTTTCGGGGAAAAATCCCGGGAAATTTGTGCGGGAAAAAAGGAAAAAATACTATAAAGTACACCAAATAAATATTTTTCAATTGTAAAGGGTCCGCCAAATAACTTTTTTTTTTGAAAATGCTATACAAAAACTACTGAATATTTTCCGGTTAATAATGGAAAATAATTTCATTCAAATGGCTGCCTCGGCTGGCAATGCAGTAGCCTACACGATTGGTCCAATTTTTAAGCACATTATCGATTGTGAGCAGCTGTATTTCACCAATGGCTTCACGAAAATTGTCCTTTAAAGCGTTTATTGTCTCTGGCTTGTCGGCGTAACACTTATCTTTGACGGTACCCCACAAATAATAGTCCAACGGTGTCAAATCGCAGCTCCGAGGTGGCGAAACGACATCAGGTCTGCGGCTGATAACTTCAAAAACAGGCCACTCCTTGCTCATTTTCGAAGAAAAATGGCTTATTATCTGTCAAATCAGACATGAGCCAAGAATTACCATTCACGAAATAAGCACTAGTTGAAAAAAACGTTAGATGGCGGACCCGTTACATAACAAAAAACTACAGTTTTTAACTAACCTTTAATGTTTAATGCTCTGAAATTTCGAAAGAAGAAGAGTGAAAATGTACAGAATTTTTAATTTGGTTAAAGCAGCTGTTTTGCCTGAATTACGTAATTTTTCACGACCTGCTAAAAATGCAAAAATTGCCCTGCTAAGATATTCCTTAAAATCCCCAAAACATACCATACACTTGTTTTATTATACAACTTAAAGTAACAAAGGCAACCGAAAAACGAATACAAGAGATAATTTGTTTAAATAATTAAGATTTTTTGGCTTTGAATTAATTCTGTAGCAATAAGTGCTTTAAGTCTATTTGTTTAGTTTTATAGGAGAACCATTTAAAACTTTAAAGGTGGCATTTGGAAATTTAAGTTTTTATTCCTAAACACTCCTAATGTCATAAAAAAGTTTTTAATATTCCAAAAGCACATTGAAAAAATATAACCAAAAAGTCATTCTGCTATAACTTCCTCAAAAATCCTACAAAAAAAATGTGTAATTTTTGCCACAGAAATAAAAAAGTTTAATGCATTTATAAACTTATTATTTAATTGATCTCAGGATATGTTATTTTTCAAATGAATTAAATTAAGTAATATTTTGCATCGATTTGTATTGAGCGGGAATTCCCGGGATCCCGGGAAATTTAAAAATAAATCCCGAAATGAACAAGTCCGGGAAGAGAAAAACACTACTTGCAAGTTTCTTTATTTCAAAAAATTACCTTGTTTTTTTGTTTGAATGCAAAGTTAAAAAAAAAAAAAAAATTGTATACATACACATAATTTTTTGCTAGCAGTTTTTGTTGTTGTCGTTGCTTTTTTAATGTCGGCAATGCCTTATGAGTTCCTTAATCCAGCAGTTCCTTTTCTTTTCTTTATTGTATTTTCTTTAGTTCTTTATTCATTACTGGTATACAGTCAAAGACAGTAACTTACTTCCGTTTCTATTGTGTAAATATAATTCCACTTATATATTCAATTGAAGTAATGATGATGATGATGATGATGTTGATGATGCATATTTACCCATATTGAGTCATACATCCGAAAGGGCTTAATTTAATTGTTTCTTCCGGTTACTTCCGGTTGCTTACATGAGTATACCTAAATACATCAGATTAACTAATGGAAATGTTTTATATACTCTTTTTATATTTTTATTCTATTGTTGTTGCTGTTGTTGTTGTTGTTGTAAAAATATTGTTTGTCTGTGTAAACATAATGTTCGAGTGAATACAAATAAATACGTTTCACATTGTATTTTTCACGTACATATGGTAAGTAGCTGTGTGCATGTTTTAATTCTATTAATAGGGAATTAAATACACAAATGTCGAGTATACAATGAGGGCTTCACATTTAGAGGCGTTTCGAAATGTCATAATGCCAAGCGATTACAGAAAGGGGTATTTGACCAAGCGACAATTACTTTATAATCGAAGAAAAATTAAGTTGACCATGTCCGACTGTCCAAGAATTGTTATGTTTCTTGCGCGTATCTTGTGCATACATACATATCGTAGGTCTCATGTAGAAAGGCTCTAACTCACATAATTGAAAGTTTACAGGAGATGGCAGAAACATATTGGAAAATGAATGTATCATAATGTAAAATGGCTTCTTCAATTGCTTGTAAAACTGATATTATCGATGTTATTGTATTAAATTCTTGTGACGAGGTAGGAAATGCATTGGAATCACTAAAAAACTCAATTTCGAAAAAATCGAGTTAGGGCCTTTCTACATGAAACCGACGATACGTAATTTTTTTTATAACCTCATATCTTCCAAACGGCTGGACAGATTCCGACAACCAAATGGCGAATTTTTGCAAGCCGGTTAAACAAAATTAACCAAAGCTATCGAGAAGGATATCATAATAATGCAAATTAACAGGATAACACAAGAGCATAAATTACATACATACGTAGTTACTTTTGCTTTTTTAGATTAAAAAAAAAACTAGTTTACCACGGTTGCTTAAATAGTTTTTTTTTTCAATGGGCCTTGGTTTAGTCTTGTCTTTGAAAAAATATTAAAATATTTCAAATTATGTTTTTTTTGCTACTTAGTTGTTTAATATACGTAGTGGCTAGGAAATGGTAAATGGATTTCAAAATCGATTTTCGAGTTTTTAATCGACTTTTTTTATTTCGATTTTTTAAAACGATTAATCGCACCTCAAAATTTCGATCGTTAAAGATTAACTTGCAAACTTATACCTTATATCACAAAGTTTATTGCAAATATATGCTGCCGACGAAACCAATGTGCGCATTAAACACTTCTGGGTGGTATCGTAAATAAATAGTTACATATATGCTATATAACAATAATTAATTTATTTTATCTTAAATAAGTATATATGCAAGTTAAAATTTAATAAAATAAACT
This sequence comes from Pollenia labialis, assembly GCA_949318255.1. NCBI lineage: Eukaryota > Metazoa > Arthropoda > Insecta > Diptera > Polleniidae > Pollenia > Pollenia labialis. The sequence continues at coordinate 158,668,993 of OX439140.1, forward strand.
TGAGCAAATATGTATCAAAATACCTTTGGTAGACTCCCCTAAAGTTTTTAACACCCTTTTGCACAACTTGCATTTTGCGTGCGCAGTTCAATTATCATTCATTTAGAAAAACACCATACCGAATTTTATATTCTGATTTTATTTTCTGTGGTACAAAATGCAATGTTACAGAATAGCAAAATCGTTAATTTGCTTGTTAAATTTTTAAACAATGACAACAATTGCTAAAATTAATTACAGAATCGCGCTACAGGTCGATTGCTTGTGAAGCTATCGAAAGACGTGGTCGCAAAATTTTTAATAAAAATATTTTACTACATAAAATTTAAAAAGTAAAAAATCTGACGTTGTAATTAAACTTTCCCTCCAATACTAAATATTGTGCTTAAATAGTTTAACTTTTATTAAAAACATATAACGTGCATATTTTTGAATAAAAAATTCATTGGTTTTTAATATTTTTTAAACTTTCTCCTTTTTTTTTACATGCACTGGAACTGATAGCGTGAAATTTTTTTTACGGGATATTCACAATTGTTTTTTTCCCTACGAGGGGAATAGAAATTTCATGGGAACAAAAATTCCACTTGTTTTTAACGATAGGGGTGAATTTATGGATAATATTTCAAAGGATTATGACAATAGTTCTAGTTCGGTGGCGACTGTTTCTTTGCTAAGTTACTATTAAGCTTTACTAAGAAAACAAACGCTTGCATGTCATTGATGTCGAAAAGATACAGAGATATTTCGTATTTGTTAGAATAAATTACTTTCGATTTAAATACGCATAAAACCGTAGCAAATATGAATATTGTTGTAAAATTTAGTCATATTTTCTGATGGTCGGCCCATAATTTAACATTGGCCTAAACCGCAACCAATTATACTACTGACGTCACTTTTTATAGAGATCGGTCAATAATTTATAAATCGCACTCCTAAAATATTCTTACTGTCGGTGCGCTCTAATTTGTTTTTATAAAATTTGTTATAAATGCGTTGACTTACTTTACTTCAACTCTGTATGGCTTATTGAGGAGCTCATGAATCGCTGACTTACCATAACTGCTTTGCAAAATAAGAAATTTTTTTATTGGTCGTGTTCAAATACAAGCTGGTCTCATTGGAAACATTTAACTATCGCAATAAGGTAGTCCCTTTATTAAGTCATTGCTCGGAAATGTTTTTCTACAAACATATATACAGTTGAACCTCGATTATTCGGGTCGCGGATGATCGGGCTTAGCAGAGATCATCGAAAAACAAGATAAATAAATACAGAAAACACACACTATGGACAAAAAATTTTAGTTGCGTAGTTTTTGAAAAAAAAACCAAGAAATTATAAAGCCAATTAAAAAAAAGGGAATCCGTCTACATATTAAATTTTTTGAAGGCCGATAATGGGTTTGTTTCTTAACTTTTTTTTGTTAAAGTTTAGTAAAACGAGAACGAAATAAAATTTTGCTATCACAAATGAACATTTTAGACTTTATTTTACATTTTTGTGCATTTTTTCGACAGCGTATTGTTTGACTGTTTACCCACACTACTCTAAGATAAAGTTTGAGCTGTTTTATGCTAGAAGAAAAAAAATTTTTCTCTTCTAATTTTATGTGGGGGAACAAACCAAATTTAGGGAATAAATAAAAATTAAACAATACAAAGACAATGTTGGTATTTACTTGACAAAAATTGAAGATTTGCTCATCCCATGATCGTGTTCAGCACCAGTTTTTCAGTAATTTTTTATTCCATTATTTTATCTTCAGTACAAATTGATTGTTTGATAGTTCGTTCTATTTGTTGCCGTTTTGTTTTTTTTATTTGTGTCTGCAAGCCCATCCCATTCATTCATAAAACAAAAATGATAAAATTTTTCAAATCGCATTTTTTTTTTACAAAAATGCGGATGTTGCGATTTTGTTTCGTTTTGTGAATCAGGTAATTGTAGAAGTTCTTATTGCAATTGTTTTGTATTTTTATTATTTATTTACTTTTTTTTTTTTTGAGTAGATAAGCATTTAGATATGTGGTAGCACGTTTTGAAATGTTTTTTTTTAAATGTTTGTGTTAAAATGCGTGTCCGTTTCTAAAGTCGAATTTAATACTTCCTGCTGCTGCCGCACATTATATTGACAATGAATGAATGAATTGTGTGTAAAAACTATATATTAGTGAAGATTAAACCAAAGTGTGATTTGCTTTCAATTTAAATATGTACATACATATATGTACATACATATGTACATACCTATGTATATGCACATACATACATATATATTAATATATTTTTTTTTTTTTGAAAATACAATAGTATTTAAGATGATAAATGTTAGGAAAACACATTCTTTGCAAATCTAACTTGTTTCCTTTTTGTAACGTCATTTCCCGGAAGCTACTTATTATAGAATTTATCATAAGAATTGTAAATGTTCTTCCACTATTGGGGTTCTTTTTAAAATAGTTTTGTAAACCTGGAGAACTGTGTGTTGTAATAATTTGCTGGTCTTTTAGTGCTTTTAAACCAGAAATGCACCTACACTGAAAAGTTGAAAAGAAAAGGCGTCAGTCATTACCGATGGTCCCTGAAAAATTAAAATTAGCATTTTTTGTGTTTAATAATTTGAATTGTTTTGAAAAAAAAAACTCAAATATTTGTCTGTAATAAAAAAAGTTAAAACAAATTGACCCTTAAGTACAAAATATATAAATTGGTTTTTAATTAACTACAATTTATTTATAAAACGCCTTTTTATTTATTAATTATTATGTTTCAAGCATTAGTTAAAGCTGATTTTTTCTGTTTTGTTATTAAAAATATTTTTTATTGTACTTTAAAGAGGTAAATTTGCCGATTTTTTGAAATTAAAGTGCCGATAATGCCGATTTTTTTTTTTTTTTTTTTTTTTTTTGAAAATATGCCGATTTCTTATCAAAATCTTCTGGCACTCCTGCCCGTTACACATGTTTGTTTCACTTTTGTTGTATTCCACCCTTTGTTTGGTATGGATTTCGAAATCATTCTACTTTATTTTTTTTTAGTATTTAACTAAATTGTATTAATAAATAAAATATGGGAATTTTTGCTTCTTATTTTGCTTTTTAAATACGAAAACAATGTATGTTTTTCTTTTTGTAGTGTTGTTGTTTTTTCTACAAGAATCTTTTACAAACGAACGCGTATGCACAGATATTGGTTTTCGAAAGTTATCCCATTTTGAATTGTTTTATGTACTATTTAGTGTAATTGGAAGTTAGACTTTTAATTACGACTTGTAAGTAGAAAAAACTTAAATTTTAAATGAGTTTTTTCCTTCTGTGTAGTGATTATAATTCTTAAGGCTTCTCTATCAGAAACCTTATTGCGATCTATTGCACTAGTGACATGTTCGGAAAATAAATATTTATTTGCGATTGGTTTATTGTGCAAGCCTACTTAGGATGTTTAAAGATATGAATGGATTATATATCTGCTTAGATTTGTCTTTGGTTGAATCAGAATGCTCTGGTGATTGTTTTATATTCTGAATCTGAAATTGTTACAATTGGAGACATCACGGAAGAGGATCTTGGCTTCTTCTCTTTTTCAAATTTCTTTTTATTCTTTTATTTTTTTTTTTTTTTGAAGAATTGTTTCTTGTTGTATTTCTTGTATTCCGATGAAATAATCATATTTATTTACGTCCCAATCTGGGGCCAAAAGCCCTTTTTGCGCAGATCTATTCAAATCTCCTCATCTACAATAGTGAGGCACACTAAATTTGATGTGGATAACTCGTAGAATAAACTTCATGTTCCAACAAAATCGTGGAGGAGTAAGAGGTGGATACGGGTACTCCCCATACAAAAAAAATTGTATTTTTCTTATATCTGAAGAAATACAATAGTGAGGCACACTCAATTTGATTTGGGTAACTATTAGAACAAACTTCATATACCAATAAAATTTTGGAGGAGTAAGAGGGTTGATACGGATAAAAATTTGTATGTGATTTTTTATTTACACACGCTTCCGCTCTTTCAAAAAAAAAACAAAACACAATATTTATTTACCAATGCTAAAGGTCTCGTTTAACTCAGCAAAGAAAGTCAAATGTTGATATTAGTAATAAACAGGGAAACCAGAAATACGCGCTAAAAAACATGTTTAATGCGCATTAAATATGCAGTAAAAACTTGAAAATATGCCCTGAAAATTGTTAAAAATATTCACCAAAAAATTCAAAAATTGCTAATTGCAATACTCAACAATTTAATAACAGTTCCATTTGATAAAAATAATCCTAAAATTATTGTCGGTAAAGTCAAAACACCATAGTATTTACAGATAAATTTTATAGATTTTACCCTATTTGGAAACGATGGGTAGTCGTCGGCTCACAAAAACAAAGTTACGTTAAGAGGTTAAAATTAATATGAGAGTTATGAACATCCATAGGAGATTTTTTGTCTTAAAGGGATTTTAGGGACGGTCGCAAAATTGTTTATTAATGAAAACATTTCAAAGGAAGATTCGAAAAAAATTTATTTAGCAGTAAAACATTTTTGGTGCAAATTTAATCTAAAAACCAACTTAATGAGATGGTTTACGGTCACAAAGAATCTAATTTGGAAAAGTTTTTATGGGGAATATGTAAAATTATAGACCGATTCATAGCTATTCATATTAATAGTACAATTAAAGTGTATTTACCAAATTTAATCCAATTATCTACAAGATTACAATTGTACTTTGCGCACAAAATTAACATGGAGAGGCAACTTGCTAGACGGTAGGACGAATGGTTATCGTTGGATCACCTTTTCCTAAAAGAAAAATATCAAATTTCCCGTATTTCCTTTTATGGGTACTATTTTCGAAAAAGTACCAAATTTGTATTCGTACACTCACAATATTCTGTACGTAAAATTAACTGAAATTGTAATATAAAATGAATGAAAGTTCAATTAAAAACCGGTCTACCTATTTTTCATTTATTTTTAACAAAAAGTTCATTTAATTTTTACTGTCAAAAATTCAACACCATATTCCGTAAAATCAAATAAATATTCAGTTATTTTGTAAAATTTTACTGTCAAAAATTCAACACCTTTAGTAAAAACGATTAAATATTCAGTTATTTATTAAAATTTTACAGTCAATTTTTTACTGTCAAATTGACCCCATATTCAGTAAAAACAATAAAATATTCAGTTATTTTATTAAATTTTCGTTTACTCCACAAAAGAGCCGAATTTCTAAAAATACCAGACAGACACCTGTCCGCTTGTTTTTCTTATAAGCGAGAGAGGGAGAATATTTTTATTTACTTACCCAGTTACACACGTTTGTTTTACTTTTGTTGTACTGACCATTGTTTACAGAAGAACTCTCAATTATAAGACACCAGCAGCATGACCGATATGGCTTCGCAATTATTTTACTTTTAAAATTTGATGTAGGTATTTAACTAAATTATTTTAACAAATAGAAAATGGGTATTGCTTACACAAAACAAGCAATTCATTTTTTATAGATAAGTAAAAATAAATTTTTGGTAGTAAAATTATATAAAATAAGTGAATATTTAATTGTTTTTACTGAATATGTAGTTAATTTTTTGACAATTAATTTATAAAAGATAACTGAATATTGATTTGGTTTTACGGAATTCGCGGTTGAATATTTGACAGTAAAAATTAAATGGGGTAATTTTGTTGTTCACTTCACCTTGCGTTTTGAAAATTTTCATATCAAATTTTTTCAATTTTCAAAAATAACTGGTAATAAATTTTCAATTTTCAAAAATTCAAACAATTTTGTATGACAATTTTCTCAACGAAAGGTGAAGTGAACAACAAAATTACCCCCTTAGTGTAGATGGAGAAAATGAAGCAACACGTTGGGTATACAGATATTTATTTTAAATATAAAAGCCAAAACATCGCAAAAAAAAATTAGTTTTCTGTTGCGAAAGCTTTTGTATGAGGCTAAAAAAAATTAACATGTATCAAAATATGCCTCAAAAAGGCAAACAAAACTTAAAAATTGCTGCAAAAAGGCTCTTTTAACCAAATTATGCAAAAAAAAAAAAAAATGCTCCGAACGCTAAAATAGGCAAAAATATGCACTAACATATCGATGCCACAATTCATAAACAACTCTTAAACGGATATATTTTTCAATGTTTTTCATTAAATTCATTCATTGGTCGCACAAGGAAAAACATGCAATTGTATATTTTTGGTTTCCCTGGTAATAATATATTATTAGTAAGTTTTATTTTCTACTGTCAATTTTATCAAAACTAATCAGTTTTCATTAATACAAAAATAGACGACATCCGGTCTGTGTCAAAAATTTAAATATTTATGTTTATTAGTAAAATCCAAAAATATACCTACATTCCTATTTAAAAAAAAAAATAAAGAAAATATGTACATACTTATATATCGACTTATATGCTTTTATAAATATGTACAAGCATCAGATGTTGATGATGCATCTTTCTTTAGGCAAATGCATTTTTAAACACACACACACAAACATATAAAACAACTAATATACGTATAGTATGTATGTACATACATTTTATCCATACACACGTATTTAAATACACAAGTTTAAATACTACATTTTTAAAAGCTACATATCTCAATACGACCATTTAATGGCCCAATTTGTAGACCTCAACTCTTTAATTTATGTTTTTTTTTTTAATTTTTATTTTACAGACGTCATATGGCACTTTAACGGTCACAGTGAGCGAAAAGCTGACATACAATTTTAGAAATTAAAGTGTCATGTTTAAGTTTGATTTAAAATTATTGTTGTTGGTAAAATTAAATTAAATGTTTAATTGTTTAATAATGGCTAAATTTGGTGTTACCGCTAAAAATGTTGCCACTGTATCAACAACAATAAATGTGATCAACACGATCAGAACCAACAACAATCAACAGGAAGTAGCGACACATGTGCATTTGCAGACTAAATGCTTGTTTTTTATTATTTCTGTACATATAAATATATTTTACATGAGTTTATTAATATGTATGTTTGGTTGTATGTATGTATGTAGTTTAAGGTGAACAGTTAGTGTCAAAAATAATCGGTTTTTTATTTTACCAATATGAATAATCCGGTATTAGCGGAAATAATATAACTATTATTAATACGTTAACATATACGTTGCGTATATGCTGTTTATGAAGGTACTCTAACGTAACGTTAAAATTAAAATTGTTCTCCGTTTAAAAAGTATTTTTTATTAAAATCATCGTTATCAATTTTGAAAAAATTTTTTATTTTCTCTTTCACACGATTTAACACCATACGTATTTTTAGTAACTATCAATGTTTACGTGCCCGCAACATATACGTATGAATAACGACGCCTTTAGATCTAATTTTATTTTTAACGCCAATTGCGATCGTATTGTCATATACTTTTTTTAGACTATGCGACATAACCCAGCAACCAATTTTCATATTTTCTTTAGGTGTCCCTTCAAAAACTCGTAAACGTTCAGACGTTATTTTTTTCGTTGCATGCCGCAAGCTACTTTTAAATTTTAATAATAAATTTCACAAAGTTATACGAAACATATTCAATCTTATTACGAACGTCGTTGTTTAAATCTTAAGGTTGAAATTTTTTGTCGATATCGTTTATATATAACGACAACGACAATATTAAAGTCATAGAAAGTTTGCCGTATTTATGTCGTTTGCGACAATCAAAATACCAATTCCTAAAAACGACTGGTTTTTGATTAAGACAACAGAACCCATAATAAGACCAATTAAAGAGGCACAGTAAATTGTGCTTGATTTTACATTTCGTACTACATTACGTATGTACATGCCGTATAAAAAGTGAGAAACAACTAACACAGTACAACATTTTTCATGTGATTTCAGGGACTCAAATCTGATAATTGCTTATGAAAGTAGACCCAAAAAGAAGAACTTCTGCATCTTTAGTTTGGTCATGGAACCTCAATAAATAATTTAAAAATTAATTTGAAGTTAGTAAGTATCGTATAGGGGAATTTGTCACGTTTTAGGCTCTTTTGTTTGTCATAACTCGAGAACCACTAGTCCGAATAAGCAGAAACAAATTTAAAATTAAGAATTACAATTCCTTTAATCTGTTCATACAACGTTTCGCTACATAAGCAACAGTTTCGCAGTTAAAAATAATTTTAATTTTTTATTTTTAATTCATAAAAAATCCAAAACGGTAAAAAAGTGTCAAGTCCTATTACTTTCACGTAAAGTCGCATAACCTATGAACAAAATGACAAATTTTATTCACAATTAATTAAAGGAATGAATTTCAAAAATTTGCTCGAGATATCCACAAAATTCTTTGGAAAAAACATTGATGACTTTTTTATTGATTCTTTATTTACTTTTAATTTGTGTAAATGAGAGCGGATTTGAGAGAATAAAATTCTTCTTCTTCTTGTACGAAACAGCCCAGACTTTTTCTACGTGCAAATTGTGTAAATTGTCAAACAGCTGTAAAACATAAACAAAACCAAAAAAAAAAAACGGAAAAAAGTTCATGATCCAAATTCTGGAAAAAGTGTTGTGGAATAAAACAATGTACTAAAATAAAAAGTTTTGTACTGAAGTATTAGGGAAACATAATGTTAGTTATTGTAAAAGTGTTTGTTTTGTTTTATTGTTAGTAAAAGTAGTTTAATTCTAGAGCCAATATAAAATTTTTCAAAAGTGGCGCAAATTTTTTTGCTGTTGCAAAAGACTGTCAAAACACTGAATTTTTATTTTGTGCTTAAAATTTTGTTTTTTCTGTTCCTGTACTTTTGTGTAATTTTGCCTTTTTATGAGAGAAATTTATGCTTGCTCTCATTTGCACGAACTTTACCCAAAAAGTAAAGAAACAGAGCTATTAATTTTAAAAAAATGTTTTAAAAAACTTGCAATAGTTTTCTTAATCTAAAATGTGTGTGGTTGCGAACAAAAATGTTGGCACAACGCATTTCGTCCCAGCGATTTTTTTTCCAATATGTTTATAAAACTTGGTGGTTGATAGATTATTTGGGACTAGAAAACACGAATCTGACGTCCAATTTTTTTTTGGATTTTTGTTTTTAGAAAAATGGTGGTCGATTAATCGAACTTTGGGCACTATTTAGCATTTTTGTTTTATTTATTATAGATTGTAAATATAGAAAACCCAAGTTTTTTATAAACTGAAACTAATTCATTTTAATTAATTAAAGAAAAATAGAACAAGGCATTTATTAAAACTAAAAATATACAGTTGAACCTCGATTATCCGACTCGCACAGGACCGGGCATTGATAATAAAAATAAAAAAAAAATGGTTAATAGATATATCGGGTGATTCACCGTGAGGTTTAAATTATAATGTAAAATAAAACTCATAAATTCGAAAGTGAACTTGAAATTTTTATTATCGGTTAAATGATATCATGGTAATGTTGGCCGTGACTTTGCCTGAGGTGGTTTATTGGGATGGTCCAATTTTAGGCGACTCATTCGAGCATAGCCACTGGTTTCTCGCGAATAACACCAGTAATGTTAGCTTCCAAAGCGTCAATCGTTGCTGACTTATTCATGAAGAACATTACATATCCACAGAGAAAATAGTTTAAGGTGTGATATCGCACGATCTAGGTGGCCAATTTACCATAGCAAATCGTGAAATTAAGTGCTCACCATAATGTATGGTTCAAAAAGCCTTCTCTCCAGCATAAAATTGCAAATTATCTCTATCGGTTCAAAAGTTACAGATTTTTGGCCGATGAAAAAAAAATTTCAGCCACTGTGCGACGCGTCGCGACGTAAGACTTACAGTCTATTCGTCAATTTCGAACGTTAACGTTCGCATAGAAAATTACATTTAAAACTAAAACAAATTTTCGTTTGCTGTTAATTTAATTGTGTTCCTACCATTAGAAAAATTGAGTGCATAATTTTCTTATTTTTTTTTTTTTGCAAAATTTACTGAAGCAGAGAAATTTTTAGATTTTTTATAACAAAAAGAAAGAGCCATCCAAGAATAATAAAAATAAAGATTACGCTCATGTCAGACAAATGCATTCCTATTCGCTAATAATTTCAAGCTGGCAAACTCATTGTAGTTATTGTCTAATTGAAAGCTCTTTCAAAGTGCATACATTTCTTATAGACAAATTTGCAAATCTTAGGGAATTTTATATTTGGCATACCTTGTCAGGGACAACTTACGACGAGAAATCATGAGCATGTCGTAATCTTGTATTTTATAATGCTTGGAGACATAATCAATTGGCAAACTTTCTCAGTTTTATGCCAAGTACTTCAAAGGCGCATATTCTTAAAAAATTTAAATTTTATTTCTCCAAAAATATTCACTGAAGCTTACAAGAAACAAGTTTTAGCATCTATCATGCAATGTAGAAGAAGCACAAAAGGTTTTACGATCAAATAGTATGACGTAAGTCGAATTTAAATTTTGCAATATACCTACTTAGTTCCTTAATTAGTGTGATGCTTGTTGGGATGGTGTTCTTTTGCAGTAAAACAAATTAAAATCACTTTATATCAAATGGAAAAAACCAAACCAAAAATTAAAACCGTTAACTTAAAGACCAACTGTCCAACATGTCTAGGGCTGAATGGGTGCTTAAGGTGTAGGAAAATAAATTAGTATATATACATAATTATAATTCAGTAAAATATAATTCAGTTTAGGGCAATAAATAATTTACTAAAAAAATTAAAAAATAAAATCCGTTCTTGAAAAAAAACCGAATATTAATGGCACTAACTGTATGACAAAAAAAATATAAATGAACGTACAACTAAATGAATTGCACACATTAAAGACAGGACAGCAGACCTGCTGCTGCTTGTCGTCAGCCCACAATTGCTGGCTTTTACAAACGGTGCATATTAAGCTACAACATTTTTGTTTTTAACAGAAAACCATTCAAAATAAGAATAAAAAAATTAAAATATCTTGGAAAATGCCTACTTAAAATTTGAGATACATTTACATTTGTTTGTAGATAATCAGAGATTGCTTTCGAAAATTTTTTTATCGTCTTGAATTTATAAATAAAAAAAAAATTGGTTTTTGAATCAAATATTTTCCAGTGATTTTACTCTCTAAATCAGACAGCGTCCAAAAAAGGTTCCTAATTTAAACAGTGTAAACTTCAAAGAAAATTTAAATAAATTAAAGTAAAGAAAATCTTAGGTCTAAAATCTATAAATTAAGATAGAGAAATTTGTGGGACAGTCCATTTGCCAGTTCTTCATAGCAAAATGTTTATCTTTAGTGTTAAAATGCTTTTTACAATTGTTTTAAGGAAATGGAAATATAATCCATTAAAATATATAAAAAAAATTATTTAAAAACGTTTATATCAAAATTCAAATTATACTCAAGGCTTCTACTAAGGGTTGCCAGACGGCCTGGAATGGCCTGGATTGTCCGGTTTTTTTGGGTGTTGTTCCAGCTAAAATGTAATTTTTCCAGTTAAACTACTTTATTTAATTTTGAAAAACTACTTTTTTTTTAAATTAAATTAATTATTGTAAGGAAAAAATTTCTTATTTGCCGACAGACCTTCCAATTAATAAGATACTGTCCAGTTTTTAAAAAATGCGATAAACGTAACGTACGAAATTCATTTAAATTGATCTCGTTTGTTAGTCATGTCAACTAGCAATACTTTTTCTGCAAGGATAAAGTATTTCTAATAATCTTTACTCACAAGAATTCATTCCTATATGACCAAATAAAGACTACAATTTTAATAAGACTAAATTTTGATAAAATTTGCAAAATGTTTTAAACACTTTTGCTTACAACTAAAGTTATTAAATTCTTCAAATAAAAATAAAAAAAAATATTTATATATTTATATGTGGCTAAACAAATAGTTATCTGCCTTGTTCTGGACATCGAATTTGAGTGTATTCAAAATCAAACAAGCTTTGAAAACGATCCAGTGTTCAAGTTCGTTAAATGATTTTGTTTTATATACTTCATACTATGAGTACAGCTTATCTTCATAAGAACTTATCTTAAAATAAAAAAAAACGACGGTAATTTAAACAAAAATTTAACTGAAAATTGATTTCAGTTTCACTCGATTTCCATACCATGACTGTTTATGTACTTATGTATTTTATTAAACCACAGAAATGGCTCGAAATGACAACTGATTTTAAATAAAACATTATAAAACCAAGACAAATTGGTTCGAACTGTCAAAGTCAGCCGGATTTTCGCTGCCAATTGTAGGGAGTTCGTCCTGATAATAACACTAGTCAACAAGGTTTTGGACTGAATCAACCAAATATCATTCCTAGAATATTTTGATGAGCTGAATTTTGTAATTGGTTTTTTTTTCGTTATTTACATGAAAAATCAATGAATTTTCAAAAGTGAATTGCGTTTTTTGAACCTCGTTTCGCGTATTTGAGTCGAGCAATAGTCTCCTAGCATGCTTTTGTCCCAAAATCCTTGATAATTTCTTTAAATTTTTTTTTAACCTTGGTGAGCACGCTCTCCTTGTTCGTCGCTCACTGCAACTAGTTTTATGGAAAAAAATTTTTTTTTTCCAAATTTGTAGACCAGTGTAATTTTGCAATATGAAAAACTAAATTTAAAGTGTTACGTTTTCTTGCTTTTTTTATTGCAAAATAAAATCTGAAGTAAAATTTTACTTTTGCTATAGTTAAGTGCATTTTCAAATTGTCCAGTTATATTTTCAAAATCCAGGTGAATTTTTTCTATTATCCAGTTATTTCACTTTTGGTATCTGGCAACCCTACCTCTACTGTATAACGTAACTTCGTTTTGTTGTTTTTTTTTTAATTTTATTTATTGCTTAAAATTTTTTTTCATTGCTGTTGTTATTTTTTAACTTCGTTGTTATTTTTTTATTACGTATTTTAGGTTCGGTTGTTAAATTGTTTTCTGGTTTGTGGTATCTACACACTAGATATCAGCCGCCCACAGGAAATGCCATGCTTTTAATTTCCTGTCATATGTATGTACATACATACATATGAATATTTGTAAATGAAAACAAATTGCATTGATTTGATGTACAAAGCAAAATGCTTAAAAAGGTTTAATTTTATTTTTAATTCCTTATTCATAAAATTTTGTCATTTTTCAATACAAACAAAGTTAATGTAGAGTGTAACTACGTCTGTTATAACCGAACATTTTTTTACAATTTATGCAATATTGAAATTACAAAATAATACCACTGTGCTGCACAAAAAAATTACAGTTAAGTTAAAATTTTTTGATGAGAACAAACGGTGATTCTACCGGATTAGAATAAATTCTTCTTGGCCATCGAAAAAATTAATCCACCACAGGTGGAGAGGGTATATATCGACACATGAAACGCAAAGGCACTATCTAACATTTTGAAAATTTTAAATAATGATAAATTGCATTAAACTGTTTATTATTAATTTTTCTTCTACATTTCTTGTAAAACCTACCAGTTGTTTTGAAAATTAACAATGCTGCTTATTATTCAAACTGTTAGACCCCTTTCAAACTCGGCAAGTTACTTGCGCAAGTCTCTTGCACAACTCTTGGTTTGTAGACTTTGCTGTACTCGGCAAGTAACTTGCGCAACAAACTTGCACAATGGCACTAAAATTGCGTTTTCTGCACTCGCATTTAATTTTTGCCCCTAAAAATATGGGCAGTGACAGCAGTGACGAGCATGGAAAACGCTTTCGAGGTAGAGGAGAGCCTGCTTTGCTCGCACATTAGATTTGGAGTCTGGAACCCAGTAAAAGGGTAGAAAGCCATTTATTAAAAAAAAACATGGCCTCTCAATAAAAATAGGATAAACAATAAAGGGCTGAAAAATCACAGCAAGTTAAGCTATCTTTTTGGTTTAAACTGTGTTTAAACCAACAAATCTATAAATCAATAATCATATAAACCATCTTTAAACGCATAAAATTGGGCGTTTAAACTACCAATACAAACCATACGAATTTGACAACATTTATCGTAGTGCTGCCACATTTTTTATTTTTGCACTACATATAATATATGGGGCACTGATTTACAGCTGTTAAGTTTAAACTACATATAAATTTAAGTTTAATTCAACTAAACCAACGTTTAAACAATCATTTATTTATTAGCCATATTCAGCTATGCCGAATCTTATATACCCTTCACCATGGTGCGGTAAAATCGGAAAGTTATATACAATTCTTTAGATCTAAATACATCCCATCTACATTTTGTGGAATGTTGCGTATTGATTACTTAAAGGATTGTCCCTAATTTGGAAACTTTGGCTCCAGATATAAAATAGTTGATGTAATCGTCGTTTTTTGTTTATATCTTAGCCATTTATGTACCGACGTGACTGCATTTTAATAGCTTAATTTAACGGAGCATATGTGGCATAAATATAAAATAACTAAGTCCGCATCATTTATGGCGTCTTCGGATAACCTATTTCAACAGACAGACGGATATCGTTAAATCAACTTCGCTCCTTATTAGGACCCAGAATATATTTACTTTATACTTAGGTTCTAAGATCAATACTGAAAAGTTAGATTTTTCATTAAAATAAGAAACAAAATAAAAATTTATTTAAAGAAATAATTTTTTTTTCATAAGCGTGTGTAACTTATGGTCACTTTTCATCCGATAAAATTCATCCCTATCGTGAATAAAATTTCCCTCGAAATTTGTTCCCTTTTTCCTAAAAAATTTATGGAGAAAAGCTAAATTGCGAGGGAAAAAATTTCACTTCTTCTTCACGATAGTGGTGCATATGTTTTGAACAACGAAAGAAAGATTATCATTATTTCGCAAAAAACGAAGGATCAATGGAGAACCCTCGCATACATTTTTTCTTCACTTTTGTATCACCGTCTAATTACAAATTAAACTTCTTAGGCATAATAAATATTGCAAAATTAAAAAAAATAAAAAGTTAAACAATCAAATTTCAATTGTTTTAATGAAAATTCATTTTTTCTGACTTTCTTTTAGTTCGTCGACATCGGTATTGTAACATCTATCGAATCAAATCACAAACAAATTGAATGTGCCCGAAAGGGTCAAGAAATTTGTATTAAAATTGAGCCCATACCTGGTGAATCTCCTAAAATGTTTGGCAGACATTTTGAAGCTGACGACATGCTTGTGAGCAAGGTAAGTTTTATAATATACAAAAAGAATTAAAATAATCTGTACATAATTATTTGTATCAAAAAATAAGATGAAACATTTAAACCAAAGCAAATTCACTGCCTGTTTAACAATTTCAAATGTAAAGGACCGTATAGAATTTTATGTGGGAAAAATTGTTCAAACTGAATGTTTTTCATATAAAATTTCTTTTCGAACATTAACGTTCGAAATTGTTAAACAGGCAAATCACTCTTGAGATGGCGTTGAAAACACAGCTGAGCTACTTTTTTGGTAATTAGAGAGCCAAGTGTCAAAAGGTTCTTGTGTTTTGAAGTATCGACCAACGAACGCAATAATAAATGAGGAGCCTTAAAACAAAACGTACTTTTCGCTGTTTTTGACAAACTGCTTCTTTTTTTTATTGTGGGTATTTCTAAAATATTTGGGTTGAAAGCTTTAAGAAAAAGGGTAATTATCATAACTCTTTTTAAACAAGAAAATGGGGTTAGTAAAAAAAATGCTGCATAACCAATCGTTATTTTTTTTTCAAAAAGTACTTTTTTATTTTTTTTTTATCAAAACGTACTTTTTTATTTTTTTTTTATCAAAACGTACTTTTTTATTTATTTTTTTTATCAAAACTTATTTTTGAATTTTTTGCTTTAATGAAAGATTCAATTAATGTGTTAATAAGACTACAATTAAAGTAAACTTAAAAACATTTAAAAGCTGCATGAACTCTATTTTTTGTTCTGAAATTTCGTGTAGATCGGTCCATAATTTATCATAGGCGCCACATAAAGTATGCTCTCAACAAAATTTAAAAAATTTAAAGCAAACTCCTGAAAAATTCTTATTGTCGCTGGAGGGTATCAAAGATTCGGCTCATTTTTTTTTTTTTTTTTAATTTTGACTCAGCATTTTTTGCGTTTTCTGTCCAAACTCAGGAACAAAACAAATACGTCATGCATATGTGACATGAGTTTTACAACATTTTCTTAATAGAAATTGTGTGTCACATATTTGTTATATACATACTTCAAAGTCACATATAAGTGACATGAGTTTTGAGTAAAATTGGTGTCATTTAAAATGGTCACAAAATGCTTTGGTCTTTATCAATAAAACTAAAATCTAAAATAATCCCAGCGGTAAAAAGAATGAGTAAATAGGCCTAATAGAAGGCCTTATTTAGCAGACACAAGCTCTCCACTTCGCATTCCATACTCATATATTTTTTATACAGGTTGTCATTGGGAGCAGGGCCTTCCACACTCCCTTCTTCTTACAGTAATTATAAAAGGCTTTCAAAAGAAGCTCTTTTGTTAGCCCTTCTGATGCATGTCTTTAAGAACGCCTGTTAATAAAGGACTGTTAAAAGGCATAACAAAGGTGTACTGAAAAAATGGCTTCTATTAAAGTACATATCGAATTAAAAAAAAGGTTTTTTAAAAGGACTTCTGAAAATTTTAGTTTTACATTCATAGACATTTAGTATGCATACAATTTCAATAGTAAAATATGCAAAACAGGAATTAAAAGGAAAGAGCTACCGATTGGAAAAGCTACCACATCTTTTAATTCATATTTTTCTTCTCCATTTTCCATTGAAAATGTCCTAGTTGGATTAAATTTTTGTTTTAAATTAATTTTTTAAAAGTTCACAGAAAAATTATTTTCAAAATTATAATAAAAAATTCCAAGATTCCTTTATATAAAACATTTATAATTTGTCAAGTAGATTTTTAAACTGTTCTCCAACATTTTTAGAAAAAGATTTTATTTTTAATTTTTCAAAAATTGTTCTTGGATTTTATTTTTATTTTAATGCGTGATCTTATTCTAAAAAATAAGCTATACATAGGGAAAATAATTGCAAACGTTTAACATTTCTAAAACAATTGATTTAAAAAAAATACTATTGATCACAAAATGAGCGAATTTTTTAATTTAAAAACTTATTAAAGGAATAACCAGCGTTTTAAAGGTTTCTATTAAAAATTGATTGTTGATTAAAAATATGAGTGGTGAAAAAAACTAATTGTTCCGTTTGGAAGTTACAAGCAAATGTTTTTTTTATCAAAAAACAACTTTACCAAAAAAATATGTTTGATCACAAGACAAGCTTTTATTTTCGATCAAACTCTTTTTTAAGGAGTTATAAGCCATTTTAATTATTTTTGTATTTTCAATATAAAAATACGATTTTAGGTGATTATTCTATTATACGCTTATTTTGTGTGATCTCAGAATAAACTTTTGTTTTCGATCAAACGATTTTCTTAACGAAAAACAATTTTTGCTCAAAAATATGAGTAATCACAATCTTCATATATAAAGTATATGAAATAAAAAAAATTAATCAAATCTTAATTTAATTCTTAAGTTTACGACCTGCCAATGGCGGATAAAAATTCTCTTAATCAAGAGGCTTTTCCGTAAAGGCGTTAAAAACCTTATTGCATGAAAAATAACAATATACACAACGCGCGTTATAAAAGCCTTTTTTCAGCAGTTTTTTATTTGTTTAAAACTTTTTTAAAGAATTCCAAGCTTCAGCTCTTTATTTTATATACTTAATACTGTATGTTTTATAAACTTTTCAATTTATTATTGTTAGATAAAGTTCTTTTCTTCCGCAATGCAACGTCATGTTTACGTAGGAGTTATTATTACTTATTTTACAAAAACTTAGTAGGAAAAACGAAACAGCTGATCCGCAACTTATATGTCTACATAAGACAAACGACGCGTTTAGGGACGACGGAACAAAAATAAAAAACCGTTATAAGAACAATATCACGTGCAAAAAGAAATGTATAAAATTGTTTTTTAAATGTTAGAGACCAAAAAATAAAAAGATAAAAATTGAACAACAGTACAGAAGTACAGAATGTCACTAAAAAAAAAAAAAAAAAAAAATTAAATTGAACAACTTCCTTTCTCCCTTCTTAAAGAAGGGAGTAGCGAATGTGTAATGAATATTGTGGAAGGTCTTTCTAAAAGAAATTTATACCTTCTAGAAGGCATATTTCTGAAGGCAGGATATCATACGAAGCGAATCTTTTAGAAAGGAGAGCAGAGGCATTCAAATGGGCCTTCCACTTTCAGTCCTTTTTAAATTTACCGCTGGGATGTATTATAATTTATTGCTACATATTTGTGTATGTGTGTAGACATTTCGTTGACTTGTCAAATTTTAAAGCAATGATAAGAACATAATCCAATTACGTAAGGCCAGTGTGATAGTGATAGATAAAACAGCCTTTAACCTATACCCAAACCGCAGAAAATATGTTTATATCACAATGTAGCAGAGACTCAAACGCACAAGAAATTGCATTCAGCAAACTTTTACGAAGTTATACTTAAATTAGTTTCAATAAAAATCTGACACTTATATGTGACATAAGTTTCTGTTTAAACTCCCGGGTCACAAACATGTGACGCTGAGTGGCGAACGTGTTAATTTTTGTATTTTTCTCAAGATTTTTTTCTAAATCTTTAGAAAAGGATACGTCAGTCCCAGGGTTTTGACTTTTCCAAAATCTTGCAGGCCTGTGTAATAAATAATTTTTTTTAACTTTTATGTTATTGCAATTGCATCATAAATATATCAAGAATAGTTTAAACTATTTTTAAATGTTAAAGTGTTGTTAAATATATATTTGTGCTTGATAGATAATATTTTCGTCGTTGTATTGACGTCATTATTTACCTTCTTCTACTATGAGCGATGATTTTTGTACATTTTTTATGTACATAATGTATGCATGTATGAACTCCATATATGTATGTATGTATGAAATGCAGTACATAAATAAAACAAACAAAAAACCGAATATAAGAATAAGCGCTTTCGAGAATGACACATTGACCCAGTTATTTTATATCTGTATGCATTTTTCTATATATAAAAAAAGTACAGATTCTATTTTTAGCATTTATGACCTACAAAAGTAACTACTAACTACCGACTGACGTCGTTATTGTAGATATATCGCTGAATGAACAGAAAGAACTGAAACTAACTACAAAAACAAAACAAACATTTCCTTATTTCGTTCAACACCACACCACGAACGAACAACAATTGCAAATGCGTCATAATTTGTTGAATACATCTTAAGATGACCGCTCTAGTTTTTTTTTAAATTTTTTTAATTTGAATCAAAAGCGTCCTTGTTTTACAGTTAAAATATTTATGTACATTAAAAAAACAAACTTCAATCAAAAAATCCTTCATTCGTTTAACATTTAATTTTGGTTTTTTTTTAATTTCTATTTTTAGATTTCTCGCCAGAGTATTGATGCATGCAAAGACTATTTCCGTGATGACTTAATCAAGGCTGATTGGGCTCTAATGGTTGAATTGAAGAAACTGTTTGAAATTTTGTAATTTAATTTAAATTATCCAGAGACTCATAAACATTTTGATGATAAACTGCTAACTGCATATTAATTTAAGCCTGTGCCCGATTCATATTAATAAAATCCACAAAAGGAAACAAATTAAATTATTAACTAATTTATTTGATTATTTTTTAATCTTTTTTTGAATAATTATTTCAAAATTGCGTATTTTTTCAAGTAAAATGTTGTCACAATAAAAAAAAGGATGTTTGTTGATGTATGAAAAATATTATGTATTCCAATAATTTTTTGTACAGTTCCAACTTATTTACTTTGTGGATTTTATTTTATTCGAATTTCTATATATTTTTTATTTGCAAAGGTTTGTATGAACAAATTCATTAAGAGAACTATTAAATTATTGGCATTTTCAACAAGCAATGACGTCATTGGCTTGACATTAAGAGAAAAAAAGAAATAAAGTTATTCAATGCAATAGTGAATGAATCGTCTAAGTTCCTTAACCGGCAACCAAAGGATATTGACCTACATTACAGTGGATGTTGTATAGTTACGTTGGTATCTCTGCAATGACAAATAAACACACACACACACACACATGCTTGAAAACAATTTTGTAAATGATGGTTTGTATGAATGAGTGTTTAAGTTTGTTGCTTTTTTTTCTTCGTTTTTTGTTATTCATTTAACAAGGCTGACTATAAAAGTAGAGAACAACATGCGCATGCTTTCATTCATAAAAAAAGAACAAAAAAAAAAAATTAAAGAAAAACTATGTTAAAATGTGAATGAACTCAGCTGCACCAACCTTGCCACGAATGTTTCACGTAATACGTATGAATGTGTGTATGCAAAAATGCATAAATCAATGAAAAAATAAAATAAAAATGAATGGAAAGTATGTATAAACACTTACATACTTATGTATCTAGATACATTTAAACATACATATGTAAATATAGAAAGAACTTTATACAATAATAACAAGCGTGCCACCAAATGAATGACTAACTTTGTGAATGAATGGGTAAGGAATCTTTATCTCATTGTATTCTTGCAGCAAGCATCAATAAAACACACACACACACACACACGCACACAGAAAGTAGAGTAAATAAATATTTTAGACCATCATCTCAATGAATGTCGTACATGAATACTTGAATTATTGAATGAGTGAACGAATGAATGGTTGAATAAATAAAATAAATTGTTAGCTCGATATGTTGCTAAAGGCCAAAAGAAGCATTTAGCAAGCCGGCCACCCAACAGTTTTCCGTCTGTCTGTCTGTTTCTACGTATTTGGGTCAACCATTGACAAGAAAAAAGAAAAGGCTATGAACCTTGGCGCTTCGTTAAGCATCACCACTCAAAGGACTGCATTTACGTATGAACCCCGAAACATTAACCATAAAAACGTATAGAAGTTTTTTTTATTTTGAACTCTGCTTGGATTGTTTTCAATGAAGCTGCTGGCTGGCTTATTGTAAGAATTGAAACTTTCCTGTTAAATGTATGTGTGTATAAATATGTATGTTGTCGTATAAAATCCTTGAAGTATATGACGCAAATTTTGTTCATCAAAATATCCATTGACACCTTCAACTTATTAGCAGTTATTATGTTTGAATAAGACCAGTTTGTCTTTTTTATTTGGATAATGTGTGGGTAACAAACTCTTTAAATATCATTGCTTTTAATAGCTGGAAGTAATTCTTTGAATTTAAGAAAGGAAAAAACCCAGCTAAACAGTTTAAAAAAATTAAAATTTAACTATTTTAAAAAAAGTTTAAGACACTGATCACAAATTTATCAAACATTTAAAAAAGTGTGAAAATTTTAAATAACACGCTAATGGATTTGGAATTAATTTTGTTTAATAATATAAATCAGAATTAAACATAAAAAGACCTGCAAAAAAGTAGAAACTTGACAAATGGTAACGCAGCTTTAAAAAAATGGCATTTTTCCAGTGATTCAGTAAATCATTTTGTTATATCGGGTCCCTGTTTGCCCATGAGTCCTACATAAGGTACAGTCTCAAATATTTGTTTGTATATTCTGTGGTAGAGGGTATTAAATGGCCGAAATTAACCAACTTGTTAATAGGGATGCCAAATGGGACAAGGTTTTTTGAAACCCGGGATTCGAGATTTTTTATTCAAAAAAAACGGGATTTCATATATAAAGGCCAATTTTTAAAATTCATATACATATTTATAATAAAATGTTTATGTATAATTATTAAAACAAATAAATTCATTAAGAATATAAAACTCATTACATAATAAAACAGTTTAATGTATTCTTTGAAAGTAATATGGACAATTTATGTATTAAAACTTATATTTTCAAAAGCTTCTAAAACATATTAATGGCGTCTGATAATCGATACCTTGGGGGCTACTCTCTATTGCGATGCGAAAGAAAATTGTAGCAAATCTAGCGATTGGTACCCTTTAATACGTTTGCGCATATGTCTTTCGCATCTTTTAATTTTTTTCTTTTCGTAAATCACTTTATTTTATTAAAATTTTCCAATTTAAAATATTTTTACACACTTTGGCATTTCATTACTGTAAATCCGCGCCATCTTTAATTTTAATTGCCACTATTGCTTCATTTTCAGAAAATTTTGCGAAAGTGATTGAGAGTACCAAGTTGGCATTTAGCTTTCGCATCGAAATTGTTTTCTCATCGCAATAGAGAGTAGACACCCTTATTTTATTGAAAACATATGTTGCCGACGAAACACGCATTAAACACTTCTGGGTGGTATCGTAAATAAATAGATACATAAATGCTATACGACAATATTTAATTTATTGTATATCAAATATATACATATCGTCACCTCAAATGCAAAAGGCCGTAACTACTCAAAAATTCAAATTTGACTTTTTGATTGACTATGACGTACTTAACCGAAACACATCTACACAGAAAATCTTACATGTATACGTCCAAAAATAACGACTTTATTTCCGACAAACAAAAGGCCGTAACTGCAACGTTAACAATTTCATAAACCAAAAAGCCGTAACTACAGTTTTCAAAAAAAAAAACAAGAAAAAAATCAAAACAAAGTTGCCTTTGATTCTCTTTCAATGTGTGGTGTTATTGCGTTATTATTTTTCTGAACCACTTTAATTTAATTTTATTTTCTCGAATTAAATTTATAAATTAAATAAATTTTTTTAATAGTTATGAGGAATTTTGTGTTTTGTTTTTAAATACTTACAATAAATAGATACAAAAAGACATCACTTGCAAAAAACTTTTTTAGTTACGTCCTTAAAGCACTATTTTCTTATCTTAACCATTTGTTTTATTTTATGCACAATTTTAATCTTGTAGTTACGGCTTTTTGGTTTCAGAAAAATAGAGTATAAAAGGCCGTAAATAACATTTCTTAAAAAGTACTTTTTCTATTAATTTCTTTTTTAGAAACAAATCCGTCTTTGTTTTCTAAGCTTGAATCTAAAATTTGGATATTAAGTTTAAAGTAGTCTTTAATTTATAACGTTTATTCCTTCTCCTGTAAAAAACCCTAAAGTGTAGTTACGGCCTTTTGCATTTTAGGTGACGATATGCAAGTATTAATCTAATAAAATAAACTTAAGCAAATGTGTCAAAAGACCTTTGGTAGAATCCCCTAAAGCAAGGCCCATTGAAAAGGTCTGCGCAAGAAGCCTGATGATCATTGTTTATGTTCTTTTTAGTTGTCAAAACTTGTTTACATTTTGCTTACATGTGCATGTATACGTTTATGGTATGCCACACATACACGTTTTTTCCTTTTGCTTTGTATATGCGGTAGTAAATTTTTGACAACTAAAAAGAATCGTATTTTGTTTTTGTACAAGTAAGCAGACCTGATAGATGGGCGTTGCCCTAAAGTTTTTAAAACCTTTTTGCAAAGCTTGCTTGTTCTATTATCATTCACTTAGAAAAAAGACCACACAGAACTTTATCTTCTTATTTTATTTTCTGTGGTACAAAATGCATTGAATGTAACATTTATTAACTTGCGACTTCTTTTTCTAACCAGTTAAATATTAGATTCATTGCCAGAATGGTTTAATATTAAATTTTTGAAGTTATTTTTAATTGGGTGGCTCACGTTTATTTTAATATATTTGAGTTAAATAAAAAAAAAACGCGTATTTACTACATTCAAAATCTCGGGATTTTTACATAAAAAATCCCGGGATTCGAGACTTAAATTTTAAGAATAATCCCGGGATTTCGGTATTTGGGATTGGCATTCCTACTTGTTTATCATATACATATAACTTAATTTGACCAAATTTGAATAAACTTTCATGATTTGTATCAGTTTAGCGAAATTAAAGGGATTTTTGGGTCGATCATCACAAAATTCGGTTGAGTAATTTTTAGTAATAAAAAACATAAATTGGACCAAACAACTATAATTTTTTAAACCGTTTTAATGTCCAGATATATACGGGACCTACAGTGGGTTGTATGCCGATTATCACAAAATCGCTTCGTGTTATTTCTAGTCATTTGTAGCTGAGTTGGACTATATTTTACCACACATCGATATTTTATACGGTTTTAAGCGTATTTATTAAATGATTTGATAAAGTGGGCTTTATATGGTGCCCAAATTTAGTTGTGTGATTTCTAGTTTTATGAAACTATGACAGACCAAATTTTACTATAATAGCGTTATTCGGTTGCGTCTTAGGCATATTGAAGTATTTCCGAGAATGGGGTTTATATGGTAAATTATTGAGCGATAATCGTAGTGTAATGTAAAATAGTCATAGAAAACGAGTTCTTGCAAAATTAAATAGCAATCGGTTCATTCTGTCACCAATTTTTTTAGTTTTTTTTAACAGAAATATCAATTTAAAGGGTGTTGGTGTTCCGGCTAAAAGGAAGAAAATTAACTCGGCTAAGCGAAGTCGTTGCTTGACATATCATAAAATTAAGAATCCTTATGCCCAATCAAAGACCGGAAATAAAAAAAAAATTTTACTAAGCGAAGCTGGTCTTTGTCATACCATAGAGTTAAATAGTACCCATATTGAAGCAATTATGTACATAAAGTATATACAGTCAAATCACTATAATTCGTAATCGCAAGGGACGGGCCATTTGTTACGAATTACAGGGGTTTTCGATTTAACGGGGTTAAAATAAAATAAATACGAATTAACGGGCGTTTTCAATTTTTGTACTTTTTTGACATTTTTCTTTATAATTCATGTAACAAACTGGTCATAAGAAAATAAACATACACACAAGCAAACCCCCACGCAAAAAATAGCAGTAAACAAAATATCATTCTTTCGATGTTTATGTTGTTTTTATTACGAATGATAAGTGGTAGTTAGCAAACAATTACGATTTATAAGAGGAAAAAAAAGATTTCATTTGAAAAAAAATTAGGAATTAGCGAGGGGGCCAAATTGTATGGAAATTTTACGAATTAACGAGATTTTTTCAAGGGACCGACAGTTTATTACGAATTATCGGGGTACGAATTATCGGGATTTGACTGTAAATTATTACCACATGTATACTCAAACCTTTATATTGAACAAAAAGATTTATTAGAATATACATGTTTAAATTTAATAACTTCAGAATTTTAAATGCTACCGTACATTATATTATATGAAAGCTTGAAGCGTTCATAACATAAGGCATTACGATACATGGTTTGTTATTTTTTCAAGCGACAATAAAAAATTATAATTTTGTTGATATTTGTATGGGAATATACAGAAAAATCGAAATGACATACATATATCCGGAACCAGTGGCCCGATTTTGTGCAAACTTAACTTAAACCATCCATAGACTATCCTCAACGTACCCATTTTTTTTGAAATGGTTGAAATCGGTCGACACCATTTCGCAGTTAGTGGTGACATCAAAGTGCACACTTCTTTTTATATATGTATATGTATAGACTAGCTGGCCCGGCAAACGTTGTTTTGCCATATAACTTATTTCTTTCAGATGTTACAGTGTCTGCATGCCAAATTTTAAGAAAACCGGTTGATTAGTTGAGGAGATAATAAAAATGATAGGCTATAGTTCTTTCCAGATGTTACAATACATGCCTGCCAAATTTCACGAAAATCAGTTGATTAGTTAAGAAGATATAGGGAGGGGGAGCTTTTACCCCTCTTGCTTTATTTCACGCCCTAAATAATAAAAACTATAGGTTTGAAGTACTTTCCCGAAAATCGGTCATTTAGAAACAAATTTTGGATTATTCAACATAAATTATTCGTTAATCGAAAACAAGCAATTTTAAATTATTACAACAGTTAATCGCCCAAAATAATTGAATAATGGAACAACGTTTAATCGTTTGAATACCCTAGTTGACGCACAACATATGCTGCATTTAAAGCATTGTTTGGCCTAAACATTTTAAGAACTTGAAGAAAATTTGGTTTAACGAAAATGACTAATGGCTTATATGATTTTTTGTAGGCTAAACGAGATGAAATGGCTAAATCTATCCACTAAATGGGTAAATTGGAAAGCTGCGTTCAGTTATTCTGCATAAAGAATAGGTAAAGTATCCCGCAAAACTAAAGCTTCGTACAGGCGGTGGTCAGATCTTACAATGTTGTCATTAAAATTGTCTAAAAATGTCTTGCAACTGTGTTAACATTGTAGGCTCATTTTTATTTGGCAGATGTGTAAAATTAATGCATCTGACAATGGAACATTGTGACAATTTTTTTCGGGTCATAGGTATCGGTCAAAACTCAATTACGTCAATAATCTGTACAATGCGGTCACACTATCATGCTATTTTTCAAATTAAATTATTTACATATTTTTGTTTATTTGCTTGTTGGCAGATATAATTTTACTTTAGAAATTCGCAACATTATCCGTCTGAACATTCCATTATGTTTCCTAACAATTTGTAATAATATATTTATATATAATAAAAAATGTATTCTATTTTATTCAAACTTTATGCACTTGTTCTTTTTCTATACCCTCCACCACAATTAGTTGTGAAGAGGGTATATTGAGTTTATTATTCCGTGTGCAACTTTTTTATTATTCATCTCGAACCCATAAAGTATATATATTCTGGGTCCTTGAGTCATTCTAAGTCGATTTAGCCATGTCCGTCTGTTGAAAACACGCTCACTTTCGAACAACTCAAAAGAAATGAAAAAACAGTAAAAGCAAAACATTAATGAATATGTTAATATAGTTAGCCCTTAAAAAAGCACTTAAGGAGTGCTTTGCTAATATGTTAAAACCAGTGCTTATTGTCAGCAGAAAAAGTCCTCCAAACTGGGAACACCCCATACAAAAAGCAGGCATTAAGCGATATGAGGTATGAATTCATACATAAAACCTGCTCCTTTTGGAGCACATTTTTTACTGGGATGCAACATTTCAAACACGTTAACTTGCAAACAAGACGTGTATTTGTATATGTACATTCGAACTTATCTAAAGTGAACTTCTATACAATGAAGCTCTCCATATATTGAACAAATTTCAAAAATTAGTATAATTTCATCTCCTTATAATGAATTTCCATACCGTTAAGTTTTCTTTAGAATGAAGAAATTTTTGAAATATAAATTTAACTCTCATACATTTTTGTCTCTATATAAAAAATTTTCTGTTTGTCAATTCCCAAAGAGGAAAATAGGATTAAAAGAAAAAAGAATCTGTGAATGGTGTTATTGAAAATTTTAGAGAGGGTAGGCAATTAGGGTTACCTTTTTTTAAAAGTGGTATAAGTATGGCTTTTGTGAAACATGTTGGGATTTCTTCTCTTAAGAATATGTAGTTGAGAACGTACAATATTTCTTTTACAAAACAAATTGGAGTATATTTATAGAATTCGTATCAAAAATTTCATCAAGGCCCGGTGCCTTATTTACTTTTAAAGATTTTAATACCAATGTAAGTTCGCATAGTTCGAACGGAGAATCAAGAAACGGATCGATGTAGTACGGCATGCACCTCTGTAAGGAAATATTATTATTTGTATTCTGCAATAATGTCTTAAAATGCAGAGGAAAATCCTTAGCTTTCAAATTGCTCCTTAAGTTACAATTACGCGGCTTTAATTCGTTAGCAAGATTCCACCACTCTTTGCTGCATGTAATCGAATTTAATTTTCTTAAGTTCGAGTTATAGAATTGAAGTTTACTGATACGACAAACATTTAAATATTTTGCTCTTGCAGCGAGATACTTAGCTTTGTTTTGCGTTGAGTGATGCTTTCTGTAATTATTTAGGTAAGACATCGGTGGGGTGCTTTAATACCATGTGGAGATAAGGTCATGATGGCTTTATCTCTCATTCAAAAGGGAGATAAAGTCTTTTATTTTTTTTGTCCATTTGAATGGGAGATAAAGCCATCATGGCCTTAGCTCACATAAGTAATTTTAGAAAATGGCTTTATCTCTCATTTCAGTTTTGAAGAACTTTTGCATTTTACATTGATTAATAGTTTTCTTATTTTAATAATTAAAAGGTAATGATTTTCCCTTTTACTAAAGTTAAGTATTGAAATCTGGCTTCGCATACTAAAGTTTTTCTGCGTGGCGGCCTGCGGCCGTGCTTACGGGTTTTCTCCTCCAGTAGGACGCTGCAGGTGGCTTCGCTGAATAAAGTTTTTCTGCGTGCATCACAAGAATAAAAAAATGTCTTTTCTCGGAAACACTAAAGTAAAGTATTGGAATCTGGCTTCGCATACTAAAGTTTTTCTGCGTGGTGGCCTGCGGCCGCTCTTAAGAGTTTTCTCCTCCAGTAGGACACGGCAGGTGGCTTCGCTGAATAAAGTTTTCCTGCGTGCGTTACAAGAATAAAAAAATTACTTTTCCCGGAAACACTAAAGTAAAGTAACAATATTCTGTAAAAATATGGTTTTATCTCTCATTTGCGAAAAAAATATGGCTATATCTCTCCTTACGTAAAATTTTAAATATGACCTTACCTCTCAATGATTGGGCAATAAGGCCATTATGGCTTTATCTCCCATTCAATTGAGCAATAAAGCCATCATGGCCTCATCTCCCATGGTTTTAAAGCACCCCACCAAGACATCATGTTTTTACGAAAACGAGCACATTTCCAATTGAACCATTTTTGTTTTGGTTTGAAACAGAAATTATTTTTTGTTGTTACTGCAGCTTCGCAGATTTTGGTTTTCATAGACAGCACCAGTTCATCAACAGAATTGCTTGAGGATGGAATAATATTAGTAAGGCATATGAGATTATCACAGTATTTAGATACAGATTTGTTATTCCAGCGCAGTTTATTAGGGAAATAATTACCAATGGTATCAACTTTTGCATTTGAAGTACTTAGGTTTAACGTTAAAGGCATGTGGTCTGAGTAGGGTTTACTATCAATCCTAAAGCAGTCAACAAATTTTGAAAGGCTGTATGAGCAAATGACGTAGTCAATGGTAGAGCTGCCACAACCTCCACAGAAACCTAATTCACCCTTCATATCACCAAAAGTTCTCCCATTGAGTATAATACCACCAATATTCTCAATCAACTCTTGGATTATCATTCGCCCAAATGCGGCAATTCTGCTTATTGACGAATCCACTGAGGTGCCTCATCACTGAATCACGAAGTGCACGATAAGCATTTTGATTTGAACGCTCATTTTCATAATAAGCCTGGATTGTGTTTCTTTCCATGGCTCAAATTGAGTTAGTCTGAAATTGAGAAATGTCAAATGAAATGCAGAAAAAAAACTTGACGTTTAGGTGTGGTTCACATTCCTCTATAATACTGATTCCATGAAGAAATTTTACTTTTGTTGCCTGGGTAAACGTCATTTAGCTTATCGATTTCAGTAAAGTTAAGTTTTAATTATTTTTTTATTTTTGTTAATTGTTTTTATATGTATGAATTGCATGCTAAGTTTTGAATCAATTGTTTAAATGTTGGATTTAAATCAAAAAAATATGTATGTATGTTGGATCAAAATTAACATTTGTTGGGGTTCATTTTCATGTGATTAGTTCTTGGAATTTATAAGGATTTGTTGTTCCTTCGTTTGTGATTGGTACTATCCTGGTCACGTTTTCCTATTTTTAGTACTAAACGAATCTGTACCCTGTTTTAAAATTTATTTCTGCCAAGAACTCATTTCTCTAAATCATGCAATTAGAGCCAATATTGGACTCCAATTACACGCAAAAGTAAAAATTTTTATTTTTCTTTAATTTTGATGACATACAATTTTAAAGGACCATCGACTTTAAGTTTTAATATAAATCTACAACTAATTGTGTAAAACATTTTGAGGACATGTAAAAATAGAAAAATTATTTTAGATTCGTTACAGTTTTCATATTTAAAAAAACTTTGTTAGGAAAACCTTTAATGCTTTTTGCATGTATGTATGTATGTATGTATATAAGTTGAATTTATATGTAAATAAACATACACATTTATATACATATGTAGAAATATTTGTAATGACGTCATTCATAAAAATAAAAAAATATCCTCCACATAGAAACAAGATTTCTTTCTAAAGCGATTCATTCACAAAAACTTTTGTGTGGAACTAGGTTACGTAGCGCAATATGATGATATCGTGTAGATTCCATTCACACATAATCCACACACACACAAACACATTCATACATGCAAACAATGAAAACATGTATCAGAGTTTCTATTAAAGAGTAAATAAAGGCAGGGTTGTCAGATGTAGCGTTTTCTCGCCAAACGTGGCGATTTTCGAATGATGTAGAAAATTCGTGTTTGGCTACTTGGCGAATGTACTTGGAATGGTTACCGATTATTGAAGCAATATAAACTTTTTTCTTTTTTATGAACAAATATGCAAAAATATATAAAAACATGTGTACGGGCATGTTCTGGCACTCGTGTCTCGCAATACATATGCGATTTAGACTTGAAATCGCAAGAGAAGGGAAAAGAGAATGCCATTTATTTTCCCCTCTCTCCTAAAAACTCAAGACTTGACGAGTCAAACTTGACGTGTGTGAACCCCCACTTAGCGAGCTCAAATCGCAACAGTATATTGAGCGATCTGACGTATTTAGGCCTATCAAAACCGCGTGAGTTTCAGAACTCACATGCGATTTGACAATCGTGCGCGTTTGAACTTACCTGATTGTTTTTTTATAATTTTAAAAATATGCCACTGTTTAAGGTGCCGGGAATCCTAAAAGAAACGAAGGGGTCCAGGTCCGTATCCTTAATTTCCTCCAACAAGAAGTCGGTTATCATCTCGCGATAGAAAACACCATTCACGGTTACTGCTTGGCCGAGCTTATTTTCGAAAAAGAACCGCACCAAACAGTCACTTTTGTGGATGCATCGACAATCACTCGTGGATTCTCATTTGCTTGTTAATGAATCCACTTAGGTCAAAGTGTGCCTTGTCGCTGAAGTGCACGAAATGCATTTTGATTTGAGCGCCTATTTTCGTAAAAAGCGTCAACAATCTTAACGCGCTGTTCAATTGTGTGCCTCTCCATGGTTGAATTTGTCAAACACTGAAACAAATATATGTCAAATTGACACACAATTAACATCGTGCCTTATGGCTGGACAACCCTTAATTATTTATTGTTAGGAGTGCCTGGTAAACAGGTTTCATTTGGCTGATTGTTTTTATTTAAATGAGTCCAAGTAAACAAAAGCTTCTTTAAATTTGGAAGTATTTGCAATATTAGTTGATTAATGTGGTTTTTTGATAATTTTTCAATTATTTAAAATCGAGTTAAAACTAAGAATTCTGTATCGTGCCAAAGTTTATTAAAAAAAATACCAGTTGTAGAACAAAAAAGCTAAAGAAAATTATCAAATTTTCCGTATTTCCTTTTTTGGGTACTTTTCTCCCATTAAAGTATCAAAAATTTCAGTATTGTAGTGGCAGCATATACTTTAGTATGAATATGTCAATTAATGGAGAAAAATGATTTGTAAAAAAAGTACCAAACGCAGTTACGATTTTCACCCCTTAAATGTTCGAATTTCGAAAAAGTACCAAATTCGTATCCTTTATTTTTTGATAAGTTTCGAATTAACTTTGTTTCTATGTTTATTGGTTCAAAAGATAGATGGTGTGTCAAAAAAGTACCAAAACTAAGGTTTTACCCGTTTACTCCCTAATAGGGCCGAAAATCAAAAAAGTACCAGACACCTATCCGCTTATTTTTCTAAAGAACAAAGATAATTATTACATTTTTTGTATCTCTTTTAGCTTTGCAGGTATAAGGTTACCGAATTTTCCCGTTTTCACTATTTTTTACCCCCTAAACATTCGAAGTTCCAAAAATCCCGTCTTAGTGAATCAATTTGGGGAATGACCAATTTCTGGTCCAAATTTCAAGTTTTTAGCTTCAGGCGTTTAAGCTGTGCGATGATGAATCAGTGAGTAACGTTACAATCTATTTTTATTTAGAAAATCCCGAGCAACGCCGGGATTAAGCAGCTGGTATTTTATATATAATTGTGGATTATAAACAAAATCAATATTGGACCTAAATGAAATTATATTTTAGTTTGCCTAAAGGTCCCGTTTTTTTCGTGTGACCGTAGCTTTAGAAAGACCGTAACTATTCAAAGCTGAAAATGGACGGCACTTATGCAACATTATTGTTTACGTCTTTATTAACAGAATTTCTAACTAATAAATAAAGTGTAATAAAAATTGATTAACTTTAAAATCAAGAAATTAAAGTCTTTTCGCTTCTTACACAGTTTTAGCAAACTCGAAAAATATTTCAAGGATAAACAATTTAATACTATAGTGAAGATAAATGCATTCGCGTTGCAGAACGTACTTAAATCAGGAGACATAAATATATTCACGCCTTTTTTCCTTTTCACTTTTTTGCGATCATGAAAAACTCCCATAAAAAATAGGCAATTCAAAGGAGAATAATAACGTGAAAAAATGTTCTCGGGAAAAAATTCCCCTTATCGTGAAAAGTGTTTTCCCTCGTATTTTGTTCACATTTCCCTAAGATTTTCTCACTTTATTTTTGCTAGGGAACATAACATTTATGTAAGTTGTTTCTCCTATAAATCGAATATTAAGGGCTAGATCTTAATAAGGCACAAACCGATATATTGGTCAACAAAATGCCAAACAACAGGTGGATTGCCTACGGATTTGTGAAGCTTTCGAAAGACGTGGTGGCAGAAGTTTGGAAAATATTTTACTACATTAAATTCCTCTAATACTAAATAGTTTGCTTTATTATTTAAATTTTTTTTTAAATATATACAGTGTATATTATACACACATACTACGTGTATATTGTTGATCAAAAATTTCATTGATTTTTAATTTTTTTTAATCTTTCATCTTTTTTTACATTCACTGGAACTGATAGCATGCAAATTTTTCCACATGAGGTTCACGATTGCTTTTTCCCTTTGAGGGGAATTCAACTTTCATGGGAACAAAAATTTCACTTGTTATTCACGATAAGGGCGATTTTGCGATTTTTGGTACATCATTTTGTAACGAAGCTAAAAAATAAAAATGTGGTAACCCTATATACAAGGTAAGTTTGAAAGATGTCCTTTGAATGGATATGGGGAGGTTAATGAAATGAGATTTCTAAGACCAAGAGCGAGAGAGAGAGCAAAAGTTTTGTAGATTTACGAAAAGCAGTTATGAATGAGCAGAGTACAAAGTAAAAGGAAAAGTTTAACAAAAGCAATCGGGTTTCTTTATTTATATTTTCATTGATAAATACAGAGCAGAACCAATTATCAATGAATTTCTTCGTCCTTCAGTTCAATGTTACCTTTTTTTATATTAATTTTGTAATGAAAGAGTTTACCAATGAAAGCATTTAGCAACAATTATTTGGGAAAAGTTTTGTAATTTCTTTTTATTATGATAATATCGGTATGGTTTAATTTTGTATGGAACAAAATATCGGCGAAATGGCCCCCGCCAACTTGGCGGCACACCTCCATCCGATGGTCCAAATTTTCGATGAAGCTGAGGCATATTTGAGGTTCTATGACGTTAATGTGCCGAATTATCTCATCCTTTAGCCATTGAATTGATGCTGGCTTATCGACGTAACCTTTTCTTTCAAATAACCTCAAAGAAAAAAGTCAACCGGTGTCAAATCACATGATCATGGCGGCCAATTGGCAATGCCACCACGTGAGATAACACGGCCATTGAATTTGTCGCGCAAAAGAGCCATTGTTTCGTTAGCTGTGTGGCAAATGGCATCGTCCTGTTGTAACACATATCGTCCACATCCATATCTTCCAATTCGGGCCATACAAAGTTAATTATCTCATCACGATAGCGAACACCATTCACAATAACTGCCTGACCGGCCTCATTTTGGAAAAATACGGCCCGATGATGCCGCCAGCCCATAAACCGCACCAAACAGTCACTCTTTGTGGGTGCATTGGTTTTTCAACAATCACTCTTGGATTATCATTCACCCAAATGCGGCAATTCTGCTTATTGACGAATCTACTGAGGTGAAAGTGTGCCTCGTCACTGAATATGAAATGCACGAAATGCATTTTGATCTGAATGCCCATTTTGATAGTAAGCAACAACAACAATTTTTAAATGTAATAATTAATAAATGTAGTTGTAAGTGGGTATAACATTTAAGGTCCAACCAGAATATGCATAAACAAGCTTAAGCTACAGTCAAAAATCAACGAAAAGCCTTTCAAATGCATTAAAAAGAACAAAAACCAAATAAAAAAAAACATTTTGTTCCGTACGGAAGATACGATCTGTTTCACACTTCACTTAAACAAATGATAGTTTTATCAAATTTAACAAAAAGTTTCTTTAAGTTCAAAATCGTTTGGCACATTAGATTTACATTTATTCGCACAATTACTTAAGCAACGTTATGCACATTCTGGTTGGGCCTTTATTAACAGAACGTTTTTATTTCATGTTTAATGAATATTGTAAAGAAAATGATATCATATAAATTCATCTTTATATTCATTTAAGTCATAAATATTAGTGCCTGTATTCATAAATAAAATTTTTTAAATTTTATAAAAGTTTACAAAACAAATGTACTATGAAATTTGTCCTTAATAAACGTTTGTTAAATTGAATAATCGTTTATGAATACGGGGTTAGGTATGCTATTTTTAAAAATACAGTAAGCAAACTTTAAAATTAATTATATGTTACTATCTTTGGATGTTGCCAAAACAAATTCATTTTTGTCAAAACTAATATACGAGTTAACGCGTTTATATTAAGGCGATTATATCAAAAAGTTCATATAAATTTCCTTAAAATAAAAATGATGCTCATATTTCCTCAGAACAACTTCGCACTACTAATAATCCTCGATTTAGGTGGGCGAGAAATGTGAAATTTTTAAAAGTGTACTGTTTATAACATCGAAATTTTGCTTTTCCTCATACAGTTTTATGGGAAGAGGAAAACAATTTCGAGGGAAATTTAAGGAAGGCCATACAGAAGAAAAGCAATGGAACAAATGAATTTTACATGTTTACAACTTTTTTGTTAAAAAATCATGTTTTATCAGATGTTAAAACAATTAAACTTAATGCACTTCATAAAATGTAAAGTGTCTGACCGAATGCACTTTTATAGACCGAACCCGAACTTTTTTTAAGACCAAACAAGAACTTAACCAAAAAACTTTTAACATATGTGATTTATTTATTTAAAACGTGAAAACAATTGGGGGATTCACAAGGTGTGCTATCATGTTATATTGTCATAATGTTCTAACATTTTACAATGGTTTAAAAATATTGTTGTTGCTTTGTAAACAAAAAGTGTCTTAAATTAATAGAACTTTGCTTGCTATGTTCATTGTGCTGTCGTAATGAATCAGAAGAGACCAGCGCTGAGCGGCTAAGCCGTGCCGCATTAGGTTTTGTTTTTATTTTATTTTTTATATTTATTATATTTATTTTTTATATTTGTTTTAAATCAGCTGACTAAAATTCAAAATAGCACACTAAATTATGAGGGGTTGTTCACAACAGTCGTATTTTTTCATGTTATTATTTTAAGACATATGACTTTATGACACCTTGTGAATCCCCCAAATATGTATTAACAAATTCATAACATAAAAAGTATTTATATTTTTGATGTGACATTAATCAAAATAAAAAATCATCGTACTTTTCATGGAAAAGGTAAGTTTTTTTCATATATTTATGCCTTAAAAATTGGTCCTTCGGTCGGACTAAGATTTATAAATGTACTAGAATTCCAGTATATTTTAGTTTATCGAACTTAAAAGCTCAGTCAAATAAATTTTAATTTCTTCATCAACCAAGTTTTATGTACATTTATTTTTATTTATTTCCACATCAATGAAAATGTAATGAACATATTGTTTTATTTCCAATTTAGATAAAACGTATTGGACACAAAACAAGCTCGTTGTTTTATTTTAATTTTTTTTATTAGTTCTTAAAAACAAAAAACTTTATTTATTTATGGGTCAAAGTTTAATATCTCTGAAACTACTGAACATATTTAAAATCTAAAGAGTTTTGCAGCGAACATGTAGTACAAGAGACAACTCTGTTACGCCAGGTCATCTGCATTTTGATTTTCCAGGCAGCTACTGTGCCGTGGTATCCAGGCCAGCGTTACCTTAAAATATCTCTAGAGATAACCGGCATTCCACATTTAACTTTGATGTCGTGAAGACACCAGCTATAGTTACAATGGTAGTCTTGTTTTCCGTAAATATGCATACATACTTAAATTAAGAAAATGTTTGATCATTGAAATACTCATTTGCGGAATTAGTTTTATCTGTATACTGAGGTTTAAGATTTCCCGGACTTTTTCTATTCCCGGGAGCGAAGAATAATAATATTTCAAAAATTGCCGAAAAATGTTTACGAGGAATGATATGAATAAGTAAATACATTGTAATTATTGGTAAACAAAATTATAGGGTCGATTCCGGGTGCCAATTAGTAGGTCTGCTCGAAACGCCTGCTGATTTTTTGCAAAAGATGAATCATTCTTCAGACGATTAAGATTTCAGTGATTCTGAAGTATGTAGTATGTATATGTAAAGTTAAATTAAAAAATAATAAGAACTCCTGAAACCAAACCATTTCGTTACAAATGCGCAATTTTCTTTGTTTTTTAATATTTTTTTTTAATTTTAAAACTGAGTTTACGATGCACGTGCCCGCCAAATCGGACTCCAAAACAAATTTTTTTAAAAATACATACAGCTAAAACGTAAACATTTTTCAAAAATTTAAATAAATCTAGATAAGGTGGATTTTTCAAGGGTATATGACTCTAAAATTACGTTACATACTCAGGTTTCCAACTTCCCTAGCTATTTTATTCAAAAAAAAAAGTTATGTTAAAGTTGTGAATTGTCACATACTGACCGAAGGCAAGTTATCGGTAATTTTTTCCTATAATTTTCTTAACACCAAAATAAAAAAACGTGACTACTCGCTCATTCGTTGCTTGTAGGGTTACCAGCATGGCCCACAAGGTCGATCGCCAACTGTGCGAGCGACAACAAGGCACTTATTATCGTTCTCGCTTTTGAATAGACACCAAACTGTATATAATAAAT
This sequence comes from Pollenia labialis, assembly GCA_949318255.1. NCBI lineage: Eukaryota > Metazoa > Arthropoda > Insecta > Diptera > Polleniidae > Pollenia > Pollenia labialis. The sequence continues at coordinate 158,706,136 of OX439140.1, forward strand.
TCCCCCAGCGGGTGTAGGGATAATTTCAAGGACATGTCATCTGTTGGTGTTACATCCCCCCAGGTAAAAAAGGTGTGCGCATGCCTGGGATCCGACAATGACAGGCCTCCTTAACACTGTGATTTATTGAGACGGAGGTTCTTACCAGGGATCCTCGTCATCTGATGCCATGGGAAGCAGTAGGGCCCGGTGGGTTCAAGGCACCGGTCTGACTATAAGCTAAGGCCCAGTTAGTATGCTTCTTTCGAGTAAAGCTTCCAGTCTTTCAGGATGATTTTCTTGCGACAGCTTTACTTTTCTGATAGAAGGTTGCTTTTCCCGGAATGAACTCACAGGATGGGTTCAACGAAGAGATACTTTCTACGATTACGTGGTGGCTGTGGTTTAAATCCAAAGTTGCGGGTAGGAATGGAACTGAAAATCCTACTTAAGCCTGATTTTCCACCACTTGGGGGAAAGTTCAGCCTGAGGGAGTGCTACTTTTTTATTTCATTATAAAAAATAAAATGCGAAATAAAATGTAATTTAAATGGCCGCCTCTAGATTAGTTGCAGCAGTTGATCCTTTTGGGGTATTTTTCGACCATTTTTTCGTATATGTCGGGCGGTATCTTGACAATAACTTGACGAGTATTGGATTTTAAATGCTTTAACGTTAGTGTATTATCCGCGTAGACACGATCTTCTACGTAGCCCAAAAAGTCTAACGGCGTTAAATCGCATGAAAACTTCCAATGCAATAAAGCTTAAATCGGTCGTGTTGTTTTTTTTTGAAATCTTTAACAAAAATTATCACACACACTTAAACAGATTTTTATCATCATTTGTTTCTGCAATAAAATGAATTATTATAATGACGTCTGTTTTAAAGTCGTGTAGCACATGATAAATACATTCAAATTATTCAAAGCGCACGAGTTTTTAGCTGGTGATTTAAAATAATGAAAATCACTACTAACAATTAAAAATCTCATGATTTTCAGAACACCTAACTACAACTCCAGTTATTTCCACATCGTTCGTGTTTTCAGAACATGGCTGTATGTTATTAATACAAATTATTAAGGCTTTGTAGAACCAAAATTAGATAAATTCCTCTTCGTGTTAAAAAGAAGAGAACAAAAGTCGATTGTAAGTATTTTTCATGTTTACACGGATGGTAAAAGTAAAATCAAAGAAAATATATTAAGCAGCTGAGTTAATTAAGGCTACTTAACACTTTTACTCTTTGCATTAATACATGTCAAAAACTCAATTGGGGTATTCACAAGGTAGTCATAACGTTGCAAAGTCATATGTCTTAAAATAATTATAAGAAATTTATATGACTTCTGTGGGCTATTGCTTATAATTTAGATTTCTACCGTACAGTTATGACGTATCAATGAACACAGCATTAAATTTTTGTTGTTGTTTGAAACACAACAACATTTATTTTGAACAATTGTAAAAAGTTATTTAGGACATTATGATGATATGACTTGATAGCACACCTTGTGAATCCCCCAAATATGTTGATGTGTGATATGTGCGAATGCAATATGGCCTGAATATTTTTTTCATTCTTCATAATTTTTTGACATGTCGTAATACATGTATCACCATGTTAATAAGCCTTAATAAAACTTGTAAAAATTAAAAAAATTATCATCGGCATTTACTCAAAAGGAGGGGAAAAAGGTGAAATAAGTTTTATGTAAATGTTGTATGGCCAATTTCACCAATTCTATTTAAATATCAATTTACATTTAAATATAGTTTTTCATATAATTTTGTTTTTATTTGACATAAAAAACGAATTTTAAACATAAATTGATAGTTAAAAAAATTGGTGAAATCGGCCATTAGTGATGAACAGGGAAACCATAAATATGCAATTGCATGTTGTTTCTTGTGCGACCAATGAAGGCAGAAACAATATATTTATCCGATTTAGAGCTTTTTATGAATTTTGGCATCGATTTGTTAGTGCATATTTTTGCATATTTTACCCTTTGCAGCATTTTTTTTTGCATAATTTAGTTAAAAGAGCCTTTTTGTAAAATTTTTTAAGCGCATATTTTACCTTTTTGAGGCATATTTTGATACATGTTGAATTTTTTAAATGCCTACAAGAGTTTTCGCAGCAAATAAAAACAATTTTTTTTGCGGAATTTTGGCTTTTGTGTTTCAAATCTGTTATCTGTTAACCCAACATGATGCTTCAATTTCGCCATCGCCTTTCAATTTTTCTCGAAAACTGTAAGAAAAAGCGGGTTGGCTATAAAGACAAATGTTGTTTTACGCTTTAAAATTTTATATATGAATAAACAAAGATAAGGAAAAGTCAATAATATACGTTTTTGGCAATGTGTGCAATACATAGAAATCTGGAAAAATCTTTTAGTATACTAATCGACTCAGAATCACTTCTTTAAGTGATCTAACCATGTCCATCCGTCCGTATTTGCTGGTTCTTTGTTCAAGTTAACCTTGTGCTCAAGGTACAAGTTGTAGTCTGGTAGGTAATTTGATTATATTTGGTAAATACATTTTAACTGTACTAAGGACGAAGTGAGAACCGATCTATAATTTCACATATTTTCCATAAAAACTTTTTTCCAAATTAGATTTTTTGTGTCCGTAAGCCATTTAAGAATTTATATTGTTGTTTACATTAAATTCGCCCCAAAAATGTTTTACTGCAAATTAAATTCCTTTTGAATCAGTTCACATTTGCCCAAAGTTTCCATCTATAAAGCTTTAATAGGTTAAACTTTCTTTAAAAGTTAAGATTAATTAACAATTTCGCGACCGTCCTTTAAATTCCTTTAAGAAAAAAAATCTCATATGGATGTTAATATCTAGATAATATTCGGCCCAAATAACTCCGATATGAATTTTAACCTCTTTACATAACTTTGTTTATGTGAGCCGATTACTGCCCATCGTTAACAAAAAGGGAAACATCTCGATAACTCTTTTGTAAATACATTGGAGTTTGGCCTTTCCCGATTATAATTTTAGGATTGTTTTTATTTATTACATGGAACTGTTATTAAATTGTTGAATATTTTGTTTTTAAATAAGCAATTTTTGAATTTTTTGGGGCATATTTTTAACAATTTTCAGGGCATATTTTCAAGTTTTTACTGCATATTTTATGCACATAAAACGCGTTTTTTAGAGCATATTTCTGGTTTCCCTGGTGATGAAACTTCATTGAAATTAAAAAATATTTTAATAAGCTAGACTGAGGCATATGTATGTTAATCGAATTTCTTTTTTATGTATGCAATTAATTAAAGATACTTATTGGTAATTTTAATGCAGTCTCTAATAAACATAATTACAAAATTGTGATGTATGTATTGTTAATAAACCATAAATTTTATAGTATAAATTAGAAAAGAAAACATATTCGTATACAAGTATAAAACATATAAACAAAAGTTGTTGTTAGTTTTTTTTTTGTTTTTTTTTGTTTAATTTTATAAATATGGCGGAACTTTCGTTACCAATTTCTAGGGCACGCCTCTAGAATACTCGATGCAAAAGTCTTCCGCCCAGCCCAAACTTCAGTTACTTAAATATACATTTGTATGTATGTTCGTCTGTATATTTGTGTGTTGAAGAGCATACTATGACTTTGTTTTATAAAAACTACAAAAAATGGCCGCCACAACTACAAACACCCAGAAAGACATATGTACATACAAGTGAAATAATATAAAATGACCTTGAACATGAAAATCTCATTGGTAGCCTTCGTTTTGCATTCACTGTCAAGGATAGTAGGTGTAGTTGATCTAACCCATTTACAGTACATTTTAATACAACCTTACCACCCCCCCCCCCACACCACTGTATCTTTAGACCCTCTCCCAGTATGTATGCATGTCTGTCCGTCCATACGTCTCGCAGACCTTCTGTCAGCCAGGCAACGAGGAATATTATTATTCGCCATACTAAAAGCTGGAAATAGCAGAACAAGTTAGTTTTAAAAATGTTCTAGTTGCAATAGCTTGGAAAATAAATTTGTCAGCTGTTAAAAATGTTTTTAAAACATTTTGCACACTTTCATTTGTATTTTAATACAAAAAGCTTTTAATTTGAAAATGAACCTCTACATTAATAACTAATTTCATTTTCAATTAATTTCCTGATTTCAAAATTAACATTTTTTAAAAGCATTTTATTTCCTTTTTTTTTAATTTTTTATATTTCTACATGTGTGCCTCTGTGTGTGTGTGTGTGTTTAAGTTAAAGAACAACACAGATACAAATATGCATCTGAATAAAATAAAAAAAGTTTCTGTTTAGCCGAAGAATTTTGTTAGCAGCCAGGGATACCCGAACACCAATTGCTGGCTCGTTTTTTATCTCATCTTGCACGAGTAGTTGGCGAAAGGATACACAGCTTTACGAAGCACAAGATTCGTTTGTGTTTCGTGGTATTGTATTTCTGGCATTGTTTTTGTTTTTTATCTTTTGCATTGCCATTTGTATAATTCGGTTGCAACATTTAGTTGCAGTATAAGTCTTGAGCAAGTTGATTGTATTTATGTCAGTAAATAATTTGCAATATTTTACAAATACATAGCAATTTTTATATACATACATATAGAAAAAAACAATTATAATAATTAAAAATAAATACTAATTCAAATATAGAAAATTAAGTTTTAAAAAAAATATACATATTAATCCTTTAATAAGTGTGTAAGTGTAAAATAATCAATAGATATAATTAAAGAAAAAAAAAAATTATCTAAATGTTTAAAAATAATTAAATAAAATTATTATAAAAACACTTCAATTTTAATATTAAGAGAAGAATTTGTCTACTTAATTAGTTAAAGGTAAGATTATTTTGAATTTATATAAGAGTTTTGCATATTTTATCACAATTCGAAATAAAAATTAACATTTTTTAAGACAAATTGCGTTAAAGCATTCTATTAGCCTTTGCCAAAAACGGTTTTACGTTGCGCTGAATCCGAATCATCCCATTAGGTTTTCGAGATATCTTAGCTTAAAGTAAAACAAACATATTTTTCGTTATATTAGAGACGTTACAACTGCTCGAATTGATCTTAATTTATAAAACCTGATATGTTGTCTAAAAGTCTTATCAATTACCTTTGTAATATCTTGTTCCTTCTCTGAGATTTCTTAACCTGAAGTTTGAAAAATCTGGTATTTTCGCTATTTTTTAATATTTTATAATTTTAACTTCATTTCTGTATTTTTTTTAGGTTTTATTTTATATTTTTTTTCGAATTTAACAAAATGTTGTCGGCATTTGTTCCATTTTCCCGACCTACTGTGAACGTCAAAATAAAGTAAACAGCTTGTTTTCCATTATAAAAAGTGATTGGATTAGACTTCATGCTTGCTGTTATCTGTGAAAAATACGGTGCTCCAAAAAGCAAGTTGGACAAACAAAAAACGTGATATAAGGTATAAACAATAAATTGAACGGAAAACATACAGTATCTACAGTGAACCGTGATAGGGTTGGCTTTTGTAATACGTCCTAAAACAGCTGGATCAGACTAACAGTCGCTCGATATCAACTCAACTAAACATCTGGGAGCATTTGGATAGACAAATTAAAAAAAAAACATAACAAGCAAGCACTGTCTGAAGAAAATTCGGCAGGAAGAGTGGCCGAAAATGTCTACTCAGTTAACTTTAAAATGGGTGGAATCGATGCCAAAGAGACTAGAAGTCGTCCTAAAAGCAAATAGAAATTAAACAAAGTATTAGCCACTTCTCTTCTCTTAGTATTATAGAACTGTATACTTTTTTTGAAGCGTTAAAAAGGGAGTAAATTTGTTTTTTATAGCACTGTTTTTGTTTTTTTTTTTTGAAGCATTTCAAATTTTTAATTTAATATTATATTAACATTGTCCAAAGTTTAGTAAATGATAACAAACTTATAAAAATTTAAATTATTTTTTACTAAAATAACACTTTTTATATTGTACAACAAGCTGTTTATTTTATTTTGACGCTCACTGTAGATCGATCGTATTTGCAAAATGTAACTGATCAAAGGAAAAATTAATAATAAGTTTATTGTATTGAAAAATTGCAGATTCATAATTTTATTGCAACTCCATTTTTAAAATTTTTATATCCGTAAATTAGAAAGCACTTTCGATATTGTATAATTTAAAAAGAAAAAATACATTTTAAACGATTTTCTATTCGAATCAAAATAAACTAAAATAATTTTGAAAAATTAACAAAGTTTTTTTTTGGAGTCAAAAATGCATTATCAAGGTTTCGTTTTAATGTGCTAAATTTCCAATTCTTTCTATTGATAAACTGAAATTTGTTGTTGGTAAGACAAGCTATTCCTATGCGCATTTCACTGGTTGCTTAGGCCAGATCATCAAATTAAGTTAATTTAAAATTCTGCTTTTAATGTTATCGCACACTTAATCATTAACAGGCACAACTCAAAATTCCAAAATGTTTAGTAGAGGCAGAAACTGGCTTAAAAACCATATTAGCAATTTTAAAATCAAATTAAGTTCTATAAAGGTTAAAGAAGACTTGTTAATGAAAAAGAAAACGATTTTGGTATACTTATTTTGAGCTGTGACTTTTTATGATTTAGAGTGCGATTTATAATTTTCCAACCAAATTTTATTGAACAAAGAATTAACGGCCCAACTATAATATGTAAAAGCTTGCTTAAGCTTCTGTCAAAAATTAACAAAAAGTATCTCAAATGCATTTAAAAAAACAAAAACAATTTCAAAAAAACATTTGTTGCCGTACGGAAAGTGCGATCAGTTTCGCACAGTTGCTTAAGCCAACTTAAGCATATTTAATTCGAGCATTAGGAAAGAAAGCTCTGTCAACTTGCTTTATAAGAAAACAATAAAGGTCGTTGTTTTTGTTTTTTCTTAACCTACTTACAACTACAATTAATGTTGGAAGAATTCCAACCAATTGTTGTGCAACTTCCTCTATTTTCGAAATAACGGTATTTATTTTTGTATTATTAAATTAAAAAATGTTTCTGCTCGAATATTCGAATTACTTCCTCGGTAAAAGATTAAAAGATTCTTGCGAGCTTTAGTTTTCTGGCATTAGGGTGGTACCAAAAGAGCTCTGCTGGATAAATCCTAGAATGAGATACTTGAGTTCAATGGCACCCTAGAGCAAAACATTGGTCTTGCACATTGTATTGCTCTAGTTAATGTGTAATTAATAACAGACTCGTGACAGTCCTGAAATTGACTATCACCGATGAATACCAAGTTTATGTCATCAGCAAATAAATAACTTTTGCAATGAGAAGTGCCAATAAATTCTTCAAAATCATTTATATATATATATTAAGAAAAGTAAAGTTCCAATGATCGAACCCTGGAGCACTCCATTGTAGCATTCAGAAATAGACGATCTTTTATCCCGAACTCCAACAAACTGTTTGCGACCCTTAAGGTAAGAATATAATAGTGTACACGAGGACGAAGAACACCTAAATTTCAAAAGATTTACTTATATCTAGGGATACCATTGTAGCAATTTTATTACAATTTAAATGTTGTCTAATATTTTTAGTCATACTTAATAACAGAGAAGTGGTACTCCGTCCAGTCCTAAAACCAAAGTGAGAATCGCTTAATGATTTACTCGTGGTAATTTGTTTCATCATTTGATCCTTTAAAATAAATTCAAAACTTTTAGAGAGGCTGCTTGCTCAAAATATTAATCGGTCTAAAACAGTGATAACCAAGCCCCGAACGCACGCGCCCAAAGATATTATGTGCTTGTGTGCGTGGTGTTGCTTTAACAAAGCTTGAGCAGAGACTGATGTTTTGAAACGATCAAAGTTGTTGTATACATGTGAATTTCCGACCGTGCTGTGAAATACGATTATTGACTGCCTCGCGAGGCTATGGAGTGGCTATCACTGGTCTAAAATTATCTAAGGAAACATTCCTATCTTTTTTCCTTACCGGTACATTTCTTGAAATTTTCCATAAACTAGTGTAAGTAGAGGTTGTTATTATAGAGTTAAATATGTGTGTAATATTGTGATTATTCTGGCCACAAGTCTCCTTCATAATTCGGTATAGGTCTTTGGATCAACCTGTTTCACTGGCTGCCCAATGCCCAAATAGTTGGCTAAAATATCAGACCACTTGGTTTAACTTTGCTTTACAAATATTGATGTTGCTGTTCTTGTTTAGCTTCTGGTATCTTCGCAACATTGATTTGAGTTTTGCATTGCTGTCGGTATACAATTAAATGGCATGTCGCGTCGGATATCCAGGCCTTTTTTTATTTTTCACTTTTCCGCCAATTCGATAATAATAAGATATCTTCATTTAAAAGTAGTTATATGTGACATATGATTCATTTTGGATCTACCAGCACAACATGTTGTAATGATATCAGGAAAAGATATCGTAAAAGTTATTGTCGCCAATTTGCATTGCAATACCAACATTTTTAAGGAAGTTATCCCAACAAACCAAAACGATATAGAAAGAACTTGTAGCAAGCTTACTAACATAAACCTTAAGCTTAGAAAAGTGTTGTGATTACTATTATTAAAGGCTTGCTAATAATTATTTAATAATGAAAACTGATCCCTTGCGATAATATTACTTGTCTATAATATAATGTAAGCTTTGAAGTCTAACTATAGAATAAGCTTACAGAAAAATACTTTTCTCATCTATAATAAGATTAAATTCTGTACGAACACTCTGTTTTAATTTATATGGCATACCTATTTATAAAAACTTTTTACTTATTAACTACTTTTATTAATTTATTAATTACTTTTTTTAAAATTGTTCACTGTTTAAAACTCTTTAAAACACTTCACTCTTTAAACAGAACACAAATACTGAAAACTTTAACTTATATTACAAACTTTATACACGCGTCAAATAACGGGACATCATTCTCAAAAATACTTACAAAACTATTGCGGGAATAGGTCATTTGCAATCATATTGGTTTTCATGTTGTAAGAAATCTCTAATGATAAGCTTATTCTACAACTCATTTATATTTTGCTCTGTGGGGATAGCATTTAAAGCCATTTTCGGGAGTTGTATTTATAAGGGAGCAATGGCCTATTATAGACAGACTTTAATTGAATTTCGTAAGATGATTTAGATTGCAATAAAATAAGTTTGGACAAAATTTAGTTTAATACTTTCGTAATAAGATGGTTAAAGTTCACAAAGACTCTATTCTGGAAAGAAGCTTTTAAAGAAGCTTTGTGGAATTATAAACAGATTCTCACAATGTTTAATAGGCTTCGTTGTTGTGACAATTTGAGCCTCAGTACGTACCAAATTTCATCATTGAAGAAATTAAGCTTGTGGGTTCTAATTGCCACAAAGAGCAAGCTTATTAAAATGGTGTAAATCGGACCAAAATGAAAGTTCTTTCCCTTGCAAAATGTATTCTACGAATTTTGTAATTATTTAAAATTAAATATATCAATTTTTGAAGTTAAGGCACACATAAATGTATAATATGTCTAAATTCAAACACGAAAACAACTCCTTCATTCATTTTATTCCAATCAAACTAACCGTTCATAAAAAAAATAAAGTTCATAACTGTATTTTATTTATGTTGAGAGTTCTATTAAAACTCTATTGGGGGATTCACAAGGTGTGCTATCAAGTCATATAGTCATAATGTCCTAAATAATATTTTTTAATTGTTAAAAACAAACATTGTTGGGGTTCGAAAAAAGATTCGTTATAACTCTAGAGTAGAAATCTAAATTTTAAGCGGTTGCCCCAGCAATCAAAATTGTAATTATTTTAAGACATATGACTTTACATCTTTATAACTACCTCGTGAATCCCCCATATGAGTTTTTTCTTTAAAATGATAAGATTTAAATAAATGATTCAATATCTAGAATTAAACTCACATAGAATCCAATAAAAAAAAATTAGAGAAGCTTTTAGACACACTCTCACAAGTCATAGAACCAGCACCGGGCTGCCAGATAAACTTGTGAGGAAATCGTAAATTATCTGAGAAAAATAAAAAAAATCGTCTTTCACGTTTCGAAAAATCGGACAACTTAAAATTTATTTAATTTTTTTAATTAAATTACTTCATACCCAGCTAGCATTTTCAATCGTGTAAGAGATACTGGGAGTCTCATGATGAGCGTCTTTGATCGTCGATAAGCGCATTTTTTAATGGTAGAATAATCCTCACACGGGAAAAACTGTAACATGACTGCGATTCTTCCATAGCACAACGAAAGACGCTTCTTCAATCGTTGTGAGTTAAGATTATTTAACGAGCCTTTCATGCCAAGAATCGTATGAGACTCATGTAGACATTATCTTGCAACTCGTGAAGTGCTCGCCGCATAATTATTGAAAACATGATTTGTACAGAGAGTCGTAAAAGGTTCCTTCGATGATGGTTTGACGAAAGATAAGCAAAGTATAACATTGTTGTTTTTGTACTTAGAAAATAATTATTTAAAGGTTTTCTTAAGTCTTGCATATTACTCTGAATAAAACATTAAATTTTCTAACACGTTCGTTTTTTAATCTTGGAAACCCCGATTTTGACAGCCGCTATTGTTAATTAATAATAGCAATGTAATGTTTTATTCAGACTTTGAAGATTGAAAAACATCGTCACTTTTTAGAAAAAAATCAGCAAATCGGCACTTTGCTAATTTCGGAACAAAAAATCGTCAAAATAACGATAAATCCTCTAATCTGGCAGCCCTGAACCAGCAGTATAGTCAAAGAGCATTTAAACAATTTATGTAATATTTCGATTGAATTTTACAGTACAATATGAATATAACGTACTCAAAGAAAAGAGATTTCAGTTTGTTAAAAACGTAGTTCGCCTTATTCGTTTGTTTTAACTGGTTATTCGTTTGTTTTAACTGGTTATGTTATATGCCATGTTCTACTGTGAATTTGAACTTAATAAAGAAAACAATTGTATCGTAGAACTTCAGTATAGAGCTGCATCCATAGTCGTTCCCTTCAATATTTCCGTGTTTATGTGATATTATCGTATATTTTGAAGAATTGTTATTTTCGATTTTTTTTCAGAAGGATTTTTTAATCCTACACCTCCATATGAGATCCTTAACAAACGACCATTCAGAAAAGAGATAATTAGTATTTAAATTTTGTGACGCTGTAGGTTCATAATGCACATTAGCTTCACAAAACTTGTGCATCTGTAACTACGAATTAAATTTCGGTTTAAGCAACTTGCACTGTTTATCGCTCGATAATCCTACATTTTTGGAGACGCCTTTTTGGTTACATCAGTGTCAGCTACTTTTTAAAAAATGTTTCCTTAAAAAGTCCCTACAGTTTGTTTGGCCATATAAATTAGAGGGTGTTGGCTTGTGAATATGATTTATTTTAGATAGTGGGAAATTCAGTAGTATCGAAAACAAACTCAATTTTTAAAGGACTACACTACACGCCAAAAGCATTTTGAAATGCCCAAAGCTTTTAATAGATCCACTACCTTTATCTCGGAGAGACTGGTCAGTATGTAGACGCCCAGGAACCTTTGTCTCCGTTATGTTAGCGTCGGACATTCAAAGAGAAAGTGCACTATACGGTAAATGCAGTCTTTTCGCCAATGACCCGTAAAAGCTGACAGCAACTTGGAGATGTCCCTCCGCCTAGTCCCCATAAGCTGCCTTGTACTATTCATAATATAAAAGGACCTTTGTGACCCTACAGGTGTCAAGATAGAAGGACCTTTGTGACCCTACAGGTAAAAAGATTGTTCCAGCTAGGCACTAGAAGTGCCTTAATATTCCGCTTTAATTCGTTCCGAGGTGTATTTCAACTGGCTTGTATCCAAAGCTAGTTCGCCAGCCCGTTCCGCCTGGCTATCGTTAAAAAAAAATACTGATATTTCCCAAATAATTTCTATCGTATAGAGCGGTAAATGCTTTCCAAATTGACAGTATTTCAGACAGGAAAACACTGCTTCCATCCGGAAGACGATATATGGTTCAAACACAGAGGGCCTCAGAGAAAACGCCTGATCCAACCGAGCATTTCATCTTATAATCCGTCTACACTCTAATGCCAAAATTTAGCATTAGGGGTTTCCTGCTGAAATAGCGTCTAGATAAAATTAAAACCATGATAACCCTTTCATAGTGCAGGCAAGGGGTGACAGAGTCAGTTGGTCGTTTAAGATGCGTGGTAGCAAATCCAAGATTTTTGCGACGCTATCTCATTATGTATAAATCAATAGGGATCAGGATTAAAGGACTTGTTCCTTTAGCACCTTGAATGTCTATACATGCGGACATTTGAATCTTATGTAATTGATCCACAGCCTATTTTCTTTTACTCGCGGTCCATCAGACTAACGATTCGTAGATAAGGATTAGACGAATTATAACGGCAAGCATTCATTTCACTATCATCGGGTCTAAGCTCCAATTTGAGCGAAATATTTGACGACATATGCAGATAGCTACCGTGTCTTCTTGACTCTGTGGCACGTGATCAGTTTCCATGACAGTTCCGCTCAAGTATTACAGCCGAATATTTTACATAGTACGAGAGAGGGATTTCACAGTTTCTTAACCGTGGTAGTCTAAAGCTGTGAATCTTGGTCTTTGAAGTAATAAGTATCAGTTCCGTTTTGCTTGGGTTAACTCAAGGACCTTTACAATCGAGTAAATAATGATAAGACAGAGCGTTTGCGAGATAACGCCTCCCTAAGACGCTCCTCGTCTAACATATTTTGACTAAGGGCAATACTACCCAATTTTTGATGTCTAGGTTAGAAAACGCCTGCTGAATAGCAAGAGTAATCCTGTTATTGAGGACGTCTAATATGGTCAAGAAAGTTTCAATTGTGTATTGTTTATGCTTGATCGATCTCTCTATGACTCTGACCACCTCAGTTCTGCAAATCGACCCTTTAGCTAAGCGTGCTGACTCTCCGAAATTCTGCAGGTACATTTAGGTCGTTGTCTTGTGTTCAAATCTATGTGTTTCTTCAGCGTTTTAGGAAGGAAAGATGATAGACTAATAGGACGAAAGTCCCTTGCATTCTTATGACAATAAATACAGAATAAATACATCTTTGGCATGATTTCATTAGGCCCTGGCGATTTATAGAGAGATCAACTGTTTATTGAGAGATAATGCCGTCATCTATTAAGGTTCTATTCTCTTTTTGTCCCAAAACTACCGCGGCATCCTCTGGGACACTGCAGAGCCTTAAGGCTAAGAGCCAACTACCTTTTTTATATTGATGAGGTTCGAGTGCCCGGTTTTTCATTGTTGTTATTTTTGCGGCTATTAGCATGTTTTGAGAGCCTTCCTTGCTTTCTGACGTTGTTTTGAGAGCTCTGAACTCTATCAGGGAGAATATTTCTTCCTAACTCCAGATCCCAAAGATAAGGAAACAAAAGCATTGATAGTTATTTAAAGGCAGTAAAATTAAATGCAATATTAATTGAAGTCGAGGGCCATCAAACGCCGATTTTGGGTATTGGAATATGTGGCTTGATTGCTTCAAATAAATCAAAACATCGAAAGTTTTTCACTTTTGTCGGAGGTATTTTCACAATTGGCTAAAATGTTAATTACGCAAGACTGAAAAAACATACATAAACTCACCGTTTATTGTTGATGTTTAGGTTTAAACTTTGATATTGTTATAAGTAAACTGTTGGTTATGATTCTTATTCGCTTAACAGTTTTATTTGTTAAATATCTTTAGTTTTTCTAAAATCTTTGGATGAAGTTTCCTGACGATCTGGCCTAAGCAACCAGTGAAATGCGCATAGGAATAGCTTATCCCTTCAACAATAAATTTCAGTGTTTTTATCAAGAGTAAAAATTAGGAATTAAGCACGATTAACAAAGCTTTTAAAATTAAACTTTGTATTCCCAAAAATTTTAATAATTAGTTTAAAACAAACTTTTCGAGGACCCTCTTAAAAAAGGCTACCTGCCACCACTGAGGCCCTTTGGCAGAGAACCATGGAAGGGGAAAATTAAGATAATGGGTAAAACGCATAAAAATAATGATCGAATGATTGAATGCTCGCACCAGCACCATGTATGAATGACGACTTCTTCGCAGTCCATGTATGATGTAGAGCGACAAATATTTTGATAGTCGGATCATTCGATAGTTAGCTTAAAAAATACATTGTGCTAGTTTAAAAAAAACTGTCAAGTTGGGAACTCGGCGAGTAAAATTAATAAGAGTATGCTGAATCCAGTCGGGCTCATCCTTTTTAAGGGTAAGCTTTTGTTTTAGAGATACACCATTATTCCGAAAATTGAGGAGGTTGCACAACATATGTTCGCGGAACTCAAAAACGCTTTAGCTCATCGAAAAAACTCGAAATTCCGCAATAAAAGTTTCCTTTAAGAAAAGTAAATTTTTGTTTTTAAAAATTTATAAAAAATTGGAAAATGTAGCTATGCTTCTAATTTTTTTGCAGACATATACAAAATGAAGCTGCAAACAAAGCACGCCATAAATAATTCAAATCAGTTAGCAACTTTTTTAATTAATTTAAGAACGCAATATTTGTATGGGAGCCCCCCTAAGGGATGGAGATATATGGTTTTAAGAAAATGTTAAGAACAAAGAACTAATGGAGGTCGGTCATACATTTTATCCCCTAGGGGTGATTCCTTGGCAGTTATGAGGCTTTCTCTTCAATCTTTTTCTAGTCTGCAATGAACATTTTGTATGGGAGTCCCCTTAAGGAATGGAGATAGCGGGTAGGTATGTTAGAAATAAATGATTGAGATGAAAAATAAATTGGGGTTGGTCATACATTTGACCCTTCTAGGGGCATCCTTGGCACTGCAGCAGCCAAATTTAAGAATTTCACCCATACAAATATGGCCGTTAAATGAAATATATTTTTAGATTGCTGTAAGTTTGGGTTTTTTAATTACATACCTATTTTTAACAATTTTTAGAACATATTTTCAAGTTTTTACTGCATTCTTCAAGTGCATTTAACACTTTTTTATCGCATATTTCCGGTTTCCCTGGAAGTTACGAATTTTTTTGCGTATTCTTCTAATTTTGTTATACAAATACATAAATATGTGCAACGAATCGATAGCAATAACGAAGTTGTTTTTTTTGCATTTTGATTTGTTATAACGAAGCTTCACTGTAATAATAAAAAAATTTTCTAAACACAATTATCTAATCATTAAAAATTTTTTATATCTAATTGATTATTTATCTTTATCTTAATTTACCAGTTTAGGCTCCAGGTCAATGAAAGCAACGTATTAAAATTACACGAAAATATTTTCTAAACTGACTTTTTTGCATTTAAAAAATAAATGCCAAAGAAATTATTGAAACTTAGAGAAAATCAGTGATAAAATATACAAAATTTTTAGTTATTACTTATTAAAACAAATGGAGCCTTTTTGGAAAAATAATAAAAATATAAATTATCTATCAAAGCACTTAAATAACGACTACGATTTGTTATAAATAGGCCAAGTTGTTCATGGTATTTGCATGAAATATATGGGTCAAGTCAAATCGGACAGTTTGGAGAAAAATATTTTTTTGATTTTCTTTATTTCTCACTGTGTTGATGATTCTTCTTATCAGCAGATTTCAGCAAATTTTCAGATTTTATCTGCTTATGGTTACAGAGATATCGAATATTAATTAAATCGCGTTATAAGAATACTATGTTCAAGTAAATACTCATAACTTTTTCAATATCAGTCCAAATAGAATAATTTTTATACCCTCCACCACAATTTTGTGAAGAGGGTATACTAAGTTTGTCATTCCGTGTGAAACTTTTTTATTATTCATATCAGACCCCAAAAAGTATATATATTCTGGCTTCTTGAGTAATTCTAAGTCTATGTAGCCATGTCCGTCTCTCTGTCCGTCTGTTGAAAACACGCTCACTTTCGAAGAACTCAAAAGAAATGAACAAACTTTGTGTCAAATTTCTTGTAGTTATCCTAAGTAGCTTGGGATTGAAATCCAGCACAATCGGTTCAGTAGGACCAGAGCTATGAATCAAAATGTGGAACGACCTTAAAAAATTGATAATTTCGTTACAAAAAATAACATAAATGGTGGAACAAGGCACGGAATGAGATAAGATTTTGCAAAAATTCGTTATATTCGACTGGAAATCACGTTGTAAAATTACGTGAAGATCCGTCCATAATTTACCCAAGGCCCCATATAAACAATACTCCTGAAAACAGTTTAGTACGCCTAAAACCGTACAAAATAATGCTATGAAAACAAAATTTGGTACGTCACAGTTTTTTAGGACTAGAAATAACTCTGTGAAATTTTGTGAAGATTGGTCCATAATTTACCTTAGGCCCTAAATAAACCCTACTACCGGAAAACAGTTTAATACGCCTAAAACTATCATTACAAAATTTTGTTAATCACTGTTTTATAAGACTAGAAATGGCAGTGTGAAATTTTGTAAAGATAAGTCCATAATTTACCCTAGTCCCCATATAAATCCTACTCCTAGAAAACAGTTTACTACGCCTAAAACTATAATTAATAATGCTATCAGAATAAAATTGAATTCTTTACAGTTTTATAGGACTAGAAATGGCCAGGTACAATTTCGTGAAGACCGGTCCATAATTTACCCTTGGCCCCATATAAAGCCCACTGTGGTAAACTGTAGCAGATATAAATATTACGGTAAAATTTCTTTCAACTTAGCTTCATATGGCCAGAAAAAATGTCATGTAATTTTGTGATATACGGTCCATAATTTACCTTAGATCCCATATTTAGCAGCATTCTGAAATTCACTGCAAGCACTAAAACTAATTTCACCACTCTGCATAATTTTGGGATGATTGGTTCATAAATTACCATGTCTCCAATATAAACACCCCTCCTGAAAATTATTTAAGTTCGGCTTTAACTGTTACGAATCATAATATTTTACACAAGGTTGTCAGTCAATAATTTAATACAGGGGTCTAAACATCATATAGATACCACTCATGAAAAATTCGAACTGTCGGTGGAGGGTATCAAAGATCCGGCACAGCCGAATATAGCGCTCTAACTTGTTTTTTGTAATATCCAATAAAAAGTGGAAAACAGTTTTGCACAGAGGTCTTGGATGCGGATTTCGGGATTAATTATTTTTAATTAATTTTTTTCACTGTTTGTACTCTTTAATTTTCTGGATTTTTTTTTTTTGTATAAAACTATGATTTTTTCCATCTTCGATTTTTGTTAGACCCATTTGGTTTCAATAGCGTTGTTGTTTCCTTTATAACTGATTCAAACTATGCGCACAGAAATATTTTATGAACAGAAGATTGTTTTAATATTGTCCTTGTAGCTTGTGTCATATTACTCTGAATAGCATTAATTGGATCTTAACAAAAAAGATGATTGATTAATTTTGTGCAAAAATCACTTTCCTCGAAATCGTTAACCCTGGAAGGTTACTCCTAACTTTAGTACATAAAGGTGACTGACTGTTCGTCGAACTATTTAAACAAAAAATTCTAGCGGAAGGATTTAAAAAGTGCAAAATCAAGATAAGCATTTTATTAATAAATAAAATAAAGCATAAAAAAAGGTTCTTTTACGAATTTAAACTCTTTTTCGTGTTTTCAAATAAATTCACTTTTAAAAGCAACATTAGCTATCGTTGTTGAAAAAAAGAAAATAATTTGAATACACATAAAAGAGTTATATGATAAAGAGTAAATGAGCTTCGTTATTTCGCCCTACACAAGTATACCGGGGGATATTTCTAAGAAAGTTTTATTTTAATTCTCTAATGGTGTTTTCTTTTCTACAAAAAAATGCAATTTGGTATCTGTTTCTTAAAAATTTTGCTCCCGAAAAGCATGAGTTTTTAGAATAAAACAAGCCACCCTTTTCGGGAGCAAAATTTTTAAGAAAAAGACACCAAATTGAATTTTTTTTAAAAAAAGGCACATTTTTTTGTAGAAAAGAATACACCATAAGATGCTTAAACAGGTAAATGCCATCCAAAAAAAAAAAAATACTTTTTTCATTTCTTACAATTTTGACTCTTTTGAATAAAAAAATTATGCTGCAGAAATCAATATCAAAAATGTTTAAGGTGTGTGCTCGAATTTCTCGGTCAAGTAATAATTACCTTAGTGGTCTGGGGTATAACCCAACAAACACGGAGGTTTGATTTCAAATTGAAGATGATTTGGTATCAAACGTTTTTTCAAACGACAAACGTTTGATAATGATTTAAAAATCGTAGCATTCTCAACAAAAAGGGGAAATTATTTTCAAATTGAAAAATGCCTTTATTTTCAACTTGCTTTCAAACGTAAATATCAAATTTTTTTCAAATGTGGATTATAATACAGTGTGGAACATAAATACAAATATTTTATTTCCAAATTTTTAATATTTTTTTTTAATTAGGCTTAAGTTCATTAAATTTAATTTTCATTAAATTATTTTTATGAAGAAAGGAATTTTACAACATGAAAATTAATTAAAATTTTTATTGATAATTTTTCATTCTTGACTCAATCTGGGCTCGAATCTTAAGCCTAATTAAAAATATTAAAAATTTGGATTAAAAACCATAAATAGTTCAATAAAATAACCACAATACTAATAATTGTTAAAGCTAAGGCACGAGCTCTATGTTTGCATTTGTCCTTCAAGTTGTGCTGAAAAGGTCAACAAGAAAAAGAAAGACAAAAAAAAAAAATGAAAAAACAAAAAATATATGTACTTCGAACTTCAAGAAGAATTCTTGACAAAAGTACGAAAAAAAGAGAAGTAAAGGAATAACATGTTAAAATAAATTAAAATAGATAATCATTCAAAAGCAAATTTCGATCTACCAAAAGGTTGAATACAATTTGGTTTAAGGATTGATGTTTGACTAATGACGTCAGCAGTCGTCGATGGCTGCGAGTGTTAAACGGCAAGCCCTCTGAAGAGATTGAGTGGTTGCAATCGAAACATGTCAGGGTAACCTGTCCGTAAACACCTGGGTTCGAGCCCAGATTGAGTCAAGAATGAAAAATTATCAATAAAAATTTTAATTAATTTTCATGTTGTAAAATTCCTTTCTTCATAAAAATAATTTAATGAAAATTAAATTTAATGAACTTAAGCCTAATTAAAAATATTAAAAATTTGGATTAAAAACCATAAATAGTTCAATAAAATAACCACAATACTAATAATATTTTATTTCTTTAATTTAAATTCGCTATTTATTTAAATAAACTTTGAGATGAATATTTGGCACTTTAGCTAAAAGATGAAATAATATTCTTTCCGTCCTCTAATTCTTGGAAAGACAAAATACTTGGCTCCCTTTTATTTTGAGGATTGTAGCACCGCGATCATACAACAAACTTATTATTTCTTCACTTTTTCGTTTTATTTTTTTTAATTCATATTCTTAATCATTGTAATTACTCACAAATAATTTCGGAAATCGTATTAATGATAATTTTTATTTTTCATAAGAAATAAATCGTTCACTTGCAAAACACATTTAACCACGAAGTAAAAATTTAACTAATCGCCATTTTTAATGTTGACATTTATTTTTCGCTTTAGTATTGCCAAGTTTAGTTTTGGATTGAATTTGACGTCAAGTCAAATTTGACATCAAATGTTTATTTTTTAATCATTATCAATTTGAATTTAAATGTTAAAATCAAACAATTGAAAAACGTTTTAGAATTGTGTTTAATGTCAAAAGGTTTGACTTCGTGTTTGTTGGGAATTTATTACTGGGCTAGTCCTTGGCCTATTTTGGGTTCTAATATCTTTTTTATTTTGTAACTTGTTATACCAATTACCATAATTATATAAAATTTTGCTGGGTAATTCCAAAATTGATTAAATTTGAATAATTTTTATTTTTAAATAAAAAAGTGTCCAAACTAAAATAATTATTCAAATGAAACTATAGTTTTATTTTATTTTTTAAATAATGCCTATATTTAAATAAATCATTTATTTGTTTCTGTAAGAAAAACTTTCTTAAAAGACTCAATTCTTGAAAAGGTGGGTAGTCCGTCCCTTGTTTGAAATATGAATAATTTGTAACACAAAATTTTCGTTTTCAGGTATTTGATCTCTCTCCCCATTAAAAATGTATAAATTTTAAATTATACTAATTTTAAATTTCCATAAGTGTGAGCGATATGTGTATGGTAAATGTGTAAATATGAACAGATATAAGTAATATTATCTATAAAGTTAACAAATAAACGCATGAAAACAAATACACACACACACAGTTACATCCACTCATTTATTTATAAACATATTAACGTTTGAACAAAAATGTATGCAAATTACAACGAAGGTGTTCATTCGCCGGAACATACCAGTCTGTAGGTGTTTATCAAAATGCAGATTAACAAACTCAATCTACAGTTACAGAAATCGCATTTTATTGTAGTATGCTAGGGTTTCTAATTGCCCAGACTTTTCCGGGAGTTTTTGTTTTTGCAAAATATACTTAAAAATCAATTGTGTACACTGTACAGTCTATTGTTATTTAATGCAGAACCACGCAGTGATGCCAACTTAGCCATTTTCCAACCTTAAAACCTACCCCAGACAAAGAAAGTATTATTTGTTCTAACCCGTTACACATGTTTCACTTTGTTGTATTGCCCCCGTTGTTTACCAAAGAACTGCCAATTATATCATTGTAATCATTGTAATCATCCGACTTTGAAAATTGGAAGCATTTACCTGAATAACTTGAACAAACGATCGGCCTAAGCAACCAGTGAAATGCGCATAGGAATAGCTTATCCCTTCAATAATAAGTTTCAGTTTCTCAATAGTATAAAATGGGGAAAAAATTAAACCTTGTAAATTAATTTTTGAATTCCAAAAAAAACGTTGAACAAATAGAATTTGGGAATTTTTGCTTCGTATTTTACTTTTTAAAGATGAAAATAATGTATGTATTTCTCCTTATAGTGTTGTTGATGTTTCTCCACAAAACGAGCAAATCTTTTTTTACATTCTTTTGTAGTATTGTTGTTGTAAGTTATCACATTTTGTGTTTTAAGTACTTTTTAAGTTATTCGTACTTTAAATTTTAAGTAGGACTCGATAAAACTTAAAATTAGTGCGAGTTTTTTTACTGTGTAAATTTAGCCTTTTTTAAGTACTTGTAACGTTCATTTTTTAGTCCCAAACTAAACAACGCGCAACACAGTCCTTTTCCTTATTACTATTTAGCCCGTTTTTACTTTTGGGTTGGTGTGTTGTGAAGAAAATGAAAAACTTCCGAATGGAAACACATTGAGAGAACGGATAAGTTTAGTTTCATGATTATTAAAATTCAATTAGTTGCAATCCATTAATTAAACTTTCTAGTTTTGCTATTAATATATTGATAAATCGCATCTTAAACGCTGGAGTTGAGAGGACTATTAGTGTCATGATTTTTTGTAAAAATAAAATTAAAAAAGGGTCGTTCAAGACATTAAAGTAGTCCACTTACAAACACCGCTAAGTAAAAAAAAATTCTGTAAAAGCCACAATTTTATTTGTTTTTATAATGCCTCCCTAAGCCCTTATCAATCTCGTTCAAAACTCTGGTAGTTACGCCCAAGTTCTGGTTAAATATTCAATACTCCTGCAAAACTCTCTCTATCGTTAAGCAGTTCACTTTCAAATTACTCTAAGTTACATATAAACTTTTAAAAGTCGGCAAGTTACGTAGTAACTTCTGCTCCAAATAATATAAAAAATATAACATCCCATCGTAGAGCATTAATTTTTGCCTTTCCACCGTATTTTTTGGAAATATCGAAAGGGCAACACGGTTTATTTATGATTGTAGAACCAGAACCCCATTTTTATATTTTCTAAAAATTTGGCACTGCACTGAGACTTGACAGACAGAGTAAAAGAGGCAAACCATATTAACACATTAAACCCGATTTGATAAATATCGGCGTTCCCGTAAAATCAGAAAAATTAAATGATGTGATGATTAACTGAACACCTGCTTACTTTTCAAGGACAATGTCAAGTTAAAACATCACTTTAATTTTCCTACATGTCTCATTAACTTCATTGGTTTTCGCTTCTCTGCTGCTTTTGATGCGAATAATTTTATGTGATTTAATAAAAAGAAAAACTATGCTGACTATCTAAACCATTTTTCCTATTTGCAAAAATTGTTAGAGATTATATGCCTCATATGTTTGTATTTTTCTTGGTACCTTTAAAGAATTGATGCTTTACTTGAATTGGTTATGTTAGTTTTTAAGTGGTTTTGGAATCTAAAAAAAGTGCTAATAATGCTAAATAATTATAAAAATATGCTAAACTAGCACTTAGCACTTTTTATCGAAATTCTTAGTGCTAATTCAGAAAAAATGTGCTAAATCTAGCAGTTAAAGTGCTAAACTGGCAAGCCTATATACAACGATAATGTTGATTTTCAAATTTAAAATAATATGTTGAAAAGTAACAAAATTATGGTAGTTTTGCTCTCTACAGAAGCTAAATGCTTTTAATTTACTTGCTTGGTTTGCTCAAAATTTTCACATTCTTTTTCTTTTATGGCGTTTTCTTTTCTAAAAAAAAAGTGTTTTATAAGTGTTACATGGGATCTGGCAACATTTTTAAATGTTACCCTGATTTTTAAGAAGTGTTGCATATTTTACGTTTACAAAAGAACACAAAACCAGCTGTTAATCTAGTGCTACACTCATGCCCCTTTAATTAAAATGTTGATGTAGCATGTTTTTCAGAAAAGATCACGTTGCACTTTTAAAACAGAACACATTTTCCAGAAAAGAGCATAAAGAAATGTAAAAGGCAGAATAAATGCAAAATATTACTCAGAAAAGAAAACGCCATTAATTATTGATTTAAATAAGGGGTCCGCCAAATAACTTTTTTTTAAATGCTATAAAAAAAACTACTGAATATTTTCTCAAATTTCTTTTATTATTGAAAGTACAATCCTTCCGGTTAATAATGGAAAATAATTTCATTCAAATGGCTGCCTCGGCTGGCCATACAGTAGCCTACATGATCGGTCCAATTTTTAAGCACATTATCGATTGTGTACAGCTGTATTTCACCAATGACTTCACGAATATTAAAGCGTCAAATGTCTCTGGCTTGTCGGCGTAACACTTATCTTTGACGGCACCCAACAAATAATAGTCCAACGGTGTCAAATCGCAGCTCCGAGGTGGCCAAACGACATCAGGTCTGCGGCTGATAATGCGATCTTCAAAAACTGGGCGCAAAACATCGAGTGTAGCTTCGGCTGTGTGGCACGTAGCGCCTTCCGGTTCAAACCAAATGTTGCCAATATCCTCCTCTTCAATTTTTTGTGAACAAAAATTCGTTCAACATGGCCCGATAACGATCGCCATTGACTGTACCGGCCACCCCTTGCTCTTATTTGAAGAAAAGTGGCCCAATTAAGCCTCTGGACCAAAATCCGCACCAAACAGTGACTCGTTTTGGTTGCAACGGCTTTTCAATATATGCGTGTTTTCTGTGCCCCAAATGCGACAATTTTGCTTGTTTACATACCCGCCAATATCAAAATGAGCTTCACCTGAAAAGATGATTTTTTTGGCAAAATCGGCATCTTCTGTAAGTCGATCGCAGGCCCACTTAGCGAAGCGAAAACGCATTGGTCAGTTGGCTTCAACTCCTAAACCAATTGGACTTTGTATGGTGTCATACCAAGGTCTTTATGCAAAATTCGTCTCAATGATGTCTCCGAAATGTTCAATTGTTGAGAACGACGGTGAATTGATGTTGATGGCGCTTCACGCACACTTTCTGCCACAGCAGCAATATTCTCTCGTGTACGCACCGTTTTTGGCTTTTCACGCTTTGGTTTATCGATGAGGATGCCAGTTTCTTTCACTTTTTCACAAGATAACGAACATACGGAGCTTCTCTTCTTCCAAAATTCGTACGTTATTTTCGCAGACATTCTGCAACATTACCATGATTGTTAAAGTAATGTCGCAATATTTCCCAGAGTAGTTCAAGGGTATACACAACCATATTCGTTCAGCGGAAGGATAAAACTAATTATCTGTCAAATCAGACATGAGCTAAGAATTACCATTCACGAAATAAGCACTAGTTCAAAAAAAAACGTTAGATGGCGGACCCTTTACATACATTTACAAAGTACAGTACTACAAATTAAACGATAGCTTATAAAAGTGACACATAATATAACACAAGTAACAGGATTAATAAACAAAATACAATTGTAAATTGATTCGTAAGCAGGAGTAATAAAAAACGAAATAAAATTACAACTTGAATTAATAGGCATTATTGTTAATTCTGACCAAAATATGGTTAATAACGACCATATTATGGTTAAGTTCGGGAAAACTATCGTTAATTTAAACCATATTATGATCATATTTAATCATAATATGGCAACCTGCAAACATAAACATTGTTAAAATCCAGCCATAGCTTTGGGAATATGATTACCTCGAACCATACTTTTTTCAGCGTGTATTGGTTAAAACACATTGCAGATATTCAATTTCAACGGCTTTGACCTCAGACAATAAATCGTAATATATTCAAAAGAAATTAACTTGCTTAAAATCAGAAGATTTGACATTCCTGTTACACTATGTTTGAAAAATTTTCAAGATTCTAAGGAATTTAACTCCCGTAATTGCGATAAGGTATGCTGTTATCATTGGCTCCGGTCAAATAAGTTTCTTGTTTTATTTCTTTCGGCATTGATAAACTGGAAATAAATACTATTTAATGTCACAAAGACTTAAATTTCGATAATATATATTTTTCCCGATTTTTTTCTTCTAAATAGGAACCCTATACAATACAAGCATATACTAAACATTTTTTTAAATTGGTTATAAAACATGTTTGTTTGATACTTTAACAATTCCAAAGATTTGCAAAAAAGGAAAATGTAATACAAGAGTTAAGAAGGACAAATCCGAACAAGTTAGGCATTACAGCCTCATATTGATGAAGACAAACAGCTTTAAGAAAGCCCTTATGATCTAAATGCAAATCCATTTGTCTTTTCAAATTATCAACAATTTCAAACAGAAGGGTCAAGTGCAACTACCCCGCCTGTATCAGCGGTTACAAATTTCAAAGTAAGTGCAGGTTCACACACGTCAAGATTGACTCGTCAAGTCTCGAGTTTTCTGGAGAGAGTGGAGAAGAAGTGGCATTCTCTCTTCCCTTCTCTCCTAAAAGCTCAAGACTTGACGAGTCAAACTTGACGTTCGTGAACCGGCACTAATGGTCTATAAATTTTGACTAAATAAAAATGAACTTAAATGAGCCGTCAGTATCTTTGAATTGTTTTTAAAATTTTTTTTGTTTTTTATTTAATTTGATCCAATTGAAATAAAATGTCTAATAAATTAACAGCCTGACTCAAGATGTCAACCACTACCGCTCGCTTGAATTTACAATAACAAACAGCTGATTTGCGCTCCACTTGTGATTTTCAGCACGAAAAGTCGGTCGACATTGCAAGCGAACGATAACATCATGGTTTTCATACAAATTTGCGCCTCACTAACAAATATTATGCGTCCACAAATGTCAAAATCAGTCACTTGTATTGCGGTTGTCGACATTTTTTCAAACACCAAAACTAAATATTTTTTTATAATTATATATTTTTTTTAAAACGACCCCACTAATAAAAATTATATAGTTTTATAAAATATTTTTCACACAATTATATTCTATATATTTTTTGTTTTGTAGCACAGAGTTGTATTTTTATCGATTTGTATTTACAAGCAAGCGTTTCATTTGTGGTATTGTTGATGTGGCAATATAGATATTTGAAAAAAAATAAATAAATGTATTACGTTACCTCGCGTTTCCACATGCAAGTACAAGTTCGAAAAACTCAATACACTCACACTTTTTCACTAATTTCACACAATTTTTTTACTTTCAGCCAATCGGCTGTTTCCTCGATTTTTCGTTGATAATACGTATACACTACTTGCAAGTAATTACTTGCATGTGGAAACGCCGGGTTAGAAACGTAAAACCTGTCGGCCAACAAGTCGATAGTTAGATTTGTGGAAAATTTATCGAAAAAAAATACAAATATTTATATGGTACTTTTTCGAAATTCGAACGTTTAAGGGGGGAAAATCGTACATATTTTTGATAATAATTTTTTACAAAACATTTTGCCACTACAATATTGAAACTTTTGATACTTCCATGAGGAGAAAAAAGTACAAAAAAGTACAAAATAGGGAAATACTGGATATTTAATTTCTTTCTGTTCTTTTTCCATTCTAAATACATGTGGTACTCTTTCAATTGGCTTTTATTATTGAACTTTGGTGCAGGCTCCTGATTGAATGAGAAATATTTTGTCACTTTTTTGTTCAAACCTAGAAAGGGAGACGCTTACGAACCAGCGGGTTAAATGCTTTTATTCTAAAATCGAAGAGCATTTCTGCTCTAAATATCTTATTTTGAACTCCTCCATTAGGTTTCTTATAATTCATACTTAGTGTGTATTGTTTTTTAATCATAGAAGAAGTCGTAGTCCCTTGGGATCATAGGTCTAGATTCTTAGCTGGAAAGAAGAGCAAATTACGCCAGTTAAATCATTTTATTACATATTTAAATTATCGTTTTATATAAAATAACATGTATTGAGAAGTTTCAAGCGATTTTTTTTTCTTCTTAAAATTTAAAAATACAAACTGCTAAAATACATCGATTACCCGTTAAAGTATATGAAGCAGTAGTTTTACGAGCAACTTTCGAGCAATTTTTAATAACACATGTAGTACGTAAATATCTTAGAAGAGTTTCCCCATTAGAATCAAATTCAGCATACCCATAAGTATAACCCTGCAGCGACTTCTTTCGAAGTTTACAGAGAATAAGAAGAAAGGGTTTTACCCCTTCTCTGCGCAAATACAAACTATCCTAACTTGGTGAAATATTTGGGTCCCAACTTAATTAACTGCTGAGCTATTTCACTGCTACAGGGTGGATCTGTACCACAGTAGTTAAATAATGTAATCAGCCAATTCATCTAACGAGTGGTGAAAAAATGGAGTCCTTTCGACTCTACTTGTTTGTTTGCGCAAAGTGAACTATTATAATAAACAACCAACCCGAAAGTATCAGAAAATGCGTAAGTTTGTCTACTTTCAAAAAAAAAATATATTCAACAAAATAACCACAATAATAATAATTGTTAAAGCTAAGGCACGAGCTCTATGTTTACATTTGTCCTTCAAGTTGTGCTGAAAAAGGTCAACAAGAAAAAAGAAAGACACAAAAATGAAAAAAACAAAAAATGTACTTTGGACTTCAAGAAGAACATGTAAATCAATTAAAAATAGATAATCATTCAAAAAAAGAAAATTTCGATCTACCAAGTGTTAAATACAATTTGGTTTAAAGATTGATGTTTGACTTATGACTGCCACGATGGTTGCGAGTGTTAAACGGCAAACCCCTCTGAAGAGATTGAGTGGTTGCAAACGAAAAATGTAAGGGTAGCCTGTCCGTGAAACGCCTGTGTTCGAGCCTCAGGTCGGTCAAGAATGAAAAAATTATCAATAAATTTGAATTGATTTCATGTTGCAAAATTCCTTTCTTCATGAAAATAATTTAATGAAAATTAAATTTGATAAACTTAAGCCTAATTAAAATATCAAAATTTGGATTACAAAAAAAAATATTTTTAAAATTCCCGGGAATTTAATGTTGTTAGACATTTGGCGTTAAATGACTCTTGCAACGGTCGTGCGCTCACTAGTCATATCTGTTTCGCGGATCTGTCTTCTATTTTATTGGTTTATTGAACTTAAAATGAAGTTCGTGCTTGTTCTAAGATGAGAATTTCGTCTTAACTAAATTCCGTCAAAAGGTCTTACAGTCGTTTTCTCAATGTCTCATTTGCTTTTATTCTGTCACTTACCTGACAATTATTTTTTTGCCGTTTAGTTGCCGAACAGATAAATTCAATCAGCTGATTACCGAGTTTTACATAGTATATTTTGAGAGGTGTTGCCAACTGAAAACAAGGTTATTTTCGGTATATTTAGAAAACCAAAATCGTTAACGGACAGCTTATTGGTCTAATAGATTTGTGTCGAGTAACAGGCAGTTTGTCAATACAAGAAGAAAATGGCCATTAGCTAGGGCTGCAATCTTACCTAAAGCAAGTGTAACACTTGGCAAATATTTGACAAAACAAACGTGACCAAAAGGCAAACTATAATTTTATTTCTTTTTATTTGAATATGGGTCCATAACTATTAAAAATTACATCAAAATACTTTTGTGTAATTTTAAGCATCATAATTAATTTTATTTTGTGATATAAAGAACATGTTAAGTCAAGTTAATTTTATTGGGTTTTAAAGTTGCCAAGTGTGACTATAACTTAGTGCCGGTTCACACACGTCAAGTTTGACTCGTCAATTCTTGAGTTTTTAGGAGAGAGGGGAAAAGAAATGGCATTCTCTCTTCCCTTCTCTCCTAAAAGCTCAAGACTTGACGAGTCAAACTTGACGTGTGTCAACCGGCACTTAAGAAAGTAATTAACTGAAAATCTTTGACACTAATTATTAAAAATAGAAACGGCCAATTTCACCAAGTTTAGTTAAAAGTAACTATTACTTTAACTTCCAGTTAACAATAAGTTTGTGACAGTTATAACTGATAGTTAAAAAAGAAGTAGTAAAAGAAGTCAATAATTATGAACTTTAATTGGTTAAATTTTAATATAAAATGGTAAAATATAAGTGAAACTGGCAACAATAATTACCAAATAAATGTCGCAGCACTGTAAAAAGATGCGCACAAGTTGATAGCTCTTGATTTAGAACAATGAAAATCACTACTAAAAATTAAAAATCTCGTGATTTTCAGAACACCAAAATATCACTCCCGCAATTTCAAAATCGTTCGTGAATTGAAATCACCGTGATTTCAAAACATGTCTAAAAATGTTTATTTATTATACCCTACAACGAGGATTCGAGGCTGCAGTGACCTCTGGGGAATAGTCTGGTGAATACTGGCTGACTCTTTTCACTGGCTAAGGGTATCACAGAGCGACCGCTATAAGGACTCAAGTGAGCCGTCCTCGTAATGGTTGCCCATTGAACCTAACCTAACCTACCCTTTTAAGCAGTTAGACAGGGTTTACAACAATATTGATCTTACGCTCTATACGCTCTATACAATTTATAAATATTCTGGTTTGTAATGAGAAGAGTAATTAATTTCACGATGTACACCTGTCCATCTGTCTGTCGGTTGAAATCACGTTTGCTAAGCCTCTACACCACTCCAACATATGTATGATTCAATCGGTAATTAAAAATGGTATTTTTTTAAAAAATACTCAATTTCGGGAGATTCAGAGATCTTTCCGACTCCAAAACACGTCGGTATATAAATCTGTCGAATCGGTAAAGAATTTATGACGAAAAAACACTGAAATCTTAAAAAAAATAAATTTAAAATAGTTTATTTATTAAAATTCTAGAGATTTTTCTGTAATTCGAAAAGTTTGATAAATTAGAAATTAATTGTATTGCCTTAAACATTTATAAGGACGCTGTAATGATGTTGTTTTACAAATTATTAATCCGCTAAAACACGATTATATATAATCGAAATTTTAGGAATCAGCTATACGAGCAAAATAACCGCATACTTGGTAATTTTTTGATCATAAGTGATACTCTCGTTGTGAGAAAATGGTACCCTACCGATCAAAAGTGATCAGCAGCCGTATTCTGTAATTTGCTAAAGCTAAATCTCTATCGCTACTAATCGTTTAAGTTAATTTAACGATTTTTAGCTACGAATGCAATTCTGTAACTTGCATTGCTAAATTTGGAAATGCAATACAAATTTAATTCGCCCCATTTTTAGCTTTTAATGTCATCGCAAAAATTTTTAAATTTTGTATTCTCTAAGGAAGTTTAGCGATCGATAATTAGCTTTAGCTAAGCGAATTACAGAATACGACTGCTGCGAAGTCTAATTTAGGTGATTTTTACAAAAGATGATCACCCAAACGCTAACTGGGAGAGATCAATGCTTTAAAGATTTCATTTCCAAATTGGAAAAATCCAATTCCTGTATGTATGTATTCCACCTAATTTTACTTTTACATGGTTGTTACGTTGCAGACAAAATACTATAAAAAAAAAAGTTCATAGAAAAAAAGGAGATAAATGAGAGTCCTTATAAAAACCAAGTTCGATTTTTATAAGCATTAATGCTCAGTTTATTTCATGAAAAAAAGGCAATTAAAATCTTCAAGAAAAAGTAACATACACATAAAATTATGTAATAAAATATTTTGCGATCGAAAAATCATACGTTCTGAAATTAAGTTTGATGTTGTGAATTTGATGTTAGGCTGTGCTAAAAATAATTCATGTATAAAAACCATAATGGACAGAAAAGTCGCACATTTTTCCACAAAAAAAAAAGCACAATGCTTTAACTGTATGATGTAGGGTACATAAAGTAAAAAACCTTAAAAAAAAAATTCAAAAATGTTGTATGTGGTATGATTTATTAACGACAAAAACTAAGCAGCACATGCTTTGCGAATCACTAACTGAGTGTGAGTGAGTGAAAGAGTTTGTGTGAGTGTGTAGTGTGAGTCTCCAAGTGAGTTAGTGACTAAATGTACTGAATTTATTACTGTTTGAGTGTAAGTACGTTGTCGTCGTTGTCGTATCGTCGGTAAACAGACACGTTTAAAAAAGAGGTATTCTGTTTGCTTGCGAAATATGAGACCACCGGATATACGTAGGCACGTATTCTGCATACTTGTATTTTATACAACAACAAAAATAACAGAAACATCTATAAAATCAACAAAAACAACAACAACAAACATACAACATATTAAATACTCCATGAATGAATGAATGACTGACTGATTGAATTACTGAACGAATGTAGAAATGAACACTCATACAAACAAACATTTATACAAACACTCACTTACTTGACTACTTGCATACAAACATACATATATGACTGACTGACTCGGGAAGTGTGTGAGCGAGCGAGTAAAATAATAAATTCAGATCAGTTATTACAACTTGAAAATGTGAAATTTGTCATTTGTGGAGGAACAAAATTTTGATTTGAGTACTTAAGTTGATTAGAAATACATTAAAATATTTAATAAATGTAATTAATTCGTTATAACTTTTGGTATGCATAAATGAAAAGATGTCAACAATCTTCGAGATTTGCGACAGAGATTGGAAATTCGCTCCAGAATGTGATTAAAAGGGTTTTTTTATCAGCTTGCAATAACTAAAATAAATAAGAGACCATGAAATTCCTTGACAATCTAATTCGCCTAGTAAATGGATATCGAAATTTTGTATTGAACAGAAAAGTTCAAAACTAACGAGAGTAATTAAAGGGTATTTTAACCACCGTCTCCGGAGACACCACCACACAGGTAATAATTTAAGTACATTCCCCTAGCTAAGCAGCTGAACTAAAGAACTTTGACTGCAAGGAAGCTTTTGTCGATTAGCAACAGCACACAGGATCATCTGTGAACAGAACGAACTACCTATCAGCCCCTAACCTGGCATTTAATTAAGATCTTCTTCCCAACGATTTGAGTTTAAGCAACAGCTAACAGGCGGCCCCAAATATCTAGTCGAGGACAACATTTTATCCACAATAAAAAATATGCATACACGTACAAAAACCAATATGGTTGGAGGTGACCATATTCTAAAAGCAACAAACTATGGTTGGATTTTAACAACGTTTATGTTTGCAGGTTACCAGATTATGTTTAAATATGGCCATAGTATGGTTAAAATCAACAAAAATGTCTTGATATCAACCATAGTATGGTAAAAATTAACCATATTTTGGTCAATATTAACCATAATAATGGCCAAAACTAACCATATTTTGTTCAAAATTAACTATAATATGATCAACATTTTCCAGAATTTTGACAAAAGTAACCATATTACTGTCAGAATTAATAATAAAAGTATCAATGTTAACCATATTATGGTAATTTATTTCATCCATTTTTAAAATTTGTTTGTTAAGTGTCAAATGTTCCACTTATATAAAAAATCCACTTTGATTTATATTCCAGCCTGTGACGACCTTCATTACCATTTTTTCTGTTCTACTTGTTTATTCTACATAAATTTATTTATTTTCACCAATAATTAAAATAAAATGATTGAGAGAGAGTTTTAAGCAAACCAAGTAAAATACGAACGACCATAATGTTGTTGCTTTTTAAACATGTTTTTAAATATTATAATTTCGAACATATTATTGTTATTAAATATTAACCAAAACATGTTTGGAGGCAACCATATTATGGTCATAGCTTTTGGATATATGAATTTAACCATAATATGGTTGCTGTGATAATAATATGGTTATGATAACCATAATATGTTTAAGTTTATAGTTGTAGCTTTATTTTATTAAAACATAATATTGTTAAATTCAACCATATTTGAAATTTCAAGGGAGGTAAAAACTTTATTGTTAAATAAATAAATATTATCAATCGTGAAAAAAGTTTTGTTAAGACAACAAAAGTTTAATTGTTGCCATATCAGGGACCATAATATGTTTTTTAACCATACGTTAACCATGTTTTTCTCTGCGTGTATGCATATATGTACAAAATCATAGCTTCCATTTTCCCTGCTTCCCGTACAGAAAAAAAATCATCTAGATATTTAAAAAGTTCTGGTGTCTGGATAAAATTCAGTAAAAATGACTTCTATGCCATAATTTGGGGCCGGATTTTTATGCTAAATGTTCTCTCGAACATTTGAATATTAATACTAAATTAAATATTTATTTTTTTTAAAAAACACTTTTTGCTGAAAAAAAATCAGTAAAAGATTTATGATTTTAAATAATTTGAACATTTCTTTAAATTTTCCGAAGAAAATATATTTTTCTAGTTTAATAAGACCAAACATTTTAATTATTTTTCTTCTTGTTCCTGAACGTTACTTTAGCGACATTTAAAGTACTATCTTTCAAGTGTCAAAATAATCTATAGAAATGGTTTCAGATGAAGGTCTTGCTCCCTCATAACATTACCGAGAATAGGTTGAACTTCTGTAGCAAATTTTTGATAGCAACATTTTTCACAGAAACACTCCCTGTGCAATCGTATCATTCCATGAGATAAACATTTCATTAAATGGTCCACTTTTTCTTCATCCATGCTCTTGACTCTTCATTCACTCCAAATTCGAGCCTCACCCAACGTTCTACCCAGCTCCACCAACGCATCTCCTACGAACATCCGGCAGCTTAAACTCTTCATTCACTTTTCAATTTCTAGTCGACACTGTCAGGGTGCAGACCATCAATCAGCCAGCTCGCATTCAATGGTACCTCAACATTCGTTCTGCTTTAAATCCAGGTTGTCGTTGCATTCTGGACGCACAAACCGGTTTGACCTTTCATTAAACATTAAAACCAGTCTTCACAACCAAAGCACTCCAACACTCACTAGTCTCTTAACTTTTTATACCATCATCCATCCAGCTCGCTTCACCGGTTTCTCAAACTTAGTTTAACTTCAAATCTATAACTCACCGCGTTCGAGCGGTTCGACCCTTCTTTCAACCATCACTATTACAGCCATCACAACCAACGCACTTAACACCACCCAACTTCCCCTCACTCCACTTACCAACGTATTTTGTCCATCTTAAAATACAGTGCACTCGGGAAAACGTCAACACTCGTTTACGTCAACATCCCAAAACGTCAACCCTTTTTTTTTTACATTGCCTACTCTAAAACGTCAACCCAACCATAAAGCTCTAAAACGTCAACTCTGAATAAAATAAAATTTCGAATTTAGCAGCAGTTAAAATACACACATTTGTACACACACACATTTATTTTATGAAATCAATTCAGAAATTGGGGATCCGCCTGGATAATGTTTCTAATTCGTGTAAAATTGAGGAGTTGGAAGTGATCGATGATGAGGAGAACGATTTAGATACAAATGTGCAGACAATAAAACATAGCGAAGCCGTCGAAATATTTAACAGGGCTTTGGATTGGGTTCAATGCGAGAATGTTGAGCAAAATGACTTAAATGTATTAGGACGTTTAAGAGAGAAGGCTCTCTTCCAAGTGTTGGATAGAAAAAAACAGCAGAAAAAAATAACAGATTTTTTTTAAATTCATATGTGTGCATGTAAAATTAAAAATATGATCTCATTTAAAATGTATTCTTTTAGTTCCAGTTGTCTTCTATGGTTTTAGTCAGGTTGAATGCCTCTTTTATTTCCTTTTTGAATTTGTTTATGTTTGGATTTAGTTTATAATTAATAAAAACGTTTAAAAGCACATTATCGATATGTTTTTTATTTACAAATTTTACATTTGTAAACGTCAACAATTTGTTAAACGTCAACACCCGCGGTTTTAATTAGTTGACGTTTTCCAGAGTGCACTGTATGTATAAATGCACAAAATGTGTCTAAAGCACAGAGACACCTGTTTCCAAAAAAGCATGGCCTCAACCAATTGTCAGTACAATACCAAAATATCGGGGGCTACTCAATCCCTTAGCGCCAGAATATAAAGGACTATGGTAATTTTTTTGGTTTCAAATAAGCACAAAGACTCCAGGGACATAGTTTTTAAGCTTAAGCCAGTCCAGGCTTATTACACCTGAGCTCGGCCATCAATGTCCGAGGAAGGAAGGAATATCAACACAACATAAATTTCAAGCTCCTCAAGCTCTCTTAAAAAAAAAAATCCATGTTTGTACAACTCTGCAGTAGAAAAGAAAAACTCTTTCATAACCTCTTGACTGCTTCTCGACGTCGTTCCCGTTGCCTGGCGTTAACTATTAGGCCAGTCGAGATCTGGGTGATCTGATTGAGACAAGCATGTGGTGTTGGATGCAACTACGCATACACATGTTTATCCCGAGAATATAACGCCATTAGATAGGTGCTGCTCAAGACGAAAACAGCAACGCCGATGGCTGTTTTCGGTATCAACTGTTTAAATGTAGCTTTTTATTAATATTCGGCTAATATTGGCATTTCTAGAAAAATAGCCAATTAAGCGTTGGTTAACGTGGTAGCACGCACAGGTCTAGGCGTGATGCAAGTAGAGTCGACAGTGACTCCGTTTTGACACCACACAACTCGTCAAGAATTGGAACCCCCAATCAAACTTGACCCGGGGGCAATACCGAGGTGGCTAGAGCCAGCCCGTTGCGTTGAGATATTTCAGCAAGCTGCTGAGTTTCACCCGCGATATCTCCGAGAGTCCTTGTAGAAGGCAATTCCCAAATAGTCCATGTCGTACTGCACTAAACCCTGGGTAATCACATAGGAGATGATTGCAGGTACCCTGTAACTGCGGCAGCATTTATTAAAAGGGAGGTCGAGACTCAATTTTTTTTTTAATTTCCTAAGTTTTATATTTTCTATTTAGATAAGAAACAGAATATTATTTGTCATCTTAAATTTGTTGGTGGTGCCAAATTGAATGTAATGAATTAAATAGTAAAGCCGGAATTTATAAAATGCATGCAGTGTAATGCACATTTATCAGGTTGGACAATTCTGCCGGTGTTTTTATATGTTTAAAAATGCTTTATTATGCATTTCCTTCATATAAACTAAAATATTGCATTCAATAATACACATAAATGCATAAGTTTGTATGTATCTAAATGTATTTGAGTATGTGTATGTATTTGTAAAATACATACATACATACCTACTTAAATATGCATACGATTGAGACACCAACTGATTAATATGCCCACACAAATGTGGAAGGATGAAGAGTGGGTGGGTGATAGTTCATAATACAGTATTAATAGTTAACAACTAAACAATCATACGTGTGCATACGAATTCTGCCACGGTTTGTAATAACATTGCACCACACATAGATACACACACACACGCGCAGCAAATATATTCACATGAACACCAACTAGTTATACCACCACAATCTAACCAGACAACAACATTTTACTTACTCTCTAATGCAGTACTAATGAGTGGCAAGAGCGACAAACGAAAAAAAAATACCAGATGATAAAGAGAACACACAAATAAAGACTTAAATAAAAAAAAGAGTCAAGTAAAAATGATACAAAAGAGAAATTAAAAACAAAGTAAAAACCACTTTTTGGCATCTCAAACAGACATCCATCCATTCATTATATTGACCGTATTTCATTCATAAAAAACACTGCCGATTTTCTTCATCATTGTCATCGTCAGTCAGCAGTTGCTTTGTTTGTCTTCACGACTAAAACGAAACGAAACGCTAAAAACAGCAAAGTAACAGCACTAACAACCAATAACAACAAAAACAGCTGTCTTCGAACATGGACAAGGTTACGTTGAATGTTAGTTATCTTCTGTATATTATTTTTTTTATTTTATTAGTTATTATAACTCTACTCGCACTCTTACTCACCCTCAAGACAACTAAATCATTCTAAAATTGTTTGGCCATCGTCAAAGACGAGTGCACTAAAAGTCACTAGATATTTTCACTTTTCGTTAGATGGACTAATACACTACGCTTTAGGTATGTAACCGTAGGAGCCATAAGATTTATTGGAATCTCAAAACTCCCTTCGCATTTTTAGCATTGAATTTAAATAGGAAAAATTGGAGAAGAAAACAACTCCCGGGGAATTTTTATTCATAACTGGGTTAAATATGTTATGTTGATTTAAATGGTCGCAAAAACACGGCCCAAAACCCGATTGCCAAGTTTAACCCCGTCTGGAAAACGGCGAATATTTCAAAGCGCACTAAAAGTAAATTATTTAATTCGCACGTTAAGTGTATAAATGGATCCGGGACATCGAATATGGCACCACGCTATACAAAGTGTCTTCAAGTGCTTGTCAATAAATGCCTCGGAAAGAACTTTTTTAGCGCGTAACAATTTCCAATAATTTTCTTTGGATATGGTTGAAGCAGCAGATGTGGATGTGGAGATTTACATGGATAATTGCACTTGGGCCTATTCCATGGTGGATCTCAAACACTGAGTAAAAAACAGTGCGTTTAGCAGCCACTCTCGAGTATGAGAGCAACCAGAACAACCAGGTAGCATTTCGAGAGCAAGATCCGGCAAGATCATACAATCGTTCCTTGTTTAGCAGCTGGAGCTATCTAACCTCCGCTGCTTTCAGAAAAATGCTAGCAGCGACTCTCGAGAAACAACATCACCTTGGGATAGTTCTCACTTAGGTCGAAATCTCCCACAAGTGGTAAAAAAAAACAGTCCTTTAGTGGCCGAATTCCCTCTCACGACTGTAAGTAGTAAACCGCAACCACAACGTGATCCCTGGAAGTAACCTTTCAGCGGAAAGGCGAAACTTCCGAAAAGGCAATCTTCCTGAAAAACAGAAATTTTATACTAACGATGCGATGCCACAGGGGGCTACTGACTCCCTTGGAACCCGATAGGATCTATGGTCAGCCGCGATCGCAAGAGATCGTGAAGAGATCTTGTGATCTGTCAATTTTGGATTTTTGTCGGTTCCAGGTATTGGCTGCACCAGACTAAGCTTCGGAGGATGTAATACCAAAAGATCTGTTGTAGGTTATTGCCAAAGACGTGAGGCTTTAGAAAACCTTACAACAAAAATCCTAATGGGGTTAAATCGTACGATGTTGATCACGGCCGTGAGATATGTTCATTGACTGTAACTCTTTACCAACATCGTTGATAGGTTGTTGTCTTAGGCCTGTTTTCGCAACATACCTATAGCTTAAAGTAAACTTTAACCGGCCTTATAAAAAGTGTTCCATTATTAAAACTATACTTTAACCTAAAGTGAGCGATAAAGTAGGTTAGAGTTCAACCTACTTTGTAGGTTAAAGTAAAATTGTAATAATGGAACACTTTTTATACGGCCGATAAAATCCTACCTTTAGCTATTGGTAGGTTGTGAAAACCGGACTTAATCTGTTTGCCCAGGTTTTTAAGGGCCTCCGAACTAAAGTGTAAACAGTTAAACTGTTTAATTTATCGGGGACTTACTAAGGTGGTCATGATTGAATCCAACTTAAAAAGCAAACTGCAGGATGGCCCAAAATTACCAAAGGGGTTTAAGTTCTATATAACTTTTTATTTAAGACAAAATTATTAATTTTTTTTTTCAATACAGTTTGTTTATGAAGAATATTTTTAATTTAATTATGAAAAATAGTATCTCTCTAGTGGTGGGCATTTCCTGTTTCGCACAAACTTGCTATTTTTAACATATTTCCCATAACTTTTGGCATAATTTCGAGTGAAATTATTTTTATTCGATTGGAGCTATTCCTACTTAATTCCTCAATTCTTCTTCACAAAATGCTGAAAAAAAATAATTCAAAAATTTATAAAGAATAAAAAACCCCTAAGTCATTTTGGAACACCCTGTTCTTATCATTATCCGAAAATCCTTTTATCAGCTATGGCTTTTCCGAAGTTTAGCTATTTTCGATTTTACCAAGGATTCTTACATTAGAGTGATTACGAGATTTAAGCCAAGTCCCCATAAATGTTTTGTTGCTTAAATTGCCGGAAGTCAAATTTGCATCCTCTGAAGAACTTTTTAATTAGAAAGTAGGATTTTCTTTGATAATTTAATGTCATAAATTAGAAGTACAACAGGAGACCATAATTCCTTTTCAAGACCTTCTCTTGATGTTTTCTGCAATAAGTTAAAAAATATAGAAGTAAACTTACATTCATTACTTTCAGCGTAACTTAATAAAGCGCTGCTTTTTTTAATTTTATCACGTTTTCACTAATTTTCGAAAATGAACAACAAAATTCCTCAATGCAATCACATTAACACATACACACAATTACAAATTTTATTGCCCATTAAAAAAAAAAGATGGCAAAATTCATAATTTACAAATAAAAGCAACCAACAATTTCGGGCGTTTTGCCAAAATGCCAAACTTTAATAAATACAACCACTTGAATGATGACTTAAGTATTTTTGGATTTGTTGCAAAAACACTCGTATAAATACAGCTGCAACATGGATTTTCAAAAAAAAATCTTTGAAGAATTTTGTATATGCACATGTTATTGGAAATCTATTACATAAACGTAGTATGTGTTTCTTGTGTAGAGTTTTGTAGATTTCGATTTCTTCCAAATTCTAGTTCCTTGAAATCGGAAATAAGTCAAGAAATTGGATAAAAATCCTTTTCATACCCATGATATGTAGGGTATAAAAACATCAACATTGAATCTAAAAT
Organism: Pollenia labialis; assembly: GCA_949318255.1. Lineage (NCBI taxonomy): Eukaryota > Metazoa > Arthropoda > Insecta > Diptera > Polleniidae > Pollenia > Pollenia labialis. The sequence continues at coordinate 158,745,467 of OX439140.1, forward strand.
TACATACATGTTTGTATGTACTATATATAAAGACTACTTCGTGTATATGTATGTACATATATGCTATACACACCCATTCGTAGAATACTTGTCAACATCCGCTACAATAAAAGAAGAAAAGTGCAAGCAAGACGTCAGTTGGGCTGTCGTTTTGATTGACTCACTCAACGAATTCGCCTTAAACAAAAGAAAACTAATATTAATATTGCATTGCGAGTTTACATACAAAACTTCACATCTCTTTTAAATAAAACCCCTAACCACTACTCCCAAACGAACCAGGGATGCCAAAAGTGCCGATTTTGCCACTAAAAAATTACCAAATTCCGATTTTGCGATATCACAATTGCAAGTTATCTCAAATCTACACTTCAATTAGTATGGTTTCACACTATGAAAGTTGAATTGGTGAACGGGGAAGAGAACATACGATTATTGGCACCCTTCTCATCATAAACTTAGACTTTCTAAATGAAAACATTCATAGTGTAAACCCAGACTTAGTGAACAAAACTACAAAATATTTATGATTTTGTTTTTGCATTCAATGTAATTCCTTGGCGTTGCGTTTAAGGCCTAAGAGTGCTGTTGATTATAATCACCAGTCGGCGAAAAATGCGTTTAAAGCAACATTAGACCCATGAAAGTCAAATCCTACGAAAAATTATTGAAAATGTTAATGAAAAAAGGCAAAAATGTTTTCTTTTTTATTTGCACAAGTTATCTTCTTCGCTTTAAAACTTAAAATAAAAAATTGCACAGTTTTCTTGTATAGTGTGTGCCACAAGTTGCTTTTATTCAGTGCCAGACTTAAGCACTGAACTTGTTTAGTGTATGGTCGGCCCGGAGTTTGCAATACCGACATCGAGAATGCCGAAATCTTCGAAATTTGATTTTTAATTTGAAATACTGAGTTTTTCTCCATTTCGATTTCGGTATTTCGTGTATTTATTTTTGCCCTATAAAATCTGGTGAAATAAAAAGCGTCTTCATAAATATTTTAATTTAAATTCAATTGTAACAAGTTAAAATATATGATACCCTACACCACAGTATTTTAAGACACATTTACGTGAGTGCACCATATTCGGGACCCATGGAAAATAATGCTTATGTGTCCATATTTATATATCTGGATCTATCTATGTTTTTAGTTTCATTAAAATCGGTTTGATAGTTTCTGGGAGGAAGAAATTGCCCCTATCTCCTCTTGTGGTCCTTTGATTCGGCCCAGTTTAAATAGAACCTATAAGCCAAATTTTATCAAAATTTCTCCAAAATTGCGACCTGTACTTTGCGCACAAGGTTACATGGACAGCCAGCCAGCCGGACGAACATAGTAAGATCGACTAAGAAAGTGATTCTGAGTCGATCGGTATACTTTAAGGTGGGTCCAGGACCCATATTTTAAGGTATTATACACATCAGCACAAATGCATAATACCCTCTCCACTATTGTGGTGTGGGTATAAAAATGGAAAAGGGAAGAAATTTCCCTGATATTCATTAGTGGGTTGCATATATAAAGTCGAAACAAAAAAATCGAATAATTTCAATTTGATCAGTCAAAATAAAAAAGGTTGTTTACTTATATGAACTAATAAATAAAATGAAAAATAAGTGCATATTTAGTATCCTTTATCAACGAGCCTCGAAAGGAGTATAAATACACAATTGAATATATTCACTGATACATACTGAACATTTTTGAGACGAAAACGAAACACAAACGGTAGATTCAGCATGCAAAGATATGCAATTTTTTAAACTCGAATAAGTATTAGAAAACTTTGATAATTTCCAAAATAAAGAGAGGCGATTTCACAAAGACTTTTCCAGTTTCAACAGAATTTGTTAAGCAAATTTCAATTTTTCCATACTTAAACGCAAATTTTGAACGAATATTTAAAGTCAGTACCAATAAGTATTTAATCTTGTAGATAAGAATAAAATATAGAAGATTTAATAAATAATCACCGTTATTGTGTTTGGCGTATTTAAAATACGCCTACAACTGTTTGGTAATAGATTTAAGAGAACGTGAACTTAATTCCTTTAATCTATTACCAAACAGTCGTAGACGTATTTTAAATACGCAAAACACAATACGGGTCAATGTTTATAAAACATTTAAAAATATGTACTTATTTATGTTATCTATGTATGTTGACAAGACATATGGGATAAGTAGGAATAATTATTGTTTTTGTTTTGTTTTCTTCTTAATAAAAACATGTAAGTCATATGTGTCAAACCATATTGTTCTTAAGGAAACATTTAGTTAAGTTTCATGAACCTGTCATTTGCTTAAGCTAAATGCGAAACTGATCGCACTTTCTGTACGGAATCAAATGTAGTTTTTGTGTTTTAAAATACATTTGAGAGGCGTTAATTATAGTTGGGCCTTTACTTTAAGTTTTTTTAAATTAGAGTGGCAAAAATGCCCATTTTCCCCCCAACAAGTTTAGCTTTTTCATCAAAATCATGTGGCAATCCTGCCAAGAACTCTATTCTCTTACTCTTCTTTTCTCTCTTATTCACTACCTTCTCAAAGTCTCTTTTATATAAAATTTTATTTGCAGAGAGGAACCCTGTGTCTATTATTTGCCTTGGAGCGAGTTGGAAACTCTGTTTAAACAAAAATAAATCGTAGACAACCTCGACGTCAATTTTTCATTGTAGTTCCATTTTATTCAAACAACATTTGAAGAAACCATCCAGTGAACGAACATACATACATGCGGTTACTAACGATAAACAACATGTATGTACTCATTTAACCATCAGCCAAATGCTTCCACACATAAACGAAGTACTTCAGCGTATGGGTTTGTGTACTTGCAAGAAACTAGTGATGCTAATTGAGTGCTTTTTGAAAGTACTAGTATCGTAATAAGCTTGCAGGAAAGCTAGGCTAAAGTGTCTTCAAGCCGCCACTTTTGTAAATTATTTTAGTGACACTGCAAACAAAGTGTCAAAACTTGTGTCTGACTTTGAAAAAGAAGAGAAACTTTTTGACAGCCTTAAAACTAGTATTGGTGAAAGTTTACAGTGAAAGTTCGGATTTATTTTATGAAATAATTATGAGTTATTTTAATTAATTAAACATCTTATTTTTTATGTTATTATTTGGATTTAATTCACAACACTGGTCGGCATGTAAATATGAGCAATGCCTAATCCGATGTTTCCTAGCACGTATAGTTTTCATTCCATACGCAATTTTTGTTTTCATTAGAACTGTTTACATTTCGATTCTGACAGCAGCGGTACCTGTAAATAAGAAACCAAGGCCTTCAAAGAGGCACACATGATTTTGCAACTAATTCAAAAACTACAGCTGTCTGAGGATCCAATCACTCCTCTTTGAATCATCCAAACTAAGTCTGAAAGCAGTGTTACTACATAATGGAATTCAGTTCGATCCCAAATAGCTTCGATAGATAGATGTTAGGAAGGCCACACGCACCGCGACTCAGAGGGTCTTTTATGCAGCCTGTGTATATCACCATGTCAGGCATAGGCTGCGTGAAGAGCCTATCGCCCGGTGAATGATCATAGATTTCAATTGGTATCATCACTTTCCCTAAGGCGGGACAGCAGCAGAGGAGATGTTCAGACGTTTCGTCATCAACCTCACAAAATCTGCATACCTTGGTACCAACATTAATTGCCCTTTATATATTGATGGTATCTGAGTCCGCAGTGCCCAGTAAATAGGCCACCAAGGGATTACAAGGAGGATACACAACATATGTTTGCTTTTTATGTCAGTGGGACAATAGAGCAAAAGGCGTGCCATTTCATAAAACAAAAATGGCCCAAAAGATTGTATGCGATTACGGGAAGCAAAAGCATCGCAAATGAGCCTTCAGTTGACTTGGCTTTAATGTGGCTTTATACAAAAACTACACTTCCTGCATTCGCATTAAGATTCTTTCCCAAAAAATATTGGTGACGTGCCTGATGAGCATGCTCCACTTATATATTGCGCACATGGAAAAAAGATATAACGGCAAGTGGTCCCCAGCAGTATTAGGTGCTTTTCTGAATGTTACTTTTATGTATTTTCCACAATTTGGCAGCTATGGGCCAAAAATGGCGAAAAAAGACATACAACTTTAAAATGTTTCGACATATTAGCACTAAATGCCGTTGTTTTGCGTTTGTTTATAACACGTTTTTTCTCCGAGTCTATAGCTGCAATTGTGCCGAAGACAGGAAAATAAAATTTCATTTGGTTGCCGAGAAAAATTGCATGTTCTTCGAAAAAATCAAGATTTATCCAAAATATTTATGAGACCATAAAATGTTTTACACTTTCTTTCTTCCAGTGTATAGCTACAATTGTGGTGAAGACAAAACAACAAAATTCAAATTGGTTTCCGAGATGTAGATTTGATAAAAATGGCATGTTCTGCGGAGAAGTCAAGTTTGAGCCAAAATCCGAACTAGAAAAAAACCCATATGAGGTTTTGTTGATTTCGATTATTACTTCGAGAAATTCCACACGAGAGAGAGTTTACACTCGAAGACTTCATAAATGTTGCACAGTGTAATAAAGTAAATCTTATTCGTTCTGCCAAAATTCTGTTATTTTATTTATTTATTTATTTATTTAAATCAATGGATTAAAATCTCTACAGACTATAATTAAATTACAAACAATATTATAAGTTTATGTATTTAAAAACAAGATAATATTACTTAAAGAAAAGTCAACTAAATCATACATTTCATTAAAATCTTTACATATTCTCCGAAAAGGATCAGAATTTGCATAGTTTGTGTGAAAGGCTTGGTATGTAATTGCGTGTTGATCGCTGAGGAACGTTAAGTTTAACATTTTTAAGCAGGAACTCAGAACTAACGTTACAATTAAGCAAATTAACTAAAAACACAATGTTGAGCATTTTTCTTCGGCTTTCTAGTGATGGTAATTTAACGCGTGCAAGTCTTTCAGAGTACTGCAGAAGGATTCCAAGTTGAGTTTCCTAAGCAGAACAATACAAATTGTTTTGGACAGATTCTATTCGGTGTATGTGAAGATCATAATCAGGATCCCAGATAATATTCGATGATAGGTCTTACCAAAGATGTATATAAAAGCTTTGTAATAATAGGATCTTAATCACTGTTCCGCTCACATAGATGTTTAGCGCTCTTCCGATCGAATAAGTCCTGCCGTAGCGGCTATTGCTGCATTTAAAACAAATTTTCTACTGCGCATCTACGTCATCATGTCTATGTCTACCTCTGACAAGAAAATAACGAACCTGCGCAATGCGTAGTCACGGGTGCAATGAATATTTTATTGAATACCCTATGATCATAGTTCTTTGTGAATATTCGTGTTTTTTTACATACCAGGGAGCAGATGATATGAATCGAAGAATCTAGTTTTGCTACTTTTGGATTTTCTCTATATAGGAAGCCGAAGGAGTGCCCCACAACTGAATGTCATAGCACTAGATTGGCTTTATGTTAGAGTTGTTAAGTAGGAGCTAAAAATCCAGACGTAGGACAGAATTTCTTTTAGTGAGCCAATTTACTAAAATTGTTTTTGGATTCATTTGAATTAGTACATGGCCTTTCCATGTTTAACTTCGATCTTGAATCAAGATGTATATCGAGATTATTTTTTGCATTATAATATTGAGGTATTATTTGTTTACTGATTTTAGTAGGAGGACAGATTCAATTTTATACAATTTTAATCATTGGCCTTTAGCTTCCATTGTTTGAACCATTTTTCCAATGGAAATATAAGGTCATGTAATTGTCGAACACAGTAGGTGCGTCCCAAATCGGTGCTATGTCGGCAAGGGACCTGGTTGGATTCCTTTGGGAAGCGGAGGGCCTTTTGGCCAACTTAAGGGGAGTGGGTACAATATACCTAACCTGGTCGCTATTGGGTGAAACCTCCCCGCTTTGTCGGAAAAAAGGAGTCGAGATGCTTCATAGCGATATTCGTGGATCCTTACAAGAGCTGCATTATCATCAAAAGTTGATTCTTGTGTGTATAAAAACAAAATAGGCCCTATTTTGCTTCCCTGTGGGAATCCAGCGTTTTACTTAAATTTCGAAGTTGGCTCCATTGAAAGCAAACTAACAGACAAGGTACAAACATGCACACATACGTATGTTTATCCACAATTTACGATTTACTTGTGCTTTTTAAATGAATAAACAAAATACTATATTAATGTAACGTTGAATGTACGTCTCACTTCAAAAAGGTATCTAAATACATACATATTTAGATATTTATGGATGTTTGTATATTTGTGTGTATCTATATTTGAGTATAACTATACGACGTGCTTTCAATTATTTTGTCCGTCCATCCGCTTTTGTCTGTCTCAATATCAAAAATACATTGAACCATAAGAGACTCTCCGACTATAGAGAGACAGATTCTTTCTATGTGGACTTTTTTAAATTTTTTGTGTATTAAATGAATGAAGCACAAAACTGGCATGAATTCGCCACTTGCCGAGCACACAAATTTGGTTGGTTCGTACACCTTCTTCTTCATGTCGTTTGCTTGTTCACGATATAGTTTGATACAGAGAGAGAGAGAGACAGAGAGCGCGCGCCCACAAGTTGGCATATTTTCAATTTCCGTTTGTTTTTTTCTTTGATCGTTTTTGTTGTTGTTTTTGTAACTGTAGTGTTTTTGTTGTTGTTGTTTTCAAAATCTTTGCAAGAGGAAATCATACAAATGTACATACATACATACTTACATTAAATTAAATTCAATACAAACTGTGTGTTGTTTTCGGGTAGTGTGTGTATGTGTCTGTGTGATACCAAATGTACCCGTCGTAAAAGGGTAAAGACTCACTGGCCTACATCTTTTCATACATACATAGCCTTGTATGAAGATGCACACACTCATACATTTATTTGTATAAATCATACAACATGAGCAACCAAAAAATATACATATGTACATACATACATCCATATACATATAACAAAAAGAATAAAGTAAAAATGAATAATAAAAAACAGTAATGTGAAATTTCCTTGTTATTTATCAATGAAATTTTTTTCTCGCTATTTTTAAGGTTGCAATTGATTAAATTTTGCAAAATAAAAACAAAAACAATAAAATAACATTGAAATAACGAATATTTCCGAATACAAAATGTATTCACTATTTAGATTTAAATTAAATTCGCCTGAGTTATCAATGAAATGGTGGGTTTATGCTCTCTTTTTTTCTTTTTTTTTTTGTTCTCTCTATAAGAAGCAATATTTGGACCAGTGTTACCAGTGGTTACAACCATAATTCACACGGTTTTTTACACTTTTGTTGAGGATAAATAATTTTTCTCTGAATCATTCCCTGAAGTTGGGATGTAGAAATAAAACCTACTGAGGGTAAATTCTTTAGAACATGGACGGTTACTTTTGCAACAAGTAAGAACCAGTTATTTCTTTAGTCTTGGCTATTTTGAACAAAATTAAAAAGAAAAGGAACCAGAACCGACTATGGTTATCATTCAAACCTTTCTCAATTAGATACAGTAACTTTAATTTACAATTCGGAACGTTTGATTTTTGTAGAGGTTTAACGGTAACAATAACACTAAGGAAACACTTTTTATCATTGCAAATAATAGCGCAAAGTCTCTAATGTACTCCTCAAAACTTTTCCATACGAACCTTGCGAATATGACCCGTTAGCGCCCCCATTTCCTCAAGCTTGTCTGGGTATTTACAATTTACAGATCGTTTATCGATTTCGAATTAACTGAGTTTAATGTCATTAACATTATCCCTTTTTGGAAAAAAACACTATTGTCTGTATCAAAGTTTTCTTGAGATTCAAAAAATTAATTAACAGCGTTTCGTTTAAATGTGCTAAATTCCCAAATCATACTATTGCTAAACTGAAATTTATTGTTGATGGGATAATCTATTCATGTGCGCATTTTTGGTTGCTTAGGCCAGTTCTGTTATACTTATATTTTAGGGTAAGCGACGTTAAATATATCAGGTTTATTCAATTTCAATATTTTAATACACTACTTTAAAGTTAACTAAAAAGAGATATTTTAACCATTTTATTCTACCAGCCTTTTCAATCGTTAAACAGACAGGTAGAGTGTTGTAATTAGGTACATTCTTGTTTACAATGAAGGTTTAAAAGAACCGTGTGACGTGTAAGTGCGAAATTCGGTCTGTTGATGTTCCGTTGCTTTTATTTAGAACTTGTGGAGGTATTTGCCATATTGATAAAAGGCCCCGTGTTATATCATCTTTATATCTTTCACCTAGATTTTAAATATTAGAAAGCCAATAATACATTAAAAATCACAATGACACTGTTTCCTGGCTGCTGGCGATTATAACCCTTAACATACTTTTAGGGGCTCACGACTTTTAACACACCCGAAAATGGGAATCTCTCTACTGTTAACTTTGAAAGTGATCTTAAACTGGCTGCTCAATATTCCAGTATAACCTTAAGAAGTAACAAACATTAAATAATATATTCTATAGACGGCGAACGGGTTTTTGGTTGAAAAAAGGAGAGTGCTAATTGCACAGATCTCCCCTACTAAAGGGTTTATTAAAAGATTGCACAAAAATGCTAAGAAAGTAACACACAGTCTCAGATAATAACATATCCGGAAAATTTTTTTTAAGAAACTTGATACAATTCCATAATGAGACAAGTCATTTTGGGGTGCAACTAGAAATCTTAAAAGACCAGTTGTCTCTAAGGGGATTTTCTAAATCCTCTTCAGCCAATTGACGCCGGATTCCCACAAGGAAGCATCTTGGGTCCTCTATTATACTTAATATAAACTTTGGACATGGCAATAAACAACTTTGCCAAACTTCAGCTTTTGCTGATCATACTGCTTTGCATACACGAAAATCGTCATGAAGAATCTCGTTACCTACAGGATCATATATTTTAATTAGAAATGAGGATAAAACAATGGAAGATAAACAACACTCGCATGAAAATATCTTGGACACACCTAGATCGGCGTTTAACTTGGGAATGATGTATAGAGGCAAAACTAATTCAAATGAAGCTAAAAGTAATTCGAATTAATTGTCTTATTGGAAGAAATTCCGTCCTTTGTCTGGATTGTACACTTTTGCTTTACAACTCTATCTTAAAGCCAATCTAGTAGTACGATATTCAGTTATGGGGCATTGACTTCATTGGCTTCGAATAGTCACAGCCGCCTCCCGGTATTTCGAACTTGGACATTTGCAAAGACCTCCATGTTCCATTAGTAAAAACTATGATTACAAAGTATTCAATTAAATATTTAAAAAGTCTTGGCACCCAAATCCACTAGCTGAAGTGGAACAGATACTGAAGCACTTATCCGATCTGCAGAGCGCTAAACACCTACTTATGTTAACGGGGTAATTTTAGTCTGGCATTGGCAGAACGTAAACTCAAGAATTGGACTAAGAATTGGTTAATTATTTTTAGTTCATATTTTATATATGAAGATCCAATATATAAATATGAAAAACATAACTTTATGAAAGCGAGAATAGAAAAAATCTTAACGCAAAATAGAAAATGTTTGCTAATTTTATGGCGTATTTACTGGTCAAACACAATGATCAAAGCAAGCGATTTGATTCAAGATTCCGGCAGTCATGATCTAAAGGTTTAATGGTGTCCGTATTAAGAGCTGGCAATAGATGTCTTGAATCTAAAATTTATAGATATCACCTTTTCCCAAAAAGACAAAACAGCTGCTAAACGCAAAATATAATAACGAAAGCACTTGCTCTTAATTACAAGGACTTTAAATTTAGCAACCAGTCCCTTACTTAGATGTAACAAGTTTCAGATGTACCGTAAATTCAAGATTATCATAGAAACGCAAATGTTACCAAATGGCAACACTGACTTGTGCACTCTCTTACAAAAAGTATACCCAGCAAATTGAGAGGTTATGAGTAAAGGTTTGTTAGCATTTAAAAATATGAAACTTTTTAAATAACTACCGAATTAACTAGCAAAAAGCTAAATTGGAAATATGTTCATATTATATGAATTACAAAAGTTGAGTTAGTTCATTGTAAGGCAAGTTGTTTTGCATAAGCTTTTGTAAGTTGGGTTTTAATTTTTTACACATTGCTTTACATCCGCAGCCAAACATACACAACAACCTACAATTACCCATTTACTCACTCACTCACTCACCCATGTTGATGGTATAGTTTGTGGAGAGCAAGTATGTGTGCGAATCAGTCGTTTTTCAAATTTCCTCCAAAGCGGACGGAGTAAAAAAGTGCGTATCAAACGTGCATTCGATTTTTGTTCTTCACTTTTCTTATTCCACTTTAACACACAGATACACGCACGCACACTTTTAACATTTATATAGACAGACATAAAAATACTTTGGTCACTTTTTTTTTTGGACTTCCTATTGAAATTTTCACAAAAGCCTGTAAGTGATGACGGTTCGTGCTCTTTAAATTTCATTAAACAAATAAAAATAAAATATTGGAAAAATCGAAAACCAACAACAAGACAGAAACAACGTTAAGATTGTTACAACAAAAAGCAAGAAGAGAAGAAACAAAAAAAAAAGTTGACAATCAGCAGACACGTACATAAGAACGACCTTATCGAACTGTGCAGAACGTTGAAATTCATTCATTGAAATTTTTCGCAAATGAATTAGTAGTTTTGCTGTCTTTGTTATTTTCGCATTCGTCGTCGATGTATTCGCCTCGCCGCATTCGTGCAAAATAATAAACGAAATAAGAGAATGAAAAGAAACGAATTTGAAAAAAACAATCTGAATGAATTTGTGAAGTGTAAATCAATTTTTTTTTTAATAACTAATACAAATTGTATGAAAAGATAAAAATAAATAATAATACAAAATAAATTAAACAAATGGAATATTTATTTGAAATTTTTTTAATAATAAATGCCACTCAAGTAATTTTTCAGTTTGAATAAAGTTCAACTAATAAATTTTATGGCTTACAATAATAATTTAATTGAAAAATTACCAAAAGTTAAAAACGGGGCAAAAACCAACGTCATCGATAAACACGGCGAAATGAGAAAAAAATCAAGACAAACAAATAATTGAAAATCTTAAAAAAAACAGAAAAATACATTAACAATTAGTGATCTTTACCTTATCGCCTCTCACTAATACTTTAACAAAATTTTCATATACAAAAGCATTCAAACTAAAGGCGAATTTATCTTTGAAATTGTAAAGACAAGATCTCTTACTCTTACGCTCTTACTAGAGGCTCTCCGGCTTATTGTTTGTGGCTCTAACACTCACAGCACTTTACCAAATGGATTAATTTGCCTTGGTTTCAACTTCAGGCCACGGTGAGACTCGCGTGAGAGTGGCACGCATGCAACAAACTACATTGACAGACATTAGTTCGAGGTAGACAGTGCGCGATACACAACCACTTGGATTTATTTCGCTTGAAAGCGTTTCTAACATACTGTCTCGTACCATCGATCCGTCGCGGAGCTGACTGTTTTTAGAAAAAAATAAAAAAAATAAACAGCAACAACTTTTTAATAAATTTTATACAAAAAAGAAAAATATCGAACGAGTGTGCGTGTCCGTATGTTCGAGCATATATCGGTCTCTTAATGAACGCAGCGAAAACGTTTGATTCTTTTAACAGAGACTGACCACACCACATTAAGCCTTATTTCCACGATACATAGGTACATATACATATATCCTGCTCCCGATCCGATTTCAAAACTTATCAATACGATTCATTAATTTTAATTAACAAAGTGTTTCGTTTAACTACAATATATTTTTGTTTGTTGTTGAAGAAAATTTTAAATTATAAAATTTTGAAAAAAAAATTCTTTTATTATTAAAATTAAGTTCATTCAGTGCCTAAAAATAGCCCAACAACATCAAAAAATCAATCAAATCATTCTTCAAAAGTCTCACAATTTAAAAAAAGGAAAACAAATAAAATCAAATTAAACAAAAAAAAAATCATTTTTTTTTTCAAAAAGTATTATCAAAAAGAATTAATAAAAAAGAGAAGAGGAAGAAAATAATTCAAAGAAAAATAAAATAAAATTGTGTGAATTAAGTGTGTATACATATGTACGTATACAACAAATCTCACTTCAACTAAAATTTTAACAAATACTCGTACATCTTGGTAAATGTATGTATGGATGTATGTCTAAAACAAAATCTTCAAAATCGTTGTTTTTTCGCCGTTGTCGTCGTCACCGTCACCGACACCGACGTTGTTTATATAAATTGTACATATTGGAAATAATTTATGAATGAATTAAAGAAAGAAGAAAAAAAGGAGGAAAAAACGACTAAACGACTACGTCTCGTCTCATTATCATAAATATACATACATACATACATATGTATGTTCAAATAACAAATAATTAATATTTTAATCTATTTTGCAATTTTTCAATTAAATCAATTAAATTTAAGATATTTTGAGAAAAAAAAAATTTCAAGAAAACCAAAAAATACTAAAAACAAAATAATCTGAAGTGCATACAAAGTGTAACTACAGCGAGAAAAAAAAGAAAAGAAAAAGATATTTTAAAGATACTCATAGAAGCAACAACAAATAAACATCATAAAAACATACATTTATAAATGAAGCATTCAAACAACAACAACAACAACAGCAAATTCTCGTCGTATCTATGTTTAAATGTATGTAGTTTTTATATCTGGTAAATACTTATGTGTATCTTAAAAACAGCAACAACACCAACAACAGCAAGATCAGCGGCATATTCAACCATCTGTCATTTCCTGTCTGGATTTGGATTTGTTTTTTTTTTTATTTATGTGTGTGTGTGTTTGTGAATTATTACAAGTTAAACATACAGAATAAGATTTAAATGATTTTACTATGAGCCAACATCATTGAATTTCTTCTTTCTTTCGACAACTTTTGACTACGATTCAATTTGGTTTGATTCGATTTAAATCATTGTGAAATCTGTTCAAATCTTATCCGTCTTATAAAAACAATCAATTAAGGATTATTAACAACATTTTTATAATTTGGATTGCTTTTTAAAAACAATGTAAGTTTCAAATAAAAATTTGTTATATACATAGTATGCACATATTTACATACATATATTTAAATTTTAGAGTTTTTAGTTTAAGAAATCTTCAGCTTTGGTTACACCGTACAAACATTTGATGCCTTAAACGTAACCACTACTTTTCTTAAATCAGATTAGACAGTTTAAAATTTTTTTTTTTTTTGAAAAAAAGTTTGTTAGATAAAAAAAAATGTCAAGAAGAAAGTTAAAAGTATATCAATATAGTGGTTATGTTTTTGCCAAATATTTGTTAAATGTGAACGAGCATACCTTTAGATTTTCAAAATTTCAAATTCTTTAAATTTATTTTTGTCTAAATTTTCGTTATTACATTGCAAATGTGTGTAATATATTTTTTTTCTCAAATTTATTAAGCTTGTTTAAATTTTATTGAACTTAATGAAATTATTTCATTTGTTCTCATCCAATATAAAAAAATTTAAAAAAAAAAAATTCCTTTGCGAAGGGAGACAATTTTAAATTATTACGTGTGTAATTTTTTTTTATCAACAGTTTGGTTGAATTTAAACAAAAAAACAAATGTTTGCTATACGGCGAATTTACGGGTCACGTTAAACGGGAAGTTTCTAATTAGGGGAAATACAGTAAATTATTTCATAAATTTAAAATACAAACAAGTTTACATATGTACATACATATATTTAAACAGATACTGCCATATAAATTCTTTAAAACATGTTTATTAGACTAGTCCCAGTTGGAATGGGAAAAATATTTTAAAACTTTCTCCAATTATTTCTTTAACTTACTAATACAAAAAAAAAAAAAAATCTTTTAATAAAATATTTCGTTAGATAATTTCTTAGAAATAGTTTATTAAATTAGGAATTACATTCTAGCCTGCCTAAACTCGTACACAAGATGGTTAGTTACAAGCTAATGCAAAATTAATCATCCAATTTTTATTAAAAACTTTTTTACTTAATTAACACTTATACGGTCTTCGGGAGAAATTTCACCCATTATATGTTTCAAAATGTAATATCTCTTAAACATTTTGCTGGATCTCAATGAGCAATTTTTCTAATTTTTTAAATTTACATTTTGCATTAATAATAACATTAAGGCCCGTTTTCACAATTTGCCGATAGCTAAAGGTAGGATATTATTGGCGGCATAAAAAGTGTTCTATTATTACAATTTTACTTTACCCTACCAGTTAGGATGTGCCTTAATTTACTTTAGCGCTCACTTTAAGTTAAAGTAAAGTTTTAATAATGGATTAAGGCCGGTTAAATTTCCCTCGGGTGAAATTTCACCCATTTATAAAAACGTCCAAACTACCTACCTACATCCGATTGAATATTATGGATGATTTTAGTTTATTGTTTTGTCCTTAAATGTTATTTTGTCTAAAAAAAAATAAAACACCTTCAATAATGGAAAAAAAACCTGTATATTTTCATTCAATAATGGATATGTGTGATTTTTCACCCGAATACCTTTCCTGCAAGTTATTTTGAGGAACGTATGAGGGTTTCGTTTTATATATTCATCTTTATTCGCTTAGCCCTTAGACGGTCTTCGGGTGAAATTTCACACATTTTTATTTTGTCTAAAAAAACCTTCAATTAAGGAAAACAACCCCTGTATATTTTCATTAAATAATCAGTATGGGTGATTTTTCACCCGAAAAACTTTCCTGCAAGTTATTTTGGGGAACGTTTGAGGGTTAAAAAAAATTCTTTTGAGTCTTAAATCTTTGTTCGAACCTTTACAATTTTCTCTGTAGAGGAGAAAAGCCGATTTATCGTATTTTTCATGGCTTTCCGCAAGTTTTGCCGTGATAACTGTTCGTATTCCTGGCGAATTTTCTTCTTAAGGGTTGCGATTGTCTTGTTGGCATAAGCCAACGACTTTAAGTAGCCTCAAAGAACGAAATCTATTATGGCTAAATCGGGCAAACATGCTGGCGAAGATTTGGTTTATTGACGTAACCGCTTAAATGCAAATGCGCCTCGTCGCTCAAGATCATTTTCGACTCAAATTCGTCCTCTTTGTCGTTTACATAATTATTTCACGCTCCTATGGAGTAAAGCGTTTCATTGCTTCTAAGTTTTTAAACTGCAGCTGTCTAGTTTACAAATGTGAAATATGATTGAGGGACGACGCCATCTGCAAAAATAAAAGCATCTTCCGAACGTGTACATGTGTAGTTTCAAAGTTTATTACTGCCGCATATTCCTCTTTTTTGCGTTTTAGATTACTAGACACATAATAACGGAAAAAACTTTAACACGTTGTTCGATTTTTAGGAGCTCTAATAAGATTTTTTGCTAAGATATAAATAAGCCGATTAAAATTCTAACAAGACCTGGGGGACTACTCTCAATATCCATATATTAATGTGATACTCTCTATATTTATTGATGTGATGTCAGATCCATCCTGCAGCCGCGAGATATCTCGGTAGGTCATTAAGTTGGGACCTAGATATCTCACCAATGTTGGATAGTGTGTATTTGACCAGGAATCTTTTTCTGCCGATGCCGAAAAATCAATCAATTAGTATTTAAATCCAGCCGAAGTGGTGTCAATACTACGGGAAGTACGGATTTCCCTAAATTAAGTACAGAATGCTTGATGCACTTACTGATCTTTTAAGGGTCATGTACTCAAAATAGTTCGAAAACAGAATAGACTTAAGTAAAGGTGCGTGCCTTGATTCAAGAATTTCTGAGCTGGTTTTAATGCCAAATTCGCAATTGAAATAATTCGAAAGTGCAATTTTGATGCTATACTGAGCACTTAACACAGAGAACCAGAGACAAAGCGAGAATATTATTTTTTACTTACAGCCAAACCTAAACAAGCGTTTTCTAGCTGTCAAAAATTCTCATGTCCATACAATTTGTATGAAGCATACCGAAATAGCGCGGTGGCAACGCTTTGCAATTGGAAAACCAATGTTGACAGCGCGTTTAATAGTGAAGTTGGCCGCTATTGTTAATAAATAATGGCAATTTAGCAATTTTTGGCCAATCTAGCGGTTTCATCTCCATGTTTTATTTCTATTATGTGGGTTTTATTAAACATGAAAAGCAACACTACCTCTTTTTGACTCAACGTTGACACTAAACGAAAGAAAATGTTCCGCCTTCCACCCTTGTTTAGGCACGGCTGTTACCCGTTCACACATATCTTTTTGGCTCATTTGTTGTTTCATGTTGTATCATTTATCATACGCCCCATACAAATCTCACTCTCGGAAACCACTTTAGTAAGCTTCAACCCGTGCACTAAGCTTAAGTAATTACTTTTCCTATATCCAAACAAAATAAAAAATATGTTGCCATCTTTAAAGCCAAATTATTTTTCCCTCACAACAACAAAGTAAATTTAAATCATTAACCATCTACACAAACCAACAAAAAGAAATATGTTACGAAAATAAAAATGTCATAAAGCAAAAAACCAATTGCAACATTGGCACTTAAAGAATCTAAAAGCGAAAATAATAAAGAAATTTTATTAAACAAATCTTTTACGTATGCAAATGAATTTAAAAAAAAAACAAACTTTTACAAAATGCCAGCTACATAAATAAAATATATTTTAAATTCATAATAAATCTCATGTTTATAGCGGGTATAAATGATGTTAATAGTGCATATTATGACGACCATTGTCGTCATAGATTTTCATAGTCCATGTGTATTTGGGTTTTTCTAGAGATTCTGTGTAATCACGGGGGAAATCGTTAAACTAATGACTTACAGTAAAACATTTAATTAGCGTATACATATTTTGTAAATTTTTTACTAGTTACATACGTTGTTCTTACAAGTGCCGAGAAAAGTTTTATTTTATACATAAATACATTTATAAAGACGAGGGTGAAGCCAAAGGTCAGGGATGTTTTAATAAGCGCAGCATTGCAAAGCATTACAAAAAACAAATGCGTTAAAAAGGCATTACAAATAAAAACAATGCACACAGCGTTGACCATATAAAGGTTTATTTTGTTTAAATTATGGTTAAATTAAACATAATATGGTCAAAATTACCCATACTTGTATAAACAAAATAATCATAATATTGACGAAATTAACCATACATTGTTTACAGCTTAACATAATTTGGTGAAAATAAACAACCATATAGTCAATATAAACCATACTATGTTAAATAACAATACATACTATTTTACATGACATTTTTCAAATGTTCGTTAAAAAAAAGGGCATTTAAGCTTGACATTTTATCAAGCTATAATTTTATTATTTTGTATTTCCGTTACCTGGTTAAATTACACTTTCATAAGCAATCCTTTGATTGACAGTGAAGTAAAGTCTGTGTTATTCGTCATTTTCTTGTCCGCAACTTTGAAAATTTTATGTATTTAAATCAACAATAAAAAAAAGAATTCGAGAATTTTAACTGCAGAGAACAAAGCAAGCCTTAGTTTGGTTACTTTAAAACATTATATATTTAAAAAAAAAATCATAATACCTTTCGGTTTAGCTAAAATTTTTATAAACAGAAATATTGTTCTAGGACGCCAAAGTTTACATCTTAAGGGAGGTGTACATTTTATGGATGAACATAAACAAAATTTTGTTAATCGTGAGAATAGTACTTTTAAAAACAAGAATAGTAACATTTTTTTCTACGTGTAGGTTATGCTCGATTTTGTTTGGTTTCGTTACCCCTAAAAAGGCAGATGGTTTAAGTCCCAAGTTTTCGTTATTTTAACAGAAATAAAAAAATTTTTAACAAAAGATCGGGTGATTTCGTTCGATGTTGGAATCGGCTTCAACGCTTGAGTTTACATCTCAAAAGCTCTGATCAGAGAGAAAAGGCACCATCAACCGATTTTGTAAATATAAAAAATAATTTTGTTTATTAGAATTGTTAAAACTCAACAAATATTTTTGGCAATGAGTTTGTTACATTGAATAAACTATTTGTTAACAATTA
Source organism: Pollenia labialis (assembly GCA_949318255.1). Classification (NCBI taxonomy): domain Eukaryota; kingdom Metazoa; phylum Arthropoda; class Insecta; order Diptera; family Polleniidae; genus Pollenia; species Pollenia labialis. The sequence continues at coordinate 158,763,513 of OX439140.1, forward strand.
TTTATCAATTTTTATTTGGAGTTTGTCATATTAACAAAAAATATTATTGATTTTTGATTAGAATAATTCAGTATATAAAACATATATAAAAAGTCGCATCACAAAAAACATTATAAGCTTTTTCAGCAAAAGACTTATCCCTGGATGCACTAGGAAGTTCCGCCATCACCACAAAACGAAATTTTTACCCCATCAAATACACGTTAACATTTCTTTATTAATCATTAAATAATAACTTTACCTACCCTGTAGATTGATTCAGCTTCTTTCTCAGTAATCGAAAATCCTTTATTCCTCTAAAGATTTTGAACCAGAGATATTTTTTTAATTTTATATTTTAATCTTTTTGACACCAACAATTTTTTAACTAATACAAATTAATTTTTTACAAAAACAAAAATACAAATTGTTAATATGACAATTTACAAATGTGTGACCTTCTCCGAGAAAAGGGACCTGGTGTGTCAGAAAACGGATTTGGACTTAAGATTGGATTCTGGTACCTGAAAGGGTGTGGAATAACTTTAAATGCGTTTTTTCTAAACTCCTTTTTCACACACTAGGTCCCTTTTCTCGGAGAAGATCACATATATTAATTAAATTTTCTTAATAAAACTAAAAAAACTATTAGAAAAATGTTGAATAACTTTCTTAAATAACTTAATAACTTTTGTTATTTTTCTGTGTAGGGTCGGTCGGGAATTGTAAAGATTTTTTGGAACAGGATTCCAAATTGTTTCCGATATTTTAAACTGTTTAGATATTTTACGTTAAAAAAGGTTCTTGAAGCAAAATATTAAGAGATCAGAGCAACAGTTTTAGAAAGTAATAAACAAGTTATATTATTAAAGTTTCTTGTCGTTTGTGTTTTTTTTTTTAAGTATTCATAAATTTAAGAATTTTTTGCTCTGTTTCAGAAATAATGTCGAATCTTTGTAATTGATGTGTGCGTTTTTTTTTGCGTCTAGAATATGCCGTTTATTTCGAAAATATGCACATTCATAACATTTAATGAAAAATTATTTATTTATTTATTTATTCGTACTGCAAAACAGAATATACTCATTCGTATTCGTGCATACACGCTGCATGACTGTCTGTCTGTCTGTCTGTCTGTTGGTTTGTGTGCGTGGCTTTGTGCGACTACTGTCTAAAATATCTGCTACATTTTGAGATTTGTGCATAAATTTGAGGAGGTGGAGACGGTAAAATGACATCTATCTGGTGGCAAAAGCAAAAAATACTTTTCGCGCAAAAATCTTTAAATAGCTGAAATTTTCAATAAGAATTATAAAAATAGTTTTGTTTTTATGTTTTTTTTTCTTTCTTTAATTCTTGTATGCGAATATGTGTTTATTTTTGTTTTCTTGTTTATTTTATTTTTTTATATTCTTCTTAAATTTATTTCATTTATAGTTTTACTTTAGTGCTTTTGTTTTTTTTTTAAGTTTTTAGATTGGGTTTGTGATTTTTTTTCTTTTATGAACGTACTTTATAGAGTAGCAAGAAAATTGCTTACATTTGAAGTGTTGAAATACATACTTCATAGTTTTTATTTTTATTGTATTGTTATTATTTTTTTTTTAATTTTCATTGTTTAAAAATATTTGCCATTGTTGCAAATCCATGGAGTTATTAAATATGCACTCATTTGCTTGAGAAAAAAAAACACACCAAATCAAACATCAAATCAAATGAATTTTCTAGCACCTTAAAATTGTAGTATATAATGTGCTGTTTTTACAACACAAGTTACTGAACGTGTAGTAAAATTTATATGGAAAACACTCAAAAAACTGAATGCTTTTCATATACATAAATTTTACTACACGTTCAGTCACTTGTATTGTGGAAATAGCACATAAGATATTTCTATGAAATTTTTTCACAATATGAAAAAACGATATGGCGATCAAGTCCACATTATTAGCTAGTAGGCGGCCCTATGTTCCACTGGGAATTAAAGAAATAAATAGATTAGCTCAAAAATCAGATTTTTTGACTTATGACTCTATTGCAGCAAAGGCTTGATATTTTTTGCAATGAAACAAAAAAGATTTTGTCAGAAAATAGAAGAAAAAATTAAATAATAAAAGAAAAAAAAATCGAATAAATACCAAAAAAAAAATAATAATAAAAATAATAATACTCATAACGTGTCACATGCAGTTTGCAATTGTAATCGCAATGAATTTATATTTTTGCTCTTGGTAGACGAATAGCCAGACAGACGGACGGATAGACCTACATACACATGTACATATGTATGTAGTATGTACATACATATGTCTGTATATACATATATTTATGTATGTATCTTAGTGCATAATATTTTCTAATTTGTATTGTATTGCAACCAACAATAACAACAATAATATTGTCGTTAGTCTCCAAAAATTTTGTTCTAAAAAGTTAATTTTTGTTTGTCTGTATGTTTATTATCAACATGTGTGTGCGAATATTTTCTTCTATCTGCCTGTCTGTCTGTATGTAGGTTCGTGGCTATAAACATATTTATTTTGAATTCATTCAGTAAATTAGAGATAATTGCATTTTTTTCTGTTTTGTTATTTTTTTTTTTTTTTGCTTTTTATTTTTATTTGACTTTATTTTATGGCATTTGTTTGTTAATATTTTGCTCACTGGTCTTTTTGATTATTCCACTTAATTTTTGCTTACATTGACAGTTTTCACTTCATTTTTTATGTTTTTTTTTTGTTAAGTTTCATTTTTATACGTAGATACTACATAAATATGCATAAACTCGTGCAAAAAAAAAACCGAAAATATTCTATAAATTTTTTTATGTAAATCTATATACAGTGGAATTTCGCATGACCGGAAGCAAAAGGGACCATTACAATATGGCCGGACGAGAGGAATGTCCTCTCAAAAAAAAAAAAAAAAAACTGAATGCTTTCAGTATAGAACGTTGCCGGGAGCAGACAACAGTGGCCGTAGAAAGGGTGTTCCCCCTTAAGGCAAGTGTCCGTTAAGGGACATTACACTGTTCATATGAACATACATGTAGACTTAAGTAAAAATGTATAGTTTTTTTATGCTCAACCGGAAAAAAATTCTAAAAATGCAAGTCATTAGGCTATGACATTTTTATTTAACACTTTAAAAAAAAGACTAAAAAAAGAGATTTGCTTATAAAATGTGTAAATTTTTTGAGCCAAAGATTTAAATATTTTAAGGCCCAACTATAATATGCATGAGCTAGCTTGAGCAACTGTCAAAAATTAACGAAAAGCCTCCCAAATGCATTTAGAAAAAACAAAATCAAAAAAATCGCACTTTTCTAAAGCAAATGATAGTTTGATAAAACTCAACAAAATGTTTCCTTAAGTTCAACATGGTTTGACATACATAAATATGTATGTATATCATCAGCATGTATTCGCTCAGTTGCCTAAGCCAGCTTATGCTACTGCGTTTATGCGTAGTCTATTCGCAAATAAAAATTATTTGCGTTTAAATTCCAATCGGTTGTACGTCAATTTTATTACAGTAAATTCTTATTTTTAAGTGATGCCGGATTGAGAATTTAATAATTTGGTAGTACTTTTGGTAGTAAAAATCAAAAATTATTGTGTTTTTGTAAATTTTATTTGCCCAATTTTAAGTTATTTTTGTTATCAAATTGATGTGCCACATGGAAAATAAACGTAAAACGGTTAAAAGTGTGGCAATGCTTGAAATCTTATATGCGAATAGTGTCGCTAATCAGGAATTTTTTTCGTGAGCTGGCTGTTTGCAAAAAAAAATTGAATTTACAGTTTATGCGGCAATTTTCTCTACTTGCAATATATTTGCGAATAAAGGCTCAGTAAGCAGAGAGTAACAGTAACGGCTGCTTTATTAGGTTGTATGTATATAAAGAATTTAGAACGATTTACGTTAGCAGTTAGATGTATAGTATCAATCTGAAATGAAATAGATTGGTGTTACTTTTTTACGGTTAGGTTAAATTACTGTTACTCTCAGCTAACTGAGCCTGAAATCGTGGGTATAAACGTAGTAAAAAAAAAATGAAAATCTGCAATTTTAAACAAAAAAATCTTCAAATCTGCATTTTGGCAATTTTGTGTTATCGAACAACAAAACAAAACTTTAATGGTCATTTTCTCAACGTATCGACAAACAGTTACTTGATGTCAACATAAATTTATTAGACCTATAAACTGTCCGTTAGAAATCGTTAACTATGTTTCTCAATATACCGACAAAAAAACATTGTTTTCAGTTGGCAACACCTCTCAAAATACATGTAAAAGTTGAGAGTCATAAATATGCAAGCAATATCCTAAAAAGCCATGATCGCACCAGGTACCATTACAATGTTATAGCAAAAATTATTTTAGCTGAAAAGCCAACTTTCATACGAAATTTTTATGAAATAAAAAAAACTTCTTCTGAAAAATTGTGTTTTTGTCGCTTAAGCTTTTTTCCGACAAGGGCTCGATATATTTGCTATATATGTATATTTTATAAGTATATTTCCTATACATAGACATGTCTGTGGCATTTTAACAAAACATCTTAAGTCAAATTTAAAAATGTTGAAACAATTTTGTTAATCATAAGAATTTGCATTCAAAAACATTTTCGTTTTTTTCTTTAATTTTGGTTTATTTTATTATTTAAAAAAATTATTTTTTAACCGAGTTTTATTACACTTTTTTCCTATCTTATCTCGACTTAAGATGTTTTTTCAAAATGCCACAGATATGTATTCCCGACTATTGTCCGACATAAAACTATAATTTTTTTAAATATTTGTTTAAAATTAAACAATTTCAGCAAGTTCAGTTACAATAAACTACCAGTTATAACTGTAATAATTAATAATAAAACATAATTAACTATCAGTTATAACAATATATTTTATTAACAACATTCTACTATAATTTTACTTTTAGAAATTAAATTTGGTAAATTCAAAATTGTAAAAAAAGAAAGTTGAAAATTATAAATTGATTATACGGTTTTTTTTTTTGAATATTTTTTTCGTCAAATATTTTTTTATAGCGCTTTTATACTGCAACGAAATTCACACAAACTAAAAGAAGATACCAAAAAAAAAAAAAATGGATTAGCTAGATAAAAATATTTATAAAATAAATGAAGTAAAAAAAAACATTTTGTCAGCTGTTTTTGTTACGACAACAAAATTTCGCTAATGTCAATAAAAAAAATGTATGTAAATGGGCTATTAGTCAACAATTTACTAAACAAAATAACTACTAATTTTTGCTATACGTGCATATATTTTGAATTAATATTCATTGATATTCATTTCAATGAATGTTTATTAATTCCTGGGCGTAGAGCCCAGAAAACAATTTATCATACAATTGTTTGGAGGAATTAAAGCGATTTTCCCAATTTTTTGCCTAAAAGAAAATAATCAAAACATTTTTAACTTTAAATTTTCGTATAAGATAAATTTTTTATAATTTATTAACAAACCAAGTGAAGGTCTTTCGAGCTGAATTGATAACATTTATTACAATTAAAATTTCTTTAATCTAAGCATAACTTTAGCTTTGAGAATTAGAATTGTTTTTACTCAGCTTAGCTAAATATCAAGTTAAAAATGTTTTGAAATGAAAGCTGTTCTCAAACGTTAGAAAATGGTGAGAAATTTATTGGTATTTGTATTGTCATCGAGTTACAAAAAAATAAATTGCCTAAAGTATGGTATAAATTTCTTTTTGAAGGACCTTCCAAAATATTCAGTAAACATTCGCTACTCCCTTCTTAAATGAGGAAGTTGATGAGTTTATTAATTTCTTAGTGACTTACCATACTCCCTTCTTTGTGAGGGAACCAAGTTGTTATAAAAGGGCTTGTGGAAGAAGGGGTTGTTTCCAATGACAACCTGTGTAAAAAATAAATAAGTATGGAATGCGGCAAGGAGGGCTTGTGTCTGCTAAATAAGGCCTTCTATTAGGCATCTTACTCATTCTTGTTACCGCTGGGTTTAAAAAATAAATTTAAAAAAAAAATTTATGTAAGAAAACTTAACTGATAATTATTTTTTTTTTTTTTTTGGTTAGCATGATTAAAAAATCAATTGGATTATTTTTTTTTCTTAATACAACAAACACATTTTGTTTTATTCTTTATTCGGCTATGACGAATCTTTGATACCCTCCACTGAGACTTAGAACATTTATAAGGCCTATGGAAAATTATGCACCGATTATCACAAAATTTGACAGTGTAGGTAGTTTCTAGCCTTACAAAACTATGACAAATCAAATTTTACTACAATAGTGTTCGTTATGCGTTACAGTTTTAGGCGTACTAAAGTATTTTCCAAGAGTAGGCTTTATATGGGGCCTATGGTAAATTATGGACCGACTATAGCAAAGCTTATGTATGTAACAGGAATTTGTGCAAAATCTTATTTTTCCACTATTTTTTGTTAGTTTTTGTAACAAAATTAATAATTTTTTAGGGAGGTTGTTTCACATTTTATTCGTAACACTTTTTTCTACTGAACAAATTGTGCTGGATTTTAATTCCAAACTGCTTAAAAGAACTAGAAAGAATTTGATACCACTACTGTTCTTTTGAGTCGTTCGAAAATATGTAAGTGTGATTTCAACAGACGGGCATGGCTCAATCGACTTAGAATTACTCAAGGACCCAGATTCTTAGATTAATATTAAAAAGGTTTTACCTACATGGAGTGACAAACTAACTAACTAAACCCTCTTCACAACTAGTAAAATTTACGTTTTGTGTGTGCATACATATGTACTATGTACATATGTACATACGTCATAAAACATACACTGATATGTCTATACATAGTAGGTATGTATGTATGTACATATGTATTGAAACTTTTTCTTTAACTTCTTACGGCTTACAGTAGTAAATTAAATAAACTTTTAACATTTTAAATCCAAGAAAAAAAAACTACCTACCTACCTACATATAAGATAATAATGTTTAGATTTTGTTCTAGATACAGACACACAAATACATTTTCAATCATTCATTTGTTAAAATTCAGTTAAATTGTACAAATAAATAAAAATACAAATGAACAAGAAAAAAAAATAAATAAAAGAAACTTCTCATTTGAACCAAGTTTGTTGATTTGATTTCGTGTTGGTTTTTGGTTTGTTTTTGTTTCTATTTTTCTTCTTAACACACCTTTTAACTTGTAAGATGGATTGAAAGTTTTGCTCTTTTGTTTTTTAATTTTTTTTATTGTAGTTGTTGTAGAACATAGAGTGTGTAGTAAAACAATCATTGTTACAATAAACCGGTTTGACAACTAACAACACCATTGACAACAACAAAATCAAGAAATGAAATAAAAACAAAATAAATACCTACAACAACAACTAAAAGTGTAATAACAACTTGATTTGTAATTTAAGCAAAAAAAATCAACAAAAACAACAACAAAACAACATCATGAAACAGAAAAATACATACATTTATACATAAATAGGTACATATGTATGAATATAAGTATGTATGTATAAAACCAGCGGGAAAAAGAAGGAGTACGAAGGCCTTCTAGAAGGCCTGGATATACAACGCCTGCTGGATCCATTCCATACTCATACCTTTTTTACACACATTGTCATTAGGGGATAGGGCTTCCGCTTTTGTTTCTTTCGCAGTTACATAAGAATGGTAACTGGAGCAAAAAATAATTAATTCGTTTGCTTTTGCTTTGGCAAAAAACAAAACAAAAAAAGTTACTCCTTCTCTTCCCCACTATCATAGAAGTAGAGTTTTGCTGCCAGAGTTTTGCGATTCCCGGGAAAACGGGAACATTTTTTGTATTTCCAAGGATCCCGTTCTATACAAATAATTTGCTTCTAATTAATGAAAAAGTCTTTTACAAACAAACGTAAGGGAACTTGTTTAAGGCTAGATTACACTATCTCACAAACCTTACGTATTCCATAATACTTTGTGAGATAAAAATCTAAAGAGTTTTGTTGCGACTGTCAAAAAATCTAATTTAACATGACAGTTTGTAAGTAAAATAAATGCTTAAATACTACAAAAATTAATTGATGATTGAAAGCGAAACTTGAATTATTTATTATTACCTTACGCGTTTATAGGTATGTAAATTCCGTATTATTATGCTCTAGATACAAGATAAAAAGATAACATACTACACATAACAATTTAATTCACAAAGCAATAATAAAAACAAACAAAAATTGAGGTTCACAAGATATGAGATCAAAAAGTTTATTCATAAAATATATAAAATATTTCAATAAATATACCTATGAACATTTTTTAACGGCTTAGGAAATAACTTTCTGACATACTCAAAGCGTTTAGTGAGTCGTCAAAGAGTATATTTCTGATTTTATTTACTGATTACCATGTTTCCGAAAAATTTCGTTTACTTTTTTACCGAGGTTGGGCAAATAGTTAAAAGTGCACCATTGTTGCATGCTTCTGATGTCAAGATTGATGCCGAAAATAGCATCAACCTGACTACTTCTTACAGACTTTTTCTTTTCATTAGGTCCATCTGTAATTTTTAGGACAATGTGTTTTTCAAATTGAATGTTGTAGTATCTTACACGATAAATAAAGGAGCGATATGCTTAGGTATATCCTATTTTTAAGACTTGTCCAGGGACAATGAGAATTTACTGCCTGCTTCTTCTTTTGAATTTATGTTCTTTATCAACTCTTCACTTCACAAAATTTATTAATTATCAACTCTTGCACTGCCTATCCTGAATTTAATAGAGTTATTGCAGCAGGAGACATTGATTTACGTATGTACTCACTTCTTGTAATTGACAACCCATCCACAGATGCTAATTTTTACATCCGTACATCCGGCTGCCTGTCCATGTAAACCTTGTGCGCAAAGTACAGGTCGCAATTTTGCAGATATATTAATGAAATTTGTTACATACGTAGGCTCAATTTGTCACAAGGACCAAGCCTATTAAAAATGGTGAGAATCGATCCATAATATCTCATAGCCCTCATACAAGCTACTTTCCGGAATAGAGTTTTTGTGTCCAAAAATCATCTAAATATGTTGTTATTTGGGTTAAATTTGGTCCAAACTTATTTTTTTGCAATTCTACCAAAAGTTTTTTTGAGTCGGTCCATATTTAACCATTGCTTTAATACAAATACTACGCCCCAGAAAATCTTTTAATGGCATAACTTCCTTATAAATGTTGGTATTGGCATACAATTTGGCAACAGTAGCTTTGACGATAGCTACAATGTCGTGTCAAAATTTTGTGCGGGCAGCTCTAAAATTAGCCATAGGTCCAACAGAAACCCCCTTTCTTAAATCTTTCTTTCATGAAGATATCTAAAAATTATTCGGCACAAAGAACTCTTATATGAATTTTCAACTCATAACATAATTGTGTCTTTCAAACAAAAGGCTATATGTATCTAGAAAAGATTATACGGTAAACGCCAGAAGGCCTGACTAACAGTTTTCATAATATACAACATTGTCAATTATCAAAACAACTGGTATGTATGTTTTACCAGAAAAATTGAAGACAGATAAATTATAAGCTGTTTAAAGCGATTTATCATTTTAAATGATTTTTGTTTCTCCTGTAAAATTTTCAAAATGTTACATAGAGCCTTTTGCGTTTCAGGTGATGATATGTTATTAGCCATGTTATTTCCATTTCACCTTTTATTACATGTAGTCTACAACAGACATAAAATGCTTAACATTAACACTAACATGATGTTAGTGTTAAGTATAGACTCATCATGTTAGAGTTTTTCTCATGTTCTAACACGGCTGTTAAGCCATGTGTTTTAACAACTCTTTTATAACATAAAATGACGTTTAAGCTTGACAGAAGTCATTTTGTTGCTTTTTTTTCATTTCACACACACTATTGTTTGGAATATGCTTCGACGACAATCAAAAAATAGTGAAATTTCTTAACATTAACATGAGTACTATACTCCACCATTAACATATTAAAAATTCAACATGGAGTCTTAACATCATGTTTTAACAGCATTTCATGTCAGTTGTAGACTCGGTGTTATGCAATAAGTGGCTCAATGGATTCAATTTAAATATGGCGCAACTCAACCTATATGCAAAACAACATTGTACAATGTTGCCAACACATTTCAAAGTATGTACAGTGGATAATTCGTAATAGCGGGGTTTCGATTTAACGGGTTTGAAATAAAATAAATACGAATTAACTGGGTTTTTCAATTTATTTACTAAGACCATAAAAAAAACATAAACACATCTTAAGAAAATAAAAATAGCGGTAAACAAAAAATCATTCTTTCCATGTTTCTGTTGTTTTAATTACGAATTATAAGTGGTAGTTAGCAAACAATTATGATTCATAAGAGGTAAAGGAGATGTTATTTGAAAAAAAAATACGAATTAGCGAGGGGACCAAAATTTATGCAAATTTTACGAATTAACGAGATTTTTTCAAGGGACCGGACCGGACCGACAGTCCTTATCGGGAATTACGATTTATCTGGGTTTGACTGTACATTGCTCTTCTTTTTATTGTGCAATCAAAACCAAGTCTTTTTGATTGTTGCCAATGAAAGTTTTGTTTTTTCAGAAATTCTGTCAAATTATAAACATAAGACCTTCCAAACGAAAACTTTCATAGTGTGAACCCAGACTAACAAAGTTATATCTTACGAATAAATATATTTTAATATGTATGTATTTACATGTACGAATGCATCTTAAACAATAGTTGGCTTGCGGACAAATTACAATTTAACAAAAATAGCACATAAGTTGTTATTTCTCAAGACATTAAAAAATTAGTTTTCTAGATTTTTTAGTTAAAGAAACGTATTATGTATTACTTTATTATTTTTTTTTTAAATCATACTTTCAATTAGCAAACATTTTACTCAACGAAAACCATCCGTATTGAAATAAGCTGTTTTATTTTGATAAGATAAAGAAAAAGAAACCCCAAACTGTAGTTTGTATATCGTCGTGCCGTAGTTTTATTTTTTGGGAAATTAAATTTTTACATTAAAAAAAATTTCTGCAAGGGAACACAAATTTATAACATCAACTTTTAGAAAACAAGACAGGAAGGGAGTTGCATAAACGATGGAGAGCTGGGTAGTGCTTAGATCTGTTTTAGTTTCCACAGGAAACGGACTTTTCTCATTTTTTAGATTTGGTGATGTACGTCAATATAACTTCGACACGACGATCTATATAATTTTTCGTAGATGGCTAAAATATCGCCAAAATGTAAATTATTTGATTGTAATCAGATTCAAACAATTGCTGATAAGATATTTTTGAATGTAGCAATAATGTGCTGAGAGCTGTCTGCAAATCAGGAGGCAAAGTCCAGTGCCCTGTTTTGAATGCTGTAATTTACTGTAATTTGTTATTACAAAAACTATTTCGCATATTTCTGTTTGCTTCAGAATTAATTTTAAAATTCATTCCATTTAATGCTCCATTTTCTTTCGTCTCCGTAATTAAAAGTATTAGAGAATAGATCTTTCAATATTTCTAGAGTAAAATAGTCTAAATTTATTTATTGGTTGTAGTCGGTCATTAAGACAAAATAAAATTTAAAAAGAAATTATTATTTTGCTGTTTTTACATACTTTGTATGTGTGTGTGTGTGTGTGTGTGTGTGTCTATATCTAAGTATGTACATATGTACAATCGGCTTGTAAGTCTCACTAAGTGACTGTCATCTATTTTGGTGGGTTTGTCTGGCTGTTCGCCTGTTGTAGGCAATATTTTTTTGTTTTTTTTTTGTTTTGGATTCGCGTGCATATGCAGTATTTTTATGAATGCGCTGACGATTTTTGTTGGCATCAGCAAACACAAACATGTGATTTGAATTTATAAAAATTGCAAAATCTTATTTAAATCTATAATTAAATTGTTGTCAATTTTAAAATTTTCCTAAGATCTATTTTAAGCTTAACACAAATTTTTAGAGACAGTAGTAGAAGATGCACGATGAGGCAGAGACTGAAGCAGAAACAGAAACCGAGGCGACACTAGTACATAGAAAATAAAATAAAAAATATATTGCAAAAACAACCACATTCATAGCAAAAACAAATTACCAAAATGAAAGCATCCAAAAATAAATTTTATACATATGTAGATACAATAAATATTTGTGAAATATATAGACACACACACATCAAAACAAGTATGTTTTTATATAAATGCAATCCTACAAGTCCATGAGGCTTTTATGTACATACTTTATGTAAATTATTTATGTATGTATGTATATAGATTTATATTCAATGAAGTAACTCTAAAAAATCCTTAAGCTAGAATATAAAAAAAAATTGCCGATAATATTCACCCCTATTTTACAAGTCGATGACGACGTCAATTTAACGTTAATTTGGCATTTCCTTAAAATGTTGTGTCGACAATTTATCAAACATAAAAAAAATCCAATCTCCAATTATTTTTTCTTCATACGTTAACTCCCGTATTCATAAACAATTATTAAATTTAACAATCGTTTATTAAGTAAAATTCACATAGAAAATTTGTTTAGTAAAGGTATGTTCAGCAGAGACCTGCGCCTTGACGGCTGAAGCCGGCTGAGCCGCGCCGACGAATATTTTTAACAGTCGCCGCCGCCGAAAATGTATCGACTAAGGTCGATTTAAAATCAGACGCCGGTTACAGTCACAAATTAAAAAAAAATTTTCATAACATATTTTTATTTGTTCGCTTTAAAACCTTCTTTGTTGTCAGTACTAAAATAGCAGTTTTTTGTGTATTTGATTCTTTAACATTTACTGCTGTATAAAAGCTCTCTTATTGAAGCGCTAGATTATGCGCTTTTTCTCTTAATTGATTCAAAAACCCAATTCTTTTTTACTGGGTATGAACCGATTCCGATAAAATTTTGTAGAACGATCAATATTAAAATAAAATACTTTTGGGTACAAAAACTGTTCCGGAAAAAAGTTTGTATCGGGGCTACGTAAAATTATTGAACGATTCTGACCTTTTGGTCCTTGGGACAACTAGAAACTAAGCACCAATTGCAACCTGTTCTATGCGCACAGGGTTTACATGGTCAGCCAGCCAATCGGACGGATATCGTTAGATCGATTCTTAAAGTGATTTTAAGTCGATTGGTATACAAGCGCATAATACCCCCTACACTATGGTTGTGTTGAGTATAAATACATACATTCTAAACGATAATTGATGAAGTCCTAACCTCAAATACATATGTATATGAATATTAGATATCCAACTAAGTAATGCTTTCTCTTACGCTAATTGCTTTTTTATCCAGCAAAAAATCCAAAAGTTAACGTTGAAAATGCCACATTTATATTATTTTAATTGAGTACGACGAAATTGAAAAGTAAATTGTTACATACATGTAGTATTTTAACTTTAGGCATATGAAAAGTAAGAACTATTTTTTTTAAATTTAGGCAAAATTACAACAACAAAAATATGTATTAAAAATATAAAATATTTTATAAAAAAATATTTACCGCAAAAATAGCTTAAGCGACATCATTTTAAATGTTCCTTTTTTCTTTAGTAAATAAATTAATTGGCAACACTTGCATTATCTCGTAAACTTCCATGGTTTAACAAGGTACCGTTAGGATTTTACATTATAAAGAACAACAAGATCAACTTTTCCCAAAAGCAATTTTTAACTACGTTTTCTTAAAATTTTATTAGTGGGAAATATACTTTTGTTATATACTGTTTGTGTGTGTGCGTTAGCCATTCACTAAAATTAATAATTAAAAAGAAATTTGAAGACAGAAGAAAACATATACATATTCATGAATAATAATTTTAGAATTTACAATAAAAAATGTATGGAAGCAACAATAAATATATGTACATACATACATACATATGTACATATAAAGACACACAAGCACATCTGTTCATACCAATATTTTGTCTTTTTATTATCGTACACAAAAATAGTTGCGGATATCCGGTCATAAACAACGTTTAGCAAATCAAAGCAAACATTGCCAGCCACCACTCATTGCAAACGCTTGAATTAAAAAAAAATAAAAGAAAATTATTAAATAAATAAACATGTATGTGAGAGTGTGTGTGTTTGGATACAAATTCATATTCATTCAAAGACTATTAGAGACCATCCAAGTATAAATATGTATTTTTATTATTGTTGTTGTTATAAAAATATTTATAAAAATTTTCTATGAATAATTTCCATTTCCACTTTTGAACACAGAATGAATAAAAGATGTGTTTGTTCTTCAAACCCTCAATTTTATAATTTCTAAACAAAAAAAATTATTTAAAAAAAAATTTGTTAGTTCTTCTATTATATTTTATTATTTTTATTTGTTGCGTGCTTATTTCGTTTTTTGTAACTATTTGACAACACTGTGCACGTTCTATGACCGTCAATTCACGATCATAACAATAAATGTTTCCATATTTGATCCATGTTTGAGTGACATAATGTTCAGGTGTTTGTATTCATTTCCGTTCCATATTTGTACATCAGTGCTTGAATAAAATTTTTACTTGTTATTCTCTAAAATTATATTTAAAACCATTTGGTAGCTAAATGAAATAATAAAATATTTTCTGTTTTTCGGAAATTAAACAAAACATATTTGCTTAAGATAGCATTGCGTTAGTAATTTGTTATGGTGAGGGCCTAATGCTTTTGCGCTGACGTTTGTAACACCTTAAATTTTTGATACTACACCAACCTTTTGGAATCGATCTAGCGATGTACGTCTATCCGTCCGGGTGGCTGGCAGGCTACCCATGTAAACCTTGTGTGCAAAGTACAGTTCGCAATTTTGGAGATAATTTGATGAGATTCGGTATATCCGTTTCATTTGCCATAAAGACGAAGCATTTAAAAAATGGGTGTACTTATTTGTAAACCGGTGATAAGGATTTAACGATTTTGCATTTATGCATTATAATATAATACAATTTTAATCAATTGCATTAAAAAAATTCTCATATAATCGTCCTTTCAAACTTGTGTTAAATACAATAAAAAACCACGCAAAAATGTATTTGATTTATATTTTATTAAACTTTAAATTTATTCGTGCACTTTCGATGCAAATAAAAAAAAACTTTTTTTCATGATGCTGATGAAGTTAAGAGAGTTTTTTTTATAAGCATAGTATATGCAAATAAGCGGGTTTTTATAAATGCATTTCTCGTTTAAAAGCATCAAAAAAACGTGCAAATTATGAATTGCTTATAAGCTTCTGTACCACATATTGCAGATATTTTCATGGTTTAAAAAACTGCAGTCGAAACCAAAAACTTTCGAACAAAAAACGAAAGTTTGGGTACAACTCTTTGCTCTTTGAGTTGGTTTGAAAGCGACTTTTTTACATTTAATGAATTAGAAGTAAAGGCAACAGTTTTTTTTTGGCCAACGACAAATGAAGAAGTGGAAGAAATTACCGTTTTTCTATTTTGACTACAGTTTTTTAAACGCTGGATTTTTACATTTAAATTTTTTTTTTTTTTATATTAACAAAATGAATATGAAATTCCAGCACTAACTAAAACGTGTATGTAAGAAATTTTGATTAGCAGCTAAAGGCAATTTCAAACCAAACTGCAAGGGAAATTCCGAAATTGTTGATTTAGATTTCAACACTGTGTAGGTAGATAAAATCCATTAAAAAAATACTAAATAAGTTATTCATATTTTTTACATCTTTTGCACTAAATTCATAGTTGAGAATAGTGAATGAAAGAAAAAAGTGTTCATATTTTGGAGTGTTTATATCTTAAGGTGTTCTTATTATCGTGAGCGCACTGCATAACCTTTCCACCTGTGGTGAAGAGTATAAAAACTTCAAATTTTTCCGAACCTTATACGATTTAGTTAAAAAAGACAACTTGCGCTATTTAATATCGATTAAAATTGCAATACAATTTAAATGGGAATAATGTTCTAAAGTCAATACGGAAATTCTTTCTAGAATAAATCTTTTTAAACAACGTTTTTAAAACATTTTCTTTTTTATTATCAAAAGTCTAAATATGTATGTATGTTTGCATTTATTTGAGAAAAGATCAAGTAATGTTCATATTAAAATAAGGACAAATTATGTTTATTTATCATGTTTTCATAGATTTTTATTCAGACAAAATAGATGTTTCATACTTTCAAAACTTTGTTTTTTTTTTAGTTCACGTAATGTTTCTTAAAATTTTTTTTTTTTAATTCACAATGATTCAAAAATTTGACCCTTGACTTAATATTTGAAAGTTTTTTTTTGTAGCTTTTATTAAAATTAAAATTTGTTTTAGCTTTTTTTAATAAATTTTATTGAAAGTTAAATTGCTTTTTAGTTCTTTAGATAGTTTTTTATTTTATTTTCGTAATACATAGTTTTTTAATTCTTTTAATAAAATTAACAAAATTAAAAAAAAGTTGATCTTTGACATCGGTTTATGGAAGAAGCATTTGGCTAGCGCTTATTGAGAGTAAAATTTATTAATTGACTTACAAAGAAATATGAATATTTCATAATTTCTTTTATTAAAAATTTTAATTATTCTTGGTCGGCTTTTATTAAGAATAAAATTGATTGTAGACTTTTTAAAAAAGCTTAATATATAATTTAAACTCTTACCATCAAAGTACATATTAAAGACAAATATTAATTAAACAATATGTTTTTCAAGTAATTGGTTAACTTAAAATATACTATGGCATAAGCTTAACATAACCTTTTATCGATATAGTCATACACCAACATTCATATTCATAACAAGCTTTAAGCCATTCAGCTATTTTTTATACATCGCTCGCTCATTTGCTGCAACAATGCATAATAAATCCGATGCTTTATGAAGAGTTAAAGACTTGTGTGCGAGCTTTAAAGATTTCCTACAGAATTGCTAAAGAAGTAGTCGCCTGTTGTGTATCACGGATGGAAATCATGGTACAATTGTACTTTTTTTTGGTACGTTTTGAAACTTGTTGGTAGCGTGGCACTACCACGGATTACCTGGTACAATTTAAAATCTTAATTTTTTGCTATATGACAACTTTAATTTTGTTTTGTTCTCTTTACATTGGGTCTTCACCTGACAATTTTTTGTCAAATTAAACGTCAAACTTCATATAAAAAAAAACGCTGACAAAAATTTTAGAGTTTTTTTATATACAGGGGTGTGCTGGAAATCGCAAACGTAAAACGCAAGAATTTTAAAAGTCGTTTTTAAATAAGATTTTTGTAATAAAAGAATTTTATGACAAATATTTAACAAATATTTTCATATTAAACAGGATTTTAAACAAAAATTATAAGAATTAGGTTTAAAGTTTATTAAAAACAACTTCCAAATTCTTGCGTTTGGTATGACAAAAAATTGTCAGGTGAAGACTCCATGTAAAGAGAACAAAACAAAATTAAAGTTGTCATATAGCAAAAAATTAAGATTTTAAATTTAAATTTTTTTTTCATGTTTTGTACAAAATTATTAAACCCATTTTCCATCCCTGTTGTGTATTAAGCTGGATTTCCGCGACATGCTTTTATGCATTGATGCTTTTGAAACTTTTTGTGCTTTTTATACGTTTCTTATTTCAAGTTACACGCAACGCGTTTTAAGCGGCAACTTGATCAGCTGTTTTTTTTTTGGCAAAAATCGAAAGTGAAATTGAGATTTTCATAGAATTCATTTTCAAGAATTTATAGAGGAGTAAACTTTTTTATTAATGAAATTTTAAAACTTTTTTAATGCTAAAAAATAGTAAACAGGCAGCCACAATGGCCATCAAAACAGCTGACATTATTTCAGCACACATGCGACGCATACAAAGTACATACTTTCATGCGTTGATACATATATGCATTCTATGCGTTGTGTTGTGTAACTTGACACATACAATAACACATATTCTACTTTTTCGAAAGATGCAAAAAAAGGAACAACGCATAAACGCATGGAGTGGAAGTTCAGCTTTACTTGCAATAAAGAATTATTTTGAATTGTACGTCGGCTCTTGTGTGGTCAATATTGTAAGATTCTCTGGAATAGTGGCATATTTTTTTCGTTTTATTAGCTGGTTTTTAAATGCATCTCCTGAAAAATCACATTTTTTGAGTTATGACGATGTTGCATCAAATGCAGATATATTTAATTTAACTTCAGTTTAGGTGACTCTTAATAGGTACAAGGTGCTAAACATTTTTGTTAATTTATATATTTTGCATCACCCTATTGCACTTATTACACAAGCGGCATTATTTTTATTAGCCAGTTAAACAAAAAAAAAAACTAATGATACTCACACAATGACAGGTACTCATACAAAGAAACACACCCACACAGATGTTAACTAAGCAAACCCTCTTCCTACTTTATTATGTATACATTATCTATATAGACAGAATTATACAGGTATACATACATAACACGTACATATACATGTATGTAGTAAATATGTTAATGTGTGTAGGTGTTTTTATAAGGCGCGTCTATACCACTTTTGATATGAAGAGGATGTTCGTGCTCAAGAGGTAAAGAATTTTTCATTTTCAACAAAACTTGCAAAAGTCTGTTTATTAGTATCCCCTAAAATTGAGTCAAATTGGAATGCAACTTTGTTTTACTTTCTATTATTCCATTATCAGTAAATAATTACAATTATTAAGTA
Organism: Pollenia labialis; assembly: GCA_949318255.1. Lineage (NCBI taxonomy): Eukaryota > Metazoa > Arthropoda > Insecta > Diptera > Polleniidae > Pollenia > Pollenia labialis. Next base: position 158,782,190 of record OX439140.1, read on the forward strand.
TGAATTATTACAAATCTTTTTTTTTCAAATAAAAATTTACAACAAAAAAAAATACATAATTTTTTCCAGTCTTTATCCAGCAGTGGTGCAGAGATTAGAACTCAAATTCTTGAAACATGTAAATTCAATCCAGGTTCGAGCCTCAGCTCAGCCATGAAAATTATCAATAAATTTTAATAAAAATTCCAAGTTGTAAAATTCCTTCCTTCAGTAAAAATAATTTAATGAAAATTAAATTTGATGAACTCAAGCCTAACTAAAAATATCAAAATTAAAACTAACAGATCAACTAAAAATCACAATTGTTCTCAATTATTTTTAACTTAATTTCAATTGTCATTATTTTCAACAAAAAAAAAAGAAATAAGTCTCGTTAGACACGTCTGTATGAATTTAGTAAGATAGCTATTAGACATACCGGTACCTAAATTCCTCCCGATATATACATGCGAAATCGATCAGAAAGCGGGAAGACAGTACGTAGTATGTATATTCAATGTCTGACAAAAATCTGAACGAAGTCTCTAAGCATGAAGTCAGTTAATATGTCTGGTACAGACAACGTCAAATTATTTTCTTTAGTTGTAATTTCCAGGCCCCGGAATAGGAATTCCCAAAACTTTGTTTATCTAATTTAAATGGGACAAATAAGTATTCTATCGGGTTAAGCAGGCAACATGCAGATTTTTACTGTCATTTAACCCATTGTGTAAGTAACAAAAGTAAGACGGGACACGACCTATTCTTTTATAATTCTTATTAGATTACTAAAATATATTTTCTATTCAAAATTTCCCAAAAAATGTTTCTGTTTCTGGTTTGACTGAATTCAGATTAAAAACAGAGATTTCGTTTTAATTCCTTCTATCATTAGCTCCTCTTTTGCACAGTGTATGTAGTTTATGTGTGTGTGTGTGTGTGTATGAATGTCTAAATTTTAATTAATGACTTTGCTTTACCTTCAATTGCTTCCTTTTTGACACAATTCTTTTATTTCTTTCCATTTGCTGCAGGATGTTTGTTTAAATATTTATGTGTGTAATTATGCATTTAGGAGAGTGTCTCTTCATGGGTTTATTTTCTCTGTGTTTGTGTCAGTGTATGTTGTCTACAATAACAAGAACAACAAAAGAATTCACTAGAAGAGCATTAATAAAATCGAAACTCACGTATACATCATGCACTCTTAAGAGGTTCATTAAGAATATTGGCCAAAGAGGAAAATGACAAAGTGCCATACTTAGGATACCACTCAGAAGATACACACAAAGAACCAAAGACAGCTTGATGATTCCTCTTTTTTTCGTTTCGTTTCGTTTTGTTTTTGTTTAATTCTTTTACTTTAGACAAAGTTGTAGTTGGTGTTGTTGTAGAGAAATTTTATCCTTTACTTTAGCACAATCATTTTACCTTAAGAAAAAAAAATAAACCTGACAGTTTGTACGCACTATCTATTCATTTTCATCCATTTAAACATTTCATATACACACATACATCCATACATACATTGGCAACTGCAGGAGTGGAAAGGAATGTCTTCTTTTGTATTTTTTTTTAATTTAAATTGTACAATTATCTGATAAACTTGGAATTTAAAAAAAAAAAATGGAATATCAGTTAACAAAATGGACAAGGCTTCAAATTATATTTTATATTAGAATCACAATTCTAATTATTGGGAATGCTAATATTTAGAAATCGTTAGCTGCCTATTTCCGATGTGCGAACAATTGTTATTTAAAACAAAATTTTTAGAATCTGTTATTGTTTGTTTTAATTGTATTTGTACGAAAGAAAGAATTCTTTCGCACATCGGAAATAGGCTATAAAGGCTCAGTTGCTGTACCGTATCTGTACTGTATCAATCAGCTTTTCGCTTTTTGTTATATGAAAAGCAATACAAAAACTTACCGAAATGTAATGTACCGTAGTTGCAACGTACCATTCTGTATAAAATAGAATTTCATACCGTTGTTACGTGACATTTGTAAAACAGTGATAGGCAGCTTCTATGTTACATGGATTGTGGGTATTTTTGCTCTTTTTTTTTTGTACTTTTTCAGTATAGCCATGGAATTGTGACAAAACCACTTACAATACAAAATATTTTCATATATACAAACCTTGTTTGATGTGTACACAAAATACTGTTTTAATACCATTTAAATCACTTGGTACTTTTTCTGCACAGCTATCACCATTTAAACATTTTTAATTCCCATCACTGTGTGTATGACACGTTTTTAAATGTTCTATAAGTGCACCAACATGCATACAGTGCGGTGCGGTACATTACGGGTACAGCAACGTTCGCCTAACTAGGCCTTTAATCTCTATCCCACAAAGTTATACAATTGCCGAATAGCGAAATAAATGTTTTACTGAATTAATTAAATCTTAACTCTTTCTTTACTTTTGTAGAGAAATAATTTTTTTTTTTTATTTTCCCCCTTCTTATTTGGTATGTTCTTTCTTTTGTACTTCAAATATCTGTTTAATAACCATTTGTTCAAGTCCTTGATATAAATTGAAAACTTGAATGAAAGTTTAGCTCGATATCGAATGCCTTGTCTTGAAGGCTACAGATTGTGGGTACAGAAGTAAGAAAAGAAGCAAAAATAAGTCTGCAGTTTTTAATTCCAAAAAAATGTGATATATCTACATCTGTGATAAAGTCGATTTTAAATTTGTGATATTCATACATACATGTTTACTAATAATTAGGTTAGGTTCTATAGCAGTCCCTTTGTGATATCCTAAGCCAGTTACAAGAGTCAAGCCAGTGTCCACCAGATTACATCATTGTTGCTTCCACCTATTTCGATTCCCTGCAGATCGACCTTAGATAGAACAACTAAGCAAGTAAAACACCATTTCCAATTCCTCTACCTCTACCTGACAACTCCAGCATATATAATCTAGGCTGGTCTTCATCGCCAATCGCCCGTTAAGACCGATATTACTTTCCTAAAGCAAACCCAAATAGTCCTGGGCAACAAACAGATATCCTAATAAGAGTTCTGCAGCGAGCCGTCCATTAGACAACTAGGTCGCCAACGAACACGTCGTCCAAGGGCCAACCCTGTTTGACCAAGATGCAACCCTGTAAGGGCTCGGCTATGTAATTGAAGCATATAAAAAATCACATTAGCTTTTAGATATTTTTTCTTTAGAAATTAAATTTTTAAACCTTTTCAGTAAGATTTTAAAGACCATTGTTTGCGGACCCACATTTTATCTTAAATGCCTGTTTTAGTAAAATTTTTAAGACCATTGGTTGTTGATTTACATTATATCATAAATGCCAAGAGGCAAGGCGAATTCATTTTTCAGGTGGCGTTGGAAACACAGCTGAGCTATTTTTTTTTTTTTTCTTAGTAAGAGAAAGAAAAGTCAAAACAATGCTTGTGTTTTTGGCATATTGACCAACAAAATCAACAAAAAAAAAAAAAAAAAAAAAAAACAGTGTTGTGTTTATATTGGTACTTGTTGTAGTATTGCCACTACCGTTTACAAGAATTCGCCTTGCCAAGAAGCTTTAATACATGTTTGTGAAAATTTTATAGTTGAATTCGAAATTTGAAGTTCTGTTTACTATTTTATAAAGGGGATAAGTCTGAATTTACACGTTTCATCTTTTGATGCTCAACTTCTTTTCAATTCCCTTTTAAAGATGCCAAATATGTATGTATATCCACACGCAGCAATCGGTTTCAACTTTTTTCGGTACAAAACAATTTTATTAATAGCGAATCAAAGAGAAAAAGAAAAGAAAACAAATTGCTTGCAGCCATCGTTGTGCATATACCAACGAATAAAAATACAAAGCGTACTGACCGAGTACAGGCATCTCCGTACTAACCCCCTTTCTTCTCTCACCTAAAAACATAAGAGTTGAGCATCAAAAGATGAAACGTGTGAAAGCAGACTAAGATCTATTTAAGTTGGGAAAGAATAAATTCTTTAAAAATCTGTACTAAGCACACAATTTTAAACCTCTGCCTGACTCTACCTACGTTTGTATTTATACTACAATGATAAATTTAAGTTTATTATATAAGTTATACTTAGCTACCTGAAGAAACGACAACAACAACAACAACAAATATAAAAAAAGATGAAAAACTAAAGAAATACAAGTCAAAGAGGAGAAAAATAATCGTACATGCTCGTCGTACACAGACTGGCATGTGTGTTTACGATTACGACTAACAGCTGTAAGAATCTATGTGTGCCGAGTATATGTTCACATTTGTATGTGTGTGTGTGTGTATAGTTCTAGATATCTTATAGCACTTTTTTTAAGGTCGATCACTTTTGTTCGTATGTTATGAACATATCGTTGAATGAACAAAAAAAGGTTAGGACTATTTTGACTTTGTAGGAATATTTGAAAACAAAAATAGATCGAATTCAGGATTAATAATTCAATTAAATTAAAGATTCAATCACTGCACAAGTGTCACATTTATTTCATAGTTTTTGCAACTACATCGTTTTTAAAGCTAAATTCTGTTAGCATATTAACCAACTATATACATATACCTATGTATGTACATACCTACATATAATTTGTAAAATACTCGTAATAATTCTAATATATACAGTGTGCTACTTAATATAGTGTGTTGTAAGTAACACACACGCGCAGCATGGAAGTACAAACATACAGTCAAACATACATATATATACATACATGCAATGCTTAAATAAATAGACATAATTCCATCTGTTCTTTCAACATTTCTTTAATAAAATACCCACACATTTAGTCAGCAACTCACACACACTTGCCCCATTATAAAATTTTGTACTTATGTACATTATAAATAAATAAATAAATATACAAATAGATAAATATACATACCCTGTAGGAAATGGCACTAGTGAATCTGTACTGATTCACTATTGACACAGTCACCAGTACTAGTGACTTATTATACCCCAGACAATGTTATTTACTATAGACATTTAACATGTGCGTGTCATTGGAAATCTACTACTGACGTTGGTACTACTGACTAGGTACTGACTAGGTAGTTCCTTTGGGAACATATGTAGACATTGGAACCAGAGAATCACTAGTACATTTTAGTAAATGTAGTCTACACTTTTGGTACGAATACGAAATCATAATAATATTTTTTTATTATTTCTTCAACTTTTATAGGAATTGTACTTCTCAGTTGTTATTGATAAAAATGTTTGCGTATTAAAGCCAAATATAGTGGCAAATGTAGTGAAGTGTAGACACTTTGTAGACAATGTTACCAAAATAGTCGACAAAACTGGTGACTTGGAGACACTTGCACCCAGGTTTCCTTCAGGGTATTTATGTATACACATCCATACATGTTTATGTACACTCACAATATTCTGTACGTAAATTAACTGAAATTGTAATATAAAATAAATGAAAGTTCAATTAAAAACCGGTCTACCTATTTTTCATTTATTTTTAACAAAAAGTTCATTTAATTTTAACTGTCAAAAATTCAACACCATATTCAGTAAAAACGATTAAATATTCAGTTATTTATTAAAATTTTACTGTCAAATTGACCCCATATTCAGTAAAAACAATTTAATATTCAGTTATTTTATTAAATTTTCGTTTACTCCACAAAAGAGCAGAATTTCTAAAAAATTCCAGACAGACACCTGTCCGCTTGTTTTTCTTATAAGCGAGAGAGGGAGAATATTTTTATTTACTTACCCAGTTACACACGTTTGTTTTACTTTTGTTGTACTGACCACGTTGTTTACAGAAGAACTCTCAATTATAAGACACCAGCAGCATGACCGATATGGCTTCGCAATTATTTTACTTTTAAAATTTGATGTATTTAACTAAATTATTTTAACAATTAGAAAATGGGTATTGCTTACACAAAACAAGCAATTCATTTTTTATAGATAAGTAAAAATTAATTTTTGGTAGTAAAATTATATAAAATAACTGAATATTTAATTGTTTTTACTGAATATGGGGTCAATTTGACAGTAAAAAATTGACAGTAAAATTTTAATAAATAACTGAATATTTAATCGTTTTTACTGAATATGGTGTTGAATTTTTGACAGAAAAATTTTACAAAACAACTGAATATTTATTTGATTTTACGGAATATGGTGTTGAATTTTCGACCGTAAAAATTAAATGAACTTTTCGATGCTTTAAATTACATTTTTATTTACTTTAACATAAAGAAGAATTTAACTCAATCAACGGACAATATTTACTGCAACTGAAAATCCGTATTAATATGCACTTAGTTTTTTGAATAACTGTTAGAATCAGTTAAAAATAAATTTGCTTGGAATTTTAAATGTTTATTTATTTAAAAATGACTGAACGGAATATTTCTTAAATAAACTACAGTCCGTTACTGTTATAATATTGTGAGTGTATGTATGTCTGTCTGTACATGTAGTACCTCTTCTATTCCCTTAATATTTTATTTTATTTATTTTCTGTAATACGAGTATGATTTTGTTTGTTATGACTTTTTTTATTTTATAATTTGATTTTTCGCTTTTTCCTTTACTACTTTTCAAATTGTTTACCGAATTTGCGATCGTCGCTTTTTTTTTTTTTTAAATTATTACAAAGGTGCCATGGGTGCGATTTGAAAGTGATGGCCAACTCTTTTTCCCATTTCATAATTTGAAAGCATTAATTGATTTAAATTTGTAGGTATGAAATTTGTAGGTATGAAGTTTAAAAAAGGTTGTCGATCAATATTAAATTACATTTGAATTATTATAAAAGTATTTCATATACCTATTCTCTTTTCATCTTTCTTTTTAACAAAAATGTAACGACCGTTTTTTAAAAAAATTAGTCTGCTTTTACTTCAGCAACAATTTGTATGAAATTGTAAATGACGTTAAATATCATTTTTATGGTTTTGAATCTACCCAGTCGGCAATATACTCCGACGTTGGATACATCAGATATTCCTAACCAAACTTGATTATTAGAGACTTCGTTTAGATTTCTATCAGACATTGAATTTACGTACTGTTTGGCCGCTTTCTGATCGACTTTGCAAGGATTTATCGGGGGGAATGTATGTACTGGTATGTCTAATAGCTTTCAGACTGATTTCATACAGATGTGTCTAACGAGACTTATTTTTTTTTAATAAAAATTGGGATTAAGTTGAAAATAAGTTTAATCAAGGCTAACTCATGGAAACGGTGTTAACGATTCTACAACAGGTACAACACCAAAAACACAATACATATTGTATTTTATTTGTTGAATTTGTTGGTCGATATGTCAAAAGCACAAGCAACTTTTGACATTCCTATTTCTAAGTAAGAAAAAAAGTAGCACGCTACCTAAAAATTAATTCGCCTTGATTTTAATTTTATTTACTGGTTTAAAAAAAATATTAAAAATACTTTTTTTGCAATAAAATTTATTTAAAATAACTCTTTCAGTCATGTGGCAGAAAACCATAAGAATGTCGGCTAACACATCCCATGACTTTTTTCATTTAGAAATTACGGCAAAAACCCGGAATTTCCCACGATATCTCTGTCAGAATTCGTGTCAACTACTTCATACATTTTAGGCTCAGAAATCTGACAGAATTCCTATACGACTTTTCTGGCGACGTTTCTCTCAGATATCTGGAAGGCGCCGCACTATTTTGGTGGCTGGGAAGGCAAGTGCACTTTTCAGATGGCGATTAAAACACAACTTTGCTATATTTTATTCTTACTAAGAGAAAGAAATGTGAAAAGTTGCTTGTGTATTTTGATTGTATCGACCAACTAAAGCAACAATAAAAAAATACAATGTTTTATTTTTTTTTCCTTGATGTAGTATCGCCGCCACCTAACACATGAATTCGCCTTGTTTTTTAAGAAAATTTTAGCAATATCTTTTAAATAAAAGTTCTTCACATATTACTTAATCTTTGTTGTGCCACGCCCACTTCTTCAGTTCCGCCCACATTTTCTCTTATGTTGCGTAGTGATAACAAATATGCTTGTTCCTAATTTCGAAACTTTGGTTCTCGCCGTTCTCCAGATATACAGAAATAGATTATGGCTTTGTATGGGAGATGCCACGACTACTAATCACAAAGCGCCCATTCTTTTAGAGAGGTTGTGTATTGATAAACCACCTTCTATCGATCTTAAGGTATAAATTAATCTATTTCGTGCCACGCCCATTTCTCCAATTTCACCCCCATTTTATCGAATGATAACCAATATGCTTGTTCCTAATTTGGAAACTTTGGCTCTTGACGCTTTACGGATATACAGATATATATAATGTCATTGCATGTGACATGCCACGCCCACTTATCCAATTCCACCCATATTTTGTTGGATGTCGTTTTTTGCACATACATATCTTAGCCATTCATGGACCGATCCTCAGATGTGACAGAAATACATAAGAACCAAAACTCATAAGGACCCAAAATATATATTCTTTATAGGGTGTAGAAATTATAGACGAATTGACAAATGTATATATAAAACTGTAATTAAAAAAACATTAATAAAAAACGGCACATTTTTATCACAAGCGGTAATTTTTTTACACAAAATTCATCATGATATTGCATTTCTCCATTCTTAGCAACAAAAAAAAGTGCCTTTTGAATTATGACACTTTTACAGTAAATGAGCGATATTTTTTTTTTTGTATTTAAATATTTTTAAATTAAAAATGTAAAAAAATTTTGAAATTTTTGTAAAAAATTTACGAGATTTTATTAAAGAATTTTAAATATTTACGAATTTTTTTGTTAATATAAGTTTTTCAACTAGCAATAATAACACCTCGGTAAAACCTCATGGGTTACGATAACGCTTCTGTGCAAGCTTTTTTTTTATAAAATTTGCAATATTAAAGATGTGTAAGAATTTCAATCAATTGTAGTGGGAAATGTAAAGAGAGATGAACTCACTTTTTATTGTTTGATAATTGTTTGTTTAAACTTTGATATTGTTACAAATAGAACTGTTGCTGTAATTCTTATACGCTTAACAATTTTATTTGGTTTCATATCTTTAGTTTTTCTAAAATCTTTATGGATGAAGTTTCCTGATGATCTGGCCTAAGCAACCAGTGAAATGCGCATAGGAATTTCTTATCCCATCAATAATAAATTTCAGTGTTTTTATCAAAAAATAAAAATTGGGAATTAAACACGAATAACAGAATCATTTAAATTAAATTTTGTATTCAACACGAAAATTATTTTGATATTAAAGAGCTGTAAGATTTTCACGTTTTTTAAGTTTAGTGACATCCGAGCTGTTATTAAAACAGTATTTTTTTATGATAATAATATTATTATTTTCAATATTTTTTTATTGTTTTTTAGGATTTATACACTCAAAAGTAAAATCAATCCATCCGTACTCAAATCAATCCGAATTAATAGTACGGTGAGTACGGATTTTCTTGAATCAAGTACAGAAAGATTGATTTAAGTAAGGATTTTCAATCGCAAAATACATAAATTATCCACATTTAATCCAGATTTCGTACTTGAAATGAACCGAAAATGAGATTGATTTAAGTAAACCTAAAAATACACTTGATTCAAGTATTATAAAGTTGATTTTATCCTGAATTCGTACTTGAAAAAAAACCAAAAAGAAATTAGAAAGACAAAGTTATTATGATTGCTTTACTTACCCGTATCATGCCCGATATGGTTTTTACTTTTGAAATCTTATTTACATAGTTAACCAAAAATATAAACTTAATGGGAAGCAAGAGTTCAAATTTACTTTTTAACCCTTCGTGGAACACATGAGCCTGACCAGACCTTTTTTCAATGTGTATAGAAAATCAAAACATGATTATACCGGAGGGTTAAATACAACGAAAAGTTTCATCTTTTTTTTACTTGATTAAGGAATTTTATACTTTTTTCAAGAAATTCCGGGATTAATTTTCAAAAGTAATCCCATTTAGGACTCTTTTGAGTACGTTTTAGTATTATTCGTACTTGAATTTATAACAACTTGCCGTTAGTAATAAGTAGGACTTTGTCGGACGTATAACAAGTTATTTTTTATTTTAACTTAACTTTAATTTACCCGGCAGGATGTACTTGCCTTTAACATATTGCTTAGTTAAGTTTAAAGCAAAGTTATAATAGGGAAAAACTTTTTATACGGGTTACAAACACCTTTCTTTAACTATCGGCGAGTTGTTATAAAAACCCTGAATGAAATCGTTTCACTTTTGAAATAATTTTTGAAATTTTTTTAAAAATGGCATTTTGAGTTTTGGCGATTTTTTTTTTATTTTTTATTTTTGTAAAATCTGTATTTAACTTGTGTTATTATTTCAATATTGCTTCAATATTACACACAGATATATGAAATTGTTTCGATTTATTAAGTTAAATATATTAAATTAAATCTAAAACTTCACCATTATATTGGCAAAAAATTAAACATTGCTTTTAAACACTGAACAATATTTTCTTTTTGTCCTGACCTCTGTCATCGGAGTATCGAACTTTCAAATCGATTTTAATTTTAAAAATTAAAATTTAAACGTTTTTTTTTTATATTATAAAAAAAGCAGCAAACATTTAAAAATATATTTTATATACCTAATTGTTGTTATACTTTTCTAATAAAAAAAAACAAATTGTTTATTTGTTGACTAAACTTCCGGTAGTCAGCGATAAGAGGTGTATGAATAAGTGGCAGAGGGTTGAAAACAAAAAAAAATTACATATTAAATCAAGAAAACTAAAGCATGGATACAAAATTTTCCACACGCTGTAAAAAAATTATTAAATTTTTATGACCATTTATGGAATTATAATACATGGGTTATTAAAAAAGAGAAAATGAATCAATTCCTCGGCACAGGATTCTGGATGAGTAAATTATGCATACCTCAAGCGTTCTACCGTCGACTTATATGTTTTTTACTGGCCTCAAATATTTCAAAAAAAACATAAACTTTTATCCGAAATTAACATAACATTTTTAAAATAAATCGATATATTTAAATTTAATTGGACCTTAGGAAAAAAAAAACTAAACTAAAAGTTAGTTACCAGCTCTTCCAGCATATGTTAACCCTTTATTGCGCTGTTTTCACAACACAAGTGACTGTACGTGTAGTAAAATTTATATGAAAAGTTTGCATTTTTTGAGTGTATATAAATTTTACTACACGTTTAATCACTAGTGTTGTGAAAACAGCACATAAATTTATTATTTCTAGTGGTTTTTAATAAGAAACATAATTTTATTGTTTAAAGTCTTTTCTAATAAAGTTAACTTTGAATTACACCATCAAAACTTTAAAATCAATAATAATAGATTTTTATTTTAATTTTTTAAATATTAAAGTTGATTTAAATATTTACAGTATACCAAATAAATGTAAATATATGTATGCATACAAACATACATACATTAATACAAACCCTGTAGGAAATGTCACTCGTGAATCTATACTGATTCACTACTGACACAATCACCAGTACTTGTGACGTATTAAACCCCAGACAGTGTTATTTGCTATAGACATTAAACATTTGCGTGTCATTGGAAATCTACTACTGACGTTGGTACTGTTGACTAGGTAGTTCTTTTGGGACCATATGTAGACATTGAAACCAGAGAATCATTAGTACATTTAAGAAAATCAAGTCTACACTTTTGATACTTTTTTAAAGTAGATTTCGAAATGAAAATTGTTTTTTAAAATGAATTATTTTATTTAAAAAAAAATAAAGTAAAGATTCGAATTTATAACAAATTGTTCTTCATATTAAAGACCAATATAAAAGTGTACACAATGTCGCCAAAAAGTCGACAAAACCGGTGACTTGGAGACACTTGCACCCAGGTTTCCTTCAGGGAATATACATATGTTTGTATATGTATCTAAATATGTAACTACCCAACAAACATACCTTTTCTCAAACGACAAACATTTTATTTGAAAACATAAAAGCATAAAAGGGAAAATAAAAGGGAAAGAGGAATTAAGTAAATACAATGAAATAAATAAAAAAAAATAAATTATTTTCAAATTAAAAAAATGCATTTTTAATGTAATACAATGTGAAACATAAATAAACATATTTTTTTTTTAAAGTTTATTAATTTATATTAATAAACTGTCAGGTAAACATTCGGCACCATAGCTGCTGCTGAAAGATAAAATAGCATTTTTTCCGTCCGTTTCTTTTTACAACAAACTTAAAATTTCTTTCATTTCCCTTTTTATTTTTATTCGCCTTCTTACTCATCAATTACCAAACAGTCGCAGGCGTATTTTAAATTCGCCAACCACGATCAGGGTGATTGTTTCACATGACGTTAAGGTTATTCAATTGTAAAACACATTTAACATTAGCCACGATTTTTTAATTTTAACGTTTATTTTTGGTTTGAAAATAACTTTTGATAACAGTTTGATTTGAAATTGATAAACATTGTACGTCAAATGTTTTTATTCAAAACATTTACAATTAGAATTAAAATGTTGAAATCAAACAATTGAAAATAGTTTGAGAATTCTGCTTGATATCAAATGATAAAGTAATTTCTTATCAAAGGTTTGACTTCGTGTTTGTTGGGTATATGTAAAACTAGCATGTGCATTAGGGCGGGTTGATATGTATGGAGGAAAAAAATTAAAAATCGTAAAGCAAAAACGTAATCTAAATAATATTCTAAGAAAATTCGTCGAAGAAACCATGGGTCTAAAATCGAACCCTAATTCGCGCCTCTCGATTTGAAATTTTTTTTTACTTGGGTGAAAATTTATTTTAATGTATAAAAGTTTTGAGTGCAGAAAAATGTAAAGTGCAAAAGAACTTCCTTAGTAAACAATTTTGTTTAGAAACTTCGATTTCTTTTTTTTCAAACATTTATTTTTTTGGCAAAGGCGGGCATATACATTTTCAAGTCGAGAGGTGCGGATTAGGATTTTATATTAGATATATAGTTTCTTCGGAGAATTTTCTTAGAATTTCATGTAGTTCACGTTTTTGTTATACGATTTAAAAAAAATCGACCCGCCCTAATGTGCATATTTAAAAAAAAAAGTTTTATTTAATAATAAAGTAAAACAATAAAATATGTAAATAAACATACATATTTAAACTACGATATAACAACAACAACAGCAATATGTATATATATACATATTTATATAAAAGATACTTAGAATTTCTAGCTAAAATAACAAAAACTACAACATCATAATCGAAAAACATAAAGAAAAATAAATAATTAACACAATATACGCCCACTTATTGACGTCATATCCGGCACTCAAAATCAAATAAAAATTAAAGAAATATACACAAACACGCTCTCTCATACCTACACATAGAAACACAAAAACAAAAGAGAAGGAGAAACGAAAGCACACACACAAGAGAACCCCATTAGAGTGTTATTTAAAAACATGGTCAACAATAAACATTTAAAAAATTGAATGAATAAAAGAAAATTTACATTGAAAATCGATAAAAAAAAAAATAGACTGTTGTACCGTGGGATCGGTAGCACCAGAGGCTGGCTGGCTCTCTTATGGTTTAAGAAAATATATTTCCAAGACATTGTACATACATTTTTGTAAACTTTTAGGACCTTCTTTAAAAATCGCTCTCTTTTTTCAAAACCTTTTTTTGGATTTCTCAAATTTGTTCGCCTTAAATATGTTACAAACCCAATGACTTACAATGTATTCAAACTTTTTCGTTGTAGTTAAAGTTTAATTTGTTATAAAAACAGAAGCCAAAAAAAAAAAAAATTTTAAATTTCGTAAATGCTTATTAAGAAAACTTGTACGTAAACTATTGACCTTGGCGTGGTTCTGGCTCATTGTCGAATTTTAATTTCATTTCTTTTAAATTTATTTGTTTATTTTTTGTTTTTGTTTATTACGATATAATCTTAAAACGAAAACCCCACAAACATTTATACATTATCTACGTATAAAAAAAATGAAATATGTGTAAAAAAAACTCGTATGTACATACATATGTATGTAAGTAGTATACTATGTTTTTATATATGAATGAATGTACATCGATTTGTAGTGTGTATGCCAAATTATATGTTCAAATCTTCTTCATTAATAAATGCCTCTTCTCATTTAGCACTTTGTGCGAAAAGAAAAAAAAATTCATTCAAAAAATACTTGTTCGATACAACCAGCTAAAAAGATACATTCCTAACGTAATAATATGTACACACATTATGTTTATACATATGTACATACGTACTTGTATGTTTATATGATTGTATATACATATAGACACACTACAGGTATAGAAAAGTCCGATAAAAAAACAAGTTTTTTAAATAAAAAAAGGGGTTCTTAAATATGCTTTTTATTGAGAATTTTTCAAAATGTTTTTGTTATAATTTTTCTAGTCAACTAATTTCCTTCAGTAGGGTCAGGCTCTTAATGAACTAGAGTGATCAATTAATCTAGTTTTTTTTTGTTCGATTAAACGATTAATCGATATTTGGCATTTTTAGCGTATTCGATTAAACGAATAAAATTTTAAAATTAATCGATTAATCGAAAGTCGAAAAATTTATAAAGAGATTTTTTCGATAATTTTCGAAAAATGGACATTTTAAAATATGTATCCGACTTGGGCAAAATTAAAATAACCGTCTAAAACCAGTCGAATACTATCCGTTCGATCTCCCTAGTCAATATAACTTTGGAATTTTTGAAACTTTTCACGGACATTCATTCCATCCTCTGCTATACTTCTGCAAATAATTTCCTCTAGAGAATCAATTGAAGTATTTTGTTTAAAATATTTATTCATAGCTCTTCAAGAACTATGTATGTCATAGTCACTGTGTAAGTGGTAAACTAGTGACGTTGTTGAAGAACATTTACGTTTATACATTTTTAGACACATGTTACATTTAGCATTACATATTAGATTTAACCGTCGTACAATATTTTTAACCAAACTCATTCTAAAGAGAGAAACGCTTGAACTATTTTGTTAAAAAATACGAGCGTGTTCAAGAAATCAAAATGAAGTGGATTTAAAATCGAGCAAATTTTTCAGACGACG
Source organism: Pollenia labialis (assembly GCA_949318255.1). Taxonomy (NCBI): domain Eukaryota; kingdom Metazoa; phylum Arthropoda; class Insecta; order Diptera; family Polleniidae; genus Pollenia; species Pollenia labialis. The sequence continues at coordinate 158,797,264 of OX439140.1, forward strand.
CTGTGATGAAAGTTGATTAAAATATTCCATTTTATCTACTTCACTCTTTAAATGTCTATTATTTTTGCAAAAACAACACTTGACATCACGATAAACTCCGGTCATTTTTTAAATAATTGAAATTATAGTATCGTTCGATTTCAATTTCTCTCCGTTTCGATTTCTAGAACATACCCGACAAATTAATATAAATCTTTGAGTTAACATACATTTTCCGTTTTTTACTTTTGTGAAATTAATTATTAAGTTTTGTTGAAAAAATTTAACAAAAATATACGCTAAATTAATCACTAAACATTACACTAAACATTACATTTGGTTTGTTTATTCGACTTAAAACTTTTCAAAAATTATACATTTAACAGATATATTATATATTATTATTATTCGATTAATCGGTAAAAGTTCTTTGATTAATCCTTTAATCGAAATTAGCCATGTTTAATTATTCGAACAAAAGAAAGATTAATCAAACAAGAATTAATCGACTGAAAACTGTTCCATTATGGTTGAAAGAAGGGTTAAGTGAATATGCACTAGCATTTGATTGAAACTTTGTTAAAAAGAAAAATTGTTTTTTCTTCTGTCTTTAGAGTTAAGGACTCTAACTGCAGTAGAATCCCGATAAATCGTAAACGAAGGGACCGACTGCGTTTTTACGAATTAAAGGAGTTTTCGAAAAAAAGAAGATTTCGATTTAACAAAGTTAAAATTCAATAAAAATTACTTTTTATTTAATGAGGTTTAAATTGAAAAGATTCATCGGCAAGCTACCATTTTCTCACAACGAAAGTATTACTTATAATCGAAAAATAAGCTCATATGGGGTTATTTCGGTCGTGAAGCTGATTCCTAAAAGATTTGATTTTGATACGAAATGCTAGCGGGGAATGTTCTTGTGAAAACTTGTAAAAAAAAACATTGCTTTTAATTGTTTTCTTAATTTTATTACGAATTATAAGAGATTGTCTACGAGTTAGTTAGATTAAGAAGGCTCTTCTCAGACTTAGAATTACAAAATAAAACGAATTAACGAGGGGACTAAAATGTATGGGATTTTGGCGAATCAAAGAGTTTTTCTCAATGAACCAACCGTTCTTTTTCGAATTGTTGGGGCTGTTGAATTAACGGGGTAGAAATTATCGCGGTTTGACTGTATTTACTCCTTTTTTACAACGACAAATACTCTGTCTATTGAGCTTAAAAAAAATATATAAATTTCCAATCAAAAAAAAAAAAAACAACTAAAAAAGTATGGTCAGTCAAGCTCGACGAAATAATGCCCTATACTACACTATTTAGAGCTAATAATCGAAAGTTAGGCGATTAGTGTTTCGGAAAAAAAATCCGGGAATGTTGTGCGAAAATTACCGGGATTTTATAATTAATTATGGCAACTTTATCGCTCATATAAAAAGATGGAAATTCAAATCCTATAAGTAGGGCAATTTTTAATGTTTAATTAAACGAACTAGTAGAAAAAGAGGAGTTAAAACTGTAAGCAACTTTAATTTTTTTTATTCCAGTTTTATTAGTTTCTTTGTGGTTTACTCAAATTGGTTATAGTTTTTAATGAAATTTTTTAATTAAAATCAGGCCCAAATTCATCAAATTTAATTTTCATTAAATTATTTTAATGTAGTTAGAAACTTTAAGATATGAAATAAATTTAAATTTATTGATCATATTTATTTGACTAAACAAGGGATTAAACTCAGGTCGAACTTACATGTTTCGAGAATAAATGAATTCTCATCATCAGAGTTATTTGCAGTTTTACTCTTTCCGCCACTGCGACGGCTGTCAGTCTATAGTCCAACATTTATCATTTAACAAATGGTATTTTTGTGGATCGAAATTTATCTATTATTTACTTTAAATGTTCTTTCCCACTTCTCTTTTTTTGTACTTTTTGTCAAGACTTTGTCTTAAAAACCTAAGGCAATTTTTGTTAATTAGCTTTAGAAACTTGGTACTGCAGTAGCCAAATTTAAGAATTTTTATAAAATTTTTAAATTTGGCCCCTGCAGCGCCTAGGACGCCCCTAGATGGGTAAAATGTATGACCAACCCCACTTTATTTTTCATCTCAATCATTTATTTCTAACATGCCTACCCACTATCTCCATTCCATAAGGGGGCTCTAATAAAAAATGTTCAATGCAGACTAGAAATATATTTAAGAAAAGTCCAATAAATGCCCAGGAGTCGCCCCTAGTGGGATATATGTCATGTATGACCGACCTCAATTAATTGTTTGTCTTAAATATTTTCCTTAGACATACTTGCCCCTTATCGCCACTTCTTAGGGGGGCCTCATACAAATATTACGTTTTATGAAATTCTTAAATGAATTACAATTTTAAGACTTGTGAATAAAATCAAAAGTTGCTAACAAATTTTTACCATTTTCCAATTTTTTTATGAATTTTAAAAATCAAAAGTTTCGAAATTTTGATAAAAAAAAATTATTTTTTTTCCAAAAAAGAATATTATGTTTCTAAAATTTTGCCTTTCTTAAAGGAAATTTTATTGCGGAATTTCGGTTTTTTTTAGTAATTTCAATAGACTTAACCGTTTTTGAGTTACGCGAATACATGTTGTGCAACCTCCTCCATTTTCAAAATAACGGTATATCTCGAAAACAAGAGCTAACCTTAAAAACGGTTAGCACCATTGGATTCAACGTAACCGAAATATGTTGAGACGCCATGTTCCCGGCTTGACTAATTTTGCAACTATCACAGTGCAATTAATCAAATCTTATTCCAATCAGTGTTCGAAAATATCGCTCCTTAGTGTTCGGTTCGGTAGATTTGTGGAAAAAACCTATGATAATATTAGCTTAAGGCCTTGTTGCTATAGCTAATATAATTAAATATAATTATATTTAGCATATATGTACATTTATGTATTACCTAATTATTTTATAAAAAAAATAAGTAAAGAAATGCTAATGGCATTTGTATAGTAAATCATTAACAAACATAACGTTTCCCTGTTTCTTATCTTTCGAATACAAAAATAATACTGTTCTTATCCAATTCAACAAAAAGATGATAACATTTATTTCCGTTCGGTTATTTTTAACTGATTCCAATACTTTATTTTATGTCCTGCCAGTGCCAGACGAAATTTTTTTCCATCGCGGTTTCTGGTCTCTTCTAATCGAAAAAGTCCTGTCTTATAAGTTCCCCGGGTAAGCGGGTATGGTCGCCATTATTTAAAATAATACCAGCTAGTGAATTTTTGTGCAATTTAAACCTATTTAAATATTTTATTATTTGTCAAAAATTAAAGAAAGAAACCCTGAAGTAGGCACACAACGGAGTGCCGAAATATTGGTTCAATAAATTTAATATTTAAAAAAAAAAAAAAAAAAAAAAAGAGACCTCAAGCTTAATAAAATAATAATAATAATATATTTTATTAAATATTTTGTGATCATAGTTTTAATAAGTGGCACATTGAGATCCTTGTGAATATTTAAGCTTTTAACATACCAGTGGGCGTCTGTGATCATTCGGAACAGTTTATTTTGCCACCTTTGGATTTTCTCTATGTTGGAGACCGAGGCAGTGCCCCATAACAAAATACCTAGATAGCCCGAAGATGAATTTTTTTCAGAATTGTTAAAAAAATATTTCAAGAACTTTTCAGCAAAGTAACTGTTAATTTATCAAGGTTTAAAAAAATGTTGATGAAAAAAACATTTTGTACCGTTTCCGAAAATAAAAAAAAATTTGGTATTTGTAGAAACCCTAATGTTACTGGTCTTTTGCACACCATTTTTGGAAATACTCTTTCATTTTTAATTGTATAGTTCAATTCTATAGATCATACAAGTTTTGCATAAATTAGTACTAAATTTAAAACGAAAAAGTAGACAAAAATTAAAACTTAATTAATATGCAATAAACCTTTTAAACTAATCAATTTGATTACAAAATTTTTTGCCAGATGACACTGGATTTTTAAAATGTTGGGGTTTTACACTCCTACAATATTTTTGCATATTACTGTTTTCATATCCTCCATAAATAATTGCTAATAACTGAATTAATTAAACTAATGTTGATCTTTTTTTCTTTTTTTTATTACAGAAAGCGATCAAACTATTTGTGAACGACGCAAAGATACAAGTAGTCAGCAACAAATAACTACTTAAAGTAACTGAAGAAAACGATATTTATCTCGATAAGAGGATGAGGAAAACTGATGGTCCCCGGAGAAGATATCGAGGGGATTAGGATTTCTAACATAATTACTTAACCGCTACATGGATCGCAGTAATGGCGGCGATCCCTTGGCGCCTCCCCGGCCCCCTAAACTGTTACCTAAAGTCCATCGTCCCAGAGCTCCTGAGCCGGAGATGATGAGCGTAACGTCTCAAACAACTTTGACAACACCAGTAGCAACAGCATCAGTAGCAGCATTAGCAGCAACAGCGACAGTAGTAAACACACCTCAATGTACAAACCAATCAGATTTAAGTAGAAATAATAATTTAAACCAGCCGCAACTTTTAAGTAGTATTAATAACGCATCGTCACCGTCGTCGTTGTGGTCCTCGTCAACGCCGAACAACACAACGTCAACAATTCCAGCGGCAATAACGAGTCCAGCAGCGGTCACCACAGTTTCCAACAATATTAGATACAATAGGGTTAGCTATAACAATAATCATATTGGTAACATTGATGTTGTGACGCAGCAGCCCACACAGTTTGACGATTATCAAATTCATCATTTAACTTTCCTACCACAAAGACCCTCTAGTAATCTAAGTCGAAACAACAGTCACGTTAGCTCATCATCATCCTCATCTTCCGTTACAGTTACGAATAGTTTTACCAGACGTCGACCTGCACCGCCTACACCCGGGGGAGCCAGTTCGGCAGTTCCGCTACTTACGATAAGTGGCAACAGCAACAGCAACAATAATATTTTCCTTAATCATTTCCATAGTGCAGAACCGGTACCAACATCTCCAGTCACACTGGCGCAACCGCGACCCGAGTCCGAAAGGCTCGCTAATGAGTATGTGGACACTCCATTGCGAACGGCCCAACAGCTACAGAATGCGACACGAATGCAACATCCGGCCGGTCAACATGACAACGGCCAAACAACGACGCATCACCTGCTTTTGTTGCCGCAACGTGAGTTACGTCAACAGCAACAACAACAGAGCCAAAGCCATCAACACTTACATCGAATTGCCGGAACTGCTGGTTCAGCGAACGCAACGATGGGTGTTGATGGCACCGATGGCCTTTTACATTCGCAGCACCACATCCACAATCATCAAACCCATGGCCAGCAAATGCACCTACATCATCAGCTTCACAATCCCAAAGCGACGACAAAAGCTGCAACGGTGACGGAAAAATCTTCACCGAAACCAGAGTCAAGGGGTTTTCTAGCGCCCAGTATACAACCAATAAATCAACCGATCACTAAACAACCCGCCTTATCAAACACCGACAACCCTTGCAAGTTTGCAAAGGAACTACCTGCGCTTGATGATTTGCTCGACATACACAACATTGCAACTGGAATATCCACGCCTCAAGGCATGGTCTCTGCCGTCAACGGTGCCAGTCCCATGGGTACACCCATTGTTGTTGGTAGCAGTGAAGCCCCCTCTTCACTCAATCCAATCACTTGCCCTCGTTGTGATCGCTGTCGTTGTGAACAGTGCCAGAGTCCCAGACCACTGCCCCAAACATGGGTGTGCAATAAAACGTGTCTCTGCAGTGCCGAGTCTATTATCGACTATGCCTCCTGTTTATGCTGTGCTAAAGCGCTTTTCTATCACTGTGCCCGCGACAATGACATGGATTGTGACGACAGTTCCGGAACGCCTTGTGTAGATAACCCATGCTCCTGTGGCCCCTACAAAAGAACCCAAAGATGGGGTTGGCTCGGCGCTCTTTCGCTTGTATTACCATGTCTTTGGTGTTATTGGCCCATGCGTGGCTGTGTGGCATTATGCGAAAAATGCTATGGCAAATTCGCGAGGAGGGGTTGTCGCTGTCAACAAATTGGCTCCACTTCCAGCATGTTTCCCATTACATCCGCCACCAATGGCGGCAATATTGTGGTCCTAAGCAATGGTAATGGTTTACAGAGCAATACTAACGGTACATCCAAATCATCATCAGCCAACAGCGGCACTCATCATCATATTCACCACAATGACTGCAGTACTACCAGTAGAATCCTACGCAAAGGCGATTTAACACCCGAGAAACGATTATTAGACTCCAGTCCCGAGTATTAGAAATTTATGTAAATACAATATGCACCAATTGATTCCATATTTCTCACAATATCAATTCTTAAAATAGACACACTGTAGAAAACTAAAAAAAAAAAAAACAATAATAAAATGTCCTGGTAATGGGATGGCATACCATAAATATGTAAATGTGTGACTGCAGAAGAAATTTATAACATGAAAGGTGGTGTCCTGAAGCTTTTTAAGTGCTAAAAAAGTTTTTTTTGTTTTTTTTTTTTTTTTTTTTTTTTTTTTAAGAAATTACGATGAAAATTCAAAGCATTTATAATGTAAATAATGTATATGCATAATTTATTAAATTTAATTAAAGACAAAACTAAATTAACTGAAATAATGTATGTATGTATTTAGATAAAATCTCACGCTACCACTTTGAATTATTATTATTTCAAAAATAATAATGAGCAAAATAACCAAAGCGTCTAAAAACCAACAACAATATACATATTTAATAAATAAATAAATTATTTGTAACTATGTATTAATCAATAAAAGAAAAATCAAATAACAACTTAAGAAAATATCTACAACATCCATGTATCTAACTAACGGATCGTATCTATAAGATACTCTTCTGTTGGTTTAGATTATTTAGATGTTTTGCCATTTTGTTAACATTTTTCACAAGTGTTTAAACTGAAAATGGCTAATAAGAAAACATACAAACCATTTTTAATATCAAAATTATTATTTTTTTTTTTTTTGTTTATAACTTCAACACCACCACAACTTACATGCAAACATACAAACACACACACATACACACTAATACCCATTTACACTTACACACTACCACAAAAAAAAACGATTAAGATTAAAACAATATTTAATATGAAAAATTAATTTAAAAAAAAAAAAAAAAAAAAATGAAGAAATATTAAATGTATGAAATTAGGAAGAGAAATTAATGTAAAACTAAAATAAATTTAATACAAAAAAAAAAATAATAAAAAATAAATAAAAATAATAAAACTAAACTGAAACTAATATTATTATGTATAATTATTATACATATTATATACTACGAGTATAATGTACTACTAAATATGTTTTAATACATACTATCTAGCTATTTTATGTATGAATATTTAAAACGTAATATAAAATAAATTTTAAAAAATAATAACCAAAGACTGCAAACAGATAATTATTAATAATTAGAAATGTTAAAAAAAAGAAACTGAAAAATATAAGCATACATAGATACATACATACACACATAAACACATACATATACTACATAGTAAATGAGGAAATAAACAAAAATTAACATAGATACCGACACAAACATAGATACAAATTAATAATCACAACTCACATTCACTCACATTCTATCGTATCAATACAGCAAAAACAAAATTTAAAAGAACTGAACTGAAGTGAAATGGAATGGAATGGAATGAAATAAAAACAATTAGTATCTTAAAGAAAATATAGAAAACTATAAAATTTAATTAAATAAAAAAATTAGGTTCATGTTCTTGTTGTTATTGTTATAATTTGTATTTAACTTTTAGCTTAACATTCTGATAATTGAAAAACACAAAAAAAACACACAACTACATATTAACAAAAAATATTTATTTAATTACGAGTTACATCGAGATTCACATACAGTATGTTAGAAAAGTTTGTTTTTCAACACGATTACATTGCAACTGGAATATTTACGCCTTTAGACATGGTCTCTGTCGCCAATGCTGTTAGTAACTTGGGTGCAACCATTTTAAGTGGTAATCACTTGCCCTCGCTGTAATCGTTGCCGCTGCAAACAATGTCAGAGTTCAAGACCGCTGCCTTAAACATGAAACTTGTCTCTGCAGTGTCGCGTCTATTATCGACTATTCCTTTCAGTTGTATTTGACTTTTGTGGCTTTATTCTTGCATAATTTTTTTTTTTTACAAATATAATAAACTCTAAACAAGTAAATACTTTCTTAAATACAACCAAAATACAAATACAGTATGTCACGAAAGTTTTTTTTTTGTCTTTATAAAATTTTGTTGATTTGGCTTATTTTTTAAAATATATTTAGGTGTTTCCAAAGTAACGGTCGTTACCGATTTTCGGAAATTTTTGGTTGGAATTTTCAACCTACCCAAATATGCCACGAGGATTGCTGCATTTTGGACTAACGAAATTTCAAGCAACCGAAAGAATTCATAAAAAATATAATTTTAACACTTTTTTTGCCCATTAAAAAAGTAGCGGTCGTTACTTTAAAAATGTGCTGTTTTCAACTGTCGGAAACAAACATCATGTATTGGAAAATTTTGAGCAGGATATGTCAAGTTAAATATCTGAATTAATTCTTTGAATTGTTTTGTTTTAGGAATGGATTTATTTTCAAACCAAAGAAATTAGTTACCAAAAAAAATTTTTTTTTAAGTAACTGTCGTTACATTTTAAAAAAATTAACAGTTTTTTGTGTTTGAATTCATTTATTATGGGTAAATCAAAGAAGCATATTTTTGTTAGTATAAAGAAAATTAAAGTAAATCTTTCGGAAAATGACCGACACATTTATTTTGTATAAAAGTAACGGGGAAAAAAATTCAAGATAATAATTTCATTTTTGAGCTATAAGGGGTCATTTTCTGTGAAAACACCCATTTATGACTTTCTTTTTACTTAAAACCAAAAGTAATTTAAAAACTAATAAGTTCATATTTTAAAAAGCATTTCTTTTTTTTAATAAACATCTTTTTTGTGACATACTGTTAATTACTTTATTGTTATAGGAACAAAATACATATTAAATTTTAGATAAATTTAACAAAATAATCGGCCATATTTTTATTAAATACAAAATATAACACTACATAAGTAACATCTACAAATCATCATCTTCCATATCCATCGTTCATTGTAAAAAGACTCAACTTTGCAGTTTTTCCCCGTTTCAAAGCAAGAACAAATTACAAAACTGTAAAATGAAAATTAGTCATTGTCCTGACTTAAAATTTTTTAAAATTCTAATTTTATATAACGGGAGATTTTTAAGCAGTTTAGGTTTTGGAAATGAAAAAAAAAACAAGTGAATGAAATATTTTTTGGGGCGATTAATGAATACTCTCCACTTACTAACTAAAGCTTATTTCATGTTTTTCTTGACCGCGGTAACGCCGTATGTGTTCCATCCGTAAGTTCCATTTATTGCATACTTTTCCAGCATTTCGGCGATATCTCACCGATGGCAATGTTGTAATGGTGTCTTCCAGCGCTGGAGTGGTGGCTGGCTTGTCCCTGTACACGAGACACTTCACATATCCCCACAAAAAATAGTCCAGTGGGGCAAAATTGCATGATCTTGGCGACAAATGGACTGCTCCAAAAAGTGAAATAAATTTCTCACCAAAGTCGTCTCTCAACAGGTAAATGGTATCGCGTGTCGGGTGGCTGTATCACCGTCTTGTTGTAACTATATGTCAACCAGGTCCAATCTTTCAAAGAGTACATCTTTCAGGGTGCATTGGCAGATCTTGAACTGCCTCTGGCAGCTCTTTACATCAAATTCGGCAATGTTCTGTGTTGACGACCGACGTACCAATTGAGCCAAATATGAACTTTGTCGCTGAAGACAATTTTTCGATAGACAAATGGAAACACATTTTTCACACAGCACTAATTTTGATTATAAAATATAATGATTTGCAAGGGATGTTCGCTTTGAAGTCGTTTGAAGTTCATACTATGAAATATTGGATTTAGAAAGTCAGAGTTTATTGGCAAGAGGGGAAGAGAACATGTTATTCTTCGCTCCAATCTCACTAATAAACTCAGACTTACTGAAAGACTTATGTCCATTTTCTCAATGTAGCTATTTATTAGACCGATAAACTGTCTGTTCAACATTTAGGGTTTCTCAATATACCGACAACAAACATTGTTTTCAGTTGGCAACACCTCTCAAAATACATGTTAAAGTTGTGCGTCAGCTGATTGAATTTATCTGTACGGCAAAGAAAAGGAAAATACATAATTGGCACATGAGTGCTGGTTAGTTTTGCGACAGAAAAGAAGCAAATGAGACATTGAGAAAACCAAATTTCTTTAATGTGCAGTTTTTCGTTGGGAAAAAAGATAATCATGTATTGAGAAAACGGCCATTAGTCTATTCGTAGTTAAATGGCAAAACTTACTAAGCATTTTTGGCATTGCCACATGTCACGAATCTTTTTTTAAACTAAAAATTTTTAACTGAAAAAAAAATAGCAAAAAAATCACCCTTCATTAATTCAAATACAGGGTACGTTCGTATATGCATCACTGCGCTGCATTAGTTATTTAAAATGTTTATACATATGTATATATATGTGACCTTCTCCGAGAAATGGTACCTAGTGCGTGAAAATGAAGTTTTGAGAAAAAATAATTTCAACTTATTCTACACCCTTTTAGATACCAGAATGCACTCTTAAGTCCAAACCCGTTTTTTGAACCCACCAGGTGCCTTTTCTCGAAAAAGGTCACATATATGTATATGTATATGAGTGAAGTAAATGTGGGCCAAAGAATTGCCGAATACTCCACAAAAAATAGTCACACAATAAAAAAAAATTAAATTATTTTTTTAGCAGCATTAAAAAAGGTTTGCTTTTCTGATGCAGCGCAGTGATGCATTTACGAACGTGCCCACACCTACAACCAACTTCAAGTTGAAAAGAAAGAATTACAAAACAATAACTGTGTACCCTTCCCAATCTTCTCGCATCTCTCACCCATTAACTCAAAAACTGCTGCAGCGAAAATTGCAAGTCTGGACAAACAGTTACATACTAACATTCGCTGGCCCTTTGAAATGTCTATTTTGTATATTAAAAAAAAAGTAAAACAGTTAAGTCTTGTTTACTCACAGACTGTTCGTTCGTTGACACAAAGCTGACGTTAATTGATGTATGTATTTCATTAGTTCTTCACTCACTTGTTCATTTGATAAAAATGTGTATTAATCACCGAACTTTTCTTTGTTTTTATTTTATTTTCAAACACTTTATTTGTCACACTACTCTCTCTTTGTTCAATATCTAAGTCAAGTTAAAATTAAAAAAAAAAATAAATAAAATGGTTAATAAAATTTAACACGTTATAGGTCTAAATATTGATAACACATACATATGTATAAATCTATTATCACTATTATTATTATTATTATAATTATTATTATATTATCATAACTATTATGAATTATTATTATAATTATTATTTCATTCTTTTATTATTATTATTTTTTAACAGATTTAAGTAATTTTTAGAATTTTTACATAATTCCATTTAATTATTTTTCCATAACAACTACAGCAGAAGCATCAAACAAATGTTAAGTTATAATTATGTATTTTTGTTATTATTTTTTAACAAATAAAATAAAATATATTTAATAATGAAATAAATAAAGAAATAATTAAAATAAAAAAACATTTATTGAATTGTTATTGCTGTTTTATTTTAATCGATTTGATTAAATTTAAAAGGCTTTAGGGCCATAACTCGCTTTGGACTTTGATCCAGTCCAATTTGTTTTAATATCGACCAGTGCTGCCAGAAGTAGGGGAAATTTTTGATACTAAAATAGAGGCGTAGGGGAAATCGGACAGATTTTTTATTATCATACAGACAAAACGTTTTGTTAGTGATAACGGTTCCGCCACCTAACGTTTTTTTTCAACTAGTGCTTATTTCGTGAATGATAACACTTAGCTCATGTCTGATTTGACAGTTAATTATTTTTATCCTTCTGCTGAACGAATATGGTTGTGTATACGCTTCGTAATTGGGCCTGTGATCGACTTACAGACTGAAAATAGTTATGAACAGTATTAAGGGTTGTATCCTAATACATTAAAACAGATATCGTTTCTAGGTGTGGTACAGTACGATAAATAACGTTCAGTTTATTTTCGAACACTGACTAAAACTAAATAAGTAAAGAGCCCAATTTTTCTTAAGATCAGAAGTGGGTGATGAATTCATTTTCATTCTGTCTTCTTCTCTCTCCTAAAACTTAAAACTTAACGAGTCAAACTTGATGTGTGTGAACCAGCCCTAACCAAAAAGTTAAAATTTCAAACAATTAAATAGACTTTGATGATAACACCCAAGGCGAATTAACTACAGGTAGTGTCGAAACGGCATTTGATTTTGACAGTTCCAGCTTATTTGTTTTGATTTGTTAGTGTTTTGCTAAGAATGGTTGACATTTCGAGCCGTAAACACTAACAATGCAATGCAAAAAATACTATGTTGTTTCTGTTGCTGTTGGATTGTTGTAGTTCCGACACCACCTGTAGTTGAATTTGCCTTGAAAACACCAAAATGTTCTGTTGGATCGTAGGATTTTAACAGGAATTTTGCTAAAATTACCTGTGTTTTACGAATATAAAACATTAACCATGGATCAGTGCTGCCACTTTGTGAGTAATTATCCGAATTTGGTATAACTTTTACCACCGTGGTTAGAGCTTGGGTAATTTCTTAGAGGTGTAGATCGGTGTTATTTGAAATTCGTCCATTTTAAAACAAATTATATAATGATTTGATTTTATTGATAAAATTTATAGTACATATTACAATATTACAAACAGTAATTAATTTTTTGCTTGCTTTAACATTTAAAATGATTAAGTTGAGAAATATTAAGCGCCCTTAACATTTGTTAACTGATTTTAGAAGCAGACTGTCATCTAAATCCAAAACAGGAATATTGTTTATAAAATTAAGTATTCAAAGGAACGGCAATGGACATTTTGAACCATCCCTAGATAAATGAAAGAAAAAAATATTTTTCTTGTTTAAGTAAATAGGGTATTATGAGTTTGAGCTGATGTGTGAAACACATATAAATATTTGTTGTTGTCGACCTATCGATTTAGAATCAGTAACTGAGACGTCCGTCCAGCTGGCTGGTTGTCTCTCCATGTAGACCTTTTGCCCAAAGTACCGGTCTCAATTTTTAAGACAATTTAATGAAATTTTGTTCATACATTTTAGAAAATTTTGATAATCAGTCCATCATAATTCACATAGCCCGCATACGAACTTTTTTCGTATAAGAGTCTTTGTGCCAATAAACCATCTTATTATGCTGGTATTTGGGCAAAATTTGGCCCAAATGTATTTTATTTCAACTTACGAAATTAATTTTGGAATCAGTCCATATATGACCATGGCTCCTATACAAATACTACTCACGACAACTTTCTTATAGCAACATTGTCATGACAAAATTTTTTTGCTGGTAGGTAAAGCAATGAACGTAGGTAAGCCCCCTCCCTCACTTTAAGACGAAAAAGATCTCAAATAGATGTAGTTACCTAGATAATCACCCCCATTGTCTTTGGCGGTTTTGCGGCGTAAACTAGTCGCTTTTTAAAAATGGTACCGTGATTGGCGAAAAACGCCAATGAATACGACACTTTTTAAATCTATTACAAAAATGACGTTAAAACAGTGCCGTGTTTGGCGTAATTGTCTGTCAAAAGTGTAAAAAATTGTCGTTAAACATTTTGGGTTGATAAGGCCAGATCATCAGGAAACATTTTCCCAAAAACTTTAGAAAAGCTAAATAAATTATGCAAATAAAACTGTATGGTGAATGAAATTTTGCATAATTCTAACGCATAATTCAGGCAAAGTTCGAGCTATAGCATCAGTTTTATTGGCTTTGAGGGCTGCTTGTGGTTTTTGGCTTATTCAGCTAGACCTTCGACTCAAGAAAACATAACAACAAAAAGTCTGACTGTGTAAATTCGCATAATCTTGGTGGCCAGTTTACGTCATCTTCACGTGAATGGCCATGCTCCTAAGTCACTTTGCCAAAATGTGCAATGTGGCACGATGTTCGTAATACGTAGCGCCGTTCTGTTGACACCACGCACATTGGTTGGAGTTCATAGAACGAGCGGTAAAAAATAGAAGAATTTGTCGAAGGATAATGAAACTTGGCACACAGGCATTTTTTGTTTGAATCAAGAATAAAATGGAAAAATTCAAAATGATCCGCCCACTTTTACGCCCACCTCCCATGCAAAGTAAAAATTAAATTATGACCTACGGCATTGTTTTTTGGCACATCATAATAAATATGCATTGTAGAATGGGTTCCTGAAAACATATACTTGTTCCGCCCACTTTTACGGCCACCTCCCATAGAAAAACAAATAGAAAAAACATAAATACGTAATTTAAGCATAGTCTTTTTTAATAACTTTTTAACATCATTATCGTACTCCAATTTTTTGATTTGCAGCTTTGAGCGAAATCTATTTATAAATGGGTCTGAAGGCAATAAAAGATTATGCATTACGTCTTGATTAGTGGCTACACGTCCAATTCTTCGTGAATGATGTAATCTACAGGCTCAATAGTCTTTATTTCTCGCTTCCTCAGCTTCCTCGTACAGCATACCAATAATAAATGCATTTTTCAACAATGAAATATATATAAATTAACACTATTGACTAGTACGTATATTACATTATGTAATAATTTAAAACAGTAAAGAATTATGGCAACAACAACAAAGAATGAACGAAAATGCATGTAGGAGCAGGTAGGAGCAGCTGAATTTTTTCTTAACTTTTAGCTGAGACTTCAAGCTTTAATTTGACATTTTTCGTTAAACAGCGCTCCCCAGCGCTAAAAAGATGCAGTCCACTGAAGTTGATGAACATTGAAATTTGGATGTTGCTTATATTTTGATCTACGCAATTTTTATATGGCATTTTTCCAACTTTTTTAATGTAAATCTCTTCTATGACAATTGTTATTTACGAAAATATACAACAAAGTCGATGATAAGTTTACTGTGATTGTATCAAAAGATTGAATATACTATAAATTTGCATGCCATTTTAAACAAGCGAACATATATGAACTTTGAGCGTTTCTGACCCAACAAATAATAAATATATCAGGCTTATATCACGGAACCATAATGTTCAGATATCTGACAACAAAATACCAAAAAAATTATCCAAATCGGCAATTTAGGCCAAAAGATGATGATTCTCGTTAACATATAGCGCCCGCCTTTGATGGTGATGGCACGGCCGAAGGCTTTCTCAAAGAAATATGGAACGATGACACCGCCAGCCAGAAAGCTACAAACAGTGACTTTTGAATCTTATGCGGATTGGTATCGTCCCATATTAGAAAATTTAGTTTGTTGGCGTAGCCATTTATTCACAAAAGAGCCCTATCGCGAAGCGTTTTACGTTGCCCAACAGGACACCAGTTTTGACAAAACAATTTTATCGTTTGCACGTTTTGTTGAACGCTTTTTCCTTTATCAATGATTTGGCAAAACAGGATAAATAAATGACAGTCAGTTCGACCGCCATCAACTTCAAAGTTCGGAAGTCGCTTTTCGAATACCCTTTACTTCCATTCATTTCTTTTTATAGCCGCACCACAAAAGTGGTAGGTGTATTATGCGTTTGTGCTCATGTGTTTAATACTAAAAAAAACGTTCACCCTAGAGCCACTTTTTAATATACCAGTCGAATCAGAAACACTTTCTGAGTCGATTAAATGATGTCCACCTGTCCAGCTGGTTGTCTGGCCTTGTAACTTTGTGCGCAAAGTACAGGTCGCAGTTTGGAAGATAATGATGAAATTTGGTACATAGGTTTCAATTGCCAGTGAAAATTTGGAGAATCGGTCCATAATTTCACAGGTTCCCCATACAAACTTCTTTCCGATATAGTCTTTGTTTCGATAAACTATTTTATTATGTTGGTATTTAGATGAAACTTGGTCCAAAAATATCTTATTGCAAAACAAATCGTTTTACCAATTTTTTTTTTAAATCGGTCTATATTTGAACCATACAAATACCACTCCCGAAATAAGCTCAAAGTAGTAAGTGGTAATACCAACTTGCTTAGAAATGTTGGTACATATTAATATAAAATTTGGTAACGAAAACTTTTTTAATAGCTACAATGTACTGGTTTGGTCCAAAATAAACCATAGGTCCCATATAAATCCCCTCTCCAAAATCGCTTTCAAGCGAACAAATCTAATATCGACTTTGATATTTGAAAAATATTTAGCAGAAAGAACTCTTTCATGAATCTAAACTTCATAACATGATTTCGTTTGCCGGTTCCATGATTGTCCATGAAACCCTAGTGGGGTACTATTTCGAAAAGATGTCTTTATATCAGAGATCCGCAAACGTACTGCACCGTCCTTTTTTTCTCACAATAACATTCGCTCTCACTTTGTAAAAAACAAACAAACATTCAAATAAGAAGGTTCTCAAGGCGAATTCAAACAGGTAAACTCATCTCGTCAGCCGTTCATCAGTTGTTTCCACGGCGAATTAAAAAATATGGTCAAAATATGATTTTGTTTTGAGAAGAAGTTGAATGAAAAGTGTTAAAAATATTATTTTTATAATAAAAAAATTTCAAAACTGCGAATGATTGAAGTGAATTTATTAATTTCTTTTATAAAAAAGTGATAATTTTAATTTGCAATAAAAATTTTTTGACAACCAACCAGAAAATTGTATAAACCAAATACATGAGGCTTTTTGTAGTTGTAGAGATGAGTTTACCTGTTTGAATTCTCCTTGAAGGTTCTGTTGACGCTTGCTTTAGAATTCCACTGCGAGAAATGTTTAAAGAAGAATGGAAATTTAATTTCTTGTTTGCCGAATTTTTTTGGCAAGCCCGAATGTTAATGAAATTATAGTTTTTTTTATTTTTCTTGAAGAATGGGATTTAATTTTAA
Source organism: Pollenia labialis (assembly GCA_949318255.1). Lineage (NCBI taxonomy): Eukaryota > Metazoa > Arthropoda > Insecta > Diptera > Polleniidae > Pollenia > Pollenia labialis. The sequence continues at coordinate 158,814,308 of OX439140.1, forward strand.
TGATTTTTTGGTTTTTTATTTTATATAAAACATACGCTTATCTGTTGAGTTTTTACATTAAAAGCCAGTTTGATTTTAAAAACAAGAAAATAACACAAAAATTTCTTTAAGTGCTTCTGAGAGGGAGAGTTATTATTCTTTCACAAAGAATAAAAAGTCTGCATGTATGCAGCGTTACCGTTATGCGACTAAAGTCGCATTTGTGCCCCTTTTTGACTACAGTGCCACTTTATTGGCCCCTTAGTTTTAAATCCCCTTTTGTATAATTTTGTAGTTTTTGTGCCCCTTTTGCCCCTTTTTGAACCAAATAATTTTTATACTGGCAATAATTTATTACTTAGCATGGAAACCAGGGGGGCTACTCTCTATTGCGATGCGAAAAAAAATTGTAGCAAATCTAGCGATTGGTACTCTTTAATACGTTTGCGCACGTGTCTTTTGCATCTTTTAATAGTTTTTCTTTTCTAAATCATCACTTTATTTTATTTAAAATTTTTCAATTTCAATTATTTTTACACACTTTGGCATTTCATTACTGTAAATCCGCGCCATCTTTAATTTTTATTGGCACTATTGCTTAATTTTTAGAACATTTTGCGTAAATGAACCAAGTTTGCATTTCGCATTCGCATCGAAATTGTTTTCGCATCGCATAAGAGAGTAGACTTATAGAAATATGCACTAAAAAACGCGTTTTATTCGCATTAAATATGCAGTATAAACTTGAAAATATGCCCTAAAAATTGTTAAAAATATGCCCCAAAAAATTCAAAAATTTCTAATTTGAAAAGAAAATATTCCACAATTTAACAACAGTTCCAATTATTAAAAATAATCCTGAAATTATAATCGGTAAATCCCAAACACAATAGTATTTAAAGAAGAATTTTCGAGATTTAACCCTATTTGAAACCGAATATTGTCTAGATATTAACATCCATATAAGATCTTTTGTCTTAAAGAGATTTTAGGGACGGTAACTAAATTATTTATTAATCTTAACATTTAAAAGGAAGTTAAAGCTATTTATAGATGAGAGCTTTGGGCAAATGTGAACCGATTCAAAAAGAATTTAATTTACAGTAAAATATTTTTGGGGCGAATTTAATCTACATAAATACCAAATAAATTAAATAGTTTGTGGACACAAAGAGTCTAACTTGGAAAGAAGTTTTTATTTACATACACTTGATCAAATTGCCTGAAAGATTGCAAATTGTGCTTTGCGCACAAGGTTAACATGGACAGACAACTAGTCAGATGGACGGCTGGACATCGTTATATTACTTTAAAAAGTGATTCTGAGTCGTTATACTAAAATATTGGTCCAGATTTCTGTTTTTAAAGTTGCTCCTTTTTTCTCAGAATTTCCCTTTTTGTGACACTTTTTTTTGAAAATCCCCTTTTTGTGCCCCTTTTTGAAAATTTTAAACGGTAACGCTGCATGTATGTATGTGTTGCCGGGCTCTGCTTTATATACTGTGGTATAGGGTATAAATTGGTCGGGTTTGACGGACTATGCTGTCTGAATTGTTTTAATTATCCATTGCTAAAAAGTGTGTAATTGCGAAACGAAAATTTTTACTGCGGGTTTACTGCTGTGTTTTCTGCCTTAAAAAGAACTGAAAAAAGTTCAATAGTACAGAATTTTCCATGCCTGATTTATATAGTTTTATACGGATCGTTAACATCCATAATTTTATAAAATGTATACAATATTCTACAATAATTTCTATTTTTCTCACTCTCTTTCTTTCTCTCTGCTTTCATTAAGTATGTTGCGTGTTTCGCATTTCAATTTGCCGTGGTCGTTTTGTATTTTATTTTTATTTTTTATATGTATAAATACTATTTTTTAAATTTTGTATTTTTATTTTTTTGCTCTGTAGGCTTTCAAATCGCTAACATCTTGTCTCTGCTGTCGCACTGTCTGCTGTACACTTACTGTATTTGTACTTGTATGTAGTTTTTTTTATATTCAGTTGTGCCTGCTCTGTGCTGCTTTAGTAACAAACCATGTTTACACATTCAACGCTACTGAGTTCGATTATAGAGAAATGAAAGAAAGCCAATGACCCGGAAATGAAATCAGAGTTCTTAAATCATAAAACGGTGCCATTAATGAAATTCAAAATATGCAAACTGCACAGTTTTGTTTGGTTTTTTTTTTTTGCTTTGTTTTGTTAAATTTATTCTTTCCATTTTACAAAAATTTACAACATTAAATGCAAATGTAAGAGTATTTTTGCTAAAGAGCAAGTTCGAATGTAGTGGAGGTCGTAACACATGTATACGAAGAACTATTAAAAATATTAAAAAAAATCGTTCTTTTAGTAAAATGCCTTTCATTCATAAAAATAAACAGTTAAAATTCGTCTGCGCATGTCTACACATCTTTGCAGATCGCGTACCTACTTGCCCCCTTATTCATAAAAAACATTTCAGTTTTATAAAAGGTTCATTAAACAAATTTGCATATAAAATTTATCTTATAAGCCTGTTATTAACATGAAATATTTTTTATGAATAAGGCCTTTAAACTATTAAACGATTGAATTTCCCCAATAAAAAATTGTGCTTCGAGCGAAGCAGGTTTGTAAGGGAGAAATGTAAGAGTTTCGCTTACCATCTCGCTTACGGAAGGCATGGATTTAATATGGTGAGTTCTCACTTTGAAGCAATACATTTTTGACACAAAAGGCGGCGTTGGATAGCATATAAAAACTGGTGAGTGTAGCTATTAGATTTACCCACTGAATGTTTTTTCACTTATTTTTTAGTATTCTCCCTTACAAACCTGCTTCGTAGTAAGAGAATGCAGGGGCACTTGAATTTTTTTTTTTTTTTAATCTTGTTAAGAGTTCGTTTACTTACTTTACTGCATCTCTGTATGTCTTATTGCGTAGCGCATAATTACGCGCTTAATTTTTTAAATATAAAATTTTTTATTGGGTCGGAACGAAAATAAGCTTTTATGCTTATGGAGGCCATTCGTTTCAAATTTTAATTTTTTTTAATATTAAAATAAAAAATATATAAAATTAAAAATTTAAAAAGTACCTTTTAATTGTTGCCATTAACGATCAATAGATATTTTTATTGCGGCTGATGCATAAGTTATCGATTAACCGTATTTGATAAACAAAAGTAACAAATAAAGCATCAACGATAAATGCAAGAGACCTAAATCTAAATCTAAATTCACATCAGGTACTGAGCGATGTATCGCGAATATAATATTAAAGTATTAACCATAAATGAATTGAATAATATATGTAGCTTGATTTTTTTATTAGTTATTATCAGGGCAAGTTTAAATATACACAAAAATGTTTTAAATATACATGCAAATATTCCTAATAAAACTTTAAAATATACACGTGACAACACACAAACTAATAATTTTTAATAAGTTTTATTTAAACAAATGTTTATAACAATTGTTTTTTCAAGTTTTCAAATTCAAATAATCTTCGATTGTCACACAAAACCGTAGAATACATATCGCTTCTTTATTGCAACATAGTCATATCTCAAAAAAAATCAAACTTGGCAAAATGCGATTAAAGTTTTCAAAATGTACCTTTATAAACAGATTCAACAAAATATATTTTGCTATAGCTTCGGTTCAGTTTGAGATAAAATGCTGATAAAGAAGGTAAAAAGGAACCTTTTTGCTTAAGCAACTTAAAAATTTAAAGTTTTTGAGATATGACTATGGTGCAATAATGGAGCGATATATCGTCGCGTTTCTTCTTAAGTCACTTAAAAGCCAAAAACTAATTTTTCAGAAAGTAAAAACACTTAATAGATTTTTCAATATGCGTTTCAAACCAAAAAAAAAAATGTTTCAAAACGTGGCTTTGCAAATCCTTGAAATGTGTAGAAACATGGCCCAGTTAGCAGGTCTGCGCGCAAATACAACATTCCAACAATAGAAAAAACAACACATATTTTGTTGTAGTTGTTCCTTTGGCCAGAGTGATGAATTTATGAATATTATTTTTGTCAAGCTAATAGGGCCTAAATTTTGTTTGTGTAAAGCCTGGTACTCTGTTCAAATTTGTGAAAAATGTTGAGCAACATTAATTATTTCACACGAAAATTTTGACATGTATCAATGTTACCTTTCATGCGAGTTTGTACAATTTGACGTTTTTAGTCCTGCAAAGTATGCGACATTGTTTTGCGTATGTAAACAAACCGCACATGTATTTAACTAAAAATTATTTTTTTATTACAAAATTTAATAAAAAAGAATATAAATATGGATAAAAAACTGTTACCGGTTGTGTTATTTTAATTTTTTATTTCTTATTTAATAATCAGTTGTTACTTTTTTGCTTTTGCTTAAAATTCCACGTGAAATAAGTGCAGCTTACATTATTTCGCAGTTGTAAAAAAATGTTGCCAGAAACATTTCCTAACTTTTTCACAAAATGAACAGAGTACAACTCTATCAACATTATTTCATAGATATTCCGCACAAGTTTTTTTCATATGCGTTTTGACAGCATTTCACGTGAAATGTTGAACACAGTACCAGGCTTAAAACATGATTAAAATGTCAAGAACACAATCATTTGTTTGTGTAAAAGATGGAAGTAATGTCAAAAACAATTGCATGTAAAAAACACAACTCTGCAAAAAAAATCAGCAGGCATTACGAGCAGACCTACTAATTGGACCGTGGTGTACAAACATTTTTTATCCAAATTTGTCGCTTACGTTTTTTTTTTGGCGCAAACAGCAATTTGCAAGTTTAATTAAATTTTTAATTTATTTTATTATTTGCCCTAATTCTGCAAAAGGCAACGTCAAAAATTACATTGAAAGCAAAAACAAAACAAAAAAATATTTCATTATTTTGTTGTTGTTTTCCACAGAAATTCATATTGAATTTTTAAATTTCAAACGCTGTATTCTGTAAAACGCAACAGCAACGTCAAAAATTACATACATTCAAAGCAAAAACAAAATAAAAATATTTCATTATTTTGTTGTTGTTTTCCACAGAAATTCATATTGAATTTTTTAATTTCAAACGCTGTATATCTTGTGGCGTTGAAAATTTTAAAACGCAGTATGAATTTCTATAGAAAGCAACAACAAAAATATGACAAATTTTTGACATTGTTTTTGCTTTTAATGTTATTTTCGGCGTTGCGGTTGCGTTTCACAGAATAAGGGCCTAAAGCTCGATTCACGTCTTACTTCTGAGAGAGAAATTATTTTGTTCGGCAAGTTTTTTCTTGAATTTTAATTCTAATTTTTGTTCAGAACAAAATAAACTGAGTTGCGATTTCAACTTGTACATAAAAGTTGAAATGATTGTTTATTTGCTGAATAATTAAATAAAAAAAAATCACTTTCCATTTTTCGACAATTTGTTTTAACACACTCTTGTGGCCAATTTTCAGGATTGATATTAAAATACATTTATTTTTAAAGTGGTTTTAAATACAAAATTCTCTGCTTAACTAAACACTTAATACGATTTAAATACTATCCTGAAAATTGGGCATTAGAAAACAATTCAAAATAAGTTGTTTGCTAACCATATGGTAGCTTTGTTTTCCGGATAAATTTTCCGAAATGGGTGAATGGTTCTGCAGAACACTCTCAGTAAAAAAATTATTCTCCGGACGAAAATATGGTTCGAAACGCATGGATGAATCCACCTTTACCCTGAGGCCACACGATCAAGTTGTTATTGATAGTCTTTTACATATACTGCTTGTCAAAATTTACAAAAATTGAGAGCTGTGACGTAGGTGGCACTCAATTTACTTTCAAGATGCCATAAAAAAAAACAATTTATAAAGACAAACATGTACTCAGCTGTTAAATTGAAAGTAAATTGTCAAACAAATGGAAAGGTGAAATTGAAAGCCATCTCGTGGTCAATTTAAAAAGTGTGAGTGTGTTAGTAAAAAAATGAGAGAGTTGAGTAAATTGAATGGAATTGAAAGGCAAAACTTGATCGTGTGGCCGCTATGTAACACACTCACACTTTTTAAATTGACCACGAGATGGCTTTCAATTTCACCTTTCCATTTGTTTGACAATTTACTTTCAATTTAACAGCTGAGTACATGTTTGTCTTTATAAATTGTTTTTTTTTATGGCATCTTGAAAGTAAATTGAGTGCCACCTACGTCACAGCTCTCAATTTTTGTAAATTTTGACAAGCAGTATATGTAAAAGACTATCAATAACAACTTGATCGTGTGGCCTCAGGGTTAGTAAAAAAATGAGAGAGTTGAGTAAATTGAATGGAATTGAAAGGCAAAACTTGATCGTGTGGCCGCTATGTTACTTTCAAACAAATTTGATTAATGCATTGCACCGAGAAAATTTTCGTTGTCGGACGATTTAAAATAAACTGAAATTCGCGAAATTTCATTGTTTTCTGGATAAATTTTACTGTTTGTTTATATTACAGTGATGGAAAATTGAAATATTGAAATAGGTACTGACCACCAAGCAAAAGAGTACTTTTTTCAACATTTTGGTACTTTCTTAAAACATTTTTTTTTGCTTATATCTCAGCCATTTATGGACCGAGATGGCTGAATTTAAACAGCAAAATTCTGATGAGGACATCTAAAGCCTATAATACACGGAATGTAAAAAGCCACATGCGCATGTGGTTCTGACGTAATTTTGACGTCACTTCAAACCCACAATAGCAAGTTCGTGTTGTGTTATGACGACAAAATTGCGTCAGAACCTCATGCGCTTTTTTGCATTCCATGTACTATAGGCTTAAAATTAAAATATACAAACAATCAGTGTTGCCATAGCCTATTGATAATAATAAATTTTGTGTAGGCAATGTTGTAAACAGGGCTGTGGTGTCGAAGCTGTAGAGTTGGAGTTAAGTTTTTTGTACCGGCGTCGTTGTACCGACAAAAAATACGCGACAACAACTCCAAAATTTTTCGGCATAAAAAATTTAAAAAATATTCTAATGATTTCCAAAATAAAAATACTTCGAAATTTGCGATGCAATATTAAAAATATTGATTCAAAATTTTTACTGAATGCTTTTCTTGCTATATTTAACTATTTTAAGGGTACTGCATATACATTTAGTATTAAGGTTAGATTAGGAGTCGGAGTTGGAATTTCAGCGGTTGGAGTCGGAGTTAGTACATATTGTTGATGACTCAATGTTAAAAAAAAAATCAACGACAACTTTCCAAAGAAGAAACATAACAAAAAGAGTAATAAAACGGACGTGGGGGTACCGAGGTATTTTTGAAAGGAAAACCTACTGAAAAAAGTACCATAGTACTGAATTTTCCATCAGTGATATATTATATATTTATTCCTTGAATTCCTATAAGGAACATAGGGCCATTACGGTTTGTATAGGACCTACTATAAGGAGCGTTTCATTTTATTAAAAAAGAGGGGGGCCGAAGAACATTTTAGCTGTAAAGGATATATAGTTTTTGAGTTATTTGACGAAAAGGTTAGTTTTTCGTTCGTAGTTACTAACTTTGAGGTCCTGGCGCCGCAACAAAAGTGCTCCGATTGGCCCAAAACTTTCCTCGTTTTCTTTTTTATCTTATAAGCAAAAAATTTTAAATTTCCAACTTAAAATATAAAAACCATCGTAGTTTGCATGCAATTGTAATTTTTTATTACAAAGATGTCAAGTTCCTTGGCACATGCAAATAAATTGGTTATTAAGGGGAAGGATCCGAGATGACATAAGTAGAGCCAAGTATTTGATGTCGGTTTAAAAAGTCATTAAAATCAAAAACAAAGCCATAATCAAGCCATCCATGAACAATGACATGCGATAAGATGAGATTGGACTTTCAATAGCCGGGCTTAATATAAAAAACAAAAAGTGCTGTATTTAGGGGCGTGGCAAAAAAATAGTTTTCCTGTTTAAGAAACTTCATTGCATGAAAGATATAGGGGGTGACTGGCAAAACTTTATTTTGTATGAAGGCCGTCCTGCATTAATGTGGTGAAGGTTTAAAAAATGTCCCTTATAACGGTATTTGGTTTTCATATTCATGTTTTTTTTTTGACATATTTTTTTTTTAGCAAATTTCTCTGTTTTTTTGAGGTATTTTGCTTGCAAATTTTTAAAAAAATTTGGGGCATAAGAAACTTGCCTTGCCTATTATGTATGTATTTATTTTTATTTTTTGATGGAAAGGAATACAAATCGCTGGAATATGATGACATACGTATGTATACGTATTTAAGCACACATACCTACCAAAAAGCTTAAGACTACACACGCATATTTTTATATTAAAATATATGCATCTCTGTATTTTTGTAGGTACATATAATTAAATTTACAGTTCGATTTGTTTGAATATGAAATCATATATACGAAATATTAAAGCACGTTGGAAAGGTGTCGTTAACAGCAGTTGTGGGCAAAACATACATATGTCATAATATTTACGTATGTGTGTGCAAAAGAAAGAGTTAATTTGCTTATTTTTAATGAATTTTTATTTGTATGAATTTCTATAACTACGGTTGCTTGTGTCAATAAAAGTAAATTTTGAAAGTCGGCCTTTCAGGGGGTAAAGTAGGGAATTTATGGTACTTTTAAATTAATCCCATTTAGACTACAAACTTTTAAAAGTTTAATTATTTGTATGCTTAAACTATCACCAGAGACAAACATCGGTATAAAAAATATTTACTTGAAGGCGCAAACAAAGCAGTGTTAAAATCCGTATTTTTGGACTTTTTAAACACGTTATTTTTGAATATTATTATGCGCAAACTTAAAACCTATGTTCTTCAACGTTAAGGTGGCAAGCAAATCATGTATGTACTTTTAATGGCAAAACAGGGCAAAAATTCGTACTTTTGGTACTTTCTTAAGTTTTGTTTAAAATAAATTTGCGTAAGCCTAAAACCAATGTCATTTATCAAGTTGTTTATCATATTGTGTCGTGCTTTAAAAAATAATTGGAGTTCCTTACAGTAATACGTTTTCTTTTCGAACATTCAACTTGGCTTTTGGCATACAGCTGTTTGTTTCCCCACTACATTTTCCCAAAATGGCTTTATGAATAATTTCGGTAAAATGGGAACAATCGCGAATTGAACTTTTTTCGCTACATGACCTACATGAGTTCTTCATTTCTCTTGACTGATGCACACTCATTACATTTCCTTTAGAGAAACCTTAATATTCCTTATCTTCCATACGGTTTTGTTGACTGCACTGTCCCCAATTTGTGTTAGTTAGCTCAGACATGATGCTTTTTATTTCTGCCTCTTCTTCTTATAACTTTATTTTAACACTCTGGAGATAAAACTGTTTAAAATTTATTTTTCTCAAAGTATTTTTTTTTTTGCTGTTTTTGTTTAAACTTTGATATTGTTACAATTCTTATTCTCTTAACAGTTTTATTTGTTTAATGTAGCTTATTCCTTCAACAATAAATTTCAGTGTTTTCATCAAGAATAATTTATTTTTCTTTAATAAATTGATTGTTAGACTGTGAAACCTAGCAATCGTTTTGACAATGTTTTATATGGAAACGGTAAGTTAAGTTGAGAAGAAAGGATGATGAAGCATCAAGGATGCAACCTCATATCAGAGTGATATACACCGAGACCCAGTGCCTGTTGTGCGCTCCCTAAGAACATGAATAAACGGTTAGTAAGGTCTTTTAGCGTTTATCATATAATTGCTTTTGTAGATAGAGCCGTTTGCTTTTTTTTTTTTTTTTGCAGGATTTTTTAGTATAAAACATAGATTTTATAATGATTATTATCAAAAGTTATTTACAGACAACGATCGTCTTTGCAATTTTTTCCGCTCTTGGGAGATGACCGTCTACGACATAAGTGCTTTGAATGTTTTTTGTTAATAATATCGCTAACTTTGTTCGAGAAATTTGTGTTGATGCAATACAACAAAATCAATGAAAAAGTAAATTTTTAATTTTAGGGTAGTTAAGGCCTTATGCGTTTGAGGTTACTTCATTTGAAATAAATTCATCAATTTAATTCCCTTCTTCTCTTTTGTAGTTCAATGAAACATTGTAAATTACTGAAATAACAATGAAATTGAAATAAATGTCGAAAATGTTAACTTTATTTTCCCAAATAAACAGATGGGCCGCGAACACTGGATGAAGGATTGCCCGGGAATTGTGGCATGGATGATCAAAAGAGACGTATCACTTTTGGTATCTGTTGTCACGGGACACTATCTTATTGGTAGGCATGCACAGCGTCTGGGAACCGGACACTATGACTACTGCCGCTGCTGTGATGATGAAAAAGAGGAGGAGAACGTAGAAAACCTATTTTGTCACTGTTCTGCGCTGGCGAGAAGACGGCCTTCCTTTAACTTACATATATAACATATACAAGTTTACTTAAAGTAAACTTGTAATAATGGAACACTTTTTATACGGCCGATAAAATCTTACCTTTACCTATCGATGAGTTGTAAAAAAGGGCTAAGTATATAAAAACGACCTCTTTAAAATATTAGAAATATGTAATGCTGTAGGCTGTTTTAAAATTGAAATTAAACATTCATAAAATATCTTAATATGTCCCCACATTTTGCATTTATCTTGAGTTAATTCATTTATTTATTTATCAATACTGAATCGTTTTTGAATTGAATTCAATCACATAAAAAAACTTTAACAAATCCATCAAAACCAACATCTCATAACTCAACCAACATGTTTATCTTATTCTAAACATCCGGTGTAAGTCAGCTAAATAGAAGTATCAAAAAACTTTCGGTACCATTGGATAGTATTTCATAATGGTAATTTTCCAAAAAAAAAAAATGGTTTAAGTTTAAAGATTTATATGTGTTGAAATCTGGATATGTGTATATATGTGTATGTATGTAAAAGTATTCTCAGATTCTTCTTATGTTTTTTTTTAAATATCCTATTTTGACTAACTTTTACCAAACTAAATTTTTTTTAAAGAAATTAAAATCATTCATGCCCTAAATAACAAAACAGTGAGTATAGTTTTGATTTAGTTTGAATGTGTTACACTTAATTGCTCCTGCATACAATTTATTCATTCATTCGTTGCTCATGTTTCGCAATCACATTGTGGGACCCTGAGATGGGAAAGCTAAAATTTTGAATAACCAAATTCGACAAACTACCGAAAACTAAATAAAAATATTTATGACATTAAAATCAATGACTTTGTACAGAAGTCTATCACAAATTCCATGTGTTCCGCGGAGGAGAATACAGAACATTTTCTTTTTTTACATTTAGGAATTATTTTCATTGAATTTCGAAATGCGATTTTAAACGGTATCGTATGACGTCATTAGGTCCTTGTTTAGTTTTAGTCGAAACCAAAAACTGCCGAACAAAAAACGAAAATTTGTTACAACTTTTCGCTTTTTGAGTTGGTTTGACAGCCACTGTTTTCATTTAATGAATCAGAAGTAAAAGCAACAGTTTTTTTTTTTTTTTTTTTTGCCAATGACAAATGAAGAAGTAGAATAAATGGCAGCTTTTCTACTTTAGACGCTGGTTTAAAAGTCAAGATGAAGAATGAGCCGAGTACACTAACTTTAGACGACCAACCACTTATCCCATGAATTGTTAGACAACATATCCCAACAAACGCGAAGTCAAACCTTTGAAATGAAATGACTTTATCATTTGACATCGAACACAATTCTCAAACGTTTTTCATTTGTTTGATTTTAACTTTTACATTCAAATTGACAATGATCTGAAAATGAACATTTGACATCAAATTTTTTATCAATTTTATGTCAAATTGGTATCAGATCTTAAATTCAAATCAAAACTAAACTTGGCAATACTAAAGCGAAAAATAAATGCTGGCATTAAAAATGGCGGTTAAAGTTAAATTTTTACTTCGTGATTAACTATGTTTTACAAGTGAACGACTTATTTCTTGAGAAAAATAAAAGTTATTTGTAAGTAATTGCAATGATTAGGAATACGGATTTAAAAAAATTAAACGGGAAAGTGAAGAAGTTATAATATAAAAGGGGAGCCAATTATTTCGTCTTTGCAAGAATTACACAGTACAACATTTTTCAGGTGATTGATTCGGGACTCGATTCTAATAATTGCTTATGAAGTCCGAATATGCTGAAGCAAATTTAAACAAATTAAGAATTCCTTTAATCTGTTCACACAACGTTTCGCTACATAAGCAACAGTTTCGCAGTTATAAATAAATGTATGAAGAAAAACAATATTTTTTGCCCAACAAATTTAAATTTTTTATTTTTAATTCATAAAAAATCCAAAACTGGAAAAAAAGTTTCAAGTCCCATTACTTTCACGTAAAGTCGCATAACCTGTCAGCAAAATAACACATAAATCATGAAAATCGATTAACGCGTTTCGCTTTTATTCACAATTAATTAAAGGAATGAATATCAAAAATTTGCTCGAGATATCCACAAAATTCTTTGGAAAAAACATGAAATAAGTTCACGTTCTCTTCAATCTATTACCAAACAGTCGTAGGCGTATTTTAAATACGGCAAACACAATAAGGGTGATTATATCCTCTTTGAGGTATGGAGTCGAATCTTGATCTCGCAAGTTTATTTAAATAAATAATGAATTTAAAATAAAAAAATTAAATATTTTTATTTATCAAATAGAAATCGGGAATTATTTCCTTTCAAAGGTTACTTTATATTATATTCAACATTTTTTATTTTTCGAATTTATTCTATGAGCTAAATTTCAGTTATGTATTTTATAAAGCTTTTTTGTAATAGTCCTATTCCTTAAATTTTCAAAAGTATCACTATCCAGTGTGACACAAAGAATGCTAATGAAGGCTGTAGCGGGCCAGAAAATGCATTACGTTCTGCTGGTGTCTAATAATTGTAAATTTTTCTGTACTTAATTGCTGTCGAAGGAAAGCTAAGGTAAAATGTAACAAGAAGATGCAATATAATAGTCTGGCAGTGCATAAAAAAATAATTTTTGAAAAATTTAAGAAAGAGGACTGTTAAAAAAAAACTTTAAAAATACATAACTGAAAATTAGCTCATAGAATAAATTCGAAAAATAAAAACTGTTGAATATTTTTTATTTATGTTACACATTGTACACCAATAGCATTTTGACGCGTTTTAAATCAGGGGAAAAGGCTGTTGATGTTGAAAGAAACCTTAAACTAACCACTTCTACATTAAAATCAATTTCTTGTTCCAGTAACGTTGATAAAATTAAGAAATTTGTTGAAACAAGAACATCGTTACAACATAAACAGGCTACAAAAATGAGAAAGAAATGGAGCCACTTCTTACTATTTCGATTGAAGATCAAAATCAGCGATGAACGCCCTTAAACAAAAGGATATACAAAAGAAAGCTTTAACTTTATTTGAAGATCTAAAATAAAATTATCCGTTATAAAGTCTATCAAATCAAAATTTATTTTTTTCAGCAAAAATTATGAATCTCGGAACCAATTAAATAAAAATCAATACAAATGTATGGAAAATCGTACTTCGGTTTGCGTCGAGTTTTTAGGGTCCCAATTAGCGACGCAACCCGGTGTATTGGTGTAATATAATCCACATTTTAAAAACATTCGAGAATTACGTTTGAAAGCAAGTTGAAAATAAAGGCATTTGTCAACTTTATAATAATTTCCCCTTTTTGTTGAGAATTCTATGATTTTCAAATCTTTTTCAATTTGAAATCAAACCTCCGTGTTTGTTTGGATCATCTGTTTAAGATGCTTAACGTGACGATCATTGCACCAGTAATTTTCTTAAATTGGTATAAGCAATTTGGTAAATTGATTGTTTCGAACGATACAAAAAGTTGTTGTTTTCCGCGTGTTCTTTCCCAATATGTATTTCAATATTAACTTTGTACATTTTTTTGTACATTAAATATCATTATTTTTTAATAGATAGTAATTAAAGCTTGAGATATAAGGTTTTTATTAAAACATTATCTGTCAGTTAAACGTGGTCTCAGCTTCAAATGAGACAACTAAATCGTGTCAAGGACCTACATGTACGGCCGTGCTTAGAAAAAAGGCAGTAAAATTCACTTTATGGATTTTTTAATTTTGATGCCAATAAATAAATACCTGTAACAATTTTCTACTCATTTTTTATAAAATAAATCATTAAAAATGTTATTTTAAAGTAAGATCAATCTTTAAAATGTGTCAAATATTAAAAAATAGACAAATAGTTGATGTATTCAATGTTAATAAATAGAATGAATCTGTCAGTTCATGAATCGATCCATTTTGTGTTCTATGTGAAGAACTGACTTCTGTGCAGTGATGTTAACTTTTACTTTTTCATTACCTTACGGCCCTCTAAAAATTACCGTTTTTGAGAAGTAATTACCGTACGCAAAGATTTTTAATTAAAACATAATGTGCTGTTTCCAAATGACAGGCGATTGATTGTTTCATTTGTTAACAGCACGTAAGAGCATTATTTATAAACCATTAAATGTATTTTAAGAAAAATTTGAATGAAAATGTTTGTCTTAAAATACATACATTTTTAACCAAAATTATTGTATTTTTTTATGAAAAAGGTAGTAAAATAATTTAGAATTTGATCCGTACTTAAAATAATCCAAAAATTTTAGTTAAATTTATAACATTGCGGCTATTTCATATGTTTAAATATGAATTTACAAGAGTAATTTAATTTTTCTTATTTTGCACTTATCGGTGTTACGAAAACATTTATAAAAACGTAATGTTGTTAATTTTTTTGTTATAATATTTATCTATGTATTTTTAAATTGAAAATCACCTCTCAAAAGTTAAAACTTTAAACCCTACTTTAAACCAACCTAAGTACGTATATTTATACCAAAAATTAAAATATCTTTAAATTACCGTATTTTATATAAAATTACCTTGCTACCTTTTGCGGCCCAAAATTACCCTAAAAAAGGGTAATTACCGTACGGTTAACATCACTGCTTCTGTGATACCATCGGATTCTATAATTTTATAATTGTTTAATGAGATAAAAATACTGTTTTTAAATTATCGTACAGGCTGATTCTGTATTTACTGCATTTATTTATTGATGATTTCCTGCACAATAGAACTAATGGCGTTTTCTTTTCTAAAACAAACGTGTTGCGCAAGTGTTACATGTGACTTGGCAACATTTTTAAATGCCCCCCTAATTTTAAAGAAGTGTTTCATATACATATAACGTTTACAAAAGAACATAAGTTTCGACATAAAACAATAAATTACAATTATTGTTAAAAATTTGGAGCCTTTTATACCGCTTATTTCTAAGATTTTGGAGATTATAAAATATCTGTCCGATTTTCCCTACGCTTCTATTTTAGTATCAACAATACCTACATGTAGGGATTTTTTTCCTACTTCTGGCGACGTCAGCTACACAAATTAATTGGTTAAAATAAAAAAAATATCTTAGTACCCATTGCACAGAAGATATTCCGCTTAGTACACCGGAGAATGTAGATCGCTCTATTGTAAATTTTGATAGTTTTCTGTTCAACATTCTAGTACTGCACCCCAAAAAACAAAAAATATTAAAATATTTTCCACAGATATCGAGCGCCTTTTGTCTGAAAAAAGGAGAGCTCGAAGAGAGTGGCAATTGTACAGATCCCCTCAACTTAAGAAATTACTAAAAGAGTGTACAAAAAGGCTAAGAAAGCTACTGCAGACACAGAAAACAGGTTCTCTTGAAAAATATCTTAAGGAACTTGATGCAACTCCACAATCAGACTACTTATTATGACGTGCAGCTAATACATCAAAGCTATTTGAGAAGCTCTTAGCATCAAAATTAACCCCAATTGTAAATAATGTATACCTAACCATCAATTCGGCTTTAAGCCTGGTACTCTGTTCAAATTTGTGAAAAATGTTGAGCAACATTAATTATTTCACACGAAAATTTTGACATGTATCAATGTTACGTTTCATGCGAGTTTGTACAATTTGACGTTTTTATTCCTGCAAAGTATGAGACATTGTTTTGCGTATTTAAACAAACCGCACATGTATTTAACTAAAAATTGTTTTTTTATTAAAAAATTTAATAAAAAAGAATATAAATATGGATAAAAACTGTTACCGTTTGTGTTATTTTAATTTTTTATTTCTTATTTAAATATCAGTTGATACTTTTTTGCTTTTGCTTAAAATTCCACGTGAAATAAGTGCAGCTTACATTATTTCGCAGTTGTAAAAAAATGTTGCCAGAAACATTTCCTAACTTTTTCACAAAATGAACAGAGTACAACTCTATCAACATTATTTCATAGATATTCCGCACAAGTTTTGTTCATATGCGTTTTGACAGCATTTCACGTGAAATGTTGAACACAGTACCAGGCTTTAGAAAAGAACACAGCACAATTAAACAAGCCCATCGAATAGTTAACGCCATAAGAAAAGCCCTTGAAGAAAGAAAATATTGTTCCGCTCCCTTCATCGATGTTTCTCAAGCTTTTGATAAAGTCTGGCATGAAGGCCAAATCCTAAAGCCTATCTGGTGCTACGGTATTCAACTATGGGGCACTGCCTCGGCCTCTAATATCGACAAAATTCAAAGGCGCCAAAATAAACTTCTTCGAACAATCACAGCCGCTCCCTGGTATATTAAAAACTCAAACTTTCATAATAAAAATTTTAATTACAAAATTTGCAGTAAAATATTTGAAAAGGCTTGAACAACACCCAAATCCACTAGCTCGGAATATTTTAAATCCCGGCGGCGCTTAAGAAGAAGAGACACTGCAGCACTCACCGAATCAGAAGAGCGATAGTCACCCCCCTATTTGAACATAAACCGTTATGACGAAATTTTGTCTGGCACTGGCTGGACATATATAATGTATTAGGATAAGATTTGATTAATTATTGTTAAACTTCTGGCAACACTGGTATGTACATTCTTTGTTTAAATTTAGAATTCTCGGGTGGAACATCTGCCGAAAAAATTATTCATACATTTAGTATAGCATTATCCAACCCTGGGGTACACAAAAAGTATATACTCACGGTAGGCGAAAAAATTAATACAATTCGACAGATTTTTTCATAAGCACCCACTACAGCAGAACAGCTAGATCGGTATTAAAAGCATCTTTATGCTTCTATTTTTTTTTTTTTTTTGTTTATTCTTTGAATCTTTTGCTTTTTCATTCATTTTTACATTTTATTTATTCATTCATTCAACAAGAGCAACAATTTTGAAACAAATAAAATAAAAGCTACACAAATGATCAGGGCTAGTTTTAATATGCACAAAAGCGTTTAAAATAAGCATGGAAATATTCCCAGAAAAAAATAAATTAAAACAAGTAAGAAAGTATAGTGATATTCTACAACACAGTACTTAAAAACAAATTTTCGAGAGAGTTCACCCTATTTGGGCCCATGGAGGATCATGGACCCATATGGAACCGCCTGATAAAATCTAAGAAAATCGGTTTGATAGTTTCTGAGAGTTGTAGAAATTGCCCCCTATCTCCCATCGTGGTCCTACGATTTGGCCCATTTTCAATAGGCTTGGTCATTGTGCCAATAAGAACCTATAAGCCAAATTTTATCAAATTATCTCCAAAATTGCGACATGTACTTTGCGCACAAGTTTACATGGACAGCCAGCCAGCCAGCCGGACCAGGCCTAATGAAAATGGACCGAATCGTAGTACCACGAGGGGAGATAAGGGCAATATCTGCCTCTTAGAAACTATCAAACCGATTTTAATGAAATTTAAAATGTAGATAGATCCATATTTATATGGACACATAAGCATGATTCTCCATGGGTCCCGAATAGGGTGCACTCTCGTTAATGTGTTTTAAAATTCTGTGGTGTAGGATATCATATAGTCGGGCTTGACCGACTGTACTTTCTTACTTGTTTTATTCAAACAAATGTTTATAACAAAATATAATCACATGTTTTTCAAGTTTTCTAAGTGAAATGATTTTCGATTGGAACAAACATCAAGTGGATGCCAGTAGCGCCTTCTTAAACAAGTAAGAAAGTATAGTCGGTAAAGTCCGACCATATGATACCCTACACCACAATACACTTCTTGGGACACTTGGGTCAGATCAAAGAGTTGTTGTGAGGTTAACATTCAAGTAAAAGTTCTTTGTGCCGAATATTATTTAAAAGTGACACCAGAAGTACCTTAAATTTTTTTTTTTTTTTAAATTGTATATGTATAGTTTTATTTTTAATATTTTGGTGTAAAGCTCAACTAGCTCTATATTTAGTTGAACAAGATGGTCCTAAAATACCACCTTATTTGCATTCTGGCGTTACATTAAAAAAAGTAGACTTTTCGCTAAAAATGCCCATATGTACCTATTAAACGAGCAAATATTTTTGAATTCGATAGCTTGACAAAAAAATAAATATATAAGTCCTAAGCTTACCTAAAAGGCTTTATACAAAACGTCGCAGTCTTATTCAGTTTTGTAATGCAAGTCAAAAGCCACGTCTGGTTTTTTTACGTCACGCCAGCTCATATTTTTGCTTATATCTGCAAATCCTTAGCGTCGAGTATTGTAATTGTTTTGACTTCTTCTTCTATTCTTTAAAATTTTTTTGTTCAAATATCACGCCCATATATTCATTAATATGAGATCTGTTTGCCTTTAAGTGAGTTTAGGAAGGGGCTAATATGGGACCTATTGCTGTCACAAATTTATTCCTTCTTCTCAAATGCTTAAACTTTTTAATACAAAGAATATGTAAAACAAAGTTTGATTGAAAAAAGAAGATTTTATCTGAAGTTTTTGAAATGATAATTGCAGCATGCTTATTTTTCTTGCGTTTTTTTTAGTTCCTTTTTTATATACTTGTGTATGCAAAATTTAAAGTGATAATTTCTCTCGATTAATATCGAGTTTTCTCAGAGATCGCACTATACGAGTTGTTATAGATGGGGTTTTGTCAATCGAGTTCAAGATTCATTCAGGGGGCCGCAAGGCTCCGTTCTTACTCCTACTCTATTTCTTATTTTTCTAAATGACCACTTATGTCAAACTTCCAACCCTATCTACTCGTTTGCAGATGACAGCAACCTTTGCCATTCGTTCTCATTTGAATGCAGACCAAGCGTATATGATGTCGGTGCTATGAGGCAAAATATGAATGATTCGCTTGGCCGACTCCTTGACATATTCTCGGAATGGGGTCGTGCAAATAGGGTCGATTTTAATGCCCGAAAAACCAATGTAGCCTGCTGACAAATAAACGCGCGACAGATCAAGATGCCTCATCTGTATATATGGGTGGTATAATTATTGAGGAATCAGAATCTCTTGTTGTTCTGGGCATAAAGATACAATGTGATGTCCGATGGACAGAACATATACTCAAGGTGTCGAAAGAAACATTCAAGTGCCTCGGTTTTTTAAGACGGTGTATGATATACTTCACTCCCCCCGATATCCTTAATATTTATACCACCTATATTCGACCGCGTATGGAATACAACTCTCATGTGTGTGCCGGTGCTTCAAAGTCTATTTTGGAGATACTCGACCGCGTGCAGGATAGAGCGAAGGTTCTCATTGGTGACAGTAGGGTATCCAATTCTATTGACTCCTTTGAGCACCGTCGCAATGTGGGTTGTATTTGCCTGTTTTATTTGGTTACTGACGAAATTAGGGATCTGGTTCCCGAAACCCGTACGTTTGCTCGTAATACACGTTTTGCCTCAAGAGCCCATCCTTTTGTGGTCGATTGGCAGGTGAATCGTACAATGCATTACAGAGAGAATTCGTTTTTTTCCTTGACTGTTCGTATGTGGAATAACCTTCCTGCAGAAGTCTTCCCTTACACTTACAAGTCGAATGTTTACAAACACTACTCCCTCTATCCTCCTTCCAATAACCTTGCAACACAATGCAATGCATTAGTAGGGGTCATCCCCTGGGTGCTGGTCCCAACAGAAAAAAAAAATTTAGATTTCATAATACATAATAAACAAATGAATTTAATCAAATAATGCACATTTTCCTTTGGCGTATTATTATTTTATTTGTGGGGATTTTTGGGGGTAAAAAACAGCCATTTTGGGGATTTTTGGCGATGAAAAATCTTAAATTGGGGATACGGTATAAAATAAAACTCAGAACCCTGCAAATTTATTTATTTTTTGGGAAAACCTTACAAAATACACAAAAGCATATTTTTCGTGCAAAAAGCATGAAAAACTTGCCCTGCAAATGATAAATAAAGTAGCAATAATATGTTGTAAGTTTACTTACATACAAACATATAATGTATACACAAATGTATGTATAAAAATATGTATTTATTTACATACATAGATATTTAGTAATACACATGAGGGTATTCTATATCTGTAAGTCATCATACATCATACATACTTACAATGTTTTGAACAATATTATGTGTACGTATGTATGTATGTACATAGATATAAAAAATTATTTGTTTTTGTTTTGTTTTATTTGATTGTTTATTAAATATACTTATTTGAATGCAAAACACAAAATATTCCAAAACATAAGCAAAGTAAATACTTACATACATACTATCGTACATACATACGGCGATCATTCATATGTATGTATGTAAATAGAAACTTATATGCATATGTATATAAGTATGTATGTATGTATATCTATAAATGTACTCGTTCAGACGCACAAACACAAAAACTAAATAATAAAATACTATTACCTACATAGAGAAATCGTTGTTACATTCATTTAACCGCGACCGGAAGCACTTCCTCTTCTACACAGAAATCGTACGAGTGAGTAACAAATTTTAAACCACAATACGAGTATAAATTGTAAAAGTGATTTGCTTTTTTTTATTATTATTATATTTTTGTTTTAACAGTGGAAATTTGCTTTAAAGAAAAAATATTTAAACACATTTCAAATCATACACACTCGCACGGGTACTTTCATGCACAAAGTCGATGTCGTCGTCAGACATTGTGAAAAATTCACTACGATTTAATAGTAGTTTCTACACAATTTTGTGGATTAGTAAACGAATGAACACATAAATTTATTTACGTATGTTTATTGTACATTAGGGTGGTTCCGAGAGATGTATTTACATCAAAAAAACAAAAAGGATTGCAAACTTTATGTTTTTCTTTTAATTTAAAAAATGAGAGGAAAAATTTTAACACATCCAACATTAAAAAAATAATGTTTTTTAATTTTTTTTTTTTTTAATTACAAATAATTGTAAGATCATGGCCCTGTTTTTCAAAACTACAAGTAAAGTACGTTAAAAAAAGCTACAAAGCTTTTTATATAGAGATGTCAGATTATTGGATTTATCCCCAAATTGGGGATTTTATTTTGAAAACGGGGAAAAATTTGGGGATTTTTCATATTTTTTTAAGTAACCAAAAACAATTACTCTTCACTTTGTTCATGTCGAGCGATTTAGTGAAAACATAACAAAATCAATTACGGCGATAGAAACAGATTAATCCTTCTTAGCATCAGATTCAAAGGACTTGGGCCTTGAAAACGGGGGAAAATTGGGGATTTTTCATATTTTTTTAAGTAACAAAAATAATTACTCTTCACTTTTTTCATGTCGAGCGATTTAGTGAAGACATAACAAAAACAATTTAGGCGATAGAAACAGATTCATCCTTCTTAGCATTAGATTCAAAGGACTTGGGCTACGATTTTAGAGAAGAAATAAAATCTATAGATCAGTGTTGTAACTAAAAGTAATTAAGATATGTTTTTATATTCAAAAAGTGTATTTAAACAAATCACAATTTTTTTAAGATTAACAAGCATTTTGTTTCATAAACATTCTGTAACCCGTTAGCATAGCCCGATCTCAGCATAGTTATAAAAAAACTAGTGTTCGCCTAATGGTCATAATTTGACCATAAATTTTTATTTAAATATGAAGAAAACATAGTTCATCTAAGAATGTATGAATTTACATGTTTCGTGCAATAATTTTTTTTCGTCTTAGTGGAAAAATATGAGAAATATCAACTGAAAAACAAAAAAGTATCTTTAAATCTCCTTTATACATTGTCATCCACTCAGGACATTGCATGTTTAATGCTATTTTTCTAATATTTACGAAAATTAATCAAAGTACCAGATGTTGAACGAAAAAGTACCAAAAAGCTCCCCATACATATTCTTATTCACTTAGGACCATGCAAATAAAAATTGTATCTTTATAGGTCGAACATTAACAAACATTCAAAAAGTAGCAGAAGAAAAACAAAAAGCAACAGCATTTTTCATCTTTAATTCAGTCAGAACCCTGCTGCACCTATAATATTATGCTTCTAAGGCCCGTTTTCACAACTTACCGATAGCTAAAGGTAAGATTTTGTCATCCGTATAAAAAGTGTTCCATTATTACAACTTTACTTTTACCTACCAGGTAGGATGAACCTTAATTAACTTTATCGCTCACTTTAGGTTAAAGTAAAGTTTTAATAATGGAACAGTTTTTATAAGGCCGGTTAAAGTCTACTTTAAGCTATCGGTAAGTTGTGAAAACGGGCCTAAGTTTTTTATTATAGAATATTTTAAAATAAGCACATGCAGTACGGAAAAGTAAAAGAAAGAAATTTACTTTCACGTATTTATATAGTTGAAATATTCGAAAACCGGTTGCTGAAAAATGTCGAATAATTGACCACCATATTTTCTTTTATTATTTGGTAATTGAAAGAAAACAAATTTTGTATTTGTGTTCTGCATATGTGTTAGTAGTAAATTTGAAGGCTTCCCTACAAATAATAAGACTAGTCCAAACACGCGTGTAAAGTGTAGCCCACAAGGGACTAGGACTAGTTCAAAAGTAACCCAAACGTATGGAAAAAACATGGTCTATTTAACATTACGATGTCCTAGAGCAGGACCATATAACCCAGCGTTGGACTACAAAGGAGTAGTTTTAAAACTACTCCATTGTATATACAAGAGGATTAGTTTAACTTCGTTAAAAACGAAAACATGTCGTTAAAAAACGAAGACATGTCGTCTCACTACAAACACTTTTTAACAATGACATGGTCCATGCTTGCATTACATTGGACCAGTCCATGGAGTAGTCCATTTCATCAAAATGGATCAGTAGGCTATATAGCTAGAAAGTTAGTCTATCAGCGCTGGGGTTGCGGGTTCGATTCCCGCCAGAGACTTTGGTTTCCTGCAGATAAGCGTAGAGCTTAGAGGGAGTATCTTAGGGAATTAAAAAAAAATAAATATTGAACAGATTTTAATAATATGTAGATTGCATTGCGCCTTTCAAATTGCGTATATTTTGTTAAATCGGTTGAGAAAAGTGTTCTTAACTGTTTTGCCTTTGTCGATTGATATATCTATAC
This sequence comes from Pollenia labialis, assembly GCA_949318255.1. Classification (NCBI taxonomy): domain Eukaryota; kingdom Metazoa; phylum Arthropoda; class Insecta; order Diptera; family Polleniidae; genus Pollenia; species Pollenia labialis. The sequence goes on from OX439140.1 coordinate 158,837,673, forward strand.
ATAATTCAACCGGTTATAAAAATTAATGTTTCAACAGACATTTATGAATCACAATGGAAAAAACTGCCGTTTGTCAAATGGACAAATTTATTTAACGTGCAAAAATGTATTACTTTAAACTGATTTTGGACAGAAGTTTATAAATATCAAGATGCCGCTGGATCACGGCTTTTTAAAGGTATTAACACTGCTTTGTGTACAAACAAGATATTCTTGTGGTGAAGGGGTTTTTCGGCAGTAAATTAAATTAAAACAAAAATAACAAATAACGTGCTATTCGAAATGCTAGAATCATCATAACGAATAAATACTAATTTGAAACTAATTCAACTTGTTCCGACACGTTTTAACCAGTGTTCGCATAGAAAATTATATGTAAAACAAAAACAATATTCGACAATTTGTTTTTGTTTTAAATGTAGTTTTCTATGCGAACGTTGACGTTCGAAATCGTTAAACAGGCAGTAAATATCGATCCCTAGTGTTTGGTTCAGTCGATTTTTGGAAAACACAAATGCTAATAGTGTTTGTGTAGTAAATCATTAACGAAAAAAAAAGTTTCCTTGTTTCTCACCTTTCGAACACAAGAATTATCCAACTCAACAAAAAGATGATAACCTTTAATTCCGTTCGGTTTTTTTTTTACCACAAACTTCATTGTGTTCGATTCAGCTCATTATTGTTCGTTTGTTTCGGTTGTGCTTAGCACCCTTTTGGCTGGTCAAAAAAGCAAAAATTTTTTAGAAAAACAAAAAAAAACATACGAAAAAAACACAAAAAAACAGCAAAATGATTTTACACAAACAAAACATATACACACAAGCTGTTAGTGCTGCTGCCGTTGCTAAAATTTTTTGTTTCTTCATTTCTTTATCAATGTTTTTGTCTACAGTATCACTACAATTGTTCTGTTTTTTAACGAAGACGAGAACACTATATAATGTTCGACTCATTTTTGAAAATAGTTACGAACGGTATTAAGGGTTATGTTCGTCAACACAAACACTAAAAAAATAGATATCGTTCCTGGGTGTGTGAGCCGAACGCTAAATAATGTTCTGTTTATTTTCGAACACTGGTTTTAATCATCCCCAGTAATGAAAAAGCTGTTTAATCCAAGAAATTATACCAAAAAATTATGCAGGATGATAAATTTAATCGTCAACTTTTTGACTTTGTTAGTCCATTTAATACTATTTTTTGAGGTGATGTATAATTTAAATGTGAAAAAAGACAGAAAATACACATGAAATCAAAATACAAATAAAATATTTTATGATAAGAGTATTTAGTGGGGATTTTTGGGAATGAAAAAATGTGAGGACACAATTTTAAAAACATCTGATAACCCTGATTTGGTAAATCACTAAACCACATTTTTTCACATTTCACATAATTATCTAGAAACACCCAATATATTTCGAGCGAAGATTAGAATTCATAAATTTGTTTAAGCAATAGCCGAGGAATACAACTCAATTTTGTGGCAAATTTTAAACTTTAAAAAACTTAAATAATTAAATACAATTTGGTTAAAAGATTGATGTTTGACTATTGACTACCAGCAGTCGCCGATGGCTGCGAGTCTTAAACGGCAAGCCCCTCTGAAGAGATCGAGTGGTTGCGATTGAAACATGTAGGGGTAACCTAACCTGGCCAAAAAAAAACTCCTGTGTTCGAGCCTCATGTTAGTCAAGAATGAAAAATTATCAATAAATTGTAATTAATTTCATGTTGTAAAATTCCTTTCTTCATAAAAATAATTTAATGAAAATTAAATTTGATGAACTTTAGCCTGATTAAATATCAAAATTTGGATTAAAACCAATAGAACAGTTCAACAAGAATAACCACCAATACTGATTATTGTTAAATAAACAAAAGTGTAGTTAATATGAAGAGCCCTCAGTTTTTTTCAGTTTTTTATTTAATTTTACTAAACTTTCAATAACTTCTGTAGCGAAATTATACTTTTTGAAAATTCAAAATATTTTGCATTTTCTTACAGATTTTAAGAGAACTTTTCATTACCTTTTCCTATACAACAAATTTGGGGTGGTCTAATGTATCAGTAAGCGGACATTACATTCATAAATAGAATGGAAGGTATGTATACACAATTGAAATTATTCATAAAAAGAGAATTTTTTAAAGATTTATTGAGGAAACATCTTTCAAGATCACAACAATTTTCGTTTCGTCTCGTTTCGGTGTTTCTTTTTCTTTTTAGTAATTAAAAAGAAAATCTAATTTCTTACTTGTTAACATTCAATTAAAACGGGCTTATTTTTATAATTTATTTTAAGATTGTATGTTTATAATTGATTGTAAAAATGAATTACACTTTTACAAATTATAACAGCCGTATTCATAAAAAATAAAATAAGTTTAAAATCTGTTTTAAGGCAAAATTTTCATACAAGTTTTTCTTAAAATGCATTTCAAATCTATTTTAATTATTTATGAATACGGCATTTAATATTTAACATTAGCATAGTCGAATGTTTAAAAGAGTTCTTGCAAGTTTATAACCACATAGAAAGTTTTTGTTTGTAGATTTTAGTAAAACATCGATAATTTGAAGATATGTAATCTTAAAAATAAATCATATGCGCATTTCACTGGTAAATAAAAATTGGGAATTAAGCACGAAAAACAAAATCTTGTAAATTAAAATTTTGTATTCCCAAAAGTCGCTTTGATAATAAACTGGCAAGTGCACGGCTTAAAAAAACGAAATTGGCAACATGCTTTATTTTTGCGAGAGCAATATCGTATTAATAATAACTTATGTATTCCCGAAAATAACTTTGATAATATACATACATACTTGCATGTACCCGTGCAAAAAACTGAATTGGCAAATTGGTTTTTTTTTGTTGTTTTCTTACGAAGACAGTAGAATAAAGCAGTTTGTTTTTTAATTTTGTTTTTTCTTTTTACCCACTTACAACTACAATTCGAGTCGGAAAGAACCCAACCAATTGTAGGGGAATGTAAGAAAAGATAAACTCACTGTTTATTGTTGGTGTTTTGTTTTGGCTTTGATATTGTTACAAGTAAGACTATGAGTGTATATAATTCTTATTCGCTTTAGGGTTTTATTTGTATAATATTTTTGGCTTTTCTAAAATCTTTGGAAAAGGTTTCCTGATGAGCTGGCCTAAGCAACCAGTGAAATGCGCATAGAAGCTAGCTTTCCCTCAACAATTAATTTCAGTGTATTTATCAAATATGAAAAACTGGGAATTTAGCACGTCATACGGAAATCGTATTTATAATAAAGCAGGTTGTTTTTGTTTTTTCTTAGCCTACTTACAACCAAGGCTGTGGAGTCGGAGTTGAGGTTTTTGTACCGGAGTCGGAGTCAAAGTCAAAGTACCCACAAAAACTAGCGACTCCGACTCAAACATTTTTGGCATTAAAATGTTTTCTAAAATTTTTCAAATTAAAAAAAATGGCCAATTTCACCAATTGTATTTAAATATCAATTCATATTTTATGTATAGTTTTTCATATAATGTTATTTTTATTTGACATAAAAAAACGAATTTAAAACAAAAATTGATATTTAAATAAATTGGTGAAATTGACCATAAGATTGTCTGCATTTCGAAATTTTAAAGTCAGCAAATAAGGACCAGTATACTTTACATATGAGTAGGTGAGTTTCAAAAATTAAAAAAATTGAGATAACATCTTATTTTGACAGAACTTTTTGCAATTTTTGAGAATAGATGGTATCGAAGATGTCTATAACAAAACTCGCTGGTTCACTGTTTTAACATTTCTGCTAGAATTTCGCCAAGATATCGTTAATGAAATAGAGCCGAATTATGGAACTTGAAAATTAAATTTGTAAACAATTTGTTTTTTATTTATCGTATATTAACAAATATTTTTGTAGCCATGTTCATATAGTATATGACTTGAAATCTGCTGTAGCTCCTGTGGTAAAAGCATTAAGTGAACTACATTTTAAGTTCCAACCTTCAAGGTGAATTATAAAAGAAAAAAAAGGAAAAGGAACTCGGAAAAATACATGACATTTTTCCAGATATAATTCCGATCAAACCCCACTTTACCCGAAAAATGATTCGAAAATACTTTTATCTTCTCACTTTGGGGAAAATTAGAGAGATAATAAAGATTTGCAATTTAAAATTTCGGTCTTTGACAATAATAATATTGATTATGGAACGGAAAAAAGTAATGTATGCCCACTGAAGAAAAACATTTCAATTAAGTTGTTTAAAAATTCTCTTTTTTTTAACTCTGCAGGTGGGAGATAAACTACATCCAGCCACATTTTGAAAAATTTACAGAAGACCGCAAAAATATGTTGAAACTCACAAATGATTCTATTTTTGTATTAAAAATTTTCCGAATATTCTATATGATCCTAATATGTTTATTTATGTCGATGATATTACGTCATAAAAGGTTCGTAACCTTATATGATGGTATTGGGTCCGTTCCATGCCTTGAGACAAACATCACCAAGTCCAACAACAAAAGGAGTGCTATTTCCCAAAAATAATAGAAGGCTTGCAACATTTTTAACGTTACGTTTCTCTTCAAAATGTTTATTAAAAATTGTAGAAGTAACAATTGAAGGTGCATTTGCATGTTTTAAAAAAAATATATTTAATTTTTCTGAGAATGATTAACAAAGTTGGTCGAAATATTTGACTTTATAAATAAAACAAAACCAAAATGGCAGTGTATGTTAAAAACAAAAGACCTCACTTCATAATTTACAAAAAAGGACTTATGATGTTCTTTGCCTCTTCAAATTCTGTGGTAAACAACACTAAGTACACTTGATTGTGGTGTTCAACTTTTCCATGTCGAAAACTACATTAGATAGGACTTATGGAAATTTACACATCTATAAATTAGAACAGTATAAAAAACGTATTTTGAAAAAGATGTAAATTGGTGTTGTTTATCTCTCCCCTACAGAACTATTTGTTATATTTTTTTGCACTACTTCATTATTTTAATAAATTAATACAACTCTTAAAATATACCGAAGTTCAATGATCCCATACGGATTGAAGCAAAACTCGTTTCTTTCGAAAGTTCGTAACAAAACTCGTTCGCTCCAAAATTAAATCAATTTTTTTCTAGTTATTAGTCAAGAATGACATAACACTTTAGAATCAAAAAAGTTAACTCATTTTGGTCCATTTAATCGCCATTGGTTTCTTGCATTTTTTCCAAATTTGAAATAAAATATTTTGAAACTCTCCTACTTTTATGTTAATAACCAGTATGTTAAAGCTCAATGCGGCACGTTAGAATTAAAATATCGATTTAAAATTTTTACAGAATCATTTTCTTGCTATATTAAACCATTTAGAAGGTACTGAGTAAAAAAAAGAGTTTTAAGTCAAATAAGGACCAGTCTCATAAATATTTAGCATCAAGGTCGTACTTAAAAAATTTCAGCGGAAGGAGTCGGAGTCGGAGTTATAACTTTTTCTTGACGACTCCACAGCCCTGCTTGCAACTACAATTGATGTTGGAAGAATTCCAACCAATTGTGGATTGGGGAATGTAAGAAAAGATAAACTCACTGTTTATTGTTGTTGTTTTTGTGTAAGCTTTGATATTGTTACAAGTAAAACTTGTGCTAATAATTCTTATTCGCTTAACAGTTTTATTTGTTTTAATATCTTTAATTTTTGTAAAATCTTTAGATGAAGTTTCCTGACGATCTGGCCTAAGCATCCAGTGAAATACGCATAGGAATAACTTATCCCATCAACAATAAATTTCAGTGTTTTTATCAAGAATAAAAATTGGGAATTAAGCACGACAAACAAAATCTTGTAAGTTAATTTTATCTTTATAATTCTACAAAAATAAACACAGTTTTTAAAAATTTAAATGCAAATTTCCAAAAAGCACTCTTTCTGGTCTAAAAATAAAACACAACAAATTCAATGGAATGACCAAAATTATTATTAGCTCACAAATTGCACGACATTTACTGTTTAGAAATAATTTCATAAGTCCTCCGCGACTGCGCCTTACGACGCCATCCTGTCGGTCCAAAGTTGCAACACTTTTTCGAGCATTCCCGGACTTATTTATTGTGCGTCAAATATGGGCTTCTAAATGGTATTCTTTCTTTTTATTCATTTTTTTTGTTTGTTTTAGGTTATTTAGCGTTACTTATAATCAAATTGGATATCTCCTTAAAGTTATTGTTACGCTTAAGAAATATTTGACGCCCCACACGTAACCAATTGATCCAAGACCCTATAAAGTGTATATATTCTGGGTCCCTTTGAGTAGCGAAGTTGATTTAACGATGTCCATATATCCGTGTGTATGTGATTTGGGTTTTCCAAAGACCAAAGAAATTATAGGGACTAGGTTGTTATATATATTAATGTCACATATACACACATAAGCCATAAAATCGACATCTTAGGCTCCTTCGACGTTTTAGGCACCTCTGCGTGGTGGCTCCTGGAAACAGCTGGATATTTCTATGTTTTAAATTTCATTACAATCGGTTTGCTGGTTTCTGAGAGGCAGAAATTGACCCCTATCTCCCTTCGTGGCCCTACGATTCGGCCCTTATTTCAATAGGCTTGGTCCTTGTACCAAATTTTATTAAATAATCTCCAAAATTGCGACCTGTACTTTAAGAACAAGGTTACAGCCCAAGGTTACAGGACATCGTTAGATCAACTCAGAAAGTGATTCGAAGTTGATCGGTATACTTTAAGGTGGGTCTAGGACCAATATGTTAAGGTGTTACACACATCAGCATAATACCCTCTCCACTGTTGTGGTGTGGGTATAAGTATCAAAATTAAAATTAACAGTTCAACTATAAATCAAAATTGTTCTATTATATATTTTTTGGAAATCGAAATAAAAATCGAGAACAAAAATTGAAAATAAACATCTTTGTCTCACAATGTAAACAGAATGGAGATTTTATTTAAGTTGTCCAAAGATTAACTATTTTCGCAAAAAATTCGCTAAGAACTTCCTAAATTTATTTTTGTACATCAGACTAAAGCTTGAAAACGCTAAAAAATTAAAAGAAATAAAATCGAATTCATTCCGAACATTCTTTAAACGAAAACATGTCAATGTGTATACGAGTATTCTCTATGACTGCAAAGAAATTTATATGTTGTAGGTCATTTAAAACTACAACACCATTTCCATTCGCCATGTATACATGAGAATAAAAAGTATTTTTGAAACATTATTTTTTTTTTTAAATTAAATTTTTTTTGTTGAAAATTACAATATGTGACCTTCTCCGAGAAAAGGGACCTAGTGTGTAAAAAACGGATTTGGACTTAAGCGTGGATTTTGGTATCTAAAAGGGTGTAGAATAAGTTGAAATGCGTTTTTCTCAAAACTTCATGTCACATATGTATTCAAAGCTTATTCCTACCATTATTTATTATTTTAACTGAAATAGTATAGATTCTACACACCCTCAAACTGTAGGATATAAGAAGATTTCTTTAAATTACTGCAAACAGTGTTATATACTTAATAAATTAATAATAAAACCTTTTGTGTTGTTAAAGCATTTCCGAATTGAAAATCGAGCAAAAAATTTAAAATCATACAATAAAAACCAAATGACGTTCCCATTAAAACACAAATTACTTAAGTATGAAGCATAAGTAGTCGTGTATCCGTCAATTCAGTATGTCTGGATAAAATAATTTAGTTGCTTTTGCATTCCCGTATAGAGTTAAAGCGCAATTTGTCTTCAAGTAAAAATAGTGACTTAAAAAATGTATTTCTGTAGTTTTATTAAAATCATTTATGTGTTTTGCTTGGTTCTAAAAATGGAATCACAAGCTGGTCGTAGCAATTCAAAATATAATGTCGTTGTTGTAGTTTTTGATGATTTAAGACCGACAGTAGGGGCTTATGGTGATAGATTAGCAAAAACACCACACATAGATGCCTTTATGAATGGCAGTCATTTCTTTACACGAGCCTATAGCCAGGTAAAATATATGTATTTAAGTACATACACCCAGAGAAAAAACATGTTTTAATATGGTCACCAACATATTATGTTTTATTTAACCATATTATTTTCACCGACATCCTTATTATGGTTAAAGTAGTCCTCAATTAAGAAACCACCACAATATTATGATTGGCTCCAAGCATGTTGTGGTTAATAATAACTAAACTATGTTTAACACTTTAATAGCATGGTTGGTTTTCAACCAAAGCATGTTGCTTGGTAATTTAAAACTAAATTATTGTCATAAATACCCATAACATGTTAAGAGGCAACCATAATATGGTTGTGGCTTCTTGATGGAGGACTAATTTAATAATAGGTGACAATAAAATGGTTAAATTTAGCATAATCAGCCCAATTAGGAACAAAAATTTCCCGATAGTTTTTCTCGTTCCCCATTTTTACAATTTACATAACATAGGAAATAACAGGATTAACATACGAAAATTGGGAGAAAACTCCCTGGCAATTTTTATTCATAATTGGGCTGAATATGTTTAAGATTTTCTTTAAACATAGTTTTGTTGGAGGTGACCATATTAAAACCGGTTAAAATATTAAAACTTCTTTTTTAATCCAAATTTTTTAATCAGGCTCAAGTTCATCGAATTTAATTTTCACTAAATTATTTTCATGAAGAAAGGAATTTTACAACATGAAAATTAATTAAAATTGTTATTGATAATCATTCATTCCTCACTGACCTGAGATTCGAGCCCAGGCGGCTGGTTACCATGACATGTTTCGATCGCAACCACTCGATCTCCTCAGATGGATTTGCCGTCTTACACTCGCAATTAATTTTCATGTTGTAAAATTCCTTTCTTCATGAAAATAATTTAGTGAAAAATATTAAAAAATTTTGATTAAAAACCATAAATAGTTCAACAAAAAAACCACAATTCTAATTATTCTTCTTATTTATTCTTACAGCAAGCTCTTTGTGCTCCTAGTCGAAATTCTTTGCTAACTAGTCGGCGACCAGACACTTTACATTTATACGATTTTTACAACTATTGGCGGGTTTTTAGCGGCAATTTTACTACATTACCACAATATTTTAAAAGTCAGGGTTACTACACATACGCTGCTGGGAAGGTTTTTCATCCTGGTATATCTTCCAATAATAGTGATGATTATCCGTTCAGCTGGTCCGAAAAGCCATTTCGCCCTACAACCGAGAAGTTCATGAACTCTCCTGTTTGTCCGGACAAGCAAGGAATTTTGCGCAAAAATCTCATTTGTCCAGTTCATTTACAAACACAGCCTTATAAAACCTTGCCGGATATTGAGTCAGTAGCAGAGGCTATAAGATTTGTGGAAATCCGCAAGAAAAGTCGTAAGCCATATTTTTTCGCTTTAGGATTTCACAAACCACATATCAATTTCCGTTTTCCTCGCCAATTTCTGGATCGTTTTCCTCTAAAACGATTTTACAACTATACTTCAGATACCTATAAACCATACGATATGCCTAATGTTGCTTGGAATCCTTACACGGATGTTCGGTCGCGAGATGATTTTAAACACATGAATATATCATTTCCGTATGGACCCATCTCCAGACTACAAAGCGCTCAAATACGTCAGGCATATTATGCCTCGGTGGCTTATGTTGATGATCTTTTCGGCAAGTTCATATCACACATTGACCTCAATCGAACTATTGTTTTGGTGACCAGTGATCATGGCTGGTCTTTGGGAGAGCATGCAGAATGGGCAAAATATAGTAATTTTGAAGTTGCACTACGTGTACCACTTATTGTACGAAGTCCAGAGTTTCCTCTACCTTATGATGGAAAAGTTATGAATGTTATTACCGAATTGGTGGACATTTTTCCCACCCTAGTTGATCTAGCCCATTTACCCAGCATTGCGCCATGTAATTACAATAAACCAATGCCAGAACAGTTGTTGTGTACTGAAGGCAAAAGTCTGTACCCCCTTTTAAGCGGCATTGGTTTAGGCCAAGAGTATTTTGCTCTGAGTCAGTATCCCAGACCTGGAATACAACCCACAAAATATCCCAATAGTGACAAACCGAAACTAAAAAATATTAAAATTATGGGTTACTCTCTACGTACAAATCATTATCGCTACACTCTGTGGGTACGATTTTTCGCCCAAAATTTTACACGTGGTAGGTTCGCCAAAAAAAACAATTGCATTGTACATTATCTACATATACAATTATCATTTTATTAACAGATTTTTCCAATATATTCGGAGAAGAGATGTATGACCATCGATTAGATGCCGCCGAAGAAATCAACTTGGTCGACTGGCCGGAATTTGACGATATTCGTCTTTGGTTAAGAAATAAATTAATAAAAGCGTTTAACAAATAAGCTGCATTAAATATCCAACGTCTATTATTTTGTATGCGATTGAATTGGTATAAGCAGGCAGGTATTCAAATTTAATATTCAAGTTTTTCACATTAACGAGTTTGTGTGAAAATTTGTATGAATGGATTGAATAAAAATTTCATTCATTCAATATTTTGAGATGTGCAGCGACCAAAAATATCTCACTACTTATTACGTGGAGTAAGTGTGTATATGTCGTTTGGCATGGTAAAACTAGTTTTAGAAACTAGATGTAGCTGCTTGTTGCCAACCTGATAAGAAGTTGGTCGTTATCGTAGTCGTATTGTCGTCGACGTCGTTCTGTGTTACGACTAGTTATTTATGTGTTAAGATCTCACGCAAAGTGAAAATGCTGCAGACAATTAAATTTTAATGCCTACGCAAATATGGTGGCATAACTTACACACACACACACATATGAACATGGATTCCAACATAAAAACACACAAACAGATTTGTAGAAGTAAATTTGTAAATATTCGTTACAATTCATTTCATATACTCTAATCTTACCTAAAAATATGTATTGGGACTCTTCTTCTGAAGAGAATGTAACAATTGTACTGACCACCAGGCCTGCCATATCTGCCGATTTATCGGCATTTTGCCAATGTTTTGCCTCTAAATTATCAAAGTGCCGATTTGGCGATTTTTGCTCAAAAAATGCCGATTTTTCGATAACTTTTAATAGGTTGTAAATTAAAATACTTGTTTCATGAAAAAGAGAGAACTGTTATTAATTCAGCGCTTCTACTTAAGAAAAAAGGGTAAAGGAGCATATAGGCGACATGTTTTTACATCTGACTTGTCAACTTTGTAAGTCACATGTAATTGTGCATGTCTGTTAAAATTGCTGTTTTCCATAAGGTTTATAATATTCGGTCACAAACGTACATGTAATTTGCTTCTGACATTGTCTCTGTTTTTTTTCGCATAGTTTTGCATAAACCAGAGTAGTTCTCGGCTTCAAATAGCGTTCGGCTGACAAAAAAATTTGTATTTGCGCCGTAAAAGAGTTCAGCCATTTTAACATTTTTTTCTTTAAATTCGAAGATGCCAATTTTGGATATAATAATGAAGCGTTTTAAACAATTTACCCAAAGTACAGAATAAACACATGAATTTTTGTTTCTGATTTATTACAATTTCATTGTAAAATTTTTATTGATTTTTATGTTTTTTGTGTTACTTAAAATTTTATCGATCTGGCAACATTTTCTCATCAGTCGGGTAGCAGCAGAAATAACGGTACTGCTGAAATTTCGAAGTTTTCATATATCAAAGTGGAAATTTCACTGTGCCTTGTTAATTAATTTTTGAATCCCAAGAAAACCATTGATAACTAATATGCATGTGGTAGAGTAAATAAACTGAAATGGCAAAATAAAATAAAGTAATTTGGTTTTATTTTTGTGTTTTCTTTACCCACTTACAACTACATTTAGAGTTGACAAAAAATCAACCAATTGTAGTCGGGACTGTAAGATAAGATAAACTCACTGTTTATTGTTGTTGTTTTTATTTAAGCTTTGATATTGTTACAAGTAAAACTGAGGTTTATAATTCTTATTCGCTTAGCAGTTTTATTTTTGTAATATCTTTAGCTTTTCTAAAATCTTTGGATGAAGTTTCCTGAATAAAATTATCTTTCTAATTTCACTTTTGGTTTATTTCAAGTACGAATTCGGGATTGAATCAACTTCAATACTTGAATGAAAAGCGCATTTTGAGATTGGTCCTTCAATTTTAGTTTAACTTAAATCAATCTCATTTTCGGATTAATTCAAGTACGAATTCGGGATTGAATATGGATAAGTTAAGTATTTCGGGATTGAAAATCCGTACTTGAATCAATCTTTTCTTTTGTGTGTATGGCTTAGTGGTTTGTTTCTTCTTTTTAAACCGTATCTTTTCTGCAAAAAGCTTCTCTAAACACGGTAGATTTTAATTTAATGTTTTGCAACATCGGATAATGGAGGTTATCTCGGTAAATCGCTATCTATCTCGGATAATTGAATCACGATTAATAGATGCTCAACTGTATATATGTATATGATGCATACCACTGTATGTACATATGTATAACGTAGCCGAAATTAACCGTTAAGTGCCAAATTCAAAAAGTATTTATGTATTTTAATTTTAGTTTAATTGGTTTAGCTTATCAAAGAAAAATATATACATATGTATGTTACTTCTAAACGGCCAAATACACTTGTCAAATGCTTGTCCAGCCGGCGAATTCAACGTGTACGTGTGCTGGACGTAATATTCGCCGTCATATCTAAAGTTTTTGATTTTTCATCAAGCATTGTCGGTGTCACACATACAAACACATTTTCACTTATACTACCACAGTGCTTGATGAGTATTTTGATCAATGTATTTGGGCCATAACATTTTGATTTTGCGTTTGTTGGTCATCTTTAGCTGGTTTTACATTCACAGCCCACAATAAATAACTACTTGAAGCTTTGAGAATAAGTTGAATACAGTTTCATTATTCAGCAGTAAAAATTAGGTAAAAATACAATACTTGTTGGTTGCTCTGTTGGTTCATTCATACATATGTTTGTTTGAAACTTTAGTTGTTTGTCTATTTGGTTCTATTTGTAGGTAAAATGACGTTGTCTTATTGTATGAATGTACATTAGGATAGTTCAAAAATTATAATTTGAAAGATTTAAACAAAACTTGTCGTTATACTATTTTAACAAATTTTTTAATTTAATCCAAATTTTTAATTTTTAATCAGGCTTAAGTTCATCAAATTTAATTTTCATTAAATTATTTTAATTTAACTTACGTCAATCTAAAATAAAATACATTTGGCTACACTCATAGAAAATTGCATCTTCGTACTCAAAGCAAAAAAAAAAGGTTATATGTACAACATTGTGATACAACTTGGTCAGATAATAGGCTTTGTCCTTTTGAAAATTAAAATACATAGTATGTGCCAAATTCAGTATCTAAGTACATATATCAAAACTACGGTCTGTATTTTGCGCACAAGATTAAAATTATCAGCCAACCAGCCGGAAGGTTGGATATCGTTAATACGAATCAAATGTAACAATCATCGTCACACACTGATAATACTCTCACCACCTACATACAGAGGCAAGGCGAATTTAAAAAGGTAAGTGCAACTCCAAGGCGAATTCAAACAGGTAAACTCATCTCGTCAGCCGTTCATCAGCTGTATCCACGGCGAATTAAAAAAAATTGAGAAACGTCCAAACCAAGGCGAATTCAAACAGGTAAACTCATCTCGTCAGCCGTTCATCAGCTGTTTCCACGGCGAATTAAAAAATATGGTCAAACGTCAAAATATGATTTTGTTTTGAGAAGAAGTTGAATGAAAAGTGTTAAAAATATTATTTTTATAATAAAAAAATTTCAAAACTGCAAATGATTGAAGTGAATTTATTAATTTCTTTTATAAAAAAGTGATAATTTTAATTTGCAATAAAAAATTTTTGACAACCAACCAGAAAATTGTATAAACAAACTACATGGGGCTTTTTGTAGTTGTAGAGATGAGTTTACCTGTTTGAATTCGCCTTGGTCCAAACATAATTTTGTTTTGAGAAGAAGTTGATTGAAATATTAAATTACATATTATTTTTATAATAAAAAATTTCAATCCTGCGAATGATGAATTTAATAATTTCTTTTATAAAAAAGTGATAATTTTAATTTGCAATAAAAAAATGTTGACAGCTTACAATTAAATTACAAAAACAAAATACATGGGGCTTTTTATAGTTGTAGAGTTGCACTTACCTGTTATGAAATCCCAATAGTACTAAATCATTTTTTTAATTTTATTATACTGGTGGGTTTTACTAAAATCACATTTCCTGGGGTAAATTTTTCTAGCCAGCTTAAATCTTCTTAAAGCTTCTTCTTCATATCGAGCCCTAACCGCGAAAATAGTGTAAGCGACATAAATTTCAGTTTTCCTTTTTTTAATAAATGACTTTATTGGCAACACTTGCATCATCTCCTAAAATGTCATGGTCACATAAGGTACCGTTACGATTTTATAGCAAGAACAATTTTATTGTAAGCGACAAATTTCATACAAAATTTATATGAAATAAAATTAAAAAGCTCTCTCCTGTAAAATTTGAGTTTTGGCGCTTACACTATTTTTGCGGTTAGTGCTCGATATGTATCTACGATTTACAAATATCGTTAAGTGGCAGATGATTTTCCACGAGCCTTAACTTTGATAGTTAAATTATTTGGAGTAAAATAATAATGGAGTGCTATTCCACTATTTCAAAATTCGGTTGATTACTTCTTGACGTTACAACCATCTTGTTGACGAATATTTGAAAATATTATGAGTTCGTTCAAAAATTATTTTGAATTGAGTGGAATTCGTCTCTTCTACTATGTAGAACTTTTGTAGAAGTGGTCACCTATATCTTTTAAAAACTTGTCAATATCATCAGAAAATGCCCGCTTTTATGCTGCCGCTGATACTAAATTTGGAATGTGGCACAAGCAATCGTTCAATGAACAAGAGCAAAAATCTGTCAACAAAAGCGAAGTTCAGTGTTTCGTGCAAATAGTCTTGCAAAAAGTAAATGCAAAATAGCATAGCTATTTTGTTAAATTCAACAACAAAAAGTAGAGTTTCCTTTAGATTTCATAAAAAAGCTACGAAATTTTGCATTTTCGCAATATTATTTGCACCAAACACTAAACTCCGCTTATATTCATTCATTCATTTTATATCAATTATAAATATGTATGTAGGTTTGAAAAATTTGAAAATAGTACTAAATGAGTCACGGGGGCACTAGCGTACTTTTTAGTTTTGCATTGTACCAAAAAAAGTACAATTGTACCAACTTTATCAACCCTGATACGTATACATTACTTCCAAGTAATTACGTAGCGTGTGTAGGGGTATGAAAATACTTTGTTATATTATTTAAGTTTTACAGTTTTAAGCTAAGTTTAAGTTTTAATTTTTATATAAAAAGTTTTTTTAATCATTTTAGTTTTCAATAATTTTCTTTAAGATTTTGATTATGTTCTATGTGTGTATGTATGTATGTGTGTATGTAACGTATGGACTCCAAAACGGCTGGGCCGATTTTGATGAAATTTTCAGGGAATCTTCAGAATATTCAGGCGGGTGACACTGTGAAGTCTAATTTTTGATTTTCGGTCTGGGGGCGGAGGGGCGTGGCAAAATCCAATTTTCATATTGCACCACCAATGACACCTTTATAATTTGGACCATTTTTTCTTTAAAATGATCGCCATGGTCCAACTTAGATTTATACGAAAAGAAAATTTTGCCCGCCCACTTTTACGCCAACTTTTTTCGATTTACCTAAAATCAAAAAACTGCTCCATCGATTTGACTAATTTTTCTTTTAACTGTTCGTATTAATCCATTTTAAGTTTTCATCGAAAGAAAAATTTACCACGCCTAATTTTACGCCCACTTTTTCTATTAAGCGCATAAATTGAGAACGACTTGATTGATTTGGACGAGTTTTTCTTTTAAATGAACGCCATGGTCCAACTTAGATTTTTACGGAAAGAAAATTTTGCCCCGCCCACTTTTTTCGATTTACATAAAATCAAAAAACTGCTCTATCGATTTGACTAATTTTTCTTTTAACTGTTTGTATTAATCCATTTTACGTTTTCATCGAAATAAAAGATTACCACGCCTACTTTTACGCCCACTTTTCCTATTAAGCGCATAATTTGAGAACGGCTTGACCGATTTGGACGATTTTTTCTTTAAAATGATCGCCATGGTCCAACTTAGGTTTTTACGGAAAGAAAATTTTGCCCCGCCCGCTTTTTTCGATTTACCTAAAATCAGAAAACGGCTCTTTACACCAAATAAAAAAAAGCAAAAAACATTGTCTATGCGCTGGCCTTAAGATGAAGTAATAAATAAATATAATTTCCAATTTGCCTTAAATACATGCGTTTCTTTTTTGATTGCGCCCATATCTACACCATATGTAAGTTATTTTGTAAAAAAAACTTTATGATAGGTGTTCCATGGATTTTTATTTTAAAGGCCTTAAATTTCGTTAAATGCTCAATTTAAATCATGTGATATTACAACACTAATGTTTGCTTAGGGCCAGCAACGTGGACCGGGTCAGCTAGTTCATAAATAAATTTTTAACTGTTGAATTTGATATTAATTTAAATAAATTATTTACCGTTGAATTTGGACTCATTGAAATATCTAAAGATTTTTATTTTGATTTATTTTAATTATAAAAATTATATTTTGTAAAAATGTGTTTCACAATGGGAAATGTCAAAAAGTACATATAGCTCCCTTATTGAAACATAGTCATATCTCAAAAAAATTGAACTTGGCAAAATGCGATTACAGTTTTCAAAATGTACCTTTATATACAGATTAAATAAAATATATTTTGCTATAGCTTTGGTTCAGTTTGAGATATAATGCTGATTTTTGTTTTGCATATGTATAAAGAAGGTATAAAGGAAAGGCCCAAACATAATGTCCTCAAGTTGGCTCAAGCAAATGTACGAATACATGTAAATCATATGAGGCAAACCATATTGAACTTAAGGAAACTTTTTGTTAAACTTGATGAAACTGTCATTTGCTTAAGCAAAGTGCGAAACTGATCGCACATTCCGTACGGAATCAAATGTTTGTTGCTTTTATTTTTGGTTGCTTAAATAAATTTGAGTGACTTTATGCTAATTTTTGACAGTTGGTTAAGCAAGGCTATGCATATTATGGTTATGCCTGGAGACTTTTGCTTTAAGCGGCCCATACACTTGCAATATTATTGTATATGATATTCGACATAATATTTCCATCTAGTCCTATATTATGCAATATGTCGCACAATGGTTTCAATTTAAATATTGCTCAACTTTTATTCCTATAGGAATAACATAAACAGCATTGTTCAATTTCGCCAACACACATCACTTTATTTTCGTTGTGCAATAAAAATCAAAAGTCTTTTGATTGTTGCCAATATATTGTGTCACCTTCGAATATCACATACACATTGGTGATATAATTGTACAATACGTAAAATTGAACAATTTTATTGCAAGTGTATGAGCCGCTTAAGTAACTGAAAATATTTGATTTTTTGAGATATGACTATGTTGCAATAAAAGAATGATATGCATTCATACAAATAGAATAGCAAAATAAATTATAAGACTCGCATTGTGTGAATGCCGAAGATAGTTCAAAGAAAAAATAAAGTGATAAGTTAATCAATAAGACTTGCATCGTATGAATTGGGACTTATTAATAACGTTGTACTGAACGAACCAACGCTGCTAATTCTTTACTAATTTCTATTGTTAACTTGACACTACACGAAAGCTGAACATTTTAGAAAGCAAGAAGCAAAACAAAAAATCCATAGCAAGATATATTTACACATTAATGTAATGTTAATGTACCCTGCTCCATAGATTTATTTTAAATTGACAACAAACGCAACAGCAAAAATGTCCAAAAGAGTTGGAACAATCTTTAATAAAACTTGCCGTAATAATATTTACCCCAAAAGTGAGATAAAACGTTTTCCAGTGCCCGATGAGTTAGTGCAATGGACTGTGACTTTTCCTGATTACTTACCGCCGACTTACACGGCACCACACATTTCATCCCAAGTTTGGGCTGACCCAGACATAAATGCACCACAATTTAAACCGAAATGGGGACAAATGGATGGGAAAATTAATCGTGTTTCTTTTAATGGCTATGAAATTGACGAAAGAAATTGTCCCATTAATCCAATAGGACGCACAGGTCTTAGAGGTCGAGGTTTACTCGGACGATGGGGGCCCAATCATGCGGCGGACCCAATTGTAACACGATGGAAACGCGGTTCTAGTGGAATTATAGTAAAAAGTCTACAAACAGAAAAGTATTTTTAATTAATTTAACCTGAAAAAGCAAAATAACACGACTAAATGGATTTACTTGTCAAGAAATATTCTACAGATGGTGGCCATTCAAAGGTATGACAACAAATTATGGGCTATTCCTGGTGGTATGGTGGATCCTGGAGAAAAAGTAACGACAACACTTAAAAGAGAATTTATAGAAGAAGCTTTGGATTGCTCAAGTAAGTACTTAAATAATTAATTTAAATTAGTACAAGTCTCTTCCCAATTTGTTTGCAGGCGAACAAGAAAAAATTGAACAATTCTTTGCCAATGGTACAGAAGTATATAAGGGTTATGTGGATGATTTTCGCAATACAGATAATGCTTGGATGGAAACAATTGCTTACAATTTTCATGATGAAACTGGCACTCAAGTAGGAAAAATAGAACTTACCGCTGGTGATGATGCTGCTGCTGTCAGATGGTTAGATTTAGATAAATATCTTAAACTACATGCCAATCACATTGATATATTGGAAAAGGTCATAATTAATTTAAATGCTCACTGGTAAAATTTAGTAAATCTGTATTTGTCGTTATAAAATTTTTTTTTTTCAAATTGATAGGTATTAACCATTTTTTAATTACAGTAATTTATTTTAATAGTAAGTTTACACAAAAGTGCAAATTTATTTGCCTACATTATTTTTTAAATAATTAACTCACTAGTTTTAAATATTCACGACAAATCTTAACCTTTTTATTATAAATATTTACCGCTGTTTTTGAACCATTATAGCCAAAACAGAGTTGTATTTGTAAGCGGATTTACCAACTATTTAGAAATGCTGCATTTACACGTTCAAGGTTTTCGCACTTAGTGCCGGTTCACACACGTCAAATTTGACTCGGTAAGTCGTGAGCCTTTTTGGAGAGAAGGGAAGAGAGAATGCCATATATTTTCCCTTCTCTCCTAACAACTCTTAAATTGTTGTCATAGTGTCTCCACGTCTAAATTTAAAACTCGCCTTTATCATTTAAACTATTAATAAGAGCTCATTTTGCGTTCATACTACAAGTTTAATTAAATGAGGTTTTAACTCACATTTTGTCTAATAAACTTGGTGAAAAAAAATATATTTCTTGTGGAGATAGTCATCGTCCAGACTTGCTATCTTTGTTGCAGCAATTCTTGTGTTTATTGCTGAAAGGGGTGAGAAGAAGGGGGAGGGATACTCAGTTTCATGTACTCTGCAATTCTGTTTGTGAGTTAGTGCCGGTTCACACACGTCAAGTATGACTCGTCAAGTCGTGAGTTTTTAGGAGAGAGGGGAAAAGAAATGGCCTTCCCTTCCCTGTCTATTGCTTTTTTATGTACGAATTTCATGTTGTTTTGTATTTATTGTTTAATTGTTGGACTTAATTTGAAATATATGGTTGTTGCGGTTAATTTTTTTACGATTAGTTATTAGAATATATAAGGTTTTGTTGTCCTTTCGTTTGTAATTTGTTATACAAGTGTCCTGGTCGACGGCTTCAGCCTTCTGGCAGCCCTACTGTAGGTGTATTTGTATTTATTTATAAAATACCAAAAGATGAAGAGGAAAGACAAGATGAAAATGCAAAACTAGAATTTCTTAATCTTGACACTAATGCGATTTCAAAGCAGATTTTTTAAAAATTGCAAGCCTGGACGATGACATAAGTGTATTTCTATGCACTGCCCACAATCTTCTTTTTCTTAAAACAAATCAAAAAAGGTTTAATAGCAGTTTTAACAAAATTATTTTGTATGATAAATCTAGGTTGAAATGATTATTTTAACAGTTAAAACCAAATTTGGCGTTAAAACAAAGCTTTAAGCTTCGTTTACACTTAAAGCAGCAATTTCGTTCCTTCTTCTATCATATTTTTATCCAAAGTATTTCATATATTTTACTTAAATTTTTCAAACAAAAATAATTTAACCATAATATGGTTGCAGGTGACAATAATATGGTTATATTAACCATAATTACGGTGACCATAAAAAAGGACATCAGGAAACCTTTTTCCAAAGATTTTAGAAAAGCCAAAAATATTATACAAATAAAACTGTAAAGCGAATAAGAATTATAAACACCCAAAATTCTACTTGTAATAATATCAGAGCTTTAACAAAACACCAACAATAAACAGTAAGTTTATCTTTTCTTACATTCCCCTACAATTGGTTGGCTTTTTTCCGACTCGAGTGCTGGCGCCACTTCTATTCAACCTCTTTCTTAATGACTTTCCACACCTTGCTGATAACTTAAAAGCTATTCTGTATGCTGACGACTGCATAATATACTCTCATAACGTATCACCAATAGAGGCCCTCAGGTCTGCCGCATATTATCTTGGCATTTTAAGTACATTCTACAGGAGATGGGGTATCAAAATAAACGCAGCGAAATCGGAGACAATTTGCATGGGAAATGCCTTTGGGAAGTGCGCTTGATTTGTAGTCCCTCAAAGCAAGCTGTTGCAACTTTCCCTAGACGGCGTTGATTTAGCCGGCATTTTCTCAGGTTTATTGAATAATTCCTGCCTTTCAAAAAACACCAAACTGCTTCTATACAAAGTCGCCATTAGATCAGTTATCATATACGCTTTACATAGGGTCTCCACGTGAGATAAGATATAAGATTTTTAAATCAGCAAACGTCAAATTCAATCGCAGAGAGCATTATCTTACGTATAGACTCTCAAATAGTGTTAATATTAATATTATAATAAATATTATGAGACAGTTGTTATGAGAAATCTTATAAGATGAGTTGTCAAAAATATACACATACATACATACATATAAAACAAAAAAAGACGCATTCATTAAATTGTTTAATTTTTAAGTGCAAATAGTGAAAATCTTGTAATAAATGTTTAAAAAAACAATATTTTTAACTAAAAAAATAGAAAAAACTAAAAAAAATAATAAAAACGACACAAGTTTACTGTACGAGAATCATTCGATTATGAAATCTTATAACATACGTGTTCCCCTTGTTTAAGATTAAGATTAACATGAAGAAATTTGTTCTCTCATTCTGCCGACGTTCTCTCACATATTATATCAGATATTATCTCAGGTGAAGACCCCATGTTACCAATATGGTTCTCTCTCTCCCCTAAAGTGGCAAAAGAGCTGGGAATATTCGAACGAAAAATAATGAGAAAATGTGTGGCAAACATTTCCAAACTTATACAAAACGTTACGTTACTTTGGTAAATTCATCTATGAACAATCGGGAATTATTCCATTTTGCAGATACGCACAATCCCTTCAGAGAAAATTAGTCAACAACCTAGATCATCACGACAACACCATTTTCTTTCCCACACAATTTGCTTCTATTTTGTTTTCTTTTTTGCTTCTTTTTTTCAATTGACAACCAAAGTTGACGTTTTATGTTAGCAATAATTGTTAGCAAAAATTGACTTACAATTATTGCAACAGAAATTGCCAGCAATAAATATGTATAAAAAATTGCTGTCTACATTAACCCCGGGTCTCCACGTAGCAATATTTATTGCGGCAAACGTCAAATTTGATTGCTCCATAAAATTTGCGACGTATAGACCGCATATTGCCATGAGTGGCAATCCATTGCGCAATGATTGCTCTTCTTATTGCTTAGCAATCTGCTGTCAAATCAGCTGTTATTTATCTGACATTTAATTTCTCTGTACGTTTTTTTATGGCAAAGCAATTTCACGCGTTCTCCAGCAATTATTGCGCCATGGTTCTGCTGACGTTATTGCTTGTGCTAAGCAAAAAAAATTGCTACGTGGAGACCTAGCGTAAAGATAACATAATTTTGACTTTTACTGCAATATATGTCGCAATAATTATCTCTGGTATAGACGGGCAGTGAAGGCAAGGTTAACATGGGGTCTTCATCTGAAAATTTTTTGCCATACCAAACGTCAAAGTCAATATAAGAAAAACTCTAACATTTTTATCAGCGTTTTTTATATCAAGTTTGACGTTTATTAAGACAAAAAATTGGCAGGTGTAGATCCCATGTAATAGCAAAACGATTAACAATGTTACCGTGTTTAAAATATAATGCAAATTTACTGGATTATTATATCAAGCTTAACCGAATTAATATACTTTTAAATAATATAGAAGAATAAAAAAGAATTTATATTAATAAAAATTAATTTTGCAAGATGGCGTCAGTTTTTACACTGACCTTCTTCGTTGGTTTCTTTTAAATTATGATTTAACAGAAATACGTTTTACCATGCCTTCAATATAAGCTGAGCAATAAGAAATGTTGCTCTGTTAGACCGCTTTCAGACTCGGCTAGTTAGTTCGCAAGTTACTTGCCGAGAACAACAAAGTCTGTACTATTTTTTTCCTTACTCCGACCTAACCCCTGACGTCTACAAACCAAGAGTTGCCCAAGAGACTTGCGCAAGTAACTTGCCGAGTCTGAAAGGGTTATAACAGAGCAATATTTCTTATTGTGTGAAAGGAGTCTTGTTCTGCCAATGTTATTGCCAACTTGCTGAGATATTTAATTTTAGGGGTTACACATGAAAGTAGTGGCATGCCACACTGTATACATGTTATTTAAAGCCGTTTTACACTATCCCACAAAGTCTTTAGTAATTTACGAAAATGCAACCTTGCCATTACAAGTTGTTATTGTTTTTTGAAAATGTTCAAAGAATAATTAGACCAGGGAAGCATTTTTGAAAAATACGTAAGACTTTGTGGGATAGTGTGTAACGGCCTTAAAGAAAATTTGTTCGAAATAGTAGAAACTCATGCCATTGGCTTTTGTGTTTACACATACCACTGCGAATTCAATTTCAAAATGTCGTTGAAGCGTCAACTTGAAATAATTTGTTAAGTCTAAATTTACACGTTTCATCTTTTGATGCTCAACTTCTTTTCAATTCCCTTTTAAAGATGCCAATATATTCACACGCAGCAATCGGTTTCAAATTTTTTCAGTACAAAACAACAACAATTTTATTAATAGCGAATCAAAGAGAAAAAGAAAAGAAAAAAATTACATGCAGCCATCGTTGTGCATATACCAACGAATAAAAACACAAAGCGTACTGACCGAGTACAGGCATCTCCGTACTAACCCCCTTTCTTCTCTCACCTAAAAACATAAGAGTTGAGCATCAAAAGATGAAACGTGTAAAAGCAGACTAAATTCTCAAATTAACCCCGTCTTCATGCGCTTTCGATTTGAACATGTCATGAACATAACGCCGGCAGAGCAACGGTATTAATTTGTCCACGTTCTTGTATGTCGCGAATTCCCGGATAGGGAAATCTGGCGTGGGTCCATTGGACTGTTTGAGGGGTGGGCAGTATTTACGGATGGATCCAAGACGGAAACCGGCACTGGTGCCTGTGTACATATATATCGCGGACATCGAGGTAAAAAGGTCAATCAGACTCCCTGATGAGTGCAGTGTCTCCCAGGCTGAGATCCTAGCGATCTGGAGAGCGACGGAGGTGATACTGGATCACATCATGGGCGGTTCTGTGGTGACAATTTACGTCGCTCGGTGTAGGAATGCTCTTAGGGAACTCATGGGGGCATTCAACGTAAGGCTGTGTTGGGTGCCTGGACACTGTATGGTTGAGGGAAATGAGGTGGCGGTCGAACTCGCGAGAGAGGGTTAGAATCTGGACTTAGTGGTAAGGGGCAGGGGGGTAAAGCCTCCCCTATGTTACTACTATGGTGTGATACGGGAGAAATTCCGTGATGACGTTAACCGATCCTGGAAGGACAAAGTGGTTTGGCCCAGATTGGACGCGGGGGCAACCAGGGTTCTACTGCGATTGAACAGGGGTGGTCTTAGAACGCTTATAGGGTTCTTGACGGGTCACTGTCCCGTTGGGGTTTTTACGGGCAGATGGAACAACACCATACCAGACTTCTGCAGATTGTGCGAGGATTCAGAGTAGCTGGAGACGATCGAGCATGTACTGTGCCATTGTCCTAGGATGCAGGGTCTCAGACAGAAGTGGCTAGGAGATATGTTTCACGACGAACTGGGGTGCATCGCTGGATGTAATCCGGCTGATCTACTGGGGTTTGTCAGGGAAATAGTGCGGCTGCTTCTGTTGAGCGGACTGTAGAGAGGGAATTTGTTCTTCGTAGTACCTACTAACTTTCTTATTTTCTGGACTCTATCCACCTTTCTTTCTTTTCTTTACCTTTCTCTTTTTCTATTTTCTTTATTTTTTCTATATGTTGAAGGGATTCACAATGGACCGTACTGGACTCCGAGTGGAAGTGTGCCCTTGGGCACATAACCCTTCAAATCCTAACCTAACCTATGTTGCGAATACGTGTTGATGTTCATGTTCTGATTGACCACAATTGTTGTTGCGGCGTTTGGTTGTATACAGAAAATACATTGTATATCCAACATCATGGGGCACATGGATGCAAGGCAACGATGGCAGCACATGGACCAAACATGAAAATGAACAGTCTACACCATGGTGGAATAAACAGGTGGCAGCACTACGCCAGATGACGATTTTTTGCTCTTGCATTGTTTGTCTAGGCTTATGTCAAAGTTTTGTTAATGTTTACAAAAAGTCCACGTTTTGTGCTGTGATTATTGTATTTTATTAAAGTTTTGATAATATTAAATTAAAATTAATAAGATATTGACCATAATTAAATAAACATTGGCTAAAAATTTATTTATTTCATCACGTTCAGCGGCTCGCTTTGATTTTTGTTAAAAGTATTTTTTGACGTAAGCGGTGATGTAATTTCCAATTTTGTTGTAATGTTGTATTTGTTGCCGTAGCGATGACACCTGCTTATTCCACCATGTTCTACACGAGTAGAATTATGCTATGTTCATACGACGATAGAAACCACTGGTTTCGCTCTCTGAAACTTGGTTGCCAAACATGCTGTTCATACGATTTATTCCTGTTTCATTTTGACATTTTTTTTTGTGTTGATTTTTTTTAAATAGATAAAAAGCAAATAAAACTTAAGAATATATTATTTAATACTTTTATTAATATTAAGGTATTATAATTAACACTTTATTTTATTAAAAATAAATTTTTATTTTGTTATTTTCTTTGTTTTGATATTTTTTGTGAGCTAGTTCAGATAAACTAACGATAACTGTTATCAAAGTTGGAGATGATAGTACATTTTTTCTGTTTCGCAGCCTGTTTCAAAATGAAAAGACCTGTTTCGCTCTCAAAATTTTGTATGGGAAAACAAGTCGTTTCAATCATGTTTGGGGTGCGAAACAGGAATAAGAGAGCGAAACACGAATATTGCTGTCGGTTTGAACATGGTATTAATGTGCGACATGCTGTTCTTAGTCCCCTTTTACAATGTGGCAAGTGGAAGGCAGACAGACGAAATTTGTTGGTGAGGGGTTGTAGAGGTAAAGTGTGTAGTACATGACTATCTGTACTGGACATTTTTTGTTTCTCTTTTCCACTTTTTGCAGTTTTCTTCTTGTTGCTTCATATCATTTTTCTCACATCAATGTCGGTTTAGTATCATTGCCTGTTAAATGTTCATCTTCGTCGACAGCGAAAGAGAACGAAGTAAGAAAATGAATACTCTCTGTCTGTCTATTAATTTCGCGATTGTGAAAGGTTTAGGCAAGCTCAAAAGAGAATAAGAAAAATGTCTGCCTTTCAATTTCAACGTTGTAAATTGGGACTTACCAAGTTAATGGAAAGTGGAGACGGGTAGTAAAAAAAAAGTTACAAAAAACTAAATATAGTTACCGAGTTTATCATATAGGCAAATTTTTGGGGAAATTTTTTACATTTGTTTATATAAACATTATTTTTACACTATTAATGCTCTATAATTAACAAATTTGCTTTTATCAATGTGAGTTTCAAATAATTAGTCATAATCAAGGCCCATTGAAAAGGTCTGCGCAAGAAGCCTGATGATCATTGTTTATGTTCTTTTTAGTTGTCAAAAGTTGTTTACATTTTGCTTACATGTGCATGGATACGTTTGTTTACGTTTATGGTATGCCACACATACACGTTTTTTCCTTTTGCTTTGTGTATGTGGTAGTAAATTTTTGACATTTATCAAGTTAGGGTTCCCATATGACTTATTTTCAAAAGAGAACTTTCGTTCTAAAAAAAGAGAACATTTTAACTAAAAAAGAGTTTACAATAAAAAAATTATTTATTAAATAATTAATAAATTTATTGATGTTATAATTAATTAATTAATTATTATTAATGATAGAAACAACGAAATAAATATATAATAAAACAATAAAAAACAAAAAGAATCACATTTTCTTAAAAAAATAAACAAAATAAATTCAAAAATCACATTTTCTTAAAAAAAACATAAACAAAATAAATTAATATATAAAAATTAATTGAGATCAATATCTGAAATACAGTATGAAACAGCTAATTTTCTCTTTTTCATCAATCATTTTCGTTTTCTCTTGTTACTCTTTGCAAATAACAATAAACAATTTGTATTTGATTTGACAGCAAACGGTTTGCTTTTGACAGAATGACAGATTTAACTTGTCAACAGATTTAACCCAGTAAACAATTAGAGCGTGTTATCGAAATGCCGAGAAAAATTCCATAGCTCCGATTTCTGTGGCTAATTCCTACTAAATAAATAATAAATCAATCTAGGATTTTTTTTTTAAATAGAGTACATAAAGAGCACTGTTGGACAAAAAACTACCGCACCAAAAAAAGAGAGTGAATAAAAAGATACGAACACAAAAAGAGAACATGTTCTCTTTAAAAGAGATGTAATGGACAGCCTATATCAAGTTAAAACTTTAATAACAATTTGACAATAATCCAGTAAATTTGCATTAAATTTTGAACAGGGTAACATTGTTCATCGTTTTGCCATTTTCACAGGGTCTCCACCTGAGATAACATACAGTCTACAACTGACATGAAATGTTTAACATTAAACAGGAAAAATTTACTATCATCTCCAATTTTGATAACAGTTGTCGTTAAGGCCATGCCAGATCAATTTTGACACCCAAGATGAAATATTCATACTTATACGAAACACGTCACATAAAGAACTTTTAACGCAGAACGAAAAGTTAAGCAACTCTCATATTTTTGTGCGCTTTGGCAGTCGCTAGTATAATTTTTTTTTATATATTTAGTTGTAACAAATAATTCGTGTGTGTTGTCAAAGTGTTTATTGTGACATACACATTTTGCGTTACGCTTTTCTGTCAAAGTTAGAAACATCACGCCAAGCTAAGAAGTTTTTTCTGACATGGCCTTTAGTTTATCTGAACTTTCTCTCAAAACAAAGAAAACACCATAATAAAAATTGATGTTTAATAAAATAAAGTGATAATATAACATAATAATATTAATAAAAGTATTAAATAATATATTTTCAAGTTTTATTTACTTTTTTTTACCTATTTTAAAAAGAATAACACTAACAACACAAAAAAAATGCCAAAATGAAACAAGAACGAATCGTATGAACAGCATGTTTATGTTGTAGTCGTCTTGATGACATTTGCCAGTGCAACTCTGTGCTTTAGACTAGTCAAACAATAGATAACCAGCATTTTGATGTCACTATTTCCTTCAAATCGATAACAAACATCAGCGTCAAATGTTATTAACATTTGTGTACTAGTTGGACGCACAACAGATAATTTTTTTTTTATTTCAAGGTATATTATAAAGAAAAACGCTAAATCGGTTGGTGTTAAAAACTTGTAAATAATAAAAGTATTATATATGTATTATAAAACATTTTTAATTTAAAGGAAAGATAACCAGCGGCCCGTGCAAATTTTTATTTTAACGCACACAGCCAATCAAACATACCTGCGCTACCGATTACAAACCTACGTTTTCGTTGTACTTATACATATTTTTTTTTTGTATTTAGTGACTGACGTCGGTGTGAAGACGAAGTGTAGAGTTAACAAAAAATGGCAGACGTTGTTGAAAAGGAGGAGAAAACAATTGCAGAAGATTTGGTTGTAACCAAATATAAATTGGCGGGTGAAATAGTCAACAGTAAGTGAAAAAAATTCAATTTTAAATTAAGTAGAATTCTATAAAATTTGTTGTGGAATATTCGATTTAAACAAAAGAAATACTAATGCAGCGTTATTGTTGTTGCATGTGAAAGCGAAAGCCACGCGGCGCTTCTGCCGTTAGCTGGGTGTACATAACCTATATTTATTACTTGCATAAAATATCCTATATATTTTATAGCGAGTGTTAAAAACAAAGGAACAAAATAATTTTAATGACATAGATTGCAATCAATAATTGCTTTCTTAACGTTTGGCATAATCTGCGTTATTTTTCCAGTTCGAATGAACTGTAGTAACCGGTATGCCCGAAAATGTTTCAGGTGTATTTGTGTGCCACGCTGCAGCGCTGAGTGTTTCTTTGTTTTAAATTTATATAGTTGTATTAATTGCTTTAAAAGATTGCGAGTTTAATTGATTTTTTTATTATTCTTTTGATAGGAACTTTAAAGGCTGTTATTGATCTCTGTGTGGTTGGTGGCTCTGTGAGAGATATTTGCACACAA
Source organism: Pollenia labialis (assembly GCA_949318255.1). NCBI lineage: Eukaryota > Metazoa > Arthropoda > Insecta > Diptera > Polleniidae > Pollenia > Pollenia labialis. Next base: position 158,866,553 of record OX439140.1, read on the forward strand.
TCTGATGCGCTAATCACTGAAGAAACAAACAAAGTAAGTAAAGTTCACAATTAAAGATAAGGCAAACAAAACAAATTTTAAATAATTAACAGGTCTACAAAAAAGAAAAGGAATTGAAAAAAGGTATTGCATTTCCCACCTGCATATCTGTCAACAATTGTGTTTGTCACTTTTCGCCGTCCAAGAACGATCCTGATTATGAGTTGAAGGATGGAGATGTTGTTAAAATGTAAGTTTAATATTCAGAATTTAATAAAAAAAACATTCAGCCTTAATCCGGTTGTCGTTGTCGTCATCAACAGTGTCGTTTTTTGTAATAGATTAAAGTGATACACAGCCTGTGCTCTTGAATCTTCTACAAAAGAAGACATTATTATCGATGACGACAACAACAACCGGATTAAGAAAAAAAAAATAAAATTTAAATTGATCTGTTTCACGGTTTAAAGATTTTTTGTTTATATCTTAGTGACATGGGTGCACACATTGATGGCTTTATTGCCGTAGCTGCACATACAGTTATCGTAGGATTCACTGCCGAAAAAAAAGTGAATGGTCGTCAAGCTGATGTAATTCTTGCTGCCTACTGGGCTGCACAAGCTGCACTTAGACTACTAAAAGCCGGAAGCGACGTAAGTAATAATCTAACAAGCGTTTTGCGCGCAACGGATTGTTTTTAACTAAATTTTCTCCATTTTAAACATCTCAAAACTTTCAGCAAAATTTTTCTTAAAAAAAATGTTAACAAAATTTTTAGAAAATGCAGCAGTTTTATATTGTTACAACTTTCTTGTTACCGGGTTTCATTAAGAAATGGATAGGTTTAAATCTTTATTTTCCTTATTTAAAAGATTGCTTTGTTTCATCATTAGTTAACAAAAACGCATTAGAGTTAACACATTTTATTGTCGTTTAAAAAAAGTTGTATATGTATACAAGCAACGAATTGTTCATAATTAAAAACTGCTCAGCACTTGAAGAGAACATATTATTGAAATTAATTTTAGCATACGTTTTACTCTCTTTTAGAATTATGCTATTACCGATGCTGTTCAACAAATAAGTGAGTCCTATAAGTGCAAACCTATTGAGGGTATGCTCAGTCATGAGTTGAAACAATTTAAGATTGATGGTGAGAAAACAATCATTCAGAATCCTAGTGAGGCTCAACGTAAAGAGCACGAGAAATGTAACTTTGAAACACATGAAGTTTATGCCATCGATGTCATTATAAGTTCTGGTGAGGGTATTGGTCGTGAGAAAGATACAAAAGTGTCAATTTACAAAAAGACCGATGAAAATTATATGTTGAAATTAAAAACATCCAGAGCTCTTTTGGCCGAGGTATGTGTATTGACAATAAAAATAATTTTTTTTTATACAGCCTTAATACTTTGTTGTAAACGGCTGTAATAGATTAAAGTAATACACAACCTGTGTTCTTTAATCTACTACAAAAACAACTTTGTCGTTTATGACAACGACAACCGTAATAAGGCTGATTGTAAAAGTCCATAGAAAATGTCAATGATTAAAAAACTGCGCTTGAGGGTAGGAGGCTGATAATGTGCTGAAAGTGCAACAGTTCTGTTTGTGTAACTGTTTCCTTTATGCTTTAACTATTCGAGCATAAAAGGCGTATTTTTGGTACGGCATTGACTGAAACCCAAAGATTGTAAGATTATGAGATCTGAGACATTTCTAGGACAGTTTTTGTTTATGACAAAAAAATATTGTTTTGAATATTTTTACTGAACAAGCGGTTTTTTTCTTTGTTTCTTTTTTTCTGATAATTGACCTTAAACACGTTGTGTCACTTGTCTTAGGTAAAAACAAAGTACGGAAATATGCCTTTCAACATTCGCAGCTTCGATGAAGAGACCAAAGCTCGCATGGGTGTTGTTGAATGTGTGTCACATAAAATTATTGAACCCTTTCAGGTGTTGTACGAAAAGCCAAGTAAGTTTAGTATTTTTTACTATTGCTATAATAAGACAAGAATATGTTAAACTACTTTCACAGTTTATTTTTACAATTTATTGTTATCAACGCAAACGAGAATTTTTGCCGCATATATTCGTATTCGCGCATATTAACGGGCCTGGGGGCAAATTATGGTAGTCGTGATCGAATACTTTTTCTATTCGAAAGCAATTTTAATTCACTGCCTGTTTTTAGAAAACGTAAACAAGTGAGTGAGTGAGAAATTATATTGAAAGCAACAATAAAAAACGAAAATTTGTTTTTGTTTTCAATATATTTTCTCACTCACTCACTTGCTTACGTTTTCTAAAAACAGGCAGTCAGTCAATACTGAACGAATCATTATTAATTTTTCAGTGTTGTGAAAACTCAAATAAATGCTTTACAACAATAAAAAAATAATTCCAATTCGTTCAGTATAGACAGAGAATTAGAAATAAAATTGCTTTTGTATCGAACAAGTTTTCGATCACGACTGCCATAATTTGACCCCTGTTCTGAAAATCACGTGCTTTAAAATCAAGCGTGTTGTTCTGAAGGTCATACCGTTTTTGTGTTTCTCCGTGTGCTTTCGGCAATTGAAGATCACACAAAAACGGAAAACTAAAATTTCAAACGTGTGATTTTAAAAGGCACATATGATTTGAGATCACGTGATTTGAGTTAAAGTGATTTTCAGAACAGGCCTGTTAAAATTGATATTGGTAACAACACTAGTATATACAAAGTCCTAAAAACGAGCTCTCGAGTATACTATTTATACAATCATTGTGACTGTTTGGTTATTAGATTAATCGTTCGAAAACATGGCAGTTTTTAAAGCATAATAAGCGAAACCGGTCTTTGTTTATACCATAGAAGAGAAAATCCTTGCGCCCGGCCAAAGGCCGGCTCTGCTCTACTGAGAAGCTTTAGCTAGCGAAGCCGGTGTTTGTTATACCATAAAGGAGAAAATCCTTGCGCCCGGCCGTAGGCCGGCTGTGCAGATAAGATTTAGTTAGCGAAGCCGGTGTTTTTATACCATAGAGGAGAAAATCCTTGCGCTCGGCCGAAGGCTGGCTGTGCAGATAAGCTTTAGTTAGCGAAGCCGGTATTTGTTAAACCATAGAGAAAAAAAATCCTTTAGCCCAAAAGTGTTTTCGTTAAAACAAAACCATTTAAAAAAAAAAAAACCATAATCACCCTTATCGTGGTTGGCGTATTTAAAATACGCCTACGACTGTTTGGTATTAGATTAAAGAAAATAAGTTCACCTTCTCTTTAATCTATTACGAAACAGTCGCAGGCGTATTTTAAATACGCCAACCGCGATAAGGGTGAATATGTTTAATTTAACTAAATCATTGTAACCGGCAACCATATTATGGTTAAATTAGTTTCTTTAAAAATAGTTTTGTTGGTTGTGACCATAATAAAACATGTTTTTCTCAGCGTGTATGTAGATCTTTTTTTGTATTTAACCTCTAGTAATTACGGACCTTATGACACTTTTGAAATTGTCATAATGCCCACGGACATTATGCCAATTTCAAAAGTTTCACAGTGTCCGTGGACGTTATGACACTTTTTGGAGTGTCCATGGACACTATGACACTGGACGTTATGAAATGCCACCTTCGAAACGATGCCAGAGGTTGTATTTTTAAAAAAATGGGAAATTTGATGAAAACTTTTTGTTCGTAATAGTGAGTGTCTGTTAAGAAAGGGATTTTTTGTTATCAATAAAGTATAAAAAACGTCCGTTTATTCAAAACAAATATTACGAAAATCGTAATACACAGTACAAATTGTTCAAATCCGAAATGATTTATTTCGAATCGAAATACACGGTAACCCCCCAGCAGGCTGTGTATAACTTTAATACAACGACAACCGGAATAAGGCTGAATAATCCATATAAAAAATGTTTTAAAATTTTTGGGCATTAAGTTGCGTCCATTTTCATTTAAGGTGACGATAAATAAATCTGCAAAGACTAATTCCGTATATGCTGCAATATAGCCTGTGCGGCCAGACACTTTGCTAGAAAAAAATTTATTTTGAAAATTTTCAAGTTTGTGTCATTTATTCGAATTTGAGAAATTTTTAATTTAAAATAACCCGTAATAATTTAATCATGTTTTTCTGTAATACAAATATGAATTTTTCGATTAATCAAAAATTTTAACTTTTAAAACATGATTCGTGTTGATATTAAGTGACGAAATATGCAAGGATTAATTCCGTATTTGTTGCAAAATAGCATGTGCGGCCAGACACCTTGCGAGAACAAATATTCATTTTTAAACTTTTTTTAATTCATACCATTTATTTGAATTTTATAAAAATTTTCAAAAGAACAACCAATAAAATGCATTCCACTTTTTTTTAAATTTCCACACTAATAATAGGGAACAAAATGTTAAAAAATTTTCATAAAATTTTGTATGAAAAATGTTTTAAAATCTACATAAATGTTTCTCGAAGAACTTTTCTAGCGAACGTTTACGTTCGAAAATGTGAATTGTTAAATAAATTGCAGCTTATTTATTAAAGTTTCTGAATACTTTCAACTTTTTAAAAAGCGACGTATAAGGTACAAAGGATTCTATGTGTCTCGGCCTGTAAAAAAAATTAGTTAAAAACCCCCATAAAAACAATCGTAAGACGTTGTCGTTAACGCCTAAATCTTTTTTGTAATAGATTCAAAAAAACACAACTTGTGTGTTACTTTAATCTATTTAAAAAAAAAAATCAGCCGTTAAGGACAACGCTTTCACAATAAGACACGATTGACAGCCAGTATATCTCTCTGGTGCATATATAAACATTATGAATATGCCTTGGTAATAGGGTAACAATTTCGAAGTTTTCATTAAAATCTTAAATACCTAGAAACGTTTTTTTTAATATGATTTATTATGTTTTCAGGTGAATATGTGGCTCAATTCAAACATACTGTTTTATTAATGCCTAATGGAGTCAATTTAGTAACAGGAATTCCATTTAATGTTGAGGACTATGTAAGTGAATACAGCATAGCTCAACCAATGTTGAAGGTAATTGGCAAATGGCTTTAAAAATTCTAACAAATATTTAAAATTATTTTTTATTATTTAGGAACTAGTTAACACTCCTCTGCAGCCACCCAAAAAGGGTAAGGGCCATGCTAAGAAAAAGGCTGCAGCTGGTGGTACAGAAACTGCCACTCCGGCTCCTGTGGAGACCAAGGCTTGAGAGCACCAATATTGTTACGCCTTTTGCTATATACAAAAATATTAGAGCAACTAAAGCAATACATATAACGTTTGGAAACTCCGCAAAAGAAACCCCTAATAAACATATTTAACTCATTTAACATACACCCCACTCTTCTAAAAACAAAATTCATCTTCTTTTTAAACAACAACACTTATGTGGCAGAAGACTATTGGTATAAAACCAAAGAAAAACTTCTGCATAATGCGCCGCCAGCGCTAACAAATTCAAAATAATTTTTACATAATTCTTCAGTCTAAATGAAACCAATTAATTACGTGTGTGTACAGTGAAACTAAAACATGAGGAAGGAAGTAAAACAAATAATAAAAAAAATGTTTCAGCATTATTGTAATATCTCAAAAGGATATTTCTTTTATTTTTAGATAATTTTCAAAATTATCTAAAACGTAATTTCGTTTTTTATTGTTTTAAAAAATTATTGAAAATACTTTTTTTAAAAAGCTAAAAATTTTATTAAAAATAAAACAATTAAAACTTAAAAAAGTGGACATTTTTGTGAAGAGCTTTAGAAGCAATTTTTCTTTATTTTTCTCTTAGGTAAAACGAACGATTGGAATTAAAAAAAATATGGCAATACATATACAAATTGTACACGACATGCGTCTTAGAAAACAATAAGTATTTAAGAGTTGTGTGTTTCTTTTTAGCCAATGTCAGTGTCGTTCATTTAATAAAAAAATAAGTAAAAGTTCTAAAAAATGATTTTTTTTATTTATTTATATTTTGGGTTTTCAAAGATAAGGGGGCTTTCATCATCCACAGCCTAAACTTCTGAAGATAAAAACTTTAATTTTGGACCGGAGGTTGGTCTCTCCCCAAATCGATCCACTAAGAATTGATTTTTGGAAATTCTAATGTTTATTAGGTAAAAAACGTAAATTCAATAACTTTATCAGCCCAATTATGAATACAAATCCCCCGGGAGTTTTTTCCCATTTCCTATATTTTACAATTGAATTTACATAGCAAAATTTACATAGAAAACTAAGAGATAAAAAAAAATGTAATACTCATCGTTGTTCTTTTGTCCCCATCTATCTTATAAACATAGAAATAAAAATGATATCACATTCGTAACTTATTTAAAAAATACTAATACAAATTTGGTGCTTTTTCGAAATTCGAACGTTCAAAGAGAGAAAATCGTACCTAATTTTGTTTATTTTTTTTTTTAAAACAGTATTCTCCATCTATCTACATATGTATGTACATATGTATCTATATGAAATAAAATTGTAAATTTACTGACTAATTCATCGCCGCTCATCCTAAACTCCTGAAGCTAAAAAGTTGATATTTGGACCGGAGGCTGGCCTATCGCCAAATCGATCCCGCTAACCTCATACATATGTAGATATCTCCAAAACTAAAAGAGTTACAAAAAATGTAATACATATCGTTGTTCATTTAAACCAGAGTTCTCATTTGCGCAACATTTTGTTTATTAATTTTCAGTACTACCATTTTGACATTTTTGCAGCTTAACACATTAGGTCCCTTTTCTCGGAGGTCACATATATTAAATTTTAATTAAAATTTCGTTAAAAAATAAGTCAATAAAATAAAAATAAATTTTAGCAAAAATTTTGAAAATATTTAAGGATTATTTTTAGAATTTTTGTCCATGGCTAATGCCAGATTTAGCTGTAAAGGATCTGGTCGCACTGTTAATTTTTTTTTTTTTAAGAAGAATGACAACAACAAAATTTCGTTAAATTATTTACACAGTTATTGAATGTGTTTATTTTTTGAAGAATGGTAAGTAATTTGCATAAGTCTTTGACCGATGCCCAGACATATGAAATCTGATGCAACAATAAAATTATGTAACTATTACAAGTTTTTTTTAGTAATTTTCTTCAAATGAAGAATGGCTACAACAAAAATCATGTATATTTTTATTTTTGTAGAAAAAAGACAAAATAGTCTACCTGCTTTGAATGTTCTAGTAAAAAAAATCATAAAACCAACAAATTGGGTTACATTCTATAGTTTGCTCCAGTTGAAAGTAGAGGAATTGTTTGCACATCTTGCAAGTCCACCATTAACATTTGAATATCACCTCTTGAACAACGTTCCAGACTAAATTTACGCAAAGGCGAAATTTTTGAAATTCTTAACTGTTTAGCAACTGCACATACATATGTACATATTAAGACAAGAGTTTGACGCAGTAATGAAAATAGGAGTAAATAAAATACGTGAATAATTTATCAATATTTACAGAATTGAGACAAAGTATTGAAATAATAAGTTAACTTAACAATTGTTGCAGTAATCTATATACATATGTATGTATATAAAATAGGAAGTATGTATGTGTGTAACGTATGGACACCAAAACGGCTGGGCCGATTTTGATGAAATTTTCAGAGAATCTTCAGAATATTCAGGCGGGTGACACTGTGAAGTCTGATTTTTGATTTTCGGTCTGGGGGCGGAGGAGTGTGGCAAAATCCATAACTTGAGAACGGCTTAACCGATTGGAACGATTTTTTCTTTAAAATGATCGCCATGGTCCAACTTAGGTTTTTACGGAAAGAACAAAGAACGGCTCCATCGAGTTGACTAATTTTTCTTTCAAATGTTCGTATTAATCAACTTTAAGTTTTCACCGAAAGAAAAATTTACCACGCCTACTTTTACGCCCACTTTTCCTATTAAGCGCATAACTGGAGAACGGCTTGACCGATTTTTTCTTTAAAATGATCGCCATGGTCTAACTTAGGTTTTGCGGAAAGAAAATGTTGCCCCGCCCACTTTTACGCCCACTTTTTTTCGAATTACAAAAAACCAGAAAACGGCTTCATCGATTTATTATTCAGTTATTCAGGCTTATTATAAAAATGCTTATCGTGCGCTCGTGATTTTTTCGGTCAATTTAATCGTCCGAATTTGCATGCAATCGGAAAAATCATGCAACAATTTGAGCAAACCGGGTTTGTAAGAGATGTGAAAACACCAATTGTCTTAATTACAACAGTGGATGATACATTTTCGAAGAAAATCATCTTTGGTGATGAGGCACATTTTCACCTCAGTGGATTCGTCAATAAGCAGAATTGCCGCATTTGGGCGAATGATAATCCAAGAGTGACTGTCGAAAATCCAATGCACCCACAACGAGTGACTGTTTGGTGCGGTTTATGGGCTGGCGGCATCATCGTGCAGTATTTTTTTCCAAAATGAGGCCGGTCAGGCAGATACTGTAAACGGTGTTCGCTATCGTGAGATGATAACGAACTTTTTATGGCCGAATTGGAAGATATGGATGTGGACGATATGTGGTTTCAAAAGGACGTTGGCACTTGCCAAACAGCTAACGAAACAATGGCTCTTTTGCGCGACAAATTCAATGGCATTGTTATCTCACGTGGTGGCTATGTCAATTGGCCACCAAGATCTTGTGATTTGACACCGTTGGACTTCTTTCTTTAGGGTTACTTGAAAGAAAGGTGTACGTCGATAAGCCAGCAACAATTCAAGAGCTAAAGGATGAGATAATTCGGCACATTAACGGCATAGAACCTCAATTATGCCTCAGCGTCATCGAAAATTTGGACAATCGGATGGAGGTGTGCCGCCGCCATTTGGCCGATATTTTGTTCCATACATTATTGAGCCATGGATGCTGTGTTTGGTGGGAGTCATTGAGATTGGCTAGTCGTAGGAACCTTCTTTCTAAGGCTCAGAGGTGTGCTTCAATTGGCATGACAAGTGCCATGAGAAGTACTCCTCAGGCTGCCCTGGATGTCATTCTACATCTTCTGCCTATTGAGCAGTATGTGATAGGAATGGCGGCCAGGAGCATTCTTAGACTGAGGGAGTTAGGATTGATAGGGAATGCCACGCAGGGTCACTCACGGATCCTGAGTATGATTGAGGATTGTGGCTATTGCCTGGGACCACCCGGCTCCACTTATTATGTGAGCACCAAGGTGGACTTTGGGCGGTCGCCGGAGGTAAGTGCCTTCTAGGGAGAGCTGGTCAGGTAGGAGCAGATTATTTGGTGGATTTGCTATTTTTACTGATGGGTTGAAGATGAGGGGCACGGGTGCGGGGGTCTACATTGAGGATCTGGACATCAGAAGGTCATATAGGCTTCCTGACGACTGTAGTTTATTTCAGGCGGAGGTTCTGGGGGTCTTGAGGGCCGTGGAACTAATGAGGGACAACATTGATAGGGACTCTGAGGTCACTATATATGTGGACAGCCAGGCGGCTCTTTGTCCGTAAGGGGCTGTTATGTGAACTCAAAGCTAGTTGATGATTGTAGGAGGGCTTTGGAGGAAGTCTTAGGGGAGTTTCCGCTGAGATTGTGCTAGGTGCCGCGTCACTGCGACATAGGTGGCAATGAAGTTGCTGACGAGTTGGCAATACAGGGCTCAGAGATGGAGGACCCCAACTGTATGGAGGCGGTTAGGCCTCCAATAGGCTTTTATTTTGGAAGGATCAGGGAGTGGATTCTGGGCGCGATAAATCGGGCCTGGGGGAACCGGACGGACTGCCGGGTATCACGGCCGCTGTGGCCAGTGCTTAGGAAGTCCGATTCGGGGTTGCTGCTGGTCAGGAGTAGGGTCTGCGTTAGGACCATGATAGGAATGATCACGGGCCACTGTATGATAGGCAGGAGGCGGTGAGGATAGGATCCGAATTATTGGATATGTGCAGGTTGTGTGATTACCTTGAGGAGTTGGAGACAGTTGAGCACTTTTTGTTCCACTGTCCCAGGTTGCAGGGCAGCAGGCTGAGGTGACTAGGAAGTAGATTCCTGGGCGAATTAGGGGATGTCTCGGACTGCGGACTCGAGAATGTGATAGGATTCGTAATGGGGATGGCCTGGCTGCGCGGGAGGAGACTGGGTGCTAGCCGCACGTAGAGCGAATTTGGTTGGTTTCGGGGCTGGTCCGAAACCTTCTTTTCTATCTATCTTTCATTTCTGACTTGTGCTTTCGCTGTTTAAGCCATACCAATATAATCATAATAAAGAGATATGACAATTATTTCCTAAACAATTTGTGTTTTATTCAAAATCAACATCGTCCTCTAAAATTTAACCACCCTTTATATAATACGCGGTTCTTTCTTTCCTTTCCCCTTTTTTTGAAGTGAAAATTAATATTATTTAAAATTTTGTTTTTAATTTTTGTTTTATTACAGTTTAGTTTTTATTTACTTATTTTTTAAGAAGCAGTCTCATTTAAGGTATAGAAAACTAAGTGTCTGTGTTATTAGCGTGTGTGTGAGTATAAGTGTGGGAGTGTTTGTGTGGGATGAAAAGGTAAAGTTCGCACCAAGAGGAGAAATTTTTATTTTTCGTTCGCCGTCGGATAAAGCTTTTGCAAAAAATTAAATCGGCGGACAGGCGTTTGTGTTAGTTAAAGTTGAAATCGTTTTTCTTCTATTAAATAGATGGATACCTTGTAATTTTATAATTGTTTTTTATAAGAAAAAATAAAAAATAAAACTTCAATCATTGCTCTCTTGAAAAGATAAAAAAAACGGGAAGAAAATGAAAAATACTTATTTTAATATAAAGTAACATAACGTTTGTATGTGGTAGTAAAGTAACACTTTGATTTTGTTTGTTTCTCTTCGTAACTGCTTATTAAGTTTCAGCGTCATTTCTTTATTCATTAGCCATAGAACTATTGGCATCCACTGGAGGAGAGGCTGTTGTGGCAGGGCTATCTAGATAAATTTTAAGAGCACGTTCACGACGCGGCGAAAACCGTGATGATGACATGCAACCCAGACGATCTAAACGAGTTTTTTCTTTGGTACTCATTTCTCGCCTTTCATCGGTTGTTAATTCTTTTAATTCGGCCGTTGTATCTCTTTAAGGATCGAAAGACAAAAGATAAGTAATGATATATTTGTAGAACACAAAATTAGACTTACTTGTAAAATAATAGATTACCGCTGACCACGCTATTGAGGGAGTACTTGTCTAAAGTAGCTGGTATTGAAAACCAGCTCATTGCACTGTTTATTGTTAGCAAGGAGACATTCGTGTAGGGAAAGTATCCGTTAACCTGATTGAAGGGAAAAAATGACTTAATTTTAAGAAAAGTAAAGAAACAATCCAACACTTTTACCTTTGTGTAGGCTACGTTATCTTCAGGTATACCTGATAGTTCGGATAAAACGTTACGTATTTCACTGCATTCTGCAATAGAAAAAAAATTATAAAGGTTTGTAACATAATTGCAACTTTACAGGAAAAGTTTAAAACATAATTGAAACTGTTTGAATCAAAATGTAAAATTGCTTGTGAAACAGTTACTATTGCATAAAATGCATGTGACGAGGCGAATTTGTGTGAAATGTATTGAAATCATTGGAAAAACTCAACTTAAAAAAATCGAGTTAGGACCTTTCTAGATGAGACCAACGATATGTTTTTTGACCTGAATAGGCTTACTGTATTACTTAAATGAATCAAATAAAAGAAATCTAGTATTGGAAATATCGAGTGTCTCCACCATTTAAAATAAAAAAAATTCATGTAAAAGATTGAAACAGCTTATATATGTTCCCATAGATCATATAAGGAGCATAGGGCCTCAAATCCGATGACTTGTTTGCTAATTCATGGAAATCATGTGCCGAGCTGTAGGCAACAGGTTGCGGATAGTGAACGGCCTTTAGATATAAAGGTTAGCTGCGAATAAGTTTTTTTTTTCACAAATAAGCAGCCCCGGACAGCCAACGGATGTATGCCATGTTGGCAACATCGACAAGGTGAGTGAGTGCCACCATTTAATTTGTACTCCCCGAACATCGCAACGTCTGTTCACCAAATTGGTCCGGCTGCAAGCGGACGTCTGTACTTATATTAAGCGGTTCGCTATACAAACGTGAAATATGTACAGCCAGTCTGATGGATAAGATGGCAGCCCCATCATCAGAATAGGATGGAGTAGACTAATCATCTGCTCATCCGAGATATCATGATTAACGAAACCTCAAATAACAAACAGCTTAATCGGATTAACCAACCAACTTACTGACAATATGCATTTCTAGTGCAAACATTTTTTAGCTAACTTACTGTTCAAAGTGATTTCCTGAAATTTGTCAAGTTGCATAGTTTCCGGATACCAGCGGCGCACAAATATTGTTAAACTGTCCTCATCGGTATTTGTATTAACGCCATCTTCACACTCTTGGACAATTAACTAAAAAGAGAAGGAATGTAAAGATCTCGTAAAATCGTACTTTAAAAAAATGTCGTTCTACCTCCATTGATGCTGATGAACGAATATCACAACCAATTGTTTCATCATCTCTGAATATTTTGATGGGACTGCGACCACCTTTAAGCCACAGACGACAATTTTGTGTATTCAGGCTCTTGTATTTGGCGAGATCAATACGGTGAAGTTTCGCAACCAAACTTGCTTTAGCTGCTGCTACATTCATGGAATCCATATATATCCATTCACACACATACGGCAATCTGCCAGACTCATTGTTTAACTCAGACAAACGCAGAAAGAATATTTTGGCCTTGTGTTCGTCCGGCTGTAGTTCCTTGCCCAGCTCAACAATTAAGGTTTCACCTTCGCTAAAGTAAACAAGTGTATGAGACATCAGACTCTTCAGACATTTATCGTGTTTACGATTTAGTTGGAAGTAGTTATCGGGCACTTGTATTAGACGCTGAATATGGGTTTTTAACGTGCTCAGTTTCATATGCGAATCTACAAAAATTTTATAGCAAACTACTGGTTTTTTGGCTGTTTCATCTAAACTATCGGAGTCTATGTAGTGTCTGCTAGAGGTGGCTGTTGACATGTCAACTCCTTCTAGTTTAATGGCATGGAAAAATTGTGGTGCTTGTGGTACAATTGGTGATAATTCAGGCTCTCCGTGCGAATAGCCGTTATAAAAGGCATTGATGCGGTTAATCGAGTCCTGACGGGTTTCCTCTTCCGGACTTGATAGCTGAGGCGAATGACTAGTACTAGAAATTTGGCTATCACCATCACCACGATGTTGGACATTTTCTACTAAGGTGCGATCACCATCACTTAGACTGCTATCTTCAGAATTAGACTCATGGCCGACAGTTAAAGTTGCGCAGGCTGTGGTTGTGACAGATTCATTAAATCCGTTTGTTAAATATGAACAATTTGTGTTGTTTAGCGTAGGCAAATGTACAGCAGTACTACTACTACCGACTGTAGGCTCCTGAACTGCCACACTGATGGGCGAAAGTTGTTCATGAGTTTCGTTTGCTGGTATACCAATGATTTCTAAATTAGTGGGATCTGTATTGGGCACAAATAAATACAAATAGGTGATATCCTTGAACCGAGATCTGGCCATTTCTTGTAATTGCAGTTGGGCTTCTTTAGTTGGCATTGGATCATAGGCCACAAATGCCTTTCTATAGCGTTGTGTTGTTGCTACCAACAGTTGCTCTTCTTTCACATGTAAACGCACAGCAATAGAGTGTCGAAGAGTGTCATTATTTTCAAAGGTCATGGAATACACAAAGAATGGTCCATCCATTTCCATTGTTGACAAATTAACCATAAACACATACCAGGTGGCACCACCTGGTTCATAAATTTCAAATTCTTGGCCACCTACTCTGTATTCCAATAAAAATTCTACGGGATCCTCGCTATTGCCGACTATTTCCTCTAATGAGGGATCTTTTATGTTTTCGAACGAACGAATAATACGCTCAGCTGGTGGATCATAGCCAACGAGACGGCAGTGAGACAGAGGAGCAAATTGCTCCACAGATAACATTTGAAAAGCTGATTCAAGAACAGCATTAATGTCAAACTTTTGCGAAACATAAACACGGGTCATTACCAATTTTTTCATTTTGGGATTGTAAAAATAGACTCGAGGTTTGATTTGCTCCGGCAAGGTTAAGTCAGTTACGGGACGATGGCGAATGCTGCCACGGCTGACACGTGTTTCCTCCTCTCCTTTCAATTTCTCCGTTAGTGCTTTGATGTGTTCCGGGAATTCGTCAGCCTTGACCGACTTTTCGTTTCTCTTGACATCAATTTGTCTATACATTAACATGTATGCATTTGTACTTGAACTGTAGACGCTGGAATAATAAGTTTTACTTGTTCCACCACCAAATGACTTTTGAATGTCTTCTTGTGTGATCTAGAATAAATTAAACAACAAGAGTGTATTCTTAATACGCATGTAAATGTAGCGAAAATTTCTGGGATAATTTTTGTTTTTTTTTTCAAAAATCTATATTCGTATTTCATGCAAAAAGGATATTTATATAAGTATAAACGTTTGTCATTCCATTTGTAATTTCTGCAATATTGATCTTAGACCCTTTTAATTATAAGTACATATATATTCTGGGTCCCAAGTTGACTTACGATGTCCGTCCGTGTATATGTTGAAATGGGTTTTCCGAAGAACGCAGAAATGAAAGGCACTAGGTTGTTATATTTATATGTCACATATACTCCGTTAAAGTTTGTTATTTAAATTCAGTCAGATTGGTCCATAAATAACTTAGATATGGAGAAGTAGGGGTGGCCCTTATCCTACAAAGATTTTTTATATCTGGAGAACGGTACGAGCCAAATTTTCATAAGGTAAAAGCAACTTGGTTATCAACAACATCCGACAAAATGTGTTGCAGGATTGGAGAAGTGGGCGTGGCATAAAACCTTTTTACTTATTTCTTAAGGGCGGTATTTATATAACTCTCTCTTCGAATATAGCACTCTTACTTCTTTTCAAATATTATGGTCTGTTCATCGATTTCGAAAGAAGGCTTCGTTCGCTTAACTTACATGTAAAATTAAGGTTTTAAATTATGGTTAAGTGAACGAAGTCTTCGTTCGGAAATAGATGAACAGACAGTTAACTTTTGTTTTAAACAATTATTTAGAAAAAACGTCTCTGTAATCACAAAAGTTTAAAACTCTTTTCCAGAAAAACAATGTAAAATTGTTTATACCGATTTTAACTGTTTTAAATACTTAACAATGTGTTAAATATGTGTCATGCTTTTAATAGAAAACATTGTCAGCTCGTATTAGAATTTTGTTATTAAGTTTTAAATAAGCAAACATTTATATAACTTTTTTTCTACTTACTGGGGACACAGTTTGATCGTTGAAGCAATACCATTCGTTGTTATCGAATTCCTTGATGTAGGCATAGTAATGACCACCCGAGGCGCTGCCAGAGTGTATCATAATGGCAAATAGTTCATAAGTAAATGGCCCCAACTCGTGTTTCGTTAGCTGTTCGCTATTCACACGATTACGGTGGTCTGTGCTGGAGCTCATGTCAATGCCTTCATCGTGCTCTTCGTCATTAGCATCTGCATCATTTTGGGTAGTCGTACTGGCTGTAGTAGCCACACCACTACTCCAATTATCTTCCTCCATGGCTGAACCACTGTCTGTAGTACTACAATCATCTGTCGGTGCCCCACCATTGCTGCTTGTTGCATTTGAATCGGATTCTTTAGAGTTCACAAAAGTGTTAAGATTTAGCGTTTGAGGGAAAGTTACTCTATTAAAAAAATAAAAAACCTGAGTTTAAAGCAACAAATATTTTTTTTAGTTATTGAAAACTTACTTATCATTCAATTTAATACGATGCATGGTAGTATAATCAAAGTCGAACCTCTTAAGATGTAATGTCAATATATAAGGAAAATTTTTGAACTTAAGACCTTTATGGGCATCACATTTCTTATTACATTTTTCGCAAAAGTATTGATTATTGCCATCCAAAGTCTCCGGCTGAACAAAGGCCCTTAAAGCTTCTTCAATACTGCCATAGGCAGATTGACTTCCGAAAGGACGTACCGGCAGCGGTATATCTAAAAAGGTATCGGCGCGGGTTTTTTCCGTATTACACTCTAAACACTTGACATAATCAATCATTTTGCCTTCGTACAGGTTGGCAATGAGATTGGCCTGTTTAGTGTTTTTGAATTTGTGTTCTAAGGCATCAAACATAACGCGACATAATTCTTGAATATCATGTTGCTGCCATGCTTCTGAAGAATTCCAACCAAAACTGCGAGTCAGATCGGTGGTTTCTACTGCGGACTTTTTGGAGCTCTTGAAAAATAAAAAAAGTTTAGTTTGCTGTAACAAATATAGTTTAAAATTGTCTCTTACTTGCAAATTCAGGAAAAGCTTTTGCAATTGGTAGGGTATATTTTTTGCTTCGTTGTCATTATCAAACTCCCATCTATATAATGCATTGCGAAATTCGGGAGTCATGTACAGAGCTTGCAAAAGACTGTTTAAATAGCAGGTCATGGCTTGGTTAACAAGACCGACATATCCATTGTTGACTGGGGCAGGCATTATAGCCGATGTCGCTGTAGGCAATGGGTACATTTTTTCGGCTTCTAACAGGACAGCCGAATTGTCACGGCACCTTCTACCAGTATTTTGATTCAAATGGTGTCCGAAATTCATAGACGACGTAGATGATGAGCCATGAGTAAGAGATAAAGGACCTCCACATTGCATGGGCTCGGTTTCAGTGGGACTGGCAGAGGCACCTAGAGCCAAATCATCATCCGATAAAGGATCTGGATCTGACATGGGGCTTAAATTCAATGAATCCGTATTTGTTGCATTCGTAACAGTAGTCACAGATGATGGAGGCGATAAAGTGTTGTTTGTACTTATTAGTCCATCATCATTTATTGGGCCATGATAACTACTGCTGTTTGTAACACTTTCACAATGACTGTTTGTTAAAGGTCTGCCATTCATTGCCTTAACGCAAGTTGCAATATTATTATTATCTGTTGTTCCCGCGGTTGTTGTTGTGATGGTTGTTGTTTTCTTATTGTTATAAAAATGAAAGTTGTTTAGGGGCGGAGGTGGTGGTTTTGGTATTTGTGTCAGGATTGGTGCAGGAGATGGCACGGTCGTGGCAGCTATACTACCATTTGTTATAAGTTTAAGTGATGATTTTGCTGGAAATTCATAACGCTTCTTTGTATTACCATCCCATTTGCCAAATGGTAAAATAACTAAAACATTTTTTGTCTGTGGCTCAAAACCATTAACTTTGTAGATTAATTCATTTTGATGATCATTCAAATACACCAAATCTCCGCTTGATATGGGCTGCATTAGCAATTCAAATTTATCGTAGTGATATTGTGTTTTTATGTCACCAATTACTTTAGCCACTGTATACGCTGGACGAACTACAATATTAATTTTCTTTTGCTCAGAATTCGGTGTTTGGTCATAGACGACACATTGTGTCGTTTTGTCATGGCCACCAAATTGGACCATATCGTTATATTCCAAAAATTCTATAAAATTATGAAATAAAAATTGAAATGAAATTTTTTTAAAAAAATATTCAAATATGTATGTATGTGACAAAATTCGATCGATTTCAAAAAATCTTTTAAAAAAATGTGTGACAAATTTCGAAGGTGTTTAAAATGCGTTTCTAAGTTAAGGTCATATGGCTCTATCACAGATGGCAACCAAACTTTGGTTGCGTTGCCAGTTGCCTAAAGGGTATTACGGATGGCAACTAACCAAATTGCAATAATATTGGAAACTACAAATTTTAAGTTGCAAGCATTTACATTTTTAAAATTTAAAGTTTATGCTTTTAGATTTGAAAATGGTCAAACCAGCGTTGAAAAACGTTGGATAGAAATGTCCGAAAACCCTAATAGTTGTGGCCCAACAGTGCCTACATCCGACGAGTGGTAATGAGTATGGATACACCTTAAGGTAAAATTGGCTTTAGGTCTGGGGGCATTAGGTTAAGGAATTTTGGGAGACCGGAATTGCCATGTCTGGGCGATATGTCTAATGTGGGACTAAATTTATTTAATTTTTTTCCGCCTTGCACGCAAACAGATTTTGTTTTTTAAATGTATTTGAGAGGCTTTTTTAATTTTTGACAGAAGCTTATGCATATTATAGTTGGGCCTCAACTCCGTTTATGTAAATCAAGGCCCATCTATCAGGTCTGCTTACTTGTACAAAAACAAAAAACGATTCTTTTTAGTTGTCAAAAATTTACTACCACATATACAAAGCAAAAGGAAAAAACGTGTATGTGTGGCATACCATAAACGTAAAACATGTAAGCAAAATGTAAACAACTTTTGACAACTAAAAAGAACATAAACAATGATCATCAGGCTTCTTGCGTAGACCTTTTCTATGGGCCTTGATGTAAATAAAAATAAACATTTTCGTTTAGAAATTTATACTGAAAACAAAAACAAATTTTATTTTTTTTATTGTTGTTTTAATATAAATTTCAAGCGAAAATGTTCGTTTTTTTGAAAAACATTCATGTGTTGTTTCCAGGTGGCAAGCAATTGATCGTGTAGTAAAATTTATATATGTAGGTATGAAAAGCACTCAAAAAAACAGTGATTTTCATATAAATTATTCTACACAGTCAATTGTTTGTCACCTGGAAACAGCACATCAGTAAATTTTATTTTTTTGATTATTATTTGTGTGCTTACAAAATCAAATTAATTTACTGCGCTAAAATTAATATTAACCGACGAAATTTATCCTCAGAGTCTGTACAAAAACTCTTATGTTAAATTAAATATTTTTTTTTTAAATAGAAACTGGGAATTATTTCCTTCTGAAGGTTACTTTATATTAAATTCAACATTTTTTTTATTTTTTCGAATTTATTCTATGAGCTAAATTTCAGTTATGTATTTTATAAAGCTTTTTTGTAATAGTCATATTCCTTCAATTTTTTCAGAAATGACTTTGTACACTATCAGACTATTATATACAATATATATATTTATATTGCTTTCCAACGGAAAGCTAAGGTAAAATGTAACAAGAAAATACAATATAATAGTCTGATAGTGTATAAAGTCATTTCTGAAAAAAATTGAAGGAATATGACTATTACAAGAAAGCTTTATAAAATACATAACTGAAATTTAGCTCATAGAATAAATTCGAAAAAATAAAAAAAATGTTATTTTTTTTTTATATTTTATAAAAAAATTTAAAAATAACTTTTTTCTAAGCAAACAAATTAAATTCACAATTTTTAAGGAATGTATAAAAATCAAGAAATAACGTTTAATTTCTAAGAAAAAAATAAAACTCAAAAAATAATTTTTATTCCCTAAGGAAAACTAAAACTCAGAAAGTAGTCGGTAAACTTGAATTTTTTTTCATAAAACTTACTGCCTGTTTTTAGAAAACGTAAACAAGAGTGTGAGTGAGAAATTATATTGAAAACAAAAATAAATTTTCGTTTTTTATTGTTGTTTTCAATATAATTTCTCACTTACTCACTTGTTTCCGTTTTCTAAAAACAGGGAGTTAAAAAAATACAAATCCCCAGCGGGAAAATGGAATTAATAGGAATTGAGAAAGTAATACATATCTTGTATAATATTTGATTCCAGAATACATTATTCTTAACACAGACCATGTCCTAGGATTGTAATAAATTATTTTAATGTATCCTGCGAATGAATTAAATAATTCATTCTTTATAATAAATTATATTCATAATAAGGATGAATAAATTCTATAATTCATTATTTTTGATATATTATAATTTTCATTCATTCAGAATTAGTTATATAATTAATTATCAATGCATCTAAACTTGTCGCTTTTATACTCTTTTATTACGTACGTGTGCACACACATTGAATAGAATTTAACAACATTAACAACAACATATATAAATTCATAAAACGCATACAGTCTACACCGAGCATTCAACGTGTTAACATCGTTTGTCGATCTGTAAACTAGTGTTTTTCGTGTGCCGTGTTTTTGAATCTGTGGAGCTTTTCGCAAATTTTAAATAAATACTAGTATTTTATTCTTTGAATATAGTGAAAAAAAGTAAATACTGTGCGAGTGTAAATAAAAAAACAATATGAACGGGGTTCACCCCCCGAATTATAATAGATTTAGGGAACTTGATTCCCTAATTGATTAACCTAATAAAAACATCAGAAGTAAAAGACCACGGCCTGACGATTTCATTCCATTACCAGAAATTGCATCAAACGAACATAACCTACCACGTTACCTCATCGCATCAGCTATTGCCACACAACCTGATATCGAAACCGCTCCTCTGGCGTCATACAATGTTTTCCAAGTGGAAAGGGGACTCGATTACATCAGCAAAAATAGATTGGAAGTTTCCTAAATGAGAAGTGGTGATCTTCTTATCAAAGTACCTAACAAAAAAGTCGCTGAACAGTACCTTAAGGCCAAATATATAGACTGCATTCCTGTTAACATATACCTACATAAATCTCTAAATTCAATTCAAGGACGCATTTACTCACGGAAAATCATCAACATAACCCATGAGGAGCTACTCGACTCTCTTAAAACTCAAAATGTCATTGACGTTCGGAAAATAACAAAACTGGTGGGCAACGAAGTAGTTGCAACAGGTGCAGCTATAATAACGTTTGACTTAATTTACCGACCAGACACCATTAAATTGGGTTGGGAAAGAGTGTCCGTTGAGGAATACATCCCAAACCCAATGAAATGCCAGAATTGTCAGAAACTGGGTCACACCAAGAAGAGATGCCGAAATAACGAAATCTGCAAAGAATGCGGAACACCACCACCATATGATCCATGCACCCGTAAATTTTGCGTAAATTGCCAACTCGACACTCACACTTCTTATGACCCAATTTTTCCAACATTTTGGAAACTAAAATCAGTGATTTATTTAAGAATTTCAAGAAGATGCACATACCGTGAAGCCTGGGAAATATACAACAAAAATCCTACATTAAACACCATCAAGCCTATTCCCAGAAAAACAAAAAGTACTATAACATATGCACAAGTATTAAGTGATCAACCACAAAAAAACGATACGGTAAAAAGAAACACGCCAATATCAACAACAAGTATTAAATACAACAACAATCAACCAGCAACAGAATACGTAACAATAAACAACAACAAAAATCAAAACGCAGCCTGCTCAACAGAATCAACCATTTCATTCTCTCAAAATAAAACTTCAGCTAATGTAATTCAATCAGACAAAACCAACCCAAACAGAAAACTTGATACAACAACAACAAATATCCAACTCAACAGCGAACCAGCTCTTCCATCTACAGCCACTTCTGCAAAGCAAGATAATTTACTCAACACAACAGACAACAAAAGAGATAACACAACATTTGGTGATGACAATAATTTTACCGTTAGCTTTTCAAACTCAAACCTAAGTATCGATGAATCAACAAACAACAACAACAAAGATGACTCCTTTTTCAGCGATGACAATGGTATTATCGATAACACCCTCAACCCAATGAACATTGACGAAAAATTAACAGAAGATATTATCATTAACGATATTAATGAAGGTTTAAACCTTACTTCACCCACATCTCAACTTTACAATAACTTTCCAGAATTAAATGTTATTATGACACCAAATACTTTCAGAAAAACAAAAAATGGAAATAAGGCTAAAAAATAAATATAATATAGAATCATGGATAATGGACTTAGAATCTCTCTGCTTCAATGGAATATGCAAGGCTTCATTAACAATAAATACGCATTAGAAAAACTTGTTGCTTTACATAAACCAAATGTAATAGCCTTACAAGAGACGCACATAATAGAAAAAACTAAACATTTACTTCACTTACCCGGTTACAAAGTTTTCCAACACAACAAAGACTACTCATATGCAAAATCTGGCATTGCCATTTTAGTAAAAAACAATATAAACGTCACAAACCACAAATCAGCTGATGATTTACTGTTCCAAAAAATTACGATTAAACATAATATTGAAATCCATATAATAAACATTTATAAGGAATGTGATCTAAGATTGTCGTCAGCTATGGTCAAAGAGATACCGTTATCTCATGGAGCTCATTATCTTATCTTAGGCGACCTTAATTCACAAAACCCTTTATGGGGATCAAGAACAATTTCGCCAAGTGGAAAGGTTTGGGAAGAATTTGCAGATGAAAAAGACTTAGTCATTATGAACGGTGGATCACCAACCTTACATAGCACTCATAACACTCTCACATCTGTTGACGTTACAATGGCTAGTGTAGACCTTGCACCAACACTGTCGTGGAGCTGTTTATCTATGCCGGAAGCTGGCGACCATTTCCCCATAAGAATTTCAAATAATATAGATATTATCAGCAAACCATTCATACCTCGCTTTAACGATAAAAAAGCAAACTGGGCACTTTATGAACAGAATATATCTAAATCAATAAATACTTTTGAAACTTCTGAAAATATCAATAGGAAAGCAGCTCAAATTAAGCGACTTATTCGAAAAGCGGCAAACGAAAGTATACCCTTAAACCATAAACCAGGCAATAAAAATAATCCAATCTGGTTTAACTCTACAATATCTCAATTAATAAGCTCAAGACAATGCGCATGGAAAAACTTGAGAAGATGTCGTAACAAACATAATATCTTAGAATATAGGAAACTAGACGCTAAGGTTAAAAAAGAGTGCAAACTTGCCAAGAAACGTACCTGGGACAATTTCGTAAATTCATTGAATCCGACAATGGATGTTCGGCACTTATGGTACAAAGTTAACCAGGTGAGAGCAGACAGAGTGGACTCTTTTCCAACAATTTGTATCAACAATGATCATTTTTCACATCCAAAAGAAATTGCAGATCAATTCGCGCTTTTTTGGACTTCAATTGGTTCAGACTCATCCTTGGATGCGAATATAGTAACAGACAAGAAAAATCTCCATGTTGAAAATTTGCAACCACGTGGTGAAAATGATCCATTTTGGAAGAAAAAATTGAGCTTTCAAAACTTGTAGAAGTTTTAAAAACATTAAGCGCCATTATTACAACTTGCCAATAGTTAAAAGTCGGATTTTGTTAAACCGATTAATAGCTTTGCATTATTACAACTTCCATTTTTTATTGCTGTTATTTTCAATAATAATAATATTTAATAGATGAAAACATAATAAATGAAGGTTTTATAATGCAAAGCTATATATCGGTCCGACAAAATCCAACTTTTAACTATTGGCAAGTTGTAATAATGGCCCTAAAAGGATCAACATCATCTCGCGATAAAATTACTTATAGCATGATTAAAATGGCCCCAAATGAACTCAAGCAGAGGATCTGCGTGTTGTACAATAAGATTATCGACAACGGCGTTTACCCAGAGGACTGGAAAACTGCAATTTTGACGCCTATACCAAAGACAGGTAAGAATCCTGGCCGGCTGGAGGGTTATCGCCCTATATCTTTATTACCGGTCCTATCCAAAGTCTTGGAAAAGATTCTGGCTAAAAGGTTCTGGAAATATACGATCGATAAAGTTTCAAAAAGTCAACATGCTTTTATACCATAGCTTATGTCATATTTTGGAATACACGTTAAGATCTAACTTAAAAAACCGATTGCATAGTTTAGTGCTCTCGGAAGACATCGAAAAAGCCTTTGACATGGTAGTTTTTACATTCATTATTATGGAAATGAATGAATGGGGTGTACCTAAGTCAATTATGAAAGTAATAAAATCTTTTCTTACAAACCGCAAGATAACGGTCAAAATTGATGGATTTTTCTCAGCAACTTTGAGACTGGACAATGGTGTCCCCCAAGGTTCTCCGCTGTCGGTTGTGCTTTATACCATATATGCAAACTCATTGGCAAAAGCTATTGAAAATATTGATGGCATAGACTTTGTGGACATTTATGCCGACAATGTCTTCGCGATCGCCTCGGGTACTCATGACGACGTCTGTACAAGTCTTAATATTCTCGACGAAAAGCTACATGATTGGGCAATAGAAAGAAGTGCAGTGATTCCGGCGGATAAAGCAGAGATTCTTCATGTCTGCAGGAGAAAGCTATGCTGTATAGATAAAATCGAAATCAGAAATGTTGAGATTTGTGTTTTAAACCAAATGAGAATTTTGGGAATTATTTTTACAAGAAACTTGTTATGGAACGTGCATATTAAATGCCTCACTTCAAAACTAAGTAAAATTAATAACCTCTTAAGGTTGACCCGCTCTAAGGGTCCTCATATTAACACCGCACTAGAAATCTGCCGATCCCTGGTAACAGGCGTCCTTTTACATGGCATCACAATATATGGTTGGACTTGTAAAGATAATAAAAAAAAACTTGACACAGCTGTTAACAACACCTGTATCACTGCTTAGATTAGAGGCAAGATACCAAAACTTCCAATTTATTCTGGAAAATGCAGCAATTCGCTTGGCGTCAAGATCCATTACGACTCCAAATGATGGTTTACATATGTCTTTCTGGATACAAATCGAAAATGCACACAACTTCACATCAGGGATTGCCCAAAATGTTAAATTATTGAAAAAACATAAAATATTGATCCCTGAAAAACCCCAAAAAACCACCTATGTGAACAACTTTGTCAAAACTGATGCGAGTTTAAGCGTTTACAACAAAAATAACATTAACCCAGTAGTATTCAGGAAACTCCTACAACAGAAAATATCGTCTTTTAGTCCGGAATTAATTTTGTATACTGATGGGTCCTTCCAGGGGGAAATAACTTCATACGGAATTGTCGAGCAAATAAATGAAAACCAATATGACACCATTTCAGAAGTACGATTACCTAACGTATCAGGAATCTTTTCAGCCGAACTAGCTGGAATAAATTCTGCAATTACATATTCAATCCGAAAATATGGAAGAACGATGATATGCACAGATAGTCTAAGTGTCACAAATGCACTTTCCAAAAACCTCAACGGATTATACAACAACATCATTGCTCTGCCTAATGGAAGTCCACAGATAGTAATTACATGGGTACCCTCACACATCGGCATAATGGGAAATGAATGCGCAGATGCAGCTGCTAAAAATGCGCTAAAGTTAACACAAATTACGGAAATTCCTTGCTTCTCTCAGGTCATATACAACCAATACAAATCATCAGAAAGGGAAAGCCATCCCTTCATCTTACGACCCAAATACAACATCAACATGACCAGAAGCGAATGTATTATGCTATGCCGCCTTAGAGTAGGAAAAGCCAAATTCAACACACAACACTACTATAACGGTACAGATCGGGCAAAATGCTCTTTCTGTGATGCTATACTCACTGTTCATCACATTTTAACTGAATGCGAAATCTCGAAATTAGATGACGAACTGGACAAAATAGTAGACTGCACCACAACCTCGAACCTGCCATCCATAAAGAGAAGCCTTCGGAAACACAATATTCTTGATATTTAAAATAAGTCCATTATTCTTAACTTTCTTTAATTAATCTTAACCACAATAACCATTAAAGGAAAAAAAAATTATTTAATTTTAATTTCTTCCAATTATTATCCTCTTTATTTTTGTATTAAATGTATAAAAATGTAAATATTTTAATTTTTACTATCATATATTATATTGTATTGTGCGCATATGGTCTAGTCACCCGGCGCCTATCTTATACATATTTTATAAATTAATTTTTAAAATATACAGTAAATAAATAAATAAATAAAACGCATACAATCGCAAAATTTAATAGTATAGCCGATCGCACCCAGCGGTAAAACTCAGAAGACCTTCTTACTTCAGGCCTTTTAAAAGGCCTGCTTAAAAATTGTTTTGATTAAATTCCTATTATTATTTAACTGCTAAAGAATGCCTCATAGAAGGCCTCGGCTCTTTGGTGTAAAAGATAAGATACACCTTCCACACTCGCTTCTATGATAAGGGAGTAGAGAAGGAGTAAAATTTTTTGTATTGTTTTTTTTTGCACAAGCAAAAGCAAAACAATTATTTTTTTGATCCCGTTGCCATTCTTATGTACCTGCTAAAGAAGCGAGAGCGGAAGGCCTTTTCCGCAATGACAACGTGTGTAAAAAAGATATGAGTATGGAATGGAGCGAGAAGGCCTTGTATATCCAAAAGAAGGAGTACAGAGGCCTTCTAGAAGGCATCTGTACCCTTTCTTTTTCCCGCTGGGCAGATCTAAAGGTTGCCCTTGTAACAAGGATTACCTTGACGTATTACTTATGCCCGCAGCACTTATCTTTTAGTTTTATTTTTTTAGTTTAAATTTAAAAAATAATTGTTATTTACAGTCTGGTTAAAACAAACAACATAGTATGTAGTATGTTTTTTAACAGAAAAAAATATATAAAAACAGGCCGATTCATACCATTTATTAAAGTATTTATTCCATTTAGGAATTACATATGTATGTACTTATTTTTTCTGTGTCATAATAAATATTTAATTATTTTTTGATTACTTGACAAACATTTGATTAAAAAATTTTTTTTAAATATGTATACAAAATATTATTAAACGATCAAATCTACACAATATAAAATTATAAATTTTCTATAAGATTCTTAATTGTTTACCGGTCTTTTTATTTTTATATGTATTTATAAAAAAATTTCTACATGTATGAGTATATGCAATATTATTTATTGTATGTAGATATAATTTAAATACACAAGTTTGTACATATGTTTGTATGCCCAGAAACTGGTACGTATTTAACAGGAAAATATAAATTCCTCTGAGACTTTGCAAACAAATTGTTGGCTTTTATCCAACCAAAATAAAAATATTCAAAATGAAGTATCATTGGGAGCAAGAGAAAAGAAGCCAACCTTTTCAAATTATGTCGACATCTGTAATATTCGACTAAAGCTGCAATATGGCACGATCATTGCTAAGGGGTCAATTATTTGTTGTATTGGTTTAATCGAAAATCATTTTCAGAATTGTTAGTATGGAATTAAAATCCGGGGGCAATCTGTAATAGGCATAATATTTAATATACTCATTTTAATGAAAACAACACACTGCTACAAAAAAACACTTTTTGTCAGAACTTGAAAACCGACCTAGTGGGGGTTGTAGGCCTAGGTGAGGACATACAAAAACCGTTTTCAAACATTTTGAAACACCCACAAAATTTTGAGTTATTTTCAAAAAACTGTTTTAGGGTAGGTCGTAGCACTTTAGTACCTCTAACTCACACATTTTTTGATCGATTTCAAAATTTTAAACAGTTTTGGAAAGGCAAAGAATTAAGCTTTTATGAAATGTATTCATAAAAAATATATTTAAAGAAATTAGGTGAGTGTTTATCAAAAGTTTCTAATTTTTTTTTCCTAATTTTTCAAATTCAACAAGAGTTATTTTAATTTTTTTCTATGAAAACCTATCTTTATTTGCACTGTATTTTAAAGATAATTTTATGTAGAAAAAAACGAGATATCATTTGTTAAAATCGGCTTATATTTGCAAAAGTTACTAAAGTTTTAAATCTCGCACAAGATCGCAAAAATATGCATTTGTCACAAAATGTGGCTCAGCCGATTTTGGTAAATATTCCATATCACATTCCTCGTTTTCAGATTCATCATCACTTTGTTTAAGTAAAGTTTCATTACATTTAATTGCACTTAATACTGGCTTAGTAACAGTTAACACATTATCATACTTAATGCTATCACGATTTTTATATTGATAACCAGTGATGTTTGTTTGGCAAAAACAACAGTCTTGTGGTTTATGGAATAATTTATGATGCTAAATCATTGGGAAAGATAATGGTAATGGCTGGCTTATAAACTTTTCGGACTTAGTTTTCTTAAGCATACTGAAACAACTTGTACAAATACTTTCGGGTTCATAACATTTGCTAGAACTGTATGAGCAGTTAAAAACTGTATTGAAGGCATTTACCAAGGCTTTATTTTTCTTCAGATCAAAGCGGTGTTTTTTGTCAGCGAATAAACCGCAAACATAACAAAAATGATTACGCTTATCACACACTGCAGAAAAAAATTACACACAATTTAAAATTTGTTAAAGGATTACAAAAATTACAA
Organism: Pollenia labialis; assembly: GCA_949318255.1. Classification (NCBI taxonomy): domain Eukaryota; kingdom Metazoa; phylum Arthropoda; class Insecta; order Diptera; family Polleniidae; genus Pollenia; species Pollenia labialis. The sequence continues at coordinate 158,894,687 of OX439140.1, forward strand.
ACTTACTTGATTTAATAAATTTAAATATTAATATCACTTCACTTGTCACAAATTTTAAACTAGTTACACTTTTTTTACTCTTATCTAAAAACAATATCCTTCACCAAAAGGTAGTATTTAAACTTTGCCATTGTGTTGGTAATAAATTCGATTAGATTATGTATTTATCCAAATATATATAACTTAAAATTGCATTTAAAAACATTCTAAACTTTTTTAATGACTAAAAACAATAGGGCATAATAAAACCTATTCATCTGTATTATCTTCCAGTTCTTTTTTTTAATAAAGACAGATTAACAATACAGAACACGAGCGCCTTACTCGTCCGTTATTAATGAAAAGTTGAATAACAATTTTTATCCGATTTGAAAAATTAAAACCATGTTTTGTTAAGAACTAAATTTTCTTCATACGTTAATATAAATTTGTATAAGCTTTCATATTAAAATAAGCAATGAAAAGCACCTAAAATCAAAAAAGTTTATAATTTTTGTTTGTTTTTGTAGATATTCTTAACAAAAACAATTGTTATATCTTACAAATGTATAAACAATGCACGTCATTTTTAAGCGTAATTAGTTTTCTTTCCAAACCATTTCCATTAAAATCGGACAAGAACTTACTGAGTTACAGGTCGATAAGTTGACGAACATCACTGAAAACGGTTTTTTTAAAATAACTTCTGAATTTGAGGGTGTTTCTGAATTTTTTTGACACAATTTTTTATGTACTCAACAAGATCAATAACCCACGCTAGGTCGTTTTCCAAGTTTTTTCACACTGTAGCACCGTGTAATTTTTAATGTTTAGTTATCAAAAATTCACTGAGCGATTAAGTGATGTATCAATCAAATAATATTATTAGTTATTACGAATTTTCTAAATACAAATTCAAACATAATTATCATCTAATAAAAAATAACGTTTCTTTTCTTTCGACTCACGTGTTATTATAAATCCTTTCAATTTATTGAAAGAAGTTCTCTTCTTGCAGAAAATTCTTTTACAATGGACCGAAATCTAATATGTAAAACTAAAAATCATATAATGGCGCCTAAAAGAGAATTATACGTTGAAAAACACAAATGTACCGTTACCTCGCAAATCTGAATCATATCAATATCGTTGCCCGTTACTTTTATGACAAAAACCAGGGCTGCCAGATTTGGGGTTCTAACCCCAAATAACAGCAAATTTTGTTGTTGAAAACGATAAACATTTTCATTTGGGGTTTCTGTTGGGGGATATTAAACTAAAAAATAGGATCTTTGGGAAAATTTTTTAAAGTTTCTAGTTTACCATATCGTATTTTAAAAGGTAAAATTACTTACTAATGTCCATAAACTCAATGTCTTTATGTGTTTATATTTTCGCTCATTTGCTGCAACATCGTCAAAACTCAAAAATATTAGTTTAACATAAACAAAAATTTTTTAAATTTAATTAAGGTTTAAAGAATACATTTTCTATGAAATTATCCTTAATAAGCGTTTGTTAAATTTAATAATCGTTTGTGAATACAAATAAATTTACACACAACATAAAGAAAATTTAATTCTTCTCTCAAGAGTAGAGTTTACAAAATCTTAATAATAACCATTAACAACATCTTCATAAGAATAACTTACTATGCATTAAAGATATTAAATGCCTATTTCCGATGTGCGAAATAATTCTTCTTTAAGAATTTGTTTTTGTTTTACATGAAGTTGTACGAAAGAAAGAACCCTTTCAGACTCGGCAAGTTAGTTGCGCAAGTTACTTTCCGAGTTCAACAAAGTCTGCAGTAATTTTTTTCCTTGCCCCGACCTTACCGCTGACGTTTACAAACCAAGTAACTTGCCGAGTGTGAAAGGGGACTAAGTTATTCTTATGAAGATATTGTTAATGTTTCTTATTAGGATTTTGTAAACTCGACTCTTGAGAGAAGAATGAATATTATTTTTTTAGAATTGGTTTTTGTTTTAAATGTAATTGTTCGAAAGAAAGAATTCTTTCGCACATCGGAAGTAGGTTGCAAGTCAAAATTTGAGATTTTCGACTTATCACGTTGTTGCAGCAAATGAACGATATGATCGTTATTATAGCCCTTATCACATGCATTTGTCATTTCCTAGTTACGTGTTGCTCACATGCTTCAAAATATTTATATTGCTTAGTGCCCATTCACATTATACGAGTTTTGTCGCTACGATTCTTACTTTATAGGCAAGAGGGGTGAGAGGAATTAAAAGGGGTACACAAGCGAGTGTACGAGTTCCAGTTTTTTTTCACTTTTTTCACAAGATAACGAACATACAGAGCTGACGGTGCTTCTCTTCTTCCAAAATCCGTACGCAATTTTCGCACACATTCTGCAACATTACCATGATTTTCAAAGTAATTTCGCAATATTTCCCAGCGTTGTTCAAGCGTATACACAACCATATTCGTTCAGCGGAAGGATAAAACTAATTATCTGTCGAATCAGACATGAGCTAAGTGTTACCATTCACGAAATAAGCACTAGTTGAAAAAAAACGTTAGATGGCGGACCCGTTACTAAAGAAGCTTTACTATTATTTCTGCAACAATCCATTGTACAGTATTAACTGTAAAAGGGCTTTTGAAATAATAAATATTGGAGTTCATAGAATCAAATATAAAATTAAATAAAAATTTCGAAAACTTGTTAAGCAGTGGATTAAATCAAAATATAATTTTTTAATTATTGCAACTGCTGCAAACGACTGCAACAGATTATTTATAATTTTTTGTTATTCAAATCATTAACGATATACATTTTGAAAACATGATTTTCCAGTGCGACACCATTGACGTTGGAGTATATAGTTGGTATTCACATATTAATAATATTTTGGATTTACTTAAAGATGAAAACTTTTGTCTATCCCTTAATAACGTAGAATCAAATTTTTATTTGGTAAGTGAAGAGCTTTTTAAATTAAAAGACAACTGTTTGCCGTATTTAAAAACATTTTTGTACGAAGTAATTAATCCCTGAAAATATATCACACTGGTTCCTCTAAAGGGGGTTAACTCAAAATTTATAAATTTTCAATAGAGACAAATAACTGTTTTGTATGTTTCTTAATATTTTTTGCAAAATACTTGAGATTTTTACAGTACGTAGATATGGCCACTGTACATCAATTTCTTGCAAAAAGTGAAAATTGAAAAATTTTGAGTAAGTAAAATTTATATAAAATTTTACTGTGGTAAAACAAAATGTTTACATAAATTAATAAATTTATATACAAACATATATCAGCGGATTTTTTTAAAGAAATAAACTTGCATTCACCAGTTGAAATAATTATTTGAAAAAATTACGCTCAGCTAAAATAAAAGCAAGTTTTGGGCAATTTTTAAAACATTCAAGATGCATCTGGTACAAAATTAACTCAGACTGTACATAAAATGTTTTCAATACGAATGAATTTTACACAGACAACATTTTGTAAGATATTTGTAAGATAAAAATGATTCACACTGACAAATAGTACAAAATAATATAATAATTAAATAATTTATGAAACATAAATTATTAAAAAAAAAATTTTTCAGGCCTGCGTAATTCAGTATGTGTTAATATTTAATTATACTAAATTCGTTAGCCACTCAAAGTGTTTTGTAAATCGTCTGGAAAACTGGAAGAAACGCCAAAGGATTCGTTGATACCATTGACTTAAAACCTTCGATATAAAATTGAAAACTTTTAACGTTAGTACGTGACATTACGGCCTCTCGGGGTGATAGTATTATCGGGTTATCTGCAAAGGGATTTTATTAATAACCAGTACAGAACTCCCATAATACTGGTCCTAATTCGATAAAATCTTTAATAACTTTACCAATTTTAAGTTGCAGACAAGGAACTTTATTACAAAGCATGTAGGTACAACGTCAGAGAAAAGTTTTTGACGCACTTTGCAGATTTTCCAAGCTATTTTATCTATTTATTTCAAAGAGTTTTCCGTCCAATAGGAAATGTCAGAAAAAAAACTTTGAAAACTAATAAAAGGTTTCACTACGAACCAAATTGAAGCGATTAAGCCGTAAAGCACTCGACAAAAATTATTTTTTTTAATGCATACATGTGTACATATGTATGTACTTATTTAACAAAAATATTTACTTCATAACATACAATGAACCCAAAATAAAGAAAAGTGATGATAGAATAACAACATTTTTTGTTAGTATGTATTCATTACTTTTGCATGCAAATGTGTAAGTATTATACATACATATGAATATGTGCATGCATGTATGTAGATGGTTAGAAGAAAAAAATGAAAAGTAATTGCTTAAAATCGGAAAATTTTAAGCTAAAAATATTTTCGCAATTTCCTTATTATTTTATTATATGTAAATGAAATTTGCATTAAGTTTTAAATCACTGACTTTCACATACAAATGAGCGCAGGCAGCCTTAACAGACTTGCATTTGGGGTCGAGAGGACGTGATGTCAGAATACTTGTGTGCTCTTTAGGAGGAACTGTGTCTCTCTTTTTTTGTCTTTTATTTTGAATAAAACTTTTCTAATTTTAAAAATTTTAAGCAATTTTTCTTTAAATCAATAAATAATATTTGCTTTGTCATTAATGTTTGTCTCTATTAATAAATATTAAATAAAAAAACATGTTAAATCAATTTATGAATTTAAATTTTAGGATGAAAAACATTTCAATAAAATTTGTGCACTTTTACGTGTTTGTGTGTTTAAGATCATAGATTTAAGATCTTAAAATCTGTACATACATATGTATGTATGTATGCTCTGAGTGTTGAGATTTTTTTCTGTAGTAAATTGCCCAACGTCTATCTATTTTTATCCATTTTGTTTTCGTTTAAATAAATTCAATTTGATTTTGAATTTATTTTTAAATTTTTCAACTAAATTACACATGAAAATATTTCAATATTTTTAGATTTTTTTATATTTTCAATAAATTCAAAATTTATATTGATTTGCTTGTTTAATTTATCTAAAGGCACTCTTATTTTAAACTATGTAGGTATGTTTAAAGTAAATTTTGCATTTGAACATGTGAAGTATTATAAATGTTTAAAAATAATAAACCAGATATTGCAGATAAAGGTAAACAAGTTTGTAATAATAATAATAACATTAATATTCTTGAAAATACATGGTATATTCCATTAACGATTACGAAAGTGGGGCGTCTTTTCATCTAATATATAAAACGTGATATTATACATTTAAACACATGCATATATGTACACACATACATATATTTATATATATACATATATATATATACATATATTGACCATACCATATATGAATATAAGAAAAAAATATCTTATTTTTAAAACATTTTTAAAATATGAATCAATTGTGAATAAAATTCCATTGCATTACATACACTTTTCTTTTTAAAAGGATTTAATTGAATTTTTTTTTAATATTTTCTTTTTTTTTCATTAGTTTCAAACGTTTTCTAACCTATTTATTCTTGAGGTATTTTTCGGAATATATGCACATGAACACACATTTATATTCTTATGTACACTTTTTAAACGAATTCTTTCACGCGCACACCACGTCCGTTTCAGTTTTGAATGCGATTTAGAGTGGCGGTGCTTGTGAGATTTTCTTTTACTTAAATTTTTAAATTTTTTTCTACATTTTGCTTGCGAGCACTGAGAATTTACACTCATGATTTTTAGCAAATATCCAAATTTTGTATTTCAAAAACAAAATGTTTAGCGTGTATTAAAAACTTTGCAAAAAAAAAACTGTGCTGTGTATTTTTCAATATTGTACGTTGTACATATTTAAAAGTTTGGCCAATAATTTAAAAAACATCTCTTGCAAATGGAGGGCTAACAGCTGAAGCGACCGATGTCAAAAAAAGAAAATTCGAAGATATTATGAGATTGAGTAAATGAACTGACATTAATTTCATCGAAAATGAGAGCCATACATTTGGGTTTTTTACTGTTACTTTAGGAAGGAAACACTTTTTTGACTTTGTGCGTTACAGAACTGAATAGATTATAACTTTGAGAAGAAATTTGGCAATAGTTTTAACATTTCTTATATTTAATAACTTGGTTCGGTTCAGCTGTGAGCTCTCCAAATCTCCAAAGACATTGCATTAACAAAATAAATGATTAAAGAAAGTTCGAAAGACTGTTGTAATGATCAACATAAATCTTAACTTTATAAAAAGCTACATATATATTTTCTTACATTGGATCGATTGTGAACAGTGTTGGTTCATTCCTTAATGAAGTTACATTTGAAATTTCGAAAAGTTTAAATGAAATTTTTGTGATCATTAACATTTTATGTGTACATATAAGTATGTAGATATAACGTTACCTTCAGTCATAAAAAGCTAGAGTTGTCAAAACCGATTTCTAAAGTATTCGAAAAATCGATATTTTTCTATTTTTTCGTTGTTTTATAACCGGTTTTTTAAAAAGGCTGGTGTTAAAAGTATTCGAGGAATCGGGTTTTCGGTCTCGAATAATTGACTTTTTCTTATAATAAATTTTTTAATTATCTTGCATTCGATGACTTTTTTAGTAACCGCTTTCGTTATTCACAACACTATTTTAATTGTTGTTACCATACATAACATATTGATCACAGTACTTTTTATAATTGCCAGCCATCAGTTGAGCTGAAATTAAGACAACTGCTAGTGATGAGTTGTAAAATTTGGATGTTTTTGTAAATCACACTAAAAAAGAGTTGTAAGCCATAATACACAAACTACAAAATTTCAGCTGAACGAGAGTTGGGTTGTAAACCGTAATAGAAGAACCGCTAAATACTACCTTAAAAATATTCAAAACCCAGCTAAAAGGTCAAAAACAATTAAAAACAGTGACTTAAAAGAGGATTTTGACTACAGAGTTAAATTTGCTAAAAGATCTTCCAAATTATCAAAGGTTTTCTTGGGATTCAAAAATTAATTAACAAGGTTTCATTCAAATGTGCTAAATTCCCATTTCATACTATTGAGAAACTGAAATTTATTGTTAAAGGGATAAGCTATTCCTATGCGCATTTCACTGGCTTTTATTAAACATCTAACTTACATTTTATGTGGTAATATACCTAACAAGCATTACAGATTGCTTGTTGTGTTTTATTTTTTTATTAAATAAATAATTTAAAAAAAACCGAAAACCCGATTACTCGAAACCGGGTTTTAAAAATATGTATACGAATTTTGATATTTTTAATTAGGCTAAAGTTCATCAAATTTAATTTTCATTAAATTATGTTTATGAAGAAAGTAATTTCATGGGTTTGCCGTTTAACACTCGCAGCCAATAGTCAAACATCAATCTTTAAACCAAATTGTATTTAACCTTTGGTAGATTGAAATTTGCTTTGAATGATAGAAAAATGCATCTTCATATTGATTATGCCATAACATCAGAATTGTGACATCAATGTTACTACAAATGGCATCAATGATGCAAAACGTAACATCAATCCAATGATTAACGTCTTCGTACAATTTTGTCATTTTTTACGTGTCATCTATTTTATGACTATAGTGAAATCAATTCGATGCCACATTTTGAATATTACTAAATTTTTTTTCATGATTACAATGTATTAAAAGAAGAAAAAATTCCTATATTCTATTTTTTTAAATTTTGTAGTTAAATAATCCAATTTTTAAAGTAGAATGATTACGAAAACCATATGGGCCGTGGTGCTGGTGTCTTATTATTGAGAGTTCTGCTGTAAACAAAGGTCGTAATTCAACAAACGTGAAACAAACATATGTATCGGGTAAGTAAATATTAATATTCTCTCACTTTGACTTAAGTCAATTCCAATGACTTTGACTTAATGACAAACTGACATTAAATAGATGCTAATGTGACCTTTATCCAATGTTACTGCGTCATCGCACTGAGGACGTGTTCGTCATTTCTGTGATGCCGATGTGTCATCCCATTGATGACATAATTTCATTTTGACTACAAGTGATGTTAAGGTTGACATCACAATGATGAAAAGTGTTATGGGGTCAAAAACGAAGACACTTGTCATAGTACCGATGAAAAAATACATTATCGTTATGACGCCTTTTCTATCAGTGTATTTATACGAATATTTGACAGCAGGTTAATTTACCCGTTTTTTTTACGAAAAAATGGAGTTACCCAGTTTAAAAAAAAATTTTAGATGCCAGCCCGGTAAAACACCACACTGTACTACCGGTCACTTATTTAAAGAACGGTTACAGTTACAGTTTTCAAATTTGAACCAATAAGTGTTATTACATCCAGTCTACAACAGACATGAAATGATTAAATTTAACACTAATATCAGGTTAGACTCATTATGTTACAGCTTTTCTCATGTTTTAACACGGTTGTTAATGCATACATATGTTTTAACAATGCTTTTATAGCAGAAAATCATGTCTGTTGTAGACGGGGAGTTACCATAAAGCAAGCTAAACAGGAAAAGTGTGGTTGGAACCTTTTATAAAACGATAATGTGTCTAAATATCTGGGGAAGAATAAAAGTAGAAGTTTGAAATTTAGTACACATTTTCGTTGTATGTACACGATATTTTTTTTAATGTCAACTAATTTCGTTGCAATGGCGGTAACAAAGCACACCGGTTATGCTGCTGTTCTTTATAAAGTACAGAAATTCGTAAAGTATGTAAAGGGTGTTTTTATTATAGAGAGACACAATTTAAATCATAAGAAACAAGGAAATATATTTTTAATATCAATTAAACGTGCTTTATTGGAAAGAAAATTGTATAAAATAAATAATTGAATATGATTTCTGCCATGGGGTCGCCACGGCTGGCGCGTACAAGGCGCAATCTGCAACACCAATTTTCAACAACTTTTCGCATTCTGACCACCATCGTTTTTGAAGACATATGGGCCAATGACTCCGCAAGCCCATAAAGCGCACCAAACAGTAATTTTCTGTGTATTCAATGGTGTATCGACAAAAGCTTGTCGATTCTCCTCACTCCAAAGGCGACAATTCTGCTTATTTACGTACCCATTTAACCAGAAATTGGTTTCATCGGAAAATTAAATTTTGAATGGAAATTTAAAATCAATATCAATTTGTGCTTCAGCCCATTCGCCGAATTATTTTGATTAAAAATTTCAATTTCTTGTGTAAGTCGATTCATAATGAAATTTCAAAGCAAACTAAATAAAAAGCAACTAATAGCTGTTAAATGGGTGCTCAAATAAAGTAATAATGCCAACTCAAAGTTGTGACACTCTAAAAAACATCCTTTATGTACATATATGTATGTACTAGAGGCCTGCAACAATCCCACTTAAAAATCATTTTTATTTACGCACACAATGAAATTTTGAATTTTTTTTTTGTGTTTTTGGTTTATTATTGTATGTCATAGTCGTGTGCGTTTGCACATAAAGTAGCAAAATAATGTTTTTTTCGTCGCCGGTTAGCATATTTTTATTTGTGTAAATATATATGACTATGACTATATCGTGAGCTAAAATGCAAAAAGGCGTAACTTCCAACAATTTAAAATAGCTTAGCAAAATTTTACACTTCTGCGATGAAAAATTACGCTTTTATTAACAAAAAACAAAGAGACGTAACTACAACTCAGTTTATTTGATAAAAGCAAAACGATGTAATTACACATTTTTTCTAACAAAATATAATGAAATGGTTTTCTATGAAAATTGTTTGAAGAATTCAATGGACGACTTATCACAGCATGTTTTTCTGACATGTTAGGTAGGCAGGTAGAAAGGCTGGTGTGAAGTCTCCTTCACACCTTCAACCAGAGACCAATTTGGTCCATTGTGACGCCTTATTTAGAGATAGCCATAAAGATATGTAAAGTAGGAGAAATAAAAAGCGAACGCCTAGGACAGATTTAAAGGATAGATAAAAAAAAGTTTCGGACCAAACCCGGGAAATCCTACTCAACCAAAATTCGACCTACGTGCGGCCAGCACCCAGTCTCCTCTCGCGCAGCCAGGCCATCCCCATAACGAATCCTACTAGTTTCTCGAGTCCACAAGCCGATGCATCCCCTAATTCGCCCAGGAATCTACTGCCCACCCACTTCAGCCTGATGCCCCGCAGCCTGGGACAGTGGCACAGAATGTGCTCAACTGTCTCCAACTCCTCCGGATCCTCACACAACCTGGGGTCTAATCACCGCATACGATATCGAGCAAAATTTATCGAAATTATTTATTTTGGTATCATGAATCTCGATATAGAATGAAATTTATTGAATTTGAAATAATAGCATTCGATATCGAGTAACTCGACATTACATTTCTCGAGTTTTCATTCGATACGACAGTGTCTATCGTATGCAAAAACATTCGATAAATTATTCGATACGGTAGTATCGAATGCGGTGATTAGACCCCTGCACATTTCCGACAGGTCGGATCCCATCCTCCCGCCATCCTGCCTATCATACAGTGGCCCGTGATAATTCCTATCATGGTCCTAATGCAGTCCGACCCCGAATGGAACTTTTAAAGCACCGGCCACAGCGTACGCGATACTTCCATGACACCCCTGATAATCATGGATAAGAGGTTTTGTTTGCAACTCTGCAAAAATATGGCTTAAATTTACTGATTAATATAGACATGCTTAGCCACCAACAAACTAAAACTCATTTAATATAAATTTGGAAGAATATCTCAAATAATAAATTTAATAATGTGTGGTTTATAGAACACATAAATTACTATAATTTTTTTTAAAACCAAGGTTTTTCAAAATTTCTACAGATATGTTCACAACTATTAAATATTTGACGTCCTGCACGTAACCACTAGTTTTCTTAAAGATTTGTTTGCTTTTGCAAAACGTTTGGCTAGAACAAACATTATTTAACGGTTTCTAAACTACATTTTACATATGTAAATACAATTACATATCATCTTATCATAAAGTTTAGCAAATAAATAGAAATTGTTAAAAATAAAGCTTCATTCACAATCACAGTTACATTTTCACTTGGTGTTCATAATAGAGCAACAATTTTTTTCGCCACCACACACATCTTGCATTAAGAAACCGTTTGCAAATTTTACCCACGACAATATTATGCATTTATTATTACTTTTTTCAACATAAAGTAAAAATTTTCATTCAAAACTAAATAAAATTATTTTAAACGTCAGAAACAATTTCATACAAAATGTTGCTGAAGTTCTAGTTGAATCAACTTTAATTACATTTTTAAAAAAATTTTAGTTACATTTTTGTTCTTAAAATGAAATGCAAATATATGAAATACTTTGGAAGGGAACAAGATAGAAGAAACAACGAAATTGTTTCTCCGATTGTGAACAAAGCTTAAAGCTTAAGTTTAATTAATTTACTGGTCACGCTTTTTTTTTGATTTTATCGTCAAATATTTGTTAGGTCTGAACACACCTTGTCATATCTATGTATTTTGTTAGTTCCTTACCTTCGTGAATTGTTTTGTTTTTATTATAATTAACTTTTTATTACAAAAATTAATTTGATTTTTGTATTTTTATGTATTCGAATTAAAACCGGTTAACCGGTTATTTTTAAAATGCTTAACCTTAACCGAAAACCGGTTTTTTTTAAATAGCAACTATTCGGAATATTCGATATTGAAAAAAGTCGAATAATCGATCACCCTAATTGTGACCCTTAACAAATAAGACAAAACCCAACAAACATAAAACATAATATAAAAATTAAAAACATAAAATTCAAAGCCTTTTTTCCAAAATTAAAGCTCGATCCCGAACATTTTGGTCCTTCGAACCGGGTATTTGTGAAAGTGAATCTGTAAAAATTAATAAAAGTTAAGAAAAGCTTTATTTGAAAAAATTTAAACAAAAAGAGATTTTAGAAAATAAAATTATAAAAAGTGAACAATATAAAAAAATCATAAAGTGAACAATTATTAAAGGGACACAAGTTTTTGAAGCCAACTAAAAATTAAGGCGCAGTAGCAGCACTGTGACAGTGACACAGCAGTGACAGAAAAAACAAAAGACCAAACAACAACCAGTAAGTCAAAGTATACAATACAAGAAATAAATATTCTTGGTAGTCCCTGCAAATAATAGGACTAGTCCAAGCACGCGTGTAAAATGTAGCCCACAAGGGACTAGGACTAATCCAAAAGTATCCCAAACGTATGGAAAAACATGGTATATTTAACATTACGATGTCCTGAGGCAGGACCTTATAACCCAGCTTTGGATTATTTATTTATTTATTTGTTGTCCCATACACAAGACTTGAAGTCTTATATTACAGTACAGGACTGAGTATATGTTATACAATATAATGAGAAATTATTTAAAAAATTTTCTTAAACATAAATCACAATAGTAATAAAAAGAAAATATATAAATAAAAAAGAATAAGGAAAATAATAAAAAAAAATAAAGAAAATAATGAAAAAGAATAAAGAAAATATACATATATTAAAAAACATTCATATCTGTGGCAAGGCCCATCTATCAGGTCTGCTTACTTGTACAAAAACAAAAAACGATTCTTTTTAGTTGTCAAAAATTTACTACCACATATACAAAGCAAAAGGAAAAAACGTGTATGTGTCGCATACCATAAACGTATACATGCACATGTAAATAACTTTTGACAACTAAAAAGAACATAAACAATGATCATCAGGCTTCTTGCGCAGACCTTTTCAATGGGCCTTGATCTGTGGCATTTTGACAAAACATCTTAAGTCAAATTAAAAAAAAGTTGAAAAAAATGTTGTTAATCATACGAATTTTCATTCAAACAACATATTTGTTTGGGTTTTTAAAACTTTGTATTAAAAACGAAATTTTTCTTTAATTTTGGTTTATTTTATTTTTTAATAAAAATGATTTTTTCACTGAGTTCATTTAAAACCCTCTCAGCCATCAGTCTTAAAACTACTCCATGGTATACTCACGAGGATTAGTTTTGACAATGTTACCAAATGGATAAAAATCAAAAAAATTATTGACACGCGATTTAAATAATTTCTTTACATTTTGGTAAAAAATAGTCTAAATAAGAAAACTAGAAAATATGTTTGTTTAATTCCTGCTAACTTTGGCACAGACGCAAATCGAAAAATGCAAGTTTCCATACAAAAAAATTTTATATTCAGATTAAATTCAACGATCTGTTATTTTAATTTGTTAAATGCAGTCTTGTACAAATTTGGTTTATTTTAAAAGAATGGGATATTATAAAATTAACAAAAGTCTTTTTGTTTGATTTGATTCTTATTTTCCATATTCCGTTAACTTACAACAAGTGCTTTTCTCTAAAAGGTTCTAGAGTGATTTAAAAAATTTAAAACTGAATAAAAAAAAGGCCAGCGAAGGCAGACTTGAACGTTTGCAAAAAGTTAAAACATAGTGTTATTAAAATAATCTGCAAAATAATTCTGCGAATACTTCCGATTATGGAATTTTATTCCTTACAGACAATTTAAAAAATAATTGATTACAAAATGATACACATAAAAATATTATACATAATTAACAATAAAATTACTAAGTGTTGAGAAATGTAATTATTGTCCTTTTTTAACATTTGGAGATGATGAAAAGTCGATAAATCTATATAAGTTGTTAAATGCATTGCTCATTCTCCTGAGATGGTCAGCATTAGCATAATAAGCTCTAAGTCTAAATTTACACATTTCATCTTTTGATGCTCAACTTCTTTTCAATCAATCCCCTTTTAAAGATGCCAATATAATCACACGAAGCAATAGAAATAGAATAGAAAAAAATTACATGCAGACATCGTTGTGCATATACCAACGTATAAAAACATAAAGCGTACTGACCGAGTACAGGCATCTCCGTATTAATCCCCTTTCATCTCTCTTCTCTCACCTAAAAACATAAGAGTGGGGCATCAAAAGATGAAACGTGTGAAAGCAGACTAACAAGTGCAACTGATAAAGGTATGTAATTCAGGGATGGACGTTAAGGAATGTTGAGAGAAATATCATTAATCAAAAATCCACAGCAGATGTCACCATTAATAACATTGAATAAAAATGACACATTAAGCATAGTTCTACGACTTTTTAATGTAGTAAGTTTAATAAGAGCAAGTCGAGCAGCATATGAAGGCAAGTTTAAGGGGTTAAAACGTAATCCACGAAGACAAAACAACAGGAAATGTTTTTGGACCGACTCATTGGAATGGATTTGGTAAATAGGGTCCCATATTATCGATCCATATTCAAGAATAGGTCGAACTAGTGCCATTTATAATGTTTTACCAATATACGGATCATTAAGATTCCCAGAATTTCCTCATCTTTTTTTAGTAGGTCTTTTATAGTGAGGATTGCTAGGGTTTGGAATTTTTTACCATATTCATTAAAGCCGTTTTACACTATCCCACAAAGTCTTTAGTAATTTACGAAAATGCAACCCTGTCATGATAAGTTGTTATTGTTTTTTGAAAATGTTCAAAGAATAATTAGATCAGGGAAGCATTTTTGAAAAATACGTAAGACTTTGTGGGATAGTGTGTAAAGGCCTTTACGGATATTTTCGCATTCAAATAATGTATTTCGTTTAAAACTACTGGAATTCTTCGCAAATTTTACTTTTTAAGGATTTTCTATATCTAAACTAAATACATTTTAGCACTTTGTAAATTGTATTTCTATTTTACCTTATTTGGTTGTGCTATTTCCCTCTTAGTTTGTTACTGTCTGGACCTTTTTTAGGATATTTTTCATTTCTTTTTTTCTCTTTGTTATTTTTTTTTATTGCGGCTGGGGCGCCATTAACCATTAACTATGATATGTTGTTTTTTGATAATAGCTTAATTATTTTTTATTATTATTATTATTATTATTATTAGTTTATTAGTGTACAAATATGTATATAATTTGTTGTTAATTTCTCAGGATATATGAACATGTAATATTGTTATTTTGGCCTCTAAGGCTTGATATTGCATAAATGAAATAAATAAATAAAATAAATAAACTCTTTAGCCCAACGTTTTATACAACCAAGTGAAGCCCTTGCTCTATTTATTATAGCTGGTATATGCAGAGTAAAACTCAATTTAGGATCAAATAATTGACCAAGATCTTGGAAGCAGTCAACTAATTCCACTTTATAATCACCCAGAAAAAAATCAGCAACAATCGGGTTATTTCTTACAAAGCGCATTGATTTACATTTCATCAAATTCAGCTCCATAAAGTTGATGCTGCACCATTAATAAAATGAGTTTAAGTCCTTTTGAAGTCGATAGTGGTCTAAAAGTTGGTTATAGATTAGATAAACTTTGACATCATCAGCATACATTAAAATATTCGAGTATTTTATTACATTAGGCAAGTCATTAATAAACAATGAGAAAAGCAGCGGTCCAAGGTGGCTTCCTTGAGGTACTCCAGAAAGAACATTATTATTTTTAGAATAACTGCTGTTAAAGCAAACGGTTTGCGTCCTATCTGATAAATATGAGTATATCCATTTTATGCAATGCTTCGTAAAACCAATTAATTGTAGTAGAAGCAAATGATTTACATTATCGAATGCTTTGCTAAAATCAGTGTAAATGACATCGGTCTGATTTTTTTTTAAGAAATCCGCGTTTTACAGCGATAATAAATTGTAAGAGATTTGTAATTGTAGAACTTTCTTTACGAAATCCATGCTGATAAGGAGATATTATATTTGCAACTTGATAACTCAAATGTTCTGAAATAATTTTCTGAAAAAGCTTAGGTATAGCACTCAGTTTTGCAATTCCCCTGTAATTTTCAATAAGAGACATATTACCCGACTTAAGCGGCTCATACACTTACAATAAAATTGTTCAGTTTTACGTATTGTACAATTATATCGCCAATGTGTATGTGATATACGATGATGGCACAATATATTGGCAACAATCAAAATACTTTTGATTTTATTGCACAACGAAAAGAAAGTGAAATGTGTTGGCAACATTGTACAATGCTGTTTATATTATTTCTATAGGTTATGTTCACCTTTTTATTGAATGAATGAAAACATAGTACGACTTATTGCATAATATAGGACAAAATGGAAATAATATGGCGAATTTCAGATACAATAATATTGCAAGTGTATGGGCCGCTTTAAACAAAGAAACAATATACGACTCTTTCCACAATTTAGGCAGAGAAGCATATTTAATAGATGCGTTGAATAAAACTGTCAGATGGATTGCTTAGGAATCTGCACACTTTAATAACACACAGCTCGGAATTTTATCCGGGCCATAACTGTAAGAGAACTTCAGTTTTTTTGGATTATTTGTAATCGAATACACGTCAAGAAGCAATAGTTATATTGTATTGTTTTCCACCAGGGGAAATGGATAATTGACTGAGTTATCATATGTTGAATTCGAGTAGGTGTCAGCAAACATGTTACTTATAACTGTATCATTACTAGATACAATTTGTCGATAAGTTATTAAAGTAGGATAACCAACGGTTTTTTTTTCTTTGAGTTTATAAATTTATAGAACGACTTGGGATCACGTTTTAAATTAAATTTGATTTTATTTAAATAACGATTATAACAAATTTTGTTTAGACTAGCATATTCAGCCCTGCTGACGGAATATCTTAGATAGTCTACAGATGATCCAGATCGCTTGAATACTTTATAATATTTATTTTTCCTATTCTTTGCTCGAGAAAGCTGCACGTTATTCCAAGGAGGTCCCAGTAATATTTTAGATGTGCGTTTGGAATACACACATCCATAAAAGAACACAGCTTGTTGTAAAACACATCAAATATACGATACATGGCATCACTTGAGTTTGAAGAATATGCCAAGATGTTACTCCAGTCAGTATAACTTATAAGATCATTTAACATGTAGTAATTAGCTCGTTCGAAAGAAAATACTTTTTCAGTACTAACATTTAGTGATACAGCACAATCCGAAGGAATAGATACAATAACTTCAAAAGCAGGATGATATCGATCTTCCGGAAGAGTAATAGGGTTGGATCGTTTAATATAACAGTCATCTCTATCATTTACAAAAACTAAATCCAGAATTTTAGCAAAATCGTTTGGTATTCCATTTATTTGAAAAAAGGCTCTAATTATATAAAATATTAAAAAAGTCCATGTAATTTGCACTTAATTTCGTTTGGACGAGGTACAGGGCCCGCCAAATAACTTTTTTTTTTGAAAATGCTATAAAAAAACTACTGAATATTTTCTCAAATTTCCTTTTTTTATTTGAAAGTACAATCCTTCCGGTTAATAATGGAAAATAATTTCATTCAAATGGCTGCCTCGGCTGGCCATGCAGTAGCCTACACGATCGGTCCAATTTTTAAGAACATTATCGATTGTGTGCAGCTGTATTTCACCAATGGCTTTAGGAATATTGTCCTTTAAAGCGTCAATTGTCTCTGGCTTGTCGGCGCAACACTTATCTTTGACGGCACCCTACAAATAATAGTCCAACGATGTCAAATCGCAGCTCCGAGGTGGCCAAACGACATCAGCTCTGCGGCTGATAATGCGATCTTCAAAAACAGGGCGCAAAACATCGAGTGTAGCTTCGGCTGTGTGGCACGTAGCGCCGCCCTGTTGAAACCAAATGTTGCCAATATCCTCCCCTTCAATTTTTGTGAACAAAAATTCGTTCAACATGGCCCGATAACGACCGCCATTGACTGTAACGGCCACTCCTTGTCCATTTTCGAAGAAAAATGGCCCAATTATGCCTCTGGACAAAAATCCGCACTAAACGTTTTGGGTGCGACGGATTTTCAATGTATGCGTGCAGGTTTTCTGTGCCCCAAATGCGACAATTTTGCTTGTTAACATACCCGCCAAGATCAAAATGAGCTTCATCTGAAAATATGATTTCTTTTGGCAAAATCATCATCTCCTGTAAGTCGATCGCAGGCCCACTTAGCGAAGCGAAAACGCATTGGATGGTAAGTTGGCTTCAACTCCTAAACTAATTGGACTTTGTATGGCGTCATACCAAGGTCTTTATGCAAAATTCGTTTCAATGATGTCTCCGAAATGTTCAATTGTTGAGAACTACGATGAATTGATGTTGATGGCGCTTCACGCACACTTTCTGCCACAGCAGCAATATTCTCGGGTGTACGCACTGTTTTTGGCTTTTCACACTTTGGTTTATCGATGAGGATGCCAGTTTCTTTCACTTTTTTCACAAGATAACAAACTTACGGAGCTGACGTTGCTTCTCTTCTTCCAAAATCCGTACGCAATTTTCGCACACATTCTGCAACATTACCATGATTTTCAAAGTAATTTCGCAATATTTCCCAGCGTTGTTCAAACGTATACACAACCATATTCGTTCAGCGGAAGGACAAAACCATGATACAAATACACAAGGTAGTTCCACTTCTCTCTCACAATATTTTTTTTGAAGTTTATCGGAATTATTTGAAGTTAGTTTTTTTGTAAACATTAAAAAAGCATTGCCACAAATAAAAAAATATAACAAATTTCTTTTAGAAATTATTAGTTAAAATGTGTAATTTCTATTACAAATTTTTTTTATCTTATTTAGATTTTAGTCTGTGTTAAATTATTAATAAATACATTTTACACAAGTTTACAAGTGGCACATAAAGGTTCGAGAGTGCATCCTACTGGGCAATCGAAACAAAATTAATTATGATTCAAATAAGCACCCTTATCGTGGTTTTCGAATTCAAAATACGCCTGCGACTGTTTGGTAATATAAATAAGTTCACGTTCTTTTTAATCCTTTACCAAAAAATCTCAAGCGTATTTATAATTCGCTAACCACAATATGGGTGAAGAGTTCTTTGTGCCATCTATATGAGATTTTTCCGTCAAAAAGTTGGTTTATGAAGCGGGATTTTGTAGAAACCTATGGTTAATTCAAAATCTACCAGCATAATACTTTTTCATGATATTTTAGCTTTTACAAAAGTTCTCATGTCCAAATTGTTTGAATTGTTGAATGTGATTACAGGTCTGGAGCAGTTACGTCCAAACACTGTAGTGCTCTCGTCGGTGTGAAAGCACAAAAGCTCTACACGTAACTGCTCTAGAGCCATTATTTTTATGTATTACACACATTAGCACAAACGTTTTAGCATCAAAACGGACATACTTATGTACATACGTACATACATATGTAAATACATATGTATGTAAAAAGGTATGTAGCCTGCACTTGCGAAGTTTTGAGCTTCACAACTTTTTAAAATATATTAACCGGCGGCTGACATTTATAAATCCATATTTCTTGAAACTGCAGTTTTTTAGTCTTATTAAAATATATAGTTTTAAGTTTTTTTTTTTATTTTTTGAAATATCAAAAGTTTTTTAATATAAATTTTCTGTTATCTTTTGTGAATTAATTGAATATTACTAGGCATTGAAAAGGTCTGCGCAAGAAGCCTGATGATCATTGTTTATTTTCTTTTTAGTTGTCAAAAGTTGTTTACATTTTGCTTACATGTGCATGTATACGTTTATGGTATGCCACTAGGGTGATCGATTATTCGACTTTTTTCAATAACCGGTTTTCGAATATTACGAATAGTTGCTATTTTAAACAAACCGGTTTTCGGTTAAGCATTTTTAAAATAACCGGTTAACCGGTTTTTATTCGAATACATAAAAATACAAAAATCAAATTAGTTTTTGTAATAAAAAGTTAATTAGAATAAAAACAAAACAATTCACGAAGGTAAGGAACCAACAAAATACATAGATATGACAAAAGGTATGTTCAGACCTAACAAATATTTGACGATAAAATCAAATAAAAGCGTGACCAGTAAATTGATAAAACTAAAGCATTATTTTAAATAATTTCTTGTTATTTGCTAAGCTTTATGTCTAAGATGATAATTGCATTTATGTATAATGTAGTTACGAACCCCTTAAATAATGTTTGCTCTAGCCAAACGTTTTGCAAAAGCAAACAATTCTTTACGTTACGAGTCAAACATTTAATAGGTGTGAACATAGCTTTAGAATTTTTTAAAAACATTGGTTTTAAAAATATAGCAATGTAATAAATTTATTATTTGACATATTTTCCTAAATTTATTGTAAATTAGTTTTAATTTGTTGCTGGTTAAGCATGTCTATATGAAGCAGTAAACTTCAGCCATATTTTTGAAAAGTGGCAAACAAAACCTCTTATCCAGGATTATATATTTCAATTATTTTTGTTTCAGCATTATAGAAACAATAGTAATATGAACATGCTTTTTGTATGAAATATCTGTCAATTCGTCGATCTCACAACTTAAACCCTTCCAGGACATTTTTGATTCCTTCAATTTTATTTTAAGTTCTTGTTGTTTTAATAAATAAAACTGATGAATTTTCCCATAACGTTGATTCCGCCGGTATGTTCTTGCTTTAAGCATGAAGATGTGCTGGAACTACTTAAGAGTTTTTCATTCATTATTGGCAGCATATTCTAGTAAAGTATTATTTGCAGTCTCTTAAAAACTACTTGACCCTGTTAAGTTTTACTTGACGTATATTTATGTCAAGCTTGTAGACTAATTAAAAGTGATTAATAAGTCGTGATGTAAAGAACTTTAGCCACTTATCATTTTAGGGCCGATTAAGCAAAATTTTTTTTTAAGTCAGTTCGAAATATCACCAGAGATGACATCTTTGTAAAGCTATATATAGTATTTATAATACTGTCCAATTGCTTATTACTTTTTATGCTGAACTTTTTTTGTAGTACTTTATATTGTTTTTGGTTTTTGTTACAAAAACACACGCTTATATAAGCGATTTGTATTTACATTGCTCATAATGTTTTTTTGAGTTTTGTTTTATTTTGTTTTGACATTTTTTATAAAAAGTTTAAGTTTGCAAATATTCAATTAGAAAAATACTTAAATTACGGGTGCATTTAAAACAAAAATAAGGAATAAGTATATAAATTACACATTACTAAAATAACCGGGTAATTTTACTAAAATAACCGGTTTATTCGATATTCGAAAAATGGACATTTTAAAATATTCAACTTGGGCAAAACTAAAATAACCGGTTAAAACCGGTCGAATACTTTTCGATCGATCACCCTATATGCCACACATACAGGTTTTTTCTTTTTGCTTTGTATATGTGGTAGTAAATTTTTGACAACTAAAAAGAATCGTTTTTTGTTTTTGTACAAGTAAGCAGACCTGATAGATGGGCCTTGATTACTAGGTATTAAATTTTTTTAAAACTTCAAAAAATAAATAAAACAAAAACAGAAAAATTGGACTATTTAATTAAATATGGTAGCATAAATTTTGATAATTTCCACAAACGTCAGAACGTAATTATGGCGACAAAAAGAGAGAGTGGAACTACCTTCTGTATTTGTATCATGGACAAAACTAATTAGCTGTCAAATCAGACATGTTACCATTCACGAAGAAAAAACGTTAGATGGCGGACCCGTTATTTATCATCAAGCGAATATTTCCAGGATATTGAAGGCATATTAAAGTCACCCATAATTATAATAGAGTCATGGTTATTAGCAGAGAGAGAAGCACACCTAATAGCTTCACCATGATGGATATATAAAGACTGCGGGGATGATGGAGGAATATATGAACACGTTAGTATTATTTTTTTGTATTTTAATTTAACAATAACAGATATAAATTCTATATCAAGCGATATGTCAACCACTACACGTTCAGAAGGAAAACTTCTAGAGACCGCAATAAGAACACCTCCGCCATAAGTAGCACGATCTCTACGGAAAATGTGTTATTTGTCACACAGGATTTCAGTATTTAGAAAGTTATCATTAAGCCAAGTTTCAGTAAAAACTAATACGTCATAATTAAAGTTGAAGCTTTGCATATACAAATTACACAGCTTTGATCGTAAACCACGAACATTTTGATAAAAAAACAAAAAATGAATCAACAGTAGCTTTACTTAGTTTTTTGGATTATTCTGTTCACGTTGAGAGATAACACAATAATTATGAACATTCAATCTATCCTTATAAATGTACTCGCGAACTAATGTGTTTTCAGGCCAGAAGTTTTTATCCAGAACTTGATTGAAAATATCAGCAGAAACAGTTAATTTAAAAGATGTTAATAGACCTTGGCTGAGAGTATTTAAATTTATGAATTAAAACATCAGAATTATATCCAACTTTAGATTTAATATAATAATCTATATCATCTGAAGTAGTGGAACAGCTCGCAGTGGGTTACGACGATTTGCGGTAATAAATTATTATTAGAACTACTATTGTCAATACTGACTACATGTGGCGAGATCACATTTAGAGGCGAAAATGAAACAGGATTATCATTATTAATTTCAAAAGACTTTGAACGAGTTTCAACTGTAGAATATGTTAGTGATGGAATCATCGGGGATGTATTTAACGTTTTATTATGCCTTGGATACGACAGATCTGTCACATCCGAAAACTTATCTAAATTCTGATAGTTTGTAAATAGTTCACCAAATTTTGAAAGCTTAGTTTGCACAGTTAGAAAGTCTTTTTTAAGATTGTCGTATTCATCTGTAAAACTTTTAAAAAATTTATAAAAATCGATGTTAATTTTTTTACACCGCGGGCAAGACCATTGCAGTGATTTTCCAGCGTCAGCAAGAGCATCCGCATCGCGTGGCTTTAATGCCGTACATTTTAAATGGTAATGTCCTAAGCACAAACAACACGATATCATTCTTTCATTTTCAGTAACGTTACAACTGGTACTAAAAAAATCCATGATAAAAGTATTTTTTTTTTTATAGTTTATAATGTTCATAAAATTGTTTGCTGGGTGATAATTTTATTCAATTACAACAGATGGCGCTGCTATAACGTGATGAAATACACAAACCAGTAAAGTTGTATTTCAGAGTACGAATTATGATTGGCAGAAGAAGCTGAAAAGGCAGCACGAGCTGGCGACACACGTACTGTCTTTAAGGTCACAAAGCAGCTAGCAGACCGCAAGCTACGGACAGAACACCCTGTGAGAGATCTGCGAGGAAATTTACTCAACACCGACCACGAACAACTCCAACGTTGGAAAGAGCATTTCTCTAGTGTGCTAAACTGTATCATAGATACAGCTCTTGAGCCTCCCATTTTACTTAAACCGCATTAAAGAACACTTAGAGCAAACTATCAGCTCATGTCAAGCCGGCTTCCGCAGTGGTTCCTCTTGCGCTGACCATATTAACTCATGGCGCATTATCATTGAGCAGTGCGTTTAAAAAAAAAAAATTTTAAATGTTTTTTTTTTCAAATTTAAAACTTTTTTTTTATTTTTTTTTTAGCGGGAATGTTTTTTTTTTTGCTCAAAAGAAAGCTTATGTGTTTTCCCTTAAGGTAGTTTTGGTCACTTTTTGGGCCGCGAGTGGCTTATGTATAAAAAATATAATTTCTAACTCTAGATGAGGGTTTTTACATTTTTAGCATATGCACTATTTTGAATTTTTTCCAATTTGTGTTTAAGTGTTTCTAAAACCTTAAAAACATATACAGAGAAACTAGACAAATTAACCTTTCCGACGGTATGTAACATACCAACTATCATTTTATACAATCGATACGGTAATGCCCACAATATGTTAATCCCAGGAATAAAATCACTTTTTTTCTGTAGAAATTTTGACAAATAATTCAGAAGATTTGCACGATTACCGCGATTGCCTTAAATTGACTATTGGGGGATTCACAAGGTGTGCTATCCAGTCATATCGTCATAATGTCCTAAATAATATTTTACAAATATTTACAATAAATGTTGTTGTATTTTAAACAAAATAAAAATGTCAATGCTGTGTTTATTGATTCGTCATAACTGTACAGTAGAAATCTTAATTATAAGCGGGAGCCCACAGCAGTCCTATATATTTCTTGTAATTATTTTAAGACATATGACTTAACAACTATATGACTACCTTGTGAATCCCCTATATGTGTCCTAATGCAACAACTTCTTGCCACTTATGCGAATTTTCGTAGTTCTTCGTTGAACCATTTGTTAATCTCGATTTTTGTATTATATATTTTCTGCTTCGTAAATTTCTTAATTGTTCTTTCAAGCAATGTGGCCATATCCAAAAATATTTTACAGCTAAATCGGCTTTAAAATAACGCTAAAATAAATCCTAAACTGCAAAAAAAATGCTAAAATTTAAATTCTATTATTTTTTTTGTTATTTTAGTTAATTTATCTTAATACATGATTTATTTTACATAAGTCTTCCCTATAAACTCACATCATATCAATAGAAAAATCTGATTAAAAAATAACAATAAAATATTTATTAAACCCCTACTAGCATTTGGATGATTGTTTTATCAAAAATCACCTAACTAAGTCTTCCTCGAGTACTTTTGATGATTAAAAACTGATTAATCACTTGCGCGCTTGAAAAAAGACTCGAAAATGATTCGTTCTTATGCTTAAAAAGTAATTTATTGAAAATGCAATAACAAAACATTCAGCAATCGAAATTTGATCATACAGGTGTTTAAAATATGACTGTTTTGAAGTTATTTATGAATAATATTTTGATCATCTAGATGATGAAAAACTGATTTTTATTTGTAAAAATAGCTAGCTTTGAAGCAAGCGTTAAATATTAGAATATTGTAAATTTTTTAATAATATTAATGTGAGTGATCTCGTGGTGTAAACTTTAAGTAATAAATTAATTATAATCGTTAGACAACAGTTACATTTTCAAACCTCTAACTAAAAATGTCGCAGAATAATGTATATCACTCTGGAGAGTTTCAGTACACCCCAAGTAGTAATTTAACAACTTGTAATTAAAAAATCAAATCAATTGTTTTTCATTTAAACAAAACAATTCTTTTTCTAGTTCAAAATGTTTATGTTCCTTACACTAATAACCTTCAGAACCTTGAACTTCTATTGCTCGAAGAAGTAAAATCTTTGAAGTCTGAAATCTCGGATATGGAAAAAGATGTTAAAGAATTGAAGGATGGAAAAATTTACCTTATAACAATTATTAAAGGAAGGTACACGTTTAACAAGGGAAATATCCCGGGAATAAAAATTAATTGGACACGATTTTTTTGCTCCTCAATCTCACATTACAAAAATCTTGGATCATTTTCGAGCCCACCTTAAAATTGAGATTGGGCAGCTTAAAAATATACGTGTCCAATTAATTTTTATTCTCCACAATATATCTAAGTTTCATTAAGATCTGATAGTTTGCATTGGAATACTTCCCTTGCAAGTTAAATTGTCCAAAATTAAAAAAAATTAATATTAATATTTTTTTTAGCTATTTCTCATCACAAATTCAAATGCACAGATAAGGACATGAAAACATACAAATTAATAATTCTTCGTAAAGTTCGTTTTTTATTTTAACTCATTTTAATTTGTATATTTATTGTTATTATTGTTGTTATAGTTGTTATTGTTGTTGTTGTTATTGTTATTATTGTTATTAATTATTATTATTATTATTTAACAATAATTTGGTTTAAATAATATTAATAAACTAAATTAATTAATAATTTAAATCGAAAAATATTTCTTTTTGTAATCTATTACAAATATGACTGAAAAAATAGTCAAAAAAGACTCGCAAATGATCAGAAATACGACTAAAAAACGACTCATAAATCATTCGCAAACGATTAGAATTAGGACTGAATACTGAGTCGAAAAAGGCTCTTAAAGGATCAGAAATACGACTAAATAATGAGTCGAAAGACTCTTAGACAATAAAAAATACGACTAAAAAATTAGACGAAAAAGACTCGCAAATAATCAGAAATATGACTAAAAAAATTAGTCTAAAAAGACTCGCAAATCATTAAAAATATGAGTCAAAAATGAGTCGAAACTGATCAGAAAAGCGGGTAATAAGAGACTCCTTAAGAAGAGTCCCGGGTAGGGTACCATTTCCTCCCGAGAAAACAATCATTTATGATCAGAAAATGAGCTCATATACATATGCTTATTTTAATCGTGCGGAGGAGTCATATTTGACTCGAATATGATTAATTTTTTCATAAAATGCTAGCTGGGACATAAAGTCTTAAAACTAAAAAAGCAAATACATTTCAGTCAGTATATACATACATACATATGTATGTGTTTTATGTACGTACATAAAAAGTTTTCCAACAAAAGGTACCATACCATAACAAAAAAATCAAAGGAACTTGACATATAAATGGCTATTACATACTTATTAAGTATTTCAATAAAATTTATATACCTCACATGTTTAATAAAAAATTTCATTTTATAAATTAAATACGTCATCATCAGCTTCTGAAGAATCGTTCGAGATATCATTATAATATATGTTCTTATTGCATTTTTAAATGAGACCGTACGTTTTTTTTAAACTTTTGCAACATTTTAAACCACACCTCATATAAAGTAGCGAATTCATAATGTTTAACGTCATTCTATATTGATTTTCGTTTATAAGAATTTATACCACCAAAAACCTTTTTTAACTTCCGCTGTGCTAAATGGCAAAACCAAGAACTGCATTGCAAAAGAAGCTTATTCATTGAATGGATTTTCATTTATTTTTAAATCCATATACATACAATTATCCAGAAATCAATTGTTGAGTTCTTGTTTAACAATTCATATGAATTTAGTTTCTGCCATAGATGTTACAAAGTTCTGATTTCCTCTATAGTGAAATCAATAATTTCTTCTTTAAAATGTTCGCATAATTTGCATTTATTAGTTTTCCCAACTGTTTTTTTTTTCTACACAAAAAATGTTAGTATTTGGTAATCGCTGTCAAGTGACATGTTAGTTGAGCTATAAAATCCCGGCATGTAATTCGTATTTGTTTTTCTATTTCAAAAGTTATTTTATCTCTTTTCGATCTTAAAAATTTTTCAAAATCGTAATTGAGGGAAAAAATCAGCTTAACGTGAATTTAATGATCAAATTTTAAAACAGTTTGATATGAAAAATATTTTATAGCAAAAGAGAAGGGGAAATGTATGTGCATTCAACAAAGAGTGTGGTAGATTTTCAAGGAAAGATTACTTGAATATTCTTAAATTAAATAATGCTAAATATGTAGTAGGTATATGCTTAAAAAATGATAACTGCTAAATGAAAAATTTGCAGTTAAAAAATGCTAAATCTAGCTGCAAAAATGGCCACGCTGCTCTCAAGACACAATTCCATTCTATCAACACTACTATTAATATTGTCATTTTTATTATGTTTTAATATTACACTCAATTCCTTGTTAAATAAATCTTTATAGTATTTAAACATTTCAATTTCTTTTTTAATTATGTTTGTTTGTTTTTATCCCTATATTCGATTTTAATGTATGTATATTGCTTCATGGTCCGTTATTTTATTTTCGTTATTATGAATACAAATACAAATTCTCCGGGAGTTCTTTCCTTCTTACCATTTTTACAATTGAATTTACATAGGAAAAATTGGAGAAGGGAGAAAACTCCCTGGGAATTTTTATTTAGAATTGGGCTGTTTATTAATGTCTTTGAATTTTGTGTGATTTTAGTATATTCTTTTATTACTTGTTTGAGTAAATTATCATTCAAAATATTTTCCATTCTGATTTTTTATGTTTCTTCCTTGCGCCAATCTATGTTGAAGTCTCCTGCTACTAATATATGTATCGTTATTTGTTTCACATACATATGTATGTCTTTACTTAATGATACATGATTAAGCCCATATTAAGCCTTCTATTTGTTCTAATGCTATTGTCACACTTTTTTGTCATTTCTATTTCGCAATCTTTTGATTTATGTTTTCCATGACATCTATAACACATTTCTTCATTTTTACATTCAGCCACCTTAAGATTATATTATTTTTGATTTTGCTCCTTTCTTCATCATTTTCACTTTGTATAACAATTGTTTAATTTCTTCTATTCCACCTTATTGTTCAAATCTTCTTTTGTTTTTTTTTCAATTTTGTTTTCTTTTTTTGTTTGGTCCATCATGGAGCCGCCAGATCATAATTATGTTATGTTGTTCTTTGTGCCGAATATTATTTAGAAATCTTCATCAATATCAAATTCGTTGACTTTAAGTGAACTATGGTCAAATAAGGACCGATTCCATTAAAATTTGGTAAGATAATTTATATTGTAATCAAAAAAGTTTGGACCAAATTTAATCTAGAAACCAACGTCTCTTAGGCCCGTTTTCAAGACTAACCGATAGCTAAAAGTAGACTTTAACCGGCCTTATAAAAAGTGTTCCATTATTAAAACTTTACTTTAAGCTAAAGTGAGCGATACAGTAAATTAGGGTTTATCCTACCTGGTAAGTTAAAATAAAGTTGTAATAATGGAACCCTTTTTATACGGCCGATAAAATCCTACCTTTAGCTATCGGAAAGTTGTGAAAACGGGCCTTAATGTTGTTCAATAAGTAAAAATAGCTAAATAATCAATGCTCTATGCATACTTATTCAACAAGTCATTAATGTATCCCAAATTACTTTGTAGCACGCTTTAAAACTGAATTTTTTGAAAAAAAAAAACAGCTTCCAAACTACTTTCTTTAGAAAATTTAAATGTTGTAAAGCAAGCTATTTTTACAAATAGCAACAACAACAGAACAACTAATAAAATTTAGTTAGGTTATATAGAAAAAAGGTATCGTTTATCTAATTGTCGACCAATATGTACATACAAATGTAAAAAAACACTACTCCAAGAATGCTACATATGTATATAATAATTAAGTAATATTTTTCCATTTATTAAAATGGAAAGCTGAATGACTGTTGCATCCTGGTAACAGAATACATATGTATGTATATGCATTCCGTTTAGTCTTCTTATACATTATGTCATCTACGAATATGCTTTTCTTAAGAGCTATAAATTTCAAGGATCTTAAAAAATGTTAAGCAATTTTGTTAGAAATGATACAGTTTTAATTTTCTTAAAAAATATTTTCCGAATGTAATGAAATAATATGAATTTAAAATTCTTACCCATATTGAGTTCACAAATGTATTTTGTAAAATAATTATGTGATTTTAGGTGCAGGACTGTCGGTTTTGGAATATAGCAATTTATTTCCTCAAGTTGTGCACTTATGTATATTTTCTCAGGGTTCTGTTTTTATTGTTATAAAAGGCTAGGCACACACGTTTGTCTGTTTGTATACAGTAATGTATTATTCGAATCAGTAGGAGTTATTAATTAAATCATTTTTATTATTTTGATGAATTATTTTTTTTGTAAAAATAGAGTTTGTGGACAACCAACAATTTACCGAAACGAAAAAAACACACAAATAAACAGGGCTGCCACGCTAGCGGATTCATCCCCGAAGTTGGGGATTTTATGGGAGCAAAAAGGACAAAGAAAGTCATTTGGGAATTGGGGATTTAAAAAAAATTCGTGGATTTTTTTGGGATTTTACACACTTTTAATTTTTTTTTTGTTTTTTTTCTTGAGTGTGTGTTTTAAAAAAGAAGAATAAAAAAAGAATCTTAAAACGTTGACAGCACTAACAAACAAGACAATTTTCAAGTATGTCTTCCGAAGGACAATATAAAGGGTATTCACGTCACAAGTTGCACTCTTGCGAAAAAGCAAAAGTGCAAAAATATAATAACAACCACACAGACAATTAGTTGTGCGTAAATAATTTTCTTTGTGGTTGTTGTTATCTGTTTGCAATTTTGCTTTGTGACGTGAATACCCTTATTATAAAGCTTGGGAAAAAGAATGTTCGGCTATTGGTAAGTACTAGGGAGATCGAACGGTTAGTATTCGACCGGTTTTAACCGGTTATTTTAGTTTTGCCCAAGTTGGATATTTAACCTAGCGTTTCCACATGCAAGTACAAGTTCGAAAAACTCAATACACTCACACTTTTTCACTAACATTCACACAATTTGTGAACTTTCAGCCAATCGGCTTTTTTCTCGATTTTTCGTTGATAATACGTATACACTACTTGCAAGTAATTACTTGCATGTAGAAACGCCGGGTAAAAATGTACATTTTTCTAATAAAAAAACCCGGGTATTTTGGTAAAATAAACCGGTTATTTTTAGTAATATGTAATATATATATATACGTTTTCCTTACTTTGTTATAACTGTACCCGTAATTTAAATGCCTGTATAAAAAATGCATACGAAAAACACTCAGTTTTACAAATATTTTCAGTACCAAATCGTTGAAGTGGCAGTAAGTATTTTTCTAATTGAATATTAGGCAAACTTAAAGTTTTAATGAAGAATGTCAAAACAAAATGTAACAAAAGTCAAAAAACATTATGGGCAATGAAAATACAAAACGCTTATTAAGCTTATATAAAACCAAAAACAATTCAAAATACTCCAAAAAAAAATGTGCAGCTTAAAAAGTAATTAGAAATTTGACAGTTTTCTAAATATTATATATATGTATATATTTTTATAAACATGTCATCATTTAAGAGACAAAGGTGCTTAAAGGGCCCTAAAATGATAAGTTGCAAAGGTTCTTCAACGTCGTCATGGCTTATAAATCAACTCTAATTAGTCCACAAGCTCAACATGAATATACTCCAAGCAAAACTTGACTCTGTTCCAAGTAAAGGGTGGTTAAATTGTAAGGGCCGATGATGTATATGAACCACACCTAAAAGTCAAGCTTTTTCTGCATTTCATTTGACATTTCCCAATTTAAGACTAACTTAATTTTAACCATGGAAAGATACACAATCGAGCAACGCGCTTTAGTTATTCAGGCTTATTATGAAAATGGGCGTTCAAATCAAAATGCATATCGTGCACTTCGAGATTTTTTTGGTCAATTTAATCTTCCTAATGTGCGTACAATCGGCAAATTCGTGGAAAAATTTGAGCAAACCGGGTCTGTAGGAGAAGTGAAAACAGAAAATATTACTGCTCAACTCGTCGTCGTGCCCAACAATTGTACCTCTCACGCTCGTCGTTGATGACCCTTACCCGGCGTTTCCACATGCAAATAATTACTTGCAAGTAGTGTATACGTATTATCAACGAAAAATCGAGAAAACAGCCGATTGACTGAAAGTACACAAATTGTGTGAATGTTAGTGAAAAAAGTATGAGTGTATTGAGTTTTTCGAACTTGTACTTGCATGTGTAAACGCTAGGGTTAAAAGTTTTAACTTTTGAGAGGTGATTTTCAATTTAAAAATACATAGGTAAATATTATAACAAACAAATTAACAACATTAGCGGGCATGTTCTTCAAATCGAAATGAAGTGGAATTGAAATCGACCGAGATTTCGATCTCAATTATTTACAAAATGGCTGTAGTTTATCCTGTTTCCAACAATTGTTCTTGTAAAGATAATTAGTACTCAAAGTATTAAGTATAGAACGGAATATTTTCATGAACCTTCCTAACACTACGTCTTCAAGCGCCATCGATTTGATCATGACATGACCATAACGCCGGCAGAGCAACGGTATTAATTTGTTCATGTTCATGTATGTGGCGAATACGTGCTGATGTTCATGTTGTGATTGACCACAATTTTTGTTGTTGTGGCGTTTGGTTGTATACAGAAAATGCATTGTATGGCCAACATCATGGCGCACATGGATGCTAAGACGAATGTTTAGGCAACGATGGCAGCACATGGACGAAACATGAACAGTCTACACGAGTAGAATTCATGTGCGACATGCTGTTCTTGCCAAGTTGATGGATAGTGGAGACGGGTAGTAACGCGGTCGTTTTCAAAATTTTTACACTTCTTTTCGATTTAGAGAATATGCCCGAATGTTTTTATAAATCTTTTCGTAACACCAATAAGTGCAAAATAAAATAATCACAATGTTATAAATTTTACTATAATTTTTGGATTATTTTAAGTATGGATCAAATTTAAAATTATTTTACTAGCTTATTCATAAAAATACAATAATTTTGGTTAAAAATGTTAAAAAAAGTTGACAAAAATTTACATTCAGATTTTTCTTAAAACACATTTAAATTAATGGTTTATAAAAAATGCTCTGATGTGCTGTTAACAAATGAAACAATCAATCGCCTGTCATTTGGAAACAGCACATTAATGTTTTGATTAAAAATTTTTGCGTACGGTAATTTCTTCTCAAAAACGGTAATTTTTAGAAGGCCGTTAGGTAATGAAAAAATAAAAGTTAACATCACTGATACAGGATAACACGGTTAATTACAACACGCTTAAATGCCTTTCACGCTTATTTACCCTGAGTTTTAAACCCCGGTTTTTTTCATTGGCTTTAAAAATTAAACTCCCAAAACAAAATGACACCTAAATTAAATTCGTTTAATTGCCTCAGTACTATTTGCCAACAACACAGCAAGTAATTCAACCAAGTTTACATGTTAACAATTTAACAAAAAAAAAAAAAACCCAAAAAACAAAATATGGTTTATTTCAAAGCAAAATATTCCTCAATTTAATATTTGCATCAAAATAAACTTTGTTCCGGGCTCAACAGAGAAGTTATGTTATGGGGTTAAGATTCAAATACAGCCCAATTCTTTTTACAAATTCCTAGGTTATGTTTTTCCCTTTTTCGTTTTTACAATTGATTTTACATAGGAAAAATGGGAGAAAACTCTCAGGGAATTTTTATTCATAATTGAGCTGATAAGAGTTATTTATGCTTTACAGTTTGAAATAACATTTATCTTCAAAGAAAACTTGCTTTGGCTTACAATTGTATAGTGAAAAAAATGTAGATGGCGAAATTAAAGCAACAGAATTTTAAAAAATTTCATTTTATTTGCTGAACGTGAAATATGTGTGCAATATAAATGCAGCTGTGGCTAAAACATGCAAATTATTTACAAACCAATCTAAACCAAAATTCATTAAAAGCTCTTAACGCATAAATATATTGTTTCTGCCTTCATTGGTCTCACAAGAAAAACCTTGTAATTGCATATTAACGGTTTCCCTGATCATAAGTTTTTATGTATGCGTACGCTTTTGTTAGTAGGATATGACAGGACATCTCAAAAAGCATTACGGATTAAATTTAAGACAGCAAATCCAATTGTTTTTTATTGCTATCTCTTTAGATTAACCTGATACATGTAAAAATTCCTATGTCTTAACTTTTTGTTTAATTACCTCACTGACGTATTTTAACGTATTTTTATAATTACCGCAACGAGATAGTTAAGCGTATTCGTTTAAATGCTTACCCCTCATAATCACCCAAAAATATTGACATTTTTAGTGAGAAATACTGTAACGAACTTTTTATTGGAAGATATGGATGTGGACGGTATGTGGTTTCAACAGGACGGTGCCACTTGCTACACAGCTAACGAAACAATGGCTCTTTTGCCCGACAAATTCAATGGTCATGTTATAACAAGGTCAATTGGCCGCCAATATCATGTGGGGTTATTTGAAATAAAAAGTGTACAGCGATAAGCCAGCAACAATTCAAGAGCTAAAGTATGAGATAATTCAGTAACGGCATGGAACCTCAATTATCCTTTAGCGTCATCGAAAATTTGGACCATCGGATGTAGTGTGCCGCCGAGGTCGCGGCGGCCTTTTGGCCGATATTTTTTTCCATACATAATTGCACCATACCATTATTATCATAATAAAAAGAAAAGACAATAATTTCCTAAATAATTTGTGTTTTATTCAGATATTATAATTGCAAATTTATTAGTATGTACCATTTATTTTTGCTCTAATTTTTATTTTCTTTGGTTTTATTACTAATTGTGTTATTCAAAACTTGATTTTATAATTATATTATTATTATTACTATTATTATTAAATATTATTCTTCTATCTATCTTCTATTTTTTGAGTGTTTTCCATATAAATTTTACTTCACGTTCAGTCACTTGTGTTGTGAAAACAGCACATAAGGTCACTTTTTATAAAATTAATTAAAATAAGTAAGCGAATGTAACCCTTCGGGAAACATCTTCAGGTGCAATAAAGATCGGATTAGCGGGCAGTCGTGTAATGACCGTATATTGGTACTCTAATTAATAATAATAATTTCTTTATTTTTATTCCTGAAGATGTTTCCCGAAGGGTTACGAAATATTGATACATAAAAATAAATAAATAAAATTTATTAAAAACTAAGGCCTTGAGCTCAATTATTCGCTTACTTATTGAAAACAAAAAAACATACATAATAATTAATTAAAATATTTTTATTTTCGATATTTCGATTTCCGTTGGAAATCTTCTTCCGGAAATTTATATAATAAAATAAAATTTCAAAATTTTACAATAAATGCAAAAATAAAAGATGAAAAAATAAATTTTAAAAATTCCACTCTACAAAATTTAAACAAAAAGACAAACAAAAAGGAAAAACAAAATGTTAAATATATTCAAAGCCTAAAACCTATTTAATGAACTGGCAAAATAAAATAAAGTAATTTGTTTTAATTTTGTTTTTTCTTAACCCACTTACATCTACATTTAGAGTTGATGAAAAATCAACCAATTGTAGTCGGGACTGTAAGAAAAAATAAACTCACTGTTTAATGTTGTTGTTTTTGTTTAAGCTTTGATATTGTTACAAGTAAAACTGAGGTTTATAATTCATTCGCTTAACAGTTTTATTTGTATAATTTCTTTAGCTTTCTAAGATCTTTTGATTAAGTTTCCTGACGATCTAGCCTAAGCAACCAGTGAAATGCGCATAGGAATAGCTTATCCCTTCAACAATAAATTTCAGTTTCTCAATAGTATGAAAAGGGAATTTAGCACCTTGTTAATTAATTTTTGAATCCCAAGAAAAACTTTAATAAAAAGGATTTTAATTTATTATTATTATTACTATTGGTGTTAATTATGCAATCCTCTGGACTATAAAAGAATTTAATTATTAAGGTCCTTATAGCTGAAATTAAAAAAAAATTATATTTTGGTTTGAATAAAAATGGTGTATTTCGTATTTGAAATACATACATGTAACCTGAAAGTATTTTGTATTTTAAATACATGACCAGCAAGTATTTTGTATTTTAAATACCGCAAACCATGTATTTTGCCCAACACTGGCTGTAGATTTGCACAAACCAACTTATTGTGCCATGGTAGCTATGTACACCTATAAACAATAAATTGTTTTTTAAACGGGTTTCTATATTTAGGCGCTTTTGGAATTTAAAAGCTGTGAACTCTGGATTTTGATGTTTATTTGCAGGGCTGTCATGTACTTTTTTCCTTGTCCCTAAAAAATTAAAAAAAAATCCCTAAAATAAGAAACAAAACCTTAAAAAGTTAATATATTATTTTGTTTTTTTTTCTGACCAAATTTTAATTTTTTTTTTAATATTTATTTTTTTTATAAGAACAATTGTGATTTTTAGTAGAACTGTTAATTTTAATTTTGTTATTTTCACAATGTTTCTTATAAAAAAAATAAATATTAAAAAAAAAATTAAAATTTGGTAAACAGCTGGTATTTTTTATTTGCTTGTTTTGTGATACGAACTGTCAATGTTGTTTACAGTGCAGCCACACGATCAAGATTTTCTTGATAGTCTTTTACATATACTTTACATATACTTTTACATATGTTGTGACGTAGGCTGCATTCAATTTTTGAGCAATTTACTTTCAAGATGTCATCAAGAAAACAAATTATAAAGACAAACGAAAAATTTGCTCACTAACCTGGAAACCAGCTGTTTTCTTGAACGTAAATTGAATGAATCACTGGAAAGAGAATTTTAAAGGCAAGTTCGTTTCAATTTTTAAAAGTTTAAGTGTATTGGTAAAAAAGTGTGAGTGTATTAAAACTTAATAGGCAAAACTTGATCGTGTAACCCTCAAGTTACTTTCAAGATGTCATTAAGAAAACAAATTATAAAGACAAACGAAAAATTTGCTCACTAACCTTGAAACCAGCTGTTTTCTTGAACGTAAATTGAATGACTCACTGGAAAGAGAATTTTAAAGGCAAGTTCGATTTAACTTTTAAAAGTATGAGTGTATTGGTAAAAAAGTGTGAGTGTATTAAAACTTGATAGGCAAAACTTGATCGTGTAACCCTCAAGTTAGCAAGCAATAAACAAGTTTTTTGTCTTGCAAGAATTAGTGCCAGAATTAGGCCCCTGGACTTGAAGTCGTAATGAGGATAAATTAAACTTTTTCATAAGAAAACTTTGTAATGTGTTTATTTTGATAACAATGTTTAATAAGTTTTTATTAAAAAATCTAATAAATACAAGAAATTGATAAGCTGCAAAAAAAATCTAAGACAAAGTTTCAAAAGTTGGCAAAATATGTGTAAGTAATAAAAATTAATAAGCAAATATTGGATATAATTTGTGAATTTTGTGAAATATTGCAATATTTTATAATTCATTTAATTAAGAATAATTTTTCTTCAAATTTTTGTAACAAATTTACTTTTCTGCGTTCTTCTTGGAATCCACAGATTTAGGCTTTAGCTGTAATCATTTGACTTTAACTTTTTATCCTTATGTTTTTTGTAGAAATTATTGATTTTTTTAGACCATAAATATTTTTTAATTTTCCTGATAAATTTGTGGAACTTTTTTCTTTTATAATAAATTGTAATTTAGTTTTTAAATATTTATTAAGTTTGTGTAAGCTATATTTCCGGCGTTGCTTAAAAATTACTATGTAATACATTTTATTTCTGGCCTATTAAGTTTTTATATTACAATACTTAAACTATAAATAAGCAATTAAATACATATATAAAAAAAACCTACAAATGAAAACAAAACAAGTAAAGTGCTTTACTTGGTTGTGTCGAATCTTTAACCAGCAATTAGAATATTTCAGGAGTTGCACTTTGTAAATCAATTAAAATAAAATCAAAGCAAAAAAAATGTATGGAATAAAAAAATTCAGAAAAACTTTACACCTATTTCAGTTATTATATTCAAAACTAAAGCCTATTTAATACAGAACAAGGCAAATTCACTTTTATATTTAACGTGTTTGAAGTAGAATGTGATATTTTAAAGTTTGTAAAAAATAAAATGATTTTAAATTTAATTTACCGCATATTTAAATCTCTGATGCACAGTTATACCATTAAGACATATACAAAAGCTAAATGGCTAAAAAGCACTGCCAGCTAAAAATAAATTTATAATATTGACGGAAAATACAACAATGGGTAAATAAAATGTCAAAATTATCTGGAACATTCTAGAAAATGAACATATTTGCTATAAATACAAGTGTGATACCCAGGAACGGTTTATTAACAAAACAAACAAGCAAGAAAAAAGTATTGCAAAATAAAATACATAATTAAAATATTTTTGAAAAAGTAATCAAGTTCTACATTATTAATATACAAATTGTTTAATAACAGTGCCTAATTATTTATAAAGTTGGCTTTGCAAAAGTAGAAAAACGAATTACAAAAAATAAACAAAAGTAAACAAAAATTTTAAATTTAAAGTGCTTTGTATCAAAAACAAATTTAAAAAAGTTAATCTTATAAATTGTAGTTGTACGTGTTGCGAAATCTTAACTAATTGCTTATACAACTTTTATAAAAAAGGTAATTATTTAAAACGTGAAAATTATCGTTACATTCCTTGGTTACATTGAAAGAATAGCAACAAAAAAATAAACCAAAGTTGTGTTATAAAACAAACAGCTAATGCTTACTAAATAAAGTTTATGCAGTTACACAATAATAACAATTTTAGAAATATAACATAAATTAATATCTTGTTGTTTTAATATTATAAAATAGTGCAAAATTTAGATTTTATTGGTCGTGTTGCGGGAATTTTCTTGAATTTTCTATGAAATCATTACTCTTATGATTGTAATAAGGGAAAGAAAGAACCAGCATTTTTCTTGATTTTATGGCAAAAAATCTATGGCTCACTAGTAATAAGTAGAAATGAGACCGATATTGTACCGCAAATTCATTTTAAAAGTCATTTATTATTTTCATTTCCACCCGTTTCAATGCGAAACAAATGAATGTTGGCAAAAAAAAAAAACGCAATACGTTTCTCGAAAGTTCTTTACAAGACAATAAAGATATTTGTAGAATATTCGCACATAATTGTGTCATATGTATACATTTCACTTCAAAAAATGTAAAAACAAGTTTTGATTTTTATATAAATATTTGTTGATGTTTTTAATTTGTAAATTCTTCAGTAAATGTTTTTAAGTAGCCTTGTTGTGGGACATTTATTTTACAAAAAAAACTTCTATTTTTCTTTCAGTTTCATAAATATTCTAAGAGGACTAGCCAAAATCTCTACATAACATTTGAATTAAGGTGAAACAATGGGTAAAGATTTTTATAAAATACTTGGCATTAACAAAAATGCCAACGATGACGAAATAAAGAAGGCGTATAGAAAATTGGCTTTAAAATACCATCCTGACAAGAATAAGACACCCCAGGCTGAAGAACGTTTTAAAGAAATAGCAGAAGCTTATGAGGTGCTGTCAGATAAAAAGAAACGCGATATTTATGACCAATATGGAGAAGAGGGTCTAAAGGGCGGCATTCCCGGTAGTGCTGGACAAGAAGGTGGTGGCACTTCTTACACCTACCATGGTGACCCAAGAGCCACATTTGCGCAGTTCTTTGGCAATGCAGATCCATTTGGCATATTTTTTGGCGGTGGCGATCCTTCGCGTATTTTTGAGTCACAAACCATTTTTATGGGTGACAATGACGATATTTATTCCCAAATGGCTGGCGGAGGTGGACCAGGAGGTGCATTCCGTTCGCAATCATTCAATGCACAGCCCTCACGTAAACGCCAAACCAAAGATCCACCCATAGAACACGATTTGTACGTGTCTCTAGAAGAAGTTGATAGGGGCTGTGTGAAAAAAATGAAAATATCACGCATGTCGATGGCCACGGGTAATGCCCGCAAAGAGGAGAAGGTTTTAAATATAACTGTTAAGCCAGGCTGGAAGGCCGGCACTAAAATCACCTTCGAAAAGGAAGGTGATCAAACTCCCGGCAAAATCCCCGCAGATATAATTTTCATCATACGCGACAAACCGCATTCGGTGTTTAAGAGAGAAGGCAGTGATTTACGTTACAACGCCAAAGTTAGTTTAAAACAGGCATTATGCGGGACCTCAGTATCTGTACCCACTCTACAAGGTGATAAAATCGCAGTCAATACCCAGGGAGAAGTAGTGAAGCCAACCACAGTTAAACGTATTAATGGACGGGGGTTGCCTTTCCCCAAAGAGCCCTCACGACGAGGTGACCTGCTGGTGTCGTTTGACATCAAGTTCCCAGAATCAATACAGCCGGGTACCAAGGAACTGCTTAGTGAGATATTACCCAACTAAATAATAGATTATGTAGGCTAGTAAAAATAAGGGGGAACTGCTTATTAAAGTGGTTTAACTGCTGGGCGGGATATATTATGTAATAATTAATATATTATACTATTTTATTATTAGTAGTTTATATTTATATCATAAGAAAAAATGTTAGGTCTAACATTTACTCTTAATACTAAGCAATTAATTAACGATGCTGCGTTAAAAAGAAGATAAACAGATCTGGAAATGTGAATAGAAAATACTTTTAGGAAACTTTAAATGAATTGTTATGTCTATTTTTTCCAAATTTAATTGGTATCAGTCTTCTTTATTTTGTCATTCCATATAAAAAGAATCATTTTAAAGATTGAAATAAACAAGATTTCAAGAACAGTTATTTTTATTTTAATTTTTTTTTTTTGTTTGAAACCAAATTATTTTTATCACATTGGCCATAAATAGTATTAAAAAAATCTCCAATTACTTATTTACATAAATATGTATTTTTGTTGTGCCCATTATTTTTTTTTAGGATTTAAGTTAATTTATAAAAAATTAAATATGGAAGAAAATTTCATTAAAAAGAAATTGCAATTTGAACATTGTTAAAAATTCAATAAATCGGACCGAAAGTCATTTTAAGAATGAAGAAATTTTAGTTTCAACATTTTTGATCTAAAATCGGAACTTTTAACAAACTGTTTCTTAAAATGGATTTTAAAGGCATTATTTTCATTAGAAACTTTCTAAAAATGTAAATTTAATTCTTAAAACACCCAGAGACTGATAAAAAAATTAAATAAATTGAAATGAAAATTAAAAATGTTTAAAAATAAAATAACAAATCTTTTACTTTGATTTTGAAGATACATATATGTACATACATTTGGATAAAAGAAATCCTGCGTTTCAAGTTTATTACTACATACAAATATTTTACTAAAAATAGTTATATGTATTTTTACAGTTAATACCACTTTCCTCCTCTGTTTTCCCAGCGACTGGAATAAAAAATACACAATTTGAAAGGTATTTACTGGCAGAAGTGCACAATATATATTTTATTAAAATCTGTTTAATATTTTCAGAGTTATAAGCGTTCAAATTTGCTACTAACACATATGCAAAACACATAAATAAAAATTGGGGTTTTCCAATTACACAAAGTTTTTTCTATCAAATAATAAAAAATGAGGTGATCGGTTATTCAACATTTTTCAGAAACCACAGGGGTCTAATCCCCGCATACGATATCGAGCAAAATTTATCGAAATTATTTATTTTGGTATCATGAATCTCGATATAGAATGAAATTTATTGAATTTGAAATAATATTCGATATATCGAGTAACTCGACATTACATTTCTCCAGTTTTCATTCGATACGTCAGAGTCTATCGTATGCAAAAACTTTCGATAGTTTATTCGATACCCAGTTTTAGGGTGGTCGATTATTCGACATTAGCAAGAAACCGGTTTCCGAATATTTCGACTATATAAATCTTATATTTATACATATATGTGTCGGCAGAGGCAAACCAATTACGAACGATAACTTTCTTTGTTTGTCAAACACTGACATAACATATGAACCCCAATCGTGAATAATTTTTCCCTCGTAATTATTCCCCTTTTCACATATTTGCGATCATGAAAAACTCCCATGAAAAAAGGTAATTCAGAGGAGAATAATAACTTGAAAAAATGTTCACGGGAAAAAATTCCCCTTATCGTGAAATTTTTTTTCCGTCGTAATTCGTACACATTTCCCTTAGATTTTTTTCACTTTATTTTTGTTATAATATTAGGGAACAGAACATGTATGTACCTAAGTAGTTCCTCCTAAAAATCTAATATTAAGGGCTAGATTCGTTATTAAGGCACAAACCGATATATTGGTGAACAAAATGCAAAACAACAGGTCGATTGCCTGCGGATTTTACTGCATAGAATTTAAAATGTGCAAAAAACTAAAGTTGAAATCAAACTATCCCTCCAATACTAAATATTTTTATTTATTATTTTAACTTTTCTTTAAAATATATACATACGTGTATATTTTTGAACAAAAATTTATTGGTTTTTATTTTTTTTTTAATCTTTCGTGAAAATTTTTCACGTGAGATTCACGATTGCTTTTTTCCCTTCGAGGGGAATGAAAATTTCATGGGAACAAAAATTCCACTTGTTATTCACGATAGGGGTGATGAACCGGAGGTTGCTCCGTCGCCCAATCGATCCACTAAGACGGAAAAAATTGATGCACGAAACATGTAAATTCATATGTATATGTATACTTAGATACACTATATTTTCTTCATATTAAACAAAATTTATGGCCGAATTTCGACCATTAGGAAATCACTTGTTATTTTAAATTTACGACTACAT
Organism: Pollenia labialis; assembly: GCA_949318255.1. Taxonomy (NCBI): domain Eukaryota; kingdom Metazoa; phylum Arthropoda; class Insecta; order Diptera; family Polleniidae; genus Pollenia; species Pollenia labialis. Next base: position 158,936,398 of record OX439140.1, read on the forward strand.
CGTAGTTTTTATGAAGAACGGCTCGTTTTTGGCTTAACAGGCTTGTAAAAAAATGCGTATGGAGTGAGACCAGGAGGCTTATTCTGAATTGCGATGCGAAAATCAATGTGATGCGCAAATGAAATGCGATGCTAAAGAAAATTGGTATTCTGTTAAACTTTCGCAATCGCATTCGCAATTTATTTAAAATCGTGGCAACGCTGCTCAAATAAACGTCAGTGACAACAAACGTCAAATTAAAAATAAATAATTTTTTTGTGTTTGGCTGTGAAAATTGTTTATAAAATTTATTTAGGACATTCTGTAAGAAAAAAATAATAAAAATGGATTCTGTGGCACTGTGGTTCACGGTGGTGGTTTGCCACAAAGAATTTGCCTACTGACGTACATTTGGTGTTTTCAAATGGCCTCTTGCCAATTGGCTGTGCTTATTCATAAATTCTATCATTATTTCAAATTGACGCGGTTTGGTGGTCTTATTGCTTGCTTCCCTAAATTAAATAATAAATATATGATGAATAAATAAATAAAATATTATCTTTCACTTACATGTTTGTACTTTGCGAATGCTATTTTGTTGTCGAATAAATTTTGCGAATTTGACATGTGTTTGACATTTGTTTTCGCAATGTAGAATACCGACTTGCCACTTTTTCGCATTTGAAATTCGATTAAAAAAAAAACTTTGCGAAAATCGCAAAACAGAATAGCAATTGTTCGCATTTATGTATTTTCGCATCGCATTGATTTTCGCATCGCAATTCAGAATAAGCCTCCAGTGCGCTTCGTTGCTAGTTGAACTCTGAGTCGTTCCGGTGCGTAGAACCGATTGTTAGAACGTCTTGCAGTGTAGTAGAATTCTGCAAAGCAGCAGTGATTTCAAATGTCTACATATATATGTACATATGTATGTATGTATGTATGTATGTATGTATGTATGTATGTATGTATGTATGTATGTATGTATGTATGTATGTATGTATGTATGTATGTATGTATGTATGTATGTATGTATGTATGTATGTATGTATGTATGTATGTATGTATGTATGTATGTATGTATGTATGTATGTATGTATGTATGTATGTATGTATGTATGTATGTATGTATGTATGTATGTATGTATGTATGTATGTATGTATGTATGTATGTATGTATGTATGTATGTATGTATGTATGTATGTATGTATATGTCAATGACAATAAATAATAATGGCTAAGTCGAAATTTCGTGTTTTGAGATATTAAGGGTTTTGTCTAAAATGAATTGTGTGTTATGTTGTGTAAGTTAATCAGGGTCGTCATAGAAACCAATATTGGTTTTGATAATTGTCGGTTTTGAAACCAATATTCAATGACGATAGATCTCGAGGAAGAGAATAAGAATCTGCAATCAAATGAAAAAGCAGTTATGTCACTAAGGCCCCTATTACGGTTAACAACTCAACTCAGTTGAGTTGTAATTTCTTATTTTTTGTATTATGGTTTACAACTTTGCTATATTGCGGTGTACAAAAACATAATAAAAATTACAACTGATCACAACCAGTTGTCTTAATTACAACTCAACAGAGTTGAGTTGTAAACCGTAATAGGGGCCTAAGTCATTTTAATTTATTGCCACAGATGTGGACCAAAAATTGTCAAATACTCCACAAAAATAGTCATTGGGCTGATACAGCCCAATTATGAATACAAATTCCCCGGGAGGTTTTTCCCTTTCACCATTTTTACGTTTGAATTTACATAGGAAAAATGGGAGAAGGGGAAAAATATACCTTGATTATAATCTTCTAATTTTTCTAAGCCATTAGTGATGCCAATATTTGTTTCCAAACCGTAATAGCGTGCAGAAACCGCTCAAATAGCTTTAAAAACCGCTCATGAAGTACATTAATGATGAATGTGTAATAGTTGTAAATAAAAGCAGCTAATTGTGTTCTATTGAAATTGCCCAGCATGAAACACTGAGTGTTACATGTATATACTGTAACATATTTTTCTCAGAAAAGATGACAATGTGCAAATGACAAAGTTCAAGATAAATACAAGTGTAAAACAAACAAATTTAACCTAATAATATGAGATTTGTTATAAAATAATTGTTTACTTATGTTATTATTGAATATATCTTAATAATTGTGGGCATGAAATTTAAAAAAAATATTAAAAAAAAAATTCGTTCGCACAGTGTAAGCATATACGTTTGCTGCATCCCATACACATTGGCTTACTACATTGCAGACAAAAGTGTGTAGTTTTTCGCTTTTCGGGCATATGTGGCATAACTTACGAGCAACGCGGATCGGTTCTACTGGATGCGGAGGTACCGAGTCCGGACCCAAAATTTTACCAATTGTGTCTCGTAATACCTGAGCATTTTCGCTTCAGTTTGTGCTGTTAGATAAAATTTTGCTTTCAATTTAGTATTTGTATGTTCTATAATCATTTTCTCCATATCGCTATTGAAAATTCGCGACCAATATCCATATAAATCCTTTTCCGATTGCGGTTGTGTAGCAACTGGTAACCGCACAATATTATGAAGAGGAGTTTTTACGCAGCGTGTTGGTTCCAATGCTGACCACTTGGACCCATTTTTTCCATAAAAGTAGTTTACAGCAGATTCACATACATTTTCATCAACAACTAGTTCTTCTTCATCACTGCCAACAATTTCCTCAACAATCATTGTATCCGCTTCAACGTATTCACTGCATGCATCATCTTCTATACGTATATCATCCTCCATGCCACTTTCTTCAATGCAGAAATCCGGATCGACAATTTTGTCGTCGACTTCGCTAACATCGTCATCGTCCTCATCGTTCCTCAAGAAATTGAGATAATATCATATCATATTATGACTGAATCACTGAGTTTTTTTGAATTCGACATGATCTGCAAACATAAATAGCATATCACGTAATTTAAAAAATGTGTAATGTAACGTTTTTGAAATAAATAATTTTTTACCATCAAGAAAACAGACGAGTGGTAAAAATAATTCCACAAAAATATTACGTTTATTTAGATGTGGGGTAAATTAGTTTCTACTAAATACTTACTCTAAAGCTGACGTGGTGGTAAAATATTTTCAAAGAAAAACTTACGTAAATGCCGAGGAGTGGTAAATTTTACACCAGCATGTGCGTAACTCCGCTCCTGCTATGTCTAGATCAGCCAAAACACAACTGAATAACAACGATCACAATAGCTCTGTTTCTTTACTTTTTGGGTAAAGTTCGTGCAAATGAGAGCAAGCATAAATTTCTCTCATAAAAAGACAACATTACACGAAAGTACGGGAACAGAAAAAACCAAATTTTAAGCACGAAATAAAAATTCTGTGGTTTTGACAGTCTTTACAACGCCAACAAAAATTGCGCCACTTTTGAAAAATTTTATATTGGCTCTAGAATTAAACAACTTTTACTAAAAATAAAACAAAACAAACACTTTTACAATAACTAACATTGGGCACGTTCATAAGTCGTAACAGTTGTGTAACCGTTTAGTGTTTGTCTTAGAAACGCATAGTTGAGCACTTCCGCTCAACACAACAGTTGGGTATTTGAAGCCATTTAATCCATCATAAAATTTTTTAGCTACCTAAAGTCAACATGTTGTGCTCAACCTCAACAGCTGAAACTCAGATATAAATTCTGTATTATCCATACTTTTTAGCTAAACTAATAAATTTTATTATCACTTTTATTATTTTTTTCAATTGTTTATATTTATCAGCTGTTAATTTTTTATTATACATATAATGCCGTTTCTAAGACGAAAGTGTTCGGCTCAACAGTTGTCAACAGTTTTGTAGCAGTTGAGCTCAACAGCTACGTCTTATGAACGTGCCCATTATGTTTCCCTAATACTTAAGTGCAAAACTTTTTATTTAAGTACATTGTTTTATTCCAGAACACTTTTTCCAGAATTTGGATTATGAACTTTTTTCCTTTTTTTTTGTTGGTTTTGTTTATGTTTTACAGCTGTTTGACAATTTACACAATTTGCACGAAGAAAAAGTCTGGGCTGTTTCGTGCAAGAAGAAGAATTTTATTCTCTCAAATCCGCTCTCATTTACACAAATTAAAAGTACGGGAACGCTTTTCGTGCAAATTGGGATCCCGAGGGATCCCAAAGTAGAGTAAAGAAACAGAGCTAATATATGAAGATACAAAGAAAATTAAATTGATTGAGCGCAATGGAAGAGAGAATTTAAAAAAAATGTAATGAGAGGGTACAATTTACCACCACCTCGTTAGTTAAAGGTTAAAAGAGCCTTTTTTGCAGCATTTTTCAAGTTTTTAGTGCATATTTTGCCTTTTTCAGTCATATTTTGAGACATATTAATTGAATCAGTAAAAAAATTTGTAGAAATTAAAAAAAATTTCAAACAAGCGTTTGTTTGAAAATAATTCGCCAATAATTTTTTCTGTGTGCATTTAAATTTTGTTTTTTAGAGGGAGTTTACACGGTGTCTTTCCAGACATGTCTGTTTTTGACATTCTCTTTTGAACATGCAACTTTTCACGATGTCTTTCCAAACATGTCTGTTTTCATGTATAGTAGCCTAATACACATATACATACAAATTAAAAACATGAAAGTTCATATTAAGTCTGAATTTACACGTTTCATCTTTTGATGCTCAACTTCTTTTCAATTCCCTTTTAAAGATGCCAATATATTCACACGCAGCAATCGGTTTCAACTTTTTTCGGTACAAAACAACAACAATTTTATTAATAGCGAATCAAAGAGAAAAAGAAAAGAAAAAAATTACATGCAGCCATCGTTGTGCATATACCAACGAATAAAAACACAAAGCGTACTGACCGAGTACAGGCATCTCCGTACTAACCCCCTTTCTTCTTTCTTCTCTAACCTAAAAACATAACAGTTGAGCATCAAAAGATGAAACGTGTAAAAGCAGACTAACAAACATGAAAACTCATTACGTGTCTGTTTGGCAACCCCTCTTTCTTCTCTACCCTGATGATCAGAAAACTTCATCCAAAGATTTTAGAAAAGCTAAAGATATTAAACAAGTAAAACTGTTAGCAAATAAGAATTATCTATAAGCAAAAGTCTAACTTGTAACCATATCAAAGCTTTAACAAAAACAACAACAATAAACAGTTCTTACATTCCCCACTACAATTGGTTGGAATTCTTCCAATATTAATTGTGGTTGTAAGTAGCACAGAATATACAGAACTGACACGAGACGGAAGATTTTGCCTTTTTTTTTGTCTCTTTCTAAGAAAGCTGCCCTTTTGCATTTTTTGTTTTGATTACGCAATTCGTGTTGATAGTAGTGGCCTGTTTTTACACATTGCCACTTTACTACCAAAAAACATTTTCTTTCTCTTTCTTCGAAAGCTGCCCTCGCAACTGATTTGGGCCTTTTTCACACGTCACTTTTTACAGTTCTGTGTATTCTGTGGTAAGTAGGTTAAGAAAAAACAAAATGAAAACAAAAACAACTTGCTTTATTGCTCTCGCAAAAATAAAGCATGCTGCCAGAGTTTAGTTTTTTTAAGCCGTGCACTTGCCAGTTTATTATCAAAATTTACAATATTTTGTTAGTCGTGCTAAATTACTATTTTTTATTATTGATAAAAACACTTAAATTTATTGTTGAAGGGATAAGCTATTCCTATGAAATACGAATAGGAATAGCTTATCCTTATTGCTTTGTGAACTCCCTAATTTTATTAACCATTTACTTTTCTGTTTAACAGTTTTTATGGATTGAGACAAGGCGAATTAACTACAGGTGGTGTCGAAACGGCATCTGATTTTGACAGTTCGAGCTTATTTGCTTTGATTTGTTAGTTTTTCGCTAAGAAAAGTTGACATGTCGAGCTATAAGCACTAACAATGCAATGCAAAAAAACCTTTGTTGTTTCTGTTGTTTTTGGACTGCTGTAGTTCCGGCACCACCTGTAGTTGAATTCGCCTTGGATTGAGAAAACTTTATATCCTTAAAAGTTATGATAGTAAATAATAATACTGCGCTAGTTGAAAAAACAGACAAGTTTGGCACCTGGCGTTTAAACATAAATCGGGTACGCCGAATCCAATGGTGCTAACCTTTTTTTTTTTGGGTTAGCTCCGTTATTTCGAACATTGAGGAGGTTGCACAACATATATTCGCGTAACTCAAAAATTAGTATATATGGCTGCTCTAGGCTACCGTTTATAATTTAGATTTCTACTCTAGAGGTTTGACGAATTAGCATTCAAATTTTTATTTTGTTTGAAACACAACAACATTTATTTTAAACAATTGTAAAATATTATTTAGGACATTATGACGATATGACTTGAATGTGAATTCCCCAATTGTTGTTGCTTTTAAACAAAAAGTGTCTTAAATGAATGGAACTTTGCTTGCTATGCTTATTGTGCTGTCGTAATTAATCAGAAGAGACCAGCGCTGAGCGGCTGATCCGTGCCGCATTGATTTTTGCAGCCGTCGCCGTTGATGGTATAGTTTTATCCGGCTAACATCCGTATTTAACCTGCGGCTAGCAATTTTTGCAACAAATAAATGAAATTTATTTGTGATTTGCGTCTGAAAAATGGAAAATAGTCAGATAAGATCTAATTTAATTTATAAATTCATGGATTAGAACTATAAAATATTTTTATTTAAGGTAAATATTTATTTTTTTTATATTTGTTTTAAGTCAGCTGATTTAAATTTAAAATAGCACACTAAATTATGAGGGGTTGTTCAGAACAGTCGTATTTTTTCATGTTATTATTTAAAGACATATAACTTTATGACACCTTGTGAATACCCCAATTTTGTATTGTATCCATACATATAGATGGGCTTCTACCGGGTATTTACCTGATGTCTGGGACAATATCGGGTATATTCCTTTTTTCGAAACTTAATGGGTATTTATAAAACACAAATAAGTATGGCAATTATTAACTTTCAATAAAATTAATTTAATTTTAAATTGCTTCTCGTTTCAAAAACGTCATGTCATTTTAAATAGCTGGTTAGATCGCACTAAAGCTACAAAAAACCGGAGTATATTGATTTAATCAGGTATGTTCTAGGTTTAGACTCGAATTGAAAACGAAAAATTTTTTGAATCAGCATAAAGGCCCAACCAGAACATGAATGAGGTCGCTTAAGTCAACTTAAGTAGCTGTGCGAATACATATAAAACATATACGGCAAGCTACAATGTACTTAATTATGCTTTTCGTCAAGTTTCGTCAAATGTCATTTGCTTAAGCAAAGTGCCAAACTGAACGCACATTCCGTACGAAAACAGCTGTGTATGTATAACAATAAAAAATAAAATAAATTAAAATGGACTTTTACATATTTTAATTTATTTTCCATTTTTTTTCAAGACACTTACAAATTATCTATTTTTAAATTCTTTACAAATGAAATAGCATAAAATAAACAAATACACGGTTGGACTTTTTGGTACTTTTTAGTTTGAAGTACTCGCAAAAAAACAAAATATTGCACAAATATGCAACAATGATTAAATAGATATTAAGTACATTATGGCCACCTAAAAGTCTTTTATTATTTGCTTATGTATTTGACAGACTTTTCGTTAATTTTTGACAGTTGCTTAAGCTAATACATGCATGTTCTGGTTGGGCCTTAAGTCATAAATTGGTGTTCTCAAATCCGCATGTTTTTGTGTATTCGAAGTTTTTGTTCGAAAACACTTTTGTTGAACTAATGATCGCTAATTTGCTAATCGAAGCATGATAGCAATGTCTAATATTTTTTAAAAATCGTGAAAGCTATAAAGAATCACAAAAAAATCGCTAACATGGCTAAAATTATCGAAAAATTGCAATCTTTTAAACAAACACTAAAATTTATTTGAAATCTCTAAATGGGTTAAAAAAAAAAACAAAATGTCGGAAAATAACAAAAAAAAAATTGCAAAAATAGCGAAAATTCGCGAAAAATTTTAATATTTCAAGCCAGCCATAAAATTGATTTAAAGTCCCTAAAACTATAAGGAATGGCAAAAAATCGGTAAAAATTGCTAAATTCAAGGAAATTCGCAAAAACTTGCAAACAGCGGCATGATAGCAAAGTCAACTATTTATAAATCGTTAAAGCTTATATCGCGAACATGGCTAAAATTCGCGAAAAATTGCAAAGTTTAAACAAACCCAAAAACTAAGAGATTGCTAAATCGATTAAAGAAACAAATTGTCTGAAAATAACATAAAAATCGTTCAAAAAAATTTGGTATAATTACATCAATATCAATGAAAACGTCGACTTTAAATTTAGGGTTAGTAAGGGCCTTTTGCGTTTTATATAACGATATATTTTTGATTAAATTGGATTAAGAAGATTTTAAGCTAAAAGCAATATTAATTTTTTTGTTAAAAATGTTTTCACATATTACAATAAAAGTCGATTCGGTTTACTTTCACCAACCCATATCTACTCTAATTGAAAACGAATAAAAAAATGTGGATGTGAAATGCAGAACACCAATAATGCTAAAGTAATCCACTTTCGAGTGGATTCGGATTCTAGAACACACCCGAATATTGTGAAGAAGGTATGTTTTTATTAGTGAAGCTAATCATGATTAAATTAAACAATAGATTAATAATAAATTTTGCACGAAACGTTTATACCAACTTTTTGGGTAAATACCAGGATATTTATCAATTCTAACCCAATTTTTTCTATTTACCGGGTATTTTTCAATTTGATATTTAACCTTTTCCCATTTATATCCAAACCAAATGCCTGTTGCATGTACTTGAAACAATTTGGCAGCAATAATAATGTTTTTTTTTCGATTTGTTCGAAAGTGGGCGGACATGGCTACATCGACTTAGAATTACTCAATGAACCAGAACATACATATTCACATATGTATACACTTTTTGGGGTCTTAGATGAAAATTAATAACGTTTCACGCGGAATGACAAACTTAGTATGTATACCATTCACCCCTAGTTTTGGGGTTATAAAAATTGCTGATATCATAGATGAAAATCGCTTAAATGTGGTTTACCTTAAAACAAAAAATATTCAAAAATGCCGAATATTTGAGCAGTCCACATGTTTAGAAAATCCAATAAAACTTCTAGCCCTGAAAGGGATTTATAAAAATGTATATTACAACATTGAAAAGTACTATTTTGTAATAATATATGTAAATGTACATAACTTTTTTTCAGAACTAGAAGATTTAACTGATTTTTTAAAAAAATTGTTTAATTAAACATAGCGGCCTTTTAAGGGGACTACTCACTACTCAAAAAACCCGAAGCCCGTGAAAATCGAATTTTAAAAATTCCTTTTATGCACCTCATACTTTGAGGACAACTTATCATTACCAGTAGTGCGATTCTCTATTCAATTTTAACATAATTTAAATTGTTAAAAATATTTAACAGCAAAGTTAGCGTACATTTTATTCATTAACTTTTTTAACAATAACGTTTTATAAAAATCATTAAAAATATTACATTTTAGATGCAGCTTATGGAAATCACTAATAGTGTTTTCTTTTCTACACAAAAAATAAGTGGTAGACTTTCCTATCATGCCGTTGTTAGCAAATTTTTGCGAATTTACACTAATTTAGTAATTTCAAATAAATTTTACGGTTTTTTTCCAAGTTCGCAATTTTTCGCGAATTTTAGCCATGTTTGCGATATAAGCGATTTGTTCCAGTGGCTCTTTAGGGCTTAAACGATTTTTAATAAATAGCCGCTATTTGCAAATTTTTGCGAATTTCCGCTAATTGAAAAATTTTTACCGAATTTTTGCAATTCCTTATAGTTTAAGCGACTTTAATCAATTTAATGGCTTGTTTGATATATTAAAAATTTTTGCTATTCGCGCAAATTTTTCGAATTTTTGCAATTTACGCTAGACTAGCAAAACCTAAATGGGGGGTTGTTATTTTCGAAAGTACTTCAAGTACTTCCACGTGAGAGGTAGCTTGCACTCGATGACAGTGTTCGTAAAATATACTAATTAATTAACAAAGATGCTATGTTGTTAAAATTGAGTTACTGAATTGCCTTATTGTTATCGCAAGCAATAAACTGTGCCGGTAAAATAACGGAGGCATGTCATAACGTCCAGTGTCATAGTGTCCATGGATTTGTAAAAGTGTCATAATGTCCATTAGAAAAGTGACATAACATCCACGGACGTTACGACAATTTGCAAAGTGTTATAATGTCCTATACGGTATAACAAACACCGGCTTCGCTAACTAAAGCTTCTTTGCGTATTCGGCCTTCGTTCGAAAACAAGGCAGATTTAAGAAGCTTAATTAGCGAAAGCGGTCTTTGTTATACCATAGAAGAGAAAATCCTTGCGCCCGGCCGAAGGCCGCACGCAGAGAAAAAACATGGTTGTGGTAAACATATTCTAAGAGCAACATATTATGATAAGATTCATGATTGTAGTCACCATATTATGATTATTATTGAAACCTATTATGACTAAATATACTCGTAATATTACAACATAATATTTTTCCCTTAATCATATTATTATTCTGTTAATCATACTTAGTCAAGAAGTAATTAAATTATTGTCATGTTAGTCATAATAAGTTAAGAAGCAATCATATTATTGTCATGTTAATCATAATAAGTTAAGAAGCAATCATATTATTATCATGTTAATAATAGCATGCTAAGAAATTATTCATATTATTGTCATGTTAATCATAATAAGCTAAGAAGTAATCATATTATTATCATGCTAATCATAATAAATTTAAAAGCAATCATATTATGATGCAGCACCTTTCATAACTGTCATAAAAATATAAAATAAATTAAAATTCTCTTGCATCGATTTTTATTTTGTGGCTTTTAACAATTTTTCTTAATGTAAATCAAATAGCGGAGTTCAATAAAAGGCTTGCAAAAGAGAAAAGCCAAAATCGGTTGTTTTCATAAGCAACCGCGTTTGTCCATTTTTTCTTATTTTTCTTTTCCGATTTGGAGATGTTGATGCCATATTGCCTAATTTTAATTGCTCTTTACATGTTTCTAAAAATTTTGAAAAAAGATGTATTAATTCCGATTTTTTAACGTGGTGCACAATACCTATCCCATAGTTTAATCTAGAATGGTTTTTTGGCTCTCCTGAAAATTTTGTTTTAAGACATACGCAGTTGCCCAAGAAAAGAACAGAAATATCAAAACACTTTTATAAAATATAACGAAATCTCTATGTGTTTTGTTGTTGGATTTTACAAAAAAACTACGATAGTTTCCATTTGCACTATTAAATCACTAAACTGAATGAACTCCGCTAATATTTTAATTTTTTTAAATTCTTTAAGCTTATTTTTTTATGGGAATTTATCTTTAAATTGTTTAACCGCTCACATATAAAATTAACGACACAACTGATACAAAATTATTTTACAAATGGCGCTAACATAATATTATTAGAGTAAAAATGGTTTGATTGCATCTTAAACATAATATGATAAATGTATAGAAAGTTATCATGTTATGGCTATTAAATATCATTATATGGTTGTGAGTAATATAATATGTTTTGAAAGTTATCATAATTAAGTTGTTAGAAAAATAATTATTTTTCGTTCAACAATACTCAAATTTAAAATTGCGATAAACGTTGATATGTTTACAGTAACTATAATATTGTTGATATTAAAGAAACGTAACAATTATTTGTGTACGACAACAATATATTGTTATATTAAACATAGTGTTGTTTCCCTAACCATGCCCAACCATATTTTTTCTCTGCGTGCGGCTATACTGAGAAGCTTTAGCTAGCGAAGCCGGTGTATGTTATACCATAGAGAAAAAATCCTTTAGCCCAAAAGTGTTTTAGTTATATATTTAATATATACACCCAGATATGTTTAATTTAAAAAAATAATTGTAACCGACAACCATATTATGGTTAAATTAGTTTCTTTAAAAATAGTTTTGTTGGTTGTGACCATAATAAAACATGTTTTTCTCAGCCTGTATGTAGATTTTTTTTTGTATTTAACCTCTAGGAATTACGGACCTTATGACACTTTTGAAAGTGTCACAGTGTCCGTGGAAGTTATGACACTTTTTGGATTGTCATAGTGTCCACTAGACGTTATGACCTGCCACCAAACAAACCGCTAACGTTAATCGTTAAAAGTAAGAGAATTCCACTACAAAACTAACAGGTCCGCCATCTAACTTTTTTTTCAACTAGTGCTTATTTCGTGAATGGTAACACTTAGCTCATGTCTGATTTGACAGATAATTAGTTTTATCCTTCGCCGAACGAATATGGTTGTGTATACGCTTGCACAACGCTAGGAAATATTGCGACATTACTTTGAAAATCATGGTAATGTTGCAGAATGTGTGCGAAAATTGCGTAGATTTTGGATGAAGCTCATTTTGATCTTGGCGGGTATGTAAACAAGCAAAATTGTCGCATTTGGGGCACAGAAAACCCGCACGCATACATTGAAAAGCCGATGCACCCACGAGTCACTGTTTGGTGCGGATTTTGGTCCAGAGGCATAATTGGGCCATTTTTCTTCGAAAATGAGTAAGGTGTGGCTGTTACAGTCAATGGCGATTGCTATCGGGCCATGTTGAACGAATTTTTGTTCACAAAAATTGAAAAGGAGGATATTGGCAACATTTGGTTTCAACCGGACGGCGCTACGTGCCACACAGCCGAAGCTACACTAGATGTTTTGCGCCCTGTTTTTGAAGATCGCATTATCAACCGCAGAGCTGATGTCGTTTGGCCACCTCGGAGCTGCGATTTGACACCGTTGGACTACTATTTGTGGGGTGCCGTTAAAGATAAGTGTTACTCCGACAAGCCAGAGACAATTGACGCTTTAAAGGATAATATTCGTGAAGCCATTGGTGAAATGCAGCTGCACACAATCGATAATGTGCTTAAAAATTGGACCGATCGTGTAGGCTACTGCAAGTCAGCCATTTGAATGAAATTATTTTCCATTATTAACCGGAAGGATTTCGGTTTCCAGAACACATATAAAGTTTTGAAAACTGTTTCCTTTATGAAATAAAACACAATTGTATTTTTTACATTATCATTAATCAATAGTTTTATTTGATCATTTTTCAAAATGTTATTATTTATTCACTTTTTCCGTTTTCATTTTTAATTGTTTTGTATTTTAATAAATTTCAAAACATTTTTTATTTTTATTTATTTGGGTTTTATTTTTAATGATTTTTTTTTGTATTCGATTTTTTGTTTTGTGTGATTTTTTTCAAGTGTTTCAATTTAAACTTCAACTAGACACATTTGTTAAATTAGATTTTCGTTTTTTGTTTCTTAAATGAATTTTTTATTTTTTTTTTAATTTACTTAAAATTATTGCAATTCGTTTTTTTTATAATTAGTTTAAATGTTTTTGTTTTCCTTTTAAATTGTTTAAAATGCTTGTTGTCTTCATTTTGGGATTTTTTCCATTTTTTTGGGGTTTCATTTTAAATTGTGGTTTCTGTTGTTGTTGTTAAATTTTAAGTCGTTTTTTCAATTCTATTAGAATTAATCGATTGTTTTTTTATAATTATTAAATTTAAATTAAATTCAGTGAATACATACATTTTCATTACATTTTCAAGAGTGTGTGTGTGTGTAATAATATAATTAATATGCATCATCATTAAGTTTTTTTATGAGTGTGTGTGAGGTTTTTTAATATTTTTTTATAATGCAACATAATGAAAACAAAAAAAAATATACATTTTCATTTTAAATGGTGAAGATGAATGATCTTTTATTTTCTTTTATTTAATCTACATATAAATTATTTAAATATATATTTATGTTTTTTTTTTATTTAATTTCATTGTTAAAATAATGCACAAAATGTGATTTGTTTTTTTTTTTGGTTTTTTTTTTTGGGGAATTTTGTTTTTTTGTTAAACTTTTTATCAAAAGCTAAACTTTAATACCATTTTCATAATCATCGCCATTAATCATCATCAAACAAATTAAACAAATAAAACTCTTTTTGACATAATGAAGAATTATTTGTGTCTGTACATAATTGAGTTAATTTCTTTTTTTTTATTATTATTACTATTTTAATATTTAATTCTTATATTATTTTTGTTAATGTTGCTGTCCATAGATTTTAAGTTCAACCATCCATTTTCTATTTTATTTTATTTTATTTAGTTACTTCCTTGATTTATGGGTGTGGAACTATTTTGACAATAGAAATAATTTTATTTTTTAAATATAATAATTCTGCTTTAAAATTGATTTATTTCCTTTCATTTGAGAGAGTTTGCTTGAATGTCAAGTACGCACATACATACATACACATACCCACGATCATACTCATTGTCGTCATTTGAAGGCTTTTTTTTTAATATTTAACTTAATTTTAATTCACCAAGTGCTCTATTGTGTCATATTGGTTGTATATGCTTTAATTTCATAAATGTGACATTAACAAAAATTTAATACAACCAATATTACACAATGGAACACTTTGTGCATTGCTTTACGGTTTTACAATAATTAAGTATACAGGTCTGTTACAGAAATCCATTCCGATCGAAAGTGATTTCGTTTTATGTGAAGCATGATACGAAATCACTTCACTTTCGTTCGGAATTGATTTCTGTGATAGGCCTGATAATTTTTTTTAAGTTTAGGGGTTTTAACGAAAAATTATAAAATTAAAATTTATACAGTGCCACAAAAAATGCTTTAAATTTGACAAATGCAAAATACCGCAGCTCTTTTATCAAATCTGACGGAAACTCTTTGTATTTTGTTTTAAGAAAAGTGATATTACTTTTTTAATTTTCTCTTTTGTCGGACCATTTGCATTAAACAATAAATTCCGCTAGTGATTTTAAGTAGTTAAAGCTTGAGATTTTTCAGTACTGGCGTCTTTTTTTTGTTTCCTGTTGTTTTTAATTAATTATTCAGTTATTGTTTTGTATTCAAATTTAGTTAAGTACAACACACCGTCTTGACTATCCATTACTTTGTGTGCTCAAGAACCAAAAGTTGTCTTAACAATAATTCATGTTCCCGTATTAAAAGTAACAAAAAACAATCAAAATTACGTTATATGACAATACTGTCACTCATGTGAGACATCATTGTGCGAACAAATGCTGAGTAAACCAGAACATAACTTCACGATCCAAAATCATGTGTGCACATTTAATTGTTTGTTGTTTGAACATAGCGATGGGTAATGAAGACTGATTGTTATTAAATGACATTGTGACACTGTTAGCTTGTGTAGCTATCGACATACTCATAAAGCGGCCCATACACTTGCAATATTATTGTATATAATATTCGCAATATAACATGCAATAAGTCGCACTATGTTTTCATTCATTCAATAAAAAGGTGAACATAACCTATAGAAATAACATGAACAGCATTGTACAATGTTGCCAACACATTTCACTATCCTTTCGTTGTGCAATAAAAATCAAAAGTATTTAGATTGTTGCCAATATATTGTGCCATCATCGTATATCACATACACATTGGCGATATAATTGTACAATACGTATATATATATATATGTCCTTTATTTATCTAAATATAAATAGAATTACAATTACTGAATACCATAAATACTTAAATAAAGTTCAGTGTGAACATAGGGCGTCAAACGTAAAATACGTAAAACTGAACAATTTTATTGCAAGTGTATGAGCCGCTTAAGATACATTAAAAAAAAATGCATTGCATTGTGTGTACCCAGCATAAGAATTTTGATGGCTAGATAAACCTTTTTTGAACAACTTTCTCTGCATTACTTTATCATTATATAAACTAAAATTATATGTGTCATACAGAGAAAAAGTGGTAGTTTTTCGTTAATTCTTTCTTCCCTTTAGCTATTTTAAAGCACTCCTAATTCGAATAAGAAAGTGTCGTAAATGTAAAATATTGATACATCTGTTACTTAGTTGACAATATCTATGATCAAGTGTTGTAAAACCAGTGTTTCTATTAAAATATGTGTTAAAATTCTTGTTGTTGTGTAAAAATGGTAGCTATTGAAACCCTGTCTTGCCGGGAATTTAATTAATTTGTGTTTTAATTAAAATATTTGTTGAAGCCGGTATTTTTGTTATGGAAATCTTAAATTAGTGCCATAAAGAAAATGGAATCGGTGTTTTTAAATAATTTTCGTTTTGAAAATTACCGGTTTTTGTCAGATACCTTTAACCTTTGCTTAGTGCTTGTTCAGATACGTTCGGTTTAGCTGAACATGTTTTAATTAAATTTCTTTTGAGCCTGCGTGTACGTTCAATCAGTTTGTGTCGTCAATTTCGTCAAGGAAAAATGAAAGCTCGGTCAAGGGTGGTCCCTTTATCAATTTTCTTTTCCCCTCTCTCCTAAAACCTAAACACTTGATGAGTCAAACTTGATGTGTGTGAACCAGCAGTTTGGTATTAGACCATTCAATTGATTTAAACTTTTTTCAATAGAACAATATGAAAAGATTTTTTGGTTGCAATTCATTTGATCAGATATATCCGAAACAAAAATCGCATCAATTAGGACTTACGGATATTGAAATGTAATGGCTTAGCTTTATGTTAAACTTTATGAAATGAAAAAAGAAAAATCAATCCCTCAAGACTTTTTAGAGGTCAACCCATTTTTACATTAAGCCTTATTAGGAGTTGCGAAATCGCTTGAATTTTTTTTTTAAAGTATTTAAAGGGGCCCATAGACACCTACTGCTGACAGCTACTGCCGATGAACCTATCGTATTCGTGTGCTATTGATATTTTACTACACACTTATCAATCATCATTTTTAAATAAATTTCATTTCCTCTTATTGACGAGAAATTGTTTTTATGTGCTCAAAAACAAAACGTTGTCAAAATAATTCATGTTCTTTGATGTGAAGAGCACGCATGGCACGACAACCTTTAAACAAAAATCAACAATAACAATCAACATGTCGTTTATTTATATAAAAATACTGCCAATGATATTAGTTAGACATCGTTCTGCAAACTAAAGTTTGAGCAAAGCTGCTCGAACAAGAACAAAACATTGCCAAAAGCAGTCTTCACGAGCCAAATTCATGTCTGCACATGAAATTATTTGTTGTTTGAATATAGTGCTGGCTGGTAAAGACGGTGTGTCACGGGACAAATTCATCTGTGTACAAGAAATTATTTGTTGATCAAACGAAGTGATGGCTGGCAAAGATGGTGTGTCACGGGCCAAATTAATCTGTGTACAAGAAATTATTTGTTGTTGGAAATCTAAGGTCCTCAGGGGAATATAGAAAAAAGAAAAGAAAAAGGTTTCTTTGTACAAACATCACATGAGCACGATATAGAAATAATTAAAAAATTAATAAACAATTATAAAATAATCAAATAACATTTGCTATTAAAAAAGATTTGATTTGTTCAGATTTGTGTTAATAACATAAATTGTAGTATGTGTAATACGCATGTAAAGAACATTTTTATTTGTATTTTTTATCATGTTGTTTTTATTAACAAATTTTTATTTTATATATATTTTATTATTAATTAGTAGTTTCATTTTGAATTATTTTATTATTTTTCTAAAGTTTTATTTTGTTTAATAACAATTTAGTTTAACTATGTGTGTTTTTTGTTTAATAATATTTATGTTTATATTTCGTATTTTGGGGGATTTTGTTTAAAAAATTGTTGTTTTTGTTTTGATTGAAAAACTATTATTAAATCTATGAATTGTAACGTTCGTATTGTTCAAAAAATTTGTTTGTTTTAATGTATTGTTAACATTAATTTTATTATTTCCTTTAATTATTTTGATAACTATTAATAAGGTTTTGCTTTGCCTAAAAAATCTTTTATTAATGTTTGTATTATTTTAATTTAATTTAATTTACTATAAACGTGTTAGCATTTTGATTTGATTTGTTTAGTTAAAGAAATTAATGAATGCAAAAAAAAAAAAATGGAAATTAAATTTATTTATTTCTCGAATTTATGTACCACGAAAAATTCTATTTTCAGTCTCAATCTTAAAATAGATGTGAAAGTGGGAAGTCCTGTCTTCAAGTAACAACTTGTTGACAAAATCGGGGGCTAATTCTGGCAGTCGTGGTCGAATTCATTTTCGTTTCCAAAGCAATTTCGTTTCTAATTCTTTCAATCGAAACTGAACAAATCTACATTATTTTTTCACTGTTGTAAATTATTTATTTGAGTTTTTACAAAACTGAAAGAATTAGAAATTATTTACTTTCGAATCGAAAAAGTATTCAATCACCACTGCCAAAATTTACTTCCAACCTGTTTTCTAAATGTGAAATTTATCTTGGGCCTAATTCTGGCAGTCGTGATCGAGAATTTTCTCGATTCGAAAGCAATTTTATTTCAGTCGATACTGAACGAATCGAAATTTTTTTTTAATATTGTGAAACTTAAACTAATGTTTTTACAACACCGAAAAAATAATTCTGATTCGTTCAGTATTGACTGAAATAATTAGATATTAAATTGCTTTCGCATCGAGAAAGTACTCGATTACGACTGCCAGAGTCAGGCCCTTGTACGGCAAAGAAAAAAATTGGCTGATGTGGGCGGTTTATCTTTGCGAAAGAATATAAAGAAATGAGACATTGAGAAAACCAAATTTCTTAAATCTGCAGTTTTTCGTTGGAAAAAATGGAAATAATAAGAAATGGAGCAATAAAAAGAAAATCTAAACTACCAATAGAGCATTTGTTCTTAATTTGTAGTTTATTTTTCCAATTCTATTTCAAAAACTTTATTTTCAAGTAGAAAAAAGTAAAAAGTAGCATTAAAAGTTTTTACTTGATTTAGCAATAAAGTAGATGAGAAACGAAAATTATAAATTCTCCTATAAATTTAAATAACAAATTCTAACATGACGTTTCTTCGAGAAAACTAAAAACATATAAATCGCTATCAGTGCTGATCCCACATACAAAAAATTTTTGTCGTTGTTGGTTTCGACGTTTAAATTTAAAAATGTGTTTTCCGTATCGGACGTTCGTAAAATAACCGTGTTTTCTAATACGATGGCGATAAAAGCAATTTTATGTTTTTTGTTTTGTTCATATGCTACTTCTGTGGCTGCAACATTTGCTACTTTATTCCTGTATCTTTTGTTCCCCCTGGACGTGTTAGGACCATCTTAAGAATATGTAATCTTTTGGTGTTACTTCCTCCAGGGTATAATCAGGTGCAGCCAATACCAGGGATTTTGCAAAATCCAAAATTGACAGATTACAGGAGATCTCCACGATCTCTTGCGATCGCGGCTGACCGGAGATCTTATATAGTACCACGGGAGTAAGTAGCTCCTGGTGGCACGGTACCGGACTGACTATTGGTTGAGGCATCCGTTAGTATGATTCTTGCGAAAATTGCTTTCTAATTTCAGAAAGACAGCGATCGGCATCCTATACTATTACATTTTGCGATTGTATGAGTTTTATGAATTTTACGTATGTTGTTGTTAATGTTGTTAAATTCTCTTTAATGTGTGTGCACGCGTACGTGGTAAAAGAGTATAAAAGAGAAAACGCGGCGCCCTAATTTTGCCGATCGCAGATTTAATGCCAGTTGTAGACTGCATGTTACGTTAATTTTGAGGCAGCCTTTCTAACAGTAGTAAATGAAATTTTTTAACTTTGCTACTATTTGTATTTTTCTCTGCTACGACTGAAATGATTGCTAAGAAAATGTGAAGGTAGCAGTTGTAGTATTAAAAATGTGGGTTCAAGTTTCTTACTTTTTTAACTAGACTTTTTATTATGTTTTTGTTGCAACTGTCACATTTAGTCCAGGTTTTTAAGCATTAACTTCAATTAGAAGAACAAAACATTGTGTGTTGTTGAAATTAAATTTAAAAAAGGAATTGTAAATTCTATATGAATGAATTTTGAAGAAAATATTAAGCAGGGAAAATTAATTAATTCTTATAAAGGTTTGGTTATAAGATAGCGTTAATGATTAAAGTTTACAACAAGAGTTAAGGCTCAGTTAGCCGGGAGTAACAGTAACGTTGCAAATCAGCTGATTTATTTTGTTAAGTGTAAAGCAATTAGAACGATTACAGTTAGCCGTAAGATGTTACGTCTCAATCTGCAAGAAAGAGACTGGTCTTACTTTTTTACGGTAAGATTACTGTTACTCCCGGCTATGTTAAATGAATATTGTAAGATATTCTTACGTAGCAAGGTAAGGTCACCTGGTTTGAATTCGCCTTGGTTTACAAAATTCATTGTATTTAAAGGTTTAGGGATTAATGTGAATTCGTAGCTCTAGCTTAGGGTTTCACAAAAATACCGATGTGAGATTCAGTCAAATTAAAAGTATAATAATTAGCTGCGATTGAAGGCGGTTATTAAAAAGATGGGTTTGATTTTCCTATGAACCGTTTCTAATTAACTGACGCCAGCTTCATTTATGTACATATGTTCGTTATTTATGCAACTTAAATAAAGAGTTGTAGTGACTTTTTTGTGAGTGTATTGTACACACAAATTATTCGAGCTGACCAAGACGATTTCATGTATCCGGCGGCGACAATACTACAACAACTATAACGATAAAAACCAACATTGTGTTTCTATTGTCACTTTTGTTGGTCAATACGTCAAAAACGCAAGCAACATTGTATTATTCTCTTCCCGCTCATTAATAAACTCAGACTTTCTGAAAGAAAACTTTCATAGTGTGAACCCAGACAGACTCTTATTATTCATTTTCTTTTATTTCTTTCCATTTTCTTTTATTATTTTGAAATTTCACATAAATTTTTTTGCAATATTAATTAAATTAAATTTAATTGTATTGTTTTGCATTCATTAATTTCCTTTAGTTACGCGTACATTTATGGGGGGTACAAAGGGGTATGCATGTACGTTTGTTTGTGTTATTCAATGATATCAATTTTATTTAGATGTGATTTTAATTTCGCTTAATTAATTAACTAACTGATTTTGTTTTTTTATTTAAAATTTATTTATGGCTTTTAGGTTTGTATGGATGTGTGCGTGTGTAGAGGTATACTTATGTGTGTGTGATCGAGTGTAAGGATTGGAGAGGAGAAATGGCGGATCATGGAGGTTGAGTTAATTGTGATGGTTAAATGAGAGTTGCCAGAACTGATTTTTTTTTATAAATTTTCTAATTAATTGTTTAACGTTTGCATTCATTACCTAAACTTAATTAAATTACGTTTTTTTTTTCTTTCTATAAGTTTGGAGAATTTTCTTGTAATTTGTCAGTTTCAAATTGTTTTGTTACATACATATGTAATTTATTTTTTGTTTTATTTTATAGTTAATTTAAATTTATTTAATGTAGTGTTTTGTTGTATAAATGTTAATGCTATATTTTTGGGAGATTTTATTTTAATTAATATTTTTTATTCTTAATTTTTTTTCCTTTTTTGTTTTTTCTTATATAAAATTAATCTTCAAGTCTTTTCAGAAACAAATGCATTACGATCAAATTATGTTTTTTGTTTTCTATTTGTTTTTGTAGTTTTATTTTTATTTAATAATTTATTTATCATCATTTTGCAACATTTCAAGAAACAACAATAACTTGTTGTTATTGAATACGTTTGTGTTTGACCCATGAACTTTCAATACTTAAAACTACCGTTAGTACGTAACTAAGATGTTTCTTTATATTAAAAACAAACAAAAAGTTATTCATAGGGAAAGGCAAAGAGAGATAGAGAGAGGGATCTTTTATAGGAACGAAGAAAGGAAGGGACTTTAAAGTTAGAAAAGGTTTGCTTGACATTCTGACAGTTTAGAGATTTGGAATGAGTATTATTTCATTTATAAATAATATTTGAAATGATTTCACTTTCATTGTTACTTGATTTTCTTTAATTTTGTTAAT
Organism: Pollenia labialis; assembly: GCA_949318255.1. NCBI lineage: Eukaryota > Metazoa > Arthropoda > Insecta > Diptera > Polleniidae > Pollenia > Pollenia labialis. The sequence continues at coordinate 158,958,320 of OX439140.1, forward strand.
ATTTTTGTTTCTTTGTTTTTATGGTTTCTGTTTTATTTGGTTTTTTTTTGTTCTGGTTTTGTTTTGCTTTGATTACAATTCTTTTTCAAATGAATTTGTTTTTGTTCGGTTAAAATTTAATTTTTGGAACCGTCTTTGCGGGACGTTGACGGAGCATCGCCTAAGTTTATCATGTCTCGTGGTTTCCACACCGGGGACCCTATAATAAAAATGAAAGAAAAGAAATATGTGGAAATCATATGAAAAATGTTTTTGAAAGAATTTCGTTAATTAAAAAATTCAACTACAAAACAAATTATGTAAATAACTTTGAAGAAAAAGAAAATGTTTTTTTTATGTTTCTATGCAAGTGAATGTGTATGCAAGTGTGTAAGTATGTATGTATGTAAATATATGAAAATCTAATTTACTGTAATGTTGAAAAACAAAACTTTATTAACGCTTTTGACCAAAAGACGAAATGGTTGACTGAAGGATACAAATTTAAGCCAATAATTATAATTGATTTGACAGCTGTCATATTGTAGTTTAAAATTTGTTAAATAAAAATATTTTTGTAATTAAATATGTATGTATGTATGTAAATCTAAATATTAAAAATTTTACTTTACATGCTTTTTTTAGTTTTTATACTTTTTTGTTTAAATAATAACTGAAAAGCATAAATTAAAATACATAATTATGATTGAAATGTTGACATCGCTTGTTATATTTTGTTGTTTGCTTTTTTTTTGTTTTTTTTTTAACTTTAAATTAAAAAAATTCCTGTATTTTGTTTTTAATAATAATTAATTAAATATTGAAACCGTTTTATATTTCTTAACTATTTACTATTAAATATCATCAAATGGTGTTTTGTTAACAAATTCAATTGTTACATCGTTAGTTTTACAACGTTATGCCAACATTTTCATAATTTTGTTAAAGGGTTGTGATTTTGTAAATAAAATAACTTAAATAAATTTAAATATGTATGTATGTGTTTGAGGAGATGCGTGAAAAATGGCATAAATTATTAATTAAAGATGGCTGAAAATAAATGTTCGCAGTCTTTTAGGTTAAGAGTTTTAATAAGAATGGTTTTAAAAATGTCTTTAACTCTTGTGACAGTGAAACTATTCAGTTGAAATTTGGATTTGCCTAACTTTTCCATTTGTCTCTTTAAGTGTCAGCATGACAAATCAGCAGCATGTCATGTGATTCAATTTAATTAAGGATCATTTGCAATCACTATCTGACAATCATTTCAAGACTTTTAATAAAATAAAATGATGAATTTCAAAAAAGTTTTTGTGGTGAAAAAAGAGTCCAAAAGAGAATTTCTAAAGAAGAAACTGGAGTAGATATTAGTACAAGTTACAAATCTACAAGTAAAATACCTTTGAAACAAAAATTGTAAGATTGTTGCATTTTTAAAGTATTTTACTTTTAGATTTGTAACTTGTAGTTTTGAGAAACAGACCCCTGAATACAAAAATGTTGCCTCCTTAAACAGTTAGATGTTACATGCAAAATGGGACGAAAGTTCGTGGAAAACTCTGCTCTTGCTAAGTCAAGTTCTCGTAACATTTAGCCTTGGGTCTATTAAAGAGTATCAGAGCAAAGTGTTTTTTTTTAAATAAAAAGAAGCAAATAGTTATTAACTTAAAAAAATAATATACTGTTGCCGTTTTTTCAATTTCTATCAATCTCTAAGATTGTAATAATCATTTAATAAATTTGAATTACATTGTAAGTGCTAGCGTATTTAGGATGTATACGTGGAATTAAATTACATACGGACCTGCAGCCTAGAAAAGAGATACTCAGAAGAGTAACGAATCTGCGGATTGCTCTTGTGGTAGATCACACAACAGGGCAAGAGAACCCAACTACTTTATCTGATTGCCAATATACATACATAGATGTTGCTTAGAGGCTTGTTATTGACTCTGTATAATTTTTTCCGGTACCCTGGCTAATGATTCGACTGTCACCAAAACTGGCATTTCTCTAATTGCAAAAATGCTCACCATTTAGTTTGCAGTGTGATTTCTGACCGAAGCTTCTTACAAATCTTACCGAGGGATCTTGAGAATCGGACACTTGTCCTTTGAGATCAAATATTATATTAAACTTTCTTAAAGTGGTATTAGGAAATTGAGGAAAAGTTAAGCTTTTTGTTGAAAAGGCTTTAATTCTCAAATCAACATTTATAACGTTTGCGAATATTAGAGATTTTTTTTATCGCTTAAAAATAAAATGCTTTAACATTTGATTGTCTTGAAAGGAACATGTTCGAACAATTAAATTGCTCCACAACAGGACTAAAGGCATAATATGTCCAGATCACTATACATTGCAAAAACTCACAATCCCAGTATGGGTGGATGAGGTTTAATGGGCAGCCGATACGAAAGGAGTTCACTTGGGTCATTACAACGGTGGCTTTGGAATACCCTGAACCAGTGACCAGTGCTAGAACTGGAGTAACCTTCAACTATTTCGTTTCCCTGCGGAAACGAAAGAATGACTTTAATCCAACCTTGGAAAGAAGATTCAAATAAGGCAATTCTCGTGTCCCTAAATCCCATCTCTTAATATCCTTTAGTCCAGGGCCTTACGAGAGATGCATAGATAGGACGCGGAAACAAAACCCAATAATAATGAAACAACAATCAATCCAAAAGAATATACATAAGTGAGATTATAAAGGTATCTAGTTAATTGGACATCAGAACGGGGAAGAGGAAAGGCCGTTTGTTACAAGATTTATAAGCGTTTCATAATGATTAATTTGAAAATTTCAAAATTAAAGGTTGTGGACAGCAAACCTCGTCACCGCAGATGACTCTTATCGAAGATATATTGTTGTACATAATCATATAAAAAATCTATGCCACAGCAATTGGATCTATGCTCTGAAACGAATCAATTTCAGATCGGGTAAAGGAAATTAGGTTAACATACTAAATTATAATACATTTTATATCTGTTAAAAATGAAAAATGTGCTTGAATTCAAGTTTATCTTGTAATCTGTTTTTGGCCTGTTAAGGCTTTTTGATTACGTACAGTTGAATAAATGAATAAATAAATAAAAGTTTTTGATAAATTTGCTACAACAACAATTCTTTATCTCTGAAAACCGTTAAAAAGCTTTTACAATATATTCTGAAGATTTTTCTAATCTTAGAACCAGAGAAGAGTCTGCAAGAAATACCTCAAAACGAATTTGTGAACTAGAGAGTAACAGATTGAAGTAAAATTAAATTTATTTTTCCTTTGAATCTAGAAGGATTTATTAGGCTTAAGTTATTATGCAAAGGGATATGTTTTTCATTAAATCTGGTAAAATGAAAGTTGTTTTTCCAAAGCTTTCATAAATTATGTTAGCGATTGCAATAAATGATGTATGCCTTAAGAAAACCAAGTGATAAAGCTTTTCCTCTTAAATAACAATTGAAATATCAAAGAACGATAGAAAAAAAGATTTCGCCATCCCAAAAACATAGTGAAAATAGTATTGTTAAGCATATATTTCTAATAAAAAATTTCGCGAATCTTTCGATTATTAGACTTGGCAACCTTTGCCCTGGACAAACTTCATCATCGAAGAAGAAATCTTGTATTCTATTATTCTTGGAAATGCCTACTAAGGGCAGTTTTACACTGTAACACAAGTCTTTAGTGTTTTGACGAAAATGCTTCGTTGATCTAATAAATCGGGTATGTTCTCGAAAGTGGATTACTTCAGCATTTTTGGTGTTCTACATTTCACATCCACATGTTGTTATTCGTTTTCAATTAGAGTAGTAAGGGGTTGGAGAAAGGAAAACGAATCGACTTTTATTCTTATATGTGATAACATTTTTAACAAAAAAATTTTGTTTTTAGTTTAAAATGTTCTTTATCCAGTTTAATCAAAAATATATCGTTACCTTAAACTCAAAAGGGCCTAACTTACGTAAAATTTAAAATCGTTCTTTTCATTGATTTTCATGTAATTATAGCTTATTTTTTAACGCTTTTAGTGTTGTTTTCGACAATTTGTTTTTTTTTTACGATTTAGCGATCTCAAATTAGTTTTTTCGTTTGTTTCAAATTTAAAATTTTTCGCGCATTTTAGCCATGCTCGCCATAGAAGCGATTTGTTCTTCTAAGTTTTCTGATTCTTAACTGATTGCCACGTTAGCAATTTTTTGGGAATTTCCGCTAACTTAGCAATTTTTACCGAATTTTTGCCATTCCTTTTAATTAAAATATTTTAAATTTTCGCCAATTTTGCAAATTTTTTATTTTTTTTCAATTATTGACATTTTGTTTTTTTAGTGTTTTAGTTTGCGATTTTTCGCGAATTTTAGCCATGCTCCTACAGCTTTCATGATTTGTAATAAATATTAGACGTTGCCATCATGCTGCTGTTAGCGAATGAGCGATCTTTAGTTTAACTAAAGTGTTTTCAACAAAATACTACAAATACCAAAAACATGCGGATTTGAGAACAGCAAATTATGAATTATGCGGATTCAAAAACTTTTCGTTTGCAATTCGAGTCGAAACCTAGAACATACCTGAATAACATATTATTATGCCAGAGCTGTATTTTTCTCAAAATACTTAAGACTTGTATTATAATGCAAAACTGCCTTAAGCACATATTTATGAGTGTGAGTGTAAGAGATAATTGACATTGTGTATTAATGTAATTAAAAGTGATGATCATTAACTAATATTTCATTAAAATTAAATCATGATTTTATACATAAATTTTGTTAAATAAATGGAATACGTATTAACAAAGAAATTTTTTTCACCAATTAAAGCATTAATCAAATATTAAATCAGTATTTAATAAACAATTTAATCAAGTGAATCAAACGTTTAATTGATACTATAAATTTGAACCAGTAAACAAATTCACAAATTCACTTGATTAAACGTTTTATTTTATTGATAAATGTTTAATTTACTTAATTAAACGGTTAATTTATTTGATTAGATTTTTAATTAAAACTGATTTTATTTTTGATTTATGTATGCTTTAATTCGCGAACATTTCTTTTTTTTCTGTGAATGTAGGTATAAATGTGTGTTAGCATAGTTAGTCATTTAATTAGATGTTTTAATTCGGCTTTTAATTAAATGTGAAATACTAAACAGGTGGACTAATAGAATAAGTAGACCGAATGCGAAATTTTTTTTATTATTCATAAACGAACAAATTTAAATCGAAATGTAAACATATCTATTTAAAGAGAGTGGAAGAGAGATGGAGAGATAGAGAGAGGGGAATTATAAAACAACAACAACATCAATGTTCATTTGGATTAAGCAAAACAAAGGGGAAAAGGTAGTGAATTGATTGTGTTCAAATAAATAAATAAATTGAGCGAGAGAGAGAGAGATAGAGAGTGAAAAAACAAATTTAACAGGCGGTGTTAATATAACTATTTCTTTCTCATTTTCTTGTTATTTTTTTTTAAATTTTGCTTTTAAACTTATTTTATTTTGCTTACAGGGTGTGTTAACCATAAGACATAATAATTATATAAAAAAAATATTTGGTTTATTTTTTTTTTGCAGTTGTGCTTTTTTAGTAGCAGTAGTAGTAAGTTGTATTTATTAGTTCAAATACAAGTAGTTTAAGAAATATTTTAACTATTTAATTCATTTGAGTTTATATTATTGTTGTAAATATTTATTAAAACACAAAACAAAAACCACACTATTCAAAAAATAAGAACAAAGTCAAAACAAATTGTTTAAAAACAAAGAAACATAAATTAATAATTATAATAACAACAACAACAACAATAATAACAATAATATATTTTAACAATTAAAATTAGTAATACATATTAAATAAAGAAATGCTCAATTCCATTAAATTTAATTAAAAAAAAACAAGATGATTGATTGTTAATTTTTTGTTTAGTTTTTTAGATTTTGATTAAATTATAAATTCTTTTCTTTAAATTTCTTAAAAAAAAAACAAATCTTAGCTCAAGCGATGCCAACCAACTACAAATTTAATAGTTTTAATAACAAATTATTTTTATAAAATATTTGTTTTTGTTTTGTAAAATATGAGTTTTGGAAAGTGTCTTTATAATTAAAATTTATTAATAAAATCTTAGCATTTAGTTTTAAAATTAAACTAAATTTAAATAAAAACTGATATTTTTTATCAGCTTGCATACAACTACAAACTGTATGCAGGTATGTAAGCCTTCATGTACATATATAATAAATATATGTACATACATAAGTTTCAAATAATTAATTAATCTAAACAATTAATTCGTTAAGAAATAATAATTTATTTTCTCTACTTTTTTGATACGTCTATTTTATGAATTCCTTTCTATGAGCACATAAAATTATTTCAATATTCTTAAAAGATATTTAAGTTAAAGTCCTTTCATTTTTATCTTCTTCGTATCCTTCTTCTTTAAATTTAACCTCTACAACAAATAATCACAAGCAAATATCACAACCCAAGAGGATTTTTTCTTCATTCTTCATTTATCTACTTGCAATTTTTTTGTTTTCATAACCAACAAATTTTTTCATTTAAAAACTGTTAATGTAATTTACTGCATTAAAACAAAGTACGTACTCTACAAATTTCATTATATTGATGTTTGTATGTGTATAGTACAAGTAGTAAATTTTATTAATATGTACGCTTTAATAAGTTTATGTATATTGTTCGAAATATAATAAACATTCATTAAATGCAAAAGGGGATTTTAAAGTAAGAAAAATAACAAAACATCATTACAAAAACAATAAAATACATACACAAATTAATTTGAAAAAAAAATAAGTATGTAGTACATATTTAGTATGAAATTAAATGTTTATTCTTCTATTGCGTTTTTAATAAATTTTCTCCTCTAAAATCACTCAAACGTTAAGATTAATCGTGCATTTGCCGGTGCAAAAAAGTTTCAACTGAGTTCAGTATGTATTAGGCTTGCAAAAGTTTGCATCGTAGCATTTGCAAAATGGTATAGTAAATACTAAAGAATACTTTCGGGAGAATTTGCAAAATGGTATAGTATATTTTTACTCTACACCAACAAAATAAACAGCAATGCACTTGCTACTCTTTTGCAAATATGTATGAACGCCTAAAACCAATAGTTCATATTTACTCGACTTTTGCAGCACTTGGTTGCAAACCGACAGCTAACACTAAGTGAACCTTTGCTCCAAACAGTAAACTCCGCTATAAGAAATTTAATATTTAAGATATTTTTATATGTTTAGATACAACTTAGTTTTAGTAAATAAGTGTGTTTTATTTTAAATTAGCTGCTAACTAAAATTCGAAAATCTGAGTCTTCCTTTGGAATGGTGGAGTAAGTTTTCAAAAAAATACAATTAAATGCAAAACTCTTGAATGTTTGTGGAAGTCAGCTGGATCGATAAAACTTACAACTTGTTGATATCTACTTAACCCTTAGATGAGCTTGACATTTTCGCACCATCAATAATACGCAAAAGAATTGTCTGTCCTTGGCCCCATCTTCACCGGCAAAATGTATAAATAAAGTGACCTCACTACTACAACAACAATGCAACAATAGAAAAAACAACAGGTATTTTGTTTCTGGAATTGCTTCGGCGAAAGTCAAAATGCCTTTATATAAAATGTAAATAAACAAAACAAAGAACTGAGTAGAACTGAGGCCACTTTATAAATCTTAACCGGTCTTAGCAAAAATCCAAAATACATTTTGCAAGAATCAAATTTGCCTAGATGTGAATTCAGTATAAATGTCTGCAGGGACTCTAGCGTTGTAGACCTTAAATTTTACGGCCGGGTTTTTTAAATGTGGGTTAAGTTAAATGTAGTCTGATTTTTTTTTTACTATTTCATTAAGGACCAACGTTTTAAGCATAACTAAGCTGGATCGTCAACATTTTGTATACAAACTTGGTAAAAACGGCACAAATCTGTTCACAGATTAACTAACCTTATTTTAACTGAGATCTCAAAAAACCAGTCTTAACCTCCAAACTGACTTAAGAACTTAAAATGCAATGTATACATAGAAACAAGGTTACCCAATCGGGAAAAATTTTCTGGGAATTTCTGAAAAAAATTTACAATTCCCAGGGAGGAATTTATTGACAGGAGGAACTTGGCAAAGTCTTTGGTTTTGGATTATCTATAGTGAAAAATTCGCCAAAAGTTTTGTGAGAGTTTCTAAAAAACAATTTTATTATTCCCGAAGAATTTAAGACGGATAATTTAAACAATTTTTCAGCAAAGCTGTTATTGAGGGGTTTGGGTTATAAGAATGATAATACTTGCCAGTTTAAAAAAGAGTCGACAATCAAACAAAACTGCATTTACAGATTTAACAAATATTGAGAAATACAGATTTTAGCAAGTTTTTTCCCTCTCCTCTAAAATTTATTAAATGGGACAAAGCTCCTTTGCGACTGAAGGAAACGAAATGATTTGATCAACTTTATGAGTACTAAAGCTTAATGCACCCATTGCTTCCGAACATTTTTACCGAGATTTTTCCAACATGATTCACCCTTTTCGAACAATTCAATTAAAAAACAAAGCTTCCGTATGAAATACGTGTGTAAACGTGGCGTAAGCTTTAGTGCAATTTATTCGTATAACTCCAGTTAAAATATTTTTTAATTTGTGTCAAAACAACATATAAAAAAACTCAGTTCGTTCAACTTTGACTGAAAAATTGGAATTTTGTCCGGACAAAAATCCAGTGGAAAATGTTCCCAACAAAATTATTTGTTAACAAGATTTTGTTGTGTGCTACATTCCCAATTTGAATAATTAATAAATGTACTGAAATTTATAATTGGGGGATTAGCTAGTTCCTATGCGCATTTCACTGGTAGCTAGGAAAGATAATCAGGAAAATGATTTCACTATTACGAGAAGAGACGATAGGGCACGTTTACACGTTCAAAATATATTGTGATATTGCGCGTGTATGCTACATGTTCAATATTAATCGCGTCAGTATTTATATTATTTTTGTGCTGTGAGGTTCGGTCGAAGTAAAAAAAACAATCCGCGAGAAGCCTGTTTAACTAGCTTGCTGGCTTTATCGTTAAAGCAAAACTATTCAAACATCTATAAGTAAATTATATATTTTGTTTTTTCCTTCTTACTAACGAATTACAAAGTATGCTAAACGTTTAATAAGTACCATGTGATCTGCGATTCAGATCATGGCTCATATAAAATTAGGCTATTCTGGACCGATATAGATCGCGGTCCATAAATACTGCATGCTAAACGTTCAAAAAATAATCCGATAAAATATATTCAATATATTATATTTAACGTGTGACAGTGCCCTTACGCTAAATATAAAATAAATTGTCAAGAACAAAAATTGTTTGGAAACAATGGGTAAATTTAGCTTAAGAAACGTCTCAAGAAGCTGATACATTCCACGTAAAAGGTTTACATTTCAGCGGAATATTAATAATTGTTTTAAATTCCCAATGAGTCTGATTATGTTGTGTTCAGATGTCTGTGTAAATCGTATCTAATTAGTTTCCATTTAACATGATGTTTTACGCACGATTATAAACGGGTTTGTCTAGTGTAGGTAGGGTACACATCCATACAATAATTTTTTTTTTTAAATTGAACGTTTACTTTATTTTGTGATTAAGTTTTGTGTGTGTGTTTGTGTTACTGTTTTTCATTTAATTAATATTTTGATTATAATTTCTATTTATGTAGGTATATTGTATGTTTCTTATTTATTTGTTTTCTTAATTGGATTTGAAAATTGCTCGTTTTGTTACTTGCAAACAATTTCAAATCTTTGATTTGCAAGTAATTTTGATTTTATTGCTGCTAAGCCAGTTTTTGAAAATTATTTTCATCGTTTTCATACTTTTGTTTAATTTTATTCAGTATTCTGTAATTTAAGTTTGCTATGCCTTTGTTTAATAGTTAATTAATTATGTTAAGGAATTTATGAGATTTGTCAGTACTGTAAAGACTGCATTTGGTATTTATGTATGAATTGTAGTTGTAATTGTATCTATGTTTCTGTTTTTCCTTAAATATTTAAATTTTTGTTTTTGTTTGTTTTTTGTTTAATGTTTTTCTTGTGTAAATTGTTGTTGTTAGGAGAGAGTATTTTGTATTTTCATTTTCTTTTGCTTTTAATTTAAATTCTACAAGTAGTTAAATTATGTTTTTTTTATTTTATTTTATGTTAACAATTTAAATTTGATTTTAATTGGGGTTTTTTATTTTCTTGATTAATTAATACTTTTTGATTTGAGGTACATCAAAATTTTCAACACTGAGTCAATAAAGGTTTAATTTTTAGTTTTTACAATTAAATTACTTCTATTACGTTTTGTTTTTTTTTCTCGAAGATATTTTAATATTGTTTGTATGTTGTATATGAAGTTTGTTTTTCGTTTGATTTATTTGTTTGTTTATTAAATGTTTTGATTTTGTTTATAAACTTATATAACCCGTCGACTAAAAATAAAAATTCCTGAATTATTTGAAATCTTCAATTCTTTTAATTTAAGTTATTTTGATTTTATTTTAATTTTTTTGTTTTTTTTTTAATTGTTAACTTTTATTTTTAAGATGATGACAATTTAACAAGCTGTTTTAATTGACATAAAAAAAAGCTTTAAGGAGTGTCGCAAAATGTTTCTAAATATCATGCGATTTATTTGTCCGATTTTGTATGAATGACTCAAAATAGGGGCGGGGGTTTTTTAAAATTTATTATTGCAAATATGCTTTCAAAATTTAAAAAAAGAAAACAACGAAAAAAACGTATACACTTTCTGCCAATTTCACTTAATTCGAAAGAACTCTTTCTTTCCCACAACTAAATTTTTAAATTTTGAAAGGATATTTTCCAATAACACTGTGCTAGTTGAAAAAATAGACAAGCCGGGCACATGGCGTTTTAACGTCATTCGCGTACACCAAATCCAATGGTGCTAACCGTTTTTTTAGGTTTTGTTTTCGAGATATACCGTTAGTTCGAGAATGGAGGCGGTTGCACAACATATATTCGCGTAACTCAAAAACGGTTAAGTTTATTAAAATTACTAAAAAAACCGAAATTTGCTTTAAGAAAGGTAAAACTTTTTTCGTTTTAGAAACATAATTTTTCTTATCAAAATTTTGAAATTTTTGTATTTTAAAAATTCATACAAAATTGGAAAACGCAGCTAGGCTTCTAATTTTTCCAAACGTATAAAAAACGAAATTGCGAACAAAACAAGCCATTAATGATTAAAATCTGTTGGCAACTTTTGATTTTATTTACAATAGTCGAAAAATTTTAATTTATTTAAGAATTTCATAAAACGCAATATTTGTATGGGAGCCCCCCTTAGAAGTGGAGATAAGAGGAAATTATGTCTCGAGAAAATGTTAAGGACAAACAACTAATTGAGATCGATCACACATTTTATCCCACTAGGAGCAACTCCTGGGCATTTATGGGTCTTTTTTTTTTGAATATATTTCTAGTCCGCATTGAACATTTTGTATGGAAGCCCCCTTAAGGAATGGAGATACCGGGTAGGTATGTTAGAAATAACTAATTTAAATGAAAAATAAAGTGGGGTTGGTCATACATTTGACCCATCTAGGGGCATCCTAGGCGCTGCAAGGGCCAAATTTAAGAAAATTAAAGGAAATTTTATTGCCGAATTTTTTTTTTTAGTAATTTCAATAAACTAAGCCGTTTTTGAGTTAAGCCTGGTACTTTGTTTAACATTTCACGTGAAATGCTGTCAAAACTCATATGAATAAAACTTGTGCGGAATAAGTATGAATTAATCTTGATAGAGTTGTAGCTGCGAAATAATGAAAGCTTCATTTTTTTCACGTGGAATTTTAAGCAAAAGCAAAAAAGTATGAAAAATTAAAACAACACAACCGGCAACAGTTTTTTTTATCCATATTTACTTTCTATTTTATTACATTTTTTTTAAAAAAAAATAATTTGTAGAATACTTGAGGGGCTTGTGTACATACGCAAAACAATGTCGCATACTTTGCAGGAATAAAAACGTCAAATTGTATAAACTTGCAAGATAGGTAACATTGATACATGTCAAAACATTCGTGTGAAATAATCAATGATGCTCAACATTTTTCACAAATTTGACCAGGGGCCTAATTGTGGCAGTAGTGATCGAGTACTTTCTCGATTCGAAAGCAATTTTATTTCAGTCGATACTTAACGAATCGAAATTATTTTTTCAGTATTGTGAAACTCAAATTTATGCTTTATAACACTGAAAAATAATTCCGATTCGTTCAGTATTGACTGAAATAATAAGATAATAAATTACTTTCGAAGCGAGAAATTACTCCATCTCGACTCCCAGAATTAGGCCCCAAAGTACTAGGCTTTACGCGAATGTATGCTGGTCAACCTCCTACATTTTCGAAATAACGGTTTATCTGGAAAATTAGAGCTAACCTAAAAAAACGGTTAGCACCATTGGATTCAGCGTATCCGAATTATGTTAAAGTGCCCATCTTGTGTAAATTTCGAGTACAGTGTAATTATTTAATAAAAAAAATAACGAAGCTTTATATAAACAGAAACTTTTACACCAGTATTTAACCCGGGACTTCGCTAGCGTCTTCCTTTCTTTCGTGTACATATTTATATGGCAAGGTTTTTGTTTTTAGGTTTAAACAAAAAGTACCAAAATTGTTCATCTTATAAATTCTCATTTACTCAGGACCCTGCAACTATAGTTTTATGTTTATAAGTTCTATATTATAGAAAATTCTAAAAGTACCACATGTAGAACGGAAAAGTAAAAGAAAAAATTTAATCAAAAGTTTAAAAAAGGGGGACCTTTTTAATAATAACTCTTAAAATTTTTTTGTGGGAGCCCATAACTTAAAACGTATTCATATATCAATGAATGGGGGAACAATTTTGTAATAAAAAAAGTAGCAAGTATGTTTTTACCCCTTAATCGTTCGAATTTCGAAAAAGTATCATATTTATATGGGGGGCTTCATGTCAAGTGACCCAATTTTAAAATCGATGTCTTTTCACCAAGGTTATTCCTATTGGATAGTAAATTAGACACAAATTTTTAACAAGATCGGCGAAAAAGTTTCTGAAATTTTGGCCACACAGGTGTTCTTTCTCATACATGTATCTTATTTCCTATTCGTGTTAGCAAAATTTGTCCCAAGTATCTTCGATAGCCATTTGATCAATCTTTTTAAAAATTGGCAAACATTTTTTTTTTTAAATTTAAAACTTTATAATATAACTAAATTTTAAAGCTTGAGGTCGAACAAAATACATATAATTTATAACTTTATTTTTTGGAGATAAAGTCAAGGTTGGTCTTGGACTGTTTTGTGTCTCTGAATGAGCTTGGGAAACACAATGAATTGAATTTGTGTTGGGTTCCCGGCCATGAGGGCCATGCGGGCAATGAAAGGGCTGATTGCTTGGCAAACAGGGGCGCTCGTCGTCCATTTATAGGTCCTGAGCCTTTCTTCGGCGTCCCTGTGGGTCACATCAGGGGGACGCTACAAAAATGGTCCGAGCGTGAATTCCTTCACGCATGGACGTCCACTTCTGGATTGAGACAGTCCAAAAGATTTGTAACGCTGTCCCGGCACAGGGCAGGAAGGTTTCTGCTGCTTGAAAAAGCGGAACTTCGACTGCTCGTTGGCCTATTCACGGGGCACTGTGGTCTCAGGTACCACCAGTTTAAGTTGGGTAATTCACCTACCAAAATGTGCAGATTCTGCGGGTTGGATGATGAAACGTCGGAACATCTGCTCTGCTGCTGTCCCGCCTTAGGGACTTTTAGGCGGAAATTTTTCGGGGGGCATACAATGGGCCCGACCGACATCTATGATCTTCCACCGGGCAGGGTAATGGGCTTTATACGCGGCCTAAACTTGACCTGGTGAGACATATAGGCTGCACAAAAGATCCTTTGGGTCGGGGTGCACATGGCCTTAACGTGTATATACTACTTTATTTTTATTTTTTTTAACTCAGAAACTTTTTGACCGATCTTGTTGTTGTGTCTTAACTACTATCCAATAGCACTAACCTTGGTGCAAGTTTCATTCATATCGGAGGAAGATCGATTTCAAAATTGAGTCACTTGACATGAAATCGCCCATATTTGTCACCCCATATATCTTTTAAATCAATAAACGTTGAAATAAAGTCACAGTCGAAAATACACGATTAACCCATTTATTCCCAAAAAAAGGAGCAGAAACCAGACCGTTTATTTTTTAACAATAGACAGGATTGAACGATTTGACAATGAAAGTTTTTGAACACGTCTTTTAAAAGAAAAAAAAATTAAGTTATAAGTGAAAGAAATAATGGAGTCTCAATGCGGTTAAAGGCCCAGCTATAATATGCATAAGCTGGCTTAAGCTACTGTCAAAATTTAACAAAGAGCAACTCAAAAGCATTTTCAAAAACTAAAATAATCTCAAAAAATATTTTATTCCGTATGGAAAGTGCGGTCTGTTTCAAAATGTACCAAAAAATTTTCTTAAGTTCAATACGGTTCGAAACATATGAATCACATGTATTCGTACAATTGCTTAAGCCAACTGAAGCATATTATAGTTGGGCCTTAGGGATTTGGCCTTAATATTTTGTTATTTTAAACTTTTAAACTTTTAAACTCAAGTTAGAATAGAAAGGCAGATGGATCTTAAGAGTTAATACAAATTTTACCCTCCTAAAATTGTTTGACTCTTCTTAATTTCTTTAAGCCAATTTCTATTGTAGCGCAATGACTTAAAATCCGAACTCATTTAATTGTTCATCATCTTAAAAATATAAACGTAAAAAATTGTAAATTTAATTTAAGTTAATTAGTTGAAATTATTAAATATGTAGTGGTATTTATTTATTAATTTCTATTAAATATTTTGCGAATAAATTTATTATCGAATCGATTTGCGTGAAACTATCGTACGTATTTTTGTTTTGGAAGTATTTTTTTTGTTTGTTTTCATTATTTGTTTGTATTTCTTGTGTGCTTCTTGTTTTTATTGTTTTGTAAAATGATGTTTTTTTTCAATAAGTTTAAACATGAATTTCATAGAAATCATGACAATCTACACAACCACCTGACTCGCTAGGCCTTTGGACTATAGTCGTTTGGGAATCGTACATATTGCTGTCACAGGGTTCTGCATATGAAGTCATTACTATAGCGCCTCGTGGTACTTTTTTGCGCGTACGACTTTGTCGTACACGCGCCCTCTGCTAGGAGGGTCTTTTCTGATATAAACAATCCATGCATGTGGTGTGTTCGGGAGCGGAAGAGCTCATCTGATAGAGCCGGTCATGAGGACATTGTGGTTCATGGTAAATGTTGAAGGGATCTGAAGTGATATTCGTTTGTGGCACATATTGATGGTAATATTGATCAGAGGGGACAACCATAGGTGGCTCATGTCTGTAGGAGGCAAAAGCATTTTCGGCTGATTGTGAACGTATGGGACCGGAAGAATCGGATGTGTTTATGGTGTAAATATGTTCGGGGGAAACACCATAGCGATAAGAACTACTAGTGGTGCTGTCACGAGATAAAGAACGTTCTAATGATTTACTCATACGCCGAGACGAATCAGGGCGACTGGTGCTGTCGCGTCTAACGGAAACATAATGATCGCTGCAAGTGCGATTATCATTGATCGGATAGTACTGGTAGTAGGCTTCTTTGCTTTTGTTACTGCTTTCGCCGTTGTCAATGTGGGCATGGGCGGAAGCACTGCGTTTGCGTGCTCCACCGAAGTTACGATCAGGGGAACGAGATTCAAAACTACTGCGAGGTGATTTAAGTACAGAACGAGGTAAATCGAGATTTGGTTCCGAACTGCGACTGTCGAAACTATTGCGTGGCGAATGATGTTGACACATCTTGCATCCCGACCTGTCTGGTGACAAGTACTCGATGCTATTGCGAGGCGATAAATGAGGTGAAAGCGATTCAAGACTGCAATCATGCGAGGGAGTTAGTTTTTTTAAACAACTGCGATCGGGACTTTTTGCTTTTGATGGACTAGCAGGTCTTTTTAGTATACCTCCAGAAGGACTGGCAGAACGCTTCAAAATACCGGCACCGTCGGAGGTTCTTCTAGGACTGGGTGTACGACGACCGGCTGATAAGCGATCGTAGGAAGAATCGCGACTTGAACTAATGCTTAAACGCTTGCCCTGATCACTTAAACTTGTGCGAGGTGATTTTATTTTAATAATACGTACTGGTGAGCTTCCCTGAGATTTTGAGCGATCTGGAGAGACATAAATGCTTTGACGTGGCGACTTGGTTTGCTTAGTTTTGGAACTGGACGAGCTGGTGCTACTATTGCCATTACTACCACTGCTAATGGGCTTAGAGGACTTGAAAATTTTGTCAGAAGATTTTGATTTAAAAACTTTATCGACCTTTTTGTCTATTACAACATGGGTAGCAGAGACAACAGTAGCAGCAGCACAGCCTTCGGATTCATCTTCCGACTTTTCTGAAGTTCCCGTAGTAGTACCTGCACTATCAGACTCTACCGAAGCACGTGGAGGAGATTCGATATCAGCAAAAACAGTTTGTTGGGTATTTTCCACCACAGTCTGCGGTTCTGGTGAGAGGCTAGAATCGTTTTGTTGCTGATCGCCAGCGTCCATGTTCAGGTCAGAAGCCTCTATAGAGGTCTCCTTTAAATTGGCCATATAGGCCTCAATGTCACAAGTGGTTTCAGTCAGATTCTCCTGTTCTAGTTCACTCAAGTGTTTGTCCATGTATTGGGCGTGTTCGACAGTTGTTGCGTTATTCTCACCGTCACTGCTGTGGCGGCTAGTTGTTTTTCTGGAAGACTCTTTGGTGGAAATATGTACAACCGACACCTGCTGGGCTGCAGCAGTTATTTTATCAATTTCACTCTTAAATATTTCAATTACTTCTATATCTTGTTTGGGCGATTGTCGAGGAGAAAATCTATTTTTATTGTTATTATTACTATTGCTGTTATTATTATAATTGCTATTGTTTTTGGATGCATGCATATTATTGCTAGAACTCGAATCACTGTCGTGCTCAATTCTGCTACCTAAACTACCACCACTTAAGCTGTGGCTAGTAAAGAGACTACCACTACTTCCTAGACTTAAATTTAAGGCTGCAGCTGTTGTAGCTGCCTGCAAATCTGACTCTAAGGCCAGTTCGTCATCATCGCTGGCAACAGCAGTTTCTTGGCATGCACTTTCATCTTGTTGTGATTTAAAATCTTGTGTATTAGAGCTACTCTTACCTAAGTCTTTCATAAGAACTGGTTGGTACGTTGATGGCGGATGTGATGATTGAATCAAACGTGCCTGACTTCCGGTACTGCCAACAGAAAGCGTTGAAGTCGTGCTGCAAAACAGAAGAGAACGATTAAATTAGCTTTTATAAAAACCACATACTAAATACTTTTGTAGAAAAATGTAGAGTGTACTGTTGGCAAACTAACCTTAATGTTAAATGATTGGGCGTTCGCCCCAGCGAAGCTTTTGTTTTAATAGTTCCCTGTTGAAATTCCTCTTCGCCTTCGGATTTAGTACCGGGATCCACACGTTCAATATCACTCTGTTGCTGAATATGCTGTTGATGCTGTTGTTGCTGTTGATGGTGCTGCTGTTGATGGTGCTGCTGTTGATAATGATGCTGCTGATGATCAAGTGCTGCGCCGAGAACATCTAAAATGAATAATAAATAAAAAAAAATTTGTAACTGTTGGAAGACTTTATTGAAAAGTTAGTTTTACCGGAAGCGTCACCCAGAGTTTTGCTACGACCACGAAAAGTAGACGTATGTAATGTATGCATATGCTGGTGCTCCTGATAGGGTACATCGTCTGCTTCCTGACTGCCTGAGATGTTGTCGTAATCTATATTTCCAGCTGAATGGCGCTGTGAGCCCGATTTCTTCTTTGGTTTTCCCAACGTTTGGGAACCCTGCATTATTGTTATCTGGAAATAAATTGGATTTTTGTGGAACTATTACTTGTATGAGACAACATTTTTATTCATACTTGTTGCTTTGGTCTCTCTAGTGTTTGTGAGCTACCCGAACAACCACCCTGTGATGACATGCCCGACACTGATCCAGAGCTACCACCGAAATTTTTCATAGGAATAGACATATTACGAACACTTTCGCGTATAATTTGTCGTATGGTTTTTAGGAATGCATTACGAAAATCGGCTGTACTATTCGAAAGCACATAGACCTTTTCGGAACGACGTTGTAACTGCGATCGCAGATGTATCAGTTCCCATAAGAAATGCGAGTCCATGTCTTTGGCCGAAGAAGCACGAACTTGCACCTCCGTGACTGGTATTAAAACCTGATAACGTATTATTTCAACTTCATTGGGTGCAGTTTTACTTGAAACACCCTATTGATAGGAAATTCAAGATTAAAACGGATTTCAAGTTGTTATTTAAATAAAGTTTACCATGAGTTTCTTTTTCTGCCTAAGACGCTCTTTACAAAGGAACACAACCGCTGACTTAAAGACAAAGCACATGGCATGAAGTTCTAAACCCTTTTTGATTTTGCCCAGAAAATCGGAAATATTTAACCACTCAACTCCGCCATAATACAATAGATCTCCTGTGTAATAAATGTTTTAAAGAGTTAATACTATTTGAGGAGATTTTGTTTGGAGTGTTTACTTACCCGGACTTAGATCAATAGGTTGCTTGCATGACTTTTGATGCTGTCGGAATAAATGATCAAATATGGCTCCATATTCCTCATGTATTCTTTGCATTTCATTTATATGTTCGGCCACTTTTTCCATGCCCTTCAAAGCCTCTGTTAAGTAGAGAAAGCATAAAGAATTTTTAAATTTTAAATTTTCAGGTATGTGGAATTTGTAAAAGTATAGAAAAAGATGTGCTTACCGCACAAATGCAAGTGCTCATCAGCTCGAGAATCTGTTAGGTTACGTAGTTGCTGCAGCAAAAGTGGATACTTGAGTATACGTTGTATGGGCTTTATCAAATAAGATTCCAGAGTACAGCTGTGTTGCTGCTTGGGATTACGAGCAACTAGGAACTCTTGCAAGGCATGATTTCCCTCATCTAGTGTTTCAATAGTAATTATTTTTTTGGAAGAAAAATACGAAAAATAAATTTAAATCACTTTGTGCAACATCATCATTATATTTATAGAAAATGTAAGTGGATTTTGGTTTGTGTGTTTTACGTAAATATACTTTTTGTTGTTGTTAATGTTGTTTTATTTACGTTACTCTTTAGATTGAAAGTCTGAACTTTTGCTGCTTTAGTGATGCAAAGTGCAATCAAATGTTGTTAAAATTTATCTTTCAACTTTATTTATTTTAACAAAAAAAAGCTGAGAAAACACACACACACACACACTCACATACACCAATTGATGGATGTGTGTGTATTTTGCATCAACTTTGTAATTTCTTTTAAAATAAAGTTATTGTTGTTTCAAATAAAAATATCGAAAGATACATGCACATAGGTACACTCGTCTTTCTAGAAAGTACACATTTTTTTTTGTTATTTTATTTTAGGAAACATTTTCCGCAAAAGTACCTTTTGGTTTTAAATTTTCTTTTGTTAAGTTTTGGTTTTTCTTATCCTAAAATCTGATTACCTACAGTTTTAACAGGAAATCAAACTGCGTGAGTAAAAGTGTGTGTGTAAATGGGAATGAAATGTGTGGAAGTATTTGTATATAAACTGCCTATTTCACTAAACGCGAAAGAACACTTTCTTTCGCACAACTACATTTGAAACATAAACTTTGTTTTCTGATGTATGCATATGTGCAAAAGGAAGCGTTCTTTCGACTGCGTGAAATTGTCAGTAAAGGTGTGAGTGAGTAAGTGAGTGAATGGATACTTACTTGGATGTAAAACTTTTTGAGCTTTACTATGACTGGCACAGAATGAAGAATAAAGTTTAAAGTGATTTACGTAGTACAGAAATGCGGAACCAATTGCAAAAAGAACATTCTGGAGAAAAGACAAATTAAAGAACTTTAAATTAAATATTGCTTTTATTTTGAAAATTTAAATTCCTAAATTATAATTTAACAGGTAATAGATGAAATAATTAATTGCTTGAATTGTAGGGTTTTCCGCAGGTGTATTTTTCATATGACTTTGCTCAAGGCCCTAGGTTCAGTGATATAAAAGTTATATACATATATAAAGGCCCATATATCAGGTCTGCTTACTTGTACAAAAACAAAAAACGATTCTTTTTGGTTGTCAAAAATTTACTACCACATATACAAAGCAAAAGGAAAAAACGTGTGTGTGGCATACCATAAACGTATATGCACATGTAAGCAAAATGTAAACAACTCTTGACAACTAAGAGCGGGTTTTTTACTTAGAGTTTAAACCAGGATCAATAGTAAGATTTGTTAATCTTATAATAAAATTAATCTAGCCTTAATCTTCTGTGGCGTTTTTGAGTGAAAGATTAAAGCTTTTAGCATTGCCATATGAATTGACAATACTTTTATGTATAAGTATGGCAGTTTAAAACAAATACCAAAAATTGTCATCAAATTACTGTTCTTAACGTGAAAAAGAAGAAGAAAAGGCGAGAATTTTGTATTGTGTTATATAATATTATATATTTATAAATAGATATTTATTCTTATTTGACCTTTATTTTATAATTACTTTTAATTATTTAAGCTTGAGGGTGGAATATTTAATAAAACTTTAAATAAAAAAAATATAAAAAATATTTCCTTTCATAAGCTGTTCGTACTTTTGAAAGTTCTGTCGCAAGTTTAAACCGCCAACTTTGGGCGTTTAAACTTGGAAACAAAATGAAATAATCGACTACCCAAAAACGAGTTTCAAAGATTAGTTCTAATTTAATCGCTGATCTTTATGTCAAAAACTGGCTCTAAAAATAACATAAACAATGATCATCAGGCTTCTTGCGCAGACCTTTTCAATGGGCCTTGACATATATGAAGTTTTAAGAATATTGTAGCATAAAATAAATTTTCTGTTTTCATATTGAATATTTGATAACAAATTAAAAGAAGGAAAAACCAAACAACAATTTCAATAAATTTTGATTTTTCTCATATTATTTTCAAAAGAAAACAAAATACGTCTACGATGGAATTGTGGGTGCGCTATATTTGCGCGTTTTTTAGATCTGGGCTAAAATTTTCGCGTTTGAATCAAGACCCGAAACGGCTGAGTTGGCATCACTGATTCGAGAACATATGTATGCTGTTAACCTAATCATTGATACAGCTTGGATTTGGATGAAATTTGGTAAACAGATAGCATATGGCCCAGATTCAAATATAGGGTACTCTTTAAGAGGTAAATCAGGGGAAGAAAATTTGTACTTTGGTACCTTTTCTCTTTTGAAAACATTTGATATGCAGATTGCATATGGTCCAGATCAAAAATATAAGGAACTTTTAAAGGGGTAAAATCGGGATAAAATTGGTACTTTTTCTCTATTCGATAAATACATACATATTATAGGCTACATTTACAATACAGTGTACTTTCTGGGGGTTTTAAATGAAAAAAACTGATACTCTTCGTACTCTTTCACCTTTGGTAATTTTTTTCTTTTTGAAAAATTTGGTACATATTGAAATAGCATGTGACCCAAATTAAAAAGAGACTGTGACTTTGGTTGAGAAGACTGTAATGCCTTTTTTTAGTTCAACAATATTGAAATCTATAATTACTATTTCTTTGAAACTCAAGAATTTAAAATTTCGCCTGATCTGCACATATAAGAAGTCACTAAACTCTAAACATGACAGTACAAATTGCACCTATTTAACAGAATACGGTCAAAGGATTAGCTTTCCCTGTAGTGCGCTGTACCATTCACTGGCCAATCGAGCACAAAATGATGAGTTCTTGAGGAAATACGCGCATTGCGAACATACGTACAAGTCTTGGGAACCAGAGGGGCTACCGCATATTTCGTTTCGAAAAGTAAAATTATTCTGATTCAAAAGTGAAATTTAATATTTTTTTTTAATAAAAATGTATTGCATTTCCCTGTGGTTTGAAGGGTCAATATAAAAAGCCTACGATTACTTTATACTGATTTTTAATTGTAAATGTTTGTTTTTTTTTAAATTTCAATATCACAAATATCAAAACATTTTCAATAATAACATTAGTAAACATTTATTTTATATTAAATCTAATATTATTGGGTTTAATTTGTTTATTTTTCAGTTTTATTTTTCTTGAACTTTGTCATTTGCACTTTGTCACTAACAAAATAGCTTTCGAGCAATTTCCTTACGCTTTTTACATAGCTGACGCTTGTTTTCGTAATACAGAATTTGAGTTTCGAAATTGATTTTTATTGTTCGTAATAGAGAGTTACCGTAACAAAATGGAGTTTTTTTTTCGAAAAGGTATAAACAACTTCCGGTCATTCGAAACAAATAGTACGATAATCGTTTTACACAGTACAAATTGTTCAAACTCGTAAATTATTTCGTTCGAATCGAAATACGCGGTAAACCCCCAGATCCCTTATTTTATCAGAACACATATCATCGAATTAACGATAGAATAGGAAAATACAACTCACATTGCGACTGTGCTCAAGGGAGATAATATAATTGGATACCCTTCTGTCACCAATGAGAAATTTTTCACTCTCCTGCATTCGATCGAGAAGCTCCAAAATAGACTTTCAAGCACCAGCCCTCCCATGAGAGTTACATTCCATTCGCGGTCGGATATTAATGGTATAAATAGAAAAAGAGGTCAGATGGAGTGAAGCATCTACGAGGCACTTGAATGCTTCTTTCGACACCTTGAATATATGTCTGTTTTATCCAATGGTCATCACATTGTATTTAAAGAGATTTTAAGTTCCATTAACTATACCACCCATATATACAGATGAGGCTCTTTGATCCGTCGTGCAGTTATGCATTAGCACGCAACACTGGGTTGCGACGCTTTACCTTCAAATTATGTATACATACATACATGAACAGTGAGTAAAATACAGACAAGTTGTACTGAATTGTAAATTAAAAACAAAATATATATTTCCTTTAACTCCCAATCAACTTCAAATTGTTAGCTTAACGACCTAATGGACCTTTTTGTTTATCGATGTTTTCAGAACTACTATTTGTCCGAAATACATGTAAAAACTTTGAAATCCACCTCAAATATCATTAAAAAAATACAATTTCCCTTAATTTTCCTCCAAAAATGACAAAAAAAAAAACTGATAGACCCCGCTTATCCACCGATGCTATCGGAGGACTTCTTCTGAATACTAAACTAAACAGCTAAATTTTTTCCGGAGAAATGATGTGTAGGTTCGAAGTAGTCGAATTCATACTTGCGGATTCTCTGCCACTTTAAACAGCACTGTAAAAACTCTGCTCAGCATATGCAATATATGCAAGGTGGGTGTGGCCTTGCATATGCAGACGACATTGATATCGCCGGAAAGATAGAGCAGATGTAACTGGTGCTTTTTCTAGAATCGTGAAGGAATCAGCGAAGATGGGTCTAATGGTGAACAAGGACAACACCAAACCTTTGCTTGCAACTGCTAGGTAAGCGCCACGACAACGGAAGAGTGGCATTGCGAAGGCCGGCAGTTGCAACGTCGAGAAAGTAGATACAGAGATTGTTCTGACTGGGCCATGTCGGTCGAATGAATGAAAACGCTCCAGCGAAAAAGGCCTTGGATGCCAGCTTCTAAAGAAAGCACAGACGGGGAAGACCGAGACTCCGGTGGAAGGACCAAGTGGAAAAAGACATTTAAAACCTTGGTTTAACGAACTGTAGAAAGCACGCACAAGACCGAAGTGCTTGGAACAGATTGTATACCCAACTTAAGGTAGTAAGTAAATAAAAACTCTGCTTCGTAGAACTGCAATCGTTTGAAAAACAAGTGACGGGCATCTCTACATACTCAATAACTTATTTTTTGCAATATATACTTTCAATAGAAATTTCTAACTTGAAAAATAGATTTGGCTTTATCTCTGCGAAGGATATTTAACTCGAATAAATAACAATACTTACTCTAAATTGACTAGGATGCTCCAATTTATGAAACTCCGGTTCAAGTTCCAAAGCTTCAACGAGATTTTGCAAGAATTGCCTTTGGAACGTAACAATTTCGTGTATGTTGCCAAACAGAGCATTAATTTCCGCATTAGATAAAAACGTTTCACGTTTCAACGGCTCTAAATAGTTTTCGAGTAAATTATTCAAATGCTGAAATTAAAAAAAAATATCAAAATTGTTAAAAATGAAATTGGAATTGAAGTTAATAATAGTCTTTACCTTCACATATGTTTTCTCGGTGTCCACTAATTCTAGAATAACTTTGCGCAACTTTTCGGCATCCGTTAGTTGGCGTGAGGGCGTTAGAGCTGCATTTGAAACCGAGGATGTAACGGAACCAGTGGGACTTGCTTTACGAGTTTCCTGAGGTGAACGACAAAATCCGGTAACCTTGTGTAAGGTGTTCAACGAACGTTGGTTGTGGTGGTAGTTGGTGGTAATAGTAGTAGTGGTGGTGGTGGTAGTAGTAGTAGTAGTTGTGTTGGTGTTGTTGGCGTCAAATGGCACATGCGAATTTTGAGCGCAAGAGTGATGACGTATGAATATAAAATAAAATGAAGTCAAAAAATGTTAGGAGTGCTTAGAATGCTAGGACTGTGCGTATGGATTCGAAAAGGTTGTTTTATGGGAAAAAGGGCAGAAGAAAGAAGAGGTTTAAAAATAATAATAATATCTATGTATTTTATGTGACAAGGACTTGATTGTTTTTTTTTTTTGAGAAAAAGTAGCTAACATAAGAACTACAAGTACATTTGACACTGACAGTCGTCAGACTTAAGATGGTTTTTTTAGATAAAAAATACATTTCAAATGTGTCTTGTAAACAGAATGCATTTAAATGCAAATAATTGCATGTTATATTTACTTTTGTGGACATGTTGTTGTAACTAAATATAATTTTTACTTGTTTTTTTTCTTTAAATATTCTCTAATTTGTATGTATGTATGTATGTATATGACACATATTTTTTTCATTCTTTAATACTGCTTAGTGGTCCTTCGAATAATCTAGTGGTACCGAATATTTGCTATCTCTTTCTGTCATTTACTTTCCATCTCTCCATGATTTTTCACTAAACAGCGATACTTAATTATGCAAATGATTCTGTTTTCTTTTCCTCTGATAGCTGGTATTGTGTGTTGAAAAATCTTGACTCTTGACAAAAGTAACAGTCAGTAAAACAGTTATTTTGTAATGTTACTACAATAGTACAAGTATGTTGTCGTCGTTGTTATTGTAGAATAAGTATTAGTAGTTTTTGTTGTTATATTAATAGTAATAGATTCATCTAATATTCTACGTATTTAGATGTCGCAAAGAGTTTACTTTATAAATGACTCAGTCAGTCTGTTCAACATTTTATATGTATCATGGTAATGTTATTGTTTAATCTTTATACCCTTCATCATTAAAAGTGGTAAGTAAGAGTATAAATACGCTTGTCTTGCCAGAGTATTATAAACAAGTTGTCCATAATTCAAATAAAAAAAAAAAAAAAAATAAATCATAGACGCCATAAAATTTGCGTGCTCTGGTTAAGTTGATTATGGTTCGTTCATCAGTTAAAAAATTATTTTGATGTAAAATAAGCCAACTATAAAAAATAAACATTTCTTAACTTAAATGTGGACTAACCTTCAAAAACTGAAATTTATAAAGTTTTTAAAAATCGAAAATCGACGAATGATTTCACTAAGGCCGCCTATTATTTCATAATATATTTCCAAAATAGAGCCAAAGCATTGTCAAGTGCCTTAGGGAATTGTGGCATTCGAACCAAATTCGGTAAAAATAATAAATAATTATACACATAAACAGGAATTGTTATGCAATAGACTTCACCCGAAAACCCATTTCACTTAAAATCGAAACAAACACAACCAAAGAAAAACTATCAAGAATCGACCGTTATACACTGGCATCATCTAAAAGTCAAAGTTTTTTTATTACTTAAACTGCATGCAGATGGCCAATATAGTCACCTCCAACAAAACTATTTTTAGCGAAAATATTTAAACATATTACGGTTAATTTAACCATATGGTTAAATATGTCATCCATTAAGAAGACACAAGCATATTATGGTTGCCTCCCAACATGTTATGGCTAATAATAATAAAAATAACATTATTCTATAAACCCCTAACATTTTTCATTCAAAGCCAATGCTAAGGTAGCCGTAAATTTTTGGGGCTCAGAACTATTCTCTAACTCCGTTAATAAATTTATTATATTTTCTAATAATTTGTTCGAAGGCTCTTAACGAGCGGAATGGCGTCAGACAACGTAGGAGAGGCTATGCTTTTTATGGATTTTGTAGCCAATTCGCAGTAGCCCAAATACAAATTTAAAAAGTATCGACATATCAATAAGATATCGTTGGAAAACTATTAAAACAGCGCTTTCAATGACATTTATGTTAGGTTAGGCTAGGTCGAAAGGAGGATGAAGCATCAAGGATGCAACCTCATATCACGAGTAATATACGCCTGGGACTTCACTGGGCCTGTTGTGCGCTCCCTTAGAACATGCGGATTTAGGTCGGTTGTAATACCACCGCCTATTTGGGAGGAGTTAATGTTCAGCGTTAAGAAACTCAGTTTCTCGGAAGTAATTCCTTAAGGTTTTCCAGCCGATGGTTCTCGGGGATCCTAAGTAGACAAGGGCTTGCCAGTGGCAGAGAAAGTGTTCCAGAGTCTCACTCGCCTCGCCATATCTGCACTCATCAGATGCCGCCTGTCCAATCTGGTGTAGCTGTGCCAATAATCCTGCATGACCAGTCACCATCATACAAACCTCGGACTAACTCCAATTGAGGAGGCTTCTTGTTCTTTTATCGTTCGAGTAACCCCACAAAATCAAAGTGGTGCTATCCACAGTCACACTGTTCCAGCTGGCCGTGTGGTTTTCCTTTAGGTTCCCTTCCCTCGATAGCGTGTTAATTGGCCATTTCGTTACATATTATCCCGGAGGTCCTAGACTTGACCCTTTTATCTGATATCGCCCTAATTGCCCTTGGGCTAATTTGGGCTGCCAAATCCCTTAATGGTCTCTGGTTCGATCCGTAAAAAAAGTTATAACACACATAAAAATAAAGACAAAAGCACGAATATCCCACTTACACTCCCACATAAAACGTTTGTGACGGGTATGTGTTCCTAAAACTCAAGAGCCACTGTACCGATTGACACCAAACTTGAACAATAAATAAGTTTAGCCTGGAGCCAGGGTTCTCTTAAGTTTTATCGTACGATTTGGCTGAAATTCACAAAATATATTTATTAAACAATCACAAGTTTCCTGAAAAAATTTTGAACTGGTAGATGGCGCTTGGGTCTAGTAAGGAACAAAATTCTCCAGTATTAATTTGTTATTTTGAAAATCCCGAGAAGCGCCGGGAACAAACAGCAAATTAATATTGCGATTTTGTGTATTGTCATATTTTGAAAATTTGTTGTATTTATATGTAGAAAAGTGGAAAACAAACAATTTGGATTGACGAAACAAATTTAAATTTGTTCTGCAGAAGAACTCATGGCTGGTCCAGGAAAGTCTAAAGAGCTACAATACACGAACCATCTTCTGGAGTTATTCTTATGACAAAAAATCGATGGTTATTCAAAATGCAAGACGCAAGAGAGTGGGTAAACAGCTTGATGAATCAATGGGGGCAATTAGGAAACCTCTTACAAGATTTATTTGTTATGTGTGTGTCCATGGCCTAATAGAAATAATTTTTGAAAATTCAACAGCGATCCTTTTTTGATTGACTCTTCATAACCCAATGTTGAATCCAATTGAGTTTATGTGCTCCAAAATAAAAGCATACACAAAACACCAACCTCAGTATACCAAATGTTTATCCTCCTGATGTTTGCGAACAACTTCTTGTTTATTTTGAAGGTATTATCGACGAAGCTAAGTCTACTATAACCACAGTTGACTGTGCAAGAGCGGTACGAAATTCTACAACATTTTACCAAAGGGCAATAGAATTGAGGAATATGCCCGTTGGTGAATAACTTTTTATACATATCGCTTCTTTATTGCATGCAACATAGTCCCGTCTCCAAAAAATCAAGCTTGGCAAAATGCGATTAAAGTTTTCACAGATTAAAGCCTACATTTACATATACAGGGGTGTGCTGGAAATCGCAAACGTAAAACGCAAGAATTTTAAACGTAGTTTTTTAAAAAGATTTCTGTAATAAAAGAATTTTGTGACAAATATTTCCTTATTAAACAGGATTTTAAAACAAAATTTATAAGAATTAGGTTTAAAGTTTATTATAAACAACTTCTAAATGCTTGCGTTTGCGATTTGCGGCACACCCCTGATAGTGTACCTTCTGGGGGTCTAAAAGAAGCCAAAGCTGGCTCTTTGTACTTTTTCGCTTTTCGCAAAATTTGGTATAGAGATTGCATATGGCCCAAATATAAGCTCCTTTTCATGATGTAAAAAGGAAAAAAGTTGGTACATTTTCTTATTGATAAATTTGTTATACAGATTACATATGGATCAGATCGAACAGACCCCTTGCTATGGATATGGGTGGTTAAATGTCGGTTCGTCAATCAAAATTTATATTTTGTGTTGGCGAAAAATAATAATTCCTATAATATTTTATATCGAAAAATATAAACATAAAATGAGTATAGTTGCAAATAACTTCATAAAATTTCTGTAAATTTTTTATAGGATAAGTCCTTTTCTTTAAATTTTCCTCTAATTTTCACGTGAACGAAGTCAAGCTAGTCTTCCACACAAACAAAAAATATTATTTGAAATTTTGTGATGATACCACTGATGCTGAAAAATACTTAGAGATTGGACAAATCAAGACGAGTAATCAGTGCTAACATAACATCAAGATCATTTTAAAAATATTATTAAAGAATTCCAAATAAAAAAAATATTCTATTAGAATTCTTAAGTTCATTGCAATTCTTAGTGAAGGGTATTAAAGAATCGGCTCAACCGAATTCAGTACATATTTCAACTTGTTTTTCTATTGTTGTTGCCAGCAGTAGTAGTTGAAGATATAAAGAGGAAAAGATTATATTTAATATTACAAGTATGTGTATGTATGAGTATGAGTTCGTAGAATGCATGTATGAAGAAATGTTCGGGTAGGTACATACTCTACATGTATGATGAAGAACACCACAACTTGAGATAAAAGTAGTATCCCCTTTTGAGCACCGCAAAATTTGCATAAAATTTTAAAGTGACAGCTTCTTGTGTTTGTTAGTTCAAGGTGTACGAGTACAGGGATAAAATAATTCATTTGGTTTGTTTGTGTTTGTATTTATAAATAAAAGAGGAGTATGTGTGCAAGTGTAGGGGTGAGAGATTTGCTTGATTTGTTTTAAATAGTTTCGTCTGTTAGTCAGTCACTTTTTGAGACAAGATATCAGCGGGAATATTTGTGAAAATGCCTAGGCCTACATTTTAGTTTCAGTTTTTTAGCCCGTCTCTGTGTCTTTCTGTCTGCCTGTTAATCTGCCTTTTTGTTTGTCTGACTCAGTGTCTGGTTGTCAGATGTCTGAGTATGTTATTCAGGGAGAGTGTGATGGTTTGGTTTGCTGTTGTGGTGAAGGTGTGTGGCAGATCAAAACTGATGTTGTTAGAATGTTTAAATGTGTGCTGGTTTTTTATGTTTTGTTTTGTATATATTTTATTATATATTTTTTTGTTTCTCATGTACATATTTTTATATATATATATTTTTTTTTTTACAAAAAAATAGAAAAAAGAGGTTTACACATCAAGTATCATTAAATGAAGTGGGTTTCTGCCTTCAGTGATAAGTGCTCTTGGTAAAAGTTCCAAACCAAAAGTGCATTTCGTGAGTTTTTATCCTTCATTACTATTATACATTTCACTTTCGTGTTCTTTTGTTTAAGCAACACTACATAAAGGAAGATGAATTTCCATAGTTTCCATACATACTCATTTAATTCCAACTATACAACTGACAAAATCACATGTTCGTGTGTGTGTTGGTGCGTACTCTGTGTTCATCTCTACATGCAATTTATATTGTATGTAATCTGCAGCATTTTATTTATGTTATACTTGAGTGCCTTGTACACATTTATACGCAGTTGCATACATTTTAGGTTACTTCTAAAATATATTGTACATTGTACATTTATAGATTCTTACAAGGCATGAAAGTAAAGAAAAAAAACCAACCAATTGTAATTTTTTGGCCATTCATTGATGGCCTCCTTCAAAGAAAATTGCTTTCACCTATTTAAATGTTTCAGTTGACACATTTTATTGTTTTGAGATGGAAATTTTGTGGTGGAATTTTTAATTCGTTACAATGTACCGAACATGTTACAATCTGGGCTTTTATACGGGTTTGGTCGTCTTCATTTCGCAAACAAATCACAAATTTTACTTTTGGTTACAAAAATGTATGTATGTTTCGAATGACAGCCATAATGTAAATTATTGCATCTTAATTGCTCCCCGGGAGTATGTGGGGAGACGTTTAAAGGATATTCCACCTTTTTTCCAATACCTGATATTCAGCAAAGAAAAGTCAATCCCGAGACACGGCTCCTTTGGTGAATCCACCTTGGTTGCTTACGTAAAGTATGGCCGATCCAACTCCATTTACGTTTTTGGATTTCATGTGTGATTGACGTTTGGTTGGTTTCATACAAAAGCTGTAGATTTTAATTTTTCCATGGCCAGTATGTGCGAAGGATCTTTCTGAAACATTTGTTTCAATTCGCTTGATGTTGCTGTCCAGGTCTCACATGCATACATACATTTCATGTTTGTATAGAGATATCTGGTGGCTTGGACCGTGATTTAAGCATTTCGAAGTCTATTGATTAATAGACACAGAAGTTTTTCTTTTAAAGAAGGATTCTTTAGTACTTTATTATCCCTATTGTGTGCTCTTATATTATGGTGTCAGTCGAAATTTTAATGAAGTAACAGTCATATTTAATCAAGAGCAAAAAGCGGAACGTTTTCTTCCGCTTAGCTTTTACGCTGATATGCCATACCCTAACAAGAGCGTCAACGTTGTGTCACAGTAGTGTTTACTTTTTGTTTAATAAAAAAACGAGATAAAACCACTAGATTGACAACACAATAACAATTAGGCCAATTTCACTATAAAACGAGCTGTCAAAATCGGATTTTCGAAATGCAAAGTGTGACAGCTAGAAAACACTTGACGCTCTTGTTTACCCACCGTTTCCACATGCAAGTAAAAGTTCGACAAACTCAATACACTCACTCTTTTTTACTAACACCATCACATTTTTCGTACTTGCACCTCAACTTGCAAGAGAATTTGCTTGCAAGTCAATTTTTGACACTTGTCGCAAATAAAATGACAAATGGAAAAACAGTGTTACCGTGGATGAGTTTTGTATCAATTAACTAGTACTTAGTGAAACAAAAGTTATATGTATTTGTAAGAAATTAAAAATAAAAAAAACACAGCTATACAACAACGCGTCTTAATGGTATTTTTAAACATAAATTTTAGGCATTTAGAAAAAAATAAATTAAATCAAAATATTCTTTTTAGTAGTTTTATGATATCGGAAACACGGCAATACTGTTTTCACATATTTTTAAAAATAAACATAATTTTTTATAAAGATTTCATAAAAGTTAAATAAAGAAAATATTATAAAGTTAATAAATTTATATCGTAGCCATGAGAAAAGTCTATAGATGCAACGATTTGAAAATAAAAGGTAGAAGTTTGGTTGATGCCGACGTTTTAAAAATGAACTTGCACTGTCCTGTGTAGCCACTCAAAAAATGTTGTGTGTTTTTTTGTATTTCTCCTGATTTTGCAAGTAATTACTTGCATGTGGAAACGTCGGGTTACAAGTGAACCAACCATTTTTGGTACACTTGTAGTGTAAGAAGGAGTAAATTGAAATGATTTTTAAGTTTTCTTTACATAGAGGCTGGGATCAATAAAAACCTTTTGGTAATTTTTGCATGCAATGGATTGTTTTTTAAGACGGGATCCGTTTAGAATGGGGTCTAATGAGTGGTATCCACATTTTTCGGTAATTAAGGTTGTGGTAGCAATGGTTAACGTAATAGGTAAAGTAAATGCTAAACAGTTATGAAATGTAAAACATAAGAATGATTTAATACCAAAATAACCATTTTGCTTATGCCACAGTTACACTGACTGCCAGTGTCATGCAACAATAAACTTTAAACATTTCGTATTGTTGCAGCACAGCAGCGCATTTGTTTGCTGGTTATTGTTGGTATTATGATGCCTGATGTATGATAATGATAACCAAGATTATGGTGACGATGATTATTGTGAAATGTTGTGGTTGCAAAGTTTGTTATGCTTCTTCCTGTCCCAACCCCCTGTCCCTTTATTTTTGGGCATTGCAGCCAAGTGTTAGAAGTGTGGTCATGTCTGAATGAACTTACCTGTTCGGCTGTTTTCAGTAGATTTTCGATTTCGAAGCTGCTTGTGCGTGACGATGGTTTAGTGGCGGTACCCACAATTTGAGTAACAACAGTTGGTTCAACGAACGATGGTGCCGGAGAACTTTCAGCCTCTGGTGAATATAAATCTTTGCCCGTGCCATCTGTAATTGAATTGTAAATGAACAAAATTAAAAAAACAAAATCATTCCACAGAAATCATTATTACTCATCGTTTTAATGAATATTAAATGCTGAAAAGAGAGTGAGTTACAGTTGCGAGTGGTTAATTTGTATACTCTCACGCCCAATGTTCAACCACTCCTTATCTTGTCGTTAAAAACTAAATAGGTACTCGTAAAAGTGTCATTTTATTGTGGGGTGGGGTATTTGCATAATAAATGCTGTAATTTAAACTAGTCTCCACTAGTATTAAATACTTCACCTGCCATTATTTCAATTAAACTCTCTCCTCTTCCTTTAGTGTAAACACTGAAACATGAGTATCCATAAAGCATGCTAAAGCATGTTTGTATTGCACGTACATAAATAAGCTCGATCTACAACACAGTGGGGAAATAAGAAAAAATAAACTTCAGTCGTGTCTTAGTTGCCAACAACGTGGGCTTTAGTTTCAAAAATAGGGATTATAATATTTTGTTTAAGCTTTAATTTCGTTGCAAATAAGAATTTTTGAGTGCTTGTAATTCTCATTCACTCTGCAGTTTCATTTACTAATATCTTTGGCCTTTCTAAAATTTTTGGGAGAATAATTCCTGATGAGCTTGTCCTCCAACAAAAAATTTCAGTGTATTTATCAAAAAAAAAAATTGGAAATTAAGCGCGGCACTTTTTAAATAGCATAAAATCTTGTAGAAGCCTAATTACTTCATTTCCAAACCAAAGTTGGTACGAACCTTGGCTGTTGGAATTTAAATCTGACTAGGCTCAACTGACAAGTTGGTTTCCTTTCCCAACAAGCTGAAAGTTTCCCTCCACATTTTTCTGCTTCAGAGCACTTCCAGATGGCGTTCATATTCATCAGACGAATCACCGAACCATAATTTCGTCCTGCTTATGTTTAATTTTTACTTTATTTTGGAAATTTGATAGAAACATACTACTGTAAATAACCCAAATCAGTAAAATAGTGCTTTTTTTATCGAATGTGCGCCACAATTCCAAATAAAAAATTCGTTCGATCAGCTATTTTGACTGCAGTCAAAATCGAATTAAAGTCATCACAGGCACCTAAATATCGAAAGCTCAATTTAAAAACATGCTAAGTCGACTTATTTTTTACGTATTTGATTTAAGTATTGTTTAACTTAACTTCTGTAAAATTTTTGTGTTGATCGGCTTATCTAATTCAAAGCTATGCAAAAAAGTGTTTAACATACAACTGCATTTTGCATCGCCCGTTAACTTTCACAAGCTTCCACTGGCAAACTCACTTTTTCGATTAAACATATTGTGGAATTGAGCAGTCGATATGTAGTTTAACAACTAGATACTCTTGTTCCGATTAAAGATATCCATTCCTAGGCTAACTAAGCTTTTTTAAACATTTAATGGTTTTCTTAACCATATTATTGTCAGATGCAACCATATTATAGTAAAATAGCACATTCATTAGGAATTAGTTTAAAAAAATGAGAATATTCTTTAATTTTAATTTCCACATTTTTTTTTTAAGAAAATCCCCCACTGTGCAATGTGCCAAAACCAAGAATACAAATAATGACCCGGCAAAGCGCATGCAAACATGTTCATAGTCATAAAATATGAATAAATAATAAAAAAAAAACTAAAATATTTAATAATATTTTCTCATGAAAAATGCAGGCACAAGTTGGAGAGGGAGCTAAACTCTTTGCTCCTTTACAAAAGTTTTTCTTTTAATCCTGTAATTTTTTCATTTCTTGTTTTTCGTACTTTGTCGCGTACTTATTTTCCATAAGTGTGCAACAACATATTTAGTTTTCAACATCATGTTGCATGTGCAAGTGCAATTTAATAAGAAAAAAATTAAAAAAAAAACATAAAATTTACTACATGGCGTCCGCACAGTTTTGCGCAAGTTTTTTTTTTTTTTTTTTTTTTTGTAGGAGTTTTTATTACTTTTGGTCAATGTAAACAAGTGTGATGTTCAAAAACATTTCACGGTTTGTAAAACTCGTAAACAAAAAGTTGTTTTAAGCAATTTGTTAAAAAAAAAAATTGGAAAAAACTTTTGGTAATTTTTAAAGTTGTCTATTTAACAACATTATTCTCCAGAGTTTTGGCAGTTTGTGCCTGCCTGACTGTCGTTATACTTTGGCAAAATATTACTTTCGAAACAATATTAAAAAAGTTAAGCACTTTAATCTTTCTTTTTCTCTCACTGAGTATCCAATATAATGGAAAATAATGCACCAGGTCAGTCTGTCAGTTAAATCTTGAATTATGAAATTTATTTTCTGTATTATTTTTCATGTTCGAGAAATTAATCCCATAAAGAAATATTTACGCAATGCTATAGCGATAATGAGCTTTAGCGCACGCAGTAATTGGTTTCATATCATAAAGAAGTTCTCGTTGGATCGCTAATTTTATTGAAGCGAAATGTAGGTCAAAGAAACATTTTTAATACGATGTCGTTATATCTTTTCACTGCCACTAAACGGTTTAATGAAGAATAATTTTTATGCGTCAAACGCAAATAAATACCATTAAGATTGTAGGCCATAAGTGCATTCTTAAAAGAATCTTTGTGTTTTGTAAAATATTAAATTAAATTTTTTTTTGATGTTGCAAGTTTTTTTTTCTTGCATTAGGTACTTTTATGATAACGGCCATAAAAGTACCTAATTAAGCGATTTTTTCCCAAAAAAAAAAAAATTAAAAAAAAACAGCAAATTAAAGAAATTTGGCTTTTTCAATGCCTCATTTGTTTCTATTCTTTCGCAAAGCTAAGCGGCACTCATGTGCTAATTATTTATTTGCCGCACAGAATCAGCAGACTCCCAAGTTTTACATGTATTTTGATAAGTGTTGCGAACTGAAATTAATGTTTTGTTGTATATTGAGAAAACCAACATCGTTAACGGACAGTTTATCGGCCTAATAAATATATGTCGACATTAATTAAACGTGCAGTTTGCCGATTAATGTACAATAGTACCTTTTAATTGTAGTTGTGTTTTAATGAAGAAGGGAGCTTTTTTTTTATTTTAAAGTGACCTTAAGTGACTTTTTGTGAAAAGAGAGAATATGATATGAATATGATTTTTTGAGTTGAAAGTAGCTTTTTGTGTAAAAAGAGGCTTTTGTGCAAGAAGTGTTTTTTTGTGAAAAAAGAGAATTTTTGTGTAAAAAGTGGCTTTTTGTAAAAAATGACTTTTTGTGAAAAAGTGACTTTTTGTAAAAACAGTACCTTTTGTAAAAAGTACTTCTGGAGTTAAATTAAATTTTATCGATTTTTTAATCGTTATTTCTAAAACAGTGTTAAAATTACTTCTTTTTTAACTTTTTTCAATAAGGAACATTTGTTAATAAATTTTTTTTCAAATAGTACTTTTTTAAAGCTACTCCTTCAAAAGAGCTTTTTGATAAAAAGGTACTTTCTTTTCTTTTCTCAAGAAAGTAATTTTTCTCTTAATTTATTTTTAAGCAAATCAACAACAAAAAAAGTGAAAAAGTGACTTTTTGTGTAAAAAGTGGCTTTTTGTAAAAAGTGACTTTTTTTTGTAAAAACAGTACCTTTTGTAAAAAGTACTTCTGGAGTTAATCTAAATTTTATCGATTTTTTAATCGTTATTTCTAAAACAGTGTTAAAATTACTTCTTTTTCGAACTTTTTCAATAAGGAACATTTGTTAATAAATTTTTTTTCAAATAGTACTTTTTTAAAAGCTACTCCTTCAAAGGTGCTTTTTGTTCAAAAGGTACTTTCTCTTCTTTTCTCTAAAAAGTAATTTTTCTCTAAATTTATTTTTAAGCAAATCAATAAAAAAAAACTTACTCCATCCTGGAGCTGGAACTATGAGCCCAGTTATCATTTCCTCGCTCATTACTGGCGGATCAGAGGGCGGTGGTGGACACACAAGAGAATCAATCATGTCATCGGTAACACGCATAATGCCACCAAGATCCGGTGGTTCTGTACGTGATGATCTAAAAAAACCCAAAAAAAAGAGTTTTTAAATAAAAACGTAAAATACCTTTCAAGCTGAATAAAGAAAAGAAAACTGAATAAATTAAACTAAATCTTAAACTTACCGCATCATCATGCTTAATGACTGTTCCTCTTGTAGTACACTCTCCAGATACATCATATCTAGATCGGATACAATAGCACCATTTATGACCATTATTTCATCTCCCTTGATAATGCCTTAAAAACACAAATCAAAGTGGGAGAAAAAGGAAAGAAAATGAAAACAAGAAATAAGCACAAGAAAGTTTCAAGAATTAGGAATACATCTGTACACACACACACACGGATGTATAGTGTGACTAAATATTGATCAAAGATAATTATATTTAGGAGTATGTGTTAACGTAGTGTTTGTAAAAACAAAACAAAAAAAAAAAAAAAAAGATAGCGTACATATTGAAAACCATGAAATGTAGTTTGTATTGTCAGTATTGAAATTCAAATACTACAAGTACATTGTCTTTGAGAGAACAATATAAAATCTATTGTCCTTTTTTTTATTCTATGATGATTGTATTTTGTAACATAATATTGCAATATATTGTTTGTCTTTGCATGAGTGTATGTTTATGTGTGTGAAAGTTACTTGGATTTTCCTTTTTTCTCTAAACACTATTTCATTTATACAATCATCCTCACTCACACATTCATGCAATCATAAATAATCACACACATAACAATACACCCAAGAGAGTTGGACAGTGTGTTCCATTGCATTTCATTTTATTTTATTCCATTGTAGTGCAAGTGTGCATTGTTTGTCATACTCTCTAAACGACAAGTGCATCTATTGTCATTGTTTTGTTTGTAAAGCATTGGTTTTATTCTTTTTATAGTTGTTGTATTTTTTTTATTGTTATTGTTATTATTATTTAAACCTTTAGAAAAACCAACTTTACCTTTATCTTTTGTAAATTGTTGTATATATAAATTTGACGCTTTTCCTTCTTCCACTTCGATTTTTTTTCAACCATAAATACAACAAAACACACAGATACATAAGAGTATCTATGAAATAGCAAGTAACTGTGTCTCAATGTGTATTTTTTTTTGTTAAGATTGCAACATAAATACACAATGTTAGATGTGGACTACCACATTTACAGTTGGGTGCTACATAAATGGCATGGTGACATGAATTTCTGTATCATTTAAAAAAAAATGTTGCCTTTCTTGACTTAATTCTTTCAAAAAAAATTTTTTAAATATTCAAAAATTTTATATGAAAAACTTTTTAACGCAAGGCGAAGGAAGAAATTTACAAATTACCTCCTAAATAAATATGCAGGGTCTGATTGTCAGAGGTAATGTGACCCTTTGTTCCTATTAGGAACCACAGAACATGATATAATTTCTATATTGGCAGAGTTATTAAAAAAAAAAACAATTAAAGCTAACATTTAAAAATAATTTGTGAATAAAAACTTTCTTGACAGAAGGGTTTTCTTTTCAAAAGTATTTTATTATTATCATTTTTTTTTAATATTTTCTCCATTTAGACGTAAGAGAAATTTAAATAATTGTTTCTGAAAGGTTTTTTGCACGACTTGAGAATTACCGTTGAAATCAATTTAAGAAAACTAAAGTTCTTTAATATTGAACTTTATTTATTTAACATTCTTATGGCCGTTTTCTCATTACCCGGTTATCTTTTTTTCCAACGAAAAACTCCACATTAAAGAAATTTGGTTTTCTCAATGTCTTATTTGCTTTAATTCTGTCGCAAAGCTAACCAGCACTCATCTGCCAATTATTTATTTTCCTTTTATTTGCCGTACAGAGAAATTTAATAAGCTGACTTCCAACTTTTACATGTATTTTGAGAGGTGTTGCCAACTAAAAACAATGTTTTTTCCGTATATTGAGAAACCCAAATCGTTAACGGACAATTTATCGGTCTAATAAATTTATGTTGATATCAAGTAACAGACAGTTTGTCGATACATTGAGAAAATGGCCATTAAAATTTTTTTTTTTATAACCACTAACGATAACATAATGCAACATTTTTGAAGTCATCAAAGGCATTTAGCTGCTGCACAGTGGGAAATTTTCTCAAAAAATTAAAATAATTCTGTATTTTGTAAATGGTGAGTCAGATTGAAATAATATTTCAGAAATTTTGCAAAAAAAGTGCAAAGGTTTTTTTTATTTGTGCCAGGGCCACAATATCGACAAGAATATTTCTTTTGCATATTTTTTATGAAAACAATAATAAAAAACTAAATTTTTTTTTGTTTTCAATATAAATATACGGAAGAAATGTTCTTGTCGACATCGTGGGACAGGGAGTAAATCTTTTTATGTAATTAATATATTTTAAATTTTACAATAAATTTGTTGTAAAATTTCAAAATAAATCCCAAATTTGTAAAAAAAAATCCCGAAAATCCCTAAAAATTTGTTTTTTTATGCGTCGATCATTTAAGGAAACCAAACTTTAGTTGAGTTGACACTTGGAGAAATTATATTACAGATGGCAACTAATGTCGATTTGAGTTGCCAAATAATAATATTTAGGCAACCGTGAAATGTTGGTTGCTGTGTAGATTTTTTTAATAAAAAGCCGCCAAAAGCTATAAATAATTACGTCTTTATGTTTTATTTAGGACATTTTATAACTTTTATTTATTTTTATCGTGGTTAACAAATTGGATGAAATGATAATTAGACAACAATTTTACTTTCTAGTCCAACAAATGAAATTGAATCCAAGTACAATAATAATAAAACTTTTAACAGTGGAATAAGCAATATTTTGGACTATGAATTCAGTATTTACAGTCTGTACTGTGCTTAGCATCTTTGAGAAGACAAATTTATGCACTAAAGCAAGAAAATTTATTTATAAGTACACAACGGTGATTCTCGCGGCTTAAAATTGCCTCTAAATTGTCGCCCAACTTATGCCACATTCACTCCTTCTTCTTGGTCATCGGAAAATAAGTGTTCGGAGCTAATAATATTTTAATTTTTTATTTAATTAAATTAACTTGTTTTCATGTGTTTGCCATGATTTTTTAACATTTTTTCGATTGCCGATTTGTCAAAATGGGAACTAATATACGTTGCCTTACCTAATATATATACATATATTTTGCCAAATGGCAACGCAACAGAAGTTCGGTTGTAGTACATAATCTACTTGTTACTTTTTTGAAAATATTTTCCCTATAGGTATACCTATAGGGTATACTTTAGGTATAGGGTATACCAAGGATTCCTATTACGCAATTATAACAAACATGTTGGGTCATGCAAACAGTACTTAGCATTTTGGGGTTTTGCTTTGCGATAGGAGAAAATGTGGCGTAAAATGAAAATTTAAAAAAATAACTAAAACTTAGAATCTGAATCGTTTTTAATTTTAACAATACCCGAGATGCCCTACTTTGTGAACCTTTTACGGACCTCCTGATATCTCCAACTCGAAATCCAACTCAGTACAAGTCCTCTATTGCCACTTGAAATTTTATTCCAATTGGCCAAACCATTTACAAAATACCGAATTATTTCCATTTTTCTTTTTCAAAATCTCCCACTGTGCGCTGTTCGGGGTTTATGGCCTCATGTATATATTTTGGATAAAACTTGATTTATTTTCGAAGGACATGCAGTTTTCTTTAGATTTATATCTCGGAAACCAATTGAAATTTTGTTTTCTTGTCTTCAGCATAATTGTAAATAAAGACAATGAGAAAAAAGTGTAAAACCTCGAAATTGCTAAAGTGTCGAAAAATTTAAAGTTTTTGTATCTTTTTTCACTATTTTTGGCCCACAACTGCCAAACTGTGGAAAATTCAGTAAAAATATCTTGAGGGTGTTTTTTTAGTTTCGTTTGTTTTACTTTTAACAATAATGGCCGATTTTACCAAGATATTTAAATATTAATTTTTTTTTTTTAATTGATTTTGTTATTTGTGTTTAATTCCCAATATTTATTATTTGATAAAAACACTGAACTTTATTGTTGATGGGATAAGCTATTCCTATGCGAATTTTACTGGTTGCTTAGGCCTGATCACCAGGAAACTTCATCCATAAAGATTTTAGAAAAACTAACGATATTAAACCAAATAAAACTGTTAAGCGTATAAGAATTACAGAAACAGTTCTACTTGTAACAATATCAAAGTTTAAACAAAATCATCAACAATGCTAAATTGGCAACACTGGTAATGAAAATATTCAAGAATCAGGAATCTCTGTTTCAAAATCGTTGCTTTGGACCACATAGCGTATTATACAGCAGTACGTCTAGCATGCAAAGGCAATCTCAACAAGTGCTCTTAGATTTACATAAAAACAATATGGCATCAGAAAATCCATCTGGGTCCTTATGAATCATAAATATAAATATATATAAATGAATTCAGTGAATCTACTGCGAAGTGAACAGTCGGACGACTTTAATTCAAGCACCAGTTGCACATTTGAAGGCTTAAAAAAGTTAAAGGCACAAGAAAAAGTAGTCGTTGTAGATCATGCAGTCTCAACAGTTCAAAACGTGTGGGAATTGATCAATTCGAATGTTCTTTTTGGCTTATGGCTGCTTATTTTGCATTTAAACGAGCCAGTTCACACTGGGAAATTCCGGCCAAAAGTTTTTTTTTTAATATCAATAAAATTTTGATGACAGATTATAGCGAACACTTCAAAACATACAACTGATTTCTTATTTTGGCTCTTGGGTAACTATTTTACTGTTAATACTGGAGCAAAGTAGATAATTTTTTTCTTACAAACTTAAGGGTTTCAAAGTTGATTTTTTTATGTAAGACGTAAAATTCTTAAAATATCATTATTGAATCGAAAATTAAATTGTCACGTGTTTGGTGCTTTTTTAAAATTTGCACATTTTGGGTATAAAAAAGGGCAAAAATATAATTTTGGTACTTTTTGGTTAACAATTTATCTTTTTAAGTAATAAAGACAAAAATAAAATTTAAATTGTGTTCTCTTCTCTTTAAAAGCTCTCATATAACTTTTGGTACCTTTTTCGAAATTCGATTTTTTCTGTTAAGCTATTTTTATTTTTTTTACTGAATATATTCCCAATATTTGAATGCCAAATTTCAGCTATTTACTAAAAGAAATAACAAACCTATGAAGTTTGATATTTGCTATATATTGTTATGCATTCGCGAGTACGGGGAAAGAAAAATGAATTTGTACTCATCTCAACTCATCCACCTTAAACGGAAAAATATGTACAATTTCTATGGTCTTTCCAAAAGAAATTTTGCAAAATGGTATCAGTTGAAGGTTCCTTAACAAAGGAGCTCAAGTCGGATAAAGTCTGAGTTATGTAAAGATATACATACATATGTTTATGAATATATTCACATAAGTTTACATATTACATTAAAACCATATATGATCATATCTTCTTTTATTTGCTCAGGTTGGCAAAAAGAGGGCGACAGGAAATGAGCATTTATAGATATTCCACAAACTATTAATATAATCGCTACAAATTATCATATTTTATTACACCTCCAAAGCCATTTTTTAGTTTTTTTTCGATACTTTTGGGTCAACCATGATTATTTGGCCTACCCCTGTATACACGTATATACAAAATTTTACCTTGAGATCAAACATGCTATTCTCAAGTTTGATACCAAATTTCAGCCATTTACGTAAAGAAATAAAGAAGTTATGGATTTTTGGCTGGCATTTCCCAGTGTGCAGTCGATCTAAATTTATCAATCAAATTTTAAAAAAGCAGTCTCACAAAGACGAGTTTGTTTATCAAAAACAGCACGAATTTTTACGAAATGCTGCTCAAACCGATCCAATATTTTAAGAAATAGATTTTTAAAATAAAAGGAGGTTCAATCAAAACGCACGATCTTAATTGTAAATAAAACAAAAAGACATAATTGAGGTAAAATGTCGTTAATGTGTCTAATTATCTCATTCTTCAGGTCTTAAATTGTTCTTGGCTTATTGACGTG
Source organism: Pollenia labialis (assembly GCA_949318255.1). Lineage (NCBI taxonomy): Eukaryota > Metazoa > Arthropoda > Insecta > Diptera > Polleniidae > Pollenia > Pollenia labialis. The sequence goes on from OX439140.1 coordinate 159,001,062, forward strand.
CACTTTTTCTTTAAAATACACCCAAAGAAAAAAGTCCAACGGTGTCAATTAAACAAAACTAGCATCGCCCCGACGTGAGGTAACGCGGCCATTGAATTTCTCGCGCAAAAGAGCGATTGGTTGGTTGGCTGTGTGGCAAGTCGCACCATCCTCTTGGAACCACATATCGTCCAAGTCCATATCCTCAATTTCTAGTCACTGTTCACGGAAACTGCTTGCCGATCTCATTTTCAGAGAAGTACGGCCCAATGACAGCTGTAAACATACGGCATAAACCGAACTAAACAGCTGATTTCATATTTGCTAAAATTTGCGCAAAATTCTTCCGATTGTGGCCACCTTTGGTCGATTATGCCGACCATAAAAATCACGATTTGATCGCCCATTTGCAAAAAACTTGACTTTATAATAACGGATTTTAAAAAAATTTATTTCATGGTACCAATTTCCGAAACACTGCTTCTGCATCTACATTGTAAACAAGTAAAATGTCAAAACTGTCATGTTATTTCAATGTGTCCCTGTTCAAAAACTTGTTTGATAACATATAATCGTATAGAGATATTAAATTTGGTAAAAATATCGTTACCTAAAACGCAAAACGCCCTATCTAACATTTTGAAAACTTTACAGGAGATGCAAAAAACTATTAAAATAATAAATTGATAAGTTGCATTAAAATGTTTAGAATTTATATTTCTTGTAAACCATTCAGTTATTTTGAAAATTGCAAACTGTTACTTAGACCACTTTCACACTCGGCAAGTTACTTGCGCAACTCTTGGCTTGTAGACACTAGCGGTAAGGTCGGGGTAAGGAAAGCAATTTTTTGTACAGACTTTGTTGTACTCGGCTAATAACTTGCGAGTCTGAAAGGGGTATTAGGTTTTTATCATATAATATTTTGTAGATAAGACCGTTTGTTTTGTTTCAATTGAGTCGCTAAATTTGGCCGAAAGACTTCCAAGTTTATTGTGGGCATTTTTGTTAATGCAATTCATCAGAATCAACGAAAAAGTCGATTTTTAGCTTAGATTTTTGTGTTTTAAGTAACGATATATTTTATAATACATATTATTACTATCATTTTATCTATCAGTTTTTTTCCATTTCGCTTTTTTTTTATAAAAAAACTTTAAAGATAAACATTGATTTGTGTAACGTGGCATGTTCTTTACGTCTTTTTTTTTTTTTTTTTTTTTTTGCAAATACTTCTTCCGTGTTCTCTGTGCAGCAACTAGACAAACATGCTAAATTTTGAGACACTTCAACGAAGCAACATTGTAAGAAGTTTTATTGCTTTGTCTTTCGATTGAATGAGGTGCAAAAACTTCTATTGCAAATAAAAATACGGTTAACGAAAACAAAATATAAAAAATGTCTCAATAACGATTTTATTTTTAAATCTGATTTTAAAATTTTACACTAATGAATTTGAGTTTGTGATATTTAAAATCTTTGTTTCTTAATTATTATATTTTCCTTAAGTTTAGTGTCAACTTAAAACTTACCATTTTGCATTGCCACACTCTTGTCCTCCACTCGACTGACATAACAGCACAGCTCATCTTGTCTTTCGGCATTTTCAATGAGTTCAGCTTCAACCGAGAATCCCCACATCTGTTCCAAAGTTGTACGATGCAATTCGACTTGATATAAAATTTTCATGCAAACTTCTACAAATTCATGATTATGTAACTATAAAAAAAATTTAAAAAAAAGAAATCAATAAAAAATAAATAATTTTCTGTACAGGCAGGATTTTTTAAGGATGAAAGATAATATAACCGGTATCAAAAAAAAAAAAAAAAATATCAGGCCTTTTTGGGTTAATTTTTTAATAAAAGGTAATACTTTTAGGTTAGTTTTAAACCGCTTGCGTTAACATTATTACCAAATAAACTTGAACTTGTGATGAACCCTGTTTATTTATGGTGGTAATCAAGGTTGTCTTTATAGGAATTCGAAACACTTCCTAAATGTATTTGCAAATGAAAACAACTCTGGAAAAAAGCGCGTCGATCAAATATAACAGGGCCGATGCGTGGGATTGCATCATTCTTTAAGTGGCAGTGAAAAACGTGGAAAATTATATTTTTAATTTTTATTAATAAGAGTTTTAAATTTAAATTAAAAAAAAGGCTTAAGTTCATTAAATTTAATTATTTTTATGAAGAAAGGAATTTTACAACATGAAAATAAATTAAAATTGTAATTGATAATCATTCATTCTTGACTGACCTGAGATTCGAACCCAGGCGGCTGGTTACCCTGACATGTTTCGATCGCTACCACTCGATCTCCTCAGAGGGATTTGCTGTCTTACAATCGCAGCCATCGACGACTGCTGACGTCAATAGTCAAACATCAATCCTTAACCCAAATTGTATTTTAACCTTTTGGTAGATCGAAATTTGCTTTTTTTAATGATTATCCATTTCTTATTGATTTTACATGTTTTTTTAATTTAATGAACTTAAGCCTGATTAAAATATTAAAAATTTGGATTAAAAACCATAATAGTCCAACAAAAAGGAAAAACATATTGGTGAAATTAGGTGGCTCGTGAAAGGGCAATTGTTTTTCTGTTCCCAAACAAAGAAGGTATAATGGACAGAAAAATGTGTGATATATAAACTTTGACTGATTACTTGTAGAACGTGATTTACTGGAAAAAAGTTAAACGTAAAAAGTGCACCAAGTTAAAAAAAAAAACACCAATCGGACCCGGTCTGATGGCAATGGTAATAGGGTTTCCGAAAACGCAGGCACGTCACACGGTCTGGCAAACAACAGGTTCACCCTAACCAAGCATGATTTCACATGGCACCAAGCAAACAACACATTTGGATTCTTAAACGCGTTTATGCAGCTCGAACGTGATTAAGCGTTAAACACTTCAAAATCGAGATGATTACCCATACATTGAAATGATTTGTTAATCACTTCAAATTGACATGATTACAACTAAATCACTTCATAAACCAGATAGAATCATCTGAACATACCTTAAACCAAGGCGAATTTAAATTCGTCTTGTCTCAAACTGAAAAACGGCCACAATGAACGTACCTCTTTGACAGCAAGTTTTTTTTTTCATTAAATAAAAAAAAGTTAAAATATAATAAAATTTTAATGGATTTGGAAAGGAAAAAAAGAAAGAAGTCTTGGAGTCAGAAGGAGGAAAAGATGCTAGTGGAAGTGTGGGGTGAAAGTTCATAATCTGCTGATAACTTTATTAATGTATTTCTTTCCATTTTTAATGTTTTCAAAATATAAAAATTTGCTTGTTCTTTTTTGTTTATCGATCAGCTGTCTTTGCTGTCAACTTAATCATCTCAAATGTAATGTGAACGCCTTTGATTAGCTAAATCAACATTTTGCTTAAACGCGTTAAAAAACCTAAGTGTGAACGTTTAACCACAACCTAAAAATTTTACCGCAAAGCCCAAAGCGCATGTGCTTGAAAATAAGAACGCAGCAAAACCACGTTTCAACCTTTAAACGTTTACTTTCAATGTTAGCTATCAACTCTTAAACGTCTTTGTTAATCACGTTCACCAACAAACGAAAACCGCTTAAAGCACCATCGTCACCCAAAAACAACTTAAAAGTATCGGAGCTAAAAAGACTTTACCGCCACCGGCGCTTTTAAAATCAACTTGGCGTTAGTACAACCAAAAACCACGTTTCGTAGTCTACCACCACCATTACAACAATACCATCTCCACAACGCAAAAACCACATCACCTCGTGCACAATCAGCACCACAACAACAACAACAACTCTGCATCCTAAACCATTTCACATCGTTTCAGTGTATCGTATCACCCCAGGAACAAAGTATCTTGTTACAGCGAAAAAAACAAGCAAATTTTCTACCAGAAAACGAACTCTTCACCAATGTGCATCGTTACAAAAAGGACCACATAACTCTGTCTCAAGTAAAACACCTGTACATAGTTTCAACCGAAGGCGGGTTAACAACAAAAAAAAAAAAAGAAAAAAGTTTTACTTCAATAAAGGGGTGAATGCAGCAAAGGAAACCGAACAGTATATTATGGCATTAGAGTGTAGGCGGTTGGTTCTTAAATAAAATGTGGGGCTAGAACCGCTGTTTTTTCCAAGGATCTCGGGGTGTGAACCTCAGATCGTGTTCCGAATAATTTTAGTTTTTTCCAAGATCATTGTAACAGTGAATTATGTCCTTGTAATTAAACTTCGAGAAATCGAGCCTTACTTCACTCTTAAAGTGAATGTTTTGCAGTTTTACTGTCGCGAGTAAACAAGTAACGCCATCTATGGCGGTTTGGAGCAAATATTGCAGTTGCTTCACAGTTGCTACGAAAGATATGACTATTATTAAAAATATGAAGTTACAGCACAGGTAACTTTATTGGTAGCCATACAGCGCCATTGTTACTTCACTCTTACGATAACACATTTTTAATAATTGGATAGTGTTAAAATCAAAGTTTGTGTTCCAGCGCACAATTATCACGTAATGAACGGTTAGGCGAACTAGCCAGGGCAGAGTCGGCTTTGGATATATCTACGGCAAAAGCAGTTGAAACGGTTTAAAGCGGAATTTTCTAGAGATGGCATAATCTTGACCCCTTAAGGTTCACAAAGGTAACGTGGCCTTTTTATAATGTGAGTCATAAAAGGCGACTTATGAGGAATTGTCGGAGGGCTATCGCCAAGTTGCTTGCAGAATGGAAGATTGATAACTAAATGGTTTTCCATTCTGAGCAAAAATACATAAGTAACGGGTTATCCATTTTTAAATGGGTAAAAGATTTCGATGAAACTTTTATTTAATTTTAATACTTTGACCTTTTAAATTTAAATGACCGCCTCTAGATTAGTTGCAGCATTCGATCCTTTTAAGGCAGATTTCAGTCACTTTATCTACATTTTGGTCGGTATCTTGGCGATAACTTGACTTAAATGCTTCTTTTTAAATGCTCCAACGTTAAGGGTTTATCCGCGTATGCACGTAGCCCCACAAAAAAGTTTCAACGGCTTCAAATCACATGATCTTGTTGGCCAATTGTCATCACCAAAACTTGAAATTACGCGTTCTGGGGGCTAATTCTGGTAGTCATGATCGAATACTTTTACGAATCGAAAGTTATTTTATTTCTTTTTTTTTGAAGTCAATACTGAGTGGATCGAAATTACTTTCTTGTAAAGCATTTATTTGAGTTTTCCCAAGAATGATAAATAATTTCGATTTGTTCAGTATCAACTAAACGAATTAGAAATAAAATTGCTTTCGAATAGAAAAAGTATTCGATCACGACAGCCAAAATTAGCCCCCTGGAAACTTTCGATGCAATAAAGCCGTAATCGGTCATGTTTTATGGCTCGTGGTAACGTCTTGTTGAAACAACTTGTCGTCCCCTTAATAAGCTTAAATTTCAGGCAAAAAATTAGGCCATATCGCTTTGAATTGAATTTGGATTATTTGCCACTTTATCCCCGACAGATGCTATATTTTTTTTCGGCAGTGCGCACTCTCGATGATGCACAGGCCTGACTACATCTGTTCCCTTCCAGTCTCTTTAAACAATCCATATTCGTAAATGGCAAACTGCCACAACTCAGGGGATGCCCCCTACTAATGCAATGCATTGTGTTGGTCCTTGGGAAAATAGGTTATGGGTAGAAGGAAAGAGGGATAGGAGAGTTCACATCTACTGGATTCGCGGCCACCAGGCAACGAGGAGGCGGATGAATTGGGGGATGGCCATTCCGGCTCCAATTCAGAATATTAGGAGAGTTACGGACTCTGCTTTACGGAGGAGATCAGAGGCGATTTGGGAAAATACCAGAACGTGTAGGGTTTCCAAGGTAATGTAGGGATCCTATGATCCAGAGTCGACGAAAATTCTTCTGTCGCTTACGAGAAGGGACTGTAGACTTCTGGTTGGTTTCATAACGGGTCACTGGTGGACTGCGGTATACGCCCAGAGGACGGGGCGGCTGAATAGTGACAATGGTAGATTCTGTGGGGTACCAGGGGAAAGGGACACAGTAGCACATTTACTTTGCTACTGTCCGGCACTCATGCGCTCCAGGGCGAACTGTCTGGCAGATCATAACATCCAAGATCTCAGGGAAGTCTCTGGAGTTGGGTTAATCAGACTCCTGACATTCGTTAGGAATAACCTTTTTCTAATTTTCTTCTGCCGGTTACCGTACCACGTGGTAACGCTAAAGACCTACTTGGTCTATGCGGGGTCCTTGTGACCGGCCACTCTAACCTAACCTAGCATAACCGGCAGAGAAGACTTCTGCCGGTTGTCGATTTCACATACGGCAAATTCGACCGAGAAATAAATTTTCTCCGTAATGCGTTATGCGATACGATCAACAGTCGACAACGAACGAACGTGATCTGCTGGAAAAGCGAGTACTACGGGCATGCACCCGCATCTAAAGGATCACTTACTGTGGTGATATCGATAGAACATTAACGCACAAGCCATATTTCGACGAATGACAACTACTTAACAGTTGACAGCCTTGCCAGACCGGAGGTTTTGCAACAACCAAATGGATAACTCTGCATATGAATGGATAATAATGGCAATATTTAATAAACTTAACTAAGAAAATATTTTTGACAATTTTAATATTTATATCAAAATACTGCAGGCCATTTAATGGGGAATTGGCGAAATATTAAAATTATATTTTATTCTCACCCACAGTTCGGTCAAATTAGTTTTATCGGATGGATTGTATGTCAAAAGGCTTATTCCAGAACACCATTTGTATGTTTTCTAGTTTTTTAATGTTTTAGAGACATTTTTCTTTTAGCAATTTTTGCTGAATAAAAGAAAGTTCTTTTATATTTTTTCAAAATCGTACGAAGAAATCGTGAATTTGTTATACATGATTTAATTTTCAAGTTGGATTTAACAAAAAAGATCCAAGTTTAAGAAAAGAAAATGAGTAAAACGTATACTTAATATTTAATATGATACATCTGGTATTACTCATACGGCTCAGTGCTTTTTCAGGATAAAAAAATCTTTTTCGTAAAATTTAACTTAAAAATTAAGTATAAAGTTTTAATAAAAAAATGCTTGGAGATTTTTGCGCTTAAGACAGTAAAGTTCGACGAGTGTTCAAAAAAATATTCATCTCTACAACATTGCAGCATTTGAGTGATAGTTAGAAAACGTATTTCTTGAATCGTTGCTACAAAAGCACATTAAGAAGAGAAATTTTTTTTATGCAAACAGAAGAAAAAAAAAATTATCTGTACGATAACGAAATTCAAATCTAATTTTTTTCTGCATAACTTCCTTATGTGTCCACATAAACGGCAAAAATTGCTAGTTGGTGTATTGAAGATGGTGTGTGTGTGTGTTTTTTGTGTTGTACGACGGAAGTTAAACTGCCATTTGCATCAGTGATTGTGATTTCCTTTTTTTCTTGCAGTTACTTTACTTTTTTTTCTATAATGAACACACACATACATACATACATACAATCACACTCTTTTTTTCAAACAAATTGTTGCTTGTAGTAGAATTGAGTTCTTTTTTTTTTAAAGCAAACTGAATTCTTTTATAGAATGTCACCAACACAATTGTCCTGAAGTATTAAGTTTTCATACTTGAAACGTTTATAAGTCTAAAATGTGTGATTTTTATCTCTCAGAAATGTGCTAAAGTCATTCAATTTGAATTTCCTTTCCGCCCGAAAACTCATTCATTCTTTAATGGTAACGATTAAAATACGACACTAAATATGCTCGAAAATTGTTGAATTTTATCGTTAAACCTCAAAACTCATCAAAATCCAAATTACATTGTTGCTTTGCCTCTGCATTGATTTGTATTTTGCTTATATTTTAATTGCAGTGTCTTTTTTTTCTGTTTGGTTGGTCTTGCATTGGACTGGTTGCTGTTTTGAAAGTTGTGGTTGGTATGAACCTGTTGCCCCTTTGCTTGGGGGCATTGAAACCTCATATAGTAGGAAATTTTTGGAAAATTTTTGAAGAAATTAATTTGCATTTTGCAATAGGTTAACAATTTTCAATTGTAGCAATTAAAAATTTATGACGTGCTTAATTGTGAGTTTGTCATATTTGATAAATACACTGAAATTAATTCATGCGCATTTCACTGGTTGCTTATGCCAGATCATTAGGACCCATTTTCCAAGGATTTTAGTAAACCTAAAAACATTATACATATAAAACCTTAAAGCGAATAAGAATTATTCGCGCATTTTGATTCGAAAGAAATAATTTACGAGTTCGAGCGATTTGTACTGCGTATTCCGATTTTCGTACTAATTGTTTTGCAGGGACCGCTATCACCATTCCTTAAAAGGGCTCTCATACAAAATGTTCAATGCAGATTAGAAATACATCGAAGAAAAGGTCCAATATATGCCCAGGAGTTGCCTCTAGAGGGATAACATGTATGAGCGATCTCAATTAGCTTGATTTCCTTAACATTTTCTCGAGACATAATCACCACTTCTTAGGGGGGCTCCCATACAAATATTGCGTTTTATGAAATTCTTAAAGCAATTAAAATTTTTCATCTTTTGTGAATAAAATCAAAAGTTGCTAACAGATTCAAATCATTTTTAACCAATATTTCTAAAACAACTGCCCACATTAGAAAAAGTTTTTTTTTTAGTAATTAAAGAAAAAACGGTTAGCACCATTAGATTCAGCGTATCCGAGTTTTGTTAAAACGCCATGTGCCCGGCTTGTCTATTTTTGCAACTGGCACAGAGTTGTTATCAAACTTTAGAACAACTGGCAAAATCAATTGGAGTACCACAAGCTGCAATATCAAAAACTTTTGCAAGCCGGATTCATTTAAAAGCTGGAAAATTGAGTTCAAAGCAATTTGGTTTGTCTAAAATGCTGCTTGAACGTCATAAAGAGAAAGCATTCTTGCAACTAATCAGATTATAACGCGAAACGCATGAAATCGCACGTAAAACCAAAAAACTGAAATCAGCGCCAAAGCTGGTAAAAGAAAAATCTGTTGCGAATACTCGATTCGCAAGAAAGCGAACGTAAAACCCAAAATTAGCCGAAAGGCCAGTGGTACCAAAAGGGCACCATCTATTATGTGGTACTAGAATCTGGGCCAAACACAATTTATTTGTTGTTGAAAAGTTTTGCACCTCCTACCGAAAAGCCCAGATCTTTCGCGTCGTGATTCAAACGATGTAGAACCAAACCTCTTACTGGGATACGCTTTGCTTTGGAACAGTGTATCCGAAGCTAAATTGATATCATCTTGGCCTCAAGAAGTTCTTTTGAAGTGGAATATATATGTTGCCAGAATATTGCCTCCATACATATAAGTTCCAAACTAAGCCCAAGTACAAAAAAGTAATAATTTTAAAATGTTTGTTTGTATTTTATTTGTAGATTTGTTACTTCTAGTTTTGAGAAACAGAAGGGCCCTGTTGTTGATATAAGAAAAAGTTTTCTGAAATAATTTTTTCTCCCTTTTTTTTCTCAAAAACACGTCCCACTGTGTGAATCATGTATAGCAGTAAGTTGGTACGAGTGGTTTCATATCTCTCATCAGTGGGGAGCAGCGCCAGGAGAGCAAAGTTTGCGGTGTTGTATGAGAGCGTGTGGTTATGAGAAACTAATAATTTGTAATGTTTCACTTGTGTGTAAAACAACGACAATGACATTGTGAAAAGTTTTGTGTGTGTTTTTGTTTTGTCCAAGGGACAAACCTCTGTCTTTAGATGTGTTTTAAGTGGCAGTTTGTTGTAATGGCAACAGCGGTAAAGGTAAAACCAAAGCGAAATAAAAGAATTAAAAAAATGAAAAAAAAGAAAACTAATGAAATCTTTCTTGTTCCTTTTTGTTTTAGTCATAGACAAACTTTAACGCCATATCTCAGGAAACTGACATGCAACGGATGTTGTTACAACATTATAAAAGACAGATAAGAACAAACTTGCACCAGGCACTTGCACCCACCAACACACATGAACAACACAGGGAAACAAACAAGTTGTTCAAACATTTCTACAAAGCTCATTTTCTTTTTATTGCAAACCTTTTTTTTGTAGTTCCTTTTTACCATTTTTTAGTTCAATACAAGCACACGAACAGGAAAACACACACAGCCAAACAAAAGGTTCTGTGTTTGTGTACGATATCCTGATAGATACACAAGGACTTATTTAAATAATTCTCTTGTCGGGTAGAAGAAAAAAGAAAAAAATTATGAATAAAAAAGAAAAATAAATTTTTCTAATTTCTATAGCCAGTGTCGGTCTGGTCTGACTTCGGCAGCAAACACAGTTTTAAAGTCAAAGTTATTCAAAAGAAGGAGTAGTTGACTTGATCACTTTTGGACATTTTTATTTACAAAGAAAAGGTGTTTAAGCTTTAAGAGATTTTTTTTCTTAGCGAAGAAATTTAATTTCAAATTAAGCTCCATTTTGGCTTAATAAAATTTTTATTATTTCATTTTGCTACGAGTGGGGGTGTACTTACATAATTTTCGATTAAATCGTTACGGTGTGGCACAAAGTAATTGTGATCTTCCATGTCACGTCGTTTCTTTACACGTACAAAATGTTCCATGGGATTGAGATTGCGTCGAGCACAAGCACTTGCTAGAAACTCTTCCACTGACATCGCATCACGTAAGTAAACAGTCGAGTAAGCATTGTCAGGCATGGCAACTTTGAACGTTTTTTCCGGTTCATCACGAGAATTCAACTGGAAAATTTAAAAAAAAAATTGATTAAATACAGATGGAAAAAGAGTCAAGAAACGAATGCTTCGCTAGTTGTGTTGAAAAAAGAAAATTTCTAGATAACAAATTCTTTGGTAAAATCTTAATATTTAACAGATTTTTTTTGCATTTTTTTTTGTTGTTGCGTAGACAAAACGCTGAATGTAAAAGCGTTTTAGTTTGTAATATGGAATTGCAATTTGTTTTTAAATGTCACACATACATACATATAATAAAGTCAAACCTGAACTACGCTGCAATTTGTTCACGATTTTAATGATATTAATTTATTAGATATTAAATTAGAAAAAATGTTTTTAAATTTCTTTTTGGAAATCTATAATAAAAAAGAAAACAAGTAAGAAAGTATAGTCGGTTAAATACGAACATATGAGACCCCACATCCCAGTATTTAAAAACAAATTTTTAAGAGTGCACACTATTTGAGTGCCATGGGCAATTATGGGAGGACCTGTGATTAATTTTGGACCTACCAGCACAAGATTTTGTCATGTCATGGTTGTTTTAAATTCCAACATAATAAGATGGTTTATCGGCACGAAATGAAGTTTGTATGGGACCTACGTGAAATTATCTTCCGATTTTCACAATTTTCAATAGGCTTGGTATTTGTGACAATTAGAGCCTATGCGACCTTTACTTTGCACACAAAGTTCACAAGGACTGTGTGGCTGTCTGGATGGACAGACATCAGATTGATTCAAAAAGTGTTTTTAAGTCGATCCGTATTAGTGTTTTCAATTTCGGTTAACCGATTTACCGAAAAACCGGGTTTTGCTCATATTTCCGGTTTTTAAGAAACCGGTTTTTATCCCCCGGTTAACCGTTTTTTATATCTGTAAAAATCGTCAAATTTCTATATTTTATTATTGTGTGTAGTCAAGATAAACTTCAAAAGTATGTAATAGTACATGAAGGACACCAGATTCTTTTAAAATTGGACGTCAAACATCGCCGGAATTTAAAATTCTGGATAATGTATTGAACGTATTACAACCGCTCAATATTGCAGTTAATAAGTTTCCAAGTGATACTGTAACATCATTGGAATCTGAAGCAATTTTAAAATTTGTGTTCAACAAAATTGGAAAATCAAAAAGCAGTTTCGCACAAACTCTACTACTTTGTCTACGTAAGAGGATTTCCCAAAGTAGAAATAAGTATGACCCAAAATACCCTATTTTTATATTTAAATAGTGGTTGTTTTCCGAAATCCAACCAAAGACTTTGCTATGCAGCTCTACAAGAGACTTTTTTTATTGTAGAAAATGAAAAACTAAACTTGACGTTAAAATCTATTCAAGACTTAAGCAATAAATGCAAACGTGTCAATCTCAATAACCTAAAAGATGACTTCGAATATTTGGAAAAATTTAACAAGAGAACAGAAAAATTAAATATGCTCTTCTTACTATTAATCCGACATCAAATGTTAGTGAAAGAGTTTTCTCGGTATCATCTTTAATAAAAACTAAATTAAAAATTAGAATGTCACCTAAGCATTTGGATTGTGTTTTGTTTTTAAAATATTACTTTAAAAAAAAACTTCATAAAATTCACATTTGGTCTTTATAAATGTCTTTTAGTCACTATTTTTGTTTTTCTTACCACAAAGTACAAATTTTATGCAACAAATGTTATTTTTTAAGTTATTTTTGTTGTTTTTTAAATTAATATGAATTCTTTTTTACGTTTAATTTATTTTGTTATTTATTGGAGGGTTAAACGATTAACCGGTTTTTTCGAGTTCGGTTAACCGAAAAACCGGGTTTCAAAGAAGTCGGTTTTTTGAAAACACTAATCCGTATACTTAAAATCGAGTGGTACAATTATCAGCACAAACGCATGATGTGAAGTGGGTAAAAAAAATGTTGAAAATATTACCAAAGTAATTTTTTGGAATAAGAAATTTACAAGATTTTGTTAGTCGTGCTTAATTCCCAATTTTTATATATTTTTATTTTAAAAAACTAGTACACTACAGTCATAACGTAGGAACACAATTGCATCGTAAGAACGTAGTAGCATACGACGTAGATACGTTGTCAATATGATTAATACAAAAGCACACAATAGCTGACGCAACCGTAAGAGCGTACATATGTATGTCGTAAATACGTTGACTTAGATCTATTTCTATTTCATACGCCACACAGTGGGGTGAAAAATATGCAAAACGAGGATTAATTCAGGGAAGCCAGTACTTTATGACAAATTTTTTTTTTTTTTAGGTTTATGTTTTTATGGATTACTAAAAAACCTTTGTTGTAAAATTTTAATTTTGTTTTATTTACTTAACTAAAAAAAAAAAAACTATGCACATTCAAAATCAACTTCATAATTATCTTAACCTTCATCAAAATCATAATCTTCAACATCGGAAATATTAAGCAGAATAAGCAAATCAAGAAACCGAATAAAAATGTCTTCTTTCTATTTAATGTGCGAGTGCATTAACGATCATATTGTTCTCTAAAATTTTTCGAAATCTTTATAACGAGCCTTTTCAGAAAGTTGGCCTATTGGCAATAGAGCATAAGATACTCCTTCGGTTACATGAATTAAGAACTTGTGTGAAGTGGGAGGTATATAAAACGATGGATAAAAATTTACGAACAGATTTGCGGTTTTATGGGTAAAGTCGCAAAGTTTTTGAAGTGAATCTCGTGATCACAGGAAACAGCAATCTTTCTATCAATTCTACATAAATTTTTGTAATTTTAGCAGAAAATTTCGTCATTTCGGAAAAATAACAAAAACTAAAATAATCATTTAAACGAAACAAAACCGAAAAAAACAAATTAATCTGTTTCACAAAATCTCAAATATTTTCAAATGGGGCAAGGTTTTTTTTTGATTATGCAAGATGAAATACCATATTTTAAGAATATATAAAAAGTTTTGCCCAAGTATTTTCACAAACATTTTGAAAATCAACATTTCTTTAAAAAATTCAATTTTTTGACCAATTTTAAAAAATATTTTTTCAAATATTTCTGCAACAAAAATTTATTTATGATGAACCCTTTTAAAAAATAGTGTTTTCTAAAAAACAATTCTCACAAATGACAATTAAAATATCTTGATTTTCACTTTTTAACAAATATTTCTAAATTTTAAAATATTATTCAGTTTTGACAGCGTATAACATTAAAAGTAAACAACATTGATCCATAATTTTAACAGTTATTCGTGTTGAATTTTATCTTATTTTATACGCTACCAAATACTTGTACAAAAAACTAACTTCATTTTTGAATTACATAATACTCGTTTTTGGTACTGTTCACCCCACTGTGCGCCAATTGCAACCGTATTGTCATAGAAATTGAAAAAATAAAATTTTAAAACGCATGAAATAATTATGGTTTTTTAAATTGGTTGAAACTTTCAAGTGGCAATTAAAAAACTTGTATTAGAGTTGCAGTAATAAATTTGGGGTCTATTGACATATCAGGAGGGCTGCCACATGTTCCCAAAATAGTCCACCTCGCGTATTACAAAAATTTAAAACGATCTAGAATCAGGGCTGTCAGATGTTGCGATTAATAAACATATATAAAATTGTATAGTCTGTTAAACCGAAGAAGTTATGGAATAGATTTACATGAGCAATTGCTTTATGGCCTCGTCTCATGGTGGATATCAACATCCGCTGCAGCTATCCAACCTCCGCTGATTTGAAAATATGCGAGCAGCTTCTGTTGAGCAGAAACAGCACCTAGGGAAGATCTTGCCTCAGGCCAAACTTTCCCATAATTTGTGAAAAATCCAACCTTTAGTGGAATCTTCCAGATCCCACTTCCCAGGCTGAGGATTTTTGATCAGCCGCGATTACAGAAGATCGTAAGGATCTTATGACATCTGTCAAATTTGGGTTTTTGACAAATCCGAGGTATGGGCTGTTTTTCCAGAGGATATGTAGGTTTTTCCCATGGCATAAAATTATTCGAATTATTCGAGTTGTTCGAATAAACTAAAACACTTTCTATTAATCGAGCAATATTAAAATTTAAAATCGATTATTTCCTTACTCGACTTAAGTCCAAAGTCAAATATTTGGATACTCTAGAAAGTGTAGATAGCCGATGAACTTTGTGAACTTTTTAATATGAATGAGGGAGTTCCATTTTAAACAAATAAAATGAGGCAACCATAATATGACTGCGGCCTGTTGAAAAATAACTAACTTAACTATAATGTGATTGCCGGGGACAATAATGTGGTTAAAGTAACCATAATATGCCTAAAAGTTTTAAGATAAAACTACAGTTTTGTTAAGGGTGACCATATAAAAAAAGAGTTTTCTTTACGTGTGCTTTAATACATCTTTAACATGTTGCTTTACATTTTTAACTTATGAATTGTCATGGAAAAAATTACGTTAATATTTTTATGTCAGACACATGGAGAGGTTGAATAACGATTTTCTTGAATTCTCTGCAGTCATCACACACTGAATAGTTAAGTTGTTTGTGGCCGTATCGAACGGTTATTTTTTCCTTGGGTTCAAAGGGTCAAACTTCCAATTCTCGTTGTAATAAACGTAATTTTTTGGTGTAATAATAATTTATGTAAAAATGTAGAAACTTAAAATACCAATAAAGTTGAATGAAACTAAAATATGTAGTACTCCATAAAAAAATTCATAAAATCTTTTTTAAGATTGTGGTAAAACTCTTGAACATTTTTACACATTTGTATCATATTCATTTTGCTACGAGTTAATTTCTATTCAATAAATTTTTGTAATTTGTTAAATTAAATAAAAAAAAATTCATAAAAAATTTCAAGTGAAATTGTTAAAGAGAAAGTAAATTTCTTACAAATTACCAGTTTTGTTTCATAAGAGTTGGTTTGTTTCATCAAACCAAATCAAAGATTAAGGTCGGGCGATTTGGTCGGTCGATTGATTTTCGGTCTTGTTTTTGTTAAGTATAAAATAAATTATTGACAGTAGTATTGAAACAAAGACTTCAAAGCAAACAAATGAAAAGAATTTCAAGTGGAAAACAATAAAAAAACCTTTTTTTCGATTGATATGATTTTAAGGCCAATTAATGAAAAAATGTATTTAGCATAGAATATTGACCAGCACGGAAACTCTCAAACAAAAAATTATATCTTAAAGTTCCGTACGTGTGAAGTTTCAACAACAGAGAACAATCTATACGACATATCAGGCAGAATTCGTGTCAACCACTTCATCTATTTTTGGGTCAGAAATCTGACAGAATTCGTATACGATTTCAACTTTTTTGTCGACGTTTCTCTCAGATATCTGGAAGACGTCGGATTATTTTGCTGGCCAGGTAAAAACGTTTTTACTAACAAAGTTCAAGGGAAAGGTTCTTTCAGTTCTAGTCAATGTTCAATCGTATTAAGTCTTTAAGTTCATAGAAGACAACTAAAATAGAAATAGAGAGAGAGAGAGAAAAAACTTAACTCAGCTGTCAAAAAACCCAACTCTATGAGTGTTAGTAAGAAATGTGCCCAACGGCAAATATTAAAGGACTGTAATTAGCAGGGCATTTTGGAGGCATCTATACTCCATTCTGAAAGATTCGTTTCGCTAAAAGACAATTATCTGAAGGTAGCTAATCACCTTCAGAAATATGTCTTCTAGAAGGTAAACATTTCTTTAAATAGATCTTCCAAAATATTTGTTGCTCCCTTCTTTAAGAATGGAGAAACAAAATTGTTCGGTTTTAATTTCTTTTTGTTTTTAGGAACATTCGTTGTTACCTACTTTGAAAAGGAAAAGAAGTTGTTCTATTTTAATGTTTTTTTTTTGTTGGGTGTAGTTACTGAGCTTAGTCTGGGTGGCGATTTTGAAATGTGTTTGGCGGCGGGATTTTCCATTTGGCGACTGGCGACTTTTATGGCGATTTTTGATATAACTGGCGATTTACTTGGCTATTTTTACCATTTTTACTCACCCTTATTGTGTTTGGAGTATTTTAAATACGCCTGCGACTGTTTGGTAAAAGATTAAAGAGAACGTGAACTTATTTCCTTCAATCTATTACCAAAGAGTCGTAGACGTATTTTAAATAAGCCAAACACAATAAGGGTGATTATTTCAGCAATTTTTTTAACAGTTTGTCATTTTGTGTTATCATTAATAATATAAAAAAACCTTGCAACTTTTTGTCACATGATTTTTGTTTTGTTATCATTTGAAGTGAATTTTATATTCAGTCACTATTTAATTCTAAAAGGTCAAAAATCGGTGAGGCTGAAGTGAACGATCTTATAGAATTGTGTTCTTAATTTTTGTTTCTTAACCGAATATATGATCTTCATTTTATGTTATTTTAAAAAAAAAGAGAAACAAAACTAAATTTACTTTCGGCGACTTTTTTTTAGTTTTTGGCGATTTTTGGCTGCAAAATTATACTTGCTTTTTTTGTATGCTAAATTTAATTAAAAAAAAAGAAAAATAAATTTGATAAAAAAATTGTTACAAAAACTGAACAAAATTGAGGTTTATCGATTTTTGGCGATTTCTGACATCAGCTTTGGCGATGGAGCTCAAAAAAATCTGACAACCCTGGTCTGGGTTTACAATATGAAAGTTTTCTTTTAGAAAGTCGGAGTTAATTTCTAAGAAGAGACAGAGAAGAATAGCATGATCTCTAACTCTCTCACCAATAAACTCAGACTTTCTGAAATAAAACTTTTGTGGTGTGAGCCCAGACTTATGTGTAATAAATAGGTACTCTTACGTTAACGTGACATTGCGTTGCAGATGAACCTGAACATATTTCAAGTTTTCTCCGTTTTTACGTATCAGCTGTGAAAGAATGTTATGCTTAATTATGTTTTTTTTTTTAATAAAGTGTACATGACCTTTTTTTTTTGATATTTCTAATAGAAATTTTCTATACAAAAAGCAGAACTAAAAAATCTAAAATTTTTTAATAATCTACATTTTCACAAATTTTCTGTTGTTACAAATGCTAATTGTCTTCTGATGTATTTGAATTTTATTTTTTCTTTTACTTTTTTAATTGTATAATTATCGGTTTCACTAAGCTCTTCTGACATTCTTAAGTTAGTCAAAGTTTTTTGAATAGAATTCTGCAGCATCTAGCCAGGCCAGCTGTTGTTATTAATGGTTGCGGTGGAAGGGGAATTGGCTTTGAATTTCCTCTGCAACGCGGTATAACCCAGCTGCCAAGCGAGTAATTTGTAACAGTTTTGGATAAAATATTTTAAGCCCATGTGAAGCCTTAACCATGTAGGAAGCTGCGTCAGTTTAAAAAAGAAGTGTATTTTGTCGAAATCTTGAAAATCTTGTATTTAAAGCAGAGCTCTAAAATAAGTTATTTATTGATTTTAAAATTTTTTTGTGTATTAAAAAACTCTTTTAAGAACTTTTTTTATAATATGAAAATTAAAAAAAATCACTCAAAAATGTCAAAATATGCAAAAATATGCATTTTCACTAAAATATGCAACTATATGCAAAAACAAATCGATGCCATTTTAACGCTTATTTAATGATTCGGAAAGATAACTGGTCGACATCGTTCTTAAACTTCCGACAATAAACATGCATTTGCATGGAAACCGCATCCCAAGTAATAATATTGTGAGTGTTATGTTCTGAATAAATCTTCTGAAGACACTTTATACCAAAAACCTAAGTATCATACGATTTTCAAAGTTTTTTTTACTACACAAAGGTGCAACGTTAAATAGGCCGTAAAATGAGTTGCAGATGTAAACTCTTAAAATGCCGATACACGTATATCTATTTTAAGTCCCCTCTACAAGAATCAGTTAACAGAACATTGTAATGTTTTGTGTGTTGTACAGTGTAATTAATTGTATTGACGAATATAATATTCAAAAGGACGACTGGTTTGTTGTAATTGTTTTCAGTGTAAGAGTTTATTTTTGTTTTTGCCCCTATTTCTATTCTAGTCGTCTTCTCTGGCCAAGTAATCACTATATTTAATTAAATTTAAGCAATTCAAAAAAAGCTTAACATTCTTTAAATACATTGAATTAAAGAAAATATATTTCGGTTTTTTTTATAAAATATTTTAATATATTTTATTTTTACTTTCCTTTTTTTTCATAAATAACGCCTTTTTTCTTGAGAGTAAAATTTTCTTTAATATTTTTTATATTCATCATGATTTGTCTATAAGTTTTTTCTTAACATAAAAATATTTTCTTCTCTTTGTTCATTCAAGTGTGAGTATATTTGTTCCTGCTCATGCTTGTTTGTGTATGAATAAACATGCTTAAAGCGTATAAATTATTTAAAGTGTACATATAAATATGTTTTTAAATAAAATAAATACATCAGAAATAAATGCAGCATAGCATTTCTAGCAATTAGGGTTTTGATTAAAAAAAAAAATCTTAGAGTTTTCGAACTAGAAATTCTAGGAATTTCCTACCAAAGTTTTCGATATAAACTTAAGTTTTGTGGCATTTAACGACACGACTTGCTGTTAGTTTCGTAATGTCAAAGATTATAAAGGATACATTTTTGACCGGAATTGTCAACACATCCTTCTCCGGAAAAGTTTGATTTTTCAATTTTCCTGGAGTTCCCGCCCAATAAGATAAGAAGAGGGAGTAGTGTTTGTGAACATTCGACTTGAACCAATTCATGTTGAAAATGGGAGGGAAGACCTCAGCAGGAAGGATATTCCACATACGAACAGTCCGGGGAAAAACGAATTCTCTCTGTAATGCGTTGTGCGATTCACCTGCCAATCGACCACAAAAGGATGGGCTCTGGAGGAAAAACTTGTATTACGAGCAAACGTACGGGTTTCGGGATTAAGATCCCTAATTTCGTCAGACCACATCCCTTTGTAGTAACGATAAAACAGGCCATTACAACCCACATTGCGACGGTGCTCAAGGGAGTCAATAGAATTGGATACCCTACTGTCACCAATGAGAACCTTCGCCCTCTCCTGCACGCGTTCGAGTATCTCCAAAATAGAATTTGAAACACCGGCCCACACATGAGAGTTGTATTCCATACGCGTTCGGATATAGGTGGTATAAGTAGTTAGGAGATCCGGTGTATATCCTACACCTTCTTAAAAAAACGAGGCACTTAAATGCTTCTTTCGGCACCTTGAATATATGTTCTGTCCATCGGACAACACATTGTATCCTTATGCCCAGAACATCAAGAGATTCTGATTCTCAATAATTATACCACCCTTGATCTGTCGCACGTTTATGCGTCAGCATGCAACATCGGGTTTTTCGGGTTTTAAAATCGACCCTATTTGTACGACCCTATTCCGAGACTATGTCAAGGTCTCGGCCAAGCGTATCATTCATATTCTGCCTCATAGCAACGACATCGGACAAGCTTGGTCTGAACTCAAGTGCGTACGAATTGCAAAGGTTGCTGTCATCTGCAAAAGACTAGGTAGGGTTGGAAGTTTGACATAGGAGGTCATTTAGAAAAGTAAGAAATAGAGTAGGATAAAGAACGGAGCCTTGCGGCACCCCTGAATGAATCTTGAACTCGTTTGATGAAACCCCATCTATAACCACTCGTATAGTGCGATCTCTGAGAAAACTCGATATAAATCGAGAGAAATTATCACCGACACCAAATGCAACAAGTTTTCACAAAAGTGCACCATGCAGACTCTGCCGAACACCTCGGAAATATCTGAAGCAATAACCTATTTTCGCTAAAATGGTGAATGGAACGGCGGTAATTTTCAGGGTTATTAGCCATTTCTTTTTTAGGAATTGGCGTTACATTAGCAACTTTCCACCAAATTGGAAATTCCGCTGCATGGTATAAAGTGTGGAAAAGATTTGCTAAAGGACGAACAAGCGTCGAAAATCACTGCTTCAAGACTAGTGCAGGTATACCATCCGGCCCAGGAGATTTGTTTATGTCGAGATCCACAAGAACCCTTTTGACAGCTCGAACCCGAAAAATTTGCTAGGCATAGTTACGGATACTTTTTCGAGTTCGGGTGGTGGTTTACTGCTAATTGGTAGGTGAAAATTTTTAGCAAATAATTCGGCAAAACAATGAGCCTTATCAACAGGGTCCGTGAATGTTCGACCATCCTTTAAAAGAGTTGGTATTGAAGAACTATCATTAACCCTTACTTTTTTAACGAATGACCAGAAGCTTTTACTATCCCGGGGAGCAGCAAGAACTTCACTAAGTAGACGTTGATCGTGAAGAGTTTTTTTCTCATCTAAGTACTTCGGCACACGAAGACCTTAACATTTTGCGTAGCAATTCAGTACCAGCGTTTTTATTGTTACGCCAATTTCTGAGTGCTTCCTCTCTGGATCTGACTGCTAGTTTGCACGACTGATTAAACCAAGATTTAGATCGAGGTTTATTCGAAGCTTTTTTTAGCTGGAATGAAGAATTTCTTTCCTAGCATTATTACATTTTCAGCCATTTTCATTGATGGCATTTCAGCCATGGCATTGACTACATTGACCAGGAAACAAAGTTCCCAATTGAAATGCCGAAAACAGTAATTGAGCTCAGCCCAACGTGCTTTTCCGTGAACAAATATTGATCGTTTCGTAGCCTTTAAAAGAGGCGGAAATGGTGCAATGATCAGAGTTGCCGAGAGGTGCTAGAACTTCAACTTCGTACTTTTGAGGGTGCGAAGAGAGGAAGAGGTTAAGGGTATTGTGTTGGTGCCCATCAACATATGGAATATGTGTTGGTTCATGCACCAGTTGCACGAGGTGGTTGTGCGCAGCAAAAAGCTCAATATATTGGCCTTTATAAGTTAGGACTTCTGTAAAGAAATCCGAAATGCAAAAAGTTTGCATCAATATCGAATTTAACCCAAAGAATGTTAAATTCCGCATCAAACATGCCCATTGATTGCTGGCATTGATACACGACTTCATTGCGTATGTTATTACTTTCTAACTTAATTTTGTGTACGCTCTCCCTATTTTGGAGAATTCTCGTACAACCGTTTTTATGACCAAATAAAAATCAAGTTTACGGCTGCGGGATCCTATATGTTTTTTGTTTTATAAAGGCGGTAGCGGTGGTGCACAATTTGGTGTAAAGTAGTCTTTGCAAGAAATATTTATAAGGAACATTGATTGATACCAGTGAGTATTAAATTGATTGCAAAAAGTATACCTGTTTTAGGTGCGTTTTAAAATTTTACCTCCACAAGGGATGAATATTAAAACTCCAAGTCATACCAGAAAATAAGCGGCTGAAACCTGTATACTTTACTGACGCTCCTTTAGCCTATCTACTGTCCCACAGTATTGAAGTTTTATATGTAAACTTAATTTCGACGTATTGTTAAAAGTTGGAAGGTAAACGTGTGGAATTAAAATTGCAGCTTAATTTTGGTAAAGAAGATAAATCTTTTCCGGTCCACGAGTTTTATTAAAATGGACGAGAGACGGATATCACTTTTCTACCAAAGTTTTATGATTGATGAATTTTGAGTGATTGAATGTCAAAACAAAATTCATAACAGGGTGTCCCTTAAACAAACAAAAACGATAAAGGTAACTACTGTAATGTAAGCTGCAGGGAATACAAAACTTGTAAATCAAAACTGCTCAATGAAACCACAAGAAAAATTAGAACAAAAATGTACAAAGTTCACTACAATAGCAAGACCCCGATGAAGATAAAAGAGGGATAGAAGGTGATACCCAGGAATCTGAAAATCAAGTGGATCGGAATTTTCAGATACCAGTGTTTTACATAAGGCGAAAACATCCGGCTGGTTAAATAAAGTTTGTAAATGAATTAAAACAAAGTATATACAATTTTAGTTTAGGGGGGTGGGGTCTTCAATAGAGGTGCATTTCGGTGCGGAAAGCTTTCTGTCTGCTATTCACTTGGGAATAGCAAGAGGCGATTCCTCTACTGAATTTCCCAAGCAGCTCACTACGCCCGGTCTTAAACCACGTACCCTCTGGTAATGTCGCTCAGACACCCGTCTGACGGCAGCTAGAGTGAGAAGGCGCTCAGTTGAGTAACCTGAATGGCATGCTAATACCGTCTCAGGTAATTAGGTGACAACAAAATTAAGAATCACTGAAACTTAATTGTTGTACTATGTCGTTTTAACGACTTGCCTGCCTAGAGGTTGTTGGCTGCCCCAACACTAGGATCGGGTGCTGTGGTCTAATCAACCACTCATCTTAAATAATATAGATTAACGAAACTACGTTGCTAGAAGCTCCACTTGGAGTAGCGTTCTTATAAATATTATAAGACACGTTAACTAAAATAAAAAATATACAATTTTAGTACTTAACTCAGTAATAAAGCCTTTATGTATTACATGTACATTTTCAAAGACAACAGCGTTGGTATAAAACAACAAAAGTTGAGTTATTTAAACAAAATATTACAAGATATTTTTTGAAAATAGGATTTTAATCAGTGTTCGAAAATAAGCCAAATATTTCACCCAGAAATTATATTATATTTTTATTAGTGTTTGTGTATTTATACACAACTTTTTATACCGCTTATAATTATTTTCACGAAAGTAACAAACATTAGTGTTCGGTTTTTCCTTATTAAACAGTACAATTGTAGTGATTCTGTAGACATACATAATATTTTAATGTTCTTTAGTGTTTGTTTTTTTCATTGATAAAGAAATGAGCAAACAAAAAATTTTAGCAACGCTTCTCCTTACCTTGTTCAAAAGTGACTCAACTCAAAAATCTTAATTTTTCAGAAATCGAAAACAACTGTTTTTTACCCTAAATAGTTAAAAACATATCATTGGACCATTGAGAAGAAAATCCATACAGATTATGATCTAAAAAATTTTTTTTTTCAATATTTATACACAAGATAATGAACAAGTTTTAGTTGTGTCAATTTTGATGATGTATTATTTGCAAAAGTAACCGAATTAATTTAAGTTATGCCACTTAAGCTCCATTCTTTTCAAGTTTTACTCTTTTCCAAATTCTAAACTGCCACAAGTCTAATTAATTTAAACACCCACAGAGATTTATTTTATCAAGAGTGTCACAATTCGAATTAAGACTATTAAGAACTTTGCAGTAGGGATTTACTACAATTATATTTTCTGACATACATAAAGAAAAATAAGTCACTTTTATGAACTGCAGCTTTAAACCAATTGAAAAATAATGAAAAAAATACACTGATAATTTTTTTTTTCAGATAACACAGGGTCTCCACGTGAGATAAGATGTAAGATTTTTATATCAGCAAACGTCAAATTCAATCGCAGAGAGCATTATCTTACGTGTAGACTCTCAAATAGTGTTAATATTAATATTATAATAAATATTATGAGACAGTTGTTATAAGAAATCTTTTAACAACCATCTTATAAGATGAGCTGTCAAAAATACACATACATACATACATATAAAACAAAAAAAAAGACGCATTCATTAAATTGTTTGATTTTTTATTGCAAATGGTGAAAATCTTGTAATAAATGTTTAACAAAACAATATTTTTAACTAAAAAAATAGAAAAAACTAAAAAAAATAATAAAAACGACACAAGTTTACTCTACGAGAATCATTCGATTATGAAATCTTATAACATACGTGTTCCCCTTGTTTAAGATTAACATGAAGAAATTTGTTCTCTCATTCTGCCGACGTTCTCTCACATATTTTATCAGATATTATCTCAGGTGGAGACCCCATGTAAGCAAGTGTATTGTGCATAGTTTGATCATAAAAACCCGAAAAATTAAAATTTTTAGTTTGTGTGTTTTTGTAAAAACTTTTTATTGAATTTTTTTTTTGTAAAAAAAAATGTTGTTGTGTTTACTAGCCGAAAGGGCACTGAGCCCAACTAAAACAAACGAACATTCAAAGTATGTCATTTCTTTCGAAAAACCGAGCGCAATGAATTGCTCTCATTTTTATGTTGAGTTGGATTAGTACGGTATTTTTTATTGTGTACGAAGATTACAAACAGATAAATGTTTTTTAAGGAATTTACTACACAAACACTATTAGCGTTTGCGTTTTTCATATTTCTATCGTACCGAAAATAAAAAACAGTATAAAATGTTTATTTTCGAACACTGGTAATACGATTCGAAAGAAAAGATTTACGAATTCGGACAAATTGTATTATGTATTACGTTTTTTGAAAATTTATTTTCGAACGTTCGGAAATATTTTCTTTTTCTCTTGTTAAGGTGGCTCAGTTATATGTGTAAGCATTCCACAAGTTGTAAGGGAATTCCTACAAGAGTCTCATAAGATTCTTGATGTGCTTTCTGAAAGCCTCATTAGAAAATCTATACGGAAATCTCAAACGAATCCGTCTACGATCAATAGACTGTGCAACAACAAAAAAAAAACAGCCTCAGTACTTGCAAGGCGAAATGAAACTAGAATATTGATAGAGCAAATCTGCCAAAGGGTTTTGAAAAGTTAGCTTGGATTCCCGAAATATGGGCTCCTAAAGTTTTAGAATTTTTTGAAAAGGCGTTTGGTATAAGTAAAAAAAAATACACTAAATGTGCTTCTGAGCTAAAATACTATTTCAGATGTCTTCAGTAAAATTGTATGGCGATTAGACATTAATTAACCTTATTAACCCTTTAACACTAATTTTAAGGGGTTATTTTTGTCCTTTTTTTAACTTCCCAACAGAACTATACTAAAACGGCACTTTATAGGGCTAAAAAGTTCCATGAATATTTTCTACATAAAATTTTACAAGTGCTCTTTTAAGACCAAAAGTTCTTGCAATGTATGTAAAACGTATTTTCCAAATTCCGGGCCTTGAAATTTTTGAATTTCTTGAAACCCCGTTTTACATAAAGTGCATGCACTTTTGGTCTTAAAAGCGCACTTGTGAAATTTGATGTAGAAAATATTCGTGGAACTTTTTAACCCACTTAAGTGCCGTTTTAGTATACTTTTGTTGGGAAGTTAAAAGAAGGACAAATCTGACACCTTAAAATGAGTGTTAGAGGGTTAATATATACTAAGAAAAGAATCGCCATACGATTTTACTGAAGACATCTGAAATTATTTTTTAGCTCAGAAGTACATTTAGTACCGAACGCCTTTTCAAAAAATTCAAAAACTTTAGGGGCCCATATTTCGGGAACCCAAGCTAACTTTTCAAAACCCTTTGGCAGATTTGCTCTACCGGTATTCTAGTTTCATTTCGCGTTGCAAGTGTTGAGGCTGGCGGCAATGACCCGAATTTTTTTGCACTGTGATATAAGCGTCTTTCGCTGTGTTGTAGAAGTATCTCGCAGAGGAGTCAGCATGTGTAACAGTTTCTCCCGTGCGAGGAATCTTTGACGATTAAAAATTGCGCTCGTCGACGATTAATGCTCTTCATGAGATTCCCAGTAGACTCTTTCTATTGAATGTATTTAAAAGAAATATAATACATACATACATATGTACGTGCATAACATAATTATAAAAATAAGTAAATTACTTACCCCTTTTTTTATAAAGTTTGCACATTTTCCATTTTTGAACACAAACTTGTTTATTTTAATATACAATTAAAATTATTTTATTATATTTAATGTTTTGACAGAAAATTTAGTAAACTATTGGGACATAAAGCTTTTTTTGGTTGTGAATACCAAATAATTATATTTTCATTTAATGTACTCGAATTGAAACTATACTAGCAATCGATAATTAGCTGCAATAGATGAATTAACATTTTTATTACAAAATTTAATGACGAAAGCAAATTATTAATTGCAAAGATCAATATTCAGTATTGCCCTGTATTAAATTCGGTTGTGATTCTAACCATTTGTACTAATTTTTAAAACTAAATTAAATAAGTTATCATAACTAATAAAAGAATTGAAGGAATCATATTTCAGTTAGAATAACGTTTTAATAATCAAGAGAATTAAAAATCAGTTAGAACTATACATTTTTAATAGCTGCAATAATAAATTATATTTCTTGATCAATATTTTATTATTGCAACCGTTTTCCAACCAATTTGTTTTCTGTGTGTATGCTTCGGACAAAGATTTTTTCAATTATTTCGAATACCTCAGATAAGTATATCGTGAGGTAAAATGCAAAAAGGCGCAGCTAACAAAAAATTCAAAATCGAGTTTTTGATTGATTATTATGAATGCTTACTAATTACACTAGTACATGTCTTGGCAAAATTTTACACTTCTGCTGTTTCTAGTTTTCATTTTACAAAGTTGTTTGGTTCTCCTGTAAAATTATTTTTTTGTATGTTACGCCTCTTGCATTTTAGCTAATGATATGGAAATTGATGAGTGTAAAAGTCCCACAAGACGATCTCGGCCAATCTGATGTTGGTATCCACCTTGTGCCAAAAATTTCAATGTGACAGCTAATTCTTTTAAAGGTGTCGATCTTTCATATGGCTTTAAATCACCTTTTTTTTTACAATTATAGACATACATAAATGAATTTTTATTAATCCGAAAGGTTTTCACGAAACGTAAAGTAGTATTTTTACGATTAAATTATCAAAGCCATAATATCGGATGTATTTTAATTTTATTAAATTTTTGTTTATAAAATTTTTGTTGTTTTTTTATTTTGTTTGAAAGTTTTCACTAATATTTACTTTTTGCTGAAAATTAAACGTTTTTTTTTTAGAAACGCTTGTTTTTCAAAAAGTGCTGTCAACATTTACAGGTACTGTCATATTTATCGTGAATAAATTTGACAGCACTTTGTTTTTCCCTTTTTTAACGGAGAAAGAAAACGGAGTAGAAAAAACCATTTCATTTTCAATACGGAAATTTCTTTCGAAAGTATTTTCGTTTCGAATCGAATTACATAATAACCCCCGTGATTTAAATACAGAATATGCCTTTACAGAATCGTTTGGCTGTCTATTTTTAAATTTATTTAAGAAAAGTCCTGTTAATGAGAAAACACGTTTATTTTCTTAAAACCTTGTTTGGCCTTAAAGTCAAAACAGCATTGTATAACCTCTGAATTGTTTCAGTTTTTTAATGTCTACCTCTCATATAAACAACATTAACAGCCCACTTTGCCAGTTTAAATCACTCTCCGGACTTTGAGAATGTATCAGTTTTAAGCCCAGAAAAAAATTATAAACGACGTTTAATGCTAGAAATGTTGCAAATCATTAACATGTAGTCTACAACAGACATGAAATGCTTAACATTAACACTAACATGATGTTAGTGTTAAGTATAGACTCATCATGTTAGAGTTTTTCTCATGTTTTAACACGGCTGTTAAGCCATGTGTTTTAACAACTCTTTTATAACATAAAATGACGTTTAAGCTTGACAGAAGTCATTTTGTTGCTTTTTTTCATTTCACACACACTATTGTTTGGAATATGCTTCGACGACAATCAAAAAATAATGAAATTTCTTAACATTAACATGAGTACTATACTCCACCATTACCATATTAAAAATTCAACATGGAGTCTTAACATCATGTTTTAACAGCATTTCATGTCAGTTGTAGACTCGGTGTAAAGTTCCAGAATTGTTAAGAATTAATTTTAAATCAGACACGGAAAATGTAGCACAAATTTATAGACAATACAGGAAATTAAAAAATTTTTTAGAATGTAATAGATTATTTGTATAAAAATTTTTCTAATTATTAGTATTGTGGTTATTTTATTGAACTATTTATGGTTTTTAATCCAAATTTTTAATATTTTTAATTAGGCTTAAGTTCATTAAATTTAATTTTCATTAAATTATTTTTATGAAGAAAGGAATTTTACAACATGAAAATTAATTAAAATTTTTATTGATAATTTTTCATTCTTGACTCAATCTGGGCTCGAACCCAGGTGTTTACGGACAGGTTACCCTGACATGTTTCGATTGCAACCACTCAATCTCTTCAGAGGGCTTGCCGTTTAACACTCGCAGCCATCGACGACTGCTGACGTCATTAGTCAAACATCAATCCTTAAACCAAATTGTATTCAACCCTTTGGTAGATCGAAATTTGCTTTTTGAATGATTATCTATTTTAATTTATTTTAACATGTTATTCCTTTACTTCTCTTTTTTCGTACTTTTGTCAAGAATTCTTCTTGAAGTTCAAAGTACATATATTTTTTGTTTTTTCATTTTTTTGTCTTTCCTTTTCTTGTTGACCTTTTCAGCACAACTTGAAGGACAAATGCAAACATAGAGCTCGTGCCTTAGCTTTAACACAATTATTTTTCTAATTGTAAATAATTTTTTCTATTGTGACAATTGTTATTATTTTTTCATTATTTTGTGAACGTTATTTTTATTGTTTAATTTTTTTCCCTGACGATGATACACATTGCTGTATCGAAATATTGGAACTTTTTTCGAATAAATGTTATCTTATTTGTTATATAAAAAAGAAAAACCTCAAGCTTTATTAATAATATTGGAATTTAGTAAATAAAGGTTAAATAAAATAAAATTTATACCTCTCATATATTTTAATTTTGTCCGAACAACATGGGTTAATCAACCTTTATGACAAGCTTACAGTAACTAATCAAAAATGAAATCTATTATCAATGCGGGTAACAGGGCTGTGGAGTCGTCCGAAAAAAGTACTAACTCCGACTCCGACTCCAAATGCTGAAATTTTTTAAGTGCGACTCCGACTCCGACTCCGACTCCTACTATAATCTTTATGCTAAATGCATATGAGACTCAGTGATGTTAACTTTTATTTTTTTTTTAAAAATTAGAATTTTTGAGAAGCAATTACCGTACGCAAACATTAATGTGCTGTTTCAAAATGACAGGCGATTGATTATGTAGCAAAATTTATCAGGGGTGTGCTGGAAATCGCAAACTCAAAACGCAAGAATTTGGAAGTTGTTTTTAATAAACTTTAAACCTAATTCTTATAATTTTTGGTTTAAAATCCTGTTTAATAGAAAAATATTTGTCATAAAATTCTTTTATTACAAAAATCTTATTTAAAAACGACTTTTAAAATTCTTGCGTTTTACGTTTGCGATTTCCAGCACACCCCTGTATATGAAAAGCACTCAGTCCATCGCCGCCTGTCATTTGGAAACAGCACATAAACCATATATTTAAATTTTAAATGTGTTTTAAGAATTTAATTTTTATTTTGGAAATTTTTTTTAAATTTTTTATGCCGAAAAACTTTGGAGTCGGAGTCACGAGTTTTTGTGGGTACTACGACTCCGACTCCGGCACAAAAACATCAACTCCGACTCCACAGCCCTGGCGTGTAATAGGAGTGGGCATAGGAAGATCTTTAAAAAGTATCCCCGTGCTTCCGTTGGTTGTTAGTCGTTTTAATTGGACTAGCCGTTTAATAGCTGCTGATTTATTTTCTCGTCACTGTGCGTATCTTTTAATCAGGCCAGGTTTTCCATTATTTTTTTCCTTCGGGGAGAAAGGCAGTTTTTTCCTTAGGCTCCCAAACGTAATGCCGTTACAAAAGGTATGAAAAAACTCATAAAAATTAACGTAATACAGTGCCCCAAGGGTTCTGCAGATCCTTATTTTGCAGTCTTTGCTTTAGACAGCTCAAATCTTAATAAATTTAACTTTGTAAAAAAATCCGCATCTGATCAAATGTAACAATTTCCACTGAAACTTATAGCTTTTTTCTCACTAATTCTCAAAAAATTATAAATAAAAAAAATTCTCCTCTCCTATTCTTTCCGTTTAGTTTTAGAATTAAATTTGTTTTCCTTACAATTCCTTTGTAAATACATTTCCAAAAAATAAAGTAAAATGTAACATTTTGTTGCAATTTGTTATTTAAAATTTTTTTTATTTCATTTATGCAAATGTCAAAAGAGTTTCTTGATATACTGTTTACGAATGTGCGTATGGGTAAGTAACTTTGTATGAATTTTTTATGTGTAAAAAAAAATCATTTTATGTATAAAGTTTTTAACGTCGAAGTAGACACATGTAGCAAG
The DNA here is from genome assembly GCA_949318255.1 of Pollenia labialis. Lineage (NCBI taxonomy): Eukaryota > Metazoa > Arthropoda > Insecta > Diptera > Polleniidae > Pollenia > Pollenia labialis. Next base: position 159,031,743 of record OX439140.1, read on the forward strand.
TCGTATATGAAGCCATTATTCTGCTTATATTTTTGTTTTCTGGCTGTTTTTCTGTTCTGTGTCAAATGAATTTGTTTGTGGTGACGCTGTTGTTTTCCGTGCTCGCCATCAAGTCAACAACCGCCTCCAAACAAAAAAAAATTTATATTTTATAAAGAACTGATTGAATCTACATGCAACACTTTGTTTTCTGTTGCTATTTTGTAGTGGCATTTGTATTTATTTATTTAATAACGACTTTTTTTGTAGCTTTTTTTTATGAGTTTTTGTGCAACATTTACAACATACGCTCTCAAATTATACAAATTACAATTTGAAGCATTCAAATGAACAAAATAAAAACAACATTTTTAAATTTTCCAATCAGATTGTCTTTAATTGTTGTTTGTGTTGTGTCAAAATAAAATCCAGACACAGTTTTTTTTCTGGCTTCATTTTGTTAAATTGCATAAGTATTAAAAAAAAAAAATAGTTTTTTGTTTAAAATCTGTAATTAAATTTAAATGAAAATTTGTTATGCATCATTTTCATTTAATGGTTGCATTTTAATGCCAACTAATGAATTTATTTAAAATAATATTTAATATGTATACACATTTATATTTGTACATGCATCCAATTTAGTGAAATAGAGCAGCGGATTAGTTTGAGTTTTTAGGTTGATTTAGTTACGAGTGCCGTAATGAAGTTAATTTTTATAAAGGGGTTTTTTTTTATTTGAATCCTTTTTAAAGCGAATAGATCGATTATTAGTCAAGAGAGGAATAAAAAAGGTTAAAAGAACTTAATTGTGATTTTGTAATTTGTTTCATTAAGGGGGTTAAGGTACTAGCGATTTTATTTGACTTAATTTTAGGACTATTTCTTTTACAAAATCTTGACCGATTTGATGAAATAAGACTTTTTATAAAAAGAAGATAATTTAGATAAGTATAACTAAATGATCAACAATATCGAGATCTTTTTTATTTTTATATAAAACTTTAAACTTTTATTTAACCAATATTGCGGCACTTCTTTGAGTGCCTTCTTCAGGGGTTTTTCTTCCTTATTTCATAAATTTTTGAATACAATAACTGACAAATTAAAAAAAAAAATGTTTAATTTGTCACTTATTGTTAAACTTGTTAAAATTTTTTGAAAATTTACAAAACAAGGAACATTTCATCAAATTTTCAGAATTTTTTGGCTTATGGTTACAGAGATATCGAATAATAAAAAAATCGCGTTATACTCATAACTTTTTCAATACTAATCCAAATAGAATAATTTTTTTTCTGTATTATTTCTTTTTTGTTTAATATCCAATAAAAAGTAGAAAAAAAATTTTGCACAGTGGGCTTGGCTGCGATTTTCGAGACTTAATATTTGAAATAAATTTTTTTCACTGTTTGCACCAGTGTTTGAAAATAAACAGTACATTTTTAAGCGTTCGGCTCACACACCCAAGAACGATATCTATTTTTTTCGTGATTGTGTAGACAAACACAACCCTTAATACCGTTCGTAACTATTTTCAAGAAAGAGCTGATCATTATATATTGTTCTGTTCTTTGTTAAAAACACAAAACAATTGTAGTGATACTGTTGACAAACATTAACTTTTAATGTTCTATAATGTTTCTTGTTTTTTGCATTGACTAAATTTGCTAGATAGTCTTGATATCTTTTTGGTTTTTTTTTGTCTGGAACTAAGAGTTTTCTAGTATTTAAAAGTCAAAGTGCAGAACAAACTATTCCTGAAAGTTTAGAAACAAGTCAATAATGAATGCAAGTTACTCTATTTGCATTTGAGAATTTTTTGTTTTGAGTAAATACAATATTTCAACTTTTTTATTTTACTTTTTTAATTTAGTTTGCTGCTTAAATGTAAAAATTTGTATATTAAAACCTTTCTTCTACAAACAAAGTAGTAAAGTTGTTGAGCAGGACCTTAAAGAAAAATGTGTGTAAAATATGCAAAATAATTCACACAGTTGTATTTTTTGCACAAATGAACACAAAAATTAAGAACATGGCACATATTTCTTAGAAAAGAAGGCACCATTAGAGCCCATGCTGGCGACATTATTATTTCTAAGTTTTTGAATTAAAATTTTCATTTTCGCTTTTGTACGAATTTGGTTTATCTGACACTCCCAAATATGCTAAAAATTGTGTAAATGTTTTGAATTTTTTAAAAATTGTATATTTTTACATTTTCTGCGTAATAATTTAGCCATTAGAAAAGTTTTTTGGCAACACTGCTTAGATTGATCTAAAATATTTTGATGTATCTTTTTGCGAACAGTTAATTTTTACAAACTCACCTGCATTGAGCGACGACTCGAACCACTATTCGAACGTGACAACATTGGCGGACGTCGTTTTGTGGCACCACGCCCAGCCAACAAATTATTTAACAACGAAGGTGAACGGGCACAAATGAATGCATGAAACGAGGAAACCGTAAATACGCCCAATTTATTAAGAGTGTTTTTGGTAGGGCGTGAGACATGGGTGAGAAGTGACTGCAATAAATAAATAACATCACAAATTTATTCAATTTAATTATTTTTCTTATTATATTTTTATATTTTGAATTGTATTAAATGAAAAAACAGGCTAGAAAAAAAACTTACTTTTGGATTTGGCAATTCGCCACTTTGCAAAGATGCCATATAACAGCGCAAACGAAATTGTTCACAATGCAAACGTTCAAGATTTTCCTCCCATTGCAAAATTTGTCCTTGAATTTGTATTCGTGTATCCTGGTCGGTAACCACCGACTGTTGTAGCTCTGCCATGTGTTTAAGTTTATGATCCTAGAGAATAAAAATTATTAAATTTATTTAATATTTTTTTTTTGCCAAAGAATAAAAAAAGATAAAAATAAATTAAATGAATTTAAAAGAAACGAAGAAGAAAAAATAAATTTCATTCATTTGTATGATGTTGTTTTCTTCGCAAAAAAAAAAAAAAGGATTTAAAACACACACAAAAACTGCTCTTATGTACAACAAACACACACACACACTCATACACCTACAGATCCTTCGATACAGGTGTATATTCTGTGTGTACAGTGTTTTACCATGTGTACGCTATTCATTATTTTCAACGCCCATTAGTTGAAATTCTTTCTTTCTATTTTCGTACGTTTTGTTGTTTTTGTTCGTTTGTTTTTATTTTTTTTTGTTAGTTGTTGTCGTTGTTTAGAATGCAACACAGAGATTGAAATCCATTCCATTTTCCCTTGCATTAAACAAAGTATTCATTTCTATATTTTTGTTTGTTTATGTATGTGTGTGTGTGTTTGAGTAAGTTTATGTGTGTATAAAATTTTATGCCATCTTTTTATATGTTTCTTTGTTATTCCTTCACATTCTCGCAAACACACACACACCCATAGTTTGGGGGTATGCAACAAAAACACCTTAATACTAAAAAAGAGTATCACATGCATTTGTATGCAACAAATGTGACAAAATGTTTCTGCATGTGATCATGTGTATTACACATCTAACACTGATACTACCAACACATCACACACCACCTTTACAAACTCAACTGTAAGTAAAAGTTTTGTAACTGTTACCGGTTGTTGTTTTTTAATGCTTAATGTTCCCGACTATCCCCGCAAACAATTCGAAGACATTAAAATGTTCAAACACATAAACTTATGGGTCTATTTTCAACGATAATTAATTCGCCATCAAGTATCAAGCATCTGAGTTAAAAAAAAACCAACTTAATCTGCTGATCATTCCTATAAATTCCATACTGCACTTTTTTTAAAAAAAATTATTTAGATTTCATACGCATTTTAACACTAAATTTTCATTAAAATTGCCATTAAAAATGATTTTTAATCCAGTTTTGTTTCTTATAGATATGACAGATATAATTTAATCAAAAAATGTATCCTACTTTGGGACACTAAAGGGCCATTACCTGGAGTACATGTTTTTAAATGTTTAAATCGATTTAACATTTCTGCTAAAAAAAATGGACATCCAATTGGACTGTAGTTTTATTATCTATTTATAAAATATGGTTCGGCCCCTGCAGCGCCTATGTTGTCCCTAGACGGGTCAAATGTATAACCAACCCCACTTTATTTTTCGTCTCCATCATTTAGTTCTAACATACCTACCCGCTATCATCATTCCTTAACGGGGCTCCCATACCAAAAGTTCAATACAGACCAGAAATATATTGAAGAAAAAGTCCCATAACTGCCCAGGAGTCGCCCTTAGGCGACTTGTCCTTTATCTCCACTTCTTAGGGGGCTCCCATACAAACATTGCTTTTTATGAAATTTTGAAACGTAATTAAAGTTTTTGATATTTTAATTAGGCTTTTGTTCATTAAATTTAATTTTCATTAAATTATTTTTAGTGCAGGAAGGAATTCATAACATGAAAAAAATTAAAAGTTTTTGATAATTTTATTCTTGGCTGAACACGGAATTGAAGTCGGGTCGAATTTACTAGCTTTGAGAACAACCACATTCTCGTCCTCAGAATTTTTTTCGGTTCTACCTTTAAACTCGTCTTTTGTGAATAAAATCAAAAGTTGTAAACAGATTTTAATCATTTGCTTGTTTTATGAATTTTTTGCAAGCTAAAATTTCGAAATTTCGTAAAAGGTAATTTTATTGTGGAACTTTGGTTTTTTTTAGTGTTTTCAATAAACAACCCCGTTTTCGAAATAACGGTATATCTCGAAATCAAGAGCTAACCTTAAAAAAAATTGTTATGCACTTCATGTTGTAAAATTAATTTCTTCATAAAAATAATTTTATGAAAATCTATTTCAATAAAGTTCATTGAAGCCTGATTAAAATATCAAAATAAGAAATGCTTTCCTGCGAGGGGACATAAAGATCTGCCAATATGCACCTCAGGATTGTTTTGTATTTAAAACTGAATGATCTCCCCGATCGCGGCTAATCTGAGTCCTACCTGGTACCCATGGGAAACAGTAGCCTCACTATGGTATAAAAGTCCTGTTCTGGTTGCTTATGAGGTTCTTTCATAAATAATGCGTAGGAAGTTCTTAAAAATGCCGGGGATAATTTTCGCCCTAAAGCTAGATTCATTCCCACGAAAATCTAATAGAATTTTATGCGACATTAAAAAGTGTCTGAAAAATCGCTTGTGAATGTTACACTATCACACAAGAAAAATGCAAAATTTTATTATCCAGCTACTTTACAAAAACAATGTAACTCTGATCGGGTAGAATCTTTTATTCAATAGAAACTTTTATAAACATTTGCAAGTCGGACAGGACAGACTTGTACAAAATCCGTCACTTAATTTCAATTTAAAGTCTCACTATCATTCAAAATGTATGAGCATATACGATTATTTTGACAAATCATACGGCTGAATAGGATAGCGAATCGCCGGCTTAAGGGATATGTACATAGTCCGGCAGCTTTGTGCTGGTCGTTCTCATGTGAGGTCATTGATTTCACTCGATGTTTAAACCACTGTACGATTAGGCCGACTATGACAGGCACCCGTATTAATCCTGTTTCCAATTTCATGCTACAGAGACGTTTATTGCCGTCTTTTTCTTATCGATGTGTTAATTGGGTTGGTTTCTTTAAGTATGTAAGTGTTTGTACTGTATTATGTTGCACACTTGGAAAATATTTATAGTTATGTTTACAAACATTCACATGTACTCATATTGTAAAAAATTATATAAGTATTTGTTGTTGTTTCTGCAACTGCTCTTTTTTCTTTCTTTCATTCTTGTTGCTTTTTTTTGTGTTCCAGAAAAGAAAAAATCAACTATAAAGCTAAAAAATAATTAGAGCGTAAAAACCGGAGCATGGTAACACTTACACTGCAATTCGACTAATTCATTTCCAAAAAAAAACACACACACACACAGCCGTAAATTTATAATAAACACACACATAGAGAAAACAGAGAGTTATTACACAAATATGTATGTAACTTGTTTTACACCAAAGAAATTGTTTAACTTAAATGACTTTTATTATTAAAAAATCTTGTAAGCTGTAACATAAATTTCATGCCAAAATTGTTTTAAATGTAAAAGCCAGGTAAGTTTGTGTGTGTATGTGTGTGTGTGTGTATAAGTAAATTATACACTAAGGCAAATATATAACACACATTCATACATTTTAAGGACAAAAATCAAATTAGACAAACTTTAAAGTATGTATGTTTATTTATATCCATACATGACATATAAACTTTATTATCTACCTTTACAAGAGAAACTGCATGTGTATGTTGCAAAGTTTCGTTACACATGTTGAACATTTACATTCATACCTACCTACATACGCTATTCATTAAATAGTGACATTTTTTCAACTGAAAAACTTTTTTATTTTATGTTTTCATAAAACACTCGCTCAAACTTGCAAAAAATCTTACATATCCATACATACATATGTATGTCTCATTATGTTTGTTTGCTTGTGAGTGTGCGGAAAATTTCCTATTATGGCGGATTCGATTGAATAACACGGTTCATTAGTTTTAATTTGGCTTATAAAAATTTAATAAATACAAGAAATTTTTTTTGTCTCTTTTGTAAACTTGAATGCTTAAGAAACTTTAATAATGTCTTGTTGTGAACACACATACAAAATCGAACAATTCCACGTGACTGATTCGGATTTTGTACAATGCGCTTCAAATTTTAGGAATTGTGAATTGAGATTTATGTTATTTGTAACTTTCAGGAATATTTTTATATAATAATTTTTAGGAATTGTGAATTGAGATTTATGTTATTTGTAACTTTCAGGAATATTTTTAGTGTAATAAATGTTTTCGAGATTAACGTGAGTACAAGAGTTGCCACGACCAAAAAAATTTGTAACTAAAACTGTTAAAATAAAATAACCAAAAAAAATGCTACATGTCCAACACTCATTTTAATTAAAGGGGCATGAGTGCAGCACTAGCTCAGTACAAGGTGGTGGGAAGTTTAGAGCCGTAAACACTAACAATAAAATACAAAAAACATCTGTTGTTTCTGTGGGCTTTGAATTGTTGAAGTCTTGCCACCACCGGTAATTGAATTTACCTTGCGCGCTAATTGCACTTTATTGTTTTATGCCGAAATTTGTGTTCTTTTGTAAACGTAAAATATGAAACACTTCTTGAAAATTGGGGAAGCATTTAAAAATGTGGCCAAGTCACATGTTACACTTATGAAACATTTTTTTTTAGAAAAGAAAACGCCATTAAATTCAATAACTATTTACAAATGACCGTAGTTTTTCGTGGTTTTAGGTGTTGTTCTTGCAAAAATAGTAGATACTTTAAGAATGAAGTAGATAAAATTGAATATTTTTATGAACTTTTATTACAGGGTTGTTTTTTTTATTTATTAATTTAATGTTACACAAAAACCGAGCCCAGAGGGCCATATATGGTTTAAACATACCACTCAAAACATACTTCTCAACAAACAATATGAATATAAAAAAATTAACTTGAAAATATAACAATTCAAATTTTTATATTTTCTTTCCTTTATTTATGATGCGATGAAAAGCGAAAAAATTATAAACGAACAGATTATAGACAGGAAAAATAGGCAAATGTATTAGAAATCAACTGAAACCGATATTATGGATTTCAATCATTTTGTTATAAATAATTTTCCATCACATACTTGATTTGTAAAGAAGAAATGAGGTTACCAATTGAAATAATCTTTATATGTATAAGATAAAGCTAAAATTTAAAGTTAAATTAGGGTACCGTAGGGAAATATAAATTTAGTAGCCAAGCCATAATAAAAGAGAGTCCTTAAAAAGAGGCCTACATTTTATTCCGCTGAATGTGCCTCAACAAAGAAAACTCAAATGACAAAATTCGTGCAACCCTTACATGAAATGATCTTTACACTAGGTAAGTTAGTTTAGGAATCAAAATTTGACAATTGCGTTTAGATCGACTAAAAGAAAACAATGCAATCATATATTCCCCTTTTAAACATTTTGTATTAGCAAATAAAAATCCTTATTTTTACATAATTATAAAATGAACAGCCCAGAAGCTTCGAAACGTACATAGACACATGATTTAGAAGTCTTATGGTGTTTTCTTTTCTACAAAAAATGTCACATTTTATTTAAAAAAAATTAAATTTGGTGTTGGTTTCTTAAAAATGCTTTGCTCTCTAAAATGACAGCGTGTTTTATTTAAATAAAAATTCACACTTAAATGTCATAAGGAACGTATAAATCGAGAGTGTTGATAATGCCAGACGAAGTTGGGGAAAAATCGTCTCTAATAAGGACAATAAAAATTTTAAGTTTTAGTAGTTATTTTTTCTATTATTTTATAGTAAAAACAAAAGAAAGCCTTACATTGTGAATGGTAGGCTGTTAGTGATATAAAATTTAAATGGGTTCGGTGTTATAAAATTATTTTTGAAAAAAACTTGGTGTTGATAAATCGGCAATCTGGCAAAGGTATTTTTTTGTTTACATATTTAATGAAAAATAAACTAAAGAAATTGGAATTTCGTTATTCATTTCGCTGTAAAAACTTCGCTAACTTTTTAGCTTCTTTAGCTCATTATTTAGTAGCTTTCTTCTATAACTACATCTATAACAACTTCTATAACTACTTTTTTCTGGATGTATGTAGGTGAAAAAAATAATGACTTTTGAATGCGATCATTTTGGGACATCCCTTGTAAAATTCATTGGTTCTTTCAGTAGAATTGTAAGTAGTGCTGTTATGTTTTTCTGATTACTAAACACATTATTTTGTAGGCGAAGTTTTTACTGGGTTTGTTCATTTATTTAATATCATTTTGTCATTTTTAAATATCATAATTTAAATAGAACCAACTTTTTGTTAGCTGTTAAAAAAGGGCGATCCAATTTTGTGTTTTGTTCTCGTCAAATAAAAAATTGCAGTATTACATGCAACTTTTAAAATGAGGTATTTTTTTTTTGGTAGAAAAGAAACCACATACGTAGATATCTTATATCTCTATTGAATAGCACCAAAAGTTCCTTCATATGACCCCAAGTGTACCAGTATAAACTTCAATACCATACAAAAATATAAGCATAACAAGTAAATGAATAATTATAACTTTGATTTTAACATTTGCTCGATTATTAAATCCACTTCATTTCGATTTCTAGAACACGACCGTATTTTTTTACAAGATAGTTTGCGCGTTTCTCTTTTTTAAATGAGTTTGGTATAAAAATATTGTACGAAGGATAAATCTAATAATGCTAAATGTAACTGGTGTCCAAAAATGTATTAACGTAAATGCTCTTCAACAGCTTCACTAAATTATCACCTACACAGTGACTATAATATAAAACTTGAAGATGATGCGCCACCTACAGACTCAAAGGGGGCTATAAGTGGTCCAATGAATAAATATTTTAAACAAGATACTTCGATCGATTCCCTATAGGAAATTATTTAAAGAATCATGATGGATGGAATAATGTCCGTGAAATGTTTCAAAAAATATACAGTTATATTGACTCTTTTAACATCTAAGGGCCCGAAAGTGAAGCAACAATTTGGAGCTGCATTGACAAGTTTTATTTAAAAGAGAATGTTTAATTACTCAAGTAATAATTTTTTCTAAAATTAGCGAAAAAATTCTCGTAATTTATAAGATTTCTGGATTTAGAATAATTCGATGCATTCTAAAATTTTAATCGTTTAATCGAATAAGATAAAAATGCCAAATATCGATTAATCGTATTATCGAATAAAAATAAAAGCCGATTAAATGAACACCCTAGTCTTATTTCACGGCAGACAAGCATCTACCCACTCCTCCATAATCTCTTATTAACCAACACACAGGTGACAGTTTTAGAACATGACTGTTGGTTCTAATTCTTTCTGTCTATACTGAACGGATCGATTTTTTTTAGTGTTGTAAAGCATTTAATTGAGTTTTCACAACACAACTAATTACGATTCGTTCAGTATTAAATGAAATAAAATTGCTTTCGAATCAAAAATGTATTCAATCACGACTGTCATAATTTTGTTGAATGCAACAGCACATAGAGAGATCTGTCAGCAGCCCGAAGGTCGCGCTGAGTAAAGGATGAAAATAAGATCACCTCAGGCATTTTTGAGATATCCATACACAGAACAAATTCTTCAAAATTTTTCACCAATTAAAGCATTAATCAAAAATAAAATCAGTTTTAATTAAAAATTTAATCAAATAAATTAAACGTTTAATCAAGTGAACTAAACGTTTAATTAAGTGAATTAAACGTTTAATTGATACTATTAATTTGTTTACTGGTGCAAATTTAATTAATTTTTTAATTAGTATCACAAATGTTTTAATTGAAATTAATTTTAATTTTTTCTGTGTACTAACGATTACGGTTCAAATCACAGCCACCATGTTTTCTCCAAAGGAAGTGATGTTATTTAATGTCTAATGCAAGACAGATTTTGTTGAATAGCAACAGTGCACAGATGCATCTGCCAGCAGGTCGAACTTCAACTCTAGGTTAAGAGCGAAAATTAATCCTTCCCGGCATTTTTAATATACCCCTACCCACGAACTGGAGATATTTAATGGCAAATGTAAACAGTTTCTTTAATTTAGCTAGAGTTCACTGCATGTTAAGGTCGAAAATAAATAACTAGTCCGTTATTTTTAAGATTCTATTCTTATGATTTGGGTTGAAACAACAGCCACCACTTGTTTTCCGAAGAGCCCTCACTACACCCATAGAAAAATTCATCTTCATATTGACGATGCCTTAACATCAGAATTGTGACATCAATGTTATTATAAATGGCATCATTGAAACAAAAAATAACATCAATTCAATGTAGAACTTCATCATAAACTGTCATATTTTATGGGTATGACTACAGTGACATCAATTCGATGGCATATTTTGCTTATTGTTATCATTATTTTAATGTTTAAAAAAATTAAATAAGAAGCAATAATTCCCATATTCTATTTTTTAAATTATTTAGTGAAATACAAAAAATTTTCAAAGCAACACAATATTCTAAATAAATTAAGCCTTATCGGTACTTTCTCCGATGTAACTGAGTCATCGCACTGATGATAAGTTTTATTAAACTGATTCCAATTCGTTATTAATGTGATGTTGGTGTGTCATCCCATTGATGACATAACTTAAATTGTTGACCCTTATAACAATTTGTCCAAGTGATGTTAAGGTTGATATCTCAACGATTAAAGAGTCATGTGGTCAAAAACAAAGACACTTGTGATAGTACTTAAGTCAAAATACATACTTTTTTCTATCAGTGCAATAACTAAGCCATTCCCTTTCTTATCCCTTAAAGGCTACTGGTTCCTGTTGTACCAGACAGGACTCCGGTCAGCCGCGGTCTGAAAGGACAGCCTATTTTAAACTCCAGACAAGCTGGAACTGTGAAGAGTGCAACGCCAACTTGATTTTTGAGTCTTTATTCCTGCATATTAATGGTTAATTAAAAAAAAAAAAAAATTACATTAAAAAAAACCGTGTTAAGAAAGATTAAGTTTGTAAATTTTTTTTATTTATTTGCTTACTTCAAGGGTGCCCCTGTATATAAGTGCGGGGACCTTTTGCACCACAACGAGCGGACGGTCTAAGCCACTATAACTCGGTTTATTAAGTTAGAATTTAATTTGCAATAGTATTTATAACTCTTAAAAAATAAATAAGTAAAAAAATATTTATGAACACTCTAAATCGTTAAATTTAAAGAGGCCAAAAGCAATTTCCAGCAGCACAAACGGAATTTAAATTAAATTAATGTTTTTTACATTTCGTTTTTTAAGTTGTAAAAAATTAACTTTTGTGTTCATACTGAAGTTGCTCAGACAACGCCAGCATAGTGAAGCAGACATAATAAAGAAGGTTTCATATAAAACAATATAAATACAAGTTGAATTGTGTAAGAGAGTGAAAAAACAAACAGAAAAAAAACTGAAATAAACAATAACAAATAAGAAGGAGTTATGAACATTGTAAAGTTTACAAAGATAAGAAAGATAGAGAAAGAGCAGTTAAGAACATGAACACAAAAAAAAACAGCAATAACAACACTATATCAGTGCAGACACATCCCTACGAACACCGATGTACATACTCATCCTAAAGAGGAGAGTGTTTGTCCTTTTTGAGTATGCTGAGAGTGTGTGTGTGTATGTATGTGCATACAAGTGCATATTTGTAATTACTTGTATGTATTTTAAATATCTTTATAAGTATTTTATATTTATGTGGTTTTACATTATAATTTTTAAGTTCTTTTTTTTCCTTCACCCCAACTGTTTTGAACTGACTCGTTCTCTCATATCGCGAGTTATTTAATTTTGTTCTTTCATTTAGTTTTTGCTTGCCATCTTTTTTTTTTGTTTTCAAAAACTCTAGCCATATGCTCCATGTGTCCGTCTGTGTATTCATGATGTTATTGTTTTATCATTTCGTTGGGATATTTTATTTGTTTTAGTTGTTTTTTGTATTTCACATTCAGTTTTGTCTTTATTGTCTCTTTAGCTAAGAGCAGTCTTAATTACTTCCTATAATGCACTGTTTTGGCGGGAAATCCATTGCGGAAAACAACATAAAACTCTAAAAGTCTTCATAGTGGGTTACTTTGTTAAATCTACAGAGTTGATATTTTTTTATTTTTATTCTTGTTTTTCTTTTTTTTTTGGTATTCATATACGACGAGTACTCCTCTGCTAGATTCAAATGCAGACAAGTTTAATGGGGGAAAAAGCAGTTTTGTTATCTGTGATAAAAAGTTAAATTTGTTTTGTGTTCTTAACTTATTATTGCAATTTTTTTCTACTTTTTCAACATATATTTTTTTCATTTTTCTAATAGAAAAAAACAAACAAATTTTGTTTGCTTAGTTGTTGACTTTTAACTGAAAGGATTTTTTTGTCTTTATTGTTAATATTAAACTTATTAAAGCATTTAACGTTTAAAATTCTACACCATAATTATTCTGTGCAGTGGCCTGAGGAAATATTAATTGAGTAAATAATGTGTACATGAAAGAAACAAGTCCATGGCCTTTGAAAATGGAAGTCATTCACGGTGCCCTGGGTGAAGATTTAAAAAAAATTTAAGTGCTACTCCAATGTTCAAGCTGATTCTGTTTCTGGACGATAAAAGAACAAGAAGTTACCAAAATTGGCGGCAAAAAAAATTTTTGGAAACAAAAGAATTTATTCTTTTAAATTCTTTTATTATTCTTCTTTTGATCCATTATTAAAGGCGCCCTTACACGACATGTTTTTGTCATCTGACATGTCAAATATCCCACAGCAAAATACAAAAAATGTCGTGTGTTACCTTTGTACCACTATTGACGGAATCATTTGCCGGCTGAAGTTAATATTTTACAACACCGATTTATGTGTGATCATCTACCATTGAATAGAAATTATTAAAATATATGTATAAGAAACGTTTCATTATAATATCCTAAATTGGTATCTTTGAATTAACAGAAAAAATGTTAAGTTGGCTAAACTATTTTACGGCGCAAATAAAAATGTATGTGGCAGCAGCAAGCTATTTTGAAACCGAGAACTTCTTTTGCTTCTGCAATACCTATGCGAAAAAACAAAGACAATGTCAGAAGCAAATGTACGTTTGTGACCGAATATTATAAACCTTCTATACAACAGCAATTTTGACAGACATGCACAATTACATGTGACTTGAAAAATTGATAAGTCAGATGCAAAAAACATGTTGTCTACATGCACCTAAAAACTGAATCAGCTTAAAAATTGGAGTCACACCAAAATTTTATTTAAATCTTTCCCAGTGCGCAGTGCATTATCGGTTCACTTAAAAAAATGAGTTGATTTTTTCTTTCTTTCTTGTAAGCTAAATTATAAATTTCTAAAAGACTAACTAATTTGGATTAGTTGCTACCACAAGTAATTTTAATAAATTGTTTGATGATCTAAATCTAAATTTGGTTTTTTTTTTGTAACTGACAATTGACCCCTCAAAGCTCTTAACTTTATTTTGAATTGTCAATTTTTGTTGAATAAAGATTTTAAAATCTTAGGCCAGTTTCTGACTTCGTATTTAAATACTATTTATCTATAAGTTTTATTTAAATACGAAATTATGTTTAACAATAATTTTTTAATGATTTTATATTTAATGGCGATTAATTTTTAGTGAAAAATATGTTACATTATAAACATGTAACGCTTTTCAAATGTTACCACTAATCAATTGAAATGTTACATATTCTACAGCTTCATTCGAACCAAAGTAGCTACTTTTATTTTCAATTATTACATTTTATCAGCGATTCTTACTGACACTTTTGTAGTTCAAATTTAAAGTCTACAAATTTGTTCGTTTCTGTACCGAGAACTTATAACCAGGGAAAACAGAAATATGCTCTCAAAACGCGTTTTATGCGCATTAAATATTCGGTAAAAACTGGAAAATATGCCCTGAAAAATGTTAAAAATATGCCCTAAAAATCAAAAATTGGTAACTTGAAGACAAAATATTCAACAATTTAACAACAAAATTTAAAAAAACAAAACCTAAAAATATTATTGCTGTTAAATGTTAACATTAAAAGGAGGGTTAACTATTTTAGCATGGGAGCTTTGGAAAAATTAGAACCGATTTGAAATTAAATTAATTTGGAGTAAAATATTGTTGAATCAAAATACCAACGTTGTTAGATGGTTTACGGACACAAAGATTTTAATTTGGAAAGATTTTATGGGAAATATGTGGGGTTATAGGCCGATTCCCACCATTTACACAGAATTGGAACTTGTACTTTGCGCACAAGGTTAACATGGGCAGACAACCACCCGGACGGACGGATGGACATTGTTATATCCCTTTAAAAAGTGATTTTAAGTCGATCTTTATACGAAAGCATTGGTCTATATTTCTTTGTCTTACACACATCACATAACATTTATCCTTAATGGCAACCTGCTTTGTCTTACAATAAAAGATTAAAAATTAAATGTAGATTGCGAAATTTAAGTATCAGAATTTTATTTGCTGCGAAAGCTCTTGTAGGCATTTTAAAAAAATTAACAAGTCTCAAAATATGCCTTAAAAAGTCAAAATATGCGCTATTAACTTAAAAAATGTTCGTTAAACTAATTTATGAACAAAAATGCTGCAAACGATCAAATATGCACTATCAAATCGATGCCCAATTTCATATAATCGCTTACGATATAATCGCAAATAGGGCTCGATTTATGACGTTAAAAAAATTACAATGATAATAATTAGGGAAGTAACGAATA
Source organism: Pollenia labialis (assembly GCA_949318255.1). Taxonomy (NCBI): domain Eukaryota; kingdom Metazoa; phylum Arthropoda; class Insecta; order Diptera; family Polleniidae; genus Pollenia; species Pollenia labialis. The sequence continues at coordinate 159,047,037 of OX439140.1, forward strand.
ACGATACCGATATATCGGCGATACTTTAGATTTTTCGATATATCGGCATCGACGAAATTTTGCTGTCGATACAACGATACTTTTTATGATTTTTTGGAGTATTTTTGAACAAACAATTTAATTTTCCATTCTCTTTTTTGCATACCAACTTCTACATACAACACATTAAAAAGCAGAGCATGAAATCAAAACAGAATAACTAAATTGTTGCAGACAATAAATGAATCAAGGTGATGGGGAATAGTCCCAAAATTGAACGGCTACCTTTTGTTTATCTACAATTCTTGACCCTCGATATAATTGTCGAATATTTTAAAGACAATCGAAAAGATGTCTTAGTGGATTACCTAACATGTCTTTGCTTTTCGTATGTATGTATTGGAAACACGGCCCCCCAAAAGGGGTTTCAAGATTTGATAAGTCTAAAATAACTGGCCGTTGGAGCGTTTGTGAAAAAGTAATTAGAGAACGCGAGGAGGATGACCCTCTTTCCATCCTATCCTATTCTGCTAAAGAAAAAGGCGAAAGCTATCTGAGATCTTCTGATATTTCTAGAGACACGGCAGTAACATGTTATACCCAAACAACAAAATGTTATACCCAAACTTAAAGCAAATGGCGCAGAAATTCTCAAGTTTTCAAATAAGTTCTGTCGCATCTGACATACTATTTGCCACTGCAGGTCTGGTTCAAACGGATATGCCAAATCGTCTATTTCCGCAAAAGTTTATTATACAGTAGAACCGCGAAACAGTTCACACTCGGAAAAGTTAATCTCGCCGATAAGTTAACCAAATTTTAGCGTGCCTGCGTTGCTCTAAAAAGTTAACTTTTAGTTAATTTTTCTGATTAAAAAAAACATCGGAAATGAGCAGAAAGCAGAGAATTTGAACAAAATTAATTAAGATATTCAAGAAAAACTAATAGCGTTGGATTATGGATCTCAAAAATTAGAAAAAAATGTCTGAAATTCTCGAGGAATTAAAAATCAATATAAAATTAATAAATTTTATCAATAAAAGATTTATGCTTACAGGACCTGGGCAGACATCTTTAGGTCGAGTCAAAAAGTGGTTGTTTGATGATCGGTATATAAAAATATTTTTTAGTGTTACACACAAGCAATTATTACGTAATACCCTCTCCGTTTTTGTGGTTAAGGTCTAAAAAGCTGAAGTAGATTTGTCAAAGTATTTCTAGCAGTATGTTTTTCATAAAAGAGTAACGTCTTTTTGCATTAAAAAATAGATGCACTTTTAGTTTTGTTTGTTTGAATTTCTTTTTTAAAGCTGCCGTTTTTACCGAGGTCTTTTGTATACATATTTACATATTTAGTTTACCAATAACCACCCGGCTGGTACTACACATATGATGAACAACTGTTGGTCAAACGAATTTTTTTCATGTTTTTTTTAAAGAACTTAACAATTTGTTCAGTGAATAAAAATTTATTTTTAACTGAAACACATTTAAAGAAGTTATTTTACAAATTAAACAGAAATGGTCACCCGGGTGGGTATTGGTAAGGTGAAGGTTAACAAAACAACCCATGCATTAAAGGTGACGATATTTAGAAATAAAAAATATAATAAAAATGTAAACAAATTTTGACAATCTCACGATAATAAACAACCTAACAGCCGTTCACATGCATGTACTTTAATAAATACAAGTGTTTGCCTAATGGTCGAAATTCGGCCATAATTTTTTTTAATATGAAAAATATATTGTGGATCGATTTGGAGACGGATTAACCTCCAGTTCATATGTTATGTTTCACGTGAGCGGTTAACAAACAAAGAAATATATCTTTCTTAGCTGGTTTTTTTTTCTGTGCCGATTTATATCGAGCCCTAACCGCGAAAATAGTGTAAGCGCCAAAAATAAAATTTTACAGGAGAGAGCTTTTTTATTTTATTTCATATAAATTTTGTATGAAATTTGTCGCTTACAATAAAATTGTTCTTGCTTTAAAATCGTAACGGTACCTTATGTGACCATGACATTTTAGGAGATGATGCAAGTGTTGCCAATAAAGTCATTTATTAAAAAAAAAACGAAAACTGAAATTTATGTCGCTTACACTATTTTCGCGGTTAGGGCTCGATATATAAGATTTATATAGTCGAAATATTCGAAAACCAGTTTCTTGAAAATCAAAATTTTTATTTATTTGTTTTGCATATGTGTAAGTAAAAAATTTGTACGCTTATAACTCTGAAAATATTGAACAGATTTTAATAAAAAATATATGTACTGTGAACTTCTGGCAGTAAATACCTTTCAAATGGTGTAGAGAAAAGTGTTCTTAACTGTTTTGCCTTAGCCGATTTATATATACTTAGATACTTTGCTTGTTATACTATGGTACTCATAATACTATGATATTTTTTAAAAAATAATTGAATTAAAAGAGAACAAAAAAAAAATACTTGAAATATATTAGAATATTTAAAATCAAAAATATGAGAAAATTATGTCAATTGTTAAATAGTCAAAAACAAATTAAACTATTCAATAGTTATTAGAATCCTTAAAATAAAATACAAAAAAAATAATTCACAGAATTTAAGAAAATTAAAAATAAAAACGGTAAAGTTGTGCAAAAAATATTTTATTTAACACATTTTTTAATCTTTAGAAGTCTGTTATCCGCTTTGGTTTTTTCTCCATTTCAATTTGTTTTGAGAGTATATTTTATTAAAATCGTGTAAAAAAACGCGTGATTCAAAAAAATGGTTGCTTTTATTGATCCGTGTTGTATCTAAATAGCGTAAATGGAGTACCATGCAAATCAAGGGATACTTGTATATTAAAAAAAGGAGTTCGAAAGTATTGGTACCGGTCGAAACGACACTACATTTTGCTTCTAATTATGGTTTCATCATCATCAGGCTGTGCAATTTACATATAAAAAACAAATTTTGCGCCAGTGGAGGCGCACGCCAGTAAAATACTAAAAAATATAGCATCAGTTCTATGTCTGTGATTTTGTCACTATTTATTGACACTGAACTTAAAAACTAACACCTTTTCAGTTTTGGTGTGAAGCTTCGTTCACAAAAGGCAGCAACATTTTCACTGATGTTCAAAATACAACAATAATTTTTTTCACAAACTCACACATTTCGCATTAAGAAACCGTTTGCAAATTTTGCCCACAACAAAATAACTTATTTGTTATTTTTTTTTAAAACATTTTGCTAAAATTTTCTTTCAAAACTAAATAAAATTATTATAAACGTTATTTTCAACATGGCTAAATAATAATTTCCTAAGAACTGAAATTCTTTGTTACAAATTCAGCATTTTTCGCCGTGATGGTGAAACTTATGGTGGTGGAGTTCTTATTGCGGTTGCAAATAGTTTATATGTGGAACGTATAAATATTGATTCATTGGTGGATATTGAATTCACAGCTGTTGTAATCAAGCTAAAGCATAAAAGGTTCATAGTATATTCCTACATCATCCCCGCAGTCTCTTTACGTTCAACACGCTGAAGCTACTAAATATATTGCTCACTTTTCTAAGGAATTGGATACCCTTATAGTTATGGGTGACTTTAATTTACCTTCATTATCTTGGAAATTTGTGCCAGAGGATACATAAGTATTACGTTTTGTTTTAACTCTTTTTCAAATAAACGGAGTTATAAATGATTTTTCGAAAATTCTTGATTTAGTTTTGGTAACTGATAAAGATGACTGTAATGTTAAACGCACAATCCCTGTAACTACTCCTGAAGATCGATTTCATCCTGCTATTGAGTTAATAAAATAATAAACCTCCCATTAGAACACAATTATATACTGCCTACCATACACGAACAAATTTTTGCATTTAAACAAACAAACTACAATACACTAAGGCCCGTTTTCACAACTAGCCGATAGCTAAAGGTAAGATTTTATCGGCCGCATAAAAAGTGTTCCATTATTACAACTTTACTATATCTGATATTGAAAATTACCGTGGTATTGCAAAACTTAGTATCATACCTACATGTTTTGAAAAATTAATAACGGAAAATTTACATTATCAAATCCCAAACATAATATCTCCATATCAACACGGATTTAAAAAAGGTTGCTCTACCACTACAAACCTTCTTTAGCTCAAAATTGCTATCAATCGTATTTTTTTCGCAAGGAATCAAACAGATGTTATCTAGACCGATTTCATCAAAGCTTTTAACAAAGTCAATAATGCTCTTTGGGTAAAAAAAGCTTCAAATAATGTGATTTACAGATCTTATCTTAAAGTGGATTAACTCTTATTTATCGAATAGGGTCCAAACTGCCCTTTTTAATAAAACGTTTTCTAGAAAAATAAATGTGCCGTCAGGAGTACCGCAAGGCAGCCACCTTGGACCTATATTATTCTTGCTTTTTATAAACGACTAGATGACCCGGTCCACGTTGCTGGCCCTAAGCAAACATTAGTGTTGTATTACCACACGATTTAAATTGGGCATTTAACGAAATTTACGACCTTTAATTAAAAATCCATGGAATGCCTATTATAAAGTTTTTTTTACAGACTAATAATATTTAAGGCAAATTGGAAATTATAATAATTTATTACTTTATCTTAAGGGCAGCGCCTCCAGCTTCATCTTTCACAGATTTCATGATAGTGTCGCATGTCTATTTTTGTTGTCGATTCAACAGTGGAAATTTTGTTCGAACTGATTCCCTTTGGGCTTCGCAAAATCGGTGCAACTGTTTTCCGATTTTTGATAAATAGAAAAAGTAGGCGTGGTAAATTTTTCTTTCATGAAAACTTAAAATGGATAAATACGAACATTTGAAAGAAAAATTAGTCAAATCGATAGAGCCGTTTTCTGATTTTAGGTCAATCAAAAAAAGCGGGCGGGGCAAAAAACCGTAAAAACCTAAGTTGGACCATGGCGATCATTTTAAAGAAAAAATCGTCCAAATCGGTCAAGCCGTTCTCAAATTATGCGCTTAATAGAAAAAGTGGGCGTAAAAGTAGGCGTGGTAATTTTTTCTTTCGATGAAAACGTAAAATGGATTAATACGAACAGGTAAAAGAAAAATTAGTCAAATCGATGGAGCAGTTTTTTGATTTTAGGTCAATCAAAAAAAAAGTGGGCGTAAAAGTGGGCGGGGCAAACATTTTTTTCCGCAAAAACCTAAGTTGGCCCATGGCGGTCATTTAAAAGAAAAAATCGTCCAAATCGGTCAAGCCGTTCTCAATTTATGCGCTTAATAGAAAAAGTGGGCGTAAAAGTAGGCGTGGTAAATTTTTCTTTCGATGAAAACTTAAAATGGATTAATACGAACATTTGAAAGAAAAATTTGTCAAATCGATGGCGTCGTTTTCTGTTTTTTTGTAATTCGAAAAAAGTGGGCGGGGTAAAATTTTCTTTTCGTATAAATCTAAGTTGGACCATGGCGATCATTTTAAAGAAAAAATCGTCCAAATTATATAGATGTCATTGGTGGTGCAATATGAAAATTGGATTTTGCCACGCCTCTCCGCCCGCAGACCGAAAATCAAAAATCAGACTTCACAGTGTCACCCGCCTGAATATTCTGAAGATACCCTGAAAATTTCATCAACATCGGCCCAGCGGTTTTGGAGTCCATACGTTACATTTATATTTTATATATAAAGATAGAAGATTTACCTGGAGTTATAAAGTTTTCAAATGTTCTGATGTATGCTGACGACGTTAAGATATTTTTAACTTACAACCATGTGTTAGATCACCAACGTCTACAAGATGATCTAAGTTGTTTTTATGAATGGTGTAAAGCAAACTTAATGGAGCTTAATTTAAAGAATTGTAAACTAATGCGTTTTTCAAGAAATAAGCCAGCTATAGTATATTTCTTCCTTGGTGGTATTCAAGTTGATACAGTTGAAAACTTTCTTAAACTTGGAATACTACTTGACCCTAAACTTAGCTTTAATTCGCATATTACGTTTATGATAAATAAAGCTAGAGGAACACTTGGATACATAATATGCTGGGCAAGAGAGTTCGATGATCCGTATATTACAAAAACCTTATATATGGCACTTGTAAAGCCGATTCTTGAATATGGGTCAATTATATGGGACCCCATTTACCAAACTTATTCAAATTTTATTGAATCTGTACAGAAACGATTTCTGCTCTTCTGTATCCGCGGATTACACTTTAACCCACTAACCTTGCCCTCATACACATCTCGACTGGCTCTGATAAAGCTCCATACTTTAAAAAGTCGTAGAACAATGCTCAATGTATCGTTTATTCTGAACATTATTAATGGTGATATCTCCGCTGGATTTTTAATTAATGAGATTTCATTTAATATTCCTCAACGACCATCTCGAAATTTCATATCATTATCCATTAAATTCTTTAGAGCTAATTATGGTGATGCTGACCATCTTAGAAGAATGCATAACACTTTCAATCAATTATATTGATTTATTGATTATTCATTGGATCCATAGTCAATAAGTAGATTAATAATTGCTTTTCTTAATTAATAATAAAATGCATGTAATGTAATCAAATGTTAGTTATATGGCCATTTTCTCAATGTACCGTCAAACTGCCTGTTACTAAATGTCAACATAAATTTAAAAGACCGATAAACTGTCTGCTAACAATTTTGGGTTTCTCAATATACCGACAAAAAACATGGTTTTAAGTTGGCAGCACCTCTCAAAATACATGTAAAAGTTGGGAGTCAGCTGATTGAATTAATGTGTACGGCAAATAAAAGGAAAATAAATAATCGGCGAATAAGTGCTGGTTAGTTTTGCGACAGAATAGAATCAAATGAGACATTGAGAAAACCAAATTTCTTTAATGCGCAGTTTTTCGTTGGGTAAAAAGTTAATCGTGTAATGAGAAAACGGCCAATAGTCTATTTTATTTAAGTGTAATTTTAAATGTCTAAAATGTCTGTAAGGATTAATAAATAAATAAATAACAACAATACTAATTATTAAGGGAATAATATATGAAATACTTTGAGAAGAAATAAAATAGAGGAAAAAACGAAATGTTTTTTCCCATCGTTAACAAAGCTTTAAATGAAAATGTTGCTGCCTATTGTGAACGAAGCTTTAGATATTTACATTTGATCAGTTCCGTTAAGTATGGGATCACACGTTCAAAGTTTTCTTCCAGAAAGTCTGAGTTTATGGGTGAGAGAGGAGAGAAAAAAGCATGTTCTCTTCCCCTCTCACCAATAAACTCAGACTTTCTGATAGGAAACTTTCATAGTGTGAACCCAGAAAAATCCACGAAAACTTTTTTTATTTTATGTGCAATCGTTTCATGATATCAAAGCCCTATGCATCGTGTTATTTCAGAATGAGTTGTTTTTGATTTAATCAGGTTCGCATGTTAATTCAACCTACTTGATTCAAAGTCAAACGATTAATTTTAAGTTTTTGATAAATTTCATTGCATTAATTCAAAACAACTCTTTGGCAAAATCAAACAAAGAATATTTACTATTAAAAATCAAATGCAATTTTGATTTGAGTAGGTGAGTTGCAAAACTCGTTCGTTACAAAATTTAAAATTTGAGATGGCAAATGATTCTCACGGTTCTTTTGGCGTTTTATGAGAAGAAATATTGTGATTGCATCAATGCATGTCCTTTGAAAAAACATGGAAGAGGACATGCATTGAAACAAATTTTATAAATCTTCTTATAAAGCGCCTGAAGAACTGTTAGAATCAATTGTCATCTCATATTTATAATTTTGTAACGAAAGAGTTTTGCAACTCACCTACTCATTTCTTTGAATTGGAAGATAAAAAGAGAGAGAGAAAGAGGGAGTTACATGGAAAGAGTTTAAGTGCTAATAAACAAAATCTGTCAATATTATTTATCTATAACCCCTTAAGCATCCTCCAAATAAATCACATCTAATCTCTGCTTTACACAAATGCTTTTAGAGATTTTCATTTTATGGTGGACTTAAAAAGCAATTAAGAGTAGTTTGGTAAAAATCCTTGACTAATTGTTGTAACATGTGTATTTGTGTTAGTACATATTTATTTATAAGTACATATTATCAACTCCTTGGGCAAAATACGTTTATACTCGTTTGTTATTTAGTTGCTTTTCTAGACATTTCTTTCATCTTCCAAAAAAAAACTTTGTGTGTGGAGGAGCGAGTAGTGGTAAATGTATTTTATTTTTCACATTGTTGTCCGTCTTCACTTTATTTAAAGTGCATGTTGTATGTAATTTAGTTGCACACAAGACAACACTTTGTTCTTATTGTTGTTTTTTTTATATCATTTTGCAAGTATTGTACACTCTAGAAAAGGTTTTGAGTGTGTGTGTGCATGTGTTTATAGAGGTAAATTGCTTAGTCGTTGTTACTTTTTACGTAGTGTAGAGAAAAATTAAAAACAAAAAAACTATTTAATTTTCCTTTTTTTTTTTAGTTGTACCGCAATAAAAAGTTACAAACAATGTGAAAATTTATTTGTAAAAGTAGTAGTACAACAGCAACTTATTAAACATTTTCCACACTAAACTTTTTTTTTTTAAAGAATTGTAAGTTTTTTCTCATACTATACCCCAGTTTTTTCCTACTTCCTTGATTTCCCACATCTAGCGGAACATAATAAGGTGTTGGGTAGAGTATGAATCAGGAGAAGAAGGAAAAGGATAGCAAGAATTTCAATTACCTGGGGATTTTTTTAATTTTTTCTTTAAAAAGGGAATGTGGAAAATTGAGTTACATTTTACAATTTTTTTTTTTTTTTTGTAAATGATTAAAAAAGTTAACCGTGTATCAGGAAACAGAAAAAAAACTTATAAAGTGATATACGACTGAGTTTATCGCACACACACAAACACATATGTACATACATATTAGTTAAAAAATTGCAAGAATTTTTTTTTCAATTCTTTTATAAATATGTTAAGTACACAAGAGCAATTGTGTTAAAAAAAAAACGTATAAAGATTTGTAATAAACATTTTTTTTGTTTTATTTAAAATTTTAATTCTACTTACCGATTCGATGGCTTTTTCAATGCGGAATATTTCTTCCTGCAGTAAATGTAACGTTCCGGTTTTACCTCGATGTCTTGCAAATGCAGCTGCACAAGCGCTGTGAATGCTGTTAACCCAATTTTCCAATTCCACCTGAAATTAAAACAAGTTCACGTTAAAGATAATCTAATTTTAACAAGTTAACAATTTGAATCAAACAGCCTCCATTCAACAGCGGCTCGTTCTCCTCGTTCACGTTATTTAACCAACATCCGATTTCATCTTTCAATCACCGAAGGCAATTTTTTGTTTGTTATTCATTCAGTCAGTCGTCATTCATTGAAAGTCGCACACACACACTGTCACGGGAAGTAATTGTTCATTTCAAGGACTGACTGACTGACTGAAAGGATGAATGCTTGGATGGATGGTTGGTTGGTTGGAAGGATACGAGTAGCTGGTATGAAACTTAAGTCAATATTTATATACATTTTACATAAATGAACACTCTTTCATACACACATACACTCATAGAAAATGTGCATTTGTGGGTGTGTGTTTGTATGTAAATTAAATCTGAATATTTGTATGCATTTTTAAGCACATATAAAGGAATTTAAAAACGTTAATACTTATTTGTTACATTCACACACACACACACACATGCATGTGAATTTTTTAGGATATTGTAGCAAGCATGCATAAGGATGTGTGCACACCAACTTAAGGAGTTTAGATTAAATGATAAAGACATGTTGAATTCAATGAACATTAAATAAAAAGAAATATGAATTTTTGTGAATGTGAATATCCATGTGTGCATTTGCTTACATATTTATTCATACACAAACATACTCACGCACACGCACACACAGATTTTGTTTTGGTTACATGTTCATGATTGATTCAGTGCATACATATATGTATATGATATGTGATTACTGCCATATGGGCTCCTTAAAAGTCATAAGCAAACTAAGTTAATCGATGGGTGGATAAATAGCAAAATGGCTATGAACCCATTCGTATAGATTTAATAAATGCGCTTTTTTGACTTATGAAAAAATAGTATGTATAATAGAATAAAGAAATTTCAAAACACAAAACTAAATATGTACTATGTACTACATTAAATACTTTTTAATTTACTCTAATTGAAATATGTATGTATAATTAATAACTGAAGTTTTTAAAATTATTTTCAAAAAAATAATTTTCTCAATATTCGATTTTTTCTTGGAAACGGCCGTTCCTTAACATTAAAATCACCCTTGTGTGAAAAACCACACAAAGAGAATAATTTTTATATGATAACCAACAAATTTGTTGAGGTACACTAAAAGAAACTTCTTGACTTTGTTAGAATTAGCAATAAAGTACTGAAACACATTTTTTGATTAAAACATATTTTGTAGCAACGAAATATTTCAGAAATTACGTAAGTTAACCTCATGTGTGGTTTTCCACACATATGTAGTTTCTATGTAATTTGCACTAGAGAATAATTTTCTGTCGGCAGGTGTAAATATTTTTAATATTGTTGCGAACTGCATGCAATGTATGTTTTATAAGGTGAGTGCTTATATAAAATACATCAAGCTGTGTATGGTTTGTTGTTGATCACCAACGGGATAAATATTTACACCGTATCACATGGGCTCGATATTGTTAAATAGAGAATGGAGTAATGATGAAGAACCACTTTTAGACAGTGTTCAAAAATGAACACAAAATATCGCTCCTTAATGTTCGGTTAGGTAGATTTGTGGAAAACACAAACGCTAATAGTGTTTGTGTAGTAAAACATTAAAAAAATAACGTTTCCCTGTTTGTCATCTTTAGAACACAAAAAAAATACTGTTGTTATCCAACTCAACACAAAGATGATAACATTTAATCCCGTTCGGTTTTTTTAAGCTACAAACTTCATTGTGTTCGGTTCAGCTCATTACTGTTCGTTTGTTTATGTTGTGCTTAGCGCCCTTTTGGCTGGTAAAACAAATATTTTTTACAAAAACAACATACACATACGAAAAAAACAAAACGCCTGCAAAAAAAAATTAATATTAAATAAACAAAACATATACACAATACACACACAAGCTGTTCGTGCGGCGGTCTTTGCTAATATATAATGTTTGTCTATAGTATCAATGCGATTGTTTTAATTTTTTTTAACAAAGAACAGAACACTATACAATGTTCGGCTCTTTCTTGAAAATTGTTACGTTCAGTATTAAGGGTTGTGCTCGTCTACACAAACACTATATAAATAAATATCGGTCCTGGGTGTGTGAGCCGAACGATAAATAATGTTATGTTTTTTTCGAACGCTGCATTTTAAGTACCCAAGGGCGCAAGGTGGCCAAAAGAAGCCGTTGGTAAAAAAAAACTTAACTTTTGAAATTAAAACCAAACACTCCCACTGACGTTTTTAAGAAGTAGGCGTGGTACTGCTCATACAAATACATTCTAGACTTCAATATATCTGGAGAACGGCATAAGCAAGCAAAGTACAAGCATCTTGGTTATGAAAAGACAATATCCGACAAAATTTAAGCGGGAGTGAAAAAGTGGGCGTGGCAAAAAATAAATTTATGCATACCAAATAACAGAAAGAGAACAATTGTCAAAATTTGGTAAACATAGCTGGTTTATCGATGCACAACCTCTTTAAAACAAACGAGACGGGGTTTGATAAGTAGGCGTGGCACCTTCCGTACAAAGCCATTATAGATTGCTGTATATCTGGAGAATGTCACGAGTCAGAGTTTCCAAATTAGGTATCCATACACAACATCCGACAATATTTGAGTGGGATTGAAAAAGTAGGCGTGGTACAAAATAGATTTATTTATATCTCAAGAACGGCATTTACATATATAACTTTCTGCTCTTATCGCACAATGCTGAAGGGCATAGTTATAAGATTCGGCATAGCCGAATATCGCACTTTTACTTGTAAAATGTTAGTCTTGTTTCAGGGTTGTCGTTAAATAAAATAGTCAATTCTCTTTAAAATTATAAATATAAAATGGGAAGTTCTAGCCTCTTTAACTCGACCTTTAATTGCGATAATATAATTTTATTGCACAAACTCTCGAGCTGATATTCTTCAAAGATTTCTCATATCACAAATTTCCAACTTAGCCCACTGTAATAGTTGCTGTTTTTAATTTATTATTTCAATACAGATTTAATTTAAATTACCTTTTTAGATTACATATTTAAACTTCTACATTAAATACCAACTTTTTTTTTGCCCTGAACCCCATTTTGCAAATGATTACAACTTAAGCTTTCATCGTAAATATGTTTAGCTTGAAGGGTAAAATTAAAACTCAAGGTTTTCTAAAAAGTTAAATATTTCCACAAAAATCATTATCTTAACAAATTGTTAACAGAACAGCAGCAACAGCGGCATAGAAACATGTTACCCGTCTTAAGAACAAACCGTAAATACAGTAAAAGCTCTTCATTAAAAGTAAAACAAACAGCCCCTTAACTTAACAATCAACAATTTCTCAACACTTAAAGCTGAGAATGTTAATTTCTTAAGGCATCGATTATGAATGGCTAGTTACGTGACACAGGGAGTGAGCGTGTAAAGTGCATTTTAAAAAGGAAACCGAATGTAACATGGATGTCTTTGCGGGAGGAGATTGGAGGCTCCATTCCATTCAGTTCTATTCCATTCAGTGCGCAAAAAAAAGTGGAAAATAAAAGAACTTGTAATGACCGCGAGCAATGAACTTGTATAATGTGTGTTACAAATAACAAGGAGTGTCTTTTATTTCTGTGAATGAAACTGTATGTCTATGGAAGTATGTATGTATGCATGTAGGGGTGCGTGTGTGTATTTAGACATACACATACATAGATATAAACATAATAAGCTTTTATGCAGTTAGAAAAAAACAAGTTTATTTGCTTATTTGTTTGTGTTATGAATAGAAGGACATATAACACACATACATTTACATGTATTAAAGATTCACTAGCACACACAAACAAGCATTCATATGAAATGTGCACACAAATATTAGTTTTATTGGGGACAAAAAAGAGGCCGGTCCATTGAGATATAATTTAGCATGGCCATTGCATTGCGTTTTTTGTATACAAAACAAAAAAAAAAATCCAACAATAAATAAAAACGAGGACATTCACATAAACATATTTTGGTGTTTAGAATTGGTCAATTTACATGTGTCTGTGAGTGCTTGCTTGTGGATGTCTGTGTGTATGTAAGCGAATAAAAGTCCTTTTTTCTTTCACTTTCTTGCAGCAGCCATTCAAGCCATTTATTCGTTCATTGAAATTTTTAACATGAAATAAAATATTCAACAAGCTTTAACTGAATTTAACTGCAGGCAAGAAGGACTTAATTTCAAGGATTATGAAATAAATTAAAATGAAAACAACAGCAACATTTTGCTTTGTGGTTTGTAACTAAAACTGCAATTTTTTCTGAAAATTTGTTATTAAAGCCAATATTTATATGCCTGTGTAAGGAATGGTTTATTAATTTTTTTTGTTTTAACTTTTTTATAAATTTAGTTAAAATCTTAAGAAAAAATATTTGGTTCGGAGGAAAAGTATTATGTTTATTAATAAATTGCTTGGAATGAGTCTGCCGAACGGCCATTATTTTTTTTGGTTTTTAAACGGCTTTATATACAATTTTCTATAAAATTGTATATATTCTCTTCACTAAACACTTAAATGAAACTTAATTCACCGATGTGGTACATTTAAATTCAACTTTAGTTTCCATTGTAATAAGTTAGCAAGGTGGCCTCAACCTCACAACAATACAACAACAACAACAACAACAACAGGCAAAGCATTAACAGTCAGCTGTTTTTTCAGACCACCTTGTAAAAAAGTACACTTTTTTATATTTTTTTTTGTATTTAGTAGTGCTACCATACTTTTTTATTAATCAAATTAGACTTTTCAAAGAAAACTCAAAAAATCAATCTGTATTTAAATACGATTTAAGTTTTTATGAAAATTAACTTAATATAGATTTAAATACTATCCTGAAAATTGGACATTAGAGAAAGAGTGTAAGTTAACTTCCATAAAATAATACCTCCCAGATAAATTTCCTTTAAAAACAAACAGTTTTTTAAAAATGTATACGATATGAAAAAATGCTTACTAAATTACAATTCGTACGAGAATAACACTAAAAAGCAGGGTTCGAAAATAAACCGAATATTATTTAGCGTACGGTACACTTACCTAGTAACGCTATCTATTTTTTTTAGGGTTTGTGTATTATTACACAACCCTTTATTTTGTATTAGTTTATAACTATTTTCAATAAGGTAACGAGCAATATGTAGTGTTAATTTTTTTGGTTATCAAACAGAACAATTGTAGTAATTCCGTAGACATACACTATATTTAAATGTTCTTTGGTGGTTTTTTATATTGATATTCCATCATTAAAGCAGCCAAAAACAAATTTAACAAGGCTTCTCACTAGTATTGTTGTTGTTGTTTCGCTATTTGCACGACCACAGCACGAAAAGCTTTTGTGTGTATTGTAAACATGTTTTGTTTTTGTAAAAATTTTAAGTTGCATGTTTGTGTTTGTTTCGCTAAAAATTTATTTTGTTTTTGTAAACAATCAACACAACGAAGTTTGTGGTTTATAACGAAAAACCGAGCATTATGAAATGTTCTCATCTTTATGTTGAGTTGGATAAGTACAGTATTTTTATTGTGGTCGAATATCACAAAAAAGGGAAACTTATTTGTTTAAGGTATTTTCTACACAAACACTATAAGCGTTTGTGTTTTTCATATTTCTACCGAACCGAACACAAAAGAACATTATATAATGTTTGTTTTCGAACACTGCTAAAAAGTACTTAAAAAAATCCAAAAATTCTTAAATCAAGTATAACAAGCATGAACAAGTAAAAATTTCTTTAACTTTCTTGTAAATTTCTTGTACCGGCACTGTTAAACTTTTCGTTGGTCGCACCACTCTGAGAGTGAATTCCAAAAATAGCGTATGTTTCTTAGAGAACTTGGTTGTAGAAAAAAACAACAACAAGAATAAAACATATGTACATTATTTTCATTTTTAAAAAATAAAACAATTGTGAAAGTAGAAAAATTCCCGATTTCGATTTGTTAAAATTTTAAGAGTAGAAAAATGATGACATTCGGCTGGAGTCTTATAATTGGGAGCAGTGATACCATTTTGACGCTTTTTGTGAATTTTATAAATCTGTTTTGGTCTTTTTTCAAAAGGCATTTTTTGAAAATTCTTCTGTAAAAAAAGATAAATACATAAACTCGTGTAGCGGGAACATCAAATAATAATAATAATCCCTCTATCTTTCTCTCTCTCTGGTTCACTGGGGTAAGTGTTTAAAATTAATTTTACTTTCGGATTATTACGAGTACGATTTCTAGACTGAACTAACATAAACATTTTAGAGATTAATTTTATTTCACTTTTTCCTAAGTCAATCCCGATTTCGGATTATTTTAAGTACGAATCAGGGATTAAATATTGTTAAAGTAAAGTATGTACTTAGCACTTAAACAATACGTAGCTGAATCAAGCATTGTGTATTTGATATTAGAAAATCCGTACTTACCGTTTGTCTTGATTTAAGTACGGATGGATTGACTTTTCTTTTGAGTGTGTAATTTGACATACGCCGGTATTTAAGGAACGGATTATATAAAAAAAAGAAAAGAAACAAATCTATAAAATAGAAAAGAAAAAAGTCTGCACATAATTAAGTACGAGTGTGGCCCCAATTAGCAGAACTGACGTATAGATGGCGGGAGAGGCTTTAAAAAAATTACTTTGGTAAAAAGTGGCTCCCTCATAAAAAATAAACCATCTCAGTTTATTTTGCAAACATGACAAAATACTTAAATTTGAAAGGTTTAAGTCCAACCTGTATCAAAGCCGAGCTAAATTCTTCTCTGGGGATGTCTACTCCCTTGTTTACGATTGTAAATTGTTGGCTTGCAGAGGCCGTATGAGCTAGGGATGGGCAAGTTGAAAAATATATCGATATATATCGAATCGATATTTTTTTAGAGTATCGATATTTATTATTTCAAAAATATCGATATATCGAACGTATTTTGCTGAAACTATTACCAAATTAAAAAAAATTCAATATACCTTTGTACAAACATATTTATGAACAAACAAATTATATGTAATTACATTGTTACTTTTTATTGTTTCATTTTATTGAAAAAAAATTAATAAAAACAAAAAAATTTAATTAAAACAGAAAATTTAATTATAACAAAAACAAAAAATTCATCTGAAATAAAAAAAAATAAATTACGAAAAATTTCAATGGAAGAAAATAAGTCATGGAAGTACCAACTTTCCTTAAAATTTGAATTGCACCCAAAAAGTACCAACTGGTTTTAGTCAAACCAGTAATCATCAGATATGGACATCAGGAGCACTCTCTGTTTTATGTGCTCTCCAGTCAATCTGCTTCTTGTATCCGGCACTGCTTCTTATAAATGCCAATCATTTTAGATCTTCATATTAGTTTAAAAAACATATGAAGCATGCAATGATTCCAATTCTTAAAAAACATATTGTTTGAAAAACGGCTAAAATTTTGAGTTCTTAATGAAGACTGACTTTAAAAAATATCGAATTCGATAGTCGTATTTTAATATCGATACATAGATATATCGGTATTAAATATATCGGCGATATATATCGATTATATTTTTTTTAAATATCGATATTTTGATATATCGATATTTTTTGCACATTCCTAGTAGGAGCTGCCAAGATAAATCGAACGATTGAGGTTCGAAATGGTTGATGCATTTGCTCTTTTATCAGTACAATGCACCAGTTCACACATTCACTTTAGCTGTTTTTTTTTTTTTTAACTTAAAAGAAGGCTCGCTGATAAAGGATTTTTCAACAATGAAGAAGCTGGACGGTTGTGTTGTTTGTGGCTATTGAATATCGCAGGGAAAAGTGTACCAGAAATCAGCACTGAGTAGTGAAAAAGGTGCTAGAGCTGAATCATGACTCATAATTTATTGTACTCATACGCACTCATACTTATTGCAATGTTATCGAAGCTCATATTCAATCAGAAGATTGATGTTACTCATTGTACTCATACTTATTACATTAAGCTGAATGAGTTGAATCAATGTCAATAAATTAAGTATTTTCCTGACATTAGAAATGAAACTGAGGTTGTTTATGAGTATGCTGTCGCACTCATATTTATTGCAACCAATACTTATACATCAACGGTCTTGTGAGTATTAAAAAATCAGAGTAGTTGCATTTAAATGATGTCTACTCACGTATACTTAAAATTGATTGAGTCAGCATGAGTAGCGAAAAAATGATTCATTGCTGATCTCTGAAGTGTACATACCGCGATATTAGTACATATTTCCAAAAAATTTGACTTTTTTGTGGAGTTTTCTAATTTTGGGATCGCCCTCGTATATATTCCAACTTTTAAAGCAGCCACAAATTAAGGACAGTAAGCAGCTTGCAGAAAAAATATTGTTTTAATTGTCATATACACTCAATTCAATATGGTTGCAGGTTAAGCAATTACTTTACGTCGTCAATTTTCTTGTTTTCTTTACCTGAAACTCAAACGAAAGAAAACTATAAAACTGATTGGTTCGGTCAATCCATACCCATTTCAATTCTCTTCTCCACTTTCTCCTAAAAACTCAAGACCTGACTAGTCAAACTTGAAGGGTGTGAACCAGCACTTCTTGTTGCTGCAATTTATTTATATGGACTTAAGTATTTATATACAATATTTGTACAAAAAAACTAGTGTAAAATATAAAATAACCGATGTCTCAGTTGGAGCCGCTTTCTGACTTAAGTCTTGGTGTACAATTTTTAATTTAACCTAAAAATGTTAATAAATTTTCCAAATGTTCTCATTATTAATAAGCAAAAAGGTGTATCAAGCATATTGGTAGTCAGCCAGTGGCAGGACAGCTTAAACTCAGATATTCCAACCAACACACATACATACTTAACATAACTGTTCTACATTCTACATACATAAGAATTTCTGATGCACTTGAAATTGTGTAAGCTTGTGGGATATATGGAATAAAATGTGTTGCACTTGTGGCAAGAGTAATGTTATTTATAGTGTCCTCATTTTATTGATGAAATATTCTTGTTTGGAAAAGAGAATGATGAAGGATGATGATGTATTTGTCGTATTGCTGAATACTTCAGGTGATGTTTTGTTGTAGAATTTATAAGTACTCGTATTATGGCTGCAACATCACGAGAATCAACAACTATAACAACAAAAACAAACACACGATATCAGCAACATTTTAGCCTTAAGCTATTCGTAATGCCTCAGGTATGAATGTCATTTTTATTTTGGTGCATACATTATTACTTTTTCACCTGTTGTGGATTCCAATGAGAAAAACGCAATAAAAAAAAATATCGACACACACATCCCCACAAACATCGATCTTATCATCAATACGAATAAATATGTCTTTAAGTATTTATGGGTGTATGAATATGTGTATGTGTGTGGACAAGTTTGACATACTTACGTAGGAGTATATTGTAGATATGGATGTACAACCAAAAACTCATATAATTCCAATATACAAACATTCATAAGTATGAGTTTATTGAAATATTATGAACATGCTTCATACAGTAATAGAGCGAACGTGTGAATGTGCTTATATTGCTTATGTATGTAAGTAGGAATGTGTGTTTTTATTGCTGGGAGCATTAAAGTTTTACTAGTTTTTTTTTATGTGTATGTATTTTATTTTTGCATGCCGAATTTTATTGACAGTATTATCAACATTCATGATACTCACACATTTAGTATGTTTTTGTGTGTGGACTTACCTGGCATGGCGCCTGAAATAGATACGCATCGCCGAATGCAGTACTTAAGCAGAATATATAATCACGTTTGGGATGCTCTGGTATTGGTTGCATGATGGCTCCATCAACAATTATTAAATGTTTTGGTGCCGCCTCCACACTGCGACCCTCTCGCGAATCGCACGGGTAAAAAAGTAGAGTGGTGCCCTTCAAACAGACCCAGTAGCCTTTCCATCCCCGCTTACGGGCCAATTCGATTTGATGTTTTTTTCGTAATAACCATTTTTTCACCGACAGGAAACTGTAAAGATTAACGAGAGTGTTATTTTTGTTTTTAATTTGGATTTATTATGTTTAAAATGAAACCTAATTAACAACAATTGAATGATTTTTGTGATGTTTTTTTTTGTCCGAAAACAAATTATTTTGGTAACAGAAGTTGAACATAAATTTTAGCTGTAATGCGTTTTACATATCGAAGATGTAGGGAGGATTCTTAAATTGCATTATTTAAGTTTGTGTACAGTGGTCTACAAAGTTTAATATAGCAAGTTATAATATGAAAATAAAATTTTTTAAATATTACGAAATAATGTTTAAATTTGTTGTAGTCTACTTTGACCTACAGTAGCGATCTGTGTGTTAAAATTGAACATCTCCTTAGAGAGTTCGTATCATAACGCAGTGTTTAAAAACTGCAGTCTTCGACTTTTAAATATTTCTTTATCCAAATATAAGCTGTTGCTTTTTCTTTTGATTCTTAAAATATAAACAGTCGCAGTCGAGCTAAAAGCAGAAAATGCAAAGTTATACATAAGGCGAATTCATGTAAACGGTGGTGGCACAATAAACACAACATTGTATTTTATTTGTTGCTTTCGTTGGTCGATATGTCAAAAACAGAAGTAACTTTTGACAGTTCTCTCTCTAACTATAAAGAAAAGTAGCACAGCTTCAACGCCACCTGAAAAATGAATTCGCCTTGGTTATACACAAAAAAGTACTTCGGCAGTCGATATGTTCGAAAGTGGTTGGTTTGATTGACTTAAATTTTTAATAAATTTCAAAGTTAAAGCAGTAAAAAATCAGTAAACGGTTCGGCCGATTGGAATAAAGAAGCAATACGGGACTTGTGCTAGAGTTTAGTTAAGGGGCATATAGACAGGTCAGGAGGGTCGCTATAGTTTCCCGAAATAGGGCGTCTCAGGTAGTACAAATATTAAAAACCATTTAGAATTTTTTATTTCAGTCCCATCTTAACAGTTTTCGTCAATTACATGTACTAGTTTTCTCCCGTAGTTTGATTTATCGTTGAATTTATAACCGTTTCTTAACTATGATAGCTTTCCTTTTGCAATAAAGCCTTACACTAAACGGGTTATCCCGGGATTTCTTGGGATTTTTTTGTTAGGACCAGCACTCCGGGATGACCCCTACTAATGCATTGCATTGTGTTGAAACTCGGAAAATAGGTTATAAGAAGAAGTATAGAGGGAGAAGTGTTTGTAAACATTCGACTTGAACTTATTCATGTTGTAAGTGAGAGGGAAGACTTCAGAAGGAAGTATATCCCACATATGAACAGTCCAGCCAAAAAAGAATTTTCCCTGTAATTCGTTGTACGTTTCAACTGTCAATCGAACACAAAAGGATGGGCTCTTGAGAAAAAACGTGTATTATGAACAAACGGGTTTCGGGAACCAGATCCCTAATTTCGTCAGAACATTAACAAATCCCGAATCCCGGGATAAATATTCATAAATAAAAAAGTGTTATTCCTGAAATATCCCGATCGGCATCCCTAGTTAACACTGCCCTTCACCGAATACATTTTGTTTAAAGCTTAACTTTACCTCTTTAGAAAGGTACTTTAGTTAAAAGAAAGCTAAGACCTCTTTATTTGATATTAAAAATGATGACACCTTAGTACCACCTCTATACCAAAGCTATATTATAATGAAAGCTTTGGGATTTTCCTGAAGCTCTTCTAATAAGAAAAACTTAGTTCCTCCTCTTTGCTTAAACTTTAGTTTTATAAAATCTTAAATCTTTATCTTTTCTTGAACTTGGAAAGCTCATCCTTATCTATTTAAAAATGAAAATTAAGAAAGTTTACGTCAATAAAAACCATGAACATTTGGTTTCTCCTTTGGCTGCAGCTCTACTTTTTTAAAATCTCTGACCTAAGAAGAGTTTAGTTTTCACAAAAAGTTTAAAACTTAAGTTCTATTGAACTCTTTCTGTTTTCTTTTTTTTGATTTAAACTTCTCTTATAAATATTGTAAAAGCTTAGAACCATCTCTATAATGAAACTTTTAGTATTTTTTTTAATTAAAGCGATATATTTTAAAATAGATTTGTATTTAAAATTTAAATAACATTGTATAAAAGGAAAAGCTTGATATAAAAGCTGCCAACCATAAGTTTTGAGGTATAAAGTAGAGCCCTTTCTGAAAAAGTAAAACAAGTTAAAAAAAATTTGATTTAAAATGTAACATCTTTAGGGAAATTATTCCAAAAACTTTACTGGAAGTTTGTTCATATTTTAAAGTCAAAGTTAGCGAAATTTGGTCATATTTGGCATGGTAAAACAATTAATTACATTTTAAAAGATTATGGCGCACTTAGTACACGCTTTGTTTGGACCTTAAATTTACACTGCCAAGTGTTGTCATGTATGGATTTTAGTGATGATAAGGTACTGCTGCCATTTTTATTTTATAGAAAAGTTGTTTGACTTTTCTAGGTTTTACATTTGTCTAAAAACCATAATGTATAGAATGTAATACGCGATTTAAATAACTTTTGTTTAAAAGCTTAATTATTTTCGATAGGATCCACTGTGCTTTGGAATCTTATTAAATACATACTGAAAATCAAATAATTCATATAAATATACCTTAAAAGATAACATTTCACTAATTACCATTCAAAATTTAAAATACTTTCGTTAAACTTTTTGATCATTCACAAAAAAGCTTTTACTTTTTTAAATACAACAGCTGCTTTCCAAAAAAAAGTTTGCATTCACTTAAAGTTTTTTTTTTTTGAGTAATAAATTGGCTTAGGTTTTCCAATTTGTAGTATTTGTGAAATGCTCTAAGGGCATAAGTAAAATTGCCTGGAAGCCAAATCTTATTCATTCCTAAAAGTTGAAAATTTACATGGCATTGCTTAACATTTTCCTAACTTTTTTCCTTCTCATTTTACTGATTGTAAAGTTTCTTCTTTATAGTTTTTTTATATTTTATTTTGGAGATTTTATGGTGTTGACGTGTAATACATACCCAGCTTTACGTACAGCTCCAGTACAATTGAATGATGATGCAGCTGTACCAGTTGCTTTTGCTTTATATGGTGACGCCATGACACTTTCGCCATCATCTTCATCCGATACGGCTGTAGTTAAGCTCATGCGGTCATCGTCGGAAATCTAAACAAATTAAACACAAGCAAAGAAAAAGTTGGGGAAAAAGTTAAAAATAAGAGATAAAAGGCAAAAAAGTAAATAAATAGATAAATAAAAAAATCATTATCATTAGTCAATGTCTTCTTATGCATTACAATGCATTAAGTTTACACATTTTGCTTTTTTCTGAAAATGTAAATTGTGTTGAGTTTATTGCAGGACAAATAAAAAAAGAGAGAGAAAGAAAGACAAACAGACAGCAGGCAGTTCAGTTAATTCCAGTCCGTTCAGTAAGTCAGCCATGGAGGCTGACTGGTTGGCAAACGAGGAACCAAGAAAATAAATGGCCACAGACTTGTGTTCTAATAAAATCAACACATTCTCTGATTTCCTTTCATATTTTTGCTGGCGTTTTCAATTGTTTTGTTTAATAAAGTTTTGCAAATTTATTTTCATTTTCTATTTACATGGCTTTATTTTAGTTGGACTTTAGTGCATCTGTTGAAGATCTATCCAACCAAAAACGAAAAAAGTAGACCGACATAGTTCAACATAATCTCATTATAAACAAGAAACACTGGGCAGAAAAAAATCGAAGTTGGTATAGGTGCTGTTTGCAGAGTGTGTGTGTGTGAATGGTTTATCCTTTTACTCGTTTACTGATTAACAGTGGGGAATTTTTTAAAAATTTGGAAATAAATCGGAAATTTCCAATGGAATTTTTGGATTAAAAAAAAGTTTTAAATAACAGAAGCGATTTTAAATTATTGGTTGGTTTTTTTTTGAGAATTTTCCATGAGATAAGCAAAATATTTATACGCCCATATATTTAACGCTTCAAAAATAATGAAAGACATATTGTCTTTTAATGTAATAAATATTAAAAATATGATTATTCCAATAAAAAACGGAATATAACAGCATGAAATAAATTTAAATTGACTGAACTTGAATCTGATTGAAAAAGAAAATCGCATTAACAGTTTAATAAAAACACAATAAAATTAATATTTTAAATATACATATTTTTAACAATTTCTTATCGTCAACTTATTATTGTTTTGGCGCATATGCCAAAAAGTCATAGTGGAAAAAATCACAATGTAGGTTTACACAAAGTTTTCTGAAAATACACCCGATAATATTTTTTTTTTGTATTTTTCCACTGCTTCCGGCATATCGTTAGCTCATTATTGGTATGGCGCACATGATATTGCATTAACTCCTTTTTTTTAACGGCAGTGAAGCAAAGCAAAAGTGAAATATTTTATACGTTTTTGTATGAGGAATTTGCTGCAACCACCAAACAGTGGCGTGTTGAGCAAAACAATACCTCATAAACTTTAAAATAGTTTGTATGAAACAAAATTAATGCTTGATATCTCAGAAACCAAACAAAATTTCTTGAAACAGCTTTCAAAATACATATACCCCATACCCTACTAAATTTTTTTTAAATGCTCGGTAGGGCAAATCAGAAATGAGCTAACGAATACAAAATTTCTCAATTTCGAAAGGTTACCAAATTAAAATGCCACTATAATTTTTACCAAACGGAGTTGATTGTTAACAAATAAAATTATTGTTGATAAATATTTTCAAATAAAATTTTACAGTTACGAAATGGATCTACCTAAACAAGCTCGCTAAACGTTTTTTTAAACACGAAAATTCAATTGGCAACACATTTTCCTTAGAACAAACTGATCTGGCGATATGTCAAATAAGATTTTCCAGCCGGTTGGTGTTGAATTTCCTTTTTGAAGAACTTTTTTTGGAACTGTATGAAAACAAGAAGTTTTTACATAAAACAAATGCTTGATGCTCTCATTTAGGTGAGCAAAGTAATTCTACTTAATTTTTACTCAAATTATAATTGATTTTGTAATTAATTAATGGAATAAAAGTTTGAATAATTAGAAATGGTATTTTCAGATTTTCTACTGAAAATACATACTTTCCGTAAAAAAATTGGTTTTTTTTAAGAAGATTCGGGTTAAAAATAAAACTATTAAACATTAACTTAGCACCTTCTCTACTAAAGAACATTTCGTCGGCTTAATATGCAAACCTATTAAATCTACTTTTTAAGAAAATTAAAATTTGATGCCGCGTGGTATTTAAAGATACGCCTCGTTGACCAGCATGTAGTTTTTCTTCAGTTGGAGTCTTAAAGTGTGCAAAAAAATTTCGTTCCAAGCTGCTAATATGAAATATTAAAAGTTTTTTGTATCTCCTGAAAAAATTAAAACCAACTTCAAATAACACATTTGTTAGAAATTTGTACTTTTAATTAAATTCCGTACTAATTTTCCGCCTGCAAACAAATTGATCATATCAATTAACATATTTGTAAATTTGAGCTTTTCTTGTTTAATTGAAATATGACAACCAGCAAGAGGGTCTATATAAAACGTAAACATAAATTAAAAATATTGTTTTCAATCAACACAGTTAATTGAAGCAACTAAAAAATTGTTTAAAACTTTAAAATATTTTGAAGTTTGTGTGTATGCTTTCACATTTACAAGACAAATTAAGGCAAATTAATTGGAACATTGAAAAAAAAATTGTTTGAATCAGCATTACTTTATGTAATTGAAAAAATGTTGATGAACATTTTTTTGTGTACTAAGCCGACGATATAAACCTTTAATAACCACTAAGAAACTGCAAAATTATTTCTCCATAATTCTTTACAAAACTCTCCCACTGTAGAATGCATCCTGTTCCCTTTTTATTTGGGTTCTCTTACAGCTTAGTTGCATTCGCTTGCGTGCTTTAATGTTAGTAAGTATCTGTGTTTATGTGCTTTTAATTTGTGTTGTATGCCAGATACTTTGAGTTAAACATATAAATATAAAAACAATTTATACACATACACATGTATACAGTTGCATATTGTAAAAGTACTTACGACAGCCACAACCACTGAAAGTTCTTTTTTTTTCTCTCATTTTTTTTAAGTATATAAAAAGCATTTTCATGTTCGCCCCTACAAATTGCAGTCGAGGAGTAGTGAGTATTATGGCTACTACAAATACAAAATATGGCTGGTACTAACTGTAAAGCAAACAAATACCAAAAGCACATTCCAGTTATCTTCAAAAAAAAAAAAAAAAAAAACCAACAAACAGCAATAACAAAAAAGGAAACAAGTTGCAAAGAATCGAAGAATTCAATATGCATTCCCTGCCAAACCAAAACTATTGGCTTGTTATCCAAACGAAGGAGTTAAATAGGATTTTCAGAGAAATAACAAAATCAGAGAATCAAAAGAAAAAAATAAAAATTAAATAAAATAGAAAACATACTCATTGATGGTCCATTGAAGAGGTAATATTTTGTGCAATACTTTGCTTCGTTTTTGTAAACAGTTACAAGTGACTACAAAGTAACCCAATATAGAATTTTATTTGTAAAAGAAATCACTTGAGCTATTTTACGAATCATATGAATGATCTATTTTTCTGATTTATTTTGTTGAATTCGAAGAATTCTGTTATTTACTATTTACTTATTTATTTATTTTCTGTTTAAGAAATTAAAATAATAAATAGATTTAAGAGGTGAGTTTAATAAATACAATTAATAAACAAGGAAAAGGGTAGTTTTTTTTTAGTTACAACTCATTTTTCTTTTGTATTAGTGATACAAAAATAATTCTTTTAGTTAGATGAAATTGATTATTTTCACAAAAAAGAATGGGTTATCAGTGATGTTGCAAAATTCCCAAAATGCAGATTTGAAGATTTTTCGTTTAAAATTGCACATTTTTTAGCTCGGTAGAAACTTCTTTACGTTGTCACTTATGTTTGTACTATTTCCACTTCTTGCATTGACAAAGGAAATATATCAACCATTCATGAAAGAACCGTGTGAAAATAGATGTTTAATTGACAATATTTCAATTAAACGTTTAATTCACTTGATTAAATATTTTATTAACCTAATTAAATATTTAATCAAAACTGATTTAATTTTTGATTTATTCTTTTACTGCCGCAAAAATTTTTTTCTGTGTAGGAATTTTATTCACAAACGATTACTTAAAAATTAAAAATTCGCATTATCTTGACACATTTATAGCGCCGGACTTATGCCACCTGTTTTAACACAAAATAATATGCATATGTACGTTTATATTCATATGTACTTATGCATAAATATCTCTAATAATTTCAATATGTGATATGTTTTAATAATAATATGTCAAGCAATTAACTTTTAATTTGTTGTTTAAGAAACCAAAGCTATGATTATTCCGTACTCAGCCTGAGTAATTAAATTTGGATAGATTTTTTAAATGTAAAAATATCCAAAAATTATCAGCCATGATCTGAAAATTGCATTCAAGAGAAATTAAAATCGAACCAATTTTTAAAACTTCTCTGTGTTGAAAGTTCAACAAAATTTTTCCTTTTTTATACCTCGTAATTCAAGAACCACTTAGGGCCATTATTACAAGTTGCACTTGGCTAAAGTTCAGATTAAGTTGACGGATAGTAAAGTGTTATCTGTCAATACGTGGATAACATCTAACTAACGTCAAGTTATAAAAATTGCTTTTATTTATATTTACCAGAACTTAATTAAAATATTAAAAATAAATATGCATTCAATATTGAATCCATAAAAACCTGTTTTATATTAAAATCAAAAGTTTATCTTGTTAAATTAACATGCATACATAGTTAAGTATGTTAATTTTTTTATTTTCATTCTGAAAATATGTTATAAAAAGAAGACAATTCCCGTATTCTTTTAATTAAAATTATTTAGTTAAATAGTACATTAAGTTTTCAAAGTAGAATGATGACTAAAACCATTCTGCTGATTGATCTGTTAACAAAGGAGACAACAAAATAAGTGAAACATGTGTTACAGGGGTAAGTGTTTTGAATTATTCTTAAATAAATGCATATGTTGTCTCTGAAGCTTCTTCACACTGTTATAACACACTCAAACCAATTAGTTCCTACATGAAATTCACGTTGTTTCAACATGAAATAACTTTCATTCAACGTGATTCGGATTGTTATTTCAATATAAATTACATTTTGATCTAACTTTAGTGCCATGTTAAATTAACATGAATTATAGTTATTTTAAAAATTATTAAAAATCAGGTTGAATTAACATGAAAAACGTATGAAGCAAAATCACCACCGAAAAATTTTAAATCAACCTTGTTTTCGACGTTTTTAACTTGATTTTTTTCTGTGTGAATAGTTCATAGAATCTTTCGTATTTTTTTAGAATGTTTAGTCTATTTTGTTTTATAATTTTTAAATAAAATCTTTTATATTTCATAAAATTAATATAAAATTATGGGCTTATGACTTCAATGATGAAAATAAAAGTATTAAAAAGGTTAAATGCCGGAACTTTGATAATAAATATCTTTTTATTCGTTCTACATGTAGTACTGTCTGAATTTTCTATTGTATTGAACTTAGAAATTTAAAATTTTAGGTGCAGGATCCTGAGAGAATTATAAACTATAACACTCTTACTTGTTTATTCTATTAAATTCTAAAATCGCCTAAAGCAATATATCGACAGCTCATTATTTGATTGGTGCATATGCCAAAAAGTCGTTGTGGAAAAAAACGACAGTGAAGGTTTACATTACTGTTTTTTTTTTATTTTCACCACTGCTTTTGGTTTATGTTTTGAAGAAAAATGTAAATATATCTGACCGTCCATTAACCAACTTAGAAGTTACTAATATTTTATTGAAAGTGAAAATTATTGCTTTGCGCCGCATACACCACTTTTCTAAATAAATTTCTAAAAACTAGCTTTTTGTGCTGCATACGTATACTTATTGCTGTATATTGCGTTGTTAACATTTTATTTTCATTTGCTTTTGCTTTTACTACGTTTTTTCCAACGGCGGCAACGAGGCAAAGCAAGAGAGGAATTTATTGCATATAAGTAATTTGCTGCAATTGCCAAACAGTGGCGTTTAGATCAAAAGAATACTTTATAAACATTAAAATAGTTGATATGATTTTTTATACCCTCCACCACAATTAGTTGTGAAGAGGGTATATTAAGTTTGTCATTCCGTGTGAAACTTTTTTATTATTTATCTTAGACCCCATAAAGTACATATATTCTGGGTCCTTGAGTGATTCTAAGTTGATTTAGCCATGTCCGTCTGTCTGTCCGTCTGTTGAAAACACGCTCACTTTCGAACAACTTAAAAGAAATGAACAAACTTGCCGTCAAATTGCTTGTAGTTATCCTAAGCAGTTTGGGATTGAAACTCAGCAAAATCGGTGCAGTAGGTCCAGAGCTATGAATCAAAATGTGGAACTACCACCTAAAAAAAATGATAATTTTGTTACAAAAAATAACATAAATAGTGGAATGAGATAAGATTTTGCAAAAAATTTGTATTCGACTGGAAATCACGCTGTTAAATTTCGTTCATAATTTACCCTAAGCCCCATGTAAACACTACTCCCGGAAAACAGTTTAGTACACTTAAAACCATAATTAATAATGCTATCATAACAGAAATTGGTACGTCACAGTTTTAAAGGACTAGAAATGACGCTGTGAAATTTCGTAATGATCGGTCCAAAATTTACCCTAGGCCCCATATAAACCCATCTCCCGGAAAACAGTTTAGTACGCCTTAAGCCGTTCTAAATAACGCTATCAAAATAAAATTGAATACTTCGTGATGCTCGGTCCATGATTTACTATAGGCCCCATATAAAGCCCACTGAGCTGTCGGTGGAGGGTATCAAAGATGCGGCACAGCCGAATATAGCACTCTAACTAAAATTTTCCATAAAAATTTGGGTGATTTTGCATAGGAAATATTACCCATTTTCATTATTTTGGGCCTTTTCATTATTTTCAGTATTTTTTGGGCCTTTTTTTAACTTTTTTTGGCAGCCAAATAAAAGTGATTCTGTATAATATAATAGAGAGATATTTTTATAGAATAGAAACTCTTCTATTTCATAGCGTAAAATCTTGTCTATTCCACAAAATTCTATCTATTTTAATTTCACAGGACATTAGTATCGCTTAAGATCCACAGGAGAAAATTTGTTTAAGTCCGCAAATCAATTCAGAATTTAATTTGAATTTTTTAATAGAATAGACTCAATGTAATTAAACAAAAACTTTTGACTGGGAAACTAAACATTTCTTTTTAAAACTTTTAAGAAAATACTTAAGTATTTCTTTATTTAGTTAAATCCTCTGAAAAACGCATTTTGGTTTTGTAACTTTGCCTATCAATCACACGAAAAGAAAATTGCATAAAAAATAGATCCCAAAATCTTCAAAACCAAATTGAAAAATTTGTATTTTAGGAAATCGTTTTTCACAAGTAAAATCTCGTGTCGTCGCACTCCCATGCAGTTTTTTGCTAATACATCTACGTTTCTTTTTTTGTGTGTTTGGGAAGAGAATTAAATACTTTATTTAACCACTTTATTTGAAATTCACTTCCCACTTTGCAATTTAATTTTACAAACCATAAAATTATTAAGTACTAAATCGTCTCTAGAAAAGAATTCAAAGAAACCTAAACCAAAAGTCCGGAGAGTACGACTACGAGAGAGTGTTATTTGGTAAAATTCCAGGATGGTTGGCATAAATAAATCACAACATGACCACAGAACTATTTTTTTTTGCTTTTTGTAGTTAATTCATTAATGAAAAACGACTAAGAAAAGTTTTAAATGAGTAGTGTTCTTTTTTCTAAGTTTCTTTTTGAGTCAGCAAAATCCATCTTGACAAAGAAGGTACACAAAAAAAGGACTAATAAACATCAGCACGAAGGTGAAGACACAAAAAAACAAATCCCTTTTAAGTAATTAGACTGAAGTAGATATAAGAACTGTGTAAACTTTTACGACAGAGATTATAAATCTTGTGTAATGGAATTAAGTTTTCATATCATTCGTACAACAACAACACAGTAATTGGCAGAGAAATTGTATGTTTAAAAAGTTAAAATTTCTTTTTAATTCATCATTTGGAGTAGCAATACCG
Source organism: Pollenia labialis (assembly GCA_949318255.1). Taxonomy (NCBI): domain Eukaryota; kingdom Metazoa; phylum Arthropoda; class Insecta; order Diptera; family Polleniidae; genus Pollenia; species Pollenia labialis. The sequence goes on from OX439140.1 coordinate 159,077,346, forward strand.
TCTTACCTTCCTTAAGAACAATTCGTTACATTGTTTAGCCGTACTGCGCCAATGCCGGTGCCGAAAGCGTGAGTTCCCCAAATGAAGGGTACCATGCAATTCGGCTGCCTCGTTAACGACTCGTTTTATGACTTGATAACGGATGACGTCGTAACGATGCAGTGGTTTAAGGGCAACGGTGCCATGCTCGGGCTCCGATTCAGCACCCGATCTTAATTGTTCGTCGTCTTCGTCATCGTGCCAAGCACTTAGGACTCCTTCGACAAAATTGTACAACAGTTCTCCGTTGGTTTGGGAGGGCTGAGAACCGGACGGCTTTTGCTCATATTTGATAAGTTTACGATTTTGACACACTTCACGCAAAAGATTCTCCCCGAAATGAACGGTTTTGTGACGACGTCGACGTTCATCGAGAGATGCTGCCGATGCAGACTTTGTGAGTTTTCCGTTGGTGCCAGTGACATGACCGTTTTGGTGTTTTCGCTTCGCCACAACGGGGCCAGTACAAAGCAAGGCACACGATTCGCCGCGTTGAAGTGTGTTTGGCTGTGAATTGCTGCGTTGGTCGGTACGCTTCGTTGATGAGAGCAACGATAATACTGGAGCGGCAGGCTCGATATCGTAAAGTAAGGCAGGTGGCTGTGCAAGGGTTGTACGCAGCCGATTGAAGTCGGCGGCGCAGCGAGGCAGTGAGTTACACTTAGGAGCATTCAAGCATTTTCGATTCCGACAACTGAGCGGAGCACAATAACGGCAATCATGACAGATAACAAATTTGCGTTTCTGCTGACTTTGAGCGGGCGGCACTTTTGACGATGGCGGTGGAGGAGCTGAACCGTCATCCGACGGAGGTACTGTGTGCATTTGAACTTTTGTTAGTTGTTGATTTCGCAAAAGGTTCAACGTTGATGACGACGATGGCATTTTTCGTTGTCCGGTCGACTGACATTCGAGATAACGGCAATTGGGGTCAGTGCAAATAGGCAGCAGGGGGCATGAGGGATCTGTGCAGGGTGATGGAGAGCGGGGTGCTCGTTCGGCAGATGATGATTTCCGTTTTAGCTGACCATTGTGGGAAACCGTCATGTCGGATATTGTGGCTGACCGTTGAGTTTGATGCCTCCTGGAGCGATCTCTTTTTGATTCTCTTGAGCTTTGTTGGGTTGAGGTTTTACTTGTTTTTGGTGGCAACTGGGGAGGCATTAGCTCGTCTTTGGGTACATACTGGTAACGCTCTTTGTGCGGTTTGGCATAGAGACGTTCCACATTTGTTGCAGTTGCAGGTGGTGGTGTTGAGGCGGTAACTACTTCACTGGCCGAGTGACGAAGACGTCTATCTCTTATTCGTTGTTCTTGATATCTGCGATCTGAACATAATTGTTGTGCAGCGGGTTGAGTTTGTGACTGCTGTTGTTGGGCCGAGGGAGTTGATGATTTCTGCGGTAGTTCCACAAAACTTTGATGAGATGAACGCCTATCTACGGGCGTTTTACCTAAAGACTGCAAACGATTTAGTGGGTAGGCAATCCAGTCGGGTATGCTTTCTTCACTCCGATCGCTGTAGCCGAGTGAATGGCGTTTCCGTGCTGGATGTTGGCTAACATCGTCCTCATGCGAGTGTGATCGAGGTGTATCTCCACTACCATTTCTTCGGTGATGTGGTCTTCTGGTCTTAGCTGAGGCTTCTTCTCGTGCAGTCAATGCTTTTGTTGATTTTGTCAACCATTCCACGAGGTCAGTTTTAAGAAGTGAAATTTCACCAGGTCCTGAACTTTGACGCGATAAAGGTTTCTTCAATAGCTCAGTTAACTCTTCTTTTAAGGCTTTTGCATAGGAAGATGTACTGGGTCTGTTGTCTGCTTGCTGTGGAGTATGCTGTCTTTCGGTCACTGAACGTTTTCGTGGCAAATGCTCAAGTAACCATTCTGGTAATTCATCCTTCATCACAGTAATTTCACTAGGACCAGATGAAGTTCGAGCAGGAACTCGCTGTCTTTCCAACCATTCCATAGTTTCATCCCGCACTGTACCACTTTCCGCCGAGCGAGACGAATGCCTTTGTTGGGCTTTTCGATCAAACCACTCGAGTTCATCGGGTGATCTTTTGCAGTCTTTGGATTCGGGAACCTCTTCCGCACTTTTTTGACGCCGAGGTGGCAGTTGAGGCTTTTGTTCTTCAGCATGTCTGTGATGATGTTTATGGGTATGAGTGTGGGTATGAGTTGCAGTTGAAGGGTCTTTCTTGGGAGGCGCTTGTGGAGGTAATCTTTTGGGATCTTTAGATTTGATTAGTTTCTGTTCAATGGTATCTTCATTGCGAGCTCTTACACGGCGTGTTATCTCGAAGATGTCCCCGTTTATTTGATGGTAAAACTTTTCAACTTCTACACCTTTATCAAATTCCTCTTTCACTTGCTGGACATTTAGTTTGCTGCGGGATGGTGGACGAGGGGGAGGAAGAGGAGGAGGAGCTTTCGATTCCTTATCATCATCGACAACATCATCATCAGACTCAGCCGACATCAAGAGGGCACCCTTACCACCTTCCCCCACCACCCCACCTATTGTACGAGCCGAAGAGGTGGCGGGATAGAGATTTTGCTGCAATTCTTCTTGTTCTTGCTGCTGCAGCAGACGATCGAGGGACCCATGGTGCGTTTTTATTGTCGGACCCAAAGTACCTTCGCCAAATGGCTGCAATCGACACTGAGCATTGCAAATGCAGACAGGACGCTTTTTGCTACCAAAACGAAACAGACTATTCGCCAGCTGTGTCACACCATCGCCCAAAACGCTTCCTCCACTACTTGCCCCACCGCCACCAGCGGTCACATCCCTTCCCGAAGCCGTTGTTGCCGAAGTCAAACGTCCGGCCTGTGAAACTGGCGTTATGTCGACTATCACGCAACAGCAATGCAACGAGAAGGTCTTTTTATCGCAGCCACTGCCGCTAACAGAGTTATTGTTATCGCTTTCACTATTTTGTGAGGCTGCCAGAATGAGCGGCTTAAACGGCGTGCACCAGTCGAATCTTTACGTTGCGGTATCCACAACTTCCTCCGTCTATCCAAGGACAATATTCTGGAATTCAACTGTAAAGAATTTCGTTTATTTTTACAGCTAAGGCTATCGCAACAGGGGGTACAGCTCAGGAATGGGCAAAAAGTTAAAATAGCGTTACTAGGTTTAGGTTGGATTAGCAAGAGCAATGGAAGTGGTAGTGGTAAGAGAGCAAGGATACGTTTGGTTCTATAAATAATTCGTTCAGATGCATCAGCATACACCATTCCCACATCTATTGATAAACTTTTGCTTTTTGTAGTATGTGTTGTTGTTTATTGTTATTGGTAGTTTTTTTCTAAATTCTATTTTTCTGTTTTAATTTCGCCGAGTGCTTGACATTAAGGTAAACTTTGGAAAAATATGTTTACTTGTTTTCTAATTCACTTTGTTTGTCACTACACGAACTTTTTTCGTCGTATTTGTCCGATTGATAAAAACAAAAACACACATACGCCCACGCACACTTGCACGCACGCACGTTTTCATAGCAAAATAATTTGCATTTTGAGGAAGTTGCTGCTGTTGATGTTTTTTTATATTTTTTTTTGTTTACTATTTTAGGGAATCCAAGTCACGTTTATAGATTTAAGTTATTGTTGTTTTTTTTGATGATTTTGTTTTTTATTTGTTTATAAACAAATCAATCGATATGTTTGTTAAAAGAAATTCTGCTAAAACTAAAATACAAAAAAAATAACTGAACGCCTTTGGAGTTTTAACGTCTTTAAAAACGATATTTTTTTCAACGTAATGCACTAATAACAAATACATTAACGTTTTTAGTACGTGTGTATAGGTGTAGTTTGTAAAGTAGTGTTTCTAGTAGGAGCAAATTTTTTAAAATTTCTGAAATAAAAATTTGGAAATTTCTTAAATGAAGAGTTTTTAAATGGCGGCAAGATAAAAAAGATTGTTGACTTGTTACTTGAATTTGATAAGATAATAGATTTGTTTTAAGGCAACGATTTTGACAGGACTTATCTAAGAATAGAAACTTAAACCAGTTTCATAAAAGACAATCTTACAGGCCTTTTTAAAGAAGGCAGAGTAAAAATTATTTTGTTGATTTCTTAAAGGCATGTTCATTAGAACCGCTTGCATTTCCCCCTGGGTTTGATTTTTCGAAAGAAATTCATAGTGCTGCAGAGAAAAGTTTTGTCCAGATAAAAACGCTGTTTTCTGAGTATTAGTTTCGAAAGAATGTCACTACAATTAAGCGCCACGGCTAACTAAATAACCAAGGCAGAATTCATATACCCCAGATGATGAAACACCAAGAGCAAGGACGATTCCTTGCTGCTTAAACTACGCTCCCTAAGAGGCGCAGCACATCCACCGGGAGTATATCATCAGGAACATTAAAAGAATGACCAATAAGAAAACCTTAACTCCGGGGTTTGTAAGAAATCAAACTACTGATTGAATTAAATTTAATTAATCCGCAGAATAAGATTTAGCGGGTGTGAAAGTTAAAAGTTATATGTGTGTGTATATGAGTGAGTGAAAGAGTGTGAGTAGTTGAAGAGGTAAACGCATAATTGCATGTGATGGTATATACGTTTGTAAAAGTAAGTGTGTGTATGTGTAAATGCAATATTATACATTAACATGAATATAACGGTGAAGGACATTGGCAGATGTAGCGAATGCTTTTTTGGCGCAAGGACACCAACTGCAATTTTTTTTTATACATTTTTGCACTACGTAAGAAAACAACAAACACATACATACATTTATGTATATACACAGACATAAATACTTGTACAAACACACATTACAGTGAATGAATGACGTGTATCTTTATTGTAGTTTTGCAAAAATGTGCGAGTTTATTGCTGTCTCAGTATGTGTTCGTACTAAATGCGTATCTTTTAAGCTACAAAACAAAACAAAAGTATATTTAAGTATTAGTGTGTGTATGTATGTGTTAACGTTGTAATGGAACATATAAATAAAACTATAAACTTTTTTCCAAAATTTTTCATCTAAAAATCAATATTTTATTATGTTTATTTCAGATCTTAAAAGAGATTTTTGCCTGAAAGTTTTCAAATTTGTAGTTTTAAGATTAATTTCATTTAATATTTGTATTTTCATTCTTTATTAACCTCTTCCACTTTGCACTTTTAAGATTTGTCTCTCTCTCTTTAAAAATCAATCCATGTCAGTCCTTGCCACATCAAATGACGTTTGTAATGAGAATGACATTGACCTGCCACATTAAAGTAATAATAATACAAAAAAAAAAAAAAAAAACACAAATGCAAAATATTTTTCATAAACTTGAATTTGTTTTTTAATTCCATTTTAAACGAAACATAAATCTTCTTAGTTTTTCCTATTTTTTTTTAATAACTTTTATCAGATCTTTGGTGTAATTGTACCCTTAAGTGTTTTTTTTAATTCTGTATCGAAAATGCTTTCTGTTTTCTGTGTGCAACCAAAAAGATTTCCTTTACAAAGAAGATTGTCTGTTTTCGTTTATTGAATCAAAATACTGCAGGAGATATGAATAAACAAGTGTTTTATGAAAGTTGAAATCTATTGAATTTGAATTTGTAAAAAACACAACTGAATTTTTTTTTAATCAGACGTATCCTTTTATTTTCACTTGAATTTATCAAGCAAAAGAAAAAATACATTTAGCATAAAAATAAAAGTTCCGTACGAAGTTGCAGACAAGTTTTTTTTGCTTATAAGCCGAAAGTAATAGATTTTGGTGGGTATTTTGAATGGGTGGTCTTTTGTAAGGGGTACTCCACCAGAATTCAAAGGAGGTCCTAACATTCCTAACCTGTAATTTTGTTTTAGTTTCATTTTCTTACATTATAAAATGAATTAAAAAGCGTGTAAGATGTTAAGGTGATACAAAACCCCTTATTTAATTCCTGGTATAACGGAGTATGTCCATATATGTCACAATTTCCCCTAATTGTTTTTAAATCGATAAAAATGGACATACACTGTCGGTTGTTCAACGTGGTATCATACTGACTGTGAGAAACCATGAAGGGTCTAGAAAGGGCCTCCATACTGACAGAACCAGAAAAGCGGGATGGGTTGTCAGTGTGCGAAGTATTAGACTCAGTCCGTTGCCCTAAGATGTCTTAGTAGATCCACTACTCTTATTTTCGATATCGCGAGAGACTGGTCAACATGACGTCACACAGGAAACTTGGACATTGAAGCCAGACATTCACAGAGAAACCGAGCTAGCTAAACAAAACGGCAAGCATTTTTAAATCATGCCAACACATTTAAGATGAAAAAAAGACCTAGTAAACTGTCAAATAAGAATTTCCAGCCGGGCGGTGTTGAATTCGCGTTCTTAATGTTTGTTTCATATAAAAACCAATTGCTGATCTTATTAAGGCAGCTCTGAAAATAAAAACCAACTCCGACAATGTGTCTTAAATAGTAAACCCAGTCTATTCGTATGAATTCTAATTGGCCAAGGAATCCTTAGAAATGCAAGCAACTTGGAGATGTCCCTTCAATTAATCCCCATAAGCTGCCTTGCCTTGCACTTTTCACATTATAAGGGAGCGACGTTAATTTTGTGATTCAAGATTGTGCCATCTTTTACCAGCTCTGCACTCGAAGTGCTTAGATATTTCGAATTTAATCGTTGCGAAGGATATTGCAACTGGTATTGCTGTCGCTAGATCCAAAGCCATAGTGATTCCTGTGCACAGAAATCCAAACTACTTCAAATGTAGATTTCATTGCTGCACAAGCCAACAAGCACTAAAATTGATTGATTGATTTCACCATAAACTTAGAATGTATGAAAATTCTTTATTAAGAAACTAAATTCATTGTTTTTTTGCCAATTCTCTTAAGAAATATCTACATAACTTCATAATAAACAATCTGAAATAATTTTTTGACTATTCCACTTACTGAGACTTCCGCAAAAATAAAAACCCACTTGTATTTAGAGAGCTTCCGATTCAACAGGAATTTCATTCGTCAAATCAAGTGTAGGAAAGTGTGTTCTTAACAATAAAATTGTATTTTACTACAAGAAAAAAATTTACATAAATCAATTCTGCTGACTTTAGACAAAACAAAGAATGTATGTCGAAATTAGTAATTTTTTAGGAAAGAAAATATTTGCAGAAAATAAAAAGAAAACTTGTATTCCACACTGATATTTTCTAACATGAAAAGGTCTATTTAGATTTGAAAATAGGATACTCTGTTCTTTATGATCTCAATTTTGTAAAAATATGCTTTTAAGAACACTCAAAAAATTTTCTTCACAATAATAATGAATTTTGACATTGATCCCATGAAAAATTGCGTTAAAAAGAAACCTATGCAGCGTTTCGTTGGATCAATGAATCCTGTTTCATTAAAATGTATTTAATGAAACATTACATTAGATCTATAAATATTATTTATTGCATGAAAAAATATATTTTTATTAGATTCAATGATTTTAGTTCATTATATTCATGAAAATATTCATTAATTTGTAGATAAATATACACAATTTCATTGAAAATAATATTTTTTAACACTATTTTAATGAAGACTTTAAATTTTTTTTTTTTTTTAATTTGTTTTTTATTATTTTATTTTTATTAGTTTCCTAAGCTAATCCCGCGATCCCACAACCCCAGCGCTGATATACTACCTCACTATCAATTAGCCTACCGGGGCAGTGTAGTTTTTGAATAATACAACTATGTTTTTTGCCATTACTCAATTAAGATCGTAAATATGAGATTAAATTATCCATAACAACAATAACAAAGTTGAATTTTTTTGCTACCGTGTGTTCATATTAAAGAAAACTAAAACCATACATATTTATGGATTGAAAGTTTTTGTTTCATTACTTTAATGACATTTTTCATTTTCATAATGAAAATTTTAATTTATGAAGGCATGCTTTTTCGAAATATTTTTATACTTTTAATTATTGGGACTATAGAGTTATTTGAATGTTAAATATAATTATTGAAATACATCTGTTGCTTTTATAAAAAAAATTTTGATTTAATTAATTTAATGGCATATCACATTAGATGTTTGAAATATTTAAATCTTACATTTTTAAATTAACAATTAAACATTTTTTAAGGAAACTATAATTTTTAATTAATTTATGAATAAAGTTATGTTTGTATATTGTTTTTGTATGCTCCCAAATAAAATTTTTTGTTTAACTTGGACAAACTTAAGTTTTCATATATAAATGAAAATTTTTAACATAATTACGAAATCCAATGAAGCGATTTTAACGAAAATTCTTCATTATAGCTATGAAATTCCATTTAGAAAATGAAAATTTTCATTTAACCAATGAAATTTTTTTATGAAAATGATTCATTGAAATACGCATATTAATTAAAGAATTGAAATGTTTCGTCAATAATTTTATTTTTGAACTTAATTGTTTCTAATTTGTTTTATCAAATTGCAACTTATTTACAGCTCTTATCAAGTTGTGTTATTATTTTCCAATTCACAAGCTTTGTCGTATGGCTTAAGGTAGAAGTACGTACATAACACGCGTAGACTTTTGTCAAAAAATGTTAAACTAGTGTTTTTTCATTTAACAAGTTACATGCATAATATTTTGACGTGTTTGTGCCAGAAAGTTGGTTAACTATGAACTTCTTAACGCGTTGTGTATTTTGGACAAGTAATTAGCTGACAATAAAATAGAATAATTTAACAAATTTGTGGATCGTGTAGGAAAAACTTGTTAAAGAGGTTAAAAAACATACAATATATGTACATATATAAATAGAGCCGATTCAATAAAATAAAAATAAATCTTCATATACATTTTTTCGAATCCGTTTTCAATGTACAAATAAGAAGACAAATAAAAAAACAGCTGACAGAAATGGCTTTTATAACGCGAGTTGTGTAACTTGCAATTTTTCATGCGGTAAAGTTTTTAAACGCACGACACACGTCGACGAATTACAGCGTGATATGTATTATCGTTTAAATAAGAAAATACGATTTTTTCTTCTTCTTTTATAAAAGTTGACATTCACATTATTCGATAGCATGAAACCGGGTATGGGAATTTTAATATGATGTGAAATGCTTAAAAATATTAATTAATAAGCAATTTAAATAAAATTCGCTTAAAAAATAATTTAAAATGAATTAAACAGATATTAATCATAAAGAAGAATAAAATTTGTGGTTTAAATATCGCATTCTAAAAAGATTTTTATAATTCCACCAAGCAAATCAAACATTTCCAGGCCTGGTATTAAAACAACATATTTCAGAACACACAAAATCAATCGGTTAATAAGACAACACTTTTGTATGAAAATCACAACCAACAAAAATACAATATACTATAATTATACGACGATACAACAAATACAACTTTACTACGAGCTTGCGAATTGGATAAATATTTATTTCAAAACCAAAGTAACGTAGATATCAGACTTAAATACAATATTAAAAACCGAATATTGGCATAAGTTGTTTTGTCAACAGTTTACAGAATTTTTATTAAGACTATAAGCAGTAGTTGAATTTTTAAAATTAAATTAATTTAAGAAGTATTTCAGACTTTTGCTTTGCGCCATTGACCAGTATTAATGCTAGATTAGCCCATCTACATTACTGCAGTCTGTAAAAATTTCGATTAAAAAGATAGATTGACCTTAGTCCTACCTCAAGAAGGAAAATCTCAACATGGCTGTTTTGGTCTCACAAACCGGTTAATCCTTTGGCTTCCTGATGGAGGACCAATTCTACCGTAATATGATTGCGGTGACAATAATATGCTTAAAGTAACAATTATATGTTTAAACATTTTTCATTAAAACTAGTTTCGCTCGTGAGACCATATTGAAAAAAAGTTTTTTTTTTATATTTTATTAATTATTAAAATAAGGGATGTACCCATATACCCACAAAAATCGGCGATAATTCAGCTATGCCGATATATCAGTATCAACGGTATTTTACTGTCGATACGAAAATACTTTTTCAAATTTTTTTTAGAGTTTTTTTTTAACATTTTTATCTATTATATCAATGACTATTTTTACATAACAGCTAACAAATAAAGAAAAATATACTTAAAAGCAGAGCATAAAATTAAAACCGAACAATGAAATTGTTTCTTATAATTCGGAAACGTTCTGCTTTGTTCCATAGCACAGTAGGAAATCTGACCCGAAATCTTAGTCAAAAATGGTTGTTTGCACTAACAATAATAATGTTTTGTTATTGGCGTTAGATTACGAAAATATTAAAGCAAATAACTGCATATTAGTTTTTTGCAAAAAACAAATATCAGCTGATTTATAGGCAGACGACATTTGCAAGCAACGTTCAGAGTGCAACATAAAAAGTGTGATTTGAATTTAAATAAAAACGTTTTTTTTTAAATCAGTTTTTAAACAATAAGAAGGAAATCGTGCTTAATATGGAAGAGAGGGGATAGTAAGTAATTACAAGTAACCAAAGTATTTTGGTGGACGTCATTGCTTTTGTTAATAAAACGTGTAACTTCAAATAAATGACTTTTTTCATAAATTAATGGTGGTTAAATTTTGAGGGCCGATGTTGAATGTGAACCATATTTAAACGTCAAGGTTTTTCTGCATTTCTCAATTTCACCCATGAAAAGATACACAATTGAACAACGCTTTAAAGTTATTCAGGTTTATTATGAAAATGGGCGTTCAAATCAAAATACATATCGTGCAATTCGTGATTTTGTCGGTCAATTTAATGATTAGGCACATTTTCAGCTCAGTGGATTCGTCAACAAGCAGAATTGCCGCATTCAGGCGAATGATAATCCAAGAGTGATTGTCGAAAAACCAATGCACCCACAAAGAGTGACTGTTTGGTGCGGTTTATGGGCTGGCGGCATCATCGGACCGTATTTTTCCCAAATGAGGCCGGTCAGGCAGTTACTGTGAATGGTGTTCGCTATCATAAGATGATAACGAACTTGTTATGGCCCGAATTAGAAGATATGGCTGTGGACGATATGTGGTGCCACTTTCCACGCAGCTAACGAAACAATGGCTCTTTTGCGCGACAAATTCAATGGCCGTGTTACCACCAGCTAAATTCAAAATTACACTTGAGATGAAGCAAAATTACCCAGTTTAAATGAAATTACAACTGGTATAAAATTGAAGTTTTATTTAAAATAAAGACATTTTAAAAGAAGCAAAAACACAACAACATCATTGAAAGAAGAAGTCTGTTAAGATTCTTATTGCAATTTAAAATAACTTAACAAATATAACATTAAAGACTTTAAAACAATTAATAAAACTTAAAATAAAAATCCTAAAATAATGAGTTTAACTTCCACATTTGGTTGCGTGTATCTGTGGAATGTTCAAAATAATCATTGCCATTCCTTTATAATGGGTGTTAAGCCCGAAAGAGCTTACGAAAGATTTGCTGTTAAAAGAACTGTCTTTCTGCTCTCACTTTTTGCTCAGACACATGATCATGAATAGATTCATGCTTGAACAACGCCACAAAATTTTATATTAAAAATCAGGCATCAATTTTCGCAACTTGTAGGCGACTTCACGATTTAAATGGCGTAACTATTTTTTTAATAAATGATGGCGATTTAGTGAAAATAAACTGTCAATTAGACTTCAAGGCCGTGCGATGTGACATCTCTTGATTGTTTTCCGTAGGTCTGTGAAATATCTGGTTTATGCTGATAAACTAGCAACAATTGACGTCTTGGAGGTCAACATTGTTCATTTTATTCGTGGCATGCAGCAAGTTTCGAAAAAGAAGAATAAAATTGGACGTCTGCAATGCTTTTCGTCAAGGACGGGCGCGGTGCCTACCATTTCAAATGGTAGTGCCGTGTATTAATCTGCAATTAAAATTAACCCTTTTTTGATGTGTTGTCTACTATTTTAAGTTTCATTGTCTTAAAAAATACCCTTTATAGTCATCTTTATCCAAATCTAAGGGTCCATCTTGCGACATTTATGACCAAACTTTTGAAAATATATATTAAATGATTGAAGTCTTTTTTTTAAAAAGAAACCTAGAGTTTAGTTTAGAAGACTGTGCATTTTTTATCAACAATATTAAAGAAGAAATCTGAAACTGAAATCGAAACTTGATTTTATTTAGGTATATGAAGTAAGAATTTCAAATAACACCTGTATTACACCTAAGAGCAATTACCCACGCTCTACACACAACAGTAAAAATTACACCAAATTCGGGTAACTACCCACAAAGTGGCAACACTGGTTTCAAAACAAGGTTTGGCTTTGTTAAAGCAAGAGGTAAAGGTACAGACTTTTTTTTAAAAATTATCGACTTTTTTAAGCAAAACTAAAACTTATTTTGTCTGCACTGCTTGCTTATTTTTATCGTGCCGAATTTCAAAAAAATGTATCCGTTTATTTTCGAGATATTCAGCTTTTTACTTTTTTTTAATATGTTGGCAACCCTTCAAATTTCAACTTTATCAAAAGTCAAAAAACCTAGCAATGCCTGCCCATAAAACGCTTTTAATTTAAAAACTTCAGCCATCTCGGTTCAAAACTTTGGCTGAAATTAATTAATTAATTAATTTTGGCTAAAAAGTAGCTCAAACTAGCCAGTGTGCATAGGGGAAAATCTTGTATGTATTTCTACGTTTGAATGGTTTTCTGTTTATTTTCATTTATGTTTGTGAGAATAGGCTACAAAATCCATAACCAAAGTCTCTTCGCCATTGTCTGACACTATTCCGCTATTTTACAGTCTTCGAAAATATAATAAATGAATCAATAGAGATGAAGAATAGTTCAGACTCCCAAAAATGTGCTAATAACTAAGCATTAATTCCAAATTAAGGATTTAACCGTCTAATGACAAGTTTTAGAATAAATAGGAATTTGACAAAACATCTTCAGTCAAAATTAAAAAGTTACAAAAAGGTTGTTTTTTTGTTACGTTTGTTAAATTTTGTATTATAAACGAAATTTTCTTTAATTTTGGTTTATTTTCTTATTTGCGAAAAATAATTTTTTTCACAGAGTTTTTTTCATCTCGACTATTTAAGTTAAATCGACTTTAAGCGAAACGATAATATGCCTCTGCATTCTAAAAGTATTAAAGGGATGATCACCCTAGCACCAAGTAAAAGTTCTGATAAGCTGTGGTTCTGCTAAGGAAGAAGCCGAGAGATACCTTAGATCTCCTAATAACTCAAGAGACGCGGTTCAGCTTGCTTACCGGCGAAACAACATGTTATACCCAACTATTTTCCACTGCAGGTCTGGTTCGAACGGGTTTGCGAAATCGCCCTTTAAAGTTGTAAATTTTTGTCTTAATAATATCAATTCCAATTAAAGAAGGCCTTATTCATTAAAATTTATTTTAGGCTTGTAACCGAAATCGCTATAAAAATTTGTTTAATAAACCTTTTATAAATCAAAAATATTTTTATGAATAAGGTTGTTATAATCTCTGTTCTAAAAATTTCTTTAATTCAAATCACATTTGCTTTTAAAAATCACACGTGTGTTATTGATTTAAACAATTTGGTTCGTTGTTTTATAAATCTTACTAATATCAACTTTAAATATAAAAAACTATACTTGAATTTTGTTGAATGAAACTTAAACTGAAATTCAATATGCGTATGAGTATCGGTATCGTCTTCGCCGATATTTCTTTATGAGTATCGGTATCGTATCGGCAAAACGGTGTATCTTTACATCCCTAATTCAAATCTAAAGTATTTTTTTTTTAATAATTCCCAAAAACTAGATCTCGTTCTCTGTGACGGATGCAAATATTCTTCTAATAATTGAAATTCAATTAATCATACGCCCTAATTAATTACGTTTAAAAGAGATTTAAATTTATTGAAAATAAATTTCCAAAAAAATTAATTTTTTTTTAAACAAAAATCAGATTTATCAATTAATTTCATTAAAATAAACACAATTTAAAACAAAATATTTATTTTTTCTTAAAATCTTTGTTTATTATCAATCACACAGCAACAAAAATTAATTGAATTTTTGCGAAAAAAAATCGTTTAAACAAACAATCTTAAAACATTTATTATCATTTGAATTTTACGGAGGCTTTTTGAATTTAATTAAAATCTGAATTTTTTCTTCTCTTCTTCTTAAAGTTTGAGTATGTGTGTGTTTGTGTGTGTGTGTGTGTGTGCTTATGAAAGTTGGTGTATGTGTGTGTTTGGCTGTTTGTCTGTCTGTATAAGTGCGAGTAACTGTAAGTAATTTTGCCATCATAATTTTATCTGATAAATTAATTAAGTTGATAAACGGTTTTTTTCTCTTATTGAAACAAAATGACCTTCGAAAAATGGGTGTGTCGCTTTTGTAAAATATTGTTTTTTAATAGTAGAAATGGCTTTTTTTTAATGGCGCTGATGATGAAGATGACGATGCTGTTGAGGGATAATGTTTGTATTTAATTATACTTTTGTAGGTAATTTTGTATTTTTATTCTATTTAGGCGACCTTTTAAGCCAGGAAGGCAGGTTTTTGTTTGCTTTGTTTTTTACTTTCAAATTTATTTTTGGTTTTCTACAACTTTTTCGGCGAACAAAAACTTTTTATAATATTTTTTTTATATGGTTTTAATTGAAAGCATGTTGAAAAAAAACTATGACGTTTTAAATATCCTTGTGTGTTAGTGACGAGTGCATATTGTTTTCTGTTAAAAGCTTGTGGTTTTGTTGCTACTGCTGCTTCTGTGTTATACTATTGTCAATGTTTAAGAAAAAACATCAAAAAGAAATACTATTGTTGTTGTGTTATTTTGTTAGCAAATAAAGGTGTTAAAATAGAAGCCTTAGAACCCATCCTCATCATTAGCAGCATCAGAAACATCTTTACTATCATCCTGATGCTTGGAAATCAACAATTTTCTTTTCAGCAACAATATGTATCCTTTTTCCTTATCCTTTTGCTGCTATTTCCAATTCTACAAAATTAAAAGGTGGTTTGTTCGTCTCCTCAAAAGTTTAACCAAGCAAAATTCTTGCAAATAAAAATGTTTATTTGGTTCTGTCTCGGTGTGAACGTGTATTGGTATTTATTGGTTTGTTTGTTTGACTGTGTTTGTGTGTGTACTTGGTGTGGTGAAAGAGTGACTATAAATTGGTAGGAGTATGTTTGTATGTATGTGCATATAAAGGTGTTAAATGAAGTTTTGTTATGGCAGTATTAAATTTGATTAAATCTTTCAATTTAACTTTGGCAGCAGTCATTGGAGAAAAAAATCCTTCGAATAAATTAACAACAACAACAGCAACAAAATGCTTAAGAAATAAAAACAATCTTACAAAATAGATTGAATTAAATCAAGTCAAAGTAATAAAATAAACACCAATCTTTTGGTTCCGTTTAGTTTACACATACTCTTTGTATAAATGTATGTATTAAATATACATGTAAAGTGTGTATGTAAAAAATGTAAAGGAGCTGAAGGAATATTTAAATGGCACAGAAATGAATTTTACATTTGTTTTATTGTATTACAGTTTCTTGTTTGTTTGTTTTTCTTGTTGTAATATTTGTCAGAATCAATTTTCTTATTTCATTTACTATTTCTATTCTCTAGTCAATTGTTTTATATTGTTAGTTGTTGTTGCTGTTCGTGTTTTTTTTATTATTATTATTGTATTTTTGCTGTTGCTGTTTTTATTTGATCCTTTTTTTACGAAATTATGGCGAGATGTTGCTTAAAAGAAAGCATTTTTCAACAAATTCTAAAAAAAAGAAAAACCCTTTCTATTTCATTATTTATTGTGTTCTTATGGAGTCCTTATTACAAACATATGAATGTGATTGTTAATTGTTTGTGTTAGTATTTGTTTGCCTGTAACTGTGTATGTGTTAGTGTATGTGAGAGTGTGTGGTGATTATTTGTTGTATGTATAGGTATTTGTTATTTTTTTTTTCATTTTATTTCTACTCCCAGCAGGCGTTTTCTTATTTTTTTTACGTTTAACATTTTGTTGGTTAATTTTTCTCCAACATTATTCTTTTTTTAATTAAGATTTATTTTTTATTCTTCTAGCAATTTATTTTCTTTAATTTTATTTATTGTTTTGATTAAAAATTAGATAAATTTTGATTACATTTTACTGCCGACATTAAATTTAAAAACAAAAAAAAAAATATTTTTTTTAAATAGAATATTTGCGAAATTTGATTATATATTTCTTTTTTTATTCATATTTTTTTTTCTTTTGCTACATTATAACTTTTGTATGTGTGTGTTATTAAAAATTTTCACTCGCGGTACAGCTTCCCCGAATTTTTTATATACGCACACAGCACCCGTTGACGTTCTCGTTATGACTGATTTTCACCACACATGGCGAAAGCTGTTTCCTTAAAAATATTTTCTAGAGTGAAGCGAGCACATTGAGTATCGGCTTAACAAAAAGAAGAGCTCGTTCGTGTTTGTGTTAAGAAAAATTTTTTTTCGTTTCAAAGCCATACGTACATCGCCCATTGCATGAGATAAGTATTTTATTTACTCACTCATTTGCTCGATAGCTCACTTATACTCTTTGTCATTATCCTGTAGTTTTGTTTTGTACTTCGGGTGGAGCTTTTTCTTTCCTACTTTACGGCAACAAAATGTGTTGTGTTGTAATGTTTGCGCATGTTAAGAGTGTACAATGTTTTAAAATGTTTACAAAATTTCGAGTTGTTGCAAAAATTTTGCAAATATTGCGTATTTATTTGTTTTCCTTTTTGTCTGTAAAAGTTTTTATGTAAAAGCTTTTGCTGGATCTCTTTTTAAGAGGACTTTTCTTCTCTTAGAGTTTTCGTCTTAGTTTTTGGGGAAACAAACTTGTCAAGCAGGATTTTCGAATAAGTGTTTAAGAACATTTTTGTGTAAAAAAACATTTTACAAAATATTTTTTAAATATTTGAACACAGCAAAATAAGCGCTTAAAATAAATATAATAAAATTTCAAATATTTTCAACAAACACAAAGTTTTTTTTAAGAGAAGTTTTAGTTTAAAGCTTTTGTCTTAAATTTAATGATTTAACAAAGAAAAAAAGAATTATGCAAATATAAAATTTAGTAAGATTTCAAAATTTAGACAAATTTCCCTTTAATGGGAATGCTAATTTTTCAGAATTTTAAAGTTTTTACTAATTTAGCAATTAGTACCAGGTTTAAGAATTTGTTAAACTTAAAAAATTTCCCTAATATGTACAAAATTTCCCTTAAGTGGATATTTTATTTTATATAATATTCATCCAAATTTTATAAATTTTTACGAAAAACTGTAAATAGAAGTTCAAGCAAAATAATAAATATTAACAATTTTCGAAACATAAAGAATTTTCCTTTAAAGGAAAATTTTAGTTTTATGGATTTTTCTAAAAATTTCATTGTTTTAGCAATTAGGAATTGTGCCTTAACCAAATTTTTTAAGTTTTAAAAAAATTTCCCTAATATGTACAAAATTTCCCTTAAGTGGAAATTTCATTTTATATAATATTTATCCAAATTTTATAAAATTTTTTCTAAAAACCGTAAATAGAAGTTCAAGCAAAATAATAAAATATTAACAATTTTCGAAACATAAAGAAATTTCCTTTAAAGGGAAATTTTAGTTTTATGGATTTTTCTAAAAATTTCATTTGTTTAGCAATAAGAAATTGTGCTTAAACAAAATTTTTTAAGTTTTAAAAAAATTTCCCTAATATGAACAAAATTTTCCTTAAGTGGAAATTTTATTTTATATAATATTTATCCAAATTTTATAAAATTTTTACTAAAAACTGTAAATAGAAGTTCAAGCAAAGTAATATAATTTCAACAATTTTCGTAACATAAACAAATTTCCTTTTAAGGGAAATTTTAGTTTTGCGGACTTTTTTTTACAAATTTTATTACTTTAAATGAATTATTTCGAAAAAAAATTTTGTAAGTTTTTGAAAAATTTCCTTTAAATTTCCTTGAATGGAAATTAAAATTTTTTAGATTTTTTATATTGTGTTCTTAATTTAGTAACCCAGAACGAGTTTAAGAACAAATTTGTTCAAATTCAAAATTTCCCTTTAGAGGACATTTGGATTTTAATTATTATTTTTCAAAAGTTTTATTAAAAAAAGAAAATAGGAGTATTTTAGCAAAATTTCCTTAAAATTCACA
This sequence comes from Pollenia labialis, assembly GCA_949318255.1. Taxonomy (NCBI): domain Eukaryota; kingdom Metazoa; phylum Arthropoda; class Insecta; order Diptera; family Polleniidae; genus Pollenia; species Pollenia labialis. The sequence continues at coordinate 159,095,557 of OX439140.1, forward strand.
AAATTTGCCTTTGGGAAAAATTTTAATATTTTTCTTTTAAAAATTTTTATTTTCAAGAAATTTTAAAAATAATATTTTCAGTTAACTATTTTTAATAATCACTGTTATTTATAGTTAAAAAGCAATAGTAACTTTAAAAGAAATTTTAAAGTGCTCAGAAGACTTAAGAGAGGTTAAACTTTTAACATTCTCTTAATAATTTACTTAACTCTGCTGCAATTTGCAGTAATTTATTTTTTTTTTTAAAAGGTTCTAACACACGGAGCCTGTAAACATTTTTAAAAAATATTATGTTGTTCTTATTTCTTTTTTTTTATCTCTTTAAACTCAATTTTGATAATTGATTTACGAAAGCCTTTTTGCAATTCTTTTATTCACATGATCCCATAATAAATTGGGTCTTGTTATGAGTGCAAGGACTTTGTGCTTCTTTTTATTTGCTGCTGTTGTTGGTGTTGTTTTTTTGCGCTACAAATAAATTGTGACGTCAGCATTTTAAATAAATTTATGTCTGCCAAAATACCAAAACCACATACCAAAGCAAGTGTTTCAAACAAAAACAGAGAGAAAATAATGACACTCGTACATACACTGGCATTAAATCAGATATAATATAACTAAGTTCTTATGTATGTATATGTATATGTATGTGTGTGTGTGTGAATATTTGTATAATATTTGCAAATTCATTAAAAATGGATAATGTGAGAATATGTAATAGTGAATTAATGTATGAGTGTGTTATAAAATTGCAAATGTTAAATTTAAATAATTGTCTACATGTTGTTCTTTCTGACTAAAGGATGTTGGTGTTGTTGCTGCTGTTTATGTCAATATGAATTATTGATTGACTATTTGCAACAGAGATTATTTAATAGTTGTTGTCAAAATAGTGATTGCCATCACTGACTGCTGTTGCTGCCACAACAGTTGTTGCTGTTGCTTGTAGCTGTCGTCTTTTGGTTTATTTATTTATTTGAGTTGTTCACCACTTGTACGAGTGAAATAAATTCTTCTTTGCTACATTGCTACAACAGCTATTTCTAAACATGCAACTAATTACATACAAAGATGGCTATGTACTACATACAGCCAAAGTGTGTATGTTTGAAAGACAGTCTGACACATACATACATATACTTCATACGTTAGCAATGTGGCAAATTAAGAAGAAAAAAAATGTGTAACAAATTTTGCGTTACTTACACTCGTTTGTACACAACAATGTGCAGAATAGAGGAGAAATAATAAAAAAAGCTTTACATGTTTGTATGTATTTAAATATATGAATGCTATATCTTTACACATACCAACACACTCCTATTTACACATACATACATATTTTCTGGGTCAAAGCTTTGTTAAAGAGAAATGGGTTGAAGAGAGATGTGAAAATTACAAGAATAAAAAAATAAGAAATGTATAATATTTGGTTGTTTGTTTTCATTTTGTTTTGTTCTTGTTATTGTGCATTAAAGTATTTCATGTTGTGCATGTAATTTGTTACAAAAAAATGTTGTGTTTTCTGTCAGCCATTTTAATGCTTGAAGTATTATCTATTGCTGGGAAGATACTTTTTGGTTACTTCTTGGTAGATATTTCATTTTATTTATTTTTTATTTTTAACATTTGTTTTTAATACAAACTACTTGCTTTTACCCGTGACTGCTTGCTTGTAAAAATTAGAGGAAGATTTAAAGAAGAGAATGTATCCTTTAACAAATTTACAGAAATTTTATGTAGTTTTCAAACTTATTTTTTGTTAAAATATTGCTACAAACAATATTATAAGAACAATTTTTCTACGCCAATACAAACATATACGTTTTGAGCAATTGATACTCTAGAGCAACCGATATTTAAGAGCAAATCAAAAGGTGTCTAAATATATTAATTACGGCCACTGGAGCATATGTGATCTGTATACCAAATTTATCAAAGAGATGAAAAGTATTAAAAATAAAAGAGTCCCAGCCATTCCTCATTTTAGGCCCACCGAAATTATACTGTATATTAATGTAGGCTATAATCTGCATGTATACCAATCTTATCGATAAAATGTTAAAATTTTATCCAGTTTTTACCCCTTAAAAAGCACAAATTTTATCCCGTTTCTCCATTAAAAGTAGCCATTTTCTCCATTAAAAAGTACATTTTATTTTAATCCTGACCATATACAATCTGCATACCAAATTAATCAAAATCTAATAAGTACCAATTTTTCATCTTTAAAAGTACCCTTTATTTAAATCTGAGCCATATGCTATCCGTCTACCAAATTTCATACAAATCAATTAAGCGGTTTTCGCGTGATAGAGCCACACACTAACAAACATCCAAAAATTCAAACTGTCACATTTATAATATCAATATGAACGATTTGACATTTGAACGTACTTAACTCTTTTTAATGATGGTTAGTTGAAAATTTATTACAAAACCAAAGTTCATTATGTATTTTTTCATATCATCTTAAGCAGCATGTACACGACATGTTTTTTACATCTGACTTGTCAAATTTTCCACTGCAAAATACCCAATAAAAAATTGAGCTTCAAACGAAGCAGGTTTGTAAGCGAGAAATGTAGGAGTTTCGCTAACCATCTCACTAACGTATGGCATGAATTTAATATGATTAGTTTCCACTTGGAAGCAATACATTTTTCACACAAAAAGCGCTTTATTCAACGCATATAAACAGTGGTGACTGTAGCTTTCAGCTTTACACACTGAGTGTTTTTTACAGTTATTTTTTTTATTCTCCCTTACAAACCTGCTTCGTAGTAAGGGAATGCCGTGGCACTTGAAATGTTTTTTTTTTATAAAACTTGTTAAAAGTTCCTTCACTTACTTGACTTCATCTCTGTGTATGTCTTATTGCGTAGTGTATAATTGTGTGCTTATTTTATTAAATGTACAATTAGTGCTTCGCAAAATGTTAAACATTTTTTTGGGTGCATTCATGTCGTGTGTTACCTTAAAACATTGCTTCTGTACAAGTCAGATGCAAAGTCATCTGACAAAATTTCAATTAGAGCGTGTTTTTTTTCTTCTGACATCAGTTGTGTCAGAAATCTATGCCGGAAAGAAACCGGCAGCTGCTTTTCAGTATTGACGGAGTAGTTAAACGGCTGAAGTTAATATTTTACATTACCGATATATGCATTTTGAGACCGCGAACTAATTTGGTTTCTGCAATAACTTTGCGAAAAAAAACAGAGACAATGTCAGAGCAAATTACATGTACGTTTGTGCCCGAATATTATAAACCGTATGTAAAACAGCAATTTAAGTTGACAAGTCAGATGTAAAAAACATGTCGTCTATATGCTCCTTAATATTTTCCTTTTATTAACTTCTTAACAACTGTTAGACAATTCCAAAATATGTGACCTCTTCCGAGAATGGGGACCTAGTGTGCCAAAAAAGGGGTTAGACTTAAGAGCGGATGCTGGTACCTAAAAGGGTGTTGAATAACATAAAATGCGTTTTTCTTAAAACTTTATTTTCACACACTTTCTCGGACATTAATTGATTTTTATCTTTTGATTTCAGACTTCTAATATTTTTTGTATGATATTTATAAGAGAGAATGTACATTATTTTTGTTTTTTAATAATTTAATTTAAACAATTTAGATAGTATAGTCGGTCAAGCACTTTGCGCACAAGGTTACATGGACAGCCAGCCAGCCAGCCGGACGGATATCGTTAGATCAACTCAGAAAGTGATTCTAAGTCGATCGGTATACTTTAAGGTGGGCCTAGGACCAATATTTGTGGTGTGGGTATAAAAATTGTTGTTACTTCTTGATGAGAAAATATAAGCTATAATATTGCGCTTTTATCTTCCGAACAGCGTTTGGGAAGTTTATAATTTAAAAGGCGGGGGATGTTAATAAAATAGATAAAAAAAATTATTCTTTAGTGATCGAATAAAGTTTTGTGTCAATTTTAAGTTAATGTTACAAGATTGTTTATTTTTTAAACTGCTAACTTAAAATTTCTGTGAACCCAGACCCAGGCCTTAGGCCGTTTAACACTATCACACAAGTTTTTCGACGATAAAGCTTCCCTGATTTAATTATTGTTTGACAATTGTCCAAAAACAATAAAAACTCATCATGAAGGGATTATATTTTCCTCAAAAAACGTTGTGTAAAGTACCCTTCATCAATAACAGATTATAATAGTTTTTATTACTAATGCAGTATGTCGAATTTGCTACCAATTGCTACACTTGACTTTTTTTTTATATTTTTGGCGATTCAAATATTTTATTGTTAAATTTCAACCCAAACTGTCTATTTTCCTTACAACTAAAATATCGTATTTAAATAGAGCTCGATGTCAAAGAAATTTTACGAAAAAGAAAATAATTTTTGATAATAATGTTTTGTATTCAAAAACATATTTAAAATTTAATAAATGTTTACAAAATTAATTTTCTATTAAAATTTCTACTGAAAAAAGTTTCTTAAATTTATTAATCATTTTTGAAGACGGGGGGTAATTTAATTAATTTAACAACTGGGTTGTAATTACAGTTTTTGTTTAATTTTTACCATTTTTTTTTGGCGAATTTCACCAACTTCATTTGAAACTAACTATTTCTTTAACTTAAAGTTACCAATATGTTTTTGAAATCTAATACTGATAGTTAATTATAACTGAACTTGGTAAAATTGGCCGTTAGTGTTTTTAAGGTTTGAAATGGGAAATTCTACGAACAACATTTTTTTTCTTAAGAAATCGAAAAAAATTTTTAATGAATTGAGCTTTTTATTAAGAGATAAAAAAATTTAACATAATTTCGAAAGATCAAAATTTGTATAGAAAATTAAATGTTTACCCAAAAAACTCTTCCTGAAATTGGTTTTTAAAAAAATTTTCTTAATACCTTCCTAAATTTTATACATTCGAAATTAGCTAGTGGCTTTTACAGAAAAATTAGAAATTTTCCTTAAAAATTGCAAAATAATTAAAAAAAATATTAGATTTGAGTTATTTTTTTCCGATATCGAACATGAATTGAGCTTAAAAATTCGAAATTAATTTCGAAAACTTTAGTTAAGGCCAAAAACTCATTTTTATTTGTTTATTTTCAAAATTTAAAACTTTTCAATTATAATCCTGATATTTTCCTAAGCTTTGAAAGTTTGAAACTAAAAGGCCAACCTACATAAATAAGAGCGGCAAGCGTTTTTCGAAAACAAAACTTGTAATTCTCATAAAATTTATATTGAGCACATCCCTTTAATTCGTTTTAACCCCAGGCAGTATACAAATGTAACATGACAGAAAGTTACTTGGGTTTATTTTATTACAATTATAAGTGATAGAAAATACTTAGTTTGGCCTGTTACTTTTATCAAGAAAAATTGATATATTTTTTCCAGACAAGCTGCTTGGCATTGGAATTATTATATGGATTAGAAGACACTTTTTCAAAACTTACTTAATAGAAATTGCTTGCAGGCATATTAGTTTATAACAGTGCATTTGTATCTTTTAAGCACACTCACACTAAATTGTAACAAATACAACATCAAATAAAAACAAAGCAGAGCAGAGCAAGTGTTTTTGTGTACATGTGTGTTTAATTTTTAGAAGTTTTGAAAAAGTGTAAACAAAATGTTAACACCATTTTTTTCTTAACGCTTCGCTTAGATTTCTTACAACACATTATTGTTGTTGTTGCAAATTTAGTTGTTGTCCACAAGTAATGCCAGCAAGTCAGCCAACACCAAGTCAAGAGTCATTCATTTCTATCTAAATCAACAAACAAACACAACGCGACACAGCTCAACTAAACTAAAGTCAACTCGACAAAAAAAAAAAAACAAAATGTAGATGAAGAAAAAAGAATCCAACAAAGATGAAACAAAAAAGCTCTTAAAGGCATTTGGCTTGTTAACAAAACGTTATTTTTTATTTTTCAAATATTTTAGTTTTCACCTCGGCTGTGAGCTGTTGTATTGGCTGGCGTTTTTCTTGTTTCTTGTTTTTTGTTTTTGTTATTTTATTTTACGTTACGTCAGTTGTTTTTACACCTTGTAAAAAGCAGCGTTTTCAACAACATTCAGACAAAGAAGATAAACTCGCGCAATTTCACACAAATTCACTCAAGTAAAACATAAACAAAAACAACAAAATTTCAATCTCATTTCCAACTAAACTGGCCCATGTTGTTTTAAAAAAAGTGTAACCTGATTAAAAAAAAAAAATATGTTGGCTGCACTTTATACTCGCAGCAATTAAATGAATTTGTGGTGTTTACCATTTTAAATAAAAGAAAAAAAAAAACAGCACAGACTTTAACACACACTTACAGCCCATAGTGCATACATAGTTTAGCTTTAGCAATTGCCGACATTTGAAAAGAAAGTAGAAATAAAAGGAAGTGAAGAATACAGCGAAAACTAAATAATATATTCCAAGCAATAGGCAACAAAATTCCCATCATGTGATACGCATAATTTTAACACAAACAACCAAAAACTTAAACAAATAAAACGAAACGAAACGAACCAACGAATGCAAATCGTATGAATATTTTTTTAGTTTTTCCTGATTTTTAAGAGAAGAGAGCTCTTTTGCTAACAAGAATCCGAGTCTCAAAAAAGAACTACTCATAAAATTTGCTACGGCTTTGTGGTGCTTTGCTAATATGTATTTCGTGTGCGTTTGCATGTGAGTGTGCTTGTGTGTATGTTGTATTACGCTTCATAAAATCATATCATGTGTGTGGATGATGTTGTATGCAAATTGATTTGTTGCAGCCGCTAATAAGTATTCATATGCATACAACATACAAGCTACAGAAGTACACATACACACACTCGCTCATACATACGTTATGTAAATATGCATACAAATTCAGTATGTCTGTATTTATTGTAACAAAAACTACAAATAAATACTTTTATAACTTAGAAACATTTTACATAAAGATTTTTTTTAAATTATTCATTTTTGTGTTTTTTTTTTTGTCTAATTCCACCACATTCTCTCACACAATTGCTTTTGCTCACAACTAATAACTGTCTAATTACGAAACACAAATCATTAGATGGTTTGATTATAAATTGTTTGCTGTAAATATTTACATGGAAAAGAAATGATTGTCATTTGTTTTGTTAGCAAAAAAAAAAATTAAATTCCAGCAATAAATTATTGAAATGTTTATTTTAATTACTTTTAATACTCGGTGGCGGATTTATAGTTTTATGATTATAAAATTTGTAAGTTAATCAAACGCCAAAGGGAATCATTTTAAGCAAACTTTGAAAGGTGTTGTTAACCAGGTAAACCGAAAATACAGTCTTTTGAAAAAAGTGTTTTATGAGCATTAAATATGCAGAAAAAATTTAAAATTAGCCTCAAAAATTGTTAAAAATATGCCTAAAAATAAACAAATATTGCTTATTTTAAAGCAAATATTCAGCAATTTAATAATGTTTGCATTTGAAAGGCCAAATTTCATATAAGAGTGTTTTGTGCCGAATATTATTATGAATGTCGTCGTCATAGTCGAAAACCAGTCGTTTTTCAAAACCGGTATTATTATTATTGAATTAAACGCAATAAATACGAAAAACTTTCTATATGTTTTATATTGTCGTTGTCGTGAAACTTGAAAATTTCAAACGGCTACGACTTTAAATTCGACCACGACAACGACTTTTTTAATAAGGCTGACTACTACACCATCTATATGAGATTTTCCGTCCTTAAGTCATTTTAAGGACGGTTGCTAAATATTGTATTAATATTTACATTTAAAAGGAAGTTATTTGCGGATGGGTGCTATGGTCATTTAATTTGCTGGAAAATATTTTTGGGGAAATTTTATCTAAATACACACATAATTAGATGGTGTATGGACACAGAGTCTATTTGGAAAGAACTTTATTTGCAATGGAATGCTTGATGAGCACAATAAATTAATTCTTTTTTATTTTATCCTCAAATCACGATCTAGTCTTCTATCAATATTTAGCTGACAAACACATATGAAATGAAGAAGCTTTTTTTGATAGGAGTCAACTGAGAGTCTTACGAAACGGTAAATTCAAAAAGTCACTAACTTGTGTAGAATCATCCTCGTAAATGTGTTTTCCTTTGTGCAGATGTGTTGTGAAAAGCAGATAAAATTTAACATTTTAAGCTGTTTGACAAGATTTTTATTGAATGAAATAGAAAAACCTGGGACCGGATATTATTTTTCTTGTAGGGCTTGTCGAGTAAAACAAGATTCTAATAGTGAAATATGTCGGACACCTCCAAAATCCGGATTTACGGTTAAAACCCCGGTTTTTGTACCTTTGCGTACTTATAAGCCTGTAATTTTGTTGATAATGATTCGTTCAATTGCTTACTAGATTTAAAAAGAAGAAACTAAGATCTTTCGAATGATAAATAATTTATCTAAGAAATTTATTCAAAAAGTACGTTTATTTTCGATTTCAACGCATATTTGGGTTTAAAAATAGATAAATAATTGACTGAGTTATTTAACTTTTCATGAAAATAAACTTTTAAACATTTTATACAAGAAAAATAATATCCGGTCCCAGGTTCTTTGAAAATGAAAACTGCGTAACGGTAACTGTGAATGGGGAGCGATATAGTGAAATGATTGAAAACTTTTTAACGCCACAACTGCATGCTTTGGGCTTGATCAGTATTGTGTATAACCAAGACGGTGCCACATCCCTTGGCGGAGGATACTCTGGACATACCCAATAAAAAATGGAGCTTCCAACGAAGCAGGTTTGTAAGGGAGAAACATAAACGTTTCGCTTACCATTGCGCTGACGGAAGACATGAATTTTATATGGCGAGTTCCCACTTTGAAGCAATACATTTTTGATACATAATGCGCATTATTCAGCGCAAATAAAAATTGTTATATGTAACGATCGGCCTTTAACACTGAATGTTTTGATACAGTTATTTTTTAGTATTCTCCTTTATAATCCTGCTTCGTGGTAAGGCAATGCCGTAACACTTGAAATGTTATTTTTTTTATAAAAGTTGTTGAGAGTTCTTTCACTTACTTTACTGCATTTTTGTATGTGTTATTGAGTAGCGCATAATTGCGCGCTAATGTTTTAAATGTACCATTAGTGCTTCGCAAAATGACGAAATTTTTTATTGGGTACTTAAACATTTGAAAACACCGGCTGTATGAGGAACAGATAACAATTCAGTATTTAGAGGTTATTTTGCAAACTCAACTGAAATATGAAAATGACAAAAATATTGACTTGATACTGTAAAGAATTATAGTAATATATATATTATAGCCAATAATTTATAGTAGGCCCTTTATAAAGCTCCTCCCGAAAAAAACTTTTTAGTAAAATTTTGTCTGCCACAGTTTTATATGATTAGAAATAACATTATTAACACTATTGTGAAGATCGGTACATAATTTACGTTAGACCGCATATAAAGCCCACACCTGAGATATTCTAACTGCCGGTAAAGGGTATCATAGATTCGGCACAGCCGAATATTGTAGAACTTTAACTTGTTTTAACATTATTTAATAAATTTTGTGCTCAGTGGCGGATACTTTTTTTAATTATTCATACGCCACCCAGAACACAATAGTAGGAAAGTCCCAGCAATATTATACACAATTTTATTAACTTAAAGCTGTGATTAAAAAACCTCCTATAAAAAGTGATAGCAAATAATTGAATCTTCCTAGCAACTTTTAAGGACATTTTAAACGAAGCCACAGGAATTCAAACATTCGACTGAGAGAAATAGGAGCCTTCCGGTCAGTGTTGCCAAAACTTGGAGACCAAAAATGGCTAAATTTACGAGAAAAAATGGCTAAAAATGGGCTAAAAAATGGCTAAAAGTTTTTTTAATAAAAACACATTCAAATTCAATAACAAAACAGAAAAATTCATTTAAAGTTATTTACGATGAAATTGTAAGTTAAGATCAATTTCTTAAATAAGAATAAACGTTATTTAATATTTTGAAAGATATTTAAAAAATTAAATCATCGATACATTTTATGCCGTTCATCTCATAGGAATCACTCGTGCGTATTAGTTTTAAATAATTTGAAGATAAATCCCGACAACATTTACCCAACCTTTTGATTCCAGATCTACAATAAAAGACAAGTAAGAAAATATAGTCGGTTAACCCCGACTATATGATACCCTACACTTCATTAGTACCTGTGTACAAAATTTTATGAAAATATCTGAAAATTTGGTATCTGTACTTTACGCACAATGTTTACATGGACAGCCAGCCAGCCGGACAAACATCGTTTATTCGACTCAGACAGTGGTTCTAAGTCAATCGGTATACGAAAAGGTGGGCTTAGTGCCAATATTTTAAGGTGTTGCAAACATCAGCACAAACGCATAGTACCCTCTCCACTATTGTGGTGTTGGTATAAATATTTCATTGATAAAATCGACTTAACGGTTGCTAAATGTAACCTATTTCTCAAATTACTTTTAACGATATTTACTTGGCGAAATACTCTCTCTACTTCAGCATTAGACCATAGAAGAGAGAGCAACCTTATAGTAAATTCTAAAATTTCTAAAAAAAATTGTTGCCGCCTTGCAACCAGAAAGAAACACCGATGTTTGTGTTGATCCATTTTTTAAATTTAATATTGGACTACTGTTCCTTTATTTGTAAAAGTTGTGATTTAAATTAATGGCGTTTTAATTGTTAATTTTGGTTTTATAAATTTTTATAATAAAATAAAAATAATTCTAATAGAAACTGGGAATTATTTCCTTCCGAAGGTTACTTTATATTCTTTTAAAAGCAAAACGGCAAGAAAAATTTTATGGCTAAACAAGTTGAAAAATGGCTAAACAAATGGCTAATGGCTAAACGCATTTTTTAATGGCTAAAGAGGGTGAAAAATGGCTAAATCTAGCCACTAAATGGCTAAATTGGCAACACTGCTTCCGGTAAACAAAGAAGCCTTCTTCGACTTATTAGACCAAACCAAAAATAACAAATCAACAATTTGAAAATAAATATTTTTTTGAAAATATTGCAAATTTCATATTTCCCTTTGCAACATGTTCTCGCCATAATTTATGCAGTTTTTATAAAAAGGATCTTAAATTCCCAGTTGTTGTTTTTATATATGTTTTTGTGTGTAAGTGTAAATGTCATTTTAAAGGGTGTCTTAAAGTAAATGCAATATTTCAATTTGCCGCCATCTGTGTTATAAATTAAGTTAAAATAACATTCTGAAAAATTATATTTAATTCAAATCTTACGTTGCTTTTGGAATACCCTTTAGACTTCCATAAACAAGTACATATTTGTTTGTATTTATCTGCCTCGTATATTGGTTTTCGTTGCTCTTGTTTGTTTGTTTCCTTAAAAAAAAAGCATGCAACGACAAACATGCTTGATTTTAATATCAATTTAGTCAAAGTTCAAAGATGAGAGCAACAAGAGCCAGTTCCTCTTGATATATCCTTTAAAAGACAACAACAAAAACAATAACAACGGCAACGACGATACAAAAACTACAACTTGTAACGGTTAAAGATGAGAAAGAATTAAAAAAAGTCTGGTAAAAAATTTATGAGAAATTTTTTAAAATAGAGCCAAAAACCAAAGATGAAAGAAGAAAAAACAAAATATGAACTAAACCCGTAAGACGGCAATGATAATGATGATGAGAATAACGATATAAACTACAGATATGACGATGATTATGATGATGATTATGAAAATGCTTATGATGATGATGATGATAAAGTATTACTTGTAGAAATTGTATGCACGAAACTGTTAGCTGTAATCTGCTGATGGTTTGACATTTAATTTTATACTGTGTGGCCCCCATGAGGCCGATGCATCCAACTTGTCAGCAATTGTGATGACTTTGATGTAACTCTTGCCTCCAACAATCACACATACATACAAACACTCACTCACTCACTCACTTACACAAACAGCTGTACATTTCTCTAGATGTGCTCTTGTTGGATGAGGAAGTTTGTTCAGTTTGTTTTTTTTTCTTTTAACATTTGTAAATCTCGCAAAAAACAAAAAAAAAAAATCTAGAAATTTGTTTGTGTTGAAATTGATATGAATATAAGAAAGTGGGTTAAACAAATTGAAGGCTAAAACGAACGATGCAATGAACACTGGTCGCAAATAATAAAATAAATAAAAAAAAATAAAAATGGTGGCAGAGAAAAGTAGGCAAACAAAAAAAAAAAAAATAGCAGGAAAGACAATTTTTATAATAGACCAATATTGTTATTTGAAGCTTTTTTCTAATTGAATGTACGATCTAGTTGTCAAACTTATTTGACGTTTTCAATATGACATGCAAAATCTGTTTTGCAACTGAAAGCAGTCAATTTATTGTTTGTTGATTTTGCATTAGACTTCAAAAGAAAATTTCTTGTAAATAATTGAAGTTTAAACAAACAAAACTGAACAATCATTTCAAATAACTTGCAGGCTCTATTCCTACTTTCCAATCATACAATTGCATAATCGCACATTCAAATTTAAATTTGGTTTCCGGCCTAATTGATAACATTTTAGTGCAAACATAATTGTGTCGATTTACTTTTAATGCAAATATGTAGTGTCAATGTATTTTAATATTGTGCCCGAGGATTGTCTTATTGCCTTATGTTTTAGTCTTTTTATTAAATTATTAATGTGTTGTTAAGGCAAGTCTTTGTCTGCACGGAAACAAGTGCTTGTGGCTAGAGGTTAAGCCTTCAGATGAATTGGTCATAAAAAAACAGGTTTAATTTTCATTTCATCTTATGAGGTAGAAGGCCTTATTTATAATGTAAATGCAATGCGAGGTGTGAACAACAAATTCACACATTCTTTATGTTTTTAATGTGAGTCTAGGAAACGTGTGTACGAAATATTTTCAAGTACTTCGAGTATAAGCAAAAACTTTTTACTGTATTGAGAGTTTTTAAAATAATACTATACGGTTTGGAGAATATTTTTTTGAATTCTTGTACGCTCATAACACTATTTAAATTGTGCGACGAACAGTAACGCATAACATTTTTTCATTGTGGTTGTTCCCAAACGTTTGTACACACATTTTTAATGTTTCAGATTTACAGCTTGAGATGGAAAACCAAAAGAACATGCTGGTCGACGAGGCGTATCTTTCTCTACCATACAATATCAAAATCTCAATTTACTTTAAAAGTGGATTTAGCAGGTTTTCATATTAATCCGACGATATTAAAATATTTCATATAAAGTTTTTGTTTCTTAAAGTATGGCGTTTTCTTTTCTGAGTAATATTCTGCATTAATTCTGCCTTTTACATTTTTTATGTTCTTTTCTGAAAAATGTGTTCTGTTTTAAAAGTGCACCGTGTTCTTTTCTGAAGATGTTCCCCGTAAAAAGAAAAAAAAATGCTACATGTTCAACACTCATTTTAATTAAAGGGGCATGAGTGTAGCACTAGATTAACAGCTGGTTTTGTTATTATACCAGCAAAAATAAATTATTTTTTTTAATTCGTCTTTCGTATTTTTTTTTACTTAGAAATTAGCGGTATAAGAGGCTCCAAATTTTTTACGATAATTGTATTTTATTGTTTTATGCCGAAAATTGTGTTCTTTTGTAAACGTAAAATATACAACACTTCTTAAGAATCAGGTTAACATTTAAAAATGTTTCCAGATCCCATGTAACTTATGGTATACTTTTTTAGAAAAGAAAACGCCATTAAATTGTAAGTGATTCACATTTTTTCATCTATAATTAACACAGCTTTGAAAATTATTTGAAATATGCCAAAAAAATAAATAAAGTTGACCCCAAATTTGTGGCTATTTTTCACAATGCAATATGACCCCTTTTTTAATGAAAATTTACCCCAAAAAATTTGAAAGTAGTACTAAAAATAATATGAAATATGACTCTTAATTTGGAGTAATTCTTCATTTTAAAAAGTCGCCTTAAAATTTTTAATGAATTTTTCCCAAGAAAAGTTAAAATTAAAAAAAAAACACAAAGAAAGTTAGTTATATTTCACATTTTGGTTGGGCTCATATGCCCGAGCATTAAAATCCAAAATTTTTAATCCCGAATTTCAATATCCATCGTTTAAAACAGCGGATTTGAAAATCCTAAATTTTAATATCTCGAGTTTTAGTTTTAAAAATCGACCGATAGATTGCATGATTGGGTATTTGGCCGGATTTTCTCCTCTATGGTATAACAAACACCGGCTTCGGTAACTAAAATGTGTCTATATAGCCGGCAGGGATTTTGGGCGCTGCGAAATTTGGCCTCAGGCAATATGGCTATTTTTCATAATGCAATATGACCCCATTTTTTTTAATGAAAAATAACCCAAAAAAAAACGAAAAATAACCCTGAAATGTAAATAAAATATAACCCTTAATTTGAGGTAATTCTTGATTATGAAAAATAACCTCAAAATTTGTAATGAATTTTAATCCCAAAAAAGAACACAAAGAAAGTTATATTAAACATTTTGGGTGGAGTTCATGTGCCCGAAACTAAAAATCCTAAATTTAGAATCCCGATTTAAAAATCCGAATTATTATACATTTTTGATTTTATCTCCATTTTAATTTTGTGGCTTTTATTAAGCAATATAAGTTACCATTAATTTTTAAGACACAACGGTACCGCTCTGGGCGCTGGAAAAATGTACGATTGATATGCTGATTAAGATTGATCTGAAGTAAATTTTGTCTAGACATGCCAGCTATGATTTTCCGGACAAATTTTTCGAAATGACTGAATTGTGCTGAAGAAATTCATCTTTACTGGTGAATTTTAATAATTCTAGTCTACATAAGTATAATTTTCTCTAACTATCAAACCCAAGGATAAAATTGACATTGATGCTAAAATAATTAACAAAAGTAGTTACTTAGATCCACTTAAACACAAGCTTCCTACGGGAATAAACCGAATATTGGTACGATTTATTAATCCAATAGTTCTAAAGGTACGCTAGTACTTTTTTTTTAAATTTCCCAAACTTTACTTAAAATCTATGGCGTAAAGCACTAACATTTCTTTTACTTAGCTCTCTATCTAACACAGGGTTATCCATTTAGTGGTTTTAAAACCGCTGGTAAGCTATCTGAAGTGACATAAGTCATCATAATCGACCTTTTATGCAAGGAAGTGGCAAGATTAAAGAGAAATTTAAAGAGACTCCAGGTCAGGCTGGGTTTCTGCTAGTGAAAGTGTGTCAGATAATGCGAAGAATCTTTCCTGTCAATTCAGAGCGTTATGGTCGTATGATAACGGACTTTTTTAACGTGCAATTGATAATTATAAACTGAATGATATGTGGTTTTAACAAGACGGTGTCACGAGTAGTGATGCTAATAGTAGGGAATTTTCCTTTTGTAGAAATTTTTTCGGACATTATCAGGCGTGTGGAAAACGAAAGATGTTTTAACAAAGTTTATTTTACTATTGATAAACAGAAATTTATTGTTGATGTGATAAGCTATTCCTATGCGCATTTCACTGGTTGCTTAGGCCAGATCATCAGCAAACTGCATCCAAAAATTTTAGAAAAACTAAAGATATTATAGAAATAAAACTGTTAAGCGAATAAGAATTACAACCAGCAAACAGTGAGGCTTATCTTTTCTTACAGTGCCGATTACAATTGATGGATTCTTTGTCAACTCCAAATGTAGTTGTAAGTTGGTAAAGAAAAAAACAAATTACTTTATTTTATTTTGCCAGTTCAGTTTTATTTACACTGCCACATGTATATCATATAAGTTATTAAAGTCTTTCTTGGGAGTCAAAAAATTAATTAACAAAGTTTCGTTTATTATTTTATATTATTTTCATATATTATTTTAAGGCAAATGTAGGGAATTTTCAAAATTGTATCTCATTTTCAATATATTGTGTAGAAATCAGGAACCAAAAATAATGATTTTTTTTAAAGGTTATGAGAAAATTCCTTTTTTTTTGCATTTGGTTATTTTTAACCATTATCGTTAAATATATTTAATACTTGGTTAACCAATTATAGTAAAAAATATATTTTTTGGTTATAAATAACTGTAATAACATATAATTTATTTTTTTTTGTTTCAAAAATCCATTATAAACAAGTAAGAAAGTATAGTCGGTAGCTATTTGGGGACCATGGACAGAATCGCTAAAATAACCGTCTGTACTTAAAAACTAATTTTCTTGTTTTTGCCGGACAAATGATTGCCCATGGGCCCCAAATAGTAACCGACTACACTTTCTTACTTATTTATAATGGATATTTGTAACCAAACAAATTTTTTGTTGAAGTAATCGTTATTTATAGCAAAAAAAAAAATATTTTTTACTTTAATTGGTTACGATAACTAAAATAAAATATATTAAATGATAATTGTTATTTAAAACCTTAACATCTAATTCATCAATATTAATGATTATATATGATTTTTTTGTCGTTTCACTTATAACTCTTAGGGCTAAAAAATCAGAGCGAGTTAAACTCTCTGTTTGGTTTAAAATGTGTTTAAACCAACAAATCTATAAATCACCAAAGAGATAAACCATTTTTAAACGCATAAAATTGGGCGTTTAAACTACCAATGCAGACCATATGAATTTGCTAAGATTTATCGTAGTGCTGCCACATGTTATTTTTTTAACAACATATAATACATGGGACACTGATTTATAGTTGTTGAGCTTAAACTACATATAAATTCAAGTTTAGTTCAACTAAACCAACGTTTAAACCATCAGTGATTTTTTAGCCCTTAGGGTCCCTGGTAGAAATACGTAAATATTCGTATTATTTTTATTTAAAAATTAAAATTTTACATATGCAATAGCTTTTAAGTACAAATGTAGTATTTTTTAACAGAAGCCCTACACAATAAGTCCTAACAGCCTGGCAATTTTAAACAAGTAACAAAACCATGTGCGTTTATATTAGGGGGGGGGGGGGGGTGAAGAATATTCGGGTTCGCATTTGCGAACTATTCACTTATTTTTGCTTTTTGCATTTATACTCCCATTCGCTGAAATGTTTGCGAATATAACAAGCGAATATCGAATTGATGAAATCTCTACATAGAAATTAATGTAACCAAAAAAAAAACAATCGCACCTTCTAAACTAAGAGAAATAAAATTAAATACAATTTCGAATTTTTAAAAAATGTTTTATGAAAACTTTTAAGGATATGGAAGGATACATCTTATATATAAATACGGGAACAATATTTTTATGGTTGATTTTTAACTATCTTATCGTCCACCGATTTGAAACATATATCGTTGTAAAGGTATTTTGTGTAGATATGCACAACATAAACATTCAGGATTAAAGGAGTTAAAAAGCGTTTTAAATTTGCTTGCAAATACACGTACATACATGTATAAATGGTGATTGAGTTGTTTGTTACTCTCCCAAAATGTGTTTTTTCTTGCATTAAACTTGTAAATGTGCACAGATGTATAAATGACGGTTATGCTCAGGGCTGCCAGATAAATTTGTAAGGAAATCGTCAGTTTCCTGAGAAAAAATAAAAAAAATCAGCTTTAACGTTTCGAAAAATCGGCAAAAAAATTCAATATTTAGTTTTTTGTAAACAAGTTTTGTTTGATTTTTATAAACAAAACATTCAAACAAAAACATATTTACTTAATGCCCCGCTAGCATTTTCAATCGTGTCAGATCGAATCGTCGATGACTGCATATTTTAATCGTTTAAGATTCCTCACACGGGGATAACAATAACGCGAGTGAAATTTTTTATAGCACAGCTAAAGACGTTTCTTCAATCATTGTGGGATTCGTAAAGATAATCAAACGAGACTTTCATGATAAGAATCGTATAAGACTCATGTAGATATTATGTTACAGCTCGTGAAATGTTCGCCGTATAATTGTTGAAAATATGATTTATACAGAGAGTCGCAAAAAGTTCATTCGATGATGGTTTGAGGAAAGATAAACAAAGTGTAACATTGTTGTTTTTGTACTCTGAAAATAATCAAAGATTTTCGTAAGACGTCCATATTACTGCCATACCTAGTTTTTGAATAGAGCGGCCTGAACGCTTTGCTATTGGAAAACCCGATTTTACAGCTCGCTTAATAGTGAAGTTTGCCGCTCTTGTTAATAAATAATGGCAATTTAGCTATTTTTTGTTTAATCTAGCGTTTTTATCTCTATTTTTATTTTTAATTTGTGGGTTTTATTAAACAAGAAATCTATAACTACTGTTCGTGACACAAAGTTGACGCTCTTGCTTTGGCATTGCATATCAGCGTAAAAGGTAAGCGAAAGAAAACGTATCGCCTTCCGCTCTTGCTAAGGTACGCCTGTTAAACAAGATTTAAAAACGAAATTGTCAGAAAATTTTATGTTTATTCAGACTTTGGAGACTGAAAAAATCGTCACTTTTTAGAAGAAAATCAGCAGATCGGCACTTTGCTAATTTCGGAGCAAAAAATCGTCAAAATCACGATAAATCGTCAAATCTGGCAGCCCTGGTTTTGCTCTAAGTTGTTCTCCCAAAATGTTTTTGGTTTAATTTTGCACTTGAAAACACACATGTATAAACATATTAGGCTACCGTTAAGCGGCTCATACACTTCCAATAAAATTGTTCAATTTCACGTATTGTACAATTATATCGCCAATGTGTATGTGATATTCGAAGGTGGCACAATATATTGGCAACAATCAAGAGACTTTTGATTTTTATTGCACAACGAAAAGAAAGTAAAATGTGCTGGCAGCATTATACAATACCTTTAGGTTAAGTTCACCTTTTAATTGAATGCATGAAACCATTGTGCGACTTATTTCATAATCTAGGACAAATGGAAATAATATGGCGAATATCATATATAATAACATTGCAAGTGAATGGGCCGCTTTAGACATTTTGAACGTGATGAAATAAATAAATTTTTAGCCAATTTTTATATTATTATAGTCAATATCTTATTTATTTTAATTAAAAATTATCAAAAACTTCAAAAGATTTTGTTATTCGTGCTAAATTCCCAGTTTTTATTATTGATAAAAACACTTGAAATTTATTGTTGATGGGATAAGCTATTCCTATGCGCATTTCACTGGTTGCTTAGGCCAGATCATCAGGAAACTTCATCCATAAAGATTTTAGAAAAACTAAAGATATTAAACCAAGTAAAAATGTTAAACGTATAAGACTTATAGCAACAGTTCTACTTGTAATAATATCAAAGCTTAAACAAAACAACATCAACAATAAACAATAATGTAAGACGAGATGAACGCACTGTTTATTGTTGATGTTGTTTTGTTAAAGCTTTGATATTATTACAAGTAGAACTGTTGCTATAAGTCTTATACGTTTAACATTTTTACTTGGTTTAATATCTTTAGTTTTTCTAAAATCTTTATGGATGAAGTTTCCTGATGATCTGGCCTAAGCAACCAGTGAAATGCGCATAGGAATAGCTTATCCCATCAACAATAAATTTCAAGTGTTTTTATCAATAATAAAAACTGGGAATTTAGCACGAATAACAAAATCTTTTGAAATTATCAAAAACTTTATTAAAATACAATAATCTCAGCACAAAACGTAGACTTTTTGTAAACATAAACAAAACTTTGACATAAACCTAGACAAACAATGCAGGAGCAAAAAATCGTTATCTGGCGTAGTGCTGCCACCTGTTTATTTCACCATGCAAGTGCATTTTGCCGTTCTCTTAAAATATGTACGTTTTTATTGTGTGACGCACAGGTTCTTTCTATTTACAAAATGTCAACAAAATATGTATTTTCTTGCCTGCTGTTCAAAACCATAAATTTGTTACGTAGAGAAAAGTGTAGGGGAATATTTTTGATTGTAGGGAAAAAGAGATTTTTTAGACAAGTAGTGATTTTTTATTTCTACTGTCATCACTGGCCACGAGCCACACTATACGACTGATTTTGGTTTTCGTTTCCAGAGCTTGTAGTTTCACGTTTTGGCAATGTCAATTGGCCTACAAGATTATGCGATTTGGCGCCGTTAGGCCTGCGGTAGAAGACGCTATCGACGCGTATTAACCGCAATCATTGGCATTTGAAAACCAACATTCAACTCGAGTTATCGCCTTAATGCTGCCGAAAATGTGCGAAAAGTAATCAAAACTACCTCAAAAGGATCGACTGCTACAACGAATCTGGAGGCGGTCATTTAAATGAGATTTGATTTCCTACGTAATAGAAAGGTCCAAGCATTATAATCAAATACAAGTTTTTTTCGAAATCATAGTTTTATAAGTGTTTTATTTCACTTTTCCTTTGAAACCTGAAAATTTATAAGTCGTTTTTTCTATTTTTGCAACAGAATTGCAGGGCTTTTCTTTGTATCTTGGTCAATATTCAGAAATATTAAATACTTTAGGTTGTGTATAGATTTATAAATATTTGTAACTAAATATGTTTTATTTATTATATAATATTTTAAAACAAATACAGATACAAATATGTATTATTTAACAAAAATATTTACATACAAATACCCATGTATGAGTATGTGTGGAAGAATACAACTAAATATTTGTTTTTTTTTGGGGGGGGTTTTATATTTCTTTGCTATTTATGTTGTACATTTGTATATCTATTTTATATTGACATTGCTAATTCTGTTGGAATTTTAGTATGTAATTGTGTACACAGGATACTGAAATGCCAGCAAGTACTTGCGTCATTCAGTTAGTTAGTGAATCAGTCAGTCAGTCAGTCAGTTGTTGCGTCCGGCAAAGAGTCAAACAGTCTTAATAATTATGTACGTGCTAATGATTTGCAATGCTAAAGCAATTTCGATATAATCGAAATGACATGATGCGAAATAATTTTAATTACATTGCACAATCTGGATACAAGGTCTTAACAGAAACGCTGCAGCACACAAGCACAAAAAAAAACGTCCCACAGCACACCATGTGCCCGGAATCAATAATAATCATCACCTATAAACTGCCATTTAACATCAAAATCTAACATTGCACAATCTTTAATCGACAGCAGGCGGCTTTGCCAAAAAAAAGAAGAGGCAAAATTAGTTATTTGTCTTGTTGTCCTTTCTTTTACAGTTTTAGGATCAGGGGTAACAGGTAGAAATACAATTTCTAAATTGACTTTTAATTGTATGCACTTTTTTTTGTCTGTTTCATTGCTTTATTTAAGACTTTAACAAAAATCTAAGCACAAAATATTTTAATGGAAATTATTTTAAATGATTTTTAATTCATTAACTCAAACACTTATGCAATCAGGGCACTGTTTGTTAAAAAGCACTAATTTTATTTTTGCTGTTCTTTCAAATGTATTTTACTTGTAGATTTGTTACTCATAGTTTTATGAAACAGGGCCTAGATCTTTGTCCAATTACAAACACTCTTCCATGTTTAAACTAAGAGAACTATTAATTTGTGTACAGGATGTTTTTATATTATTTTTTTGATACAAATATCGTTTATTAACACTTTGCTCATAAAATGCGGCCAAAAAGGTCTTTTTTGGGGTGTTTTAATTGAAATTCTTTGTCAATATTGTCAATGGTTTTAACTTTTCTTTTGCTTAAATTTTTATTGTGTATTTTTTATTCGTTCGTTTTAATTTTTCTGTTTTGTTTCGTTTATTTTTTTTTTTTTTTGTTAAATGGGTCACTCTGTATTATAACCTTAGGACAATGAATGCAATAAGAAAAAGTCAACATTCAAATTAAGGAAAGATTGTTGAAAGTTCAAAGAACAACATGGTTTGAATTTATTAGTTCCTTTCTTGGTATTATTCTACATACATACATTCATACATATGTACGTACATATATTGTAGTTCATGTGTATGTGTGTGTGTCAGTTTAAAATGCTAAAATGATTGAAAAAGTCCCTGGCCTGCAAAATAGAGGGCAAAAGGTAGTGCCAAGTTTTACTAGTTTTTAAGTAAAAACAAATCACAAGCTTTTGATGATTAGAAAAAGAATTTAGTTTTTTTTTGACCTTTTTTTATAAAAATGTAATAACTCAAAAAAGTTAATAATAATAAATTATAAAATAAGCAACTCATTAAATAAAAAAGAAAATGGCTACGTAAAACTTAAGTGTGTACAAATAAAAGATAATTTTAAATGACTTCTATTACCATCTAAATGTTAATGAAACTGTTGCCAATTTCACCAATTCTTTATTAATATCCATTCATTCTATATTTTTTATGTAGTTTTATTTTGATTTGACATGAAAAACGAATATTAAACACAAATTGATATTTAAACAGAATTGGTAAAATGGGTCATAAAGCCAAATTCAGCGACTTTAAATCTTCCCTACAAGAAGACTACCGGTCATTTTACTAGTTATATGACCGGTAGTGTTGACCAATATAGTGTTATAGTAATAGTAATTTTTTTTGTTTTGGTTATGCATTTCTTGTAGGGTTGTTTAGCCATTTTTTGCTATAATTTAAGCCACTTCTGTTTTAACGACCTGGCAACACTGTTATACGCCCTATACACGTTTCAATTCAATTGTCAACTTATGCTGAGTTCCCACTTGGTTATTTAAACGAGTTTAAGCAAAATGTTGATTTAGCTAATCAAAGCCGTTCAGATTACATTTGAAATGATTAAGATGACAGATGATTACGAAAAAATACACAACAGACAAATTTATATTTCTTTAAAGTATTAAGAATTGATAAAAAATACTTATATAAAGTTATCAGAAGATTATTTTCAACATATTAATGATGAAAGTGTGAAAATATATGAATTATTTAAAGAAAAAATAAAAACATTAAGCAGAAATCGCGGTCGGTTGTACACGTTCATGTTAGCCGATTCTACATTTAAGGTATGTTCAGTGGCTTCTATGTGATTAATGAAGTGATTTAGTTGTAATCATGTCAATTTGAAGTGATTAACAAATCACTTCAATGTATGGGTTATCATCTCGATTTTGAAGTGATTAGAGCTTAATCACGTTCAAGCTGCTTAAACGCGTTTAAGAAGTCAAATGTGAACATAGCATTAGTCTTTCAACTGAACTGATGCTTGGCCTCACACTTCACCAACTTCACCATCTTTCAATAGATTATAAATTAAAAACTGGGAATTATTTCCTCTCATAGGTTACTTCATTACAAAAAAAAGCTTCATAAAATACATAACTGAAATTTAGCTCATAGAATAAATCCGAAAAAATAAAAATGTTGATTATAAATTAATTTGAAAATTTAATGAAATAAGAATATTTTCCAAATATTTAACTTTTTTTGCAAAAGAAAACTACAAACATTAATTTTGACAGCTGTTCAAGAGACTCGAGCACACACAGAATGAATCCATGTCAAACCATCATGTCGTTCGGCATCATCACCTCCGATTTCAATGAAATTAAACACAAATGTTGTATGTTATTGGACTTTAACAAAACATAAATTTTCAGATCCCAGATTCTTTCGGCTTCCTAAATATGACGTCATAAAAAGTGTGAAAAATGTAAAAAAATCTCAAAAGTCTCCTTACGAAAAGGATAGAACTTTTGAACTACGCAAGATTATTTAGTTTTTTATCGTTTTAAAGCTGAAAGTGCACCCTTTAAAATGAAATAATGTGTAATGATAAAATGATATAATAATGTAATTTTTTGGGTCTTGAGTTCAAAGGCCCACACTGAAAAAGTATATATTTTTTAAAATTCTTAAAAAAAAATATACGTCAATTATTAGAGCCTTTTGATTTTTCTTCAATCAACTCGACAACCGTCAAACTAATCAAAAGACAAAGCCATGCACGCTCCGATTTAGACAACAAGCGACTCAGTTGACAATTGAATTGAATCGTGTATGGGCTACTTTACTGTGACAGAAATATCCCTATGGAGGTGTGCAGCTTTAACTTGGCTCTGGTGTCTATAGGAATATGGGTGTAGCTTATCTGGGCTCTAAAACTGCTTCATCTCTTAAATATTGCGGATTAGTGTAGCCAATTCAGCCTTTAGTGGGTAGATTCCGTTAAGCGACGAAAAAAACAACTCACCCATTTTTTAATCATTATTATTTAGTGAAATTTAGTTCAAGTTTTTAAAAATTGAATGGCCTTTTTCTCAATGTATCAACAAACTGACTTTTAGTTAATGTCAACATAAATTTATTAGACCGATAACTGTCCGCTAACGATTTTGGTTTTCTCAATTTACCGACAAAAAACATAAGTGGTATTCATTGTTAAAGTTACCAACTGTGAACGACCCCCTTTTTAAAACTTTGTTCGTCTGGTTACTTTCGTAGTAAAACAGCTGATTTATTGTTCTGACACAATTTATGTACACGAAAATTGCCACAACACAAGTCTTTTTTTAGAAATGTATCACAAACGACTTTTTTATTATATTTATTTAGAAACTGCAACAGCTGATTGTGAGTTACCAACTAACAACTATTTTATCAGGGGTGCCGTGTCGTTAATTTGTTAAATGTTAATCCGGTAGCGCGTTAAATATACAAAAACAAAATGCGTTTAAAAAAGTAACGATTAACGACTAACAAACTAACAAGCTCGGTGTGAATACCACTATTGTTTTCATTGGGTGCCCCGGTAGGCTAGTTGGTAGTGAGCTAGTCTATCAGTGCGGCGGTTGCAGGTTCGTTTCCCGCCAGAGACTCTGGTCTGTTTCACTACAACGGGCTGAAGGTCTAAGTAACTATTGCTCGGTTAATTAAGTTAGAATAATAAAATTTGTAATTAACATCTGATTAAATTTATTTGTAGAGCAAATCAACGATAAACAAATAATTGGCAGATAAGTGCCGGTGAGCTTTGCGACGGGTAAATAGGACAATTCAATAAATTTCTTGAAGATTGTAGTAAGTGGGCCGTACAAAGTATCGGCACAATTTTTAAGAATACAACAATCAGGGCCAGAATTATTGGTTGCATTTAATGATCTCAAGTTTGACAGAACCGTTTCATTACTCAAAAATTAAAAATGTATACCAGCTGAATGCGATATATTAAATGGATTGGGCGAATAACGATCGTACGTTTTTTTAGAATGTGTAGTAGCAAAGAAATTCGCGAACATTTTGCTAATCAGGTTGTCGTCATCAGTAATATAGGAACCATATTTAAACAATCTTGGATAGTCAGAGTACTCGACGTTTATTTATTTCACATATGGTCCGGAATTGTTTGCTATCGGAATTCAGTTTGATCGGCTCACAAATGGCTGAGACATGAGCAACAAAACCCCAACTGCCTCTAATTTTACCTATTTATCCCTTGTTATTGTTTTTGTTTTACTTTTTTATGTGTATATGGAGAACGGCAAGAGCCAAAGTTTGCAAATTTGATACAAGCATTTGGACGGGATTGGAAAAGGGGTCGTGGTACAAAATAGATTTATTTTTATCTAAAGAACAGGAAAAAGTGCTTAAGTCAACTTAAGCAAAATTTGAGTTTATGCCATCTTTATAATCAATATCATTGTTTGAAAGTACGTATGCACAAATTTTCAGTAATTTTGAACGATTTGTTGCTTATTTTTTTCAGTTTGGAATAAAACTTATATTAACTTCCGATCTTTGGCATAAGGAATTCTTAGGAAAAAAACTTATAAAACTTTAAACTTTCTTAGAAAAGAAATAAATTTTCAAAAATCACCGTTAAAGTTCAAAATTGCTTTCATACAAAGCCTAAAAACTTGTCTTAAGCACTTTGCCACAGATTAATAAAACTCTCTGTTCTTATCGCACCATGCTGAAGGGTATGTACGATTTGGCATAGCGATTGATATGAGGATTGATGAGTTTTTTGTAAGAAATCTTGTTTTGTAATTTTTTACTAAAAATTAAGCCATTTTTAGTGTTGAAGAGTTGCGAATCAACTCAGTTCAGTGCATCAAGTTCCTGTTACACTGAATGTTTCAAGAAATTGAATTTGTTGTTCGTGAGAATCATGTAAGCCTGATCCGAAATCACGAAAATATATATGATTAGAATGTTACGCATAGTTGAAGTTTAACACCCCTTCTCATATTGTTTCAGTAAGAATGTTATGCCTCAAATGTGTATGGTGCCAAATATATCACACAAGTGGTTTGATCTACGATATGAAAACCGTATGAGAATGTTTGTAGAAAATTCCAACATTACAAACAACTTGTTGTTGTTGCCAAACCGCTTGTGTAGTTTATTTGACCCTTGAAAGTTTTATTGTCACAAGGTTTTTAACGCATTACGGCAAAGTTTAAGAAATTGCTGTACGTTTAAGGTTATATAATACATAAATACAGCTAAAGGTGGCGCTGTGAGTTAAGTTTTATTTGAATTTTCGTAAAGTATAGATAGTAACCGTGGGATAAAAAAGTTTTAAGATCAATTAACCAATACATTAAGACCATAGAATTTTGCAAGGCTAAAGGCCATTATTACAACTTGGCGTGAGCTAAAGGAAGGAATTTTACGTATAAAAAGTTATCTACCATTTTAACTTAACTTTAAACAGGTTTAAGGCAAGTTCATCTCACATATCTCTCACTTTGGGTTAAAAAACTTGAAAAACTTTTTATACGTAGAAAAAAATCCTACCTTTAACTAACGCAAAACTTTATTAACGGCCCTTAATATTTTGGTGAACTAATCTGAACTATAATTTTTTTTTGCATAGACAGAAAGTGAATAAGTTTTTTAAGGTTGAATTAAAGAAAGTAAACCAACGCGTTTTTAAAAGGTAACAAACAATTTTATGTTTCTATTCTCCCACCACAATAGTGGAGTACGTGTTATGCGTTTGTGCTTATGTGTGTATGACTTCTTATCTTAACATACCAATCGCCTCAAAATCACTTTTTGAACCGATTTGAAGATGTCCGTCCGTCAGGCCGGCTGGCATTCCGTATGTAAACTTTGGAAACTTCGTAATTTAGCAGTTAATTTAATAAAGTATCGTATGTGCGTTTTAATTGTCATAATAACCAAGTCTATTGAAAATTATGAGAATTGGTTGATTCTTTTGTATAGCCCCACATACAAGCTTCTTTCTGGAATAAAGACTTAAAAACCTCTTTCCGGCGGGTCTCATAGAGGGTACACTTTTGAAATTTGCCTTTAAAAACTCTGGTGTGGGGTATCATATGGTCGGACTTGATAGACATATCTTTCTTACTAGTTTTTTAATATTTTTTTTCCAACTATATTGGAAATCTCGTACAAAATAGCTTTTTAAATACTACAAGTATTTAATAGGAAATTTTTAATAATCGAAAATCATGTTTTTAGTTGAGCTCTAACTTTTTTTTTTTTAACAAGAAGTATCCAATAACTTTTATGATAAGGCGTTGTTTGATCAAGGTATGAAAATATTTTCCAACAAAATTCCCTTCCTCTTCAAATTCCTGCCTATCAATAATCAATTAAAGCAATTTTTTTCAAATTATAAACATTAAGAAAAATCATAGAGCTTCCTTAAAAAAGTTGAACAATATTGAAACCTTTTAACAACAAATAAAGAACTTTTTTATTGTTAATTGAAATTCAAATATTTGATGTAAGAACATGAAAACGTTGATAACGAAATTAAAAAAAAAACATCTAAAATTTCACTTTCATTTTAAATGTATGTGTAAATACGAAAACACACACAGACACAAGGTATTCGAGAGATACGAATCCATACTTATAACAAAATTACAAAAAAAAAAATTTGGTTTTTGTTCACATACCTGCAAACTTATTTGGATATTGTATGTGAGTAGAAAGATACATCGCACATGGGTGTGTGTGTGTGTGCAGATTGGTGTTTTGCAAACCTTCATAAAGTCGTGTTAAAAAAATAAAAAAAAAAATACTTTCATAAAAAAAATAAATACAATTTCTTTTTTGTGCTCCTTTAAATTTGCACACTTAAAAATGTATGTGTATGTATTTAAGTATGTGCGTTTTTGTAAGCGTTTAAGTGTATGTTTGTATGTATGTGCTTTCTTTTTTTAACATGACAAAATATAAAGTCATTTTTCATATAATTTTTTTTCTCTTCTTTCAAGTGGTGGCAAGTGGCAAATACAAAAAAAAAAAATAAATAACTAAAATCACTTTTTTACATGAAATACTCGTATGTGTCTGTGTGTTTACAGTTTTGTGGATAATAATAGAAGTGTAATAAAAAAATTTTGGATTTTAATTAAATTAAAATCTGTTATTTAAGAATGTTTGTTTTATATTAACTTTTTTTTGTTATCCTTTTAAGGCCTTATTCATAAAAAATATCTCATGTTAATAACAGGCTTATAGGATAAATTTTATATGAAAATTTTTTTATAAACCTTTTATAAAACTGAAATATTTTTTATGAATAAGGGAGTTATACTTTTGAGCGAACAAATGAGTTCTAGATTAACAACAGCAACAGGATTTTTGTGTAAATATTAAAAACTTTTGATATTGGCTTCAAATATGGGTACAACTTGTTAATAAGGGCTACTTTTTATGATGTGGGTCTTCTTTTTAATTTGATGCTGCACTTTAACAGTTCTTCAAAAACCAAAAAGAAAAAAGCTTCTTAAGAAGTTTGCAAACAACCTTTAGGAAAATTATTGAACAAATCAGAAGCTTATGTTTAATAAGTTTGAAACATACTAATTTATCAATAATAAGTATTGTGGTTAATTTTTTGAACTGTTTATGGTTAATCCAAATTTTGGGTACAATTTTTCATTCTTGACTGAGCTGAAAATTTCAATTCATTTCATGTTGTAAAATTGCTTTCTTCTTACAAGTAATTTAAATGAACTTTAGCCTGAATAAAATATCGAAACCCGGGATAAAAACCCATAAAGAGTTCAATAAATTAACCACAATACTAATTAATTTGTTTAAATTTGTCCTTCAAGTTGAGCTGAAAAAGGCCAACAAGAAAAAGAAAGACAAAAACATGAAAGACAGAAAAATGTACTTTGGACTTCAAGAAGAAAAAACAGAAGTAAAAAAGAACATGTAAATCAATTAAAACAGATAATAATTCAAAACATATTTCGATCTACCAAAGTTAACATATTATTCGGTTTAAAGATTAATGTTTGAGTATTGACTGCCAACCGTCGTCAATGACGGTGAGTGTTAAGCGGCAAGGCCCTCTGAATAGATTGTGCGAATACAATCGAAACATCAGGGTAACCTGTCCGTGAAAATCAAGGTTCGATTCCCAGCTCAGTCATGTTGTAAAATTCTTTTCTTCATAAACATAATTTAATAAAATTGAATTTAATGAGCTTAAGCCTGATTAAAAAAACAAATTTATTTTTTTCAATAAAAAAACCCCGTTATTACAATCCGCAAAGCAAATAGAATCAATGAAAACAACTCTTAAAAAAAATCGTGCCTCAAAAAATATCGTACGTCTAAGTTACAAGAATAAAATAAGCACATAGCTTTACTAGCTAGTTTTCTCTCTCTTTTTTTGTTCTAGCCAATATTCTATGGCATAAAAGACAACTAAAATAGCAACAGATATAACAAAACAAATCGAAAAAAATAATCGCAAACTTCATTACATTTGCTGTTACACAATAAAAAAAAACGTATTTCTTAAGCGTACTTTACGTTACAACACAAGTCTTACGTATTCCAAAATACTTTATGAGATAGAAATCTTATGAGATTTGTTAAAACTGTCAAAAAATTCTAATTAAGCACTATATTTTGTACTCACACTTTCACACATGAACATGATTTTGTTATAATGCAACCCTGATCAAATGAAAAATATTATTTCAGTTTATCAATATTATGAAATGGGAATTTAACACATTTAAACAAAACCTGGTTTATTAATTTTGTGACTCCCAAGAAAAACTTTGATAACTAAAATGCATGTGACAATGTAAATAAAATAAAATAAATAAAATAAATCGAATAAAATAAAATAATTTGGTTTTTCTTTACCCACTTGCAACTTCATGTAGAGTTGACCATAAATCAACCAATTGTAGTAGGGACTGTAAAAAAAGATAAGCTCACTGTTTATTGTTGTTGTTTTTGTTTAAGTTTTGATATTGAGTGCATCGGTAGGCTAGCTGGTAGAGAGCTAGTCTAACAGCGCCGGGGTTGCGGGTTCGATTCCCGCCAGAGGCTCTGGTTTCTTTCCTGAAGACAAGCGCAAACAAAAAAAATATTGTTCCAAGTAAAACTGGTGCTTATAATTCTTATACGCTTAACACTTGCATTTGTATAATATCTTTGGTTTTTTTAAATCTTTGGATGAAGTTTCCTGATGATCTGACCTAAAAACCCAGTGCAAAATAGTTTTGTTTAGAAAAATTCCATAAAACGATAAATCGTATGGGATGTCTAATTTTTTTTGGTAATATTTAACGAGCTTATGCATTTTTAACACATCTGTAACACTGTACAACTCTGACTTGCACAAATACATCCACTTCTACCGAAATCAACCAACTAACCATACAACGATCTTTTAAGCGACAAAATACTATTGTTGCTTTACAGCAAGTTGTTACATAATCCAGCATATACATACATACATTAACATGTGTAAACATAACACAAATACACGATTACACATGCATACCTGCCAACATATGAATGTACATACATGAGGAATATTAACACAAACACAAGACACAACAGAATGAAAACGTTTTAACTTTAAATTAACATTTCTCTAGAGACTGGATAAACAATTTTATTCAACTTGATATTTTTTTATTTTTTTTTTAGAAATTGTTGCCTTGTTTTCTACAGACGTTGTACGAAGGAAAACAAGAACTTATCGGGAGAGAAAGAGGAATGCAAAAGTAAATAAATTAATGAATATAAATCCTGGCGAATTTTAAATTAATGTAAGTCATGAAATATTTAAACTCAAAATAAATAGACGACATACCCTAACAGACAAGATTTGCTAATAGGCCGAAAGACAAACTGACGGATATGCAAAGTGTTGCCAGGTTAGGGATTTTTTATTTGAAAATGGGTATATTTTGGGGCAGAAATACGTAAATGAGATTCGAAATTTTTGCAAAGTATATAGATACATTTAATATATGAATACTAGTCTTAAATATGGAAATATTTCAATGTCTTTTAAATCCAGGAGGAGGTGGTCGTTAGTCTGCACTGGCAAGAAGGCGACTGGCCGAAATTGGAACCGTCTCCTTTGACGGATTGTATGATATCTTTGGTGTTAAACTGGAGCCCATTTTACACTTCGTTACAAATTTTTTGTTTGTTCTGTGGCAGGGGATCTGGTTAGTGGAACTCCGTGGTATCACAATGGATCATTGGATCAAAGTGTGTCTGTACTAGGGATGCGAATCCCGAATACCGAAATCCCGGGATTATTATAAAAATGTAAGTCTTGAATCCCTGTTTTTTTTATGTAATAATCCCGAGATTTTGGATTTAGTAAATATATTGTATTTTTTTAATAAATACAACTATATTTAAATAAACGTGAGTGACCCTGTTAAAAATAACTTAAAACATTTAATATTAAATTATACTGGAAATGAATCGAATTTTTAACTCGTTACAAAAAGAAATCGCAAGTGAATAAATGTTACATGCAATGCATTTTGTACCACAGAATATAAAATCAGAAGATAAAGTTCGGTATGGTCTTTTTTAAGTGAATAATAATAGAACTGCGCACGCACAATGCATGTTTGGGATTCTACCAAAGGTCATTTGACACATATTTGTTTAAGTTAATTTTATTAAATTTACACTTCCATATATAGTTATTTGAGATAAAATAAATAAATTATTGTTATAAAGCATATGTGTAGCTATTTATTTACGATACCACCTAGAAGTGTTTAATGCGTACATTGGTTTCGTCGGCAGCATATGTTTGCAATAAAATAAGGTATCGATTATTAGAATATATATATATATATATATATATGAATTTTAAAAATTGGCCTTTATATATGAAATCCCGATCCGTCCCAGGATCCCTTTTTTTTGAATAAGAAATCCCGAATCCCGAATCCCGGATTTCAAAAAACCTTGGCATCCCTAGTCAGTACTGACTGCTATTTCTACCTAACCTAACCTTTTCCCGGAAATCTTAATAATTAAAAAAAAAATATATAAAAATTTATTTTGATTTAATTAGAATGTTGTTTAAAAAGAATTAATTTGATTTTATTAGTATGTTGTCAAAAAAGATTTTGTATGGGCATTTACGAATTCAGATTTTGAAAAAGTACCTAATGATTTACCAAAAGTGTACTTTTTGGAGAATTAAAAAAGCATGGTTGAAGTATATGTAGTTACAAAAACTATATTATAACCCTCTCAAAGGTTGCAAGCAAGCTATTGTTGTTTAACACACTACAATGGTTACGATTAACCGAATATTGTTTGTGTTTAACCATAAAATGTTTGCCCCCCTTGAAACCTCAAATATCGTTGAATTTTACAAAAAAATATTTAGATAAAATAAGCTACAAACAGTAAACAAATTAATAATATCAATTAAACGTTTAATTCACTTGATAAAATTTTTAATTAAAATTGTTTTTATTTTTGATTAATGCTTTTACTTCCCAATAAAAAATGGAGCTTCCAACGAAGCAGGTTTGTAAGGGAGAAACATAAACGTTTCGCTTACCATTGCGCTGACGGATGACATGAATTTTATATGGCGAGTTCCCACTTTGAAGCAATACATTTTTGACACATAAAGCGCATTATTCAGCGCATATAAAAATTGTTGTATGTAACGATCGGCCTTAAACACTGAATGTTTTGATACAGTTATTTTTTAGTATTGGTAAGGGAATGCCGTAGCACTTGAAATGTTATTTGGTTTATAAAAGTTGTTGAGAGTTCTTTCACTTACTTTACTGCGTTTCTGTATGTCTTATTGCGTAGCGCATAATTGTGCGCTTATTTTTTAAATGTACCATTAGTGCCTCGCAAATTGATAAAATTTTTCACCTTTTTCAGTGTTTAAACAGAACTGCGTCGAGACCACATTTTCTATACAATTCGACATAAAAAAGCAATCGTGAAATAATATCTATTTTACTTTGAGAATGTTTTTCGAATGCCCTCACATATAGACATTTATTCTGCCAACAATGCTACATACTTTCCCATAAATTTTGTAAACAGAAAGTGAAAAACAAATTTGAAAAAACAAAATAAAATGAGAGAGAATTTAGAGTTACGGCCGACGTTTTAATTATGGATTTATGATTTTTGTCTGAAGATAAAAACTCAATTCTCTTTGACCACTCAGTGTAATATGTTTGAGCTTGTTTTTGTTTACAATTTAATGTCATTATTTTTCTTTAATTATTTATTTTTTGTCGTCACATGGAAAATACATTTTTATATTTATATTTATATTTTTAATTTTTATAATTTAATTTTGACAACTGGCTGTTCCCGAATATTTAGCACTTTAGAACACTTTGTGAATTGGCTAATTATACTTTAAGCTTTGTTCATATGTTTTATTTGAAAAATAATTTGTTTCAAAGTGACAAAATTATAACTGTTTTGCACTAGTTGAATGCATTTTAATAACTTGTTTGGTTTGGTTAAAATTCTAACTTTCTTTTTCCTTTAATGGTTAATTTAAATACATGAAATTTACAAAGTGCAACAAACCAGGAAAATAGAAAGAATGCTGATGAAGGATCTTTACTGCTGGAAAATGGATAACATGCAATCTTCTTCATTGGGATATTTTCAAACAACACAAACAATTTCTTGTGCAAACATGAATTTGGATAGTGAAAACTGCTATTGCCAATGTTTTGTTCTTGCACAAACGGCATTGTTTTATCATTTATTCGCACAATGAAGTCTAAAATCACTGCAGTAATGTCGTATAAATAAATGCCATCTTGATTGTTATTGAGGCTTTTTATATGAATTGTCGGGCTATACGTTTTCCCCACATTAAAGAACACTTGTGCGTCTGCAACTCTGGTAATGTTTTTTTCTCGGGCGCACAAAAAATAGTAAGTCTGGAAGATGTGTTATAAAACCGGAATAAAAACCTTAATAAAATTATAACTTGATTTCTAACAGGAATAAAAAAATTTATTAAAATTACAGCTTTACTCAACACGTTAAAAAAATTCCGAAATAAATTACTGCAATATAGTTAATATTGCCCATATTATTGTTAATTTTGACCATTATATGTTTAATTTTACCAAATTTAGACCACAAGGATTTTCATGGACATTAAAATTAAAATCGAAGACATGAGCCTTAATTTTACTGGCAACACTGAACGAATAGATAAATAAATGGGAAAGGTAGAGAAAGGAAAAGAGAAAGAAATACAACTCACATTATTGTAAGAAAACATGGAGATACATCTGCAATTACTAAAACTAACACAAATCCTACATATTTATTTAAGTTTGTAAAAATAGATGCCTGTGTAGGGAAATTTGTATGTGTAGAAGTTTTCAGTTTTAAATTTATTTATTGCCGAGATAAAATAAAGTCAAAAGAAATGTTAGTATGTATAAAAAGGAGGATTTGGTACAAAATAAAAACAACAAAGAAAACCACATTTATAATAATGACAATTTTAATGACGGTTGTGATGATGACGTTTGTTACGTTTACAATAAATGTACTAAAAACACATACACATACAAAACCACAAATATATGATGTTCATAAACATACATCTATAAGGCTGTTTGTACAATATGTATATGAATTGTGTACTGTCACTATTTTTTCTTGTTTATATGGTTTTGTAAGTTTGTTTTTTGCATCTTTCTCTGTTTTTTTTTTTGTTTTTTTTAATTTTACTTTCACCACAAGCTTAAGAAAAAGGCCTTGTGATACATTTCTCGACCTTGAATTTTGTCCGCAAGACTTAAAAACAACAAGAAACTATAATAAACAAAAACAACAAGACGACTTTTAGCACAGGTAAATTTTTATTTCAAACAAATCTTTGTTCACTTTATACAGAACACGTTATTAAAACTTATGCAAGTCCATAGAAATGATTGCATTTGTTCAAATAAACACACACACACACACACACATACAAAGATATAAAAATATTTACATATGTGAATATCAATGTACTTATCCATGTGCAGATGCATTTATAAAAATAAAAAAAAACTTTTATGATTTTAAGAAATTAGAAAAACTTGTGTCGTTTCCTTACACAAACCTACAGTCAGTTGAACAAGAGCATTTTATAAAAATTTGATTATAAATGTTGCTCTCTATGAACTTTCGGGTTCTTTGGAACTAAATGCTTAATTTCGTTTTGGTTAAAAAAAAGCTTTATTATTCTCTATAAGGTTTTAAACTAAGATAAGCTTTTATTGAAACAATTTAGTAAATTTTTCAACAATTTAAAAACTTTTGCAATGCTTCTTTGCGGTATTAGGCCTATGAAGCTTTGTAACTTATAACTTAAAGCACAAAGCTTTTGCAGTTAAACATTTTTCAAGCAAAAGCTTTCCGGCTTTCATTTATCTTCTTTCTGCTTTTTTTATTTGGTCTGTGTGCTCTCTGTTTTCCTATTTTTTTTATAGTTGACATTTACATACATACTTGCATTTTTAGCTGAGATTTGTTTGCTCTTTTAATATTTTCTTTTCAGTTAGCTTTTCAAGAGAAGTGTACCGGGTATCTGATAAGTTTTAGTTGCCCAATAAAATTGTCTTAGCAACTTTTGTTAACTAGGGTCAGTGTTGCTAAATAAACATCTTGTTATTTTAAACACTTCTGAATAACTAAAAACAAACCAACATGCCATTAAAAGTCCTTAAAAGTTAACAAATTATTACAAAAAAAAGTTTTTGCAAAGGCTTCTTTGGACATAAACACTTATGTACTTAAGTATTTTTTTGTCGAAAACTATTTTCTAGAAAGCAAATTATTGTTGGCATATGCGTTTTTGAAATTGCTACGCCGTTTCGTAGAAAATTTTTAAATGGGGATCACAGCAGGTTGAAGAGGTATATATAAGTTTTTCTTTCCTTTTGTAATTCCTACAAAATTGATCTTAGAACATATAAAATAAAAATATTCTTGGGGGCCTTCTCAGCAGAGAAGTCAATTCAACGATGTCCGTTAGGCTGTTGAAATGGGTTTCCCGAAGATCCTAGAAATTATGAGGACTTGGTTGGAATATATTTATTTCAAACATACTCCGTTAAAGCTTGGTATTGAAATTCAGCCTAATCGCTCAATAAATGGCAAAGATATAAACAAATAAACA
Organism: Pollenia labialis; assembly: GCA_949318255.1. NCBI lineage: Eukaryota > Metazoa > Arthropoda > Insecta > Diptera > Polleniidae > Pollenia > Pollenia labialis. The sequence goes on from OX439140.1 coordinate 159,131,830, forward strand.
TGAAAGTCTCTTATTTTACCCATAAATCCTTAAGATACAAGCATCCTGGCTTTCAATATATAACATCCGACAAAATGTGGGCGGGATTGGTAAAGCGGACTAGGCACAAAATTGATTTATTTTTATCTTGAGAAGGGTATTTATGTAACAATTCATTCTATCTCACCACATGGTAAAGGGTATTTAAGATTCGGCATAGCCCAATATAGCACTTTTACCCCCATTTTCACAACTTGCCGAAAGCTTAAGTAAGGATTATATCGGCCGAATAGAAAGTGTTCCATTTTCACAACTGTTCCTTAACCTACCAGGTAGGATAAGCATTCCTTGAACTAATTGCTCAGTTTAGGTAAAAGTAAAGTTGTAATAATCGAACACATTTTGCTATCGGTTATTTGTGAAATCGGACCTTAGTGGTTTTTAATTAAAAAAATTTAAAAAGTGGATTAAACTCTATTTTTTTTTTTTTTTTTATAATTTCCTAGCTTGTCCCGCGAAGCTTTATGCTTGTCTGCAGGAAAGAAACCAGAGTCTGCAATTAGATCCTTTTTTAATGGCACAATTTAAGGGTTGTGAACAACCTTTTCACCTGAGAGATTAAGACCGCCGTGGATTATATAAGCAATATGCCAAAACAAAATGTACTTTTTTATTTTCTTGTTATGAATGGCCAATGATTTTGAATGCTTCGGGGATAGAGTCAGTTACCTTAATTGCTAATTAGATTGTACTAAAACGAAAATTTAGAGCAGACATTTAAACTTGGATTTTTAAATTTTTAATGAATTTAACGCATTTTTTATGTTAACAGCTACAGAATCAATATTTTAATTTGTCGTTGATAATACACTGGCAACAACAAAACTTGGAAGTAATGCTACCTCAAACATTTACCGCGGCACAAATTGTGCTAAATGTACATAAGTACATAAGTACGGTTGTAAATGATTTTAAAATCTAAAATTCTGCGGTGGTGCGTGACGATCGTATTTTTCATTTTTATTAACAAGACAATTTGGATAATGTTAAAAAAGGGACAAAATTGGAAAATGCGTTCTTTTAACCTTCATTCACATATAACTTTTGAAGTTGTAATGTTATCTTCAAGCTAATAGTAATCTACAGCTAATAGTCATCAGCAACTATGTTGACTTTCAAGGCATAATATTCAGCCCAATTTGTGCCATAAAAAAAACATTAAAGCCTATGTTTGGTAAATTTTATTGATTCATTTAAAAATTATAGTGAATATTAAAAAAAAAACGGGCATTTTTGCTACTGAAATGAATTTTTCATTAGTAATTAAGACCAACGCCGAAGACGAGCTCACAACATCTGTGAAAGGCCAACTGAAATTTTATGAAAACAGTGTTATTTCAATATGCTTTCCTTAACAACTTCTAACTTCAAGATATCTCCATTGAATGCCCAAATATCGCAAAAGTAATTAATGCTGTAAATCACCTAAAAACGAATACGGCCCCTGGAACCGACAACACATCGCCCGAAATGCTTAAAGCCGACCGCCATACTTTTGCTTTCCCTTATCCTGAACTTCTGACTCCCACATGAACTTGATTAAAGGTTTTATAGTAAATATCAACAAAAAGGTTGACCTGACAAACTGTTAGAACTGGCGAGGCATAAACATCCTTAGTGCAGTAAATAAGATGATAGCGCAAACCATTAACCGGAGAATATCCGACACTGTACTAAGTGATCTAAGGCCCTAAAAAGCTGGCTTCCGGCCCCAAAATCCTGTGTAGACCACATTTATTGTCTAAGAACTATAAAGGGCAACCTACATAACAATATGAAGCGCTCTTGCTTGCAAAGGGGTCTCACCCAAAATTATAAGCCTTACTCAAACCCTAGATAGCGCAAAATTTATTTTTATTGGAAAAATGCATCAAAAAACCCTTTATTTGCAAATATTATGAGTTCATATGTTCAGCCAAAATACTCACTAACAGATTTTGTACAAAGTTGCCAAACATCATTTGTTCGAATTCTGGATATTTAAAGGCCAACATTTTGATTTTCTTCAGCAACCTAAAAATAACGGTAATTTCATAAATAACGGGATTAAAAAAAGGGGCAGACCAAAAGTTGCTGCTAAAGCCGTAAAGAACCATTTTCAGCAATAAAAAAAGTTATTTATTTTTGCAAAAAATCGATTTTGGCATATTGCTAATTAAATTTATTTATAACTACTGGTTGGCTGGTTCATTTAAAAAAGAAAACTTTTATTATTTCTTAACACTTACGTTGTTATTTCCTTTACACATTTTTAATTTTTTATATGATCCGTTTTAGTTTTAAGAATGACAAATTGTGGTGTTTTTCTATCTTCATATGCGGTTACATTAAAAAGTATATTTGATCCAAAGAGAAAAAGTGCTTAAGTCGATTTAAGCAATATTTGAGTTTATGACACCTTTGCATTCTCCATGCTTCAAAGTACCCATACACAAAGTTTTAATTATTTTGTACGATTTTTTTGGAAAGTTAATGCTAAATTTTATTTTGCCTAGTTTTTCGATGTGCTAGAACATTTGGAATAATGACTTAAGTTTTCTTTTGATCTGTGTCGTTAAGAACTTAAAAAATATACAAGCAGAATGAAAATAAATTTCCAGAAATCACCTTTAAACTTTAAAATTTCTTTTCTACAAAATTTAAAAAATTACAACACATTCGGGGCGACAACTGAGAACAAAATATGCTTTGCAAGCTTTGTAATATGGGTACAATGGAAACATTTGAACATTTCCTAGGTGTTTGTCCAGTCCTCAAGGAGTTCCGAATTGTTAGTTTTGAAAAACCGAATCTACTTTACGCTGAAATGATTGATATACTTAATGGTGAGAAAAATACAGATTGGTTGGTTATTTAAAGTCAGCATTACATTATCGAAATTTTTTAGCACAAGAATCTAATTATCTTTTTTGTAAAATAATTTTAAAGTTTATTTTTTAAGGTTATCGACAGACGTTTTATAAAAACATTGTCGAATATTACTTTCAATTTTCTGCTTTGCAATAAGAACTAATTTTATAAATTAAGATGAAATTGTAAACCAAAATTTATTTTAAATAAAGAAAAATCTTACTACTACTACTACCACACAGAAAAACTAGAAAATCGTCTTTAATTAAACAATTCGTTCAGACAATTAAATATTTTACTAATTTTGCCCCTGCAAAGGAATTGATCATATCCATTAACGGATTTGCAATTTCGAGTCATGGGACACAAATTTAGTCAAATTCATGTGTCATGTGTTTTTCGGATTGTTGAACAAATTTTCATGTACTTTTGTGTAAAAAAATAAAATATTTCATAATAAGTAAATTTTCATGTTATCTCTTTTTAATTTTTTAAAATTTTGAACAAATTTTCATTAATTGCATAAACTAAAAAATACACCACATATACACAAACATTTAATTTTATGGGTTTTGATTAAAAAAATTAGTTGCTACAAACAAAAAATTAATTGAATAATTAATGTACACCAATTAATTATTTAATTGAATAATTTTTTGCAAACATTTTTTCTGTGTATTTACCTAATTTGATCAAATTATCTACAAGATTGCAACATTTTAAAAGTGATTCGTTATACTAAAAGATTGTATTTATGTACACTCACAATATTATTACAGTAACGCACTGTAGTTTATTTAAGAAATATTCCGTTCAGTCATTTTTAAATAAATAAACATTTAAAATTCCAAGAAAATTTATTTTAAACCGATTCTAACAGTTATTCAAAAAACTATTGCAGTTAATATTGTCCGTTGATTGAGTTAAATTCTTCTTTATGTTAAAGTAAATAAAAATGTAATTTAAAGCAACGAAAAGTTCATTTAATTTTTACTGTCAAAAATTCAACCGCGAATTCCGTAAAAACAAATCAATATTCAGTTATCTTTTATAAATTAATTGTCAAAAAATTAACTACATATTCCGTAAAAACAAATAAATATGCAGTTATTTTATAAAATTTTACTGTCAAAAATTCAACACCATATTCAGTAAAAACAATTAAATATGCATTAAAGTTAGTGACTAATGACATTTTAACTTTTTTGGAAGATAATTTATAACCACATATTTCTTGGACTTTACATAATTATTAACTTTCCGGTATACCTATAGATGTTAAAAAAATGAATTACCTTTCAAGTGACATTTACTTAAATGTAAATACAGTGTAAATTCGATAATCTGGACTACACTAATCCGGAATATTCGGTAATCCGGACAGAATTATGCAGCTCATTGCAGCTCATTGATTGCAACTCTGTAGTTCGGATAGAATAACACCCAGCTGAACTGTACAAATTAACAATTATGTTTTTATGGCTAATTTTGCTATGAATTATTATAATTTTTAATAAAAACATACATGCTGTAATCCGGATAATTCGCTACTCCAGATTGGGGTCTGCAATTAATTATCCGGATTATTGAATTTTTACTGTACTTTAATTTTGGTACCTCCCTACTGAAATACATTGGTTCATCCAGTAGAATTGTAAATAATATTTTTGCTTTCTTCTGATAACCCAACAGAGTATTTTGTCGGTGAAGTTTTTACAGGATATTGTCTCTGCTTTTCTTAAAATTCTCGAATTCTTTTATTTATATTTAATCCGCACATTATTTTTAATTTTGACAATATTATGGTTAAACTTGAACATATTATGGTTAAACTTGAACATATTATGGTTAAACTTGACCATATTAGGGTTAATTTTGATCATATTATGGTTAGGCTAGTTTTGACCATGTTATTTGTAATTTTAACAAAACATATTATAGAGAAACTTAACCCTAACATTAGCAAAATTAACAATAATATGATAAAACTTCATCATAATATAGTCACTTTCAAACAAAACATTATTATAATCCAACTTAAGTATATTTCTATCGGATTCCCTTAAACCATAAACCATTCTGCGTGTATCGGTTCTATTTCACTATAATGATGATGATACCGGTAAAAATTTAAAAAGAACAGTAACAACAGTGTTGTTATAGTGGCTAGATTTAGCAACTTCTCGCCTTGTTTAGCTATGAAGAAGTTAATATTGCTTTTAGTAATTTTTTTATTTTATGGCGGAAAGGCTCTTCTTATTAATATGCAACATACTTATATAATAAAAAATTTTATTCTATTAATGATTTTAATTTCTCGATCTTCGTAAATAATGTAAATTTTAATTTTACAAAAAATATGCCAAAACCAAAAAAATATTTTTAATTATTAATTTAATTGTAAAATAAAGTTATTTTTTTAACATTTTTGCTCAAAATGAACACTGAGATACCTAAATAAGAGGGGCAAGTGTGTTTTTTATATCAAAACTTCTCATTGTCATACAGTTTATACGAAACAAACCTTTCAAACGCGAATTCAACACCACCCGGCTAAATAATCTTATTTGACAATTCGCTTTATTATAGAAAATGTATTGGTAATAGAATTTTCATGCTTAGGAAACGCTTGTCGCTTTTGTTTAGGTAGCTCAGCTAGAAATATCTAAAAATGTTTCCAAAAGCCATATTCAACCCTTTTTCTGACAATTCATTTCAGTTCTTTCTTTGATTTACAGGTAACTGTGAAATCTTTTAATCGCATGAAGTTAACAAAAAGCATTCGTTTTATACAAATTTAAGCACTTCACTCCGGCGTATGATTAATGGAAGATTTTAAAATAATACTTGTTAATGGTACGTATGTGTGTGTATTTGTGTGTGTTTAAGTTTTTACCTGCAAAGCTGACACTTACAAACGTGTAAAGAATTCAAAACGTATTTAAAGAAAGAGTTATTTATAAAATAAACAATAAATTTTGTTACAAGCATTTGTCAACGACTCTCATACGCCTGTTTTATCACAAAAGAATGACTAGAAAAGGAAAAATATTCACTCATCATCAACTCATCTTTTACTTGTAACAACAGCTTAAACACACACACACAAGCATTCAAACACTTGTGTAATTTTCACTTTTTTTTGGGAGCATGACAACTGTTGTTGTTGTTGTTGTTGCTTCTGATGTTGTAGTATTGTGTATGTTCCAGTAATGAGTGCAATGTGCACACAGTATATTTTTGGGTAAATAAATAAAAGACAAAAGAAAGGAACAACATGGATAAAACAAATAAACTATTACCAGCATCTTCATCATTATCAACAACAGCAGCTTCTTCAACATCAGCAGCAAAATTTTTAGTTGCTAGAAGTAGAAGTAAGTTATGACATCCTCTTAAGAATTACTGCATACACACACCTAGTTTGTGTACCTTGGCAAATAGATTTATACACTAACATACACACTCGGTTGTTCCCTGTTAACATTTGAAATCTTATATGGAGCAAAATCATCTTCAGTATGGCAATTTTTAGTCACTGCTGGCTAAAAGTTTAAAGAAAATTCCAAATTTTCAAATACTTTTGCTATCGAATTTTTTGCGTATTTGTTACAACGCCGAATGGTATATATTTTTATTCCCAGACTTATAATCCCCAATACCCAAATCAAATTTTTATCCCCGTTTTCAAAATAAACCCCACAATTTGGGGGAAAATCACCAATCAGACATCATTTCTTCTTGATAATAAACATAAAATGGACATATTTCTGAAATGTTCTTAAAAATATAAACGTTGTACTAAAGAGCTTAGCCCAATAAAAAATGAAGAAGTTTAAAACAGCATAAAAATATGTTAATGCACCTTAAAAATGTGTACAGATAAAACATCTTTAGTCAGCTGTGGTTGGCTTAAGAACAAAAGAATCATAATAATAAATTTAAGATGTATTTTTGAATAAAAACTGATGTAATCTTGATTTTTTTATGTACAAATTAATCGTTTCTTATTAAGCCTTTATCGATATAATTGTTCAGAGCTGAACACAGTGATTTGTGCCAACGAATAGAACTTTGTTAATATTATTCCAAAAGCATTAAGAGTTAAAAGCATGAATTCCTTGGGGATTATTTTTTGACAAAACTACACACATATTAATTTTAAATGAAAAATAATCTTAAATCACGTTTATTTAAAAACATTCACTGTTAAAATAACATTGTTTAATATTGAATCTATTAAAACCTGTTCTATATTAAAGTCAAAAGTTTATCTTGTTAAATTAACATGCATACAAACTTAAGTATGTACAATTTTTTTATTTTCATGTTTTAAATATGTTATAAAAAAAAGACAATTCCCGTATTCTTTTAATTAAAATTATTAAGTTAAATAGTACATCAAGTTTTCAAAGTAGAATGATGACGAAACCCATATCGGGACATTATGCTGATGCTTCTGTTAACAAAGGAGAATACAAAATAAGTGAAACATGTGTTACAGGGGTAAGTGTTTTGAATTAATCTTAAATGAATGCATATGTTGTCTCTGAAGCTTCTTCACACTGTTATATCACGCTCAAACCAATTTGATTCTACATGAAATTCACGATGTTTCAACTAGAAATAACTTTCATTCAACGTGATTCGGATTTAACTTAACATTGATTTTTTTCTGTGCGTAGACATAGAGTTAAAGAACGCTGTAACTGACAAAAAATATAAATTCGTTTTTTGCATCATTTTTATTAGAAAAAAATACTGCGTTGAATGGTCCCGGTCCAATATTTGTATGATGAAAAAAATTCACTTTTTTGTTTCCATAAAATAATAATTGTAGTTACAGCATTTTATAGGTTTGTTTCCATAAAAAAATAATTGTAGTTACACCATTTTATAGGTATGTGGAAGCAAAATCGTTTGCTGTAAGCCGCAGAATCACCTTAATTTTTTTTCTACTTTTATGCAGGTTTTTTGGCTCTGGTGAACATTTTATGTTTTGTCAGTTACAGCGTTCATTAATTCTTGCGATGATATGTACTTTTCAAAAACTATAAAATAAATTCATAAATAGAAACTGGGAATTATTTCCTTTCATAGGTTACTTTATTATATTCAACATTTTTATTTTTTCGAATTTATTCTATGAGCTAAATTTCAGTTATTTAATTTATAAAGCTTTTTTGTAATAGTCCTATTCCTTTAATTTTTAGATCTAAAAATTAAAGGAATAGGACTTTTACAAAAAAGCTTTATAAAATAAATAACTGAAATTTAGCTCATAGAATAAATTCGAAAAAATAAAAATGTTAAATTCATAACAAGGCGAATTCATACAAGGTGGTCTTATTTTGAAAACGTTTACAACACTGTAAAGTATTTTAAAGTTGTGTCAAAAATAATACAACACTGTAGTAAACAATTTAAACAAATTTTTCATTTTCTTTTTAATTTTAAATTATTTGTTTTGAAATGTAATAATTTAAAAAATATTTTAATTTCATAATTTTAAGCAAAACTTATTAAATTTAGTAAATATTTCCTAGAACCACAAGAACGGTATATAATTTTGACACAAGGTTAGTAATCAGCTGTTGCTTGCGTAGCAATATAAGGCCACCTGGTATAAATTTGCCTTGATTCATCAAATAAAATTTTTCAAAATAACCAAAAGTTTTAAATTGTTTTTAGCAACAAGTTGTTAATAAATATAAGCATAATTTCAGACTAAAGCGCAGAAATAATTACACAAGGGAACAAATTTGAACTTTTTTTGTGCGGTCTGGAATTTGATTGCATATTTTCACTAATTTGAGGTCTCTATTCTCCATTTTTCTCTATCAGCTCTACTTTTCGAGATATACCGTTATGTCTAAAATTAAGGGACTTTCACTGCATATATTGGAATAACTTGAAAACGGTTTACCATATTCAGTTAACAAAAAAAAAAAATTTATTCGGCAACAGTATTATCCGTGCTTACATTGTTTTAAAATTTGCCCTTAAGTTTTACAGATATGGTTGAATATTTGAAGAAAAAAGGAACATTTTGAAAAAAAACAAATTTTTTGTTCTTCAAAAATTCATTAAAAATAAAAATGCTACAAAAATCACAGTTTTGGTCCTAAAACATTTATCTTAACATAATTTCTAATGAAATGAGGTTAGTTTCATTGTAATCGGAGCATTACTTTTGATTTTATTTACAATTTACTGAGAAAAATGAATATCGATTTCCATACAAAAATTACATTTTAAATATGGTGCTTCATGAACGTTTTTTCTTTTCTTTTACGAGAAATATTTTTCTTTGCCATTCATCTATTTAATTTTGTATTTTTTTGATGTTTATGCCTTGGCGATTTAACTTTTATGAGCTAACTTTACAACACACGATTTAATCATGCTTAAACAATCAAAAAAATCTCAAACTAATTGATAAAGCACCAGCAGCTGCTACAATTACACCACAATCTGCTGGCACAATCATGATGGTGTTCTTTATGGGCCCTATAAATTTAGCATTTTGCAGTATTATTATGTTCTAAGGAATTACGAATTACATATCTACATACATATATTTTAAGGAATGAACTGAATTTCCCTTTGTTAGGCAGCTTTGCTCCAAAAATGGTGAAAAATATATAAAAATTGCATTTTTTTTTGAGCTTTTTATGAAGCACTAGATGCCGATTTTTCAGGTTAGGTGATGTTAAACGTTCTTTCTGCTAGTCTAGGGCTACAAGAGTGCCAGAGAATCCAAATTCCAGCTAGTTTCCGAGTTATAGCTGTGAAAAAATTTCATATTTTTAAGGGTAATAAAGTTTTACGCAAAATATGCATCAGAAAACCCAAATAGAAGTTTGTTAGTTTCGATAAGTACTTCGAGAATTTCCACACAAGAAGGAGTTTGCACTTAATGACTTTAAAAATTTTAATCAATTTAAATTGAATTTTTCTATCAAAATTCGTTCTGTGTCAAAAATAGGTTTCGTAAATTTCGGCCAAGATCATGCGATCTCACCCCAGTAGCCTATTTTTTATGGATATATGTGATGCCTCTCGCGTACAACCCTAAAAACAACATTACAGCTGTCGTTGGAGAGATATCGGTAAAAATACTCAATAAATTAGGCCAAAATTCGAGGTCATGGAAGGATAACCTACGGCTTAGCCACGGGGCGCGCGACTTTTGCAGGAAAAAAGTAAATGGTAGGTATTCATTAATCGACCCAAATAAATTACCCTTTAATTTACCTTGAAAATAAACATATGTTTTATATCTCAACGATGAATTTTCATGATACTCATTGTGGACTTGGGGGACACATTTCTAGGTCTTCAAAAGATATACTTCTAGTCCAACGTGTTGTCTTAATAACGTCTAACATCTTCCGACAGAAGAGGTCCGATATAGTAAACATTAGATTGTGATTGACATAACATTTCTAATACTGGGAGAAAAATATTTTCTTAAGAAAATGTATGCTGGGTTATGTTCATCTGTCATACACTTAGGCACTTGTCATACAACAGTTTTTTTAAATTTTGTTTTTTTTTTTTGTTTTTTGTATTGTATGCAATAAAACATCACATCACATCACATCATTAATATGCTTTCAAAGGGAAATTTGTTAAGGACTAATCCTTAAGAGCGTAAGAGAAGAGCAAAATTAAACACACACTAACTAAAATACAACTTGCTTAAGTATTAGTTTAGTCTTAATCTTAAAATTGCTAATAAAAACCAAAATAGCCCATGATGCTTTAAAAGATGATGCTGGTAGAACTGATGCTGTTATTGATACTGCTATTGTTGTTGTTAACACATCAAAGATTAATTGATTTTCCACTCACAAACACAAACACACCAAATTTCCCATACAAATACTCACTCATACACACATGCACTTTTTATTAAAAAAAAAAAAAAAAAAATTACTGGTCTTTGTATTTTGTTGACAGAAAAGAAATTATTTAGTATTAATTAAGTTTTAAAATTTAAATAAATAATAATTTAAAAACATTTTTGTTAAACACATACTCATTAAAAGCGCTGTTGAAGTACATAGACTTTTGTCGTTTTTTTTTTTTTGTATTTGATGCAGTAATAATGCAGTATTTTTTACTGTCTTTTTGTCTATTATAAAATGTTCCTTTTTAAGTTTTTTTATTTGTTTTTTGTTAGTTTTTTTTGGTATTTATTTATTATTTGCGATGTGAACTGAGCTGAGGTAGTTGTAATTGAAATTCTATTTTTATTATATGACATATTTAACTATTTTTCATTTCTGGTCGTTCCTCTTGGCTTGTGATTGCTTGCACTTTGTGGGTTTTATTTAACAAAAAAAAAAAAAAAAAATTTTTAAATGGGTTGCACATTTTCAACATCATCATTTCCTTGTTATTTTCCTTTTTTGCTTCTAGTTTTATTTCTTGTTTGTTTGCCTTCGCTCGTTCGTTCGTTCGTTCTTTCTAAATATTTTATTTTCATTTATTTATTTCTTTTTTTAATTAATTTTTTGTTTATGCCACTCCCGCCTCGATTACAACTGCGCTTTCCGTAGGAGGTCTTTTAATCATTCGTTTTGCAGGTTACTTGCAGCTTCAGATTTGGATCCAAATACAATAGATATCGTTGTCACTGTTGTAAACATTTAAAGGCAAAGGAAAAAGTCAGGCAAAAAAAAAACGCACATATTTTCTACCGACAGGAGATAGATAATATTACAAAATGACCGCATGAGTGCTGGCACAACACTAGACTTGTAATGCAAGTGACAGTATTGTTCTTCTTACACACAACAAAAGTAAGAAAAAAAAAAACAAACTTAAAGCTTTTTTTTCAACCAAATATTGTATAAAGAACCAGAGTTGTAAATTTTTTTATTGCCGAAAAAAGCTTTGTCTAAAACAAGCCTTCAACATTCTTTAGCATAAATTTAAAGTTTTAGCTGTTAATTAAAAACAACATAAAAAACCTCCTGCTCTAATAAGAACTAATAAAAAAAAAACCATTTGTTTTTCGAAAACTGTTAGACATTTTTAAATTATATTCTTGTTTTAAATGCTTCAAAGCTTTTTCATCTCCCCAAAAAATTGCAAAATGTGTGCCAAAGCCTGCGCTTTTTTTCTAGACAAACCATCAAACTGAGTGTAGAAAAGAAGCCAAAAAAAAGAGAGAGTGAAAGAAGCCACAAAATAGAGCTTTTGTGTTTAATATTTAGTAGAGCAATAAAAACGAGGAGTTTTCTTTTATTCGTTGTTTTTGTTTAGATTGGAACGAGAGTAACGACGATGACAACGAGTCGCTACCTTTAGATTATTTTATGTGTCACTATAACAGTGGAATTTATTGCACCTAATCAATTGTGCTGTTTAAGTAGTTCAAAAAAAAAAAAAATAGAAAAAAAAACAACAATGACATCGCTTAAGTCTCATCGTCATCATCAGCGCCATCATTATCATCATCATTATCATCATTTTCTTTAGCAGGTTTGAAATGCTTTTCCTTCGTTCATTTCCACATCGTTGCATTTTCAGTGCTTAATTTTTAGTGTATTTTTATTTGTTTTTATTTTGTTGTTTCATTTTATACAAACATTTTATTGAATTAATTCGAATGTTTTTTTTGTTCTTTGATATTTTTTTATTTTTTTAATTTTGTAATCCATATGGCTTGAGCGGATATCGCACATTTTGTATGAGTGTTAACTTAAAGTGCATTTGGAAGATTGAAAATTTAGTGTGTGTTATCTGGGGACTGAATATTTGTTTTATGATTGAATGATTTCAAGGGCTTCCAGGAAAAATTAACATATAAATATCAATTTTTTCAGAAAATTCCTAAAAGTAGTAGATTTCTGAAAAGTTTCCTTTAAATTGAAAATTTACTAGATATAGAAAATTGTTGCGAAATTTACTTCGAAAAACTGCTTTAATGGATTAATGTTTTACTGCGGGTTCATCGAAATAATGCCAGTTCACTTTATTAAGCTTGCGAAAGCTTCACAGTTAATAACTAAAATAGTGTAAAATTGGCTTATGTGAGATTAAGGTTAAATTTGTTGCAACGATTGTTACTTGTATTCTGCCCTAAAAAATTGTGTTAGTTTTAGTAAATTGGATTTTATTTACCCAGTTAAATACTGTCACAAAGAAAAAAAAAAAAATTTAGTTTACTTTGAAATGGTTAAAAGAATTCGTATAAATTTATTAAAATGAACACATTCTACAGAATAAATATGACTTTAAAGTTAGATAATTAAATGTAATGCTTTACAGAAATAGTATAGAAGAAACTATTAATTTTTTTTTTAATTTAGCATACGTATTGCAATAATATGTAAAAACTGTCCGGAATGTTAAACATGGCTTAGGATCTAGTAAACCAAAGTTTTGAACTTAATGTTACATCATGGTTCTGAAGTGTGTGCTTTTTTAGCGGCACGGGAAATAAATATGATACAAGACAATTATATTCCTGTTCCAGTAACTCTCGCATCAATAAACTTTTCGATTGAAATATGTGAAATGAAACAAAAATGTCATATATTGAAACAAACAGCTGTTTTTCTCACTAAACTGCGTCTTTAACTTTTTTGGTGAGTTCTAGCGGTCACGTAAGGAAATTACTCGCCAATTTACAGAAAAAGTGTTTCTGCAACATGTTTGTGAGAAAAGTTCTCGCTTTGAACTGTCAAATAAACTCACGAATAAAACAGGGGCGAGAAAAAATGTTAGCACTAAAAAACAATTAAAAATGCAAAATACAATGAAACTTAATAATAATATTTTGTTCTTGGCATATTTTTTTTTTGTTTAATTATTTTGCTTTTAACATTTGTATAAAATATACGAATGTTTTCAGAGCTCGTTCGCAAACAACAAACATTAAAGTCGCAATTTACATTATGTGGTATAGCGGACGGTTGTATTTTCGCGGCCGTCGTTGAAAATTTATCAATTTTAGTAAATTATGGTCGCCGTCAGCGAAGTAATCTCTTTTGATAGTTTTCGACATGAGTTAGAGACACACTTTTTGCTCACTTTTTGAGAAACGATGGAATATTTTGTATTACATTTTCTTACTACAGTTACAGAACGTGGGTACATGATTTCCGGCATATGTCCTCTGCGGCTATGAGTGCCATGGTCCATTCGATCAGTCCAATTTTTGACTTCTTTTTCCAATAAATCTGGCCGTATGGAATCAGTAGGTGCTTGAATATTGGCTTTACTTGCTTCAAAAGCTAATGGGTTGGCCAATGACTTAACATTGCCGCATAAAAAAAAACCAAGGTAGTTAAATCGCAGGAATGAAGGCGGAAATTAATTTGTCACCAAATTGATTTTTCAATAAGTCGATTTTTAAGCGCGTCATTGACGTTTTGCTGATTAATTTTTGGTAACAAAAATTCAATCAGTATGCCTCGATAGCTCTCGCCATAAAGCACCAAACAATCAATGGATGTAACGATGATTTGTTAACGGCTTGAAGATTGTCTTCTCTCCAAATACGGCAATTTTGCTAATTGACGTAGCAATTTAACCAGAAATTTTCACAATTTGACAAACCATAGCGAACAGAAATGTCAACACAGTTTTACATTCACAGTAGAAAGTAAATTAGCCAACGGCGAGTTCAGAAAAACAAACAGTAAAAGAAACAGCTATAAAATAAGCTTGAATTTTTTTCTACTATTACAAATTTTATTGTGGTTTTGTGACTAAAATTTCCTCGTAAAACCCCAATTTTTGCAATGCCAGCCATACACTACAAAAATTCAGTGCTCAAGTCTTGCACTGCGTAAACGAAACTTGTGATACACATTATACAAGTAAACTGTGTAATGTTTCATTTTAAATTTCTTAGCGAAGAAGACAACATGTGCAAATAAAATATATTTTTTTCATAAATTTTTCTTAGGATTCGAGTCTCATGGGCCAATTGCTGCTTCTAATGCCTTATTCAGGCAATTCTTCATTTTTTCTAGGAACTCTATTCAGAATATTTTTTTCCGCTCTCATTTTTGTTGTCAACTCTTAAAAGCTGCGACAGAACTGGATATTTTTTAATACACTACATAAATTTACATACAATTTTACAAAATTGAGGAAATAATAAACTTATTTTAATTTTTAGTTCAGTTCACTGCGTAAATAGCAAAAACACCGACATACACTCTATAAACGCACTATACACAGAAAAAATAGAAACTCGACTTTAATTAAACAATTTGTTCAGACAATTAAATATTTTATTAAATTGCTCATATCAATTAACGGATTTGTATTTTCGAGTCATGGGACACAAATTTAGTCAATTAAAAAATTAATTGCATAAACAACAAAATACACCACATATACACAAACATTTAATTTTATGGGTTTTGATTAAAAAAATTAATTGCAGCAAACAAAAAATTAATTAAATAACTAATGTACACCAATTAATTATTTAATTGAATAATTTTTTGCAAACATTTTTTCTGTGTACAGTGCTAGACTTGAGCACATAAGAAAAATTGAATTTTGTTTGTAATCAGTTCTCTAGTTTTAAGTTTTTTTTGGTTTTTGTAAATCATTAATGCCGCATTCAATGAATACTATTCTTAAAAAATAATTTAGATTTTAAACGTATTTGAATGTGCCGAACTTCTGTTGCGTTGTCAAGTTGCAACGCAACTGTAATAAAAATTTATATAACCCAACGTTTCCACATGCAAGTCATTACTTGCAAGTAGTGTATACGTATTATCAACGAAAAATCGAGGAAACATCCGATTGGCTGAGAGTACAAAAATTGTGTGAATGTTAGTAAAAAAGTGTGAGTGTATTGAGTTTTTCGAACTTGAATGTGGCAACTTTTGTCACTTGCCATTTTGACACATCGGCAACTAAAAAATCTAAAGAATTAACAAATTAAAATATTTGAATTTAATTAAAACGGTTATATGATTAGATCCGTGCATTTATTTTTTCGATGACCAAAAAGAATGAGTGATTGTTGCATCTGTTGAAAGGGCATATTTTCGTTTTCCGAGAGGTGCTGTGACTTATTTGGTAGAGACTATAAAGACTGAACACAAATCAACCGGTCAACACTAATATCTCCTATGTTAAAAGTTTTGAATATGCACGTGGATTCAATTTCATTTGTAGTTATAAATATTATCGATTTTAAATGATTTTGTTATTCGTGCTTAATACCCAAAAAATTTAAGAAAAACTAAAAATATTAAACCAAATAAAACTGTTAAGCGTATAAGATTTACAGCAACAGTTCTACTTGTAACAATATCAAAGCTTAAACAAAATCAACAACAATAAACATTCCTTACATTCCCCACTACAATTGATTGGAATTCATCCAACATTAATTGTTGTTGTAAGAAGGTTAAGAAAAAACAAAATAAAAACAAAAACAAAAACAACTCGCTTTATTGTTTTCGCAAACAAAATATATGTATATTGTTAACCAAAATATGAAATATGTATTTAATAAAATGTGCAAAATTAAACATAAAACATACTTATTTTTGGTTGTTGATGCTATTTTAATTAACAAATTTACGCTGCAACCAAAACTTTACTGTTGTCTAAATGTAAATTATTTGGCAACTGAAATTGACATCAGACAAAATATATAACGGATTTTTGACAATTGGCACATTAACGTAAGTTCGGCTGCCATACGTAATTGACCCATTAAATATAATTTCCATAAAAATTTTCCTTAAAATCTGACTTTTTTTTATAACTACGGCAGTTATTTGAATAAATGAAATTAATTAGATTTGAGAGCTAGTCTTTATTGCTATCCGAATTCAATTTCGATACGAATGCTAAATGCCAATTTGTTACTCTCTATAATTTTCGCAAATTTTTTTTTAAATGAAGCAATACTGGTAATAAAATTTAAAGATTGTAGAAATTGACAGTAATGTTGTGTAAAATAACAAACAAAAATGTATATTTAAATATTAAATAAAATAACCTGGGATGATTTGCGAAAAAAAAAAATAAAAAGATGCAAAGTACAAATGCGCAAACACATTAAAGAGTACCAGTCACAAGATTTGGTTACATTTTCTTTCGCATCGCAATAGAGAGTAGTCCTCCTCCTATTTCGCACACACAAAGTAGAGAAGGAAAAAAGGAATTGCAGGGAGTTTCGGACTTTGATGTACTCCCAAAATTGCTCAATTCTTCGTTCGTCGTTTGTACAAATCGTTCATTTACTTCAATAGTGACATAAATCAAAAAAATTCTCTTCGAGATAAACGCGTTTAAAGTTTTAATTTTGCTCTAACCATTTGGAAAAAAAATTACGACACATTCTCTTCAAAGGCGGAAAGTATAAAATATATAAAAATTTATTTTATACACAAAATAAAGAAAAACTTTGCCAACAATTCCAAAATTTTATTTTTTGAGTTATGTCATTATTGAAGTAAATGAGCTAAATGGAGTTGTATGTATTTTGTTAAATTGGACAAACAACAACAACAAAGGAATACAAGTTTTGTTAAAAAAATGTACGTGTGCAGAAGTAAATCAAAGTTTAAAGAAAAATGTTAAGACTTTGTCAAAGTAAAATTTTCTTAGGAAAAATGGGTCTTGTTTCGAACAAAATTTGCTCGTTTGGATATTATTCATGAAGACGGAGGGAGGAGTGGCAGAGAATTCAGTATTTGCCCGTCCATTTCTAGGAAATCAACATCAATATAAGATCCAGCTGGTACAAGAATTAAAGCAAGCGGAGCATTATTTGCGTGAATGGCAAACCCTACAGGCAAATGATTTATTCCTTATGTCATTGTAAACCATTTAGTGGAGAAATGTTTTCAACAAGACTCCGCAACATGTTGTACAGCGCGTGAAACCATCACTTTGTTAAGCCAAACGTATGGTAACCCATTTATCTCAAGAAATGAGCCTGTTAATTGGTCACCTTGTTCGTGAGATTTGATACCTTTGGTCTACTTTTTGTCAATGTACGTAAACACTATACTGATAAGCTAGCAATGGTTGACCATTCAGAAGCCAACAGTCAAAGAACTATTGACAAAATAAGACCGGATATGCTCGAAAAAGTGGTGCAAAATTGGACCGATAGGATGGTGTTCATAAGGCGCAGACACTGAGGCCATATGTGAGAAATTATTTTTAAGCATAAGTTTTAATTGCCTTGAAAAATTTTACATCACTGATATTTAAATCCTGATTAAGGCAGATATACTTGTATACATATGTATGTTTATTTGTAGTCAACTGCCAACAGAATGCTTTCAAAGTAATACTTTGTTTAAAGTTAATTTTAATTAAGCATTTCTTTAACCTCAACACAATTTACATAAAATGTTAACAACAAACAAAAATAGTTTGTACGTACCTCTGACGAAGTTAAATAGCACATTCGGGAATCGGTACTCTCAATGGAAGCTTGTTGCACGATGCCATAACGTGAATCACGATCACTTAAATAATCAGATCTTAAACTATCTTGGCGTAAAAATTCAGCTCTAAATGATTGAAATAGAAAAAAAGTTAGATAAAAGTTTAATTTTTTTTCAATTGATTTAATTGAAAAGAAAAAAAATTTTATGTAAAATAAATTACCGTTGTTCTAGGGAATCGGCTCTGGCCGACTTGTAGCCAGAGTCATTTAAACTACTGTCTTGTCTTAAGGATGGCAAGGAGTCCCAGGGTGAACGTTTGTTGCCCGAACTAGTTGTCTGTTGAGACATGAGGCCTTGACCGGAACCAGAACCGATAGTAGAGCTACCAGAACGCCAACCATCTGAATGACGAAACCATTGGGCCCTGGCCGATTCACCAATGCAAGAAGCACAACGTGAATTGGAGAAACTGTAGTAAAATAAAAAAAATATTTATTAATTGTCCGAGAAATCTAAAAACTCATAAAACAAACTAACCTTGTATTATGATCCGACAAATAACCACGTTCTCTCTCCCTCTCACGTTCTCTTTCGCGTACCAACTCATTACGATCACTGTAATAACCATCTCTTTCACGATCACGCTCCTTATCACGCACTGCCGAGAGAGGACGATGTGGGGGCAAAGGTAGAGTAGAAGATTTAGCACTTGTAGCTGGATTAAAAAGAGTTTTTGTAAAAAGAACTTTGTTTTAATTCAATGAAAACTTTAAAAAGTGCCATCTACTAAATCAGTGCGGAATGTTTTAATAAAAAATAACGATTTTTTTTAATTAAACAAAATAAAATCGATTTTAAAAAACATTTAGCGATCAAGATTTAAAATTATTACAAATTTTACATAAAAGAAGAAAATCACAATTAAAAAAGATAACGAAATGAAAAAAGCAAACGAAATGAATTTTCACACACGATTTTAGCGATAAATGTGGGTTTTAATTACTTACGCCTGCGCATGGGAAACGGACTGCGTTGCATTGATCCGGGCAAACTCTCGGCAAATTCTGATTTGTGTATGTGTTTTTAATTTTTATTATTTTAGTTTTCAATAATGAATATTTATGTGATTTTTAATTATTTTTTTTCATTTGGATTTTTATTTCGTTGTTAGGATAATTTTTTTTGTGGTTGGTGGTTGGTGGTTTTTGGATTAAGTGGAAGTGCATGGAAATATGAAAAATGATTGCCATTAATGTAAGTGTTAGAGAGGATGAATTAGAAAATCTTAATAATTTAAATAAAATTCCATAACAATTCACATGAATAACGACTATAAATGAAAAATGAAGAATGATTTCTCCTACAAGAAACTATGGCAGAGTTCCGAAACATCACAATACCTGCGACGTAAAGTTTAAGTCAAAAATATATCATCAAGCTTAAAGATGCACAGTTTGCTTATTGTGTGCGTATCGATAAGTTTTTTGGTGCACTTTATAATTGCTCTTTCGCATGATAATTTGCACCAAAAGCTTAACTCGGATATTGTTAAATTCTAGACGGTCGCATTTTAAAATCCGCGTCTGTTGAATTGTTCCCTTGCACCTGACATTATGGAACTTACCCTACTTCATAAAATTTTTTTTTAAGTTGACCTTCTATTTTTCCATATTCTTGTCACTGCCAACAAAACAATTTTTACTAAAAAAGTGTTAGGCATATTACAAAGGCTGTTTTTCGCCCGATAGAGCTTACGGGCTTAGGTTAGCTGTCAACAAACTGTCAAACTGCACTCATTTGTACTCTGGAAAATCATCATAAATTTGTTCACGCTCAAACAATTATACTTACAGCCGAACCTAAACAAAGGCGGCACAATTTTCTGATTGTCAAAAATTGTAAAGCCCATACAATTTGTATGAAGCATCCCTAAATAGCGCGGCATCAAAGCTTTGCAATTAGAAAATCCGAATTTGACAGGGCCGCTTCTGTTAATAAATAATGCAAATTTAACAATTTTTTTGTAAATCTTGTGGTTGTATCTCCATGTTTTATTTCTACTATGTGGGTTTTAATAAACAAGAAAGTTAACACCACTGTTTGTGCCACACCGTTGACGCTTAGTTTAAGGTATATGGCATAGCAGCGTAAAAGTAATCGAAAGAAAATGTTCCGTCTTTTGCTCTTGTTTAGGTTTGGTTGTAAATTATCCAAATTTACTTTAAAAAAAATCGTGTTCAGCGTTAAGGCTAATTTTAAGGTTACCGAATTTGTTTATTAACAAAATCGCACCATATGGAGTGAGAGTTTTCCATTTTCATATTGATAAGGCCCTTACATCAGAATTGTGATATCAATGTTATTACAAATGGCATCAACGTATCAAAAAGTGACATCAATCCAAATTATGTCATATTTTACGCCTCATCTATGCCATGAATACAGTGAAATCAGTTCGATGCTACATTCTGTGCATTATTTACATTATTTTAATGTTTAAAAAGTAAAATAAGAAGCACAAAATTCCCAAATTCTATTTGTTTAAATTATTTAGTTAAAAATTATAAATAAAGGGAGGAATACAACAAAAGTGAAACAAGTAGGCCAATAATAATATTCTCTCACTTTGAATTAAGTCAATCTCAATGACTCAATTTAATAACAGTTTGTCATTAAATTGAGCCTAACCTTTCTTCGATGTAACCGAGTCATCGCACTGATGACATGTTTTATTAAAATAACCCCGATTCGTTACTTATGTGATGCCCATTGATGACATAATTTAAATTTCGGCCCTAAAAACAATTTGGCCAAGTGATGTTAATGCTGACATCACAACGATGAAAAGTGTCATGGGATCAAAAACTAAGACACTTGTCATAGTACTGATGTTTAAATGCATTAGCGCTATGATGCCTTTTCTATCAGTGTGGAAGACAGAAAGCATTTTCTGCAAGAAGTAGACTTCCAAAAGCCTTAACCAATAGTCAGTGCCTGCTTACCGGGGCAACTGACTCCCGTAATACCAGAAAGGATCTCTGGTTAGTCGCGATCTCTAGAAATCTTACTAGATCTCTTCTTAAATTTTTGTCAAATCCCAGGTATTGACTGCACCTGATATTTAACCATAATATGACAGCCAGTGACGTTAAGATTGAAGTAACCATAATATATTTGAAAATGTTCTGGTTAACAAAATTTTAGCATATAAAAAAATTAGGTTTTTGAAATTGATAAAATTTTAAGTTTTGACTAGCCATATCGCCTGCTTAGGGCTAATAAATCCGAGCAAGTTAAACTATCTTTTTGGTTTAAAATGTGTTTAAACCAACAAATCTATAAATCCGTTAACACATAATCCATCTTTAAACGCATACAATTGGACGTTTAACCATCCAATACAGACCATATCGAGCCCTAACCGCGAAAATAGTGTAAGCGACATAAATTTCAGTTTTCGTTTTTTTAATAAATGACTTTATTGGCAACACTTGCATCACCTCCTAAAATGTCATCGTCACATATTTAAGGTACCGTTACGATTTTAAAGCAATATCGTGTTCCCCAAATTGATTATATTTATATACGAAGGAGTTGTTACATGATCAGAACCGACTAAAAAGATTTAGTGTTTATTTAAGAAACTTTTAATATCGATGGCTTAATATAAAAAAGGCTTAACTCGATTTTTGTTAGTTTACAGGGGAAGAAAAAAACTTAATATAAACCGAAAAAATTTTAGATGTACAAAAAGTTTTAATGTCGTTTTTGATAAAAAAAAAATACAACCAATTTTGTACTAATCCTCCTGTTATTTTAAAGTGGAGTGCAATTGTAATTTATCTACCAAAATAAGCAAAAAATGCTATTTTGAAAAATTTAAGTAGCGCCTTTTTTATATTTACCCATCACAGAAAAAATTATTAGTAGTTTTTTTTATCAATTAAAAGAATTATTTAAAAAGTATTCAAACTTAATGTAAGAATTGAATCAATTATTTTTTTTTTTGGTTGAACGAAAATTAAAAGTAAAATTATCTGCCTGTTCAACGATTTCGAAAAACACTCAGTTTTAAAATATTTTCCATATAAAATTCTATACGAACATTAACGTTCGAAATCGTTTTTTGAATTAAAATAATAATTCACAACAATAACAGCAACAGTAGCTAAAATGAATTTGTGTTTCCTTTTTTTATTTTTGGGTACAATATTATAAGTCTGATATGAACACTATTTTGATAAAATTGAAAAAAATATTAAATAGCATATCATGAGATGAAGAAGGAACTGCTTAGGATCATATAAAATTTTCAAGCCTACTAAAAGACAAACCTGGTACTATTGAAGTTTACGTAAATCATTAGTATTGTGGTTATTTTGTTGAACTGTTTTATGGTTTTTAACCCAAAATTTGATATTTTAATTAGGCTTAAGTTCATCAAATTTAATTTTTATTAAATTATTTTTATGAAGAAAGGAATTTTACAACATGAAATTAATTAAAATTTAGTGATAATTTTTCATTCTTGACAGACCTGAGGCTCGAACCCAGGCTTTTCACGACTTTAAATCATTGACAACGACGTCAGTGATGACAGAAACTTGCCGAGCTTTCGCAAAGCATTCTTCGAATGTTCTGCTTAGCGGGATGGTCACCAAAATATTCCTAAAGATGAGTAAATGGTTAAACATTTTTGCTACCATCCCGCTAAGCAATTCATTCGAGGAAAGCCAGTTCGATTCAGCTTCAAAAACTCGGTTGCGGCTATTGCTGCCATTTAGATTTGTATTCCTAAAAATCGGATGTGGAATCTTCTGATACATTTGGTACACGTGTTGTTGAAAATTTGTTGGAGTAGTTAAATTGTACTAAACGAAATTGTGTTATTTACAACTTTTTACTAGATATTTAAGTTGAACTTAAAAATTTAGAGTAACGTCTGGGTCAATGTTTGCAGGTTAACCTCAAGATGGGGCTGGAAACTATCCTACTAAACTACAAAACCATCTGCGTATAAGAAGTGTTTAAAAAAACACTTTGCTTTTAAAATCAATGTTCTGAACATTTTTACACATGAGAGGTCAGTGTACTCAGTTGAGTACACCCCAAAAACTAAGTTAAAAAATAATTTTTTATCATTATTTTAATCAATAAATAAAGTTCTATTGGGTTAAGCCATTGCTTTTAATTTTTGTTAACAAATTCGTCTCAGTTTGCCTACACGGAACGGACCTATTTAAATCTTCATAAGTTAACATACAATTGAAATCCAATTAACCACTCACTTTCTTAACTAATTTAACTTTTCCCTTTAACATGGATAAATGGCAAATGATGATATCAAAAAAAAAAATATATGTAAATTGAATAGGAAACATTTCTTTCTTTACTTAAATAGTTACAAGTATTAAATGAAAAACTCTCTAACAAATTGTAAATTAGTTAAATATGCATTAAGAAAATTAACTACTTAAGCGCAGGTATCTTTCTAAACTATTTACCAAGAAAATAAAACTTACCTAAATTCTCCATGCTTTGAGAGAGCAAAGCCTCGAATGTGTGAAGACTATAGGACTCTGCATCCATACCCTTGGCCAAAGTATTGCGCAAATGCATTTCATATTCGAGTAGTAGACGTGAAGTTGGACTTCCAGGTGTGGGAGTAACATTCGGCCCCTGATGACGATGTTGGTGTCGTCCACCACCTCCGACGCCTCCTCCTCCTCCACCAGGGGGACGTTGTACATATGAGGACTGATCTTGATCGGAATTGCCGTTGCTGGAACTTGGTGTGGTGGCGTAGCATTGATTATCGAACATAACATTATCCGAAGGTGGCGAACCTTCAATACAACCTCTTTCTCGTTCCAATTCCAAATATAAATTACGTGGCGTATAACCACGACCAATTTCATGGGATGATCTTAACGAATCAGTAAAAATTTTAAGAAAACAAGTTACACAATCAGTCACAATCCGTTATTGCTTTTACAGTTGTTAACTGTTTGATTTGCCAACAGACACTAACAAACTATGGGTTTGTTTGTTTTTGCCAAATGCGTCTTACCTTGATCCCGAAAATCGTGACGACTGACTGGACGGGCGACCACCACCCAATGTATTATTGTTATTCATGATGTGGTGCATGCCTCCCATACCGCCAGCATGTTGGTGCATGTGTTGTGGGCCAAATGTATTGGCTGCATTTGCGTTGTAGTAATTGTAGCGCCTCCTACCCATTTCGGGCGATGTCACTGGGCTCTCAGTGCTAGTCATGGGCTTTAGCATACGTTTCAAAGTGCTGGTATCGACATTCATATCCTCGGTACTTTTCGTTTTGCGTCTGGTATTATTGTTAATTATGTTGTGCTGGTGTTGGTGTTGATGTTGATGCATGTCGTGGCCATGTGGATCGCGTGTCTAAGCATAAAAAAAACATTACAATCAAATGTAACAAAACAATTCATAGAAAAAAAGAGGAACCAAAAATAATAACAAAATAACACTACAAGTGTACACACAATGTAGTAGAGTAACGTTTGAATAAGAATCAAGGGTGATATGCTGGTAGATATGAACTGTTGCATTTATTTGGCGCGTATGCACTTTTTTTAATTTAAGCTTTTTCCTCCGTTTAGAATGCCGAACTAGTTTATTAGCGTCAGCTAAATTGCAAGAAGTCTTAACTGCAAAATTGTTATTATTATTTCATTAAAGTAGAAAAATATCTTGGAAAAGTAGTAAATATTATGCTTTTCTACTAGTCGCTGGCTTTCAGGTTCGATTCCAGCAAAACTCCATACATTTCAGTTGTTTTTAAACTACTTATTAATTTAAAAAGAAATAAAGAATTCTATTACAGCAAATAAAATAATTTTTTTTTAATTTCAAAGTTTGAAGAACGATTTTTTTTTCATTTTAGCAAACGATATGCTTTTTTTGTATTCAAATATGTATTTTATCAACTTAGCCAAACGTTTTAAAGCGAAATAATCCCAATAGAAATCGTTGGACTGCAAAATTTTACAGGACTAAGAAAACGTTGAGGGTAAGAACTCTGTCTGTCTCGTTCTATTGAAAATCGTTTAGGATTTTTACGAATTTAAGTTCAATTTTCATTCGGTTTTTGAAAAAGACTGAATTATGTCTTTCTCACTCACTTAAAGAGATAAATTGTTTATATTGGAATGTGTTATAAGGAGTGACGATGTTTAAAATCTGATAGTACAAAACAACAAAGATAAATTAAATATTTGACATGCTTTAGAGACCTCTGAGCGTCACCTCGGGGAAATTAATTGACAATCTCTAGGACAACATTTCATATGAATATTGTGAATGCGCTACAAACTAATCCCCTTATGAGAAAAGCCCCGAAAACAAGAGCTAAGTGAACTAAGACTTTTAAATTAGAGAATTACTTCATAACGAATTAAAACCCCAGTTTTAAAAATTAAACATGCATCCTAAAATATGCGAAATAACCCCCAAAGCAAAAATAAACTAAAATCCCCTAAATAAAAACATATTTCACAATTATATAATTCCCCATTTTAAAAGTGAAACAAGTCCTCACATTAAAATAAAAATTTGAACACTAAACCAAAAAGAGTTTATAATATTAACGAAAATATTAAAATAATTTTCGTTGGCTCAATGAATTATTCATTAATATAATGAAAATTAAAATTATCCAGGTATTTAATTTAAATTCTTTATATCCATTTTAGAGAAAGAAGTAGATATAGAAGCGTCAAAAGTTATTAAAAGGTATCACTTAAGGAGACCTTGCGAATATGAGAATATCGTTTGAAATAATGGATAGAAAGAGCAACTTTGTTGTCAACAAATTTCTCATTCTTCTCTGGCATACGGACCATAACATTACACCCCTTTTTCATCAAGGACCCCACCTTATTATGTTAATTCGAGAGTTCATACACCGACAACAACCAAATCTGCCACCGAAGCTGCTTTATGCAACAATACTTATTAATACATCTAGAGGAGCCATTTTATTGGATATTTGCAAACAACAACAAAAATTACAGGAGCATCACAGAAGTATGCTTGTAAATACCATCGCCCAATACTATGATACGTTCGAGCTATCGGATTGCAAAAGAAATAGTTGAAACAGTTCCAACTGAGCAGGAATTGTACTACTTTCGAAGACCCACAGAGAAAATTATCAGTAGTTTTTTATCAATTGAAAAAATTGTTTACAAAGTACAGTGGCCTCCCGATAATTCGTAATCGCAAGGGACCGGCCATTTCTTACGAATTATAGGGGTTTTCGATTTAGAGGGGTTTCGATTTAACGGGGTTAAAATAACATAAAAACGAATTAACGGGGTTTTTCAAATTATTTACTAAAACGATAAAAAAAAACATTAAAAACATCTTAAGACCTTAAGGAAATAAACACACACACTAGCAAAAACTCAAGCAAAAAAATAGCGGTGAACAAAATATCATTCATTTCTGTTGTTTTTATTACGAATTATAAGTGGTAGGTAGAAAACAATTACGATTTATAAGAGGTAAAGAAGATTTTATTTGAAAAAAATACGAATTAGCGAGGGGACCAAAATGTATGGAAATTTAACGAATTAACGAGATTTTTTCAAGGGACCGACAGTTTATTACGAATTATCGCGAATTACGGTTTATCGGGGTACGAATTATCGGGATTTGACAGTATTTCAATTTAATTAATGTGATAACTGAATCAATTATTTGTTTTGTTGAAAGAATATTAAAAATATAATATTGATTTATCAAACATATTAGTTGGTTTGACATCAATTTTTAAATAAATTTTAATTTAATTAACATAAATAACAAAAAATATTAATTGATTTTTTCGTTTAAAATAAAATAATTTAAACTTGTAGATTTGTTGTTGTCTATAATCAAAATCAACAAACTGTTTGCTTGATTCTATGAATTTGGTGTTTAGAGACAATTTTTAATTTTTGCTGTCCTTAAAGCGTTAGTACAGTTCCCACGTAAAAATGTAATTTGCAAAGAAAACTTCGTGCAATTTATAAATAAGATATACATACATAACAAATTTACAAAATTGTTGCAAAAATATAAAATTTATGGTGTTTTCTTTTTTACAAAAAAATGTGCTTTTTTTAAAAAAAAAATCAATTTGGTGTCTTTTTCTTGCAAATTTTGCTCCCGAAAAGAGTGGCTTGTTTTATTCTAAAATGAGTTTTTTCCGGGAGCAAAATTTTTAAGAAACAGACACCAAATTGCATTTTTTTTTAAAAAAAGGCACATTTTTTTGTAGAAAAGAAAATTCCATTATATATTCTTTTAAATTTTTAGGGTGTTACTGTAGTGAATTGGGTATATATAGTATAATGTTTTGAGGGGAAATTTAAAAAAATAATTCGTTCATTCATTGCGACAATGTACTGTGTTCGTAGAGTCAACAGATTTGTAAAAAAACGTTTGTTGAATTAACAAAAAGGTTCACTGAATTAACGAATAAGTTTACTAAACTAAGGAATTCTTTCATTATATTATAATTTTAAAGAAAATAATATTGGCAAACATTGTTCAATAAATTGATCAACATTTCCGTTATATTAATGAACAGTTCATTATATTATTAAAATAAAATGTTTTATAGAACTGTCATTCATTGTCATAACGAACAAATTCTTTGAAAGAAAATTAATAAATTTGTTGGTTCAGTGTATGTAACATTTTTAAATCTTTAAATAAATATATTAAATTCTCTTGCAAGAACTATCAGTTGTGGTCGGATTAAGTATTACTTAAATCCAGACCTTAATATTCCGGCCTGTCACAGAAATCAATTTCAATGGAATGTGATTTCGTTTTATGGAGAAGCAAAAGACGAAATTACTTCCACTTTCGATCAGAATTGATTCCTGTGACAGCACTGATTATTCCATATTTAATTATATTAATTTATATATTTTTTTATTAAATCAGTCTTATTGTGTAGAATACACCTACATATTTACTAGTTCTAGCAGCCAAACTAAAAAAACATAAAGTTTTAGTGGCAACAAGAAATTATTTCAACAAATTGGTTGGAAATTAAAAATTCGCGCAGTTAAATCTCAATATCAAATCCCGAATTTATAAGCGTTAGTTAGCGAAGACGGTGTTTGTCATTCGGAATTTTATGTTTCGGGCATATGTTCTGGTCATATGGTCATATGTCTGCAAAAATATTAATTGGGTCCTATTTCGTTTACAAAATTTGGTAACTTATTTCATTATGAAAAATCCGTCATCACAAAACTAAAAAGCTAGCTTTTCCTCAACAATAAATTTCAGTGTATTTATCAAATATGAAAAACTGGGAATTTAGCACGTTATACGGAAATCGTATTATTAAAAAATTTTGTATTCCCGAAAATGATTTCATAAGAAATTTTTAAACTCCCTTAAAGTCGTTGTTGGTTTCCTCTGTACAAAATATTGGGGAATAAGCTCATTTTAATTTTGGGGATTTAGTTCAAAGGGGACTTAGTTCTTAACGCCGTCATTGAAATTAGGAATTTAATGACAAAATTATGTATACTCTATATCTTCCTGCAGTAAAGATAAAGATCTATGCTCGAAAATATGCAAAATAAGCATAATATGCCTTTCCAAAAAACTTGAAGGAAAAATCTATTAATGTTATATATTTTTTTGTTAGTTAATTGGATATATGATTTTTATGCAAATAAAGCAAATTTCTGCTATGACGTTCAAAGAATTTAAAAGTCCCAATTTTCCCCTTCAAGAGTTACAATTAATTACATCTGGCATACTTCCCCCGTAATAAATGTCTTGCAATGTCAACAAAACACCCTGGACTCATAAACGTGCCTTCATTTTAACACAAGTCAAATGAAAGTGTGAGTATAAAAAATAAATGATTGCAAGTCCATTACATTGGTTTGACACTATAAAATTTCCATCACTCTGTTAATGCACAAGGTAATCACACACAAAATACACTTACCATATCATCAGCATAATCCTTGGAACGAGTTCCGGTAGATTTTGTAGAAGTACCAACAGATTGATGTAAAGGCCCTCCGGCCTGGGTACCTTCACTCTTGGCCATATCGACTTCTGACTGGCCACCCAAAGCATCTTCGGGGCCAGCTTGAGAGCCAACATGATTTTGAGAACAAATATCGCCAGTAGAAGCACCAGAAGCGCTGGACGCACCACCATTTGTCGCAGCTGAAGCATCTTGGGTTTTCATTTGACGACCTAAAGTGTCTGGCATTGGAAATGGAATTAAATGGTGAAATAAAAAAAAATCAAAAGGGATTTTAGAACTCGAACTTACCACCAGCTGAGCCCATACCTTGGGCACCACCAACACCACCACTGGCAACATTGTCGTAGAGTGAAGTGCTGCTTGCGGCATTTGTGACTTTTTGATGCGGTTGACCATCGGCATCGGCTGCAACGCGGGAACCCACATTGCGTGGCAAAGTGGAAGAACCTGCAAAAGTTGTGATGATGAATATGATGAGGATGTTGATGGCATTTGGCAATGAAAAGAAAACAAAAGATTTAAATACTAAATGAAAAATTACATGGGATTTAACAAAACCAAACAACAAATAAAATAAAAAAACACCACAGAATTACAAAAAAAAAACTGAAATAAAAATCATTCTAAAACCCAAAAATGACTTTAATAAGGAAAATAACTTTAAAATGGGAATCTTAGCTGGGGAAGGAATTTAGAGGTTTTTAAAAAAGTTGTTTCACTTTTTTTTGTTTTTTAAGGAAAAAGTTAATAAATTAGTGTTGTTCTTTTTTTTTTGTTTGTTCAAGGAAGTTGTAGGTGTAATTTTTTTTTTTTGGTTAAAAAATTGAATTTTGGCTTTAGCAAGAAAGAATAAAAAAATGTAGAACAAATTTTGTTTTTTGTTTCTTCCTCACCTCGTACTCTGGGATCATTTCTCAAGCGTGCATATTGTTCGGCTGTCATACAAGTGCATTGGGGCTCACTGCGTACACGTGAAGGCGAGGCCGGTGTACTTAATGGCTTTCTCTTGGCTTTGACTTTTCCCTTGCCTGGCGGATCCAATTTCAGCGAATAACTCGAAGAGGCCTTTCGTGAAAATTTGAAAGAAGGCGACTGTAAAACGTCGCACTATCATTAGGTTAGTTGAATGGGATTCACAAGGTTCTGTGTGTGCGGTTCTCTCTTTTTCTAACTGTACTCGATCAAATTTGAATTGATCTTTCTTATCTTTTCTGTTTTTTTTTTTCTTTTCTAATACATTTCATTATTTCATTGGTTTTTTTTTTGAAAATCGACCAATTTTGATTTAAATTTAAAGCATTAGAAATGCGAAATAAAATTTAGACTTTTAAAAATGAAACTAATTGATTTGATTATTTAGTTAGTTAACAACTAAAAAAACGCTGACTATTAATTTGATTGTTTGTTGGATTCAAACAAAAAAAAATTAAGTAACTTTAACTTTATCAACAACTTACGGTTATGTTACGTAATACGAACGAGTATTGTCGCTATTGGATGGAATTCTAAATAGTGAACTGTAAAATAGAATTAAATTCTAATGTGTTTTTTTTGTTAGTGTTGAAACTTTGTAGTCATTATTTTAAGGTACTTTTACTGTTTGCGCAAGAATGTATGTTTTCTTTGAATATTAATATATAAATATAATTTTTAACTTTATTTTTATTTGTAATATTTTGTTTATATATGTAAACATTTATTTAAAATAGTATTTTTATTTTAAATAGTTTCTTAGTGAAGTGTTAACATTATTGCATTTAAAAGTATGCATTCTTTCGTTTTAATAAAGTGTAGTTTTTTTTATTAAGAAATTCAGCTTAATTAATTCGATTGTCCCAGGTCAATTAAACTTTTGCTATTAGGATTATTATTATGTTTATATTTGAACTGATTTAGGAATTGAGAAACTTTGTAACAGATGATTCTTATTTAATATATGAAGGGGCTATAGACCCTATTATTTTCTAACCTCCACCGCTTTTGGAAAAATGCTAACAGAATCTGGCCGAACTCTCGCACAATTGGTGAAAAATCCGCTTTTTAGTGGTATATTAAGGACATCGCGTCCTGCAACTTTCGGAAGTAATAAGGGTATTCAATTAATCGATGTTTTGTATTATTGGATTAGTCGCTCGAATAATTATTCGAGGTACAAATTGAATCGGATGATAATCGAACAATTTCATATCGTTCGGTTTATCGAATAATTTTAATTTTGTCTAGTTTAGAAGACCAAAAATTATATTTTTAACAATTATACAAAAGGAACTTCATGTAGTAAAAGAGGAAAACTTTTTTAATAAGAAAAGCATCCACATTTTAAGTTAAAATTTTTAACTAATCTTCTTAAATAATCTTTCAAAAAGAGTAAACAGTTTAAATGTTTATGTTCCAAACGATTTCTTTATTTTGTTTGGATGAAACTTTATTTAGAAAAGACTTTTTCACTTATTGTTGCCGTTGGAGAGATTGAGCATTATAAAGCATATCCAATTTCTCTGTTCTTTCTCTTGTCTTCCATTAAACCACTTAAATCTCTTATCGATTACATAACAATTTTAGTAGTCTTGTAAAGGTCTGGTAGAAGGTTGTTTTAATTCGTCTCAAAAAATCATCTTCTTCATCTGTATATTTGTGGTAAAAGTCTGTACTGAAACCAAACTCTTTCAGTCTTTGTACAAAATTTAAACAAAATTGTTACTCAACGGAAATGTTCCTGAGTTAGGAAACAATAAAAGAGTTTTTGAAACCTACCGGCTTGTTTTTTTAACATAAAAGAAGAAAAAAAATAATACTTTGAAAAAACAAATTTTCTCGTTTAAGCCTGGTACTCTGTTCAACATTTCACGTGAAATGATGTCAAAACTCATATGAAAAAAACATGTGCGGAATATAAAGAAATAATGTTGATAGAATTTACTCTGTCATTTTGTGAAAAAGTTCCGAAATGTTTTTGGCAACATTTTTTTTGCAACTGCGAAATAATGTAAGCTAAAAAAAGCTAAAAAGTATGAACTGATTTTTAAATAAGAAATACAAAAATAAAACAACACAACCGGTAACAGTTTTTTTTCAACATTTAATTTCTTTTTTATTTAATTTTTTATTAAAAAAAATAATTTTTAGAAAAATACTTGTGGGATTTGTTTACATAAGCAAAACAATGTCGCATACTTTGCAGGAATAAAAACGTCAAATTGTACAACCTCGTAAGGTAGGTAACATTGAAACATGTCAAAATCAATGTTGCTCAACATTTTTCACAAATTTGACCACTTAGGACGAACTGTTTTGTGAAATCGCCAGCGCATATGGAAGCAATGATTGTAGCCATGAACATTGATTTTCCATTTCTTAATAAAAAAAAAAAAAAAAATGCTACTGGTTGTATACTATTAAACAAGAAATCATTTCAAATTTAGTTTGGTTTTGTCTAAAATTGACTGTCTGTCCCTCGATGTCGAACGAAATTTGCATACGAGGCATAGGATTATTTAAGCCCAAAAAGTAATTATTTACAATCTCTGCCCTAAATATTTTTTCATTTATTTACACATGTTTTTTTCTAGCATTTTATTTTTACATCACAAATGTTATGAAACATATCAAAGTCTCAAGCGGGATTCTAACCCGCACCACTCACAAATATAGACTAGCTAACACCAACTAGCCTGCCTGGGTATATGCAAGGCGAATTTATTACAGGTAATCTCGGTACTACAACAAGTACAACTCTACAAAAACCACAAGCAATTTGTGTTAATAAGATCATTGTACAATGTCAAAAACAAATGATGTAAGGCGAAAACATAAAATATTAAGTTAACCAAGACGAATTCATTAATAAATAATTATAATTAATTAATAAAATACATGCCGAAAATGCGCGAAATTTTGTAAAAAAAAATGTTTGCTGCAACGATTTGAGTCTTGAAATAACTTAGCCAAAGTCCTCATTAAATAGGGCGACAAGCAAAGAGCCCATAAAGTTTAAGCAGTCATTGAAATGCAACTACGCTAACGGAAAAATTTGAGAAAACTTTATGGTGGTTTCCGTAGACACAAAACATGCTGAAAATTCCATTAACGCCTACAACCGTTAATCTAAATTTAAAACCCCTTTATTTGGACTTAGAAGTGTTATGTTATGTATTACCATTAAAGTGATAGCTGGGGGTAAACCGGATGCTGAAGGTCAATCCCCGGAACGTTTACTTAAGAATACTACGGTTCTTATGGGTCATCAGTGTTTTAAACATGGCTTCGAGCATAAGGTATGGGAGTTGGCAGATTTAATAGCTTTGGAACTCTGTGCAGAATTAATTTAAAGATCTTTGGAGACCACTAACGCATTTTTGCGATTTTTTCATTTTTTTTCTTAAATTTATTTTCTATTAAAACTTTTTCCACATTTTTTTAAATTAATTAAATGTAAACAAAAATAATAAACAAATTTTGACATTCAACAATGATGAAAAAAGTTATCACCTGGGTTAATAAGACCACCTGTAATGAATTCGCTTTATTTATATATAGTGAATTTTCTACATATATAACAAATCTCAAAGCATTCGAAAAATACCTCGTTGTAAATCTGCATTGTTACACCAAAATTTTAAAATGTGTGTAAAATTTCTATATATCTAAAGTTTTTTTTAGCAAATCTTTTCTAAATTAATTGCCGTTTTTTAGAAGTTCAATAAAAACTACATTAAGCATTGGAAAAACAACAAAACAAAAGTAGTCGAGAAGGTAAGAAATAATAAACTCAATGTTTAGTGTTGTTGTTTTGCTTAAGCTATGATATCGTTGCAATTAAAACTTGAGTTTTTGTAATTCTCATTCGCTTTACAGTTTTTTTTTAATATATCTTTAGCCTTTCTTAAGACTTCGGAAAAGGTTTCCTGATGATCTGGCCTTAACAACCAGTTAAATGCACATAGGAACTAGCGTTATCCCATTAACAATAAGTTTCAGTGTGTTTATCAAGTTACTTAGACTTCGTTATTTTGTTAACGGTACTTTACTATTTTCCTTCAAAACAAATTTTGATTTCGCTAAATGACTACTCCGGTATAAAGCATTTTCCCGCACTACTTCATTTGAACACATATTGAAATCACTCAACAGTTTTCAAATTCTCTACTATAGTGTCGCTGTCATAAACAAATACTGAAACGAAGTGTAGGAGATGAATATAATATGCTTAAGTTGGCTTTAGCAACTGTGCAATATGCTCAAACCATATTGAACTTAAGGAAACTCTTTGTTAAGATTTATGAATCTGCCATTTTGTTAAGCAATTATCTTTCAGTTCACATATACACAATTTAGCTTACTTAGTTTATATTACTACTAAATACAACATTCAACGTATACAAAATTGTACATGTATAAGCAAAATGTAAACAACTTTTGACATCTTTAGGGAATAAACATCTGGATTTGGCGCAGACCTAATCGATGGGCCTTTGTTTTAATATAGTTTCGTATTAATTGAGCAATAACTAAATTGCAATTTTATATGGATAATTGAGCTCAATAAAGTCATTTTTTGCATAAAACTCAATTAAGGTGCATGTCTGAACACGGTATTACGTTGTGCAGTCTGCTTAAAATTGTGATGTGTGCTTGTGTATCGTATGCAGTGAAGCCAATTCTTGGGACACTAAGCGCGAGAAGACATATTAAAAAGAGACTAAAAAGAGCTAAATTAAAAAACATCACGGCTATTTTACATTTATTTTCTAAAAAGTGCAAAAAACTACAAAAATATATTTTTTTTAATAAACACATTTTGCTTATACATGTACAATTTTGTATACGTTGAATGTTGTATTTAGTAGTAATATAAATTGAGTTAGCTAAATTGTGTATATGTGAACAGAAAGATAATTATGTCAATAAACTGCATATTGACTCAATAAAAAAGGTATATCTGAACACGGTATAACTATCAAACACTAGGAGTTCTCTAAATTAAAAGCTTCTGAAAGAAACAAGAACTGTCTGGAGTATATTCCTTTGAATTCGAATACCCTCGAAACAATATTTAAATTGTGTTACGAACAGAAACGTATAGCATTGGCCATTGTGGTTGTATAGAAACGTTTTGTATACCCATTTGATTTTTGTTGTGTATTTTATATTCAACTACATTTGAGCGGGCAGGCCTTTATTATATACGGCCTTTACGGCTCAGATTTTCTGGGTTTTAGCTAGAGAGTATTTAAGTATTTAAAACTTTGCAATCGTTATATTGAGTTTTTCGCTTAAGCGAAGTTTAACATACCGAAGTTTTACTGTAGTTTATTAAGTACGAGCATAAAAAAAATTTTTAATGTTTGTATGCAATTTTAAAATGAAATTTTACAAAGAAACCTTGACCAAAATACGTAAACCTTAATGTTGATTAATGAATGCTTTAATTTTGTTTATTTATAAATGCCTACGAAAGAATGCATCCTTTTAAATTTAACACTTTTAAATAATATTTTTATTAGTAATCAATAACTTTACTGGGGTGCAATTAGTTTTAATTTAATGAAAAAAAATTTAATTTAACTAACTAATTTTTATATTTAGAATTTGTTTTCTTCTTGTTCGAATATGTTTCTGTATCAAATTTATTATTTTATTTCTTTTTTATTTTTTGTTGTTGTTGCTAGAGTTACTTATTAAAAAATGTTGTCTTTGTTGTTGTATTTATATTTGATTTGTTTCAATTTCCCAAACTTAATTAATTGTTTACTTTTTTTTTTGTTGTTTTTTGCTCTAAATGAACACTGTACATGAATACAGAAAATATTTATTTGAAATCTAAACTTTGTTACTAAATATTGTTGATGTTACTGTTTGTTAACGAGTATGTTGTTGTTGTTGTTTATTTTAAGTATTAATTTGTTGTAAGTAGTTTTTTTGTTGTTGTTGGTTTTTTTTTATTTTTAGTTTTGCATTTTTATCTAGATTGTTTAAAGTGCATTTTTATTCTTGTACTTGTATTTAAACATTTTTTGATTTTATTTAATTTAAATAAATTGTTTGGAAATCAGAATTTTGGTGCAATTGATAGCAAGAAGGACAATAAGTTAGAATAAAAAAAGTATTCTGAATTAATTCTAAGAAACCGCTGGGTGTGAACATTTTTTAGGGATTTTTGTTATGGGATTGCAAGAGAGGGGGATTTTTGTTTTGTTTTAGGAATTTTAATAATCGGGACTTAAAAGGTGAACGGAATCAAAATACTGGATACGTGCGATTGCTCTATAACGTTTTGCATTTTTCTTTGGCATTATTAATTAAAAACATTTTAGTAATTTTATTAAAAAGCCATTTTTTTCGAAAAATGCCACAAAAATGCAAAACGTTTTTTGATTTTATTTTAAATTATTTTGTTTATTATATTCAAAAAAAGTTATTTATTATTATAAGAGTAAAAAATAGACAGAGAAATGTTGATGTACACATAAAATGTTAAATTCAAAGACATAAAATTAGAAATAAAACCAAAATCAAATAAAAATTAAATAACAATAAAAATTATATTAAAAAAAATTTAAAATAAAAAACCACCAAAAGTGAATTGAATGATTACGAAAGTTTGTTTAAAAACAAAAACATTTGTGTAAAAAGAAAGTTTTGGTTTTAGAAAATGATTGAATTTGGAATTTTGAAAAATTAAATTTTTTTTTTTTTTTTGTTTTTTGGTCGAGTTATGAATATAATTCAATGCAAAAAAGAGAAGGAGAAAAAAGAAATAAAAGAGTACAAAATACAAATATAAATAATTTTAGTGTTTGACTTTAATGCACAGACAAACTAAATATTGTTCTCGTTTCATTTTGAACTCAAAATAAATAATTGAAATCATATTCAAACTAAATTTTAAATTTAACAAAATGAAAAATAAAATAATTAAACTAAATTGTTGTGATTAAAAGTATTTAAAAAATATACAAATATACAATATTTTTTATATATAAACATATATATCTATATAATATTCTGCTTAATATCGAGTGAATTATTGAGAAATGAATAGAGATAGTTGAAGTTAATCGTGAGCTTTAAAGGAATTAAATGAGTTATGTAAGTGCATTGTACATTTATGTGTGTGTGTGTGTGTGTGTGTATTCAAAGGTGAGAAAATGATTGAGCGAACAGGTAAGTGAGACAGTTACATTACTGTTTTAATTTCTACAGTTCGAACTAACTAATCTAAAAAGCTTTCTGTCAGACTCATTTCTTCATAACTTCCCTGCCCCTATTTAGCGCATTTTATCATTTGTATATTTATTCACGTATTTTATTACAAAAAATCTACAATAATTGCTGGTTCACACACATCAATTTTGAGGAAAAGATAATGGAAAGGGGCACAGACCGTACCAGTCTGCTTTATTTTTGTTTTTATATTTATTTAAGATAAGCTTAAGTTTAAGATAAATAACTAGAAAATTGATGCCACATACTCTGGTTCAAAAAAAAATTTAAGAAAGATGGATCAGTTAAACCAGACGTGTCTGAACCAGCACTTAATTGCTAAGGGTAAAATTTGCCTTATAAACTTATTCTAATACACTCTTGTGTGTCATATATGACTTATTAGAAAGGAAAGTAGTTGATTTTCTGAATTATTTAATTTCTTTTAAAAAAGTTTTTCCGCTTACCAAACTTTATTTCAATAAGGAAAGGCATTGTAAAATTTAACTTATAAAGTGTTAACTGCTAATTTGTTCAAGCAGTGTTTACGTGTTAAGCGTCAAATATTTGTAAGATATGCCCAAAGCATACGCTTGCTTCATATTGTCTACAGTATAATTTTATAGTTTTGTATTAAATTGGTTTTTGTTGCGCGTACTCAAAAAATTTTAAACCCTCGATACTCAGTACCGTACCCACTTTGCCAGCATTAGAACTCATAAAGTCTGAGCACACAAATTTTATGAAAATTTTCATAAAATGATAGATTCCATGCGAACAGAGTTGCATTATCTTGTAATTACCTAAGAACACAATTCTGGAATAAAGATTGCAGAAATCTTCAGATTTCAATCTTGAAATTTGATGCAATCAGCATGCTGTAGGAAATTGCATCGGAATTTTAAGACAACGCATTGTTAAAAAACGTTCTTCAACAGTTTCAAATGGAGTCTGTTTTCAAGAATCTCAAAGGTAAGTACTCCCTCCTTTATATATGTGCAAATAAAAAAATTGTTTAAATTAATAAATGTATTTCACATTAAATTTATTTGTTTCAGACTCAAAAGTGACTTTTTAAAGTTTGCAGTACATGAAGAAGGAAGTCATAAAAGAAGCGATTCCTCCTCTGGAGCTAAGAATGGAGTTCTAGAGATTCCAAGTAAATGCACTTCCAGTCTTATGAAATTGGGATTTTGTTCTTGAATTAAGAATTTTCGCATTTAACAGACTATTAAGATTGAAATGATTTGCCTTTGAACGTAAAATCTTGATTTTAGCACGTTTTCCCCCTTAGTGTAATTATTTGCAAGTAGTGTATACGTATAATCAACGAAAAATCGAGGAAACAGCCGGAAAGTACAAATATTGTGTGAATGTGAGTTGAAAAGTGTGAGTGTATTGTGTTTTTCGAACTTGCACTTGCATGTTGAAACGGTGGTTAGTGCCTATTCACATTATACGATTTTTGTCGTTGCGATCAGTGATGTTAACAGTACGGTAATTACCTTTTTTTAGGGTAATTTTGGGCCGCAAAAGGTAACAAGGTAATTTTTGGTATAAATATACGTACTTACTTAGGGTTTAAAGTTTTAACATTTGAGAGGTGATTTTCAATTTAAAAATACATAAATATTATGCCAACAAAATTAAAAACATTATGTTTCTATAAATGTTTTCGTAACACCGATAAGTGCAAAATAAGAAAAATTAAATTACTCTTGTATATTTTTAATTTTATATTTAACTTTTTGTGTGTAAAAATCAACAATTCTTAAACATATGAAATGGCCGCAATACTATAAATTTATCTATAATTTTCGGATTATTTTAAGTACGAATCAAATTCAAAATTTTTTTACTACCCTTTTCATAAAAAATACTATTATTTTGGTTAAAAATCTATTTTAAGACAAAAATTTACTTTCAAATTTTTCTTAAAACACATTTCAAATTTAAATTAATGGTTTGTAAATAATGCCCTAATGAGCTGTCAACAAATAAAACAATCAATCGCCTGTCATTTGAAAACAGCACATTAATGTTTTGATTAAAAATCTTTGCGAACGGTAATTTCTTTTCAAAAACGTTAATTTTTAGAGGGCCGTAAGGTAATGAAAAATAAAAGTTAACATCACTGGTTGCGATTCTTACCTTATGGACGAGAGGGGTGAGAGGAATTAAAGGGGTACACAAGCATGTGTACTCTTCGATTCATTTTGTTCGCTCATAAGTTCTCTCATTGCTCTCTTATTTGACGAAAAATGTATTGAAGTTCGGTTGCAAAAGAAAAAGTCGTAAAGCGGACCATACACTTGCAATAGTATTGTATATGCTATTCGCCATATTATTTCCATTTTGCCCTATATTATGCAATAAGTCGCACAATGGTTTCATTCATTCAATAAAAAGGTGAACATAACCTATAGGGATAACAAAGACAGCATTGTACAATGTTGTCAACACATTTCACTTTCTGTTCGTTGTGCAATAAAACTCAAAAGTCTTTTGATTGTTGCCAATATACTGTGCCACCTTCGAATATCACATACACATTGGCGATATAATTGTACTATACGTAAAATTGAACAATCTTATTGCAAGTGTATGAGCCGCTTAACGACAAAAATCGTTCAATGTCAGCATCAGACCGACTTCAAAGTGGAAACGACAAACACTCAACAACAAAAATCGTATAGTGTGAATTAGGACTTACTCTCTCGTTGCAAGGGTCTGCTAATAAAGAAAAAGCACGGAGCTAATATTTATGAAATTTTTAGGTCATATGAAATATTTTAATACTTAAAGGAAGTTTGGATGAATAAAAATGGTTAAATTTATTTGTTAACGGCTAAACAAGAAGAAATCTAACAACTAAATGGCTAAATAGGCAACACTAATTTTATGCCAGCGCCATTAGACCAAATTTAACTGCGGAACAGAGTTCCCTGGTAAGCTAGGTTTGGTAGTGAGCTAGTCTATCAGTAAAAAAAGTAAAAAAAAAATTCGGAAAAAAACACAACGTCCCATCTTCGGTAACTACGGGATTTTTTAACAGCTTCAGTCTGTCAAACCAAACACTTTCGAACATGTCGACTGCCGATGTTCTTTGTTGTGTACAACTTTTTGTTTTTTGCTTTTGCCTTCACTACGACTGTTTTCATTTAATGAATCAGAAGTAAAGGCAACAGTTTTTTTTTTGTCCAATGACAAATGAAGATGTCGAAGTTGCAGCACAATCTTATGACTTTTACTATCTCAACTGCAGCTTTTTAAACGCTGTGTGTAACACATAAAAGATTGGATCTAACTCTTTGGTATACCAGTCGAGTAAGAGTAATTTTCTGAGTCGATCTAACAATGTCCGTCCGTCCAGTTGGCTGTTAATTTGAACCTTGTGCGAAAAGTACACAATAATGTTTGGTACATAGCCAACCATAAAAGCTTTTATTGGCCATAGAGTCTTGGTGTCCATAAATCATTTTATTATATTGGTATTTAGAATAAATTTGGTTCTTATTGTAACCTTAATTATGTTACCAAGTTTTATTGAAATCATTCCATGTTTGACCATAACTCCCATACAAATACCACTCCCGAAAATAGCTTTTTATGCCAAAACTTCTATAAAAATATTGGTATTGATTTACAAATTGGTGACGATAACTTTTATAATAGCAACTATCTTATGGCTCGCCCCTTGCGGTTAATATAGCATGCATTGTAGCTTTTGGGAAGCACAGCTGAGTGCTATCGGACGCGTCCAAAGTTGGGGATAGTGATATGTTCTGTAGATATACGGAGTAGCAGCTACTCGTAGCAGTAGCAGACAGTCAACGTTTTCTAGAGTAGAGTCTCATTAGGTATTAAGAGCGTAAAATCAAACTAGTTTAGAATTATTTCAGGTTTCAGGGAATTAAACCAACTATTACTTTAATTCCGTTTTCGGATTATTTAAAGTTCAGTGGCACTTGAATAGTCCGTACTTGATGCAAGCATTCTGTACTTGATTTAAAGAAATTCGTACTTACCGTACTATTGCTACCGCTCCGGCATGATTTAAGTGCAGATGGATTGTTTTTTTTCAGTGTAGTATAATTGAAGTGTGTTTCTTAGATCAATTTTTGAATGATTCAATGAAATGAATAAATGAAATGTAAAAAATATGAATCCTAACGATTTAACGACATTTTAGTTATTTACAAAGTATAGTTTTTACGCATACTTTTTATTTATTTTTTGATGAAGTGACTGTACAAATTTCAATTTAATGGGTTTTAATGTTTTTTTTTTATTTTCCGAAAACTAAAACTTTAAAAGGCAAATCATCTTCTCGAGATATTGATCGAATTATTGTTATTGAATGAACAATTTTGGATTTGCACTCTGAACCTTGTTTGGGACGGCAAAAGCAAAGCAAACGTGGAAACTACTAAAACGCAAAAGTTCGAAAGAGAAAACACACTAGAGCTAAATGAGACATAGACGTTAAGGATGCTCTGAAAGATAAAAGTAAGTATTACTGAACGTAATACAAAATCTATGAAGGCATGTCAGCACAGAACATTGTTGTCGTTGTTGAAGTTGAACATGATTGAATATTTTTTTTTTTATTATTATTATTATGTGAATATTAGTTGGATTTGAAATAATTTTCCAGGTTGGCTTTGCTTAACCGTTTGGGGAATACTTACACAACATTCACGGAATTGTTTGGCATCAATGGGCGAAGTAAAATTTAGGCCCCATGTGTCATTGGTCATGGGATCCTTCCAATAAACAAAACACTCAGAAGCCTGCCCAATGCGAGTACCTAAAGAAAAATTTAATAATTTCAATAAAAAGAAAAGTAAAAAAAAATTGTTAAACCACAAACCTGGTTGTACAAGTCGAACATCGAGAATTTTATCCACTTGACTGTTGTAGGCCGTTATATGGAATACACATTCGGGAGAATCTTGTATGCATGATATATTGACAGGAACCAAATCTTCTGATACTTGTTGCCATTTAACAGTTCCAGCGCCACTGGCTGAAACATGGAATACCTCCGCCCATAACCTGAACGAACTGTGGTGTATTAGAAGCAGATAGTTTTTGCAAACAAAGACAGTTTACAAACACAAACACGCATACATATTTTAACACACACACACACACCAATTAATTAAAGAAGTTTTTCACGCATACACATTTATATATGAATACATAAGTAGAAGAAGAAGAAGAAGTATTTTAGTACGTAAATAAAATTGGATCGTTTGTTGTTGGATTTGAACAGGATATTTTAATAAAATTCATTTGTAGTTGCAATTTGTTTTTAGAGTCCGTTGGTGTGTGTTTTTTTTTTTAATTTTGATGATGCATTTTTGCATTTTATTCGAATTTTAATTTCAATTAATCGCCAATTTTCATCGATTTTTATGTGAAGTTGGTGGTGGTGGTTTTTGTGGTGTGTTTATTTTTCAAGTTGTTGTTTTTTTTTAATTGGTTGTTGTTGTCACAAGTTAAAATAACAGAAAGAAATTTTTTAGTTGTTTGTCAAAATATGACATGTAGATCAAAAGTAGAAGTTCAAAGTTGTGACACAAGGATAATAACAGAATAATAAGTTTTGTTGTTGTTTATCGTGTTGTTTGGAAGTATTAGCAGTAGTTGTAGTAGAAGAAGCAGTAGTTGTATTTTTTGATAAATTTTGGTGAAGGACAACAGGGTTGCAAAACATTTTAAGTTTTTATTTGGGGGGGTTTTTAGTATATGTAAGAGAAAACAAATGTTTAACTTGTTAAAACATAAATGGAAAAAAGTAATTATGTACGGAAATAGTTTCAAGTTTTTGAAAGAAAAAAAAACGTTGCCACGTAAAAAGGTCTTATGTGTTTTTTTTTAATGAAAAACAATTTTTTTTTATAAAAACTATTATAAAGATTATGAGAAAATATTTTACTGT
The DNA here is from genome assembly GCA_949318255.1 of Pollenia labialis. NCBI lineage: Eukaryota > Metazoa > Arthropoda > Insecta > Diptera > Polleniidae > Pollenia > Pollenia labialis. The sequence continues at coordinate 159,175,325 of OX439140.1, forward strand.
TTTATTTGTTTGAGTTAATTCTGGCCCAGATTTAAGAACAACAATAAATACGATTATGTGAATTTTCTGCAACTATATTTTTAGTTAAGATATTATAGATTTTTGAAGCACAGAAAATATTTACAACTAAATATTTTTTTTTTATAAATAATTACACATAAGCCTTTATGTTGTTACAACGCACAGTGGGAGATTAAAAAAAATGAAAAAAAATTCTATATTTTATAAAGAGTTAGTCCGATTTGTATTAAGTGTCAATTAAATACTTGTATTTGAGCTTAAGTTTTGATGTATATACACTTATGAGGAGGGTCGCCATAGGTTTCCAGAGTAGGTCACCTCAGGTATTATGAAATTTAAAAAATTCCAGAATTCGTAATTTTAGCCTAATTTAAAAAATGGTAACATTTTCGTTTCCAGCTTTGCGATTAGAGAAAAGGTGGCGTAAAGTGGGAATTTGTAAAAATAGATCTTTATTTTCAAAGAGCCTTAAGCCCGTAGTGCTTAAAGTTTTCGACAATTTTTCGCACGACAATATTATACAAAAAGTAAAATAAAAATACTTTTTTATCTAAAAAAGTGGCAATAGGACTTTTTCTGAACTTAAATTTCAACAGAATATAACTTTTAAATTACAAAAGATATGTTTCACAATACCCTCAAATACAGAATGATAATTTTTGTATTTTTATTGTTAGGGGACGACCTCTAATAACGCATGTGTTGGAACTAACAAAATAGGAAAGGGAAGGTGGAGAGAGAGTAGTGCTCGTGGACGTTCGATTTGAAGTTATTCATGTTAAAAGTGAGAGAGATGACTTCCACAGGAAGGTCATTCCAGATACGAACAGTTCGGCCAAAGAACGAATTTTTAATGTAATGCACTATACAATGCACCGTCCAATCGACCACAAAATAAAAGGCTTCTGATGAAACACGCGTATAAAAAAAACGTACAAGTTTCGGGAAACATATCCCTAATTTCATGAGAGCACAACCCATTATAGTAACTATAAAACAGGGACACACAACCCACGGTACGACAGTGCTCAAGGGAGTCAATAGAATTGGATCTCTTACTGTCATTAATGGAAACCTTCGGCATATCCTGCACGCGGTATAGGAGCTCCAAAATAGACTTTGAAGCACTAGCCTACTCATGAGAGTACTCCATTTGCTTGTTGCTCTACAATTATAATAATAATAATAATAATAATAATAATAATAATAATAATAATAATAAAAATAATAATAATAATAATAATAATAATAAAAATAATAATAATAATAATAATAATAATAATAATAATAATAATAATAATAATAATAATAATAATAATAATAATAACAATAATAATAATAATAATAATAATAATAATAATAATAATAATAATAATAATAATAATGATAATAATAAATAGAAACTGGGAATTATTTCCTTTCATAGGTTACTTTATTATATTCAACATTTTTTTATTTTTTTTTTTCAAATTTATTCTATGAGCTAAATTTCAGTTATAAAATACATAACTGAAATTTAGCTCATAGAATAAATTTGAAAAAAAATAAATAAAAAATGTTGAAGATAATAATAATAATAATAATAATAATAATAATAATAATAATAATAATAATAATAATAATAATAATAATAATAATAATAATAATAATAAAAATAATTATAATAATAATAATAATAATAATAATTTAAAAAAAAAATAATAATAATATATATAATTGTATTATAATTTAAGAAATGTTATCATAATCTTTAAATCCGTGGCCCGATTTTGCTAATTTTTAACACTTTACATCTGAGAATAGTAAGAAGTAATTTAGAAAAAAATCTGGTAGCTCGATCAACGGGTGTGGGTGCAATCAAAACTTGTCCAAGTTTCTGAGAGATGTTTATATTTTTTAAGCTATATTTTCAGAATCTGGTAAGTTTGATCATGGGTGTAAAATCGTGCTGTACAGTGTTATGCATGTCGCTTTCTTTTTTTTAGAACTCAACCAGTATATTTAACTGATAAATTTTTTTTATCGGGCTAAAACTAAGTATACCCGAAGTGGCCTACTTTAGGGACCTCTGACGGTACTCCTGGTACGTAAATAGGCCCCAAATCCAACACTTAAACTCTAATTCAGGTTCTTAATTGTAACCTGTACATTTATTCCAATCGGACTAACGGTTTACAAAATTCAGAATTATTTGCATTTCTTTTCGAAAATCTCCTACTGTTTTACGGTGAAATACTTTTTATGTACAGTTTAATAAAAAAGAAAACAAACATTCAAGGTTTTTCATGTTTTAGCACAGAAAATAATAAATATATAGTTCGACACAGGTCAACAATAAATATTGAACATATAGTTTTCATTCAAAATAACACTAAATATTTTAGAGAAGACAAAATTTACAAATAAAAGTGATTTTAAAGTTCTTGAAGAAATTTATTTTCTTCACAATTAACAGTTTTAAATAATTCTAAATACTTTTAATAGACTTATAATCTTAAATTATGCTTCCAAAAATGCTTAGGGTTGGTGGGAAGCAGCACGAGCATTATTTTCATTATTGTTTAAGGGCTTTTATAATGTACTTGTTATTCTACCTTTGCATATTTTACGCTTTGTCCATTTTACTTAATTGTTTGCCGTAACATTACTGCAACGCCTTAACCCAACATTGTGCATGGTGCTGGTAGTGTACCAACAAAAATTGATTTTATTCAAACCCGCACTAATAGATTAGCTCACTAGCAAGAAGTCCACTAGGGTACCCTAAACCTTTTCTGTTTTATTGTTTGCTACATAAAATTCTTATTCAATAAACCTTCTATATATCAAAAATATATTTTATAAATATGGGGGCAACTTTAAAAAATCTTAAGAATTGTATGTAGCAAACAATAAAGCAGAAAATGTTTAGGGTACCCTAGTGGACTTCTTGCTAGTGAGCTAATCTATAAGTATTCCCTATGAAAATTTGTTCAATAAACCTTTTATATATATGCATGTAGATATGGCTCATATCCTGCAACAACGTCATAAGTCGGAAATTGCAAATTTTAATTTAATTTGTATCACTAATACATTGGAAATCGAATGTTTCATGAAGTGGTAAGTAATTATTTCAAATTAAGATATTGTAAACTCATGGATCAAAGAAACAAGATTTCGCTTTGCGCAGGTCCGTTATTTGTGTGTGTCACTAAGAAATAGAATTTGTATATGTGCATTTGTGTGTATCTTACATTTTTTACAATTAACACTCATTTGCAGTCTATGATGACGTAGATGCGCAGTAGAATTTTTTTTGTACGGCTGAGTGCGCAATCTTGTTTTTTTTTTTGATTTATGTTGTCAACTTGCAATTTTCTTTTTCCATTATGGTGTGTATTAATTTTAAACATTAAAGTCCTTTTTATTTAAACTAATAATTTTGGGTTATGACGATGTTGCAGCAAATGAGCTATAACTACCTGTGGCGAAAGCTTTAATCAAATAAAATAGCATTAATGTTTGCTTATTAATTAACTACGGTGGTTTTAAATAAATAAAGTGAATGTTTTACATTCTCTTCGAAAGACCTGTAATTTTTATATACAGGAGAAATTAAATATACTTCAATAAATAGTCTGCATTCATATTAGGCGGGCTACAAAAATATTCGGCTATTGTTTTGTGTTAATTATATCACGACTTTTAAGGAATCTTTCCAAAAAGAATGGGGGGCAAAAACTTTTATACGAAAGCCGTTGTAGATAAGAGAATCGAAGTATTCTGAATTGCCAAACATTTTATCTAGGGTTCCTATAAGGATAAAGCTCGTTACTAAATAATTTTTATAAGCTGAGCCCGATATTCTGGTCAGTTGTTTAACACTATGTTCAGGCCTTTAGGCGGATTAAAAGAAATTAGATACTCGTAGTTCGAGATTATTTCAAGTAGAGTTACTTGTTTAAAATACATATGTATATCACTTTAAATTGTGTAAGCAAGAAATCAAATAGTTACACATACATATTTGTAATTAAAAATGTTTAATTCATCTTCTCAATATTTAGTGTAACTTTTTAATTTTAACTAAAAACCTAATATATATTCGCTTTTTTTTTGGTAATCTAAACTTATGTAAATATTTTTAACAACCTTAATAAATGTCCATCACGACGTCGTGAACTTTGCCATGGAGAATCTTCGTAACGATACCCTTTACGCATCAAAGGTGCGCACGAGCAGCTCAACTTATTACCCATGGCACAGCTAGTACAGCCACTGGATTGAGCTGAAATGTTTTTATAAAAAAAAAAATATAATAAAGTTAGATATAAATAAGTTTTATCATTAGACGTTGAATGTGAATGATAATTTTGCAATTGGATAAAGCCGATAACAACCTTTACCTGAAGCACCCCGATGTCACCACATCGCTGTCACGTCCGCCTGAGAAAGAGTTTGACCACGATTTAAAGACTGGGAACGTTGATTGTGACGATAGCCGTGATAACGACTGCCACGCTAAAAATAGAAAATGTTGTCTAAATTATTTTTTAGTTTAAACAAATATTTTGTTATAATTTTTATTAAATAGATTAAGGAATTTATAATCAATTAACATACATATATACAAAAATCTTTTCTGCGGAAGTTTCGAGTTTATAGGGAAAGGAAACCAAAGTTACAATAGTTCCTTTTAAAAATTTTAACTCGCTCTTTAAATTTCTTCAAATAAACCCTAAACTTGAGCCATAACTTTGGCATGTGTAAATTGCACATAAGAATCTTATTATAATTAAATTTAAAAGTTTTACAGCCGTATTCAAAGAAAAATTTTAATTCAGGTTTTAGATACATTTTAGTTAAAAAACATTTTAAGCCCTAAAAAAAAGCTTTTTTAAAATTCGTATTCATAATCAGCAGTTTAACTTATCTTGTATTTGTCACTTGAATCATAATGATGCAAAACAGTGGTTATTAATTCATACCAGGGATGATCAAGTTAGTACAATTGTACTTTTTTCAGTACTATTAGCATTGCGAAATTACTGAAGTACTTCAATGGCATGTTTAGTAAAATTTAAAAATTTCAATCGCTTTAGGCCCAGAACAGACGGTGAAACGTAACTGCAACTTCTAGTTAATTTTGAGTTTCATTTGATTTTATGCCATAGACTCCATTGAGGGACCACACATGACGCGAACATTTTGAGTCCGGTTTAAAATGCATTGGAAATCAGTTGCATTGAAACCGGCGTGCAGGAATATCGGAGGATCAAAGAAAATCGAAATGATTATGATAATTTCAATACATTCTGGTGCAATTTAGGTATCAGGGTGTTTGAAAAACGATTGAAACTGGTTTCAAAATAATAATTTCTAAAGAGTTCAGTTGCAGTTGCGTTTTACCGTCCATTTTGGGTCTTAACATTGAAACTTTTTGGTCTAGGATTGCAGAATTGAAAAATAAAATTAATGCAATAATGTTTCCGGATATCAGTAGAACTCTTAAAGGTATTAATTCGTCGGCAAATGTGGAACGGATATTTTTATACCAAAATATGATAAAAACAATGCAAAGAAGTCACGATTGTATCGAATTTAATTCAAACAAAGGTTTTACTACAGTCTAATGAATCTTGTTCCTATACTAATTTAGCTAAAACATATAAGTTTTTTTTAAAATTCTTTTAGATCCTATGCAATTATGGACCCACTTGAAAAAAGCATGTTATAAGATTCGTTAAAGAGTTACGAATATTCTTGTCGAAAATTATCTAGATACCAACATCCATAAGCCTTAAAGTATATGTCAGGTATGTGATGAAAATCGATCGATTTCTAAACGAACGTTTTGAAAAGGTGTGATGAATTTCGATTGATTTTAAAATTAATTTCTGAATTATAGTCTTAATTTTTCGATCAGAATACACTTCAGTTAACGTATATAATATAAAATTTTAAAAAATAAAGAATGAAAATAAAAGCAATGTGTATTTAAAATCCATTTTAAAAGATACTGAAAACGATATTTTCGGTTTCAAATCGTTTCGTTTTTTAAATCGATTTGCATCTGTTCCAACTATTTTTAAAGAAAATTTTAAACATATTATGTTTAATTTAACCATATTATTCGCACTGACAACCATATTATGGTTAAATTAGTCCTTCATCAAGACTAAACATGTTATGGTTAAATATTACAATAATTGGTTTTTAAATTAACAATGGTATTTTCCTCTTTTATAAGAGTAACACGCTATGGTTGAAAAACAACCATGCTATTATAAGTCTTAAACATATTTAAGTTATTATTTACCATAACATGTTCCGAGGCAACCATAATATGGTTGTGGCTTCTTAATGTAGGACTAATTTAATCATAATATGGTTAAATTAAACAAAAAATATGTTTAAAATTTTCTTTAAAAATAGTTTTCTTGGATGTGACCATGTTTAAACATGTTTTTTCTTTGGGTGTTTATATATACATATATATGTATCTATCTATAATTATAGACCTACCATCAAAAAATTTTGCCATGACATAAAAGAAGTTATAGAAGTTCCTTTCGCCAAATTTTTTATAAATACCAATATTTATAAGCACATTATGACATTCAAACATTAGATTGTAATGTTTGGCAGAATTAAATCTTAAAACAACAAAGTGTTATAAACAAGGCTTAAAGCCATAACATACTTTACTTCGGAAAGAATTTTGTATGAAGGCTCTTTTATATTATATACAGATTCACACACTCACAATATTTTTTACGTAAAATTAACTGAATTTGTAATATAAAATAAATGAAAATTCAGTTAAAAACCGGTCTACTTATTTTTCATTTATTTTTAACGAATATGTAGTTCTTTTAATTTTTATTGTGAAAAATGCAACCCCATGTTCCGTAAAAACAAATAAATTTTTTTTGATATTTTATATAAATTAGCTATAAAAAAATTAGCTGAATATTCCGGAAAAACAAAGAAATATTCAGTTGTTTTTTAAAATTGAGTAATTTTCGTTTACACCACAAAAGAGCCGAATTTCTAAAAAAAAATACCAGACAGACACCTGTCCGCTTGTTTTTCTAATGAGGGAGAGAACATTATTGTTAACTTACCCTGTTACATATGCTTGTTTTACTTTTGTTGTACTGACCTCGCTTGTTTACAGAAGAGAACTCTCAATTATAAGACACAAGCAGCATGACCGATATGGTTTCGCAATTATTTTGCTTTAAAAATTTGATGTATTTAACTAAATCATTTTAACAAATAGAAAAGGAAAAAGGTATGTGTGGCATATCATAAACGAAAACAAACTTATACATGCACATGTTAGCAAAATGTAAACAACTTTTGACAACTAAAAAGAACATAAACAATGATCATCAGGCTTCTTGCGCAGACCTTTTCAATGGGCCTTGATTTATATAAAATAACTGAAAACTCAATTGTTTTTACGGAATTCGCGGTTGAATTTTTGACAGTAAAAATTAAATGAACTTTTCTTTACTTTAAATTACATTTTAATTTAATTTAACATAAAGAAGAAATTAACTTAATCAACGGACAATATTAACTGCAACTGAAAATCCGTATTAATATGCACTTAGTTTTTTGAATAACTGTTAGAATCAATTAAAAATAAATTTGCTTGGAATTTTAAATGTTAATTTTTTTAAAATTGGCTGACCGGAATACTTCTTAAATAAACTACATACCGTTACTGTAATAATATTGTGAGTGCACCATCATCAACAGACTTTATTCTTATAACAACCAAAACATATAAATATACAAAATTTTAATAAAATGTTCTCTAAAATTGCAACCAGTACTTTGAGCACAAGACTTACATTGACGGACAATCAGGCAATCAATATTTATTTGTGTTAAGGTGGATTCATCAATGCGTTCCGAACAATATTTTTGTCCGGAGAATAATTTTTTTACTGAAAGTGTTCTGCAGAAAGATTCACTCATTTAGAAAAATTTGTCCGGAAAACAATGCTACCATGTGGTTAACAGATATAAACAATTAATTTTTTTTTTTGTTTTTTATTTTATTATTTTTAACCCTACGGTCAATAACCAAAAAAATATACGTTAGTCAATAACCGGGTACCCCGGTACCCCTTTGTAGATTTTTGCACTTTTATTTTAGAAAATATGGTTTTAAGTTCAATCACATTTAGATAGTGTTGCAAAATAAGCCATTGATAATTTGATAACGGTGCTTTTTTATATGTTCGTTGCATTTAAATACTGAAAGCATTTGAATGTTGCTCTTGCAGATGCTTGTAGGCCGGTTTATAAAAGTAGCGCTACTGCCCTTGTAGATAAAATAATAATAAGAAATAATTGAAAGAGTTTTAGCTGAACATTTTATAGCAATTGTGGAATTTTAATTTAAAATTAAGTAAGAATGTCGCGTCGGTATGTTCTTCTCATAAATACAATACAAATATTTATCAGAAAAGGAAAAGCTTAATATAACTGATCTATGATGAACAGAGTAGACGTTGAAACACCACATACTGGAAATGTTATATCTCTAATGCTGATATTTACGATGAGTCTTCAGATGAAAGTGGTCACGATGTAAATATTTTGCCATGTGGAAAAAGCACAATTTATCATCCCATCAATATGCTACAGCAACGTTGTGGGACTGCTCGATCAAGAGAATTGCTGTCAAAAGCTTAAACTTGAGAGTGGATATAGTGGTCATAATAGTGTGTCAAGCGAACAAATAAGTAGGTAACATATATCTAGTCTATATTGCAACTTGCATAACAAAACCACCACTTAATTGGAAATTGGACAGGAGCAAATCATTCATGTAATGATAAAACGAAAGATGTATGGGCCATCACATCTTATGCTCTATACCGAGCAACAATGGGCATTGGCAGATTCTGGTCACAGCGACGTTTTACACGATTTGACGATGCAAATATTCTGCGAATGTGAAAATGAACCCTGCCAAATCGGTAATTAAAGTTTTATGGATTTGTGATGCAAAAACTTCGATGACCAACTATATACCGGGAACTAACCAATGGCTCCTGAGATACGACTTGTCCTTTCCATGATAGTGGGCACACCATCTCAATGGCTACTATTTCACCACCCTTGATTTAGCGGAACATTCAAATTACTAGCCACTTTTCGTAATTATCTTTTATTGAATGAATTGAAACGCAAACCGATACCCATAAATATAACATGTGAGCAATAAAAAGTTGTTTAAAAAACCAATTTAAATGGTTTTTCAAGCAAAGGCAAAAAAACAATGGTTATTTAAACCGAAAAACATATAAAACTTGTAGGGGTACCGCGGTACCCGGTCATTGACTCGCGTATGTGTCGAATGTTGAACGATTTTAAACAAAGATCTGGCTATATATATCTTATGTTTTTTCTTTAATAATGTTTTTTAAGTCCTTAATGGCGACGATTTGGAGTTTCATCACCATATCTTCATTGTGAAAGAATTGCGAGCATTTTTAAGTTGAAAAAGTTACCCGGGTACCCGCTTATTGACCGTAGGGTTAATTAAGTATATTATTTTTTTATTTAATTATTCAGCAAAATAAACAATAATTTTAACTTTTATGTACAAATTGAAAAAAAGTGGCAACTCAGTTAATTTTGTTCTGAACAAAAATTAGAATTAAACCAATTCAAGAAAAAACTTGCCGATCAAAATAATGTCTCTCTCTCTCTAAAGTTAGACGTCAAACTCAATAATATTGTTCGGAACGCATGGGTGAATCGAGCTTCACTCACATCAGCACAAAGGCATAATTCCCATAAGGCCTATGATCGTGTATAGAGGTGTGTTCGTCGTGAAGGATTTCAACAATCGTTGAGATTTTTATTATGTCTTGTTTTTAAGCAACTTCTTAACAATAAAGCCCTCCCTATTATGAATTGATTTCAAAAATACAGCTTTTTCTTTCTAATCCAAGTGTATTTTGTTTTTCTTATAATAAATTTCAATATAGTGAATTCTTCTTAACAATGAACAAATTTGTTAAATATAAATTTGACTCTAATGCATTTTTGCCTTCATACAATCAATTATCTCAAAAAAGTTCCATCAATTACAATTTAAATAACAATCGCCCGTGTTTTTTGATCTGAATGTCGCTCTAAAGATTTTATTTAGTATTTTATAAAAGAAGTAAAAAAAAAAACCATCTAAATCGAAGAATACCAAACTAATTCTTCGATTTAGATATGGCCACAAATTGATAACGTTCTTAAGTGTTTGACTGACTAAAGTGCATCATAAACAACACAAATTGCTTGGTAAAGACACACTTTGTTTCCGGTTTGTGCTCGCCAATAACACAAGCATACATCGAAAAAGCATTAATTTTTAATTTTTTTTCAATGAATGCAAACACTGATAGTGCCCTTGACTCCATCATATACTACAACAAAAAATTACCATAGAGCTCCCTCATTTACTTTTCATAATTATGTTGTTCAAGTATTTGAGAAAATCCATATACAAATATCACTTTTAATCAATTTAGAAGTTGTTGTAGTTCTTATCTACTAATACGAAAAAAAATCGGTATAAATCTGAACTATTTTTAATTCTGAATGAAGACAGGTTTTTTTTTGTCAATTAGAAGAGTAGGGCAGATAAAAATAGATATATTTTTCAAAAACTTTGCATGGAATCCTCATATGACAATTTTTTGTCAAAATAAACGTCAAACTTAATATAAAAAAACGCTTACAAAAATATTAGAGTTTTTTTTATATTGTCTTGACGTTTGGTATGACAAAAAATTGTCAGGAGAAGACCCTATGTTAGTGCTGGTTCACACTCTTCAAGTTGTAGCCGTCAAGTTTGGCTCGTCAAGACTTGAGTTTTTAGGAGAGGGAGGAAAATAAATGGCATTCTCTTTTCCCTTCTCTCCTAAAAGCTCAAGACTTGACGACCCAAACTTGACGTGTGTGAACCGGCACTAACATAAACGATTGTGTAAAAGATTATTATAAAAAAATCAATTTAACAAATTCACAATTAATTTGAAAAAAATTATTTATAACGAATAACATAGCTAGCGTTTTAAGAAGAAACCCCTGTGTGGATTCATATAAAAATGGTATTTAAATTATGCACTCCTTTTTGAGCTGTTTCAAGTATCTTCTTAACATTTTCTACAAACTGCCCATAAAACAAGAATAAGCCAAATGCAAGGACTCCAAGGACCCTGTAAATTAAAAAGAGGCGATACAACAAAAAAAATACAATCAAAACAAAAAGGAGGGAACCGCAAGGATGGCAACACAGCCCAAAACTTTTTTGCCAATACCACAGGTATTGCATTCCGTTTGTAGTTTCTACAATATTGATTTAAGACCCTTATGAAGACCGCAGTTGATTTACCGACGTCTGTCTGTCTATTCAGCAGGGGTTTTCCGAAAACTTCCAGAAGTGATGAGGACTTGGTTGGTATATTTATTTATATTACATAACGTCACCTTAAAGACGAAATAGCCTATCTGCAGTTTTCAAAAGTTTACAGGAGAGGGGTAAAACGTTTTTAAATTGAAACTATTTACAATATTGAACAAAAGTTACACATTTTTATTAAAATGAAACCAGAAATATATATGGATTAAGAAAATTTTGTGTTACTTATATGTTATTTGGAGTTGTAAAAATCTGAAACCAAATAGCTGCAGTACTAATTAGTAAGAATAAATAACAATTTCTTTATACATATGAATATTATACATATACATTAAATAATAACAGTTAAAGTTTCTGTTACTGGTTTAAGTAAAAAAGTACTTAATGTTTGTTAAAAGTACACTATGCAACAAAATTAAACTTTTATCGTGATTTTTTATGATTTGTTTCTCTTTTTTTGTGCCTAACGGTCCTCTAGGTATAAAAGCTTTGTCCTTTGTAATATTAAATGTTCAAAATCTAGCACACACATGCGTTATGGTATAGGGATCCTGAAGGAAACCTGGGTGCAAGTGTCTCCAAGTCAGCAGTTTTGTCGACTATTTTGGTGACTGTTTGGCGACATTGTCAACGAAGTGGTTACGCTTTTATATTTGCCTTTAAGAAGAAAAAAAATTTGTTATAAATTCGTATCTTAACTTTTGTTTTCAATAACATAATTTAATGTTAAAAAACAATTTTCATTTCAACATCTTTTTTAAAAAAGTATCAAAAGTGTAGACTAGATTTTCTTCTTAAATGAACAAGTGATTCTCTGGTTGCAATGTCTACATATGGTCCCAAAAGAACTACCTAGTCAATAGTACCAACCAGGGAATGACAACAGTACCCATAAGAAAAATATACAGAGGTATTTACCCACGCTTTTCGTTATTGTTTATACACATATTTATAACACAAATAACAGCTATGGTTGTGCGTTGCAAAAAGTATGGTTATTACTTATACGTATGCACGGCAATATCTTTACGCAACCACATTCCGTAGACAAAAATACATAAATATTATGCAGATGTTCCCTGCAAATAATAGGACTAGTCCAAACACGCGTGTAAAATGTAGCACACAAGGGACTAGGACTAGTCCAAAAGTAACCCAAACGTATGGAAAAATGATCTATTTAACATTACGATGTCCTAGGGCAGGACCGTATAACCCAGCTTTGGATTACAAAGGAGTAGTTGTAAAACTACTCCATTGTATACACAAGAGGATTAGTTTTAACTTCGTTTAAAAACGAAAACATGTCATTAAAAAACGAAGACATTTCGTCTCACTGCAAACAATTTTTAACAATCGGGCCTGTTCTGAAAATCACGTGTTTTTGAAAATAACACGTGTGATGTTGTTGTGTTCTGAAGGTCATACCGTTTTTGTGTTTCTCGGTGTGCTTTCGGCAATTGAAGATCACACCAATACACACAAAAGCGGGACACTAAAATATCACACGTGTGATTTTAGTAGGCATATGTGATTTGAAATCATGTGATTTGAGTAAAAGTGATTTGCAAAACAGGCCTGAATGACATTGTCCATGCTTGCATTACATCGGACCAGTCCATGGAGTAGTCCATTTAATCAAAATGGATTAGGTGGTCTAATAATATTTGCAGGGTTATTCAATACCCATGAATGTGTTTTGGTTATCTGCCATACATATAAAATATTTATGTTTAAAAAAATTACCTTCAGTATTTTTGGCACTCCTGCACAAAAATGTGCTTTGATCAATAGGCAGGTATGGGACTATGTACATATTATTTATGGTACTTATGGAAAACTTGTGCTTGTGTTACCCAAAATTACCCAGAAGACCGGGAACACAATTAATGTAATAATCCTAATTTTAAGCTACTATTATCGAGATGACTGCTTTACATTGTGTTTAATCTTAAAAACTTCGCTAAGAGAGAAAGAAATGTAAAGAGATGTAAATTTTTACATTAAAAACGCCAAGTTTACCTTGGGTCTTTTGAGCGCAGAAATTAATTTGAGGCATTTTACTCCATTAAAACTGTTGTCAAACTCTAAATATATAGCGACCGCAATTTAACTTCATTTAAGATGGAACCTTGTTGTACATAGGTCGCGGTGTATATAATTTTCTTTAACTTCGGGTGGAGCGTAGGGGCATGATGTAAATGTCGAAAGCTTACTTCTTACGGCCCTAGACCAAGTATTTCCCAAGCAATGGTTTTTCAGATTCCTCTAAAAGCTAGCTAGAGTGAGGAGGTGACCAGTCATGTAGCCCTAATGGCTACAGGACATCTAAACGGTGACCGAAAAATGATGGTATATCCACACCAGTTCTTAGAGGGAAATATCTCACGACAAAATAAAGACACTCATCTCGTCCAAAAATCAGCCGATTACTGAAACCATTAAGAAAGAAAGTCTAAAAGAACTTGCAAAAGCATTGGGATCCACTTATTTCAAAATTGTTTGCTATATGAATTACGATTTCGGCATATTTGTTTATTTATTTATTTATCCGAAGTGCTGCTTGAAATTATTTTTGTATCGAGTTATTACTGCCGATGAAATTTGGACCCACAACTAAGTATAACCGGAAACACTAGAAATCCGGATATGAAGCCTGCAAATTAGCCGATTTGTTTTGTATCATTTACCTTTCTTCTGGACAACACTTTAAACACACAGTTTAGTGATATGTCTTGATTTTCCCTATCTCAATTCTTTCCTTTTTTATTAAAATAATGTATTCACTAGTCCCGGGGTAAGTGCTTTAAAATTAATTGACAAAAATTTCCCGCATGGATGCAATCAGACATGAAGCCGTAATATTTCATTTAATAACGTTCGCCTGTCATATGTCGTCAGACCAGTTAAATGCTATATGGAAACGAATGATTGGGCAATTTTACCTCACCTGGCTTTTAGCCTCAGATCTGTTTACCCAGTCCGGATACCATTTGATTTAAGCGGTATGATAAATGAGAAAACCAATATCGTACTAACGAACTTTTAAAATCGTACTTTTTTGACCCCAATAGTACTAAATCATTTATTAATAATATTTTTTTATAAAAGAAAAAGTCTTGTTTCGGTTAGACTTAAAACCGTTGGCTTGTAAAATCTCCTTTAAAATCATTCAGAGTAAAATAATAATGACGTGACAACCATCTTGTTGGCAAATATTTTAAAACATTATGAGTTTCCGTACCAAAATAATCTTGAAATCAGAAGAAGTCGTCTCTTTTACTAGAACTTTTGTAGAAGTGGTTTCCTATATCTTTAAAAAACTTGTCAATAACATTAGAAAATTCATGCTTAATTTAGAATGTGGCAGGCATATGCAATCTTCCAATAAACAAGTGCAAAAAATCTGTTCACAATAGCGGGTTTCAGTGTTTGGCGCAAATGCTTTTGCAAAAGAGCAAATGCAAAATATCATCAGGGCTTAAAAAACCGCAGTCAAAATAAAAAAATGCTTTTTCTTCCACTTTTTGATTTTTCATTGGACAAATATAAACTGTTGCTTTTACTTTTGATTCATTAAATGAAAAAGTCGTAGTCCAGGCAAAAGCAAAAAAAAAAAAGTTGTACACAACAAAGAACATCGTAGTCGACATGTTCGGAAGTGTTTGGTTTGACAGACTGCAACTTCTTATGAATCCCGAAGTTAACGTAGACTTTTTGTGGTGATTTATAAAAAAATATTATAATATTATAATTATGGAACAAAGAACTTTGATTATATTCATGTTCAAGGAAAGAGAAATAGCCCTAAATAAAGATGGAATGAAAAAACTCAGGCGAATAAGTGAAAAAGTATATACACCCAATTCTCTTTTTACACGATAGATACGTTCCCAATAAATTCGTGTAAAAAAATTCGTGTAAAAAAAGATACTAGCCAAAGGTGAAAATAGTAGATTGGTTCCAGACCTAAAAAATAACGTAAAAGTACAATAAACAACAATAAAAAATTTTTGTTAAAGTTTACTTGAGAATTTATTTAACGTGCTTACACATTTTAATATCTTAAATACATATAAATACATACATATATTATAAAAAAAAATAATGATTTGGAAAAAAGAAAATAATATCAGAAATTCATTAATATAAAAAAGGAAAACTAATATAAACATAAACAACTTTTATTTGCTGTCACTTTCCGACAATAATCGTTTACGTTTGCGTAATAAAATAAATAAAAATGTATAAAAAGAATTTGTAGAATATTTAAAATCGTGTTAAAACAAAACAATTCGTGTAAAAAGAGAAAAATGTTAACTTTTTAACTCGTGTTAAATGAAAATTCGTGTAAAAATAATTCGTGTAAAAAGAGAATTAAGTGTATTTAACTGAATTATTCCTAGCAATCTTAAGTTTAGAATATTTTTTTGAAAAGTATTTTTTTTTAAATTTGCTTAGGTTTTTTTTGATCAACCCTCGTTTGACTGTTTCATTTCACAAACTTTCCTAAGCTGCAAGTTTTTAGTTTTACTTTGCTTTTGTTAAGTTTCTTAAATTTAAATTTAATAATTTTTGTTTGTTTCTTAAGTTAACGCTAATTGATTTTAATTTTACTCTTTTTGTTTACAACACTTTCATTCACAAATGCATGCGAACTCTTAGAAATAATAAAAACAATAAAAACAATAAAACTGCTGTTGGTTGTGGTGGTGGATGTTACCACATAAAAAATCAAGTATTGTGACCACACAAATTCAATTAACTTCACAAGATCAATCAATAACACGAGAAACTTGTAATTGAATTGAATAAACACTTTTTCGGATATCAAAGCACACAAATTGTTTTAAATTTTGTTCCACTGTAAGTCTTTTTATTTAGTTTTTTTTTCTTCTGTAGGTGCAAGTAGGTTGACAATTATTGGGTTTTTTAGATTTGTTTTCTTTTTTTTTTTTGCAAATGCACTTAAACTGACTGACTAACTTACAATTTATAATTTGAGAAAAAATAAAAAAAACTATTTTTTAAATTTCTAAAATGATTAAAATTCCATGAGCAAATATAATTGTTGTACGACGTTACGTTTAATATTTCACACAAAATATAACCAATCAAACTAAATGATTTTCCATAGAATCATAAATCTAAGAAAATTTTCCTAGAAATTGAAACACATGCTGGCTAAAATAATAATGATTTCATTACGAATATTATTATTTCTATTGTTTTGGATTATATCGAGACATTAAGGCAACTTTAATTTCATTATAAATCACATACGAAATTTAAATTAACACAATATTTTTATAGAGCAAAAAAAAAAATAAAATAGAAAAAACATCATTTATGTTCAACAATTACGGCAAAAGAAAGGCACGATTTGAAATTTGAGTTTATTTTTAAACAATTCCCATTTCATACTCTCTCTTAAGATGTTAAAGTAATAACAACGAAAAGCAATGTTTTTTTACGCGGCGTTCAGCGCTGAGTATCGGCGGGGTTGGCACACTTGCCACGATCAACTGAAATCATAAAATCAAATCAAAATGCATTCATTGTTGTCGTCGTACGGCATGTGGTGAGAAAACCTCATCATCGCAAACAACAACGTCAGGCAGCCAGCCAACTAAACCGTCAGCATCTGTTTAAAGGTAAAATGACGTTTTTAAGAGATCCAAAGCTTTTTGATGTATTTGTATACGGGTGATGAAGATGATCTTCCGTCGCTCATCTGTAGCATAAACATAGTTTTTCTTTTGTCTCTCGTATGCCGCCCACACATATTGCACTCTCATACAAATACTCTTAATGGTGTTAGCGCCCCCACTTTTTTAGATAAAACATGTTAGAATGTATAGTCAATCAAACCCGACCTCATGATACCCTAAGCTACAGAATTTAAAGATTAATGTGTGAGAGTTAACCCCACTTTGGGACCCATCTCTATCACTAAAATTTTATAAAGTTGATTTAGCGATTTTTGGCTACGAATGAAATTGTGTAACGTGCATTGCTAAATTTGGCAATGCCATAACAATTTAATTCGCAGCAATTTTAGTTTTAAATGCCATCACTGAAATGTTCTTTAAGATATTCGATATTCGTTCGATATTAAGCTTTAGCTCAGCGAATTACAGAATACGGCTGCCGGTGTCACAACTTACCGATAGCTAAAAGTCAGATTTCCATCGGCCTTATAAACACTGCTCCATTACTTCAACTTTACTTTAACCTATCAGATACGACGAACTTTCCTTCGACCTATCGCTTAATTTAGAATAAAGTAAAATTGTAATAATGAAACAGTTTTTTACGGCCAATAAAATCCTACCTGTAGCTTTCGGTAAGTTGTAAAAACGAGCCTTAGATTATTTAGATTTCTTCATCTATATGAGATTTGTTTGCCCTTAAGTTTTAGGACGGCGGTTTTAATGGAATGGATCTTTGGTTTTGGACCAACCAACTCAAAATGTGTCGTAGCCATCGTTAAAGTTTCTTTAGCTAAATGTTATGTCATTTAGCTACAGTTATATCAATGTTATGGCATTAACAGTTATTTTCGGGAGTAGTATTTGTAAAGTAGCTATGGTCAAATATGGACCGGTTTTCATAAAATTTTCTAAGATGATTTATATTGTAATAAAATCGGATTGGACAAAAATTGTATCTTAATACCAACATAAAAAAATGGTTTATGGTTACAAAGGCTCTATTCCGGAAAGAAGTTAGTATGGCCAATGTAAAATTATTGACCGAATTTCACCATTTTGAATAGACTTGGTGCTGTGATAATTTGAACCTTTGCACCTAATTGCATCAAACTAAATATTTCCTAAATTGCGACTAGTAACACAACGCACAAGATTTGCATGGTCAGCCAGGACGGATTGGCATAATAAGATCGATTTAAAAAGTGATCCTGATCTAGGGAAAATACTTAAATGTGTTACAAACATAAGCACCAACGCATAATACCCTCTCCTCTACATAGTGGTGTGGGTATAATTATTCAATATGCAGTGTTGCCAGAAAATGTTGGTTTTAAATCCCAAAAATCTCCAACTTAAGATTCAAATTTCCAAATTTGTCAACAGTTTTTAAATATTGCCAAGGTTTTCTAAAATGAACGCATGATCCTGTAGTTATAATATTGCTTCAGAACAATATTATCCAATTTTGCTGGAAAAAACTGCATCCACTTGTTGATGTTAAATAGTTTATTTAACGCTCTCTTTCTATGTTTACATACCTAAAACCAGGATTTCCGTTGGAAATTTTCGAAAGGTGTCACAAAAAGTGGATTTTCCAAAAAAAAGGGTATTTCAATAAAAAAAAGAGTCAAGATTTTTAAAAGCAGTATTTCCCATTTTTAAAAATATGTATATATAAGACCAAGTTTTTATAAACCAACAAACAATCTTTATTTCAGGTAGGCAGTGCTTAAAAACTTAATATTTATGGAATGCTCTTTCCGGTTTTTAACACCTGACAAAAAGTTTGTCCTTCATCATTATAACTAATTTTTTGAATAGTTTTTATGTTATATTCGACATTTTAGTGACTTTTTATCAATTTTATTGCGATATTTTTGCAAGCTTTTTCGAGTTTATAAATTATTGCGAAACTTTGTTGCTCTTTGAGGCAATCATTGCCGATTAAAAATAGCCCCATACATAAACCGAAGTCACCTATTTTACAGGGCACTCTTAACATTTTCGATTTCAAAGGGGGCGAAAAGTTCAATCCCTTATGTCATTATTTAAGGTGAATTTAAAAAAAAAAAATGGTCATAAAATGTATCAAGACCGTCGAAAAAGGGTCAAATTGATACTTTAGTACAGCGAAGGGCACTTTTGTACACGTGCATAAGAATAAAAATTCTGCTTGAGTGACGTCGACACAAGTACACTATAAGCTTCTTCGTGTGGTCTGTGACAAAGTACGTTCGGCTGTTGCTTTGTTGCCATTCCTTGTTGATAAGCGTAATTCGTTTTCTGTTGCTTACTACACAAGCATAAATGTAATAGTATGTGTGTCGCCCTTCACTGCTTTAGTATTACAACGGTAACCTTACCACACAAATGCCGGAAATGCAAATCTTACGTTACTTTTTGGGCAACCCCTTCAAAATAAAACATCATTTGTAAATTTTTAATTAAAACTATCTGTTTGTAATTTCTAAAATAAATTTTTTATATTAACCCTGGATGGTTACTTTTCATCGAATCGACGAAGCTCATTTACATATCGTCGTGTGGGAGTTTATGTGCTCTATCCGCCATTTTACACATTTCGAGTTAATTATGCCACTTTAGGTTTTCGACCCCAAATTTTTCAAATATGTAATCCGTTTTCGGCTATCTCATCTAGTTTCTGAGAAAAATAGTGTCTGTTTTGTTCTATATCCTTCAAACCAGAATTTTTTTGTGTTTTTTGCTCTATACGTCATTCAGTGGCATATAGAGCAAAATTTCAATGTAAAAAGTTAAAATTGATTTTTGATTGTCATTTTGCTCTACGTGTAATTAATATTGCTGAATATAAATATTTTTCAAAATATTTTTCTCTCGTTAATTATTTGAAAAATTTTGAAACAAATAAAATAAAACTTAAATTGAAATGCAATTCTCAGATTTTAAGGATCTTAAAAGGATATCCAACCAATTAAATTTTTCAATTGTTCCATTTACTAAAATAAAACTTATTCAATATATCCAAAATAACTTATTTTAAATATCATATAAAAACTCAATCTTGCAGCCCTATTTCCAATTAGCAAAAATATTAAAAAAAGGTTGTCGAAACCAATTATCAGCAACGTTAAATATTTTCAAAAAAGAGTCAGATATTATTTAAAAGAAAGAAAGAGTTAAAAATGAAAAAATTTCCGATCTAAAGTTGTTATTCAATTTTATATCTGCAATAGACAAAAATTTTTATCTGAGCCAGATAAATTAATCTTAATTTAGTGCTTTTGTTAACTTTGTTATAATAATTTAGTATTTACTTTGTGAATAGTTTTCATTTAAGGTTTTATCAAATGAATATATCGTTTTTTTTACAAAAATTTCAATTGTGTTTTATTTCTTTGTTAATGTCGTTTTGCTCTACGTGTATGTATTTGCAACGAAATTTATTTAAGATGGCGTATGGAGCAAACAGGATTTTTATTAACTTTAGAAAATATCCCGTTATAAATGCCGTCGAGAAATAAAAAACATTTCGTCAGAATCATCTTTTCAAAACAAATATATGGTGTAAAAATTTCTAAATTCTATCGTATAGTTTTTTAAAAAATTATGTTAAAACTTCAAGATCGATTTTCTCAAAATACACTTTTGGCATATAGAGCACATAAACTCCCGCACGACGATATTATTATTATATAACTTTTTTGTGTATCAAAATGAAGAGAAGCCTTTCAGGGTTAAGTGATTTTCATCTAAAATGTTGACATAAAAAACTGAATTTTCAGAAATAAATAAAAGATTACTGATGTTCATCCTGTTCTTTCTCATAGTTAAATGATTTTTCAAAAAAAAACTTTGGTGAAAAAAGAAATCACAATTTTTGTGCTTTTCGCATTAACGAAATAAACGTGATTTTTAGAAATTTTAAAATGTTAATTTCTTCACATTTTTCTTAACTGACTTTTTCAGAGATTTTCTGGAAATGATAGACATAAGGCGGGATTTATGTATTTATGTTGTGACAAGTACAACAACAAAAAACATGGCATTTTTTAGATGCTTTAGTTGATCGATACGTCAAAAACATAAATAACTTTTGACATTACATTTCTTTAAGTAAGGAAAAAAATAGCTCAGCAAAAATGCGAGTTCGCCTTATCCACAAGATTAGAAAGAAAATCCCCACGAAAATTGTCCCGAAATTATAATTTAGGATCAGCGTTGCCGTTTTGGTTACTTTTAACCAAAATTGGTTACTTTTTTTCCCATGTGTACTTGTGTACTTTTTTCCATTTTGGTTACTTTTTTTCTACACAAAAATAACCAATTTTTTGTTTTGGAACAAGAACTACCCGCCCCGCTTTTTTCACCCTTAAAATTGTGTGTGGTATTTGTGCATATAAAACCAATACTTTTTTCATCTTCTTAAAAATTATTTTAGAAGCTTAAACTTTAACATTAATATTCTGCTAACTATATAAGCTATAATATACCTTGAAGTGTAGATGACCATTATCTGATATTCTTAATGCTTCATAGATCTAATTGAAACACTTTTCTAGAAAAACGATAAGGTCAAAGGCCCTTCCGATCTCATCCCGTTTGATATGATTATATTTCCACCGGGAAAAAAGCATCTTTAAATAAAAGATCTACAGTCTAGTTTAGCTAAATTTTGCACTTCGATTCCATAACGCATAGCAAGACTTTAAAAGTTTTATTTGTAAGGGCTCTTTATAAAAAAGGTTGAAAGCTCTACCTCAAAAACTTTTTAAAATTGACGAAAATAAGTGTTAACTTTGTATAGAAGGTGACTCTTCCACTTAAAACTTCGAAAAATTATAAAGCCTATTTTTTTCTAGACCATCGGTAATATACTGTCAAACCTTTATAAAAATCGGCCTAGCGGGATATGAGCCTACAAGATACAAAACAAACACAATTTCTTCTTTAAACATTTTTAAACTGAAGTGCGAATAAAATAGTACTTTTGATACAAAATAATTTTGGTTCCTTTTTTTCGCTTTTGATTACTTTATTTTTACATTTTGGTTACAAATTTTTTTTTGGTCGTGGCAACGCTGTTTAGGATTGAATCCATTTTCCCATCTGGCAACACTGCTAATCAGTATTTTAAAGATATCAAAAGATTATTAATTTTATATTTCTTGGCCTATTATGATGTTTATTTCAGCTCTCTCTCCTTTGGGGGAAAATATGTTTCCCTATTAATCAATCATTTTAGGATTTGTTTAGGGTTAGTAGCTTTTGGCGATATTTTTCTTTTATAAAATCGTATAATTTTTTTCTTTTATTCGCGGAAATTTCCTGCTTTTTTTTTAAAGAAAAATGTAAAAAAAATATAAAAAATTTACGATTCTTTTAAGATTTAATTTTAGTATTTCATACGATATTTTACAAATGAAATTTTAGTAGCTACTTTTTTCGTTGTTGTTTACAAAAGTTTCGTGCATTACACAATAAAAATAACGAAATCGTTGGTAGTTTAGTTGTTCGGATATATAACAAAATTTTATGTTTTGCTGAAATTAGGAAAATCTTTTTTTTTATTTATTTTTCTTCTCTTTCCCACACAATTCCGTCGTTAATGTATTTTGGTTCCTTTTGAAAATAATCTTGGAAAAATCCAAATTTAATGAAATTGTTGTTTGGTTTTCCCTTCTTTTACTTGTTTTCAATTTGTAACACACAAAAGGTGTGTTCATTTACATTACTGACAGAAACTTGCAAAGAGAGTCACGTTACAAAGGTTTTCTCCCAATTACTCAAATAAATTAAAAAAATTAATTAACGCTTCAACAGCAAAAACTAGTAAGTTGGGCATTTTTACAGTATCCAACTGTCTGTTAAACGATTCTATCTTCTTTAATTCAATTGTTTTGAGCTATTTTCACATGGCATAGAAAATAGTATGTCACCTGTAAGTGACATCCCTGTAAAATCGGAACTAGCAATATTTATTTTTATTCGAATATTTTTGTGTACTTAAATTATTTTGAAAGAAAAATATTTTTTTTTATATCTCAATGTATGGGTATTGCCGAGTTAAAAATTATGAAATTTAATTTTTATACACATTGTCAAAAGTTTGTTTGAAAACAAAATTATGAATTTGGGGGGTCTTAGCAGTCATGATGTAATAATATCTCTTTCGAATCGATATCAATTTTATTACTAATTTGTTAAGTCGATTCTGAACGAATCAATATTATTTTTTAGTTTTCACATTTATGATGCTGGAAAGCTTTAAAAATGTAATCTTGACAATTCGTTATTATTTAGCCCAGTCCAAAAGTTATAATTTTAGCAAAATTATTTCGACATCGATGAAATGATTGTAACAAAACTAAAAGTTTTAGTTAATTTTTTTACCAAACAAATCTCAAAATTTCCCCTAAATAAATTCAAATATATTTTTCCCCGGAATTCCCAGATATTTTTACTTGCGGAAATCCTAGATTTATTTGTATAATGATGACTGAGAATTGGTATGTTTTTTGCAGAAATATATGCATTCATTTAAGCAAAAACTAACATAAATTGCCAAAAAAAAAATAAAAAAATTTGCTAAAACAAATTAATGGAATCTCGTTGCAAACAGTTGCCCAAAAGTGTAAGCCTTGTCATTTCTTTATATTTCTTTATATGCAAAATATTCTCTAAAAATATGCCCTAAAATGCTCCTAATAATAAGCGAGTTAAAGTGATATATTCGTCTGTGCTGAATCTTAATAACCCTTCACAATACCACTCACCCAGTAACGTACATCATCAAACAGAATTAAAATCATGTTCATATTTGTGGCGTTGCGAAATATGGCTCCAAAAAATAAATAAAACTTGACTCCAAATTTGGTGCTTCTTTTCATAATGCAAAATGACTCCATTTTTTATATGAAAATTTACCCTAAAAATAAAATTAATGTTTTTTTCTCAATGGTATAACGAACTAAAATTTTACTACACAGTTGGCCTTCGGCCGGGAGCAAGGTCTTTCTCAACTTTAGTATAACAAACATCTCTGAATAGCTTGCAAGGATTTTATCCACTTTGGTATAACAATTTTTGATACCATCCCTAGAAATTTTTTTGGGGTAATATTTAATTTCTTAAAATTTGCACTTTATACATGTGATTTTATATGGGGCCATTTTCATTCATTCATTTCTTGATATTGAGGTCATTTTTCATTCCACTTAAAATGCAAAAAAATGTGTTGTTGTTTCTCATATAAAATTTTGGGCCCATTCCATTTCATTCTGCGCACCGCCCATGTATTTTATGTGCAGTGTTCGAAAATAAGCACTAAATATCGCTCCTTACGGTTCGGTAGATTTGTGGAAAACACAAACGCTAATAGTGTTTGTGTAGAAAATCATTTACAAAAATAACGTTTCCCTGTTTGCAATCTTTCGAACACAAAAATAATACTGGTGTTATCCAACTCAGCAAAAGATGAGAACATTTAATTCCGTTCGGTTTTTTAATTCCACCAACTTCATTGTGTTCGGTTCGGCTCATTAATGTTCGTCCATTTTGGCTGGGAAAATAAACCAAACATTTTTTACAAAACAAAATACAAAAACGAAAAAAAATCAAAAATCCAGCAAAAAAATTTTACACAAAGAAAACTTATACACAAAACATACACAAGCTGTTCGTGCTGCGGTCGTTGCTAAAATTTTCAGTATCACTACAATTGTTCTGTTTTTTTTTAACGAAGAACTGATCATTATATAATGTTCGGTTCTTTCTTGAAAATAGTTACGAACGGTATTAAGGGTTGTGCTCGTCTAAACAATCACTAAAAAAAATAGATATCGTTCTTGGGTGTGTGAGCCGAGCTCTAAATAAAGTACTGTTTATTTTCGAACACAACTTGTGTGTAAACAAAGCAAAAAACGTCTACACAGTAAAATAATAAAAACAACAACAACAAATTTAGAGGTAATCGTAGTTTTCTGTTTATATTTCATTCATTTATTACTTGATCTGACTGAATTTCGAAAGAAAACATTAGCGGAGCATATGTGACAGAAATATATAACAAACTAGTTCCGATCATTTGCCACACAGGTTGGATTTGCTTGATTGCCAAGCTTTTCCAATGCGTGTCAAGAATCAGGAATAAATGTCCTTTGTCAATTTTAAAAACTTTTCAATTACATTATTGATTGTGTAATATATGTATATTTGACCTACAGTTAAACTGTATTTTTTAAAAAAGGGGAAAAATCATTGGTGTAGGCGTTTCTGTACCAAAACGGTGATTTTTTTTGCCTATTTTGTATTTTCACTACCAGTATTCTACTAAGTTAATTTAATTGGAAAATTGAAAAAAAAAGTTCATAAATTATAACAAGACTTAAGAGATTGGGTAAAAATTAGAGGCTGTAGTAATTTTTTGCTGGTATCTTAAGCCAATTGTGGACCTTGCCAAATTTAATTGAAACCAATACCCGGTATAAATGTCTATTCACACTTGTCAACATCTAACATTTACCATCAATTTGCGAATATGTTAACATCTTTCCAAAAGATATACATACATGGGCTGAAAATCCACATCTTTGCAAGATGTTCCTATCACATTGTATTGGACCTTAAGCTGTCCATACACATGACATATAATTGTTTAATTTACCGTAGTGTACAATAATATCGACTAGACACAATATATTGGCAATAATCAAAAGAATTTTGATTTTTATTGCACAGCGAAAAGATAGTGAAACGTGTTGGCAGCATTGTACAATGTTGTTCATGTTTTTCCTATAGGTTATGTTGACCTTTTTATTCAATGAAAGTTGAGCCATATTTTAATTGAAACCAATTTGTCACTTATTGCATAATATAGGGCATAATATTAATAATATGGCGAACAGCATATACAATAATATTGTATAGTAAATGGGAGGCTTTGTGCCGGTTCACACAAGTCAAGTCAAGACTTGACGAGTCAAACTTGACTTGTGTGAACCGGCACTTTCATCTTTCGATGTTTTGGGTGTCTTGAAAAGTAGCAACAACTTTGGCATCACTGAAAAAATTACATTTGTATTGATAGCAGAGTTACTATTTGTCAAGTTTTCCCTGTTTTGCAAGCTTTTTTTGTTTAATTTTATAAAATGAATTCCAAATGCATTTTAGTATTTTCTTTTAAAATGTTGGCACTTTTGTAGAAAAAAAGTTTTTAAAAAAAAAATAAGTTTTGTTTTGAGAAATGATGACATTTTTGATTGAAAACATCTACTTTCACGTGTTAAAGGGCTATTAATTGTCAAGAAAAATTAAGTTTTTTAATTTAAATGTCCAGCTTTTTGAAGATTTCTTTCGATCTGGCTAGTCAGGTGATGGGTATAAAATACTAAAATATTGTATCAAGCTTAAAATCAAATGGTAATTTTACTTTTTTTTTAATTACATACTTTCTTTACCAAAAAAATATTAATGAAAATTAAATTTGATGAGCTTCATTTAGCCTGATTAAAAATATTAAAATTTAGATTTGCACAAATTATTATTTTTTTCGAAAAAATACTTTTAGATAAGTGCCGGTTCACACACGTCAAGTTTGATTCGTCAAGTCTTGAGTTTTTAGGAGAGAAGGGAAAAGAAATGGCATTCTCTTTACCCTTCTTTCCTAAAAGCTCAAGACTTGACGAGTCAAATTTGACTTGTGTGAACCGGCACTAAGTTATTAATACAACGTAAAACGGTGGAGTCAGGAAAGTTTTTAATTGAGTCTTGGCGTTTGTTAAGTTCGTAACCAGATATAACTGAATAAAATTATTAACTGCGTTTGTTTTTTCAATAAATAATGTAAAAGTGAAGAAGTGCGTGTGCTAGTTTGTTAAATTGCAACACATGAACTCAAGATCTATTAACGCAATAAGCTTATTTATTTTATCCATTAAGCAGGGGAAATTACGGCATTCAACATCGATGTGTTCCGTTTTCTCTCTGATTTTAGCAACACTGTTTTCAACTGTTAAGCTGGAGGTCCACACCACGCGTTACTTGCTTTTTCGCAGCACACGCAGCTGTCAAAAAAGTAGAATCTGTGTGGTTATACGTAGTAAGTTACAAGCACAAGAGCGTAGATGCCTTGAGGCGAAAAGTATTTTTTACTTTCTACTTTTGTAAGCGTCACAAGCAGCGTTCGAACAAATCAGCTGATTTTGACAAATAAAATTTTATTTTTACTTGTGCTGCTGCTGCATAAAAAGCGTTGCATGCAACTTGAGACGTAAAACGCAAGTCAGGTTAGAAAAGCACGCACTGCGTGGAGGCGAAAACGTGTGATATGGACCTCCAGCTTTAAGTGGTCCATACACTTGCAATATAATTGTTAAATTTGTTCGTATTTTACAATTATATCGGTGGTGGAACAATATATTTTCAGCAATCAATAGAATTTTGATTTTTATTGCACAACGATAGAAATGCAATCTACTGTGAAATGTGTTGTACAATGTTGTTTTGCTTGTGGGTTATGCTTTTTAATGAAAATTACGCCATATTTAAGCTGAAACTATTGTGCTATTCATTGCGCCACTTATACATAATTAAGGGCAAATTGGAAATAATTTGAGGAAAAACAAATAAAATAATATAAAATAATTGGGGTGCTTCAATCTTGTTCAAAGATGATCCTATATTATTCCATTTGGAACAATGAAGGAGTGCACGATCGTCTCTTTCATCAGCAGAGCCATAGTCGCCACAGTGTGAGTTATCCTTGATCTATATATCCAACTAGCTATATACCTAATTTAACGGCAACTATAGGACCTTATAATTCATTATCTGACTGACTGCCTCATTCATCATCGCCTATCCCAAACCGGTGACCCTAGAAACTGGACTAACGATTGGTCACTCCCCAACTCGATCCACTTAGACAGGATTTTTCAAAATTCGAATGTTTAGCGGGTAAAAACGGGAAAATTTGGTAACCTTATATCTTCAAAACTAAAAGAGATGTAAAATAAATGTAATACTTATCGTCGTTCTTTAGAAAAATAAGCGGACACGTCACTGATACTTTTATTTGATATATATTAGGGAGTAAACGGGTAAAATCTGAATTTTAGTACTTTTTTGCCACCCAATCTATCTTTTGAACCAATAAATATAGAAACAAAGTTAATAATTTGGTACTTTTTTTAAATTCGAACACTTAAGGGGTAAAAACCTAACTATTTTTGGTACTTTTTTTACAAAACATTTTCCTCCATTCATATGTCAGATATTCTTACTTAATTATGGGCTGCCACTACAATACTGAATTTTTTGATACTTAAATGGGAGAAAAATATAGTACCCAAATATGAAATACCGGAAATTTGATATTTTTCTTTAGCCTTTTGGTTCTACTAAAGTAGCGGGTTAAATGATAGAATTTTAACAAGTTTAAACCTAGAAAAATAAGCTATGGCATAAAAATATTTGTTTTTTTTTAATATTTTAATAATTTCACCTTAACTCATAATACCCACTGTTTGGTGGTACACATTGACAATTTATGCTTGCATGAATTTAACAGATCCTCGGTTTACAATTTACATACCTCATGTCCCCAGTTTTCGGCATTCAATTTAGCAGCAGCATCAACACTTTCCTTGTTACCCATTTTGTTCTTAGGAAAGTCGCCGTTTAATGATGATTTGTGGTTTTTTTGTTTTTGTTCCTTTTGAAATTCAACTTAAGCCTTTTGCTCTGCAACAGGATGTTTTGTTGACAATGAAGTCCTCTCTCTCTTTCTGGGTCTTTTGGACTGACTGAGTGATGTTTTAGTTTGTCTGTCTATCAGTTGGTTGTGTTATTTTATAAATTATATTTTCGGTTTCAATCTATTTTATCTAGTTGATGCTGGATGTTGAGGAAGAGTTTTGTGATGTTGTAGTTTGTAGTTTGAGGCGTTTGAAGGACTCAAAGGATTTAACCTTTTTAATTTAATATTCACCTTAATATTTAATAAAACTTTAACTAGAAAATTGTTGTAAGTTTATTATTTATTTGACAATGATGCAGGCAGGTGTGTGAGTGAGTGTATAAGTAACACTTTTTCTTCTTCTTATATTACTAAGTTTTGTTGTTTTTCGTTTCTTAATTTAATTTTAATTTTTAAAGGTGAGGTGTATACATTTGGATAAAAGTGTGTGTGTGTGTGTGTGCGATAAGTTTCAAAACTTGTTGTGTGAGGAAAAGTTGTTGTAAGTTAAATGTATGAGGGAGGAGAGGGGGGATCAAATATTGTTTTCTCCACAAAATACTTTAGCTTCCAGCAGATTTTTTTAAGTGGGTTGTCAAAACTAATTATGCTGATGATGACTTTGGCCTGTTGTTTATTTATTTTATTTTCAAACGTGCTAAAAGTGTCAGTTTTTTTATTCACTTTTTATTCGAATTCGAAGAAAACGACATCGAATTTGTATGTTTTTTTTTATCATTTATTTTATCTTTCTTTTTTAGCTAATTCTCTGCTCTCGCTTGCTGACTATCTGCTGTTAGTTTTGCTCTCGTTTTTTTTTCGTTATTTTTTCTTCATTTTAGTTCTCTTTGTCACGTACTATTTTTTTTTATTGGTCTGTATGTATTTTTTTAAGTGTGTCCTTTAATATGTTTTACTTTCGTTTAAATTATCTTAAACATGATTTTTTTTTATTAAAATTAAAATTTTTGAATTTATCTGAATAACAATAGTTTTGCTGAGTTTTATATTAAATTTTCTAAAATTGTTGTTAATTTAATTTTTAAAACTTTGTATAATTTCACTTGTTTTTTAATAAACGGCACACCCACTATTTGCTTATGACGTAGAATTTTATAGTTTTATTTAGGGTTTAAATTTATAGACTATTTGTTGGGGTTAATTTTTTTTGCTTTCTTCTTTTCAAATTATATTAATTTATAAAGTTTTTTGTTAAGATAACATACATTACATAAATTACTTGTTTATTTAAGAAATTTTTATTGTTTAAGGACATTTTCACATAAATGTTGTGTAGACACCAAAAAGAAATTTTCACTTTCTCCTTAAAATATCTAGGTAAAATATTCTTGTGTAACGCCTTAAAGTATGCTATGCACTGACATCGTGATTTTTGATGCTGCCATACTTGCCTGCTACTTGTACTCTACTCTCAACTGCACGTCCGTTAGTTTGTGCAAATGCAATGATTTTTTTCGTTGCTGATTTTTTTCTATTTACTGGTTGATGTTGTTGTTATTTATTAAATGTATAGTTTTGTTATTTTCCTCCTTTGGAATTCGGTTGCAAAAATAACAACAAACAGCTGCTTATAAAAGGATGCTGCAATACTTTCGCCAGCCCAGCAGCCAGTCAGTAAATGCACATAATAAATCGATAAGAGACGATAAAATAGCGTATAAAACCTTTTTTTAATTTTTTATAATTTTTATAATTTCTCTTAAATAATAATTTTATTTTGCATTGAAAATTTGCATGTTTGCAAAAAATATTGTTTGAAACAAGTAAATTTGCATTCATTCATAAATTTGCTTGGAAAATGTGTATAGTAGTTTGAATTATGATTATTATTATTATTTGGGGAACGTAAGTAAACACACTGTATTTTGCTAGCTGACTGGCTGTTTGTTGGCTTTTTCACTCGTTTCGTTTTTGGACAATTTGCGTCAGTATTATCAAAACTCACTTTCAACTGTGTTCCATCCAAAAATATACAAACACACTGTCACAAAAATATTTTCGAAATTTTCCTACGTGTAGGTGTCAGTTACCACTTGTTTGTTCTTTAGTTTTAAAGAGAGTTAGTTCTTGTTTACATTTTGTTCACAATAGCACAAAGAGAGAGAGATAGAAATTGATTAAGAGAGCGAGAGAGAAAACAGCATCCATTTTTATCAACTGTCAAATAATTTTCATATACAACGAATTTGTACTAAACGAAACCCATACTCCACCTTTGCAATTCGATTTTTACGAACTTATACATTTAAGCAATAAACACACACACACACACACATAAAACAACAGCACTTTATACACTCTCCCAGCAAACAAACACGAACTATTAAAAGATGATAAAGCAAATGTCATTTAAATATTTGTTTGTTTGTTTCTAATATTTTTCAAAATTTATGATAATAATCGAAGAAGAAACGGTTTTGTTAAAATTGTTTTCACTAGAGAAAGTCATTTTCGATTAAATTTCAATCCCGTTTGTGTGTTTGTTTACTGGGCTAACCCCACACCTATACAATAACATTTGGCTAAATGTATTTGAGTATCAATATACATACATACAAACATACACATGTATGTATATACGCATGTAAGTAAAAGTTATAAGAAGTTTTGAACGGTTTTTCCTCTACATCTGCATCCTCCACATCCTTCACATTTTCCTAGTCGTGTTTTATATTTTATACGAAATAAAATAAAACCAAAAAAAAAAACCTTTTTTATTTTGTTTAAGAGGCCAAAAGTAAGAGCAAAAACAGTTGCATAAATTACCACGCCTTAAATTTTAATTATTTTGTTGAAAATAAAACATTAATTGAGAAAAATTTAAACACCTTCTTTGTTTGTTAATTTTATAAAACTATTTTTAATTATCGTTTGAATAAAAATAAAAAAAAACGTTTTACAAAATTTCAAATATTTATATTTTCTTATTTTTCCTTTTCCTAATCTATATTCCCTGCGCGTTACATACATACAAAAAAAATATGTAGTTTTTCCTAAAAGTAATATACACTTTTTTCACACACAATTTTCACCTTCTTAGAGTTGTTTTTTTAATATTTGAATTATAAATCTTTATTTATTTACTTTTTTTTACTTTACTTAAAACTTTCTCGGTTGTGATTGCTTTTTTACCCGTATTTTAAGATTTTTTTGTTGTGGAAATTTTAAACAAATTTCTTTATTTTCTTTTTTTATAAATATTTAATTTTCTCCATAGAAAAATGAGGACTTTCTAGATGGATTTTTTTATCTTCTTTTTGGTTTCTCTTCATCCAAATATATTCAAAAGCTTCTTACAACACTGCACACAACCGTCGTCAATGAAATTCGTTAAATGTTTGCTGCTGGTCCTTTTGAAATTCGAACTTGGATGCTGTCTGCTACTGGCTGCCTGCTGCTGACAGTTTTGTTTCAATTCTATCTACTACTCACTCAGCTGTGTTCTTTGTATTCACAAATACATGCATACACACTCACTTATTGGTATATTTTTATTTTGATGTTTAGTGGTGTGCGTGTGTTTAAAAATGAGAGTTAATAGAAGTTAAGAGAGTGTTGGAGAAAAGGTCCTGCTTTCTTCATAGCACTTTTTACTTCAATTAACTTACACATGATTTTGTTGTTCATATAAAATAGAATATATATTTATATATCGCTTGTTTGCTGCAATATCATCACAGCTCAAAATTAAGAGTTTTACCCAAAACGACTTTAAAGAAAAAGAAAATTTTATTCTTTCCCCAAGAGTTGAGTTTGAAATATCTTCATAAGAAATATTTGCAATATCTTTATAAGAATGATTTACTATGCATTAGAGGTATACGGCAAGCATTTGCGTTTTTTGTCGTATGATGTTGTTGATGCAAATGAGCGATATGTAAGAAGAAAGTTTGAAAACAAGGTTTTAAAAAATGTACAAAAACTTTCTAACATGGCAAAATGGCTTAATTTTCATTCATAACTTTTCTTAAAAAAACAAATCTTCCTATAAATGGCAAATTCTCGCAAAATTTCCTTAACTCGTCAAATTTTTGCGAAACTTTCTTCAAATAAGAAATTTTTTGCAAACTGGCAAATTTGCGTAAACTATAACCGAAAATATTTCTTTAAATTAGCAAATTTGCTTAAAA
Organism: Pollenia labialis; assembly: GCA_949318255.1. NCBI lineage: Eukaryota > Metazoa > Arthropoda > Insecta > Diptera > Polleniidae > Pollenia > Pollenia labialis. Next base: position 159,208,358 of record OX439140.1, read on the forward strand.
CTCCCTATACCTGGCAACTTCTTGCGAATTTTTTTTTTAATGGTAAGACTTGCAAATTTGCGCGAAATTTTCTATGAATAGTAAATATGCGTAAACTTTCCTACAACTAGGCATTTTTTGAGGTATTTTCTAAAAAATAGAAATTTTTTGCAAATTTTTGGTGAAATTTCTTACGACTCGCAAATTTGTGAATAATTTCCGTTATCCGGGCAATTTTTTGTGAAGCTTTCTATAACTCAAAAAATGTACACTATTATAATTCATAGTAAATTTGCTGCACAAAATTTAAAAATTTGCGCAAATTTGATATAAATGCAGTAATTAGGGGCAAGTTTTGCTTTAAAATTACAAAATTTGTATAATATTTGCATAAAGTAGTCAATTTGCTCAATTTTTTTTTTTAAATGTTTATAAAACTATTAAATTTGCACGAATTTAAAAAAAATGTAAGTTTGCATAAAATATCTTATAAAAAGATTCAATTTGTGTAAGATTTGCATAAAAATAGCAACAATTCGAATAAACATTTGCTATAAAAATAAAAAAAATTGTGTTAAAATCTTTATAAAAATTTTAAATTTGCACAAACCCCCAACAAAAAATGTAAATTTGCTGTTAATTTCTTATAAAAAGCGTAATTTTTCTTTGAAAATAAGCCATTTGCGTAAAATTTCATAAAATAATGTAAAATTCTGCAAAATTTGCATAAAAATAGCGAAAATTGAAAAAAGGAAAACATTAATTCATGGTCAATGTATTAAAATGTAAATATGTAGTAAATTTGAGCGAGTTTGCCTCAAATAAATGGTTCGCGAAAACTTCCTTATAAAAATTTGCTATAAAAATAGAAAATGTTGCAAAAAAATGGTAAATTTGTAAAAATTTTCATAAAAGTTTTAAAATTCTTAAAATTTAGTCTATTTGTGCAAAATTTCGCATAAAAACAGCGAAAATTGTAAAAAGGAAGAAAAACATTAATTTGTGTGATTCCTCTTAACAAGTATCAATAATTCCAGTCTCTTATATCAATCATCTAGAAAAAATGCATTTGAATTGTTTAATATTATTTATCTTTATTGCAATCTTTCTTCTCTCAAAGCATCTTTCGCTTAACGAATAAATGCAATGATACAGGTGCAGCATATTGGCAAAAAGTGTGCAGAATCAATTTGATTCACTCATGTCTTCCGTATTGCTGTGGGCAATTGGATGCAAAACACAACTAAATATAAAATTTTGAATAGAACTAATAAATCCATTAATCTTTTTTCTCTAACTCTTTTCAATATGACGAAAATCGCCTCAACAAAAAATTGTGCCACCACATCACTTTTTCTACTCGTTTTTTATTTTCTTTCATTATGTGATAACGTCACACAGTCATAAATAATTATTCAAACAGATGATTTATTAACGGAACATTCTGATGCTTCAAAAATCAACAACACAACAACACATTCTTCTTCAATAACTTTTCATTCAACCCACCACCTTAAAACAACAAAATATATAAATTACATTGTATGTACATATATATTTTGAATCCATAAGAAAAAACAACCCCGGCAATCAAACACTCCCCCCCCCCTCCCCCACCCCCCTTAAAAAAACAATTTGACTTTTTCTTAATGTTTTCATTCGAATTCATTCCCTTTCACGTGGAAAAATCCAACATCCACAAAGAACAGCGAACGACAACAGACAGAAAGAACACAACAAACAAATAATAACAAACAATCTTTTGAAAACACAAAGATAAAGATGCTGAGAAAAATTACAGCGAACATGTGAAGGAAACAAATAACAGAAAACAGAAAAACAACTTTCTTTATTAGCGCATGCGTGTCATGGCATAAGATTAACCCCCTCAATATATCCATCCGACCGTACGTATGGACGTACATACATTGTATTTATTTATCCTGAAATGTTATCAATTCCATTTCATTTTGTTACAAAGTGAAACAACTAAAAACCTTTAAGGACTTTCGAAGAATAGCATCACATTAAAGCCAAGATGCAAAAGGATGTGAAATTAACCCCTAAATGTGGTTGGTTGCATTTTTCTATTTGCTAAAAAGTGTCTTCTTGTGTTATTTATATATTTATTTTTTTCTATGAAATTATTCAATTTTGATTACAAAATAAATTTTCACAACTTAATATTAACTGCCTGGCCCACAATGTCGACAAGAACATTTCTTTCGTATATTTATATTGAAAACAATAATAACAAGTCAGAAAGTATAGTCGGTCAAGCCCGACCATATGATGCCCTCACCACAGTATATAAAAACAATTTCTGCTAATATACCGTATTTGGGACCCATTGGCAATCATGGACCCGCCTTAACATAATAATGATATGAGGTTATGATTCATGAAAATTACCTTGTGCCGAATATTATATAGATATCTTCAGATATCTTCATCTATATGAGATTTTATCAGTTTTTTTATGTCAATACCAATATTTATATAGAAATTGTGGCATCAAAAGTTATTTTCGGGAATAGTATTTGTATGGGAGCTATGGTCAAATATGGACCAATTCCAGTAGAATTTGGTAAGATGATTTACATTGCAATCAAATAAGTTTGGGTAAAATTTAATCTAAAAAAATATTAACATAAAAAGATGGTTTATGGACAAAAAGATTATATTCCGTAAAGAAGCTTGTATGGCGGCTATGTGAATATATAAACCGATTCTCACCATTCCAATAGGCTTGGACCTTGTTTGGAGCATCCAACGCGCTGTACCATACAAATTTGGCGGTTTAATAAAAAATGTATGTATGACCAACCCCACTTTATTTTCGGGTTTTTTAGTAATTTCCATAAACTAAACTGTTTTTGAGTTACGCGAATATATGTTGGGCAGCCTCCTCCATTTTCGAAATAACGGTATATCTAGAAATCAAGAGCTAAACTAAAAAAAACGGTTAGCACCCCTGGATTCAGCATGCCCGAATTAGGTTTTTTTTTGCAACTTATTGCTCAAAATTACAATATTAAAATTCTTTTTTAATCCAAATTTTTAATATTTTTAATCAGGCTTAAGTTCATCAAATTTAATTTTCATTAAATTATTTTTATGAAGAAAGGAATTTTACAACATGAAAATTAACTAAAATTGTTATTGATAATCATTCATTCTTGACTGACCTGAGATTCGAACCCAGGCGGCTGGTTACCATGGCATGTTTCGATCGCAACCACTCGATCTCCTCAGATGGATTTGCCGTCTTACACTCGCAGCCATCGAAGACTGCTGACGTCAATAGTCAAATATCAATCCTTAAACCAAATTGTATTTTTAACTTTTAGTAGATTGAAATTTGCTTTGTTGAATGATTATCCATTTTTTAATTGATTTTACATGTTTTTCCTAACTTCTGTTTTTTCTTTTTCGTCAGCAGTCGTCGATGGCTGCGAGTGTAAGACGGCAAATCCATCTGAGGAGATCGAGTGGTTGCGATCGAAACATGTCATGGTAACCAGCCGCCTGGGTTCGAATCTCAGGTCAGTCAAGAATGAATGATTATCAATAACAATTTTAATTAATTTTCATGTTGTAAAATTCCTTTCTTCATAAAAATAATTTTATGAAAATTAAATTTGATGAACTTAAGCCTGATTAAAAATATTAAAAATTTGGATTAAAACCCATAAATAGTTCAACAAAATAACCACAATTCTAATTATTCTTTTTTAAGATTATTTTTTAAAGGTTGCAAAAAAAAAAAAATTATATCTTAAAAAAGAATAAAAAACTCCTCCTTCAAAGTTTCAAGATTTTTAAAGAACGGTTTGAGGTATTATATAAAAAAGTCAGCCAAATAAAAAAATAAGTTTTTGACTTAGTCCGTTTTTAAAATTTAATATTTTGCAGATATTACATTTTTGAAAAAAAAATTTCATGACATTGTTTGTAGCCCCAAGTATTCTCTTTAAAATGAAAAATCATCTTCGAATGTAAAGTAGTTTTCGAGATATTGAAGAAATAAGCTCAACACATTTGGCTAATTCGGCGAAATTATGACATTTTGAATATGACATAACTATTGAAAAAAAAAATTTTTTTAATTTTTTTTTTGGTTCATATATGTTCCTAATAGAATAAAAGGACCATCTCACCAAATTTCATTAAAATCGAAAGGGGTCATATCCCACTCTTGGCCGATTTGACATTTGTTTGACCCATTTGTTTTAAATCAGATTTAAATTCAAAATAGCACACTAATTTATGAGGGGTTGTTCACAACAGTCGTATTTGTTCATGTTATTATTTTAAGACATATGACGTTATGACACCTTGTGAATCCACCACATTGGACTGTATATTTATGTGTGTACATAATAGTTGTCATTAAATAAATCTGTTACTTTCTTTTGGGAAGTGGAATCAGTCACTTATCTTTCAAAACAGTTCTCCAATTCAAAAAAAATTTTTAAAAAAATTGTCAAAAAGGTGAAAACATTTAATTGCGTTTTGTTTTTCTAAAAAACCACAAGTTTTGTTGTGTTCTGTTCGACACCACATTAATGTTCATTCGTTTCAGTTGTGCTTAGCACCCTTTTGGCTGGTAAAAAAACCAAACATTTTTTACAAAAACAAAATACATGTACGAAATCAAAACAAAAAGCCAGCTAATGGCCCCCTATTACAGTTTACAACTCAACTCAACTCAGTTGAGTTGTAATTTCTTAATTTTTGTATTATGGTTTACAACTTTGCATATTGCGGTGTACAAAAACATAACAAAAATTACAACTGATCACAACCAGTTGTCTTAATTACAACTCAACTGAGTTGAGTTGTAAACCGTAATAGGGGCCTATTTCTTAATCAATGAAAAAAACGAACACTATAAAACATTAATTAAAATATAATTTATGTCTATTGAATCCCTTCAATTGTTCTGTTTTTTTTTACCAAAAAACAGAACACTTTATAATGTTCGTTACTTTCTTAAAAAAAGTTACGAACGTATACACAAACATCTTTTCTGGGTGTGTTAATTTAAATAATGTTCTGTTTATTTTCGAACACTGTTTTATTGTTCATTATAAGCGAAAAAATTTCCATACAGTTTTATTTAAAGGACTTTAAAAACAGTTCGTTATTACCGAAAATTCGCTTCAGCCGTGTATGAAATATAAATGCAATATTGTGGGGACCGGAGAAATTCGGAGTTATTCGCGATAATTCCGAACACACCTATATAAAAAAAACTTTAAAGATTATTAATCAGAAATTTATATTCTGGCACTTGTTTTTGTTAGTGTTGAGTACAGAGGGAAAAACATGCAAGTGTTAATATGGGTTTCTGTTTTAAATCAGCGTTATTGAGTGTTGAATACAGAAAACGTAGCTTTGATAGAGTTTTAAACAAATACACTAAAATAAATGATGAAATATTTATTTGCTTTTTACACAGCTTTGTTTAAGGAAAACTGTAAGAAAATTTAAGAATAATCACGTGCTTTTTGGTTGGGCTTTAAAAAATCTTGACAAACCATATTTTACTTTATTCTTGACGAGTAGTGAACATTTTTGTAAATCAAAATCAAAAAAATCTAAAAAAACAAGACCACCTTAAAGGCCAAGGTTAAGGGTATAGAAACACCAATAAATATTTAGATTAATATATCGAGCCTTTGGTGCAATATCGTAGTAACTCAAAATTTGTATTTTTTTGAGCTGGGTATGCAGAAATGATCTTTGAGGAAATATCTATCTAAAGAAAAAAAGATTATGATTCCATCTCTAATTGTTCAGATTTTACAGCAAAAAATGTCTTTATTGCCTCTAGCTATTTCCAACCATATTGATATTAATATAAAAAAAATATTTAATATTATTAATAACTGTTCACCTTTTTTTAATTACAAAACATTCCTCTTTATTTAAAAACTTGTAAAAACATAACTTTAGTAAACAAAAATGCTATCAAAAATATGGCTGAAAACTTCAAATGCATTTTTCTCAGTTCACGATTTTTTGAATTACTACGGTATTGCACCAAAGGCTCGATATATTTTTGAACGATACTTCAAATATTTTTTTCAGCGTGTCTTACGAGTACTTAACTTAAATTTCGTTTTTGAGATTTAAGAACAAACAAATCAAACCTAAATATCCCAAATTGGATTAAAAATTTCTACGTTTATTTAATTTACAAAACATGTGTACATAAACAATTTAAACAAGTTCTTAAATTGTCGGTTATATTAAACATAATTTGCCTTATTTATAAAAATAAAACAGGTTAATGAAACGGATTTTCATAAAAAATTTTCTTTATCTGCAAAATCCGTTCCATAAACCCTTTACTAATCTGTTTTATTTTTTATAAATTCGTCCTAATAGCTTCAACATTTTCTTTTAAAATAGTATGGTTGGAGCTGACATATTTAAACCTTTTTTTCTCTGAGTGTAGAAAGTTTTCGTTAAAATAAATATTGTTTAACGACTTTTAAATTTATTAAAATAATAAAAAATGCAACAAGTAAAAAGATATAATCATAAAATTTTGTTCACGTTTTTAGAGTCGTGAAAGTAAAAATAAAACTGTTAACCGATTCATTTGTACTGCTTTACTTCATATTCATTTTCTGTGCAGTTAAAATAATGACATGATCGTTAAAGAAGCATTCGCTATTAAATGTAAAACACAAATACGTTAAACAAAAAAAAAAAGGATTTATCTACATGTCATCGTGCACTTGTTTGCTACTCACTCCTTTCCTACTTTCTTCCTTGATTATTCTTTCGCTTTTTACAAGGCCACAAAGAAAAAGGAACAAAACCAGATACACGAGCAAAACAAAACAAACAAATGGAAGAAGTAACTTAACAGCCACACCTGTTTAGCAAAAATGCATCCATCAGTAGTTAAAGTTCGTTCGAAGGTGGAAATAAAACCACAGGCTGTGTAGATAGAGGAAAGTGTGTGTTTGCTGTATTGTTTAAAAAATTGTTAAGTTATAGGAGAGATAGTAATTAATTTAGGTACGTCATTATCAACTAACTTTAGGCACACACTTACAACAAATTTATACAAAATTCAATACAAAAGTGTGAGTGTAAAAGTAAGAGGATAAAATAGAAAAAAAGCAAAAACAACATGTGTGTGCATCATCGCAACTCTTCAGACTTGCCTGCCATTTAGTTAGCCAGCATCCCCAGCCATCCATATGCACAAACACTTGCACCAACACATACACTCGTTATTGCAAATGTCAAAAATCAAAAGCTCCTTCTGGAGCTTATCAAAAAACAAAGTTAGTAAATAAAACAAATAAAAATCACAAATTCTACACACATTTTTTTTTACAAAAAAAAAACTTAACATTTTTAAAGTTGTTTGTTTGTATGGAACTTTAAAATAAATATGTGAAAAGTATGTGTGTTAAGTATGCATTGTTTGTGTGTGTGTGTGTGTGTAAATGACATAGTTTTTTAGGGCATCTAGAGGGTGTGGTTCCCTAACGCCAAAATGTTTGATAGTTTGACACAGATTTTTTTAGAAAGTTGCGAAAAAGCTTGCTAATAAAGAAATGCGAAAAAAATAATAAATGCATGTTATTGCAACCGGCAAATATTACACACACAACTCACTCACATATACACGGATAAAAAAAAGTTAAGTAGTTAAAATATTATTAAATCACTACTATGAACAAAAGCTGCTGTAATTGACTGTGTTTATTACGACCCTAGACCCCGGAAAATTACCTCTATGAGATAAATATTTTCAAATTAATATCAAGATTTTGAAGTCCTTTAATTAATTTTGACGAAATTTATCATTCGATTTTGTATCTTTTGCCCCGATTTTATATTAACTTTGTTGTAAAACCAATAATTTCTTTTAATCCATCATTTATTTTTATTTATAACTAGTGTTCGCCTAATGGTCAAAATTCGACCATAAATTTGTATGTAAATATGAAGAAAACATAGTTCGTCTAAGTATATGTATGTATGTACATGTATGAATTTTAATGTTTAGAGCATTTATTTTTTCCGTCTAAGTGGATCGATTTGACGAGAGACCAACCTCCGGTTCATATTTTATCTTCTACGTGAGTCAATTGAATTTTGTAAGTTCAATAAAAAAAATATCAGAAAATAGAAAGTAAAAAACAAAAAAGTAAAAAAAAAAGTATCTTATAGATTGTCATCCACTCAGGACACTGCGTGTTTATTTTTATGTTTCTATGTCTAATATTAACGAAAATTAATCAAAGTAACAGATGTAGAATGAAAAAGTACCAAAAAGCTTCCTCTTAGACATTCTTATTCGCTCAGGACCGTGCACGTTTTTTTTGTATCTTTGTAGGTTGAATATTAACCAAAATTCAAAATGTACCAGATGAATAACAAAAAGTACGAACATTTTTCATCTAACTCAGTAAACTGCACCTATAATATTATGTTTCTAAGTTCAATAATATAGAAAATTTAAAAATTATCACATGAAGCACAGAAATGTAAAATAAATAAATTTATTTTCCTGCATTTCCCCTTTTTGATACTTTTTTCTCCCCACAGAGGTTCGGTTGACAAACAAAGAATGAAAGCGTTCTTAACTGTTTTGCCTGTGCCGATTTATACATAAGATTTATATAGTAGAAATACATATTCGAAAACCGGTTTCTGAAAAATATCGAATAATCGACCACCCTTTTTTTTATTTGATAATTGAAAAAAAAAACAAATTTTGTGCACTTCTGTGAGTAAAACCCTTACAAATAGTGTATATTTTTTTCAAATCGGTTGACATCAGCGTTACCGTTGCAATTTGCAACCTTTTTGACGCACTGACACTTTTTGTGCATATTATTCCTTGTTTTGTATCGTCTTCATTGAAGATTCTTTCACTTATTTTCGAAATTGGAGAGATTAAAGTTAAAACGGTTTAAAGCATATACAATTTCTCTGTTCTCTTTCTTATCTTTTCTATTAGCCCACTTGCATCTCTTTTTGATTTTTTAACAATTTTAATACTTTTAGAAGTCTGAACAAGAATCATATAAAATAATTCACTCAAAAAGTATAACGTCAAAGAAACTATTTATATTTAATGGCATTTTATATATGAAATGACACCATTTGCGTCTATAAAGAAAACACCATAAACGAATCATTTTGCCATAGTATCATGTTAAAATGTATAATGTTTTTAATGCGGCTCGGCTTACCCGGTCAACGCAGGTCTCTTCTGATTATTTACGACAGCGCAATAAAAATAGCAATCAAAGTTCTATTAATTTAAGACACCTTTTGTTTACAAAGCAACAACAATATGTATTTTTGAATCATTGTAAAATGTTAGAACATTATGACGTTGTAACATGATAGCACAACTTGTGAATATCCTAATAGTGTGCAACTATCATATAGAATTTCAGAAAATATTTGTTTCTCAAATTAATTTACAGATATCAAAAATTTTTTTATTTAATTGGTGAAATTGGCCATTAATCTATAAACTATTTGTATTTACAAAAATCTGAAAATATTAAATTAATAAAAAACAAGTTTTAATAAAATGTAAAGTTCTGTTTGTAAAACAAAATAAAAAAAGTTTTACAAATGTAAGATAAATGTGTTGGAAAAAGTATTTATTTATTTAAATATTTTGATTAGTTTTTGTCCTTCTCAGGTTTGTTAAATTCACGCAATATTAATATCCTGATATAGGGAAATACTATTGGGTGATTTAAATTAGTCATATGTGTTAAAATATTAGCACGAAAAACTAAGACTGCTGTGAGCAACCCCTCATAATTTAGATTTCTTCTGTGTAACTATTAATAACAAAACAATAAACGCAGCACAAAATCTTTTTATTTTTTATTAAGAACACAACAACAAATTCTTTAAAGAATATATTGTAAAATATAAGGATTTTATGGCTTAATAGCATACCGTTAAACCATCACAAATGTGTTTTACCTTAATAGGGTTTTTCTTAATATATTTGTTTTTGAAGACTAAACCAAAAAATCAGTGCAAAAAACAGTACAAAATATAAAAACAGTACATTTGCGTACTGCACTGGGTGTTGTGCATAAATCAGTACAACTGACAAAAATAAGTACATGTACTGCTAAAAACAGTACGTCTGCACACCCCTAAGTAGTCTTGTTAGGGTCTGGCACAAGGTTGTTTTTCATTCGTCTCAAAATAAAGCATCTTCATGAATCATTGTGGTTTAAGTCTGTACTAAACATTCTTAAAAATATATTTTCCCCAAACTCTTTGGTTTTAGTATTTGCACTATACGTATTTAAAAAAAATTATTACTCGAAGGAAATGTACCTTAATTACGAATCAAAAAAGGAGGTTTAAAACGTGCCGGCTTGTTTTTTTATTTTATTCGAACAGTTATTCACCCAAAATTAATCGATTAACCGAACAACGTTTAATGATTTTTTTTGTGAATTGCAGTCCTTAAATTTTTTTAGTTTTTTGTTCTTAAAATAATTTTTTTCACGTAAAATTTAGTAAATCAAAAAAACATATGTTTCAAAAGGTAAACAAACAAAAGTAACAAACAAAATGCTTACAAATTGTGAAAAATTGTTAAATAAAAGAACAGTTGAAAAAAAAAAATAAATAAAAACAAAAAGTGAATAAATATTAATTCATTTAACTTGTTTGCGAAGCATTTATTTCACTAAATACAAACATTTGAAACTTTTTTTGTTATGTTAATTTTTTAGAGTTGTAAAAGTGTGAAGTACTTGGGTACTTAAGTAATCAATAGCAAAAATTTATTCTTGTTTTTATGAATAAATTAAACCGCAAAAATTTGTAACATTAAATTAAATAAAAAACAAACAAATATGAAAGATTTTATGAAATCATTAGCTTGTATTTTCCAAAAATGTTCGTGTTTTAAAAAGTATTTAATCGAGTACCGATAAGAAAACGAGTTAAGTAGTCAAAATTGTAAACATTTTTCAGCACTTCAATTATTTTCCATCAGCTGTTGCCCTTTATTTTACTAATTTTTACAAATTTTGCGTTCGCGTACTTTTTTGGACAACAGCTTTTTGTTAGAGCAAATTTTACAATTTTCTCCTTTACTGCATTTTACTGTAAAAGTACTCAAACGCACCTAATGTGGCTTGTCAATACCTGCACACTGCTCTACCGTTATCAATTGAAGATACAACAGTTTAATTGCTCAACACTAGCAACAATTTATTTATATCTGGGTCAGCCTGTTTTTTTGTTAAACAAGGTGCTGCAGCACATTTATTTTTCATTTCGTTTTGTTATCTTTTTCTAAACAAATAATTTTATTTTTGTTCCCTTATCACATTGGTTTTTGCGCGTCTTTTGAATTGGAATTTTTATTCGAAATAATAAATGTTAAAGAGTTTGTTTACTTTACGTCAATGTTAAATAAATAGAGTTTGTTTTCTTTTCTAAATGGATAAACAATTATTGCAGTTTTTAATAAAAGATGGCATATCTACAAATATTGGCCCAAATACAAAAGGTAAAAATATGAAATTTTATACAAATTATTATTTTTACTTAACCAACCGTTTGTGTCAAAAAGAAATTTTGTTGCAACAGGCTGAAACTGAATACTGCAATGGCAATACAACATCTTCCATATTTTATCAAACCTACTCCTTGTATCAATCATCGCAAGAGCGGTACAATCAGACGACAGGAAAAACAAATGGAAACCATTCAACAAAATCTGAATCAGCACCAATTGAGACTATAATGGCTGAAATGAATGCTGTGGAAATTTCGGAATTTAGCGAGTAAAAAATTGTTTTGAAAATTTCTTTTTTTTTTGTAACAGTATTTTAAATTACAGCAATTCTTTAATACAATATGTGAGTAAATCATTAAGTAATATGTCTAAACAGGTGAGAACAAAAGAAAGTTTGAATGGCTCTAGTTCTCAAGAAGGCTGCAATTTCCTTAAAGATATAAACAGTCCGCAGGATGGCATAAACAAACTAATAGATACTTGTAAACAATTTCCTGAAGGTAAGCAAATAGTTTAAACCTACCTATAACAACTTTGTACGTAAATTTGAGTATTTTCTTAGAGTGGACTATCATACAACTGTGTAAAGGTCCAAGAACTGAAAACCATTATTCGATATTTCCAAAAATCCACGAAAGTGATGCTGCCATTTACCTGACATTAATAAAACATCCGCGTAGCCAAGAATATGGCACTCCACTTTGTTTACGTGTCACTAATGCGGAACAAAAGAAACTTTTTGAAAGTTTTGCCTGCATTGTCAATCGTTTTAAACAGTGCGTCAAAATTGATCCCAAAGAAGTCAATACCAAGGAGGCAAAAAGGTTTTATTGGTCACTATTAGAAGAACTAAATAATTTTATTGCTGTAAGTATTGCATTTGTCCAATTAACTAATTATCCATTTACTTTGATAGATTGTTCCTTATTAGAGTGCTTGTTCTGACTTGTGCGATTTTTTCTATCCGTGGACATTTTTATTTACTGGCATTCCCTATTTGGCGTCTGCAAGAAAATTAGCAAGACAACGTTGGACTTTTGTTGATGAATTTTGTGATTTATACAAGTGGGACAATGAGGCTAGAGTGCTGCTGTCTTTAGCTGCCTCCAGTGTGGAATCATTAGATGTTATGCAAATAGAGGATATTTGTTCTGTACTCACTACTAGTGCCGATGAACAAGTGATTGCCAGTGACATGCTTAAAAATATGCAATCAGGAAGGGGTGAGTAAGTGTATTTATAATTTTTGTTTCTTTTTCTCAACTAAGAAGAAAAGAGCCAAAAATTATTCATAAAATTGATAAGTATGTTTCACGAAACTTAAGAAAATCTCGAAACTTTAGTAGAATTCTAATAAAAGTCACTGGTTTCAAATGTTTAAAGTATGTAATACAATTTTATAAGTTCAGAGAAAAAAATATGACAATTTTTTTTTATTTTTAAAATTGCAAACATGGAGAGAGAAAAATGATAAATTAACTTTCAGTTATTGACCGAACGATAATTTTGTTCGTAAAACCAACATTTTAATTAAAAACAATTTTTTTAAATAATTTAAAAATTAAGTGTACGAAGATTCGTTCGATATCGATAAACGTACCTACTCAAAAAATTTGAAATTGAGTTTTTGATTGATTTTTGCTCGTTTTATTAAACTATCACAAATAGCGACTATGAAAGAAATTCAAACGTCAAGAACACCTTGTTAATATTGATTTTGTCAAGTTTTTGCTTCTCCTATAAGAAAAAAAAATAAAAATATAACTACGTCCGTTTGCATTTAAGGTGACGACATAATATGCTGCTCGTTAAACTTCTTGGATAGCAGTGAATGTAATTGCAAATCGCTAAAATCTAAAAAGTTGAAGCAATACGTAAAAATTAATTAAAGTTCTATGGGTTGGATTTTTATGAAATTTTTCTTTGAAAGGAACGTACATACAAGTTTGATTATGTTTTATGTCCTTCACCTACAAAAATTTAAAGTCATGTTTGTTCTTTTAACCAAAAATTTAGTTTCTTTATAAAAATCCACTCAGTCAAATTATTCAATTTTATTTCTATAAAATTAAAAAAAACATATTATTAAGGGTATTCATTTCAGTTTTTTTATATGTTGGAAAAATTTAATTTTTGTTACAACTATTGTTTTTATGAAAATGTAACTTTACATACCCTTATTTTCGTAAATACATATTATCAATTTTAGTTAATGATGCGACAATTAAATAAATTAATTAATTCACTTTGTACACTTATTTGGCATATTGAAAATATAAATGACTTCCACGAATTATTTGGCAGATTTTTTTTGACAGTTTGTACTTTTTACAAAAAAAAAAAAAATGAAAAAATACCCGTTCACGTCAATAAGTGTGTAATTTTTCTTTTTTCCATTTTTCCAACCAAAAAAACTTTGAAATGAATACCCTTATTAAAATTACGAGTAAACTATAAAAATCCTAAGAAAATAAAAATAATAATTTTGCTTAAAAAAACTCTTAAATTATTTAAACTTTAATGTTTTTTTTGTCTAATTCTGCAGAAGAAATAATTAAAAATAATTTATTGATATTATTTTAGGTATGGCCAATGGAAACAAAAGTGATAATTATCCTTGTATTTTAATTGTTGATGAGGTAAGTTTTTGAACATTTCTAAAGCGATTCAATAATGTCTACCCCTACTTCCCTTACTACCGGTTTATAATTGGGAAATCGATTTGTTGTATTTGAAACATTTTTAATATCAAAATTTATGTATTTTTACAAAAAAGTATTAATACAACATTTATTTTAAATAAAATGATTTGTTTATCTGCGCAGTAACATTTGGATTTGAAAGAAATAATTTACGAGTTTGAACATTTTGTACTGTGTATTTCGTATTATTTGTTACGAATGAACGGAAGTTTTATTAACATTATCTATTAAAAACCAAAATTTCCTTTCAAACCAGCAGCTCTCTATAAAGAACAAACATTTTTTTATTAAATTTTTCATTTGTTTACAAATATAACCCTGCCATCGTATCAAACGAGTACTAAAATCGTAATTACCAGCACAAATTGTTTGGATACGAAATATTTCCTTCGAATAGAAATAAGTGGTAACCCCCCGGCCTGACACACATTCCGATTGAAATGATTTTGATTCTGTTGTTGCATTTTTAATCGTTTTTTTTTATCTATTTCAAAATTAATATTCTCGCAGCCATCGAGGACTACTGGCAGTCAATAGTCAAACATCAATCTTTAAACCAAATTGTATTTAACCTTTGGTAGATCGAAATTTGCTTTGAATGATTAAATTTAAAAAAAATACAAATTTCAAAATATGCTTCAAAAAGGTGGCATATACACTACAAACTAAAAAAAATGCACTTTCGATTAATATGTGCAAAAAATGATGAAAAAAATTAATAAAATGCTCTAAAGCGACTTAATATATTTTTATACCCCACCACTAGTGGTAAATGACCCTTAAGTACAGGGAATGGAAAAAGCCACATGCGCATGGCTTTGTAATGACGTCAGAACTACATGCGCCTGTGGTTTTTCACATTCTGTATACCATAGGCTTAAGTTTATCATTCCGCGTTAAGCTTTTTTAAAATTCTTCTAAACCCCACAACGTATATATGCATATTCTTAAGCCTTGAGTAATTCTAAGTCAATTTAGCAATGTTCATCTGTTGAAATACCGCTCACTTTCGAACGACTCTAAACAAAAGAACAATTTTAAAACAAAAAAATTTTTGTTTTTTAAAAATTAATAAAAAAAATAAAAATGGGACAAAAAGCCTCTCAAAAGCATTTAAAAAAACCAAACAAAATCAAAAAACATTTGATTCCGTACGGAAAGTGCGATCTGGTCCGCACTTTGCTTAATCAAATGACATTTTCATTAAACTTAACAAAAAGTTTCCTTAAGTTTATTATGTTTTGATGTTTGTATTCGCACAGCAGCTTAAGCCAACTGTAGCATATTATAGTTGGGCCTTTAGTTAAACATATTTCGAATCAAATGAGCTGTAATTGTGTGCGTGTTTTCTACTGTTCTATTTATGGATGTTTTTTCCATCCCTTAAAAATAAGGTACCTTCACTTCATTATGAATAAAAGCGAAACGAATTTTATGATCTATGCCTCAGTTTGTTCATAGGTTATGTGACTTTACGTGAAAGTTATAAGACTATAAGTTAGCCGGGAGTAACAGTAACCTCACCGTAAAAACATAAGACCAATCTATTTCTTACAGATTGAGACGTAAGAACTTACTGCTTATTATAATCGTGCTAATTGCCTTACATACAACAAAATTAATCAGCTGATTTGCAACGTTACTGTTACTTCGGGCTAAATGAGCCTTAACTTTTTCGTGTTAGGATTTTTCATGATTTTTAAAAATACATAATGCTAGAAACACAATTGGGACGAACGACGAATTATTCGCAACGAATATTCGTCGTCACACAATCATTGCGTAGACCGAAATTCGTCCTGCGTAACGAACACTGCGATAGGTTTATTTCTATTTCTTACTCAGACGAACGACGAATGAATTGGGACGGGTACAGCTAATCGCAGCTAAATCGTGAAAGCTGTAAAGAATCACAGGGAGAAATCGCTTGTATTGCGAACTTGTCTAAAATTTGCAAAAATGGCGAAAATTTGCGAAAATTTTTAATATTACAAACAAGCCATAAAATTGCTTAAAAGTCTCTAAAACTATAAGGAATGGCAAAAATTCGGTAAAAATAGCTAAATTAGCGGAAATTCGCAAAAATTTGCTAACAGCGACATAATAGCAGTGCCTTATATTTTTTAAAAATCGTTTAAGTTGCAAAGAATCACAACCCTCACAGATAAAAATCGCTTACATCGCGAACATGGCTAAAATTCGCTAAAAATTGCAAAATTTGAAACAAACCAAAAAATTTATTTGAAATCGCTAAACCAGTTAAAAATATCAAAATTTTCGATAATAACATAAAAAAGTTTGAACAAATAAAAATTCGCGAAAATTTTTCATGTTTTAAAAACCCCATAAAATTGACTATAAGCCCTTTAGACTGTTAGGAATGGCAAAAATTTGTTAAAAATTGCTAAATTAGCGAAAATTTTCTAACAGCGGCATGATTAGCAAAATCTACTATTTATTATAAATCTTTAAAGCTGTAAAGAATCAGACAACTTGCAGGAACAAATCGCGAACATGGCTGAAATTCGCGAAAAATTGCAAAATATGAAACAAACCCAAAAAACGAATTTGAGTTTGCTAAATCGAAATGCAGAACACCAAAAATGCTTAAGTAATCCACTTTCAAGTGGATTCGAATTCTAGAACACACACAATTAAAAGTTTCTTATGTTTTTTTTTTTTTAATATGGGGTATGGTCGTATGATTTTATAAAGTTAAAAAAATGAAAATGGATAATAATTTTTATATAATCTAGCGTCCAAGGTACTTACATACATAATTTTATATTCACGCACTTATTGTGTCTCATTTGACGAATTTGCGCAACGAATTCTTGCCGACGAATTCGTCTTTCGTCCCAGTTGGGCTTATACCATAATATGTATATTTTTTTTTTTTTTTTAAACAACCATTACTCAGCCATTTTTCAAAAATTTTATTGTTTTCAAAGCTTTAAAAAATCGTTAATTTTTTTTTTTTTTTTTTGAAAATCGCTTTATGAAGAGTTAAGTTATGATTTTTGAACTTTTAATTTTTGGAAAAATGTGGAAAATACGACTAGTGCATGTTACTTAAATATGTGAGCTGATGGAGAAAAAGAGAGTTTAGATTTGAAATCAGCGACCCCAAATAAGTAAAAAAAATTGTATTAAACTTCCAATCAACACGAAAAAATTTCAATTTTGTTCCCTTGTGTAATTTACCTTGGATCCCATACTAAGCCCACTCTCGGAAAGCAACTTAGTACGCCTAAAACTGTCACGGAAAACGCTATAGTACTTAAATGTGATATGACGTGGTTTCTTTAGACTAGAAATCACACTGCCAAATTCCGTGAAAATTGGTTCATAATAACCTAGAGGTCCCATTAAAAGGGCGCTGTGGAATATCATCTAAACACACCTAAAGCCTTAGAAAAATATATATTTGTTGTAAAATGTTGTCCAATTTAGAAATTTACCATGGGCAGCCTTCTAAAAAGGCCTTTGAGACTTATTAAACAAAATTCACAAATTTTTATAAATACATATTGGTTAATAATTATCAAAAAGTAATTTCAATTTTTGGGAATACAAAATTTAAATTTTCAAAAGATTTTGTTATTTGTGCTTAATTCCCAGTTTTTATTATTGATAAAAACACTTGAAATTTATTGTTGATGTGATAAGCTATTCCTATGCGCATTTCACTGGTTGCTTAGGCCAGATCATCAGGAAACTTCATCCATAATGATTTTAGAAAAACTAAAGATATTTAACCAAATAAAACTGTTAAACGTATAAGAATTATAGCAACAGTTCTACTTGTAATAATATCAAAGTTTAAACAAAACAACATCAACAATAAACAGTGGGTTTATCTCATCTTACATTCCCCAATAATTTATATAATCCATATCGAGCTACCTTATGAAATTTGATTGCTTCGAGATTTAATTTATATTAATTTAAAATTTACATGGGTTTAAGACCTTATGATTATTTGGGTTATATTCGCTACTAAAAAATAAAGTACGTGAATTAGAAATGAGAAAAAATAATATTTTTCGGGAAACGGATTTTCTACACACTTCATTTTATACTGATTGTTATGGACAATAAAAAAAGAACTGGAATATCAATGATTTCGATCGATATTGCAAGTACCTTTATTATTTTTAATTTGCTAACAATGTCAGCAAAATTCCATGTCATTAAAATTTTCTTTCTACAGCGCCTTGATCATTTTTTCTGGGAAGAAATCAACGTCCACCAGGAATTTACCCGTGTAAATTCCATACAATGTTTATGGCGTCTTTATAATTTCTATAAATCTGAAATACGACTCGGTTACTTGTGTGCGAACATAACAAATGGTGGCTGTCTACTTAATCCAGGTTGGTGCCTTGAAGTATCACAATATTCCACAACTATAATTATTATAAAAAATGCTATTATTTAACTAACTACGTATCTTGGTTTGTAAAATATGTGTTTTATCTTTTTGTATTTCTGTTGAACTAGATAAAAATTTACCAAAAATGGAGTCACGTATGGTTAGTTTTTTTGAGTATTGGACACCGCATTGGACAATGTTAGTAGAACAACGACCAACCCAAGATGAACTTTTCAATAAGTATATGAGTCGTAGTTGTTATGTGTATGAATTTCGTTTTATTTTTTTTTTTATTTTTTTTCAATATTGAGGACACACTCAGTGTGTGTGTGTGTCAGTTTGTTTAAATGTACAAACAACTAATAAGATGAAATCTTTTTCTTTATTTCCCTACAGCTATGCTGGTCACGGTTCTGGTTTACAGTATATAAATGGACGTAAAATAACCAAACATCAAATGAAATGTGTGGTTTTCTTATTCGGTTGTGATTCCTCCCGTTTGCATTCGAGTGGCCTGTATAGTGAATTGGTTGGTCCACATTTGTACTATCAGGCAGCCATGTGGTATGTTAAGAGAAAAATAAAAACTAACAATAAATAATGTAACTTTATTTAAACTCTACCAGAAAAATTGTAATGGCCAATCAATGTGTTTTGTTTTGTATTATTTCATTTTCATTTTTATTTTCACTGTATCTGTATTCAAATGGTGCATGCCATATGTGATGTGTGTAGTCCTGCTTTAGTTGGCACTTTAATGCCTGGCCTAGATTGTAACATGGATAAGATAGCCACGGAAATACTTAGTCGTTGGATTGCACCCAAATCTGCAAATGTTTTGCCCTGGAATGAAATTGATGAAAAGGCTTGGGCAAAGGAATTTATCATTAAACGTAAGTGGAGCAAATGTACGACAATTATTTTTTTTTTTGGTATTTTATTTATTTTGTACATTTTTTTTCTTTGCATATTATAACAATAGCCAAAAAAGCATCTCCTGCGAACGAAAAGGCTTCACCACCATCTGTGGCCACCACACCCAATTATAATGTGGGTAGTTTGTGCAAAGTACTAGCCAGGGTTCATCAGCGCGTTTGCGAACCCAAATTGTATAACACAGTGCCCTATGTATGTCGTGGTTTACCAGTCTGGAATTGTGATGTAGAACCACTACCAAATGCGTCGTCTACTTGAAACAAAAGCAATAAAATTAAGTTAAATAGTCATCAATTTAAAGCAACTATTATGTAATTTGTAAGCAACATTCCAAGTAAGTCAGTCATTTAAATATTTCTATTTTATTTTGTATTTAGAAAAATTTATTTGAGTTAATTTTATCCAAAACATGTCTTTTATACTTTAGTTACAAATTTAAATAAATTAAAAAGTTGTGTTACTACGATATTTGATTACTTCCCTTTTGTCGCTTGCTTCGTTTCCTTTAAGATATATCTTTGCAAAGAGAATACTACTCTGTGCAGTATTTTGTTTTGTTGTTTTTTTTATTGTAATTATTGTCCTTAACTAAATCCATTTGCATTACCAAGTTTTATTTGCTTTTCTCTTCTATTTTATTTGTGCACAACAACTACTGCTACAACAAAGATAAATACAAAGTTTTTAAGAATTCTAAATTAAATCTTGCATTCATTCCTCTTCTTCAACACTTGCATTTTATGTCGACTCTATACCAGCAGTGTCACTTCCGCTTCACCTAGTTTCATTAGCTTTTTTAATATATTGTTGTACATGGATTCTAGCACACTTGGCTGAGAATGCTTTCAACGGCATTTTCGCATATTAATGATTATGCAATAATAGATTTTCTTTCCTTTCATTCTTAAACTGAAATTAATGTTATTTTCTTTATTTAGTTTCATGATATAAAACTGCCTTTAAGCCTTAACAGATACAAGATTTTGTCTTTTGTGTTAAAATGCTATTTTACAATTCGGCTCTAGTTTAATATTAAACGAATTGCAAGTTAATTATTCAATTTTCCTTTTCTTTGGTTTAAGTAAATCAATCTCCTTTTCTTTTCCTCTATAATGCTCAAAATAAATGCAACATTAAAATTAAATTAAAATCAGTGAACCGTTAACATGTTAGAAGTTAAATATAATGTACTTTTCTTAGTTTGTTCTAGTTCTCAAAAAAAATTAAAATAAAGAAAAGAAAAAAAAGAAGCACTAAGACAACATCTTTTTAAGTAGTATGTGTACTGTTTTCTTGACTTGAGGAAACAGCAAGAAAATTCATAATGAAATGCAAATGTTTTCCTTGTTGTTAAATGCGACAACATATTTTATATTCATATTCCTGTACCTACAACGAATGCAGATGAAACTACTTGAAATGTGTAACAATTTACACTAACATACTTAAATAGTATTATGTGAAAGGATAGATAGATGTTTGGATGGATGGATGTATGTATGGATGGATGAATGGTTGGATACAGCAATAACAACCAACAAAACATGGACCGGAGATAACCTGAAACCCAAAATATAAAAGGAAGAGACACAAGAATCGATACTTGCTTGTCAACCATCTAAAGAACAAAAAACAATTTTTATATATCTTGTATTTAATATATGAAATTATTTATAAAAAAAAACAGAAACGGAATAAAATAATAATATAAAATTGTACCCAAGGCAAAAAACTAAAATGCAACAAAAAAATCGTATAGCATGTGTATTGAAAGAACATTATATGATGTGTGTATGAATGTGTATTATTTATATGTAATTCGCTCACATACACACACATACAAATGTTTATATTAAAAAGGAAATAATATAGAAATGTTTTAATATACGACGAGATGTTTACAAGGCTCACATCAAAAACAAAATATATTTTATATGTTAAGAAGGACTATATCATGTATACATACATATGTATGTGTATCACATCTATTATGTGCTTATTCTTTTGTATTACCACTAAATCTAAAAAAGAATGAATTCTTATAAAAATTTAATTTTTAAAAAATATATTATAATTTAGTTACCTTTGTGCAAAGTGAAACTCATTTTTTTTGTATCAAATAAACCCTAAAGCCAAAGGAAAACGGACTAGAGAAGAAACTCTTCAAAAAAATTTCGCAAAATTTTTTACGTGTGAAGTTACAACAACAACCCAGCTAGCATTTTGTGTTATAAGTCAGCGGAACAAAATTTAACCTTTTGTGTGTTGATTGGAAGTTTGATGCAATTGTTTACTGCAAGTTTTTATACCAAAACTGTGATTTTTGCCGAAATTTAAGTTTTTATGAATTTTTTTTTTAAATTGTTCTTTTTTTTCAACGATATCTCTGAAACTACTGGGCAAATTTAAAAACAATGTATGGCTTAAAGATAATGTTGTTAGTGAATTATGGTTTTTTTTAAGTGAAAATGGTTCACAATTTTAAAGTTATTGCAATATACTTTGTAGTGGAAGTGTCTTAATTTTGGAAA
This sequence comes from Pollenia labialis, assembly GCA_949318255.1. Classification (NCBI taxonomy): domain Eukaryota; kingdom Metazoa; phylum Arthropoda; class Insecta; order Diptera; family Polleniidae; genus Pollenia; species Pollenia labialis. Next base: position 159,230,435 of record OX439140.1, read on the forward strand.
TAACGGTTTATCTCGAAAAGTCGCACTGTTAGAAACAACTTAGTGCAAATTTAAATTCAGCGTCCCAAATAACCTTAAAAACAACGTCCAGTTAGGAATTAGTTTCAAGAGCATAATAACCGCATATAAGCTCATTTTTCGATCATAAATGATGCTCTAGTTGTGAGAAGTGGTACCCTACCGATAAATCACCTCAAAGAATCATTTGTAATACAATTTGCTGATTCCTTTTTGAGCATTCACATGAATCATATATAAATCCGTTTTCAATTGCTCAAGAGATAAATTCGTTTTGAATAATGAAAAGTGATAAAATATAAATTTGATCACACAAATGCTAGCTGGGGAAATAAACATAAACAATATATTTTTTGATAGTTGAAATCATGATACAATTACACAGGTAGTTCCACTTCTCTCTCACAATTATTTGCTTGAAGTTTATCGGAATTATTTGAAGTTTGTTTTTTGTAAATATAAAAAAAATCGTTGCCACATATTAAAAAAGACAACAAATTCCTTTTGGAAATTATAAGACAAAATGTGTAATTTGTATTAACAGCTTTAATGTGAATTTTAATTTGCTTTAGAGCTGAAAATTAAAAACAATGTAATTCACTAAACATGTACATACATACCCTAATAGCAAAAATTATGTAACCAACAACATTTTAGATTTTTTTTTTGATGAAAATCGATAATTTTTGATCAGTTGCATCATCTCTAAAAATCTCGTATCTCTGGGAAGTACCGTTACGAAATAAGAGCAAAAGCAATTTCAAACCCAACCTTAGACTTTAAGCAAAAATATTTAAAAAAAAATCTTCTCCTGTAAAATTCTATTTTTGTTGGTTACATCATTTTTGCTATAAGGGCTCGATATGTTCTTAAAAAAAATCATTTGTATGGTCTATCTTTATTTAAAAGAAATTAAAATGCTTAAAACAAGATTTAAGCTACAATTATTTCATCTTTAAACAAATAATTTTAGATTGTTTTATGAATTAAAAACAAGGATTCTACCCAAAAAGAACCTTTTCATTATATTTTTATCTAATACTAAATTTTAATTAAATATAATTTTTTCATAAAACAAGGCGCTGTATATATGTATGTAAATAATCACTATTAATTTGGACAAATGTTGAATTATGATGTTAAAGTTTAGTCAATTGCTTAATTTATGAAGCCCGCCTTCAGGTAAAAAGTTTATAAATTTTTCAAGGCCATTGTATTCCACATCATTTAATAGCTTTATTTCTTCCTAAAGATTTTCAATTGCATGTTGTTCTGCAAGCTACTAAGAAATTGAAAATTAAGCTTAATCAATCGAGAAAGTATAGTCGGTCAAGCCCGACCCTCCACCACAGAATAAAAGAACAATTTTTTGAAAGTGTAGCCTATATAGCCTATATGGTACTCATGGGCAATCATGGACCCGCCAGAACAAAATTCTCTAATTCAGTGCCGAACATTTTTTAGATTTCTTCATCTATATAAAATTTGTTTTCCTTTATTTAAGTAATTTTAGGAAGAGGGATTATATGCAAAAACTCATTACATGCATACATTTATAATGAAAACAGAAAAAAATCAACAAAAAAAAAAAAAAACATTGTGAAAATTGAACAAGTTCTTAGGAGTTTCTTAAAAAAAGAAAACTACAAAAAAGACATGTCTTTTAAAAAATTGGACGATTATTTCGGAGGAAAAAAGTTCAATGTCAAGATGTTGTTTGACTTGTCATAAAGTAAAAACAAAAATGTAAAAATAAATTGAGCTCAAATTCTCTTTTATGTCTTTATACTCTTACATATCTGTCACCCTACATTGTATAAATCTTAAGTATCATTATATTATATTTAATGTGCAAATAGCAGACAATTTTTTAAAATGTAAACTAAGTATATACTTGTATAAACATTTTAAATCGATATTTTTTGCATTTTTATTCTTCTATTTTTGCTAAAAATTTAACTTACCTGATTTTAATTCAGCTTATCCTTATAAAATATAGTACTAAATTGTAAATTTAGTTAGTTGTTGTGTTTACGATAGATTTTTGTTTAAGATATTTTTTGTAGATTTTGACTTCAAAAGAAATTTTTATTCAGCAGCAGCAAAATGTTATTTTCCGTTTATTATTCTCAAGGGTTTCATTATTTTTAAATGAATTTTTAAAGATTTTTTATTTTCACTTTTTTATGGCATTATTTGTTATTGGATTTATAATATTTGTCGCGTCATTTTATTAGATGTTATAAGAAATTAATTAATTTTTTATAGAAGAACACAACATATTAATAACAGAAAATGTTTAAATGACTGAAAGGTGCAAAATATAGGGAGTGTTAAATTTTATATGAGATATTCAAAAGTAGATGTTCCCTAACTTTTTTATATGATTCCTATGAAAGGCGAATTCCGCATCATAGCGAGAGAGAGAGAAAGTTTTGCTTGTTGTCGTAAGCTAAAATGCAAAAAGGCGTAACTAACAAAAACATACCGGGGTGTGCTAGAAATCGCAAACGTAAAACGCAAGAATTTAAAACGTCGTTTTTTAATAAGATTTCTGTAATAAAAGAATTTTATGACAAATATTAAACACATATTTTCCTCTTAAACAGGATTTTAAACCAAAAATTATAAGAATTAGGTTTAAAGTTTATTAAAAACAACATCCAAATTCTTGCGTTTTGCGTTTGCGATTTCCAGCACACCCCTGATAATTTTTTTTTTATAATTTTAACAAACTTTGTGAAATTAAAACTATAAACATGCCCGAAAACATGCATTGATAAGTCGTCCATGGAATTATTCAAACAATTTTCAAAGCAAACAATTTTTAGTATTTTGGTTATTTTGTTGAACTGTTTATGGTTTTTAATCCAAATTTTGATATTTTAATCAGGCTAAAGTTCATCAAATTTAATTTTGATTTAATTATTTTTATAAAGAAAGGAATTTTACAACATGAAATCAATATGTCAGTTAAGCCAAGGCCCATCTATCAGGTCTGCTTACTTGTACAAAAACAAAAAACGATTCTTTTTAGTTGTCAAAAATTTACTACCGTATATACAAAGCAAAAGGAAAAAACGTGTATGTATGGCATACCATAAACGCCCTGCAGGAAATGTCACAAGTGAATCTGTACTGATTGACTATTGACGCAGCCACCAGTACTAGTGACTTTATACCGCAGGTAATGTTATTTACAATAGACATTTAACATGTGCGTGTCATTGGAAATCTACCAACGTCAGTAGGTACAACTGAATAGGTACTGACTAGGTAGTTCCTTTGGATGTAGACATTGAAACCAGAGAATCGCTAGTACATTTTAGTAAAAGTAGTCTACACTTTTTGTAAGAATACGAAATCATAACAATCTTTTTTTATTATTTCTTCAGCTTTTATAGGAATTGTACTTCTCAGTTGTTATTGATAAAATCTTTTTCGTATTAAAGCCAAATATAGTGGCAAATGTAATGTAGTGTAGACACTTCGTTGAGAATGTCACCAATATAGTCGACAAAACTAGTGATTTGGAGACACTTGCACCCAGGTTTCCTTCAGGGCGTAAACAAACGTTTACATGCACATGTAAGCAAAATGTAAACAACTTTTGCCATCTAAAAAGAACATAAACAATGATCATCAGGCTTCTTGCGCAGACCTTTTCAATGGGCCTTGAGTTAAGCGAACGAAGTCTTCATTCGTTATCGTCGAACGGGCCACAAGGCCTTTTAAAATTTCACTTTTGATTTTTCGAAATATATTAAGAGGTTCGCTTGAACAAAATATTAAAAAAAGTTCTTTCGTACGACAATTTGAATTTCGGTTCGGAACAACCGAATCTCAATCAGCCAAAGGTTATTATAGCTGTTTCAATCAAAAGTTTGTTCGCCAGGGAGAGAAATTTCGTTGACAGCAAACCTATTACAACAACAACATTGAAAAACGTTTTCAAGACAGTTCTTAATTTTATTACAGGGTCCGCCAAATAACTTTTTTTTTTTTTGAAAATGATATAAAAAAAACTACTGAATATTTTCTCAAATTTTTTTTTTTTTAAAGTACAATCCTTCCGGTTGATAATGGAAAATAATTTCATTCAAATGGCTGTCTCGGCTGGCCATGCAGTAGCCTACACGATCGGTCCAATTTTTATGCACATTATCGATTGTGTGCATCTGTATTTCACCAATGGCTTCACGAATATTGTCCTTTAAAGTGCCAATTGTCTCTGGCTTTTCGGCGTAACACTTATCTTTAACGGCACCCCACAAATAATAGTCCAACGGTGTCAAATCGCAGCTCCGAGGTGGCTAAACGACATCAGCTCTGTGGCTGATAATGCGATCTTCAAAAACATGGCGTAAAACATCGAGTGTAGCTTCGGCTGTGTGGCACGTAGCGCCGTCCTGTTGAAACCAAATGTTGCCAATATCCTCCTCTTCAATTTTTGTGAACAAAAATTCAATCAACATGGCCCGATAACGATCGCCATTGACTGTAACGGCCACTCCTTGTCAATTTTTGAAGAAAAATGGCCCAATTATGCCTCTGAACCAAAATCCGCACCAAACAGTGACTCGTTTTGGATGCAACGGCTTTTCAATGTATGCGTACGTGTTTTCTGTGCCCCAAATGCTACAATTTTGCACAACCATATTCGTTCAGCGGAAGGATAAAACTAACTATCCGTCTAATCAGACATGAGCTAAGTGTTACCATTCACGAAATAAGCACTAGTTGAAAAAAAGTTAGATGGCGGACCCGTTACAATGCCCTCATATTTCCAAAATGAATTCTAGAGCGATATAAAAGTAGACCTGCTTTCCAGCTAAACATTGAAGTTGTTTAATTCTACCGAGATTTTGATATTTTTCACAAATTCCTTTAATTAGTAGCAATGAAATTTATATGTATGTCTAATATTGCTTCAGTTTCAGTATATTGAAATTAATGACCTAACAAAATCATCTAATGGCTAGTAAATCAGTGAATGTTTAAACGTTGGTTTAGTTGAACTAAACTTAAATTTATTTGGTGATAGTTAAAACTCCACAGCTGTCAATCAGAGCCCCATATGTTATATGTTTTTTTCTCCATTGCCCCCTTTGGGAGAATAAGGCTCCCACAATGCATCTCCATCTTACACGATTTGTTGCAGATGTTTTCTCGTCATCCCATCACTATCCTAGTATCCTCTCTCTCTCTCTCTCTTTTCAGTAGTTCGAATGCTTTCTTATTATTCAGCCATGTTCTGAAAATCCAAATTACGTGAAATGGAAATCGATTAAGATTTTCAATTAAATATTTTTTAAATGGACGTAGTTTTTCCTGTTTTAGAAAGTTGTTCCGGTAAAAATAAGTGGTCCTCAAAGTAAGAGGTATACAAAAATAAATATTTTTATGAACTTTCCACACTAGATAGTTTTCAAAATTTGTTCGATTTCATATCACTTGAATTCTATTTCCAGAGCATGGCTGATTCTTTCATCAATATAATTAAAATTTTAATGCTTCACTTTCACATTGAAGTTGAAAGCTCTGAGCGACGGTTGGAGATTTTGATTCAAATTTTTTTTAATGAAGGCAGTTTTTTCTTTTAAAAGTTTAAAAAGTAGTACCGGTACGGATAAGTGGTCCTCAAAGTATGAGGTATTTCAAAAGGAATGTTTTTAACAACTTAAAACACAGGATGGTTTTCAAAATTTGTATAATTTCAATAATTAAAATTTTAATGCTTCACTCTCACTTCCGAGTTGAAAGCTCGTGAGTGACGGTTGCCAATTTCTGCCTGGGTAGTTTAATATACCGATATGCTCTATGGAGATTTTCCATTAAATTTTTTTTTAAATGGACGTAGTTTTTCCTGATTAAGAAGGTTGTTCCGGTAAAAATAAGTGGTCCTCAAAGTATAGGGTATATCAAAGGGAATATTTTGGTGAACTCTAAATTCAGGATAGTGCTCAAAATTTGTTCTATTTCAATTTCAATTTCACTCGAATTCGATTTCCAGAACGTGGTTGATTCTTTCATTAATACAATTAAAATTTTGTAGTGCTTCACTTTCACTTCCAAGTTAAAAGCTTTGAGTTACATTGTTTTTAATCAAATTAAATACAAACGTTTAAAAACCTCTGCCTTCGCGTTGATTTCGATTATTTCTTTATGATTTCTAATATTATTAAGTGCTGCATAGTGGCCTATTAAAATTAAAGGCGTAGGTAGGTGAAAGTGCCACTTTTACACCACCTATCACAGATATAAAATTAAAAATGGCTTTTTCATTTTATGGGAGCGGAGCAGCGTCTTTAATTTATAATAATTTTCTTTAAGTTTTTGTTGTTGCTGTAATTTTGCATGTCTTGCGTTATTAATTTTATTAGGATATTTTTATCTGTTTTCTTAAAGTCCTTTCAGTGTTTGAAGAAGTAGTTATTGTATTGAAATCTTTGTAAATTTTTCATTTCTTACTTCATTTGTCAGGTTTGTAGTTCTCTCGTTATTAAATAAAGGGATTTGTTAGAACAAAAGTTAGTCAGACCGACAGACATATTTTCTTATGATGTCAAGGAAAATGTTGAATGTTGTTGTTGATGCTGTTGTGTTTGTATTGTTATGCTGTTATTGTTCTAGGATGTCTTTTTTTTGGGTCATGGCAATCTTTAGAAAAAGGGTTAACATACGATTTGTTGTTATTTCAAGGGAATTCAATTCAATTGTTCTTGAAGAGTGGAGCATATGAGTTTCCTTACACTTGTCTGTTTGTTTTCCCTCCAAAATGTGCAGTGCTGCTACACCACTCACTAGCAGTGATGTTAACTTTTATTTTTTCATTACCCTACGGCCCTCTAAAAATTACCGTTTTTGGGAAGAAATTACCGTACGCAAAAATTTTTAATTAAAACATGAATGTGCTGTTTCCAAATGACAGGCGATTGATATTTTCATTTTTTAACAGCACATAAGAGCATTATTTATAAACCATTAATTTAAATGTGTTTTAAGAAAAATCTGAATGTAAATCAGGGCTGCCAGGTACTTTTTTTCGTTCTCCCCAAATTTAAAAATAAATTTCCCCAAATATCCCCCGATAAAAGCAAGAATCCCCAAAAAAAGCCCCTGTAAAAAAATACATAATTTTTAACGGATAATTTAAATATTTATTTGAGTTTAACTTGTACCATGTTCTACAAGAGATCATTTTTATCGAAAGGAAATATGTAGTTGTTTTTTAAATATATACATATATACATATGGGGGATTTCGTGTCAAGAGACCCAACTTTTAAATCGAACTTTTAGCTATCGAAGCTACTTGGGACAAATTTTGCTAACACCAATAGGTAATAAGTTACATGGATGAGAAAGAACACCTGTATGGTTAAAATGTCAAACTTTGACCTCCTCTAACTCAGGAACTTTTTGACCGATCTGGTTGAAAATTTGTATCTAAAGTACTATCCAATAGGACAAACTTTTTTCTAAATCGGAAGATATCGATTTCAAAGTTGGGTCACTTGACGCGAAATCCCCCATATATATACAGTGGAACTTTCCTATAAAAAGTTTGCATGGGACCACAAAATCACTAAATTTTTAAGAAGTTTATTATACAAAATTAATTTTATTTTTACTTTTATTAAAAAATAATGAGGATGTTCTAGTTTGGATTACATTCCCACGCGCACCAGTTATCCATTTGAGAATTGCTTTATTTGTTTCTCTACAAACACAGGTTTGAAGGCTCTTGCATTTCATGCTTAATTGTTTGCATTCAACATTTTAAGAATTATGCAATGTAACGTACCGTAACGTACTGTATTTTCTGTAATGCGTTTTTATTATTTGACAATTTTTAGTCTTTTGCACAAATCAAATTTAAAACTATTAAAGGTGTGTGCTCACATTTCTAGGTCAAGTAATAATTGGCACATTAGTGGTCTGGGGCATCATTTATTACTAGTTATAAACCGATTTTTATTTCTTTTTTACAAACATTTCTAATTGTTAATAATCTAGACTAAAAACTTTTACGACATTTAAAAAATTTTCCAAAAACATAAATAAGTGATTGTTTTTCCTTGTACACACTTTTTGACATTTCAATCGAGTTTTCTTTACCCAATCGTCACCAAACTTCATATTAAATGTTTTTATATATAAAGGAACCAATAAGCCCATTCATTGGCTTTCGAGTTCATTTTAATTTTTTTGAACATCTCTTATACACATGAAGTTGTCCAGGAAAATGCAAATTTTGGACTTATTGAGAGATTAACTTCAAACTTATCAGATATTTTTTTTAATAATTTTTTGCCCGGTGCTCATTGATATCAAGTGATGTTGCAAAAAATCCACTGTAATGTGTATGTGACACATACTATGTGTGCATTAAACTTAGTTGTCTTTAATAGAAAAATTAAGCTCATATTTTTTATTTCCCCAAAAAATCCCAAGTTATTTTTTTAATATCCCCAATGCAAACCCCAAACCCCAAATTAAATTTTCCGTCCCTTTTAGCAACAAGAAAACCCCTAATTTGGGGTCAAAACCCCTAAACTGGCAGCCCTGATGTAAATTATTGTCTTAAAATACATTTTTAACCTAAATTATTGTATTTTTTATGAATAAATTATTAAAATAATTTTTAATTTGATCCGTACTTAAAATAATCAAATAAGCGGTTTCATATGTTTAAGACTTTTTTATTTAAATGATTTTGTTATTCGTGCTAAATTCCCAATTTTTATTATTAGATAAAAACACTGAAATTTATTGTTGATGGGATAAGCTATTCCTATGCGTATTTCACTGGTTGCTTAGGCCAGATCATCAGGAAACTTCATCCATAAAGATTTTAGAAAAACTAAAGATATTAAACCAAGTAAAACTGTTAAGCGTATAAGAATTACAGCAACCGTTCTACTTGTAACAATATCAAAGTTTAAACAAAATCATCAACAATAAACAGTGAGTTTATCTCTTAAACAACAAAAAGTAAAATATGAAATTAATAATATACAAGAGTAATTTAATTTTTCTTATTCTGCACTTATTTTTAATTTGAAAATCACTTCTCAAAAGTTAAAACTTTAAACCCTACATATGTATGTATGTAAATATGTATATTTATACCAAAAATCCAAATTTCTTTAAATTACCGTATTTTAAAAAAATTACCTTGCTACCTTTTGCGGCCCAAAATTACCCTAAAAAAGGGTAATTACCGTACGGTTAACATCACTGCTCACTAGTACAGTGTGTTTGTTAGTGCTAGTGCTCACTTGCATACATATGTTTATGTTTGTAAATATGTACAAACATACATATTTTATGTTTGTATGTATGTACTTGAACATTTTATAAAAATAATCTGAACAAACTCAATAACTCATGGCTTTAATCGTTAAAGCTCAGACACACGCCCTTTTACTGCTGCTTACTTACACATTCATGTAGTATCGTGGATTTCATAGTGTAAAGATAGACCTCCTAGTTTATATTTTCCTTGTTTTTCTTTGTGTGTGTGTGTGTGTGTGTGTGTAAGATTTTTTTGTGCTGTCTTGTCTTGTATCCTCAGTACGCATTTTCCTAGCAGAGCATGATTATGTAATGTAGGTTGAATATTTTTTACGCCAATAACCAAAAATACAATAACAAAAAAAAAAAAAAAGAACAAGGATAAAGGATTTTAACTGCAAAATCTTACAAGATTACTGACTGGTACGAATGAATTCAAGTTTTCAAATGAACTAAAAACTCAACACTCGGCACAAAAACCACACATATTTGTTTAATTTTTAAAAATATTTTCACTTTTTCTTCTTCGTATTACAAAATATAAAATATTTTAAATTAGTTGTTTGCTTTTTTAATTTGATTATTTAATTTTTTTATTTTCAAATTAAATTATTTTTTCTTTTGGTTTTAATGTTTGTTGTCTTAAAAACACTGAATAAACATTTCTTTAAAATATTTTCAAAAAAAATTTACTTTTTTGTCGGTTATTTTTTTTTTATCCGTCCTTCTTAATTGTCGCGTTTGTATGCTGGCACAGTCAAATTATAACTGTGGTGCTGCAACTATTTTGCGCGTTAGCTGATTTTGCATCCTTTTTAAGTTAAAAGGAAAGCTATCATTAGATGATTTTGTAGCTGTTGCCTGGTTTTGTATGTGAGTTTGTAGCAAATATTCTCGTTTCTTATGTTACAATGTGATATCCGTTGGCTTTTGGCCAAGCCTTATACTTTAAAGGCTCTCCACTGAAAAAAAAACACAAGAGAACTACCACAATATCACATCGCATCACATGGGAAATAACAAAATAAATAAATAAAGAAATAATTTAAAAAAGCAAAAACAATAACAACTAATAATAATTTTACAAAAATATTGTAGTTGAATTTTGTTTCAGTCAAAAGCCTTTATGCCGCATTCTCCTCAAAAGTTTTTAGTTAGTTAGTTAGTTCTCTTCATATGTGATTTTACTTTGCTTAAGGATGTTTGTTTACTTGAGAGTGTAGCTGTTTATGTTCCTTTGTCCTCCCTTCCTTGCCCTGTTTCTCATTGGGTTAGTTTAACGGTTCAGTTTTCCACGGTGCCTCTTTATGTTGTTTGTTGTTTTCACTCGATTTGTTTAGAGGGTGTTTGTGTGTTGGTGGGCTGCATGCATTCAACATTTGTAAACGATAAAGGATTCTGCGTTGCCGTGGCATTAAATAAACAAACATCGAAACATGTGTAAAATCGACAATGTGTAACTTTTATGCACGTGACAAACGTAAAGCTTTCTTATCAGTTGCTTTTAATGCGCATGTTGTGAGTCTTTTAAGCTTTCTCTGTAGTTTAAACGAATTAAGCTTTTTATTTGTCTTATAAACTTGCAAATGATAGATAACAAATTTAAATAATTGTATTTTTTGATTATTTAATTTTTTGTAAAAAACAAAGGAAGTGTGTTTCTTAATAATTGGAATCTTATTTTGATACTTATTAAAAAACTTTATTTAATAATCATTTTGAATTTTGCCGTTATGCTATCAATCTTTATATAAAAAAAAAATACAAGGCCTGACTCATTCATTCATTTACTCACTGACCCATTAACGCCCAGCCCAAACGGCTAAAGATAGAGACTTGACATTCGGTAAACAGTAGTGTTTTTCATGCGGGATTTCCCGGGACAAAAATCATGTGTTCCCGCAAATGTTTCTTGAAAATTCGTGCGGGAAAGCCCGGGGGGTTTTTTTAATGGCACTTGCTGATATAATTTTAAAAGAGTTGTGTCAAGAAATAGATGTAAATTCAAATTCTATAAATAAGTCAATTTTTAATGTTTGGTGCTCGGAAATTTCGAACTAATAAAAGAGGAATAAAAATTTTTTAAAGACCCAGATTTATTTAATTAAAACGAAAAAAATTTGTTCTCACTTGCTTCAAAAAATTAAATGATTTAATATGCAGAGCAGCTGCATAAAAGATTTTTTTGATTCTTCTTTTATTTGCGCATCCGTTATTCGGATATATGCGATTACAGGAGTTTTGACTTAACTGCCCTACAAGAAATAAATGATGTTAAGAAAATGATAGAAAGAAATAACCGAAATGAAGTGTTCGATCAGAATCGGTCATTTTTTTCTATCACTTTTTTAACACCAAAATGAAAAATGTGACTACCCTCTCATTCATTTCTTGTAGGTTGCCTTTTGTTTACGTGCACTTTTGACTTAACTGCACAAAATCGATAATTTTGGGGTTATTCTTTAGAATTCCATACAAATTCCATTTTTAAGTGCACTTTCTATACCTGCATATTAAAGATAAGTGCCCAAAATTTTAGGCGATTTAAAATTATTTTAATACAAAAAATTGAAGTTAGCTGCATTTTGACTTTACTGCCCAAAATATATATTTTCTGGAATTTTTTCTCAAATCCTTGTTTACTTGCATTTTGTATACCTGCATATTTTTCATTTTTTAGGGCAGGTTTAAAATATTTTCACATAAAACATCAAAGTTAACTGCACACATGAAAAAAAAATGGTGGCCACATTTTGACATAAATATCCAGTTTAAGCTGTTTATAAAAATATAAATCGCAATTTTTTTGTTTTTTTTTCATAAATTTGTATTGTCTTTGTTTTTGTTTACCCTGCAAATCATTGGACCAATTCAACACGCGTGTAAAGAGTAGCCCACAAGGGACTAGGACTAGTTTTTTTAAACGCAGTTTTTTATTAAATTGCTTAGAGAATTGAACAAAAAACTGCGTTTAAAAAAATCGTTACTGCAAGACTATAATTTTTATTAAATTGTTTCCTTCTCCTGTAAAGTAAGGAAAACATTAGTTAGGGCTTTTCTTTATTAAAGTAACGATATATACATTAGAGCGACTCACCAAAAAAGTGCTCGATGTACCCTCCTAAAAATGAACCTTGGACTTTTTTTAAGATACCATTTTAAATATTTCGGCTCCAGCTTTGACCTCTCGTGAGCTGGACCATTTTGAAAAAGTTTATATTTTTGCATGTTTTGTTAATTTGGGAGTCTGTTTCCTTACCAACATATACAAATTGGGTATCATAAGAAAGGTTGTTTAAGGCGCGTCCAACTCTTTTTTTGTCCAAGGACGATCATCTATTTCCTTTTTTTAAGGACTTTCTGTAAAAAAAAACGGTTTTTGAATTTTTTGTTCGGGGTTGTTTGTAATAAAAATGCCAAATTAACATATTTTAATCTCTAGTCGATTTAATTAAATACGTGTTTCCTTTTTTTTTGCAAATTCGTGCTAGTTCGCATTTTGACAAAAATGCAATGGGGTGGCAACCCTTAGTTTTAAATAGAGCAACATGGGTATAAAATTTTTTCTTTTGCCAAATACATCATCTTTGTATGTAAATAATTTAGATTTTTGCAAATTAGATGCATTTTACGTGGTGCTCTGGAATATATATAAATGCAATTTTGTAGTAACTCTAATATGATAGCGGATTTAGTTTCTAGATCATGTTTGGATGAAAATAGGACTAAAGAAAGAAAAAAAGAGATGATCCACGACTTAAATTTTTTTTAATTTGCGAAAAAATATGCCGCCAAAAAGTCGTGGATAATTTCTTTTTTTCTTTCTTTATTCCTATTTTCATCCATACATGATCTAGAAACTAAAACCTTATATCTCCAAAATTAAAAGAGATACAAAAAAATGTAATACCTATCGTTGTTCTAAGCGGACAGGTGTCTGGTACTTTTTTGAAATTCGGCCCTATTAGGGAGTTAACGGGTATAACCTGAATTTTGGTACTTTTTTGGCACCCCATCTATCTTTTGAATCAATAAACATAGAAACAATGTTAATACCACATTCGGAACATACCAAAAAATACGAATTTGGTACTTTTGCTAAATTCGAACATTTAAGGTAATCGTAATCGTAACTATTTTTGGTTTTTTTTTTCAAAAAATTTGTATCCGTTCATTGATATATTTAGTACGAATTATGGACTGTCACTACAATACTGAAATTTTTGATACTTTAATGAGGGGGAAAAAGTACCCAAAAAAGGAAAAACGGGTCATTTTATATTTTTCTTAAGCTTTTTGGTTCTACAACTGGTATTTTTTTAATAAACTTGGCACGAAGGAAAGGGTAACGAAGTAGCAGGTTAAATGCTAGTTTGAAATAAAATTTTAATAAAATATCAATTTGATTATTTTTTATTCTAATTTTAAATCAAACACTTTACTTTAGCTGCACTTTTTTTCAGGTAACCAAAATTGTTTACCTGCACATTAACGCAGGTAAATGCATTTGAGATTATCAGAATTTTTGATTTACCAGCACAGAAAATCGTGGAAACGAGATTGTGCAATTAGGTGGGTCGAAAAAAAAAGTTGTGCCAGTCACCCACTAGAATGAAAGATATGTCAATGAAGTTTCTAAAACAGGAAATGTTTTTTTCCACGTCTCAAAATACAGCCCTTTTGGTTTTTTATATGTAGTGCTGGCATTTGAAGTCCGATATAATCATATCGCATATCGTTGTTCTTGGATTGACAATGGCTTAATTTTTGCCTTTGGTGACTTTTTAATCCGAGCTCAAATTCTGGGCGCCACTTATGCCATCCCGGAACCTTCCCCAAATGTCTAATTGTTTCACGTGCGAAGAAAGTCCTTCTAAATTTTAGTATGTATAGCTTTTAACATGCTCACTTTTATGACATGCCTCCAAATTAAGCCCCTTTTTTCTATTTCACATACTTACATATTACATTAGGTTGTCCCAAAAAAAATAAAAATTTGGATTTTTTCGGAAGATCTTTCCTAATTTGGATACTCATAAGGTAAAGTATTTTTGAGAATTTTATCAGATTTTTCGGAAGTGCTTTAGAGGTCGCGCAAACTGATTTTGTACCAAAAATCTAGCGTTTTTGACTTTTATTGAATTATTAATGAAAATTGCTAAAAAAAAAATCGGTATTTTTTCGCTTCTGAGTAAATATTCTTAAAGAAAATTTTCCGACCTTTAATTTTATGTGCATAAATAATAAGTTTCGGCAGGGATTTTCCACATTTTGATACATTATATAACAGTTTTTCATAAATTTTCAGCAAATATGAAAAAAAATGCTTTATAACATTTAAAATTTGTATGAAGTTTTAAATAAATTAGCAAAAAAAAATGAATTTTCTCTCACCGTTCTCGAGTTATACCCTTTTAAAGCTTTGTACACATTGTATGAAATGTATAATACTATAAGGTGTGAACTAGGTTTGCATTGCTTTAAACTTTAAATAATTGGATTTAGAAAAGGTTTTTACAAATAAAATAATAATCCATTAGAGTCATGTTTTAATTTTTTTAAATGCTAAACGCTTCTATTTTTTCGGATAATTCTGTTGTTGTTGTTGTGTTACTATCAAGAGTTTTTTCTGTTGTCAGGTCATCCTGACAAAGCTCAGCATCGAAATTCTGCAAAAAAGTTTATTTCCTAATTCCTTAATTTCTGTTTTTGTTCTGTATTTTAAGAATGCATTTCTAGAAGAAAATATATTGTATGAAAAAATATTTCTAAGCACAACCTTTTTGGTGTACTTTGGTAACTTTTTTGGTGAATTTTGGTACAGATAACATGTTAAAATTCTTCATGGTTGCATTGTAGAATGCATTTTTAAAGGCGAGTTTGCTTGCAATTGACGTTTTAGGTCTCACCCATAATTAAAAATACAATAAAATATGGTTTAATACTACAAAAACTTCAAAATTTTGTTACATCGGTTTATCGACAGAAATTAACCGGTGTAATCGTTAATCGAAAAAAGACAATTTTAAATTAACCGATTAGTTAATCGGGTAGTAATTAATCGGCTAACCGATTGAATACCCTAGTAGGTATAGAGCGAATTTGATAAAAATTTAAACACATTTGTTGTTTAACGTTTTAAATAAATAGAATGACCACTGTTGTTGTTGCATATTTGCTGTTTGCAGAAAAAGTGAGAAGAAGACTTTTGCGAATTTGCAGTAGCTCGCTGCCGGAGGCTTTTTTTCAATTTATCAATTTTATTTATTTCTATCCAAGGCGAATTCATAACAGGTAAGTGCAACTCTACAACTACAAAAAGCCCCATGTATTTTGTTTTTGCAATTTATTGGTTATCTGTCAAAAATTTTTTATTGCAAATTAAAATAATCACTTTTTTATAAAAGAAATTATTAAATTCACTTCAATCATTCGCAGTTTTGACATTTTTTTATTATAAAAATAATATTTTTAGCACTTTTCAATCAACTTCTTCTCAAAATAAAATCATATTTTGACGTTTCACCATTTTTTTTAATTCGCCGTGGAAACAGCTGATGAACGGCTGGCGAGATGAGTTTACCTGTTTGAATTCGCCTTGTTTCTATCTGTTCAAGGCGAATTAAACTACAGGTGGTGTCGGAACGGCAGTAATTCAACAAAAACAGAAAGAACACAGGGTTTTTTGCATTGCATTGTAAGTGTTTACGGCTCGAAATGTCAACCAGTGTTAGCACAACACTAACATATCAAAACAAATAGGTTCAAACTGTCAAAATCAGATAACGTTTCGACACCACCTGTAGTTGAATTCGCCTTGCATCTGTTGAAAAAATAAAATAAAAAGCCGTTAACATTGGTTTCCGTGACACCTAAAACCAACATTAATTTTAGTTCGAACAAAAAACCGATAAGATTGGTTTCTATAACACACCTGAAAAACTCGGAAAATAAATTTTACCTAGAATTTAATATAGAAGAATAGAAGGTTAATTGTGAATTAAGAAAAATATTTGGTTAAAAAAATACTAAAAATCAGTTTAATTTTGTTCTCTTATTAATTCGAATTTCAAAAATGTACCAAAACACATTAAATATGTTTTTAGCAAAGTAACATCCATCATCCGATTTCAATTGTGCTCATATTTGTTATATTTAAAAAATAAATTAGTGAATTAAAAAAATATTGGTTTAGAAAAAGTACCAAAAATCAGTTAAAAATTTGTTGCTTTATAAGTCAGAATTAAAAAAAAATACCAAACGTATTCGAGATGTTTTTAACAAATTTGTATTTTCTAAATAAATTTGATGTTGTGCAAAGAAATTTTATTTACTTATTTCCTCAAAAAAAAAAAAACTTATTTATTTAAAAAAAGTTTATGCTTAAATTGCAACTTTATATGTTTTTATACACACATGGCAGCAAATTGCAATAGAAGTTTAAAAATTCACAACGCTTATGCATAAAAAATGAATTCTTTTAGAAAATAATACTCGACACATAAAAGGAAAAAAACAAGAAAAATCATAATGGATTTAAATGGATTTGTAGAGAAGATGAACAAAAAAACTTCTTAAAAAGTAAGTCGTATAAGAAATACAAGCATGTTGAAATTTAAAGCTTTTAGAGTTTTAAAAACGTTTCTTTTAAGACTTTTAACCCAGTATTTAAACTTCAAATAGTGAGAACAGACTGAAAGTATTTTAGATTTCGTCTTAAAATTTATGTTCATATATTTTGTGTAAATAAACTTAAAAATATTTATGGTTAAAAAAAATTTAATGAAAACTTTTTAATAGAATAAGTAAAAAATAAATTACGAGTGTATCTAAATTTTTTGCAAAATTCTTATTTAAATTTCAATTATTATGAATAAAACAACATTTGAATTTTTAAAAATTGTATAAAAGTGATGAAAAAGGTTCAAATATGTACAGCTACTCACACTATAAGCCGGACACTTAATAAAAATACATACATTATGTTAATGATCTTATGTAGGTCTGAATTAAATTGGGATCGTTTAAATAAAATTAAGTATAAATTTTCATATTATTCGAATGTGCATTCTAAGTTAAATTACAATCCTCAAAAGCTTTTATACTTTAATAGTCTTATTCCTTCAATATTTTCCAGGAATATTTTCTATGCACTATCAGAATTTTGAGAAAAAACATTCCCAGATTCTTTTTGTTAAAATGAAGTATATTAAATGAAAATTTTTTAATTAAACAAGAGTTTCTATTTTCAGTTCCAAACTTAACAACAAAGGACTTTTTCTATGTATGCCACTTTTAGTGTGAGCAGCTGTGTGTTCTTTATAACCATACCACAAAAGTGGAGAGAGTTTTATGTGTTTGTCCTGATATTTATAACACCTTAAAATATAGGTCCTAGACCCACCTTTAAGTATACCCATCGACTTAGCAGAACTTTATTAATCGAGGAAAAGCTGTCCGTCCGTCCGGTTGACTTTCCATGTAAACCTTGTGCGCAAAGTACAGGTCACAATTTTGGAGATAATTTGTTGAAATTTAGTGCATTGGCTCCTCTTGAAACTGGCGAGAATTGTTCAATAATTTCACATAACCCCCATACAAGCTTCTTTCCGGAATAGTGTCTTTGTGCCCATTAACCATCTTATTTTTATTAATCCATCTTAACTAATTTCATTGGACTCGGTCCATATTTTCAGCCATAATTTATAAATGTTGATATTGGTATACAAATTGCAGACAATTACTTTAAGAATAGCTTCTAGTGTTGTCATTTGAATTAGAATTATATGAATATTCGAATCACTTTTTTAGTTTTTGTTCGAACACAGAAAAAATAACTCAAGAAAATTTTTAACAACACAGTTTGCTTAAAATGAAATTTTAGGTAAGCAAACTTTTTATTTGATTTAATGAAACTATTCATCAAAATTGCGCTTTGCAAAATAGCACTCAATAAAATATATTTTATAATGAAATAATTAAATTTTTTTCAAATTCAATAAAAAAAATTTGAATCAAAGTAAAGTCAGCATTTTTACACTTCTTGTCTATTTTTTAATAGCTTTAATATCGTTGAAAATAAGTCTTAAGTGTTTGTTATCTCATTCGTTTTAGAGTTTTATTTGTATAATATCTTTAGTTTTTCCTATAATGTCTTTGATAAAATGTTTCCTGAAGATCGATCTGGCTTAAGCAACCAGCGAAATGCGCAGAGGAACTAGCTTATTCCCCCACAATAAATTTTAGTGTATTTGTCAAATAATAAAAATTTGGAATTAAGAAGAACATCATAATTAATAAACTATACCTACAAACTTTTTTATCAATAACGCAGAATAATCGTCATCGCAGAAAATTAAAAATTTTTTTAATTAAATATTCGATTTTCGTATTCAAATATGAAAATTATTTTTATTCTGTAAGCAACAAAATTTTTCAATTAAGAATAAAAAAATAATTCAAACAGTTTTAAACGAAATTCGAATATGACTCCAATAACTCTCAAGAATCAGACAAAGTTTCGGAATTGGATCATAATATAATATTATGAAATAATCTAAAAAACTTTATCAATTATGTAAAAAATACTTAAAACATAAGAAACATTAACAGCATCAAAAATGATTTGAAAAAATCAAGGAAAAGAACAGACAAACTAACTGCCTGTTTTTAGTTCGTTCGTTCGTTAAATTCGTTCGTTTAACTAACTGAGCTACCTTAATAAGAGAGTTCAGGGGTTTTTTCATGTCGAAACTTCTAGAAAAATCTTATTGAAAAGAACGATAGGTTGGTTTGTTTTATTGAAAATATATTGGCTCTTACAAAATCTCAAAATCGTCTGTGGATTGTTTTCTTACTAATAAAAAAATTTAACTAACAAAGTTATTCGACAGATATTTTTTATTCGAGTATTCGAATAAAAGCTTAAAATTATTCGGCTGTTCGAACAAGAAAAAAATCATGATGTTTTATTCAAACAATTATAAAACCCGAATAATTGACTACTTTTGCATGAATCTTAACTTCATAACATAATTTTGTTCTGGCGGGTTCATGATTGCCCATGGGTTCCAAACGGTTAATTTTCCAAAATTTGTTCTTAACTACTGTGGTGCTGGGTTTCTATCATATGGTCGGACTTGGCCGATTTTACATTCTTACTTGGCTTAAATTCCGTTCAAGAGCTAAGCATTTTTATTTTACGTAACACATACTAATTTCTATCCCTTTAAAAGTCAAACTTTGTACTTTTTTTCATTCATTAAGATTGTTTCTTTTTTTTACTTACTACATACTAGAAACTATAAACTAAATTGTACTTTGTGTAATTAGCCTCATTTTCTTATGTTAAAATAGAATTTGACCAAAAAAAAAAATAAAATATGAATTGCCAAAGGTTGTACTAAATTTCAATAGAGTTCTTTATAATATTCCTTATGCATGATGTTATCTGTCTTCTTCATCAGTTGTATTGATTTCATTTGTAAAGGAACTTTCATCTTGAAGGGAATGTTGAACGGAAACATTTGTGGAATTCTGCAAAAAAAATAGTATTTTAAGTATTTTTTCAAAAAACAAAAGAAGCGTTACTTTCTTGTACCTGTTTTGTGGGACAGTTCGCAAATAAGTGATCGTCCTGTTTGCACAAATGGCAACGTTTAGGTTGCGGCCCTAAATGACACTTCGAAGCTATATGATTAGCAAATTCGCCACAGTTGTAGCAACGAACGCGACGATGACGTTTTTTAGTGCGCGGTCGAAATGTGCTGCCATGACAGTCGGTGCCTGAAACAACATAAAATATTTTCATTTTTTTTCAAATATACTTAATATTTTTTTTACCTTGTCTTCCCGATACTCTTGTAGCTTCAAGACCTCTTTCAGTTAAACTGCATTCAAATTCGACATCTTCTTGTTCGCCTAGCGATCGAAATCCCGTCATTTGTATAACACTCTTAAAAAAAATAATAATAAATAATATAATAATATATAGAACCTATATTATAGGTTTTAAGAGTTCTATAAGTGACTACAAAATAATTTACTTGGTGTACAAATACTTCTTGACCACCATCGTTGGGTGTAAGAAAACCCCAGCCTTTGGCCACATTAAACCATTTGCATTTGCCATAACGTACGCCTTGAGTTTCATGGGGTTCTGAAAAGAAATAGGAGAGATTTTTTTGACAAACGCTAAAATAAAGTCTTAAGAATATTTATAATTTAAAAAAATCTTGCAAAAATCTCCAATAGGGATATAACCAAATTTTGGCCCTAGCACTACGCGATAGCGAATATTGTTTTATTTACGAAAACAATTTGTTTGTTTCGTTTGAAAATAAAAACCTCACCCATAAAGCGATTTTAAATATTTTATTAATAAATGAAAAAAAATTAAAAAGTTTCTTAATTATTAAAGGACATGCATTTCAAATTTAATGTGCGTGTTGTTTTGCTAAAGTTTTCGGCAGTACAAATAAAAATAAAAGAAAATAATTTTCCAACTTTACCGCGTTTTGTGGGTGATCTTTAAAGAAAATCGCGAAAAACTAATATAATTTTTTTTAATAGTTTTCAATGTCCCATTTCGATATTTGCAAAAAATGGGAATAACTTAATGTCCAAGTTGTAGTATGTTTCAGGGTACATTTACACAAGGTAGACTTATTAGCGGACATGCATAAATCCCAACTGTTAAAACATAAACCCCATAAATATGTTCATGTGTGCGCTACATTGTTTTGTTTTATATAGAGACAACTTTGGCAAGTCGGGTATTTTTGTAATTCTCTTCCAAATGAGTCTACCTTGTGTAAATGTGCCTTGGTAGGTTTTTTAAATTATTATCAATCTTGTTTACATTAAATTTTCCATCTCTCTTCCAATTTTTGATTACCAGTATTTAAGAATTGTACCTGATTGAAAGCTAAATTAGATTCAAAACTTTTGATTTAAAATGACGCTGATGTCATGTATTGAGCAGCTATCATCATCTCCTTTTTTGTGAACTGAGAATGCTTCTGCTGAAGGGTTCTATTTTATTTGCTAAACTGGTTGTCTTCTGGTTTAATTCTTATTACAATTGAAACAACAGAGGGTTACTCTCTTTTGCAATGCGAAAGTAAATGGTACCAAATCTAGAGACTGGTACTCTTAAGGGGTCTGTACACGGTCAAACTGCACATTTGACCTCTTTTTTTATACACGTCCGACCTTCGCCCTGATTAATTAATTAAGAACTATTAAAAATCGAATTGTACCGAAAAAGTACATATCAGTCTAAGACTATCACGAGTTTTTTATAACCAGATCCAACTAGGTACAAACGAAAGATTTATAATTTTAAAGTACTGCCTGTTTTTAACAATGAATGAATTTATTTCTGAGGTTTTTTCTCAATCGTATTTACTATTTCTGTAGTTTTTGCTCAATATCTCGATTTATTTTTTTGTTTTCATATCAGTATTTATTTATTTTTGTTTTGTTTTCTTTCTTCATTTTTTGTTTTGTTTGTTTTATTTTGATTACAGTGCTTTTATAGCTTTCATTATCTATGTACTACACAACAACATATGTATTCTCACGTTTGGAAAATATACATACAAACATAGGTACATGCATATTTCTACTCACATTTAACTCCAGCAAACACAAAATTAGAAGATTTAACAGATAAAAGAATTTTTGCATTTTATTGGTGTAAATTAAGAATCTGGTTTTTAATTTAAAAACTTTTTTGGTTTCCAAATAAGTACGTACTATTTGCTATTTATTTCATTTCGTCGAGAGACAGCTTACTTGAGTCCTTTAGTTGTCTTTTTGTAATATGTACAGTATGATACATACACGTAATGGTGTTTGTACCCATCTACTGCTGTGATATAGATGCGCAGATATCTAATGTTTTAAACTTTTTAATTGGTTATCTTGTATTCTTTGTTTCATGGATACAAAATATGTATTTATGTATGTATATCTCAACTCTGAGATGAACATTTCATTTTTCCATTTTCGCATATCTTATTAGTTTTGTTTGCTGGGATTCTCTATCTTTTCTCTAATGCACATACAAAAGCACTCACATTTAGAGATCGTAAGTGGCGTCGTTATCAAAATACGATTGCCTCATTCAGCAAATAACAAATTACAAAAACGTATTAAGCAGTGTTACCATCAATGAACAAAATAATTACACGGCAGTTAGTTCAAGATTGTTTCAACTTATTAGTATTGTGGTTATTTTGTTGAACTGTTTTATGGTTTTTAATACAAATTTTGATATTTTAATAAGGCTTAAGTTCATCAAATTTAATTTTCATTAAATTATTTTTTTGAAGAAAGGAATTTTACAACATGAAATTAATTAAAATTTATTGATAACTAGCTGACCTGGTCCACGTTGCTGGCCCTAAGCAAACATTAGTATTGTATTACCACACGGTTTAAATTGAGCATTTAACGAAATTTACGGCCTTAAATAAAAATCCATGGTATACCTATCAAAGTTTTTTTTACAAAATAACTTACATATGGTGTAGATATGGGCTCAATCAAAAAAGAAACGCATGTATTTAAGGCAAATTTAAAATTATAGTTATTTATTACTTCATCTTAAGACCAGCGCATAGACAACGTTTTTGTTTTTTTTTTATTTGGTGTAAAGAGCCGTTTTCTGATTTTAGGTAAATCGAAAAAAGCGGGCGGGCAAAATTTTCTTTCCGTAAAAACCTATGTTGGACCATGGCGATCATTTTAATGAAAAAATCGTCCAAATCGGTCAAACCGTTCTCAAATTATGCGCTTAACAGAAAAAGTGGGCGTAAAAGTAGGCGTGGTAATTTTATCTTTCGATGAAAACGTTAAATGGATTAATACGAACAGTTAAAAGAAAAATTAGTCATATCGATGGAGCAGTTTTTTGATTTTAGGTAAATCGAAAAAAGTGGGCGTAAAAGTGGGCGGGGCAAAATTTTCTTTCCGTAAAAACCTAAGTTGGACCATGGCGATAATTTTAAAGAAAAAATCGTCCAAATTATATAGATGTCATTGGTGGTGCAATATGGAAATTGGATTTTGCCACGCCCTTCCGCCCGCAGACCGAAAATCAAAAATCAGACTTCACAGTGTCACCCGCCTGAATATTCTGAAGATTCCCTGAAAATTTCATCAAAATCGGCCCAGCGGTTTTGGAGTCCATACGTTACACACATACATACACACATCCATTTTATATAGATAGATAACTGGAGAATGGCTAGACCGATTTTGGATTTCAAAATCAACTAACCATCATCACTCCTTTTATGGCAATCGGTCGAGCCGTTCTCGAGTTATGGAGTGACAATCAAATTGTACACTTCTTTTTATATATATAGATTTTTCATTCTTGACTGACCTGTTTTTTTTCATAGTTATTTATTTATTGGAAATGAATATCATCAGTTTAGAATGTAAACATGCGTTTTGCACATTACATGATATTATGATACCGTTCGAAAGATAAAGATACCAAGCATTGACTAAGAAAATCATTTGCCTCAATTTGGGATTCTATTGCATATTAGAAAATAAAACAATTATAGATTGGTTTGCTTTGTAAGCTGCAAAAAGAAAACATTAGAAGTTGTTTTTCCATTACGGTCTCTGTTGACAAAGATGTTTAGCGTTCTTCTATTCAGATAAATCCTCCGGTATAATTTCTCCTTAGGCTAGGTAATACAATAAAATTTCCAGCTAGAGAATTTGGGTGAAGTTCAAACAGCCTTTTTAAATTTGTTTATCGAATATTACGTGATCATAATTTTTACTAATATCACATTGAGATCCTTGTTAATATCAGAGTTTTTAACATACCAGGGGCGGCTGTGATTATTCGAACAAGTTTGTTTTGACGCCTGACAGAACGCAGACTTAAGAATTAAGATTTAAAAAATTAGTTGATTTGATTAATTACACTGCGAATATCGCTTATATGAGCGCCGGTGTTTTAAAGACTGCAATAACTTTCATTTCTTATGATTTGGCTTCTGCTTGTGCTTCTGAAATCAACAACAGTTTCAGTCAAAGCAAAATCACAAACCGAAAAACGAAAAACAAACAGTTGAACAAAACTTTTGCCAGCAGTTGTTTTAAAAATTTTTATTTTCTTTTCTTTTGAACAGTTTCGCAAGTAAAAGTACAATCAGTCACTTTGCTTTTGTAAGTCGCAAACAGGCGCAGAAAAAAACTTTCTGTATTTGCAAGTTGGCAACAGTGCTTATAAGTTCCGGTTCACACGCGTCATCTTTGACTCGTCAAGTCTTGATCTTTTAGGAGAGAAGGGAAAGAGAATGCCATTTATTTTCCCCTCTCTCCTAAAAACTCAAGACTTGACGAGTCAAAGATGACGTGTGTGAACCGGCACTTATAAGCACTGTTGCCAACTTTTCTTGAACATTTCCCGCCAAATCGGACTTCAAAACCGCTAGAATACCACTAAAATTATAACATTTTTAAAAGTTTTATATAAATCTAGATATAGGCAGCTTTTTCAAAGGTATGTGACTCCCAAATTACGTTACATACTAAGGTTTCCAACTTCCCTAGCTATTTTATTCCCAAAAAAATAAAACAAGCTAGAGTGATGTATTCGGATGTCATATGGAACGAATTTGTGCAAAATCATATAAAAATACATACATATGTGCATTCAGCCACTATTTATGCTGGTTTTTGTAACAAAATGATAAATTTGTTAGGGTGGTTGTTCTACATTTTGATTCATAATTCTTTTTCCTACGGAACCGATTTTGCTGGATTTCAATCTCAAACTGCTTAGGAGAACTAGAAATAATTTGATACCAATATTTACTTTTGAGTCGTTTGAAAGTGGGTGTGATTTTTTAAAGTTTATTACGCTATGATTGGCAATTATTTGCCGTTTTAAGCAATAAGATAAAATTAGTTAGATGAAAGTAAGTGAATTATATTTCCTGGGATCTATCTAGACAATTTAGATCAATACCTTACCTTCTGTTTCAAATAAATATAAACAAGTCGATTTAAGAAAATATAAAATCTGTAAATTAAATATTGAGAAATGTTTTTGTAGCTGAAATTTTGTAGGCGTGTTTGGACTAGTCCTTTTATTTGCAGGGCTCCCACACACACGCACGAATGTTAACCAAACTCACTTCAAATCAGAGATGCCAACTATTCAATGGCAAAACGTGCCGACCGAGCAGTCAAATAAGCTAAAAAGTGCTAAATTTAAAAATTAAAGAATTATAAACACTCAAAGTCTTACTTGTAACAATATCAAAGCTTAAACAAAACACCAACAATAAACAGTCTTACATTCCCCTACAATTGGTTGGGTTCTTTTCGACTCGAATTGTAGTTGTAAGTGGGTAAAAAGTCATTTGCAAAAAGTGTTAAATTCTTCTTCTGTTTGCTTTTATATAAAATTTTGACTTTATATGTTTCAACTACATTTATTTTTACGCTTGCTTCGCAACGGTTATTCATTGCTGAAAATGGTGTATATAAAGCAAGATTTGCGTGTGCAATTTACGTTTCTGTCGGAACATCTGACGAAATTAAATATTTGGCTGGGATAGTACGTCGTTAAATGGCGCCATATTTTTTTATGTTTTAGTGTTCGAATGGTGTAGTAAATGAAAATGTTTATCAGCATGAAGCTGGTAGATGTTAAAAGTGTCAAACGTTCAAATATCACGTTTGAAGAGAGCCTGTGTTTAAAATAGGGCTAACTGGAAAAATTACGAGCTACTCCTAGTCCAAAAATAGCTAAGTTGGCATCAAATATTGTAAAAAAAACAACAATAACAATAAACATGTGCATGATTATGTATAAATGTACAGAAAAGTACAGAAGAGAAAAGAGAATATTTTTCAGCTTTAAATGCACAAAACTAAAGAATGAAAAGTAAAGTAAAAGCATTGAAAAGTTAAAATTTTACGACTTTTCAACTTTTGCCTTAAGTTTTTTAAACACTAATGGGCACTTACTTTGAAAAACAATTATCACCATTGAATTCAGCGTACTTGAATTAGCTTAATCAGCTGGGTGCCCAGCTTGTTAAAATTTACGACTTGCACAGTGTTATTGTTAGAACATATTCTAATATACGAAGATAAAAAATTTCACGATTTCCCCATACAAATTACGCTCTGGAATTGGGCCTTTGTTAATATATTGCTTACCATATACTATCCCAAATTTTTTTTTTTCAATAAAAATATTTAGCATCCTTATCGTGAATAAAATTGTTGTTCCCTTTTCCCTAAACAATGTTTAGGGAAAAGAAAACCTTTCAAAGAAAAAATCTGTTAATTTTTTATTCACGATAGGCGTGAATGTAAAACGTTGTCCCAAAAATAAAGTGAGGTGAGAAGATTGGGGAGCTGTACTTATTTAATAACGGATTTCTTTACTTTTACACGACATTTATTTTGCAGTGGGTTTGTAAGATTAAAAAATTAACAAATACAGAAAGAAGGCTTATAAAGGTTTCTTTAACACGTTCGTTTTTGGTTTCATCTGACATAACCTTAAATCGTTCACAACAGCCAATTATAGACTAATTTATATATTTATTCGCTTTTAATTGTATTTCGGTTTATTAAAAATGTGGTTTCTTTAAAGAATATGTGTAATTAAATAGATTTTAGTGTACATTTGCCATCACACACAAATAACTGGCAAATCAGTTGATGTCAGATGGCCTGTGAGTTCAAAGTAGAACACGATCTTCTTGAAAAAATCGAGAAACAGAATGAAATTTTTTATGCTTTAACACATGTATGCATTTTGCAGTGGGAAATTTGACAAGCACACTGCTAAATACATACAAACGGCTTAAATCATAGGGGTTTTAAGAAACAAGCCCGTTAGTAAATACATATCGTCGGTCACAGGTTGACAACTCTTAACTCGCAAAAAAATCGAATCGGGTTTATGATGCCAAAAGACTGTGTTTGTCCTTCTGCATGTTAGTACCTTTGCTTTCTTTACACCATCTTACAATAAATATCTCCTACTAATTTTGGTTTTTTTTATTTACTGCCAACACGGCTCATACGAACTTAGATATCTTGAAAACAAACTGCCAAAAAACTCGGGTCTGAAAGGGTTAGTTTTGAGAAAAAAATCGGCTTCATGATTTCTAAACAAACCTAAAAGCTGCACCCTACTTGGCGAAAATATATGTCTCAATATATTTTAAAAGTAAACCAAACAAAAAACGACAGCAAATTTAAAATTTTTATTTCCAAATTAGTAAAATTAGAACTCCTAAAACAGGTCAGTTTATGAATGAATAATTACTTACAAAATGGTAACACTGGTATTTAGTCAATTTATTTGAGTTTAAATGCGAGTATGAATGGAATGCGTTGCAGATGGAATGTTGTTAGGAGATGAATCTGTGTGTGTGTATGTGCGTGTACATGCATGTGTATTGTGGAATGATAATGTTGTTGTTGTTATTTTTTGAAAATACAATTTCATTCCGACCAACAACTTCAAACAATGGATTTTAAAAATAGAAAACTTAAACTATTTGATTAAAATCTTTCCTTTTTACAAAAAACAAAAAAAAATCCTTATGATCTCATACATACTTCCACACTTTAAAGGAAAAAGCAAACACACACACACCTGGAGGCATACATATGTAGGTACCTTTAATTTTTATTTGTTTTAATTAACCAGCTTCTTATTCATAGATCGATCGTGAAGTGGTTGGTTGAAAGCTTGTTAGAAAACGTGTTTGTTCTAATTTTTATTTTAATATATTTTTTTTAAATTAAAGCTTTTTGTAGTTGTTGTCTGTACGGAAGTTTTATTTCTTGTTGTTGTGCTTTATAACTTTGGGATTTGTAATAGAAAACCAGTTTGTGTGTCAAAGAAATACGCAGCACTGCGTATTTTTTTTTTTTTTGAGTCTTTTGGTGAGAATCTATTTTATGTTTATTTTTTATTAAATTTTGATAACAAAGTAGAGTTTTTGTCGTTTTTTGTTGAGTTTAATTTTATTTGCGACTTGATCGCTGGTTTATTTTATTAAACATCTATAAGTGACCATATATGTACATACATACATACATATATAAATAGTTGGAGGTAGGTATTCGTTGTAAACAATAATTGGTTTCTGAAAATGTTGATAACGTAAGTCATACGCTGAATAAATAATGAAATGCAGAAGATTTCCTCGATTAAAATTATGTACACTTACACTGAGCAAATTCTTATACCTATCTTATATGGAAAGACGCGAAATTTTTTTTATTAATTCATAAACATTTTTTAGGAAAATTAAGATGTTGTTAAAGGCAAGGCGAATTCAAACAGGTAAACTCATCTCTACAACTACAAAAAGCCCCATGTATTTTGTTTATACAATTTTCTGGTTGGTTGTCAAAATTTTTTTATTGCAAATTAAAATTATCACTTTTTTATAAAAGAAATTAATAAATTCACTTCCATCATTCACAGTTTTGAAATTTTTTTATTATAAAAATAATATTTTTAACACTTTTCATTCAACTTCTTCTCAAAACAAAATCATATTTTGACGTTTCACCATAATTTTTAATTCGCCGTGGAAACAGCTGATGAACGGCTGACGAGATGAGTTTACCTGTTTGAATTCGCCTTGGTTAAAGGGTTATTAACCCTGCTCGGTTACACTTCGTCGAATCGACGAAGCTCATTTACATTTTATCATATAACTTTTTTATATGTACCTATTAAAATTACGCTATTTTTCTCAACAACGTTAGCTGATGCCGTAAGCTTGTAGTGAGTGGACGTACGCTGGATCCTCATTTTTTTTAAAGTTAAAATTCAGAGGTCTGTACTCGTCAACTTAGTGTAAGTTTTTGTGCCTTTTTTTAACTTTAAATATTCCTTTGCCAACAGCTACATCATGTATACTCACAATATGTTCCATAAAGATCGAAACCACAAAAACCGACGACAGTATCTGAAAAATCTTCATTAAGCTCTCGTAGCTCCGTATTTAAGAGGCAGATTCGAACCACCTACATACGTTGCAGGCCTTAGTTAAAAAAAAAATTCAAAATAAAATTCCTAATCGAAAAGAATCCGTCGAAAATGTTGTCAAAGGACCAAAAGAGCGTAGAATTTGTCATCTCTGTCCCTATAGCAAACTCTAAATGACAAGAAGTACATATTATAATTACATATATGCAAGAAAAACATATGTTGTGAACATAAAATTAAACTTTGTGTCTCATGCGTAAAATAAGGCTAATAATAATAACTAAATATTTTTTTTTCTTTTGTATTATTTGACTGATTAATTTTAAAGGCTGCAAAAGAAACAAGTAATTTATTTTTTAATTTTTGTTGTTTAAAAAAGTTAATTAATTTGAAAAACAAGAAAAAAAGAAGTTAAAATTCGTATCGAATTTTAGAGAGAAAAATAATTAGTATATTCAACATTTTTTATTTTTCGAATTTATTCTATGAGGTAAATTTCAGTTATGTATTTCTATAAAGCTTTCAGTGTTTTTATAAAGAATACAAATCGGGAATTAAGCTCGACAAACAAAATATTTTAAATTAAAAATTCTTGTATTTCCACAAAATTACTTTGGTTATTAACACTATCACACAAGACTTACGTATTTGTCATAATAAGCTTGTTATTGTTTTTTGAAAATTTTCAAACAATAATAAGATCAGGCAACCAGTTTCGTCAAAATACTAAAGACTTAAGTGACAGTATATGCCGGCCTTAAGTAAAATTTGAAAATCTGTATCGATGCTTTAAAACGTTATCTTTAAAATTAAATACCATTTTAATTAAAAAGTAGAATTCTATATAAAAAAATTTGCTCAGTGTAAGTGCTCATTGTATTTTTCAGAAAATGATTTTAATTATGAGACATTTTTTGTCTTTAACATGAAATTCCCTATATCAAATTAAAGAGACTCCTCTTTTTAACTCTTTTTATTTAAAGTCTAGAATACAAAAGGACATTTTTACTGAACTGTACTAACAATTATTTAACATTAAAGGCAAATGAAAAAGCATTATTAAACTAACCGTTTTATTACCAAAAGTTTACAAAATATAACGATATTTTTTCAGCGAGTAGGTATGAATATAATATTAGGTTAGTTATGATATATTTAATATACTCAGAAAGCTACAATTATAAATAATAGTGTATTCAGGAAGCTACAAATATAACTATATCATACGTAGAGCATCGAGCATTTCTCCATTCGGTTTTCTAACACATCCAAAGTAGTCGTAGAACTATCCGCAGGCAGGAGCTTTTCTGCCCCTCCGAACACTTCATAATGTTCAGCCAGAACCAGATTCAATTCATTACAAGTTAAATCATCTCTCATCATTTTTCGAAGCAGGCATTGTCAAAAAAAAAAAGATCTGTTGAGCCCAAGTAAAATTCCAAGTAAATTACAAAATTCACTTGCACATATGTACATACGTTTTTTTATATACAAAATTCTTTTATTATAGAATCCAGTAAATTAAATTTCAAATTATAGAAAACTCCGTAAAATATCTTAAATGAATGAAACAAATTGTAATTGTACAAAATCAAATTATACAAAAAAGTACAATTGTACCAAAATTTCCAGTCGTGCTTTACTCCAATGAGGTTTTTGATTGCTAGCGGCGATCGATAGTAAGAGTTGCAATTTTTACTGTATAAAATCCCAACCATAATTTGCACAAGCTGGCTTCAGAAACGGCGAATACTGCAAATCATGTGTCAGACCATATTGTCATTTGCTTATGGAAAATGCGAAACTGGTCACACGCTCCGTACCGAATTTGGGGACAATTTTGGTAGTCGTTCTTTCCGTCGATGCTGAACGTATTGAAATTAGTTTTTCAGTGTTGTTAACACTCAAATAATCTCTTTACATTTCGATTCGTTCCGTATCGACTTAAAGAATTAAAAAAAAAAATGATTTCGAATGTGTTTTGATTTTGGTTCGTTTCTTTTGACGCATTTGAGAGACTTTTCGTTTACTTTTTTTTGACAGTAGCTGAAGCTAGCTCATGTATGTTACAGTTCGGCCTTAAAGCTGTTATGATACTTGCTATTTTTTGTATTTTTTCTATATTGGAGAACAGTGCAAATATATTTGAATAGGAAAACTTACTAAGTGTAAAGAGTATGATTATATCATAAAAAATCTTGAAATGTCAAACAAATATACATGTGTTATCGATAAATAATCTAAGACTGTCAAAAAAAATATAAAATTTTTTAACTTAAAATTGACATTTCCAGATTAATTGTTAGCACTGTTGCCAATTTTTGTAGTTTTTGATCGAAAGAAACGGTTTTTAACTTTTTTTTTGCGATTTTTAACTTTAATGACGGTTTTTTGTGGGGGAAAAACGTGGGCAGTATTGTTTGTTTTGTTTACATTTTATCAAATTGTATTTCTTGTTCTTTCTCGCATTTGTTGTTTCATTCAGTCAATCCTAAAAAAAATCCAATACAAAAAATAGCAAGTATCATAACACCTTAAGGAATGTTCATTTTCCTGATACTCTTATCATACACAGAAAAAATTCTCCAAAATGTTTCACAAATAAAAGCATTAATCAAAAATGAAATCAGTTTTTTTTTTGGAATACAAAATTTTGTTTGTCGTGATTAATTCCCAAATTTTATTCTTGATAAAAAAAGTTTTAATTAAAAATTTAATAAAGTGAATTAGTGAATTAAACGTTTACTCCAGTCAATTAACCTTTCAGTCAAGTGAATTAAACGTTTAATTGATACTATTAATTTGTTTACTGGTGCAAATTTGATTAATTTTTTTTTTGAAGTTGCAAAAGGTGTGATTGCAGACCCATGTGTCTCAGTTAAATGAAATGCTGGAAAAGTGTGAAATCAGTTTTTTTTCTGTGTAGGCTTTTAAAAAATTAATGTTATACATATGGAGTTGAAGAGAAACAAATATCGAGAAAATTTTATTAATGAACCTGCTTTAAAAGTTGACAAAGTCAAACCAAGGCGCTAATTCGATTTTTAATAATGTGCGCTTCTCTTCAAATTTATTTGCAGTTGATTGTAAGTTTTATTTTTTTCTGGCAGACTACCTGATCATTTTGGAAGTAAATTAGTTAATTTTATTTTAAAAACAACAACCTTAACCCAATACTACGCTAGCAGCAATAAATTTCACCAATTCGTAAAGTACTTTCTCGTTATTCACAAGGTAACTTGCAAGTGTATTTGCGGTGACTCTGTTGGCTAAAGCGCAAAACTTAAAAAATACCCACAAATAGAGAAAGAACCAAGTCCAAATTTTAATTGGGGCAATGAATTTCTATTTTCGTACAAATATAAAGATTTATGACCCCGGCAAAACTACTACAACGTGCATTTTTTCTCTTTTTATCTCGCACCTACGAGTACACGTATATCGTGAATAAAAGCAATCAATCTGAAATCTGAACGATCAAGCACACAAAATGCTTGTATTCAATGTTACCGTTTTTGAAAATTTTTATGATTATTTTTAACACAGATATATGTATGTATACAATGGTCTTGAAAAGTTTAGGTGTAATACAATAATACAAAATATTTAGTTTAAAAGAAACAATTTTTATTTAGCAGATTTTGGAAAAATATTTAAATAAATTTATATAATTTGACAACACTTCTTACATTGATTTCTATTCTCACTTATTCCACTAAAATTTTTCAATGTATGTGTTTGCCGAGGTCGAGTTTAAGCCCTCAATGAAATAATTCGGACTTGGAGTAGTAAGTAAGATTACAGTCATACATCTTTTATATACACGCAGAGAAAATATATTTTTCAATATTGTGACTTCCAACAAAACTTTTTTTAACAAATAATTGTCAAAAATATTATGGGTAATTTAAACATATTATTGTCACCTGCAACCATATTATGGTTTAATTTATTCCTCCATCAAGAAACCACAGCCGTATTATGGTTTACTTACCTGGTAAGTTAGCAAGTAATGTTGGAGAAAAGTAAACACTACTTATTTTTCGGCTGAATAACTACTTATTTTCGTTCGAAGTGTCCACAGAATTCAGTACTTACAATACACTTACTAAAAGTCAAAAAATATCTAGTTATTATTTTACTACGAGTAAGTTGAATTGTAAGTACTTACAATATATTCGCCAGAAGCCAAAAAATCATAAGTTTATATACCTAATAAGTAGTTATTTAGTACATTACCAGTAAGTAAATATACAGTACTGAAAACAACACAACTAATAAGTGGTTATTGAGCTGATTATTAGTAAGCAAATATTCAGTAGTGAAAACAATAGAAGTAATAAGTAGTTGCTGAGGTCATTACTAGTAAGTACTTATTGAAGTTTTCAGAATAATGATAATTGTAATGACAACCGCTTAACATGTAACGTATGAAATAACTACCACCTATTACTCAAAATCAAAAAGTTTTTCCTGGGATGTAATGGTTAAATATGACAATGTTATGGCTAGATACACAGAAAAAATTAAAAATTTCTCTAATTACCAATTTTATACCAAATTCATAGAATCAAGCAACCCATTTTGCTGATTTTGCACCAATTACCAAAATGATTATATTAATTACTAAAAATTGTAAAAATTTAATATTTTGAATATTTTTTTTTCAATAAATGATATTGTTAAATTCAATTAAAAAAATTATCAAAAAACTTTGTCGTTTCAAACAATGTGTTGATTGATTTTGATTGACAATTTCCAACACCAATTTCACAAGTTTAAATTATTTTATTTTAAACGAAATAAATTTTTGTTATTTGCTTTTTGTTTTAATTCAAAATTTATTTCAAAACAACTAAAATGTTAATTAAATCAAAATTATATTTTTAATTTTCGTTCAACGAAAAAAAAATAATTGATTAAATTATCACATTAATTGAATTTAAATACTTCTTAAATAATTTTTTTAATTGATAAAAAACTACTTTTAATTTTTTCTGTGTACAAAACTAATTTGTTAAATATTTTTCGTTAAAATTACTAGTTTTGTTGGAAGCAGTTATACGTTAGGAAAAATCCCTCTTTGTAGGAATATAATAAAAAAAAAATGGCCATAGGAAA
This sequence comes from Pollenia labialis, assembly GCA_949318255.1. Classification (NCBI taxonomy): domain Eukaryota; kingdom Metazoa; phylum Arthropoda; class Insecta; order Diptera; family Polleniidae; genus Pollenia; species Pollenia labialis. The sequence continues at coordinate 159,264,884 of OX439140.1, forward strand.
TGGGACACATATTTTAAAAGATTTAAAATGTAGGGATTATTTAAAAATGTGGCAAAACTATATATATTCTGCAATATTTTTCGATTTCTGAAAAATAGAGATTTTTAAGGTTGCGTAGGGACTTTTAAAAAAGTATATAAAATCAATGGTAGAAAAATGTTATTTTACTGGGTGTATAGAAGTTTTTGCGTCCTTGGCTCGAATCTTAGCTTAATCAACTACCTATACATTTAGATTATTTGCAGTTAAGCAAAGAGGACATTACTTGCAAAACTAGTGGGCAGGGAAACCAGAAATATGCTCCAAAAAAGCGTTTTTTGCTCATTAAATATGCAGTTAAAACTTGAAAATATGCCCTGAAAATTGTTGAAAATATGTTCCAAAAAATCCATTTGAAAACAAAATATTCAATTCAAATTCAAATATTTGGTCAAATGTGAACCGTTTCGGAAAGAATTTAATTTGCTGTAAATATTTTTCTAAATACCAACGTAATTAGATGGTTTACGTAGACAAAGATTCTAATTTGGAATGAAGTTTTTATGGAAAATATGTGAAGACCGATTTTCACCATTTGCATAGAATTCGGTCTTTGTACATTTAAAATGTATTTACCAAATTTAATAAAATTTTCTAAAAGATTGCAACTTGTACTTTGCACACAAGGTAAACATGAACAGACAAACAGCCAGACAGACGGACATCGTAAGATCACTTCAAAAAGTGATTCTTAATCTATCGGTATACTAAAAGATTGGTCCAGATTTGTTTGTATTACACACATCGCCAAAAATGTATTTGAGTTTTCCTTAATTTTTGTTTATACATAAAATTTTAAAGTTTAATATAACATTTATCTTTAATGATAACCTCCTCTGTCTTAAAATTTGTCGCAAAATTTTCGAAAAAAATTTATTTTTTTTTAATTTTCTACAAAAACTCTTGTAGGCATCTAAAAAATTTTCACATGTATCAAAATATGCTTTAATATGCGCTACAAACTTAAAATATGCTGCAAAAATGCTCATTTAACTAAATTATGCGTAAAAATGCTGCAAAAGATAAAATATGCAAAAATATGCACCAACAAATCGATGCGAAAATTCATGAAAAAATTCATAAATATATTATTTCTGCCTTCATTGGTCGCACATTGCATATTTATGGTTTCCCTGCTTGCAAAGTAAGTTGCTTGGTAAGTTTTTGCAGGGTTCTTTTTTAAAATATAATTTGAAACAATTTTTCAACATTTTTTTAAAATTAGAATATCTACAAACTATTTTTAACTAATTTAGATTATTAGTTTTTTCCGTAGGCTGTTTTGTATATGTGTAATGCAAAATCATTAACAAAGGAAACATATTATACAGGGTCCGCCAAATAACTTTTTTTTTTGAAAATGCTATAAAAAAAAACTACTAAATATTTTCTCAAATTTCTTTTTTTATTTGAAAGTACAATCCTTCCGGTTAATAATGGAAAATCATTTCATTCAAATGGCTGCCTCGGCTGGCCATGCAGTAGCCTACACGATCGGTCCAGTTTTTAAGCACATTATCGATTGTGTGCAGCTGTATTTCACCAATGGATTCACGAATATTGACATTTAAAGCGTCAATTGTCTCTGGCTTGTCGGCGTAACACTTATCTTTGACGGCACCCCACAAATAATAGTCCAACGGTCTCAAATCGCAGCTCCGAGGAGGCCAAACGACATCAGCTCTGCGGCTGATAATGCAATCTTCAAAAACAGTGCGCAAAACATCGAGTGTAGCTTCGGCTGTGTGGCACCTACCGCCGTCCTGTTGAAACCAAATGTTGCCAATATCCTCGTCTTCAATTTTTGTGAACAAAAATTCGTTCAACATGGCCTGATAACGATCGCTATTGACTGTAACGGCCACTCCTTGTCCATATTCGAAGAAAAATGGCCCAATTGTGCCTCTGGAACAAAATCCACACCAAACAGTGAGTCGTTTTGGGTGCAACGGCTTTTCAATGTATGTGTGCAGGTTTTCTGTGCCCCAAATGCGACAATTTTGCTTGTTTACATACCCGCCAAGATCAAAATGTGGTTCATCTGAAAAGATGATTTTTTGGCAAAATCGGCATCTTCTGTAAGTCGATCGCAGGCCCACTTAGCGAAGCAAAAACGCATATTTCCCAGCGTTGTTCAAGAGTATACACAACCATATTCGTTCAGCGGAAGGATAAAACTAACTATCTGTCAAACCAGACATGAGCTAAGTGTTACCATTCACGAAATAAGCACTAGTTGAAAAAAACGTTGGATGGCGGACCCGTTATAACTTACAAAACTTCTTTTGAGTAAACAGTTTTACATTCCAAATACTTATTGTTAGATTTTCTTAAAGATTCAATTATCAACAAAATAATCTACCAGATAAATAAAGTCTTTGTTAAATTACTGCTTAATTTATCTGATGCATACATTAGTTTACTATCGCTACTCCGCTGTAGATTTCAGGGTTGTCGGATTTTTTTTCACCTTCATCGCCAAATAGTATGTACTTATAAAATCGCCAGAATTTTTTTTTTAGATTTTTGCTTTAAAAAATTCGTCAAATGGAAACTTTATAAAAAAATTAGTAAACAAGAGTAATTTTATCTTTATTAATAATTTTTATATTAAGCCTTATTCTAGTGTTTACATTGTAGTATTTTAAACGTTTTAAAATAATTATCTTAAAACAGGATTTGTAAGATCAGTAATGTAAATGTTGCAAAAATATTAATTTTAGCCAGTATGCAAAATGAGTAGAATTTGATTCCAAAAAAAAATGGTTTTTATAAGCGTAATTTTCTATGTGAAAATAAGTCAGAATATGGTAAAAAATTTTTTTCGATTTTGATTGAAACATAATGTTACGTTCGACAAGATATGAAGTAAAGCATAAATGTCATAAGAGTTGTATTAAAATTGGATATTGATGAGACTTCGCAGAATATTAAGTTCTGCGATATTTAAAGTCAACACAGTATTCTAAACAATTTCATTGCGTGAATTATTTTTAACAATTAACTTCTAACTCAGATTCGTTTGCGATTCAATATAAAATCAGGGGTTTTAAAATTTCCAAGTGAATATTTTGTTTTTAATATTCAAAGTATGTAATATTAAACAAAAATAGATTTTATTTCGTTAAAAATCGAGGCGAAAAGTATGAAAAACTGCGACATATTTTCGTTCTGCACACTACATTGAAAAATACGCTTAACCGTAAGATCACAATTATACCGTATGAACGTAGTTGCGTATATAAACGTGTAATATTTTAAACAAAGGCACACAATAGTTGCCGAAAACGTAAAAGCGTATCTACGTCATACGTCGACATAGATCTTATTCTATTTCATACGCCGGTTACGGCCGTATCGTCATAGAAAAAGAAAAATTCAAAATGAAATTAAATATTTGCAAAAATTTCTATAAATTGGAATTTTTCTTACATTATTTTTTAAGGCAAACACAATACGTCTACTCGCAGGCAAAAAAATTACTAAGTCCCAATCCATATTATGAATCATTTGCTGCGAATCATTTGAGTTTGTAGATGAAAGGGGAAAGACGAATGGAAAAGTGTAATTTGTTTCATGTACAAGCAGTTTTTGTAAGTTTGTTATTGAAAGAATGAAAGAAGGCATAGAAAATTACTCAATTCTAAAAAAAAAAATTGTATTCTATGGTCACGAATGCAGTTTCAAAAGAGAATTGATGAAAGATTTTGCAGGAAATGTTTCATAATATGGATGAGGACTTACATAAAAAATAATCGGAGTAGAACAGTATAAAATTGACTCGTTTGAATACAGTGACAACATGCGTAAGTAAAAAATAAGTTTTTTTTTTGTTAGATTTGAACTATTAGTGGAGAACGTTTTACGGTCCAAAAGTGATTTAAAAATCTTCAAGAAGCTGTTGACAGCATATCATGTGATACCGGACTGACTTATGACGAAGGATGTGCTAAAGCCTATATTACACGGAATGTGAAAAGCGACATGCTCATGTGGTTCTGACGTGAATTTGTCGACACAAAATTACGTCAGAACCGCATGCGAGTGTAGCTTTTCACATTTCGTGTACTATAGGCTTTAGGAATATACGACGGTTTAAACCCTACCAAAAGACATCCTGGTACTATTTAAGATTTCGTTATCTTGAAATCATTGACAACGAAGACTGTGACAATAGGCACCAACGAAAACTCGGCAAGACTTAGCAAGGCAAATAAATCCTTTTTGGCGCAAATGCTTTCCATCACAGAGCTCAACCACTTAACAGAACTCTGTGACAGGAGTTTTAGGAATTAAGAGTTATGTTTGGGTCAATGTTTGCAGATTTATCTTAAGATGGGCTTGGGCACTATACTACTAAGCTACAAGACCATCTATGGTGAATTTGACAAAATTGAGTACACCCCAAACACAATTATTTTTTTTCATTTTTTTCTATTTTACGTTTTTTAATACTTATTTTTATCAATAAATAAAGATGAACTTAAAAAGTTATGACCATTTTTTACTTGACCTCTAATGGGTTAATATGGTTACCTCCAACAAAACTATGTTAAAAGAAAATTTTAAACATATTACGTTTAGTTGAACAATATTATTGTCACCGACAACCATATTATGGCTAAATAAGTCATCCTTCACGATGCCATAACCATATTATGGTTGCATCTAAACATATTATGGTTAAATATGACAAAAAAAAATTATTTAACAATAGTATTTTCCTCTTTTCTTTGAGCAACATGCTATGGTTTAAAATCAACAACGTTAATATAATTGTTAAACATATTTTAGTTATCATTAACTATTACATGCTCGGGGGCAACCATAACTAATTTAACTATAACATGATTGTCGATGGCAATAATATGGTTAAATTAAACATAGTATGTTTCCAATATTGTTTAAAAATAGTTTTGTTGGAGGATACCATATTTAAATACATATGTTTTTTCCCCTGTGTGTAGTTTTCCCGTTAAGAGTCGATGAATAATAAGAAAATGATATTAAATCGAAATATTGCACAAATGTAAACATCCGATAAGGAAAATATCTAAAAAACTCTAATGCGGCTCATACACTTGCAATAAAAATGTTCAATCTTAAGAAAGTAAATAAAGGTTGAGCAATATTTTAATTGAAAACATTGTGAGACTTATTGCATAATATAGGACAAAATGGAAATAATATGGCAAATATCATTTTCAATAATATTGCAAGTGTATGGGTCGCTTAAGAAATTCCTATAGCAAACATTTATTAATGTTTTCAAGTTAAATATCTGGCATTAATAATAATTTATTATCTATTCGTATGAGTATTGCGATGTAAAAATTTGTTAAAAATTCAAAGAAAAAAACTCTACTCGCACTTATACATTTTTCAAAAAAAATAAGAAAAAAAAGCAAAAATGTGTTTAGAAAACGCTAAAAATTTGCCAACCTTATTAAATACGTATAACCATGTCGCCAAACAAACAATTTTATTGGCAGCCCTGGTAGATTCAAGTTAAACAAAAAGAGATATCTTCTCTATTGCTCTTGAAAGAAATAGAACTCTGCAATAGATCTTTTCATAAAATTTTGTATCATAAATATTTTTTTGTTTTGTTTTTAACCCTCATAGAAAGCGAACTACACCAGAATTGTTAGCTGTTGTAGTAGATTATATTTCTAAACAATAAATTTTTTTTTAAGGGATGGTCTAAATAATTTTCAGTACATTTTATGCAGTAAAAATTGTTCTTGCTCAACTAAACCAATAAAAAACAATAGTGTTTTTGTTCTTCAATAAATAAATCCTCAAAAACAATGATAGAGATCTAATTGGTTTTTTATAAACCAAAGAGGAAATTATCTATAAAAAATGAATGCTGAGTGTATTTATGGGCACGTTGCAAGACCTGTTGATGCAACATTATTTATAACTTCACTTACCTATTGGAACGTTCGTTGATCCAATTGTGTTTTGAGTAACAGTTCTGTCATCATCATCACTGCCACTTTCAATATTTGATTCTTTGTAAATTTTGGTATTTGAATTAATCATGTTTGTTTAATAAATTCTTTTCTTTTTCTTGTAACTAATTTATTTAAATCCTGTGTTATTGACAGATGTTTTTAAGTTTTATTTGTACTATTGAGTAGATAACAATTTGAAATGGTCTAAGTTTTTTTTTTTAATATGTATTTGTTTTTATCACTTTTATTTTGTTGTTAGGAAAGTGTGTTTTGTTTGTTTGGATTTTATTTTTAATATTTAAATTGTGCGTATTTGTAATTTTTTCCTCGTTTTATCCGTTTTCTAATGCATACAAATGCTACGCATGACGCACACTGACAAACTGACGTTTAGTTACGTTTAACTATTTCTAAGAACCCCCGAAAACAAAAAAAAAAAAAAAAACTACAAAACTATGGGAAATATTTAAAAACTAGCAGCAGAAGCAGCAGCGACCGACTATGGCAATAGCAATAGAGCGATCTACAAAAACAACAACAAATGTATAGAAAAAAACACAAAAACAATATTTAGAAACCATCAACATTTTATCAATACGCAGTTTTCAAAGAACACACAAACGCACAAAAGAACCCGAAATTAGAATCCACGAATATTAGAAATACAGTATCATCAAAGGCACCAATAGCAACAAAAACAACAACAAAATCATCTAAAAACTTGAACTAAAATATTAAGAAGAACACTTACATGGAATAGGGTTCAGTCATTTCTTCATTCGCTCCATTCATTTGCTTCTATTCATTCATCTTTTAGATTTATGTAGATACTTTGCCATCTAAGTATCTATGTATATACGCAGTTCATATAGTTTCTAATGCCTGCGGGGTTGACTGTGTTAGTGTGTATGTTATAGATTCAAAATAGACAAGCAACCAACAAAGACTTAAGTACAATTTCTTCTGTAGATGCGTTGCAATCGGTATGCGTCGTCGAATAAACAACTCGACAAAGGAAAGTGGGAACTAAAATTTAACAGTACTACTTCAGTTGCTCACTTAACTCAGCTAAACTTTACATGTCTTATTAAATAGAAGAGTTTTAAAATTTGGCTGCTAGCAGAGACATAAACCTTTAACATTATTCACCGCTATCTTAGCACTAAACTAAATACATACATATGTATGTATATAAAAAGATGGTGGTGAATTTGACGTGTACTCGTATGTACTTCTACAATATTTACGAAATTTTTTTTTTTGCTTGATTGGCTTGTTCTCATTGGTTAATCATTTTTTTTAGCAAATTAAAAAAATGTATGATAAAAAATTGCAACAAAGCGTAAGTCCAAAATGATTACATAGCCACTTGATACAGTGACAGGCAAAAGTGTTGCAAGTATGTTTGTATATAAAACAAATTATAATTTCTGATTAACCCTTCGTGGTACACATGAGTCTGGCCAGACCTTTTTTCAATGTTTTTTGTATAGAAAATCAAAACCTGCGTAGGTCGTAGGGTTAAATAAGATTTTTATATGCTATTCAAAAAAATTTACTTCATTGCCGTTTTTTCACATTATCGACCATGTTCAGACAGACCATTGCAAGATTTAAAATCGTAAAACGCCAGATTTATTTTATATTCAGGGGTGTGGTGGAAATCGAAAACGTAAAACGCAAGATTTTAGAAGTCGTTTGTTATTAAGATTTCTGTATTAAACGAATTTTATGACAAGTATTATCCAAATATTTCTCCATTAAACAGAATTTTATAATTAAAATTATAAAAATTAGATTAAAATTGTTTTAAAAACTTATTCCAAATTCTTGCATTTTGCGTTTTCGATTTCCAGCACACCCCCGATTGTTCTGAAACTCGTGAGCTTTGCATGCGGTCTGCCATAGTTTCTTTAAAATATTTTTGTTTTCTTGAGCACACTTTTCCAATTTGAAGTTGCCAAACTTCTTGCGTTTCCGATTTACAGAAAACCTTTTCTGCGCTTTCAAGTCATATATTTATGGGTCGGTAACGGATGGCAACTGACTTCAGTTTAGTTGCCTGCAGCGAAATCAGGCAATGCCGCTTATGTTAAAATATAAAATAAAAAAAATGTTGTATGTACCTATCTTTTTAAATCAGCGGTGCTGCCTAGTTTCGCTGCTGCCAACACAACTTCAGTTGTGTTGTCATCCGTAATCGATCCATTAACAGTGTTTGTATTGTGCTTAAGAAATTTTTTTTTGGAAATAATTCATTGTTTGGAGACTAAAATGCGTTTAAGTTGTAAAATGTGCTGAAAGTGAGTAAGAAGGTTTGCATATTAAATCGACGATATGATGAAACTATTATAAAGTTAGTGTTTGAAAAAAATTGTGTCTTTCTGTAAATTCCTTTAAAAAAATTTGTAAGTCTTTAACTTTAAAACATTAATGGCCAATTTCACCAATTTATTTACATGTCAATTTATGTTAAAAATTCGTTTTTCATGTCAAATAAAATTAAATTATATGAAATTTAAATATGAATTAATATTTAGTAAATAGAATTGGTGAAATTGACCATAACAATTGTTTTGACTCAATGAACTGTAGATTTTTGATTATTTGTAAAACTTTCGGCTCAGTTATTTTTTGTTTTATTCAGGTTCGGCTAACAAAAAGAAACAAAAATAAACCGTAAAATGGCCCACATTTTATTAAAAAGAACAATAAAAAACCATTCAAAAGTGCTATTTTTGAGCCAAAAGCGATGCTACTAAATTCAAATGTTATTCAACTACCACACGGAGAGAATTGTGTGCAGAAGTTATGCGGTATGGGCACAACTTATGCACAAATTGTTCACGAAAAACGACCAAGAACAGTTGTTCATAAACTATGCACACTTGTTCATAACTTAAGTTCAGCACTATGAGCATGTCATATGAACAACTGTGCATAGGTTATGAACATCATTTTCATAGATTGTGAACAACTGGGAAAATACTATGAACAACTGTGCATAGGTTATGAGCAAAATTTTCATAGATTGTGAACAAATAGGAAACAATTTTACACCTCCTGCTAATATTAAAGAAACAAAATTTCATTTTATTTTCAAATGTCTTTATTTCAAAGTACAACTAATATTATATATACACATATTTAAATAAAAATTCCAAGCGTCGCCTGTGCTAACCTTCCACGTCTGTTTCTCAATTGTTTTTCTTGCCACAGGCTTAAAAATTGCTGCCAGCACCTTAGAGACTTCAATTAATTCTAAATCTGGAAGAAAATTCAAAAATAAAAATTAAATTAGTTCTTTATTTCATAAGTTTGAATTGTTTTTTTACCTTTGTTTGTTGGAAGATTATTTATAATTTTTTTAGCAGCTGGAAATTTAACAATCTTTTTGCATACTGCTATGATGTCATCCTTCAGTGAATTCCAGTTGTTAAGAAATAAGTTTGACTTTTCCGGGTACAAATTATGGAAGTCAATATCGATCTAAACATAAAAATATAAATTTTTTACTTATATATTATATAAATTTATTTTTCTACCAAACGATATCCGTTGCCAGTCAGAAAGTACAAGCTGTAGCGGATGGATATTAATGTCCTGCCGCCGAAGAGCAAAGCTGGAGTTCCATTTCAATTCCACCGTTTCCCAAGGCGAATTTCTTGTTTTTAGCCAAATTTTATCTTCTGAATCGATTCCTAATACCGAAATAGCACTTACTTCTCGACTTTCCAGTTCCAGTTTGTTATTTGTTCTTACGCGGAGATATTTTTGAAAAAACCCGGATTTTCTGAAGGCTCTGGACATCGAACGGTATTTTCACTTCTTTAACTTTAACTTCAGTCACTTGTTAACACAACCGGCACTTAAAAAAAAGAACATAAGTGAAACTAACTTGCAATTAATGCATACTCATTATTCATATGTGTACGCATTGTTTATAATCTATGCATAAATGGGCACAACTTATGAACAAGATACACACATATCAAAATATTGGGCAAAATCTATGCACAAGTGGGCATAACTTATGCACAATGTTTATATATTATGATCAATTAAGCTATGAACAATGTTCACAAACTGTGCACATTTCTTGTGTATAACTTATGCACAATTTTAATAGATTGTGCAGAATTTATGATTATTAGGCATAATTTATGCGCAAAGTTGCATATTCAAAAATGTACCCAAACATTTTATAGTTATGAACAGCTTGTGCATAAATAATGCACAACAGTTTTCTCCGTGCAAAGCGATCTAATTCGTCATAAAATATCGACACTAAGTAGATTCTTAATGCAAATATTACCATAGTGGGACACTTCTTCCCGAACGATGTTACTACATCAATAATAATTGAATAGCAAAAGCGATAGGTTTTTGCTAAATGGGGACACTTTTTAGATAATTTTTCGATCGAAATTGTTTGCAGGGTTATTGTTAATAAGTAAAAAGCTGCACAAGCCCATGACAAATAGTTTGTGTATCCCAGCAAATAAAATTGGACCATCTGACCCATTTTGATAAAATGGACTACTCCATGGACTGGTCCGATGTAATGCAAGCATGGACCATGTCATTGTTAAAAAGTGTTTGTAGTGAGACGACATGTCTTCGTTTTTAAACGACGTGCTTTCGTTTTTAAACGACTTCAAAACTAATCCTCTTGAGTATACCATGGAGTAGTTTTAAAACTACTCCTTAGTGGTCCAAAGGTGGGTTATATACCATGGAGTAGTTTAAAAACTACTCCTTAGTGGTCCAAAGGTGGGTTATATGATCCTCTCCTAGGACATCGTAATGTTAAATAGACCAGGTTTTTTCCATACGTTTGGGTTACTTTTGGACTAGTCCTGGTCCTTTGTGGACTACTCTTTACACGCGTGTTTGGACTGGTCTTATTATTTGCAGGGATATTACTCCCACATAAAATAAAACACACACTTCCAAAATATTTGTTTTGCTTTACGATAAAATATTGACGAATAGAACAAAACTGCAAAGGAACAATTTTGTAATAAAATAAGACCGAAGACAGAACTAAAGTGAAATAGGACATTAAAACTTAAATAGAACATGTTTGAATGTTTTGATTTTAAACATTGACCATAGACCAACTTGCATGAAGATAAATATTTGGGGTTTTTATATTTATGTATATAAATTGATAATTACATATTACCAAAGATTCAAGCTGATAACAAAATGTTTTCTTTTTCAACTGCTCTAAACGCTGTTTAATAACAATTGTGGTTTATTAAACTGTTGGTTTAATTGAAATTTTTGAGATTTAATATTTAAAGAAATAATATTTTAGGGTTTTTTTTATGTGTTCTATTGTACTCGATGTTTTTGCTATGATTTATCACTTTACAGGGTGGCGCAGAGCCAGCTATATGGTTTGAATTCTTTACAACTTTTGTAATTATTATTACGATTTCATATTTTCAATCATTTTCTCACTTGACATTACTTTTTTTAAACTATTTTAACATCGTTATATTTACTAGACCCTGTTCAATAGTTACAAGTAACATTTTTCAAAAAATTTAAATATGCCCAATTTCGCTAAATATATTTAAATATACGACAAAAAAACGAATTTTTAATAAATTGATATTAAAATAAATTGGTGAAATTGTCCATTAATATATACAGGGTGACCCAAAATTAACGATGGGGTTTGAATGCATTATAACTTTTTATTCAAGAAATAATTATTAATGTTTTTTTTTAATACAGTATATAAATGGGGCATCTTTTTAGTTTAGTTATGAAAAATAATACCTCGCAAGTGGTGGCCATTTTCTGCTTCGCAAATTCGTGCTCTTTCCAACACATTTTCCATAACCTTTGGCAAACATCAGGTGTTATGTTGTTTATTTCGTCGCTCATATTGCTTTTTAATTGCTGGACTGGTACTAGGCTTATTACTGTAGACTTTTTCTTTCAAATAACCCCAAAGAAAACAGTCTGGGGCGGTTAAATCCGGTGAACGCGGCGGCAATTAAAATCACTGAGTCACAATCACGCTGAGTCAAATCAATGGATCGTTGATTTGAAAACAAAAGCTCAACAATTTGGGCATGTTGTTCTTCTTTACAAAATACTGAAGCAATTCAAACCCCTTCGGTAATTTTGGACCATCCTGTACAAAAATTATGAAATAACATGAAAAGTCGATATTATATGAAGAGTTTTGCGACTAATACTTATGCTTGCCACTGTTTGTTTTTACAAAGGTTTTGCTATTTTAATTTTGCGCACCACTTCTATGTGCAATTTTCTTTCCATGTGCTTTAAACATCCCTCCTGATTAGTGCAGAATGCAACTTGTAGTTTATAATTTGCACATAACTGACTGACACGTGCCATTTGTATTGTAAAAAATTATCAACCCTCTTTTAAAGAATAGTCTAAATTAGGGTAATATTTTGTATTCTTTTCATTTAGTGAAACAAGATATTCATTCATAAATAGGGCTTTATAAATTAAGTTTAAGATCTATTAGATTCTTTAAGAAAAGTTAACGCATAATCCTGTCATTTTAATTTAGAAACGTTGTGCGATCTGCGTTCCGGTAAAAATGTTTGCGGTTTCTATTACATACATACTTATTAGAAATAAAGTATTTCCAGCCAATGTTCACTTACTGCTATCTTGTATTTATTTACAAACAATAGGGATAAGAACCTTTATCTGAATTAATCTAGGTTCTTAATGTTTTAATGCTTTAAATTAAGGAAATAAAATTATTAATAAATAAAAAAGCATGTTCCAATGGACATTCAAACTTAAACATGTTATAGCCATATTGTGGAAACTACCTCCCGTATTCATAAATGATAATTAAATTCAACAAACGTTTATTAAGGATAATTTTCATAGTTAATTTGTTCTTTAAACCTTTATAAATTTAAACATTTTTATGAATACAGGCATACATCTTTAAAATTCGCTGTTATTTATTTTATATATTTATTCTATTTATTTTGCTAAATCACAATATAAAGTGTTCAACAAGACATGCTAACGACGGCTGTTTCGTCATTTTTAATTTAAAAAAAAGAGTTCTTCAGTATTGAAATCCATTTCAGGATGAGTGGATACGTCAAATCAAAAAAAGTCGAATTTGAGACGATATTATTTCAGAGGAAATAATAGACGTTGGTCAGATAATATGTAACTGCTAACAGCGGGCTCTTAAGGTCGATAATTATCCGTTTCTTTTAACCTGAGTTTGATGATATGAACACTAAGAACTTGGGGCTTTAACAGGACGACGCTACCTCGTTTCACTTTTTCTTATGAAGTTTTATTAACCCTTAAGTGGACACCTACTTTTTGTGGCACAAACAGCTACCTGTGTTTGGCTTGGGCCACTGTTATTTGTACACTTATAATTTTCTGTACGTTAAATTAACGGAAATTGTAATATAAAATAAAAGAAAATTCAGTTAAAAGCCGGTCTACTTATTTTTAACAAAAAGTTCATTTTTTTAATTTTTGATGTCAAAAAATCAACCCCATGTTCCGTAAAAACAAATGAATTTTCAGTTATTTTATATAAATTAACTATCAAAAAATTAACTACATATTCCGTAAAAAACAAAGGAATATTTAGTTATTTTATTAAATTCTGTAATTTTCGTTTACTCCACAAAAGAGCCGACTTTCTAAAAAATGTCTTAAGACACCTGCCCGCTTGTTTTTCTTATGAGAGAGAGAGTGAGAATATTATTATTTACTTACCCCGTTGCACATGTTTGTTTTACTTTTGTTGTACTGACCCCGTTGTTTACAGAAGAACTCTCAATTATAAGACGCCAGCAGGATGACCTATATAGTTTCGCAATTATTTTACTTTAAAAATTTGATGTATTTAACTTAATAATTTTAACAAATAGAAAATGGGAATTTGTAACACAAAACAAGCAAATCGTTTTTTATAGATAAGTAAACATTTATTTTTGTCAGTTAAATTATATAAAATAACTGAATACTTCTTTGTTTTTCACGGAATATGTAGGTAATTTTTTGACAGTTAATTAATATAAAACAACTGAATATTCATTTGTTTTTACGTAACATGAGTTGCATTTTTGAGTTTTTACGGAATTCGCGGTTGAATTTTTTACACTAAAAATTTAATTAACCTTTCGTTACTTTAAATTACATGTTTATTAAATTTAAAATAAAGAAGAAATTAACTTAATCAACGGACAGTATTAACTGCAACTGAAAATCCGCAATTAGTTTTTTGAACAACTCTTAGAATCAGTTAAAAATAAATTTGCTTGGAATTTTAAATGTTAATTTATTTAAAACTAAACGGAATACTTCTTAAATTAACTACAGTCCGTTACTGTAATAATATTGTGAGTGTAGAATAACAAAATTGTTATTCTGGGTGTATGCAAATTTAAAATTTTTTCTCACAAATTTTTTTTTCAAGTTATAAATTGAGAAGAAATTTGTTTTTGCTGAAATTTTATTCGTTTCCTCTATAAAAACAGTTTACAACGTTTTTCAAAAACGGTTTATAAATTTTTTTTGTAACCCTTTTTTGTTATGTTAAATTATATTCAAGGTTTTGTTACTATTTTAGTTTTTGTTAACTGAACGTTGATTAGGCTGATATCATTGGTCCGCAAAATCAAAAAAAAAAGGCAGTAGCAAAAACTTTGTTATGTAATTTTTATTGACTTTACTAAATTCAAATATTTTCACAGATTGTTTCTATCACGTCTATTTTTGTTTATGCCAATTAACTCATTTTATCATATAAATTCAGAACTATTTGTCCATTTTTTTCAAATGATTAGAATTTCCTTTCTATTCCTTTAATCAAGATTTGTCCACCGATTTGCATTGTTTACGGCTTGTCTTATTCTAAATATGTACCTGGCCTTACGATATACATACATATTATGTAAAATTGAAAAATTTTTTCCCTTAAAAATTTGTTATGATGTTTTTTAAACAAAAAATTAAATTCATTTTGCATTAAAAATTTTTTGAAGCCACTAATTTCTGAATATCTCAAAAACCGTGCAAAATATATAAAATATGGTTAAGATGACTTAAAAACGAATTTTATTCCACATCATTTGCTGGTAATTTTATCGTTCTCAAGTATTACCAAATCCGCCTTATTTCAGGCAAAATATTAGTCATGCCCATAATAAAGAATAATGAACAAAAAAAGTGTAATCAACTTTTACCGACAAAAAAATCCATAGACAAGCTAGTGTAAAAAGGGTGTTTGTTAAATACAGTAAATCAATGTTAAATTTCACGATATTATAGGTAAATAAATTGGATTAAAAGTTTGACACTTACATATATCTGTAGTTTTCATGGGCAACCGCCTGTGCCCATTTTCCCGATTTTGGGATGTTGATACCATATTGCCTAATTTTAAACACTCTTTACATGTTTCTAAAAATTTTTGAATAAAGATGGATCAATTCCGATTTTTTAACGTAATGACAAATTTTAAAAAGTGCAATTCCTAGCCCATAGTTTTATCTAGAATGGTTTTTCGGCTCTCCTGAAAAATTTGTTTTTTGACATACGCGGTTGCTCATGAAAACCACAGATATGAGAGTTGAGTTTTTGTTGATTTTATATTTTTTTTCCAGAATTCGAAACAAGTCGAAAATGTAATATACATATTTCGGGTTTTCCTTCATGATCCGATCCCAATGGCGCTGATTACGCAAGATCTCGGACAAATTGTTCATCTTTTCTTCACAATGAAATGCGCATAAATAGTTGTAAAGAAAATGTATTTTCAACGACATGTATGCTCCTGTAACAGAAACCCGTTAAGACTTCAAATAATAATAATTTATTTATTTAATAAATAAAATTTCTGTATGACGTGCTAAATTCCCAACTTTTATTTTTGATAAATACACTGAAATTTATTGGGAGGGAAAACGATAAAATTAATCAATTTGTTTTTTTTTACCCACTCACAACTACAATTCGTGTCGGAAAAAAGCCAACCAATTGTAAGGAAATGTAAGAAAAGATAAACTCACTATTTATTGTTGAAGTTTTGTTTAAGCTTTGATATTGTTAATGGTAAGACTTAGAGTGTTTATAATTCTTATTCGCTTTAAAATTTTGTTTGTATAATATTTTTAGCTTTTCTAAAATCTTTGGCAGAAGTGAAATGCGAACAGAAACTAGCTTTCCCTCACAATAAATTTCAGTGTATTTATCAAAAATTAAAATTGGGAATTTAGCACGTCATACAGAAATCTTATTAATAATAAATTTTGTATTCCCAAAAATAACTTTGATAAATTATTTAATTTATTTGATATATGATATCATTTTTGGAATTAGTTGACTTTCGTTTTGGCTTCTGTTGTTTCTTAAAAACCCACTTACTACTTTCTGGAAAAAGTAACTTGCGATAGTAAAAAAACGAGTGTCTGCGTATCCAAAAATCCTCTTTCTTTTAAACGTGAAGCGAGTAATTGCGAGTTCTCTTTTGGCAAGTTTAGTTCACGACATAAATCATTAAGTGCACTTCGACTCGTAAGTTTAATATTTTAATCACCAGTAGAAATAAAACACAGATTCAAATCGTCTTCTTTATTATCTGATGGTTATGTTAATGCGCGTTTTGTGAAAGAAAATAATTGGGAGCAATTGATTTTATATTTGATTTTTTCGTCTTACACTTGCAGAAAAAGCAATCAGATACATATATGATCCATTGGATCCCTCCATTCAACTGGCTTAGCGAATAACAAAAACTCCCCCATGCCCTTACTAAATTGAGCTAATTTTACAAAACACGTAGCATAAAATACGGCTTATGGACAAATCTGGCTTTGAACCCAAAATAAAATTTATAAGATTCCAAAAAGTATTTGGCCAACCTTCTTCGGACACTTTTTCTTAATTAACATTTACAAACGTTATTAAAACAACATAAGCGGCTGAATTTCAAAAACGCAGTGCAATTTAAATTCAGAGTTGATTTTTTTAAAGTTTTTTACGAATTAACTCTGTGCTTACATGCTGCTAAGCCTAATCGGTATTCTAGTAAGCAGTTCGTTGTACGTAGTGTACAAAATGTGGCTAACTTTTTGTTATTATTCTAAAGTGTGAATGGTATTTGAAGTTTAAATTTTTTTTTATTTTTTAATTTATAATCTTCAATTAGACAACAAAATTCAAAAACAATTAAAAATATGCTATTGAAACATTTTCAACCGTTATGTTTTATAATAAAAAATAGACCATTTAACTTGATCAGTACTTGAAATTATAACAATTATTTGCTAAAAAGTGTTTTCTTTACTTATCAGATGCAATTTTCTAAAAACAATAAATAAATCCCTGTTCAATACATTTTCATAAGTTAAAATCGTTTGTAGTTTTAATATCACCTATTTGATATTTATGTTTTTCACCTTTTTGATTAAAAAAAAAAAAAAAAAAAAAATACCGGATGCATTTTCTTATTGTCTTTATTCTGGCCAGTGCCATAAGGAAAGAGCCATGTGCAATTCAAATTGTCGATAATTCAAAACAACGAAATAACAAAATATAAATAACGATATGGAAAACAAAAGTAGATCAAATTAATCCGCTTTAAAAGGAAATAAACCCAAACGGAGCTTAAAAAGGGAAACTCAACGAGCGACTAAAATCATTGCAAACATTCTGACTGACTGGCCGGTCCAGTGGACGGTTTGTTGTTGGTGTTTATCCCTACAACAAATTAAGGGTGCATAAAACATGCACAAACTGTAACAACGCGTGCCAACGGGGGAGGGAGGGAATAAATGAACGAATAATTGTATGCAAAAATGCATCCAGCTGTCTGTCTTTTCCCAAAGTGTTTTTTTAATTCCAAATTCTCAATAAATGTTTTGGGTATTTTTCACATGTTTATCGGGTCTATTTTGAGAACAAAAGTCCTGATGAAAACAATATAATTTATGTTTTTTACTGTTTTTTTTTTCTTTAATAATTGTACGATAAAAATCAGATCCTTTATTTATTTGTTGTTGTAGAGGATTATTTAAGAAGGCGAAGTATGTAGTTTTTGTTGTTTGTCAATAATGTTGCTGTAATAAATATTTGCATACGTTTTGCCCCCTAATGGGCAAACTGACCGATAGTGAGTGATGTTTTGCAATCATTTAATTGTTGTTGTTTTTTGCTTTTTTGTTTTTAATTGACACATGAATGACATGACGTAAATACATTTTATTTAATGTGAAGTGAAGTGGCAATTAATGCAAATTGACAGTTTCTAATGTTTTCTGGTGTTGATGGCCGTGTGTGTTTTTTTTAAGTTGCAATCAATTGTAGTGCATAACTGAATGGATTATTGACACTTTTTATGCGGACAAATTTTACTATTTTGTGATTAAGTTTTATTTAAACACATTTTTTTTTGTAACAATATAGAGGAACCCGAACCGAAAGAGATTAAAATGTTAAATAAAATGGCATCCGGGACCTCAAGTAGCAATTAGATCTGCTTTTAAGACAATAAAGTTTGAAATTTTGGCTTAGAACTTTTATGATTTGCTTGAATTCCGGAGGCTTTGTTCGTTATTTGAAAAGTTGTAAGCGATATTCTGAAAAAATTCAAGATAACTAGAATACAATTTTATTAAAACTGCGCTAAACTTCGCTCAAATTTGCTCAGGTAAAAATTTTTATTATTTATTTATTTATATAATTAATCAACAGAATAAATTCTGAGACTAAATATGGGAGTGAGCATAAGCAGCATAGGCCATCAACTCTTAAAGCTATTTAATAGAACATGCATGCAAAGGAAACATAGTTTTAAATAACAAAGCTATTTTAAACGAAACACAGACAACCATATCAGGTAAAAATAGTCTTGTTAGAACTGGCCGTAATTCATAATTGCGAAAGGAATTCCTTAAAACTGTGCTTAGAACAAATTATCGATTGTAATTACAATACAATGAAAATGGGAATTTCGAACGATATTGAATGCCGTTATATTGCCGTCCTATCTTTGAGAAAAAACCCACGTAATATTTTTTTTTACCTAATTTGACAAAGATTCACTAAACATTTCCTAGGGAAAGGCAAACAAGTGTTTCAATTATATGATTCACCATTTCTTTAAGCAAGTATTTTAATGGGAACTATGTAGAAATATGGACATAACGCTACAAAATTCTGTTATATGTTCATATAAAAATCTTTTGTGCCACCAAATATGAACAAATAATAATATTGTTTATGCACGATTAATTTCGGTATATTTAAAATGGAGTCTTGTCTCTATAAACATTTTGTTATGAAGTTATTTATTAAATAAGATTTTGTTTGTTGTGGCTAATTCCCAATTTTCATTTTATTTATTTATTTATTTATTTATTTATTTATAGTTAATCTGTGTAACAAGACAAAAAAAGGGTCTTACAATAACACAGAGTTACATATTGTTCATTATTAAATTTGTAAATTATTTTGACAATAAAAATTTAAGCATTGATTCAAAAACAAAAGATTACGAAATTAAACAACTTAAATAATTATAATATAATTAATACAATGTTGAAATAATAAATTTATTATAATAGTGAAATATGAATAATGAAGAAAAAAAGTAAAATCTATTTAAAAAAAATTAAGAAAATAACTGTTTTTAAAACTTTAGAGCGTTGTTTATATCTCTAATACTTCTGGGTAGTATGTTCCTAAGACGTATGACATTAATATAAAATTGCCACTCCAAAACTAAAGTGCGATGCTTAAACTGAACTAAATTCTTTGTTCGATTAAGTCGGCCAAAACTCAGTCTATTGTATAAGTATTCAGGTTCACGGGAGTTAATAATTTTATGTAAGAAAATTATTGATCTTATTTTCAATAAATCATCCCACTGAACGCCAAATAATTTCTTAGTATACGCCGAAATGTGATCAAACCTTCTTAGTCCATACACATATCTTGATATGTGGCTGAAAAGGACATTGAGTCTTCGTTTACTTTCTGTGTCACAGGAGGAGAAAATTTCACATCCATAAGGGTTAAGGTATGTTTTTGCAAGTAATAGTCGGAATTTCAACGGGGTACAATATTGTGTAAACCAAAGGGTTCTAATCATTGAATATGTTCTTCCACATGCTGCAGTAACATGATCGCTCCATGTCAAAGAGCTATTGAATATAACTCCTAGGTTTTTTGCTCTTTCAACAATCTCAATGCGCTGATTATTTATATAAATGTTTGGTTTCACAACAACGTTCTCTTCCGAAAGACAATGCATTTGGATTTCTGCGGGCTTAAGCTCAGCCCATTTGCTGTAGCCCAGACGGAAATTCTATTTAAATCATCTTTAAGTTTTTGTATGCAATCACCTAATTTCTTGCATTTTCTATTACTCATATATAATTGTGCTTCATCAGCATATAGTCGAATTTCGCAGTGCATTAGTTGAAGTGATAAATCGTTTGCATATACATATTGAGAAAAAAAGTGGACCAAGAATTGATTCCTGTGGAACACCTCTTCTTACTGGTAAAACACATGAAGTTCTATTTTTTGTCTCCACACATTGAAGACGGTCTTCTTCATAATTTTAGATAATTAATATTGTATGGTCAACCGTATCGAACGCCTTGGAGTGGTCCAAAAGGACTAGCATTTTCAATCGTCCGTCATCCACTACCCTTCTTGAATCTGCAGCTACATCAGTCAATGCAGTAATGCAACTATGCTCTGCACGAAAACCAGATTGTCGATCACTAACTAACCGATTATCTCTAATATACAGTGTAATTTGATTATGCAAAATTCTTTCCATAGCCTTTGATAGATAGGGTAGAATCGCTATTGGTCGAAAATCGTTGTTGGATTTTGTTATGGGCAAGACTTTCGCCTGCTTCCATCGAGAGGGAAAGGTGCTTGTTGTGATAACTTTATTGAAAATATGAGTTCTTAACAAACAAAGGATGAAGAGCATCAACACCCATAGCATTTGATTTTATTGAAATACAGCTTGTGTAGACGTCAATCTGGGTAACACAGTTAAAAGAGAAATGGTTGAAAGGCAGATGATTTATACGATAATCATGATAGAACTCATGATTTGCTTCTGGCATATTAATGTTTTACAAACTTCTCATTCATCTCATCAGGGTTTGCAATGCATTCGGTAATATTTTTGTGTTTAACAATACCAATATCACGAATAGTCTGCCACGTTTTCTTTGTATCAATTTAATTAGCAAATTTCTCGGCATACAAATTTGATTTAGCTTCTCTGATCTTTTTAGAAACGATTCTTCTAGATGCACGAAAAATTTCATGAAGTCCAGTTGTTTTGTATTGTTTTCAACGTTATCATTATTGATAAATACATAGAAATTTATTCTACTTTCGAAGTGACTCATGAAAATGCCCGTTTTATGATTTGATTTAATAAACAACGCATCAAGCAGCATACACTAGTGAATATGGTATTTTGCTTGATGGGGCGTGTCTTGATGGTTTTGATATTATTTTATTATTTTTATATTCACCACAGGTGGTGAATAGGGTATAAATAAGTTTGTCATTCCGTTTGTAATTTCTAACATATATATATCTATGTTAGACCCTATAAAGTATATATATTCTGGGTCGTTATGAAAAGCGAAGTTGATTTAACGATGTCCGTCTGTCCGTCTGTCTGTTGAAATGGGTTTTCCGAAGACCCTATATATGATGGGGGCCAGGTTATTGTACATTTATGTCACATATGGTCCGGAATTGTTTGCTATTGAAATTCAAAAAGATCGGTTCACAAATGGCTGAGATATGAGTAAAAAACCACGACTACCTCAATTTTTAAAGATCCAATTAGAAGCGACATAACCTTATCAACGCTGCATTACCATAACCACTGTATTACCAAAATGACATTAACATACCATACAATTTGGTTTCTACGGCTATGATAATGCAGTGTTGGTAATGTGGTTTTTTGTTGTTTTTTATACCCTTTATATGAGTGGTGGAGTTTATTTTAATGTGTTTAATCAAGGCGAATTCAAATGGTTCAAATCTTGGTTTTTCAAAGAGAATTTTTTTTAATTTTTATTATGTTCTAAAAACGATTGTAAAAAAATATTTACCAGTTTTAGATTTTTAAATTTAATTTATAATGAAGTTTTTAGAATTGTGAATATGTATGTATGTACATATATGTAAAAATTATTTAGTTTTTGTCTAGTTGCTCTGTATTCTGCTCGCACAATGGTGAAGGGTATATAAGATTCGGCACAGCCGAATATAGCACTCTTACTTGTTTTTTTTTATCAGATTATATTAAGTAATAAAAAGGCACAAGAAATGTTTTTTTGACAATTTCGGTAAAAATAAATTAAATCATTGTTGTAATGCTTCTTGCTGATTTTGCTAAGTTCGAGAGTTGAATGCTCAGACAATAATAAATTTTTTTTGCATTTGTGTGCTAAAATTTTTTTTTATTTTACCTTTACATTGAATCATAGTATAGCTCGTTATATGTTCATTGGAGGCTAGTTCTTCAATATTAGGCAGTGCTTATTGTGTCTTTGGCAATTGCAAAAATGACGTTTCATATCGGTTTTTTACTGGCTAAATATCATTATATATTATAAATTAGCTGCATTACCAGCATTATCTATAATATTGTAGAAAATTGCAAGTGCTCAGCGGTTGTTGATCGTTTGATTCTCGACGGACTTATTTGCATTGTAATCCAGAGCATTCTTTTTTTTATTTGTGTCTACATCGCAAGTGTAGTGCAAGCAGACAGCATATTGCCGTTTGATTGTTCTTCGGATCATATGAGCACAATGACAGCAATTTGTACGCGGCACATCCAATGTGGAGAAAAAAATTGTTAGCACAAATTGTGCTGAATGATAACGAAAACCATATCGGGCACTCTGCCAGTGTTTTATAATTGAGAATTTTCTCTTCTAAAACGATAATTTATGTTTTCTGGATATGGATGGCTTAGCGGCCTTGAACCCTATCCTAAGTTAGTACTAGTTAGGGAAATACAAAGTACAAAAAAAATTCCTCTTACAGATTCTCATTCGTTTGTTTAATTTGATGTTTCTAGGTCCAGCATTAAAGGAATTTGAAAAAGTTCCACTTAATGAACACAAAAGTAACAAACAACTTCTCTTACAGATTCGTATTCACTCAGGACATTGCATGTTTAATTTTATGTCTCTAGAATCTAGAGTCTAGATTCAATACTTATGTATGAAAATTAAAAAAAGTTCCAGTTAACTAAAGAACAAACAACAACCAAAAAGTTCTGTTACAGATTCTCATCCACTCAGGACCTTGCATGTTAAATTTTATGTTCATACGTCCAATATTAACGAAAATGGAAAAGGACCTGTTAAAGAACGAAAATGTACCAAATATATCCCTTTTAAGATTCTCATTCACTTAGGACCTTGCAATTTTAATTTTATGTTTCAAGTAACGGAAATTCAAAAAGCACCAGTTGATGACCAAACGTATCAAAAACTTTCCCCATAGATTCTGATCACTCAGGATATTGAATGTTGAATTTTATGATTCCAGATCTAATATTAACGGTAATTTAAAAATATCAGCTTTGTAGAACTTAAATCCTAAAGAAACACAGAGGGAAAAATTTAAGGCCCAAATCGTCGCACACGTGTTCGAATGAACTTTCGTATCGAATAAAACTTCGTCACGTATCAAAAACGGGATTGCGGCATTCGAATGCTTTCGAATCGAAATTTGTTTAAAAAATGTAATAGATTTTTATGCTTGTATATAAATCAACAGTGTTAATAGTGCCCTATAAAATAGGTGACCTCGGCTTATCGTTTTTCGGCGCTTGCCAAAAAGAGCAAAAATTTCAAAAATTCGGAAAACTATAGAACTTCGCAAAAATTTTACAATATCAGAAAAATAGCGAAAATTCTCGAAATTTTTTAATATATCAAATTAAAAGTCCATAAAACTACAAGGAATGGCAAAAATTCGCTAAAGAATCTAAATTAGCGGAAATTCGCAAAAACAGCCAACACGCGCATGAAAGCAAAGTCTAATATTTATTAAAAATTATTTAAGCTGTAAAGAATTGGATAACTTACAGAAAAAGTCGCTAATATCGCGAATAATTGCAAACTTGGAAACAAACCCTAACATTTATGTGAAATCGCTAAATCGTTAAAAAAAAAAAAAATTTTTCAACAATTAACAAAAACAAAAAAAAATTTACAAAAATAGTTAAAATTCGCGAAAATAATAATTCGACCAAGCCATAAAATTGATTAAAAGTTGATAAAAGTATAAAGCCTTTAGTACACGGAATGTAAAAAGCCACATGCGCAAGTGGTTCTGACGTAATTTTGACGACACTACAAAGTCACAATAGTAAGTTCGTGTTGTGTGATGACGACAAAATTACATCAGAACCTCATGCGCATGTAGCTTTTTACATTCCGTGTACTATAGGCTTAAGGAATGGAAAAAATTCTGTGAAAATTGCTAAATTAGGGGAATTCGCAAAAATTGCTAACAGCGGCATAATAGCAATGTCTACTATATATGTATTAAAAATCGTTAAAGCTGTAAGGAATCAAAAAACTTACAATACAAAAATCACTTTTATTGCAAACATGACTAAAATTTGCAAAAAATTGCAAAACTAAATGTTATTATTTTTTTTCTAATCTAAAAATTATTCCCAAAAAGTGTGTAAATTGTTTGTAAAAAACCAATTAAATGTTTTTACGAAAGCTCTTAACCTATCGAATTACACAGAAAAAATTATTGCCGAATTATTTTCAAACAAACGATTGTTTGAAATTTTTTTTAATTTCTACAAATTTTTTTACTGATTCAATTAATTTTTTGTTTGATTTTTATTTAACCAACAAAAATGCTGACAACTTTTCAATAATATAATATACGCGCTATTGGTTTCAATTTTTCATAATTTTGTATGAAATATTTAACGCTCTTTAATGTTGTCGTTTTTTGCATTTTTTATTTGATCGTAAGCAACACTTCTTTATGTGAAATATAAGAACAACAACACAAAACACATACAGTCTATTTTTGGACGCTTTAAAAAAGTACAACAATAAGAAAGATGATAAAATAGCGCGACGTGGTTATTAGTAAAAAAAACAAAAAAAAAATAGCAGGTAAAAAAATGTTTCATTCTTTTTTAAACGACAGAAACAACAACAACATTATAAGAAACAAAATAAATTTTTGGTTGGGTTCGAAGTTGGAAAAAAAAGAATAAAAAACAAAATCCCGTATTCAATTTTTGAAAACTGTTTACTTAAATATGTACATCAAATACAAAAATAAAATGATGACGAAAAACATATCGAGTCGGTCTGCTGCCGTTGTTTGTTACATTTCTTCTTCTTTAGCCAAGGAAAGTATACAGCAACAGTGAGTGATGAAGAAAAACATTGTGTGTATAAACAAGGCTTCGTTCAAAAATAATTCCAACAAAACCTGTGTCTCAAAGCCAGCCGCCGCTCTGCTTCTTCATCTTCTTCTCCTAGCTTGGGTGCGCGTCATTGCTTGTGCAAAAAATTTTTGTTTGATTCAGCAAAATTATTTGTTTGAAATTTATATGAATTTCAGTAAACTTTTTGTTTGATTCTGTAAATTATTTGTTTGAAAAAATCAGTGTTTTTTTTTAGTAAACAAAATGCAAATAAATTGTTTGAATATGCGAATTTGTTTGTAGGACCGATTTCAGACAAAAAATGTTTTGATACTACAAATTTTTTGTTTGAATTCGAAAAATAATTTTTTCTGTGTACATTTCGAGTAAAGGCATTCGATCGACTACTCGTTATCGTATGACATACTCTCAAATTACGATAGAAGTTGTTTGATAACGAATGGGACGATTTCAAAAAGTAAAATTTCGATCAAAGTCACTCGATCACGACTGCGACGATCTGGGCCAGGTATAAAAATACCAAAATTAACACCATCCGTTGTCAAAAGTGAGCCAACTACGTTTGTGTTCAATTTGATAACGGATGGTGTCAACATTTAATAACCACATCGTTGTGATTTGGTCACCATTTGGTCTCATTCTGACAACAAAATGTAAATATACTATCACCATAATGGTGTCATTTCGACAACATGTTGTTTTCATTTTTGACAACATACTGCTTTTATATTGACAACATTCAGTTGTCATTTCGTTTAAACGTCTACTAAAAAATAACCCGCTCTAAACCCAACCAATAATAAAAAATGTATGTGAAATATTTTTTTTTATTTAAAATTTTTAAACAACAAAACAAACAAAAATTACAAAATAAATTTGCAGGACAATATACAAACTTACTAGTGTTTCTTTCCATGAAAACAGATTTTCTCTTTTTTAGCGCGGAGACCTTAGTGTCGTACAGCTTTTTTCTTTAATTACCTAAATGCCACATTTGCAATAATAATTACGACAACAGGCGTTATCTTTTTGCCAAAATGTTATATTTTACATCATTGGTTCCAATTTAACGAAATTTTGTTAAAGTTTGACTACAGATGTTGTCGAAATATTGACAACACCTTGTTATCATTTTAATAAAATTGGTTGACAATTTTTTAACGTGTTTTTCGCTCTGTGAAGAAATTTAATTTTCCGTATTTCCCCTTTTTGGTAAATTGTTTCACCCCATTGAATTATCAACAATTTCAATATTGTAGTGTGAGCCCATTTAATACGTATATGTGACAAAGAATGGACAAAAATACTTTGCAAAAAAAGTACCAACAATAGTTACGTTTTACCCCTTAAACGTTCGAATTTCTAAAAAGTACCTACCAAATTTTTATTTTTTTGGATAAGTTTCGAATGTGATATAATGTTAATTTTTACGTTTAATTGTTTAAACGATTTACCAATAAACCTAAAGGGGCCGAATTTCAAAAAAAGAATCAGACATTTTTTAAAAGAACAACGATAAGTATGAGATTTTTTTCGGTCTATTTTAGTTTTGTAGATATGATTTAGAGAGATTTAGTGCTCCTGGACCCAATCCTAAGCTATTTAGTGAAGCCTTATACATATATCCTAAAGCCGCTAGGAGTTTGTTGAAGGAATTTGTAAAATCGGACCGGCAGTTCCGGAGATAACTTCTTACAAACTTTTCAGCTTCATAATAGTAGTATAGATATACAGCCGTATTCATAAAAACTTTTTTAAGATTAATTAACCGTTTTTAAGCAAAAATTGCTAAAGTTGTATTTATAAACGAAAAAAAGTCTATTAAACCTTTAATAAACATTTCATTAAGTAAGAAAATTTATTGTTTGATTTGCCCTTCGTTTAACCAAAAATAATATGACATTTTGATAAGTGTTTGCATTTGATGATACTATTTTTGTGAAGTATGTTGAAAAATAATAAAAAAAAATGTTTTATTTATTAATGGACATCTTAATCTTAAAAATGTTATATGATTTAAATGAATATGTTCAGGGGCAAATGCAGATATTCTTTTTAATTATTTTTTAAATTATTGCAACTAGTTGTTTTTTTGTTTAAAACAATTCAGAGTTATAAGCGTTCAAATTTGCTACTAACACATATGCAGAACAGTGAACCAAACCGAAGGGGCAGTGATGCCAACTTTTTGGGAGCAAAAAGCACTTTAAAATTTAAAAAAAGCACTAAAAAGCACTATTTCGATCAAAAAAAGCGTAAAAAATCACTAAGCCATTTTTAAAAATTTAATTAAACACAAAACAAGTTGCATATGGCGTTTATTGGGACCATTTTTTTAAGATTAAATAATAAATATATTTACATTTGTATAAAAGCATTTTTAATTGTATTATTATTATCTTCAATAAAAATAATATTATCCAAATCATGATAATCCATCAGCTATGTTTGAATTGGCGATAATACCGTTTTAAAGTAATACAGTGCGAGCTCGATTTTTGTAACTCGAAAAATCTTGCCTGTTGCAATTACTGAAAATTTACAATGACTGACCATTGTTTATAAAACTTAATGACAGCCAATATTTTAATAAAAAAAACTTTATATTTTATCGTTTAAATCAATCTAAATTACAATCGTGCAAAGTTGAATAAAACAATTGGCGTATGATATTATCCAATTATTTTAACCTATGTACGCTTCTGAATGAAAATAAGGTGTAAAATAGAAAAAACATGTATGTTTGTATTCTGATACTTAGTCAAACCTTTTTGCAATAGCACCAGGGGTACAAGTGCACAACACGCGGCTATTTGGGGACGAGTGGAGTGGAGACGTTTGAAAACTAAAGTGCATGAAAAATGGCAGGTTACACAACGCTTGTTAAAAAAGCATTTTCTGTCAGCTGTTTTTAATTTATTTAACACTTTGCTTATACTAAGTTACGACTCTTTTTTGTTTGTTTTTAAAGTCTTTGCGTTCTTCTGTACGGTTTCCTACTGCATTTTTTTAACTTTTCTACATGACTCAAAATCGTTGTTAATTTTTCCATTCACAATTCCTAATATTTTCCAAGCCATTTTCTATTTTTGACAGTGTATACATCTTTAAAAAAATATTTATCGCAAACAAATACATCGTTTTTATAACGATTACTAAATATGTTGTCATCGCTAAAAAGTAAATAAAGTTTTTGGCAAAACGAATGCAACTTTCTTTTATCACTTTTTTTATCATTTGAAATCTTAAAATCTTTACAGGCTTTCTCAAAATTATAATCCAAATAGCAAAGCTCATCTAAATCATCCTCTACACCTATAATCGTAGTTTTAAAAAATGGTCGAAAAAAAATTAAAATTGTAAAAAGAACTAAATGCACTAACGAAAAATTGAAAAAGCACCAAGTTAGTGTTTTTTTCTAGGTTTGGCGCTAAGGATAACATTTTGGCGTTTTGAGACATCAAAAGCACAATAAATAGTGCCAAAAGATTACTTAAAAGGCACTTTAAATCACTGTGAGATATTGTTAAAAGCACTATAAATACCCGCTTTTCAAAAACGGGTGTTTAACAAAATTTCGGGCATTGCATAAGCAAAAAAGCACCAAAAAATACCCGAAAGGCACCAAAATGGCAACGCTGTTCAACACAACTGTTTGTTTCAGTATTAGGGAAAAAATCTATGTACAATAAAATTCACTTGTTTCAATTCCATTTCATACAACAATGCAACTTTTTTACAAAATTGAGAAAGTTCCAAAATTTTATCAATTTAAAATTAAAATTTCTCAATTTTATTAGGAATTTTTCAATTTCAAATTAAAACATCTCAATGTTATTTGGAATTTTCTCAATTTCAAATTAAATTCTCAATTTCGCTTGGAATTTCTAAATGAATACAAAAAAATTTGTTTAGAGCGGGTTATTTTTTAGTAGACGTTTAAACGAAATGTCAACTGAATGTTGTCAATATAGAAACAGTATGTTGTCAAAAATTAAAACAACATGTTGTCGAAATGACACCATTATAGTGATAGTATATTTACATTTTGTTGTCAGAAGGAGACCAAATGGTGACCAAATCACAACGAAGTGGTTATAAAATGTTGACACTATCCGTTATCAAATTGAACACAAACGTAGTTGAATCACTTTTGACAACGGATGGGTTAATTTTGATATTTTTATACCTGATTTTTTCCCTGTGTGTTTCTTTTACGCAAACATTAATGTGCTGTTGCCAAATGACAGGTGATTGATTATATAGTAAAATTTATATGAAAAGCACTCAGTCCATCGCTTGTCATTTGGAAACAGAACATAAAAGCACTGTTCATAAACCAAATTTTAAATGTGTTTTAAGAAGATAATTTTTTTTGGAAATTTTTTTTAAATTTTTAATGCCGAAAACTTTGGAGTCAGAGTCGCGAGTTTTTTTGGGTACTACGACTCCTGCTTTCAACTTCATCGTTAGAGTATGGCAAACTTAAAATTTTTTATACAAAATTGACTTCTTTCCAAAAAAGATATGTTCGTCGTTTATTTTTCCATTCCGAATTCCTAATATTTTCCAAGCCATTTTCCATTTTTGAAACAGTGTCAACATTTTTAAAAAAAGTCTACCAAAAAAGTCTAAGATCTCTATATATATTGTCAACCCTAAAAAGTGCAACGTTTTGTAAAATTTCCTAGCTCTTACTTCGTAAATAAAATTTTTGGTAAAACGAATACAACTTTCTTTTATCACTTTTTTTCTTTATAAATCCTATAATCTTTACAAACCTTTTCAAAATTCTACCCCAAATGGCAAAGCTCATCTTAATCATCCTCTATATAATCGAAGTTTTAAAAAATGGTAGAAAAATTGTAAAAAGCACTAAAGGCAGTAACGAAAAATTTAAAAAGCACCATGATAGTGCTTTTCCTTAGTTTGGCACAAAGGATAACCTTGTGGCGTTTTAAAGGCATAAAAAAGCACCACAGATAGTGCCAAAAGCACCACAGATAGTGCCAAAAGCACTACGTTGGTATCACTGCTCAGAAGCATTCTACAACGGTGCACTTTTAACCATTTGTCCAATCCCGGTAAAAAAGTGAAGAGAAATATTGGGACCACATAAAAAAAAGTTACTTAAAAAACACAAACATTAAGAAATGATATTGACAAAGGAAATCTGTTTGTTATCATTTGAAAAACGATTTTACCTCAAATATATCTCAAATATATTTTCCCCTAAGATTTGAGATAAGAGAAATTGAAAAGGCTATTTGTGATTAAGGCAATAAAAAAAATTTCAAAAATTTTTTTCAACATGTATCTATCTTAAATAACATTTTGTTTCAAACGTAGTAAGCGTAAAATTGTTGTCGTCGGACAAAGAATTAAGAAATAACGGCATATTTAGTTTGCGGTCTGTAATTTGATTTTGATTTGAGGTCGCTGAATTCAAATCTAATCTCCATTTTTCTCTACCAGCTCTAGTTTTCGAGTTATACCGCTATGTCCAAAATTAAGGCACTTTCACTACATATATTTAAATAACTTTGACCATATTCAGTAAAAAAAATCCGAAACTCGACAACAATAGTATCTTTAAGCCGTGCTTACATTGTTTTTAAATTTGACCTGTGGTTTCAGAGATATCGTAGAATTTTTAAAGAAACAAAGGGAAATTTTGAAAAAAAAACAATTTTTGTTTTTTAAAAAGCCATACAAAATAAAAACGTGGCAAAAATCACAGTTTTGGTCTGAAAACATTTAGCTTAAGACAATTTCGAATCAAATGAGTTTTGTTTCATTGAAATCGGGGCGTAGTTTAAAAAAAAGTGATTATTTATGTTTTTTCAAAATTCACCATTTTATCAAGTTTAAAGTCCCGGTAACTCAGTCATCAGATCGACACAGTTTGGATATGTTCTGAAAGAGAAAAGGGATATCTATGCAAATGTTAAATCTTGTACAATTCAGTTGAACAATTCTCGAGATTTTTTGAAATACCTCAAGCAACTGCAGAAAAACAATATTTTCGCGTATATCTCGAAAACTCTTCTTGAGAGAAATAAATGAAAGCCATATTCGTGATCAGCAGCCCAGATTTATCTTAAAAAATATCTCATTTTTGAGGTTGTTTGTTTTTTTGGTGCGTAGTGTTATACATACTTAATTTATACTTCAAACATGCCAACAAACAACTACACACAAGCTTGAACATTTGCGGACGACACAGTTTTGCTAAGCGTGCACGAAAACTGTCATGAAGCATCCCGTTACTTACAGGATCATATATTTCAATTAGAAATATGGTTAAAAAAATGTAGGATAAAGGTAAACTAGCAAAAATGCGTTCATATAACATTCACCTTGCATCGGGAATCATGCCCCCCTATTAAAATCAATAATCAAATAATTCCTCAACATTCGCATGTAAAATATCTCGGTATACATCTGGATCGGCGATTAACGTGGAAATGCCATATAGAGGCAAAATTAACTCAAATGAAACTTAAAGTCATTCAAATTCATTGGCTTATTGGAAGAAACTCTGTCCTTTATCTCGACTACAAGCTTCTACTTTACAACTCCATCTTAAAGCAAATCTGGTGCAAGGTATTAAGGTATGGGGCACTTCCTCGGCCTCTAATATCGAAAAAATTCAAAGGCGCCTAAATAAACTTCTTCGAATAATCACAGCTGCCCCTTGGTATAATAAGAACTCAAATATTTACAGGGATCTCAATGTTCCATTAGTTAAAACTTTGATTACGAATTATGCACTAAAATACTAATAAAGACTCGAATTGTATTTCAACCCACACTCGCTTAAGGAGAAGAGACACTGCAGCACTTACCCAATTGGATGAGCGATTAACACCAACATATGTTTATGTGAACAGAACCAGTGATGAAAAAAATTGTTGTCTGGCACTGGCAGGACTTAAAATGAAGTATTAGGATACGATTTGATTAATTATTGTTAGTTCATATTTAATATATGAAGATTCAATAAATAAATAATGAAAAAAAAAATTCAATTTATTTTGTCAGATTTTTTTAAATTTCCTCATATTTTTTAATTTTTATCACTGACAGAAAGAACCCTATAGTACACTGCGCTATTAGGGATTAAGCTTTAAAATTCTTATCGAAATCGTAATAAGAAGTAAAAAATTAATTATTCTTATCAATTATAAATAAATAAAAATTCTCCGGGAGCTTTTTTCTTTTCCAATTTTTAAAATTAAATTAAAATAGAAAAAATAAGAGAAGGGGCAAAATTAATCATAATTGCGTTGATTTTAATAAATTTTGGCCGGTGGCGTGCGTTCGTTAAACCGGTTTTCCGTACTATCTAAAATGCATTTTACTTCGGAACTTGGTAGCACTTTTGATTGTTGTCTTTGATAGATGTGTTTAGTGCTAAGTAAGTAGTTTGGTTGAAGCATTGAATAAACCAAATTTATGAGTTATCGAATGTACAATTTGTATTATGAGTTGACACCAGTGTCGAATATTTCTTTGTGCATCGAATTTTTCAACGAAAACCAATTTGCTTTCGACGGTGCAAATAAAAACTAAAAAACTTGTAACTATTTATGTACATATTTGTAAATTTTTTTGTGTTCGTATACAAAATACCATATTCCTTATCAGTTTTGTTCATTTTATGCAAGTCCAACGTCGTAAACAGCTATTGGAAACGCTCATATTCCTTATGGAAGAAAATTCTTTTTTGACAAAATGATTTGCAGCAAAGTTAAGCATGTAAAAAAGTTGGATGAAATCCCACTGAACAGTGCTGCCACAATCAATTCAATTTTTACAACCAAAATTTTTGAAAAAGTTACCAAATGAAAAAAAATACATATAACCAAATTTAAAATGCCTTTTATTAATTGCGGAAATCATTAAAATTTATTTTAAGTTGCATTGCAATTCAAAGGTTATTTGTAAAATAATAACAAAAAAATAACGAGAAACTTAATTAAAAGTTTTTATTTATTTGAGACTTTTTCATGAAAAAAAAACGGTAAAATTTCCATACAAAATTCAGTATATTGAAAGATAATAATGGAATATTTTTTAATATGCCAGTTATAAAAAACAAAAAATGGAAAATTGTTTTTCGCTTTTTAGATGTTATTAGCAGGACTGTCAAATGTGGCGATTTCTTAATTTTGATGAAAATTTTTGTTTGGCGATATGGCGAAATTGAAAACGATTGGCGATATGCGAAATGCATTTTATGTAAATATTTTCCAATTACCATATATGTATGTACATATGTATCTAAAATATTATAAAAAATGAATTCTTTTGTTTGTAAATTTTATTTAAAATTTATAATTTTAAATTTCAAAAGATTTTGTTATTCGTGCTAAATTCCCAGTTTTTATTATTGATAAAAACACTTGAAATTTATTGTTGATGGGATAAGCTATTCCTATGCGCATTTCACTGGTTGCTTAGGCCAGATCATCAGGAAACTTCATCCATAAAGATTTTAGAAAAACTAAAGATATTAAACAAAATAAAAATGTTAAACGTATAAGACTTATAGCAACAGTTCTACTTGTAATAATATCAAAGTTTAAACAAAACAACATCAACAATAAACAGTGCGTTCATCTCATCTTACATTCCCCGCTACAATTAGTTGAAATTCTCTCAACATTAATTGAAGTTTTGTATTCCCAAAAATTGAAATTACTTTTTGATAATATTAATTTTATTAATTTTTTTATTTTTGTTAAAGTAAAATTATTATTATAACAAATTAATATAAATTAAACAAATTTAAATAATAAAGATCGAATACGAAAAAAAATTATGTTAATAACAATAATTTTTGTACTTTTATTTTAGTGTTTATTAAATTCTCCAATTTAATTCTTTTACTACAGTTATAATTGCTACCATTTCACAAATTTAATTTCTTTCCCACACAATTTGTTTCTATTTTTTTTGTTCTTGTTGGCTTCTTTTTTCAATTTGACGTTTTATGTAAGCAATATTTATCAACAGAAATGAGCTTACAATTATTGCAACATAAATTGCCGGCAATAAATATGTACAAAAAATTTCTGTCTACATTAAAGATAACATAATTTTGACATTTACTGCAATATGTATATGTATGTCGCAATAATTATCTCTGGTATCTCTGGACGGTCAGTAAACAAAATTTTTTTAATAATTAGTTTTGTTGTTATTTTGTTAAACTATTCCATGGTTTTTAATCCAAATTTCGATATTTAATTAGGCTTTAGTTCATCAAATTTAATCATTGAAAGCAAATTTCGATCTACCAAAGGTTAAATACAATTTGGGTTAAAGATTGATGTTTGACTATTGACTGCCAGCAGTCGTCGATGGCTGCGAGTGTTAAACGGCGAACACCTCTGAAGAGATTGAGTAGTTGCAATCGAAACATGTAAGGGTAACCTGTCCGTAAAAACGCCTGGGTTCGAGCCTCAGGTCAGTATCAATAAATGTTAATTAATTTCATGTTGTAAAATTCCTTGCTTCATAAAAATAATTTTTTTTATTATAAGTGACAGCTGATCGAAAATGTACTACTGTGAATAAACAAAATCACATCAGTAAATTTTTATCGAATGCGCTCCATAATACCAAATGAATCAATCAGCTAATTCGTTTCCGCCCAGCTTAGCTAGCTGCAGCACTTATCTAGTCGGCTTAAGGCCCAACCATATTTGCATAAGCTTGTTTATTTTAATGTCAAAGCATTTTACAAATGTATGTCACATGGTTCTCAGATTATTTTTCACCTGAATCGCCAAAAAGTATATACAAAATCACCAACATATAATATTTTTAGATTTAAGTAAAAAAGATTCGCCAAATACAAGTTTTTATAGAAAAAGTATACTTTAGTAATTTTACTTTCATTAATGTTTTCTATGTTACCTAATTGTTTTTAAAAACTAAAATAAAAATTTTCGTTTAGAAATTTGTATTGAAAGCAAAAAACAAAGTTGAGTTGTTTTATTGTTGTTTCAATATATTTTCCCAAACGATTTTATTCTAGTATTGTTTCAAATGTTACGACTATCGATAATTTGCCAGCTCTACGTGTGGTACCCATTCTATTTTCTATAATATTAAATTAAAGCATGGCTGCCAGATAAATTTGTGAGCAAATCGTAAATTTCCTTATAATAAGTGCCGGTTCACACAAGTCAAGTTTGACTCGTCAAGTCTTGAGTTTTTAGGAGAGAGGGGAAACGATATGGCATTCTCTTTTCCCTTCTCTCCTAAAAACTCAAGACTTGACGAGTCTAACTTGATGTGTGTGAACCGGCACTAAATAAAAAAAAAATCGTCTTTCACGTTTCGAAAAATCGTCAAAAAAAAAAAAAAAAAATCGAACTTCTTAATATTTAGTTTTTTTTCCACAATTTTTGTTTGATTTTTATTGAACGTCGATGACCGCATTTTTTAATCGTACAAGATTCCTCTCACGTGAAAACTGTAACACGACTGAGATTCTTCCATAGCACAACGAATGCCACTTTGAACAATCGTTGTGGGAATCATTTAAAACGCGGGCAAAGATTATCTAACGAGTCTTTCATGCCAAGAATCGTATAAGACTCATGTAGATATTCTTTAACAACTCGTGAAATGTTCGCCGTATAATTGTTGAAAATATGATTTAATGGTTGGACGATAAGATCGCCATAAAATATGTTGTGTTGTGGAAGTATGTTTTTTTTTTAAAATTACTCAATATTTTATGTTGTTACGTTATATATGTTAAATGTTAATTTTGCCATTTTGATGTAATAATATAAAAAATACGTATCCCCAGAAGAAGTCGACAAAAAATCGACGAAACGTCGGGAAAAAATGTATTATAATTGTGTTTTAATTACATTAATGATTTTAGGCCGTATAAGGTTGATAAGGAAATACAAAAAAAGTGTAACATTATTGTTTTTGTACTCAGAAAATAATCATTCAAAGATTTCCTTAATAGTTGCAGCCGTACCTAAACAAAAGCGGCACGCGTTTTCTAGTTTTTTGAATAGAGCGCCTCAACGCTTTGCAATTGGAAAAATCGATTTTGACAGCTCGTTTAATAGTGATGTTTGCCGATAGTGGCAATTTCTCTACATTTTTATTTTTAGTTATAATTTGTTTGTTTTATTAAACAAGAAAGCTATCGTTACTGTTCGTGACACAACGTTGACGCTCTTGCTTAGGCATGGCATATAAGCATAAAAGCTTACTGCCTGTTGTTCGAACGCGAATACAAAAGTGATTTCAAAATTTTCAACAAGTTACTTCAGCACTCGCGTTCTAAAATCAGGCAGGAAGCGAAATAAAACGTTTCCCCTTCCACTCTTGTTAAGTTACGGCTGTTAATCATTCCAATATAAAAAAGCGAATGTGTCAGAAAATTAAATGTTTTATTCAGACTTTGGAGACTAAAAAAATCGTAATTTTTAAGGAAAAAAACAAGCAAATCGGCACTTTGCTAATATCGGAACAAAAAATCGTCAAACAGACGATAAATCGTCAAATCTGGCAGCCCTGAACTAAGGATTGTTTAGACCTAACAAATATTTAACGAAATAATCCAAAACCAGTAATTGTGAATTGGTCAAACCTTAGCTTTAATTTGAACAATTTCTATTGATTTACTTAACTTTTTTTGTAAGAATACAAATTTTCATATTATTCGCGTGCATACAAAATATTCCTGGAAAATATTGAAGAAACAAGACTATTAAAGTATAAAAGCTTTTGAGGATTGTTATTTTACTTAAAATACACATTCGAATAATATAAAAATTTGTATAATAAATGTTACTCAACATGAGAAATAAATTCCAAGATTCTATTTTTTTGTAAGAAGATAATTGTATAATACAATTGAGAAACTGTTAAGTGGTGTTTGATCGAACCAGACGTTTGCAAAAGCAAGCAATTTTCTAATAAAACTGGTGGTTACATGAGGAGCCGCAGAACAAAACGTACTTTTTCACACATTTAAAATTTTTGGGAAATTGAGGATTATTTATTTCGACCCCTTAAAAAACTGCATGAACCTGGAAATGAAAACAAGTTTTTTGCTTACCAAAAGATGAATCAAACTGCCGTAAGTCAACACATTAAATGTCAAGGATGTTTAATATCAAACCAATTTTACATCGAAAAAGTACGTTTTGTTAAAAAAAAAATGAAAAAGTACGTTTTGTTAAAAAATGTTTGCTTTTTACGTATTCCCATGTTTAAATTTTCTACAGATTCTTGTAATTCTTCCATGTTTTAATTATACTATTGAATTAATTATTTTTTTCATAACACTCATTCACCAAACAAAAGTTAAATTATTGCAATTGTTGGTGGATATTCTTGAAAACGCGTCGAAGAAATACAAATTTACATTACAACAAAAGCAAATTTTATTTAACAGTTAATTTTAAATAAAATGAAATTATATAAATAAACGTCAAACAAATTAAGAATATTAAGAAGAATATACACGAAGAAATGGCAAAAACAATGAAAAAAGCACGTTTTGAAAAGAAAAAAAGTACGTTTTGTTATGCACCAATTTTTTTAGAACCCAATTTCTTGGTAAAAAAAAAAAAATATATGCTAACTAGATTTTTTCTTAAAGATTTCAACCCAAATATTATAAAAATATCAAAAACCCAATTTGTCAAAAAATGCAAAAAAGTACGTTTTGTTCTGCGGCTCCTCACATGTAGGACGTCAAACATTTAATAGGTGTGAACATAGCTTAAGAAACAAAATTATATGGGCAGGGCCCTTAGTGAATGAGAATCTATAAGATAAAAAATGTTGGTATTTTTCGGCTTAAACCTAAAAGCATAAACTTTGGCATATAATCTTGTCTGCTAGTTATAGAAAGGGTAATGAAAACCAATTAGCGGGTTAAATACTTCTTTTAAAATAAAACCAAAGTTTTGTTATGATTGATATCAGTTTTTTTTTCTTATTTCAATTTTATAATAAGCATTGAAAAATTTAATAATAAAGAAAAATAACGTAAAAGTTAAGTATATTAAATATTCTTACAATAGCTCATATGACATATTATAATTATACATATTATTTCTTTCATTACTTTAAAAAAAAATATCTTGTTAAGAAACATAACAATTTTCAAATTCAAAACATTTTAAATTATACAATTTTGTAGTTTTTTTTAACAATAAAATAATAAATTTTTAAATGATTTTTATTTATTTATAATAAATTTATAAAATATATTTTATGTATTTGTTTGTGTTCTTTATCATGAATATCAAGTTGTGATTTAGTTAATTTAAATGATATTTTTGTTTTAAATAAATGGAATATATTTGAATACTGTTCGCATAGTCCGTAACTACTCGTATCTCATAAATGAGTTTCTTCTGTATTACAAACAGATATTGATGGTTGGCATTATAAATAGTTTATGATTTTTTTTTTTTTTTTTTGTATATTATATACCAACTATACTCATCATTCATCAAGAGCATATATAATATGTATAAATTATATATTATTATAATTTTCAATGTCTGAATTATGATACCGATTTTATGAATGAGAATTTAAGCAATAATAAGAGATATGGCCGCCGCATTGACATATGTAGTATGTGTTCACCACTAAATACAAGATTTTGATTTTTAAATGCAAACATATTTGTCAAATAATTGCTCATAATAATTTATAAGTTTGTGTAATTATCGACCGACCATTAAATATTAATGTTTAAATAGATGCAGCATTAAATTTTGTATATTTATTTATGAACATGTTTTTTTTTATTTTTTGCATAATTTTTTTTTAATTTATTTTGTATAATTTTAAATTCTATTTACATGTTGTGTGTTTTTCAAAAGAAAATATTAGTTTTTTCTTGTATTATTTCGTAAGTCTAGGTTCACACTATGAAAGTTTTCTTGCCGAAAGTCGGAGTTTATTGTCGAGAGGGGAAGATAATATACATATTACTATTCTCTCCCCTCTTACCAATGAGCTCAGGCTTTCTGAAAAAAAAACGTTCATAGTGCAAGCCCAGTCTTAGAAAATTGAAAACTCTTCTTTGAATACAATTTTTAAATGCTTATCGATTTTAAATAAAAAGGTTAATTTCCTTATTAAAGTACATA
Organism: Pollenia labialis; assembly: GCA_949318255.1. Classification (NCBI taxonomy): domain Eukaryota; kingdom Metazoa; phylum Arthropoda; class Insecta; order Diptera; family Polleniidae; genus Pollenia; species Pollenia labialis. The sequence goes on from OX439140.1 coordinate 159,304,525, forward strand.
GTTTGTATTCAGAGCATTTTTTAAACAGTTACCTTTTGCTCATGAAAAGGCACTATTTAAAAACGTTCATCATACTGAAAAAAAAAAGAATTTCAAAAATATTTTTTTGATTTGTGAGAATTTAAGTGTTGCGGGGTTAAAATAGTTCTTATTTATAGTCTTTATAAAATTTAAGGAGTGTTTCTTTTAAGCACTTTATATGCTCTAAGGCGAGCTTTATCGATGCATTTCGCGGCAAACAGCAACAAAAAATGGGCAAACAAAACCAATATTTTATAACTGGTGGATTCACAAGGTGTGCTAACAAGTCATATTGTCCTAAAATTTTACAATAATTTAAAGAAATTGTTATTGTGTTTCAAACAAAAAGTCATTTAATAACAAGGCTTTTTATGCTGTGTTTATGGTTTTGTCATAACTACACAGTAGAAATCTAAATTATGAAAAGTTGCTCACAGCAGTCATATTTTTTTTTTGCTATTATTTTAAGACATTGGTATTATTTTAAGACATATGACTTTATAATAACATTGTAAATCTGACAAATATGTTTTTAATGTAAGTTAAGCGAACGAAGTCTTCGTTCAAAATCGATGAACAGGCCATTATTAATGAAGCGACTAAAAATGTTGAATTTTAAAAAAATTAATTTTTTTCAAATCTAAAGGCATGTAACTCAGAGAATTTTTATCCGATTAATACATCATAGATATTGGCGTAAAGAGTGTACGCTGTGTAACAGTGTAAAATTAGTGTAATACAAAAAAATCAGTTCTTGAGATTTTTGGAAATAGTTTTATTAACTGCAAAAAACTGGGGTTTCGCGATTATATCCCGAAACCCTTTTTTTAGAAAAATAAACGAATGCCTTATTCGTGTTCTGCAGTTCCAATTTAGCTAATAAATGGTGGTTATTGGTGGTATATGGGGCCGATGTTGATTTTGAATAAAACATAAAGTATTTAGGAAATTACTGTCACATCTTTTTATTATGATTATATTGGTATTGTTCAATTATGTATGAAAAAATATCGGTCAAATGGCCGCCGCAACCTCGGCGGCACACCTCCATTCTATCTTGCAAATTTTCGATGACGCTGAGGCATAATTGAGCTTCTATGCCGTTATTGTGCCGAATTATCTCATCCTTTAGCTCTTGAATTGTTGATGGCTTATCTAAGTACACTTTTTCTTTCAAATAACCCCGAAGAAAGAAGCCCAACGGTGTCAAATCACATGATCTTGTTGACCAATTGATGTCGCCACCACGTGAGATAACACAACCATTGAATTTGTCGCGCGAATGATCCATTGTTTCATAAGCTGTATGGCAGGTGTCGAAACCACATATGGTCCACATGCATAGCTTCTAATTCGGGCCATAGAAAGTCGTCATCATCTCACGATAGCTAACACCATTCACAGTAACTGCCTGACCGGCTTCATTTTGGAAAAAATACAGCCCGATGATGCCGATAGCCCATAAACCGCAACAAACAGTCACTCTTTGTGGGTGCATTGGTTTTTCGACAATCACTCTTGGATTATCATTCGCCCAAATGCGGCAATTCTGCTTATTGACGAATCGGCTGAGGTGAAAATGATTTTCTTCGAAAATTTCATCCACTGTTGCCCTTTCTTGCCACCATTCTGACCATTGACGACGTTTGGAATGGTCAAGAGGCTTTAGTTCTTGAGTCAATTGCACCTTGTAGGCTTGTAAATGGAAGTCTTTATGCATTATAGTCATCAACGACGAGTGTGAGAGGTGCAATTGCTGGGCACGACGACGAGTTGAGGTGGACGGCTATTCAGCCAGACTTTCGCGAACAGCACCAATATTTTCTGCAGTACGAGCTGTACGCTCTGCACTGGTGTTTTCACATCTCCTACAGACCCGGTTTGCTCAAATTGTACGCACATTTAGACGATTAAATTGACCGAACAAATCACGAAGTGCACGATAAGCATTTTGATTTGAACGCCCATTTTCATAATAAGCCTGATTAACTTTAACGCGTTGCTCGATTGTGTATCTTTCCATGGTTCAAATTGAGTCAGTCTGAGATTGAGAAATTTCAAATAAAATGCAGAAAAAAACTTGACTCTTTTCTATGTTCACACGGAGAGAAACATTCATGTTGTGCTTTCCCATTCATGGTTCAGGCCCCAATTATGATTGAGAGCGAACCATTTATTTGCATTTTGAAAAGTGCTGGGAAACATAAAAATTAATTACCATCAAAATTAGTCAAGGTCGAGGCCAGTGTTTTTTAGTAAATAAAATTCCTTTTTATTTGCTTCCAATATTTCTATCTTCTTTGAAGATCATCATCAAGGATTTCATTTCCTTAAATTTAAGAACAATAAAATACAAAATTACATCATTGTTACAAACATATAAATAACAACAACATATATGGACAACAACCACATTAATTTAGTTTTTTTATACAAAATTTACACACTCACAGTGAATTTTTATAAACACAAAAACTTAAAACTATGTTGTTTACACATCGACATCTAGACTTGCACTTAACTTAAAATCCTTATTGCAGGTTGATCTTTTTTACTAATGGTGCTTTTTTTTCTACAAAAATGTCACATTTTATTTAAAAAAATGCAATTTGGTGTTCGTTACTTAAAAATGATTTGCTCTCTAAAAGGGCAGCGTGTTTTATTCTAAACAAATTCACCCCCCCGTATAAATCGAGAGTGTTGATAATAACCTGTAAAAAGATGGCTTCTGTTTATATATGGGGCTACCAGACAAAGTTGGGAAAAATCGCCTCTCATCAGGACACTAAACATTTTAAGTTTTAATAGTTATTTTTTCTATTATTTCATAGTAAAAACAAAAAAAGCATTACATTGTTAATGGTAGGTTGTCAGTGATATTAAATTTAAATGGATTCGGAGTTATAAAATTGTTTTTGAAAAAAAACGTCAAATTAAGAAATCGTAAAAACTTGGTGTTAATAAATCGGCAATCTGGCAAAGGTAAAATAAACTAAAGAAATTGGAATTTCGTCATTCATTTTGTTCATTTATTTATTTATGTATATTTTATTAATATTTTGAAGAACGCATTATTTGATTTAAGTACATATTTTTTTTTTATATATTGAAGAACAAACTTTTCGTGAGCTGTTAAAAACAGGGCGATTTAATTTTGTGTTTTGTTCTCGTCAAATAAAAAATTTCAGTATTACATGTTCGGCAAGACATTTTATACATGCACCTTTTAAAATGTGATATTTTGTGGTAGTTGTTGGCACACAAACACTCTACGTCGCTCTTAAAGTTTATACTCGTTGTTATTACTATGATGTGAAGCATATTCAGCATACATATATCGAAAGAAATCCCTGATGGTGATTTGCAAAGAAGATTGAAATATTGAAAGCAAATAAAAAGGAATTTTTACTAACAAAAAACACTGGCCTCAAGCTTGACTAATTTTTATTTTTTTAAATTTCGAAAGGTCGAATAAGAACAACTTTGATTTACTATCATCTTCAGTTTCGAAATCAAGTTATAGCTAGTTTATCTAAAAGTTAATTTCAGAGAAAACCAAAATAAAAATTCATGTCAAATAAAATAACAATCATTTTTGAGGTTGTGGGAAAAAGTTTAAAATTTGTGAACCAGTATTTGATCGAAAAAGCAAAAGGAAAAAAACGTTAATTTAGAATAGTACTTGCAATAGAAAACTATTTACTCGTCTAATAATGTAATTAGTTATACAATCGAAAGGCAATACAAAATTTTAGAACTTCCAACTGAGAAAAAGTCATATGACATCCAAAATGAAGTAATATGATAACACTATGTGGCAACTTCGAAAAATTCAAGATACTTTTGGAAAGACATTCTATAGGTTTGTTTTTGTTTGATTTTTTTTTTGTGGAAGAAATATTCTTAGAATATATATATTGATATTTATTTATATCAATGTGGTTGTGGTACTAAATTAAGTAGATAACTCTGCCGTTTTTAGAAATTTGAATACACCCCTAAAATCGAAAGTTATCGATTAAAACATTAAGTTATTTTTCCACCGTTTGTTAAAAATTTTTCGGTGTTCAATAGTGGGCTTTATTAGTAACCATTTTAGCAACCTCTCAAAGGTATGCATCTAAAAAATTATTTTTTTTTAGTGTTTTTCACTTTGCTAGTTTTTCTGGCAACACTTTTGCTTGAAAACCAATTATGTTTTTTATTTACTTTAAAAGAGTAATTTATATGAATTAAAATAAGATTTAAAATATTCAAATCGGTTGGGAATTGGCAAAGTCAACATTTTGTGGAAAATTTAGTTTTTAATGCCGTGCAAGTAAACAATAATTCGTAGATTGCTGAAAAACCTACTATTTTGTAACTTTCATTTGATGTTTTGCAATGCTAAAAAAGAGTGGCACGTCGCCTTTTCATACTTGCAAACATCTAATATCTACCATCAATTTGCGAAGATGTTGCAATTTTTCCATTCGAAAGGTACAGAACTTAAAATCAGTATCTTTACAAGATGTTTCCATCTCATGGATTATTTCAGTGCCATCACTAGAAAAGTGGGTAACAATTCTTTTATTATTCTGGTTTCACTGACAAATTGATATTTGTTTTGAAAGCAGCGTTAATATTTGTCAAGTTTCCCATTTTTTGTAAGTTATGTTTTTGTTTTTTCTTTTTTATACTTTTAAAAAAAATGAATTCCAAATAAATTTCAGTGTTTTCTTATAAAATTTTGGTGGCACTTAAATAGAAAAATGTCTAAAAAAGTATTTTTTGCAGAAATTGTGACAAATTTTATTGATACTAGATGTTGCAAGAGTAAGTGCCGGTTCACACACGTCAAGTTTGACTCGTCAAGTCTTGAGCTTTTAGGAGAGAAGGGAAGAGAGAATGCCATTTCTTTTCCCATCTCTCCTAAAAACTCAAGACTTGACGTGTGTGAACCGGCGCTTAATGCATGTTTTACATTTTCACCATCTTCCAATTGGGTGACCGTTAAAATCAAAAGTTGGATTTCTTTAAGTTTCATCAGCCAATTTGATGGCGATCGGCGAAGACTAAGCCGTGAGGGACGGCCCACCAAATTTTGAGCAAAATTATATTTTAACATGAAATCTGACTTTTATGTTTCATAACTAAGAACATATTAATTTTGTAGAATAGTTCTTAGCAGGTTTTTCCTTAATCTCTCATTAAACAAAATATACTGAAATATTTCGAATAAGCCACTAAAAAAATCAAATTTTTAATTTATTAAAGAAACGCATTTTCCATGAATCACGTATCTTTAATTTTGTTTAAAAAGATTTTAATAATTCTCGTACGATGAATCCAGTGGTGGTAACTGTTTTTTTTAGGTTATCTCTTGTTTTCGAGATATACCGTAATTTCGAAAATGGAGGAAGTTCCACAACATATATTCGCGTTACTTTAATATTGAATAAACTAAAAAAAACTCCGCGATAAAATTACCATTGAAAAAGCTTTAAGATTTTTCTTATATCAGCAGCCATTTTAGAAACATAATTTTTTTTTACCAAAATTTCAAAATTTTTGTTCTTTAAAAGATCATACAAAATTTCAAGATGCGCGTGTGCTTTTAATTTTTTTAGACATATAAAAAACGAATTTGCAAAAAACAAAGCCATAAGTAATTAAAATCTGTTCACAACTTTTGATTTTATTCACAAAAAACGAAAAATTTCCATTAAATTGAGGAATTACATAAAACGCAATATTTATATGGGAGCCTCCCTAATAAGTGGCGATAAAGGCAAGTATGTTTTTGGAAAATGTAAAAAACAAAAAACTAATGGAAGTCGGTCATACATTTTATCATCCTTGGCAGTAATGGGCGTTTTTCTTCAATATATTTCTAGTCTGTAATGAAACTTCGTATGGGAGCCCTCTTAAGGGATAGAGATAGCGGGTAGGTATGTTAAAAATTAATGATGGCGATAAAAAATAATCGGTCATACATTTGAATCATCTAGAAGCATCCAAGGTGCTGTAGGGGCCTACCCTAAGCGGTAGATATATATTGCAAGTTTGTTTTAAGAAAATGTTAAGCACAAAAAACTAATGAAGGTCGGTCATACATTTTATGTCCCTAGGGGCGATGCCTTGGCAGTTATGGGCCTTTTTCTTCAATATATTTCTAGTCTGTATTGACAATTTTGTATTGGAGCCCTCTTAAGAAATGAAGAAAGCGGGTAGGTATGGTAGAAACAAATTATATGCGTTTGACTATTTTTTTTTTAAGAAAATGCAAATATTTAAGCTGATTTGACGTGTGTAAGACAAAATAGTTCTAAAGAAAAAGTTCCAATCAATGCTGCTGTTTTCTCTTTTGTTTTGTTTCCTTTTGTTAAATATGATACTTAGAGAAAACTTATTAAGACAAAATTGGTGGAAAACTTCACTAATAACAACGATTTGTATGTAAAATAAATATTTTCCAAGTTTAAAGGCATACAAGTCGGACTTAACGATTTTTCTCAAAATTTGGCGGACGTGAGGGATGGTTTAGCCTTCGCCGATTGTCCTAAAACTTTTTTGGTGTCGTTTTCTATGAATTCCCACCGAATTGTGAAAAGGCTTTTAAAAAAGTAAAATACAATTTATCAAAATAAAATAAAACTGCCTTCACAGATTTAAAATTTATTACGAAGTAAACATTTTAGGAAGTTCTTTTCCACCTCCTGTAAAATTTATTAAATTGAACTATGATCTTTTGCGAATGGTGATAACGTTATAAAGAAATTTATCACTTGCAAGAATTGGGTGAATCGGCCCTTAAGCATGCAATGCGTATAAATAATACAAAAACCGTTTTATTTCAGGACAAACATTTTTCATACTAAATATTTTATGGTCTTTTGTTGGCGACACTTGTTATACAGCGGAGCGGACTTATCGTATACACTCTTATAGAGAAAAGCATCTTCATATTGACGATGCCCTAACATCAAAATTGTGACATCAATGTCATTAATGAGGCAAGAGGTGACATCAATCCAAAGACGAATGAATCATCATCAAATTTTGTCATATTTTATACGTAATCTATGCTATGATTACAGTGACATAAATGTGACGCCACATTTTTTGTATTATTAACATGTTTAAAAAGTAAAATAAGAATCAAAAATTCCCATATCCTGTTTGTTTAAATTATTTATTTTAATACCTCAAATTTATTAAGAAGACTGATCACGAAAACCATATCGGGCATGCAGTTAGTGTATTATAATTGAGAGTTCTTCTGTAAACAAAATGGAGGAATCCAACAAAAGTGAAGCAAACATGTGCAACGGGCCAGTCAATAATAATATTCTCTCACTTTGATTTAAGTTCATCCCGATGACTCAATTTAATGACAGTTTGTCTAATGAGTCCTTTCGCCGATGTTACTGAGTCATCGCACTGAAGACACATTTTACTTAACTGACTCAGATTCGGTATTTCTGTTATACCGAGTTGTCATCCCGTTGATAACATAATTTCACCTGATGACAAGTGATGGTCAAGTGATGTTAAAGCTGACATCACAATAATGAAAAGTGGCATGACGTCAAAAACGAAGACACTTGTCATACATCAGCGTTATGAAGCTTTTTCTATCAGTGTAGGAGTGTAAGGGAAATACACCATACTCTTATATATGCGGGTGGCCCAAAATTACCGAAGGGGTTTGAATTGCTTATAACTTTTTTATTATAATTTTTTTTTCTTTTCCTTTCAGTATTTTGTAAAGAAGACTTGGGGAATTTTAAATGGAGCAGTACTCAATTGAACAACGTGCCCAAATTGTTGAGCTTTATTTTTCAAATCAATCATAATTTTATTCATAATTTAATTATGAGCGACGAAGCCCATTTCCAATTAAGTTGGTTCGTTAATAAGCAAAACTGCAGGATATGGGCTACGGAAAATCCAAGAGTAGTTCAACAGCGAGAATTACACCCACCTAAGCGTACGGTTTGGTGCGGTGTTTCATCGGAAAGGATAATTGGTTCTTATTTTTTTTTTAAATGAACAACCACGTGTGCCGTTTCCATCAATGTTGTCGGATACCGGACAATGTTGGAAAATGTTTTTAAGGCTAGCTGTGGAAAACCATTTTAATTGGCCTCCGTCTTTAGCGGATTTAACCGCCCAAGACTGTTTTCTTTGGTGTTATTTGAAAAGAAAAGTCTTCATTAATAAGCCTTAAACCCTTCAGCAATTAAAAAGAGAAAGGTTATGGAAAATGTTTTGGAAAAAGCACGAATTTGCGAAGCAGAAAATGGCGACCACTTGCGAGATATTATTTTTCATAACTAAACTAAAAAGATTCCCCATTTATATACCGTATTAAAAAAAAATTTAAATTTATTCCTTAAATAAAAAAATATAACGAATTAAACCCCTTCGGTAATTTTGTGCCACAGGGTTTATGTGAAACAGCAGAAATATTGCTTTGTAAAAATAACAAAAAAAAAATTAGACTTTTTTGTAATATTAGTGAAAAACAATGAGAACAAAGAGCACGTTTGTCATCCTTAGAGTTCGTTATAGCCTTGTTCTACTGTATAATTTTTATTTTTTAAGTTGAATATAAATAAGCATATTTTACTTTCGCATTTAAATTTTAAAATCTTTGTGGATGAAGTTTCCTGATGATCTGGCCTAAGCAACCAGTGAAATGCGCATAGGAATAGGTTACCCCATCAACAATAAATTTCAGTGTTTTTATCAAATAATAAAAATTGGGAATTAAGCACGAATAACAAAATCATTTAAATTTTAAAATAACTTTTTAGCAAAAAAAAAAAAAAAGAAATCCTCAAAAGAATTTCAGAATTTCCTCAGATTTCGATTTAATAAATTAAAATTGGGCTTATTCAAAGAAAATTTTCCTTATTTTTCTTCTTCTATTTTATTTTAATTATGTATATTTAATATATAATTTCTTAATAATTCTTACAAACTAAAGCAGTCATTTATTCTCCATTTATTTTTTTAGTGTGATGAATGTAAATCTCAAATACACAAATAATTTTTGATAAAATTGAAATTAAAGTTTGTAAACTTTTAAAACTAAATTAAGTTTGATAAGATTTGTTCTAAGATCGAGCTAACCCAACCCAGTTTTATTTAACTTTTTTTTTTAGGAACTTTTAATATACAAATAATTTTTTTTCATTCAGTCTTCCTGTTTTTCTAACTTAATTCTTCTAATCAGTTGTGAATTTTAAAACTGGGTTTAAGAAAAACTAATAACAGATTTTAAAGTAACATAAAAGAAAAAAAATTTAAACCATAAAAAGAAAATAAAAAACAGTTTTTTTTTGTTTTCATTATTGAGTAAATGTTTTGTTGTTGTTTTTATTTGTTTCTTTTTTTTTAATTATTTTTTTATAATATTTGTATATTGTTGTTGTTTTTTTTTTTTTGTAAAAATTGTTTTAATATAAATATATTGTTTATTTTATTTTATATTATTTTTATTGTTTTAATGTGTTGATTGATGTATTGTAGTTGTTGTTTTTTATTTAAAAAATTAAAAAAAGTAAAAATATAATTTTTGATTAATTTTAATAAGAATAATATATGTTAATAAGTATAATTTATTATTTTTTTTAAGGAAAACTATGTTTACAGTTATAGTTATAACAAAGAGGGAGTAGGGCTTTAAGTGCTGTTGGAGAGCCCTTAGAAGATATCCTCAACTATTTTGTTAAGTTTGATAGTTTAGATATCTGGATTAGAATATTGCTATTATTGTTTCTAATACCTCTTTTTTTTTTTGTTGTTTTTTAAGACAGTAGATTGTTTAATAGAATTTACAAAAATTTAGAAATATATTTAAATCTTAAAACTAATCAGCCTCATGTATAAATTTTTAAAAATTTATTTATATATTTTTTTTTGCAATTATTTTTGTTGTTTAAGTGTAATAATTTACAAATTGAACCCTTAAGTAGAAAATTGTTTATAAAAGGGTTTTTATAAAGTTTGAAAAACAGGCGAGGGCATTCATAAAACTAAGATTTTGAAAAAGAAATATAAAAAAATTAAAACGGTGGGTTCTTTATAAAAAATAAAAAGTTATACGTTTAGAAGAAGATTTAATAATTGTTAAAAATAGATCCTTGGTATTTGTTTAAAGGGAATTTGAAAAATATAATATGACTTAAATGAAAATTTTATACTTAGGTTTTTCTATAGTTTTTTTTTTATATAAATACTGCTTAAATGTGTGTTTTTAAATTAAATTCTATTTACAAAAATAATGTTGTCTTTAATTGATAACATTTTTTTTAAGGCTTAACTAATTAATTATAATAATAATATTAATCAATATTTTCTTGTATTTACTAATTTAATCTGTTTTTTTACTATAAAATATTTATTTTTGAAAAAACATAATTCTTTGCAATAATATTTTCCCAAAATGTCACCTGTTTATTTGGCTACTACTCAATAATTATCTGAAACAATTTCAAAAGGTATTGTTTTCAAAATCAGATCTAATTAAACCTCAACTCTTTAAACTCTTTTCCTGGTTCTTTAGTGAAAGCATAGTTTTAGCAGAGACTGACTTTTCAATTGTAAGGTTTTTAATTTTCGAAAGTAGACAAATAAATCCAGGTTTAAAAGCACCGATTTTCAGCTACGATTTAGTATTTTATTCTACTATAATAACACTATACATACATTAAAAAAAAAATCTACAATTTAACACTAATTTTATAATTATACACACATACACACACCAAGATACACAAGTATCTTGCGTAAAGTTAAATAATAACAAAAAAGTCAACATCATCATAATTTAAACTCAAAATCGGTTACAAAAACGAAAGTACTCGGTAGTAGGAAAGAAAAGTGAAAATATATATTTACAATTATTTAAGACTGTGCTAACATTAGGCAAATTTTCTAGCACGAAATTCTTGGCTCCTAATAAATTTACATCAAAATGTTTCGCCAATGCATTTCATATTTTCTTTAAGGAGAATACAAACAAGCCTTGAAGCAAATAATCTTAAGCAATGTTAAAACAAATCTTCTAAATAATAAGTCGCTTAGACTTTTTGAATAAGAAAAAGTTTTTCTTTTTAAGATAATTAAAAGGGACGAACATACCGGACTGGTTACTCTAAAGGCTTTAACTTATAATTTTGAAATTTGAAATAGAGACAAAAAGACTAGTTTTAATATCGGGGGCATTTTGACAAACATCTTAAGTCAAATGTAAAATGTTAATCGTACGAATTTTTATTCAAAAAACATTTTTGTTTACGTTTTGAAAATTTTGTATTATAAACGAAATTTTTCTTTAATTTTGGTTTATTTTATTATTTGATAAAAATGATTTTTTCACCGAGTGTTTTTTAAAAACTTTTTTTCCTATCTTATCTCAACTGAAGATGTTTTGTCAAAACTGTAAATTTTTAGACAAATTACTAGAGAAATTCTAGATTAATTAGAAAAAATGCAGATTAAGTTTTTAATAGGACTTAATTTAATTTAGTTTTCCCTTTCGTTTGGTACCCATAACTTAAGTCCAGAAAATAAGTAAATAAATTTTAATTAGTTTCAATTTAATATCACGAAAAACTACAGTTTCTGGCGTAAGACCTTTTTGCCTAACTTAGCAAAGAACTGATCTTATATTTTTACAGTGGGTAGATATGACCACTGTTAATTGTTTTCATGCAAAAAGTAAAAATATGTAAATTTCGAGTTGAATCCCTTAAGACGAACCAGTGCGATATGTTTTACAAAAATGACTCGCAATTCAAACAGAAGTTTCTTAACTCTTTCGAATGAAAGTGAAGACAATAGAACTTGCCTAATGTAAATTAGCACTAAGTGAATAAAGCAACATTGTAATTGCGTTTTAGAAGAAAACCAAATCACATTTTACACTGTGGTCACCGTTAAAAAAAAAACAATTTGTAGTAAATAATTTTTTATCATATTATTATGACTTTAATCATATTATGGTGACTTTAACCATATTATGACTATTTTAGCATTATTATGGTTACTTTAACCATATTATGGTTTATTTAACCATATTAAATTTCCTTAACCCAGATTATGGTTACTTTAACCATATTATGATTACCTTAACTATATTATGGTTATTTTAAACATATTATGGTAAGTTTAACCGTATGGTTACTTTATCTTTGTTATAGTTTCTTAGCCCAGATTGTTGTTCTTTAACCATATCTTGATTACTTTTAACCTTTTATGGTTACTTTAAACATAGAATCGTTAGTTTAACCATTGGCTTAGTTTAATCATATAATGATTTCTTAAACAATATGGTTTTTAACCTTTATATTATGGTTACTTTAACTTTATTATGGTTACTTCAACTATATTATGGTTACTTTAACCATATTATAGTTTCTTAACCCATATTATGGTAACTTTAACCATATAAACATGTTATGAATAGTTTGACCATATTATTATGATTACTTAAACCATATGGTTACTTTAACTTTTTTATGGTTACTTTAACTAAATTATGGTTACTTTAACCATATTACAGTTTCTTAAACCAGATTATTGTTACTATAACCATATAACGCTTGATTTAACCATATCGTTACTTTAACTATATCATTGTTACTTTAAGCATATTATTGTAACAGGCAACCATTAAGGAAGCTGCAATCATACTATAGTTATAAAATAACATTATTATGTGTACCACAACTAATTGTATCTATGTATGTTTGTATATCAATATTGTTTATTGTTTTTAAACAACCACAAAATTGTTTGTGGTAAAAATAATTATGTTATTAATAACCATAGCATGGTCAGAATTAACCATAAAATAGTTATAAATTCTTTATAGTGAACCAATAATATGGTAAAAGTAACCAATAAATTTTAAAACCAAAAAAAATTTTCTTAAAAATAGTTTTGTTAGAGGTGACCGACCATATAAAAGTTTATCTTCTTTACGGGTACCGAGTGTTCGAAGTAAATAACTTTTTTTTCATTAATGTTTTCTTTTTTTTTTCAATAATAAACTTAAATAATCTTTATGCATGATAATTGCTTTTGATAAAGTTTTTTACAAATTCTTTTTCTTTATTTTGTGGTTGAACTAAAATTTATAAAAAATCTAATGAAATAAGGCAACTTTTATGTAATTTCCAACTAATTTGTTTGTTTGTGTAACGATTTTTACAGATTTGTTTTTTTATTTTTAATTTTTCCTTTTTTATAATAATTACAAACTACTTTTTTTATTAAATGCACTTTTAATGACGATGTCGGAGAGTATGATTTGACATTTTCCGATTTTTTGTTTTGGTTTCTAATTTAGTATAAATGAATAATTAATTAAATTTTTTGTTTGAAAAATTACAATTTCATACTATTAAATGTATAAATATAGAGATATAGAATATTTTTCTTAATAAAAAAAGAGAATTTGATTAATTTTCTCTTCAACTTAACCGGTTAAAAGGTTAAACTTATAAGAAATAATTGTCTGCCAATTGTTGAGATCGATTTTTGTTGTATGAAATTTTGACATAAATTTCTTTGAAGTTCAAAATTGTTTAGTTAATATTTTAATACAAATAAGTTTTTTTTTATAGTTTATCTAAGTTTATTATTTGTTTGCTTTAATAATACCGACAGTTGAATTTTTTTTTTGTATAAAAATATTGCACTCATTCTGGGTTTGATGAAGAATTTTGAAGGTCCCCAACATTTATCCTAGACTTGAGCTTTTCTAAAAGCTGGGGGTTGAGACAAGCATAAGCAAAGTTTTGAAAGCTTCTATTGCCTTTTGGGTTTTTAAGAATCAAGCTTAAAGCTGAACTGTTAAGCTTTCGTTCTTTAAACCCCGGTTTACGTACACTCTATTATCATGGGTTGATTTGATTCTATGACCGAGGGTCGAGAATCTTGTGGAGGTCCCAAGGGATGTTGAGATGCTGCATGAGCAGCAGCAGCGGCAGCCGCTGCCGCATGAGCCGCTGCAGCAGCTGCCACATGTGCATGAGACATGTTGTTGGGACCTGGGGCAACAGAGTCATGGGAGTTGTTTGGCATCATGTGAATTTGGGGTTTAACTTTTAGGGATTGATGTTGCAGTAAATGTTGTTGATGAGGATGAAGATGTTGGGGTTGTTGCTGGTGATGATGCTGTTGGGGTTGGTGTTGATGCTGGTGTTGGTGCATTTGGTTGGCAGTTGTTAGCAACATAGTGGCAGCAGCAGCCGAGGAGGGAGGTGGCAGATGTTGATGCAGCATAGGAACGTGTTGTTGTGGCATATGCCCGTGAGTTTGTTGTGACGAATGGTTCATAGCTCTAGGTTGGCTCAAATGTTCGACATGGCGCAAATGCGGATGTATATGCTGTTGCATTTGTTCAAAAGCTTCCCGGGAATCTGGTTCAGGATGATCTTTGTCTTTAAAAAGAAAACAAACAAAATAAAATGAATTGTCAAATAAACAAATAACAGTTAACACCTACCCAAACATTCTGATGTAGCAGCTGCCGCCATGGCCAATTCCTCTTCCAAATTATTTGGTTTGCAACTAGTGGTCTTCCAATGCGTACGTAAACCTGATGCACTTATGTATTTTTTATCACAACCTTGACACACATAGGGACGATCATTGGTATGCAATCGCTTGTGCAATTTTAAGTGCACGAATTGTGTAAACTTTTGCGGACATAAATCGCAAGCATATGGCTTTTGACCGCTGTGCAGGCGTAGATGGGTCTTCAGATTCGAGGTGGATGAAAAACGCTTCTTGCAAATGTCACACTGATGTGGCTTTTCTCCTGTATGAACTAAATGATGTTTTTGTAGATGAGCCAGTTGTGTGAAACTCTTAGTGCAAACATTACACTTGAAGGGCCTTTCTCCGGAGTGTGTACGTAAATGAACTTTTAGGTTGCTCAATTGACCAAAAGTCTTGCAACACACATTGCACTCGTAATGCATTTTCCCATCCTTCTTTTTAAGTGGATAAGGTAACGAACGATAGCCCCTGGCAGCCAACGAATTAGGGCTAAGAGGACTGCCGCTGCGTGGACAGGAATTGCCGTCGGGACTGAGACTGCTGGGCGGGGAAATGCGTAGGGGTGAAAGTCTTTGTAGAGGGGTTAAGGGTTGCATTAAAGGATGGTTTAACATCTGTGTGCTCCCTTGCAGTAAATGCAGGTTTTGATTGGAACCACTGGAGGAATGCGATTGTCTGTCAAAGGGGGATTGAGCACTGTGGGGTGGTGAGTGGAAAGTGGAGGTGGGTGCATGTAAAACGCTCACTGATTGTCCATTTAAACTGCTGTTGGAATAGGATGAGTATGTGGAATAAGGCGGTGTATGGTGACCATCATTAACGTATGCCCCATGCACTCCATTTGGTGAGAAAAGTACGTGATGCTGTTGATGAGTTGGTGGTTGTGGAGAGCAGATATCTTTTTTACAGGTTGTTGAATTCAAATGTATTTCGTTGTCGTGCGTGTTATGCTCAGCCACCAAGTTGGAACTAGAGTCGGGGCTTACGGCATTGCCATAACGATGCGATTTCTTATATGAATAAGCCATTTCTGTGGGTGAAGATGGAGGAGGTGTGGCTGAATTCGCCTGGCGACAAGCCACTACAACCGCAGCTGCGGCAGCTGCCGTGTCTAGACGATGTTGATGTTGGCCTGTCAAAATTGTCTCTAGAATGCTGGAAGGGGGAGTATAACGTATGTAACCCTGAGCATTGGGTGGGGGAGAACTGGACTCTGCTTCATAGTAGGGCTTCGTTAAAGGCACAATTGTGCGCTTTTGGCTGTTTTCCAATACAATTACTGTACTGGAGGCCGGTTGTGTGGTTGTGTCAGTTATTTCATCATTTAGACTTCTTGACGAGCGGCAGTCAACTTCCATAAGCTCATCAAGTTGTGTAGACGAGGTGCAGTCCGTACGATCCACATCTTCACTAGATGTCGCCGTTATGTGCATATCATTCTGTTTGATAGAGGAAATTGTGTTATTGGTGGCATTGTTTGCATCAGTCTTGGAACTATTCTTAAATTCATATTTCAGTGGCATTTTTACTTTGAACTTTCTGTATTCATTTTTACAACATTCTCCAGTCGTGGCTACCGCAGGTGCTGCTGTCGAGGGTACTGAGGCAACCGTACTGCACGGCTTTTGGGAATGAGCAATAACGGTTTCTTTGGGAGCAATGGCTTTTTTGGAACAGTCCAAAACATAATTGTGTTCACTTTCGGTGTCACTATCATCACCACCCGATGGCGTTAATCTATCCTCATGATACTCATTACTGTGATAACCCTCATCGGAACGTACCGAGCGTACACTTCCATCGTTAGGCGTCAGCTGATGTTCGTACTGGGCTTCTTTGTGGGAAATGGGTGAACTTCCTACATCTTTGTGGTCCTTTTGAGAAGTGCATTCTTGTTCCATTGGTAAATGATGATCCTGTACAATAACCGAGGTAGGTTCTTGCTTAAGATGTAAAACAGTTTGATGAGGCTGATGTAGAGTTGAATGCCTAATCAGCGTTCTGGACTGATGGCCTGCCTGATGGCTGTGTTGGATATGCGGGTGTGAGTTTATTGTTTGATTGACATTGGGAGGAGAAGGACTAGGAGTAGGTGATCGCCTTTCGGTGTTGCGTGTTGTTGAAGTGAGAGGTGGTGGTAAGTGTAGACCCATTACATAAGTAATATGGTTATAGGCAACTTCGGGAGGAATTTCAGGAGCAGGCATGTCATAGGAAGAGCAGGATCTCTTTTTGCGACACACATATTCTTCCTCAGTTTCTGGGTCATGTTCGTCTTCTGGCTCCACTTCGCCCTCCTCATCATCTTCGACCCCCTCTTTACAAGCGCCAAAAAGTGTTTGTTCCGGATCTACATCGTAACCCAAACGTTTGGCGAAATCCTTGCAATACCACACCATTAATTCCTCATTAGGCGTAATATCTCTGGTAGTATAAAAGTAGATATTTTCCTGATGCTGGCAGGCCACCAAATTCATGGTGTCTAGACTGTAGGCTGAGGCCACATAACGCATCCAATTAGACTGGGAACGATCGGAGCCATCCAAATAATAATAATCATCATCTTTGAATATCTGTGAATAGACAAGTCCAAAAGTGGAGAGAAAAATAAAATATTGACACTTTTTAGCACAGCCAGTTGGTTTTGACACCAAACATTTCAAAATCTACTACAAATGATACAAAAAAAAAAAATTGTTTTAATAAACTTGACCTCCACATCCAGGCTTTGCAGTCACATGACTGCGGCTTGTAGTCAGGAGGCATTTGAGGCATTCGTACGCAAAAAACACATAAATTACACCAATATTTTGCATTTACTTTGTTTGTAAATTGATTAGTAAGTTAGTTAGTCTGTAAGTTAGTTACTAGCAAATGTTACAACATACAAAAGAAAGTGTTAATTATGTTTATTAATAGAAAAAATACACACATTAGGAGACTTTAAGAGACATTAAGAGAGACAGAGTTGGTAGAATAGCTCTTGTATTATTTAATAAGAACGTAAGAGAAAAACAAAAATAACAAAAAAAAAAAAAGTAGTACCTTTATATTCCCGTATGTAATATGGCGTGTTCCCTGCACCTGATTCATTGATTGATGGGGATTTTTAGATTTTCGAGTTTTTATGTTTTTTAGTAAAGTTTTGTAAAGATTTGGTTTAAATTTTTTATTTGATAGAGTTTTGTGTTTAAGGATCACATGAAATTAAAAAACAAAAGAAAAAGTTTGGTTTTGTTTGGTTAATTTGATGATTATTTTAGTTTTTGATTGATGATGTTTCTTAAGGATGCATTCACATTAAAACAAAACTAATGTTTATGGAAATAGATGTATGGTTTTTTGAAAGCTTGGTTAAGTTACTATTTAATTAGCTTTGTTATTAAGTTAACTTAAGAAAACTTAATGAATTTTGAGTTATTAACACTCTCTCATTTATGTTTAGTGATATGAAGGAGAGTGAGAGAGTTTTAGAGAAGGAGAGAGATTTGTTTTTAATAAATTAAACAGCGATTGTTTATTTTAATTGTTTTAATTAAAAATTAAAGCTTACCCGCCAAAAGTAACGCGCCGTATTTGAATCGTTGGGATAATGAGGAGTTGGAACTCCCTCAAAAGGACCAAAACGGGTACCCCGAGGTATAACACCGGTGCTCCAAACTCCTTCAGTCTGTTTAGAAAACATGGATAAAGAAATATTTAGTTTAATTTTTATGTGCAAATTTTGCTTAATTTCTTTTTGTAGTACCTTAACATTTGGTGTTGAAAAAACCATTGACGGTTTTAAGGTTAAACTGCGTGGCAGTGTTTTATCGGCTCTGTTACTAATGCCCCGTTCACACTGTACATCGGGCACTATATAAACCGCCAAACGTTCGAAGTCTTCTTCTCTCATGCGTGTTACATCGTAGTCCCTTGTCCCATCTGGTGAGGGACTACGAGCTGTTGTTGGCGGATTCATATCACTGGAATTATGTTGTTGTTGTTGTTGTTTCTGTTTTGTTTGTCCTACCGATGTAATGCTGGCCACATGAACTGCTGTTTCTAAATGTTGTGATTCTAATTTTGTTTGAGATTGTGTTGCTACATTCATTTTGTTTCTTTTATTGTTTTTTGTTGTTCTTCTTTAAAGACACATTTAATTAATTTTAATTTTTTTTTTTTTTTTTTGGTAAAATTGGTCCTTGT
This sequence comes from Pollenia labialis, assembly GCA_949318255.1. Classification (NCBI taxonomy): domain Eukaryota; kingdom Metazoa; phylum Arthropoda; class Insecta; order Diptera; family Polleniidae; genus Pollenia; species Pollenia labialis. Next base: position 159,323,296 of record OX439140.1, read on the forward strand.
TTTGATGTTTTTTATATCCTTCCGCTTTTGCTTTACGTAGTTAAATGATTTTTGTGTGATATTATTTTGGTTTGTTTATGATGTGTTGCTGTTGTTGATTTTTAATCTGCAAATAAAAATAGCAAAAACGAAACTTTAATTTAATTCATTATCAAGTTCAATAAGTTTGAGTATCTATAGTTTTTTTTCAATTTCCTCCTGACCTAAAGTTCAAGGTTGAAATCATGTGATTGCGTCTCGACTCGACTTGCCTTGACTTTGTATTACATTTTATAAAAAAAGAGATTATTTTAATTTTGTGTGTACAAGTAGTTTGGATTGGCTTGTTGCAAAATATTTAAGAATTATTAAACACAATTTTTTTTTATAATATTTAGTATAACTAATTGCTTTGTACAATGGATGGCTTGTAAGTGTATTGGTGAAACGATGAGGTACATCTTCTACGACACCCACCGTCTGGCCCCGGCAACAGTAGCTGGCAATAATGAATTTAGAATGTTAAAAATATATAGAAAAAAAAAACAACAATAAGAGCAACAACACAAATTGCAAGCAAACAAACGATAGAAATAATTGTATTGCAAAGCAAATGCATGACATAGAAATTCACTTTTACTTTAATTCGCTTATGTGTTGCGTCGTTCTTGACCGTCGTCTGGAGGCTAAACCCTTTGCCCCCCAACACCCCTGTTGCTAGGGTTTATGTGTATATAAATAGTTGTTTCATACTGCTAGTTTCTCTTATTGATGTAGTTGTGACCAGCTAATAGACTGATTTTTTAAGTGTGTAGGTAGCAGTGCATTTCAGAAAGCACTCAATTTCTATTTGTTAATATGTTTGCATGAATGTGTGCTTTAATGAGAGAAGTTTGTTCTATTTATGAGTTGAGTTTAATGTAGGGAGGGAGAAAAGCTTTCCTTTAGATTTTGTTGTTGTTATTGCATTATATACCCTTGCATCTTTTTTGTTATTGAGAAAAGGCTCTTTGAAATCAAATTATTTTTTTTTAGTAAATTGTTGTTGTTGTCTTATGCGAAAGCTTAGTTAGTACCAGTTCAAATATTATTATCTTTTCAATAAAGTTAATAATTCTTATCATATTTTTTATATGAATAACGAGAATTACGAGTACTTTTTACAACAAAGAGCCTTTTTTTAAACTCACCTTTTTGTAAATTTTTTATTACAAAAATCCTTTTTTTATATATATAAAACTTGTTGTTTTGCGCTTAATTTTATCTAATTTTTTTTTATTAAAGTTAATTTAAAATGGCTTTTTTTGCTCTTGTTTAATTTAAAATTATTTAAAAAATCAATTTTTTTTTAAAACCTAAAATTTATTTTGTGAAAATTGACTACATTTGTAAAATTTTGCCGTGTTTTTATTGTTTTATTTAAATATTTCTTTTAAGCTCACATTGTGCTGCGTTTTTGGGCACCCTTTCTTTATCATTGCAAATTTCACTCTGCTAATTTACGGCTTTGCACCAAGACATTAAGAACTTTTTCCATAAAATTTTTGTAGTTATCAAAAATTACATACAAATTTACATTTTACACACATACTTAGACATTTTTTTTTTAAATATTTACATATGTGACAAAGTTCTCTATCTCTCTCTCATTCTCTCTCTCTCTCTCCAACAAAAATTTGTAGAAAATTTAATACATATGAATACGGAAATCCAAAATAGCAGAACTCATATTTCTTTCACACACTACTGACCCATATTGTAAATATGCAGGGAATTTTTACACTCAAAAATTTTATACGAGCCCCATTGCAACAAAATTTGTGAGCAATTCCATTACAAATGAGAATTTACCCAGGCAGCATTTGAGATATAATTTGTGCGAATCTTTATTTTGAGATATAATTTGTGCGAATCTTTATTTTGAGATATAATTTGTGCGAATCTTTATTTTGAGATATAATTTGTGCGAATCTTTATTTTTTTTGGATTTGGAGAATTGAAATTCATTGAAAATTTTATCTGTTTGTTTAAACGTTTAATCCACTTCCAAATGTAAAATATATAAAATAAATTGTTAAAAATATTAAACAGCCAAGTTAGCGTAAATTTTATTCAGTAACGTTTTCTGCTATGTTCTCTCTTAACGACAGGTATTTAAGCTAACTTAACGATAAAATATTTTTCATTGGTGATTTTTAAATTCGTAGTGATTTTTCAAAAAAAAACAAACAAAAATTTCGGCGAATAAAACCCATATTGACATTTTAAAAATTAACATTATTTACAAACATTTTGCCAAAAAAACTATTTAAAAAATCATTTAAAATATTACATTTTAGATGCATGTTATGGAAATCACTTATAGTGTTTTCCTTTCTACACAAGAAATATGTGGTACGCTTTCCTATCATACCGCTGTTAGCAAATTTCCCCTAATTTAGTAATTTTTACCGAATTTTTGCCATTGCTTATAGTTTTAGTGACTTTCAAAACACTTTTATGGTTTGTTCAAAATATTAAAAAATTTCGCGAATTTTCGGTATTTTTGCAAAAATAAATTTGTAAATATTCTGACAACGCTGTTTGCAAATTTTTGCGAATTTAATTTAACAATTTTTACCAAATTTTTGCACATCCTTATAGTTTTAGCGACTTTTAATAAATTTTATGGCGTGTTTGAAATATTGAAAAATTTCGCTATTTTTGCAAATTTTCTCTGCAATTTTCTCTAGACTAGCAAGACCTTAATGGGATTTTGTTAGTTTCCAAAGTACTTCCAGTAGTTCCACACGAGAAGTAGTTTGGACTCGATGACAGTGTTCGTTAAATATACTAATTAATTAACAAAGATGCCACCTAATTGAAATTTTTAGATATGTTGTTAAAATTGAGTTACTGAATTGCTGTATTGTTACCGCAATCAATAAACTGTGCCGGTAAAATTAACACTAACGTTAATTGTTAAGAGTTGAAGAATTCCTCTACTGGTATTGATAAGATCAATAACGAAATGCCTTTGCAGCTACCTCGCATAGCAAAGAAAATTATTTTTTTCATTTTTAATGCTATTTTACGCCTTGAATCCTACTCGCTAGAATGGAAGGCTTCCTTAGTTACCATGATACCAAGTCCAGGAGAAGATCATACAAAAGATGAGTCATACAGGCTTATCAGCTAATTTTCTGATACATAAATACATAAAAGCTTTTTGAAAAACTGTTATTATCAAAATTAACCCAGATTTTAAATTAAAATAAAAGTGTTACATATTATCAACTCTTCATCTATGTTTCTAAAGCTTTTGATAAAGTCTGGCATGAAGGCTTACTACAAAAATTAAAGCTTAATTTACCAGGTAACACACAAGCTTTTAGAAAACTACTTAGTCGGTCGAAAATTTATTTTTAAAGAAGGCGATTTTAAGTTCTCCTCAGCCAATTTATGATGGAGTCCCGTTTACGAAATATCTGGAAATGTGCTTAAAACAATGGCGGATAAAGTTAAATGATCATATCCTCTATTAAAATCAATAATCAAATAATACGAATATGTTTATAACACCTTTCTTTTTGCCTTCCACTATACAAAATGTTATCTGGGTTTATTGATGCGAGTGAGAGTGTATAAAATTGTACATGAGTGCTTTTTTGAGAGTAAATTTTTTATAGGGTTGCAATTTTTGTTTTGTGCAGTTGCTAGCTTTAGCTTTTTTTATTTTTCTCTTCCGTGTTAGAAAGACAAACAAGCTTTTTCCTTAAAAAACTAAAACTTTTTGAACAAAACTTTTACCTATTTTTTTCGAATTCTGTTAGGGATTCTTGTGGTAGAATAGAGGTAGTTTTAATCAAAAATTTTTATGTATAATAATCCTTGACCTTGCTTAAAATGTTTTTGGTTAAAAAAAGCCGGTAAAAAACACTCACCTGTTACAGTTTATTAAAATAATAAAACAATAAAAATCTAAATACAGTTAATTAAAATTAATTTTTTTAAATATGTATATGTACGTATAAAAAAGTCCTTTTATTTTACTTGGAATCTTTTAATTGGCAGTTGCATTGTTTTTTTTTGTTTCTTAAAAAATTTCTTATAAAAAATAGTTTTTTAATAATTAATTTTTAAAATATTTTTTCGAATTTATTTTATTTTTTCTAAATAAAATTTTTTTTTTTTTAACAATTTAGTTCACTTTCAAGTTCAATAAAAAGAAAAAAGAACTATTGAAATGCTTTCCGACGCACAGATTAGAATACAATACTAACGAAACATAACCGAGCCACTTGCAAAAACATTCTAAGTGCCAAAACATGCGGAAAACTGCGAAAGCGCGAAAATTTTAACTACATAATAAAAACTATTCGGCAAAAAAAGTAAAAAATAAATAAATAATAATATTGGTGTTGATAATTGTTTGTGTAGTGGTAGTGATTGATAGTGATTACATATATCGGTGTATTGGTAAGAAGAAAAAAAATTCTACACATAATTTGTTGGTGGTGTAGGTTATGATTTTTTGCTTTCTGCGGAAAAGGGTTAAACAATTAAATTGTTGGGAGGCGGGGGGAAATAATTTACATTAATTGATAATTTTCATGTTAAGACTTTTCCTTCCTTCTAAATTTTGGCACTTAATGCTGCATATTTTATTTAAAAATTTTGGGTTTTTTTTTCTTTGATTGGCGCTATGTTTTTACATTTTATTTAATTCCTCAAAAATAAACACACACTTAGATTAATTTAAATGTACCTCTATCTATTTAAATACCTCAATTTCTACTTTTAGTTTTATTCATACTTATAACGTAACACACTATCATAACTAGAAAGAAAGTATAGTTGGGCAATCCCGACCGTATGATACCCTACCTACACCGCAGTCTTCAAATCAAACTTTGAGAGTGTACCTTATGTGAGACCCATGGACAATCATTAACCTGCCAGAACAAAATTATGTTATGAGGTTAAGATTCATGTTAAAGGTTTTATTGTTTTGATATTTGTTCGCCTGTAAGTGATTTTAGGGGGGGGGGGGGGGGGGGGTTATATGGTACCCATGGTTAGTTTTGGTCCTAACATCACAATATTTTATCATAACATAGAAGTTATCATAAAAGTAATTGTCGCCAGTTTTTTTGTCAATAAGAAATCAAATATCAAAAATGCTTTTGTTTCGGGAGGTTTGTAGGGCAGCTATGGGTTCAATAAAATTTGGCACGATGATTAAAATTACAAAAAAATAATTTTGGACCAAGTTTAATCTCAATACCCACATAATAAGATGGTCACAAAGGCTCTATTCTGGAAAGAAGCTTATAGGGGGGCTATGTGGAATTATTGACCGATTCTCACCATTTTCAATAGGCTTGGTTCTTGTATACCCTATTTCATCAAATTATCTTTAAAATTTCGACCTGTACTTTGCGCACAAGGTTTCCAAGTACAGCCAGCCAGACGGGCAGATAGATGGGTCTTAGACCAATATGTTTAGCTGTTACAAACATCAGCATTAACACAGAATACCCTTTCCACTCATGTGGTGAGGGTATAAAAACAAGGAAGTATTTTCAGAATATAAAAAAATCTTACACGTATATCAACAGAAGAAAAAAAATCTGCAATCAAAAAAAAAAAAAGAAAAAAGTAAATATATCGTCTACTCAATTAAATGAAAACGAATTATAAGAAGAAAAGAAATTATAGTGCGGCGACACAACAAGTTTTCAAATACAATCTTCTTCATCGTTTTCATTTCCCTCATAATCGCGTTCGAAAAACGTCATCATAATGTTTAAAAATCATCAACTGTTGGCTTTTTTTTTCCTTCAATTCCAAGTGTCTGGTTGGGGTGGGGGTGTGGGAAGGGGATATGATTGTTGTTGTTGTTGCAACAAATTCAAATAGCGCGCCAACTACTAAGATTCGCATTTAATTGCAAAAAAATGCATTTGAAGGACATTTGTTATAGTATTTGTTGCGCGTGTGTTTTTTGAATTGTATTTATTTTATTATTTTAGTTCTAGCGATAAGATTTGCAAGCAAAATACCAGAAAAATACTAGTAAAATTAAAGCAGAAATAATCGTTCAATTACGCTTAGACATTCAACTTGAAAATGTACGCTCACCTTTTCAGGAAGGCAATATTAACAATTGTATAAATTGTTTAATAAAAAAAAATACTTGTAGATTAAAATATGTAATAAAAATGCTATAAAAACTGCAGCAAAGTGTTAGATAACAAACTTTGTGTTATAAGATGATATTTCCTTAAAAATATTGTTCATGCTTAAGACTTTAAAAGGTGGGGCGGCAGGTTCCAAAAACCTTTTTTACTAAAACTCTGAAAAATTTTTTATTTTTTGTATAAGGCAAATGAAATCTACAAGAAAATGTTGCCAAATAAATTTTTTTTAAGCTTTATAATGATATATCGAGCCCTTTCCGCAAAAATAGCTTTAGCGACATCATTTTAAATTTTGGTTTTTTTTTAATAAATAAATTATATGAGGAACTGTTACGATTTTATAGCAAAAATAAATTTAGCTTAAGCGACAACCCTCATACAATATTTTTATGAAATTCAATAAAAAACCGTTTTCTGTAAATTTGTGTTTTTGTCGCTTAAGCTTTTTAGCGGTTGAGGCTCGATATAGTACTAAAGATTTTCTTTATAATTTCCTTTTATTAAAAAAAAATTTCTTTTGATCACAAATAGATAGAAATTAAAATTGTTAAAAATAACACGAAAAATTTAATTTTAATCAAAAATGTTTTGTTCGAAAGATCAAAACATGGCATTGACATTTGAAAATGTGTTCGGGCATATGAACACAAAGCATTTTGAATGTCCAATTTTGGGTCACTTTTGCAACCATTTCTGACCGTGTGTCACGTATAAAACAACCAATGTTGGCCTCCAAGGCGTTAATTTTATTAGCATAAGCCAGTGACTTTATATAGCCCCACATAAAAATCGGGAGGTGTACCTTGCAGGTCAATTGACATGTCTTTTTCTCCAAAATAACTTATCGCCTGATTTTGATTTAAATAAGATAATCGTATGGTTCGTAGCGCCACCATACTGAAACCACATCTCGGCCTGGTCAATTTTAAAACAAAAATCAATCTCCAGGAGCTGTAAGGCTCTGTTGATTTTGAAGAAATAAGATCCGATTAAGCCACCAGCACGTCAACTGCACCAAATCGTACATTTTTCTTTGTCTTTTTGATGCAATGGAGTCTGTTGGTTATGCTGTGCTTTGGTGTTATGCCATATGCAGCAATTTTGTTTATTAACAAGCCACATGACTGATTTTCTAGTATAACCTTTCTGATTCTAATACTTTAATTCATAAGATATCATATAGTAGTGATAAATAAAAATAAAATAAATAAATAAAATTTTGAATGAATGAATGTTGTTCTCGTAAAGATAAGTGGAACCTAAAAGTATGAAGTATATTAAGTATTTTTAAAAATTTGTTCTATTTAAATTTTACTTAAATTCGATTTCCAGAACAAGGCTGATTATCTGCAGGGGCTTTTTAGAGACATATCGTTTATTTACGTCAATAGTGACATAACTCAACAACGAGATTTTGGAGTTAGTTTTACAAAACTGTTCGCTATGTTTTTCGTTATATTGTGTATAACATTCATCTTTATTTTTTTTCTAAATGGCTGGTGCAAATCAAAAACTTTAAACACGTTTATCTCGAAATGATTCTTTTCAAACTTTTAATTTTTATTTGATTTTTTTTAAAGAAGGTCTCCGGTTATATCGTTGAGACACTTGAAAGGGAATTATAAAAATTAAAAAAAATGTTCCCTTAAAACATGCTTAGATTTTTAAATTATTATTTTTTATCAAACAAACTACAAACCACTTTCAAGTACCTTTTAAATGACACCAGATTTTTGTTGATCAAAAAAAGGGGTCGTATTTTTTTAATGTTTTCTACACAGGTCCACAAAAAGTACTCGAAATCAAAAAGGACCCCCATTCAAACTGCTATAACTAAATAACACGGCAGTAGTTTTCAATAAAAGAGGTATTATCTGAAAGTTTGTAAACTCTACTATAATATTTTAATAAAAGTTCTTTTTTAATTCGTTTCTTTCTACATAATAAAAAAAATTCCTTCTTGTTTATAACAATTTCATTTATTTGCAATTTAATTAATTATATATTAATTTATTCCTGAGTTATTTTAACCCACTGTACATTGTAATTACATATGTGCATACAAACATACACACAGTGTGCATTTATTTACAAGTATGTATAAAATTATATTTTTTTTTTTTTGCATTTGCTTCAAGGTCATGATGCGCTTTGCTTTTATTATTGTTCCTCATACAGTTTTGCTAATAGTAAAAATGTTGTTGTTGTTGTTATTGTTGTTGCTATTTGTTTATCAGAGTCAGGTTTTTATTAATAACACTCAATGTTATAACAACAACAACAAAAATAAATTACATACTAATATTTATGTATTAAGCAGTTCTAGTACTAAATAACTAACTAAAGTTGACGCCAACGTCTACTTCGGCAGAAGAAAATTATGATGATGATGATGCTAAAGTGCTGTAATGTTTCCTGGTTCTCAAGTGTCAGACTATTAAAGCGAAATAAAAATTTATTTAAATTTTCTTGTGCCTTTTTTTTGTTTTTATTAATATTTGGAAAATATTATTAATACGCACTGTGGTCTTGTAGTGAAAAAACGAAAGCAAAAATTGTATGTAGATATATTGGTACCAGAGTTGTTAGTTTTATTTTATACATTATTCCCAATTCGCGACTTCTTATCCCTAAAAGGGATTTTTTATTGTCCCCAAAATCCCCACATATCCTTGAAAATAATATGTGAACAGATTTTTCCCACTAAATTTGGCTTTTCCCCATCTATTTTTAGGTGAAAACACAAAAGCGAAAATTGTAAATAGATAAATTGAAACCAGAGGTTTTTCATCCCCCGAAATCGCCAAAAAGATATTTTCTTATCCCCAAAATTCCCACATATCCTTCAAAATAAAAAGTGAACAGAGTCTTATTACGAAATTTGGCTTTTCCCTGTCTATTTTTAGGGAAAAGGGAACAAATTCCGAGGAAACTTTTTTCCACGATAGCGGTTATTATGTCAAAGGAAAATTATGCATACATTTATTCATTTGATTAAATTCATTTGTGATATTTTATTAAAAAAAATTGTTTCTTCATGTAGTGCTACATATCGACATACACATTTATTCAATGAGATTAACTTGAAAAAGAAACACAAGAATTTTCCTAAAAATCGCCAGCGAATAAGGGTTTCTCCCAAAAAAATCCCCTGGAATGTTCCACAAAATGTTCATCCCCAATTACAAAGAAAATCCCATATTTGTCCCCAAAACTGAGAACGCTGATTGAAACAACAAACTAGTACAGTTTCATTTGAGAATAATTATATTACTAAATACACTCATTTATATATTTTTTTCTTTCGAAATTGTAGTTTCTTTTTGCTTTTAATTTGCTTTAGTTTAGAGTAGGCTACCCAACTCTTGCAGATATTTTAAGTTTAACATATTATTTGTAATACAATTGGATGAAATAAAACTTTAATAAATAAAAATGAAATAAATAGATAAATATTATTTGTTATTATTTGCTTAAATTGGAAACTTTAAAGTATTATTAAAAAACTTCCTGAATTTATGATTTTAAAGCAGAGATGGGCAACACCCATCAACCGTTCTACCGATTGTGCGTGTAAAGTCTCAAATAATTTTTTGCTTGGAAGAATTAATTTATTAGTTTAAAGCTTTCACAAATTGGTTTGATTTTATGCTAAAATGTTTCCTAAATGCAACTAAATGGATATAGAACATGTCTGCCTATGTTTATTTTCTTAGCACAAGTGTGCTGCTACCACTTCACAGAACATTCGTTAAGTCGTCAATGAGACAACACTACTCAAGGCTAGTTTAACTTTCTCACAAGTCTTACGTATTCCATTATACTTTGTGAGATAGAAATCTAATGAGTTTTGTTGCGACTGTCAAAAAATCTAATTTAACATAACAGTTTGAGTTCACACCATCACACAAAGTATAAACACTCACACATGAAATAAATGCAACCCTGATTCAATGAAAAGTATAATTGTTTAGAAATTTTTCAAAAAACAACGAAATCGTATGGGATGTCAAACTTTTTTTCATAATTCTTGTCATTTTTATCACACATTCATTCACACTATCAGACTTTTACATATTACTTGAGTTTTTAAAATGTATAATTACAAATTTGAATAGTGTTCACTAGCCTTTAGCCAGCAAACATTTCAATATCATAATGACATACGAAAAAGATTTCATGTTTTATGTTATCAAATATTTAAGCGAGAAGACATTAAAAGACTTTACGATGTTTTTCATGAACTGAATATACTTTGAAGCAAATTTAATGCTCCAAGCAAAATGAATATTTTCGCGAAAAATTTGGATAAATTTTTATTAACTAATTATGTATTAAGAAAAAATTCCTTAAATTTTTTTTACAAATAAATTGTGTTTGCTGGGTAGGTAGTTCGCTCACATATCATTTAAAGTTGTAGTTGACTTTGATTTAAAGTGTAATGGTGGTTTATTTTCTGACAATAATGATCCATGTATGCTCTCATTCGCGCGGGGTTTTGTTCTATTCTAAAAATATATTCGATAGTGTGAAAAAATTTAAAAAAAAAAATAAAAAAATGGCAAATTTGTTCCATTTCTTACCCCAAGTTATAATTGAATGTGAGATAATACCCTTTTTGCATCTGCGTTAAGTACTTTTTTATGCAAGCAAGTATTTTTCTTATTAACTTTTTTCTTGTGTTTGCGTACAATTTGTGTTGTATTGTGATATTTGACTATATTGTGATGGATATAAAAGCTGTTTGCTTTTCATTTGTTTTTCTTTTATATAATAATAATTTTTTTGGCGCAAAATTTTTAACAACATAATTATAAATCAGTGTTGTTAACGCTTATTGGAATTCAAAGAAAATTTAATGTTGAAAATCGCTACAACAGTGGTGAATATCGCTTATTCATACAAACTTTGCATTCAATATTTTTTACGCTAAATACACATTAGTGTTAAGTGTAAAGCGTAGCTATTATTTTGTTCCATTGTAATTTAGAAAAATTTATCAATTGGCAAGGGTGCGTGTAACCTGATAAATATATTACACAATTATAATGCATTATTATTTTTTAGAAAAGAAAACACCAAAGTACCTTTAGCTCCCAAAAAAAGTCGCTTATTTCTACCCCTAAACTTTTACTTATTGTGTTTTTTTTTCGCTTAAGCAAAATATGCGTGCCAAGTGCAAGTGCAAAACCACAACAAAAACCGAAAAACATCATAACAATAGCAACAACAAACAATAAAATACTTACATACATATATGCTGCATTTTGTGTTGCAAAAAAATATACAACTGAATAATTACAATAATAAAACGCTTTCAGACTCATTTGTAGCTAATTATAAAATAAAATTCTATTCGTTGTACTAAATTAATGTACATTTGTGCGTGTGAATGTGTGTGTGTATGTGCATGTTTTTGTGTCGTAATGCAAGACAAAACACAATAATAGAGACGGCCGTCTTTGGTGAGGGTGATGCTGTGTTACTTTTCTACACAAACATCTAAACGACCAAATAACCGACAAAACTAAAATACATAAAGAAATTAAAATTTTCAAATTTACCTTATTGTGTTTTTATGTAAGTATGTATATGTATTTTAAAAATTTTGTTGATGCGAAAATCTTTTTGTACATTTTGCCGCCCTCTCTGCTGCTTCTGCTTTTGAAAGGCTAATTGTGAAATTTTACTACTGTACTTACAAAGAAATTGCATGCAGTATGTTTGTTTGTATAATTTGTAGATGTGTGCGTCTGTTTAAGCGTTTAACTACAAAAAAATGTTGATGCAATCGAAACCAGGAAGTACAAAAAATCTAAAAAACAAGCAATAAATGTACACAAAAAAATGCAAAAATACATAATTTTTTATTGTAAAGGGTTTAACTTTTCATGTGTTAATTTTTGAAATTCTTTAGAAATTAAGTTTTAATGAATGTCTGTATATTATTGAAAAGAGAAAAACAAAAATGTTAGAAAACCTTAAAAACCGGCGTTCTTCCCAACAGGAAACTCTTAAAAAGTTAATTTTAATATCCTTCACCACAGGTGGGAAGTAAATATTTCAGATCAAATCTCATAATAAATATTCCTCACTATAGTAAAGTGGAACGTGAAGTTGATTGCCTTCTTTAAATTCTATCAGATCGGTTCGCCAAAGGCTGAGATATAAATGAAAAACCACGACTGCTTCTAATTCTTTTCCATAAACCCCTTATTTTTTCCAATAAAACTTTACTTTTGGAAATCTTCTTATTGTGTTTGAACTTTATGTTTTCACCAAAACTAAAACTTAGTTTATTATTTATCGCTTATATGCACACCGATTATAAGCATTTTACACTTTTATGCATCTAAACTTGTGCAGTTTCAGTTTGCTATTTTAAATATCCAAAGTTGTTTCGTATATTAAAATTTTCTTATAATCATATCCCGCATTTATGCATTACAATATAAATAGTTTTAATAAATTTTATGAAAAATTTCTTATAGAAGCATCGTTTCTAACTTGAGTCAAATACAACAAAAACGGACAAAAATTATTTCACTAAAACTAAATTTGCTCAATTTTAATCAAACTTTCAATTTCTTTATGCTCGTTCGATTCAAGTAAAAAAGCTTTTTTTCATGATGCTAGTTTTGTTTATAAGCACAATGTATGCATATAAGCGAGTTGTTATACATGCATTTCTCGTTAAAAAACATCAAACACTTTATTATAAAATGCTTAAAAGCGATAACTACTGTAGAATACTCGTAGTGAAAATTAGCAAACTTAGTTTATAATTGACTGAGTTATAGAAAAATAATTACTTTTTTCTGCGTAAAATAATGTTTTTGGCCCATACCATATGAGCTTTTAGGAACAAATTTGGCTCTGATATTTCTTAATTTTATTAAGGATTAGTCTTTAAACTACTCCATTGTATACAAAAGAGAATTAGTTTTAACTTAGTTTAAAACCGAAAACATGTCGTAAAAAACGAAGACATGTCGTCTCTCACTACAAACACTTTTAAACAATGACATGGCTCATGCTTGCATTACATCGGCTCAGTCCATGGAGTAGTCCATTTAATCAATTGGATCTGTTAAATTTTTATGACCAGGGCCGAGCGGCTCTTTCGGATTATTTATCTATAAATAAAACAAATTTACATGTTTTAAAAAGCTTAATAACAATTTAAACTGACGATCTTGAAAAAAGCTTCTTTTAACTTCAAATTACTATAATAAATAGTACATTTTGAAATCATATTTTAGACCCCTTATAATAAAAATATTACCTAAAAAACTTCTTCAATACTGCTGTAAACTAGTTACAAAATATATACATATGTACATGCGAGTACATAAATATATTCGCTGTTATTATCATTAACGTCATATTTACACTCACTATTTGTGTAACTAACTCACTCACTCGCTGACTGACTCACTTGTGCATATTTATTTTTATAGCTGCATACTAAAACACATTCCCAGATAACCATATACACAAACACATTACAAACGTAAAAAAATACTGGCTGACTAACTGACTGACTGACTAAAATGCATTTATCTCAACCGCAGTAAGTCTATGCAAACAACCAGAAAAGCTTTAAAAACAAAACAATTGATAACAAGCTTTCAAGGCCAACAATTCTAATGCACTCTGTTTTTGATGAGTGTGTATTGAAAATTGCCAAGCGACAATAGTAAAATTGAAATTAATAAAATAAAAATAAAAAGCGAAAAATAAAACTGATAAAAATAAAAACTATAGGTATAGAGTGTTTGAATATGGTAATAGTTTTCGGCCCTTTCACTTCCAAATTAAAAACAGAAAATAAAAACTTTCAATTGTTTCTTTTGTCTCTACGGATTTTAGCTCTTCCCTCCTCTTTTTCACGGCCCTTCAAATTTAATTATATTTGCATTTGTTTTTTCCTTATATGAATTTGATAATAATTGTGATCATTTGTTGTTTTTGTTTTTAATTCTTTTTGAAAATGAGTATTATGATATTTTTGTTATTGCTGTGTGTGTGTTTGCTTGTAATTGACCTTGAATGCAGTTTGTGTTTTTGCTGTTGTTTTTGTTTTGGTAGATGCATTTTTATTTTCTTTCCTTTTCTCTGTGTTATTTAACACTTTTGCCCTGACTGCTTGATGTTGTTGTTGTTGTTGCAGTTGTTGCAGTTGTTGGTTGATAATCTTTATTATTTTCTTTCTGTTAGTTTTTGTTGTAGTTGTTGTCGTTTGAAATTGCTATTGCTGCTGTTACTGCCCTTGCTGTTGCTGTACCGGCAGCTACACATTCAGTCAGTTATTTAGTTAGTTGGTAGAGGAGGTATCATTGCACTTTAACCTTGAAATGTTGCATTGTAAACTGTTCAATGCGCATGTGTTATAAGAGACTTTAAATGAGAGCATTTTAGCTTTTACGTCTAACATTGATTTAGCCCGATGTGGCTGTGAAGAGCACAAGATATTTGGCCACATTTTAAGTAAGAGAAACAAAATGTATATAATTATAAATGCAAAAGGCAAATGTACAGAGATTCATAGAAAGTTGGGGTTGGGAGCAATGTGTGATGATGATGACGACGGCATTAATGATGATAACGATGGTTTTGTGTCGTTTATTCTCACATGTTTCTTGTTATTGTCACTTTCGATTGTGTGTTTTGTTCAAGTAGACATTATATTTATGCGATTTACTTATACGCATGCAAAATGTCTACACTCAGGCACACACACACACACTCTGAAATTTTCACAAATTTTGTTAAAGTCTAGAAAATCCTTATAAATCTATACACTATTGCAAGGCATTTTATTATGAAAATTGTCGAAGAGAAAATTAGAAAAAGATAACAGATTTTTTTTAATTTTATCAGTTTTAAAATAAATTTAATAGTATTTATAAACATTTAGCCCCGCATTCAAAAACGATTTTTATATTTAACAAACGTTTGTTAAGGAAAATTTCTAGCGAAAATTTGTTTTGTAAACCTTTATTAAATTTAAAATATTTTTATGAATACAGGAAATAATTTTCTTTTATTTATTAAAAGGCGGCAATTATACAATTATTTTTTAAACATTTTTTTTTATTTACTTTCAAAGCTGCTACCAATATCTTTTTACATTTACATGACGTCTAGGGCGTGGACTTTCACGCAAATGTATGTTTTTCCTCGAAGGTTCACATATTAAATGAATAATTTATTTATCTGAATCACAATATTTGCTGAAAAGTAGCATCGAGTTGTTAGTTTATATTTTTTGCATATGTTATCGTTAATGCCTTTTTTGTCATACAATGTTTAAAAATGCATGAAAAAAGCATATTTTCGCTTTCATTTAAAAGATTTAATTAGTGTTTTCCAAAATTAAATAAATTATTTGAAAAAATTGGGTACAATTCTTAAAGAAAAAATCGAATCTGTAAATTTATTTCTCATTGCGAGTAACATTTATTATATAAATTTTCATATGTATTATTCGAATGTGGAACATATTGAAGGAATAAGACTATTAAAGTATAAAAGCATTTAAAAATTGTAATTTGACGTAGAATACACATTCAAATAAAATTAAAATTTATAGAAAAAAAAATCTTTTGTAGGGAATTTGAAATAAAATCTAAGAGCTCAAAAAAAACAGGGCAAAGATTTGGTTGAGTACATGCCACATTCATAATAGCCGTACCTAAACAAGAGTGGAAAACGGAACGTTTTATTCCGCTGAGCTTTTACGCTGATATGCCATACCTAAACAAGAGCGTAAAAGTTGCGTTACGAACTGTAGAGTTAAATTTAAGTTTTATTAAGCCCACATAATAGAAATACTAAATGGAAGTGAAGCCGCTACGTTGCTATATTACCATTATTTACTAACCATAGCGGCCAATTTCACTATTAAACGGATTTTCCAATTGCAAAGCGTTGCCGCGGCGCTATTTCGGTATGCTACATACAATTTTTGACAGCTAGAAAACTTTTTCCGCTCTTGTTTAGCTATGACTTTAAGGTATTTTAAGTTTCATTAACACAAGGTAGACTCGCTTGGCGGAGCATAATAAAAATACCCAACTTGTCAAAAGTGTTTCCTTATAAAACAAAAACCGCACACAAACATATAATTTGGCTCATATATACGAAATTTTACAGTTGGGTTTTATGTCTGTCCGCTAATGAGTCTACCTTGTGTAAATAAATGTATCTTTTGCCTCTGTGCATTAGAAAGAGCAAAGTGTATTTAAAATTCCAAATTGTCAAAAGTTGTTTTTATTTCGTATATATATGAGCCAAAAAATGTCCATGTCTGCGTTGATTTATTTTATATGGAGAAGATTTTGACAATTTGAAACATTCTGTAAACAGAAAACCTTAAGAGAGCGACGGCCTGTTAAATGTGCCTTGGTTCATTACAGGGCGAATTCATGATTCAGGTGTGTTTAATTGATCAGCTGCTTTCGCTTGCTTAAACTCTTGAAATACATGCTTTGTTTACATTTGGTTTAAGACTTTGACATTTTCAAGCAGAAAAAGTAACAACAAATTTTCTATTTATTAATAAACAATTGTTTTAGTATTAAGGCTGAGCGTTAGAATTTTTATTAAAAATTATCTTGTGATTTTTTTATTGCTTTATGTCAGTCTCAAAATGGGAGTGGCTCATTTGCTTTTCTTAAAAAATCCAACATCGCAATCTGTAATAATCAATTATGTGATGGAAAACGATTTAAAATTAGGGACGATAATACCGTTGTCGGTAAATAATGTTAAATAATTAAATAAACTGTATATTGAGCAAAATATAAAGACTGTAAATCAGTAATGGATTTTAAACGATCGTTTTCATCACATACTTAAATGATTCCTAGAAATCTAAAAGAAAAACTGATGACTTTTTTTTATTAATTTCTAATCTTATGATTTAGAATTTTCCATAAAAAAATAAAACGTTACAATTTATTTGACGTAGGCCGTACTAATAATCAATTTCACGGAAACAAAGATTGTATTAAAAAACGAAGGGCTGTAACTGATAAAAAAATTACATTGATAAGCAAAAAAAAAAAGAAAAACAAAATTATAAAACAACTAAATTGTTTTTAGCAAAAAGTTTTAAAATAAACTTTAAAAAATGCTCAGTGAAAGTGTTTGTTTGTTTGTTTAAAAAGATTAGAGAATTCAAAAGAAAAAAAAATTAAATTAATAACAATCTTTCATTAATACAACGAACTTATACGTATTAAATTAAATGTCCTGCAAAATTGTCTGAGATTTGAACGAGTCAAAGGCGAATGAACTTTAATGGCCTGTCGGTTTTTAAAGAACAAGGATAAGTACAAAAGGAAACAACCTCCGTCAGTTAGTTAGTCCGTAAGTCTGTCTGTCAGTCTGTGTGTTTGGTTTTATATTTGTTATGTTTTTTGTTGCTGTAATTAATCAAACTCTTTTTTAGTGTTCTTAAGTTCTCTTTTTTTCTGCATTTTTTGTCTAGTCGCACCCATTTGAATGTCAACAGCATGTAAAAATGATTGTAGTCATATTGAAAACTTGACAGAATTTGCTGACGCTTGTCCTTTTCGCTTTTAATGCATAAATCCTTAAATTCATACGTATGTATGTACATATCTGTATGTGTGTAGACATGTGTTTTTTTGTTGGAAAACGGTTGTCGGTTCTTTTAGTCGGGGCTTGGTCGATGACCTCGCCAAAGTTGACGCCGGTCGTCGCCTTTTAGTCTCATGGGTATACACACCCAAATGAAAAGCGAAACATTATGCACAATTCAATCGGGCGTTGACTTTAATTCTTTCCTTTTTATTACATTTTATTGTGGTTATTGCTGTTGTTGTAATTGTTTTTGTTGTTGTTGTTGTTAGTAGTTGTGTTTAGCCTCGGACAAGGTCCGTAATTGCTTAAAATAAAGAAGACTAAAAGACAAATCTGTAA
This sequence comes from Pollenia labialis, assembly GCA_949318255.1. NCBI lineage: Eukaryota > Metazoa > Arthropoda > Insecta > Diptera > Polleniidae > Pollenia > Pollenia labialis. The sequence continues at coordinate 159,341,409 of OX439140.1, forward strand.
GCCTTGCCTGTTTAACTCGAGAAGTCATTTTAAATATTTGTTCTGTTCTGCTTTTTTTTCATGTTGGTCTAAACGAAAAAGTTTCCTACTGCTGCAGCCTGACTGCATGTTCGCTGGCTCGAGTTGTAAAGTTCAGTGAACTTTTAGGCGTCGTAGTACGTCTACTGATTGTCTGCAAAAATTGAGCAAAATTTCACTTTTAATTTTCCCATCATTCAAAACAAGTGTTTACGACCGACCACCACTCGCAGCCAGCAACCCCACTTTAAGACCCCCTTTAACTCTAGAATATAAATGTCTTGTAGTCATTTTGTAATTGTTGTCGAAGGTTCACGAGCACGATGGGGACATGCGCTGTTTAGATCCTCCTCTAAATAAATTGTGCAGACTTGTAGAGGACAACAACGTTTACGTTTGTTGTTTGTTATTGGTTTTACAGTCTGGTGCTGGTGCTAATGTTGTTGTTATTCTTGCCGCACTTTGTTGTGGCTTTGGGATTCAACGGTCATTGAACCTGACAATGGCGTCGACGTTCAAAAAAGGATAATGCAACATTGCCAACAACAATAACAGCAAATAAAATTATATGCTGCTGCCCAGACCTGCACAATAATGTTTGAATTGGTTGATTTTCTTTTCAAAAGAAAGTTGGCTGAACGGATGACGTCGTTTTTTTTTGCTTAATTTCTTATTAGTCGTTGTTGTTATTATTGTTGTTGCAAATCAATATGCATGTATGATAGAACTTAAAAGTCTTGGAAATTCAATTTTTTCGGACAAATATTTTTAAAATTTAATTGAATTAAAGCAAAAGTTACCTCTTTTCTTTGATGTCTAATCCTTAATTAATTTTTTGTTGTTGTTGTAGTTATTAAACCTCTTTATTAACCTTAACATAAATTCAGTCTTTAATTCTCACTTAGATATAAAAGGACTTATAGTGAAATCGTTTTTTAAGCTATTTGCCTTAAGCTTTATGTAAATTTTAAACGCGATTTAAATATATTAACAAATGCAAAAATATCGCGAAAGTAAAGTGGATACCGGCGTAACAATTTACTAAATCCTGAACACATTGCGGTGGCACAATAAAATATTTTTGCAAAATACTACACGTTTATTGGCGTTTAGTAAACGTTTTTTTTATTTTTTTTATAATTTTCCTTCCAATGGAACACCTTTTTTTGTATTTAATTTAATGATTTTTTTTTTTGGTTGATGTCTTAAGATCTATTTCAATTTACAAAAATCAGTCTTTATTTTTATGTGTTTATGTTGTTTATATACTTTTGTATTAGACATGACCTGCCCTACACGTCAGCAGCCCGGGATAGGACTAAATGTTCTTGTTAGAACATTCATCGTTTATGCCGTTATGCAGAAGAAGGAATCTGCCACTGCTGCATGCATGTATAACACAACAAAAACACCAACAACATAATATTTAACATCGTGTTTAATCGTTGTTAAGCAACGATGACAGACGACGAACGCTGCTGGTGGTAAATGAGTGGATGTGTGCGTTTTAGTATGCGAGTGGTTCAAGTTTTCAACACCATAAGCACAGACAGGACTTTATTGTTGCTGCCTTTATTGTTTCTTTTTTTTTTTTTTGCTTTTGCACACCATGAAAGTTTATAGGCATAGAATTGAATTGTTGTTGGCTGGATGACTCCTTCATCAGGTCTGGTTTGGTCTGTTCAGTCTGGCATGGTGTAGTGTTCGCTTTGGTTATTGTAAAAGTTGAGAATATATTCCTGCTGCAAGGATGAGTTCTTTATTATTCTGCTCCTTTTCGTTAAAAGGTTGATAACCTTTGTTGAGGCATATCATTTTGTGAAAGTACAGCGAGGTCTTTATTAACGGATGTATTAGAACTAAATATTTTTGATCCCCTTGAAAAAAATCGATTAATATTTATTAAAGTATAATCGTTGCTGACTGATTCATCATAGCACACCCGAAACACCTGAAGATAAAATTTGCACCAAAGATTGGTCGCTCCTCAAATCAATCCACTAAGACGGAATTTTTGAAAATTTGAATGTTTAGGGGGTAAAAACGCAAAAAATTCGGTAACATTATGTCTCCAAAACTAAATGAGATACAAAAGAAAAATGTAATACTTATCGTTGTTGTTTAGAAAAATAAGCAGACAGGTGTCTGGTAATTTTTTGAAATTCGGCCCTATTAGGTAGTTAACGAGTAAAACATGAATTTTGGTACTTTTTTGCCACCCCATCTAACTTTTGAACCAATAAACATAGAAACAAAGTTTATACCACATACGGAAGTTATAAAAAAAAAATACGAATACGTTTTTGGTACTTTGTTGAAATTCAAACATTTAAGGGAAGAAAATCGTAACTATTTTTGGTACTATTTTTTCCAAAACATTTTTCTCCATTCATTGACATATTCGTACTAAATTATGGGCTCCCACTACAATACTGAAATTTTAAATACTTTGATGAAAGAAAAAGGGGGAAAAATACGGAAAATTTGATATTTTACTTTAGCTTTTTGGTTCTACAACTGGTATTTTTTTAATTATCGTTAATGTTTGACCTTAAAACATAAGATTCAACATGCAATGCCCTGAGTGGATAAGAATCTATGACAGAACTTTTGGTACTTTTTTGTTCTTTAACTAGTACTTTTTGAATTTCCGTTAGTATTGGACCTAGAAACATAAAATTTAAGATGCAATGTCCTGGGTGGATGAGAGTCTATAAGAGGAAGCTTTTTGGTAATTTTTATTCATCGACTGGTAGTTTTTGAATTTCCGTTTGAAATTTGGTCCTTTTGGAAAGTAAACGCGTAAAACCTCGACATATTTTGGACTTTTTTGTCACGCCATCTATCGTTAAAACCAAAACATTTTCCCAAGTCATTGGCATATACATACTAAATGATGGGCTCCCACTACAAAATTGAAAATTTTGGCAAATAAATGGGGAGATAAAAAATATCAAAAATGATAATACAGGAAATTAACTTTCCTTCATTTGCTTTTGTGTTCTACAAATTTAAACCTAGAAAAATAAACTTTGGCCTACAGATATATTCACGAATAAAAAGGAGACGCTAACGAAGTAGCAGGTTAAATGCTAGTTTTTATTAATTTTGATATTCTAATTCAACATTAAAATTAGCTAAACATGATGAAAATTGTTGCAGCAATACTTGAATTCATATTGAGGAAGCTATTTTCATTAGAAGATAACAAAACTAATTTATATAACCAGGTAACGTATAAATATGCACAAAGAAGCGTATGTCCAAACTAATTTGGACACTTTAAAAACAATTTATGTTTTTAAGTTTTTTTTAACTATCAAAATAATTTTCGTGGGAATTTAATATTCATACTTGCATTAGTCGTGTCAAAAATCGCTAATATAAAACGGCATTTGAATTCGCAACATTTAAATTAAGTTCTCATTGGAAAAATTGGTTCAAATATTTAACTTACTGTTTCAATTCTATGAATGCGAAGTGTATTGAAATTTGAAATTAAATCAAATCGAACACTTATCTTTTTGAACCCTTGTCAACCACATAGTGTACCACATAGTATTCTATTATAAAAATAAAAATTTAAATTGGAAAAAGGACCCCATCCATTGGTATATCTCTTTCTTTTAATAGGCTAATCCAGGTGAGCATCTCAGTTCCCTACATTTTACGAGTGAGATAAACGAATCTTACCATATATCCTTTAATCTCCCCACACCCCCTTAATTATAATAACTTCCATGGAGTTATTATAATTCAAATTATTTTAAAGATTTGCCACAGCAGACGTTAAGTGCCCCTACCCGACCTGCCATCTTAAAGAGAACTTATTATTATAGTCAATTAATCGTAAACAAATTTGAGTAAATATTAAATAGAAGACGACAATATAATTCATATTATATTTAGAAACAAGTCATTTTTGATATTTGTGTATAAAAATAAGTCCTTGGAAACGAATTCCTAATTACCTAGGAAGCAGTTAAAATATCAAAAGGAGTATTTCTTAATCCTGATCACAAAGCTATACTTATCTTAGCACTTTTTAAAAGTTTTTTTTAACCATTCCAACTGATTCTTAAGATATTGCGTTTTGTTGTGGACCTGCTTAACTTATAAACAAAAAATTTAAAATATGTTAGACAGGAAATAAAAAAAATGTATTCGAAATCAATTTTTCAAAATACTCAAAATGGAATTTTCAGTTTTAAGTCGATCTCTAATCACTTACTCGACCTTTACATGAATCTTAACCTCGTAACTTAATTTTGTTTAGAGGCGTCCATGATTGCCCATGGGTCCCAAATAGGGCTTACTAGCAAAAATTGTTTTTACATATTGTGGTGTAGGGTTTCGTAGGGTCAGGCTTGCCTAACTAGATTTTCTTACTTGTTATTAGATTGGAATTGAAGATGTCACAGACTCACTCAAGTTTAAAACAAGAATATGCGTGCAAGACAGCAGTCTTAATAGTACATCTTCAGCAATATCCCCTGTAGTCGATGTATCATATGCATAAATTCAAAGTATTTTTTTAACATGGAATTAATAGTGTGCATTTTAAATTTCATCACGCTTCAATATTAAATCAAAGCTGAATAACATAATTCAATATTGTTTTAATTTTTTTTCTAAGATAAAAAATGAAGTTTCAATAAACTTTCGACATTGTTTCCATAAGACGACAATATTGTTCTATAAAAATTCAGTATGAATTCAATGCCGAAAAATATGATTTCCAATTTATTTCTGTTTTTTTCCATTTTAAAATGATCAAAATAAGGCAACTTTAAATTAATGTTGTTTCATATTAATTAGTATTGTGGTTAATTTGTTGAACTGTTTATGGTTTTTTATCCAACATTTCATATTATTAAAATAGGCTAAGCTTCATCAAATTTAACTTTCATTAATTTAAATTAATTAAAATTAATTGAAAATTTTTTATTCTTGACTGCCGCGGGAATCGAACCCATGCTTTCACGGACAGGTTACCCTAACATTTTTCAATTGCAACCACTCAATTTCTTCAGAGCGGTTTGCCGTTTAAAACTTACTTTAAATCAAATTGTATTTAACCCTTTGATAGATCGAAATGTACTTTTAATGATTTACATGCTCTTCCTTACTTCTGTTTTTTCGTACTTCTTGTCACGAATTCTTCTTGTTTCATATTAAAAACTTTTATTTTGAAAATTAAAAATTTCAACATTACTAGACTTTCGTTAATTTTTCATATAGTTTCAATATGGTTTTTAATGATTTTAGGTTGTTTTTTCTCTGGCTGTTTCAATTTAAGGGCTTCTTGTGAAAACATTATAAGTCACCCGAATTAAAAAAATGGTTTTATGTGCTTTAAGGTATTAAGTTTAACAATTCCATCATCTTCACCAAGTTTATGCTTAACAAACTTTTATAATGCGAATTCAATCAATTTTAGTCGGCTGAGAATCTGATTTTAATTAAGTAAATACATATATTTTCAACGAGCGGTAAATATTGAAAGGGCCGCAAATGGCAGGTCTTTTTGAAGGACTCTATACTCCTTTCGTCATTTCGCTTCGTAAGTAAGCTTCAAAAGTATGCCTTCTAAAAGGAAGACCTTCCAAAATATTCAGTACACATTCGCTGCTCCCTTCTTAACACGATTTAAATCATCGTTTTAATTAAAACAATCGTAATAAAATTATAAAAGCACACATTGAGTTGGTTACAGAATAAATAAAAAATAGAAAAGTTTGTTTTAATATTTCATTACGTGAAATACTTCCTCAAAGGCCCAAAGTTGCTTATAAGCAACTTACAATATCTACCCAACCGAAATCTCAAAAAGTCTGAAATCTTCAAAAATCCTTCATTTAAATCTGATAACTAAGGAGGTTTAAAAAATAATTTTTCTGACAGTGCGTTCAAGAGAGGGTGCGAAGTGGTTGAAGAAGGGGCAAAGTTTTATTTTTTCAGTGATCTTTCTCACTAACTTCTTTGATATGGGAACGAAGCTTATATAAACGGAGTGTGAAAGGTCTTGCTCCCACTGTTAACCTATGCAAAAAATAAATAAGGATAGAATGCGGCGAAGAAGGCTTGTACCTGCTAAATTAGGCCTCCTTATTTTTTCTTGTTACCGCTGGGTATATTTTGACTCGCCTTCCCTAACGAGAATATATTTTGCAGTTTAAAATACCTATCAGGGGTCTACTCTGTAAACCGATTTGGAATATATGTATATATATATAGGTATACAAGAAAATCCCAACGTTTTAATGTTCCTTTTTTAATAATCGAGTGATTACTATAAAATTAGGTCAGAATTTAAAAAAAAACTAAACTTAAGAAAATTATTAATTTATTTTTAAAAATAAAACTCTATTTGGGAAATCGTAAAAATTCCAAAAGTTTGAAATTTGTTTATCTAAATTTTCTAAAAAAACTGTTGTATTTATTCCAAAATTTATAGTAAGAAAAAACTATAAAGTTTTTAAATTATCAACAAAATAATTAATTGAATATTTCAACTATATTTCCTTACATAAATTCCTTTTTAAATATTCTATTTGCTAACATTATTGTGTAGTAAACACTAAACCGTTATTCATGTTTAGTATTTCAATATGTGTCTTGTTATTATTCTGCTCATTACATATGCGACTCACTAACGAAAACATAAACCAACACACACATGCTCTTACACATGCATTTAGCAGATATAATCGAAAGCCACCAACCCATTATAAGGCCCCCACTCACACACACACAACACTAAACTGAACTGAATTAAAAAAAAAAAAAAAATTATAATGAAAAAGCACGACACACAAAAAAAAAGAGAAGCTTTATTTCATTAATAAGAGTTCATGTTCATGGCATATGTATACTTTATACTACTTACTGCCTTGACATTCACTTCACTTCCCATTCACACATGAATTTAATGAATACGCATCTAATGAATTCATGGTCACCCTGTAAGTTGAAATTATTCTCATGTTGTTTTCCAAAATCTCTTAAGTTCTACTCTTCGTTTAGGTTTTACAAAATTGTGAGTTCTCTTTGTTTACATGTTTCGTATCGCGCTTGAGTAGGTCGGTCATTGAACTAACAAAACAACAACATTACAAAGCAACAAAAACATCATCAAGACTTGTTTGCCTCCACATTATTCTTCTTACCAACATCCAACACCAATCATACACATTCGTTTCAAACAGGGATGGATATATTACATGCAACATAATCAGACCCAACATTTCATACAAGAAACCTGCAACTATCACAGACAGTTGCGAGTTTTTATTTGTGTTGTTGATACCTGTTGTTTTTGTTTATTTCTTGTTGTTTTTGGTGTGTGTGAGGAGGCTTGACTCTTGCATTGCTTACTCATGGAAATGAGTGTGTAATGCTTGTGTGCGTTTTAAAAATGAGCAAATTCTTTTTCTTTTTTTTTTTTTAATTTAGAGCATAAAACCTCTGTTAAGTTCAAGCTTACATTTCAAAGCTTCAATGCCGTTTTACTGTTAAATTTGTTAACCAGAGCGACATTGACCAACAACGTTATTATGCTCCTTAACTTCATAATCATTTAAATTGTCATTATCACTGGCCTTTTAGTGAATATTTTTGCACTTAACTTCTTTTTTGAAATAAGGTAACGAAGCGAAGATTTTTTTTTAATTTAATTTCAACATTGCGGAAATGCACTTGTTTTTGTTTTAGTTTTTTCTTTGCCTTTGTGTTTGACTTTTTAGTATTTGGTAGTTGTCTGAAAAATGTTAATAAATATTCATGCATTTGGTTTTTTGTTTTTGTATTTTAAAAGAGAATTTTTGATTTGGTGGTTGGTGATTGCTGTTATGTATCAGATAAGAAGTCTTGCTGAACTTGTTGTTTAAGTGTGTTGGTTTTAAAAAAAAAATATTAAATAAGAGTCTGTTTCCCTTTGCAATGTCATTATAATATTAAGTGACATAATTGGTTTTCTTTTACTTTCTTATGTTTCTTCTTTTGTTTGAAGAATCTAAAACTCATTTTATTCCCCATTTAACATCTATCGATCATTTTATAAAAAAATAGACAATTTAAGGTGCTGAAAAGTAACATTCTTTTTTGTATTACAGTTTTGTTTGAAACAAGAGGTCATTGAACGCAGCACATTGGGGAATTTTCTAAAATATTAACAAATCATTATTAAGCTAGATTTTATTAAATAAATTTTTTTATTTGTTTTTTTTTAAGGAAACGGAAAATTTGAAAGAAATTTTATGTTACCATTTTTGAATAACCCAAGATTTTGCGTTTAGTTAAAGAAAATTTCAGAATTCCCAAAAAACTTTGAAACATTTTGACAATTTAATGATTATTTTTTTTCAAAATTTCTTTGCTTAAAAACTGATATAAGCATTCTGATTCTTTTTATTATGTTAAATAAAAAATTTCCTAAAATCAACATTAAGTTTAAGGTTATTCTGGGGTGAGCTGGGCCAAAAAATTTTAAACTGTAGGACGATTTTGATTTTTAATAAAAATAGGTGTAACCAGAAGGATTAAATAATTTTTAGAATTGATATTTTTACATTATTTTTCCTATATTAAAATCTAAATTTATATTTAAGATAAGTCTTAAATTCCTTTTATCATGGTTACTTGGAACTTTTATCATAATAAAGGATGGACAATGGAAAACGCTACAGGGAGATGATCCGAAGGTTTTTGAGGCGGAAAATTGATGATATAGACGTAGAGAATATGTTGTTTCAACCGGATAGTGCCACTTGCCACACGAAGAGAGAAACAATAGATCGTTAGAAAGAAATGTTAAACAATCGCATTATTTCTCGTAGAGGAGGAGTGAATTGACTACAAAGATAGTAAGTAAGATTTAATACCTTTACACAATTTTTTGTTGGGTTTTTTAAATCGAAAGTGTACAGCAACAATCCCTCAACATTTTAAGAGCTTAAAAGCAACATTGACGAGCAGATACCAATAATTGACAACCGTTTATTGAAAAACGTGATTGAGAATTTTGGTTAAAGATTGGGAGCCTGGTTTGCCAGTAGGGCCGTCATTTGGTCGACATTTTTAACCGGAACCTAATTGTAATAAACTGAAAAAATATATTTTTAATATTTTTAAAAAAAAGCTTTTGTTTATTAAAATTAAATTTAAGGATACGCTTAATTTAATTCATAAATCGTGGAAATTTATTTCCATAATTTGCGCTCTGTTCGTTAAACAAATAGATCACTTCTTGAAGTTTTGATGCTTATAATCGTCCATCTGATCACCTCATACGCATATAAAATATTTAAATATCAAAGGCCTGCATAAATGAATTTCAAAATCAAATACACAACAAAAAAAAACATTTGTGCACAACTTAATGACAAATGCTATACTTTACTATTCTTCGCATAATTAAAATAGTGTCGTGAGAGTACGAGAATTCAAAGAAATACACTCCAAGCAGTACTTGTTTCTTTAAAAACCTTTTAGTGCAGTATACCATTTTTCTCCACACTTCAAGTATTTGAAAAGTACTCCATGCCGTCTGCGAGAATTTTACTTGTGTGTCGTATGTAGCGGCCTTATACAAAGAATTTGTGATGTTTACTTAGGTGTATTTTGTTATTCGCACTCTCATTGCTGCGTATATTCTTCATTCTTTTGTTCATTTTGGGAGTATCTTCTATTCCCGCATTTCACTGTGAACCTTTTTTTTTTGCCTCTACACTTTCACATACTTTTATAAATTTGTCGTCTACACTTCTCCTCAGTATTTGTTTTTGACAACGACACTACAGAACGGAATTTAAAAAATTTTCAATTATCTAAATGAGTGTTCTAAGGGAATTGTGTAGGCATCTATTAAAAATATTTTTCCCAAAAATTTTCAAGATTATTTCATAAAAAGCGCCGTATTTTAAATCAGCTAAAATTTAAGCAATTAACATCGTTTCAAATTTCGAACAGAAACCTCGGAACGGATTGACTAAGTTAACATAACTGTTATGGGAGTTTTTAAAATAATCCCAATATTCATCAAGAAAATGACACAATTATATCCCAATTTTTTTTCAATATTCCCTACTGTCCTTTAAATATTTGCGAGTTTAAAGTGTGAAAAATGTTTTGCTTGATTGGTAATTTGATATATTGAATGACAACAAAAGAACTGCAGGTTTGCTTTTGCTTTATTCTCTTCTTATTTGTTGCTTACAAAAAACATAGCGGTATTTATTAATTTTTTTTTTAAACTTAACATAATGTTTGACAAAAGATCAGGTTTGTTGTTCAAATCTTTTGTTTTTAACAAACAAAACACTCACACAAGCACAGCAAAAACTGCTATACAAACATATAAATATCTTTATTTTTATTTAAATTTATTTTAGTTTTTAACTCTGTTTTAAACATCACCTACCATATTTTTATTCTTATTTTTATACATTGTAACTCTCTATGAAATAAAGCCATTGTGAAGTCATTGACCCTAAACAACATACACATGTTCATATGAAACAATAAATAAAAAAGGGGAAGAATAAGAGTAAGAGTGATTTTTCTTTTTTATGGTCAATGACAGGTAAAAAAACTTAACTCTACACTCTTACTCAAGATCATAATGACGATTAAACAAGGGCCCTTTTAATATTATTAAAAAAAATTCTTTAGATTTTGTATTTTTATTAAAGCAAATGTTGATAACCTTTTCACGCCTTATGGTTCTGTTAAATAAAAAAAAAATTAAAACAAAAGAAAAGCAACAAATACTTCAAACGAATCATGATCAAATCAACTATAAACATAATTAAGTTGTTGGCTGACACAGGATCTGAATAAAACTGAACTGGTTTCATTTCTTTCAACCAACTTCCACTAGTTAGACAGACGTTAACGTTTTTACTTTGCTGCCTGTCCAACACACGTGTTGTAAACCAAGATTCACTTTTGTGTTCTTTGGGATTTATTTTTTTTTCCCAACATCTTATAAAAATCTTGGTTCCTTTCTCTCTGCTTTGTTTTGCTCAGTTTAAGCTCTGTTGATGTCACTTTTAATGCAGCTTAAGGTTTATTGGCTTTTCCTATGCACTTTTTTCTTAAAGTTCTTTAACGTCTCCGTGCAAGAAAATCTTGGCTTAAATGTGTTTTTCAAATGAAAATGAAACCAAAGAAGAACAAAGATTCTTAAGAAGAAAAACACTGTACCTGGTTGGTACCTAAATAAAAGTCATCATCCTCATCATCATGATTTCTATGATCATGATCAAACCTCATCATGATTTTAAGATTTTTTTTCTTTATAGGATTTTAATGATGTTTTACTATGGGTTAAAGAACTTTTTGTGTTATTTCTTGGTGTGGTAGATAAATGTTTAGTTTCGTTCGTTCTTATTTTCTACCAGTTGTGTTGGTTGGCTGAGTTTAAGCCTGGCTTTTTTTCTATACTTTGGAGAAAAAAAAGGTTAATGTACTTGAGAGGAAAAGTGAATGAACGAACTTTTCTAAGATTGTCTAATAAATTGAAAGTTAAAGACCTTGCCGTTTAGGAAATAATGTTAGAAGCAAAAAAGAACAGGCTTTAAAATCAAGTTGCGCGCGTAAAATCATGTGGAAAATTTTGTGAGAGAAGGAGGGTAAATGGAAGAAAATTTAGGAAAAGTTTTTAGTTGAATAAACTAAGAAATTTAAAGGAAAATGTCAAAGTAAAATAAAAAATAACTTTTTCAGTTTATGAACGCCATTTAAAACAAATTAATACGTACAAATCGCGCAAATTCTACAAAAATTACAAATTTTTCCCAAACGAAAATTCAACTTGCACAAGTAAGCAAATTTAATGTATACCATTTTTTGGGGTTATATCGCCTACACATTTCATTTCCATCAGGTTATTGTTAATTAATTAAAATATTTACAGTTTGTGCAATCATCAAATTTGTTTAAATTAACATAACATTTAGATAAATTTGGAAATTAGAAGTTCCTCTTATGTAGATGAAATATTAATGTCAAAATGCACGATTCGCATCTATTTATTCCAAATAGTCATTTACTATAATGGTTTAAACAACATACTTTTTGCTTGCCTCGAAAATGTCAAACTTTCTGCCAACAAGGTATCCCTTTCGGGATATTTTGCTTTCTGTCACTTTTGGTTTGCTCAATGGCACTTTTAGGATTTATTTTTATTCTTAATTTAAAATAGTGCAGCTTAAAAAGTAATCATTCGAGAGAAAGTTTATGCGATTCAGAAGTGACAACTTTGCCACCGAAGACAAAAACCGCCCAAGTCAGCAAATAAAGGCCAGGTATTCGTGTCAAACTTTAAAAGAACTTCCAAAATTATTGGATGCCCCTTAAGCAGCAATTTTAAGACGTTACTAATTCAAAATTGGTGATTTTAATACGGCAAACAAATACCGTCCAGGTCAATCAAAATGAAGTTCAAGAAGACTAAAACAACATAGAGAGCCAATTAAACAGCAACATTAACCTGTTTCCAAGCAGCAGGGCTAATTAAAAATCAAGGGAATTGTGTACAAGTTGAAGCCAAGAGAAGTTAAAAGACGATTTTGCATCTCCGAAATGCTGTCTGAAAGCCAGAAAAAGAAATAATTTTTGCAACGAAACATTATTAGCGATGAAATATTGATCCATCGTCACAAGCCGATGAGCAAGAAACCGAATGTGAAACAAGTCGGATCAACGACGGGGTAATGAGCTCTATTAGTGCGATTAGAAGTGATCCATCTATTATGAACTTCTGCAAATTGGGTTTTTCCTATATCAAAATAATTTTTAGATACAGGTAATTTGGTTAAACCAAACCAGAATATGCATGAACCATATTGAACTTAAGCAAACTTTTTTTCGAACTGGACGCACACTCCGTACGTAATCAGATGTTCGTTGATTTCGTGTTTGTTTTTTTTTAAATGCAATTTAGGGACTTTCCGTTAATTTTTGACAGAAGCTTAAGCCAACTCACCCATATTCTGGTTGGACCCTTATACAGCAAGTGCTTTCCGATGATGCCAAACTAGTTTTTAGCAAAAGAGACATTGATAAAGTATTCTGAAACTTTAACGATCTATAACTCCCAAAGTAAGAGCGTTTGTGCAAAAAAACATATTCCTATAAAACTTCTTTTAAGAATACGAATAAGGTTTACATATTTATAAATATTTACATAAATTCGGTGGTCTTGATTCATCGGCTTGAATTCTCTTTTACAAAATAAAACATTTTTAAGCACTAATTTGTTCTATATTTTTTTCTATATTGGTAACACTTTTTTTTGGTTAGTAGCTGACTTAAATTGAAAGTAACCTTACTCGGCTACATCGCCGTGTACTTGTGTTGGTATCAAGATAATCATCTTGTAATTATCAGGGATTATTTCAAGAATATTTCACCTTTTGATGATACATCTTCCAGGGCAAATCAGGTGTTGTCAGCCTGGAATCCGGCAAAGATTCAAAATGGTAGGTTTTTGTGCTTTCACGAGTTCACGTGGTGGTTGTGTCCTAAACCCAAAGAACGGGAGGGGTATTATTGAAGAACCCACGAAAGTACTTATTATTCACCGCTCTCAGGGTTTAAAAAACTGCAGTCGAAACTAAAAACTGTCGAAAAAACCTTAAAAATTTGTGCAAAACTTTTCGCTTATTGATTTGGTTTGACGGCGTCTGTTTACATTTAATGAATCAGAAGTAGAAGCAACAGCTTTTTTTGGCCAAAGAAAAGAAGAAATGGAAGCTTTTCAACTTTGACTGCAGTTTTTTAAACGCTAATTTTTGTTATTCAACAGACGCTGCTTGCCATTCATTAAGCAGCGGAGGTTCAATAGCTCCAAACTACAAACTTTGCATTTGTGTATTGATTAAAAAACAATTACAAAAATTTCGCAAACGCACAAATAAAATTGGATCAAATGTCAACATTAAAAAAATTAATAATTGTTATACCCTTAATTTCGTTAAAAAAAAGTTTGTAACGATTAGTTGCAATTAAGACATTTTCCACAAATAAGTTTGTATTAAAAAGATAGGCTCCTAAGCATCTGTATGCATCCTCAAAGCAGTGCTTATGTGAAGCAATTATACTTTACAACATCTTAAATCAAATATATTTTCGCTTTAAACTTTGCAAACGCATCGTCAATTTAAGTAATTCGTTAGTTGTGCTTGTTTAAATAACAGGCGACTTTAATGCCAGACTTTGTTTTATATGTGACATTGCTGCACAGCAAAGCTATATGCGTAAAGGAAGGCAGCCATAGTTTACACAAACTCGCTGATTTTATAGGTTTTTTTTTTGTTAAATAAATTTAATAAAACCTTTCAAAACATTTCAGCAAGTGTGGTAAATTTGGGCAAATTTTGCTTAAAATGAGGGATTTAAATAAAAATATTTTTTTTTAATTAATAAAATAAAAACAAAAAGCTTTTATTTAAATTAATAAAGAATTCAGTACAAAACAATGAGAATAATAAATCATTTAATTTTCAATAAAAAACCCTCCATTAAAAATAATTATAATTGTGTCTTGAAATTGAATAGATTATTTCACTACACGTGTCTATATGATTCCATATTAAATAATTTTATTATAACAAACTGACTGGCTGTGATTTATTAAAAAAATTAAGCTTAAGATTCCTCCAAAAAGCTCTACTCCTGTTTTTGTGTATAATTTTTTTTGTTAAATGCCCATTCCCAAAACGCAAAAAAATTTACGCACTCGTTTCAACAAATTGAGCAATTAGGGGTGCGAAATATTTTCAAGCAGCTTTTTTTCTGTTCCATACAATTTGCTTATATTTGTTGTTATTGTTTGTTTCATTTAAATTAAAAAGTATTCAACACATGAGAAAACAAACAGTCATTTCAAGTCAAAGTCAAGGTTTTTAAAAGCTGTTTTTAGCTTTACGTTTAAAAAGTAAAACAAAAAAAAAAATGTAATTTGCACAACACAACCTGTTTTCTAAGCAGTTTTTCTAATTTAGTATAAGATTGAACGAAAAAAAAAAAATATAAACAAATAATAAACAAGTAAAATATTGATGATTAAGGCGCTGACGAAAATGATAATGATGATGGTGATAATAATGATAATGATGATGTCGTTGTTAAGTTGTGTTTGTTAGAAATTGGTAGTCTGTCTAACCCCCTATCATGACTTTGTAAAATATTTAAATTAATACATTTCTATTCATTTATTATTAATTGACTAGATGAAATGAAATAGAAATAGAAAATTGTGTAAAAAATAAAAACCAAAAAATTAATTAACCTTTTTTTATAAAGATTATGTAATAAAGAATTGAGAGAAATAATGTTTAATTAAACTTTGTATACATTATTATAGCTTTTTTGTTTGCTTAAAAATTTTTAGTCATAATCATAACGTCTAAAAGTTTGGCTTTTAAGTCTTTTGTTTTTTAAACGAAAGATACAACTTACAAGTTTGTTACTTAAGTCTTTTGTTTTTTAGACTTACCATTGTTACTGTTAAGGCTATTAATCCATAATTGTAATCCATTTAATCCATAAATTGTTTTTTATCCTACTTTTTAAGGTTTGTGGTGTTTGTTTATTTTTTAATTAATCCAAAATTATTTAAAAGATTTTTAATTTTTAATTATTTTTTTTTTTTAAATACTTTTAAATGCAAGTTAAAAAAACTCTTTTTATTTGTATTTTATAAATTAATTTTTTTTAAATATATTTTTTTAATATAATATTTTTTATAATCATTGATATTCCTAATTTATTTCTAAAAAACAGTCTTTCTTATTTATCTTTATTTTTAAATTAAATTTTTTCTATTGTTTAATTATTCTAATTTACTTCTTTGAGTTAACAAAAATATGTTCTATTTTCTTAACATTTTTTTTTTACTTTTCAAACATAAAAACACAGACACTTTTTTCTATTAACAAGTCTTACATAGAGCTTAGTACATTTTGTGTAAACTTTCTTTCTGTGGTTGGTTTTGTGTTTTTTTTTTTGGTCGTGTGTACCTTTTTTATTTTAGAATTTTTATTTACGCTACCGTGTCTCGATCGCGTTGTTGCTTACGGAAAACTGATTCACGGATGAGTCGTATCGCAACTTCAATGTCGAGCCGTGTGAGACTTCTGAAAGTGGCAGCAGCAGCGGCAGTTAAAACTCAACAGCTCAAATAATAATAATAACAATATAATATGGTTAGACTTTTTCTTACCTACACGCAATACTAACAACATTTACACACAAACCCACAACAACAAGCAAACACTCAGTTGAACAAAATGTTCCTTTTCTTCTGCCTGCCACTTCTTCGTTTTTTTTTTGTTGTAGTTTTGCTGTATTTGTATGGGGAGAAAGAGTCATTGAGGCCTCAGGTGTTCTAAATGAAATAAAAGCAACAACAACAAAAACTCACTTAAATGTTCTGCGCTCACATTTCGTTTAAAATAAACTCTGCTTGTTGACTATAAATGTATTGGTGTTAAAGTTCTTGCTATAGAATCCAGAGAAAAAACAAAAAGAAAATAAGAGGGAGAGTTTAAATTTTTAGAAAAAAAAATGATCAGCTTTTTCTAATGATAACTTCTTTAGGTTCAAAGCAAACTTGTTGTAATGTTGGCACTTTATAGAATATTTGCTTTTCTTTAGAACAACATTCGTAAAGAAAGATGAGTTTCAAATGCAATCTCTCTTTTGCTCAAAACACAACGCTCACTTATACTATTGAACTTAGACTCACTTGTTACTTTTTTCAAACAGTGATTGTGTAACGTTCTAAGGCCATTTATTTCCTACACAGAGTAAAAATTCTTCTTAGCGTAAAACAGAGACGTCTAAAGAATGCTTTCCTCTTATTTTCTTAAAAGAAAACAAGAAGTGTTTTATATTTCTTTGTTTTTTTTTTTAATTAAAGTTAAACTCATGACCTGCGATGAACTTTTTTTTGGGATGTGGAGATTAATCTGTTAATTTTAAATCAAAAAAGTTTTTGGTTTTTTTTTTAACTTTTCATTGAATAATTTTACATTAATTCAAGAACAACTAAAGCATCAATTATTACAATATTTTGTTTTTACTTTTTATACCCACACCACCACAGCGGAGGGGGTATCCACTGTGCGTTTGTTCTGGTGATGTTTGAAAACAGTACCCATGTTCTGAAACTTTGGTGAGAACTTCTCGCATCGAAAAGATGTGAAACAAAATATTCCATCGTTTTTCGCAAAGTGAGAAATAAGCGTGTCTGTAACCCATGTCGAAAACTTTCAAAAGAGATTACGTCGTTAGGCTATTAATGCCATAATAATACTCTCGAAGCCGATGTGACTTTGCAAACGTTGAGAACGCCAGTCACTCATGTCGTTGACGGCGCTCAAAATTTACTAAAACTAAAAAATTTTAAATGACAGCGGCAAAAATACAACCGTCAGCTATACCAACAAATTGTAAAGTGCGACTTTAATATTTGTTGTTTGCAAACGAGCGTTAAAAACAACCGTATATTTTATAAAAATGTTACAGGCAAAATAATTAAACAATGAAAAAATGTGTCAAGAACAAAATATAATCATTATTATTCTTTGCATTTTTAATATGTTTTAAGTGAAAAAATTTTTTCTCGCCACTTTTTAATTCGCGAGTTCATTTGACAGCTCAAAGCGGGAACTTCCTCATCGAAATTTTACAGTCTCACTTTTTCTGTAAATTGGCGAGTTATTTCCTTACGATACAGCTAATACTTGCCAAAACTGTTGCAGAGGCTGTTAAGTGAGAAAAACAGTTGTTCGTTTCAGTTTATTGCAGTTTTGTTTCATTTCTCACATTTCAATCGAAAAGTTTCTCGAAACGAGAGTTACAGAACATGGGCACATTGTTCGAAAATAAACATTGTATACTGTTCGTTAGTGTTTAGTTCGGTAGTTATGCGGAAAGCACAAACGCTTAAAGTGTTTGTGTAGTAAATCATCATTAAATCATTTTTTAACAAAAACAAAAAGCCATAAATATCGTTTTAGGTTATGTGTTCCGTATGCTAAATAATGTTCTGTTTATTTTCAAACACTGTTTGAAACACCTAAAAATATCGATCCCAGGCCCACCCGTTAGCATACCGATCGAATCAAAATCCCTTTCTGAGGTTCACAGGTTGCAATTTTGATGATATAAAGAATTTAATTCTTCAAAGACCAAATCTTGTAAACACATTTTCGTTTTTTGTGAGACAGTTTTCGGTTTCGACTGCAGTTTTTTAAACCCTGGTAAACACTATGGTGTACGGTATACAAATAAGTCCGTTTTGACCGTCTATACTTTCTTATTGATTTTTTCTAAGCTGTCACTTGGCCACGGCTTCAAAGTAATAATACAGAAGATGAATGACTGTAAATCTAACTTCATTCAGATTTTTATTTTTACTGACATGTCGAAGTCTGAAGGCTCCGCATTCTCTGTAAAGAGCCTTGATTTTTAATATTCTTTAGGTTGGCTTTAGCATGTACGATTTTTGAACTAAAGATCGCCTTTATAAAGGAAGCAATAAGCTTATGTTGGTGCTGCAATTTTTACTTAGTCAATCGGTTGATTTCATGAAGGAGTGGATCCTATTCAAGTCAATGTTCAAGGGTTCTTCGACCAAACAGTTTGAGTCTTAGGTCTCTGAATGCTGGGCAATGACAGAGAGAGGATGCTCCGTTAAATTTTCTTCTTCCTTATTATCGCAACTTCTACAAAGGTCATTGTTATGGAGCCCTAGTCTCTGGACGTATTTCTCAATAGGCTAATTTTTAGTTTTATCCTAAATAAGTCTTATGGGAAGTCTGAACAGCTTTAAGGCCTGCTGAGTTCTTTTTCCATCTACAATGCGTCAGATACAACTTTCAATAAGATTTCTCTCGAAAGGCCGATTCTAGATGATGCCTGCATGCGGCAACGACCAGGGACTCATTTAAGGTATGGGTAAGATTTGAATATCTCGCTATCTTCTGTAGAGACATCCGACATTCTTGAACATTTATCGATCGGATATACAAATGCACCAAAGATCTTATGGCCGCTTTTATATTCTAATAAAATAGTTGGCATGATTTAAAACCGGATTAAAGAAATTTCTTTAGCAGACACAAAAAATAATTTTCTTAAATTTTTCTTTAATTTAACCATTAATAAAAAATAAAATCAGTTTTGATTAAAAATGTAATCAAGTGAATTAAACATTCGCTTATATCAACAACATATCTGCAGAAAATGTTGTGAATACTGTCGCAAATTTTTTAAATTTTTTAAATGAAATCAATTTTTATTTTTTTTCTTTGAGTCTTCCAAGATTCGTAAAAAGAATCACAACTTAAGTAGTATGCATAAGTAGTATGGATAAGATGGAAGGACACATTCCTTTTGTAGTAAGAAAAAGGCCAATCGGTTTCGGTTTTGATATACCAACATTGCTAAGGAAGTTATGGCATTAAAAGCCATTTTAGGGTGCAGTATTTGTATGGATCTATAGTCAAATATGGACCGATTCTAATAAATTTTGGTAAGATGAAATACCAACATAAAAAGATGGCTTATGACCACAAAGACCCTATTCCGGAAAGAAGCTTGTATTGGGGCTGTGTGAAATTATGGACCGATTCACCACATTTTCACGAGGTGTGGTCCTTGTGCCTTTGAACCAAATTTCTTCAAATTATCTCCAAAATTGCGAGCTTTACTTTGCGCACAAGGTTTACCTAGACAGTGAAGTTTGGAAATGAATGTGAGCCAGGTTTACGATGTCGACTGTTATCGTACGTTTGAATTTTAAATTTGCGGCCCACTAAGAAATATTATGCGACCACAAATGTCAAAATCGGTCAGTTGTATTGTGGTTGTCGACATTTTGTATTATAAATTGGCAGCAATGTCAAAAATTTCGTTGAGCATCGAGTTTTTCAACGAAAATAAATTTGCTTGAGACAAAATATATAAAAAAAAACTTGTTGAAAATGTAAATACTTGTAAAGTTTTTTGTTTTCGTATACTTTGGTACCACATTCTTAATCAGTTTTGTTAATTTTATGGAATAAAATTTATTTTTTGCAAAAACGATTTGTATAAAAGTTCAGAATGTATCAAAGTGGGATGAAACCCGACAGAAGCTTAATTGTTTGAAACCAACCATAATTCCATCGTGATCATGTTTAACTTTAATTTTATTGCTTAAATTTGTAAACAAAATTTTTTTGTTAAAGTGCCAGCTAATGGAAACGTTCTACTGAGAACTAAATCACAATAGTAGTTTTTTAACGAATGTGCGCCGTAAAACCAAAAACCATGCCGTTATTGTGCCGAATTATCTCTTCCTTTAGCTCTTGAATTTTTGGCGCCTTATCGACGTGCACCTTTTCTTTCAAATAACCCCAAATAAATAAGTCCAACGGTGCCAAATCACATGAGCTTGGCGGCCAATTGACATTGCCACCACGTGAGATTACACGGCCATTGAATATGTCGCGTTTCGTTAGCTGTGCGGCAAGTGGCACCATCCTTCGGGCCA
Organism: Pollenia labialis; assembly: GCA_949318255.1. Taxonomy (NCBI): domain Eukaryota; kingdom Metazoa; phylum Arthropoda; class Insecta; order Diptera; family Polleniidae; genus Pollenia; species Pollenia labialis. The sequence continues at coordinate 159,361,975 of OX439140.1, forward strand.
CAAAAAGTTCGTTATCATCTCACGATATCGAACATCATTCACAGTTACTGCCTGACCGGCTTCATTTTGGAAAAAATACGACCCGTTGGTTTCGCCAGCTCATAAGCCGCACCAAACATTCACTCTTTGTGGGTGCATTGGTTTTTCGACAATCACTCTTGGCTTATCATTCGCCCAAATGCGGCAATTCTGCTTATTGACGAATCAGCTGAGGTAAAAATGTGCCTCACCACTGAATCACGAAGTGCACGATATACATTTTGATTTTAACGCCCATTTTCATAATAAGCCTTAATGCGTTGCTCAATTGTGTATTTTCCATGGTTCAAATGGAGTTAGTCTGATATTGAGAAATGTCAAATGAAATGCAGAAAAAAAAACTTGACGTTTAGGTGTGTTTTTCACACTTAATATCGGCCGTTTAACCACCCTTTATTTTTCAATAGTTTCTATTCAACATTTTTGGTTTACCTTCTTGTTTATAATTTGCTTACTACTTTGTTTTGTTAACTTCTCTGTTTGTAGCACAAATTTGTATTTTTATGGCTAAATTTACATGTTTTGCCGATTTTTATTTTCAAACTAACGTTTATTTTGTGGAATAGTTGATGTTGCAATATTGTCATTTGACAATGACCACATATATATGTATATATATATGTTCCCGAAGATCCTATAAGGAGCATAGGGCCCCTTGAAAACATGGATTACGTTAAAAACGATAACCCTTAATACCTGAAAGTGGATAGTTAGTGGGCCGCTTAGGAGAAAGCTTAAGTTTTCGATCGACATTGAGGGCCAGGTTGTAATTTTTTTTCAAAATTGAACGATTTCACTGCTCAAAAAAATGTGTTTTTAAAACAAGTGAGACTAGACTGCAGCTTCTGCTGTGCCGAATCTTTAATGCCCTTCACCCAACGAATGCAGCGTCTTAGACCATTTAGCCACAAACACACATTATCAAAAATAATTAAGAAAATACAATTTGTTGAGCACTTTTTTTAGTTTAAAACACATTTCTCTATTTATGCGGCAAATCATATATGGATTAAATATGTGCAGGGAAACCATAAATATGCAATTGCATGTATTTTCTTGTGCGACCAATGAAGGCACAAACAATAAATTTACCCGATTTAGAGCCTTTTCTGAATTTTAGCATCGATTTTTTAGTGCATATTTTTGCATATTTTACCGTTTGCAGCATTTTTACGCATAATTTAGTTAAATGAGCATTTTTTCAGCATATTTTAAGTTTATTACGCATATTTTGTTTTTTTTTAGGAATATTTTGATACATGTTCAATTTTTTAAGATGCTTATAGGAAATTTCGCAGAAAAACATTTTTTTTATGTTCCTCCAATTTTGCCATCTACATTTAATTTTTACTTTCAAATTGTAAGACAAAGCAGGTTGCCATTTAGGATAAATGTTGTGCGATATGTATAATAAAAAGAAATGTAAACCAATCTTATAGTATACCGATCGACTCAAAATCACCTGTTAAAGTGATCTAACGATGTCCATCCGTCCGTTTGTCTGGTTGTCTGTCCATGTTAACCTTGTGCGCAAAGTACAAGTTCCAATTTTGTAGATAATTTGATCAAATTTGGACGAGAGATGTATAAATGGTGAGAATCGGTCTATAATTTCACATACTCCCCATAAAAATTTCTTCCCAAATAAGACTTTTTGTGTCAGTAAGCCATTTAATTATGATGATACTTAAATTAAATTCACCACAAAAAAGTTTTACTGCAAATAAAAATATTTTCGGATCGTTTCACATTTGCCTAAAGCTCCCATCCTTAAGTAGCTTTGACTTCCTTTAAATGTCAACATTTGTTAACAATTTAGCGACCGTACTTAAAATCCCTTTAAGACAAAGACACATATGGATGTTAATCAATTTGTACTTATCTTTTAAAAAAGCACTTAGGAAACAAATTAACAACAGCGAAAATGGCGATTGCAACAACATGGTCAAAATATATAAATCATCCCAAGATATCGAACAATAATAAACTTAAAATTTTCGTCGCTGCTTCCAGATCTTTAATGTTTTACGGTGCCCAAATTTGGGGATTTAAAAAATATGATGAAGTGGAAAAATTATTTCGATACTTCATAAAGAAAATGTTACTTTTACCATTAAATACGCCAACTACATGCTTTATTTAGAAACTGGTCTAAACTCCCTGTATATTGATACCTTAAGGCTACATTTCTTACATTAATAGAGTTCTACAACTGCCTGAGCATAGATTGCCTCGAATGTTAGCTGAAAAAATTATTTCAATGAAAATTTTTTGGGCTGAGGAGTGGGTAAACATATGTGAAAAAATTCAATATGTTCCTGAAAATGCTACTAAACCCCTGTGTGAATACTGGAAACCAATACTTGAACTTTTAAAAACAACGGAAAGAGAAGATCTTATATCTAATGCAAGAGGCTCATAATTTCATGATTTGTATCCGCAATTAACTTTTAGCACAAATCCTATTTTTACTTCAGAATTTTCGTCGCGTGCTACAAGTCTTCTAGTCAGAGTACGTGGAGGTCTTCTTGATTTAAATAGTAGAGCATTTAGACGTACTTCTGTTGGCCTATGTACCCTTTGTAATCTGGATGAATCCGAAAATACGTTTCACTTCCTAGGAGTTTGTCCTATTTTTAATGGGTTCCGGTTTAAATATTTTAGTAAAGCATTTTTGGATATGAACGAAGTTTTAAATATACTTAACGGCAACGATAATAATCACTATAGTTTATATAAATATGTGGAAATTTGTTTAGAGTACAGAAAACTTATCCTAAATGAATTTAATTAAATTCCTTTAAAATTTATTATTAATTTTTAATGTACAATTTGTTCTTTTTTATATAATCAATTTAAAATTTGGTAGAACCAAAGTAAATTTGCTTATAAAATAATTTAATTAAAATTTAATTTAAATCAGCTTTAAAATGCCAATCTGGCTCACAACTATTATAGTTAAGCCAAATATAGATACATGAGACCTAAAAATTGTATTACTTACCTTTGTAAATATTGATAAAAATATCTATTAAATAAAAAAAAAAAAAAAAAAAAAAAAAAAAAAAAACATATGGATGTTAATATCTAGGTAATATTCGGCGCAAACATCTCTTATAGTAACTTCAGTACTTATACGGATCCAGAATATATACACTTCATAGTTTCTTAAATCAATACTGTAGAAACTACAAATGAAATGGCAAGCTTATTTATACCATTCCCACCTGAGGTGAAGAGTTTAAAAACAAGAAAAAGAGGTTTGCGAATTCCACATATGCTTTGGAAGGCAAATTCATGCTTTTTTATGCATATTTTTTAAGATTAACTTTTTGAGCGTCATGTGCTTGCATATATGTATATGTATATGAATCTGAATCTAAATTCTAAAATCCGTTTTTTTCAAATCGTTCGAATACACTCCTTTAAAGTTCTGCTTAAGCTAGAGAAATAGTTCTAAAATAAGACAAAAGAGTGTAAAGTTACAATATCATTTTATTTAGATGTTTCTGATTGGCTTGTACCTCTGTCAATGCAAAAAAATAAATGAATTTTTTTTTGTATTTCATTTAACGACAATTTATTGCAATTGCATTGCAATAAATTGAATTAATCTCATCATGCCTTGTTGCACTCATTCACTCATTTCTAGCTTTAGAGGAGAAAAAGTTGCCATTTGTTATTAATGATGCATCTCTATCTCATGGCGATCACATGGCAATGATCTTGACAATGATCATCGTAAAACAAATGAGTTTGAAATCTAACGAAAAACATGAAAAATTCTCAATTGCTCTCATACAAAGAGGAGAATGAAAATAGAATAAAATGCGAAAAAATAGTAAAAACAATTACAATGGTAATGAATGTAATTGTAATAGCAATTGTTTTGTTGTTTTATTTGTTTTGCTGTAATTATAAAATAGTTGATAAAAAAGAATTAATTTAATTGCGACCAGTACATTGTATGAATGCTTTTGTGAGTATGGAAGTGTTAGTTTAATAACACTTCAATTAAAGTCTAGTATATTTAATAGTTAAATAAATAGAGAGGCAATGCTGCTAGAAATTTTTGATACTGAAATTCCTATTTTAATTTAACAATTTATTCTTGAGAGAAAGGTGATTTTTTTTTTGTTGTTTTAATTTATTTCATCTACAATCATGACTACACTAACACGTACAACAACCATTTAACATCATCGTCATCATCATTATCATCAAGGTAATTAGATAGAAGAAATAACATCATCATATCAGCGGTCATTGCTCTTCTCTACTTTTGCTTTTGCTTGTAGAATCTTTAAATAAACAATAAAAATAAAGCTGCAAATATTCATACAAAAACTAATAATATTATTTATTTAACTATTCAAATTTTAAATTCCCTCAATATAAATTTTTTTAGTTAAAATATTGTTGCGCAATTTCCCTCCCCTTCTTTTTAGGGAACGCTAGAAGAGAATAAAAATGGCAGTAGGAGATTTGAAAAAATAATCTTTTGTTGTTTTTCTGGATTATTTGTAAAATATTTAGTTTTTGATAAATTGGTTATTAATTATAATTATTTTTTTATTTGCTCGTGCTAACGTAATTACTAGGGGATGGTGTTATATGCAAATTTATGCTTTTTTGAACCCTAAAAAACAAAGTTATTAATCCGATTCAGACTTTTTGTTAAGAAGGCTTATCGACTTGTATGTGCATATTTTTGTATTAAATACCCATTTGGTAAACACCTGTTGAAGTAAGTAAATATGGATAATAGTTGGGTATTCACTTTGTTGTAGAATATTTAACAAACACGCACATTGCGTGGCAAAATTTTATGACATGTTTTCAAAAGGATTTTCGTTATATATTAGGGTATTCAAACGATTAATAATTGTTCGATTAATCGATTAATTTTGGGCGATTAACCGTTCGAAAAATTTAAAATCGCTTATTTTCGATTAACGAAAAATTCGAATAATTTATTTCGATCAATCGATTAATCGAAAATTTGTTTTTTCACAGTATTAGTGTTTTCCTTTAATGTAAAACACAAGTCGGTACGTTTCAAATACCCTTTTATTGTTTATTAACTCAGGAAAATTTTCTTTTAGTAACAATTTTTTTTAAATTTAGTACAAAGACTGAACCCAGATAAAGAATATGATTTTTTGAGACGACTGAACCTTCAACCAGACCTTAACAAGACTTATAAAAGTATTACAATTATTAAAAAATATAATGGAAGAAAATACAAAAGTAAGAGCAGGGAAATTGGATATGCTTTATAACGATTTACTTTCAGTCTCTCTCAAACGTCAACAATCAGTGAAAGAATCTTTTCTTTTGATGCAATTTTTAATTTAAAAATTTTGCTCTTTTTTTACATGTAGAAACTTTTGCTAAATTGTTGTTACTTTTTTAATAAAATGTTCATGTTAAAAAATATAATTTTTGGTTTTATTTTTCAACTTTTAAACTAGACTAATTAAAATTTTTCGATTAATAGAATAATATTAAATTGTTCGATTATTATTCCTTTAAATATTTACCACGAATAATAAGGGCGATTAATCGATTAATAAAAAACATCGATTAATTGAATACCCTATTACATATGTATGCACATCAGGCATTGGTTGGCACGAGTTAAATGGTTAGAAAGTATTCGATTAAAGATCATTAGACTGAGGGGAAATTTTATTTGAAAATGTTGTCAGTCAATTTTTTGTTTCACCTTAACTGGACGCTTTAGACAATTCATGAAATGTTTTCATAAAAAATAATGTTTGTACGAAAAATGCTTGTGTTGTTTATTAGAGAACACAAAACGGATACAAAGTGTGTGTTTGTCAAGTCATTTGATTTTGTTTAAACTTTGATATTGTCACAAATAGAACTGTTTCTGTAATTCTTATACGCTTAACAGTTTTATTTGGTTTAATATCTTTAGTTTTTCTAAAACCTTTATGGATGAAGTTTCCTGATGATCTGGCCTAAGCAACTAGTGGAATGCTTATTAGGAATAGCTTATCCCATCAACAATAAATTTCAGTGTTTTTATCAAATAATAAAAATTGGGAATTAAGCACGAATAACAAAATCGTTAAAAAAAAATATGTATACAAAAAACCAAATTTGTTAATAGATTGATATTAAATACATAAATAAATAAATGAACAAAATGAATGACGAAATTCCAATTTCTTTAGTTTGTTTCTCATAAAATATGTAAACAAGAAAATACCTTTGCCAGATTGCCGATTTATAAACACCAAGTTTTTACGATTTTTTGATTTGACGTTTTTTTTTATTCAAAAATAATTTTATAACACCGAATTCATTTAAATTTTATACCACTGACAACCTACCATTAAGAATGTAATGCTTTCTTTTGTTTTTACTATAAAATAATAGAAAAATAACTTTTAAATCTTGAAATTTTTACTGTCCTGATTAGAGGCGATTTTTCCCAACTTTGTCTGGTAGCCCCATATAAAAACAGAAGCCATCTTTTTACAGGTTATTATCAACTCGATTTATACGGGGCGTAAAGTGCAATGCCTTTTTTTAGAATAAAACACGCTACCCTTTTAGAGAGCAAAGCATTTTTAAGAAACGAAAACACCACAACTCTCTAATATTTTGTGGGTGTTTGGTGGCAGCAGACATATAATTTTACAGACCAGACCTTTAACTCATACATTGTCAAACGACTTAAGCAACTTAGTTCGAAGCATTTTCTGGAGAGAAGCAGTCAAGCTCTCTAATCACAACAAATAGCGTATTTTGGATTATGTCTTTAGTAACTTATATTGCACATTGAAAGGTTAATATTTGTCGATATGTAGAACTTTTTGCCAAATAAGTCCGTTATTTCTTATATTTAAAAAATAAGCTAAAGCTTTTCGATTACTCGACAAATGGTTGGTGTTGTATAGAAGTGGTGATATTGACATGAAAAATTTATATGAAAAACATCAAAAAAAGTTAGTGATTTTCATATAAAGTTTTCTACACAATCAATTGGTGGTCACCTGGAAGCAGAAAATTAAAGAACCTGAAAATCTACTGGCAGCCACTTTAAAACAAATTAAAACGTATGCAAGTAGTAAGATTTATCCAAAGTTAAGGAAATTGTGTACCACAGGAGTTGAGGTCGATAGACGTCAAAAGGTAATTCTACATGTGCGAAACTATGCTTAAACTCCATGAAAAAGAGCATTTCTGGAATATTTTTATAACTATCTATACAAAATAGATGCATTACGGTCACCCAAGGCTCAATAAAATCAAATATGAAGCCCGTTTAACTAGCGAAATCAATGTTAATGACGAATATCTATGGCGTCAAGATAATAATCTGTAACGTGGGAACCAATTAAAAATTATTTAAAAATAAAGTTTTATATCACCATCCTTAAAGTACAGACTATGTCTGTCAGAGTAACTCTTATTACCATAGACTCAGAACGCATTCACTGGAATACGCTTTAGTTGAAAACTTGACATCCGAACTTAACTTGCTTCATTTTTAATCTCGAAAGTTAGGTAGTTTTTTGTCCATATGCTGCCCCCTATTTGCTTGTAGGAATCATCTTAAGGCTATTTCTCCTTTTGGTCTTACATCCTCCAGGGAAATCTGGTACAGTCAATACCTGCGGTTCGGCAAAAATCTTAAATTGAAAGATCTTAAAAGATCTTCATGATCTCTTGCGATCGTGGCTTAGAAAAGATCCTATCTGGTGCGACGGGTGTCAGTAGCCCCCGGTAGCACAGGACGAGTTATTGATTGAGGCCTCCGTTAACATGCTTTTTGCGAGAAATGCTTTCTAGCTTTCAGGAAGATTGTATTTGAGGAAGTTTTCCTTTTCCGTTGAAAAGTTAACTGCTAATTTTTCACCATTTGTGAGAGCTGTTGACCCAAAGGAGGATCATCTTAAGGTGCCCCTACAAATTTTCCAAAAGCCACAAGGTCCAGCACCTAAACAAGGGGCGAGTGTATAATCTAGCCGAATGATGCACTGTTTGAGTTGGATACGTTCACACTGGTGGGCGGTTGATAAACGCATTGTTTGTCACCCAGTGGTTCAGAATCACCATGAAGTAGGACCTAGAGCAAGTATTCATGTAAATATCTTCTCCAGATATCAATATATTGCCAGAAAGATTGGAATCTTCTCAATTCTGAACAATCTTATAGGTAATAGAAAAGGAATAGCTTCAAGTGGTCCAATATGACAATCAGCCTAGTTATGAACTTTCAGGTCTATTCACGTCTGAACCGAAGGCAGCGGGTTTCCCGTCCCTGGTGTCAATTTTTGTTATTGGCTTGTAACTGAAAATTTGTTCCAAGTCGAATCGTTGTTTTTTAAAAGCCATATTGGACGGCTGATTTTTGTTGTACTCGCGCTTTAACTTTAAATTGTTTGAAAATTTAATATTTTGTAGTAAATTTTGCATTTTTGCACCAAATAAATAAAAAATTATGTTTTTTTTTTGGAAAAACAGGAAAGTGTTTTATGTGGTTAGAAGTGCTTTTATTTCGTTTAAATATTTGTGCCTTTTTCTAGTTCTCTTTCCAAACTTTATTATATCACCAAGTTGCTTGGATACTTGGTTGATATTTTAGCGCTAAATCCCGAAGCAACCCAACCCTAAACACTCCATAAACCCAGAAACGCAATCGGCGTTCTCTCGGGGAATATCACCAAGATTTTTGGATCCTTGGAAGGCATTCTGGAGCGGTAGCCCAAATCCACCCCTATATACATTCCACACTAAACGAAACGTATCGGCGTTTCGTCCGGACCACTATAAGCCATAATCGACGTTTTTAGGTCAAAAGTTTAATTTCTGCAGTTTTATTTTTATTAAAAAAGAAAAAATAAAACTATACAAAAACACTTTCTCGATGCATATTTTCCATTTTCAATGCAAAACGAAAATATAAGCGGAGTTCAATATTAGGCTTGCAAAAGAGCAAATGCAAAATACCGTAGCACTTTAATGAAATCTAACGGAAACTCTGTATACATATTTGGTTGTTGGATTTAACAAAAGCGTTACGAGCTAAGAACACTTTTGCAAGACTAATACTGAACTCCGATCTTTTTTAAGCAGGGAGTGCAATTTCTTACAGTGTATAAAAAAATATTTTATCAATAAAAAAATGCTGTAAGTTTGAGTACTGTTGTTTTATCCTTCTTAAATATTTGTCAAAATTTTGAGAGTTCAATTATTGCGACTCAGTGTTTCCAGATTTGTTTTTTTAATTTAACTTTAATTTTTACAAATTTTGATTATTTTTTTGTTTTAGGCGCTAACTTACCAGTAAGAAATGCATAAGGTTTCTGCCCCTAGTAATCACCAAAAATTAAAAAGCAAAAAGGAAAAAGATGGTATTTTATGAAATGCTTTTTAGATTTTTGCTTTTTTCGGACTAACATGTTTTTTCTCTTAATTATAACTATGGCCATAATGTCGAACGTTGTTGTACATTTTCTGTTTTTGACCATGAGAATAAAAGGTTTTTATTTTAACCTTGAACTTTTGCGAAATGTACACGATAAATAATATTATAAAAAGGAATGATATCATGATTAAAAAATATAGAAAAAATATTTTTTTGTTTGAAGGAAGAAAAAAAATTTTTTTTTAAAGAATTTTTTTTTATTGAAATCTTGTGTTGCTGATTATATTTTTTTAATGTAATTTTGATTATTTTTTAAAAGAATTATATTTTGGTAAATTCGCAGAAAATTCAATTAACCCTTTCAGTGTTTTTGTCGAATATATTCGACATTACATTGTACTCTGCTTCTTCGCCCTTTTAATGTATAAAAATGTACAGTTAATTATATTTTTTTTTGTTTTATCTGAAAGAGAGACACTTTTGCTATTTTAATTTGTTATTATAGTAGGCATTGTCTTTATTTTCTTATTATTGAGCGCATTGTCGTACACTAGTCAGAAAATTTGTAAAAAGGTTATATTTAGGAAGCAAAAAGTAATAATTTCGGTGATCAGGCGATATTAAAAAAAAATTGTTAGTATTGATAAAAAGGTAAGTAAGTGTTTACTTGAAAAAAAAAATTGCAAAAATAAATTGAAGTTTCTTTTGTGGACCTTTTTCGGTTGTCGAATATAATCGACATTTACCTTAAGAGGTTGTATTTTTTTTATTAGTAAGCACTACAAAATAGTGTTTTTATTTAGAAATCATAACATTTTCTCTACGGATTTCCATAGACAATGGACAAATTAAATAATGATCAGGTAATGGCCATGTTAGAAGCTTATTCGGATGTTGAGGACGTAATTGAAGATGATGATGATGACGTCATATTTGAAATCCCACAAGTGTAATCAAAGGTTATTGTGCCTGGCGAGCAGAACTTTATGTCAGAAGAAAATATTGATGATTTATATATATGCCAAGTCAATACGTCCACTGAGTTCCGAAGTTTCCACTTTTATTGACTCTTAAAAGCAATATAAGTTGGTGAACAGTCCGAATAGCCGAAAACCATGGAGGCATTCATTGTGTGCCACTGCCAGAAAACAACAGCAGGTGTGAAATTGCAAAAAAAATTCTTATTTCAATAAATATTTAACGGATAAATCGTACAAAATCTATTTTTTTTCTTTTATTTCCGTACAAAAGAGAAGCATGTATACGTAACAATAGGTATCCTTGAAGGTCAATGTCGAATATATTCGACATTCCCTAAAATCCAGGGGAGGTGCTTGAGACGAAAACTACTATTTTTCCCGGCTTTAGCGCCATCACATTACCTTAAATACAAATTTTTAGATTTTTATCTCGCCAGAAATTATTTTTGGCACTGAAAGGGCTAATTGCCTTTTGCTTTAAGATCTATTAAGAAATTGTGATTGAATACTTTCTTCTTCCTTTTAATTTGGAATCCAACGCAATTCTTAGAGCAGCCTCTTCAATATACAGAGTAGAATGTTCTTGGGGCCAATGTTACCAGATTAATTTTTTTCTTTTACGACTAGCCGAAATGCTTCCGAAATATACCGATTTTTTAAAAATATTTCCTTTAGCAAGATCCAAACATTTAAGGCCCCTTTTCATGATCCAAAAGGTTCATAATAATTGTGTTAAAAGATTCCTACGCTTCGTTCTTGGTAGGGATAATATTCCCAAAAATATAAAAAAACTCAGTAAGTGAAATGTAAAAAAAAATAATTAGTTTGTATTAAAAAAATTAATAATTAAAAAATTAATTCAAAGTTTTATGCATAATTTAAAGTATTCAGGTATGTGATGGAAAACGATTTTGAAAACAATACGATTTAAAAACGATAGTATCGTTTTCAGTATCTTTAAAAATTGATTTCGAATACATTTTCCTCTGTTTTCTTGTATATATTTTTTAAAATTATTTATTATACATATATGTTGACTGAACTCTATTTTGAAAAAAAAACAAAAAAAGACTTTACTTCAGAAATGGATTTAAAAGTCGGTCGAAATTCATCACACCTGCTAAAAACGATTATTTTGAAAACGATCGTTTTTCATCACATACCTGATTATAAACAAAAACTCACCAAAACCCGACTTCAACGAATTTTACAATTGTAAAAAAATTAATTTAATTTTGAAATCTAGATACAAAGCCATATGCATTGATGTTGAAGTAGTCTACCGTGCTCTTTCCATATTCCTTATTAATGAAAATTACATCAACTACTTGCTACATTCTAATCTGAATAACTGTTTATAAAATTCAGAATTATTTCCATTTTTTTTCCAATATCACCTACTGTGCGATGTTGGCTAGGCCATCACGGTCAACTGCGAGCGCTTTAGGTCGATGAATATCCCCTCCTTTTGGCCTAAATCGGAGGATGTGGATCAGTGTTTGAAAAATAATCAGAAAATTATTTAGAGTTCGGCTCACACACCCTGAAACGATCTCTATTTTTTTAGTGTTTGTGTAGACGATCACAACCCTTAATACCGTTTGTAACTCTTTTCAAGAAAGAGCCTAACATTATAAAGTGCTCTGTTCTTCGGTAAAAAACAGAACAATTGTAGTGATACTGTTGACAAACATTATATTTTTATGTTCTAAAATCTTTCTTTTTTTACATTGATAAAGAAATGAACAAACAAACAATTTTAATTAAATGTTCTCAGCTGTATAAAAACAGTATTATTTTTGTGTTCAAAAGATGACAAACACAGAAACGTTATTTGTTTGAATGATTTAATACACAAAAACTATTAGCGTTTGTGTTTTCCTCAACTCAACCGAACCGAACACTAAGCAGCGATATGTAGTGTTTATTTTCGAACATTGATGTGAAAACCAACGACATGTGGACTCTACAGGGCAGCGCTACCTGCCACACAGATCAGACGACATTGAACACTTTGAATGGGCGATTTTAGGCCAGGGCCAATTCACGTGGAGGTGATGTGAAAGGGTCACCGAGGTCGTGCCTTTGGAACTGTAGCACCTCTTCTTGTGGGATTTTCTTAAGTCGCAGGTCTATGTGAAAAAGCCACAAATCGCATCGGTCCCTTCTATAAGCCAACAAAGCCTATGCCATCGATCAAATTTAATCTTATTTATACTCCAGAGATCTTATATTAGAAAGTGGCATCGATTGGCCTTTCATTCTTTATTTTATTTAAATTGAAAGTTACATGTTTCAGAAGAAAAATTTTGCTCAAAAGAGAAAAATTATAAAAAGCTCCTTTGCATGATACAAGAAGTTTGTTAAATGATCAAAATGGCTCAGACTGGCTGCCAACTCCCTTTTTTTTGTGCAATCTTCCGTAATTTCCTTAAGACAATCACTATTGCCTGGTCTTGTCAGGGTACGATTAGTAAATCATTGAGTTCTTAAGCAAGGACATCTCCCTTGTATGGACACGTTTTAATGTCTCTTCGGTGTCCAGTCGTGAGAGATTCCTCTGTCATGGAGTTTTCAAAATGAATAATGAAAATTGTGACAAAATCTAAAATCTGTCTTATTCCAATATTTTCTTAGTCAGCAACGTAAATTTTTAACGCACTTTTTTGAACGAGTGTTTTTATTTTAGGTCATCTTTGATTATTGTTTTTTTTTTTTAACGAAAAATTAAAAAAATAAAGAGAAACAGTTTCGAAGGATTTAGAAAGTTCTGGTCATGTCAAAGATTCGACAATATCGTCGTTATTACCACCAATTTGCAAAAACTTATTTTTAAGATGTGATTAATAGTATTTAATTTATTTGTTTACTTTAATTGTTAAGAACATTGTGGAGTTGTAAATGAGATTTTTGCGCGTGTTTGTAATTATGAATATGTATGTATGTGCATAATTCACTTCATTCATGGGTGTAAAAAAAAATTTCATACAAAATGTGAATGATTGTTAACGCGATTTGCGAGTGTGGGGGTTTGTGTCTTAAGTTTTTTGATTTGTGGATATTCAAAATACAAAACAAATTTATTAAATTTAAATTTTGACAGCAAACAAACAAGGAAAAGAGAATAATTAAACTCAAAAATCAATCAATTTAAAATCTACTTTTTAATTTAATTTATCAAATTTTTTACTTATCCGTTAAAACCAGGGATCGTAAATAACCGGTTATAAGAGAACAGTTATTTTGTCAAGTTAAAATCAAAATCCAGCCAAAACAGTTCTTTTCAACATGAAAATAAAAGGTTGGGTGACACTTAAAAAAACAAATTGTATTTCGCCGTCAGTAAACAAAACTCCTTTTATGTAAATTGGCACTCAGAACTTGCTGCTGGTCAGATCATCATTTTTGGGGCAGTATTTGAAGTCCTTAAATGTAGATAAGCAACAAGAAAGCGAAGAACATGTTTATAGGAATAAAATTTTTCTTCGAGGCCTTGCTTGAACGATTAGCCTCTGAGTTCTGGGAGGCACAAAGATACATAATCCGTACCTTAATAAATATTTAAAAACTGTACAGTGTGTTCCTGCAATACAGGAACTTGTAGAAAAAGCGTTCTCTGCGCTATTATTGGCACTGAACGAGCTGCGTTCAAATCTTTCCGCAGAAAATTTGGAAAAATTATGTTCGTTAAATTATATTATAGTGTTTTCACACCTAAAGTTAAAACCTGATTTTAACATTAAATCTATTAACAGCTGATTTTGCGTTCACATTACAAGTTTTATTAAATCAGGTTTTAAATCACAGTTTGGCTAATTATTTTCTCCAAAATAAAATTAATTTCTAGTAGGAATAAGAAAATTTCTAAAAGAAGTGAATGAATTGAATGCTTGGAAATCAAACATTTTTGTATAAATAATTAATTTTAGAATATTTCATCGGTTTGACGTTTTTTATTTTTTTAAATTTATTTATTTTTATTGAGCGCCATCCCAGCTAGCATTTGGGTGATAATATTTTGTAAATATTACCTAAATGTGGCTTCTTAGATCCTATTTGATGATTAAATCCTGATTTATCACTTGAACGATTGCTAGTTCATATACCGTTACCTAAAACGCAAAAGGCCTTATTGACAAAAAATTAAAAATCATTAATTCTGATGTATTGCATTAACACAAATGTACTCATAATTTGGAAATTTTGGAATCTTTCGACAAAAAGTTGCGATTTTATAAACAAAAAACCAACGACCCAATAAGCAAAAGATTAACTGCCTTATTTATAAAAAACAAAACATGTTAATAAAGGGTTTATGAAACAGATTTTGTATGAAAATCCAATTTATAAACTCTTTATAAACCTGTTTTATTTTTTATAAATTAGGCCGTAAATGATTAACGCTAAATGGCTGAAAAGGTATTTTACTAGGAAAATCGATGAAAAATTAATTATAAACATTTTAAGTAGATTTCTCAATTTATTATTTTAAATAGTTTTTTTGCTTCTCATGTAAAACTTTCCAGATGTTAGATAGGGTCTTTTGCGTTTTTGGTACCGATAAAATCGTCAATATGTTATAATAATTATTTCTTTATATTTTGTATTTTTGTTCATTCGTCTTGTCAAATTAAAAGAGAAAAATATAGTTTCTTATTTCCTTTTCGAGAACCCAATAAAATTTGTTTGGCTCATAATAAAATTTGTTCATATAATCAGGGGTTACTTTTAACAAAGAAATCCAAAAAAACATTCAAAACATGAAAATTTAAAAATTTTGTAAAATATAATTAAAAGCTTTATAATTTACGATCAAAAACTGCGACGAAAAATACTAACTAATGATTATAAAACCTACCATTAAATTGATCAAAAAAGAATCAGATAATTGCATCACGAATAATTCTTTGAGGTGATTGATCGGTAGTGTAGCTTTTTTTCCCAACAAGAGTATCAGTTATGATCGAAATATGAGCTCATTCCTAAAAGATTCGATTGTGATATAAAATGCTAGCTGGGATTAAACATTATCAGCTGTTTTTAATCTTTTAAACTTGGTAGCACTGAATTTAGTACAACTAAAACATGGTTGTATTTCATAAAATCTACTTAAAACCAAATCAAAAGAGGTTTTAAGATGGTTTTAACAAAATTATTTTGTATGGTAAAACCTGGTTTAATGATTGGTTTTATCGTTAAAACCAAAATTTGTGGTAAAACCTTAAGTGTGAAAACACTATCAGATAGACTCAATAAAAAAAGGGACTGTAGAAAAGGAGGAAATTAAACAAAATCAGTTTTATTTTAGACGGAAAAAATTAAACTCCTCAAAAGAGTGGCGGAATCAAACTATCTTTTGAAGGGTTAAGTTGATCTCTTTTTCGTTGTAAAATAACTTTTAACTGTGGACTGTGGACGACCAGTCGTTCTTTTAAGATCACCATAAATTCTGAAAGAGCACTTAAATACGAGTCTATTGGTATCAAACAGTAAAGGTCACCGTTGACTCTAATATGGATTACAGTTTTTGAATTGAAATTTTCTAATGACTATTATTTACGGCCCCTGGTAAAAATAAATCTGTTTGTCTTCCTGGTAATGCGTCAGTTTTAACTTTTTTTATAATTTTTGTGTAAAACCGAATGTTGATTTTATTTATAATTTTTATTGTTTACATGATAATACATTGTTGGCCAACGAATTGTGTTTTATTTTTTTTAAATCTGGTAACAAAAACTGTAGAATTTTGTTAACTTAAGCTTTCGTTCACTTTTCCTCACTTTTTATGGGGATTTCTTTCCAGAAAAAAAAACTTCTTATTGGTTGCTTAAAGTTTTTTTTTAATGTTTGCCTGACAAATATAAAATAAAGAAGAAAAAAAAAACTTCTACATGTATTTTTAAAGAGTGACTGGTAGTTTTATTTTCTTACATTTCGTTTCATTTTTCTTTCTTTATATTATTTTTTTGAATTTATTTTTATATATTTTTTTTGGCCAAGTTCATTGACTTCTTTTAAACGAATTGGCGTTTTTTTTTTTTTTGGTTGCCTGTTTTATTTTGGGTTCTGTTGTTAAATGATTTGCCAGCTCATGTATTTTGTATGTATTTTGAACGTACACAAGCCATAAGCGTAGTCTTAAAATATGAGTTCGTTTTCATTCGTAAAGTTCATTGACCAGAACCGTCAGAAGCGCGGTTCATTTTTAGGCGTGCAACAAAATTGTTGTATAAGAAGAATGAACATTTTATTATTATCTACTGATATATTGTCGAAAAAAAAGAACATGGACATAGAGAAAGACCGAGAGAACTTATAATCCGGGAAGAGTTTAATTTTAGATTTACGCAAATAAAGACTTAAAATCTATGAAATTTTTATAGTTTTACGTGTTGTTTTTTTTGTGCGCTAATTTTTTTTTTGCTCATATTTGCGTTTACAGTTTCGTTTTGGTTTTTATCTGTACGATCTTGAGCTCATATGGTAATTCAAGTTCTTAAGATTTCGATCTGTGTTTTCAGTTTGACCCAATTCTACTAGTTCTTTGTGATCTTGAAGAACCTACACACTTTGAACACACCTTATATGTATGTGCAAGACTTAATTTCTGTATGATCGTTTTGTCATTTCGCATTTACAATTAAATGGGTTTTTTTATGGTGGTGATATGATAATTCCAACGTACGCAAGTCAAGTAGGGTAAAGTCACACAGTGGACAAAACAGTTCGAAAAAAAAACAAAAAATGATGCTATGACGTTTCTTTAAATAAATTGTAGAGAAGATAAGTTCAAAATTAGAATTTCTCAGGTTCAAAAGTTAAACTTTCCGGGTTTTTAACTGTAATGATTAAATTAACTTTAAGCTTTTCATAAATATAAATTGCTTTATGATTGATTTTATTATTTGATTTATTTTATGAGATTTTTTCCTATTATTTTAATAATAGAAATCACACAATCCTCAAAAAAAGCTTTCAAGTAGTTTGTTAAAATATTTCTCAAGACAAAAGTCTAGAATATTTCTCAATAATAAAAAAAAGTATATTGGAGCATATCAAATAAGTTTAAAAATTCAGATTTCGGATTTACAATTGCAAAAATATCGGCTAAAGTTCATTTCATATTAACATTGACAAGTAAGAATGCTATATTCTGCTGTGCCGAATCTTTTATACCCTCCACCGAGAGTTAGAATATTTCAGGAGTGGGCTTTCTATTGGGCCTATGCTAAATTAAGTATCGATCTTCACGAAATTTAACCGTGTAATTTCTAGTTATATAAAACTGTGATAAAGCAAAATTTGTGGCAATAGCATTATTTGTAAACGTTAACGCGTCCTAAAAAGTTTTCCGAGAGTAGGCTGTATGTGGGGCTTACGGACCGATCTTCACGAAACAGTATGATTCACAGTCATATTGAACGGATTTTGTGCAAAATCTTATATCATTAATGTTCGGTATTGCCACAAAATTTTAAATTTTTTAGGGTGGTTGTTCATTTGGACTCATAGCTCGCATCTTTGTGAACCGATTTTGCTGGATTTCAATCACAACCTGTTTAGGATAACTAGAAGCAATCCGACTGCAATGTTGTTCTTTTCATTTGAGTTTTTTTTTAAAGTGAGTGTGTTTTCAACAGACAGACAGACCGACTCATGGACAGACAGACGGACATGGCTTAATCGACTTAGAATTACTCAAGGAGCCGGAATAAAATAAATAATAAAAAGTTTAACACGCAATGACAATCTTAGTGTACCCTCATATTTAAAATATGATAATTTCTAAATAAATGATCTGCCACTGTATTCATAAACGATTATTAAAATATTAATAAACGTTTATTGAGGATAATTTTCATGGTAAATTTGTTCTTTAAAACTTTATTAAATTTAAATAATTTTTCCCCTAGGGTACAGAATCACCCTGCGTAAATGGTGACGTGTTTAGCTGCTTGAGGGATAATGACCGCCAAGTGGTTTTGGGGTAACCACGTCGCCGAGTGCCCTGTGGTTTGTAGTTTAGAGCAAATTTAGCGATAGTATTGCTCCATCTTAACACCTGACCAATCCATTCAAACTTCCTTCGTAAGATATCTTTTTGTATCGGAAATTGATGTGTCAGGCGCAAAAAGTCGATGTTACTAAAAGTCTTTGGCCTAAACAGCTGATTATACAGCATAGGTAATGGTTAGTAGAAGTCTTGAGTTTTCTGGTTACTTTTGGTAAAGACCCCAATTTGTACAACCTTAAAGAAGAATTGGCTTAGTGCAGGAATTGTAAATTCTTCATTTCAGATCACGGGTCAAATCATTGGACATCCATATCTTTCTGAAAGGGTACATGACCTATCGAGGTTTGTCTATTCGATTTGTGTCATCGTTATCCGCACGACTATTCCTTGCAATTGTACATCTTCTATGACTACTGCTGAAAACAAGAGACTTATATAAAATAACAAAAACACTAACAGACAGCAAACATGTCAACACCAAACCTTTTAAGAATTCTAGGAATGAGCTGGTGTACTCCAAAGAAGAGCAAGTAAAACTGTGGGAAGACCATTACAGAAATATGCTATCTAACGACAATAGCACAACAAACTCGATGATATGCAACTGTACTGAAACAGAACAGAAATATCGACATAGATATATGTCGATTACTTCACTAAAGTGTCATAAAGCTCCAGGCCCCGACTATTTACCACCAGAACTGCTAAAGGTAGATTGCACAACCACAGCCCAGTTACTTAAACCGCTAATAGAGCATTTCTGGGTAAATAAACATCTACCGGATGTACTTAAAGAAGGTCTAATAATTAAGATTCCAAAGAAAGGTAATCTGACTGAGCTAAAAAATTGGAGAGGTCTCACACTTTTAAACATGACAAACAAGATCATTGCTCATATAATAAACAAACGCATTTCTGCTACTATTGAGCCGGAACTTCGCAACGTACAATCTGGTTTCAGGAGAGGTAAATCTTGTATAGACCATATCAGCAGTCTTCGTATAATAGTAGAAGAATCAGTCGAGTGGAGGTCTGCATTATATTTGCTTTTTATAGATTTTGAAAGGGCATTTGACACGTTACACCAACCGGCCATATGGCATGCTTTAAGATGTAAAGGGATTCCAGAACACCTGATCCAACTAACCAAATGTTTATACGATAACGCATCCTGTCGTGTATTACATGATGGACTTATAAGCAATAAATTTCCAGTTGAAAGAGGAGTACGACAAGGTTGCGTGCTCTCCCCACTTCTTTTTAACATCGTTCTAGATGTTGTAATGGAACAATCGATGAAAGGTGATCGTGGCATAGCTTTTGGGCTGCAGGGTAGACTGGATGATTTAGATTATGCCGACGACATATGTCTTCTGTCACATAACTTCAATAACATGCAAACCAAACTAAATATACTTGTTGAAAATGCATCCAGAGCTGGTCTTAAGGTAAACATATCTAAGACAAAAACATTGCGTATTAACACCAACAACACCGAGCCTCTAAAAATTTTAGATCACCCACTACTAGATGTAGACAAGTTTTGCTATCTCGGCAGTATAATAACTACATCCGGTGGTAGCAAAGAAGATATAGCTTACCGCATTGTCAAAGCAAATCAATCATTTGGCTTACTAATTAAAGTGTGGAAGTCTAATCGTATAACTCTTCGCACGAAAATAAAACTTTTCAATTCAAATGTAAAATCAGTCTTACTATATGGATGTGAAACATGGAACATAACAAGTGAAGACTCAAATGCACTCCAGGTTTTTGTTAACCGTTGTTTGCGAAGAATTTTACGTGTTTTTTGGCCTACAACAATTTCAAATAATGATCTATGGCGTAAAACTCAACAAAATCAAATCATGTTAGATATCCGTTTGAAAAAGTTTAACTGGCTGGGTCATACCTTTAGAAAAAGCCATGATGACGTCACAAGAAAAGCTCTTGATTACCATCCCCAGGGCAGCCGACGTAGAGGAAGACCCGCAAATACATGGAGGCGCCAAATAGAGAATGAACTGCTTTCAGCCAAAACTTCATGGAGAGAAGCAAAAAGACTAGCCGAAGATAGAATTCAATGGAAAGCTTTTGTACTGGCCCTTTGTTCCAACTAGGAATCCCAGGAATTTATATATATATGACTACTGTATTTAATACCAGAGCAGTGGTGTTGTTAGAAATAAAACTGAATACAAATATTTATTTGGTTATTTATGGCCTGGTTTCAATAAAATTTGTAAAGTTTTTTTCTTTTGGGCACTTGTTATAACTAGATTTCTTAATATGCATCACTTTAGCCTCCAATTATTTTGACTTTCTACTTAAACTAAAAACTGACCGTAGTGTTGCCTAAGATATACATAATAACAAACAGAGCAAAATGTCTTAATCTGGTATCCCTTAGACTAGGTCGCTGCGAGAGAAAGTAGTCATTATGTTCCAGGCCCAGTCTCATTGTTTGAGTCCCTTTTAACCAGTGTCCTGTAATGTTCGATGTCACTATTCGCATTTGGTCCCTGCTAGAGCAGGTATTTTTTTCCTAGCCTTCTTAATTGAGCCTTTCTATGCGTTCGCGTTTAGTAAGAGTCATGCAGAGTTGAAATGCCTACTATGCTGTATAGAAACATGTCGCCATAAAGACATCGCTGTTTGGCTGGATGAAAACAAGCTTTACCTTTGACTACTACGCCATCTAGTTTAGACATAACCACCTATCTACAGTTAACTTGAATGTGCGGAAGACAGCTCCTAGAGCTGCAATGGGCCCTTTCCTTTCCGTATGCTTTGACCGGTTTTGTCAAAATTGCAAACAAGTCAAAATTTGGCTGAAGTAAAATATGGCTACCAAGTTTTGCTTATTTACGACAACAATATCTATTTATTTTCTATAGTAGTTTGAGACCAATGCAGCGGGGTTCGCTTTTAAACATCCAGCATGATTTATTAACTTAAACTTGACTTAATATCTGCTAAGAGCATTTTAAATTTCATTAAAATCTAGAACCAGTATGAAAACTGTAAAAATATTTTTTTAAATCCAAATTTTCAGAACTTTATTATGCCAAAGTAGATTAAATTAAATTTTCATTAAATTATTTTAATGATATAAGGAAAATTTAAAAAATTTTATATGAAAATTTTCTCAACGCAAGGTGAAGAGAACAACAAAATTACCCCCTAAATTAATTAACATTTTTTTATAATTTTTGATGCTTGACTGACCAGGAAATCGGACCCACGTTCGTGGACAGGACCACAATATCATTTATTTTTTTTTAATTCCCCACTGTGCGAAAGTAACAGTCATAATACCGAAGCAGCAATTGCTTGTTTATGAACTGAAAAATAAACATCAAATTAATTTGCATTCTGGACCTGTTGAAAACTTTAGAACACTTCAGCACCCCCATTTTGGTTTATTTCAAAGTGTAAATTATAATCTTAAGCAGTTTAATTGTCTTCTTCTTTTAAAACGTCATTGTTCGGTGAATTCACATCAACATGTATGTTTCTTAAGTCTTTCGTTTTACATAAAGTTACTGCGTGTATAATTTGTATTTGTTTAATTTATTGAAAGTATTTGTTTTTTTAGCCAAAATTTAAACAAAAAACAATATAATTTTGCTTTAACATTTTCAATATCTTTATTGTTTAATAACTTATTTGAATTTGTCTCTTTTTAAGTCATACAAATCAATGTTCTTCTGCTGTTGTCTGTTACTGCCAATCGAATGTACACGTCGTTGATCGGCACTAGGTAATTGGTTCAACAGCCTGAAGTAACCTTTAATGCAGAAGCTTAAAGTATCCAGCAGCAGCAAAAACACTAGCAACAATAAAAACAACAAACACAGCGAGCAAAAGAAAAGTGCAGTGAAAGAGCATTAACTGCAAAAATGTTCAAACTTATTTGGTTGTTTGTCTGGTTCTATGAAACCAGAACTATTCTGCAACTCTAACATGCATTTGCCACATGCACTATTGCTACTTAAAAGTATATATTTTGCCAAAGAGCAATTTATTCCTAAGTAGATTTTAATCTCTCGATTAAATTTAGTTAAAAAAAGTATTTTTTTTTTGTAAATCTTGGTTTTATTTTATTTTAAACCAAGAACCCAAAATAAAATTTTCCAGACCACAATTACTACAATAACTGTATATGAACTTTTGTTCGCATTTTTCCCTACTCCATTTAATATATACACACACAATTACACTGTACAAAATTGAAAAAAGTACATAAATAATATTAAAATCAAATGCATTTTCTTCAGTTGGAATCAAAACCTAAAAATTCTAGGAGCTTCTATTGAACACAATTTGAAACACATTTTTAATTCTTTTTATAACAAAAGATGAAACAAAATAATTGTGAACGTTAGTTGACCTCGAAATGGAGCCTGCTCTGATCTTAGCATGTGACTTTTTACCAGAACTGGAATTAAACCTAAACTCTTGGAGAGACAATAGAGGTCTGATCTCAAAAGTCTCTCCGCCATCGGTCTTAATGTCCAATTTTGAAAAGGGTTTTTTTTTTAAATTCCATCGATGTATAGATAAGCAAAAAAAAAATTGAAAACCGGCTCGTATCCCTACTCAAACTGCTTTCAGTATTTTGGACACAGAATTTGTTGTAAAAACATCGATTTCCATTCAAATTTTCTAAAACTTTTATTTCTTATTTTTTTTAACTTGCATTGCTCTCGCTAGAAAATAGAAAATACTTAACTAAACTGAAATACTTAGAAAGAAAGACAACAACAACAACAACAAATAAAAGAAATGCAGTTTGCAATTTCTGTTGCATTTGTCTTTGTAAGCCAAGTTTAATAATAAATAAATGCAACAATCTTTTCTCGCTCGATTTTTTTTCTAATGCAATCATTGATAGTGTGAGTGAGTTTAATAAAAAAAAACTCTCCTTGTTTTCAAATAAGCTCTCACATAAAGATTTTTTCCTCTCGTTCTGTATTGCAACAGCAGAAAGAAAGAAAAGAGGAAGAAGAAGGAAAAAGGAATTCACTCTCTTTCCGCAACGAAATGAAAAATGTGTGTTAAGCCAATGACCGAGAGTTGCTGCAAAAATAAAAACGAAATAAAAAGAATTGCGCTGAAGTGACTGACTGACGTTGCTTGCAGTGGGCTAACGGTGCTTTTTATTCTTTTTCTTCTCCTTCTGCGTCTTCTTTTTCTTCTTGGCTGGCGGTTTTTCATTTTTATGAATTTTTTTTTTCATAGCAGGCCTGACACATTCAGGTATGCACAAACACACACAGGCAGACAGATAATGCAACTCATACTTGTTGCACAAATATCATAATTTTTAATATTTTCCAATACAATATTCGAGTGAAAAGAATGTAAGACTATCGATGTTCTTGGAAATTTATTGCTTTTTGAGAATTATTTCTTATTATTATTTGAGTATTAAATATTAAATTAGAAGTTAGAATTTGTGTTTAATTTCGGTTCAATAGTTAAAATTTTGAAACACTTGCGAACAGAGAATGTCTGCTTTTTAGTAAACATTTTTTTTATAGCAAATTTCAAAGATTTCCAGGTAAATGAAAAGATTTTGTCAGAAATTATTTTATAAAAATAAACACATAAAAACACTTATAATAAATTCTCGTTTCTCACATTCCATAACAAAATTTTAACCTAAAATTTTTAAGCTTTTAAGTACTGAAAGCAATTCATTTCCAATCAAAACTTTAATCTTACAAATATTTAAATATTAAAAGAAATTCAAGATAAAGGGTGGTTAAATTTTAAGGGCCGATGTTGATTTTGAATAAAACAAAAATGATTAGGAAATTATTGTCATTTCTTTTTATTATCATAATATTGGTACGGGTCAATTATGTATGATACAAAATATCGGCCTAATGGCAGCCGCGACCTCGGCAGCACACCTCCATCCGATGGTCCAAATTTTCGATGGCGCTGAGGCATAATTGATATGCTTTGATAAACATTAAATATATGTTTTACGAGGTATTTTCAAAAGATTTTTTTACTGTTTAATTTAATTAAAAATGGAAAGTGTAAAACTAACTTGTGAATTTTGTGAGCACATAACTTTTGTAAACAAATTTAATAAGAAAAGGCACTTTATGCGCCTGCATAATTTCAGTGCCAAGAAATCCAAATTTTATAAAAGTGCTTCAGCTATCAAGGAAAAAAAGGCGGGAGAATGACTTATTTTTATCGGAAATAAAGGAGGAGGACGATTTAATAAGACAATTTATGGAGGAGGATGACTTATTTTTATCAGAAATAAAGGAGGAGGACTTTAAATTTTAAATTTTTTAATAAAAATATAATAATATAATATATATAATAAAAAGGAATATAAAAAAAAAAAAAAAATAAAAAAATCTTGTTTTTGTTTTATTATATTTATATTTATTGTAATGATTTTTTTTTCAGAGTTTAGGTATAATTTAAATCAAATATTGCAGCTCCATTTGGTAATTGACGCCCCTTGTAAATAATTGTCCAAACTTTATTATTCATTTGAGTTAAGTATGGATCCTCCTTGTTTAAAAATTTCATCATTCTATTGGGGAGATAAAACCATTTATTGCCATCTAAATTGGCAATGACTTTTAGACCATATTGTGTTTCTTTCCATTCAAAATTCACAATTTTCAAAGACTGGTTTAAAGATATATCATCTATTCTAATATACTCGGGCTTAATACCTTGGGCAATATTCACAATTTTTTTATACATCTGAAAACAAACAAAAAACATAATAAATAATTAAATATACCTTTATTATGTACGACCTTACCATTTTTATTAAGTTTCCTTTAAAGTGGCAATTAGAATAATAATGTGGAATATACTCCCTAAGCCTTTTTATATTAATGGCAAACTTTCAAATTGAGTTAATCTCTATACTTACATGTGCAGCATATTCTAAATATTTTACACATTACTCCATCTTATTTTAAAATACTCAAAAATTTTTTATTGTGTTTATATTTAAAATTCCTCCTTATGGAAAAATCCATTGGAGGAAAAAAAAAAGTTGAAAAAATTAATCTTAAAGATCTATGTTTAAAGTAACATTTCAATATAAAAATTCCTCCGTATGGGAAGAAAAAATTCCTCCTTATGGGAAAACACGTAGGGAGGAAATTGAAATTTAAAAATTCCTCCTAATGGGAATCACGTAGGGAGGAAAATCATATACAGAATCCCCATATTTATACTACTTATGTCATAAGTGTACCGAATTATCTTATTCCTTAGCTCTTGAATTGTTGCTGGCTTCTCGACGTACACCTTTTATTTCAAAAAACCCCATAGAAAGCAGTCCAACGGTGTCAAATAACATGATCTTGGCGTGAGGAAACACGGCCATTGAATTTGTCGCGCCATTGTTTCATTAGCTAGTGGCACCGTCCTGTTGAAACCACATATCGTCCGCATCCATATCATCCAGTTTGGGCCATAAATAGTTCGTTATCATCTCACGATAGCGAACACCATTCACTGTACGTGAACACCGTTACTGCCCGACCGGCCTCATTTTGAAAAAGAATACGGCCCGATGATGCTGCACGCAGCGAAAAAACATGTTTCAATATGGTCACCTCCAACAAAACTAGTTTAAAATAAAATTTTAATCATATTATGTTTAATCTTACCATATTATTGTCACTGACCACATTATTATGGTAAAATTAGTGCTCAAAACATGTTATGTTTAAATATGGCAATAATTTGTATGTAAATTCCAAGAGCAACATGCTAATATGAGTGTTAAACATGTTTTAGTTATTTTTTACCATAACATGTTTGGAGGCAACCATAATATGGTTGTGGCCTCTTGAGGTAACGCTTATTTTACCATAATATGGTTGCTGATGACAGTAATATATTTAAATTAAGCATAATATATTTAAAATTTTCTTAACAAATTTTTCTGTTGGAGGTTCCATATTTAAACACGTTTTTTATCTGCGTGCGCCAGCCTATAAGCCGCACCAAACAGTCACTCTTTGTAGGTGCATTGCACACAAAGAAAAACACTCGGGATAAATCAAGTTTTTTATGATTACTTTAAGTACGAGTCGTACTCAAAAATTCAAGTACTAATAACACTAAAACTTACTCAAAACAATCCTAAATGGAATTACTTTCGAATACCGGAATTTCTTGAAATAAGTATAAAATTCTTAAATCAAATAAAAAAAACATCAAACTTTTCGTTTTGATTAACCCTCCTGCTTACGCATGTTTTGATTTTCTATACGCATTTAAAAAGATCTGGCCAGACTGATGTGTACTAAGAAGGGTTAAAAAGTAAATTTGAACTTTTGATTCTCATTTAGTTAATATTTTTGGTTAAATATGTACAAAAGATTTCTAAAGTAAAAACCATATCGGGCATGATGTTGGCGTTTTATCATTCGGTAAGGTATAATACGAGTAAGTAAATCAATCATAAACATTTTTTCTGTCTAATTCCGGATAAAATCAAGTTTATTATACCTGAATCAAGGGAATTTGGAGATTGGTTTAATCTTAGTTTTTTAAATCAATCGCATTTTCGGATTATTTCAAGTACGAAATCGGGATTGAATATGGATAATTTAAGTATTTTGCGATTAAAAGTCCGTACTTGAATCAATATTTCTGTACTTGATTCAAGAAAATTCGTACTCTAAAAGTACCGTTTCCGATTAATTTGAGTACGGATGGATTGATTTTTTTTTTGAGTGTGGTTTTTTGACAATCACTCTTGGATTATTATTCGCCCATATGCGGCAATTCTGCTTACTGACGAATCCACTGAGGTGAAAATGTGCCTCATGACTAAAGATGATTTTCTTCGAAAATTGATCATCCACTGTTGCCATTTCTTGCCAACATTCTGACCATTGACGACGTTTAGAATCGTCAAGAGGCTTTAGTGTCAGTTGCACCTTGTAGTAAGGTAATCTCAGACTCCATAAGGCTCTGGCCCCTTGAGTGATTCTAAGTCAATTTATCCATATCCATCTGTCCGTCCGTCCGACTGTCCATCCATCTGGTGAAAACACGCTCAATTTAGAAAAAGTCAAATGAAGAGAACAATAATGTTGTCAAGTTGTTATCTTCTAGTGATCCTAACCAGCCAAATCGGTTCCGTAGGATAAGAGTTATGAATCCAAATGTGGAACCACCATCCTTAATTTTGTTACAAAAGTAATATAAATGATGTTATAATGCACGTATTGATAGCTAAAAGATTTTGCACAAATATATGACTAGAAATTATATTACTAAGTTTCGTGAAGATCGGTCCTTAACTTACACAGGCCCCATATAAAACCTACTCTCGGAAAAAAGTTGAGTGCGCCTAAAACCGTAATAAATAATGCTACGGCAATAAAATTTGATACGTCTCAGTTTAAGAGGGCAAGAAATCACACTAGTCACATAGTCCCAATACCATTTAATTTTGTAATAATCGGTTCGTTTTATATCTTATGTCCATTATGTAGCAAACTTCTGAAAACCACTTTAAACCTGAAAAAAGGCAATAACAAATTTTACTTCTATTTATAAATTTGTTCTAAAATAAATTTTTAGTACCAGAAATCACTCTACAGGATTTTGTGATGATTGGTCCATAATTAATAAATAAAATAATATAAATCTATATATGTGACCTTCTCCGAAAAAAGGGACATAGTGTGTCAAAAAACGGGCTTGGAATTTTGGTGAATTCTGGTACCTAAAAATGTGTTATGAAACTTTAAATGCGTTATTCTCTAAACTTCATTTTCACAAACTAGGTCCCTTTTCTCGGAGAAGGTCACATATATAAAATTCTCGTGTCACGGTGTTTGTAATTGAACTCCTCCGAAACACTGTAACATCTTAAAGGAAATAGTAAATAGGGCGTCAAGTAGGACAAGAAGGGTTAAAGCTCCCCCTCCCAATATCTTCTTAACTAATTAACAGATTTTCTTGAAATTTAGCGGGCAAATAGTGAAATATCTGGAAGGAAAGATACCCGTTCCGATATCTTCATAACTAATCAACCGGGTTTCTTAAAATTTGGCACGCAGACTCTGTAACATCTTAAAGGAAATAGGGCGTGAAGAAGGGCAAGAAGGGTTAAAGCTTCCCCTCCCAATATCTTCTTAACTTATGAAATGATTTTCTTGAAATTTAGCAGGTAAATAGTGTAATATCTGGAATGAACTACATCCTATAATTATATATCCTTAACTAATCTACCGGGTTTCTTAAAATTTGGCACGCAAACACTGCAACATCTTAAAGGAAATAGGAAATAGGGCGTTAAGTAGGGCAAGAAGGATTAAAGCTCTCCCTCCCTAAATGTTCTTAACAAATCAACCGGTTTTCTAGGGTAAAAGCTCCCTAAATTTTCTAAACTAATCAGCCGATTTTCTTAAAATTTGGCACGTAGACACTGTAACGTCTTAAAGGAAATAGGGAATAGGGAGTGAAGTAGTGCAAGAATGGTTAAGGCTCTTCCTCCGTATATCTTCTTTGCTAATCAACCTATCTTCTTGAAATTTGGAAGGCAAATAGTGTGACATCTGGAAGGGCTATAGCCCATAAAGTTTGATTGTCGGTTAATAATGTGACTTATGTAAGTCTACAAAGCAATCAATTTTATTTTAGGTTAATATATAATTTATAGACCTACATAGTTCCCTTGCATCAAATATTCTAACTTTCGGTGAAGGGTATCAAAGATTCGACACAGCCGAATATATCACTCTAAGGCCCGTTTTCACAACTTACCGATAGCTTAAAGTAGACTTTAACCGGCCTTATAAAAAGTGTTCAATTATTAAAACTTTACTTTAACATAAAGTGAGCGATAAAGTAGATTAATATTGTTTTCTTTTCTACAAAAAATGTGCCTTTTTTGTTAAAAAAAAATTTAATTTGGTGTCTGTTTCTTAAAAATTTTGCTCCCGAAAAGCATGAGTTTTTTAGAATAAGACAAGCCACCCTTTTCGGGAGCAAAATTTTTAACAAAAAGACACCAAAAAAGGCACATTTTTTGGTAGAAAAGAAAACACCATAAGATTCATCCTACCTAGTAGGTAAAAGTAAAGTTGTAATAATGGAACACTCTTTATACGACCGATAAAATCCTACCTTTAGCTACCGGTAAGTTGTGAAAACGGGCCTAACTCTTTATACCCATTACCGAAGGTATATAAAACTTTGTCATTTGATTTGTAATTTCTACAATATTGTTCTTAGGCCCTATTAAGTATATATGTTTGTATATTCTAATTTCTTATGAGAAGTGAAGTTCAAATCCGGTTGTCCGTCTGTCTGTTGAAATGTGTTTTCCGAAGCCACCAGATATGATTAGTGCGAAGCACTAATGGTACATTTAAAAAATTAAGTGCACAATTATGCGCTACGCAATAAGACATACAAAAATGCAGTAAAAAAAATGAAAGAACTCTCAACAACTTTTATACAAAAAAATAACATTTCAAGTGCTACGGCATAAAAAATAACTGTATCAAAACATTCAGTGTTTAAGGTCGATCGTTACATACAACAATTTGTATATGCGCTGAATAATGCGCTTTATGTGTCAAAAATGTATTGCTTCAAAGTGGGAACTCGCCATATAAAATGCATGTCTTCCGTCAGAGCAATGGTAAGCGAAACGTTTATGTTTCTCCCTTACAAACCTGCTTCGTTGGAAGCTCCATTTTTATTTGGTATATTTACGTCAGGTATGTTTATTAAAATTCAGCCAGATCGGTCCAAAAATGGCTGAGATATGAGCAAAAAACCATGACAACCTCTAATTTTTGCAAAAATCCCTTGTTGTTGTATTTCTATTCCTTTTTCTATATCTGGAGTGCCAAAGTTTCCAAATAAGTTACACACATTGAGGTAAGCAATACAAAGCATCCCAAAAAATGTGGGCGGGTTTAGAATAGTAGGCGTGGTACCTTCAATGAAAAAAATATCAAAAATTTTATGCAAACCTAAATTTGTGGACTGTCATATGACCTATGGTTACCCTTTATATAACAAAAGATCGGAAATCTTTAATTGAAAATATTTTATGAAAAACTCGGAAAAATCGGTGCAAATACGAAAAAGTTATGACCGAAATAATTTTTATTTTAAAATACGCATTATCGGGAACCATAGATCTTCCCGAGTCCGAATTTGATAAATCTGTCGAATTGGTTAAGAAATGGCTGAGTTATGACCAAAGTACTGAAATCCCAAAAATTATCATTGTTTTATAATTAAGTTTGTTTTAATATATATTTACATATATTTAAGTATATAAACATATATACACATAACCAAATTTAATGGTTATGTTAGTTTTAAGCACGTTGGTATACAATAAAAAACAATAAATATAAACACACGCTGTCTAACCAGCCCAAAAAGCGAAGGGTTCTTGTTCGACAGTTTTTGGTTTCGACAGCAGTTTTTTAACCCCTGCTAATAAATGTATAAATCGAATCTATTGCTTTATTTCAATCACAGAATTAATTTTCAAAACAGCAGCATCCAGTTACATCAATATACCTGTGAGTAACTTTTAATATGTAATCAACTACAAATTACGATGGCAATGATAACGGTCTAATATTTAGAGCTAAAAATTTAACTTAATAGTTTTCCAAAATTTGTATGACCTTCGATTTTCCTCAACTCCAACAAAATATAAACTCCTAAAAAAAAGGAAATCATCACTATTTAGTTTTCATTTTTCACGGTTTATTTATGTTTTTTTTTTGTTGTTGTTGCAGTTCTTTTCCAACGTAAACAATATGTTTTTTTCACTTTAGAAAATCTACTTAAATACGGCAAATACATATTAACAAAAAAATTAATAAGCAATGATTGGCAGAATGTGAAAGTCCACAAAATTTGCCTTGTATTGGTAAAAATGCTCTTTATTGTTTAATTTTAGAATTGTTGTTATTGTTGCTGGTTGGTTGGTTGGTTCCTTTGACTTGCGAGATTGCGTAACAAGAAACGTTACATATTTTAAAACAATGTGGCAAAAACAAAAAGAGGCATTTTCCTTGAAAGTGACATAATAAATCATAATTTTATGACAGGATTAAAATATTACTCAAACACACACACGCTCTGATTCATGCTTCAGTGTATGTTTGTAATGTTAAAAAGCAATATTCAGGTACAAGTCCATGGCTGTCTCATGATTTGCCTGAAATTTGAAAAACAAAAAATTTATTTAGTTTAGGCGTCTGTGTTGGTAAAACAAAAAATAAAATTATGAAAAATTATAAAAATTAAAAAACTGAAAGCGTAACTAAACTACTAGAAAATTGTACCTGGACACTTTATCTAATAAATTCTTAAAAGATAAAAGACTTGGGAATTTGCGCAGTGGTATTTGGGTTTTAAAGAATGTTAAAGGAACAAAAATAAAATCGACCTAGTTATGCAATTTTCCGCCTTTTTATGTACAGAAATTCATTACTAACACAGTTTTAAGCTTTCTTTCTACAAAAAAAAAACAAATTCTTTTATTTCAAATGAATGGCCCATTTCTTCATTATTTGTTGAAATAACGACCCATTTCGTGTAGACTCAAACTTCCGTTCTACTTAAATTTGAAAGACTCTACTTACTAACACAGTTTTAAGCTTTTCATTATCCTTAAAATGAACACTTTAGTATTTCCCAGAATTTGCTCAAAAGTATTTTCATTTACAAACATACTTTTTTTTTATTAACGATCCTCTCCCCTCATCAATCGAAAACTCTACCGTTATTATCGAATCGCATTACATCATAATTACCACACAAAAAGGATGTTGCATTACAATAGAAATTTCCCACACAAAAATTTACTGAAAGAAAGGATAAAGATTTTCTCGCTTTTTCTTTGTTTCTTGTCTTTTAAATACAACATGACAGATGTGGGGGAAGGATGATCAAATCGATAAAATAAAAAAAAAAACTTTTTAATAAAAAACCAAAACACAATCAAAATTATCCTTAAGGAAACTGTTTGAATGTCTGTTCATTTCACAGGATAATATTTTTTTATTCAGTCTTTCGCGATGTGTCTGACATAAAAAGACGTACAAAGTTGTTTGTTTTCTTTTGCTTTCCTTTTTTTTAATGCTGTCAGGTGGTTGCTTACATGATCATTTCAATATTGAAGGCGTTTTTTTAGTTTTTTATAATTTTTTTTTTCTAAAAAAAAATAGAAAAGAAAGGATTTCTTATTTCACAGTTAGCGGTAAATAATTGAGCTGAACTGTTGTTGTTATCGTGTTTCGTTTTCTCTTAATGAAAATATATTTTTTCCAAAAAGATGGGGGAAGATTTGAAGTGTCTTGGATATCATTATAATTATACAGGTTTGATGAATTTTAGTACTACTTGAATTGAATTGAGTGGGAATCCAGTAATTATTATTACAAGGAAGCCATATGGATTGTAAGGATATTTAACAATTTTGTTACAGGATGTTGTTACGCGCTTTTAAGGAACTAACGGAATTAAAAAAGAAAATTAGAAATGTGTTTTCTATTGCTGTTGAATTTAATTTTTTTAACCAAATCTACTTTCAGACATCTGTAAAGTTGAATGCAACAGATTTAAATAAGAATGTATTTTGTCAAATTACGTGAAACAGTTATTTTTGAAATCTGTTCAATGCGATCAAATGACTGTCATTTAAAAAAAATGTGTTTCTTTGGTGAGTTTGTTGCAAAATAATAAAAATAGTTTCTCTTTGAGACAAATTGAATTTTGTACCTTTTTTAATTTTGTATTTTAAATCAGTGCTCAAAAATAAGCCGAAAATTTTTAAGCGTACGGTACACACGCCCGGAAACGATATTTATTTTTTTTTTGGGTACAAGTAAACAACCCTTAATACCGATCACAACTATTTTCGCGAAACAAAAAATTTTAGCATCGCTTCTTACGAATAACCTGTGTGTGTATTTGTATTATGTTTTGTTTTTAAACAATCTACAAAATAAAAATTGGGCGCGAATGAGTTAAGAGAACGTCAAAATGCACTAACCACCCATCTTTGTACGTGTGTCTGCAAGATAAATTAAAAAGCTTTTCAAACACTTGAATTCAAAAAATTTACTGTGCATATCCCCGTATTTAATTTATAAGATTTTCATGAAATGTTATCAAAGAAAAAATATTAACACAGATCTTCGTTAAAAGTCATTAAAATAGGTTTCCGACTTTTATTTTCTTAAACGACGTTTTTGCGCGACTTTGTTTTTCAAAATGTCTAACGGTAACCCTGTCCTTATACATTTATACATGTGTGTTTGCAAGTGCAAAATGAAAACAATAACATTATGGGAGAACAACACATGTTGGCGTTTTTGAGCGACTTTGTCAAATTGATATTTTCATCTATGATTCCTCATGACAAACTGGGTCTTATTGCGCAATTTCTATGAAAATATCGAAATGTCGATGAAAGTACGCGACAACGACACTGCTAAATACAGTTTTGCAGGCATTTTTATGAAAGATTCACTGTATAACAGAAAGTTGAAAGTATTCGACATTGTCTGTTATCACTCGATATAAATTGAACTCTGCTGAAATTTGTCTGCTATTCTTCAATGGATAAATAACCGATTATTAAATATCTGTATGTATGATTTTTTCTTGTTTATCACCGCATTGAAGTATGTATATTGAAACTTGACAACACTGTCTGAATATCGATGATATTGTCTGTTAGGACTCACTAATACGCGGAAGCCTTACGAATAAAATCCGATCTGGTCATCTACGATATTTTCGACAATTGTTAAAAAATGCATGTATGACGCCCAAGAAAATTCAGCATATGTATATCATTGATGATTTAACAATGTCAGTATGTTTCATGATGCATTATCATCATGACGGGTACACTATTAACCAGGTACATTTACATACCTTTAAAACTTTAAATCGATATATGTTTTATTAAAATCGGTGGACGATAAGATACTTAAAAATCAACCACAAAAAATAGTTCCCACATTTAAATATTAGATTTTTTCTTTAGCCCGTCTTATTAGCAACATACATATTTAGACCATGGTATACAGGGGTGTTCTGAAAATCGCAAATGTAAAACGTAAGAATTTTAAACGTCGGTTTTTAATAAGATTTCTGTAATAAAAGAATCTTATGACGAATATTAAACAAATATTTCCCTATAAAAAGGGATTTTAAACTAAGGGTCATTATTACAAGTTGCCAATAGTTAAAAGTCGGATTTTGTCGGACCGATAAATAGCTTTGCATTGTTATTGTTGGTTATATTGGCCTTCACGAACTGTATCATTTTTGAAATATATAGATGAACTGCTATACTATCATGGGTATTGCAATCAGATATTATGGCGAAGCTTGCGACAATCTGAATTTATCAGCAATAAAAGAGCGGCGCTGTTATCAGGAGAAATGTTAATTCAAATGGACTTTGCTGAAAATTATGTTATAATATTGTTGATGGTTTTTTATTTGTAAACATTTAAAAAATTTTAGAATTGTTGAACTATTTTGTCAGATATTTTCGCTGTTATTCGAATTATTTCGAAAACTTTCGGTACGTATTACTAGAAATTATTTAAAAAAAAAATAAAAAAGAACCCATTTTACTTTATGGATATGTTATAGGTGAAGGAAATACCTATTCTAAAAAAGTAATACACTGTAAAAAATCCTTGATCTTTTTTGGTTTTTCGTTACCAAAAATTTTTTTTTGTTATAAAATATAAGGGCAATTACTAGAAGTGACACTACTTAAAAAATTATATAAAAAAAACTAAAAAAGAACCCATTTTTATTTTTTGATATGGTATAGATGAAGGAAATACCTTTCTAAAAAATTAATACACTGTAAAAAAAACCTTGATCTTTTTGGTTTTTTCGTCAGTTAAAATTTTTTTTTGTTATAAATTTTTTTACAGTGTATTTTTTTTTAACGTGTCATAAAGCCTGTTAAAATATCTTTTTAATGATACCAAGATCATGGAAATCGGTTTAGCCGATTCTGAGTTATTGTAGTTTAAATGGAGCTCTTTTCGACCATTTTCGCGTTTTTTCGAAAACGTTCCCACTGTGTCAAGCCAAAAAAATCGCAAAATAGTCATTTCTAAAAATGAGAGTTTGTTTGTATTGATCAAATTTAGCTATGAACAAAATTTCATCGATATCTGAGGGGGTCGGGTTCAATGCATCTCGATTTTTACATGAAATTCATCATATGTATATTAAAAACAAATATAAAAAGGGCGTAATGTCCATTATAACAAATATTACAGATTTTAGAGAAGAAGGCAAGAGACAAGCTGCAAAATTTGTGGACGAAAATATTACGGAAAACGAAGAATCACTTTCGTATTACTTAGGAGTATTGCTACCAAGACACGTTTCTTCCCGAAGGACTTTTTTCTTAAAAAATCGTCAAAATGATGAGATGAACGCACTGTTTATTGTTGATGTTGTTTTGTTTAAACTTTGATATTATTACAAGTAGAACTGTTGCTATAAGTCTTATACGTTTAACAGTTTTATTTGGTTAAATATCTTTAGTTTTTCTAAAATCTTTATGGATGAAATTTCCTGATGATCTGGCCTAAGCAACCAGTGAAATGCGCATAGGAATAGCTTATCCCATCAACAATAAATTTCAGTGTTTTTATCAAATAATAAAAACTGGGAATTTAGCACGAATAACAAAATCTTTTGAAATTTAAATTTTGTATTCCCAAAAATTGAAATTACATTTTGATAATCGTCAAAAGTTTTAACAAAATTCGTCAACTAATTGTCAAATTCTTAAATTTTACAAATTAGAGACAATTTATTGCATTGATTGCTTCAATAATATAAACTTTTAGCAAGAAATTCTGGCGCTGCGAAATATGGCCCCAAAAAATAAATGAAAATTTACCTCAAATTTGGGGCTAATTTTCATAATGGAATATGACCCCATTTTTTTAATGAAAAATTAACCCAAAAAAATAAAATGAAATATGACCCTAAATTTGGGGTAAAATTCTTCATTATGAAAAATCACCTTAAAACTTATAATGAACTTTAACCCTAAAAAAGAACACAAAGAAAGTTATATTAAAAAAAGTGCATATGGCCGAAACTAAAAATCCCAAATTTTTAAACCCGATTTTAAAATTGAATAATTTAACAGTTGTGGTGTTAAAATCGTACGATTGATAGCTGGTTGGGCATTTTTAAAAAGCGGACCTAATAGGGCCGACACAAATCGGGACTCTGGTGTATATTTTTTTTGCAGTATCGATGGCATTCATATAATTGTAGAATTTGAATTACTAATGCTTCTAAAGGAAGCCACCTGTTTTGTGATGTGGGAAGAATTTTTTTT
The DNA here is from genome assembly GCA_949318255.1 of Pollenia labialis. Lineage (NCBI taxonomy): Eukaryota > Metazoa > Arthropoda > Insecta > Diptera > Polleniidae > Pollenia > Pollenia labialis. The sequence continues at coordinate 159,398,817 of OX439140.1, forward strand.
GTTTAATTTCAAAAATTTTTGTATTTCGAAAAATTGATTTTTACGTTTTGGACTGTAAATATTTCTTGAAAGTGTTTTATTGATGTCAGAAAATCGTCATACAACTATTACTTTTAGTCAAAAAATCGTCAATCGTCATTTTACTGTATTTTCTCAAAAAAATCGTCAAAATGTCGAAAAATCGTCACATCTAACAACCCTGTTTTACGCAATAATCACCCCTATCGTGAATAACAAGTGGAATTTTTGTTCCCATGAAATTTTCATTCCCCTCGAAGGGAAAAAAGCAATCATGAATCTCATGTGAAAAATTTTTCACGCTATCAGTTCCAGTGAATGTAACAAAAAAGAAGAAAGATTAGGAAATATTAAAAATCAATGAAATTTATGTTCAAAAATATACACGTATATATTTTCAAGAAGAGCGAAAATAATAAAGCTAAATGATTAGTATTGGAGGGATAGGTTTATTGCAACGTTAGTTTTTTGCACTTTTTAAATTTTATGTAGTAAAATATTTCCCAAAATTATGCCACTGGGTCTTTCGAAAGCTTTACAAATCCGCCGGCAATCAACCTCTTGTTTTGCATTTTGTTGACCAATATATCGGTTGGTGCCTTATTAACAGAAATAAACCTTAATATTCGATATATAGGAGAAACTCCTTACATACATGTTCTGTTCCCTAGCAAAAATAAAGTGAGAAAATCTAAGGGAAATGTGAACAAATTACGAGTGAAAAAACTTTTCACGATAAGGGGAATTTCTTCACGTGAACATTTTTTCACGTTATTATTCTCTTTTGAATGACCTTTTTTCATGGGAGTTTTTCATGATCGCAAATATGTGAAAAGGGGAAAAATTACGAGGGAAAAATTATTCACGATAGGGGTGAATATTTTTTCATCCAGGCAATACGTTTGGCAAAACATATGGAGTATTTCTGTGTTTGTTGGGTGTGTATTAGAAACCTGCTAAATTTCATTTGGACACACATGCAAATCATTGAAAATTTTTAAAACTGTATACTGTTTTGCCTGTGTTACAAAGGTGGCATGTCATAACGTCCAGTGACACAGTGTCAATGGACACGTACGCCGACATAACGACACTGCTCTGATGGAGATCATGACATTTTTAAAGCGTCATATTGTCCATGGACACTATGACATTTTGTTTTTGCTTCATAACGTCCATGGACACTTTGTCACTGGACGTTATGACATATCACCGTTACAAACAAATACTGAAGAAAAGTGTAGACTACGACTTAATGTACGTTTGTGAACATCTAGAAGCAGAAAACAAATGCTTTTTTTTCTATTGTGAAATTGCGGGTATAAAAACTACTCTCAAAAATTAATAACGGATTGAAAAATATACGCATATACAATGATAGTTTAAACAAAAAATACACACATTCTATATTTTTTTTTAATGTGAGCTTGGTTTATATATGTACGAATTATTTTGTATGTTTATTGGTTTTGCATCAAAATCAATTCCTTGTAAGCGTCAGCTAAATATCACAGACAAGTAAACATCATAAATTCTCGCGGGCTACACGAGGTCAATTTTATAGGTATAGGTAAACATTTTTTACAGTATTAAAGGGTTTTGTAAGAAACAAGTACTGTGTGGAGTGAATTTCTTTGAATTCTTGTACTATTCAAAACACTTTTTAAATTGTGCGACGAACAGTAACGCAAATCAGTTGTCATTGTAGTTGTTCATAAACGTTTTATACTTTTTTGTAATTTGATTATTGTTGTGTGTTTGATTTTCAAATACAATTAATATGGGCCTTTCCTGTTTAATTGGTACAGCTGTGCTGCAAAAAACTGGCATCTGAATTCAGGAAATAAATTTTCGCTCATTGCCAACGTATTCATTCTTAAGGAGCTGAGAAGCAATTCCAAAAACTTTTTTGCTTCATTGAAAGCTCTAAGCTTCTCTTATGCTATGTTCACATTTGGCTTCTTAAACGCGTTTAAGCAGCTCGAACGTGATTAAGCGTTAAACACTTCAAAATCTAGATGATTACCCATACATTGAAGTGATTTGTTAATCACTTCAAATTGACTTGATTACAACTAAATCACTTTATAAACCACATAGAATCCTGTGAACATACCTCAAACCAAGGCGAATTTAAATTCGTCTTGCCTCAAACTGAAAAACGGCCACAATGAACGTACCTCTTTGACAGAAAATTTTTTTTTTATTAAATAAAAAAAAAGTTAAAATATAATAAAATTTTAATGGATTTGGAAAAGAAAAAAAGAAAGAAGCCTTGGAGTCAGAAGGAGGAAGAGATGCTAGTGGAAGTGTGGGGTGAAAGTTAATAATCTGCTGATAACTTTATTAATGTATTTCTTTCCATTTTTAATGTTTTCAAGAAATAAAAATTTGCTTGTTCTTTTTTGTTTATCGATCAGCTGTTTTTGCTGTCAACTTAATCATCTCAAATGTAATGTGAACGGCTTTGATTAGCTAAATCAACATTTAGCTTAAACGCGTTTAAAAACCTAAGTGTGAACTTAGCATTAAATTAATTTATAGAAAACCAAAAAAATGCGCCATAAAATCTCAGGAAAATGTAAAAACTCTTGTTATAAACTTGCTTATCGTCGGTCACAGGTTGACAACTCTTAACTCGCAAAAAATTCGAATCGGGTTTTTGATGCCAAAAGACTGTGTTTGTCCTTCTGCATGTTAGTACCATTGCTTTCTTTACACTATCTTACAATAAATATCTCCTACTAATTTTGGTTTTTTTTATTTACTTCCAACACGGTTCAGTAACGGAGTAATAACGTTTTTTTTTTGTCTCCTGAAAAGTATAAAAAACATGTTAAGAGTTGTCAACCTGTGACCGACGTTATGAATGTGGTGGTTTTTGCAATTTTTTTTTTCTTATTCTGTGAAAAAATACTCCTTTTGTATTCAAATTTTAACTTTAAATAAATTAAAAAATTCTGTCTACTGACAAAGCGAAAAAACAAAAATGCTACACATATTAGATACTAGATTAGTCAAATGTATGACCAACCCCACTTTATTATTTATTGCCGAATTTCCGAATTTTTTTAGTTATTTCAATAAACTAAACCGTTTTTGAGTTACGCAAATATATGCTGTGCAACCTCTTACATTTTCGAAATAACGGTAATTCTTGAAAATTAGAGCCAATCTAAAAAAACGGTATGTCCCACTGGATTCAGCGTGCCCCAATTAGGGCAAAATGCAAGGTGCGCGGCTGGTCTGTTTTTTGCAACTAGCACAGTGTACTTATTGCTCAAAATTACAATATTAAAATTCTATTTTAAGATTATTTTTTCAAAGGTTGCGAAAGAAAAAAAATCATATCTTAAAAAAGAAAAAAAACACCTCCTTCAAAGTTTCAGGATTTTTTAAGAACAGTTTGGGGTATTATATAAAAAAAAATCAGCCAAATAAAAAAATAGGTTTTTGACTTAGTCCGTTTTTAAAATTTAATATTTTGCAGATATTACATTTTTCAAAAAAATTATATATTTTCAGTATATGGTTTGTAGTCCCAAGTATTCTCTTTAAAATTACATTTAAATCATCTTCGTATGTCAAGTAGTTTTCGAGATATTGATGAAATAAGCTCTACACATTCGGCTAAATCTACGAAATTATGACATTTTGAATATGACGTAACTTTTGAAAAAAAAATTTTTAAATTTTTTTTCGTTCATATATGTTCCTTATAAGATAAAAGGAACCTTCTCACCAAATTTCATTACAATCGGAAGAGGTCGTGTCCCACTCTTGGTCGTTTTGACATGGAATTACCCATATGTATATATTTGATATACAATAAATTAAATATTGTCATATACCATATATGTATCTATTTATTTACGATACCACCCAGAAGTGTTTAATGCGAACATTGCTTTCGTTGGCAGCATATGTTTTCAATAAGATAAGGTATCGATTATCAGGCGTTATTAATTTGTTTTAGAAGCTTCAATATTCAATTTTAATACATAATTCTTCCAAATTACTTTAAAATAATACATTAAACTTTTTTATTTTGTAATGAGTTTAATATTCTTCATGAATTTATTTGTTTTAATTCTTATGTAAACATAAACATTTTATTATTAATATGTTTGTATATGAATTTTAAAAATGAATTTAGATATGAAATCCCGAAAAACATTTTTTCAATTATCTTTTTACAAATAAAACTTAGTAATTCAATAGAAATTGTTAAAAATAATGCTAAAGTTTTGGATGTTTTCGTCAAATATTTGTTAGGTCTGAACATAGCTTGACAGCTGAAACCTATTAGTAAAGCCAATATTATTTTTAAATCAAATAACTGTAAATGCATCCTTTAATTATGTTAAGGAAGTTTGATTAGCGAACATGTGACAGCATGAATCACATGCAGCTTAAATTATTTTAAATTGTATTTTACATAAAGGGTTATGGGACTATGTAAATGAGTTTGCATATGTGTCAGTCAGATGTTGTTGGCGGATATAAGCGGTATTAAAAAACTAATAAACCGTTATGCAACAGTCTTATCAAATTTATTATAAAACATCTTTTACAAATATTAAAACCTTTTGCATTTAAAAGAACAAAAAAATATTTGAATAGAATATCCGTTTGAAATGAATAAATCCAACAGATTTCTTCATAATTTTAACAAAAAAAAAAAAAACAATGACGAATATAAAAAATATTTTTTTTTTAATCATACAATATTTTTGGTATAAGAAAAAGGGTTCGAAATCTAGAAGAATTTAAGCAACATGTGATGAATTAATTATAAAAAAAACTATGAAGAGAAAAAAGGCAAAAAAACATCCCCTTAACACCTCGAGAGTGCGTGCACGAAAAAGGTTGTATTACATTTATAACTGTTGTAGGCTGCAACAACAACTACAGCTTCGTTTGAGCAATCCTTTCGTTTTCGTCTTGAAAGTGTTTGTACGTGAGTGAGTGTGCGTGTGTGTACATAGCGGTTTTCTTAAAATCATTGTTCTTGCATGGGAATTTGTTAAAAAAAAACGCAGGTTCGAAAATTTTGTTTACTGAAGAAAAGGACTGATTTGGTGGCGGAAACGGATTAAATTCCATGACTAATAACAATTTCAATCAGTAGCTGTAAAGCAAAGGATTTTTTTATTTTACCTACCTGAGCTCAGTTACGTTTTACTGATTATAATTTTCTTATAACAGGTCGCGATGTCAGGTGATATACAAGCGAAATCGTTAATAAAATTGTTATAAATATAAAATTTTTTACTTAAAATTTTTTTTTGGATACTTTTTTAAAAATTTCTACAAAAATTCGAAGGTCAGTCCGAAATACACATTTTCTGTAAATTTGACTTCTTTGAATTGGATTTTCGACATGCGACTTAACAAATACGGCTCTCGTCTTAATCCTTTGACTAACACTTTCCCGAAAAATAACAAGAAAACAACTACTACTTTTAGTTTTTGTTAAGATGCATTTAAGCCGTTCCTATTTAAGCCTTTTTAAATGACCTTACTTACTAGGAAAATGGTCAATGTTATTGTTTTTAAAACAATCAATGGTAAAGAAACTAAAGCAAGGACACGACTCACTGTCCTAAATCGTTTTAAAGCATCATAAATATTTTCACTCAAACGTTAAATTCAAACGGCAGCACGATTGTAAAACATGCTGCGTGTTTTCTCCTAAACTCTAAACTGCAAAAGGGGTGTCGTCAACCCTTTCGTGCTCTAAATAAGTTTTTATATTGTAAATCGAACAAAGACAAGGTCAGTTTTAGAAAGGCCATGCATTAAAATTAATTGAATTTGTTGAAACAATCCAACTTCGAAGAGAAGAAAAAAAGTGTCAAAAGCAGAAGTAGGGCAGGTATGCAAATTATTTAACAACAGGATGTTACAAATGAAAAAGGTTACAGAAAATTTCCTGACCTTAGACATGTGAAATAGCTATTAAAACTAGAGCAGGAAGCGTGGTTATAATAAGCAAATTTTTGAAACAGGCATAAAAGCCATGACACAATTTGTAAACCCTTTTATTTTAATTTGGTGTAAAAAAAATGTTTTTAAGTGCTGGTTAATGAAGTTTTTAGAACCTAATTTTATCCTAAATATCTAACACTATTTTAAAATACATTAAATTATATAAATTATGTTATTAAAAAAAAAAATAAAACAAAAAAAAAACATATTATACAAGCAACAAGTTTGTTGCTTAAGTCTTTTGTGTTATTTTCATTTTGTTGCTCACGCGCACCACCACCATCACACCAACCGAGCGACCATCAGCAACCAACAGCACCATTAAATAATGTTCTCTTTTTTAACAGTTCTTTTTATGTACGTTCGTTAACTGTCCGTCTGTCGGTCTTTATTAAAATTTACCACATTGAAACTTTCTTGAGTTCACTGAACGCCAAAAATTCTCCATCAACAGCAAAAAAGTGCCCAATGGTCAAGTTGGTGTTATTGACCCTTTGCGTAAGAAATACAATAAAAATAAAAAAAAGAACAGTTGCTTAATATTTAAATGCGTTGCTCTGAAATGGTCTTTATTGAAATGGAAAATTTAAAAAAAGAGAGTGAGTGGTTTTCTGTTTTTTCTCGAAGTTTTTTAACTGTTTGTTTGATATGATCACTTTCCAAGAACAATAAGCACTTTTATTAATGTGTCCTGAAATTAAACAGGAATTTATTTTTAAACGCTTATATTTTATTTACATTTTTTACACTGTTTTAAATTTAAATTGGGCAAACTAGAAGATCAAGTCCTGACACTGTACAGCAATTTTGGAGCTTTTCCGAAATAACGAAGTTCTAACAGTGGGTGCTTGTGGAGGAGACCAAAACAAATATACGCGTGCAGGAGTTTTGGAAGATCACATGCGATTTTTTTCAGGGGGGAGTTCAAGTGAGTTTGGCTTGTTCGTGTGCAGATCGGTATACAAAAAAATACAAACTCCGACTCCAACTGCTGAAAATTTTTTAGTTCGACTCCGACTGCAGCTAACCTTCTAACCTTGATGCTAAATGTATATGCGACTGATCCTTATTTGACTTAAAGCTCTTTTTTTAATGCAGTACATTTTAAAGAATGTTATTTTATTCATATTTCAAATCAATACTTAAATATTTTGAAAAATATTAGAAAATTTTTTTTAATTCCTTATGCCGAAAAATTTTGCAGTTGGAGTCGCGAGTTTTTGTGGGTACTTAGGCTCCGACTCCGGGACAAAACCTCAAATCCGACTTGACAGCCCTGGTTATAAGGTATGTTTAGCAACTTTATAGAAAATTTTACGGTTAATATTTTTGTGGAACATGAAAACCCTCTAACTTCCGTCTATAACGGGCATTCTTTGCTCTATTTCAAAAACCAAACTCATAAAAAATACCCCTTAGGAGGGGAAGAACAGGGCGAAAAGTGCTTTAAAAATGCTGGCTTTGAAATTCGGCTACACATATCCGAACACAACAAAGCCGAAAAATTGACACAAACTTCAAAAAAATTCTAACCCAAGAGTCAATAAAAATACGATAATCGGCCGGGTTCTACTGTAAGCTAATTTCATTCATTAAGCCTACAATGCACAGTGGGGTGGTAAACATAGTGTAAATTAATATAATTTAAAACAATTGTAAAATTTATTCAAGACATTTTGCAAAAAAAGTTGCGAAAATATGTTTCTTTAGTTTGCGTTTTTGTCTATAATAAAAGGTGGTCCAGCCATAATGCACGATGTTAATCGTACGTCACACCTTAACGCTAAGTTTTTTGCCTAACTTAATTTGATATTTCTTTGTTTCAATGTTTGTCCAAAATAACCATGGCGAGGCGCACAATTTAGCAGCGTGTTAAGATTGTAAAAGCCTCTTACGAAAATCAAAATGCATTTCCCGCAATTCGTGATTTTTTTGGTCAGCACTTTCACCTCAGTGGATTTTTTAAAAAGCAGAATTTCCACATTATGGCAAATTGAAATCCACCAGTGATTGTGGAAAAGCCGTTGCATCCACAAAGAGTCATTTTTTATTGCTGTTTATGGGTTGGCGGCGTCATCGGGCCGTACTTCTTCGAAAATTAGGTCAGCCAAGCAGTTACTGTGAATGGTGTTCGCTATGGTGATACAAAAATGGACTTTTTCTGGCCAGAAATTAAGGACCTGGACGATATGTGCTTCAAACAGGATGGTGCAACTTGACACAAAGTCAACGAAACAATAGTTTTTTTGCGCGAGAAATTTAATCGTGGCGATTTTGATTGGCCGCCACGATCATATGATTTGATACAGTTGGACTACTTTCTTTGGGGACATTAAAAAGAAAAAGTGTACGTTAATAAGCAAGAACAATTCAAGAGCTAAAGGATGATATAATTTGGCACATTACCGACACTGAATCCCAATTATGACTCAGAGTCATTGAAAATATGGAACATCGGATAGAGTTATGCCACCGAAGCCGTAGCAAGCATTTGGTCGATATTTTGTTTTACGCATAATTGTCATAAATTATCAATTATATATTAAGATAATTCTTTGAAAAGGTTTTGTTTTATTTACAATTAACATCGTGCGCCTTAAGTGGACCAGTTCTCAAGGTAGGAAAAGGGTTTTTAAATAAAATAGTGAAATTCATTAACTGGGAACAAAATTCGCTTGTGACAGTAGAACAATTTATAGCTCTTAAGAAAATGGGTCATCACTTTGTTTTATTTACATTTCAAAAAACACATCCACTTAATTAAATTTCGCACACTGCGGTTACAAATGTTTCGTATTTTTTTACAGGAACAAAACAAGTTTAATAAAAAAAGGGATTTTTTCTGCAAACATTTTAACAAAACGTATTACAAAACGAAATGATGCATCCACTTAAAAATAACTTTTCATTAAAAATTTTATATTTGAAAAGCGAGTTAGCGAGGAAAAGAGTTAAAGAAATTTAAACTTAATTTAAGTTAATTTCTGTTGTAATTGTTCACCATTAAAAAGTAAAATGTAAACGAACTATAATAATGATGTATTCTGTTTAAAAACTCATTTCTGTTTATATAATTTATTTTTTGTGGAGTTTGTTGAACTTTTTGTTTGTTTTATAGAAATAGAACTACCACTAGATAAAAAAGTTGTATGAGCCATTAAAGTGTTGTTAACTTTTTAAATAACAAAAGTTAAAAATTAAAAAAAAACCAACACAAAAACTTTTAAAAAAGTTCATTGGCCTAAAGTTGAACTTAACTTTTATGATACGCATACAAATAAAAGAGAAGAAATAACTAAAGGCCCAACCAACCATCCGTCCATCCATCCATACCTTCGCACCATCATTAAAAGCACATACAAAAAGTTAAAAACACTTCACTAATGTAACACGTTCCATCACCAAAAAAAAAAAAAAAACTAAATGTTTAACTTTAAAATGGCCCAAAAGACATTTCAGTTTTAATACAAAAACGAAAAGTTTTTTTTTTCTTCTGTAGGTTTTTGTTTTTTTGGCTGACTTAAGAAAAAATTAAGAGTTTTAAAATAAAAATACTATTTGATTAGGAAATTTAAGATTAATATAAATAAATATGATGTAAAAAAAATACAAAGCAGAATATAAGAACATATTCAACAGAGGTCAGTGGATTCTTTTAAGACCAGCATTTCAGTAAAACTATTATGATTTATGGTCATTTAGTCTTCTCCCAATGGTTGATAAATTGAAAGACTTTGGAAAATTCGAAAGAAAATTAAAAAAAAAAAGTTCGTGAGCGAGTTGAAATAAAATTAAAAACAGATTTAGAATGTTTGATTAGGAAAAAGAAGAAAATATTTATAAAAATGCATGCATTCATTCCATTTAGTGTTTGTGTACGAAAGACTTGAGTTTGTTTCTTAAGTCTTTCGTATATTTATTCAAGTTGTATTAGACTGTCGATGTAGTGGTTAGCTTTATAAGTTTGTATATATGTGCAAGTGTGTGTGTAATACTGCACTTTTGAAGAGGAGAAAGGCTTTCTCTTGCAATTTTCTTACAGAACTGGTCATACATGAAACACGATTCGCAACGAAAGTATGCAGTTTCGTTGTTTGTATATTCTTTAATATTGTTATTGTTGTTCTACACAACAGCCTTCCAATATTTTCAACTGCAATAGAATGTCTAATAACGCGGAAATGGTGCATTGGAGTTCAAATAAGTTTATTGAACTTTTTCTCAACACGAAGTGATAGTGTCGTTAAAAACAGGCACATTCTAAAAACGAACCACAGAAAAGAGTTTTAAAACTTTTTCGGAAAAAAACATACATATCAGCTAAATAATATATGATATGTCAATATATCTGTGGCAATAAGAAATTTGTGCTTAAGTGTATTTTTGTTGTTTTGTAGTAGAATCATTTTAAACTTTAAAGGTGAAAATTCACTCTTGAAAATTCACTTTTTGCAAAAATACCTTTCTAAAGTACTTTTAATAAGGCAACAAATGTACTTTACCTTATTAAAAAGAACTTTTTAGAAAAAAGTATTCTATAAACAATAATATTTTAGAATCTGTAGAAACGATAAAATAGGCAAATGCAACACTGAACATAAAAATCAATCTAACCGTACTTTAAACAAGCCGAAGCGGTGTCAATAGTAAGTACGGATTTCCTTAAATCAAGTACAGTATTCTTGATTTAAGTATAGATTATAAAATTATCCGTACTTACGGTAATCCTAAGACGGGATTGACTCAAAAAAGTGAGATAAAAATTAATCTCGAACTGTGCTGGATTCCAGAATTTCTAAGTTGCTTTTAAATTAACATTCGTACTTGAAATAGTCCTAAAGTGAGATTTTTCTTTTAACCTTAACACATACTAGGGTATTCATTCGGTTAACCGTTAATTGGTTAATCCATTAATTACAACCCGATTAAGTGATCGGTTGATTTAAAATTCGCTTTTTTCGATAAACGATTAAACCGGTTAATTTCATTCGATTAACCGAAGTAACAAAATTTAAAATTTTGCAGTATTTTAACATAAAACATAAAGCTAAATCATGATTGAAATAGAGCTTAAAAGAGCTTAAGATGGAATTTAAAGCCAAAAAATAAAGTTAAATTTTTGTATAGCTTCCTGTAGTAACTTTTAATTTTTTCGATATTTTATTTTTTAAATAAAAATATGAAACAGGTTTAATAATTGTTGCTAGTAAAAATTTTACTATCAGAAATTTTCTAAAAAAAATTGTTGACGAGTCGTTTGCAATTTTTGTCGATTTTAAAATCAAACAACGGCAATGTAAAACAAAATAGTACAAAGTTCGTCGTTTATATGTCGTTTGCATCAATCATAATAACAATTTTTAAAACGGACTAATTTTCGACCACGCCAGCAACACTCATAAGAAGGCCAAACAAGATATTTTCCCCCTGATATGTACATAACCCTATGGCCACACGATCAAGTTGTTCTTGATAGTCTTTTACATATAGTGCTTGACAAAATTTACATAAATTGAAAGCTGTGACGTAGGCTGTACTCAATTTGTAAGCAATTTACTTTCAAGATGTCATTCAGAAAACAATTTATAAAGACAAACATGTTATTAGCTGTTAAATTGAATGGAACAAATGGAAAGGAGAAATTGAAAGTCATATCGTGGTCACTTTAAAAAGTGTGGGTGTGTTCGTAAAAATGTGAGAGTGCATTGCAAATTGAATGGAATTGAAAGGCAAAACTTGATCGTGTGGCCACCAAGTAAACCAAAAACTAATTTTTTCAAGTTGATGACAAAAATTAAACGATTTAATTCTTAGTTCTTTTATAGGGTTTGAGGCTTCGAAAATTAAAAAATTATTTATTTTGAAACATAAATAAGCACGAAATTGAAATTAAAAAAGGCTAGAAAAAGCTAAATGCATTGTTGAAAAAAGCCGAAAAAGCTTAAAGCTAAATGAAATATCTTAAGCTAAGCATGAAAAATAAAGCTAAATTTAGCTCGAAAAACGCTAATATGGCCACACTGACTCTAACACATACCCACAGAATCAGAGAGCAAGACATACCCGTTTACACATAAGTTTGTTTCACATTTGTTGTATTCACCCCCATTATTTACAGAAGAATTAACAATTATAAAAAACCAGAAGCATGCCCGATATGGTTTTCGTAATCATTCTACTTTGGAAATCTGATTTAACTAAATTATTTTAACAAGTAGAATTCGGAAATTTTTGCCTGCTTATTTTATTTGTTGACCATGAAAATAAAGTATGTTCTTCTTCATGTAGGGTTGTTGTTGTTTCTACACAAAACAAGCAAAACGGTTTCTTACCAAATTTTGTAGTGTTGTTGTTGTTTCAACAAAAAAATTGTACAAACAAACATTTGCCGCATATGGAAAACCGAGGCATTTGATCGCTTCTATCGATGCCTTGAATACATGTTTTGTCCATCGCACTTCACATTGCATTTTAATGCTCATAATATCAAGAGGTTACGATATTTCAATATGTATACCATATACATACCATTTATACTGATGAGACACCTTGATCCGTGATTTAAGAAAAGTTCTTTTTAAGGAAAGTACTTTTTAAGAATATTTTTTTTTCGATAGAGCGGGGAGGTTTCCCCTAATAGCGACAGGTACCGCGACCAGGTTAGGCCAATTGTACCCACTCCCCTTTAGTTGACCAAAAGACCATTTGCCTCCCAAAGGAACCCAACCAAGTATTTTGCCGGTATAGCGCAGATTTGGGACGCACCCATTGTGCTATGCCCCAAATGCCTCCTTCTGACCCATGCCAGCGCCGGGCAGTCACACAGTATGTGCTTTGTCGAATCGTCTTCGTTCCTTTCCCGACGCATTCCCGGAAGCGATAACCAGTATATCCTATGTTCCCCCAGATCCCAGTCCCCCATGAGGGACTTGACCATGGCCCAACTCAACCCACAGCAGGGTTCGGCACTCCGCCACCAACTTCGAGGAAATTTTCGAGGCAATTTCCTTAATGGCCGCTTGGCTATCAGTAAAAATCACAATACTGCCGCCAACCATTCTTCTGTCAAGAATGTTGCTGCAACACACATCAATGGCGCAAATCTCGGCCTGAAACACACTAGGTGATTCGCCAATCGCCAACAAGATTCGTGTGTTAGGTCCAAAAACCTTGCACCCACTCCTTGCTCCGATTTGGTACACCAGTGTAATTCATGGTTCCCCTGACGGGGATATCCATCACTACAGGCCCTCCTGTCCGGAATGATTGTCCTGAACCTTTTGTTGAAGACAAGCTCCGTCGTAATTAAGTCCGCCCTTGCACAGACAGATAGGACCGGAGACACTTTCATCAAGCCGGCATGCCCATTGACCCCAGCAAGTCCTGATGTCAGCTTGATCCTAAGGAGACTCGACACAGCAGTCCCCCTTATATGGATGTGTAGTGGTAGTATACCCACTAAAACCTCAAGTGCCGCCGTGGGACACGTGCGAATCGCCCCTGTCAGGGCCAGACACACCATCCGCTGCAGCCTGTTGCACTTTTCCATTGCAGTCACCTGCTGAATCTTAGGCCACCATACCAAGGATCCGTAGGTGATTATCGGTCTGACCATCGTAAAGTATAGCCATTTTACCATACTGGGACTCAAGCCCCAAGTTCTTCCAAAGAAGCTCTTGCATGCCCAAAAGACCCTAACAGCCTTCCTGAGGGTCGGATCCAGGTGCGAGTTTCAATTAAGCCGTTTATCCAGAACGATTCTTAGATACTTGACCTCATTGAAGTACTCCACATCCGTTCCGTCAACCACCAGCCTCTCAAGCCCGGTGAACGGTATCACGGCCGCCTGAGGCGCTGATTTTCCAGTTGACTGTGAGCTCATCTGTACGTTTCCGCGTCAGAGCATCCGTAATAGAATCATAGCTCGTGTTATCAAAGGCACCCTCCTAGTCAAGAAATGCACACAATGCAACTTAATACGTTGTGCCTTTTCTATTTGCGCAACCAAATGGTGCAATACCACCTCAGTCGACTTACCCTTCTGAATATTACTTTTTAAGAAAAGTGCTTTCTACGAAAAGATCATTTTAAGAAAAGTATTTTTGAAAGGCAAGTGCTTTTTATATTCACACCACAATAGAGAGGGTATTATGCATGTGTGCTAATGTGTGTAACACCTTAAAATATACCGATCGACTTAGAATCACTTTCTTTCGTTCGGCTGGCTGGCTGTCCATGAAACCTTCTGCGCAAAGTACAGGTCGCAATTATTGGCACATGGACTAAGTCTATTGAAGGATCATGAAGGGAGATAGGGGCAATTTATGCCCCTCAGAAACTATCAAACCGATTTTAATGAAATTTAAAACATAAATATATCCATATTTATATGGACACATAAGCATCATTCTCTCGTAAATGTGTTTTAAAATTCTGTGGTGTAGACTGACTGTACTTTCTTACTTGTTAATAAATGTTCTAATAAAATATCCAAGTTTGGAAATTTTATGTATTTACCTAAATTATTTTAACAAAAAGAGTTTGGGAATTTTTGCTGCTAATTTTACTTTTCAAAAGTTATCCCATTTTTAATTGTTTTAAGTACTTTTTGGTGTTTTTCGTTCTTAAATTTTTAGGTACGACTCGTACTAAAAGTAAGTGGAATAAGCTTTAATTTACTACGATTTTTTTCTTTCTGTGTTCTTTTTCAAAGTATGTATTATTTTTTAAGAAAAATTGTTCTTCTTAAAATTATTTATAAAAAAACTTCTTTTTAAGAAAAAGTACGCAATATTTTTAATAATTGGTACCTGTTTTTGTAAAATACTTTTAGGAAAAGGGTCTCGTTTTTTAAAATAAAAAATAATTCCATAAAGTTTAAGCGCTTAAAAATGATAACGTTTTTTAAGAAAAAAAATACTGCTTTTTAATAAAAGAACAATAAAAAACTTCCTTTTTACATAAAACTTAAAATATATAATTGAAGAGTTCTTTTGCGAACTAGAAAATCTGCAAATGTCTAAGAAAATAAAATTTTACATTTTCTTTATATAAAGTAGTAACTGTCTAATCCATGCAAAACAAATTCCATTAGAACGCAAATTTGTATTTGTTACAAATCACTTTGCTGTCGTCATGTAAAAATATAAATAAATTTACAATTTAATTTAAAATTTTCTTTTCACCACGACATCGTCGAAATCAAAAAATATGTAAAAACAATAAAAATAACTTGTAAATTAATTTCAGTTGGCCCATAATTGTGTGTTTGTTTGTTGTGCGGCTTCTTGACGGCGTTTAAGCTGAAGCGAAAGGTTCAATGCTCTCTTGTAAGCCATGTCAACAATGAATACTTCGTATTCTGCTCGTCGCTTGTTATTTTGTTTGTGTCTTCGTTTCTTTCTCTTCTATTGGGCCACATTTTACTTTGACTTCTTTCTCTTCGCTTCTAGACGGTCTGAAGACCGAAGACAGCAAACAGAAAACATAGCAACTCACTTACTCACCCGCTTAAAAGTTAAACAAACAAACAACTCATTAATGCAAACATTTGTTTAAGAGCTCGAAAAAGAACGTAAACAAAATATTCGCAGAACTTTCACCAATTGGTTTTGCTTTCGAAGATTTTTGTTTTTTGCATTTGCTTAAACATTTATTTTTTTGTTTATTTTTGTGGAAAAAAACAGGCAAAAAGTCTTCTTGGCCAGAACTTAATTTTTTGCGTTTATTTTGTATATTCTTTGACTAGAAACTTATTTCTGCGAATAACTTATTGAATGGTTTTAGTACGACCAGTAGATTGATAACGGAAATACTTAAGATGGATTATTTCATTTTCAAAAAGTTTGGCTTAAGTTGGCTGGTTTATTCAAGAGGAAGTAAAAAAAATTAAATTTAATGTCAAGTTCAGAAGTGTTGGGAAGGACATTGGAGGTCGAGTTTTAAAAAATTTAACTTTAAAGCAAACATCATTTTCAAAGTTTAAGTTTTAGGCCCAAAATTTTCATATCTTAAAACATTTAATTGCAAATATTTAAATTTGTTTTGCCTTTTATTGTCCATATTCTAGAAATAAAGAATGTTTTTCGGGATTATAATTACAATTTGACAATTTCAAATGAGCTTTAAACCTCTTATGTATGTCGGATTTAAATTTTTTCAAATTCATCAGAAAAAAATTCCGTTGTACTTTAGCCAACGTAATAAAAGTTCTTTAAAAAACATGAACACCATGTCAATAACAGCAATCTATCAACCCACACCGCACTTAGTTACATTCACATTTGTGGGGGGAAACGAAAGAACGCAAACGCAAATTTATTAACAGAAAAACAAGAATACCCCATAAGACCAATGAAATGCCAGGCCACAAGTCAAAAGAAACCAAAGACCAGCTTAAGCCAACGAACGAACAGAACAGAATTGAAATGAAATAAAAACGTAAACATAAACAACATAAGTCCAATTCCACACGAATAGTTATCTGTATGTGTGCATGTGTGTTTATATAAGTATCTGGTTTTTTGTTTTATTGGAATAGCGGTAAATTTGCGGTACTTTTCGTTTTCATTGCAACTCAGAGCGAGTGTTTAGCCTAGATTTGCGCTTAAGTTCGATGAACTTACGGCAAAATAATCGAAGCTGGTTGTTGTCGTTGTCGCTGTCTTCGTTCTTGGCTGACAAAATAATGAGTAACCAGAAATTCAATGGAAAAAGAGAAACATAATGTGCAGTTATCTTTATGTTTGAGTATTGGCAAGAGTAAAGTATTTTTCTGTTGTCTCTTCGATTGTGTCAAGACTTTTTTCTGTTTCGAGCGAAAATAACAAACAAGAATCGTGCTTGTTTCTTAAGTCTTTTGTTTGTGAACACAAAAAATTTATCATTCATTTATTTCGCGCATTTTTTTTTTTTTTTTTTTTTTTTTGAAAAAATTCCCCCCAAAAATATTTAAAATACATAAAAGTCTCAAATAATTTAATTGAAATGCACTAATTTATTTCATTTAAAAAAAAAAAAATTAAACAGCCTCCAGCTGCAGCCCCCAAAAATACTCCTCGTTGTTATTTATAAATACACCGTATAAATGCTTTGAACTTCCTCATACCAAGTGACGATTGGAAATCAGACCAATGGCCGGCAATCACCTTAGAAACAGAGAAGTAACAACAAGCATGTAAAAAAATATTAAAACAAAAACCTGCTTTTTTTGCTGCAACCAAGATGGCAAAAAAAATGCATAAGCGAACAATACGAAGTGCGACAGCGGCTCAACTAACTTTAGTGGTGTAGTGAACGTTGTACGTCGTCTGTTTTGTATCTTTAAGATGCAGTTTTGTGTAATTTTTTATTTTTTTTAACTTTTGCACAAAAAGCCAATGACCGCAAGTAACTTACATTTGAAAATAGTGTGAAAACTCTTGAAAGCATAAACAAGTCCATGACTGACTAACTGACTGACTGACTAAAACTAAGTTGAGAGAATTCACTGTTGAACGGATAACACTGGCGGACTGTTAACTACACAAAACGCGAAGCTAACTTAACAAATAGTCTTAGTATAATAGTAACCAATGTTTAAACTACTATTTTATCTACAAGATGCGGGAGTTTTAAGTCTGTGTTTAAATTGTTTCTCTCTTAATACATTTCTTAGCATTTAAAACCAAACAATCACAAGTTGGGTTTTGATTTTTGTTTCCTGGAAAATAAAAGAGAAAGGTTATAAAATATTTTGCTGAGCTTTTTTTATTTTTCTTTTGACAAATTAATCAGATAAAAGAGCATCCGTAAATGTATTTAAATATATATAAAGAGATACATCACAGTAACGGTTTTAAAAAAAAAATCTTAAGTTTAGTGTTCTCCTAATTAAATAAATGACTCATTTGTTAACTAAACATTACAGATCCTATCAAGACCTTAATTTGAAGTTTAAAACCATTTAAAATTTTTTTGTCTGTTTTCTTCATAGAATGCAAATAAATTTAATAAAAACAGAAGTATTTTTATTAAAGTTGTATATATTTTTAGCCGTAATCATGAAAATATTTTAAATTTAATAAAGGTTTACAAAGCAAATTTTCTATGGAGTAGAAAAAAAATAATATGTTAAACAAACTATTGCTGTTGTTATACCTTCCACCGCTAATGGTGCATGAGATTATACTTAGTTTTTTACTCCGTGTAAAAGATTTTAATAATACTTCTTAGACCCCATAAAGTGCATATTTAACGTCCTTAAGTTATTCTTAACCTCGCTTTTTTAATCTGCAATGTAGTCGATATACAGGTTTTCTAAGGAAACAAAGTCCCATATCGTACGTTTCCGTTAACGCAAAGTGCTAAAGTTTGATACGTTGTTTATTGATTTATTTTAAATAAATTTTTTGTGTTGTGTGTATAGTGATGAAGAGTGCTAATGGGGAACTGCCTTCGACGTAGAATAAGCGGTAGGTCTGAAATTATGGGAGATAAATCAATCCTATGAATGAACGCAGGACTACCTACGGCAGTGCCTGTTAGGCACACCTAGAAAGAAAACATTTTTTTAATATGGTCACCTTCAACAAAACTGTCGTTAAAGAAAATTCTTAAACATATTATGATTAATTTAACCATATTATTGTCAGCGGCAACAATATTATGGTTAGATTAGTCCTCTATTAAGAACACAAATAAAAAATTGTTGATCGCCTTTAATAGCATGATTGTTTTTAAACTATAGTTTTTAAACTATGTCCCTCTTAGAAAATAGCAAAATACTATTGTTAAATAAAAAAAATTATTGTCATATTTAACAATAACATGGTTAGAAGCAACCATAATATGTTCGCTTTTTTGTGATGGAGGACTTCATCAACCAAAATATGGTTGCCAGTGACAATAATATTATTAAATTAACCATAATAAGTTTAAGAATTTTCTTTAATAATAGTTTTGTTAGAGGTGATCATATTAAGAAAAGTTTTTTCTCTGTGTGCATTTAAGTTTTGCCAATTGCAAAGGGTTTCCTTGCATTAAAAATAAAATAAAGTAAAATAAAAAAATAATATAAAATAAAAGCAAGTAAAATAAAATAAAAGCTGGGAATTTATTTCTCATGTATCGAATGTGTAAGTCAAATTACAAAAAGCTTTTGAGAATTTTAATTTGACTTAGAACACACATTCGAATAATGTGAAAATTTATATAATAAATGTTACTCAACATTAGAGATAAATTCCCAGATTCTATTTGTTAAAATAATTAAGTTAAATACATAAAATTTACAATAGGCACTATCCAGTTATTGAGTACAAAGAATGCTGGCGAAAGCCGTGGCGGGCCAGAAAATGCATTACATTCTGCTGGTATCTAATTGTTGTATACATTTTCTTTACAATTTACTTCATTTCTAGCCAAAGGATAGCTAAAGTAAGCCTCGTAACGAAATAATCCTGGAAAATATTGAAGGAATAAAACTATAAAAGTATAAAAGCTTTTGAGGTTTGTAATTTGACTTAGAACACACATTCGATTAATATGAAAATTAATAAAATAAAATAAAATAAAATAAAATAAAATAAAATAAAATAAATAAAAAATAAATAAAATAAAATAAAATAAGAAAATAAAATTAAATAAAAAATAAAATTAAATAAAATATAAAAAAAATTACAAATAATTAAATTAAAATATAATAAAATTAAGACAAATAAAATTAAATAAAATAAATTAAATTGCATCGATCTTGATAAAATATCCCTCATTAAAGTGTTCATTGTATGCCACACCTCCGGTCTTACGTTATTTTCAGTTGAAATTTTTAGCTTTGCTCTCTTTTTATTTATTTTATTTTTTTTAGATATTTTTGGAGCTTAGCCCCAATTTTAATTCAAAGTTGGGGAACGCTTAGTACCCTCTTCACCTACACATATTTCGCCAAGCACCCCAAAAGAAAAAATCGGCAGCTAACGCGGCGGGAAATTAAATTTACTCTCTACAGCTGGATTCAAAAATTTTTCAGCTCTAATGAAACCTGCAATACCGACTTCGTCCTCTTAAAATATGTTGCTCAATTATCATTAATAAACTGGACAATTAGAAGGCAAAACTGCCGATGAAGAACTACCCAAGGATTTTCCTTTGTTCAGACTTCGCAATTTTTAATTAATTATCAAACTTTGTATATGTGACCATCTCCGGAAAAAGGCACCTAGTGTTTGAAAATGAAGTTTTGAGAAAAACGCATTTAAAGTTATTCTACACCCTTTTAGGTACCAGAATCCACTCTTAAGTCCAAGCCCGTCTTTTGACACACTAGGTCCCTTTTCTCGGAGAAGGTCACATATAATAATAATTTTCTTCAAATATAAAAAACAATAAATTTAATTCGTTGTTTTATAGTGAACAGTTCCAATTTAAATTTTCCAAGACTTCTTTACAACAATCTGAATAAAAAAAAATAAAAAAATCGTATTTTAATTAAACGTCATCGTTTCTCTTGACCAGGCGCGGATCCAGCTTGAGCCGTAGGGGGGGGAAATTTTGTATGATGCAAAAAATTAAAAAAATTTTTTTTAAAAGTTTATTAAAAACAATATGTGTATTAGGGTACGTACTTCTTGCAATTTTTGCGACTATCAAATTCTTTATCGCGTAGCCTTATAGACCGTGAACAAATATTAAGAAATTATGTATTACTTTTTCGCGATCGTGAAGAAAGTTTCCGTACCAAACGCGATAATGTTTTGAATTTCAGTTTTTCTCCTTACTATACAAAATTAAAATTTAATTACAAAATTTTAAGTTTTTTTTTAATAATTTCATAAATATAACAAGATCTTACCATTTAAGGAAGAAGGGCGCAAAAAAATCGCGACTCAAATTCGCGATTTTTTTTTAATAAACTAAATTTTAATGGCAAATGATAGATGTTTTGATAGATGAGTTTTGGTGCGGAAACTTTGTTGGCAAAAATGGCCTAAAAAAATTATTTCCATTGTAAATACTAAATAGCCCATAGCGTGGTGGGATGAAGAAATTTTGTCCAAAAAAGTCGTTACCCTAATTAAAAAAACTCAACAAAAAGGTTAAATAAAATATAAGATCAGTTCAATATACATTAATCTTTTTAAATAAGCAATTTATGATTTCCTTGTGAGGCAAACTTAGACAGTAGAGTCTATCTTCTGTCAATGTTGATCCGAGCCATGTTTTTATTCGAAGAAGGGTAGGAAATGACCTCCCGCTCGTAGCTTTACTGACGAGCATTGAAACGAAAATTTTGAATATTTTTCTTAGATTTGGGAAGATATCTTCATCAAAGTTTCTTAAAGCATCTACAACGTTATCTGATAGATCAGGCTCAAGTTTAGATCTTAGTAGGTGTTTATCTCTTTTATCAAATATAATCAGCTCATCAGCTAGTTGTGGTTTTAACAGTTTTGTATCTGTATATGACTTTGGGGTAGAAGTTTAGGTATGTTCAATACATTTGGGATATCTATTGGGAAAGTTGTTATGAGAACTTCTAAAATAAATTCAATAAGAGGAATGTAACCTACAACTCGGTAGTTTCAACATTTTGGATGTGATTATTTCGTTAAAATCTTGTCTTTAAATTGTTCTTCGGCTTTATTTCTTTTTTCTTCACGGCACATGATTAAAATTTGGATAAGGCTTGATCATTTTTGAAGATCTATATCTTGCTTTTGTTACTGTGTTACAAAAGGTTTCTCACTTAATATGTATATTCCGCAAATAAATTTAAAAGTACTAATTGAATTCCTTAATATAAAGGTAGAGATACTACCTTTCCACTCAGATATTTGTTCCAAAGCTTCTACTATATGATGAACACTTGTTGCAAAGACGCATAATGAAGAGTTTAACTCCCAAATACTTTGCTAAAACTGTTTTTCGCTTGGGATGATTAGATTTAAAAGATTTTGGCGTTTCTTTAACAAATGAAACAACTTTTGGTATTAATGACCCTTTTTTTTGTATTTAGAAATTGAGTTGTTTGATTTATGGGAATAGCAAGGCGTTTGTTTCGCAATTTGTCGCGTTTCCAGGATTTTTTAACAACTTCATTTTCTGCTGACATCAGAGGAAACCCATCTGTTTCAACTCCTACACAATTTTTTTAGGTCGGGACCAAAATTTGTCAAAGCTTTAAGAACTTTTGATGATAGTGCCTTCGCATCAATTGACACATCAACGTCATCAGTATCTTTTGAAGCCTCTTCAAATGCGTTTACAACAAAGCCAATACATTCTTCCCTAAAAACTTTTTGTTGTATGTTAAAATATCTTAAAGATAAGGAAATCTGGCTTTTTACCGACAAATCACTGCTTTCGTCAAAAATTATCGAGTAGAATTTTGATTCATATAACACATTATCAAGTCAAACGTTTAGTCTTTGGATATCGATGGCACCTGCTGGGATTGAATGTAGAATAATAAGTAATTGAATACGGTAAACTTGATGTTTCTTTGGAAATATATAATAAATAACTATTAGGATTAAGATATGGATACTTATTGAAAATCGTTAGAGATTCAATAAAAAAAAAATTAAAAAAAATACTTATTGAAAATTTCGTTAGAGATTCCATAAAAAAAACAAAAAAAAAACTTGCTGGGATTCCCAAAAATTTTGTACATTAAAAAAAATATTATTATTGGGAATTCTTGTATTATCGAAATTAACAAAACATATTTTTAAAATTAACGGGGGGGAAATTTCCCTTTTTCCCCCCCCCTGAATCCGCGCCTGCTCTTGACCCACCTTGTATTTCAACCAGAACTGCTAAATCTCATGTTCAAAACCTAAAAACGATATATAAACATTTTGGCCAGAGATCCAATTATTTAATCGGATTTATCTTTTAGAATTTCTACAGATAAGCCACATGGCTTCGTGAGAATATAATTTAAGCAAAATATAAATCTTTTAAAAAAATGTAGATATCTAGAATTTATCGCTATTAAATTTTGCCTTGCTTTTGATTCTTTCCAAACCAACCGACATCTCTTTCGCCTGTGGTACACGTTATAAATCTCCCTGTCGTTGTTATGTATTTTTTGTTGTTGTTGTCGATGTCAGCATTTGCTTCTGTGGCTTAAGTTTGTTGGCTGGTAGCTTAACTATTGGCAATGGCAATAGTGTTAACTGATGTATGGATGGTATGTCTTATTGTTGTTGTTGCATTTATTGTTGCCTTTGTTGTGTTTTCAGATTTTGTGTTTGTCGTATTGTGGGTTTTGCGCATGCGCAAAAGTATGCCAATGAACTTAAGCGGCCGAGTGAACGATGTGTATACATTTTTCTTGCTGTTGTTGTTGCTGCTGCTGTTTGTTGTCTTTGCAAACTTTGATCATGTTTATGTCTTTTTCTTCTGAATGTGTGCTGTTTTTTTTTTGTTATTGTTGGCCTTTTTCCTTATTAAATTTTAGCCATTGATGGTATAACGAATTATATGCAAAATTAAGAATAAAACATTTTTTTGTTAAATGTTCTTTTTAGAATTTATTGGTTTTAGATGACGGAGAAAGAGCAAAGAACTTTAAAAAGAAATTGGAAAATATGTATGTGATAGGTGGTAAATAATTTTGATAAAACACAAGAAATTATCGACTTTGTTTTATGATGTGTTTGTCATGTTTATAATTTTTTTTTTTGGCTCTATTTATTTTATATTCACCGGCGCGCATTGGCGTATAGTCTTTGTTACTTTGATTGGTAAATTAGTATCTATGAAATATATTTGCAGGTAAGAATTCGAAAAATTTTTATTTCAAACATTTGAAACACAAAAGTCTGTTAAGACAATTTACATAATAGTTCTCTTTTAAATTCGAAGATATAATCAAACAGCTGACTGATGCCAAATTTGGGATAATTTTCTAGTTAAAATTAGATTTGCAACTGCCCACTGAGAGATTGTTTTGTTTTGAGCCGAAAATATACTTTCAAACAGACGTTTTACCATTGTCAATAAGTAAATTTGTTTAATATTTTGAGTTTTTGAAAAATCCTGGAAAAATTCTAAATTTTCTTGGTAAAAATATGTTTTTTAATATATTTTCAAATTTTTTTTTGACATCGTTAAAATGTTTCAAATTATTTTCTGGCAACACTTTTCGTTACTAGCATTTATTAATTCATTCAATTTTTGTTACTTATAAATTACTAGCTTAACCCGGTGTGCTTCGCTACCCCCATCCGTGGCATACAGTAGTTTCGTTTTATGGGGGGTATTGCTCTCCCTCCCCGCCCATTTTTCTTTTAAAATTTACCATAATAGTGGATTTTACCACGTTTGAAGACTCTTGCTATCATAGTTCTTCAGTAACGCGATATTTGATATTTGCATCATATGGGAGGTATTGCTCCCCCTGCGCCTACCCGCCTTATTTTTATTTTCAAAAGTGTAATATACCATAAGAGTGACTTCTACAAAGTTTGAACGTTCTCACTATAACAGTTCTTAAGATATGCGATATTAAACATTGGCGTCCTATGGAAGCACCACTTCCCCCGATGCTATTTTATTTGAATTTTGGGGCTCAGAAGATCCTACTACCAAAAGTTCAACAAAATGCTTGTAGCGGCTCTTAAAATATGCGATGTTTAATATTGGCATCCACGAAAAAATATGGCACCGCCCCTTTTTCCAATCACACCTTTTTGAACCCAACGACACATTAATTGAGAACAGTAGCCTTCTGTGAAAATTTGATGACGATCGGTACAGTAGTTTATTAGATATAACGTTTTTTACTTTTTCTATAAATGGGCGGGGCCACGCCCACTTTTTTAATTAAACGTATTTCTTTTCATGCCAACAACATATACACCTAATAGTATCGCCGTAGGTCAAAAAATGTCATAGATAACACGATTTTAAATTTTGGGTTGTATGGGCGTGGCATCGCCTCTTTGCCCAGTCACAATTTTATATAGCCTAATGTCTCTTCCAGGGTCACAGTTACATGCTGTGAAAATTTCAAGGCCATCGGCCAAGTGGTTTGGCCTCCTATAAGGCACAAATATATACATATACATATATATGTATATACAAATATACATACATTCACTTTTATATATATAGATAAATAATATGCTAACTTAATTTACCGTGCGGATTCACAGAAAGTCCCCTAGCCCCAGCCCATTTGGGAGGAGCACAAGACCGACCTGTATGATATTGCGTATCATTTACAGATTTTTGTCCCCATCGTCAGCATGAGCAATGACCCTGGAGCCGCTTAATTCAAGGAAGAGTCGGAGCCATGTTCCAAAATAAAGGGGAAGGAACTCCTCCTTGCGGGGTTCCTCTATTAACAAGTCGTGTGATGGTAGATGAACACATAGAGGAGGTGATTTGCCTCTGTGTGAGTAGATTTTTTATCCATACGAAAATTTCACTCTCCACCCCAAGACTAGACAATTTTGGAATTGTCGCATCCGGTGTTATGTTGATAAAATCTCCCTCGATATCTAGTAAAGCAACCAAAAAGCATATTTACCAATAAAAGCTTCGATATCCAGGTTCGATATCTAGGAAAGCAACCAAAAATCATATTCACCAAGGTTCGGATAAATTGTCCTCCGAAGATGATGGTCAACTATCCTTTCCAGTGTCTTCAATACAAATGATGACAGAATAATCGGTCGAATATACTTAGGTGTCTTGTGAGAGCTTTTTCGCTCTTTCGCTCCACCTGGCCTGGATGTACACCAGCCTAAGATATGCCGTATGGAGCCCCATTAGCCGAGAAGATATAATGGTGCGATTAGATTCTAATCATTAGAACAAAAAGTTATATAAGTTCCGTTCTTTAGATAAAAATAAATCCATATTTTTAGAGAAGTTGTGTATCAAATATGGAAAATTTTTCTCTTACCGTTTTTTAGATAATAAAAATCTATTTTGTGCCACACCCACTTCTACTATCCTGCAACGTCTTTTGTGTGATTTTTTTTTTGTGGAAGAAATGTCTTAGTATATATATGATGATATTTATAAGTGTCAAAGTATATTTGTCGGCTGTCTATTACTTGTACGTAATTTGGAAACTTTGGCTCTTTATGTTCTCCAAATATTCAGAAAAACAAACTACAACAATGGACTGATGGGTAAAATTAGAGGGATTCGTGGTTTTTTTCTCATACCGCAGCCATTCCCTCGTGCCGGAGTTATCTTGTCGTATATCGTATGCAGCTTAATTGTGGATATACGACAAAAAGCGTATGAGAACTTTCAATTAAAAAATCTTGCGTTATCTTGTTGTATGTGAACAAGTATATCAGGCATGTTTCAAAAGAGAAATATTTTAACATATTTCGTTTTAAATGTAAAGAGTTTTTCGGATGTAGTAAACAACGCTTATTTATATTGATGGAATTATTGCTTTTTGCTTTAATTAATTTTTTTGTTAACCAATTAATGGTTAATTATTCAGGGTGTTCCAGCCATAAAAAACGGTGTTAATTGTAAATAAAACCAAAAGTTTTCCGAGAATTATCTTTATATTTTTTATTATTACAGAAGGATCTATGACAATTATGTGTGAGACAAAACATCGGCCAAATGCTTGCGACTGCTTCGGTAGCATACCTCTATCCGATGGTCCATATTTCCAATGGCTCTGAGACATAATTGAGGCTCAATGTCCTTAATGTGCCTAGTTATCTAATCCTTTAGCTCTTGAATTGTTCTTGGTTTATTGACGTACACTTTTTATTTTAAATGTTACCAAAAAAAGAAGGCCAAAGGTGTCAAATCACATGATCGTGACCGCCAATTAACGTGGCCATTGAATTTTTCGCGCAAAAGAGCCATTGATTCGTTGGCCGTGTGACACATTCTGTTGGAACTACTAATCTTCCAGGTTCATATACTCAATTTCTGGCAACCAGGAATCCGTTATCAGCTCGGAACAGCGAACACCATTCACAATAACTGCTTGGCAAACCTCATTTTCGAAGAATTCCGGCCCGATGATGCCGCCTGGCCATAAACGGGACCAAACATGCATGAACAGGCGTTTCCACATTTCCTAAGAGCCGGTTTGCTGAAATTTGCACATACACCTTCATCCCTTGGAAATAGTTTTCATACTAATCCCTTTTTCTCTAATCTAAACTATTTCGAAAAATGATTCCCTTTTTAAGCTTGAAATAGAACAAATTTAATTACCCTCTTCCCAAATTAAGTCTCTAGGTCTGTGCTATTATTAGACTTATATTATTGCCATATTTTCTTTTGAATTCTAGAAAATGATTGAAATTTCATGACCCCAATCTCGAGCGTAGATCTTGTGACTGTTTATGTTAACAATTGAAATTATATTGATTTCAATTAGTTTTGAGTTCAGGCATAATAATTTGATTTTCAATTGGTTAAATTTTTTTGTTTTTTTCAATACTAATAAAAGCTACCAGCCCGCCGACCAAAACAAAGCAATAAAATGCAATTATGACTTTTCTTTATGGCCGGCCAACATTAACAATTTTTATTCTATTTATTATAAAAAAAAAGATGGTGTTTTTTTTCTTCTCTCAAGCCAGTAAATATTGTGTAAGGCAGAGCAATTTAATTTGAACTTTTGATTGTTCTTAGACAAACCAAAATACAAAAACAAAAAAAAATATGTATGGCTAAATAGTCTTAGTCTTCTTAGTCTTCTAAAGTTACCCACAAAAAATGTAGGCAATTTTGAATTAAGAAATTCATTGAGATAGAAAGAGAGAGAGAGAGACAGAGAGAGGTTGAACAACAGAGAGAATTAGAATTAGAAATGAAGAAATGCAGAGACCTGGCTATATTTTCATTGACCTATTTTTAGTGTATTTACCCCGGAAGTTATAATGTTGCACATGCGCAACCAACTAAAATATTGCATCAAGCCACAAATAGAATTGTTGCACTAAAATACAATCTCTTTTTTTTTTTTTTTTTTGTTTTATTTCATTCTTTGCAATTTGGCAGAATGAAAATTTTGCAAATAGGTGGGAAAGAGCGGTGAAGAGCGGATGGGGGGGGGGGGGGGGGTAAGGAGAGTGCGAACACAAGTAACTAAATCTTTGATTTATGAAACGTGAAAATATAAATTCTGGATGTTGATTGTGCATGCAACAAACGTTGCAAGCATATTAAAATAATAGAACGGGAATGGGAATGCACACATAGATGAACAGATACCAGTTTCATTCTATACAGTTTTTTTTTTTTTTTTTTTGTTTTATACTTTTTTCACACTTAGTCGGTCACTTTAGTTATTTCTTTACTTGTTGCACTGTTTGTCGGCCATTTGGTCGTTAGTCATTCATTTAAGTATGAGTATTTTGCCCATTCATTCCTGGTTTAATATAGACATATGTACAATATGGTGGTCGGTCGGACAATTGGTCGTTTGTTGGTTGCTTTTGAACATCTAACGGTTCTTTTAACATTTGATTATTGTCATCGTTGTCGTTGTTGCTGCAGTTGTATGTAGTTGGCGTAGTCGTTACGCCTTCTATGTAAGTTTGTTTGGAGTTTTTGTGTGTGTGTGTGTGTGTGTGTGTTTGTGTTTGTTTTTTTTTTTGTTCGTTCCTCTTTTTTGAGTTGTTGGTAACACATGTATGGTTGTACACATGCAGAACACTGTATTTACACATGCAATATAACGGTAAAATCATAGCTCAGTCACTAAACTACCACTTCTAAATGATATACCCCCCCCCCCCCCCTTTATTGTGCCTTAAACATTTCTTTTTCAAAGCAGTTTTATTACATTTTTTACTTTTTTCTATTAATTTTTTTTCTTTCTTTTGCAATATGATGGCACAAAACTCTGAGCGATAGAGAAAGCAACATTTCTAATTGTTTCCGAGAAGTTAGGAAAAACCAGTGACAGAGCTAAGAATATGTTTCATAACGTCACGAACTGTTTTTATAGTAAGTAGGGGGTTTTTTTAAATGCAGTACGCCTTTGTCTTATTCGTCTATGAGAATGTTTTTCATCTGTGGTAGTTAAAACTAAATTTATTGTAACTCTTGATTTTTTTCTACTTCTTTTCTTTTGGTAACTTTTTTCTTTTAGCAATTTCTTCATAGATGCAATATTTTAAAAAGTGGGTGAATGTACAGTAATGTTGAACGTAGTGTTGCATTTGCTGCTTTTATAAGCAAAACAACAACAACAGCAACAAAAACTGGTAATGATCGCACATATTAAATGCTGGACGGACAGTCAGACAGACAGGCAGACAAATACAAAAATAGGTACTTTAAGTTGTTACTTGTGTGGTTGGCAGATTTTAAGAAATGTTCCTTAACGTAATATAATAATTGCATGAAAAAAAAACATGATTAAATTGAAGTGAATTTAATGATGATATTTTGCATATATTTGTGGTCATATGGAAGAGTTACTCAAGTCGATATAAAACAGAATATAAGTAGTTATTACAAGTGAAGCCTGATGTTTTGAGAGGCATAGAATTTTTTTGTTTTTTCTTTTTTAACACCACAAAATCAATGGAACAACCAAAATGTTGGCTTTATTAGTTTACAATTGACATGGCATTTAATGTTTAAAATTGATTTCTGGATATGGCCTCCTACACGGTCCTATTTCGTTATAAGTACGTCGAATATTTCCTTCTGAATGATAAATCGTTGCTGGCTTATCTCCATAAACAGACAAATATTAGTCCATATGTGTTAAATCACACGAGCAACGGAGCCAATTCACAGATCCATTTCTTGAGACAATTCGCTCACTAAACGTTTGGCTCAATTAAGAGAGGGTTTCACGCGCTGTATGTCATGTTGTGCCATCGCACAGTGGCTGAACAGTTTTATTGAAGAAGACTTTTTGATCTTTCCCACAGTTTTAATTTTATAAAAATCGGCTAGCAGTTGTTTATTTTTTCTATAATAACATAAAATATTTGTTTCTAGCAGCATGCCACACGCACAATTGCAATATTTTGAACCAGTTTTTGTATACGAGTACCTTAGTTCTAATATGTTTCCTATCGAAATATATTAAAAGTTTTGAAATCGGCGAAAGCATAAAATTGGACATTTGGCCGACGATGTTCAATTTTCAGCCACAGTGCACTATTTCTCCTAAAAATAATTTGCCATGACATGAGGAACAAAAAAATCACGAATCATTTGCCTGTACCGTTCGCCGTTTACGGTAAATTTGGAACCGGTGTCTGATTTAAAGACATGTCGGCCGGTGACGCCAAAACGCACCAAACAGAGATTTTTTCAGGACGTAATGCAGTATCAAGACTCTGATGCACTCTGAGCTCTCTCCAAAAACGAAAATTCTTCTTTCTTATATACCAGTTAAGCCAGAAATCAGCCTCATCTCTTATAATGATTTGACAATAAAAATCTGATAAGACTTCCATTTGTTTCTCAGACCATTCACCGAACACAACACGCAATTGATGGTCATCTGGATTATATTCATGCACCAGTTGGATCTTACACACTCAAGAGAAAAATCAATCCAGTCATACTGAAATCAATCCGAAGCGGTGTTATTAGAACGGTAAATACGAATTTTCTTGAATCAAGTACAAGTACAGAAAAATTGAATCGAGTACGGATTTTCAATTGCGAAATACTTAACTTATCCATTTTCAATCCCGAATTCTTACTTAAAATGATCCGAAAAGAAGATTGAGTTTTACTTAAATCAATCTTGATTCAAGTACTACTATAAAGTTGATTCAATCCCGAATTTGTACTTGTGCAATTAGAAGGAGAATTTTATTATGATTGATTTACTTTTTCGTTTTACACCTTACACAATTTCAATTATAAAACACCAGCATCATTTCCGATATAGTTTTTACTTTAAAAACTTAATGTTCTTATTTAACTAAAAATGTAAACTAAATGAGAACTATTGCTTTTAAATTTACTTTTTAAACATGAAAATAATTTTTTTTGCTGTTTCTAGCCACAACAAGCAAATCGTTTGGTAACTACTTGTGTGGTGTTATTGTAGTGTCTCCAACAAGCAGTGTGACCAAATTTTTAAAAAATAAAAAGCTAAATAAATCATGCTTGAAATAGAGCTAAAAAGAGCTAAAGAAGGAAATTTAAAGCCAAAAAATAAAGCTACATTTTTTTTATAGCTTCTTGTAGTAACTTTTAATTATTTCGTAATTTTTAATAGATCAAATATTGTTTAAGTGAGTTTATATCATATCCTTAGCTTTGTTCTTTAAGGTCAATGTCAAAATACTCATATTTGGAAAAATTACATTTGAAGATTTTATAAAAAATTTTTTAATGTAGCTGAGAATAATTCCAAACTTTACTTATTAACTTTGAATTAGACATATAATAGTTACTTCATTTAACAGCAGAAACATGCAACTACTTAGAGAGTAAATTAAAAATGTACAAACATTTTTCTCCCATTTATTAAAAAAAAAAATAAATGTAGATGAACGCTTTAACAGCATAAACTAGCAAGTTGGCCATTTCGACACTATTCAGATGTAATGAAAGAGATTATTTCGTAATTAATTTAATTGTTTTGAACAATTTGCCGAAGAATATTGTTATCAAATTTTAGAAAAATAAATATTATTATTATGTTTAATATTATTTATTTTTGAATAAAAATATTAAACAGGTTAAATAATTCTTGCTAGTAAAAATGTTTCTATTAGAAATTTAAAAAAAAAAAATGTTGGCGAGATCAAAGTCGTTGGAAATTTTTGTCGTTTTGAAAATCACGACAACTACAATGTTAAACACATAAGTAAAAAGTTCGTCGTATATATGACATTTACGTCAGTCATAATACCAATTTTTAAAAACGTCCAACATGAAATTTTTTAACAAGGTTTCGTTAAATGTGCTAAATTCCCATTTCATACTATTGAAATTTATTGTGGATATGACAAGATATTCCTATGCGCATTTCACTAGTTGCTTAGGTCAGATCGTCAGGAAACTTAATCCAAAGATTTTAGAAAAAGTAAAGATATTATGAAAATAAAACTGTTAAGCGAATTATAATGATAAACCTCAGTTTTACTGGTAACAATATCAAAGCTTAAACAAAAACAACAGCAATAAACAGTGAGTTTATTTTTTCTTAATGTCCCGACTGCAATTGGTTGATTTTTTGTCAACTCTTAATGTAGTTGTAAGATATTTTTTCCCTGATACCTAAACCAAAAACTCTTTTTTTTCTTAGTTATTTTACTTATATGTTTTTAGGCTTCGAAAATTAAAAATAACGTAGTTTTCTGGCCGCTTAAAGATGAAATATAATGCAAATATGCATACATCGCTAAATGGGCTATTACGTACATCTTATATTGAATGTAATTATAACGGCAAAAACCCAATTAATTGGAATATCTATGTAGCTAAAGTGACCAAAAACTGTTGGGACTAGAAACGAAAAGTACTGTATGCTGAAACCTTTTTTTCAATTCTCATGCAATAGGCATAGGCTTCAAACTTACTCTAAGCCAAGGCCCATCTATCAGGTCTGCTTACTTGTACAAAAACAAAAAACGATTCTTTTTAGTTGTCAAAAATTTACTACCCCATACACAAAGCAAAAGGAAAAACGTGTATGTGTGGCATACCATAAATGTAAACAAACGTAAACATGCACATGTAAGCAAAATGTAAACAACTTTTGACAACTAAAAAGAACATAAACAATGATCATCAGGCTTCTTGCGCAGACCTTTTTAATGGGCCTTGCTCTAAGCTTTGCTTTTGTTCAATAATTGATTTGTAGTCTTGCTGTTATCACTGCAATATGGAATGGAAATATTTATTTGGTTTTAAACTTACTATTTATTCAAGCAATAATTCGAAGTGTAACTTGTGACAAAAATTCTTAATTTTTTTGAAAAAAGGCATAACTTCCTCTGGCAGCATTGTTATGTATGTAAATCAAATCTGCAACAGCGATTTCTTCTAAGCTGCTAAACTTTTACTCTTTTAACTAAATCACACATAAGTTTATTTGGATAAACTGTTTTATTTATTTTTTAATATTAATAAACACGAAATTAAAATTAAAAAAGGCCAGAAAAAGCTAAATGCATTGTGGAAAAAAGCCGAAAAAAAAGCTTAAAGCTTAATGAAATATCTGCAGCTAAACATGAAAAAATAAAGCTAAATTAAGCTTGAAAAAAGCTAATATGGTCACACTGCCATCAAGTTTTAATAAGTTATATGAGATTAAAACGCTGACTTTGTAATTTAACTCTCAGAGTGGCACTACCAACGAAAAGTTTTATCTTTTGTTTTACTTGATTTAAGAATTTTGTACTTATTTTAAGAAATTTATTGATTGATTTTCGAAAGAAATCTCACTTAGGATTGTTTTAAGTACGTTTTACTGCCTGTTTTTAGAACGCGAGTGCATAAGTGACTCGTTTAACTAACATTTAAAACAAATACAAATTTTAATGGATTGTAAACCAACGATGGCGGTCGGAAGTCTACCTTTGTAGCAAATATGTATTTGTATGGAAAACTATGTCCACATATCAAAAAAACATTAGTAGGAGAGTGTTATAATTCCATGCATATTTGCAAAATATAATGAGGTTAAATATGCAAGCACACTATGCTTGCCAGATCGAAATTGGCAAAAAGATTGGCATTTAAAAGAAAACTCGATTTTTCTTTACAATTAATATTTCGGTTAAATTGATAAAAAAAAAAGTTTATATTATTTATTCCCTCCAACACAGGTGGACACATGTACGTAAGTTTATTTTTTATACAATTTTATAATTTTTACAATATTGATCTAATAAATGCGGAGTTGATTGATTGATCCCCGTCTATACGTCCGTTGTTTTTCTATCCGTGTAAGCGTTGAAATGGGTTTTCTGAAGAAAATATGTATTTATAAAGTCCGGAATAGCTTCCAATTGAAATTCGGCCAGATCGGCCCACAAATGGCTGAGATATCCGCAACAAATTAAGACTGCCTCTATTGTTTAACCATAAAACTTAACTTTTAAAAATCTTGTTATAAATTATGAACTTTATTTTTAAATTTTGCATAAAATAAACTTAAAAAAAACGGTCTATAAATGATCTTTTTATAGACAAATAACTACCTCTTTCTTCTAGAAATCACGGTTTTGGTACAGGAACGCCCACACAATATGAGAAAGAAGGACTTGATTCTTCTCCGATGCTTCGTAAAATATCTGTAAATCCAAAATTGCTTTCTTAAGACAATATTGCTGCTTCAAATGAATGGAATTTGGTATGAATAAAAAACAAAATAGATTCTGTTAGTCCTGCTATACATTCTTCTTCTAACAATTAAAATTCTTTGGGATACAAATTCCCACAGCTCTTTCCGACAAAAAATATTATAACTGCAGCCCAAAAATACCAAAGAGGTCAATAATTGATATGGTTCCTTGATTTTCTTAACTATTTAATGTAGCATTTTTTAAAATTCTGGTTTAGCTTGGCAAATGATATTTTTTCTTGATTCTTGATACTCATTGAAAAAGCTTAACGGTCAAAACAAATCAAGTCCGGCAATCTTAATGCATACACAAACGTGCACAAGTACATTTTCGACATGTCCCATTTAAAAAATTCGATTTGAGTAAAAGAACAATGTGAATATCCATACATCTTATATGGTGCCTTCGTTTGTAGACTACCAACCAGGAGATGGTCATTTTGAAAAGTAGGGTCTGCGTAGTGCTGTAAATCGTTTTTTAACGTGTCAGTAGCCAAAACTGCTTAGAATTGATATTTAAGAAGCTACTGAAAATTTCGGACCCTGTTGTTGTGGAATTTTTTTTGTATTCAACTTTTTCTGCTAACATGTTACAAATGTAGACTACCGAGCACATAAAGATTAAACGAATCACTTTTGCAAACAGGCAGTTACTGTTATTCGTACGCGAATTTTTGAGTACGACTCGTACTTAACCCTACGTTTCCACATGCAAGTAATTACTTGCAAGTAGTGTATACGTATTATCAGCGAAAAACCGAGGAAACAGCCGATTGGCTGAAAGTACAAAAATTGTGTGAATAGTAGTGAAAAAGTGAGAGTGTATTGAGTGTTTCGAACTTGAACTTGCATGTTCAAACGGTGGTAAAGAAAGTATAAAAAACTTAATTTATCCCGAGTGGTTTATTTTTCTTTGTATGAAGGCCATGATTTTTCCTTAAAAGCTTCCAAGTTGTTGACGGGCAGGGACCGACTTACTAAAAATGGCGTCGGATGAATAAATTCGAGTCCTCTGCCACACTCACGTCTACGACGGCGATGGCTTTATTTGTGCAGACCGTACGGGCTCGATTTGCATGAATATCATCCAAAAGATTAAATGTTCTCATAAATCGATAAATAGTATTAGCTGCTCAAATGAACGATTGTACGCACCGTCAACTTGAAGAAATGCTCTATAAGTATCCATTTGTCAACGTTGTTCTGGTGTACTTCTTTAAATGGTGATTTCACAGTAAAAATGTTTGCAAAAAATTATTCAATTAATTATTAGTTGGTGTACATTCATTATTCAAATAATTTTTTGTTTGCTGCAATTAATTTTTTCAATCAAACCCCATAAAATAAATGTGTGTGTATGTGTGGTGTATTTTTTAGTTTATGCAATTAATTTTTTAATTGACTAAATTTGTGTCCCATGACTAGAAATACAAATCCGTTAATTGATATGATGAATTCCTTTGCAGGGGCAAAATTAGTAAAATATTTAATTTTCTGAACGAATTGTTTAATTAAAGTCGATTTTCTATTTTTTCTGTGTTGCCAAAGTATACTGAAAAAATTAAACACACTTCATTACTATGACAGCTACTTTTACTGTTATCCCTATCGGAAGTTACATGCGGCTAAAAAAACAACCTAAAGAAAAGTTGTGTGTGTACTAATTAAATAAAAGTAAAAAAACTCCTGGGATAAAACTTCAACAAAGCTGAGGATATCTCGACACAAGGTTGACTCCTTTTGGATTGTAGACATTAGTGCTATCGATAGTTCAGATTTCACTATCGATATTACTATCGACTGAATGTTTGTATTTGTGCAGGAAAACTTTAACTAGTTTTTTATCAGGCTACAGTTCGTTGTTTTTATCATTTTATTGAACGTATGAGACGTACATATGTATGTACGCACGTTATTTTAGATGACAGTTTTTGAAAAATTTATAAGAACCTTTTTAAAGGAACCGAAGTAGCAGGGACTATAAGATATTTCATTGCAACTTTAGATAATTTTCTGAAATGGTTTTGATTCTCAACCCAAAATGTAATCAATCTAGCGGACTTATCCTCTAATGGTCGTTCATTGTTTTGTCCCATGCTCGCAATTGCATTTGGATTAGCATTTTTTTTTTACAACATTAAAAAATATTTGGCATTTCAGTCCCAATGTTAACATGTACAAATTTCGACTTAAAGGTCTTTAATAAGCAGTAAAAATTCGCAGCTAGCTAAGCAATCCATACCACCTGCCATTCATTCTTGTTGTTTGTATTCATTTCTGTAATTCAGCACGAATTAATAATAGCAAGTTGCGGCAGAAAACTGTGTGTGTATAGCTGCTGTTACATATTTTCATAGCTGTAATTTTAATAATAATAATATCGATATTGATATTTTTCTTGTCGATATTTTAAGACTATCGATAGTACTATCGATAGTTTCCCAGCACTAGTAGACATGCTGCTCTGTAAAAAAAAGTGACTTGTCAAAATTGTCTCCATATAAAACAAAAACAATTTCAACTACGCATGTACAAATTTTGGCTCATATATACGAATTTGACAATTATAGGGCTTGTGACTGTCCGTTAACGAGTCTACCTTGTGTAAATGTAAATTGGTTCGACATAAGCTACTTTTCTATATTGGCACAGATATGTATGTTAAAAAAATCCTGAAGTATATGGTGTGGCTTTTTTTTAAATTTGAAAATTTTAATGGAGGAAGGAATTCTACAAAATAAAATATATTAAAATTTATTGATATTTTTTCTGGACTAAACCGGGGCTTGAACTCGGATCGAATTTACAAGTGTCGAGAACAACCACGTTCTAATCATCAGAACTCTTTGCACCCTTTTCGCCACAGCGACGGCTGTTCTTTTTTATTTTGGTGGATCGAAATTTGCTGTAATTAGTTATCAATTTTTTTTTTCTTTATATGTTTTTCCTCACTTCTGTTTGTTTCTCCCTTTATTAAAATAATTATAAAGAAATAAAATTGGATGAACTTAAGCCTGATTCAAAATAAAAAAAATCAAAGTTGGATTAATAATCATAAGCAGTTCGATTAAACATAGCAAACTAATTCTTTGTTTTATTTAAATAAAAGTCCTGGATAAAATCCATTTTGGAGGCACATTGGGGCATTCAGTGTCGTTTAAAGGTACAATACAACTAAAATGGGAATTTCGATCGATACAAAATGCCCTTGAATTTGACTTACTACATTTTTCGATTATAATGAATATTTTAAAATTTGGCTAAAGTTTTTTATCATACAGTTATGCACAAAAGAAGAGCAATGGCCATTTTCTCAATGAACCGAAAAACTGTCTGTTACTTAATGTCAACACAAATTTATAAGACCGATAAACTGTCTGTTAACAATTTTGGGTTTCTCAATATACCAACGCAAAACATTATTTTCAGTTGGCAACACCTCTCAAAATACATGTAAAAGTTGGCAGTTAGCTGATCGAATTTATCTGTACGGAAAATAAAAGGAATATAACTAATTGGCAGATGCGGGCCGGTTAGTTTTGCGACAGAATAGAAGCTAATGAGACATTGAGAAAACCAAATTTTTTTAATGTGCAGTTTTTCGTTGGGAAAAAAGATAAACTTATAATGAGAAAACGGCCATTAGCCTTTTATTTTTTTTATAAAGGACGGATAAGACATATTTTGATATAAGATTATTTTAAATACGTGATTTTGTTAGAATAATAAACAAGAAAAAACAAGAAAATAACATAACGGTTTATCTGTTCAAACAAGAAAAAGTCGTTAAAAACAATCAAAAAAAAAACAATAAAAACTGATCGAATTAAAAATATTTCATTATTGCACCTTTACAATAATCTAAAATGGGCGATAAATAAAAGGCAAGTTCATCTCCACATGGAACATAAAACCCCAACTTCAACTAGAGTCAAGTTGTTATAATGGGCCTTAAAGAAATTTGAAAAAACCAATTTAAAATAGAATATAAATTTTCATATTAATTCAAGACTAACTCAATTTGAATTAAAGTTATTCAGGCTTATTATGAAAATGGGCGTTCAAATCAAAATGCATATCGTGCACTTCGCGATTTTTTTCGATAAATTTAATCGTCCAAATGAGGCCGGTCAGGCAGTTACTGCGAATAGTGTTCGCTATCGTGAGATGATAACGTACTTTTTATGACCCGAAATGGAAGATATGGATGTGGACGATATGTGGTTTCAACAGGACGGAACCACTTGCCACACAGCTAACGAAACATTGGTCTTTTTTGGCGATGTCAATTGGCCGTCAAGATTATGTGATATGATATCGTTGGACTTCTTTCTTTGGGGTAGTAAATTCCCAGATTAAAATATAATAGTTTAAATTTGATAACCCTTAATTTTTGTGCAAAATGTTTAACTTTTCAATTTATATTACAAATCTTCTAAACAGCAACTACCATCATTATTCTCTAATCTTTTAATACTCAGTTGATTTATTTTTTTTTTCGAAGCTGCAAATGGCGAATTAAAAATGCAATTTGTTCCTCTCTTCTAAAATGTAACGTTGTATGTTTTTCTATAATTAATCAAAAGGAAAGTTTTATTCGTTTTCTTTATAAAATTTTCATTAATTTTTCTTTAGCGAGTTTATTGAACGTAAATATTAAAAGCGAAAAAAAAGTAATCCAGCGGATTGTTTGCAATACAAAAACAAAAACAAGACAACATGAGCAATTACAACAAAATATAATTCTGAAATGGGTAAAAGGGAATTTGTTAAAGTTTGAAATGAAAAGAATTTGTTTTTGGTAAACTGAAACATTTATTTAACAAATTTTTACTACAAACAGTCAACAAGTTGTTGTAATTGTCTGTCAATGCCTTTCTTTCTTAATTTGATTGAGAATTTTATCTTGTAACTTGGTATTGAGTTTGTGTATTATTAAAATGTATGTGCGTTTGTATGTTTGTGATTTCATATGCGTTTGTGTTTGATATAAAAGAAAAGACAAAAAGAACATCCATCCATCTATCTATTCACAACATGGTCAACGACCTTTTAGCTTTAAACATTTTCTTACCAAGAAATTGCTCAAACTCAAACATTCGGCTATTAAACATTTTGTTAAGAGCTTCGTAAGTGTGTGTGTGTGTGTGTGTTAAAGCCATAATTCTATATTTAATTTTATTTTTGGGGGGAATTCATATAAAACGCTGTGTATATTTTTGGGTACCGGCCGGTAAAAGTGAAACTTTGTATTTGTAGAGGAAAGAGAAGACGAGTAAA
The DNA here is from genome assembly GCA_949318255.1 of Pollenia labialis. NCBI lineage: Eukaryota > Metazoa > Arthropoda > Insecta > Diptera > Polleniidae > Pollenia > Pollenia labialis. Next base: position 159,438,367 of record OX439140.1, read on the forward strand.
TTATGAGAGCATGTCATTGAACTTGATAACAAAAACAAAAATAATAAAACCCGAGCTCATTCTAAGCTGCGTTGTAGTTTGTTCAAAACTTAAAACTCCCATTCCCTTCTTAACCGATTATTCAAGCGAGCACCGTACAACCCAACAATCACACCAACAAATTATACATATTATTTTTTTTGGTGCTTTTTTTTGTTTATTTTATTTTTTTTTAAACGCACTGTTACGTAGTTTTCTCTATTCGGGTGTCAAGCACCTTTTAGGTCGTTGACCGTGTGTGCTTTGGCGACTAGATAGATAAATAGAAATAGAAATAACGATCACTTTAACACAATACACTGTAACAAAGCTGTTGTTTTAAATAATAAATTACAGTTTTGTGTCAAATTTAAATTAAGTGGAATTTAAACGAATGTTTTTTTTTTTAATTTTGATAATGAATATGTTTCATATGTGGATTGACTATTAAAAATGACTAAATATTTTCAATGTTTATATAATAAAATAATTATTATATTTTTATTTTGTTCTTTAAAATTTAAATTGTATAATTTTTCCAAGAGCTTTGTTTTTTTACTTAATAGTTATGATTTTTAATATTCCCCTGGGTATTCGGTCACCCATGAGTCGGCTAGTTGGAAGTGAGTTAGTCTAGCAGTGTGAAGCAGCAATGAAAAATTCAGTACTATTGTACTATTTTCAGTACTTTTTCCTTTCAAAAATACCACAGTACCCCCACGTCCGGTTTAGTACTCTTTTTCTTATGGTTCTTCTTTAGAAATTAAGCGTTGATTTTTTTAACATTGAATCGTCAACAAAAACTTTAATGCTAAATGCATATGAGACTGATCCTTATTTGACTGTAAACTCTTTTTTTAATGTAGTACCTGTTAAATGGTTAAACATAGCAAGAAAAGGATTCAGTAAAAATTTCGAATCAATATTTTTAATATTACATCGCAAATTTCGAAGTATTTTTGTTTTGGAAAATATTAGAATATTTTTTAAAATTTTTTAAGCCGAAAATTTTGGAGTCGGAGTTGTGAATTTTTTTTTTTTTTTGTACTACGACGGAGTCTCCGGTACAAAAACCTTAACTCCGACTCTACAGCTTCGACTTCAGAGGCCTGTTTACAACATTAACTACACAAAATTTATTATTATCAAAATTTTATGGGAACACTGCTTGATGGTATATTTAAATGTCAGATATCCTCATCAGAATTTTGCTGTTGAAATTAAGTCAGCTCGGTCCATAAATGGCTGAGATATGAACAAAACAAAATTTTTTAAGAAAGTACCAAATTGTTGAAAAGTGTATTTTTTGTTGGTGGTCTGTACCACCTAAATATTTCAATTTTCCATCACTGGTGTGAGGGTTGCAGTCAGTGTTTCCAGAAAATTTTCAGCTCAAGTCCCCAATATATAGATTTTGAAGCCCCATTTCAAAACATCAGTCTCCACTTTTGTGCCTAATTTTGATCAACTTTAAATTTGTATGGCCTATTTTACTAGGTTCCGTTATAATTACAGAACTACCACTATAACTTTCAAATAACATACTATTAACTGGCAGTTATAGTTAATTATAACTGAACTTGGTAAAATCGGCCATTAAAATTAAAATGTTTTAATTTAAAAAATTTACATTGCCGATTCTTAACATAAATATACGTTATGCCCGAAACGTTCTATATCATCTTGTTTTATATAAATAATATAATATAATAATAAAATCTATACTTGGTGTAGAAAAACTTGATCACAATTTTTTTTTTAAGTTCTTATGTCTCTAGAAAATCAATTTTTCATAAAAAAGTTAACAAATTTGCACACATTTCATGTCATTAAGTTTTTGAAAAATTGTTCTAAATTAGTAAATTGTATCAATTTTTAAAATGATTGATTAATTAACGATATTAAATTGAAGAAATTTTGTAATCAGTCCATATTTGACCATATTCCAACACAAATACTACTTCTGAAAATAGCTTTAAATGTCACAACTTCCTTATAAATGCCGGTATTGATATAAAATTGGCGAATATTACTTTTCCGAGCGCTACTATCTCATGACAATATGTTGTGCTGGTAGGTCCCATAAAAACTCCCTTCCTAAAAATAACAAAAAATAAGATAATAATTTTAATTTATGTTAATATAACCGCACAACATAATTTTGCTCTGGGTCCATTATTACTAATAAGTCCCAAACCGCGAAAATTACGTAACCAACATCATTTCCAATTTTCGTTTTTTTTTTTTAATAAATTACTTTATTGGCAACACGTCACATAAGGTACCGTTACAATTTTATAGCAACAACAATAATATACAACTAGCATTTAACCCGCTACTTCGCGTCTCCTTTTTTCGTGGACATATCTGTATGCCAAAGTTTATTTTTCTAGGTTTTAACTTGTTTAAATTCTAGTATCTAATCCGCTCATTCACACAGAATCTTGCCAGTTAAAATTCAAAAAAGTACCAAAAACTTCCCTCTTATAGATTCTTATCCACTCAGGACATCGCGTCTTGAATTTTATGTTTGTGTGTCCAATACTAACGGAAATTTAAAAAGTACCAGTTAAATAACAAAAAAGTACCAAAACGCCCTCTTATAGATTCTCATTCACTCAGGACCTTGCATATTTAATTTTATGTTTCTAGTTCCAATACTAACAGAAATTCAAAAAGTACCAGCTACTATACAAAAAAGTACCAAAACTTCCCTCTTATAAATTCTTATCCACTCAGGACATCGCATCTTGAATTTTATGTTTGTATGTCCAATACTAACGGAAATTTAAAAAGTACCAGCTAAATAACAAAAAGTACCAAAAAGCCCTCTTATAGATTCTCTTTCACTCAGCACCTTGCATATCGAATTTTATGTTTCTAGGTCCAATACTAACGGATATACAAAAAAAGTACCAAAAACATTGCATGTTGAATTTTATGTTTTAAGGTCCAATATTAACGATAATTTAAAAAATACCAGTTGTTGAACCAAAAAGCTGAAGAAAACTATACAATTTCCCGCAATTCCTGTTTTGGTACTATTTTTTCCCCCCATTAATCTATCAAAAATTGCTGTATTGTAGTGGGGGCCCATAATTAAGTACGAATATGTCAATGAATGGAGAAAACTGATTTGTAAAAAAGTATCAAAAGTAGTAACGATTTTCGAATTTCAAAAAAGTACCAAATTCATATTCGTTTTTTTTTTTAATTTTCGAATTTGGTATTAACTTTATTTCTAGGATTATTGATTCAAAAGATAGATGGGGTGACAGAAAAGTACTAAAATTCAGGTTTTACCCGTTTTCTCCCTAAAAGAGCCGAATTTCAAAAAAGTACCAGACACCTGTCCGCTTATTTTTATAAAGAACAACGATAAGTATTACAGTTTTTTGTATCTCTTAGTTTTGGCGATATAAGATTATCCAATTTACCCGTTTTTTACTCTTTTTTACCTCCTAAACATACTTGTTTGACATGTTAGTTAGGCAAACAAAAACTCCATTCGAAATCGAGGGACAGGCAGTAAAAATTGGTTTTTTTTTTGTTAAATAGAAATGTACAACAGAAATCGACAAATATTATAATTTTATTATCTACAAAACTGTTTTCAGTGAAAATTTTGACTTTATTTATATAAGTTTAAGTATTTGAAATTTTAGTAAAAATATAACTTTAATTTTTACATTAGATTTGTATAAAAATTGTTCTAATAAGTAATGAGTTCTTTCTTGAATGAAATTTAATCAATAAGTTAACAACTACTCAATAAACTGTGCGTTGGGTTACATAGACAACAAATTATTGTTCGGTAAGGCAACATGTCTTTTGTAATGCCCAAAAGTATGCTTCAGTGTTATTGTTGCAGGTTGCTTTTTCATATTCGATCAATCGCTGTGTGAATTTTATTTTAATTGTTTATTTGTTTGCATTAAGTTAGGCAATATAAAATACATAATTGAAATTTTTAAAATAAAACAAAATAAAATGTTGCCATTTTAAATAATTTTTTTTCAGTTGAATTGTTATACCCTACACACCAAGTGGAAAAGGGAATAAACAAGTTTGTCATACCGTTTGTAATTTCTACAATATTGATCTTAGACTCTATAAAGTATATATATTCTGGGTCCTTTTGAGGAGAAAAGTTGATTTAACGATGTCCGTCTGTCCGTCTTAACGTTTTTCCTATAGGTACATAAGTCACATTGTGATGCAGTAAAAAATTGTTTGTTTTGGGCCATGCTGGTGATTTAAAAGTCCAAAATACGTTAACTAGGGCCAATAATTTTTTTAACTTACAATAGGTAATGGATGTAAGAAAAAAGCGTATAATTTTTCTTAAAAGCGTTTTTGGCTTTTAAGAAATATTTTTATATAAGTTCTTACCATAGTTTAAGAAGACAAAAAACTTGTGTGTTAAAGACGAGCATTCAAATGTTATATTTCCTTTTGTATACCTGAACTTCTTTTTAATTCAGGAAAAGCTGCGTTGATTTTTACAATAATTCAATTGAAAATTTTCGTCGATTCCGATTTCACGTAATTTCGGTTTCCATGAACTGTTCCAAATCCATGTTTCAAAACAAATTAGTTTCACAATTTCAGAAAATTAATTTCATGCGACTGTGCTACACTCATTCAAAAGATCATTAAGGCTTAATTTAAATTGTTAAGACAATAGTTGAAATTTGTACTCATCTATTTTTTGTTCAAAAATAAGTTCTGGACTTAAGAACTCCATTTCTTTTAATATTAAATCATTATTAAAAATACATTTTTTAGCATTCATATTGTATAAAATGTAATAAGAGAAAACATATCTACATTTTGGCGAATATAAAAATCATTTCGATTTTCCCTACGCTGCTATTTTAATAACAAAAACCCCTACATGTAGGGATTTTTGCCTACTTTTGGCAACACTAGTGGATATCGACTACTTTTGGTTAATAAAATAACGTAGTGGCAAAGACTTACTTCAGTTTATTTCTTAAAATATAAATAGGCAGAAGCAAATTAGTAAATTAGTTTTTGTTTGTGTTCAATTGTGCTTTTTTGAAAAGTTTGAATAAAAGTAGCTTTTTTCTTATACAAAGTTTTCTTATGCAGAATACTTTTAATATCGACACATATGTAAATACAGTTACACAGATAATAGTACGAGCTCCCTCTAGTTTAGTAATAACCCTGGATTATTGATCGATATTTTTGCTTGCATTTGCAAGGCATCGTCATACTGTCAAAATTAAACTACAAAAAGTTCGGGTCACTTATCGCTGATTATACTTTTACACTTAAAAATTAAACTGACAGCACAAATAATTATACTTACGATGCCAACTAGAAAACGGTCCTTTTTAAATTAAGTGGATTGAAAGTAAAATAATATACAGAAAGTGGAACAAGCTAAATTTGCAAGCAAATTCTTAAAGACTGCAGTAATTTTAGAAAAATATTTACTGTTTTGTTAAAATAGGTAGGAAAACAAAGGACATTTGTACCGAAATACGTGAACATATTTTAAAACAAAGGAACGATGGGAATGCCTTGAGTTCAATATTTAAAACTATTGGACATGCCAAGTCTACAGTGCAGACTGTAATAAAACTATTGTCTGTGTCTCAATCCCTAGCAAGCAAGCCAAAAACTGGCCGTCCACCCAAAATTTCGCCACGAGTTGAGCGATTTATAAAAAGTATTGTTAATAAAAATCCTACAACAACAGCCGTGGCAATTCGAAACGCTGGAAAATTACCACAATATTAATGTTTATTCAGAAACAGTGCGAAGTGTTATGCGAAAATCGGATTCCATAGCCGCTTACCAAGAAGAAGAACATTAATTAGGGATATAAACTGAAAAAAGCGACTCGACTTCGCACTTAAATGTGCCCACAAATTAGAAGTCTTCAATTTAAATAATGAAATAAATATTTGCTTTCATTTAAAATATTTTGGTTTATTTACTTTTTTCAAATATCACCAATTTTTGGAAAATTAAAGAATTTTAAGAGGAATTATTATATGTGTGACTGTACTTTGTTAAAATCGGTTTTTTTCTTACATGAAATATTCGTATATCCCTTATCTACTGCAAATATTTTTATTATTAATTTTATGTTTTTATTTAAATAAATCCAATACATTTGCGTAATTTTCAAAGTGTCCTATTGTGTCATAACGGTTGTATTTCCTATAATCCTTTGGCTGTCATAAAAATTTCAAGGATTTACAAGGTTATCACGTCATATCGTCATAATGTTTCAAATAAATTTAAAAGATTTTGTTAGTCGTGCCTAATTCTCAATTTGTATTCTTGATAAAAACATTGAAATTTATTGTTGATGGGATAAGCTATTCCTATGCGCATTTCACTTGTTGCTTAGGCCAGATCACCAGGAAACTTCATCCAAAGATTTTAGAAAACCCAAAGATATTAAACCAAATAAAACTGTTAAGCGTATAAGAATTATAAGCAACAGTTATGCTTGTAACAATATTAAAGTTTAAACAAAAACATCAACAATAAACAATATCGTAGTAACTCAAAATTTGAATTTTTTGAACTTGGTATGCAGAAATGATCTTTGGGGAAATATCTATCTAAAGAAAAAAAGATTATGATTCCATCTCTAACTGTTCAGATTTTACAGCTAAAAATGTCTTTATTGCCTCTAGCTATTTCCAACCATATTGATATAAATATAAAAAAAATATTTTATATTATTAATAATTGTTCACCTTTTTTAATTACAAAACATTCCTCTTTATTTAAAAACTTGTAAAAACATAACTTTAGTAAACAAAAATGCTATCAAAAATATGGCTAAAAACTTCAAATGCATTTTTCTCAGTTCACAATTTTTTGAATTACTACGGTTTTGCACCAAAGGCTCGATATGTATAGGCCCAAATTGTGTAAATTGCAACGCCAAAAATTACAATGCAAGAAAAATCAAAATCAAAAATATTTTGTTGTTGCTTTCTACATAAATTCATATTGCGTGTTAAAAATTTTTAACGCTACAAGATATGCAGTGTTTTGTTTATATTTTAATTTTCAATGTCGGCTGCTTAGAGTTGCCACTTGCTTATACTTTGTTGTATGTTGTATGAAAAATTATCTACATTTGAGGTGGCACCCAGTTAAGGTCGGTTCAATTTAAAACATACATTAATTTCGACTATAGTAGCAATGAAATTAAAAGACTGTTTTAAGGCCCAAATACATTGATCAAAATACTCATCAAGCATTCTGGTACTATTAGTGAAAATGTGTTTGTATGTGTGACACCAACAACGCTTGATGAAAAATCAAAAAATTTAGATATGACGGCGAATATTACGTCCAGCACACGTACACGTTGAATTTGCCGGCTGGACAAGCATTTGACAAGTGTATTTGGGCCTTTAATTTTAAAGTTGTTTCTAAAAAGAACCGACTTTTGCGTTTGACTATGATTATGGGCCAGTGAGTTGATCTCTTCTTGCATTCCCCACTACAATTGATTTTTTGTTGCTTATAATTCTTATACGCTTAACAGTTTTATTTGGTCAACACAATTTCGTAAATAAAAGAAGTGTTCAAAATAGTGAGAAAACAACATTGAAAAATGTTTTGAAGGATTTTGAGCAGCAATATGAATTTTGACCGGAAAGGGCCAAAATAGATTTCCACAGGGTCATCAAATATTCAAAAGTGCCACAAATGGCCCAGTCATACCTTATTTTGTAAGCAGAAATGCTTCAACAAATCAAAAAAACAACAGAGTTATCGGTGGTAGTAAAAACATTTTTGTTATTGTTGGTGTTTTCTGCTCGAAATATATAAATAACTAAAAGAGTTAAACCAAAGCCAACAACCCGAAATCTCCAAATCTGAACAATTTTATTTTGCCGTTTTTTATGTCATTCAAATAAATAATATTACATTAATATACATACATATGTACATTCATTCATATTAAAAGAAAAATTGCGTATTAAAGATTAACAAAAATGACGCAGTCAAAAAAAGCTAAATATAGACCGCATTTAGATTACGCGTTATTTTCTATGTTCTTTTAAAGTTGGTACGAAACTCTTTTCACATTTATATTTAATTTTTTTTTCACGCATTTTTTCAATCAAATGTAAACAAAACCACTGTATTGTCAACCAACCATTTTCTGTAATTACTAAGCGATTAAAAATTCGGCTTAAATCTAATTTACCGACGCAGCTCCAAATAAAAAAACAATTACCTAGGATTATAGAAAATTTAAGAAATAAGAAGAAAATATAAAGTAAAAAAAGTGGCGCAAACGCATAGTTTTCGAGCCTTGGACCTCTAAAGTTTTCATATAAATTCGTGATTTTCCACAACACTGCTGGACGTATAGGTCCAATATTGGTATTATTTTAAAGGGTTTCAATGGATTTTTCTGAATACACAAAATTTATATCAAAATGGTTAACTCCCATTAGAGTTTTTACAAAATTGTACATAAAAATAGGTTAACATGTTTTTTATTATTAAAAGTGCAAAATATTGGCTTGTTTTTAACGTTTGATTGTTAAATTTAAAAAAAAAAATATAGTCGAATTTTGCTTAAGTTTGTTTTTTAAACCTTTAATTAATTTAAAAAATATTTTTATGAAAGCTGCGTTTTTTCTTCAACAGAAAAGTTGACAACATTTCGATTAAAAAATATTTAAAAACAAAAAAGAAAATCAAAACAAAAATTACAAAAACGAATAAAATGACTATGTGCCGGTTCACACACGTCAAGTTTGACTCGTCAAGTCTTGAGTTTTTAGGAGAGACGGGAAAAGAAATGGCCTTCTCTTTTCCCTTCTCTCCTAAAAGCTCACGACTTGACGAGTCAAACTTGACGTGTGTGAACCGGCACTATCCATGCGTCATCGTGCAACGTTTTCAACCCGTTTTCTTCCCTACACCTTTTGCTAAAAAACAAACAAAATGCTGCATGCAAAAGTTGCGGCGCTAATTTCATAATGTAAATACGGTCATAATGCAACAAAAAAAAAATACATGTTTCAAAAGCGTTTTCCAAGTCTGATAAATAATAAAATATCTACTGTTTTGTGTTCAAAATTGTAATAGAATAAAATTTATTTTATTTAAAAATTCTTAAAATTATTTTGGTATTTTTAAAACGTAACATCATTTTGTTCTTGAATGTAAACCATTAGTTAAGTATCCTTATAAAATGTAAATTATTTTATTGGTCTGTAAGGATCCATAGACCGTGATTAAATAAATAAAATAAAAAAATAAATAGTAACTTAAGAGCGAATTTAAACCGAATTTTAAATCCACCAAGCCTCTTGTGCTAATTACAATAGAGCTTAAATAAGTATATTAACACATGCAAACACACATACAAATTCTTTCCATAAATGGCTTGACATCCGTTGCTGAATAAAAATCACGCTGCAAGTTTTAAAGCTTTCAATGCCTAAAAAACAAATAACAAAACAACTGAACGGAGAAGTGCAATGTTCGACGTTCTTTAGTTTGAAAGCTCTTCACATCCCTGTGGTTGGTTTGAGTTGTGTTAAATTTTTCGACGAGAAACAAACACTATTTGTTGGACTTTATGTTGTAACAGGTTTGTTGTCTTGACGTCTTTTGAATGTGCGCTGCCTTTGATAGAATTCCTCCATTGGCCGGTATTCGGGTTCGTAAACATCTGGAATTTCTTTTTGCAGACATTCCATGAAAATCATTTTTACAGACTGCAGTCCTAAAAGTTGTTCTTCGTAGCACCGGAGTTGTTGAAAGAACGCCGAGTTGGGCCTGATTTGCGGTCGTAAGGATTTGACATGTAAGAAGGCATCTTTTAGATTCATTTGGCCATATTTCATTAAATAGGCCAGACACAAGGTTGCCGAACGGCTAACACCGGCTACGCAATGGACCAGAGTCTTGCCACCATTACGGCGAATTTCTTCAATCATGTCCGATACCTCATCGAAGTGCCTTAATAGATCTGTATGAGTGCTATCCAAAACATTTATGCGTAGATATAAGATCTTTGTTGTTGTGGGTAGAGGTGTATCGGGTAATTCTGAGGCCACATTAATTACGAAATTAATGCCAAGTTGAGTTAGAATCTGAGGTGTAATTACACTGGCACCACATAAATAAAAACAGGGCAGCAACTGCGAAACTCCAAGGATACTTGGTACCGCGTTGGTAATGGGAAAACTGTTAATAAAAAAAATAAAATTAAAGAATTATTTTAAAATTCATTTAATGAGTTATAAAAGGTGATGGTAAACATCACTAATTTGCGCTTCAGTGATTTAATTTATTAATTATCTTAAAAAACAAATACCAACCTGTCTGACGTCAATAAATAATTTTCTTAATTGTTTTTATTTAAGCGTTTTTTTCCTTGTTTTTACCAGTTTCTAATGATGAGCTAAACAATCATCATCGGACACCCCCGCATTTGTTTTTTGGGTCTATTTTTAAATTGCTTTGTTTAAAACTTGAATGGAATGAAAAACTTCTCCATTCCCGCTTTGTGTCTGATCACCCCTGCTACATTGCGTACTACGAAATAATTTGAATAAACAACTGATATAATTTTGTATTTTTTATTTTGTTATATTTTTTCATGTACATATATTTATAGAAATGTTCCTAAAAGGCGTAGTGGGCATATTCTAAATTTAGTGAAAACGTTTGTAATAAAAATTTCTATATCATTGATTGATTGGAAATTAGAAAATTAGGAATTTTAAGAACATTTTGTTTACATTATAATTATATTTTGTTTACATGCAACAGGTTTATTTTATTCTTTAATATTAATTTACTGAAACTGTCTGTTCTCCTAACAGTAAGTAGTAAAAATCTTAAAACTAAAATTTAGAACTAAGTCCCACTCCAGAAACACAAATGATAGACGGTCCCGCTCTAGCGGGGTGGAAGATCAGCTCTTCAAAGCCTTGCTCGCTTTTAAAGTTTGGGAAGATGGCAAGCGGATTTGGATTTGTTTCCATATTTAAAATATACTAATTTAGAAAGCTTTGGTTTTCCGATCTTAACCCAGTTTGTCTTCGTTATAATGGTAATATCTGAAGCGGTATTAAATTGAAGCTATATTTGATTATCATTTATATAGACAGTGATCAATTTTCTGTACGAAGTGTGGTCCCGTACTTGTTTGATTTGTGGACCTGAAGCATGTTTACTTTTTTTGAAGTAAAATTTTTACTAAAATGTGACTGACTAGTGTTGTGTTCGTCCTCTTTATCAATGTATTTAAAACATGCACAATACCCATCCTTATGACCGATATTATAGCATATTTTGCATTTGTGGTTTGAATAATTTCAATTTTTAACAAAATGCATAGCACCGCATTGCCAGCACGGTCTGTTTGGGAAAACATTTTCGTTTTTAGGTTGAACATTTTTTTGTTTGTATATCTTTTGAACTTGAGTGTCATCAGATGATACCACGCTGACAGATGGAGATGGAATTTCCACCAGCTTTACGTCTTCCTTGAGCGATTTAAATCGCTGGGCTTCCGCTACTAGAACTTCAAGTTCCAGATTATCTGAAGATGTCTCTAATGTAGCCAAAAGTTTGCTACGTAGTTCGGCGTCTTTTGGTGAATTGAGACCAATTATGAATATTAAACATTTAAGTTCATCTGTTGTCATTTGACCATGAACAAAATGTTCGCATTGCTTGTTAACTCTAAATCTTTTTTTTATGTCTTTAAACATTTGTACCGAAGGCTAAATAAAGATTCCTTTTTATCAAATAATCTTCTTAGTTGTTGTACTGTTCGCTCAAAATTTAATTCTTTGGGATTTTTCGGTAAAAGGAAATCGGCATACTTCGTATAAACATTTTGATCTAACTTTCGAAGAGCAAACGAGTTTTAGAACTGTCATCAAGACTCCTGGCATCCACTAAAAAATGTTCCTCAAAGCGGCTAAACCAATTTGAAAATGTTAAATTATCATCAGGATCATATCGAAATTCTTGAACGTTCCTTGCAATTATATCCATTAGTGTTTCCTGCTGTTGTGATTGCGAGGAATCTGGATGCATGGTTAATGAATCTTCAAATTTCTTAGCAAGATGTTCCATTAATAAAACCTCGTCGCCAATTGTTATGCTTGTATTAATAAAATTACTTTATTTAGTTATTATTTTAAAAATGAATGCTAGTTTATTTAATTTCAATGACTAGCTTTAAAACAATCTTATATTAAATTCAAAAACGTGTTCACGTGTTTTTAGCGCTTAACCTCCTTCTTTTTAGCTGTCAAATCGGGTTGCCACCTATTCACATAAATCACTTATACCATATCGTGTAGTCAATCAAAGTATTGTTCCAACATTATCATTTCTTATATACCACGGCGCTTCGTTCAAGGTGTTAAGAATTTTCGATTGTGGCGTCTGTATAAGCTTGATACTGGAATAGCTGGCCGTTTTCCATAATTGCATACAATATTGCCAAACCCGTTTCAAATAAGTTTTAAAGTATGTATGTATAACACGGAATGTTACACAATCTGTCTGGGGTATTGTAGCATTATTTAAGTGTGACAGTGGGTCAACTGCCACTGCTGTGTGTAAACGTAACATTTTTCCTTTCTTAAATTCGACAGTTCCCACTTGACTAAGATAGTTATTAAGTTGACGAGAAGCCACATGCCAACTTAGATCAGCTGTATCAACCGCAAATACGGAAATTGTCAGTACTTATATGCAAATCGGATGTGTATATTAAATTAAGTGTTGGCTCTATGGAACACCAGCTTTTATCTTAAATTTTCTCGGGGTTTTCGCCATTTATTTTTTGATTTTTTCTCAATTTTTGAGAATTTTTTTTCATTTTCATTAGATTTTGATATATTTTTAATTTTTTTTTATTAAATTTTTAATACAATACTTAAATACTTATAAATAAAAAAATCTCGAAAATATTTTAATAAATCTTTTTTAAAAAATAGCGGGAATAACATGAAAATAGCGAAATCCCGGCTTATTCAGACTTCAGGTTAAGATATCTCAGAGATATACTACAGTATACTCTAATCTCACTGTTTCGACCCTTTCTAAATTTGTCAGCCTGTGTTATTAATAGGTATTCACGATCTGTAAAAAGGTAGGCGAGGTTGAAGAAGTGTGCCTTGCACTCTTTTCGAAGACACTATAGACTTCTGTAAATCTGAAGAACGGTAACAGGAAAATTATAAAAATCTGATTTGAACTATTTAATTATTCATACACATCCTTAGTCAAAAAGTAAGTGGTTTCTAAACAGGGGGAATAACGACAAAACTACACCTTAAAAATATATTGTTTTACATCTGCAAATAATTTGCAGGGTATCAAAGTGCACTGTGTTACAGTTAGTTTATAATAATAATTCAAAATTGGATATGTAAAAATTTATTTATTGTATCTTTCTGAATACAGAAAATTTTGAGCTTTTAATTTGAATGGGTCAAGAATATTATTTTCTAGTTTTTTTTTTGAATTTTTTATCAAGGTTATTTTAATTAATTTGAAAATAGATGACCTAATAAAAACAATTTTAATTAGTTTGATTGATTTTGCTGCCAATTTTTCTTTGGCATTCGATTAAAACAAACAAAAAATCATGTAATAAATGCTCGAATCAAACAGAATATAACAGTTTTATCAAACATCAGACTGTCTAGTAACATCTTTTCAATTGAACCAATCAGTTTTTAGGAAACCTTTAATAACTTGAACTCCTTTGCAGAACGTTAAAACAGGCAGTTAAATCGCCGGCGTAGGTTTTTACAATATTTCTATAAAATATATGAAAAGAACTGAAAGTGAACTGTACAAAATTAAGCTTATGAACTTATCGAGGCATAACTGCAGAAATAGCTCAAGCGACTTTATTTTAAATTTTCGTTTTTTTAATAAATTAATTAATTGCTGTAAACTTGCATCATCTCCTAAAATTTTATGGTCATACAAGCAACCGTTACGATTTGATAGCAAAAACAATTTTAGCTTAAGCGCCATTTCTAGTATGTTTTTTTTTTTTTTTATAAAAAAAGAAATTTTTTCCTGTAAAATTTTGTTTTTGTCGCTGAAGCTTTTTCTGCGGTTATGGCTCGATATGGGCATTTCCATTTTGACGTGTCGTGACATTTATAATACAAAATGTAAAAAAATTAATTGAAGAAGTCAAATTTGTAAAAAAGGTTTTTATATATACAAAGTAATGAAGTAGCACTATATTCAGAAAACACATTACAGTTATCGACGCTAAGGATTTTCAGATATAAGCAAAAATCTGCGCTGGCATGGCGTTAAAAAAACGGAAGTGGATTTTGACTTGCATTACAAAACTGAAAAAGACTGCGAATTGAGCAAGAAGTTTTGTATTAAACCTTTTTTAGTAAACTTTGGACTAATACAGATTTATTTTTCAAGCTATAAAATTAATAAATCTTTGCTCGTTTTAAGGTAAATTTGGGCATTTTCAGCGAAAAAAATTATTTTTTAAATGTAACTCCAGATTGCAAATAAGGCTGTATTTTAGGACCATGTTGTTCAATCGTTATCCCTTTTGTTACTATTTGTAGAGCTAGTTGCGCTTAACACCAAAATATAAAAAAGTAAACTATACATATACAATTTTTTAAGAAACAATTTAAAATACTTCTGGCGTTACGTTACAAAAAGTAGACTTTTCGCTGGAAATGCCCATATGTATGTATGTTTAAAAATATTATATAGAATATTTATTGAGGCATTGCTGCAAAAAAAAAAACTTAAACGACAAAAACAAAATTTTACAGAAGATTTTTTGTATTTTATTTCATAAAATTTTTGTATGAAGTTTGTCACTTAAGATAAAATTGTTTTTGCTATCAAAGCATGAAGTAAGTGTTTATACTTTGTGTGATGGTGTGAACACAAACTGTTACAGGGATGATAAGGCTGTACTTTTTAAAGCTATGTTCACATTATGTGTATTTGTCATATGGAATGTCACTTTTCTACCCACATGTGTTTTCATGTGTATGTCAAAATTTGAGTTTTACATAAGGTTTTTAATTTACATGTTCACATAATGGTATGTAACGTACATTTGACATAACCTATCAAAAATAATAAAAACATTTTTAATAATTAATTTGTGCATTTTTTATCTGTTTTATTATTTATTTACTATTTTAATATATATGTATTACAATTTCAATTAATTTTTGCCGCCACAAACAATTTTGTTAATAAAAAACAGCTGATGTCAGATGCTTTGTCACTTGAAAATAGAACACGTTCTAAATCAAAATTGTCATGTGTACTGTACACAGAGAAATAACACATGATAGTTTTTGAAGGGGTTCAGACGATATGTACATATTTAACATGTGAAAAAGTGACAATCCACATGACAAATACACATAATGTGAACACAGCTTAACAGTTGATATTTATCTTCACAGCAGAAGCGAAAGCAAGTGTTTACTTTTTTTAACATAAAACTGAAACTTTAAAGCAAAAGCAATTCAAACTTTGGCTTTTCTGTTGTCAGTGTTTTTAGCATTGCTCTTCGTCTAAGTTCCCAATAATTTACTTCATTTTCCTTTTTGTTGATTGCCAAATATATATTTAAAATAAAAATGTACTGTACAACTGAATTTTAATACACTTGTTGTTATTATAATATCAGAACTATTAAATAATATTTATTTGGTATTAAATTAGTACAATTAGGGTCAAAAAAGTACAATTTTTTACTGAATTAAGTACAATTTTGAAATGTTAATTATCATCCCTGAACTGTTATGTTAAATTAGATTTTTTAACAGTCGCAACAAAACTCATTAGATTTCTATCACACAAAGTTTTATGAAATACGTAAGACTTGTGAGATAGTGTAAACTAGCCTTTAACAAATATGTTTTTTAAGATCATGGATGATAGATTAATGTGAAATTTTGTCACTAGGGTGCGTTGTTTAAATCTATATTTTTTTTTAAAAATGTAAAATATATTGATTTTTAACCCGGAATTTTATAAATTAAATAAAGAAGGGTAGGTTGTTTATTTTTTTTTAAATTGGACTTCCTTGTTACTTATTGTCTCGGTGATTAATTTATAAAATCAAGTAAGAGTGCTTTCTTCGGCTTTGCCGAATCTTATGTACCCTTCACCATGGTCAGAAAGTTATTTAAATACCGTTTAGAGCTGCTTAGAAAAGGGCGTGATCCAATTTTTAATTTTCATAATATTTCCAAGTCGAATGAGTCAGTATTTTACACGTATTTTGTTTAATTAATGCCGGACATGGAATAGTTTGGAATTAAAAAACAAGGGAGAAAATGAAAACGTTCAAGTCCGACTTTTTTATATCCTACACCACAGTATAAAAAAAACAAATTAGGGAGAGTGTGCCGTATTTGGGAGTTTATTTGTTATGAGTTTAAGGTACATATAAAAGTTATTTCTGTCCAATATTATTTAACTATCAAGATGTATATGAGTTTTGTTTGCTTTATGCCGAGGCCCCGCAATGAGCGGCTGAGCGGCATAAAATTAAAACATATGTAAGCGAAATTTCTTGTTCTAATTTTTAGTTGTTTTCTTAGCGGCAAAGAATAAACATGGCAAAAGCGAATGTGGAGTTTATAATTTCATTTGTACAAAGCCGATCGCTATTATGGCAAGACAGATTACCAAATTTTAAAAATAAAAATAATAATTTTTTTGTTTTGACAATCAAGTGTTAACTTTTTGCAACAGCAAATCAAAGGATTTCACAGACATACGGCAGTATTACCAAAATCTGTCTGGAAATTTGGGGAGATATGTATATAAATGGTTAAATTGGCCCTAATGTCGCTTCGGCCTGTTGGTCGATTTCGATATGTTTATACATATATTTTATAATTTGTTTTAATTGTAAGTTAAGCGAACGTAGTCTTCGCTCGAATTCGGCGAAAAAAAATTTTTTTTTTTCTTAATAAACACATTAATTTCTTATTAATACGATTTTCGCGTAATAACATTAAGCAAGCCACTCTTTACAATGGCATTTTAGCAACTTACCGCTCAGAAATGACGCTCAAACTCGCCGCTTTCCTTCCATACGCTCAGCCACTCATTGCGTGGCCGCGGCCTTTAAGCGATTTTGGAGAGGGGTTAATATGGGCATATGATCAATACTGGACATGCCAGTACTAATTTTTGCTCTGTAAAAGCTGTTGCTGTAAAAGTTGTCGTCGCCAAATGTTTTGTCATTACCAACATTATTAAAAAAGTTATGGCATTTAGGGCTATTTTCGATAATAGTATTTGTTTGGGAGATATGTTCAAATATGGACTGATTTTTGTAGGACGATTTATGTTGTAATTAGTATTTTTGAGCCAAATTTAATTAAAATGCGAACATAATAAGATCCCAATAAAAAAAATTTCTTGTTTTGTGAAGCACAAATAGTACATTTTAAGAAGTAAGCGCACATTAATGCGCTATGCAATAAGACATACAGAGATGCAGTTAGATAAGCGAACGAATTCTTAAAAAATTAAAAAAAACATAACATTTGAAGAGCCACGACATTGCCTTACTACGAAGCAGGTTTGCAAGGGATCAGATTAAAGAATAACGGTAACAAAAAATTGAGTCTTTAAAGCTGGTCCTTACATCAACCTACTGTTATAGGCGCTGAAAAAAGCGCTGTCAGTGTCAAAAATAAATTGCTTCAAAGTAGGAACATGCCTTATAAAATTCATGTCTGACGTAAGCGAACTCTTATATTTCTCCCTTACAAACACGCTTCGTTGGTAGCCCCAGTTCTATTAGGATGGTTTATGGAACAAAAACTCTATTTCGGAATAAGTTTAAAGGTGGGACTAGAAACCATATTTTTTAGTGTTACATACATCGCCACAAACGCATAATACGCTCTCCACTATTGTGGTGTGGGTATACTTATACTGAAAGTAATCATAAAATTCGTTTTGGCGGAATAAAAAAATTATTTTTATTTTTTTCATTCATTTAGTACAAATGTATGTAGTGGAAGTTGAGCAGAAGTTCTTAAAATGAAAAATAACAAAGTGAAATTAAACAAAAAAAAAAAAAAAAAAAAAAAAAAATACGTCATTAGGTGGTTGAATTGAATTTGAGAAATACAAAATTTAGTCATAATTTTTATTAGAAATCCTCGTAAATAAGCAGAACGTTTGTAAAATAGATGTTTGATTCGAAAACGAATTTTATAAAAATAGAATGGAATTTATGATATGAGTTTTCAATATTCGTGCTGTCATGCCAGGTGAATTTTGTTGTTGTCATTTCGTCGCTGTCGTAATGGTTGCTTCTTGACGCCAGTTGGATGTTGAGGGAGTCGTATGGAATGTCTGTTTTTCTTTTTATATTTTTACTTTTTGTTGGCAGCCAACATTTTTGTTTTTCTCTTGTTGTTGTTTATTGCGTTGATTGAGGGTTGTTTATTGAAACGCAAACAAAAAACATTTTCAAAAGCAAAAACACGTTTTCCTCGCACAACGAAAAGAAGGAAAATTCGCAACCACACACACTCGGCACCAAAAATTTTGCTGACTAACAAAAAGACATTTTTTGAATGGTGAAAATAAATTCTTTTGGTATTTGGACAAAACGTATTCACAATGTGCATACCTAGTTTTTGTTTATAATTTTTTATAAATTTTTAATTTTTCCTTGACAAATAAATTACACTTTCACTTAGTGGCAGAGATGTTTTTGTAAATTGTAAACATTGAAAATGATTTATTAATTTTATCCGAACTTGCATGCATACCTTTGATTATTGTTTTCATCTGATTTTGGATTAATTCCTTCGACTTGTTTGCAGCCGTCAAATAATTTATTTGATGTATTTAAAATCGATTCTCTTTGTTCCAAAATTTGCATTTTTATAAATTTATTTTACTTATAATTTAAAAGAATTAATTAAATTATTATTATTTTTGAATTTAAACAATTCGCTTCTTGTTATTAAATTAATTTTTTAGAGGCCAAAACGTCTTTTCTTCTCTGCGTTAAAAAACTGACTGTTCATCATCAGCATGTTTTAAAACAAACGTAAATTTTCGTACAAAATAATATTTCAATAAAATTTTTTGGTTCTTTTGTTGTTCGAACTGAACATCTCGCATACCAAATTGTATGAATAGAATCGATGAAGTTAGTGAGCGAACACCTCTGTACGAGGGCTGGTGAATATTTTGGCTCTTTGTCAGTGGGTGAAATAGAAGTGGTGAATTGTTGCCAACATGACATACATGCCGACATCAGCAATTTGCCTATAATTGACTAGTTCATAAAATCTGTAGCGTTTTGTTAAAAACTGTGTAAATTGCAGGTAAATATGCGGATGTAATGTGAATGAGTTTAGGTGCCAAAATTACAAATCAAATTTTATTTAGTATTTGGTACAAAAATAAATCTTGGGAATTGTTATGGTTTTTAGTTACGATTTTGTTGAGTTTACCGAAGTTGTTTCTCAAATGGTTTCTGAATAAGAATTGATTACAATAATCAGTATTCTACTGCGTTAAAAATAAATTTGTATAACAAATTTCTTTATAGTATTTTAAGCTTGAATTCCAAATCACTTTATAGTTTATACACTATAGTTCTATACTATAGTAGAAATCTTTTAGATCTTGAGCCTTAAATGGGCAGCCGATACGAGGACAGCTCACGCAGTCCCTTTGTGGCACCCTGAGGCATCGACCAGAGTACGTCAGAAAACAGACATCGACCTAAGTCCACATCAGATAACGCATCCACACATTGCAATTCTGCTCTCCCAAAATGCCTTATTCTAATAAACTTCGGTCCCGGGCATTGAAGGAGAACGTTTGAAGTACTTGTCTTGAGATTAGTATGCAAACTTAAATTACTAAGGATAATTTTCAGAGAATTATCTAAATATTTTTTATTATTATACAAGTAAGACCTACCGACACTCAAGTATTTTAAAACACATTTTCGAGAGTGCACCCTATTAGGGACCCATGGAGAATTATGCTTAAGTGTCCATATAAATATGGATCTATTTATGTTTTAAATTTCATTAAAATCGGTTTGATAGTTTCTGAGAGGCAGAAATTGCCCCTATATCCCCTCGTGATCCTTATCTTATTATCTCCAAAATTGTGCACAAGGTTACATGGACAGCCAGCCAGCAAGCCGGACGGACATCGTTAGATCGATTCAGAAAGAGATTTTTAGTCGATCGGTATACTTTATATTGGGTCCATGACCCATATTTTAAGGTGTCACACAAATCAGCACAAATGCATAATACTCTCTCCACTATTGTGGTGTGGGTGTAAAAAGGATCTATGACAATAATGTGTGAAACAAAATATCAGCCAAATGTTTGCCACGGCTTCGGTGGCGCACCTCTTTCCGATCCTATGGTCCATATTTTCAATGACTCTGAGACATAATTGAGATTCAATGTGCCGAATTATCTCCTCATTTAGCTCTTGAATTGTTCTTGGCTTATTGACATGCACTTTTTCTTTCCTAATTATCGAAAGAAAAAAGTGCAACGGTGTCAAATCACATGATCGTAGCCGCCAACTTACATCGCCATGACGTCGGATAACACGGCCGTTGAATTTCTCGTACAAAAAAATTCATTGTTTCATTTTCTGTGTGGCAAGTGGCACCATCCTGTTGGAACGTTATATCGTTTAGGTCCATATCCTTAATTTCTAGCCACAAAAAGTCTGTTAACATCTTGCGATAGCGAACTCCATTCTCGGTAACTGCTTGGCCGTCCTCATTTTCAAAGAAGTACGGCTCGATGACACAGAACGACCACTAACGATGCCTGAAACAAATTTGAAAAAACATATATCGAGCCTTTGGTGCAATATCGTAGTAACTCAAAATTTGAATGTTTTGAGCTGGGTATGCAGAAATTATATTTGGGGAAATAAATATCTAAAGAAAAAAAGATTATGATTCCATCTCTAACTGTTCAGATTTTTCAGCTAAAAATGTCTTTATTGCCTCTAGCTATTTCCAACCATATTGATATAAATATAAAAAAAATATTTAATATTATTAATAATTGTTCACCTTTTTTTAACTACAAAACATTCCTCTTTATTTAAAAACTTGTAAAAACTTAACTTTAGTAAACAAAAATGCTATCAAAAATATGGCTGAAAACATCAAATGCATTTTTCTCTGTTCACGATTTTTTGAATTACCAAAGGCACCAAAGGCTCGATATGCATTAAGAAAAACGTGTTGTTTGTTACTTGCTTATCTCAAAAACTAGTTACAACCGTGCTTATAATTTATATGGATAAACAAGATTCTCAAACTAGTTTATCATCAAGGCGAATTTACACCAGGTGACCTTATCTTGCTACGCAAGCAACAGCTGATTACTTACCTTATGTCAAAATAATATACCGTTCATGTGGTTCTGGGGAATATTTACTAAATTTAATAAGTTTCGCTTAAAATTATGAAATTAAAATTTTTTTAAATTATTACATTTCAAAACAAACAATTTAAAATTAAAAAGAAAATGAAATATTTGTTTAAATTGTTTACTAAAGTCAAGGCGAATTTACACCAGGTGACCTTATCTTGCTTCGTAAGCAACAGCTGATTACTAACCTTGTGTCAAAATGATATACAGTTCATGTGGTTCTGGGGAAATTTTACCAAATTTTATAATTTTCGCTTAAAATTATGAAATTAAAATTTTTTTAAATTATTACATTTCAAAACAGACAATTTAAAATTAAAAAGAAAATGAAATATTTGTTTAAATTGTTTACTACTGTGTTGTATTATTTTTGACACAACGTTAAAATACTTTACTGTGTTGTAAACGTTTTCAAAATAAGACCACCTTGTATGAATTTGTCTGGTTTATCACCATAAACAACTCATAAGCTGTTTATGGCGTAGGTATAAATTCACTATAAAAGAATTATAAATTTGGGTGTGCTGACTCTTATATACCATTCACCATGGTGCGATAAAAACAGCAAATTATTTAAATACCGCTTCTTAAGATATAAAAAAATCTACATTGTTTTACGCCGACTTCAACAATCATGCCCACATTTTGTCGGATGTTGAACATTGATACAAAGAAAAAATTATTGCAAAAATATTTTCAAACATACGCTTGTTTGAACATTTTTTTTTATTCTACAAATTTGTTTGCTGTTTTAATTAATATTTTTGTTTGATTTTTAGTTTAACAACTAAAATGTTGACAACTGTTCAAAAGTTTAATATAATTTTGTATGAAATATTTAACGCTCTGTAATGTTATCGTTTATTTTATTTGATCGTAATTTATGTAAAATATACCCTGCAGCAGCGTTACCGTTGACAAATTTCAAAAAGGGTCACAAAAAGGGGATTTTCCAGAAGAAGGGGTCAAAAAAGAGTATTTCAATTAAGAAAGGGTCAGTTCTTTATAAGTAGTATTTAACATTTTAATGAAAATAATAAGACCCAGTTTTGCATATACGAACAAAAAATATTTGTTTCAATTAGGAAGAGCTCAAAAAACTTTTTTTGTTGAATGCCCTTTCCTGTTTTTAACACTTGACAAAAAGTTTGTCCTTCATTATTATAGCTTAATTTGTAATGCAATTGCTCCCGAATTTAAACCATATTCGCGGTAAAGGCGATTTTTTCATAAAAAATAGGCCTTGCTATCATACCGCTGCTACCAAATTTTTTGATAATTTCCGCTAATTGGCAGCTTTTAGCTGAACTTTTGCCATTCCTGTTAGGTTTATATAGTTTCAAACTTTAAATTTTTTAATTTTTGCGTAGCTTCGTTGCTCTTTGAGGCAATCGTCGCCGTTTTAAAAATAGCGAAGTCACCTATTTTACAGGGCACTTTCAACACTCTTGATTTATACGTTGGAAAAGTTCAATTCCCAATGCGAATAGAAAGGGTGAATTTTTTAAAATAAAACATGCTACCGTTTCGGAGAGTAAAGCATTTTTAAGAAACGAACACCAAATTGCATTTTTAAATAAAATGCCACATTTTTTGTTGACAAAAAAACCCAAAAGTTATTCAATAAAACAAATACATATATATATAAAATTACAAATATGTAAGAATGAATATGGGTTACGTTTGCTTTTAGAGAAATTGTACTTTAATTTGTAATTTTCTATAGAAAACCTAATTTAAAAGTCGTAAACAATGTTTTAATACAAATACTAACTTCTTTTTAGGAATGTGCGTTCTAGGTATATTTTGTTATTAAATCATCACTTGAATTCCATTCCTCCATCTCCGCTTTAAACAAATTGTGAGAAGAAAGCATGGAATTGTAAGTTTCTACTCTGAGTCTGTTACAAAGTTTATTTTTAATTTTAAAACACTTGTTTAGCTGAAGCAATACTGTTCAGCAGTGTTGACAAAAAGCAATATGTGAATGCTTTTCAAAAAGGGTCAATAAGTGACACAAACTAGTTAAAAATGATACAAAAGGGTATATCAAATCAAGGGTCAAAAAGGGTATCAAGACTGTCGAAAAAGGGTCAAATTGATACTTTAGTATCACAACGGTAACGCTGCCCTTCAGGAAATGTCACTCGTGAATCAGTACTGATTCATTATTGACACAGTCACCAGAACTAGTGACTTATTATACCCCAGGCAATGTTATTTACTATGGACATTTAACATGTGCATGCCATTGGAAATCTACTACTGAGGTTGGTACTACTGACTAGGTAGTTCCTTTGGGAACATATGTAGACATTGGAACCAGAGAATCACTAGTACATTTAAGCAAATGTAGTCCACACACTTTTGTACGAATACGAAATCATAACAATCTTTTTATATTATTTCTTTAACTTTTATAGGAATTGTTCTTCTCAGTTGTTATTGATAAAATCTTTTTCTTATTAAAGCAAATATACGGGCCTGTTCTGAAAATCACGTGATTTCAAATCACGTATTTTTGAAATCACACGTGTGCTTTTGTGGTGTTATGAAAGTCATACCGTTTTTGTGTTTCTCTGTGTGCTTTCGGCAATTGAAGATCACACAAAAACGGGACAACAACAACATCATGCGAAACATAATAAATGTTTGATTATATATTCAATTTTTTTAAATTTTTTAGTTAAATACATACAATTTTAAAAGCAGAATGTTGACGAAAATCATATTGGGTCAGTCTGCTACCGTTTTGGTTGAGATTTCTTCTTCTTTAGTCAAGGAAAGGATACATAAACAGTGAATGATGAAGAAACACAATTGCTTGTATAAACAAGACTTGGTTCAGAAACTGTTTCAATACAAAAATGTGTCTCAAGTCAAACCGCCGCTCTGCTCTCCCTTCCTTCATCTTCTCATTTAGTGCATGCCTGGGTGCGCGTCATTAATTGTGCAAAAGGAGTTAAAATTTTTGTTTGATTCAGCAAAACTATTTGTTTGAAGTTTATATGAATTTCAGTCAATTTTTTGTTTGATTCAGTTTAATTATTTGTTTGATAATTTTTTTAAATATCAAAAACAAATTTAACCAAAATTCACAACATAACATAACAACCTATTTCCAATCATATCTGATAAAGTGCGATATTTATTAATCACCCTTATCGTGGTTGGCGTATTTAAAATACGCCTACGACTGTTTGGTAATATATTAAAGAAAAAAAGTTCACCTTTTCTTTAATACATTACGAAACAGTCGCAGGCGTATTTTAAATACGCCAACCACGATAAGGGTGAATGACTTGGAATTTTTAAAGAATGTTGGCGTATTTTAATTATAGGAATTTTATTTATTTATTATTGAGAATTTTTTTTTTAATTTTATTTAAAAAATGTTTAAATTTTTTGGTGGTGAAGCCTCTGCAGTTTGACTTTCCCTAACATGTTTATATTTTGCTGCTCGTTACCAGCATATGTGACTATATTAGGAAGTAAATTATTTTTCCACCCAACGCCCTGCAGGACCGCCAACATTTTTCCATCCCAGTGCGTTACTTAATTTCCTTTTTTTTTATTGCTAAAGGGTTTTAAAAACATGACTCTATCGAAATTGGCAACACCGATCCTGTTATTACCTTTATTTTCCAACAAAATTTGATATAAAAAAATCAAAACATGTGACTACTTTTTTATAAAAGAGACAATAACTATTTTTTTTGTTGGCGTTTTTGCGTTATGCACTGGATTTTTTAATATTAATCATTCCAAATTGTCGCTGCGCAATTGGATAAAGAAAATTTAATTGTTTTTGAATAAAAAAAATATTTGACAATTTCTTCTGCTTATCTACCGTGTCTGTACTGATGATTGATTTCTAAAATATTTGTTTGTAGCTGAAAGAATTACGACAAACATGAACATATTTCAAGGTCAAGAAACAATATGGTATTTTCTTTTAACGATTTTTTGTTTCTTATTTTGCGAAGCACTAATTGTACATTTTAAAAAGTAAGCACACATACATATATGCGCTACGCAATTGAACAATTTTTATTGAAAAAATATTAGTTTAAAATCATAGAAAAAGGCATGTAAAAAACTACCATGAAAACCTTGATCAACTGCAAAATAAAAACGGTGTAATCGTAATTAGGTAACTGTGTTGATTACAGATAATTGCTCCCATCTTCTTTTGTGTACTGTTCACAACAGTTATTTATATGGCAATACTGCAGCAATGAGGGCTTGAACAACGCTGTCTGAACAAGAACCAAACATCAAAAACAGCAGTCTTCACTATCCAAATTCAAGTATGCACATGTAAGATTATTGAACAATTCTAACTTTACCAAATTTGTCCGAAAAAATACTTTTAGAAATTTCGGAAAATAAGAGAATCAAATATTCTCTCTAATCAATCCGCTAATTTACACAAATTTTGAGTACGGAAACGACTTTGCGAAACAACAATTATTTCTGATAGTGGATGTATTTTCTTCAGCATTTGTTTGATCTGATATGATATTCGTATGATCAAACAGCATTAAAAGTGATTTTCAAAAGAATACCTTTGTGCAACATTTCAATTAAATTTTATGGGTATGTCTCAACGAATGGTATTTTACCTGTACGGGATTAATGCCAGAAAATCGTTAAATGAAATGCATTCTTTGATGTTGATTTATATGTTTGTTGGGTTAAACGGCAATTATTTTGGCATCTGTATTTTAAATCGATATAAATGGCAAGGAAATTTGATTTTTGACCGATGTTTTTAATGTAAATTAATGTTTTGACTCATCAAAAAGTATTGACGCAAAAGTGATACTTAAGGCCAATTTTACCAATTTATTTATATGTATATCAAGGCGAATTAACAACAGGTGGTGTCGAAACGTCTTCTGATTTTGACAGGTCGAGCCTATTTGTTTTGATTTGTTAGTGTGTTGGTAAGAATTGTATATTTAAATATGAATTGATATACATACCTATAAATAGAATTGGTGAAATTGGCCATTAAAGAGTTTTCTTGTATTAAAATTCTTTTCATTCTAGTCTAATGCCCGTAATTTCAAAAAACAGATATCTGGTCGTGTTCGTACCTAACAGTTATTTTTACCTATCCGGTAAAAATAGTTTGGTAATTTCAACGTTAATTTTGCCTACATTTTTTTTCCTTTAAGTTTTCTTTTAAAATAAGGCAACATCTGTATTTTTATTAATATTTTACATTAACTGTAAAAAATCGATGGTGTAAAATACACTACAGTTCAACCAGTAGGTAAGACAAACATGTTCAAATTATCAAAAATTCGTTACACCGTAGATATCTATACACAGCTAGATATCTGTTTGTAGAAATTACGGGCATAACTGGTAGTGTTTCAGTTAGGGTATTCATTTAATCGACCTTTTACTTTAATCGGTTATTCGCTCGATTAATTAACCGAGGTTAAAGTTTAATCGGTTAATAATCGGTTAATTGTGTTTTTGATCGTTTAACCGATTAATAAAATTTTTTTTTTATAAATTAAGTATTTTCAATATTAAAATTATTTATTATTTGGAGCTTATAAGTAAAAAATAACAATAACATACCAAACATAACAATTCTTGAACTAAAATGAGCAATGAAAAAAAAAATTGATAAATATTCATAATATATTTGAATTTTTATATACATACATATACATACATACATAAATTTTATTTACAATTGTTAGTAAAAATTTGTAACCGATTATGGCCTTTAAAGGCTAGGTTATAGGTAATGTGAAAATAAATAAATAAACAAATAAATATGTAATATGCTTTTTTCAATGTCCTAAATAATATTTTACAATTGCTTAAAATAAATATTGTTGTGTTTTAAACAAAATAAAAATTGCAATGCTTTGCTCTTTGATTCGTCATAACTGTACCGTAGAAATCTTAATTATAAGCGGTAGCCCACAAGTCATATCGTCGGCTTAATATACAAACCTGTTAACTCCCTTTCAGCACATTTTACAGGACAGCCAAAAAACTTTTTATTTTTCCTATTTGCAGCTTGAAAGAAAATTAAAAATACAGTAAGTTTTACAAACTCCAAGACTTAAATAGAAGAAAAACTACATGCTGGTCGAAGAGGCGTATCTTTATGTACCACACGTCATCCAAAACTCAATTTACTTAAAAAGTGGATTTAGCAGGTTTGCATATTAAGCCGACGATATACATTTTTTGTTATTATTTTAAGACATAAGCCTTTATAAATTAATGACTACCTTGTGAATCCCCCAAATATGTAATTATTGAAAATAGACTGTGATAATTTAATTAGTTACAGTGCACTCGCGATAACATGAACTAATTAAAACAAAGATAGTTCACTATTGCAAGTTTGTTCATATTTGCGAATGGCATCTAATGTTCTAAATTTTCTAAAATTTCTGATTTTTCTTCTGAAAGTTCAAAATTTATTTTTTTTTTAAATTCATATTCAAGAACTTTTCACTTTAAAATTATATTTAAAGATGTTTATAGGATTCCATGTTTATGTGAGCACTTACTCAAACGTGCATGTAAAATATTTTGATTGACAACTAAACACTATTTTAAAGCAGATTGCTAGGGAAATCCCCAAGTTATCATGTATTTGAGCCAAAATTGATTTTGATTTTAACACTGTGTAGGTAGATAAAAACCGTTATAATACAATTATAAGTTGTTCATATTTTAAAGCTTTTGCACAAGTTCATATTTTAAAGTAGTCAATGGAAGAAAATATGTGTTCATATTTTGGGGTGTTCAAATATTAGGGTGTTTTTATTATCGCGAGTGCACTGTGTTTCAATAGTTAAAGGAGATCTTATAAAATAATCTTTTAGAAAAGTAATTTGGTTTAAATGTTTAGGATAAAAGCGATTCTTTTCTTTAGTTTTGACAAAATTTGACTTGGAAAAAATTCTTTCACTTATCGTAGATGAATATGTATTTAATTTCTCAGTCCAAGTATTGTTGTAATTTTTTAAAATTTTTAGCATTTTTAATTGTTTCGGTTAACTCTGTTAAAAGACTGATATGAGAAGATATGAACAAAACAAAAAACTAAACACATGCATATAAAAAGTATGCGAAATAAAAAAAGGTGTTAGCAATCCAAAATTTAAGCCATTTTTCGCCGCATTCCTGTTGATGGATAATGAAGAGATCGAAAAAGGGTAAGAGTGCTCGTAATTTTAAACACCGGTCGGCGGAAAATAGGTTAAAATGAATATCACTGAACACCTTCTTTGTTTGCATGAAAAATATTTTCTAAACACATACCTTTTCTATATGAGACGAAACAAATAGTTAAAAACACAAAAAAATATGTTATAATACTACAAGAAATTTAAAATTTTATTACGTCGGTTAATCAACTGAAATTAACCGATTTAATCGTTAATCGAAATAAGCCAATTTGAAATTAACCGGTTAATCGGGTAGTAATTAATCGGTTAACTGATTGGCGGTTAACCGAATGAATACCCTAGTTTCAGTGTTCTTAATAGTTTCTTTTTTTACCCAACACCACCACTAGTGGTGAATGAGGGTATATGAAGTTTGCCATTTCGTGTAAAACTTTTTTATTATTCATCGAAGACCCCATAATGTATACATATAATTATATTCTGGTTCATTGGGTTATTCTTAATCCAGATAGTCTAGTTCGTATATCTGTTTAACAGTCTGTTTAAAAGAGGCTCATTTTCAAAAGACTCAAAATAAAAGAACATTATTGGTCTCAAATTCTTTCTAGTTCTACTAAGTCTGCTTTCACACGTTTCATCTTTAGATGCTCAATTCTTTTTATGTTTTTAGGCGAGAGAAGAAAGAAGAAAGGGGTGTAGTACGGAGATGCCTGTACTCGGTCAATACGCTTTGTGTTTTTATTCGTTTGCATATGCACAACGACGGCTGCATGTAATTTTTTTTCTTTTCTTTTTCTCTTTGATTCGCGGTTAATAAAATTGTTGTTGTTTTGAACCGAAACAAGTTGACACCGATTGCTGTGTGATTATATTGACATCTTTAAAAGGGAATTGAAAAGAAGTTGAGCATCAAAAGATGAAACGTGTAAATTTAGACTAATCAGTTTGAGATTGAAATCCAGCAAAAAAACATATCGGGAATGATGATGGTGTTTTATAATTGAAATTCTGAAAGGTGAAAACGGGTAACACAGTGCAACAAAATTCGGCTCATCGCCGCCAGTCTCAATACTTGCAACGCAAAATGTAACAAACTATATTATTGGTAGAGCAAATCTACCGAAGGGCTTTAAAAAGTTAGCTCGGGTTCCCGAAATATTGGCCCCTAAAGATTTTGAATTTTTTGAAAAGGCGTTTGGAATAAGTCAAAAAAAATATACTTAATGTACTTCTGACCTAAAAAATTATTTCAGATGTCTTCGGTAGAATTGTATGGCGATTCTTGTATGGTCGCTTTACGTGATAGTTTAAAGTTGCTATATGGGTATTTTTTTTTTGAGTGATACAATTTTAAGTTGGCATCAATGCTTTATTTGACCACCCATTTAACAGCTGATAGTTGCTTTTTGTTTAGTTTGCTTTGACATTTTATTATGGACCGACTTACACTAGAGCAACGCGTGCAAATTGTTGAAATTTTTAATCAAAATAATTTGGCGAATGGGCTGAGGTACAAGTTGATATTGAATTTGAATTTCGATTAAAAATTTTATTTTTCGATGAAGCCCATTTCTGGTTGAATGGGTTCGTAAATAAGCAGAATTGCCCATTTGGAGTGAGGAGAATCCACAACCTTTTGTCGAAACACCATTACATTCACAGAAAATTACTGTTTGGTGCGCTTTATGGGCTGGCGGAGTCTTTGGCCCATATGTCTTCAAAAACCATGACCGAATGCGAAAAGTTGTTGAAATTTGGTGTGCCAGATTGTGCCTTCTACGCGCCAGCCGTGGCGGCCATTAATGTTTCATTGATATCAAGAATATATTACTATGTTTTATTATGATTTAAACTTGTATCTCTCTCTATAAAAAACACCCTTTATATTTAGGGGGTTCACAAGGTGCCATAAAGTTAATTACATGAAAAAATACTACTGTTGAAAACAACCCCACATTATTCAGTGTGTTATTTGCAGTTTAAATCAAATATTTACCAAACATTAAAATGTTTTTTAATTCTAATCCATAAATACATAAATAAAATTCGATCTTACCTGAATATTTTCCATTTTTCAGACGCAAATCAAAAATAAATTTTATTTTGTTTTTTTTTTACCAAACAGCAGAGTCCTAAGCCGATATAATTTGACGCCGCAAGTGATTTGTTGCAAAAATTGCTAGCCGCAGGTTAAATTCGGATGTAAGCCGGATAAAGTGTTACCATCAAAGGCAACGGCTTACAAAAACTAATGCGGCTCGGCTCAGCCGTTCAGCGCAGGTCTCTTCGGATTAATTACGACAGAACAATAAACATAGAAGTCAAAGCTCTATTTATTTAATACACGGTTTATTTACAAAGCAACAAAAATATTTTAAAACCATTGTAAAATGTTAGAACATTATGACAATATCACATTATAGCACACCTTGTGAATACGCCAATTATATTTAACTATATCGATCTATTCAAGGCGAATTAACTACAGGTGGTGTCGGAACGGCATCTGATTTTGACAGTTCGAGCTTATTTGTTTTGATTTGCTAGTAATTTTCTAAGGCCCGTTTTCACAACTTACCGATAGCTAAAAGAAGACTTTAACCGGCCTTATAAAAAGTGTTTCATTATTAAAACTTTACTTTAAGCTAAAGTGAGCGATAAAGTAAATTAAGGTTCATCCTACCGGGTAGGTTAAAGTAAAGTTGTAATAATGGAAAACTTTTTACACGGCCGATAAAATCCTACCTTTAGCTATCGGTAAGCTGTGGAAACGGGCCTAAGAATGGTTGACATTTCGAGCCGTAAACACTAACAACGAAAAAACCCTATGTTGTTTGTGTTGCTGTTGGATTGTTGTTGTTGCGGCACCACCTATAGTTGAATTCGCTTTGGATCTATTGGACTATCTCAGCAATACGGATAGCTTTTTACTGCCTTATCGACAATGTTATGGACTGTTTTCTAATGAAGTTAAAAAAAAAAGTTTGCATATTCCGACAGACCATTTTGGTATATTTTAAGACATTCTATACCTCTCATTTAATAGGCTCTTTTTTAATATCTTTCATACAATTTTCACACATATTCCTCTTAGTGGGATTAGTCAATCTTTTGACAAGTATTTATGAAAAAAATAAGAAATTACCAAATAATCCCTATTAATTTATTAAAATCATATAGAGCACATGTAGAAAACATGTATAAATTCCCCAAAACTTAATTCAGTTGTTAAGTATTTTGATTCATAGAAACCTAAAAAAAAGAAAACAAAATATATACAAAACATATGGAACCTCGTTCTTTCACTCACACACTGACTAATTCCTCCACTCAATCTGCCAGTCAATATTCTTTGTGCGGTTTGGCCAGAAATTAAAGAAGCGAAAAACATTTTAAGAACATTCTGTAAATAATGTTTAAAAATATGTTTATACACCTTAAGAATCTTAAGAATTTGACTATTAATTTCAATTAAAATTATTTTTGGCCTTTTGCCAAAATTATAGAAATTCCAATACTGTGTTTATTGTAAAGCTGACTGACAGAGATGAGAAGCAGCAAAATTCTTTTCTTTTCAGTTCTTTTCTCTTAATTTCAATTAAAGTTTTTGGTTTTTTGTTCAGCTGCTTTGAAAATACTTCTGCTTGCTAGGGTTCCTTGTTTCCCAGTAGGAATTTTTTTTATAAAGTGTAATTTTAAAAAGTAGAAATAAATTTCTTATTCAAGAATGAAGCCGATTTCAGAAACCCTCTTTTAAAGTTAAGCGTATTAAGTACGAGTTTTCTGTACCGAACAAAACAAATGGTAGCCAGACTGGACAGCAAAATTTGCAAACCACTATTTTATAAATAGTTTCATACTCATCTTTCAACAATCAGCCGACCGGTATTCTGAACACAACGGCTTCATGTCTGCATTCATATTCCAGGCGTTGTTCTACCAAATCTCACTTTATACGATTCAATTGTCTTTGACACAGGTCTCTTCTGCCCTCATAAGAAAGAAAGCTACATCTCCATTTTGGTAGTTTTGAGCAGGGCAATTTTATTCAATTTTCTCTTTACAAAAATTGTGCTTGCGAGTTTAATTTTTAAGCTCGTACTGACTTTTTTTCTAAGGACGGCGGTATTGTGGTCGCGTGAACCGATTTTAGTAGCACATTAAATATGGAAACATATTTATCCCACCAAATACAGAGCATTGCTATGATACCATACATATTTGGCTTTGGTACGGACTGGCTGACTTTATGTTCGAATTTTTATATTCAGTAATAATTGAATGCAAAAATTACTTATTTTTATGGCGTACAAGCTTTCAACATCACTCGGCTATAACACGCGTGGTACCCGATTTCTTTGCTTCGTTTTTAAAGTGATGCTTGATTAGTTCCTAATGATTTTGCAGGTTCTTTTAGAGTTATAAAATAATTTCCAAGGAGTAATTCCACCGATTCATCATCTTCGAAATATTATTTCTGACGTCTGCACTGTTTGGCTTTCGTGTCAAAATCAATAATTTTCTACTGCTCAAACCACCTCTCGCAAGTGTAAATCTAAGAAACATATTAAAGATAAGCTACACCAAGGCAAATTTAAAAAGATAAGTGCAACTCTACAACTACAAAAAGCCCCATGTATTTTGTAGATGTCAAAATTTTTTTATTCCAAATTAAAATTATCTCTTTTTATACCCTCCACCACAATTAGTTGTGAAGAGGGTATATTAAGTTTGTCATTCCGCGTGAAACTATTTTATTATTCATCTCAGACCCCATAAAGCATATATATTCTGGGTTCTTTAGTGATTCTAAGTCGATTTTGCCATGTCCGTCTGTCTGTCAGTCCGTCTGTTGAAAGCACGCTCACTCTCGACCAACTCAAAAGAAATAAACAATCTTGGTGCCAAATTGCTTGTAGTTATCCTAAGGAGTTTGGGATGGATTCAGCAAAATCGGTGCAGTAGGACCAGAGAAAAAAATGATAATTTTGTTACAAAAAATAACATAAATGGTGGAGCAAGGCAGGGAATAAGATTAGATTTTGCAAAAATTTGTTTTATTCGACTGGAAATCACGCTGCAAAATTTCGTGAAGATCCGTAAACACTACTCCCGGAAAACAGTTTAGTATGCCTAAAACCGTAAAAAATAATGCTATCGTAACAAAATTTGGTACGTCACAGTGTTTTAGGACAAGAAATAACGCTGTGAAATTTTGTGAAGATCGGTCCATAATTTACCTTAGGCCCAATAAAAACCCTAATAACGAAAAACAGTTTAGTACGCATAAGACCATAATTAATAATGCTATCATAACAAAATTTGGTACGTTACAGTTGTATAGTACTAGAAATTACACTGTGAAGATCTGTCTATTATTTACCCTAGGCCCCATCTAAACCAAACTCTCGGAAAACAGTTTAGTATACCTAAAGCCGTAATAAATAACGCTATCAAAATAAAATTAAATACTTCACTTTTCACACTAATAAATTTCGAGATGCTCGCTTCATAATTTACTATTGGCCCCATATAAAGCCCACTGAGCTGTCGGTGGAGGGTATCAAAGATTCGGCACAGCCGAATATAGCACTCTACCTTGTTTATAGAAGAAATTATTAAATTCACTTTAACTTTTCGCAGTTTTGAAATGTTTTACTTATAAAAATAATATTTTAAGCACTTTTCAATCAACTTCTTCTCAAAACAAAATTATATTTTGACATTTACGTATTTTTTTTAATTCGCCGCGGAGACAGCTGATGATCGGCTGACGAGTTTAAGGTAGAAGTACATGCCACGCGTTAGTGCGCGCGCCCTCTTTAGACCTCTGTCAAAAAAGTTAAGCTAGTGTATTTTAATACAACAAGCTATAAAATTGGTAAACTTTGAACTTTTTAACGCGTTATGTATTTTTGACAAGTAATCAGCTGACAATAAAAAGAAAAATTTAACAAATTTGCGAATCGTGAAAGAAAAACTTATTGAAGAGCAATATTTATATAAAAAGAATAAATTCAATAAAATAAAAAAATCTTGATATACTTTCGAATCCGGTTTCAATGCAAAAATAAGTAAACAAATAAAAAACAGCTGACAGGAACGGCTTCTGTAACGCGCGTTGTGTAACTTGCAATTTTTCATGGGCTAAAGCTTTTAAACGCACGGCAAACTTCGACGAATTAACGCGTGTTATGTACTTCTACCTTTAGTTTACCTTTTTAAATTCACCTTGAGCTACACTGAGTAATCGATTAAATTAAACAAGTAAAGTAAAACTTCCATCCAGCAAAAGATGGTTGGTTGTTGGCACATAATTTACAGTTTTTAAATACAAACTAAAAACATTTTTGTTTACACTCCCACATTTTTGCTGGTAAATTTTCCATAAAGAGGATCCCTACTGCTGACTTTTTGATTGCTTTTGTTTTAGTTTTGGCTGTTGTTATTAGTTTAGATTTTTTTTATTGAGTTTTTCTTATTTTTAAAATGTGATTTAGTTATTTTTGTAAAAATCTCACATGTTATCACATTCATAAAAATTCCTTTGATGAAATAAAATTGTAGCGCTTCAAGCGCGATTTGCAAAGAAAAAAGTTGTTTATGACTAAAAATATTTAGGTGAAAATAAATATATTTTTACTATTTCTAAATAAAAAGCCATTGCACTCGGACTTTTACTTAGGTATTATACGTATTTCAAGCATTTTTAAATATTTATTTATTTCGAAATACTTTTTTTATTATTTGGTATAAACAATTTAAATGCCAACGACTGATTTTGTTTATTATTTTTTTTAAAAAAGAAGACAAAAAAAGATAAATAAACATTTGTTTAATTTGTAGTAAACTTTTCGTATGTTCATGCAGACTCGATTTTCTATCGTTTTAATTTAATTAGGAATGGTTTACTGTCTGAAATTTGACACATTGAATTAAATTTAGCTAATGGAATGTGTACAATTAGGTCAAGTTTATAATCAGATAATATTTTCTTGTTTAAAAGTGAAGCGTCTAGTTGAATCTTATTAAATATATCCATTGGTGCGGGTTTACCCTATGAAAGTTTTCTTTCAGAAAGCCTTATTTGACTGGTAAGAGGAGAGAGAAATAATAGCATGTTCGCTTCCCTTCTCAAAAATAACCTTAGATTTTCTTAAAGAAAACAATCCTAGTGTGAACCGAGATTTAGAATTGAGTGGTGCTTACTTTTTTATCATTTCGGAGGAGAAACTCCGATTTATTATAATTTTTTTTTTAATATTAACGGACAATTTCACGAGTAAAGTTATAATTTACTATAAGTCTCAATAAGCATAACTGTCAATAAGCATAAGGGTTGTGCTGGAAATCGAAAACGTAAAACGCAAGATTTTTTAATAAGATTTCTGTACCAAAAGAAATTTATGACAAATAATTTATGAA
Source organism: Pollenia labialis (assembly GCA_949318255.1). Lineage (NCBI taxonomy): Eukaryota > Metazoa > Arthropoda > Insecta > Diptera > Polleniidae > Pollenia > Pollenia labialis. The sequence goes on from OX439140.1 coordinate 159,474,473, forward strand.
TATTCCTCTATTAAACAGAATTTTTTTCAAAAATGATAAAGATTAGATTAAAAGTGTATTAAAAACAACTTCTAAATTCTTGCGTTTTACGTTTTCGATTTCCACCACAACCCTGTTTTTTTAACTGACAATTATAGTAATGTTTAATTATAACTAATCTTGGTGAAATTGCCAGCAAATACAATTTAATCTTATTAGAAGATTTTTTTTCATAGAAAAGAAAATTCTCTCTCGCTCGCTCTTATCATTCTAAAGCTTAATGCGTAGCTTTGATTTGTCATGACTCTTGAATATCGTGGCTGCACAAAAGTTCCAGTTGGCCGTAGTGGTTTTTGTCTGTGATATCTTTTCAACACAGTGTTGTTAACTTTTATTTTTTCATTACCTTACGGCCCACTAAAAATGACCGTTTTTGAGCAGAAATTACCGTACGCAACGATTTTTAATCAAAACATTAATGTGCTGTTTCAAAATGACAGGCGATTGATTGTTTCATTTGTTAACAGCAAATAAGAGCATTATTTATAAACCATATTTAAATTTTAAATGTGTTTTAAGAAAAATCTAAACGTAAATTTTTGTCTTAAAATATATTTTTTACCAATTATTGTATTTTTTATTCATAAGGTAGTAAAATAATTTTGAATTTGATTATTATATTATGAATATTATAGTTAAATTATTAACATTTTGGCCATTTCATATGTTTAAGAATTGTTGATTTTTAAACAAACAAAAAGTTAAATATAAAATTAATAATATACAAGAGTAGTTTCATTTTTCTTATTTTGCACTTATCGGTGTTATGAAAACATTTATAGAAACTAATTGGGGTTTCACAAGGTGTGCTATCAAGTCATATCATCATAATGTCCTAAATGATATTTTACAATTGTTTAAAAAATACTGTTGTGTATCAAACAAAATAAAAATTTTAACGCTGTAATCATTGATTCGTCATAACTTTTGATGCAGTAGAAATCTAAATTATAAGCGGTTGCCCACAGCAGTCATATATATTTCTTGTAATTATTTTAAAACATATGACTTTACAACTTGATGACTACCTTGTGAATCCCCCAAAAATGTTGTTAATTTTTTTGTTATAATATTTATCTATGTATTTTTAAATTGAAAATAACCTCTCAAAAGTTAAAACTTTAAACCCTTCATATGTAAGTACGTATATTTATACCAAAAATCCAAATTTCTCTAAATTACAGTATTTTAAATAAAATTACCTTGCTACTTTTTGCGGCCCAAAATTACCCTAAAAAAGGGTAATTACTGATTCAACATGTAAATTATCTAAAAAAATATTTTTTGTTAAGATTTTTAAAATTTTTTTTTACCACATTTCAAACATCGGGGGCTTTTTTGCGTACATATCTGAAAGGTGTTTAAAATTCGATGCCATTTCTTTTATATAGAAAATTTATAATAAAATTTTTTTTCTGCCTACACAATTTTCTTTTGAGTTTTTTTTTCTTTTTTGTGAATTTGTTCTCATTGTTGCCTGGCACATCAACAGGCATAATTTCACGATTTAATTTTTCTTTTGATGGTTCAAAACGTTTCAAATGCAATTTTCTAAATTATGTTATGCCTTAATAATAATCTGTTTTCAAATGTGTACAGTGTATTGAACTCTTGCGGGCGGCGAGTGGTGGCAACCTTGTATACATATGTACATATGTATAGAAAGTCAAGTGGAAAGGAATTACTTGTCAGTGTTCACTGTCAAATTTCAAACTGCTTGGTGTTATTGTTTTGCTTAAAATGTCAAACTAATACTGTATTCACACTATTAAAGTTAAACGTGCTAAAGCAACTTTTTAAAAAACTTAAACAAAGGTATTCAGACTACAATTATCATGTTTTAATTTGACACCTTGTCGCGGCAAAAAAAAAGTTATAAAAATGGATCAAAGTCAATTATTAAAATTATCGGGATTTTATTTAAATTTTTTTAACGATGCTGTCATAAACATTGATGAGTTATTTAAACAAACAAAAAAGGAGTATAAAGCTACGGTCACACTTATTAAATATATGACCTAATAAGCGTAACCACTACTTTTGTTAATAAATAGTGTGATTTAACACGGTCTTAATATCATAAAATAAAGCTAATCATACTACAAAACATAGCAAAAACTTTTTTTTGTAAGATGTGGTATTAAAAACAAAATAAATTTTGGAATTAAAGGAAATGCTTAGGTAGTTTGCTTGTTGGTCCCGTTTTTTTCGTTAAATATTTGCCAAGTGCGACCATAGCTAAAGTATTAGCTTTAATTTCCAATCCCAAAACTTCGCATCCGTTCTTTTCAAACTGGCTTGAAATTGACTTGAAAAACATGGATATTTCTTCGCGCACCCATTAGTTCACTTATGTACTCCGACCAGATTTCTATTAATAGTTTCTCCTCTACAACTGTCCACGATTTCTTTTTTTCTGTTACATGATTCATTGTTCCTACACTTTTTTTGAATTTTTCAAATTATTTATTTTGTAAATTATTTAATTTTTGACGTATTGTCATTAAAAATATGTTCAGTAAAACCAAAAATCATAAAACCAACTGAACATACATCAAAACACACTCGGATCCCTGACTTCTACTTGTTTTGGAAAGAGTTTAATTTTAAAACAGGTAATTTCTATGAGTTTTTATGACAATAAAATATATGGAAAAACATTGTAATTAAACATGTTTTGTCAACATTTAGCTTAAACGCGTTTAAAACCTAAAGTGTGAACATAGTATAAAAGAAAAAATAGACCAACCTAAATCAGTAACAACGTTTCGTTTAAATGTGCTAAATTCCCATTTCATGCTATTGATAAACTGAAATTTATTGTTGATGGGATAAGCTATTCCTATGCGCATTTCACTGGTTGCTTAGGCCAGATCGTCAGGTAACTTCATCCAAAGCTTTTCGAAAAACAAATAAAACTGTTAAGCGAAAAAGAATTATTAACACCAGTTTTACTTGTAACAATATCAAAGGTGAAACAAAAACAGCAACAAAACAATTTTAGCGCCTTGTTTTAACGCTTAAATGTCAAATAATTAATAAGAGCGTTAACGTTTGGTCATGAACAGTGTTGCTTAGCCACACCTCATCATTAAACTTTTGTTTAAGTGGAAACACTAATATTGTCAAAATAATTAAATGTCAATGATCGTCCATGCGGGAAAAAGTAATTAATGCTTAAGACGACATATTTTTATACCCACACCACAATAGTGGAAAGCGTGTTATGCATTTGTGCTGATGGTTGCAACACCATAAAATATTGGTCGCAATTTTGCAGATAATCTAATGAAATTTAGTAAATTGGTACTAATTGGCACAGGGACGAGTCCTATTGAAAATGCGGAGAATCGGTCCATAATTTCTCATATCCCCCATACAAGCTTCTTTCCGGTATTAGGTTTATGTGCCCATGAACCATTTTATTATGTTGGAACTAATATTAAATTTGGTCCAAACTTATTTTTTGCAACCAGAATCAAGTCACCAAATTTTACTTGAATCGGTCCATATTTGACTATAGGTCCCACACAAATACTACTCTCGAAAATAGCTATTAATGCTGTTTGTTTGTCGGCTCCATGTTACACTTGCAAAAATGTGTTTTAATAAACTGCCGTGTAGGGTATCATATGGCGGGCTTGACCGACTGTACCTCTTGTGTTTGCTTGTTTTAATTTCAATTTATATTTCATATTTTTTTAACCTCTTAAATAAAATAAATAAACTAAGAAGTTTGGCCTCGGACAAGCCAAGGCGAATGCAATACAGGGTGGTAGCAGATTTTTAAAGTTTGAACCAATTTGGTTGCATTTGTTAGGAATGGTTGACATTTCGAACTGTTAGCGCTAACAATGCAATGCAAAACCCCTTTGTTGTTTCTGCTGTTTTGGGATTGTCTTAGTATCGCAACCACCTGTAGTTAACAGTTTGTGATATTAATTTTGATTTTTCTTTTTACATCAGGCCCAATTTCATAAAAGGAAAGAAAGGAATTTTAAAACATCAAATAAATTTGATTGATAATTTTTATTTTTGACTGAACTGGGAATTGAACTTGTTTGAACTAACAACATTGTTTCGAGAACAATCACGAATCTCATCATCAGAGTTCATTATCATTAGAATCATATAAATAATTTGATGAAAATTCCATTTCATGAGCTTGAGTCTGATTTAAAAAGTAAAACAAAATTTTGGATTAAAACACGAATAGAGGCAAATTTACAGTCATTAGTTAAACTAAAATGATGACTATTGCGTTACTTCTTACAACAATTGGTTAAGTAAATATTTTAATCAGACCAAAAAATTATAACTCTATTTAAATAATAAATAATAAAAAAATAAAAGTAATAAGAAATAATATTTTATTTGCTAAACTGTTGTTATTAGCTAACTAATGACTGTAAGTTTAGGCCTTATGCCCGTAAATTCAACATGCAGATATTTCGCCGTGTTCGTACCTAACAGTTATCTTTACCTATCCGGTAAAAATAGTTTGGTAATTTCAACGTTTATTTTGCATACGTATTTTTCCTTTAAGTTTTCTTTAAAAATATGGCAACATTTGTATTTTGATTAATATTTTTAATTAACTGTCAAAAATCGATATTGTAAAACACACTACAGTTTAACCAGTAGGTAAGACAAACATGTTAAAATTGTCAAAAATTCGTTACACCATAGATATCTATACACATCTAGATATCTGTTTGTAGAAATTACAGGCATTCGAGTTCAATAAAATAGAAATAAACTTAATTTTAAAAGTTAAGTTAACCATATCCCAAAAATTTTAATTTTATAATTTGCGTGGATTTTTATTTAGGAAATTCAGTGCCACCTAAAAATAGTGAAATTGCCATTACTTTTTAACAACTCACTACTTAATGACACATACAAAAAAATACTACTTTGTTAAAAGGTGCAAGTATAAAATGTCTTGCCAACCCTGTAATAATGCAGTTTGTTATGAGGACCACAAAAGACAAGTTATGAAAAAGTGGAATGCGCTGTTTTTAACAGCTGACTAAAATTTCCATAATTTTTTAATTTTTTGTCTTAAAATCATTTAAAATTTTCTTTAGTTTGTTTTTTATAAAATAAGAAAATACCTTTGCCAGATTGCCGATGTTTTTAAGATTTTTTGATTTGACGATCTATTTTTAGGAAAATTTTATAATACCGAATCCACTTAAATTTTATATCACTGACAACCTACCATCAACAATGTAATGCTTTCTTATAAAAAAAAAATAGAAATATAACTACATATTTAAATTAAATGAGTAGAAGCAAATTTTTCCCAACTTCGTCTGGTTGCCCTATAAAAAAAAGAAGTCACCTTATTTACAGGGTAGTAAAATACTGATCAAGCAGGCGAATTCACTCGTGTACGTGTACTGGACTTAATATTCACCGTAATATCTAAATTTTTTGAATTCCCATCCAGCTTCTTCGGTGTTACACATACAAGCACATTTTCATTAATACTACCACAATGCTTGATTTGTATTTTGATCAGTGTATTCGGGACTTATGGGTGAATTTTTTAGAAAAAAACAAGCCACATTTTTGGAAACCAAGCATTTTTAAGAAATAAACACAAAATTGCATTTTTTTTAAATAAAATGTCACCCTTTTTTTAGAATGGAGAACTCTTTTAATTTTGGCAGAAACAATATATTTACTCGTTTTAGAGTTTTTTATGAATTTTGGCATCTATTTGTTAGTGCATATTTTTGCATATTTTACAGTTTTTCAGCATTTTTTGCATAATTTAGTTAAAAGAGCAGCATATTTTAAGTTTTTAGCGAATATTTTGCCTTTTTAAGGCATATTTTGGTAAATTTTTTTAGAAGCCTGCAAGAGCTTTTGCAGCAAAAATGAATTTTTTTTTCGAACTTTAGGCTTTTATGTTTTAAATATCTATCTGTTGCTTCAATTAAGTCATCTATGCACATTTAATTTTTACTCAAAAATTGTAAGACAAATGCAGGTTGTCATAAAAGATAGATGTTATTTTAAACTTTAGAATTTTACGTATAAGCAAAAATCAATTATATATGTATGTTCTTGGCGGTGTCTGTAATACATAAAAATCTGGACCAATCCTTTAGTATACCGATCGATTTAGAGTCACTTTTTCAAGTGACCTAACGATAACCATCCGTCCGTCTGGCTGGTTGCCTGTCCATGTTTATTTCGTACGCACATTAAAAGTTGCAATCTTGTAGATGATAAATTGCTCAAATTTGTTAAACACATTTTAATTGTACTACGAACGAAGTCTATGTAAATGGTGAGAATCGGTCTATAACTTTACATATTCCCCATTAAAACTTCTTTCCAAAAACTTCTTGTCCGTAAACCATCTGATTATGTTGGTATTTAGATTAAATTCACCCCAAAAAAATTTTACTGCAAATTTAATTTTTTTCGAATCAGTTCACATTTGCCAAAAACTCCCATAAAAAGCTTTAACTTCCCTTTAAATGTTAACATAATAAACAACGTAGGAACCGTCTCTAAAATCCCTTTAAGACAAAAAATCTTATATGGATGTTAATATCTGGATAATAATTGGCAAAAATAACTCAAATATGAATGTTAACCTCTTTAAATAGCTTTGTTTTTTTTGAGTCGATGACTGCTTATCGTTTTCAAATAGGGCAAAATCTCGAAAATTCGTCTGTAAATACTATAGTGTTTGGACTTTACCGGTTATAATTTTAGGATTGTTTTTTATTAAATGCAACTGTTATCAAATTGTTGAATACTTTGTTTTCAAATTAATAATTTTTAAATTTTTTGGGGCATATTTTTAACAATTTTCAGGGCATATTTTCAAGTTTTTACTGCATATTTAATGAAAATAAAGCGTGTTTTTTATAGCATATTTCTGGTTTCCCTGCTCATTTCGCAGATAATGTTGAGGTTTAAACGCTCACAATATCATAAAACATATGCAGCCAACTTATTTGATTAAAAAAAAAAACTCAAGGCATTAGATGGCCTTTGATCTTGCAGCTTTCACGCTCATCTGGAAATAAGTTGAAAGGAAGTTAAAATCTGCTTCTGAATCAAAAGGTTTATCAGTCAAAGTTCACTATTTCATATGGCTAACTTGTCATTTTAACCCTAGAGAACTAACATGATTTTTTTTGTGCGTTAATTGTTAGTCAATTTACTCAAAAACAGCAATACTTACAGCAGCATAGTGATATCTAAAAGCAAGAGCTCACCACTGAATGAGATTACAAAAAAGGAGAGCTGCCGGGAAGATTAAAAAAAGTTACACGCAAAAATAAGAACAGTATCATTTAAAATGATTCAAATTAGTATTCTAGGGTTAATGATCTAATCTTAATTTCTACATTTAACAATATACATGATTTTAAAGGTTACAAATTTAAATCAATAAATTCAGATTTTATTGCAATTCTTAAAATTATATAAAATGATTGTGTATTTACAATATTTTTTTCGAGTTTCCTTAAAATGCAATTACACCGAATTTAAATATTATAAAAAAGAAATTCTTTTAATAAAATACTATGGGTGTCTGTGTGTATCTATGTCTTTAAAATTAACTACGATTTTCTTTAACTTCATCTTTGCATTCCAGTGCTTCGTTCACATAACCATCTGCAACCGTTTTTTGTCTCGTCATTTCGAGAGCCTTTTGTTCTGGGGTCTTGGCCCAATCCTGTAATTCGCCGGAAGCCCACATCCAGTAGACCACGCAGCCAACTAGATAAATTCCAGCAGAAATAAAGAATACAGTCTTCCATTCATCACTAGTCTGATTAACAACCAAATAGCCGGTAAGCATGGGACTAACAATACCTGGTATAGTGGCAAATGTATTGCCAATGCCCATCAAAACACTGGCATGTTGAGGTGCAATGTCCAAATGGTTTACGCTGTTAATAAAAATATATAATATTAATTATAATCTTGCTAATTAAAAAAACAAAAACTTACGCAAAACCTGACCAGGCAAATGCACCCAAACCCACAGCTATGGTTATGCAAACGACAGACCATGCAGGATCCAATAAATAGGCAGTAAGAATCATAAAAACAGTCTGGGCCAAAAAGGCACCACAATTAAAATAGCGACGTACTTGTGTAGTGGTCAGGTAGCCCTTAACTTGCAACCAATCGGCCAAGTAACCAGAAATACCCAACAATATACCCATGGCAAGATATGGCACAGCAGATAGGAAACCAGTTTTGTCCAGGTTAAAGTTCAGGGTGTCTACACAAATAAAAAAAGTTAGTTAATTTAAATTAAGTATTAGGAAAAGTTTTTAAAAGTAAACCTTTCAGGAATGTAGGCAATTGCGTTAGTAAAGTATAGAAACCCCAATTTTCTGAGAAGTGTGAAACTGCTATAGCCAAAAATGGCAAAGAAGTGAAAATGGCTCTCCAGGGATGAGTAATGTTTTGCTGTCCTACAATACCAATCTTCTTCTCAATATATTCACGTTCATCGGGCGAACAAAACCGATCTTTATCAGGACCCGAACGCACAATTGCCAACCACAAAACCAACCATATGCAGCCAATAACACCAAATATATAAAATACACTTTCCCAGCCATAGGCCGATGCTAAGATACCCGACGCAGGCATGGCAACTACGGTACCAGCATAGTTACCAGCAAAAGCTATGGACGCCATACGTGACCGTTCAAGGGGTGGAGACCAGCGAGACCATACGGCATGAATGCAGGGGAAGGTGACACCCTAAAATGAAATAGAAAAGTTTTGCCTTTAAGTTAAGGGATCAATATAAAGAAATTCCATTTTTCTTGATCAAGAGTTTTGCAGGATATTCATTAAAAGATTTTATCTCATAGACTTTTCGACCTTTTCGAATGTAATTATTTCTGTTTTATTTACCTCAAAAACTCCTTCAATAATGCGCACCGCCAAAAGCATTTCTAAACTGTGCTTCGCCGCCATGGGTGTGAATAAAGTCAATATGGCGGTTGTTCCAATGCCGACGCCGAATACCTTTTAAAAATATTTCATACAAAGTTAAATAAAATAAATTTTCAAAAAAATAAATAGAACTTTAATTACTTACAATATTTCCACCGATTTTGGCACCAATAAAGCCTCCAATAAATTGAGTCAGGATATAACCATAGAAGAAGGAGCTCAATATGAGTCCTTTCTGTTTTGAGTCCCAGGGGAAATCTTGCTCCCAAGATTCATTGCCATTTTCATCAATAACCGTACGATTCTCTGTCATTGCCACAATGGCCACACTCAAATTGACACGAAGGGAATAGACATTGAAAAATCCCAGAAAAGCCAATAAAACCACTATATAACGACGCTTTCGCCAAAATCTCCAACTGAGAGGTTCAGCCTCAACAACTTCATTACTAGAATATTAAAAAAAGAAAAAACTATTATGCATAAGTATTAGTTTTTAATAATGAGTTATTGGAAAACATTTTTAATTTAGACATACATTTTCTGCTGCCTTGTTTGCCATTCTTACCAATTGGCAATGCAGGGTCATATTAAAAACTGCAAGTTTTTTTGTGGCACGAGAAACTTTATAAATTGTATCTATATTTTGCAATCGTTAACATCAGTGGATTTTTTTTGTACATCCCCAACTATTCAACTGACTTTTAAACCAGACTACCAACCAGTTAAACAGCCAGCTGAACAGCCAAACCTAAACACTATTTCTTTGAACCAACCAGCAGCTGTACGAGTACGTCACTTTCGCTTTCACAATATTAAACGGACAGACAATCCGACATAATGCCGACTAACATAGAAACACGTTTTTTCTTTGTTTACACTTATTTCTTGTTGTTAGCGAGTGTATATATTTTTAATTGTGTGGTGTTTTTTCTTTTCTTTTTTTCTAATAAAAATATTTAAATTTATTTCAAATAATTTGTTTCTCGCTCTATACGAGTAAAAATATTATGCTTGAATAAATTTTACTCTCAAAAAATTGTTTTAATAAGTTTTTGAGTAGAACAAGATCCATTGGCGCAAATAAGTAATAAGGAATCGGAGATGCTGCAAATATGACATTGTTGTTGGCATATCGTCGCGGTTCTACCTTAACCACGTAGGCGCCATTTTTTCGAAATTGTATTTTTTGGTTTTTAGGGCAGAAATTAACTTTTGCCACTCGATTGGTTGACAACCAGGCTTGTCAGTTAAGCACTTTCAGTGCTAGATTTAGCACATTTTCTGAATTAGCACTAATTGTGTTTTCTTTTCTACAAAAAAATACCACATTTTAAAAGGTGCATGTATAAAATGTCTTGCCGAACATGTAATATTGCAATTTTTATTTGACGAGAACAACACACAAAATTGGATAGCCCTGTTTTTAACAGCTGACAAAAAGTTTGTTCTTCAATATATAAAAAAAATATGTACAAAAATCAAAAAGTGTGTTCGTCAAAATATAAAAAAAATATACACAAACCTAAATTTGTTAATAGATTGATATTAAATAAATGAACAAAATAAATGACGAAATTCCAATTTCTTTAGTTTGTTCTCATAAAATATGTAAACAAGAAAATACCTTTGCCAGATTGCCGATTGATTAACACCAAGTTTTTACGATTTCTTGATTTGATTTTATAACACCGAATTCATTATACCACTGACAACCTACAATTAACAATGTAATGCTTTCTTTTAAATAATAGAAAAAATAACTATTAAAACTTGAGATTTTTACTGTCCTGATTAGAGGCGATTTTTCCCAACTTCGACTGGTAACCATATATACAACACTCTCGATTTATACGGAGCGTAAAGTGCAATGCCTTATGACATTTAAGGGTGATTTTTTTTAGAATAAAACACGCTGTCCTTTTAGAGAACAAAGCATTTTTAAGAAACGAACCCCAAATTGCATTTTTTTTAAATAAAATGTGACATTTTTTGTAGAAAAGAAAACACATTTTTATAGTTACATATTTGGCCTTTTAAGCACTTTTTTCTAGATCCCAAAGTTACTTTTAGACTCTCATAATCAATTCGAGTAAGATATCAATTCTTTAAGTGTATCAAGAAAAATCCATACATATTAGGCATATAACTTTTTACAATTTTTGCAAATAGGAAACATAGCATAGCATAGTCGTATAGAGTATATTTTTTTTATTAAATCACATAAAAGTTTTCGCATCAAACGCAATGACCGATTAGCAATGCGAGCACAAAGTAATGCTCGTTGGAATTCTGACCTTTTGTATTTTGTACTTATTCCGAAATATCAATTGCAATTATTTTCTATTTGTAAATTTATATGTGATGCTTAGAGTGAAGTTTGGTTTTCTGATTATACTATCAACAAAATAATTTCGCCATACTACAAAAATTAAATTATTGTTTTCTAAGACATTGGGACAAAAAACCATCAGCTATCCAGAAAGTTCAACGGGACAACCTCCTATTGGGCCAAAGACCTATTGGATAGACTTGTTTTTTAAAATCTTATTAATATCAATTTTAAATATTAACAATCTCTTACAAAAAATTACTCTTCTTGAGTTTTGTTAAGTTTATTTTGAATATAAGTTTTATATTCTTATGGGTATCGCCGATATTTCGTATCAGCAAAAAGGCGTATCGTTACATCCCTGGTTTAAATATGTAGATGTTTTCAGATCACTTTTTTTTATCTTTAACAAATCATTCTATTTGTTTGTTTACTGTCATCAATTTTTGAGTGTAAAAAATTATTGCGATTAGTATTCGTTGTTTTTAGTTTACGTTTATTTATTTATATTTTGAGATTTACACATACAGGTTGGTGGTTTGGCCTATTGTTAGTGTTGCTATTTATTCGATAAGATCTGCTTGCAGAGGCAATATATTTGTAAAGACAAACATGTATGTATGTTAATACCCAGCGGTAAATATTGAAAGGGCCGCAAGTGTCAGGGCTTTTTAAACATCTCTATATTGCTTTCTAAAAGATTCGTTTCTTATGTTACCTTCAGAAATATGCCTTCTAAAAGGTATAACTTTCTTCCAAAAATACCTTCCAAAGCAAGGAAGACGAAACGAAGTTGTTTAGTTTTATTTTTTTTTTGCAAAGGAAAATAAGTTGTTTTTATTTTTATAATATTTGTTTTGTCTAGTTATTTTCACGTTATCGTTTACGTTGCGGATCAGCTGTTTAGTTTTCTTACCAAGCTAATGCATAAATAGGTACTCTTACGTAAACGTAAATTGCGTTGCGGATGAAACTGAGAATTTTAAAAATTGTCTCCGTTTTTAAGTATCAGCTGCAAACAATAAATCTCTGTTATTTTGTTGCTAGATTTTATAAAACAGCTTTGCACATATATTAAGAACGCTTAAAATTTTTATTTTCGTTTAAAATTTGAGATTTAATTTTGAGAAATATTCGTCCATTTTCTCAAAAATTTCGGAAATTTTCCACAAAAAAAGACGATATGGTTTCTTTGGCAAAGTTTCTTGGGATGACTTATAGAACAAAAATCGCGATGTGCTTTTGATGCTAAAAAATTTGACCCGCACTATTACTATATGTGACTATCTCCGAGAAAAGGGACCTAGTGTGTCAAAAAGGGGTTTGGACTTAAGAGTGGATTCTGGTACCTTAAAGGGTGTAGAATAAGATAAGATTGGTTTTTCTCAAAACTTCATTTTCACACACTAGGTCCCTTTTCTCGGAGAAGGTCACATATATATAAAATAAATATGTATTTATTTTTTTTTTGCTATCTATGTATACTTTACATGTACAAATAAATTTTAATTATTGAATTATTGCTTATAAAAATCAAATAAAAAAAATTATAAATAAATGAATAAGTACTATTGGGGTAGAAAAAGACCGATTTTAAAAGTTCGTTGGTACGATATTGGGTTTCTTATTTATCAGCCCTGATCAGCTATGAAAGAATTTTATGTTCAATTATTTTTATTGATAAAGTAAACATTCCATTCCATATATTCCTATAAGAAGAAGGGAGTACGGAAGGGCTTAATCACAATGTCAAACTGTTTAAAAAATAAATAAATATGGAATACGGCGAGGAGGGCTTATGTTTGTTAAATAAGGCCTTCTTTCAGGCCTCTTAACTCATAATTTTTACTGCTGGTATTTATAATTTATCTGCATATACATTCAAACGTATATATTTAATTAACGAATACTTTTTAAAATGTTTTAGTTTATTGACTTTAACGTAAAATATTACACTTTTAAAATGTTCTAAACATTTTTGAAACAAAACATCTTTAATTCACTTTTAAGCGAAAATAAAAAGAGTGCCTGTTTTGGGGTTTTAAAAATTAATTAAGCGAAAACGGAATTTAACTAATAAAATAAAACTATAAAAAATGTGATATGCTGACAACAGATTTATAAGTTTTTTAATTTAAATAGATGCCATTTTATTTTTTATTTTTTAATTATGACATTTGCTTGAAAAAGTCATTAATTCAGTAATTGAATTTTTGCAAAAAGCTTAAGAGATTTTTTGCCGTAACTACAGTGGCGATTTCCAGAGCTTTTTTTTACTAAAAACTTTTTCCGGATGGGTAAAAGAAGTATTTCGATATTATTTTTTATGTTTTTAACTGAAATGTTGACATGGATTTCTATCTAAAAAATCCGGGTTTTCATATGCTTTGCAAGCATTTGCTAAAAAAAAAGAAGCACAAGAAATAATAATTTGGCAGTTCAATTCAAAAACAAACAGTTGACTTAGCATGTTTTGAATTTAGTATTGTTCAACTTACGCTCAATCAAATTTTGGTGTTGATCGGTAAATCCCATCCCAAAATATGCACAAAACAGTGTTTTGAATACAACTGAATATTGTATCGCCCGTAAACCTTAAGAGCTTCTCCTTTTAATTAATTTCTCCATTAATTTTTAATATAATTGTGGTAGATATTATTATGTGTTCGTATTTTAATTTCATTGAATACCAAATGCTTTTCTTTAGCATTTAGTTTTGCAAATTTGTTTCAAGATCTTAAATATCTAAAGAAAACTTTTTAATGGTTGATGATGCTGTTTAATTTTATGTGTTTATTGCAACGATATTTTTTTGTTAAGCCAATGAAAATAAGATCGCCAATAACTCTCCGTGTTTATTCTTTTTGTAAAAGTTCGTAAATATTTATTCAATCAGTTTTTATTGTTTGAAAAATTTTTCTTTGTTCTGTTGAAAATTTTTTTTTAGCAAAAATAATTTTTTTTCAATGGTTGAATTAAGGTAATTCTCAAATTAACCCAAAATGTTCGTTTATTTATCAAAGTCATATCGGAAGAATATGTGATGTAACATCGAATCAAAATAAACTTACTTTTTTCGATCGCTGCAGTCAAGCAGAATTTAGAGTTATTTATATAAAATAAAATCATCTGAAATAAACTGTTAATGTCATGCTTTTCTTTTATTTTCCTTTTTTTTTTAGCAATAACAGAATAATGCAAATAACAGAAGGGAAAGAATTTTAAAATTTTTTGTGCGGCCTGGAACTTTATTGCAAGTTTTTACTAAAATCGAATCTCTGTTTTTCTCCATCAGCTTGTATTTTTAAGTTAAAAGTACTAATCGTATTTTTCACTTTTTTCTAAAAATGAAAAGTTTAATCGCAACTTTAGTTTTAATTAAACGATTTCCAACATTTTTTTAAAGAGAATCAATTGAGTGGGAAATGAAATAAAAAAAAAAACCTATAAACTAAATGAGACATAAATCTTAAAAATCGATGAAAGCGTTTCACTTTTATTCAAAATAAAGTGAAGGTTCTAATTTTTTTAAGTGAAGGACACATAATAAAAAATATTATTTTTGTACGTATGAACATTGTTATTTTTATCAATTCAGTTTTTTCCATTAATTGTGAATAAAATCAAAAGTTGTGCACCGTTTACAATGAAATATAGCTCATTTGATTCAAAATATGTTTAACTAAATGTTTTTAGACCAAAACTGTTATTTTTGGCGCATTTTAATTATAATTTTTTATTTATGAATTTTTAAAGAACAAAAATGTTATTTTTTTATTTAATTTTTCTACTACTGGGCAAATTAAAAACCAATCTAAGAACGGCTTAAATAAAATATTGTTGTCAAATTTTGGATTTTTTTAGCTGAATATGGTAAACCGTTTTTAAGGCAGCGACCTCAAATTAGTAAAAATTAACAATAAAGTTCCAAACGCAAAATGACTGTTCCCCAGTGTAATTGTTCAAAAAAGATCAAACTTTTGTTATAAGTGAAACAACTGGATTATTTAGCAAACTTTTGTAAAAGTGCAATATTCGGTCTTGACGTATCTTTTGGAACCTATGTTAAAATTGTATGGTATTATTTCTGGCCATATAAATCAAAATGTCAGCAAACTTGGCGCTGCGAAATATGGCCCCAAAAAATAAATTACAAATTGGCCCCAAAAAAATGAAAATTAACCCTAAAAATAACCCTAAATTGAGGGTAATTTTTCATTATGTAAAATCACCTCAAAATTTATAATGAATTTTAACCCCAATAAAGAACACAAAGAAAGGTATATTAAACATTTCGGGTTGAGTTCACATGCTCGAAACTAAAAACCCCAAATTTACAATCCCGATTTCAAAATCCATGGTAGGGCTTTCGGCCATGCGCAAGGATTTTTTCCTCGAACACTGGCTTTGCTTACTTAAGCTTTACGTTAAAACCCGTCTTCGGCAGGGCGCAAAGATTTTCTTCTTATAAAGCTTCTTTATAAGAATTCGGGTTTTTTATACTGTCCCTAAAAACTTTTACATAAAATTTGTGTAAAAATGTTTGGGGTGATTTTTCATTGCTTAAAATATGCATTTTTTTCTAGTAAACGCAAAATAGCCCCAAAGTAAAAATTGTGATTTTATATGGGGCCCAATTTTTCATTCCTTGATATTGGGATCATTTTTCATTTCACTTAAAATGCAAAAAAACCCTAACGAAAAAATGAAAAATAACCAAAAAAAAAATTGCCCCAAAATTGCGTGTTGTTGCGTCTCATGTAAAATTTTGGGGGCCATATTTTCTGGGGTCTTTTTGCGCACCGCCAGCAAACTTTACCACAATATCTATAGTTGTTTCGGCTTAAATCGTGTTTAAATGATTTCACAGAGCGGGCTTTATATGGTGCATTTGGTAGATTTTGGCAGAGTGTGTTCGAATCTTATGAACTATTCACAAAATTTTGTTAAAAGCGCACGTTTCCGAGACTGTGGTTTATATGGGGTGGATGATAAATTTAGGACCAACCTTCACGAAATTTGGCAGGGTGCTTTTTAATCGCTTGAGACTATGAAGGCTTTATGCGTACAAAAGTAATTAATTATAGATTGATCTGCTGCCACCATTAAGTTAGTTTTTGTGAGCAAAATATAATTTTTTTTAAGGATGTTTTTCTATATTTGGGTTTATAATTCTTTTCCAACGAACAGTTTGTTAAAGATATCAGTCCCAAACTATTTTACTTTTACACGACATGTTTTTAGCAGTGTAGGTACTTATCAAATTTGCTTCTGTAAATGTCAGCTCAAATTGGCAAAGAATAAATCAAATGAATTTGTAATAAAAGTTATATACATTTTTCTAAATTATGCAAACGAAATTTTCGTTCGAAATCCTGGAACAAGCAGTTAAAATACGGAAAGATATGGGTATTTTCAGTGAAAAGTCTACTTTATATAACGTAACGCCAGCAAGTAATTAAAATTCTTTCTCAAAAAAAATTTTATATGTATAATTTACTTTTTTATATGTTGGTGTAAAGTGCAACAAGTTCTTAATTAAGTAACAAAAGGGATAACATTTAAACAACCTGGGCCCAAAATACAGGATTATTTTCTTGCTGGTAGACTTTTCGCTGGAAATGCCCGTATAAAAACTAATTGATAAAAATTAAGTTAATTAAATAATTAACTTATAAATTCAAGTAATCTTTTCTGTTGGTTTAAATTTTGAAAAGTGCTGCTGCGAAAATAAATTTAATTCAAAACCGATTACATTTTTAAATATCGTTTGAAGAGGATTTAAAAAATTAAGTGAACGAACTTTGTTAAATTGATCATGAATATGCCGTAGCAACAGAATTTATTATCAAAAACAATTAATTGACCTCAGCAAAAATGTTATTTAAAATAATTTTGTTAATTAATTTATTTTACTAATAAAGAGAGGAATTTGTAGTGGGTTTATATTCTGTTGCTATTACAAAATCTAATCTTTGCGAGAATACAATTTTAAGTAACTGTATTAATGCATAAATGTAGAGGTGATGCAATTATTTCTTCGTGTGTATGCAACTTGAAGGCTGATTCGTTTAAATATTTCGTTTCCTAGTTCTTGTTTGCACTTTTAAATTGCATTTGTATGTGTCGAGTAAGTGAATGGTTTGGATTGTGGGTAATAAGTGGTCTTGTTTAAGCAAAAAATGTATGTAAGTAAAAATAAAATAATGCAAATAACTAGAACAACTGGCAAATATGTGTGGGTATTAAGGAGGTTAAAAATGTTTCGCTTTCCCTAATTATTGTTATCGGAACTTATTTTATTTTAATTTTTAAAAAATATTTAAACAGAATTTTTCTAAACCTATTTTAACTTAACTTAACGCACAAATTACAAAAGCTTAAATGTATGCAGTCTTTCTTATAAATTTTTAAAAAATTTCTCTGTTCTTTTAAACACCTTTTAACGCCATATAAAATGTTTACGTGTTTTTAGTAACTACTTAGTAACTCAAAAGGTCATATCACATCTCAGCCATTTTTGGACCGATCTGGCTGAATTTTTTATATCAAAATTTAGAGGAGCATATACCAGCTAAGTTCCAATTATATCAAAGGTAAGGTATTCAATTAATCCGGCTTTTGCTTTAATCGGTTAACCGCTCGATTATTTAACCGAAGTTTTATTTTAATCGGTTAATAATCGGTTCATTTTGTAATTGATCGGTTAACCGATTTATAAAGTTTTGTTATAAATTAATAAAATTGCAAAACATTTATTTCAATAAATAAAAATGCAAAAACATTTATTAAAAACAAAAAACAAACAATAACATAACCAACGTAACAATTCTTGGACTAAAACGTAAATACAATGGCAAAATGGAAGATTTTATATGTTTAGAGAAATCCTGGGGTGGTTACCGCATATTTTGATTAAACAAAAATAATTTACGAATTCGAAAATTTGTACTGTGTTTTACGATTTTCGCAATCATTCGAAACGAGGTTGTATTTTTAAAAAAATTTGAAATATGATGAAAACTTTTTGTTCGTAATAGAGAGGCTGTTAAGAAAGGGATTTTTTGTTTTCAATAATGTATAAAAAAGTCCTATTGTTCGAAACAAATATTACGAATATCGTAATACACAGTACAAATTGTTCGAATTCGTAAATGATTTTTTTTTAATCGAAATACGCGGTAACCTCCCAGGATTTCTCTAAACATATACAGCGTTATGTATAATGAAAAATTGGCAAGAAGTTAGCACAGAGTTGAATTATAATACACTTACAGACTGTGGATAGCAAACTGCTAAACTCTGACTAGTGAGTTGCCAAATATCTGCTAATTTGGAAAAAACAGATGTATGAAAACAGTATGAAATGTCAAAATCAGGGATGATTTCAGCAAAAATAATGTTTTTTTTTTTAATACAGTATGGCATCGTTATATATCAGAGTTGATTTATTAAAAATTTGCACCAGTGAAAAAGTATATTATACATGAACATTTTGCTAACAAGCTGCTAAGCTTAATCGGTATTCTAGTTGGCAGCTCGTTGTACGTAGTGTATAAACTGTGGCTAACTTTTCATTATACATACCGCTGATAAAATATTCTTATTTACCATTACAGTCCGGTTTAAATTTTTTTTAAATTGTTAACACTTTTAATTGTTTCGGAAAATTCTTTTAAAAGATTGTTTTTGTTCCTAGCAAGAGTTGCTTCTGTCATTATTTGACACGTCCAAAAGCACAAAACATTCTGCAAAAATTTATTTCCGAATTCCTTAGTTTGTGATGTTGTACAGTATTTTA
The DNA here is from genome assembly GCA_949318255.1 of Pollenia labialis. Lineage (NCBI taxonomy): Eukaryota > Metazoa > Arthropoda > Insecta > Diptera > Polleniidae > Pollenia > Pollenia labialis. The sequence goes on from OX439140.1 coordinate 159,493,600, forward strand.
AGAATTTATTGCTAATCGACTGAAATTAACCGGTTTAAACGTTAATCGAAAATAGCCAATTTTAAATTAACCGATTAACGGTTAACCGAATGAATACCCTAATCTAGGGGCTTCCGAAAACCCATTTCAGCAGACAGACGGGCGTCGTTAAATCCACATCGCCCCTCATAAGGACTCTTATATGTATATATACCCCTTAAATAGTCTTAGATAAAAATTGTAGAAATAACAAACAGATTGACAAACTTATGTACATTCATATTATATTTTACCTTCGGTGAATAATAAGATTTAAATAGAAAAATCGGCATACCGATATATCGAGCCGTTACCGCAAAAAAAAGCTTAAGCGACAAAAATACAATTTTACAGCAGAGGGTTTTTTAATTTAATTTTTTAAAAATTATGTATGAAGGTGGGCGCATAAGCTAAATTTGTTTTTGCTATAAAATCGTAACGTTACTTTATGTGACCATAACATTTTAGGAAATTATGCAAGTGTTGCCAATAAATTAATTTATTAAAAAAAGAAACGAAAATTTAAAATGAAAATGCTCGATATATGTATAAAATAGGCCCAAAAATCTAAAAAAATTAAATTTAAGACAGTCGAAAAAAAACAACAAAAGAACTAAAAAAATTTGAATTATCACGGAAAAATAATCAGGGGAAATCGAAAACGTAAGAATTTGGAAATTGTTTTTAATGCACTTTTAATCTAATTTTTACAAACTTTGTTATAAAATTCTGTTTAATAGAGAAATATTTGCATAATAATTGTCATAAAATCATTTTATTTCAGAAATCTTTTAAAAAACTACTTTAAAATTTCTTGCGTTTAACGTTTTCTTTTTTCCAGCACACCCCTGAATAAAACAAATGTCACTTTAATCTTCAACTTTTGACATTTTACAATAAATCTGTTAAATACAAAAAATCGCTTAAATAAAAAAATTGGAAAGAATAAGAAATCACTAATTTTTCAAAATTCTTCAATTGGGGGGAATATTTCAAAATGTTTATCTAAAATTTTTCAATTTTAAAGTCATTCATAAAATCGTGAAAATTTATAAAAGTCGTTGCACAAAAAAAGGAAAATTTCTTATATTTTAAAAATAAATTAAGAATTATTTTTCTCAAGAAGCGTTTTCAAGATATACGAAAAAATCATGTTTTTTGCAGTTGCTTTAGGTATTTCGAAAAATCTCGACAACTGTTCAACTGAATTGTGAATTTTACAAGATTTAAACTTTTGCAAAGATATGTCTTTTCGCTTTTAGCCAATATCTAAACTGTGTCGATCGGATAAAGATTTATTGATCTTAAGGACATCAAACCTGAAAAAATGTGATTTTTAAAATTGGAAAAACTGGAAAACTGGAACGATTTAAAATGGTGTAATTCGTTCCAGTAAGGCAATAAAAAAAATTTTAAATATTTTTAACATGTACATATATTAAATTATATTAAATAATATTTTGTTCCAAACGTAGGAAGCGTAAAATTGTTTTCGTTTTGCAACCATTGTGCAGTGAAGACAGTTAACATTCAATAATGAACTTTAGAAAAGTTTTCTATGAATTCTATGCCTTTCAGTGTTTCATTGCAACACCGAGATTATGAAGTCAGTTACTGTCCCGCTTTTGAAATTTCTAAATTTCATCGTATATTAAAATATGTTAATATTCACTTGTCTGTCTACATTATTAAAAATAAATGTCCGAAGAAAGTTGACAACAATCTTTTTTGGATCTTATAAATTTTATGTTCGGTAATTACCAAGATTTGTCAATCTGAAATTACAATTAAAATTATTTTTCATTCAGTGAACCAGTTGAATGGATGGATCCAATTGATCATATGCTTGATTGCTAAATCAGCATGACCAAAGTGCACAGCGCATAAAGTGGCTATGTTGTTTATCCGGGTATAAATCAATTAATCTCCATTCACAAAGCGAAAACCTCCAGTATGAAAAGTAGCATCAAATAATAAAGAACAAGATTTAAATCTGAGTTTTAAATTAAAAATTAAAACTTTTAATTCTATAATTGAAACGAATATTAAACTATGAAGCAAAGCGCACTAAATGATTTATATCGTGACTTAAACTTGTCAAAAGAGAACTCAAAATTACTCGCTTAAAGGAAGAAAATTTTCGGACTCAAAGACACGCTTTTTTTTACTATGGCAATCGCTCCAAGATATATGGAACTCTTTTCAGAAAGTAGTAAGTGGGTTTTTAGGAAACAGCAGAAGCCATAACGATAGTCACCTTATTCCAAATATAATGGACGTCCTTTGTGTTGTTGATTTATATCAAACAAATAAAAAAATCAGTATTATTTTGAGTCCAAATAGGTTTCCTGAAATTACAGAAGCACACATGACATTGAAAATGCTTTTTCTTTAACACTTTTCAGACTTTTTGCATTGCGACGAACAAGGTGAACGATTTCACCGAGGTCTTGCAATAATGGAAGAGTATTATCAGCGCCATTGGGATAGGGCATGATGGGTAAATACTGCGAGATGCGAATTCGCGAAACGTTATCGCAACATGAAAGGATAAATCGAAGAGGAAAATTATAAAATTTTTGACCAAAAATAGAATAATGCAAACAACTTAAATTGTCTTAACAATTAATCCTTATCCAATCAACACAACCAAGAAACCAACATTTCACACAGAAAAAAATACCAATGTAAAATTAACATGGAAAAATGTTGATTGAGAATCATGTTAAATTTCTGCAAAAGTATGCCCTTTATTTAAATTTATCATTATTTCATATTAATTTTAAATTAAAAATATTGAAATAATCCTAAATCACGCTTATTTAATATTATTCACTGTTAAGTAAATAAAAAAAAAAATTAAAATTTAAATAAATATGGATTCGATATTGAATCCATTAAAAACCCTGTTTTATATTAAAATCAGAAGTTTATCTTGTAAAATTAACATGCATACATAGTTAAGTATGTTAATTTTTTAATTTTCATTCTTAAAATATGTTATACAATGAAGACAATTCCCGTATTCTTTTAATAAAAATTTTTAGTTAAATAGTACACCAAGTTTTCAAAGTATAATGATGACAAAAACCATATCGGGCGATTCTGCTGATGCTTCTGTTGACAAAGGAGAATACAAAATAAGTGAAACATGTGTTACAGTTGTAAGTGTATTGAATTATTCTTAAATAAATGTATATGTTGTCTGTAAAGCTTCTTCACACTGTTATAACACACTCAAACTAATTTGATTCTACATGCAATTTACGTTGTTTCAACTTGAAATAACTTTCATTCAACGTGATTCGGATTTTGATTTCAATATAAATGACATTTTGCTCTAACTTTACTGCAATGTTAAATTAACATGAATAATAGTTATTTTAAAAGAAAGCAATTATAAAATCAGGTTGAATTAACATGAAACACGTATGAAGCAAAATCGCCACCGAAAAATTTTAAATCAACCTTGTTTTCGACGTTTTTAACTTGATTTTTTTCTGTGTGTTGTTTATTGAACATTTACATTTGGATGTTTTTGCTAATTACATCGCAACTTTCTTATTTTTTGTCCGATGTTAACCAGTTTGTTACAAATATATTTGGAACAAAATTGTCTTTAACATATGGGCTTAAAAATTATAAATGTTTTTTTTTGTGCCGTAACAGAAGGACTGAATATTTTTTTAAGGCATGTGAATTTTTGTCGGATAAATACAGTATAGATATCGGCTGCAAGAGGAAAAAGATACATTTGTAACATTGTAAAATTTGCGTAGTAAAAAAATCCGTGTTCAAGATTTTTGAAAACAGCCTTATGAACTACAAGAAAAATAAATGAATGCCATATTCGTGTTCGGCAGCCCCGATTTATCTTAGAAAATTTTTTTGGGTTATGGTCGTTATAAGTTCGTTATTTCGTTTGTAATTTCTAAAATACTGAGATTAGACCTGTTAGGGTTAATTTATATCTAAAGAACGGTAGTTATAAAACCTTCTGTTCTTATCGCACCATGTTGAAGGGTGTATTATATTCGGCATAGCCCAATATAGCACTCAGCTATTTTTTTTTTTTAATTTTCATAACTTTGTTAAAACCAAAATGTATATTTTAATTCTTTCCCATAAATTAGAATAACTTTTTAGTTCATGTATAAAACTTAGTTTTTTATTATAGTACTATTCCGCTCTCTTAGTACTTTTTTATATTATGATAATAAAAATTACCACCTTATTATTGGTATATGTTGGTAAGTGTTTGAAAACAAATAATTTTTTAACTACGCCACAAACAGACACACCTTCAATTGAAATACTTCGTTACGGTTGTTAATTTAATGTAAAAGAATTGCATTTTACTTATTCATACGATTATAGTTAACTTACGGATCATATGTTGAGGCCTCCAGCTGATGATCTGTTGTATCTTTTCCATTTTTCACCGGTTCGTTCATAGTTTCTCTGTAATGGCAACTACTGTTCACTTGGCAATCTGTTATCTAATGAGTTTCCATAAACACACGCAAAAGTTTAGACGGTTTGAGATCTGTAAAAATTGTAATAAAAATAATGTAAATATTAGCCGTCACGCTAAACGTTCGGATCTCATGCCACAAAACAGTTGGAAGATCATTAAGTATAATTAAGTTAAATATAAATGCTTAAAAAAAAACTCCAAAAACATCTGTATATACACATTTTATTATTTAATATTTCAGAATCAACAAATTGGCACGCAAATTTCCTACTTGTTTGCCCTTAACATTTAATATTGATTTAACTAATTTGCAGCAATTTATTCAAAATCAGTTATTTTTTGCGCTTAAGATGAGTCGAGTGGAGTGTTTGCTCAACAAATTGTAAAGAGTCAATATTATGGAAATATCAATGCACTCACAAGTGGCGATGAAATATGTATTTGTCAATTGCCGAAATATTTCGACTGCAATCAAACAGAGCAAGCAAGCCCAAAAGAAAAAAATATTAAGACAACAACAAAGAACGAACCAGTTAATAAAACTCTTAATTAAAGAGACATTATTTATTTAAGTATTTCAAACATTGTTCCATATCTACAAGTATTTAGGGTGTCCCGGTAGGCTAGCTGATAGTCAACAATCACTTTCAGTGGGAGGGTTGTAAGTTCGGTTGCCGCCAAAAATCATGTTATTGTATATTTCACTGCAGCGTTTTTTAGATCTACGGTACCTATTGATCGGTAAATTTTTAATTTTATTAGTAACATACATATAAGTGATGTGACCCTAATATTCGCCGAATTTGAATACGAATATTTTGAAATTATGGTTTTTAATAATAATTAATAAGCAATTGATACCTGCTCAATGCAATAGAGTCTCCCGTTTGCGTTGACACCAATAAATGTTGCTTTCGAAAAATTATTGTGAACATTTAAAAAATAAATATTTAAAATCAAAATGTTAATAAGGGACTGAAAATAACGAATATTTGTCAAATTTAAATTTAAAAAACCAAACAAAAAGAGAAGTTTTACATACAAAAGGAATACAACAATAAAATCCTTGTGACAGGAACTACCTCTCGATGCATTGATTTTTTTATTTTTATAATAAAAATTCAACTTTACCGATTATTTTCTGAGTTTAATATATTGACTTGGAAAAATTATTCATGAGTTTTATTTGAAATTCAACTCAAAAAATTATTTTTTATTTTCTTTTTTTTTTGTTTTTGTTTTATGATAGAAAATATTTATTTTAGTTTGAAAAACAGGCAGTAGACATAAAAAGAAATTCAAAAATAACTTTTATGTTCTGAGCAATAAATAAAACTTTAAAAATTACTTTTATTTTCTAAGCGAAAATTATTTCAAGAATTAATAATTTTTAAAAACTTGTAACTTGTAACTTATATTTTAAGGGCCGGCCGATGTTGAATGTGAGCCACAACTAAACATCAAGTTTTTTATGCATATCATATGACATTTCAGACTAACTGAATTCGAATCATGGAAAGATACACAATCGAGCAACGCGATAAAGTTATTCAGGCTTATTATGAAAAGTGGCGTTCAAATCAAAATGCATCTTCAGTTATGAGGCACATTTTCACCTCAGTGGATTCGTCAATAAGCATAATTGCCGAATTTTGAGAATGATAATCTAAGAGTGATTGTCGAAAAACCAATGCACCCACAAAGAGTGACTGTTTGGTGCCATTTATGGGCTGGCGGCATTATCGGGCCGTATTTTTTCCAAAATGAGGCCGTTCAGGCAGTTACTGTGAATGGAGTTCGCTTTCGTGAGATGATAACGAACTTTGTATGGCCCGAATTGAAAGACATGGATGTGGACGATATGTGGTTTGAACAGAGCTGTGCGACAAATTCAATTGCCGTGTTATCTCACGTGGTGGCGATGTCAATTGGCCGCCAAGAGCATGTTATTTGACAACGTTCGACATCATGCTTTGGGGTTATTTGAAAGAAAAGGTGCAGGTCGATATGCCAGCAACAATTCAAGAGCTAAAGTATCATCATCAAAAATTGAGACCGTCGGATGTAAGTGTGCCACCGAGATCGCGGCTGCCATTTTGCCGATATTTTGTTCAATATTTTTTTAACGGATTTAATGTGTCTGACACACTCACTCTCAAGTAATAGCAACTCCGATTAAGAAAATGTTTCTAAGAATAAATCGAAAAAGTGGCTAAAACACGGGCTTTCAAATAATTCGATGCCCGGTTTTGTCAACTCTACACACAGAAAAAAATATCGATGTTAAATTTTTGCAAAAGTATGTCCTTTTTTTCTGAATTATCTTTGTTTCATATTAATTTTAAATGAAAAATATTAAAACAACATTGTCCAATATTAAATGTATAAAATCCTGTTTTACTTGGATAACAACAACAATTAAAGCAAACTCATTCATTTTTTATTTTTATGTTTAAAATATTTTATAAAAAGGAGAAAAATTCCCGTATTCTTTTTTTAAAAATGAATAAGTTAAGTAGTACTTCAAATTTTGAAAGTAGAATGATGACGAAGCCCATATCGTGCCATTCTGCTGTGTCTTTTAGTTGTGAGCACGTCTGCAAGATTTGACGATTTTGGGGTCCAATAATTGCCCATTGACGAATAGACGATTAATACCTTAAATTTGACGATCTTTTTAAACTAGAAATTTTGTTCTAATTTACAAAAGTGTTTAGTATTATTGAGATGTTTGAATAGTACTTTCTTTTATTTAGTTGAAAGTAATTGTCCCGAGTATGCAGCTTATAAAAGAAATATAATAGTTTACGCTTTGAATTCTGGTTATAGATCCACTTTCAATATTTTTTTTAAACACTGAAACAGAGTTTCTGATAAGTATAATCGGAGTTCGATTACTCTCAGTTAATGTGGCAACCAATCTTCATACTGTTTTATAAATGATTTATGATTTAATTCCAGTCACGTTGCTAATTATGTAATTTTTAAACATTTTATGCTAAAAATTCGGATACTTGACATCCTGAACAATACCAAGACAAGCAAAGTTATCTGTTGTCATGCTTCGAGAATTTACTTATTCATATGTACTACCAAAATATTTTTGAAATATTTTCCCATTTTTGATTTAAAAAAAATAAATTTTTGAAAAAACGGTTGCCGCTCTTATTAAAGTTGGTATGTAAAGTAAGTTAAAACTATAATTTTTAGTCAATTGAGGTTATAATAGCGGTTTTATTTTTAGAGATCTTTTGAGATATTTTTTATTTCAATTAAAAAAAAACGGAAAATAACTTAACATTTTCTAATACATACAAAAGTAACGATTTTTCTGGCGATTTAAATAAGTCAATTTGACGAATTTGGCGAATTTGTATGCGAAATTTGCCGATTTTTGAAACATTTTATCTGTCATCTATGGTTGTGAGTGCTTTTGTTAACAAAGAGTGGAGTACAAAAAAGTGAAACATGTGTCACACGTTTACACGTTCCACGCGTGTTTAGAATTATTCTTAAATAAATTAATGCATATGTTGTCTCTAAAGCTTCTTTCCACTTAAACCAATTTGAAACTTTGTTTCAACTTGAAATAACTTTCATTCAACGTGATTCTGAGTGTTAGTTCAATATCAACGTAATTTTGCTCTAACTTTACTGAAATGTTAAATTAACATGAATTATAATTATTTTAAAAGAAAATACGGTTGTTCGCAAGTTATTGTAAGACTTGAAGTAGGTAACTATGAAGCATAATCACTACCGAAAACTCAAAAAGATCAACCTTGTTTTCGTCGACTTTACATTTATTTTTTTCTGCGGGTAATACTTATTTTTATTTCTTAGTTTAATTAATACTGTTTAATATCTTGTACATATATTTATATTTTTTGAACAAATTCTTACTTGTTTGTGTTTAAAATTGGAGGGTATTAAGTTGAATGGCTTAATTAACCAAAAAACATGTTGTTTGTCTGTTTTTAAAGTTAATTAAACCCCCATACCTTGTTGTTAAGAGGGTATACTACGTTTGTCATTCCGTTTATCATTCAATATTTGTCTATATATATTCAGAGCTCTTTGGTCGAATTAGCTTTGCCCGTCTGTTAAAAACACACTCGCACTGGAAAAAATCAAAAGCAAAGAACAATATTGCAGTCAAATTGCTTCTAGTTATCCTAAACAGTTTGGAATTGAAATCCAGCAAAATCGGTTCAGTAGGATAAGAGTAATAAATGCAAAATTGATAATTTTGCTACAAAAACTGACATAAATTGTTACCAGAATGCACCGATTCTCATTAAATTTTCCGCGAGTTGATTTTTTATAATTATACTTCTAATGTTTGTTAAGATTGGTCCAAAATTATAATAAAGCACATTAACTGAAAACACTTTTGCTATTGTACAAAAAAAAATTCCGTCATAGTTTTATAATAATCTCAGAATTCAATTTTGTAAGGAGTGGTCTATTATTTTCCACATGCCCCATAAAAAGCTCACTTTTTAAATATTTTAAATCTCGATGAAGGGTATCAAAGAAAAAATTAAACAAATTCTTTGGTTTTATAAAGTACTAGCATTTTACCCGCTACTTCGTTAGCGTCTCCTTTTTCTTCGTGGACATATTTGTATGCCAAAGTTTATTTTTCCAGGTTTTAGTTTGTTTAAATTCTAGCATTTCACCCGCTACTTTGTTAACGCGCCTTTTCTTTCATAAACATATTTGTATGCCAATGTTTATGTTCCTAGGTTTTAACAAATTTACCCTGTAATTTTGTGTTGCTAACTAAGTTCAATAGTATAGAAAATTAAAAAAGGACCACTTGCCTAACACAAAAGCAAATGAAAGAAAGTAAATTTCCCGTATTACTCCAATATATATATATATATATATATATATACATACAGGTGGTACGCGCTTACTTTCTCAGGACATTGCATCATGAATTTTATTTTTCTAGGTCCGATGCTCACAAAAATTGAAAAAGTACCAGTAAAAAAACAAAAAAGTACCAAAAAGTTCCCTCATAGATTCGTATCCACTCAGGACATTGCATATTAAATTTTATGTTTTAAGGTCCAATATTAACGATAATTAAAAAATACCAGTTGTAGAAACAAAAAGCTGAAGAAAGATATAAAATTTCCCGTATTTCCCATTTTGGTACTAGTTTTTCCCCCCGAAAATTGCAGTATTTTAGTGGGTTCCCATAATTTAGTACGTATATGTCAATCAATAAAGCAAAATGTTTTGTAAAAAACACCAAAAATAATTAAGATTTTCACCCCTTGAACATTCGAAAAAGTACCAATTTCGAAAAAGTACCAAACTTGAATTCGTTTTTTTTTTTTGATAAGTTTCGAATGTGGTATAGACTTCATTTCTAGGTTTATTGGTTCAAAAGAAAGATAGGCTGACAAAAACGTACCAAAATTCAGGTTTTACCCGTTTTCACCCTAAGAGAGTCGAATTTCAAACAAGTACCATACACCTGTCCACTTATTTTTCAAAAGAACAACGATATGTGTTACAGTTTTTTGTATCTCTTTTAGTTTTGGAGATAAAAGGTTTCCTAATTTATCCCCTAAACATTCGAATTTCCAAAAATCCCGTCTTTGTGGACCGATTTGGGGCGAGACCCACCTCTGGTCCAAATTTTAAGTTGTTAGCTTCTGGCGTTTAGGCGTGCGATGATGACAAAAAACATTTCAGATTTCATTAATAACAATTTACTTTAATTATTTTTCAAGAAATATTTTGTAGTCAATCCATAAAAACGTCTAAAAGGAAAGTTATTATTTAGAGTAATCAGAAGTCACGCATTTCCGGATTTTTTTCGTAAAATATTTGTTAAATATATAAACCTACCTTTAGTTTACGACTTTTTTTTAATTTGTAATAAAAAGTTTTACGAAACGTACGATTTTAAAATTTAAATTTATTAAATTTTTTAATATTAAACAGGTTAAATCTTTAAAATTAATTTAAAACTTCTACCCCATATTAATAAACGATATATTAAATTTAACAAACGTTTATTAAGGCAAATTTTAATACTAAATTTGTTTTGTAAACCTTATTTAAATTTAAAAATTTTTTATAAATGCAGGCGCTATTATTTAAAAAGTGTTATTTATATACCTGTCAAGTTAGCGGTGACTTTGCCACAGAACGTAAACAGGTACCACCACACTTTACAAGCTCAAGACTTCGAATAAAATTTGTAGGTGTTGAAGTGTCTAGCAATCCAACCATATAATTTAAAAGTATATTTAACTATTTATTTGAAAGATTAAACTTTGAGTGATTTATCTACTTTTAAAAGACGAAGAGATATTTATGAAATAAAACTACAAAATGAAAGAGAAATTTATAAGAAATTTCTATTCTGCAAAAAATTAACACAACGGAAGAGCTCAATAATAGTAAAATGTATGATTAAAGCTATTAACCTGCAATAACGAAAGTAAAAAATAGAGGTTGAAATTTTATGCATATATACTTGCATTCATTGTGAATCTGACTTGAGGCATAAACTAAGTTATTTTTTAATTTTACTAAAGTAATTTTTTTCCCATATATATAAAAATTATGTTTAAGTGCTGAAAACCGTGTTTTTTCTTTTAATAACAACAAAAAGAAATTTTTATTAAACCAAAAAATATTTTTTATAATAGAAACTGGGAATTATTTCCTTCTGATAGTGTATAAAGTCATTTCTGAAAAATTGAAGGAATATGACTATTACAAAAAAGCTTTATAAAATACATAACTGAAATTTAGCTCATAGAATAAAATTCGAAAAATAAAAAATGTTGAATATTTTTTATAATTTTATAATTTTACAAAAAAATTAGCATAAAATGCAAAATTAAAAAATTAATTACTCAGTATTTAAATGTTCGATTACAGACGTGTATTTGCATACAAATCCAGCCCCTAGTAATAACTGTTTATACTTCAAACAAATTTAACTTCACACACTTGCAAACACAAATATTTTTCCTTTCAAAATAAATTTTACTTTATTTGTGATTAATTATCCGAACAAAAGTGTATTTAACTAACACAAAAAAAACTACGTACGAGTATTAAGTAATATTTAAGTTACTGATCGTAAAAGATTATAAATTTTTTATATGATGTTTTTGGGTACGATTTGAGTTTTATTATCATGAGTTCTTGTTGAGCAATTTTTCCCTTTTTGGAATTGTCGAAAATCTCTCATACGCCACAACAAAAAACACTTGTACGACATAATATGTAGTTGACTATCTTAATTAGTATAAATGATTTATTTTTTCTTTTTATCAGAAAAAAAATCTCAATCTATTCTCAATTGTGTGTTTATGTGTTTTTTTTTTTATTGTTGTGCATATATTTCCTAATGCCAATTAACAAATTAAAATTTTATCTTTATGTCACACAATAATTTGTATACCCTCCGTCAATATGCGTAAATGTGGGAGGGTATACTAAGTTTGTCATTCTGTGTCAAACTTTTTTAAAATTAATCTAAAACGCCATAAAGCATATATATTCTGGATCCTTGAGTAATTCTCAACCGACCAAAGGTAGTTTTACATGACATGTACATATTTTGCAGTGGCTTTTCAGTTGTAATTGCACATGGCTGTAAAAAAAAATTACAAATAAAGATGGTTTAAAATATTTATAATCCTTTTTATATAACCTAAAAAGTTTCAAAATAGCAAAAGAGTAAAAAAGTATAGTCGGTTAAGCCCGACCATATGATACCCTACACCACAAAATATAGGAAAAATTTTTGCTACTGTACCCTATATTTGACCCATTATTATTTTATGAGGTAAAGATTCTTATAAAAGTTCTTTGTGCGAATATTATTTAGATATATTTATCCATATGAGATTTTGGGATGGGGGTTCATATAGGACCTATGGTTAATTTTGGACCTATTAGACATTTTATCATAATATTGCTATCAAAGCTATAATCGTAGAAGTTATTATCTCTAATTTTTATGTTATTACCAACATTTTTAAGGAAGTTATAACGTTAAGAGCAATTTTCGGGAGTAGTATTTTAATGGGAGCTTTTGCCAAATATGGACCGATTCCGATAAAATTTGGTTAGATGATTTTGATTGCTATAAAATAAGTTTTGACCAAATTTGATCTAAGTACCAACATAATAAGATGGTTTATGGACACCAAGACCCTATTCCCGAAAAAGCTTGCATTTGGGCTATTTGAAATTATAAACCGATTATGGCTGCCAATTAGAGTCAACGTATTAAACTGCATCCAATTATCTCCAAATTTGTGCACAAGGTTTACATGGAGAGCCAGCCAGCCAGAAAGCCAGCCAGCCGGTCGGACAACGTTAGATCAACTCAAAAAGTGAGGATAAGGGTCGGCCTAGGACCAATATTTTAAGGTGTAACAAACATCAGCACAAATGCATAATACCCTCTTTACTATTGTGGTGTGGATGTAAAATTATATACTGATTTATATTTTCATTCTCTTTTTACGCCCAATTTCTTCAAGTTCAGTTATAATTAGTGCCGGTTCACACAAGTCAAGTTTGACTCGTCAAGTCTTGACTTGTGGGAACCTTACCTTTCAGTTATAGCTGTCAAAAATATATTTTTAACTGGCAGTTAAAGTAGTTGTTTGTTTAAAGAATATATGAAAATAAATAGATTTTATTGTATATTTGCCGCCACATGCCGGTCTGTCAGTTCAAAATAGAACACGTTCAAGGCGAATTTATTACAGGTGGTCTTAAAAGCCCTGCTGATAACTTTTTTTTAGCTTTAATATCATATCAAAATTTTGTTTATTATCTTTGTTTCTGTTTTGTTTTATTTCTGTTTTTGAGATTGTAATGATCTTACAAAAACAAATTGCCAAGATTACCTGGGATGAATTCGCCTTGAACACGCTCTAATAAAAAAGGTTACATTGCTTATTTGAACTGACATTAACATAAGTAAACTTATTTGCTTTTTCACGACATGTATGCATTTCGCAGTAGGAAAGTTAACAAGAACACTGCTTAATACATGTCGTGTTAAATAACCTTAAGCAGTTTGGGATTGAAGTCCAGCAATATCGTTTCAATAGGATAAGAGTTATGAATTTAAAGGCACATAAATGGTGGCGGATTATTATAAGATTTTGCAATAAAATACTAGAAATCATACTACTCAATTTTGTAAAGATCTCTGCATAAAATGACAACTTCCGGAAAACAGTTTTATATTCCAAAAACTCTTAACAAATAGTGATGCGGTAATAAAATTTTGTCTGTCATAAAATCACACTGTCGAATTTCTTCAAAATCGACCTACGAATTAGTTCGAATAAAGTTTTATAAGACTATAAATAACAGCGTAAAACTTTCTGATGATCAGCAAAAAATTTATTATACATAGTTCTATACCGGAACCAAGTAATATAATACTGACGTTAGTTTTTATAAGAGAATTGTTATAATTTTTATAAAGCGTGGGCTGCCTGTGGCTGTATGTGAAGGGCATTAAAGATTCGGCGCAGCCGAATATAGCACACTTACTTGTGTTTTTTGTGTGGACCTAATCACTTTCTTCCTTTTTCTTTTTTCTTCTTAGTAAATTACTATTTTATTGTCAATTAACTAATAATAAACGTAACCTTTTCTGATGTGCAAAAAATTCTTCAGTTGGAATGCAGTCGCATGTGATATTATAAAATCTGTTTAGAAGCGATATTTAACTTTGCTGCTGGCAACTCAACTTCAGTTGTGTTGCTATCCATAATCGATCCATAAGACTATTCCGCAAAACGCATCGAATTTTATTGGCACATCTGATAATATCGTGGTTTTCACTTAGTAAGACTTTACAAATTTTTTCGCTAGTCATAGGCAACAATTTATTTCAAAATTGCATATTGTTGGTCAAAAAAACTAGTTATTTAAGTTGTACAATTAAGAATTTGGTAGACAATATTTTCATTACATTTGCGTTCGTTGTTTAAAGTGTAGCTAATAATTTTTTAAAAAAATATTGAATAAAATAACCTTTTATTAATTTATTTGTATCTCTTCTTATTTAAGGCCAAAAAATTCGTTTAAGGGCCAATATTAAAACTTTGCGCTAGATAAAGTCAGGATTTTGTTTGACGTGTAAAACGTTTTTCATAATTGTAACTTAGCATTAACCGATCTGGGGTCAATGTTCGTTCTCTTATATGAAAAAAGTGGAACGAAAAAAAAATTTGTCGAGATTAGTAAGTACCAAGAGGAAAGCGTGCCAAATCAGAAAGAATATTTAATAATTTTTTTAAGACGAAAATTTTGACGTTGATTGAAATAGGAATTTGAATTATTATTACCTCACGCTTTTATTACCTGTTGTTATGCTTTTATTCTGTATTATTATGCTCTAGATACAAGATAAAAAAGATAACATAAACATAATAATTTAATTCATAAAACAATAATAAAAACAAAATAAAAATTGAGGTACTCAAGATATGAGGTCAAAAAGTTAATAATTAATAAAATAGATAAAATATTTTAAATAAATATATAACATTTTAACGGCTTAGGAAATAACTTTCTGACACACTCAAAGCGCTTAGTAAGTCGCCAAAAAGTATATTTCTGATTTTATTTACAAATTATCATGTTACCGAAAAATTTCGTTAATTTTTCACCGATGTTGTAGTATCTTACACGAGTCTCCAAAATGTTATTTTATTTCGGTTTCCCCGCACTTCACTGTTATATAAACCAACACAATTTGAAAAAATTTGTGTTTATCAACTAATAAACATATCGCTCCTTCATTGCATCATAGTCATATCTCAAAAAATCAAAAATTTTAAGTAACTTTAGCAAAGTTTTCCTTCACACCACCTCGTTTTATATCTCAAACTGGATCGAAAATATATCTTTAAATCGGTACATTTTGAAACCATTAATCGCATTTTGCCAAGATCGTTTGTTTTTGTAGACATGACTATGCATTATGACTTGCAATACAGAAGCGATATGTTTAGGTATCTTCTATTTTTAAGACTTGTTCATGGAAAAAAGCTTTATAAAATACATAACTGAAATTTAGCTCATAGAATAAATTCGAAAAAATAAAAATGTTGAATATAATAAAGTAACCTATGAAAGGAAATAATTCCCAGTTTCTATTTGTTAAAATATGTAGTTGAGTTAAATACATTCAATTTATAAAGTATCACTATCCAGTGTGACACAAAGAATGCTGACGAAGGCTGTAGAGGGCAAGAAGCATTCTGCTGGTGTCTTATAATTGTAAATTTTTCTGTACATACAATATACTTCATTGCTATCCAAAGGACAGCTAAGGTAAAATGTAACAAGAAGATAAAATATAATAGTCTGGTCGTGTAGTCATTCCTAAAAATTAAAGGAATATGACTATTACAAAAAAGCTTTATAAAATACATAACTGAAATTTAGCTCATAGAATAAATTCGAAAAAATAAAAATGTTGAATACTAAAAAACAATAAAACAATATTTTTTATACTTTTGAGATCATTGTTCAATTTAAATCAAAACAAATCTTTTATTTTTCTCTTTACTCTCTAAAATATTTTACTAAGCCCTATTCAAAATATACAAAATAACATAACATTCTAAATTTTATTTGCAGATACAATGTTTTTGCAATTTTTTTTTTTTATTATTGATTTAATTGCAAAGTCAAAACAAATAAAATTTTGTGAAAAAATAATTTGCATTAAAAAAAAATTACAGGTTCCTTAAAAATTTTAATCGGGGATACGAGCGCTTACTTTGAATTCAGTGGGGGGTTTGTACTGTGTATTACGATTTGCGCAATCATTCGAAACGATGGCAGAGGTTGTATGTATTGTTAAAAAATTGGACAATTTTATGAAATTTTTTTTGTTCGTAATAGAGAGTGGCTGTTAAGAAAGGGATTTTTTGCTTTCGATAAAGTATAAAAACCGTCCGTTTATTCGAAACAAATATTACGAAAATCGTAATACACAGTACAAATTTTTCGAATTCATAAATGATTTCTTTCGAATCGGAATGCGCGATAGCCCCTCAACGTACTTGAATTATCTATATCAGTAGGGTGCCCAGATTGTTGCAATTTGTTACTAAAGCTTCGTACAGACGGTGGTCAGATCTAACAATATAGACATTAAAATTTGCTTTAAATGTTTTACAACCGCCTGAATGATCAATTTTTGTTTAACAACATTTGCAGAAAAAGCATTAACAGACACCCCATTATTACAGCAACATTTTTCTTTGGCAGTATATTTTCAATACATTTGCAGACCTTACATTATTGTAAGATCTAACCACCGATTATACGAAGCTTAACACAGTATATTCAATAGAGAAAAAATGACTTAAAAAAATCACAAATAATATATGTGTATGTATATCGAAAGTTCTTTAATACTTTTGTGACGTGTAAAAACTTAAAGCTATTTATCGGCGTGTTGTTTTTCTAGCATTTATGACCCCATTGTCTTGCCTATTCCCTTTCTTTGTGTTCCTTTCATTAAAGGGGCAACATTATTCCTAACAAATCGTAAAAATTATGCTGCATGTTTAGTCCTCAATTATATCAGAGGGTAAAAATTCGAGTGTAGTTACATAATTCGGTTTTCGATACCACCAGCCTCGTAATGATACTGCCTAAGTACCAGTAGGAGTGCAGACCTTCAAGTTTAATATTGTTGACATAGAATTTATCCTGCCAGGAGTCATGAATTTTGCTTCAATAGGCCTTGGCCCTAGGTTAATTGCAACACATGTGGCAAATTACATCACCTTATCTTAAAAATTGCAATCTGTACGTTGCGCACAAGGTTACGCTTACAGGCGCATACAGCCAGCCTGATTGAGGGACAGACGAACATTGATAGATCGACTCAGAATTACTTTCTAAGTCGAATTACTTTCTAAGTATATCGGTATACTTAGAGAAATATGGGTATGGGTACGAGAAATATTTGTAAGGGTTAAATACATCATCACAAACGCAAAATATACTATTGTGGTGAGGGTATAATAAAATAATATTGCGTAAAAGTTTATTTTGTTATCGTTAAAAATTTTACATTTTTGACAACATTTTGCTTTATGCATTTTGAAATGAAAAAGCTACTTGTTTTATGTACGTCCAACAATTAAATAAAACTATATTCAGCACTGAAAAACACAATCCATGGTTTGGTTTTAAGTCAATGTAAATTTGTTTTAAACTCAAAAATTACTGAATTTTCGTAAATCACTAAAATACAATCGAATTTGACGTAAACAAATCTTTATGATCACTCGTATACGACAACAATGATAATTTGCCTTGAATAAGATTAAATTTGTTATTTTCATTTAATTTGATAATTGTATTTACGCGTGACATTCGAATAATTTTGCGGGAATTACTTAATTTTATATGGTTCATTCAATTCAAAATATTTTTTTCTTTTTACAATATTTAAATTACCTGCTATTCTTGTTGATAAATTTTTAGGCAATTTTTTTTTTTTTTTAATAAATTCACTTTTTTAAAAACTTTCTCACTTGAAATCAATTATTTACTATTTCAATTTTATTATGACTTGATGTGGTTTCCAGTAAACCAGTAATTGAAATTTTCTTTTTTTGGCAATGTCGAAGAGTTTAAAACTGTATTAACGTAAATGTATGTAATTTCGTTTTTTTTTTATTAAAAAAAATTGTTTGCAGCTTTGTAATATTAAAAAACCGTCTAAACCTTTTGAGTCTC
The DNA here is from genome assembly GCA_949318255.1 of Pollenia labialis. Classification (NCBI taxonomy): domain Eukaryota; kingdom Metazoa; phylum Arthropoda; class Insecta; order Diptera; family Polleniidae; genus Pollenia; species Pollenia labialis. Next base: position 159,511,877 of record OX439140.1, read on the forward strand.
TGCAAACGACTAACCTCAGTGCGTCTGTTACTCCACGAATAAGGCTTGAAAACAAGTCCAGTAAGTAACTGCTTCTACTACTAGCTGGCATTTGGCTAACTGTGTTAGTAGCGTTATTGTTTTGTGATCGTTATTTTTGAGCACCCTCTTCATGCTCACGGTTGTGGTTATATTGGGCTACGGCTTTCAGTTTCTCTGCATGAGCGTAAAAATAAAAACACTGTTAAAATGCCTGACTGACTAGCAGTTTTAAACACAAAAAAAAACGAATTATTTTATCTTGAGGTAATAACAAAATTATAATCGCAATATTTGTCGATTAAGATTTGATTATCTAGATGACATCTATAAATTAAACTGATAAATTGGTATCTACCTTTAGTGCTTACCCCTTAAGAACTTTTAGATTTGATTAATTAAAGTAAGCAATTTTTGGATTTCTTGCCTACATATCTCTTAAGAACTCGGTGTTTAATTATAATTGAAACAAGTTAGAATGCTCTATTCGGCAGTGCCAAACCCTTGATACCCTCCACCAAGAAATAGTAAACAACACACCGGAAAACATGAAATGCAAATTCCTCGTTATAAATACGTGTAAACAAATTCGATAGTAGCTGCATTTTCCAATTTTTTGAAAAACAAATATTTTGAAATTTTACTAATAAATTATTTTATTTTTGCCAAAATGTTTCTAAAATGACAGCGCAGATTAATAAAAAGTAAAGCCTTACTTAATGGTAATTCCATTGCGAAATTTCATTATTTTTTTTAATTTATTCTATAAACGAAACCGTTTAAGAGTTACGCGAATATATGCTGTGCATCCCCCTCCTTTTCCGAATTAACCGTATGCCTTTAAAACAAGAGCTAACCTAAAAAAAACAGTTAGCACCACTGGTTGCAGCGTACTTGTCCCGCCTGACACTTTTTCACCTAGCACAGTATTATACTCATTTCACGATACGTGGAGACGGTATTATGGGTTGGTTCTGTAGTTATCGACCTTCCTTTTAGCATACCGATCGATTTAGAATTAACTTCTGGATCGATCTAACGATGTCTGTCTATCCGGCTATATATATTTTGTACGCAAAGCACAGTTCACAATTGAAGCACAACCGCGAATAACGTTTACAAATTATCGTTAACATTACTCTCTTACATTTTTTTAACTTCATATTATTAACCTCTTCAAAATTATATACAAAGAGTCAGCCAATGAAAGAACGTTGGAAGTTACTAAAAATATGATACAATCTGATAGTTTTGCAAATTGGAATAACGTTTTAAAAGCCGCTTGTGTACTGGAAAAACGTTTTAAATGACATCGCGATTGGGGATATGGAACGTTTTTCCACTAAAAAAAAGTTATAAACTGCAAAATTGCATGTTATTTTTTTACTATCATTAATTTTGATCATCTAAAAAAAAATTAAAAATAAGTAATCCTGCCTTTTAAAAACGTTTTTTTGCTCTCCTGAAAAATAATTATTTTGTCACTCTCAACGTTATTCGCGGCTGTGCTTCAATTAATGAAATTTGGTATTATTAAATTGTCATAAGAATGAATAGTAAGAATTGGCCCATAATTTAACATAGCAAGCATACAAACTTCTTTCCGCAAAGAGTCATTCTGCTTATACATCATGGTATTTAAATAAAACTTGGCCCAAAAATATTTTATTCCAACATCAACCATCTAACCAAATTTTTTTTGAATCGGTCTATATATGACCACAGCTTCCATAAAATTACCATTCCCTAAAAAAAAGCTTTTTATTTCTTAACAAACTTATCAATATTAGTATTGACTTTAAATTTGTTAAAGATTATATCCATGTCATGTCATGTACGTAGGTCCAGAATTGCCCATACAAACAAAAGCACTCCACAAACTTATATACAGATGTAAATTTCTACTTACATAATAAAAAGAACTTTTAAAAGTATATTAATGTTAACCTCATATGATGATTTTCTTTTGGCGCTTCCATGATTGCTCGTAAGTCCAAAATAGGGTATTCTGTCGTAAATGTTTCTATATGTTACCCTACATTACAAAATTTTGTGTAATGTATCATGTTGTCGGGCCATGATACAAATACACAAGGTAGTTCCACTTCTCTCTCAGAAATTATTTTTTGAATTTTATTGGAATTATTTGAAGTTTTTATTTGTATCAAGCTTCAAATAATTCCGATAAACTTCAAAAAATAATTTCTGAGAGAGAAGTGGAACTACCTTGTGTATTTGTATCATGTGTAGGGCTATCTGAATTTCTTTTTTAATTAGGTTAATATCATTAAAGTGGTGAATTATACCCAGCAGACAATAAATGTTGATGTGAAATTGATAAAGATATTAAATTAGACCAATTCTTAAATATATTTTGCTATAAAATGTTTAAATAGAATTACAAAATATTAGCATTCTCAAAAAAAAGAACTATTTGTGAATTTGTTAATAAAATTCAAAAACCCATTATTAGTTTTTAAACATTTAATTTGTGTTTTTAGGGTATGTAGGGAATAATTTCAGCTAGCATTAGGTTGATTACGCTATTTATCATAATCTAATCATTTAGAAATCAGCTACACGAGCAAAATACCCGTATGTGAACTAATTTTTCGATCATAAATGATACTCTCGTTGTGAGAAAATGGTACCCACCGATGAATCACCTGGAAGAATTATTTGAGATACAGTTTTCTGATTCCTTTTAAGTATTTTAATGTTAGTTTTTATAATCATTATTGAGTCATTTTTGTCTCATTTTTCAATCATAAATTATATAGTTTACGATTATATTTCATATTAAGGGTCCTCATGATATCGTTTATAAGTCTCGTAATCTGTGCAAACTGTGCATTTTTACGCCCTCGTAAATGAACTGTCAAAAATTGTATGAGAATTCATTACACAAACTTGGTAAATTTGCCCAACAATTTTGTCTCGTAAACTTGCGCTGTTCAATTGTGCATTTATACAAACAGATCTTTTAATGATTTTAACGTCGTTTTCAATAAAAAAATCCAAGTGTCTATAAATCACAAACAATAAATTCTAGCAATAATTTCAGTAAATTGGACTTTTGGCTTTCTTTGAGCATTTTTAAAAGCAAATTTCTCATACATATTAATCACAAATTTAAACACAAATTTTTACATTTTTGAATTTTAATTTTTAATTTATTTTTGTATTGACGTTTCTTACAAACTGACATTAATTGTTTAAAATTACACAAAAGTAAAAAAAGGGGCTTCATGAAACAAGACTCGTAAGTTTGCGCATTTGCACAAATGGTAATTTTAAGCGACATCATGAGGACCCTTATTATTCTTTATTTGTCATTTTTTTTACTTTTTCTCTGATAAAATCAGCACCATTGTGGCTTTTGATTATTCGAATCAGCTTTATTTTGAAACAATTAAAAGTTATCGGTTTTTCGCAAAGAAGAGAAGAAACCATTTGCACTAACAATTATGTTCATAATTTGTCAATAAGATGTGGGCTTCATTTTAGCCAAGCTTTTTATTTGTTTTGTAAAAACAAAAATTCAAAATATTTAAATATCATTTACGAATCCTTTACTATCGCTCAAGTGATAAATCAGTTTCTAATCATCAAAACTGATCTGAAAAACTCATTTGGGTGATTTTTACAAAAAATAATCACCCAAAAGCCTGCTGGGTAACACTACGATAACAATTTTAGTAACACATTCTTCTCACTTAAGTTTTTTTGACAACAGACTTAGTTTTTTGACAACGAACACTGCAAACAAATGGAAGATATCCCCAATTGCAAAAGTTTAGCATTATCCCGATATCTAGAAGAAATTAGTCAAAGTAATTTTTTATTTTCTTTCTTTTAGGCATAAATTTTTAGTCATTAGTTAGCTAATAACAACAGTTTAGCAAATAAAATATTATTTTCAGCTTTTTCTTAACAATTAGTTTAACTCTTAAATGTTATTGGTTAACTACTTTAATTTTTTTATTATTTACTAGCATTTAACCCGCAACTTCGTTAGCGTTTCCTTTTTCTTCGTGGGCATATTTTTATGCCAAAGTATATTAAAAAAATACCAGTTGTAGAACCAAAAAGCTAAAGAAAAATGTAAAATTTTCCGTATTTCCCTTTTTGGGTACTATTTTTTCCCCCATCAAAGTATTAAAAATTTCAGTATTGTAGTGGCAACCCATAATTTAGTACGAATATGTCAATTAATGGAGAAAACTATTTTGTAAAAAAAATACCAAAAAAAATTACGATTTTCACCCCTTAAAAGTACCAAATTCGAATTTTTTTGATAAGTTTCACATGTGGTATTATTTTTGTTTCTCTGTTTATTGGTTAAAAAGATAGATGGGGTGTCAAAAAAGTACCAAAAATTCAGGTTTTACCCGTTTACTCCCTTATAGAATATGTAAGAACGTGTCAGCTGTTTTTCAAAAACATAAACCAAAAAGCATGAGTATATGTACATAAAACAACGACACAGTGATGAGAATTAAAAATGTTCAAATGGTGACCGCTGTAGAAAAAGTACCAACTGATTTAAATAGTATTACAACTGTATTTCTTGTATGTATAATTACATAAATAATTGAATATTTGATATTAATATTACAGATTTACTATAAACAAATATGTGTTATATCATATTCATACACATGTTCTTTCATTATTTTGAAAATGTGCATACACAAAGCAAGGTTTTGATACTATTAAAAACCAGACTTTTTATTGTTTGTATATACATATGTATGCATTTGTTTACTTTATACATACCCTGCAATAAAATAGGACCAGTCAAAAAACGCGTGTAAAGAGTAGCCCACAAGGGACTAGGACTAGTCCAAAAGTAACCCAAACGTATGGAAAAACATGATCTTTTTAACATTACGATGTCCTAGTTTTAAAACTACTCCATTGTGTACACAAGAGGATTAGTTTTAACTTTGTTTAAAAACGAAAACATGTCGTTAAAAAACGAAGACATGTCGTCTCACTACAAACAATTTTTAACAATGACATGGTCAATGCTTGCATTACATCGGACCAGTCCATGAAGTAGTCCATTTCATGAAATTGGATCAGGTGGTCCAATAATATTTGCAGGGTATGTACATCTTAACAAATATTTGTGTAAGTGAAAATATGTATATCGTCATCTAAAAGACCTAATAACCTATCTGCAAAAATTTCAAAATTGATTTTTTTATGGATTTTTATTCCTTATATCATAACGCATATGTGTGCAAAATTTTGAACATATAATATTACAAATGACAAAGTTTTTCTACCTAGAGGACCGTTACGCACAAAAAAAGAGAAAAATAAATCATCAAAAATCATAATAAAAGTTTTATTTTGTTGCATAGTGTAATTTAAACAAACATTAAGTACTTGTTTTTGCTTAAACCAGTAAAAGAAACTACTACTTTAATTATTTAATGTATATAATATTCATGTGTAAAGAAATTTTTATTTATTCATACTAATTAGTACTGCAGATAGGTTATTTGGTTTCAGATTTTTACAATTCCAAAAAACCTAAGTGTTATAACATAAGCTGTGATTAGAAAAACAAAATTTTCTCACCCGATATATATTACTGGTTTCCTTTTAATCAAAATGTGTAATTTTCGTTTCAATATCGTTAATAGTTCCAATTTTATAACGTTTTTTCCCTCTCCTATAAACTTTTGAAAACTGCAGATAGGTTATTTCGTCTTTTAGGTGACGATATATTGTTATTTTGCCAAAAGTTCACAGATATTGTAACTGAAAAAGTACCAAGAAAAAAGAGGGATTTCACCCCCACTACATTTAAAATAATACCAGCCATCACTATCTTCAACTGTCACGTAACCTCGTAATGAAATTCTATTTTCTACAGGTTGACACGTTACGGTTAAGTGACTTTACAGTCAGTTAAGCATTTGCTTTGGTGTTCATATAACAGAAACGATCAGCTGTTTACATTACATTTACATATCTACATTTACGGTCGGCTTACAGGGCCTTTAGTTAAGCAATTTTTATCATTTTAGTTTACTAATAATTAACTAATGCCTGTTAATTTGAGCCTCATAGTTTTAAAAAAATTACAAAATATGGACAGAAAAAATTAAAATTATTTATTATTTACATATACTTATGTCTATTTATGTATACTAAAAAAAAATATTAGAAAGGGCGTAATCTCCACGACAATCAATATAACAGATATAACAGGATAAAGTAAAAGTTTAACTGCAAAATTTATGTAGGTGAGAGAGGAGAAAAGAAAAGCATGTTCTCTTCCCCTCTCACCAATAAACTCAGACTTTCTGAAAGAAAACTTTTAAAGTGTGATCCCAGACTAACAACCTATTCTCATACCTAACAAATACCCATACAAAATTTTATAAAAATCAGTCAAGTCGTTTCGGCGGATTTCAGTTACAAAAACCGTGACACGAGTATTTTAAATATATAGATTTTATTAAAATTTTAAATTATATATTTTTTTTTATTTTTTTAATAAACAATAAAACAATGTTTTTTAAAAATTCAATACTTTTTAAAATGCAAAAATTTGTTTAGTCATCTTAATGATATTTAGGCGATATCTTCCTATTTTCTAATAAGTGGTTATCTGGCGATATTGCTAGCTTTCGTATTGATCAGGAGTATTGCTATCGAGACACGTTTCTTTCCGAAGGAAGCATCTTCCGCAATACGAAATCGATTATCGCGCAATTATATTTTTTCCTCCAGGCAATACGATTGGCAATACATATGGGGCATTCCAGTGTTTGCTGGGAAGTTTCATATCTCGTTATTTATCTATGTATGTAAATCAGCTTTGCAGTATTGTCAAATTATTAGTGTTAAATAAGGCAAACGTTCCTTCGATCGATTTAAAACAAATATGTACACCAAAACAAAATTATAAAATATTCATTTGTTTTTCCACAGCTTTGTTTATCCCATTTATATGCGCTATATTAAGCTAAAATTTCGTTCAAGAAACGATTGAACTTTATTTGCTAAATAATCTGACCGGAATAGAGTTCTCAAACCGGTTTTCAAATTATTTAAAAAACCGGGTTTTTTCTCATTTTCCGGGTTTTTTAAAGCGGGGGTTTTTTCTTGAATTATTCGAAAGAATCGAATATTTTTGTATTTTGGCAAAAATAGAAAGAAGTGTGGTAAAATTTTTTTATTGTAATAAAAATTGCAAAAATTCATAAAAAAAATTAATAATATGTTTATTTAAAACAAAAAATAGCTCAAGTATGAAATTTCATTGATATTTATAGATGGTAAGAGATTTTTCCGGAAAACAAAACGTACCCTTAACCTTTTAAAGAAAAAAAAATTAAAAATAAATGAAAAACCCCGTATAAAATTATGAATATTCAATATTGCATTGTTTTGGAAAAACCAATTGGTGAGTGAACTATGCCAAAAAATTAGTTATACCCCTATTGTACATTCATATCTACACAGAAAGAAAAACACTCGGGATAAATCAAGTTTTTTATTATAATTTCAAGTACGAGTCGCACTCAAAAATTCAAGTTCGAATAACACTAAAAGTAATCCTAAATGGGATTACTTTCGAAATTAAATCCCGGAATTTCTTAAAATGAGTATACAAATCTTAAATCAAGTAAAAAAAATAAACTTTTCGTTGTGTTTAACTCTTCGGCTTGCGCATGTTTTGATTTTCTATACCTACACATTGGAAAAAGGTCTGGCCAGACTCATGTGTACCACGCAGTCTGACCAGATTTTTCCAAAATATAAAGCAAATTCATGCTTGAAATAGAGCTAAAGATGGAAATTAAGAGCCAAAAAATAAAGTTAAGTTGTTTATAGCTTCTTGTAGTAACTTTTAATTATGTACAGTGAAACGAAAAACTCAATATAACGAATTTTCAGCTAAGTCCCTTGAAAAAACCTTTGTATTGCAAAGTTTTTCATACAAAAATGCTCTATAGCTATAACGAAGAAATTCTGAGCTATAAAGCCTCTATATAGCGAAGTATTTTTTCAAAAGCCTTTATACAACGAAATTATAATTGAGAAATACAAATGTACATATGTATAACATTTTAAGTCATTAAAATACTGTTATCAAAAGCCTCTACATATGTATATAAGTTAGAATAAAGCAAAATTTAATTTTAAGCGAAACGGGGAAGTCCCTTTTAAAATTAACGAAAGGTACAAAAAGGCCATGTCAGATAAAACTTCATCGCTTTGCGTGACGTTTCTTACTTTGACAGAAAAGCGTAACGCAAAAGGTATATGTCACATAAAAACACTTTGACAACACACACGAATTGCTTGTTAAAAAAAATAAATAAAAAAAAAACGGTGATATAATTTCCATTATTGTTGTAATGCTGCATTTGTTGCCGCAACGATGCCATCTGCTTATTCCACCATGGGCAGGTAGTAAAAATGCTAAGATCCCACTATCGGCTCAAATAGCACAATCTGTGAGGATTTTTATCGTGCGATATCGGCGCACATTTAAAAACATTGCACTATTTTTAGGTGGTCCCATTATCGTCCCACATTGTGACAATTTTCTTCGGTTCATATCGGTCAAAACTCAATTGCGACAATGATCGGTACAATGCGGTCACATTATCGTGCTATTTGGGCAAATGAAATCATATGTATGTTTTTGTTTATTTGCTTGTTGGCAAACATAATTTTACTTTAGAATTTCGCAAAATTCTCCGTCTGAATATTCCATTATGTATGTACATATGTATGTATAATAAAAAATGTATTAAATTTTATTCAAACTTACTGCAATTGTTCTTTTTTTTTGTCATTATTGTTTTGTAAACAGACGTTTAAAAACCAGAGATGGCAACATCGATACAACTGCAATGTTTTCGTTAGAGCGAATTGTTTTCTTTTATTTAACAGTACAAATGTACTATTTAACGTTTTTATACATAAATAATAGATAGAACAAATGTTATTTTGGTAAAATAAAGCTCAAAAAAGTAAAATTGTAGGAGCCAGTCGGTGCAATTTATTAATTTCATTTTGCCATTCCTTGTATCGGCGCTGATTGGCGACTGTGATCGGCGCACAAGTGGCCGATAAAAATCGGTACATATTAAACAATTTGATTGCCTCACATTGTGCAAAAGAGTGTTCACATTATCGACGCATCAAGGTTAATTTCGATTGTCTACAGTCAGCAAAATTTCGACACATAATGTCGCATATTAAAAATTGTTGACCGTTCACAGTGTGAACTTCACACTATCGGCACATGAAATACGTCAAAAATTGGTGCATTGCGCCAATCTCTGTCCATGTCAGATAAAACTTCTTCGCTTTGCGTGACGTTTCTAACTTTGACAGAAAAGCGTAACGCAAAAGGTGTATGGCACAATAAACACTTTGACAGCACACACGAATTGTGTGTTAAAAATAAATATAAATAAATAAATAAAAAAATGTATACTAGCAGACTGTCAACGCGCGCAAAATGATGAGAGTTGCCTATTTTTTCGCTTCGCTCTGCGTTAAAAGTTCTTTATACCACATGTTTCGTATAAGTATGAATATTTCATCTTGGATATCAAAGCGAATCTCTAAAGCAACGTTTTATTTGACATGGCCTTTATGAATGTGCTTGCGCTTAGAAAGTTTCAATTCTACTTCTATAAAAATATTTAATTTGTATATGTATTTCTAAAAAATAATTTTATATTTTTTATATCAAAAACTTCCTCTGCAAAAAAAAAACAAATATTTCAATTCCAATATGGCAACAGCTTCTACAAAAGAAACCCCTTCAGATCCAATGTATGCGGAACATTTGGAAGATGAGCAGCAGCCACCAGTTGAAGCAACAAAGAAAAAGTTGACTAATGCCGAAAGGATGGAACTAAAGCTTAAAGAGGAAAAAGAGTTTAAAATTTTGGAGTTAAGAGTAAGTCCTTAATTGAAAAGTATTAAAACAGTTTAAGTGTCATTCAATGCAACCAACTCTATTGTAGGACCTTATGAAGCGAGAATATGAAATGTCTAAAAAGACGGCGAAAAAATACGAAAAACGTTGGGAAGAAATGTGTCGGGAAGTCAAGTTAAAAGCAATGAAAAAAGAATTGGAGGTGGGTACACAATAAAATAAGTCTAAGGGGCTGTTTTTCCCTTAAATTACATTTAAAACAATTTTAAAATAACACTTTTCTGAGTTTAGGATTGGGAGAAGAAAGTCAATCGTGTTATGAAACAAAAAGACGAAAAAATAGAACTTATTTTAGACGAAATCGCTACAACGGAAGAAATGCACAAGAACAACTTTTCTACCCAACTAGAAATGATGGACTACCTAAAAGGTTGTTCTAGTCTTTTCTTTTTTTTATTTAAATTAGTTTCTACTTATTAACAATTGTTTTCCCCAGATACGTTGAAAACATTTCAAGAAACCTACCAACTTCTATATGAAAATCAAGCCTCAGAAATCTTGCATGATTTTTACCGCGAAATTGAACACAGAAATGACAACACAAATCATTTAAAATTAAATTGTGAAAGTGTAGTACATGCTACTGAAGTTATAGCTGAAAATGAAATATCAACAGATTATCAAATATTTCTGGACAAAAGAGATGATCGTGTTAATAGCGAAATTGAGAAACGTTATCGTTTAAAAGATGCAATCATTAACAAAATGAAAAATCTGCGCAAGCAATTGTCAGAATTTCTTGATTCACTAAAAAATATTTCATTGGATGCTCACAAAGACGAACGAGTCGATTATTTAATGAAACGACAACGAAATTTCGTAGCAGAGTCCGAAAAACTCAACGACATAGAGTCAAGAAGTTCCCAAAATTATGCTGAGCTGCAAAGAGATTGGGCGCAAGAGGAAATAGAAGCTAAACGCAAATTGAATGACTTAAAATTAGAACATTCTTATTTTATGCAAAAGCATAAAAATACTGAGAACGAAATAAAACTTGATCGCGAACAAACCCACGAGAAACTTAAAATTATAACAAGTGAAAGTTTTAAGGTGTTGAGAGTAAGTATTTTTTTTCTTTTTGCTCAAATTTTAAATAACTAAATGAATCAGATTCTTTAGAAATATCAAAAATTACAAAAATATGGAGAACTTTTATTATCCCTAGCAGCCAGCTGTAGAAAATTTCAAACAGAATCTGAAAAAGTTGTTCCGTGGGGAGACTTTCAAGAACCCAGAAAAGAAAGTAAAATTGATGAAGAACAATTTCAGTTGGAAATTATTAATTTAAAAAACCATGTAGATATGAGCGAAGCTGAATTACAAAACAATATTCAGTTAATGAAGAACTTTTGGCGCCGTCAGGCCTTAGCCGAGGCTCAAGTCGTGTTACTCGAAGAAAAGAAAGTTAAACTACAAAAAGAAAATCAGACTTATATTGAGACTATCAAACGTTTAAGCAAAACCGACAACGTTGAAGAACTTAAGGCATTGCTTAAGGTAGAAAGTGCTTCCTCCATTTTGGCAACCTTTCGTTAAATTAGAAATTATTTGTACACTTCAATTAAATTTTTTGTATTAAAAAAACAATTTGGAATCTAATTTATGTTACTTTAATGATTGGGATTATAATTGAGCACATCAAATGATAAAATTTTGTAAAAACACACCGACCATTCGCGGTCATCGTTATCAAACACTCGACGGTGCACAAGTTCTGGTAGCAATTCCGAATAGTCACGTCGAAAACGAATGAATATCTCTGCGAAAACAATACGATGAGGAACAGACAACATTTCATAGGGTGTTTGGTAATCTGAGTCCAGTTTTCTTAAGATGTCATTTATTTCTACAGCTTCCTTCGCAGAATCGAAGTCTTTAGTATTACGCAGTCCTACAAATAACATGTCAATGAAACAGTAACGCCGATCTGTAGTTGCATATATTGAAGTTTGAAAAAGTAATAAAAATGTATGTGGGGCTTTTTAAACGTACCATAATTTTGTTTTAATGCCACCTTCATGGGTATGGCTCGACGTATGTGCTCTGGTTCGAAACGAACTAATTTCAAACGGCAGTCGTCTCGTGATAAAAGCATGTCTCTGGTAATTTGCTCGTACCCAATGGGTGTAGTAAATTGTTTTATTTGTAGCGAGTTTTGACAACGTATCATGTTGGATAAAACTACAGCAGCCTAAAAAAGTAAAAAAAAAACAAAAGTGTTTAAAGTTTAATTTGTGTTCACTAACAACTATTCAACACAAGTTTATTAAATTGTGTTGAGTTTGGTGCTTTTAATATTATGGTATGTTTTAAATATGGTTGATGTCTGTACTAAGTTTGTCCTTAGCCGTTTTTCCAACCACGTCGCTATTGTGAATTAGAGCAAACAAAAAAATATTTAAAGCTAAGCAAGCAACAGTTTTAATTTAAAAGTCACATTAGGAAAATAATTGATACAGCTACTATTATTAATGGGTTAATTATGTATGGCAACCGAACTTTGGTTGATTGGCCAGCGTGCACAAATATATTACAGGCCAATTTTAGTAAAAGCTGAAAACAATGGTCGGCAAAAAACAAGAAGACAAGAAGTTTTTATGTGATTGAAATAAACTTTATTGTGCTGAATCCAAGTACATATGTTCACTAGAGCAATAACTTTTTTTGAACAAAATTTCTTCTTCCCACCACGCGATGGGCAATTTGGTATTGATAATGAAAATAATTTTTTTGGGCCATTTTGGCCAAAAAGTTTCCGCACCAAATGCAATTTCGAAAGCTCCACAAAAATATTATTTTATTTTAATTTCCATACACATTATATATGGCAAATTTATTGTTTACATATCGCTGGCTTAACATGTAAAGGCTCTAAGTCCACTTTTTTAAGAAATTGAGATTTTAATGCAGTAATGTGCAATAAGTAAAAATACATTGTTTACAAAGAAAAAAATGCAGTTATATAATTTTTTGTTGGTGTTTTGTAGTGATGAGCAAAAGCGCTAAGTCCAATTTATCACAAGAAAAAGCTCTAAGTCCCAATTAAAAGTACAGTTTAACCATTTCTCTTAAATTGTTCATTCACATGTATTTTGATTGTTTTTTGTCTCTTCTGTAAAATTTTCAAATATGATAAGCCAGCTATATGCTATATATTTTTAATATATTAAATAAGGTACTGTACAACAAAAATGTAAAGCTATAATTTTAGGTTTAATGAAATAAAGTTTAAGTTTAAAGTGCAAGTTGATTTGAATAATGCAAAAATATCTATTGCAAATTTTACCTTCAAAAGTATTTTTTCTGAAAATTATCACTACTTCATTAATATCCGCCAAACAACTCATCTATCACAACATTTGACATTTAAATTTAGTTTATTAAAAAAACCGCGAAATACAGTCATAATATCGCGTTTTTTGCGCCCTTCTTCCGTTCAAATAGTGAGATCTTGTTATATTCATGAAATTATTAGAAAATACTTAAAATTTTGTTATTAAACGTTAATTTTGAATACTTAGGAGAAAAATTGATATTCAAAACTTCATTGCGTTTGGTGCGGAAACTTTTTTAACGTTCGCGAAAAAGTAATACATCATTTCTTAATATTTTTTCATGGTCTATAAGGCAATGCGATGAAGAATTTGATATTCGCAAAAATTGCAAAAAGTTATACCCCCAATGTTCACAGATTGATTCTATCAATTCCAATTTTTTTTTTATTATGGCTTTAAGGGGAATTTATTCCAAATCATTTCCAGGTGGGCTACTTCATATTGCGATGCGAAAAAAAGGGTACTAAACAGGCCTGCTATATTTGCGATTTATCGGCATATTGCCGATTTTTTTCCTCTAAATTATCAAAGTGCCGATTTGCCGATTTTTGCTCAAAAAATGCCGATTTTTTAATAAACTACTAATACATGGTAACTTTTTGTAAGGGAATGAAGTAAATTGCAAGCTTTTTGGCAAAAATTCGGATTTAAAATTCCAAAAAAATATATTCCAAACAATCTTTCGAAAATTCTTTCATAATAACAATTGTGATTTTTAGTTGAACTGTTAATTTTGATATTTTCTTTTTTAGTTATGCTTGAATTTTTACAACTTGGAATTATAAAAATTTATTGATAATTTTCTTGGCTGAGCTGGGTCTCGAACCTGGATTGAATTTACATGTTTCAAGAATCACCACATTCTTTTAAAGAATTCTGATAATTTAATGAAAATTAAATTTGATGAACTCAAGCCTAACTAAAAAAGAAAATATCAAAATTCTTTCATAATTTGAAGCCAAGTCAACCTAAATAGAACAAAATTTCGATGTTCCCTGAAAAATTAAAATTTGCAAGGAAGTTTAATTTTTCAAGTTAAATAATTCGAATTTTTTTGAAACTGATTTCAGGGGTCTGATTCTGAAAGTCGTGTTCGAATACTTTTTCGTTTCGAAAGCAATTTTTGTTCTAATTCATTCAGTCAAACTCAAATAAATGCTTTACAACATTGAAAAAAAATTCGATTCGTTCATTATCGACTGAAAGAATTAGAAATAAAATAGCTTTCAAATCGAAAAAGTATTCCAGCACCACTGCCAGAATTAGCAAGTATGATTTATGCCCGTAATTTCTACAAAAATAAAGCTGGTCGTGTTAGTACCTAACAGTTAAATTTACCTATTTCAACCAACGTGTTTTAACCTTCAGTTTTCTTTTAAAATATGGCAGATTGAAGCCATAGATTTCTATACAAAGGTATATTTCATTTAGTAGAAATAACGGGCCAAGGCCCATTGAAAAGGTCTGCGCAAGAAGCCTGATGATTATTGTTTATGTTCTTTTTAGTTGTCAAAAGTTGTTTACATTTTGCTTACATGTGCATGTATACGTTTGTTTACGTTTATGGTATCCCAGCGGTAAAACTCAGAAGACCTTCTTACTTTAGGCCTTTTACAAGGCCTGCTTAAAAATTGTTTTGATTAAATTCCTATTCTTATCTAACTGATAAAGAATGCCTCATAGAAGGCCTCGGCTCTTTGGTGTAAAAGATAAGATACACCTTCCACACTCGCTTCTATGAGAAGGGAGTAGAGAAGGAGTAACATTTTTTGTATTGTTTTTTTTTGCACAAGCAAAAGCAAAACAATTATTTTTTTTATCCCGTTGCCATTCTTATGTACCTTCTAAAGAAACGAGAGCGGAAGGCCTTCTCCGCAATGACAACGTGTGTAAAAAAGATATGAGTATGGAATGGAGCGAGAAGGCCTTGTATATCCAAAAGAAGGAGTACAGAGGCCTTCTAGAAGGCATCCGTACCCCTTCTTTTTCCCGCTGTGATGCCACACATACACGTTTTTTCCTTTTGCTTTGTATATGTGGTAGTAAATTTTTGACAACTAAAAAGAATCGATTTTTGTTTTTGTACAAGTAAGCAGACCTGATAGATGGGCCTTGTAACGGGCATTAATAAAAATGTCAAACTCAAATATTTGTCTAAAATAAAAAAATTACCCTAAAGTACTAAATATACAAAATATATACATATTTGTTTTTAATTAACTACAAATTATTTATAAAACATTTCTTTTTTTTTTTTGATTATTCTGTTCCAAACATTAGTTAATGCTGAATTTTTCTGTTTTGTTATTAAAAATATGTTTTATTGTATTTAAAAGTGGTATTTTAAATTTGCCGATTTTTTGCCGTTTTTTTAAATTAAAGTGCCGACACTGCCGATTTTTTTTTGAAAATATGCCGATTTCTTATCAAAATCTTCTGGAACCCCTGGTACCAAATCTAGTGATTGGTACACTTTAATGCGTTTCCGTATTTGTCTTGCGGTGGGCTGGCAGGTACTTTTTTTCCTTGTCCCCAAAAAATTAAAAAAAAATCCCCAAAAATCCACAAACTAAAAATCAAAACCTAAAAAAGTTAATATTTTCTTTTGTTTTTTGTTTTTTGACCAAATTTTGAATCTTGTTAATTACAAATTTTAATTTTTTTTAAAAATATGTAGTAAGAAAATTTTTAATAGGAAATCCCCAAAAATCTCCAAATGAAAATTTTTAGTAAAAAAATTATTTTATTTTGCTTATAGCAACTGGTTTCAGCATGTTTTTTAAATCCTTTTTATGTGAATCCAGTGATGAATTACAAGCAGAGCAATATGCTGTTTTTGAAAAAGGAGCTAATTGCAGACTCTGGTTTCTTTCCTGCAGACAAGCATAAAGCTTCGCGGGATAAGCTAGGAAATTATAAAAAAAAAAAAAAAAAAAAAAAAAAAAGACATATGAGCAAATTTATAGGAATTTGGAGCTTGTTCAGTCGATTTTAGACATCCTTTAAATCAACAATACAAAACATATATCCGTCATTTATTTTATGCTTCGATCATGTGATTTGAGTTAAAGTGGTTTTCAGAACAGGCCTGTATATTGTATTTTTGCGTAAGCAAAAACTATTCAAACTGATAAATCAATAAATCGCCTTAAACTGTTTAAAATTAAATTTTCTTTTATTTTTCTTGTAAAACCATCCAGTTGTTTTGACAATTGACAATGTTGCATGTTATGTAAACTGTGAGTAAGGCCTTTTAGCGTCTATCATAATATCTTTTGTAGATATGGTAGGGATGGGCAAGTTGAAAAAATATATCGATATATATCGAATCGATATTTTTTTAGAGTATCGATATTTATTATTTCAAAAGTATCGATATATCGAACGTATTTTGCTGAAACTATTACCAAATTAAAAAATTCAGTATACAAACATATGTATGAACAAATTAATTATATGTAATTACATTGTTACTTTTTATTGTTTTATTTTATTTAAAAAAATTAATAAAAACAAAAAAATTTTATCAAAACAAAAAATTCAATTATAAAAAGCAAAAGGGAAGAAAAATTTAAATGGAAGTAAATAAGTCATGGAAGTACCAACTTTCCTTAAAATTTGAATTGCACCCCAAAAGTACCAACTGGTTTTAGTCAAACCAGTAATCATCAGATATGGACATCAGGAGCACTCTCTGTTTTATGTGCACTCCAGACAATCTACTTCTTGTATCCGGCACTGCTTCTTATAAATGCCAATTATTTTAGATCTTAATATTTGTTTAAAAAACGGCTAAAATTTTGAGTTCTTAATGAAGACTGACTTTAAACAATATCGAATTCGATAGTCGTATTTCAATATCGATACATCGATATATCGGTATTTAAAATATCGGCGATATATATCAATTATATTTTTTTTAAATATCGATATTTTGATATATCGATATTTTTTGCCCATTCCTAAGATATGGACTTTTGTTTTTTGATAATGAAATCGCAAATTTTGGTCGAAAGATTCCAAAATTTTTTATGGACATTTGTGTTGATGCAATACATCAGAATTAATCAAAACGTTGATTTTGAATTTTTCTTTATTTAAGGCCTTTTGCGTTTCAGGTAACGATTTACTTAATTTTGGAAAAGAAATATTTGCTTTAAAATTGTCTTTAAAAAATCAAAAATTGTATGTGTTGTCAACGGTTTTAGATTCTTTTTTTAAGTTCTTAATTTTTAAAACATTAACTTAAGAATAATATCATAAGTTTAGTAAGTACACAGAAAAAAATAAGCACCAGTAAACGCATTAATCAGAAATAAAATCAGTTTTAATTAAAAATTTAATCAACTGAATTAAACGTTTAAGCAAGTGAATTAAACTTTAAATCAAATGTATTAAACGTTTAATTGACAATATTAATAGGTATGCACCAGTAAACAAATTAATAATATCAATTAAACGTTTAATTCAATTGATTAAACGTTTATTTACTTGATTATTTTTAATTAAAACTGATTGTATTTTTGATTAATGCGTTTACTGGTGCTTTTTTTTTCTGTGTACCTTTCAAACACTTAACCAAAATGTTAATCTCAAGGCCCATTGAAAAGGTCTGCGCAAGAAGCCTGATGATCATTGTTTATGTTCTTTTTAGTTGTCAAAAGATGTTTACATTTTGCTTACATATGCATGTATACGTTTGTTAACGTTTATGGTATGCCACACATACACGTTTTTTCCTTTTGTTTTGTATATGGGGTAGTAAATTTTTGACAACTAAAAAGAATCGTTTTTTGTTTTTGTACAAGTAAGCAGACCTGATAGATGGGCCTTGGTTAATCTTAATTAAGAGGCTTTACACTGTAGTAGTTGTTGTAAGGTAAAAGTTTTGCTACTTATTTTCATATTATATGTACGAAACAAAGAAAAACAAGCGTAAATAATACAAGAAGAGAAAATTATATTTAAAATGTATAAAATCTCCAAAAAAATCCCCGAATTTTTTTTTAAATCCCCGAAAAAATCCCGAATCCCCAAATGACTTTGTCCTTTTTGCTCGCATGAAATCCCCAAGACTGGCAGCCCTGCGCATCTTTTTATTTTTTTCTTTTCGCAAATCATCACTATTAATTTTTTATTTAAATTTTTTTAAATAATTTGACATTTCAGGTACTTTCGTAAATGCATAAAAACTGTGCATCACTGCTGCAGTGATGCAGAATTTTGTTGCTGATGCGTGATCACCAGCAGGGCAAAAAATTTATTTATCTGAAACGTTTAAAGCCAATGTGTCCACAGTTCGATTATTCATAATAAGTCCAAAATTTGTATTTTTCCAGACAAGTTTATGTAGAGGTGTTCAAATAAATTAAAGTGAACTTTTAAGTCAATTAATGGGCTAATTTGGTTCCATTGTATATCAAAAGAAAAGTTGATTGAAGTTGAATAGTGAATAAATAAAAGGCGAACAAATCACTTTTCTAGGTTTTGTCAAATTTTAAAATCACGCAAAAGTTTTTATACTAGATGATAAATTAAATTAATAAAATCCCAAAAAAATTTAAGATTGGGAAGGTCGAAAAAAGTACCTGTCAAATTTATTAAACATTTTGAATCAAAAAGTGTCAGATTTCTTATAAATTACAAGAAAAAGCATTGAAAAAGAAAAAAGAAATGACTTTCTTTATGTCAAAAGTTATTGCATCAAAAAATCAAAATTTTTCTGCAGAGCTTTGGAGATATTGTGGGTAATGTGGTCCAATTTAGCATTATATCGACCCCTTTGCGCGAAATTATCGTATATGCCAATTTTTTTGAAATTTAGTTTTTGATGCAATCTTGTTCTACATTCAAAGAGACGTCACCTGGCAAAATATTGTAGGCGAATTCCACTTCGTCTTATCTTATCTTATCTAAGCACATGGATATTTTCATTTTGATATTGCAAGTGAGAGCAGAGAAAAGTAGAAAAATGGATGTCCTGTAAAATTTGGTATTTGTAACGTACGATAATTTCGCGCCAAGAGGTCGATATGGCCGAAAATAACACCATGTGATTTTGTGATAATCGGTCCATAATTTACGATAGGTAGATATAGTGGTAGATGAAAGAGATATAAAGCAGCCTTTTGAAAAGCTCCTTACAACGTATCCAACGTTAAAATAAATATCACTACTCAATTGAAATTTGGTCTAATTTAGATTTGTATAATAGCAGAAATCACTACAGAATTTTGTGGTGATTGATCCATTATTTACGATGGGTCTAAATTCTGATCTCTTAAAATTGTAACTGACAACTTTGCCTAACCTTACAAAGTTTTTATTTCAGTTGCGTGTCCATTTGGTAACAAAACTAAAGTTCGGTTGCAATACCAAATCGACACATACATAAGTAAATTCTTACTTTATCTAAATGAAAATATTACAAAGGGAAAATATATATTTTTATGTGTTAACTGTAGTCGGTCTAACAATTAAACATGTTCAAGGTTGCCGCTTGTTTGTAAATCGCCTTTAGAGCGATAACTTGATAACAAAGTTTTATAAGTCCCGGAAAATTATCGTAAAATTTACGCATTGAAATCTATGGGTTTTAAATTTGGCCTATTTTTATGTATGTTATGGCCGATTTGAATTTCTAAACTTTTATTTGGACTTGCTTTTCTATTACCTGGCCATTTTACATTAAGATTTACAATAGATCCTTTTAAAAGAAATAATTTTAGTCGACGGTGCCTCGGAGTTATTAGGCAATTTAATTGGAATGTATAACGAAGACAAGTTGAAATGTTCTGCATGTTCAAACAATTCAGCAAGTTCTGGAAACCGAAAACATGTGAAATCGAAATTAATTTCTTTTTTAAATGAACAAATCTATTCCCTTTTTGTGTCAAAAATGTATTGCTTCAAAGTGTGGACTCGCCATATAATATTCATGTCTTCTCCCTTATAAACCAGCTTCGCTGGAAGCTCCATATTTTATTGGGTCCGAGATTTAAAAACAGTTCGGATAAAAATAATTTGTTCTCAAAGTTGAGGTACATTTAATCTATGGAATAGTGTTTGAACTTTAAACACAGGATAGTTTAAAAAGTTTGTTCGATTTCAATTTTACTTGAATTCGATTTCCAGACCATGGCTGAATCTTACCTGCTTAGAGCCCCTTATAAATTCCGCTGCTACAAATTCTGGATCCCAAAACATTTGAAATTTCAATAAATTTAATTTTGTAAACAAATAAGTCCAGGGATTATGTAAATACACAAGTCTGGGTATAACTTTGCGCTTCTCATTGTTCATTTCCATTTGACGTTTCCAATTATGTAATTGGCGCCTAAATAATTGAGATCGCCATCGAAAATGTGTGCTGCTTAATTTTGAGTTATTGCTTTTAGACCAAAATAAAAAAGATATTTTACGCAAGAATTTAGTGAACATTTTTTAAAATTTTAAATTTTGTTTTTTCTTTCTTTCTGTCGTAATACAAAATGCCAGAAGTTCAACTTTCTTTTCAAAATAAAAAATTAATTTATTTTTCGTTGCATTTTAGGTTTTTCATGTTTTCAAATAATCAAAAACACCCACATAATATCAGTCTTTTGAAATATTGTTTTCATTAAATTTACAGAAATAATGGCAGTTTTGTGGTTAAAGTAAAAAAAAACACCAACAAAAATAAGTTATGGGACAGAACAGTTGTTGCAGTGGAAACAAATGTTCTATTCAACATAATATATTGCACATTTTCATGAAATCTGTCATAACAAAGAAACAATAGAGACAATGAGGTTGTCAACAGAAGAGACATGCCGTGGCAAGTGGTACTTTCTTTTGTTGCTTAAGAGCCAACTTATTGCGTGCAATTGAGGTCAATGGGAATTATATGTTTTTTTGTTCTGAAGATTTCTTTTTCTTGGCGGCCTATGACCTAGTTGATTATTTTGCCCAAAGTGAGGAGCACAAATATGCCGAGCATAGCTATCGAAATTTTTAAAGAATGTATCTTCATTGTTTAATTAAACAACAAGTACGAGTGCAATATTCGGCTGTGACAAATCTTTGATACCCTATACCGACAATTAGAATATTTCGTTAATTAGTAAACGGATGTCAGTACTAAAATTCGTCGCGGCTTAGACATTCATATGTAACATTACTAACCGACAATCAGAAAGTAGTATGCTCTTATTTAAAGTCATGTAAAACTTAATTTGAACAAATTTGAGTTAAATATCATGATTCGTAACAGTTTAAGCTGAACAAAAATTATGTTCGAGATAGGAATTTATTTTAGGCCCATCGTAAATTATGGACATAACAAAACTCTGTAGTGTAATTTCTGGTATTGAAAAACGTAAATAAAACCAAATTTCGTAATTGGACCGATTTTCATGAAATTTAACAGTGTTATTTCTAGTCCTATAAAACTGTGACGTACCAAATTTAATTATGATAGCATTATTAAATACGGTTTTAGGCGTACTTAACTTTTTTTCGAGTGTAATCTTTATATGGGACATATGGTAAATTATGGACCGATCTTCACGAAATTAAACAATGTGATTTCTAGTCAGATAGACCGAAATTGTGCAAAATTTAATATCATTCCGCGGTTTATACCACCGTTTATGTTAGTTTTTGAAACAAAATTAACAATTTTTAGGGTGGTTGTTCCACATTTGGATTTATAACTCTTATCCTACTAGGAGCAATTTGACACCAATATTATTCTTTTAAGGATTTCTAAAGTGAGCGTGTTTTCAACAGACGGACGGAGAGAGAGACATACATGGCTAAAATGACTTAGAATTACTCAAGGAGCCACGATATACATACATATGTATATGCCTTATGGGTTCTGAAAGTGATTCTGAGTCGATCGGTATACTTAAAGGTTTGTCTTGGACCAATATTTTAAGGTGCTACAAAAATCAGCTCAAACGCAGAAAACCCTCTCCACTTTTGTGGTGTGAGCATACAAATCGCTAACAAGTCACACAAAGACAAATGCGTAAATGCATTAAAAAGTACCTATCACTAGATTTGGTACAATTTTCTTTCGCATCGCAATATGGAAAGTAGGCTCCCAGTATTATTTGAAGTCTAAGCGGATTTCTTGTAATAAGAGGAGCACACAAGTTGCTTTATTAACAACCATTTATACTCATTAACTCCAAATTTAGGAGCTGGAAGAACATTTCACCAAGAAATATCAGCAATGGAAAAGCATTACCAGTCAGGGCCACTGGAATCAACCCAAGCAGAAGTCACTGCTGGATGCAAATTCGTGAAACGCCATCGCAACATAAATATAAAAAACGAGGAGGAAAAATATTAAATTTTCGTTAAAATATTTAATTATGTAAAATAATAAAATTGTCTCTTATCTTAACACTTAATCCTAATCCGATCAACACAACAAAGAAATAAAAGTTTTTTTTTTTTGAAAATACAAATTTGAATGTTTTTATTGTTTTATCGCAACGTTTTTATTTTTTGCCTCATGATACAAATTAAATGATTTTTACGTTTGGAACAAAATTGTCTTGAAGATAAGTTTTAAGAAAATTTGAAAAAACAAGTTTTTTGTCTTAATGAAGGACCTTTAGTTAAATTTTCGGAAAAAACCTAATAAAAAATACAGTTTTTTTCGAATCTAAAAGCCCTTAACTAAGTGAATTTTTATCTCATCGAAACGGTGAACGACTGAGAGAAAGAAAAACTCGAAAAGTGAGAAATAAAATATGTCTATAACTCATGTCGAAAACTATCAAAAGAGATTACATCGTTACGTGAGGAATGTCATAAAATTCCACTCGAAGCCCATATGAAATGCTGCACTGATAGAAAAATGCATCATCATATCGATGATGCCGTACCATCAAAATTGTGACATCAATGTTACTACAAATGGCATCAATGATGCAAAAAGTAACATCATTCCAAAGACTAACGTCTTCGTACAACTTTATCATTTTTTATGTGTCATCTATTTTATGACTATAAAGATATCAATTCGATGCCACATTTTGTGTATTATTAACATTATTTTTATGAAAACAATGTATTATAAGAAGCTAAAATTCCAATATTCTGTTTTTTTTAAATTATTTGGTTTAATAAAACAAATTTTTAAAGTATAATGATAACGAAAACCATATGGGGCAAGGTGCTGGTGTCTTATTGTTGAGAGTTCTGCTGTAAACAAAGGTCGTAATTCAACAAACGTGAAAGAAACATGTGTAACAGATAAGTATATAATAATTTTCTCTCACTTGGACTTAAGTCAATTCCAATGATTTTGATTTAATGACAAACTGCCATTGAATTGATACTAATGTGTCCTTTCGCCGATGTTACTTTTTCATCGCACTGAGGACATGTTCGTCATTTCTATGATGCCGATGTGTCATCCCATTGATGACATCATTTCATTTTGACCCTGATGACACTTTGGCCAAGTGATGTTAAGGTTGACATCACAATGATGAAAAGTGTCTTGGGGTCAAAAACGAAAACATTTGTCTTAGTACTGATGTTAAAATACATCAGCGTTATGACTCCTTTTCTTTCAGTGTACGCGTTGAGAACGCCAATAACGCATATTGTTGGCGACCAAAATATACTAAAATTTAAACACTTTCAACGACGCGCAGAAAAAAAACAATAATTGAGTTTAATTAAAAAATGTGTAATTTTTAAAAATGAATTGTTAAGTGCCCGTGCATAAAACACTGAACTGGCAATTTGCTTAATTTTGATTTTCTTTCGAAAACATCAAACAAATTTGTTATTTTTATTTAACCCATTTACAACTACAATTAATTTAAGGAGGATTCCAACAAATTGTAGTAAAAGATGTAAGAAAAGATAAACTCACTGATAATTGTCGGCCTTTTGTTTTAGCTTTGATATCGTTGCAAATAAAATTTTGAGTGTTTGCAATTCTCATTCACTCTACAGTTTTATTTGCATAACTAATTTCCTTAACTTTTTCTAAAAGTTTCCTGATGATCTGGCCTAAGCAACCAGTGAAATGCGCATAGAAACTAGCTTATCATCCAACAATAAATTTCAGTGCATTTATCAATAACAAAAATTAGGAATTAATCACAACAAATAAAATCTTATTAATTAATTAAAAAATTAGTTAAATTTGCACCAGTTAACACATTGACAGTATCAATTAAACGTTTAATTCACTTGATTAAACGTTTTTACTCACTTGATTAAACTTTCAATTCACCTGATTAAATTTTTAATTGAAACTGATTTTACATTTGGCTATTGCTTTAACTGGTGCACAACTTTGGAGAATTTTTTCTGTGTGGCAGCAAAAATTTAAGCGTCGGCTATACCAAATAATGCAAAGCGCGTTTTAAATTTTTCTTATTTACGGAATACCATTGAAAACATTCGTATATTTTTTAAAAATGTTAAAACAAAAATGTTTAAACAATGATAAAATCTGCCAAGAACAAACTACCTACCTCATTGTATTTTGCATTTTTAATATATTTTTTAGTATTACAATTCTTTCTCATCCCGTTTTTATTTGTGAGTTTATTTCATAGTTCAAAGGGGGAACTTTCTCAAAAACATTTTACACACACACTCTTTCTGTTAACTGGCGAGGAATTTCCTTATGTGGCAGCTATTACTCGCAAATAATTTTACAGGCGGAGTTAAGCGAAAAAAAGTTGCTTATTTCAATTTATGGCAATTTTGTTTCATTTCAAACATCTCAATCGAAAAGTTTCTCGACGCGAGAGTTACAGAACATCGGCACAGTGCTATCTAATCAACCATTTAATGGTCATGCTTCGGAAATCAAGGTCGAGACTACGTATTGGATATTCCTGATGATAAATGGGCACTATTGTCCATTATTTCCCCATAGAGAATATATTTTCTTTGCTAACAGAAAGTCTGTCTATAGATAAGCTAAAAGCTCTACCAGAATATTTCTTGATCTTTTTTTAACAGGGACCACCTAAAATGCCAACTCAAATGTTTGAAATTTTAATAAAATTGAATTTGCCTTTAAAAGCAAATTTCTTTGTCCGATTTGCTTATATTCCTTTAGCTTTTCATCTGCACATTTTTTCAAATTGTTTTGGTTTTTTTTTTTTAATCGTGAGTCATGAATAGCCTTGGAGAGTTATGTTTTAAAACGCCATTTCTCGCTTAATAACTAGTTAATGATGATCTTTTATCTGTATTATAGTATACTAGTTGCTTCGAGATGTGGCATATTTGTATGTATCGCATAAATATACACTTATACATGTGTATTAATCAAAAAATAAAAAAAAAATATTATTTTATACGAGTATTTTTGTTTTTTTTTGCAAAGAAAAAAGAACTCTGTGTGTTATTTTTATTTAAAAATTCAAACGAAACAAGTTTTAGTTTTTATTGGTCAAATGTGGTGGTTAAGCATGCCCAGGATCCTTTTGGCAGTCAGTTCAACTGCATGGCGCACTGATTAGCTGTAAGAACTATATGCCACAACACGAACTTAAAAGAGATACTAGTTTGTTTTTTTTTTATTATTTTTTTTTGATGTTGTATATTTTTCGTTTATGTTGTTGCATACACACATTTTAACCAAAAAAGAAATGGCAAAATTTAAAATCTCAAAATCCAGTTTAGACCAGACGCGTGAGTTTTTTTTTTAATTTGAGTCCAAAAATAACACAAATTTTCATACCCTATATTACATTTTTAAAAGTATTGTATTGTATTGCATGGTAGGCATGTCGTGGTGTAGCATGAAATTAAAGATTCTATTTGTACACTAAAACAAACATATACGTTTGTATTATTTATTTGCAGGAAGATAGATTTAACTCGACATAAACTTAAATTTTGAGATACGAGGAAATATAAAATATGGGAAAATTTTATATTGTTTAAATTGAAATCAGGAATGTGGCAGTCGTCAAAAAAGAGATGTAACCCCGACTCCAACCGCTGAAATTTTTTAAGTCCGACTCCAACTCCGACTCCTACTCTAACCTTAATGCTAAATGTACATATATGAGATGAGACTGATCCTTATTGACTTTAAACTTTTTTTTTATAGTGTTATCTTTTAAATGGTTTAGTTTAACAATAAAATGATTCTGTCCAAATTTCGAAACGATATTTTAATTTTAGCACGTGCCGCATTGAGCTTTAATATAGTTATTTTAATATGTAAAGTTGAAAAATGTTGAAGTCGGAGTCGCAATATTTTATGGATACTTTGACTCTGACTTCGGTACAAAAACCACAACTTTGACTCTACAACTCCGACTCCACAGTCCTGCTTTGCAGTCAAAGTCAAAAATATATCATCAAGTTTACTGATGCACAGTTTACTTTGGGACAGATAATATTGTAAAATTCTACACGGTTGCATTATAAAATGCATTTAAAAAGCCAAGTTGTTTTGCAACTGACATTTTGGTAGATCCAATTTGGAACTAACCCTACTAATAACGGTAGCGGTAGCTTTTTCTTAAATTTAAAAAAAAATTCTCTTCATTTTAAAAGAACTTGACGATTTTACTTTTACTCAAATTCGATTTCCAAAATCAACATAAAGGTGATGTTTCCAGGTGACATGCAATTGATTGTGTAGTAAAATTTATATAAAAAGTACTCAAAAAACTGAATGATTTTCGTATACATTTTTCTACACAATCAATTGAATGTCACCTGGAAACAGCTCAAAAGTGTTTTTGACCATTTTGTTTGTTTTAATGTTCTTATTTATTTGTATTTGATTTCCACTTCACCTTTATAAATTTTCCAAATTTTTGCACATATTTGAGTTATGTCTATTAATATGTAAAACGGATTAAAAACACATTTTTTTAAAAACAAACAAAAATTATGCTTAAAAGGTTTTTATGAAATGTTTGAGATTAAAATATTTGATTAAATTAAATTCTTCAGTTATAGCAAGACTATTAAATTTTATGTATTTCCATAAACAAAGCAAATATTTTCGAAGAAATTTTAAAAAATATTTATGAAAGCGATTTCGCTTGAGGAAAGTCTTATATACAAAAAAAACGGAGTCGCAAAATCTTAAAAACATAAAGTTACGTAATTTTTAAATCTCAATAAGATATTATTTTTATTGTTCTAATAACATCTTTATAAATATTTTGGTTCAATGATAACTACCTCTATGCAATAAGTCGACATCTTCACAACTCAACCGCACCAGAAAATAATTGTATTTTCTTAGTCGATATCGACATCAACCGATTATCATTGACAATCTTGAAATTGGTATTTACTGCGGCGCGTTTAGGTCGACGTTGAGTAGAATTTACTCTATTTTAGTCGACAAAACTTTTGTGGCGACTCAAAGTATTTGTTGGGACTGGGAGCTAACTTTTTAGAGCGGCACATGGACGCTGAAATTCTGTTAATTTTAAAGTTGTGACGTAGCCTGGATTAAATTTTTTAGCACTTTACTTGCAAGTTGTAAATTGAAATACTCACTGGAAAGAGAACTTTAAAGGCAAGTTCGTTTCAATTTTTAAAAGTATGAGTGCATTGGTAAAAAAAAGGTGAGTGTATTAAAACTTGATCGTGTAATCCTCAAGTTAAATAGCAAAAAATCTTAATTCATGAGTTAACATTGAATTTATTTACAACAATTACCTTTTCCTTTAAATCCCTGTATCAAATCGAAATATTTTTAAAGAAAATCATTAAAAGTAAATGCAATTTCTTTCCTGTTTAAATTGTTGGCAAGTTTTCTGGGCGAATTCGATTCGTTATACATTTAATATGGGGGTCAAGTTAATTTATAAACATTTTCCGTTTTCTTTAGAAAATAAAAAAGGACGGGGTAAATAAATGAATCCATAAAATTCATAGAATATAAACAAAATCTTAACGTATATTTTCACCACTAGATTTGTAAGTGTTGATTCCATTGAAGTTGTTGTTGCTGTTGCTATTGATATAACTACATATTTGTTATATTGTTGTTAAATATAAAATAAATAAAAACAATTGGACACATCTCCTATACACATGTGCACATAAATAACACTACCCAGCGGGAAAACGAAGTTGTAAAGGGGCCTTCAAAAAGGCTTTTTTGCATACTTAAGGCCTGCCATCCGAATTCCAACTTCTTTTGACCCCTTTCAGACTCTGCAAGTTAGTTGCGCAAGTAACTTGCCGAGTACAATAAAGTCTGTACTAAATATTTCTTTCCTTACCCCGACCTTACCGCTGACGTCAACAAACCAAGAGTTGCGCAAGAGACTTGCGCAAGTAACTTGCCGAGTGTGAAAGGGGTCTTTCTAATTTACACGGCGCACAGTGCTTTGTCCCCATATAACGATTGTCCAAAAATAGAAGGACTATCGTAGACTTTTGAAATTTGGTATGCCGATATAAAATATCTTAGTTAAGAAAAATTTAATTTTTTAAAAAAAATCGGAATAAGGACTCGCCCATCTCCCATATATGCCAACAATATAATTTTTAATATTGGCAACATAATTGATCTAAAAATCATGAAAATCTGTATTTGTTATACGACCTTAGTTTACAACCTTTCTGTTAGTTTAAGTAATGATTGCAGCAAGGACTCTTGGTTCTGCCATATATCCTTAATTGAAAAAACTCTATAACTTTTGCAAAAGTTATCTGATTGTAATGAAACTTGGTGTATTTGTTTGTTTTTACTAAGTATTTTTTCGAGTTGATTAAGCTTTGTGCGTCCGTCAGTCTTTCCGTCTCCATCTATTTGTAAGTCTGTCTGTCCATGTGAAGTTTTTAAACAAAGTAAAGGTCGGAATTTTCAACATGATATTTGATGCACAGTACTCTTTGGGCCCAAGAACAAATACTTCTAACTTTCGTTATAATCGGTTCAGGATTTCACCTAGTCTCCTTACAAATATGCTCCCGAAGTTAACATATATAACTGGCTAATAATTAATCTCATTTTAATAAATTTAAACAGAAACATGCAAATGTACTTCCCAATTTTTATGGTGGTTCATTAATGGTAATAGCTCCCATAAAGGAATGCCCAAACATTCTAAAAATTAAAATTATATGCGTTCTCCCGTGAAGCAATTAATTGAAAATTATGAAAACATATATAAATGCTTTTATTTGGCTATATTTATAAACATTTTATCGTCAATAAGTAGGGGATTTTTCTTTTAATATAAATAAATAAAACCAAATAATATACATATGTACATATGTAGGTTAGATAAATGTGAAAAATATTGATACTTAAAACAATTTTTTCACGTTCTCATCTCAAATTTGAAACATAAATTAACGGCATTTTAATGTGAAAATAAAGCGAAGCAAAATATAACACAAATCAAGGTGAAATTACTTAACAGGTGGCGTAAACATCTGATCTATTTAACCTGGGCTTAGCTGCCAAATTCACTAATGTTTGTTGTTGGAAATACTACATCAAACGCAAGAGCAACAAAAACAAGAAAACAAAATTGCATGTTGTTTTTGTAATATTCATTTCAACTGACATTTGAATGACAGAAGTGGCTAATTGAAATTTTACTTTGTTTGAATTTTTAAAATAAAAAGGTTGATCATAAAGCACGTAGAACATTTATGCAAAAAAATTTTATTTTTTTCATAATTATAAACTAATTTATTTATAAATACTCACTTAAAATTTTAATACAAAAATAAATATTTGTAATTTTTTACAATTTTTTTGTTTATAAACATAAAAAATTATTGTGATTGGTGTACCACAAAAAGAGGTGTGCTTATAACGTATTACCTCATCCTGCTGAAAATTACAAAATATTAGCGCACTCTGGTTAAGGGTATGGTGTACTATTTCACTTCCATATAATACTTTCCCACTATTTCTTTAATCAAATTTTTTTTTCATATAGTTTGTTACTTTTCTTCAACATTATAGCTCTATAATTCAAAAAATTTAAGAAAAAATTGTGAAAATATACCTATTTTAAAGTGCATTTTTCGTTAAGTTGCGGCAAAAACGGGCACTAATTTTTTCACGGCTCTTTTTAGAATACTATTTGTATGTATGATTTAATATGATTTTTTTAAAGTTCACACAAACTTTTGTAATTTTTGGATATTTTTGGAAAAATGTATATTCTCTTTGAGCGATAAAAACTAACTTTAGTTAATATTTTTAATGAAAATGCTATAATTGCCAAATTTTGAACATACCAAGGAACTCAAAAAACAAAACTTCTCTCTTTTAAAAAATAATTAATTTTTGAGATTTATTTTCTTTAAGCAATTCAACCATTTTTTTATTCATTAATTCTTTGTGAAATTTGACTCTGGTGGAGTCTTGGAGAGTCACACGAAATCAATTTCAAACAAATTATATGAGTTGTGTTGTTATCTATCGATCCACAAATCTTTTATTACATTTTGAGACTAAAATTTTTTTTTTGATTTTTGTCTATGGGACAAAGCACCGTGCGGCGTGTTATTGGAGACCTTCGAAAAATTAGTAAGAATTAACATTTATCTCAGCATAATTGTTGATAATAATGCGAAGTGAGTTAATTACGAACTCTTGATATAGAGTGATTTTATACCCTATAAAGTATATATGTTCTGATTCCTTCTGAGGAGCAAAGTTGATTTAACGATGTCCGTACCTCAGTGTGTCCGGTGAAATGGGTTTGCCAAAGATTCCAAATATGAAGGGGTAGTTACATATTTATGTATATCACATGTAGTTCGGAATTGTTTGCTTTTAAAATTGAGCCTCATCGGTCCATACGACAAAATGTGGTCGGGATTGGAAAAGTGAGCGAAGCAAATCCCATGCAAACACATTAAAGATTATTTTAAGTTTGGAAACATACCGAACTAGCGAGATTAGATTTTTTAGCCGGGTGGTGTTGTATTCGTGTTTAAAGGTTTTTTTCGATTAAACAGTATGAAATGAAAGTTTTGACACCCAAAAAACGTTTGTCGCTCTTATTAAGTTAAGTCAGTATTGGACGATTCTGACAGCTCTTTTCTTAGAAGCAAAATTTGAATATATCAAAATATTTCTTAAAAAGACATTTTATATGTCCTTTTCAAAGAAGGCAGAGTAGAGTTTGTACAACATCTTAAAGGCCTGAAAAATTAAAGTGCTTGCAATTTTTCCCTCTGGATACGTTTACACAACAATTCAAACACATACGCATACACATAAACATGTTCAAATATATTTTTTTCATTTTATTTTGAGAATATTATTGTTGTTGTTATCGCTTAAATGGGATGATATAATAAAAATGTGTGTATTTTATACTCCAATCCACTAAACCACCCACTGTCTGATTGACTGGCTGGCAGGCATATCATCGCTAGAGTTAGACTATTTGTTCTCTTTTCATTAAGAGTGTGTAAAATCAATTTCACACATACATAAGTGCACTAATATATTATAATATTTGTAAGTTTTTCTCTTGTTGTTGTTTTTGTTATTTTAAGTGTACGTAGAGTTTTCGTAAATTTGTATGTATAGTATACGATGACTCTGTATGTAAACAAAATAACAAGTATCCACTAGTACAACAACAAATGCCGGCAAAACACTTGTGTAATTATTCCAACTGAATTTTGTATTCCAATGACTACAACTGACTTAAGTAACTGAACTGTTTGCTACTTCGCTGCTGCATGCATCATCTACCACCACTGACGACTGATTTTCCAACTGCAAAAACACTTTGCTGGTAATCTTATGCTGTTCAGACAACAAACTTCAAACTCATTGAGGGAGTTTCTCTGCAAAACTGAAGGAAGGAAGATGTTGTTGTCAAAAGCAGAATACAAAAAAAAAAAAAAATAACTGCACAACTTGAAGATACACAAAGAGTACGATTGTGAGAGCTGGAACAAGACGACTGACTGACTTTATATAATGAATGATAATAAAAAAGTAGATATGAAAGAATTTATATAATAATCTTCATTTTCATTCTCGATATCTGAATTAATTATCTTTGTTACTCAACTTTGAAACAACTACACTAGTGGTTGTCTTGTTGCTTGTTTTTTCTTTGTTTCTTCACTTTAGAACACTTGATGATTGATTTTTCTACATTTTGTGTTGCGATCATTTCGTGGTGCTTGTTGGCGCCTTAGAATAGAAATTTTTCACACGTTCAATTCTTGCGTTTATTTATTTATGTGTTTTCATAATTTTATTTAAGCAAAAACTTGTCAACCTTTTTTGTCGGTACATATTTTATATTTAGTATTTAGTTTTTTATTCTGTAGTTTAGTATCATCTTTAGTACGAGTATGTGTTAACATTTTGCTTTGTACTTAATTTTATATTTTAAATAAACAAACAAAAATGGGGGGTTTTTAATGGTGTAGTTGCAAATATTGTTAGCATGAAAAAGGGTACTTAATAAGTTGATTTATCCTGCTGTAGAAGAGAACTTGTTTTGTATTTTGATGAGCATACTGCATGCACTTTGTTCTCTTTTACTAATAACCAAGCAAACAATTTATTTGTCTGAATGGGAAGAAGTGGGCTATATAACCTCATTGAGAGAAATCGCAGAGTATTCAGTTGAATGGAGGGGTCCACTTTACCTTATCTTTTTTGATTTCGAGAAGGCATTTTACACCCTGGCCCATAATGTTAACTGGAATGCTCTCGCATGTGAAGGGGTACCACTTCAACGAATCCAATTAATAAAAAGTATGTACCGGAGAAAACTATTGAATTCTACCTGATGGCATGCATAGTCGTAAGATTGAGGTTGGGACTTTCGTTCGTATCCACTGTTGTTCAATATAGTGTTTGATGGCGTGATGCAACAGGCATTGATAGGACACCACGGGATCATATGGGGGCTGACCGAAAGGTTGGAATGCCTCGAATATGCAGACGACATATGCCTTCTCTCTCATAGATATACTGACATGGCCGCCCAACTAAGGCGTCTCACCTACACATCAGAGAAAGCCGGATTGAAAATCAATCTTAAATGGGCCAAAGTTATGGGAACAAATTCGGAAACTTGAATCCCTTTCTAATAAATAGTGAAATATTAGAAGAACCGAACTGTTCGATCTAGTGAAGACATTGTAAGCCGAACAAAAAGGGCCACACAATCTTTTGGCCAGCTGAGTAAAGTATGTAATAATCCGCAATATCGCGAAATCAACTCTTTTATATGGATTCCAAGCTTGAAATGCTGCCTCCCGCGACAATAACACTCTGCAAGTTTTCGTAAATAAATAACTCTGAAGAGGTCTACGAATCTTCTGGCCATGAACCATCCCGAACAATCTGTGGGCTGAAATACGTTAAATAACGTTATGTGTAGAAACACAGAGAATGGGGTGGAACTGGATTGGACACACACTCCTCAAGCCACTGATCAATCTTGCCAGAGAAAGGATATCGAATGGAACCCGCAGGGGAGTCGCAGAAGAGGCTGATTAGTGCATACAATGGCTTAAGCAAATTGATAGCGAGGCTAGAAAAATGCATAAAAGTAGCAACTGTTATGATGGACAGATCTGAATGGAAGAAGTTTGTTAAGGCCTTGTGGTCTTCATATGATCGAGGGGAATATATACAAAGATATAATAAAAAGATGATGTTTCATTATGCTAGAAACACATCAAGGTCGAACGTTGTAAGAAGTTGAGGCGTAAAGCCGTATTTTTCTAAAAATACACTGTATTTACCCACAATTTTATCGTAGTCGTATTTTGCTTTCCTTTGAAAATTATATTAGAAAACACCCAATTTTTTATTATTGTTGTTCGCTTTTTCCTTGTTTTTATTTGTTTTCAAATGTTTACTGCCTGGTTCAAGATGTCGATAGAAAATTTCTTTCGCAATTTACAAAACAAACAAAAACTAGTTTTTGCTTTATATTATTGTTTTCAATATAAATATACGAAGGAAATGTTCTTATCGACATCGTGGGCCAGGCGGTTAATATGAAAACACAAAATTATTTCATTTTGCATATTTTTAATTTGTCTTTTTTTATGACAATACCGCGGTATGAAGTAGAATTAGAAATATGTATGTCGTCGTACGACGTAGGTACGCTTATACATTTGCCCAACTACTGTGTTAAATATCATACGTTTTTTTATTGACGTCGTCATGCACTACTTTATTGCAATAGCGTTCCTACCAATTTAAATTTTTCTTGCTTCGACCCAATTTTTGTAAAACTAAATTTTTGAGTTATTACGATGTTGTAGCAAATGAGCGATAAGTATGCACATTGAGTAATGCTTGCGAAAAAAGAGCCTTAAATAGTTTGGGATGGCGAAGATAGTAGACTAATGTACGAGTCAGTAAGTCAATCGTTTAAAAAATTACTAATTATAATAATTTTATATACTAGACCTTGGGCATCGCCCGCAAAACGTCTTGTTTTTTGTTAGATAAGTTTTATAATATCAATTCTTTCATGCAGTAGCCTTTCGATTAGAAAATAACTAATAAAGATTTTTAATTGGAATTGTACAATAAATGAATCGGTTGCTTGTATTTAATTTTAAATGTCAATTTTCTTTATATTTAGATAGATAAATAATTGTGGTTTAATTGAATCATTAAATGCAAGTATGAATGTTTGTATATCCGTTTTGCTTGAACAGATTGCAGCAAATAATTTAAAAGTTCTAAGGCTTTTCATTAAGTTTTTTTCCTTATTTTACTTACTTATAACTCTAGTAAACAGACAAAAAGACCTCCTTATGCAACACATTCTTTCTGTATAATTTTGTCATCTTATACTCCTTCTTTATTTGCCTTTTTGTTTTATTAAACATTCATCATAATATCATAAATTGTGTTTTATTTCTGCAAACGAAACTCTGTTGCTCGATTCGCTTCCCAGCAAAAAAAGAGTATTAAATACGTACACAGCCTCCAAACCGCTTCATTTTTATGTCTCTAAAAATTACTGCCTTACTCAACTGCTGTAAAATAAAGCATATAATCTATATTTTTAAATACGGTGCTAAACACTTGAATAGAATCGTTGTTATTGTTTTGATAAATTTATTGTAGGGGTTAAGCTAGTTCATAGCCGCATTTTACTGGTTGCTTAGGCCAGACCATCAGGAAACATTCTCCCAAAAAATTTTTGCAAGTGCACGGTTTTAAAAACTGCACTGGCAAGTTGCTTTAATTTGATTCTATTTTCTTATTTTTTGTTAACCCACTTACAACTACAATTAATGATGGGAGAATTCCAACCAGTTGTAGTGGGGTATGTACACTCACAATATTATTACAGTAACGGACTGTAGTTTATTTAAGAAGTATTCCGTTCAGTAATTTTTAAATAAATAAACATTTAAAATTCCAAGCAAATTTATTTTTAACTGATTCTAACAGTTACTCAAAAAACTAAGTGCATAATAATACGGATTTTCAGTTGCAGTTAATATTGTCCGTTGATTAAGTTAAGTTATTCTTCACGTAAAATTTAATGAAAATGCAATTTAGAATAACCTAAAGTTCATTTAATTTTTACAGTTATTTTATATAAATTAACTGTCAAAAAATTAATTACATATTCTGTAAACAACAAAAACAATTAACTAACAAAAAATTAACTGAATATTCCGTTTAAACAAATGCACATTCAGTTATTTTATATAAGTACATAATTTAACTACCAAAAATAAATTGTTACTTATCTATAAAAAAACGATTTGCTTGTTTTGTGTAGGCAATTCCCATTTTCTATTTGTTAAATTAATTTGTTAAATTTGTACATCAAATTTTTAAAGTAAAATAATTGCGAAACCATATCGGTCATGCTGTTGGTGTCTAATAATTGAGTGTTCTTCTGAAAACAACTTGGTCAGTACACGAAAGGTAAAACAAACGTGTGTAACGGGGTAAGTAAATAATAATATTCTCTCTCAATAGAAAAACAAGCGGGCAGGTAGGCGTCTGTCTGGTATTTTATAGAGATTCGGCTCTTTCGTGGAGTAAATTACTGAATTTAATAAAACAACTGCATATTTCTTTGTTTTAAGGGAATATTCAGTTAATTTTTTGATAGTTAATTGATATAAAATAACAGAAAATTCATTTGTTTTTACGGAACATGGAGTTGAATATTTGACCATAAAAATTAAATGAACTTTTCATTAAATAGAAATGAAAAATAAGTAGACCGGGTTTTAACTGAATTTTCGTTTATTTTATATTACAATTTCAGTTAATTTTCCGTACAAAATATTGTGAGTGTAAGAAATGATAAACACACTGTTTATTGTTGGTATTTTGATAAAGCTTTGATATCGTTGCAAATAAGACCTTTTGAGTGCTTGCAATTCTCATTCACTCTGCAGTGTAAAAGTAAGCCTATTTTTCTCATTCAACGCCACAATGAATCAAACGCTTTTGTGCATGCAACTCGTTACATGTGACTACATACATAGAATAGCTATAGGCGTAAAAATAGCGATACCCATGCAAAACAGTTGTTTGAACTAACCTTAAGCGCAACACTGTATGTATTTGATTATAGGCGACTTACCATTGCGCCATTACATTAACCTTCCATCCAATTAAGTTTTGGGTTTTATGGTAATGGTAACGGCAATTGAATTATGGTTTTGTCTTGTCTAATTGGAACTTTTGATGCCAGAAGCATATGCAAACATCATTTCTGCGTTTTTTTATTTCTGCCTAAAGGTTTGTAATGAAAAAAGCTTCATGATTACCAACACCTTGCTTGAAGCCAAATTAAGATGTATGTACTTATTAAAAATTAATTTCAATTAAAAAATTTGTGATATTTATTAAAAAATTAATTAAATTTGCACCAGTAAACAAATTAATAGTATCAATTAAACGTTTAATTCACTTGATTAAACGTTTATTTCACTTGATTAAACGTTTAATTTATTTGA
Source organism: Pollenia labialis (assembly GCA_949318255.1). Lineage (NCBI taxonomy): Eukaryota > Metazoa > Arthropoda > Insecta > Diptera > Polleniidae > Pollenia > Pollenia labialis. Next base: position 159,549,140 of record OX439140.1, read on the forward strand.
TTAAATTTTTAATTAAAACTGATTTTATTTTTGATTAATGCTTTAATTGGTGAAAAATTTTGAAGAATTTTTTCTGTGATAGCATGAATTATTTTATAAAAGAGTTGCTTATGTTTGATTTAATCCATCGATATTCACCGGTGTCATATATTTGGTCATACTGATCATAAAATGTATTGAAAAAAGTGCGGGTTCTTCTCTTGAGATGTGTTAGAGTCGTACCTAAGCAAGAGCGGAAGGCGTTTAATAGCTGACAAAAATTCCCGTGCCCATACAATTTGTATGAAGCATCCCTAAATAGCGCGGTGTCAATGCTTTTCAATTGAAAAATCCTAATTAGACAGCCTGTTTAACAGTGAAGTTGGCCGTTATTGTTAATAAATAATCGCAATTTAGATATTTTTTTGTGTCAATCTAGCGTTTTTTTCTCTTTTTTTATTTCTATTATATGGGGCTTATAAAACATGAAAGTTAACACTACTGTTTGTGGCACAAATTTGATGCTCTTGTTTAGGTTGGGCATATAAGCGTAAATGTTAAGAGGAAGAAAACGTTCCGCCTTCCGCTCTTGTTAGGTGAGCATTGCAGCTCGCGTTCATCTTTCGATTTAATTATATTGACCATCGTGAGATCCAAGTCTGAGTCGACAACGGCATCTGTACGTGCTCTTTTGGTACTATTTGCGTAATGCACTATTTGTTGTTTGGTAAAGCGCAATTAAGACACAACCGTTAAAAGACCTTCGTTTGACCTTCAAATCAAGTTTGCACAAACAAAGTTGTGTTCCCAAAGTTGAAGTTTATATAGTAAGTAATTAAAGTCATTTTGCAGTACATAGCAAATTGTATGTTATTGCTTGCTGGGTTATTGATATGTGAGTTTAAAGTTGTTAAACAAACAAATTTTGTAGCAGCAGCAACAATAACAACATCAACATTAGCGGCAGCAGCAGCATGCATTGCACTCCAACTGGAATTGTTTTAATTTGCCAGTGTGGTAGCAACGATTCAGTTTGTTTTAGACTTTTGTCTGTTTCGGTCATGTTTACTAAAGAGAAGCGAAAGTAATAGGAAATGGGAAATTTGTTATAATTGTTTTCTGTTTGCTGTTTTTGTATTGTTCTGTCATTTTTGTTGGACAAACGAATGTTCGGCGAGTCATGTAAACAATGAACATTCAATAACGCGTAAATAAAATCTGAAAAACAAATTTGCGTGAGATATTTTTTTCTACGGGTTAATTGTTGTGTTTTGTTAAATGAATAAAAAAAATTCTGTCAAAAGTAAAAATAATGCAATAAAGTTTAATAAAATTGTTGTTTATAGTGGCTTAATAGTTCTACTTAGTTAAAATTCAACAAAAAAAAAAAATTCAAATAAATTAATTATTTTTTAAAAAAAAATCTTTTTTTATGGCTTGATTAGCTGAGTTTTCATAGTGACTTCTGGCGTCAATTGTTGTTGCTTCTTGCATTTCCCAGATACATGTACCTTATACATTTTCGTATGCACTTTAGTTGAAGAGGGAAGAACACAAATCGAATCAATATATATTTGGTACAAACATATTAACTTACATACATACATACATCTTTACTCAAAAGTATACTTTACACATAAACGTTACTACGAGCATAAATGTGTGAGAGTTTGTATCTGTGTTTTGATGAATTTGCTTTGCAGACGTAGTAAAGTACAAACTCCAAGTACCATACGAGTACTAGGTGGATGAATACATGGATGGATGGATAGATGCATCATAATTCCAGTTTTCATGTGTGTATCAGTTTGTCTTCTAGTCTTCAGCAATCGAAAGAGGCAGGACAGAAGGCAAAGGCAGGAAAGGAAGAACAAGAAAACATAAAATACTAGGAAGAGCCACTAGAGAAGATTGAAAAATTCATTCACACACACACACACACACAGACACTTATAAATAATAAAAACCTAAATATACATTTATTACACATTAAATGCACTAAAAATTAAACAAAAACAAAATTCCATATACATGCATATTTATGCTAACTATAAATACATACTCGTAGATACTTTTTTTTGGCATATTTTCATACCTTTAATACCTTTTAATACTTTTTATAAAAAGTTTAATGAAATTGTATCTTCGAACGTTATTTGAGATTTGTGGTTTAAGAAAGCAAAAAAAAGAAATGGTTTTAAGCGAATGTGTCAAAATACTCGTAGTTACACACTGCAATTAAATACGTGTAATTGAATTTATATTTTATATGTTTGTATATAGATACAGCAACATTTTCTACTACACACATTAACATAAATTTTGGAAAATAAACACAACAACATCAACTGCAACACTCTTAAGAGTTTACAAAAAAGCTATTTACATTTTTGAGAGTAGAAAAACTAAAAAGATTTAAAAAAAAACTTCAAACTAAAAAAGAATAAGCAAAAACAATTACAAGGTGATGGGATTTAACAGCAATTTAACTTGCTGACAATGCAGCAACATTTACACAAACAACCAAAATCAGAGGTGAGTTTTGAAAGCAAACCGAGTTTAACTGACGTAATTTGCACATCGTATCTGTCAAAATGCAATTAGTTTTAACCCATATTTTTTTTTGCATTGAATTAGTTTTTTTTTTTTTAGATATTTGGTTTTTATGAAAAAAAAGATATACAATTGATTGACTTAAAAAATAATTTTAATTTTATAATTTTAAGTTACTATTTAGAAAAATATGAGATTTAAAAATAGTATAGCCATTTAAAATAAGATTTCTATCGGCCATTTTCCATGTTTTTCAGTCAAATTTCTGGGCAAAGTTTGTAAATGGTACTTTAACCCCCAATTTCACCAAGCTCAGTTATATTAAACTTGGTGAAATTGGGGGTAAGTATGAATTATATTATGTATATACACGCAGAGAACAAACATAAAAATGTTTTAATATGGTCACCTCCAACAAAAACTATTTGTAATGTAAATTTTAAGCATATAATGTTAAATAAAACCATATTATTGTCACCGACAACCTCATCAAGAAGCTACAACCATACCAAGGTTGCCTGCAAACATGTTATGGTTAAATATGACAATAATTTGTTTTTAAATTAACAATAGTATTTTCTTCTTGCCCAAGAGCAACATGCTATGGTTTAAACCCAACAAAGCTATTATAAGTGTTAAACATATTTTAGTTATTATTAAACAAAAAATGTTCGAAGGCAACCATAATATAGTTGTAGCTTGTTAATGGAGCAATAATTTAACCATTACATGGTTGTCGGAGACAATAGTATGGTTTAATTAAACATAATATGCTTAAAATTTGTTTTTAAATTAGTTTTATTTTATTTGTTTTTTCTCTGCGTGCTTATAATTCATACTTTAAGTAGCATTTACAAGCTTTACGAGAACTAATCTTAAAGTTAGGAAATAAAAAGGATATTGTAAAAGAAATTTAACCATTGTATGGATATAGGTGACACCATATTGTCGATGAAAATAATATGGTATCCCGTATCCATCCATATACGATTATTTAATTTAATTTATTTTATTATGTAAAATTTTCATAGAACATTTGTTTTGTAAACCTTTATTAAATTAAAAATATTTTTATGAATAAATGTTTTTAATTTTCCTTAAAATTAGTTTTGTAGGAGGTGGACATATTTAAACATGTTATATGAACTTTCGTACAAAATCGTTTTCAAAATTTGTTGGATTTAAATTTAATCCGAACTGGATTTCCAGAACATCACTGTATATTCGAAATTTTTTCTATTTCCGATTTTGTTATAAATTTCTAAACATAGTTTTTTGCTTGGAGGACATTTTCTGTTAGGCAAAATAATATTGCCGAATTTTGCCTCACCACTAATCAGCCTTATTACAAGAGTCGTTGTCGTTATTGAATTTGTTTCAATATTACATATTATAAATTCACGACAAAGACAGTTTTTAAAAAAATACGACTGGGTTTCGACTACGACAACGATATTTATTTAGTTGACAACTTAAGCGAGTGACAACAAATCACTCATTATCGTTCACTATCTAACTATCGACTTGTCGGTAATTACCCTGCAAATAATAGGACTAGTCCAAACACGCGTGTAAAGTGTAGCCCACAAGGAACTAGGACTAGTCCAAAAGTAACCCAAACGTATGGAAAAAACATGGTATATTTAACATTACGATGTCCTAGGGCAGGACCATATAACCCAGCTTGGGATTACAAAGGAGTAGTCTTAAAACTACTCCATTGTATACACAAGAGGATTAGTTTTACTTTGTTTAAAAACCAAAACATGTCGTTAAAATACGAAGACATGTAGTCTCCCTACAAACTCTTTTAACAATGACATGGTCCATGCTTGCATTACATCGGACCAGTCCATGGAGTAGTCTATTTAATCAAAATGGATCAGGTGGTTCAATATGATTTGCAGGGTAAGGTTTCCGTTTCTAACCTGCTCCATTAATTCATTGCAAAATGAATAAATTGCCACATCTACTTTTCCACAAATTACACGATAGTTTGAATATAAAAATTTACAAAACATGTAAAATAGCCCATAAAATGAAAAATTCTTCGGCTGCCAGAATTTGATATCAATACCAGCGTTGCCGTTTGGGTACTTTTTTCCAATGTGTACTTGTGTACTTTTTCCATATTGGTTACTTTTTTCAACACAAAAATAACCAATTTTTTGTTATTTTTGTCTTTGAAATTCTGTTTAGAAAAATATTATCGTCCTGCAATGGCCACAAAATTTTTAACATTCCTTTTGTCATGATAACTTTAATTTTTTTTAACAATAAACGGTCCTATTTTTTCATGTTATTAATTTAAGACATATGAATTTATGACACCTTGTGAATTCCCCAAATATGTATTAGTTTTTTTTAATTAAATTTTTTAAGATTGTCTTAAGTTTAAATATCGGAAATTTTAAGTGAAAGTAAAATATTTTCACTTATCTCAGACCGTCAGATGTAAAATAAAAGAAAATCTAACAAATTTAATTGATTTTGGACTTTTAAATTACTTGAAATTTTACTTCAGTAGGAAATTTGGTCAATAATATAAAAATGTTATCATATTTAAACCCACAATGCTTGACCTTGAAACGTTAAAGCATATTGCTGGCAAATATTCACAAACCGAGAAAAAAGCTACACGATCTCCAAGGGGTTAAATGTTATTTTTAGCAAATTAATTTTCAGCTGCTGATCATCAAAAATCTCAACGAGAAATATGTTTTTTTCGTGCATTTGTACGTTATTATCATATTGTGAAGATCGTCATGCGAATTTTTTAAATTTACAAAATCGAAAAGCAACAAAAACGTTTTATGTTCGAGTTGCTTGTATTTTCATACCATTTATGGCCGATCGGTTGTTGTGTGATTTAATTGCTTTGTAGTGGCAGAGTTATATTGTAGTAGACTCTGCTAGAGCAGCTGAGTATGGTGGTGGTGGATGGAGAGTCTTACTATAAAACAAGTCTTAAGCTACGGCCACACTTATTAAATGTTTGACCAAATAAGTGTAACCACTACTTTTGTTAGTAGTTAGTGAGATTTAACAAACTCTTAATATCACAAAATAAAGCTTATTACACTGCTAGACATAGATAGCAAAAAACTATTTTCTGTAAGATGTGGAATTATAATCAAAATAAATGTTGGAAATAAAGGAAATAATTATTTAGTTTGCTTGTTGGTTCTGTTTTTTTCATCAAATATTTGACAAGCGTGACCGTAGCTTTACCTTTAATTTTATTTGATTTTATTTTCGCATCATCGTAATCACCATCATCGCCATCTTCATCATCATCATCACCATTGCCACAATTGTCAATTGCATCTCTGGGGACAGTGACAATGTTGAGACAAACATTTATAAATATTTTCATTATTTGTTTTCATTTATTTTGTCCAAAACAAGCTGTTGCCATTGAAAATCTAAAAAAGTAATATTTAACATAATTGAAATGACTGACTTCTACGGTTTTCGGCTTTCTTTATGGACAACATCTTAACAAACATACAGACGTTAATATAATTATACAGCATATGCCTAAAAACATTTATCTCATTTAACAATTTATACTTACAAAATACGCACAACTTTCTTTCTTATTACATACATACCATAGAAGCACATTGTACATGTATGTAGGTATATGGAGTTATATAGATATTATACATACAACATAAAATTGTAATACAACTAGCTCTGCTGTAATGTACTGTATGGAGCGCTGCGTTAAGGCAGACAGAAAGACAGACTGCTGTAATTAAACTTTCTGGCTTTTAGACGCAGTTAGTTTACAAGTCTTTAGCAAGATGATTATTATCATTGCAAAACTAGCATATAAATATTGAAATGTGTACTAATGTATACGTATATCCAACGAACTATGTCTATTTGTTTACCATTTATGAAGAGTTCCATAACAAAACGACACTATTCCATTGATTAAGTTTAATACTACAACAACTAAAATGTATGTTACCTTCTTTATAGAACATACTTAAGGTCCATTATTTTTTTTTTTTTTGTATGTAATTCAGAACTAAAAATAATGTTTCCAATTAAAACTTAACATTTCAATATCTATGAACTTAGAAACTTCGAGATATTAGTGAAAAGTCAGGGAAAAAGATTTTGTTAGTCGTGTTTAAATCCCAATTTTTATTCCCGGGAATTACTTTGATAATGAGCTGGCGAGTGCACGGCTTTGAAAAACATAACTGGCAACATGCTTTTGCAAATCGTTTTTTTTTTTTTAATTTTGTTTTTCTAAACCTTTAACAAGGAGAAAAAACCGCGTCTAATGCCTCAAAATTGCTAAAATGTCTAACAATTTCAATTTTTAATATCTGTTTTCCACTTTTTCTGGCGCATTGTTTGTTATGCATGTCCTCATATGTGAACGTATTAAAAGCTTATATGCATCAAAGCGCTTTTTGTACATTTAACAATTTTTGAGACGTCGTCAAAATGACAATTTAATGCGCGATGAAAGTCTGATGGTAGAAATGAAAAGTGCGTAAAAGTCTTCATCATCGTCTTTCACGTTTTTATCACCAACGTCTTTTTATATTGTGCCGAGTCGAGTTGAGTAGTATTCGTCAATATCGGTTTTTATTACCCACAAATCTACTGTCAACCAAAACAAAAACATTAAATTTACTTTATTTGTACATCTGTAAGCGTAAAAAGTGGCAAGAAGCTGAAATAAGTGGTATGACCAGCTACAGTTTTTATGGCCTAAAGCAGCAGCACGGCAAGGCAACCAGCATATTTATCTGTATGTATTTGTATGTTTTTTGTTGCTGTTTTTGTTATTATTATAATTATTTGGTTTTTTTTCTTTTTGTTTTTGCTGTAAAAAGAGAAGAAACTATTACTTGATCATACTTAGTTGTACATAATTACGATCATGTTTATGTACAAAAACAGAAAATAATAAACATCAAGCAACCTTCAAGTCATTTAAGCCATTAACAATGTTTATTGGGTGTTTTTTTTCTTTTTTGCTTATATCAAATCCGATCAATGCAAAATGGTGAAACTTTTAATTTTTTTGGGATACATAGTTTTTAGAGAAATTTTTCGAAATAATTTGGCTTTTAGAATGATTTTATTGTGCGAATTATTTAAAAAAAAAAAAACAATTACTAATGACCCAGTTCTACACAATACAAAAATTTTGATAAATGTGGCAGTCTATAAAGATAGTCCGACTTTAATAAAGTTACAGCAGAGCTATAATGAAACTTTTGTTTGAAATATTAAACATATAAGCAGGGGGGCCCTCGGGACTTTAAGGTAGAGTAGTATGATAGCACAGACCAACAAACTTTTAACCCATGATCCAGAGTATACTTTTCTAAAGTTGCGCTGCATCCGAATCTATACTCAGAGTATATCCATCACATCAGGGTTTCGCGATATCTTCCCTTAAAAATTATAAAAAACACCATATTCTATACGTAATAACTGCGCGAGTTCATCTTTATTTACAAATTTTGACTTGATTTTTGGGTTTTTTTTTATTATTAAAGTAATTTTGTGGGAATACAAAAATTTTTAACTTAAAAGATTTTGTTTGGCAAGTGCATGGCTAAAAAAACTAAGCTGGCACCATGCTTAATTTTTGGAAAACAATAAAGCAAGTTGTTTTTGTTTTCATTTTGTTTTTTCTTAACCTACTTACAATTACAATTAATGTTGGAGGAATTCCAACCAATTGTAGTGGGGAATGTAAGAAAAGATAAACTCACTGTTAATTGTTGTTGTTTTTGTTTAAACTTTGATATTTTAACAAGAAAGCTGTTGGTTATACTTCTTATTCGCTTAACAGTTTTGCTTGTTTAATATCTTTAGTTTTTCTTAAATCTTTGGATGAAGTTTCCTGAGGATCTGGCCTAAGCAACCAGTGAAATAGCTTATCCCTTCAACACTAAATTTCAGTGTTTTTATCAAGAATATAAATTGGGAATTAAGCTCGTCAAACATACAATTTTTTTTTATTTAATATACTAAACTAAAGTGTTGTGAAAATAGCACATAAATATAAAAAATATTAAAAAAAAAATTGTAAAATATACCAAAAAAAAAAAAAAAAAATAAAATAATAAAAAAAAATTTTCAAAATTAAATCGAAATTTTAAAAAAATCACTAAAAACTTAAAAAAAGAAATGGCGAAAACATCAAAATAAAAAAAAAAAACAAAAATCCAGCAAAATAATTGTACACAAACAAAACACATACCCAATACACACAAAAGCTGTTCATGGTGCGGTCGTTGCTAAAATCACTACAATTGTTCTGTTTTTTAACGAAGAACAGAACATTATATAATGTTCGGTTCTTTCTTGAAAATAGTTACGAACGGTGTTAAGGGTTCAGTTCGTCTACACAATCACTAAAAATTTTCTCTTAAAGAATCTATAAACGAGCCGAACTGACTTTATTAAATTATAAAAATGGACCTGAAAAAAAATTTTAAATTTTCCTGATTTTTTTATACTCTCGTACCCCAAATCGATGAATATTAGGGAAAAACTAACCTTACAATTTTTTTTGAGGAATCAGTTTAGATTAAGGCATGTCCCTCGCTCTCCTATGTTTGAATACAATTTTGAAAGTTGTTTTTGAAGAGAAATTTTGGAAAAAAATGAAGAACGAGTGTGGTCATTTTCGAAATTTTAAGACTGCATGTCCAAAATTTTATTTGCAAAACTTTCGTTCTGGGTTAGACGACAAACAGGATTCCTTTTAAAAAATTCCAGCAGTCGTGTTGTAAGTTAAAATATGAAAACTCTCTCAAAAATTAAAATAAATATTCGGGTATGTTCTAGATTTAGACTCGAATTGAAAACGAAAAATTTTTTCAATCCGCATAAGTAATAAATTGGTGTTCTCAAATCCGCATGTTTTTGTGTATTCGAAGTTTTTGTTCGAAAAACTTTTTTTGAACTAAAAATCGCTAATTTTCTAACCGTAGCATGATAGCAATATCTTATATTTTTTAAAAATCGTGAAAGCTGTAAAGAATCACAGGAAAAAATCGTTAACTTGGCTCAAAATCTCAAAAAATTGCAAACTTTTAAACAAACCCTAAAATTTATTTGAAATTTTTAAATGGGTTAAAAAACAAAATGTCGGAAAATAATAAAAAAAAATTGCAAAAATAGCGAAAATTCGCGAAAATTTTTAATATTTCAAACCAGCCATACAATTTAAATAAAGTCTCTAAAACTATAAGGAATGGCAAAAATTCGGTTAAACTTGCTAAATTCACGGAAATTCGCAAAAAATTTGCTAACAGCGGCATGATAGCAAAGTCTACTAATTCCACGAACAAATCGCTTATACCGCGAACATGGCTAAAATTCGCGAAAAATTGCAAAATTTCAAACAAACCCAAAAACAAATTTAAGATCGCTAAATCAAATAAAAAAACAAATTGTCTGAAAATAACATAAAAATCGTAAAAAAAAAAATTAGCTATAATTACATCAAAATCAATGAAAAAATCGATTTTAAATTAAGGGTTAGTAAGGGCCTTTTGCGGTTTATATGCAGAACACCAAAACTGCTAAAGTAATCCACTTTCGAGTGGATTCGGATTCTAGAACACACCCGATTATATTGTTTTTAGTAAAATAAAAATAAACAATTTGAATTTATGCAGGTTATGTCAAAAAGCCATTAGTCAGAAGTATTTGTTATGAATAAAGAAGTAAATATTCATTAAAGTATAATTTAATTTTTAAAATTTTAGCCAAAAATTTCGGATTTTTACAAACTTCGATGTGCGTGCGACAAGCCTTGATCTTCTCTGATGGATACAATTTTTTTTTATTTTGTAGTTTTTTACTAATAACCACCGAGTTGCGATTTGAGACTTGATAAAATCCAACTTTTATTTTTAGAACCACCCTAATGTACGTACATATATACATACAAACGTTAATGTCATTGTCAAAGGTTATTATTGAAAGTATTTTCAACAAAAATACTTGAATCTTTCTTATGTCATTTAATATATACTTAAACATTTTATTAATAGTAATTAATAACGCAACTGTTTTTTTTTAATTTTTTTGTCGTTTTCAATAAAACAATATTAATTTATATTTTATTTGTTCGTGATTTTTCAATAAAATTTGGTATTTGAAGTTTTGTGAAAAACAAGGTTTTAATTTTAAAAATCCAGTTTATGGAGAGAATGTATTTTTAAAACTCAAAAAATAACTTAAACATATAAATACACTTCGGAAATTTTATTGTTATACTAAATTTGACTTGAACATTTCCTGCAAAATTTAATTATAAGTCACGTTTTACAAACCAACAAACATACATGAATGAATGAGTAAACGACACACTTTGCCATTTTCACATCATAAAATTTTAAAATAAAACATTAACTTTTTATACTAAGTCCAATTTTTTTTACCCAAACTACAATAGTGGAGAGGGTATTATGCGTTCGTGAGGATGTGTGTAACACAGAATTTTGATTCAATCTAACGATGTTCATGTAAACTTTGTGCGCAAAGCACAGGTCGCAACTTTGGACAAAGAGCAAGGTCTATAAAAATGAAACTACAAATATCTTACTGCAATCTTAAGAATCATACTTAATTTTATTAAAATGGTGCCATATTTGACCATAACTCCCATGCAAATACTGATCCCGGAAACGATTAAAATCCATTAATTTCTTATAAATTTTGGTAATGATAATAACTTGTACAACAGAAGGGAGATCGATCGAATAGTATTCGACCGGTTATTTTTGTTTTGCCACGTCGAATATTTTAAAATGTCCATTTTTCGAATGTCGAATAAACAGATTATTTTAGTAAAATAACCCGGCTTTTTTTGTAATGAGTAATTTATATACGTTTTTCTTACTTATGTAATAAATGTACCCGTATTTTAAGTAATTTTCTAATTGAATATTTGGCAAACGTGTGTTCTTATAACAAAAACCAAAAATCAATTCAAAATAGTACAAAAAAAGTTGATTCTAAAAAGTAATTAAAAATTTGGCAGTATTATAAATATTATATATGTATGTATATCTTCATAAAGATCTCATCTCTGGTCACAGAGCACACGTAGGCGTCACGAGACAGAAACTATTGTGTTTGTTCTCTCTTTTCCTTCGAAAGCTGCCCTTTTTGCGTTTATTGTTTTGATCACGCAATTTGCGTTGATAGTAGCGGCCTGTTCCCACTTCACTACTTGACATAAATATACGCCAAGTTAAACTTGACTCTGTTCCAAGTAGTTTTTAAGAGACTGCAAATAATACTTTACTAAAATATGCTGCGAATAATGAATGAAAAACTCTTAATTAGTTCTAGCATATCTTCATGCATAAAACTACAACAACATACCGGCAAAATCAACGATAGGGAACAATTCTTCAGTTTTATTTATTTAATTAACAAGAACTTAAAAAAAAAATTGAAGGAATCTAACAAACTCATGGAAGGGTTTAAATTGTGATCGTCGAATTGACAGATATTTCATACAAAAATCATATTCATATTACTATGGTTTCTATATATAATGCTGAAGCAAAAAAACATTTATGTATAATCCTGGATAAGATAAGGTTTTGTTTGCAACTTTTCAAAAATATGGCTGAAGTTTACTGATTCATATAGACATGCTTAGCCACCAACAAATTAAAACTCATTTAAAATAAATTTGTGAGAATATCTAAAAAAATAAATTTCTTAAAACCAAAGTTTTTCGAAAATTCTATAGACACCTATTAAATATTTGACGACCTACACGTAAACTCTAGTTTTCTTAAAGAATTGTTTGCTTTTGCAAAACAATTTTTTTTTTGTATTTATCGTCAAATATTTGTTAGGTCTGATGTATTTTGTTGGTTCCTTTGTTTTTATTATAATTAACTTTTTATTACAAAAACTAATTTGATTTTGTATTTTTATGTATTCGAATTAAAACCGGTTAACCGGTTGTTTTTAAAATGCTTAACCGAAAACAGGTTTTTTTAAAATAGCAACTATTCGGAATATTCGAAAACCGGTTATTGAAAAAAGTCGAATAATCGATCTCCCTATACAACAGCAACCAGGGCAATTTTGTGGTGGTAGGTCCAGAATTAAACATAAGTCCCATATGAACTAAAATCTTTTTAGAACGAACAAATCTCATATATAAATATGTGTAGTTCCGTGTCGTAGGGATCGACACAGAAGTTCTAAATAATCTTCCTTTGAACCTCGAACTGCTGGGCACTACGTTTATTTATTAGCTAGGAAAGATTATAATTACAATCACTCGTAAGAGTGATTATAATTGTAGAGTAAGAAAAAGGGTAAATAAATGTGAATTAGTTGTAGGCCTCTTAATTGTAACCTTATTGAAAGCTAGAATGTATACCTATGTGTAGTTACCTTGTATTCCGACTGAGCTAAGAGTAGGAGCTTTGAGATTTTTAACAGCCGCGCTGGTAAATGTAACGATTGATGCTCTTACAGGGGTTGGTTAATGTATAGGTATGTTGGATTTAAAAAAAAAGTAGTTTGCAGTAGACAATTCAAATTTTAAGTTTTTATTTAGTTGGGGTTGTAGGTTAAGTTAGAAATTAAATTTAGATAAAAATAGCGTAGTATTTAGATATCAACTTATGAGCGCTGTTGCTAAGGGATAAGTGACCGATACATACATTTAATTTTAACTTTCAACCTGCCTTCGGTTCGCAGATAGCCGAAGCGGTTTCAAGTAATTCCGTACTAAAGTTTACAATTTCATTTACATTTCATTTCAGATTTTAAACAATGGCTCTTAAACTATAATACATCTTGTCCTATTTCAGGAGTTATAACTTATACTTTTTAACGTTAAAATTGAAGTTAAATTCAAACATTAAATTCAAACTTTTTGCCTTATACTATATTTTAGTTTTAAATTCAGTATTTTTAATTCATTCGATTATCAGATTTTAACTTAATTTCTACAGATTCTTAAATTCATTTTTACACATCCTATTTTCAACATTTTCAAATGCAGTTCTTATAATAATAATTAGTGTTCAAATGTGATTTGAACAATATGTATCTAGATATCAAGAAAATATTGTGAGCAAGGAGCTTATATATGAACTTGGGCCTTATAATGTAATTTTGTTTTGCTGGGTCCGTCATTATCCATGGGTGCCGTAAAGGGTACAGTCTTAGAAATTTGTCTGCATATACTGTAGTGTACGGTATCAAAGTTTCGAATTTGACCGACTCTACTTTCTTACTTTTTTTATGTTAATGGTGAAAGTTCTAAATTAGTGAATTCCCCTTGTCATTTGATTTATTAAAAAATTTTTCTTATAAATGTTACATTTTTCAAACATTGCAACACAAATTTGCTATAAAAAAGTTTGACTTCTTTGTTCGTATTAAATTTGGCATTTTGATTTGTTAAAGGTCATTTAATGATGAATGATATTAAAAGCCATGAAAACAATAATAACTTTTTTTTTATAATTTTTTGTTTAAAAACATGTTTATTATTCATATTATTATGTTTATTATTAAAATAATAAGTTCAACTTTTGCTTCAAAAGTTGATTTATTTTGCAAATTATAACTCAATTGTTTCTTTTTTTTAATTCAAAATAAAAAAACACTTTTGAATAAAAAATTACAGGGTGATTCATTTAGTATTATCAAATATTGTAATTTTGTTTTTTGGTATGTTCTTAGTATGGAAGAACGTCCTTCTTTAAACAAAAACGTTGTTTTGCAGAAGATAAAATAGGTATATTTATTAACAGAGAATTCGAAGTAACAGGGTCTCTGGTAGCCGCTGTGTGCCTCTGTTAACCAACAAACTAGTTCTTGGAGTCTAGAGAACTTAGGCACATCGACCATGGAACTATTCCATAATCTTTATATGCAAACATTTTGGATCAGTAAACAAACTATAGCTGTGTGTATTTTGTCTACCGACGTTGTTAAAAAACTGATGAAATTTTAAGACGATGCTGAAAATTACTCCCCCTCGATATTTTTATCGAAAGGTAGAGTGACCATAGACGGCTCTGGCAATCAAGATTATTTCCGCATTGACTATAAAATCTATATGGAAGACATTTAAGCCAGCATATTTTTTTTTATACCCTTCACCACAGGTGAAAATTCCTTTTGCAATTTATCTAAGACCCTAAAAAGTCCTTATGAGCAGCAATGTTGAATAAACTAGGTTGGTCCGTCTGTCCGTCCGTATGTATGTTGAAATTGGGCTTACGAAGACCCCGGTAGGGTAGCTGGTAGTGAGCTTGTCTATCAGCGCCGGGGTTGCGGGTTTGATTCCCGTCAGAGACTCTGGTTTCTTTTCTGCAGACAAGCGCAGATCTTCGCGGGGTTAACTTAGGGATTTAAAAAAAATAATCAAAGGTGTATTAATAAAAAAAAAATAAATATTATAGAGACTTACTTGTTATATATAATTATATCGGATGAAGTCCAGAATAATTAGTGATAGAAATCCATTTACATCAATATACAAATAGCTGAGATATGAGGAGAACAACACGACCGGGACCTTTTCGGGTTGTTCGATGTCGGACTTCGGCAAATAGCTTGATGTTCTGCGTTCGGTAAATTATTTTGTGTAAATTGAAAAAAACAATTTCTTAATGATACCTGCAATCCTTACAGATATTTATCATACAAATAAGTCAAAAATCACATGGATAAAAGGTGTATCTTTATAAAAATAGTTCGAAGATCCAGAAGAGCATAAAAATATTGTTAACCAATACTTAGAAATTTTTACGACTGAGTCTTAAAGATATAGCAACTCAAACATCCATGAATACTTGAATTCGAGCCCATTTATAAAACTTAAGTCTGCCCCAAAAATCACCGAACAGTGTTTAATTTTTAGGTTTTGTTTATGTCCGGGTTTGGTCTGAAAAACCTTTCAAAGTTCGAGTTCGGTCTTAAAAAAATGCCGTCGTTCATACACTATTTAAATCTTGTTTAGCCAGCATTTAGAAATTTTTGGCTAAAAATTTAATTTTTTTGGTCGCAAATGGTTGACATAGTTGACTGAAAATAAATTTTTCAATCGGTCAAAGGGATATTCAATGTGTAAAACAACCAACTGTCGTTAAAATCAAAATCGGTTCTTTTATCTTTAATTCGTATTTTTATGGATACTGCAGGTAAGACACCTTTCAGACTCGGCAAGTTAGTTGCGCAAGTCACTTGCCGTGTACAACAAACTCAATTTCTTTTTCCTTAATCCGACCTTACCGCCGACATCTACAAACAAAAAGTTGCTCAAGTAATTTGCCGAGTCTGAAAGAAAGTGAAAAAAAAACTAATCCAGCTGTCAAAAAAAACTTGCTCTATGATTGTATGTGTGTTTAGCTTGTTGTTTGTAGCTTCTAACGTACGAAATTTTGAGAGTATTTTCTTTTTTTGGATCTTAGAAGCCCAACCATAATATGCATAAGCTAATGTCAACAAATTATGAAAATCCTAACTAAAACAAAATCAAAAAACATAAATGACAGACTTACAAGTTTCCTTAAGTTCAATATGATTTGACACAAATGATTGACATTTTTTCGCATAGTTGCTTAAGCCAGCTTTAGCATATTATGGTTGGGTCTCAAGTAGTTTTCCAACGTTTAAAATATGAATGTATAAGTAATCGAACAAAGTTAAAACAAAGGACTGCGGGTGGCCATTTCGGCAATTTTAAAATATAATTGAAAAAAATTGAGCAGCAAAAGATTAACCGTTTGAACCGTGACTAGCAGCGTGTTTGGGAAATATATATGTATATAAGGTATTCACAAGGTGTGCTATCATGTTATATTGTCATAATGCTTTAACATTTTACAATGTTTTAAAAAAATTGTTGTTGCTTTGTAAACAAAAAGTGTCTTAAATTAATAGAACTTTGCTTGGTATGTTTAGTATGCTGTCGTAGGTAATCAGAAGAGACCTGCGCTGAGCGGCTGAGCGGCTGAGCCGAACCGCATTAGTTTTTGTAGCCGTCGCCGTTGATGGTATAGTTTTATCCGGCTAATATCCGAATTGTACCTGCGGCTAGCAATTTTTGCAACAAAATACTTGCTGCGTCAAATTAGATCGGCTTAGGACTCTGATGTTTGGTAAACAAACAAAATAAAATTTATTTGTGGTTTGCGTCTGAAAAATGGAAAATAGTCAGGAAAGATCTATAGCCTGTTCAACGATTTCGAACGTTAACGTTCGCATAGAAAATTACATTTAAAACAAAAACAAATTTTGGAATTTTGTTATTGTTTTAAATGTAATTTTCTATGCGAACGTTAACGTTCGAAATCGTTAAACAGGCTGCTAATTTAATTTATTAATTTTTGGTAAATATTTATTTTTAATATTTGTTTTAAATCAGCTGACTTAAATTCAAAATAGCACACTAAATTATGAGGGGTTGTTCACAACAGTCCTATATTTTCATGTTATTATTTTAAGACTTATGACTTTATGACACCTTGTGAATCCCCAAATAATATATATTTGAATTTTCAAACGACCGTTAGTGTTTAAAGATAAAATGAAAATTGGTAATTTAACACAACAAACAAGGTCTTATTAGTGAAAAATTATGTATTCTCAAAAATAACTTTGATACTAAATTTGCAAGTGTCCAAGCATAAAAAACAGAGCTGGTAAACTGTTGTATTTGGATTTTCTTGCGAAAACAACAAAGCAATTAACAAACTTACGCTTAATGTTGGGAGAATTTAGACCAACTTTAGTGGCGAATGTAAGAAAGATAAACTCACTGTTTATTGAAGTTATTTTGTTTAAGCTTTGATATCGTAGCAAATTTTGAGTGCTTGCAATTCTCACCCACTCTACAGTTTTATTTGCATACCTAATATCTCTAGCTAGTTTTTTAAAGTTTTTCGTGAAAAAGATTTCCTGATGACCTGGCCTAAGCAACCAGTGAAATGCGCATAGGAACCAGCTTATCCTCCAACAATTAATTTCAATGTATGTAACAAGAATACAAATTGGAAATTTAGCACAACATACAAGATCTTATTAATGAATATTAACTAATAAAAAAAGTAAGTTCATTTTTTTTGCCAATTTAAGTAACAAGCCTACTATGAGTGCACTGTTCTTAACTAAAAGAACCTCAACTTAAAATCATAAATCCGGGTACTTATTTTAAAAGATTATAATTTTTGGTCCGAACACTAATTTCGATCAAAACTATATTTAACGTATTCTTCATATATTTAAATAAAAGGTTTAACTAACATACGTACAGTTAAATATGAGCATTTGTAGTTTTTGCTCTTTATTTAATGTGGCCATTTCTCGCACCGCAACATTGAAATCAAAAATTGGTCAAATCGCAGACAAATAACTAAAATAAATTTCTCATATAAAAGCGGCAATGTCTGTTTTATCTTTTGCAAAGTGTTTAACATTCGATTGTACGTGAGTTTAACGTTAAAGGTCTTTTTGTTTTGAATTGTTTTAAAATTTATACAATATTATTTACATTTTTTATGGTCTTTCTCATTGAAGTACAATAACAATTCTTTTCAAAATCAGATGCAACAGCAACTGCTGCAGCAACAACAACAGTATCGTTATTGTTGTTTTCGTACATTTTATGCAGACATAAAAATAATCACGTATGAATGAAATAGTTCAATATAAATGATGCAAAAATACATAAAAGTAACAAAAACTGCAACAACAATTGTAGCAATGGCAATAACAAAAAAGTTGACATTTGCGCCGAAAACCAGTAAAAGTGCTTTTTTCGAATCTTATATACCCTTCACCATGGTTGGGAAAGAACAGAAGTTTATATTTACGTATATCTAAATAAATGTATATTTATATAAACAGTAGTATTATTAATTGCTTAATTGCTCAGCCATTTGTAAACCGATTTGACAGATTTATGTTTAAGAAGAAATTTACCATTTACTTGGGTTATAAAACTTGGACTTGAAAGATCTATGGTTCCCGAAAATGGGTATTTTTTCAAAAAAAAAATTATATTTGGTCATAACTTTTTCGTATCTGCACCGATTTTCCGAGATTTTTAGAAAATACTTTCTATTAAAGATTTTCAATCTTTTGACATATAAGGGATAACAAAAGGTCATATGACAGTCCAAAAATTCAGGTTTTTTTACAATTTTTGATATTTTTTGTACCATGCCAACTTCTCCAATCCCGCTCATATTTTGTGGGATGCTGTGTATTGATAACCTAAATGTGTATACCTAAAACTTTAGGAAACTTTACCTCTTGCCGTTCTACAGATATACAGAAAAAGTAATAAAAATAGAACAACAACAAGGGATTTTTGAAAAAAATTAGAGGTAGTCGTGGTTTTTCGCTCATATCTCAGCCATTTTTGACCGATCTGTTAACGATTTTGCGTTTCTCAATATACCGACAAAAAACATTGTTTTCAGTTGGCAACACCTCTCAAAATACATGTAAAAGTTAGGAGCCAGCTGATTGAATTTATCTGTACGGCAAATTAAAAGCAAAAAAATAATTGGCAGACGAGTGCTGGTGAGCTTTGCGACTCAATAGAAGCCAATGAGATATTGAGAAAACCAAATTTCTTTAATGTGCGGTTTTTCGTTGGGAAAACCCATAATTGCGTAGTGAGAAATCGGCCATTAGTTTGTTAAAAATTAAACGATTGCTTATATAATCGATTAAACGACTAATAAACATAACCGTTTAATTAACAATTATTTGAAATAAATACTTATGAAAAAAGACCAGTAAAATGGAGAGAGCAACAAAAAAAAAATGATTTCATTAAAAAAGAAAACCTTCAACGATTCAAAGTTGTTGTTGTTTGACTAGATACTAAAGTGTCATTAAGTAAATGGATCAATTGCTCAGTTTCTATTAAATGTTTTGTTGGTTGTTATTGTTGCTGCTATTATTATTGTCGTTTCTGAATGACCTGATACGAGTACACAACTATTAAACACTAACAACAACACAACAGGTTGAGAAATAGATAAATATAACTCATAAAAAAAAGATTGTTGTAGATAAATATGAACTCGTAAACGAAGAAATAAATAAATTTTATTAACAATGTTTTAAACATGTTGCTGATTAATGATCATGGTAATTATGATGTTTATAATGACGAGCTCTGTCTATGATTATTATAATGTTGATGATGATTCTCATAAATTAGTTGAATTCATTTAAATATTCTAAATATGCAGCTTTCTAAAAGTTGTTAAGCTTAATTTTTATTTTTAACAACATTCACGTCTGTTCATACCTATTTGTTGTTTTTGTGTCATTCTAATCGTTTTTATCTAATTTGAAATTGTTGCTTAATTTGCTTCTGTGCTTTTTTTTCTGTTTCTTAGTTTTTTATTTTTTTATTAAGTGCCATACATAATTTGTGGCTTTTCCTACTTCCTCATGAGCATAATTTTTATAATATGCATGAATACAAAGAAATAGTTGTAGATACATTTATACCGTTTGAATGCACGCGAATTGTAAAAATTAAGAATTCTTTGAAATACTGTAAAATTATGTTTTCACTGTATTGGGAAGAGATTATTAAATTACATATAAAGAATGAAAGATTTTCGAAATATTCTTAAATCCTGAAAATTAAATTTTTTTTAGAAGCATAGAACTATAAAAAACACACACAACAAAAACAATCGAATGACCCAGATTTTATCTTCATTTGCTCACAAATTTCATGGCATTTAATGTTTAAAAATAATTTCTGGCACACAGACCCCGCGACTGCACCTTATGTACGCCATTCTGTCGCTACCATTTTTTACCCCTTTTTCGTCGAATGTTGGCTTCTAAATAGCTAATCGTTGTTGTAGACCAGAGACTTGACATACCCCCAGAAAAAGTAGTTCAAATTTTTCAAATTAAAAGTTTGGTTCAACATAGCGATGGCTTAACGCGCTGGCGGATGATATGTTGCGCCATTTTATTAGAAATATTTCTCCTTAAAATTATTTGCAATGACGTGTGGAATAAAAAAAATCACCATTTGCGGTTATGTTGGCACCGGTTTCGAATCTAAAGGGCCGATGAAACCTTCGGCATGTAAATCGTACCACACAGAGCTTTTTGGGGATGTTATGGGGTCTCTTGAGGATTGTGCTCTCTCCAAAAAATACAATTCTACTTATTTACAAACGCCGTTAGCCCAAAAATCAGCATCATCACTGAAGATAATTTCACGATAAAAATCTCGTTCAGTTTCCAGTTGATTCTCTGGCCATTTACTGAACAAACGATCCAATTGGTGATCAGCTGGCTGTAATTTTTGTACTTAACATCTAGCTGCGGTAACCCGGACGACAGGAGGACTAAAAGCCTCCTCAAATGGAGTAAGTCCGAGTATAGTATTATGGTGCGTATCCTGACTAGTCATGCTGAATTATGGGCACCAGTAGAGGCCCAGGTGTATATCACTCGTGATATGAGGTTGCATCCTCAATGATTCGTCCTCCTTTCGACCTAACCTAACCTAGATCAAACATGGATGTAGACCAAGATCTTTCCTCAATAGGCGGAGTTGCTGACGCCAGCGTCGGATCGATAAATGCGAATCCTCTGTTACATTCACGTCTGCAGCGGCGATAGCTTCTTCTGTACGCACAGTACGGGCTTGATTTGGATGAATATTATCCAAAATAGTAAATTTGGTCATGAACCAATCCATAGTATTGTATATGAGCTATCCAGATGGAGTTTTATGTCTATCGTAATGATTATTCGCCAAAGTACACTGAAAAGAAAAGAAAAACACACTTTATTGGTGTGACAGCTAGTCTAATAGATAAGTTTAAAATGAATTTCAAATGAGTCATTATGAATCGCTTATAAATCTTGTAACTAAAAAAGTCTTAAAATGTGTAACCCAAAAAAAAAAAAAAAATATCTGTACTGATTCTTTAATCATAAAATTTAAGATACCGCGTCTAAAAAAATAATAGGGACACATAAAATTTGTAATAGCTTTATAAATTTGTATTTAGTTTTTCATAAATAAGATGAAATATGTATATATTTAACCATGGTACAACTACACAATGTAGACTCGATGGCCCATATGTTTGTCAGCTGTTTACCCCAGTTAGAACCCAATTGTCAAATTTCGTGCATATGAGTGTACGTTAAATTAATTTTGTTTTATATGAAGATAATTTTGACAAGTCGGCTGTTATTTTTATAGAGCAGCATGCCTACACTCCCAAATAAGTCTACCTTGTGTTAATGTATCTTGTTTTTAACTAAAGCTTTTCATTTAATTTGTATACATATTTCTAAAATTACATTATTGAGTCATACGTCGTATGAACGTAGGACGTAACGGTGTAAATTTTTAGAAACACGGTTTCACTTACCCACAATGCCGTCGTAAACATAATCACCCCTATTATGAAAGTCGACGTCGACACAAGTCGACGGCACCTGAACAGTAATGGTATTTTGTGAGTCGTTATTGACAATAATCGATTACTATTGACAGTTAATTGATATTTTCTAAGGCGCTTTTAAGTCGACGTCGAGTAGTATTTGCCCTGTTTTAGTCGACAGGAAATTTTGCGACGACTCAAATGAAAGTGAAAAAATTTGTAAATGAAATGTAAACATATTTATTAAAATAAAAAATGCAAATTTAAAAGCAGTTGTGGGCACAAATTTTATTAGTAAATTTACCGCCATCAGCCATCAAATTGATTTAAAGTCCATTTTACAATAAGGAATGTCAAAAATTTGGTAAAAATTGCTCAATTAACGGAAATTTCCATGGTGGATTTAATTATTTTAATGCGATTTTCGAGCGAAATTGACTTCATTGTAACAATTGCCAATGCATTTACTACTAATAAGTCAAAAATCTAAATGTCAAAACTGTCATGTTGTGGGTGTTGCCCCAATTAAAAACAAGGTTTTTGTTAAAAATCCCTATAGAATTTTACTTTAATTAAAGTCAACCCTGCAAACAAATGGAAGATATCCCCTAAGGCAATAGCTTCGCAATATCCCCAAATTGTCATCTAAATGAAAATAATCAAAGTAATTTTTTATTTTCTAGACAGAAAAAAATTATAACAAATTTGTACGTCATAAATGAAAAAATAAAATTTATTAAATCTAAAAAATTCTGCAGAAGGTAAATATATAAATAAAATAAATCTGTTAAATATTAATCTTTTTCCTTTTTAACTTAATCAAGATATTACGCAACACTCATAATGGATGCAATTTTAAAGGAGTTGGGTGATATGGTGGAAACTACATAATTATTTCAGTTAATTTAATTATAAAATATATTTTTTGTAAGTATTATTTATATGTAATTAAAAATTTAATTTTAAATAAAAAGCTGTTTTTATTATTACATAAATGAATATTTTTAAAATGCAAACTCTTCTTTTTATCATCCCAATGATATTTTGGCGATATCGTTATATTTTCTCATTAGTGGTTATCTGGCAATATTGCTAGTTTATCATCTAGAAGAATCGCTTTCGTATTGCGTAGGAGTATTGCTATCGAGACACGTTTCTTCCCGAAGGAAGTTTCTTCCGCAATACGAATTCGATTATTGCCGCAATACTATTTTTCATCCTGGCAATACGTTAGGCAATACATATGGTGTATTTCTGTGTTTTCTGGGAAATTATTCGCTATTAGTTTTTTAAGATTCAGTTCAACAAAGATATTCTTATTTCGCGTAGCGTACACTGATAGAAAAGGCCTCATAACGCTGATGTATTTTGACATCTGTACTATGACAAGTGTCTTCGTTTTTGACCCCATGACACATTTCATCATTATGATGTCAGCCTTAACATCACTTGGCCAAATTTACCTACACGTTTCACATGTTTGTTTCACTTTTGTTGTATTCCGCCCTTTGTTTACAGAATAACTCTCAATTATATGACACCAGCAGCATGCCCCATATGGTTTTCGTAATCATTCTACCCGAAAATTTTATGTATTTAACTAAAAAATTTAAACAAATAGAATATGGGAATTTTTGCTTCTTATTTTAATTTTAAACCATGAAAATTATGTTAATAATACACTAAATGTGGCATAAAATTTTCTGATGACTTTTTGTCTCAATGATGAAATTTGTAATATGTAACGTTGTATATATTTTAGGGAATTGTCAATTTAAAGATGCATTTTCTATGAGTGTACGTGTATATTTTAAAAAAGGATGTGCACAGAGAAACAGTATACTCAGTGAATAAATATTAAACAAGTTTTCTGAAAAAAATTGCATTTTAAGGGGACCCAGCAGCATAAACTTCTATTTAAGAAGTACAGTGTGAGCTCGATTTTCGCAGCCCCCGATTATCGCAACTGGCAATGATTTTCAAAAAATAGTCTTTATAAGTGGGACATAATTCTTTTTTATTTATTTAAGTTATCATAATTGTCCCAAAAAGTTTTGGCTGCTTCTTATTAGGGCCGTAATTCTCTATCCTACACAATTGTACGATTCATTTACACGAAACTGTAACAGGATTCTATCCGAAATAAAAAACAAATGTGTGCAAATAATTTCACAAAAAAAAAGATGCAAAATCATATGACTTAAACTACGGTCACACTAGGAAAATATTTGACGAAAAAACAGGACCAACAAGCAAACTAAAATATAATTTCCTTTAGTTCCAATATTTGTTTTGTTTATTATACCACATCTTACATAAAACAATTTTTTGCTTTGTCTAGCAGTATAATTAGTTTTATTTTGTGAAAGAGAGACCATGTTAAATCTCACTAACTATTAACAAAAGTAGTGGTTATGCTTATTTAGTCAAATATTGAATAAGTGTGACAGTAGCTTAAGCTACTGTGCAAGAAAATGCAACTCCAATCGCATAGAATCTATAATTTTATGAAAATTTTTATAAACATTTACAGGTCGGAGAGACTTGTCAAAAAAATTTCTCACTAAATTTAAGTTTTAGGTGACACTATTATACTTTATGAACACACACGAATTTTTTTTTAATCGAACGGCTAAGGCCGAGGCCAACATATGAAATACTACTGAAGTGCTCACGAAATGAGCGGCATGTCAGTGAAATTTCTGAGCGGCTAAGCAGCGCCACTCTGGAATAACACTTGTTCTAATTTTTAATTGTTTTCTGAGCAGCAGAGAATAAACATGGTAAAAGTGCATGTGGAGCTTATAATTTCATCTGTACAAAGCCGACCGCTATTATGGCAAGACAGATTACACAATTTTAAAAACAAAACTATAACCGAGACATTATGTTTTTGTTTTGTTAATCAAGTGTTAACTTTTTGCAACAGCTCATCAAGCGATTTCACAGACATACGGCAGTATTGCCAAAATCTGTCTAGAAATTTGGGGTTACTTGTATATAAATGGCTAAATTAGCCATAATGTCGCTCTGCTTACTTTATAGGATGAACGCCAAGGCGTGTTCGTCGATTTCGATATATATTATAATTTGTTTTTGTTTCGCTCGAAATCGACGAACAGGCCGAAATTTGTTTTCTTAATAAACGCATTTAATTCTTTTGAATACGATTTTCGCGTAATAACATTAAACAAGCCACTCTTTACAATGGAATTTTAACAATTAACTGCTCAGAAATGACGATCAGTAATAAGCCACTTGCCGCTCACCGCTTGCCACTTAGCCGCCTATTGCGTGGCCTCGGCCTAATACGATAGTGAATCACTGCCTTTACTCAGAAGCGTACATGGGTTAAAATAATTGGATAATTTCATTGCCTTTAAGATAGTGGCTTGCTACGCCAATGATTAAGATTAATACCGTTCTTTACACTTAGTTTTTGGTTTGTTTTTCAAGTTTTTTATAAAAAAAAATGGGGTGTCCTTATTTATTAAAAACAATGAGCGATCTTTGCAACTTTTTCGGTTACTGCAGGCCTGATTTGTTCGGGGTTGCAAAAATCGAGCTCGCACTTGAAAAACATACATTTCATAGATTTCGAGATCAGTTAAAGGGCTATAAAAATCGCTGCTGAAATCTGTCTTAATATTCAGTAAATTGTTTTAAAATTATTTTAAATTGTATATTGCATTTTACAATTAAATTTATGAGATGTTAAAAATTAAAAAAGACTTCCCCTTATACTAAAACTCCATAATGAAACTCACTACGGATAACCATATAAATAAGTATTCTTAAGTACTAAAAGCAAAATATGTACACAAAACAAAAGAAAATATTGAGTTAAATAAACATGTATCGGTCATTATTCTCACCGTCAAGTACTTCTAGTATTACAATTACTTTATTATTCTCACTTTAAACTATTCAGAGCATGTCAAAGTAGGTCTGTCTTATGATTTCCATGTCCGTTCCAACCAACTCACTGTCTATTAACAACATCTTGTACAATTATGCAGATGTGTTTTCTATTGCACAAAGTTTAATTTTGCATACAGCTACAACTGCAAATAAAAGTGCACACTAAAACATTTACACACAGTGTTTAATTGCAAGATGTTGAATGTTGGATTTCATAAATTATTACAATTTTTTTGCTTTCATTCATTCTGCTGTATCCATTGATACTGGTTTTAAATGTTTTGCACTTTTTATTAATTTTGTTATTTGTTTATTTACTTTTAGATGTGTTTTTATAACGGGTGTCATGATATCACTGACCAACAAACAAACTCCACCTTGTTGCAACTTGCAAGTAACAAGTTATGCCCGCACGCACATACACCTCACATCACCTTAAAGTGCTCCAAGAGTAGGATTATTTTGATTAAAGAAAACATGAAAAAAAAAGAATTTAAAGAAAAAAATATAAAAAATATGTATACCACCACGTTTTAATTATTTATACAAATTTAATTCATTGGCACTTTGTAACAAATTTAAAGAAAGACGCCTCAAAATCAGCCAGATTTTTATAACGAAAAAACATTTTGAAAATTGAAATTTCCTTTGCCTTCGAAATGTTTGAGATTTGACGGTTTGTTGGAAGATGGATTATCTAACTTGGCGCTTGAATGAGTACTTGATTTATTTATTTTTTTTCTTTCGATTATTTTAGTTTGATTTGAATATCGATTTCTTGTTTTGAATTCAGTAGGCAAACTCACACATAAATATTGAAACTGGAGCATATTTGTATTACTGTTTTTTTTTTGTTGGTTCCAACAACTTTTTTTAGATTTATATATGCAACTTATTCGAACTAGTTAAGACATCTGTGATCGTTAGTGTTAAGACAAAAAAGTTTTACAATTGTTGTTTAAATATTATCAAGCCAATATTTTGTTAAGGCTAAATTGTTTCAACATGTGTATTGGCTTAAATAAATGCATGTGACATTTCGTTATTCTATTCATTGCCAATATAGAATTAATTATTGAAGTCAAAACCAATTGTTTTCCAATTTTTAGGTGATTTGTAGCGTTTTTGGAATTATTTGTTAAAGGAATTTATTTCCAAGTTATGTAATACTAATATTGAGTGATTTATGTAAACGTACATTTTTCAGAAATTAAAAAAAACAACAGGCCTCAATATTATTTTAAATTAAAAAAAAATTGTTTTTTTAAAATAACGCAATCAATAATGAGCTACATTGCAGTCGATTATCGCTTATTCCACTTGACTTTATCGTACGCCAGACCTTCTTCGTCGGTCTTCTTCTGTCTTCAAATTTATTTTTGTTTAAAATATAAGTTAAAGGGCCGAAGCCTTTGTTCAAAATCGATTAGGAATTTTTACAAGCGACTTTTACTTCAAATAAACCAATCAGTGCTGCCAGCTTTACGCACTGTTTTCAGTAATTCTTTAAACTTTGAACTTTGAAATCTACAAACTTAACCCAGATGGATGATCGCTTTTTAAATTACATTCTGCAATGCAACCGTATTAAATTTTCAAATGTTATATAACCAGTGTTGCCAAAACTTGGAGACCAAAAATGGCTAAATTTACGGGGAAAAATGGCTAAAAATGGGCTAAAAAATGGCTAAAAGCTTTTTTTAATAAAAACACATTAAAATTCAATAACACAACAGAAATAATTCATTTAAAGTTGTTTACGATTAAATTGTTAGTTAAGGATCAATTTCTTAAGTAAGAATAAACGTTATTTAATATTCTGATATTATTTTGAAAGATGTTTCATCATCATCGTTTAAAGCGATTTTCAACATTTGTAAAAGTTGTGATTTAAATTAAAGCCGTTTTAATTATTTAAAATGTTTATTTTGCTTTTATATATTTTTATAATAAAATAAAAATTATTCTTTTAAAAGAAAAACGGCAAGAAAAAATTTTATGGCTAAACCAGTTGAAAAATGGCTAAAAAAAATGGCTAATGGCTAAATGCATTTTTTAATGGCTAAACAGGGTGAAAAATGGCTAAATCTAGCCACTAAATGGCTAAATTGGCAACACTGTATATAACCTATATAAAGGCATGATATACCGATCAATAAGCCCAGCGTTATTAAAATTGAGACAGCAATTAAGGCTCTCAAGAATAATATAGCAACCGGAATCGACAACATATCGCCCGAACTACTAAAGGTAGATTCAGCTACTTGCGCCCAAATAAAACACCCCATTATAGACAAATTCTGGGACACCAATCCACTAAGTCACGACCCAAAAGAGGGTATGCTAATTAAAATCCCAAAGAAAGGAGACCTTACAGAATGCAATAACTGAAACGGCATAACTCTTCACGGCATGGTACACAAGGTCAAAAGCTAATATAATAAACAAACGTTTATCAGACTAATTGTCCAACGATCTTTGCGATGAACAAGCCAGTTCCCGATCCAGCAAATCTGGCATTGATCATTTTAACAGCCTTAGAAAAATAACGGAACAATCAGTCCAATGGCGATCTCCGTTATATCTAGCATTTATCTTCGAGAAGGCGTTCGGCACCATACATCACGCTGGAAGGCACTTCGCTGCAAGGGAATACCGGAAAACCCTATTGCGATAATCAGGGCACTCTACGAGAATTCTAAATGCCGCATCCTACACGAGGACGCAATCAGTTGTACAATAAGTGCCAAAGTAGGTACGCTGCAAAGTTACCCACTATCTCCACTGCTATTCAACGTTGCCAACAACAGCAACATGGAAAATTCCTATGCGGCCGCCTCAAAAATTTAGACTATGCAGACGACATCTGTCTGCTCTCACATAGATTTGACGATATGCCGTCAAAACCTAGCAACATCGAAGCCGAAGCAGCAATTTGCGGTCTCAGAATTAATATCCCAAATATCAAAGCCATGAGAATCAACACAACAAATACGCGACGGTTCACACTAAAAGAACAAAAGATCGAATACGTTCAATCACTCTGCTACCTGGGAACCGCATAAACAAGGCCAAGCAAGCTTTTGGCCAACATCACTATGTGTGAAAGTCCCTCATATCACTAAGCGCACCAAAATCAACAGCTTTAACATCTACGTGAAATCCGTTGCGATTGTCGGCTGCGAGTCTTGGAACTCAAATCAATGCGATATCAATGACGTACATCAAGCGATGCCTCTGTCGCATACAAACATTTTCTGGCCAAATCCCATCACAAACGAACGTTTGTGGGCAGAGTGCGGACAAACACCAGTTGAGTATGAAATCATAAATCGTAAATGACAGTGGATTGGACATATCCTGCTAAGACCTCAAGCTGACATCACCAGACACGCAAAATACTGCAATGCCCAAGGCAGATACAGGTAAGGTGGGCCGAGCAACACCTGGCGTTGACTATAAGACATCGAAGCAGTACAAGTCAGCAAAACGTGGAACGAGCTGAAGAATATAATACAATCATTAAGGGCCTACGCTCCTTATAGGAACAACAGGAATTTATATATCAAACCAAAAGTGCACAAGAAAGTTATCGATGCGTACGCTATAAGCAAAATGTGTATCGTTAAGCTTGATGATACATATTTGTAATTAAACTATGTTAAATCACAGATAATTCAGTGCAATCAAAAAATTTCGTTCAATAATTACTGATTAAGGCTAGTTTACACTATCATACTTTGTATTAATACGTGTCAAAAACTCAAGTAATATGAGAAAGTGTGATTTCTATCACACAAAGTACTATGGAATACGCAAGACTTGTATAATAGTGTAAACTAACCTTTAAGGGTACTCGTCTAAACTACTAACATTAGCAACCCTTAACCAATTTGCAAACATTAACAGGCATATCACTAATGTATTTGTTATGTGTTAAAAAAATTAATTTTATAACAAAAATTAATGGCAACCGTGCTCTTTAAGTATGAAATATCAAGTCGAGAAGGCTAAAATAACAGACCAAATAGCTTTATTCAAAACGGTTAAAGGCGTACGTACTGAAGTGTTTTCCAAGAGTGTGTTTTATAAATGTAGGGTCTACGGTAAATTATGGGCTGATCTTAATGGAATTTGATAGTGGAATTTCCTGTTTTATAAAACTGTGGCAAACCAATAATCTCAAGACAAACATTTTGATGTATCACAATTTAAGATCCGACTCTTGTTACCAGAGATTTTACGATGTTCGCCTGTCCGTCGGGCTTTCCGCATATCTGGAGAACCGAAAGACCAAAATGTTTAAATCTTAGTTATCAATTGATAACATTCGACAAAATGTAGACGGGATTGCAGAAGTGGGCGTGGCACAAAATATATTTATTTATATAAAATGAACGGTAAATGAAAAATTGTCCAAATTTGGCACACATGGCTCGGTTATTCATACACGCGGAAGGAATTATTTACTAAAGGCCTTATTCATAAAAAATATTTCAGGTAAATAACAGGTTTATTAATCGAATTTCCTATGGAAATCTGTTTAATAAACCTGCAATAAATCAAAAATATTTTTTATGAATATGGGGGTAAATAACCAGATAATACAGCTGGAACCAAGAAAATTTCGCATGATCTCGCCAATGCCTATCTTAATATATGTGTGGTATTGTTTAAGCAAAACGTTTCTTTATTAAAGAAAATTTTACTAAATACGAACGAAATAAGTTAAAATCAAGAAATTATTGATTTTCTGATTTAAGAAATACAATTGAATACTTTAGAAAATAAACTTCTTTCCGTGCACAACCTCTCAAACAATAAGGGCGTAATTGGAAAAGTGAGCGTTGGTTATAAATACACAACATCCGACAAAATTTGGACTTGATTGGAGAATTGGGCGTGAATTTATATCTAAAGAATGGCATTTTTAAAACTTTTTGTTCTTACCGCATCTTGTTGAAGGGCATATAAGATTCGGCATAGTTGAATATAGCACTCTTACTTATTCTGATAGAGTGTTAAAATTTTAATTATAAATTATATTCTAACTTAATTTACCGAGCAAAGGTAACATAGCCATTCCGCCCGTTGTAGTGAAATAGACCAGAGCCTCTGGCGGGAATCGAACCACAACCCATGCCACTGATCGACTAGCTCACTATTAATTAGCCCAAGGGGGCAACTAAAAGAAGAATTTAAAAAATAAATTATGAAAAGTTTTTAAATTTTAATTGAAAAAAATCTTTATTCAAAATGTTTACCCATAAGGTTTGAAGCTT
Source organism: Pollenia labialis (assembly GCA_949318255.1). NCBI lineage: Eukaryota > Metazoa > Arthropoda > Insecta > Diptera > Polleniidae > Pollenia > Pollenia labialis. The sequence goes on from OX439140.1 coordinate 159,580,314, forward strand.
TTTTCCCTGTGGCAGCAACATTTTCACTTCGTGTTCACATTAAAGCAACAATTTTTATTTGCAGCCACACACATTTTGAAATAAAAAACCATTTGCAAATTTTGCCCACAACAATACTACGTACATACATATTTATTATTATTATTATTTAAAACATTCACAGAAAATATTTTCACCAAAATTTTTTGCCTGAATTTAATATAAAAATTATAATTTTTGTGTGTATATTAGCAAATATGAAAACATACACACAAACTTTAAAATATTTTGAAGTTTAAAAAAACTTTTTTAATTGTTGTAGTTGTTTCTTTGGCCAGAGTGATAAATTTATGAATGGTATTTTTGTCAAACTAAAAGGGCCTAAATTTCTTCAATGTTTGTAAAAATTAATGTAAATTAATTAACTGTGTTGATTTGTGTTTACGTATTATACAGCCTCTTTTGCTGATGGTCATATTTCAATTAAACCTGTTGATTGAAACTAAACAGCAAATGTGTCAATTGATATGATTAATTTATTTAATTAATTTTTATTTCAAACTAAATAAAATTATTATAAACGTCAGATATAAATTGTTGTTTAAGTAGAGGTAGACTGAACTTTTTTAAAAAACATTAGTTATACATATTTTTGTTCGAAAATTTAAAGAAAAATATATGAAATACTTTGGGAATAAAAAAGACAGAAGAAAAAACGAAATTGTTGCTACCATTGTGAACGAAGCTTTATTCACAATTATATCAACAATTTGGTTTTTCTTCTGTCTTACTTTTTCATATATTTTTTCATATATTTTTCCTTAATTTTTTGTTAATAAAAATGTAACTTTAGTTTGCTTACAAATAGGAAAGTAAATCAGCTCACTTAATATGTTTTGAAAATAATAATAAATACGTACAATTGTTCAGGAAAATATATGCAAATGTTTCTTTTACTGAAAGCTTGTGTGTGCTTTTGCGTCCATTGTGAATACCCCTTAAAAATGTTGCTATCATTGTGATTCTGGCTTTAATGATCAGTTTTAAATTTTCTTTTACGAATTTGTTTTTAATGTACGGCAATTTATCCAACAAAGTCCTTGTACATTTATACTTAAAATCTTGTTTTAAAAATGTGACCATATTCAATATAATCAAAAAAAATTTTTTTTTAAATGTTATGCCGAAGCCATTTTTTTTTTAAACAATTGATATCTTGTCTTTCTTTGGCCAAGTGTAAATGGAAAATGTGTGTGTGTGTCTTTTAAGTTTCTGGTCTAACTGGCCGATCAAGTGCAAGTACTTATGTGTGTTGCAAGTAAGTGTATGTGCCTGGCTTTTTTTTTTTTTTTGGGAATTAAATGGAGGTAAATCTGTGCACCAACATCGGCCTACTCATTCTCAAGTGGTATCTGGCGTTTGCAATTGTCAGTGTATCTCCTCCACATCTGTATCTGTTTCTGTATCTTCAGCCGCATATTTATGTTGAAGTGCTGTTGTTTTTTTTACATTTTTTACATCTGATATGTAAATATTTGTTAACGATACGTATGGTTTATTTTAATTTAATTTTGTGGATTTATTTAAGCATCGCATTGCATTCTTTTGAGCTTAATAGGGAGAACTGACAAATATGTTCACATTAATTGCAACAATTTGTCTTTGCTTTACGTTCCAGCCAAATTGTATGTGGTGCATGCATATTGTTGTGCAAATAACTGGAAGTGAAATGAAAAATAATAAAATTTTTTGGAATACTGCTTAATTTAAATATTTACAACTAAAAAAAAATAATCAATCCTCATGCTCTTACGTACAACTGTAAATTTTTTTAAAAAATTTACTAAATTAACCGTGCGATTTTTGGGTTTTTTGTTAAATTAAATAAATGTCTTTAGAGTTTAATCATGAAAATATATTTTTATGCATTTATTTCTTATGTAAAATTGTATTTCCCCATTATAAAGGGGAGGAGATGGGGTTAAATATAATTTTACTTTTATTTTCTATGATACCAATGATTATAATGATGCTGTTGTGGCTTTTTGATTAAAAATATATTTTAAAGTACAGGCGTGTGATGCCAAAACGAGCTGTTGCTGCTGCTCTTAACATAATTTTGCGTTTACACGATTTTATATCCTGACCTGTGTGTGTCGCGCATGTTTCGCTATTCGCTTTTCATTTAAAACATCTTAAAGAAGTATTAATTTATGCATTACATTTCATTTACGTTTCCATTCAACTGAATTCATTCATACATTAAGACATTCTTCATTCATATGATGTACGCGAATAACAACAAACATAACGAGCGTTCGTACGAGAGCATAGTTTTGAACACATATCAATTGTAATTGTGTGAACTTACTTTCACTTTATATCAAAATATTATCAATATTACTATTTTGGTATTCCTTCCACAACACGATGCTATGCGGTGGCGATGGCGATGACGCTAGCGTTATTGTTTATGTTGACGACGAATCTTTTTAAAGTACATACGACGAGTATGCACTGGCTCTTTAACTGGAATTGTTTAGATGGCTGGCGTGTGTTAATAATTTAATAGATGTGCATACAACATGCAGCAATTCCTTCATCCGCAATCATAGTTACATCCATCCATCCATCCATCCAAACAAACATCTATCCAACCGAACAAACAGCCAAACGAACATCCATTATCTGACTATTCCACTTAACAGTCCATTGTATGCAATTTATTTGCTTATTGTTTTTTGTTATTGGGATTTATTTTTTTTAGTTTTCGTGTTCCTATTTGGAACTTAACTAAGTAATACTTATTTACATGGATACAAAAAAAAAAAAAAAAATAATAAAATTTTGGAAATAAAAAACTTCAAGTTCGCATGAAAATAAAATTAAAAAGCCAAACACCCACCATCAACGATAGCAGTAACAACAACATTTAACTTGATTCATGCAGCAGCAACAAAAAAAAAAAAAAAAAACAACAGCCAGTTAAAACAACTTCTTGTTAAAAGTGAAAAAATAACAGAAATTCCGCAATGTTATGATAGATACTGACTGTGCCAAATTACAGTACGCTGTTAAATTATTAAGACAGCTATTGTTTTTAATACATATATGTTCCTGTTGTTACTCTGTGGAGCTTATGGCCGCCTTTTTCACGAAGACTCTAAAAAGATCTTATGGTGAAACGTAACATTAGCACAACCATAAAAAACAGCTATTTAAACCAACCTTATGGGCAGCACTATATTTGACTATAAAGGAAGTTTCAGTAAGTGCCGGTTCACACACGTCAATTTTGACTTGGTAAGTCTTTAGCTTTTTGGAGGACAGGGAAAAGAGAATGCCATTTCCTTTCCCCTCCCTCCTAAAAACTCAAGCCTTGACGAGTACAATTTTTAAATTTAGTATTAATTTTTTGTGCAAGTGGCAACTTTGAAATTTGGTAGATGTCACATATATTTTCCCGATTAATATAAATGGAAGACTTTACGAAAGAACAACACGTTATAATTGTGTAATGGGGAGAAGTAAAATCAATGCCAATTTTTCGAAAAAAGTCGGATTCTCCGATGAAGCGCTTTTTCAGCCGAATGGCTTCGTGTAAACACCACATTGTCGAATTTGGGGATCAGAAAATCCTCATGTAATCCATTAGAAACAAATGCATATACAATGAGCAACTGTTAGGTGCTGCCAGGCAACGTGTATGGGGTTTATGATTTTTGAAGACGAGGGTGAAATTGCAATGACTGTGAACGGCATTCATTACAGAAACAAGATAACGGAGTTACTCAACTAGATTGCGGCGCCACCTACAGCTGTTACGGCTATGGCATAATGGTATGGCTCGTCTAACTTGAGCTTTAGTCATGTAGGATCTCGAATCTTGGGTTTCTTTATATAACAATTAAGTGTATAACTAATTTCACAGACTTTTCTTTTAAGGCAATTAATTCAGAGGTTTTTAGAGAATAAGCTCTTTAAAAAAAACAAAGTTTCTGCGGACGTATTAGCAAATTTAAATAAAAAGTTCAAAGCATTTTGTATGTCCACTTCGAAACGTTGTTTCCCTTCATTTATAACCCAATATCCCGTTATTCCCCGAACTTCACTTATGATGCCCGAAATTCGTTTCGAAATATGTAAGTAAAGTAGTTTTCGTTTATAGTAACTACTGCTTATGGTCAGTCACATTAGCGATAAAGTCCATTTTATCTGTTTATTTTACCGCTAAAAGTTAATTTAATATAAAGTATTAACGATAGCGATAGCGATATATGCCATTTATCAACAGTCGTCAAAGGGAAAAGTAAAGCAAATTAATGGCGTTATAGTCATATTAGCAAAATTTACTGAGTTCTTTTTAGTTTTCGAATCCACACACCATCCAATGAAAGAATGAATTAAATCGTTTAATTTTAGTCATCAACTCTCTACTCGTAACAAATTTGTTTATGCCGTTGGTAGTATCAGTTATAAAATATATCTTGTTAATATTTTAACTATTTTTTATAGAGTATGCAACTCTGTTGCAAAACCTTAAGCCTGATGTCGGTGTAATTTATATGAATTTTTAATTTGTTTTATTCACATAACTTGATTATATTCATAGTGGCATTTATGTGAATTAGCCTTAAAGTCACATTAGCGATATAGTCCACGTTATGGTTCCATCTAAAGACTGTGCCTATAAGCGAAAAGAACTGTAGTAATAGGTAATTGCGTCTAATTCAATAAGTAATAACAAAAGATAGTTTAATTAAAAAACATAATTTATTAAATAAGAATTATAAAATTTTTATCGTCCATATAATCCGGACGAAAACCGTGAATGTTGTGGCCGATAATAGTTATAATTTCTCGTTGTTGGGCTGATACTTGGAAATGCAAAAGATGCACAAAGCAGCCAAAGAAATGCAATTGAAACAAGACAAAAATTTAAAAAATACATTTCGTTTTTTATTTTTAGTGAACTTTTTAGATGTTTAATAGACGCCGTTGAATAATTAACTAAACGAAGATCTTTCACAAATAAACGGAAATTATAGAAACAAATTATTATATTGCGGTTTTCAGAATAACGATTAAAAATATTTTATTATTATATTTTATTTTATTATTACAACCATAATTAGTAATGCCTTAGAATTACTCAATGAATATTTATGTTAGACTAGAAATAATTGCTATAAAAAATTCAAATTGACTCATTTTTCTACAAAACGTATAAACAGATTTGTTTTTGTTCATAAGAACTTTAAAAATAAAATAAGCTTAAAGGCATAACCATAATATGCATAGCCTTGCTTTACCTACTGTCAAAAATTAACAAAAAGTCTCTCAAATTTATTTAAAAAAAACAAAAACAAAATAAAAAACATTTGATTCTGTACGGAATGTGCGATTAGATTCGCACCTTGCTTAAGCAAATGACAGTTTCATAAAACTTAGCAAAAAGTTTCCTTAAATTCAACATGGGTTGCCTCACATAATTAACATGTATTCGCACATTTGCTTAAGCCAACTTAAGCACATTCTGGTTGGGCCTTAAGTGTTCAAACAGAACAGAGTCTTCAACTTTAGGCAAAAATCATTAAGCTCATAACAAGGCGAATTCACACAACGTGATCTTAGCTTGCTAAAGGCGACCGTACACGACATGTATTTGTCATCTGACATGTCAAATATCCCACTGCAAAATACATACATGTCGTGTGTTACCTTTTTAACTTTGCATCTGTAAAAGTCAGACACAAAGTCATCTGACAAAATTTCAATTAGAGCGTGCTCTATTTTCTTCTGACAAACCATCTGACATCAGAAATCTATGCCGGGAAGAAACCGGTAGCGGCGTTCACTATTGACGGAATTATTAGCCGGCTGAAGTTAATATTTTACAATAACGATACATGTATGATAATTTCACCATTGAATAGAAATTATGTACATATATTAAAAAAAAACGTTTCATTATAACATCCTTAATTGATCTTCCAATTAAAAGAATAAAATGTTTAGATGGCTAAACTGTTTTTCGGCGTAAACAAAAATTTGTATGGCGGCCGCACGCTATTTTGAAACCGAGAAATACTTTGGTTTCTGCAATAACTATGCGAAAAAAACAGAGACAATGTCAGAAGCAATTTACATGTACGTTTGTGACCGAATATTATAAACCTTATGTAAAACAGCAATTTTGACAGACATGCACAATTACATGTGACTTGAAAAGTTGACAAGTCAGATGTAAAAAACATGTCGTCTACATGCACCTTAAGTAAGCAACAGCTGTAACTAACAATGTGTCTAAATAGTAAACTGTTCTAATGGTTCTGGGCAATCTTTAATAAATTCTGCAATTTTTTTTAGTTAGAATTATGAAATTAAAAACGTTTTTAAATTATTACATTTCAAAACAAACAATTTAAAATTAAAAACAAAATCAAATGTTTGTTTCAAATGTTTACTACAGTGTTGTATTATTCTGACCCAACGTTCAAGTATTTTTCAATGTTGTATTCCTTTTTAAAATAAGACCAGCTTGTATGAATTCGCCTTGGCCCATAATTAATACGTCGGCAGTAACTTAAAATTCTCTCTAATTAATTTCTATTGTTCTAATTTTTGTTTACAAGATGTATGCAATTTTTAGTGTTGTACTTGTTGTAGTACCGACACAACCGTTTACACGAATTCGCCTTGGTAGCATTGTTAAGAGAACAATTGTCTATATGTGAGAGCAGAGGCAAACGTTCCCAAAACAAAATAGATTTTTTTTTACAACTGCATTCTCTGGCAAAATTGTATGTCAAACTATATGGAAAACATTGTTCAGCCCCAGTTCAACACTTAACTAGAATATATTTCAAGTATGGAAAATGTGGTCTCGACGCAGTTCAGTAGAATGTCATCGCTTACCCAGAAGTGTTAACTTTTTAACAAGTATTCACAACTGGCTAAAGATAAATCGTAACTCAAGAACATATTTGGCTAACCAGTGAAAATTGCATGAAAGATCGCAATAAAGAAACTTTAACTGTATGTTTGGTAACGCCTACACACGGGACCGGATGAAAAACGGATGGTAATTGCTTGTTACCCAGTGGTTATAAGGCCTTAGAGCAGGTAACGATGTTAATATTTTTCGCATCTGTAAAAACTAGTTCCACCAAATAATTATAGGGATCATATTTAGGACATTTGAACTTCTGGTGTTATTTTGTGAAGCAAATCAGGTGCAGTCAATACCTGAAACTTTAATCTAAATGAACTGTTTGATATCTCAAACTCGCGGCTGACCAGGGATTCTATCTGGTACAACGAGAGTCAGTTACTCCTGGTAGCACGGCACCAGACTTTTGATTGAGACTTCCGAAAGGATGCTTACTGCGGGAAATGTTTTCTGATTTTCTGCAGGGAGATTGTCTTTGCGGGGAGTTTTACTTTTCCGTAAAAAAGATACTTTCAGGGATGACGTGATTATTACAGCCTTAACCCAAAATCACGGGAAGGAAAACCTGAAGATTCCACTCACGGGCCGATATTTCACCGCTGGTGGGAGAGTTCGGTCGAAAGACGGAGTGTCCCCCATGCTAGCATATTTCCAAAAGCGGCGGAAGTTAAATAGAGCTCATAAGCAAGGAACGAGTGTATAACATTGCCGGGTTATGCACTCCAATTGCTATCTGTACATTCAGGGGTGGTTGGTAAAAACCATTGTTTGTCACCCGGTGGTTAAGACCATTCAAGGACTAGGCCCTAGGCAAGGTATCCATGTAAATAATTTCCACAACTATGTGTTTGATGGTGCTCACACACGGTTGCGGTTGGTAAGCAATTTGTTTGTCACCCCGTGCTAAGATAACCGCCACTAGGTTAGGCTAACACGTCAGGTACTCGCATATGACTTGTAGATTTCAAACGCCTCGGGAATATACTAATCGCCTTAAGTATCTCTTGGCATTCAGGTGGTATAACTGAGTTCAGTACCTAGAACTCCGCAGAGTTCCAAACAGAGATCATATCGGGTACCACGGGATCAGTAGCCTCTGGAACTTAGGTTGTAAATCCAAAGTCGCGGGATGGAATATATTAAAAAGCCTACCTGAAAGATATTAGTTCACTACTTGTGAATATTGCTATTCACCAGATGCTGTCGATTATTAAAATGCAGCGGTGGTAAGAAAGTCCCAGCTTTTAACCAATGATTTAACGTGTAATCATGTATGGGCAAATGCAAAAAGGGCGAACGATGTGTTTACATACACAAAAAACAAAGAGCAAAAGAGCATAAAACCAACAAATGCAAACGTACACAAACCAATACAATGCCACACATGCAAAGGTTTCAATGTAGTGGTGCCCATACCTGCGTATAATGTTCCACCTGTGTGAGCGCTGCGAAAGTACGTCAGTCCAATCCGACTCATTATAATTATAAAGACTCTTTCATGTAACTTTACCTCTCTATCTCTCGACGAATAATTTAGTCATTTTATATTGAGCATTATGCATATGGTGTAGCTTCATTTTATACTAACAGCTATTTAAGCCTTCCAAAACTTTCGTTTTAGCCGGTATTAAAATGCTATACTAAATCCTGATAGATAGTCCCTACCAAGGTACATATGTGTAATAAAGAGAGCAAGGAGTATTCATGATTCAAAATTGTCATAACTTGTTTTAATTTTGTAAGTATAGCGGCTCATTCACTTATGCAATTATGTCGCCAATGTGTATGTGATATTCGAAGGTGGCACAATATGTTGCAATAACCAAAATCCTTTTGATTCTTATTGCACAACGAAAAGATATGCAATGTACTGTGAAGTGTGTTGGAAGCAATGTACGATGTTATTTAGCTTTAAAGGTTGTGTTTTTATTTTAAATAAGAGTTTCTCCATATTTAAATTGAGACAATTGTGCCACTTATTGAATAATATAGGGCAATATAGTATTGCAATATAATATTGTAAAAGAATATGCATGTGTGCGTACAATTTCCTTTATTTTATATTGGGACAATTTTGACAATTTGAAATTTTCTGTAAATACAATATTCAATATGCCTTACTCTCTTGTTTAACTTGTAACTTGAAAAATAATCGCAACATTAAACAAATTTCTTTAATTATTTTAAACTCAAAAAGGTTTGATAAGGTTGTATTTATTTCAAAAGGTCCTAATTTTTCACCTACAAAACGTCCGGGATCCCTGCAATACTAATAGCTAGGAAATTTTTTAGTTTCAAAAAAGATTAAATTTTAATCATCTAAGTTTTGAAGATTTTTTCAAACACAGGACATCAATTTTACCTGCTGTTTAAATTAAACAATAAGTCAGTCTTAGGCATAACGACCAGTAATTCCACATGCATGTCAAAGGGAAATTTGTTGGCCACAATATTTGCGAGCTCCCCTTTTAACTTAATTTTGTAAACAATTTTGTCTGTCTTTATTCCAAAATCTCTGGGAGTTTAAGGAATACAGTCATAATTTTTCTGTCATGCATTGTAATTTATTTTAGCAGGAGGGCTTCAGTCAGGTATTTTTTTTTTTAGTATATTATATTGTACATATTTTTTTATATGTATGCATGTACATCTGTCTGTCCGTCTGTTTGTGTGTGAGTCTGTATAATGCCTTGATAGCTGGTGGTATTTTATTGCACCAAGGCAAGTTGTTCTCATGGCATTTTCACAAAGAGTCTTGTCTTGTTGGTTCAGTATTGTTAATATTATATTTTTTTTCACTTTCGGATTCATGGTAAAATGAAGCCAGTTTTAAAAATAGTTATTAAATCTTGTTTCCTCAGTTGGCTTTTTAGTTGTTATTGTTGTATTTTATAGATCTATAATTAAACTTTTTCTTACAGTTGTTGGAGTTGGAGTTTCTTAGTTCACAAGCCAAAAAAATGATATGGCAAGTTTTTATGGCTGGTTTTGTCGTTTTTCGCATTTAGAATTATGATAGAAAATAGTGCAAGTGACTGACGGAATGAGTCGGTTTAACGAACAATGAAAACAATGACAAAAGAATTTTTACATTAATTTTAACGGCTAAAACAGCAAATAATATTAAATATTATTATAACAACAATAAAAATTGAATCGGAAATTCTTGTTAATCTTAAAATGTGAGAAAGAAATCTTATAAAATTATTATTTTCCAGTGGTCGGGTGCTGGTTTTTCTTAAACTCAAGATGGATTTTTGTGTGTGTTTGAGTTTGATTGTGTTCGTACCGTGTTTATGTTTACAAATATCCGGTGGATTTGCATATTCATTAATGTTTCTTTTTTTTTTAAACCAAATAAAGAAATATAAAATAAGATAAAAAAACTACTTAATAAATTAAATGTAACCCGACCCTACGATTCGGTTAGTTAAACGTCGTAGTCAAAATATCTATCTCATGAATGGTATTTTGTGGCAACAAAATAATTTGCAATTCGTTTTGACCGCCAAGATGCGGCTTTTGTTACGATTTTTTCGGTAGTATTTTTAAACACTTTTTTGTGTTATTTTTTTACGTGAAAATGAGCAAATATACTTTCCGCATCGCTAGTTACATTACTAAGTCACTCTGCCAGTCAGTTAGTCAGTCAGCCAGACAGCCAGCCAGCCACCAAGTTAATAAAATTTCAGTTTGCTCGAGTATTGTAGTGATAAGAGGTAGATAGTTTAAATGGCGGTGGTGTTTGGTGGTATATTCATATGCATGTTTTAATTTTTCTGTAGATGTTTGCAACTAAATAAATATTTATTTGTTGTTTTATTTAATTAGTTTTGCTGCTGCTGTTTTGTTTTCAGTACGCAATTAATTAAATTTATTTAAATGAATGTTAATCAAATGTACGGATGTTGCCTTTTTCGCTTGTACTCGTAAATTTTCATACATATTTATATATATATGTATATATATATGGATTTGTATTTAACACATATAATAATGACGTAATTTTGCAGTTTTATAACCGGTCTAGGTATATAAATATTATTAAGTTCGATTTAAAGGTTAAAGATTTTAATGTCTAATGCGAGTTTCTTAGTATTAATAACTCAGTATGTTTGTATGTATGAAATCTTATAGACTTAAAATTACCCAATAACATTTAGTAATTGCCGGAGATAATTGTCTCTTTGGACCCATCAGATTGATGGTCAAAAGTCTATTAAGTATTAAGATTTTTTCAGCATCAATGCGTTATTAATTAAGTATTTAATTGAAAACGTTTGTAGATTATTCAATAAAAAGCCGTTAACATTTGAATATTTTTGTATGCATAAATTTTAATAGTATTAGCCTAATATTTTGCTTTGTGTTAAAACAAAAATTGCCTAATTGATTGTTAAACTACTTGATGGATATTCAAAAATACTGTTATTTCCTTTTAACGAACTCTTTTTCGTTTAAAATATTAAAACAAAATTATATTCTTTTATAATGGGAGATTTTTATGTGTTAAAATGTTAAAAATTAGGTATAAGATGTGTTTGAAATTAATTATGGCGAACAAACTTTACATTAACCCTAGGATTACCCTCTTGGTCTGGTGAGACAAAATTTGTGATTTGCTTGCAAAATTTTATTTGAATAGAACAAAAAATAAATTAGTAACGTGAATCCTGTAAATAATTTGTGCTGAATCGAATCAAACTTAATTGGAATCGATTGGAGGAAATAAGTGGCGTGAATCTCAATTTTTATGTAAAAGTCTCTGGAATTGGCCTCTTGGCCAGGTCAGACCAAATTCGTTGTTTGCTTGCAATATTGTTAAAATAGAACAACAAATTTAAAAAACAGCAACGTGATACATGCTGAATCAAAAGAATCTTGTAAAAAACCAAATCAAACATTTACCGCCCCTTATGTGCTACATGCAACTTAACTACAAAACCAAAACTCGTTTCAGCTGTGATAAATGCGAAAAAGCAATGTGCCTGCAACATTATAATGAAATTCAAATCGACATTTGCCTATCGAATATCATGTAGAATATAAAAATTAAATAATAAAACTATATACAGGGGTGTTCTGTAAATCGAAAACGTAAAACGCAAGAATTTTGACTGTCTTTTTTAATTAGATTTCTCTAATAAAAGAATTTTTTGACAAATATAATACACATATTTCTCTACTAAATAGAATTTTAAAACAAAAATTAGATTAAATGTGTATTAAAAACATCTTCAAAACTCATGCGTTTTGCGTTTTCGGTTTCCAGAACACCCCTGGTAATAAAGTCGTATAATGTAAAACTATACGCATTCGTTCCAAGAGAATGACCTAGTGGTAAAAAGTTATGGATAAAAATAGGTTTAATATATGCTAAAGTTTCTTCCAGATGTTACACTCTGTGTCAACCAAATTTAAAGAAAATAAGTGGATTAGTTATGAAGATATAGGGAGGGGAGCCTTTGCACTATTTCAGTTGATAAGTTTTACACTATTTTACGCCCTCTAGCGATATAAAATAAAACTTACGACTTTTTCCCATACCTTAAAAATACACTTACAAAAATACTAAACAAACAGAACCTAAAATAGCCACAGTTTTTTCTAAGCGTTTTGTTTTTATTGATTTGTGTAAGAAATTTCTTGAGATTATCCCAATTTAAAGATCAGTTTTCAAACGTAGCAGGTTTGTAAGGCAGATATGTAAGTTTCGCTTACCATCTCGCTTAGTAACCATTTTTGTTGCTGCAATTTTCTTAAATTATGCTGTAATATTTTTTTGTATTTTTATCTTCTCCGAGAAAAGGGACCTAGTGTGTCATAAAACGGGTTTGGGCTTAAGAGTGTATTCTGGTACCTAAAATGGTGTAAAATAAGATGAAATGCGTGTTTCTCAAAACTTCATTTTCACACACCTTTTCGCGGAGAAGGTCAATTATAATTACAAATACACCTACAGGCAACTTCAAGTTGAAAAGTTTGAGATTCAGAAAACAAAACAGAATTGCTGAGTATATGAAACTGAGTACCCCTCCCTAATATTCTCACCCCTCTCATCAATAAACTCAAGACTTGCTGCAACAAAAATTGCAAGTCTGGAGTTACAAAATTATGAGATTTATGTGGGAAGTTCCCACTATAAAGTAATAACAAAACACGTTTTTTTTTAATATAAAGTACACAATGTTCGTTAAAAGCGATGTTCGTAGAATCGAATGTTTGTTAAACCAGAAAACTACTGTATTTCAGCCCTGGATGGTTACTGTTCGTCGAATCGACGAAGATCATGTACACCTTATCATATAACTTTTTTATTTGTATTCAAATTACGCTCTTTTTTCCAACAACGTTAGCTGATGATGAAAGCTTCAGAAAAAAAAATAATTTGAAAACACGAAAACGTTTTAAAATTCGTATCAAATTATGAGAGAGGAGAAGAATTTTTATTTTATGTTTTATTTCATTTGTAAAAAAATGTTTAACTAAAACATTTATGTTGATTTTTTACATTAAAAATTGTTCCGCTTGAATTTTTTTAAAAGTTCGTCGATCCGACTTAGAGTCCCCTTAATGTACTAAAATGAAAAGCAGCGTTTCGGGGTTAACTAATATGTAGGCTTTTCTTTGCCAGTGTATATATTTCAGTTTAAATGTTAACTTCCAGCTTTTTTTCGATTAAAATTTAAACCGCTTAACATAATTATAATATTTTTTTCTTAAAAATTTCATGTTTCATTTGGCCAACTCATTTATGTGGCATTTGTTATAGCAAAGTTATATAAAACACATCATTCGATGATGACTTTAACTTAAACCGATTGCAAAAAGTTGCTCTCTTCATCATTACCATGTAATGATGTCATTATATAGTTTTTGTCGAAACTTCTTCATCATTATGCACACAATACAAAGTTAGTTTTATTTCACAACAGTTTTTATGACAATTTAACTTTAGTTTAAAATTTTAATAGATTTTTGTTTTGGTGCTGCTTTTAATGTTTTTACTTTTTTTGCAACTATTGAGTGGAAAAATATTTGTTAACTCACCTATTTATTGCTGCTAATTGAGTCAATTGTGGAGTTTTTATCTTGTTGCAATGATCATGACACGACTTCCATTTTATAGCAGTTTCTATAAAACATTCGTTAATTTTGTTTACTTTTTTTTAAAATTTTTTCTTTTTAATGTTGCATTTTTAGCCTAAAGATCTTCCTTCTTTAGTTCACATTTAGTGAAACTGTGGAATTTTTCAAGCAGAAATTCAAAGTAGTAAGTGCTGTTTTTTTTTTGTTTGTTTGTCTTGTTTTTCCTATAATAAGCTTAAAAACCACTACCATAAAATTATTAAAAGGCAACAACAGAAAAAGTAAAATAATAAAGGAAAAAAAGACATCAATTGACTAAGATTAGCATAAAAATCATCTTTAATTTAACTTTCATTTAAACATTAAAGAAAAATGTATTCACAATAAAAATAGAAAAAAAGTAAGCAATAAATATTTTTTAAGCATGAAATGAGTGAGAAATAAGAAAAATACAAAAAGAAACCCTTTTTTTAGATCAACCATCCAACCAACCCACATGAAACGTTTAAATGACAGCAGCAAATTCCAACCAACTAAGAGATACAATTAAATTTTATTTTTTTATTCTCTTTTTTCTAATTTGTTGTAAGTTTCTATGTTGAACTAATGCACAAAACGAACACAACAACATCGTTTTTTTTTTGTGAGCTCTTGTGTGCGTACAATTGTAAAACATTTTAACTTAATTGAAATTAATTATGGGAAATGGTAAACATTTTCCTAATTCCAAAAATCTTTTTTTAATATGTTTGTCTTTTCTCTGCCCAATAATAAGAAAAAACTTCTTCAAAATTGTATTTTTTTCTGAGGGGTAATTACTTTTCCAAATAACTAGAAAGAAACCAACAAAATAAGTTCTTCTTTTTTGTAATTTTTTTATTATTATTTTGAAAATTATCTCAGAATCTGGGTTAAGAGAAAATTCACTGATCCACGCAAGATATTAACCCATTTTGTACCCTAAAGTAGAACGAGGTGTCTAGATTTTACATAAGAAACATACATTTTCTTGTTCTGAAAATCACTGAATTTCGAATCAGATGTGTGATATTGCGGTATTCTGTTTTTGTGTTTTTGTGATTGCCGACAGTAAACAAAAAAACGGTATAATTTAAGGAACACCACAAAATAAACACACGTGTGATTTTTAAAGCATGGGATTTTAAATCACGTGGTTTTCAGAACAGGGCTTTTAAATTCATAAAATTTCGTGACTCGAACTACCTTGAATTTTACTTACAGAAACTTCGAGTTATAGAGTTTTTCCAAAAACAAATTAATTGCAAATAATAAAGTTCATAAATTATTGTATCCACTTTTAAACTAAAAGTCTCATTAACTAAACGAGTTGATTAAAATTGTACATCTGCTTCAGTTTTGCCAATTTAGCCATTTTGTGGCTCGAGTTTTCAAAAATTTTAGATAAAAAAAGTTATAAAGGCTGGATTAAGGCCTCGTTACTCATAAGTTCATGTTACGGACGCGTAAACGTTGCGGTCGACTTCAGTGGTTACTTAAAGGACGGGAAGTTTTGAAATGTGATATAAAGAAAACAAAAAATTTGTGATATTTTACTTTTCTTGCGATTATATAATTTTTACTAAAAATGTATTAATGCAAACAAAACAATCTGTGCAATATCAGTATAATAAACACATTGTTGGAGGCACGCCAGCCTAGGGTAACTTTTAGTGACTTCCAAGGGGACTTTGAATAAAACACATGAGTTTCATAAAAACCTAATTTATTCAACAAATGTATTTCTATTTAAATTCCATAATAAATAACATTAATTAGGAAGTGTATAATTTCAAAATATATTAATGTTTATACATACTTTTTGGTATGGAAACCACTAAGAAAATATAGCAAATTTTTAAATTCAATATTTTATCTGGCCAATGCCAACTTTATGTTTTGGAACTTACTAATGAATAAAATGGCAGATCAATTTGGCTCCCAAATGTGGCTTTTTTAGTACTACCTTTTTAGTTTCGTTAAAAATTAAATATTCACAATCAGAAAGATATGAAATTGTCGATGTTTAAATTAAAGTGCTACCAGACGGATCATCTGAACTTAGGGTTTTTGGTAGTGGCGCTAACACACATTTTGTTGGTTTTTTTTAATTATTGCCTTTTTAATAATAAAATTTTGTGTAGCCATTTTAAGTGGTGAAGAGTTGACAATACTTATCTGCTTCTATTCTTCAAACCAACTTGAGCATGTCATTAAAAAATTATTGTCAAAAAAAAAGCTTTGCAACTATCATTCATTGCCTTACCCTAGGTCAACACCAAAAATAAATATATTGGCAATAACGTCGGCAGAATAACAGAGCAATATTTCTTATTGCTCAGCTTATGTTAAACGTATTTATGTTAACTTATAATTTGAATTAATTCAAGGAAGAAAGTGCAGTGTAAAAACTGACGACATCTTGCAAAAATTATTATTATATAAATGCAGGTGTATTAATTTGTTAAAAAAAAAAACAATTTTATAAAATTAATTTTTTTACAATAATTAGTATTGTGGTTATTTTGTTGAGCTGTTCATGGGTTTTAATCCAAATTTTGATATTTTAATTAGGCTAAAGTTCATCAAATTTAATTTTCATTAAATTATTTTTATGAAGAATGGAATTTTACAACATGAAATTTATTAAAATTTATTTTATAATTTTTTTCACTCTTGACTGCCGCTGGGTTTTTATATAAAAAGGACCTAAATTTTTTTATATACATATATAATAAATTATAAATTGTTTTCATTCCACAAACTTAATTTTTTTCCACACAATTTGTTTATATTTTTTTTTCTTTTTGCTTGTTTCATTTGACAACCAAATTTTACGTTTTATATTAGCAATAATTGACAACGAAAATTGACTAACAATTATTGCAACATAAACTGCCGGCAATAAATATATACAGAAAAGTTCGGTCTATATTAAAAATGACATAATTATCACATTAACATTTGTATCTTTGGTCAAGACGGGCAGGTAACCTTTATTATTATTGCAGACATATAAACCCATTAAAAATAGAAATTTTCGGGGATTTGGTCCTCTCGTCCCCATTTTTAATATTTTATTTCAATTGTAAAAATGCAAAAATGATTTGCATTAAAGTTTAGCCAGTAAAAAAGGATGGTGAAATCTCGCAAAAGCTAAACTGTTTGAATTCAACCATAATTCCTTCGTTGTCATGTTCCACTTAAATATTTTTTTCTAAATTTCTAACAAGCCGATAGCCTTATGTGCTTTAGCTTTAAGGTTTATTGTTATTTTAGTTATAATAAATATCTAAATAAATAAATTTCTAAAAAAAACATTATTTATTGTAAGGGCCAGCTGATAGAAATATTCTACTAAATCACAATAGTAATTTTTATCGAATTCGCGCCAATATACCAATTAATGCCAGAACCGTAAAAGCTTTTTATTTAATTTGTTTTTAGGATTATAGCTACGGCGTTATGGCAAATCACCAAAAATCAAATACAGCGTTTCCCATAAGATTGATGTGCAAAATCGATAGAGAGTACCGAATAGGCCTCTTGTCGCATTTACTTTTCGTATCGAAATTGCATTTGCATCGAAATAGAAAGTAGTACCCCTCTTTTGTTTGGTTATGCTTATGTTACGTCTAATTTGAGCTTTTCTCTTTGAACGCTACTGCCAACCGATTTTAGGTAATTTTCTTTAAAATATTAGAATAGGACAACATTCTTCAAGGGCATTAATTCTTAAAATCATTTTAACTCATCTATGTATTACTTATTAGCGAAATTAGTACCGCTTGTCTGTTATATTGAAAAAATAAGCTTAATATACCACATAAAAAAGTGAAGCTGTATGGGAGTAATGTAAAAGTTATGCTTACTATCTCGCATGCGGAAGGCCTGAATTTTATATGGCGATATTCTACTTTGAAGCACAATATTTTTTACACAAACAGCGGGCAACGACCAGCTTTACACACAGAAGTTATTCTAAAATATGCTTTCTTCGTAGAAAGGGAATGATGTAGTCCTTTAAATATTATTTTTTAGTTTGTTAAAAAGTTGTTCCCTAACTTAATTGACTAAATCTGCTGTGTGTGTATATTTTCTTGATAATATAAAATCTCTAAACGGGTTAAGACTTAAACGTACAGTAATTTTTCAAAAATCTACTTATACGAGTACATCATAGAAAAATTACACACAGGTTGTGTAAATGACCCCCCACTGAAATGTGATTATTTTAACACAAAAGTACCCAATTTAGACATCATAAAAATGTTTTTCGTTTTAAATTTTCTGGTAGAGGTTAAATGCGATTATTTACGCTGGGTCAGAACGTAACAAAATATTGTTACTTTCCAAAGTTCTAAAATGGATTTCCTTTAAAGAAATTATGATAATTATGATTCACTATTAATAAATGACAAATTTAGAGCACAAAACGGAAATTAAAAAGGAAATGCGAAATAATTAGAGTGTCTTCGTTTATCAAAGATTAAGATTGAAATTTGTATTTTACAATTTTCCATTGTTGCCACTTTGTGGGTAATAATCCGATTTGGGTGTTATTTTTACTGTCGTGGGTAGATTGTGGGAGATTTATTTTAGGCGCCGTTCACGTGTAATTTTAAATTCTTTTGTTGTAAATGCAGATACATTCGTTTGAACGTAAGTGATAAATACAGGCCTGTATTAGAAATAAATTTAAATAAACAGACTGATTTTTGAAACCATTACAGAAATTTTATTTTCTAAAGAAGTATAGAATGGAATGCCAATAAACTTTTTGAACCTCTCCTATATACCTTCTTAACTTATAATAGCGCTACGGCTCGACAGATGAGCTTAAGCTTGCTATACTATTCCTCTATTCTTATTTGCTTTTATTACCTATAAGTCTTCTTAGATGAAATTCTATCATGTGGTTCTTGGCCGTTGTCCTCGTCTAGAGTATTTTATGTCATAATTTTGCAGCCCCTTCTGGATCTTCTGAAATACATTCGCGCAACATGCCTTTATGTGTTTGACAATGTCCTCTCCTTCAAGTTCAAGAAGTTCGTTGGCAACCAAATGTGGAAGTTTTTTTTTTGTTTACCACCCTCCTTGCGAGCATATGGCTTCCACAAAGCATCTCCATCTTACACGATTTATTACAGTTGTGTTTTTCGCGCCCTCCCACGTAAGATTTCAATGTCCTAGTGCTTGGAGTATCGATCCATTCAGTATTGTTATTTTGCCTTTTGTATCAGTTTCGTTAATTGGTTGTGCTTCTAGCTGCGGGTCCTAAGTAATCGGGCTTTCATCTGTCGTTGCCTAGAAACGATGCGTTACGTGTGTTTGGTGTAGAGGTGGGGAGCCTTTCCTTGCTAATCTTTGATTCCTATCGTTTAATTTAGGGCATGGCAGCTGCCTGACCTTTGACATGATGTTATCCTCTTTCCCAGTGACAGGGGAAACAAGGGGCCTAAATCGGGAAACTTTGCTTCATCTTAAGTGTAATTTTGAATTTAGTTGGTGGTAGCATTACCTTTTTTTCTCAATATTTTCTTAAAGAGAAATCTTGTGAAAAATTAAATTTCGCTGTTGAAAGAAGTTAAATGTATATTTAACTTAATTTTAGAAAAAAAAATAAAACTTTCATTCTTACAACTTTCATTTAAATTTCTAATTGATTTAGGCGCAACAAGTCTAAGAGTTTGTATTAATTTCAAACCATGAACTTTGTTTTAGTTAAATGGGTTATACCATCTTTACAAGCACAACTACTCCAAATCTTCGTTGCAACTATGTATGTACGTGTGCCACGATTTAGCATTGGGCAATTACTCTGGTAATGCTCGGTTTATATTTATGGTCATCATGTCAATGATGGTTTTGTTGCTTTTTTCACTTCTGCACCCAGTGTGTTTACTCTTTTTGATATTAAAATGTTTTAAATTTTGTTTTTCTTTTGTTTTTTCTTTCTTTATTTTATTTATTTTGTTTTCATCTCGCTGTCAAATTAAAACCCCATTACAGAGGTAAATGACAGCAGTAGTTGGGTGAGTTTGTCTGACCAAACTTTTGAACAAACATAATGATTACACTGATATTGTTCATTAAGTCGTTATTTGTTCAATTATTAAGTTAAAAAAAAAACATTTTAAATAATACGTGCTCTATTTATGTATGTCTGCTTTGGAATTTTAAATACATGTTTTAAACGAGATGCACATCTTAAAATTTAATAGGGAGGAAGGCAATGAGTTTATTGGCGATTGAAGTAAAATATATAAATCAAAATAATTTCAGGACTGATTGGTCGATCACCCATTCCGATTTGATTTAAAAATTGTATTCGAGTTGTATGGCAATTATTTTCTGTACACAAATTTAAAAAAATAAAATGTTAAATTATCTGACTCGTTTGGTGTTACAAAATTTACCCCCCTAATAAATAGTCAAATTATTATGATTTGTGTAAGCAATAAACAAAATATTTTCTGCTTTTTATTAACAATTTTAGTTTTTTTTAGTCAAAACCAGTATAACGTAAAGTATATTAATATTAATTTGTTATTCAACACATTTATTTACACCCAAAGTTTGATAGCGGGTTAAAAGATTTCAATCACCCGAATTATTATTTATTAATATTGTTAAATATTTTTTTTAAAGAAAATAACAGCTTGATGTCTATTTTAAAGCAAATAGGAGTATCCCATCTATTTATCTTAATAATAGCAGCATTATGTCCAACAAAATTTTACCACTTTATAAATCGCAGTTTAATTGAGTATTAACTTAAAACTTATTCGTGTATGGATGTTTACCAGAGATTTAAGATTGATACTCTTCGGCTATTTTGTTAAAATGTTTCTCTAATACACTGTACACCACAAAAAGACTAACAAGGTTCTGATCAAGGTACATTTAAACAAGTTAGACTCGTTATCGGACAGACTTAAACCAATTGTCAAATTCGTATGTATGCGCCAAAACTTGTACATGTGTGCATTAAATTGATTTTGTTTTATATGGTGTCAATTGTGACAAGTCGGGTATTTTTATAGAACAGCCTGTCTACACTCCCAAATCAGTCTACATTTTGTAAATGTACCTTGATTCTTATAAGTGAATTTGACAGAGGGGGGGTGAATATATGTACCTGTACCGGTACTTTGTTACTTTGGGATCTTACTTAGGCACATTATTATAACTTGGCGTTAGCTATTATCGTGCAGATAACACATTACAGATAACTTATTACTATCTTTCAATATAATCCTAACTTTTGCTAACGTCAAGTTATAAAAATGGCCCTTAAATAGGTAAATTTTGGCACATTCTTAAAGTGAATCGGCGCAAAAACAAGGGTAACATTTAAGGTGTACGATGCCTTCCGGAGGTTTTTGTATAATCCTATAATGAAGGTTGATCAGTATTTCAAATAAATAACAAAAATACTGGACAGGCTATCCAAATATAAAAAACGCGTTTGTACAAATTAACACCAGTTTGTTCTCATCAGGATCCACAAAAACTTTTAATAATCGGTTAAACAAGGAGCTTCTTATCAAATACTAAAAAGTGTTTTTAAAGTAAAATTTTTATCTCTCCATTTCCCCTTTTTGGGAGCATATTGTATCAGGTTCGGTAATCGGGTGTTGTGTCAGCTAAGTAGATGATTGGACGGCTGTAGCAGGTCCTAGGATAATGTCGTTACTAGAAAAAACGCCGTACTTGTATTTTTGGTTGTGGTGGGGAACCCTGCTTATCTTTGAGATCAGCGGGCTTCTTGGATGTATTGTTTTGAGGGGCGATGAAGCCCCTTTCGCTGTGGGCCCAAATTTTTCATGGGCAACCTTGTATTTCAGGCATGTCTTAGGAGAGCCGAAATGCCATTCTAGAACACACAATGGGCTAGGAATTCTTCTTCTTGAACTTTTCATTACGTTAGAAACTCGGACTTGGTCCATCTTGCTTTCAGAAATCGTTAGAACCATGTAGAGAGCGTTTAAAATGAAGCAATATGACATCAACCTTTCGAAATCCATAAAAAAAGGAGTGCAATTTTTTCTAAAAAAAATGCTCCCACGTTTTGTTAATTTGCAGCCAAATTTTTTGTCATGGCAGAAAAAGAGGCGTAGCTTCAATTTCATAATTAATGTAATTTCCAATCCACATGTCACATTCCATGTAAATCAATCGAATGGTTTTGCTATGAAAGAATCACAAGCAAAGCGTATCATTTATTAACACATATTGGATATAAAATCAATTTACCATGGCAATTAAATTATTTTCTAAATGAGGAACTAAGATAATTGTTAATAAAAAAAAATTAATTTAAACTGTTGCTCTAGGTCAAGTTCTCTAACACTAGTATCATTATCACTTTATGCTTTAACAGGCAAGTGTTTAGCTGCAAATTGATGTGTTGTTTCCAGGTGACTAGCAAATGATTGTGTAGTAAAATGTATATGAAAAGTACTCAAAGAACTGAGTGATTTTAACAACACATTAGTCTAACAGCACATAAATATATTTTTAAAAGTTTTAATATTTCAGATATGAATTCTTAAAATTATAACACATAAGAAGCGGTTCTAATTAATAATATTTTTAATAATATATTAAAGATTTAAAATTGTGACATTCTCCACAAACATTAATTAATAAATGTTTCCAATTAAAAACTAGAAAACACCCCGTGTGTTTTTGTTTTGAAATTTTGTCATGCTTTGAATAGAAAATTGCAGTCATTATTTAAGAACTTTAAAGATTTAATCTGACATAGACTATTCATCAGGCATACATACATACATAAATAAATTCATGACTCTACGCAATTCATTACCCAAAATAAGTGTTTTATAACTTTTTTGTTTTTCTCTTCATTCAACTTCTGGAAATGTTTCACGGTGTTAAAATTCGAATTACACAATAACACAACAAAAGCGATAACAGTTTAAAGTCACTTTTTCGTTTTATATTGTATCATCGTAAGCATAGTGAGAATGATGATGACGATTTTTAACATCATTATAAAAAGAAAATAACATTATGTACGTATGCATACTCATAATTACATACATGAAAGGCTTAAAGCGTAACAAAATCAGCAAACTTTCGTACGTACCTTTGGGCTTCGTATGTATGCAAGACCACAACCCAATAACTTTTCTAATTTTTTATTTAGTGACTTTAAAATTGCAGGTTGTTTCTTATTAAACAACAAAAGCGTCAGCTACAAAACAACATTTTAAACGCGTAAATATCGGATTAGTAAGTGTAGTTGCTCACTGAGCTTTATGTGTGTGTAGCAAGCTAAAATAAGTGGTTGTGAGTTTGTGTGAACTGGAGTAGGAGCGTGATAGGGTTAATCAGAAACTCACGTGACATTGGGTGACTAAAATGAAATATACTGGTTTTAATAGTTCGATTTCATGAATAATTTTCCACTCCTAAAATTCTTAAAAACCCGTAGAATTCGGTTTTTGCTGCACTGACTTTCGCAATATCCCTAGAAAATTACGAAAAGCTTTATTGTTGTCGAAAAATGCTAAGCTTTTTGAAATGTGTAGCTTCTAATTGTTTTGATACTTTTGAAGCAAAATTTAGCAAATTGACTTAAGCTATGTTCACACCTGTTACATTGCTCAAGTTTTTTAACAGTGTTTCTATAACAGAAATTGTGTATGATCGTAAAGTGCTATGCAATCCTTTTTCCATTATGCAATACTCACCTTTAAAGAAAAATTGGCAAGCAAAAATCAGGAAAAATAATACAGCATTTTTAAAGACTAATGGAAAACTTTGGTCATTCCCTATATCGGATTTTCGATTTTTCGAGTGTTTGTTGTACATAGGGATTCCAATACCGATACCGAAATACTGGTATTTCCGGCTAAAATCGAATACCGAAATACCGCATGCAGAATACCGGCATTTTTTTAGTTTTTAAAATTCTTCTTTGAAATTGCATCAGTGTCCCGATTTAGAAATTCTCGTTTGCACTTATTTATATTTTATATATACATATATATATATATACATATGATTATACATCTGTGAAAGGCACTTTTGCTCATATTTCGAATTGAAAATATTTGCAAAATGTGTATAATTTCCTTATGACCATCCGTCATACAAGTGTAGAATCTGAGCGGCGTTTTCCGCAGCAGGATTAATCTGCACGAAAATAAGATCACGCCTTTCGGATGAAAGCATCAACAATTTATGTTTTCTTCGAGCATATTTTAATTCACAAAAAGGAAATAAATAAACTTTGGGTACTTTACCTCTAAATTAATTTCTATGTATATATTATATTTAATTTTTAATTGTTTTGCTTTATTTTTAATACCAACCTGTTTTGTCTTTTTTTAATAACTACATATGTATGTATGTATAAATGAATTTATTTTTTTTTAATTTCTTGATATTCTTTTATTAGGCGTGAGTTCATCAAATTTAATTTTCATTTAATTATTTTCACTGAAGAAGGAATTTTTTACAACTTGGAATTTTTTATTAAAATTTATTGATAATTTTTCTTGGCTGAGCTGAGATTTTCAATAAATAATAAATTGGATTGAATAATATAATATAATTGGAAAATTGTTTTATTCTTGGTGCTTTGTCATACATATAAATTTTTATTCAATAAGTAATACCGAAAATACCGGTAATACCGGTATCGAGATTTCCTCAATACCGAAATGCCTTCGGTATTGGAATCCCTAGTTGTACAGGGCTTCGACTGTACTTTAATTATTTCATAATAACATGATTTCACTTAATATTAAACTTTCTTTATAATAAAAGGAATTTTTACATCATTAAACCTATTTTAATGATTAACTGTAAAAACAAAATAGAATAAAAAAATCTAAATAATGTTTTTTTCTAATGGGATTTTCTTATTTTGGACTATAAGAAAATATTGTTAATCTTTCTAAAACTTAATAAAAATAAATATGCACACACCCATGATACAAATACAGAAGGTAGTTCCACTTCTCTCTCACAATTATTTTTTTAAAGTTTATCGGAATTATTTGAAGTTTGTTTTTTGTAAATATTAAAACATCGTTGCCACATATTAAAAAAGGAAACAAATTCCCGTTCAAAATTATAACAAAATGGCCTACCATCCGACCAAACCAAAAATATCCGAACAAATTTGGAGGGAAAAGACCATGTTCGGCAACCCTAACTTAGGGAAGTTAAAAAGAAAAAATCTTATTTAATGAACTACGGAAATTGTTAACTCAAGGCATAATTGTTGTGTTGAAAGATGAAAGTTTTGGCCTGAAATATATGTTGACAAATTTTTTGGTTAGAAAACATTCGGAAAAACACTAAAGAATTGTATTAAACTTTTGGGAAAAATATTGTTTGTGTACGTGAAATATGTAGTTCAAATTATTTTACTTAACTGATATAAAAGAAAACAACCATTTACATGTTTGTTGTGCTAAATATAAAACTGAATAGAAAATACGATCAGTGAGAGCGCCACTATTAGATGATATTTAAGATGAAGAAATGAAAATAATAAATCTATTTTTTTTTGTTTTGTTCGTGTTTTAAATACAAATGTACCTACATTCAAGCAAACATAAAGTACAAAAATACAGCAAGAAAGAGTGTTAATTTACATTTGTGTAAAACATCTTAACCTACATTGGTAGTACAAGAAGCTCAGCATTCAAGTATGTATGTACAAACATGTAGGTATAAATAAGTATGTAATACAGTTTGTAGTATGTAGCATATGAAGCCATCCCATATAAACTCAAAATGTATGACTAGTACTTGCAACATGTACTTATCTATGTTAACATAAATGTTATTTTTAAACTCGTAACATCATGTTACAATTAACAAGACATACATATTTTATAATTTCTATTTTTAAGTAACAACTTTTTAGTTTTATGGTGCTGTGTACACAAGTATGCATGATAAGTATTAAATAATATATATATATATATATTTTTTTTAAATACTTTCTAACAATTTAAAATGCAAACAGAAACCAAAATGAAATTTATGTCTATTAAGTTATACATATTACAACAGCTTATAGAAGTTATGTTTGCAACACTATTTGCAGTAGCTTAAGGATTTAATTATTCGTAAAAATTAAAAATAAAAAACAAAACACTTAAAATGTTATTGCCACAACAGAAGAAGAAAGTTGTAAAATCGGCGAATACACCAACCAAGAAAACAACACCATCCATCTAACCCTGCCTGCCTACAATAGTCGCTACAATAAACAGTTGGCTGGTTGGTGTCAATAAACGACCTTCCGCAACAAACACTACTACAGACTTACAAATAAATTACAATAAAATGTACATACAACTAATGGAACAGGTTCATCAACAACTCAACAACAACTTGGTAAAGAGCAAAAGACGAAAATGAAAAACTTTTTTTTTCTCATAAAAAATTTAATAAAAAGAAAACAACTTCAGCGCCCCCACATTGTTCACATAATTGAATATTAAATGCAACACAAAATGAAAAAAGCACACAATAATAAAATTGATGCATTCAACAAAGCCACACTCGTTCAAACACACATTGACTCACATCAAACATTCATTAATTTATTCATTCGGAGTTACTCGTAAATACGGCAACATTATAATTATTTGTTATGCACGTAAAACAAAATGTTGATCGGTGGTGGCGCCATTACAACAACAAGTAGGATTTCTGTGAGCCATCTTCTAGGAAAATGTTTTATAGTTTGCTACATTTCCACATAATTATATAAGTATGTATTAAAGGGATGTCAGCGCCTTGCACAATTGTGCAAAATAATTCACATGTACGCTTACGCTCTTTTATTTTGCGAGCGTAATATATAATTGTTTACTGAGAAACACTCTCATTCAGCGGGAAATATCGCAAATATTGCAAGGCCTGTTTTGAGGCCTCTAAATATATTTATGTATATAAATAAATATACAATAACTGTATGTAGGTACATCTTTTTTTTGTTTTATTATCTTTTTTATTTTATTTATTATCTATGTTTTTGTTTTGTTTTATTTCTGTTTTTAACATTGTACAATGATTATAAAACAGGGATTTCCATTTCTTTGCACAATTGTGCAATTGTGGTTATTTTTTAAGATAGAATTTTAAAATTTTATAAAAATATATATGTAAAGTGAATCCTAATCAACAAAAATTTCAAATTTTCAAAATAATTGTTTTGCATTTAAGCTAACGATATGTGTTTTGTTATTAATACGATTTCCGTATGACGTGCTAAATTCCCAGTTTTTCATATTTGATAAATACACTGAAATTTATTGTTGAGGGAAAGCTAGCTTCTATGCGCATTTCACTGGTTGCTTAGGCCAGCTCATCAGGAAACCTTTTCCAAAGATTTTAGAAAGGCCAAAAATATTGTACAAATAAAACCGTAAAGCGAATAAGAATTATAAACACTCAAAGTCTTACTTGTAACAATATCAAAGCCAAAACAAAACACCAACAATAAATAGTGAGTTTATCTTTTCTTACATTCCCCTACAATTGGTTGGGTTCTTTCCGACTCGAATTGTAGTTGTAAGTGGGTAAAAAGAAAAAACAAAATTAAAAAACAAACTGCTTCATTCTACTGTCTTCGTAAGAAAACGACAAAAAAAACCAATTTGCCAATTCAGTTTTTTGCACGGGCACATGCAAGTATGCATATTATCAAAGTTATTTTCGGGAATACAAAATTTATTATTAATACGATTTCCGTATGACGTGCTAAATTCCCAGTTTTTCATATTTGATAAATACACTGAAATTTATTGTTGAGGGAAAGCTAGCTTCTATGCGCATTTCACTGGTTGTTTTTTGTATGTGTTTTGTTCGTGAAAAAAATTCGTTGATGCCTGTAACAGGGTCCCTTTTTCTTTCGTTAAAAAGATGTACCTAAATGCAGAAATTATTAAGAAAAGAAAAAGCCACAAGAATTTGTTGGTATTTTGTGATTGTAAAAATATTTTTGTTTCTGTACCAATCGCGTCGGTGGGTTTTTTTTTTAACTCTTTTCTTAAGTAGGTAAAAATATTTAAAAAACAAGTTAAAAAAGTCTTGTTTTGCTACAATTTATGTGTAAACCTATACACATAAAAGCAAATGTGACAGCATTCTCTTTTTATAATGGTGGTAAATACTTACAGAATATTTTTAAACTTAATATTTGCATTAGTATGAGCAAATGAATTTTCATTGTTAGAATTCGCAAAGGTATGTTGAGCAAAAAACGAAAAATATTGGAAAGAATTGTATTAGGTTGTAAAAAGACTTCAAATATTGTGAACTGCGCAATTTTTCCAAAAAATAAGCAAAGTTTCTGAGGTTCCAAATTAAATTTATTTAAATAATAACTGATTGTGTCTGTCCATAACTCAACATTTATCGATAATTGTATTATTATTTATTGCTTTTAAGTCTTCATAGCAATAAATGTAAGTTAACTTTAAATGGTCTGATGAAAAATGAATGGAAAGCATGAACTATATTTCCTCGCATAATGCTGGCCCTGGTGTTTGCATCGCCCTTTCTTGAAAATGTTTTGTAAGTTTTAATACCTTACCTGATTCCCAACAATTACATCGAACATAGATGACCCTTAGAAAAGGTCTTTAATAAGGCCTCGCAATAGGCCTTGCAACCGCATATTTCGCCCGCTGGGCATGTAAGAGCCCAGCAAATAAAATTGGACCACCTGACCCATTTTGATAAAATGGACTACTCCATGGACTGGTCCGATGTAATGCAAGCATGGACCATGTCATTGTTAAAAAGTGTTTGTAGTGAGACGACATGTCTTCGTTTTTTAACGACGTGCTTTCGTTTTTAAACGACTTCAAAACTAATCCTCTTGAGTATACAATGGAGTAGTTTTAAAACTACTCCTTAGTGGTCCAAAGGTGGGTTATATACCATGGAGTAGTTTTAAAACTACTCCTTAGTGGTCCAAAGGTGGGTTATATGATCCTCTCCTAGGACATCGTAATGTTAAATAGACCAGGTTTTTTCCATACGTTTGGGTTACTTTTGGACTAGTCCTGGTCCTTTGTGGACTACTCTTTACACGCGTGTTTGGACTGGTCCTATTATTTGCAGGGAGATAAGAGTAATCTCACCAACACAATCATAATTGACATCACTGTCTTAAATATTATTTTTTTAAGGTAATTGGAAGAGAATAAGTTAAATATTTGGTTCTTTAATGAATATCCAGTTCTTGGGTTCGTATATAACGAATAATAAAAGAAAGTTCCGTATGAATTTCTGCTGGTTTCACTTATTTCAAACATAAATACATACATATGTACATGTAAATATAAGGGCTATCATGGACCTGCCAGAACAAAATTTTGTTATTAGGTTAAGACTAATTTCAAAATACTTAATGACGAATACTTTTTAGATATCTTCATCTATCAACGTCGATTGTTGTTAACCAGTTTTAGGAAAAATTATTCAGACTTGGCAGCCTGTCTAATTTGGGTCCTTGTGCATTGGGACCATTACGGCAATGAATAGGCAGACAGGCTGACCCAGACCGGAGCTGCTTTTGATATTTCGCAGGGATGAAAAAATATATCGATATATATCGAATCGATATTTTGTTAGAGTATCGATATTTATTGTTTCAAAAATATCGATATATCGAACGTATTTTGCTGAAACTATACCAAATTTAAAAATTCAGTATACCTTTGTACAAACATATGTATGAACAAATTAATTATATGTAATTACATACATTGTTACTTTTTATTGTTTCATTTTATTTAAAAAAATTAATAAAAACAAAAAATTTAATCAAAACAAAAAATTATAACAAAAACAAAAGGGAAGAATACAAAAAACCATGAGAAAAAAAATAAATTACGAAAAATTTAAATGGAAGTAAATAAGTCATGGAAGTAAATTTGAATTGCACCCCAAAAGTACCAACTGGTTTTGGTCAAACGAGTAATCATCAGATATGGACATCAGGAGCACTCTCTGTTTTATGTGCACTCCAGACAATCTGCTTCTTGTATCCGGCACTGCTTCTTATAAATGCCAATTATTTTAGATCTTCATATTTGTTTAAAAAAAACATATGATGCATGCAATGATTCCAATTCTTAAAAAACATATTGTTTGAAAAACGGCTAACCTTTCAAGTTCTTAATGAAGACTGACTTTAAAAAATATCGCATTCGATAGTCGTATTTCAATATCGATACATATATATATTGGTATTTAAAATATCGACGATATTTATCGATTATATTTTTTTAAAATATCGATATATTTTTATATCGATATTTTTTGCCCATTTCTAGTGCCAGTAGCAACGAGGTGCGTAGTGTCAAAACCAGTGTTCGAAAATAAACACTTAATATCTCTCCTTAGTGTTCGGAAAACGCAAACGCTAATAGTGTTTGTGTAGAAAATCATACAAAAATAACGCTTCCCAGTTTGTCATCTTTCGGACACAAAAATAATACTTTTTTTATCCAACTCAACAAAAGATGAGAACATTTAATTCCGTTTGGTCTTTTTTAAAAAAAACACAAACTTCATTGTGTTCGGTTCGGCTCATTAATGTTCGTCCCTTTTAACTGGTAAAAAAACCAAACATATTTTACAAAACCAAAACAAAATAATTTTACACAAACAAAACATATGCACAATACACACACAAGCTGTGCGTGCTGCTGTCGTTGCTAAAAATTTGTTGGTTTGTTCAGTTCTTTATCAAAGTATAAAAAAGAAACATAATAGAATATTAAAATATAATGTTTGTCTACAGTACCACTACAATTGTTCAGTTTTTTTTTAACGAAGAACAGAAAACTATTTAATGTTCGGCTCTTTCTTGAAAATAGTAATAGAATAGGTATTAAGGGTTGTGTTTGTTTGTCTACACAATCACTAAAAAATAGATATCGTTCTTTGTGTGAGCGGAATGCTAAATAATGTTATGTTTATTTTCGAACACTGGCCAAAACGGAGTCACTGTCGACTTTACTTGCAGCACGCCTAGTTTTTTATCCTGTCACCACGTTAACCAACCACCTTCATTTATAAAGTGTTTTCTTGCTTTGGGTGATTTTAATGCCAACAATTATAAAGAAGTGACGGAATTAAAAGCTGTGTTCGGTGGCAGCTATGGTCAAATAAGGGCCGATTCCACTTAAATTTGGAAAGATGATTAAGATTACATTAACATAAATTTGGACCAAATTTATTCAAAACAAAGATTGTTTATGAGCACAAAGTCTCTATTGTGGAAAGATGCTTATATGGGGACTATCTGAAATTATGGACCTTTTCAAACAATTTTAAATAAGATTGGTCCAACAAGAAGCTATGAACAAAGTTTTGTCAAATTATATCCAAAGTTGGGACCCGTACTTTGCGCACAATGTTTACATTGACAGCCATCCTGCCGTTCGGATGAACATCGTAAGATCGATTCAAAAATTGATTTTGAGCCAATCGGTATACTAAAATTACCATTATTTTAAGGTATAACAAATATCAGCACAAACGCATAATACCCTCTTCACTATTGTGGTGTGCGTATAAAGGCCGTTTTAGACTATCAAACAACAACGTATTTTGACTAAAACCCATCTCTGGTCTAACGTTTGTGTAAACATTTTCAAAAATTATAACAATTAATCATGACAGGGTTGTATTTTTTTTAAATATTTACTTTAGACTTGTGTGATACTGCAAAATACAATTAAATAGTATCCTTGATCAAAGTGATTTAAAGGATAGATAACACGATCACACAAGTCGTACGTATTTCTCCTCAAATATACGAACAACTGACAAAAATCGACAGAAATCGGCCCAGCCTTTCTCATTTTTATATATGTATATAACATTTTTTAACGGCATAGGAAATAACTTTCTGACACACTCAAAGCGTTTAGTGAGTCATCAAAGAGTATATTTCTGATTTTATTCACTTTTATTTACCAAGGTTGGACAAATAGTAAAAAGTGCACCGTTGTTGCATGCTTCTGATGTCAAGGTTGATGCCAAAAATAGCATCATCCCGGCTACTTCTTACAAACTTTTTCTTTTCATTAAATCCATCTGTAATCTTTAGGACAATGTGTTTTTCAAATTGTATGTTGTAGTATCTAACACCAGTTTCCTTATTTTTTTTCTTTCGGTTTCCCCGCACTTACCAAACTAACAAATGTTGCAATAAAGGAGCGATATCTTTAGGTATCTCCTATTATTAAGACTTGTACATGGGCAATGAGAATTTACTGCCTGCATTTTTTTTTTTTTTTTTGAATTTATGTTCTTTATCAACTCTGCACTTCACTAAATTTATTAATTATCAACTCTTGCACTGCCCATTCTGCTTTTAATAGATGTATTGCAGCAGGAGACATTGGTTTACGTAAGTAATCACTTCTTGTAATAGATATAATCGACAGCCCATCGCCAGATGTTAATTTTTAGAGAAAAGAAAACTAAATTTCAGAGTAAAAATAGCTGTTTTCTGAAACTATAAGCAAGTTTTTAATTCCCGGGATCCAGCAAAAAAAATCCCGGAAAAGCGGAAAATATAATAATTGAAATTCCGGGACGGGAAAACCCCTAGTAAAGATGAAGACTTTAGTGATTCTGAAACATATGAAAAAACAATTAATTTTCTTTCTATAAGTATTAAAAGGGCAAAAATTCTTCAGCTTCTGTATAAAATGCTAAGTGGATTGATAAAAAGCTGCCATTTTTAAATATGTTGTTGCCATTTGTTGTTATTCAGTATGGCAATGCTGCGAGGTTTAAGCTACCTCTTAAAAACGGCACACCCAATTAGTACACGAATAAATTTATTCTCAGATTAATTAACTATAGTTTGCCGCTAAGATTAAACTCGATGTTCAAAACCCACTCTAATTGTCATCCAATTAGGACATTGCATGTTTAATTTTTCTTTGTCTAATATTAACGAAAATTAATCAAAATACCAAAGAACGAAAAAGTACCAAAAAGCCCTTCTAACACCCAGTTTAATGTATAATTTTATCTTTATGTAGATCGAATATTGACAAAAATTTAAAAAGTACCAGATTAAAAACAAAAAGTACCATTTTTATATTTTGATTCACTCAGGACCCTGCACCTATAATATTATGTTTTTTGGTTCAATATTATAGAAAACTTAAAAATTATCACATGTAGCACAGTAAAGTAAAAGAAAGAGATATGATCGAAATATTGGAAAACCGGTTTCTGAAAAATGTCGAATATTCAAGCACCCTATTTTTTTATTATATGGTAATTGAAAATAAAAAGTTTTGTATATACATAGTAGCAATTTAGCGCTTATTACTCTGAAAATATTGAACAGTAAGAGTCGGGGTCTGAATTTATTATCGTTTGGTTGTTATAATATTTCAAGCCCGAAATAAAGAGTTCTCAATACCAGACCAGACCCGTGGCTAACAGACTTTACTTTTTTGTCCCTATAATCCATAAAATACATAAAATTTCGAAATTTTATATAATTTATAAAATGAAAGACTCTACTCTAAATGCAACTTGGCCGTTATATAACAGAATTTGGGAATTTAATTATAAAAATATTGTATTTGCCAACCTGCTCAATAATGCCTAAAAGGCGCTGAAGCTCTAAATTGTAAAGATTTAAGTAAATTTTTTCTCAGTACTGCAAAATATTTTCCTTACGAAACAATTTCATATTTTGTTGATTCAAAAATTTGATCTTTAGAAATTTTTGAAAAACTTATTACATTAAAATAAGTATTAAAAGCATTCACAGTCATGAGTCATGACAGTCTGGTAGCAAATGAGTTATATGTGTGTATATTTTAACTGAATTAATTTTTAAATTGAGTGATGCATTTTTTTAGTTGAGTAGATATGATTAAGGAAGTTTTTTTTTAAAGAAAATTAAGCAAATGATTACATGTAAATATGATAATTTAAATAGTTTTGTAGTTGATAAGAGATCTTGGAAAAATTTTAAATAATTGCATTGAAAATATGCAAAATGCATTAACAATACAACAAGTACTTTCATTTTCATTTGTCGGATTTTCGCATCATCAGATGTGTTTAGATAACATAAATTCATTCATACATTCATTCATTCATTCATTCCGCAATTCACACAAATACATACATACATATGAATGCACATAGTAACTATGTATGGATTTACGTTCATTATTTTCTTCCATATGCTGACATACGTATATATTCAAGTACTTAACTCGTAATCACACTCACACATCTTCATACATTTCAAAAGCACTACCTGTAAGATGCGAATAAACCATAAGTAAAGAGAGTTTTTTTTAAACAGAATCACCTTTGAAGGAAACAAAACAAAAAAAAAACACAATTGAAACAATTGCTGCAACTTTAACTGCAACTGCATCATCACCAACCATCATCATGAAAATGAAATTTACATTTTATGTTACAATTTTATTTTATTACAATACGGTTTTTTCGTTTTTCACAAACCATTTTTTTCAATAATTCCAACTTTTGAAAACAATAAGGCAGAGTTTCGTCATTGTGAACTGCAATAAGTTGGATTCACAGATGCGGCATTTACGTACCAAATTAACCCTTCACTTTATTTTTAATAAACTTTAATAAATGAAATTTATAATTTAGAGGAAATTATTGCTAACGGATTCCCTGCTGGGCAGGAGTAAAGTCTGCATTAGGGCCATGATAGGTATTATCATGGACCACTGTTTGATAGGCAGGAAGGCGGTGAGAATGGGATCTGGCTTGTCGGATATATGCAGGTTGTGTGAGGACCCAGTGGAATTGGAGACAGTTGAACACTATCTGTGTCACTGTCCCAAGATGCAGAGCAGCAGGATGGGATGGCTAGATAGAAGGTTTTAAAGCGAATTGGGAGATGTCTCTTTCTGCGCAGCAGGAGACTTGGATGCTCTTGCTTGTTTGTTACGATTTTTCTCTTCCACTACTTTCTCTATTATTGTGCTTTCACACTTTATTCCTCCTGTTCTTAACTAATTACTATTCTCTTACAAATTAAGGCGTCGCAACATGGATCATATTGGTCTCTGGGAGAGGGTGTGAAGTTGACTTCGCACACGCCTTTTTTCTATTGATTATGGATGACTAATTATTAAATTTTTCGCAAACCCAGTCCATAAAGGACTTGTAGTGATATCTGTCTTCCTTCAATTATAGTTCATTGGCGTCGTTTTTCAATATTTCTAATATGTAAGAAAAAAATTGTCTGAATTTCCAATTTTAGTAAATGGACTACTCCTTGGACTGGTGCAATGTAATGCAAGCATGGACCATGTCATTGTTAAAAACAATTTGTAGCGAAACGACATGTCTTCGTTTTTAAACGAAATGTTTTCGTTTTTAAAAGAAGTTAAAACTAATCCTCTGGAGTATACTATGGAGTAGTTTCAAAACTAGTCTACCAAAGTATGTATGAACATGGAGTAGTTTTAAGACTTTTCCGTTATAATGCACAACTGGGTTATAATGTGCACTCCTAGAACATCGTAATGTTAGGTAGAATACCTTTTAACCAAATAATTGAAGTAATTTGGAGTACTCCTACTCCATTATGAACTACTCTTTACATGCATGTATGTACTAGTCTCGTTATCTTCAGGGTTTCTATTAAGTAGTCACCTTCTTCTTCTTCATTCTCAACCTTTTCTGCATGCAGACAGCATTTCAACCTTTAATTTGCAGGGTTGCAAGTATATACAAATATCCAAAAATAACTAGTTTCAACGTCATAAAAAGTTTGCTGATTTATCATTCCACCCATTCATGTAAACATTTAAATGGATGGATATTTTAGTTACTGGATACTAAAAGTGCTTACTACGAGTAAATGCCAACCAATAAACAACAAATACACATTCAGATTTATTATTGTTTACCGGTATTGCTAAAGTGCCACAGTCAGCACTTAAATAACAAACCAGAGCAAAATCTTGTTATTGTTGCATTGGTTGTTTTTCATTTGCTTGCCGCATTGCATCTGACACCGGGTTAGGAGAAAAACGACAACAACACCAACATAAAAAAAACAATAAAAAACGAAATCAAATAATAAAAACAAACTATTGCAGGTTTTAAGTTATTTACTGTCTTTGTCATGCTTGGACAATGTTGCATGTACAACAAACAAATAGTTTACTCAAGTGTTTTATTTTTTTTATTAAATTTTTGTTTTTGCGTCCACTAACACTCTGAGTGGCATTTCCCGCCGAAAATTTTTGTTAATATCCCAACCAATGTGGCATGCTGCCCCATTCTGCATATGAAAAATAATGAAAAAAAGTTCCCCTCTATGCGGGGCTCCATATTAGTTGTAAGGTGTTGTATCTGTTACAGCTACTTTTGTGTCTTTGCTGTTGGTTTTTCTTGCTGCAGAGGCTGGCTGGTGGTGTTTTATTGTTAGTTGATTTTTTGTTGTTGCTTCATTTAATTTTAACATGTTTTATTCCACGTTTAGGAGAGAAGAAGTTGAAATAACATTGCCACCGATGACAGCTCATTAAAAATAATTTCACTATAACCTACAACAGTCGTGGGGGAGATAAAATACAAATGTTGCATGTATGTAGTTATACAAAAGATTCGATTGGGTACATATGTATATTACGTACATATCTGTGCTTCTTGTATGTAACATAATCTCGTATATATAATTTGCACATTATGTTTTCCTTTTAATCATATGATCTTAAATAAAAGGAATGATACCAAGATTTGATGAAATTTATGCATGAAATCGATATTATATTTATTAAATGAAAATCACGTACACATCTATTTGGAATGTATGTGTCAATACACATAAAAAACTAATGTAGTGTTAATGAGGTTGTCAAGCAGTAGATATTAAAACTAAAAACAAAAAAAAACTAAAATCTGATTCATACATTTAGAGACACTTTCGTGTAAATGGGTGCGTCGCTTTTTTTAACGGCATATCAGGGCCACGATTTAGATTTGGGATCTATAGCATTAACTTTAAAAGTTTTACATGTTATTTACATTTTTTGAATGACACTTTGAACAACTATTCACCTGTCAGTTTGATCAACTATTGTGTCCGAAAATGAAGGGTGTGAGAACTTAACGTTCTTTGTTATACCGAACATGTACAGATAGAGATACATATTTATATTACGGATAATTAACCAGAGTTTTTTTTTTTTTGAATTAATAAAAATGCAAATTTTTGATTGCTAAACTAACAACTCATGAAATTGCAAAATGTTGGCTTTAGAAAACCCACATACAATAATAAAGTCTTTAATGCGTTCGCAGTTAGCAGTGTTGCCAAAACTTGGAGACCAAAAATGGCTAAATTAACGGGAAAAAATGGCTAAAAAATGGGCTAAAAAATGGCTTAAAGCTTTTTTTAAATAAAAACACATTCAAATTCAATAACACAACAGAAATAATTCATTTAAAGGTGTTTACGATGAAATTGTTAGTTAAGATCAATTTCTTAAATAAGAATAAACGTTATTTAATATTCTGAAAGATATTTAAAAAATTAAATCATCGATACATTTTATGTCGTTATTGTTCATCTCATAGGAATCACTCGTGCCTATTAGTTTTAAACAATTTGAAGGTAAATAGTAATCACGACAACATTTACCCAACCTTTTCATTCCAGATCAACAATAAAAAACAAGTAAGAAAATATAGTCGGTCAACCCCGGCTATATGATACCCTACACCTCATTAGAACCTGTGTACCAAATTTTATTAAATGATCTGTAAATTTGCGATATGTTTTTTACGCACAAGGTTTACATGGACGGCCGGACAAACATCGTTAATTCGACTCAGAAAGTGGTTCTGAGTCAATCGGTTTACGAAATGGTGGGTTTAGGACCAATATTTTAAGGTGTTACAAACATCAGCACAAACGCATAGTACCCTCCCCACTATTGTGGTGTTGGTATAAATATTTCATTGCTAAAATTGAATTAACGGTTGCTAAATGTAACCTATTTCTGAAATTACTTTTAACGATGCTTACTTCAGCATTAGACCATGGAAGTGAGAGCAACTTTATAGTAAATTCTGAAATTTCTAAAAAAAATTTGTTGCCGCCAGCATCTCTTTATTGAAATACTTGCAACCAGAAAGAAATACCGATGTTTGTGTTGATCTGTTTTATAAATTTAATATTGGAATACTGTTCCTTTATTTTGAAAGATGTTTCATCATCATCGTTTATAGCGATTTTCAACATTTGTAAAAGTTGTGATTTAAATTAAATCCGTTTTAATTATTTAAAATGTTTATTTTGCTTTTATATATTTTTATAATAAAATAAAAATTATTCTTTTAAAAGAAAAACGGCAAGAAAAATTTTATAGCTAAAAAATGGTTAATGGCTAAATGCATTTCTTAATGGCTAAACAGGGTGAAAAATGGCTAAATCTAGCCACTAAATGGCTAAATTGGCAACACTGGCAGTTAGTGTTATTTTGAAACTAGTGACATTTAACGATCAAAACTGAATTACATATGATCGAAACTAGTACTCATAGAATTTAAATGTTCTTTTACAGTTAAAACTGTATACAAATGTGCTGTTTTCACAACACAAGTGACTGAACGTGTAGTAAAATTTATATGAAAAGCGCTAAGTTTTTTGAGTGTTTTCCATATAAATTTTACTACACGTTCAGTCTCTTGTGTTGTGAAAACAGCACATAAATTTGTTTAGAATAGGGTTTTATCTTCGTCAACTGTAAACATAATAAAATAAGCTGTGAAATGTCAATATCGAAGAAGTACACAAGAGTGTTGGTGACATTAATTTTGCACACATTGGGTTGCCTTCATACATTTTTGTTGCCACAACTAAAGGGATTGGTTGTAGATCATTGAAATTTAATAGCGAGCTTTATATTGACTAAATTATGAAAAAAAAATCCAATCCAAATTTTCTTCCTCAAGCATATGACTAGAAATTTTGTACATACAGAACAAAAGATCTAATTTCATTACAATCGGCCATGCCCCCACCGCCTTCCGCCCATGCAATCCAAAACGATTTTTTCGCATAACATTTCCCTGCCCAACCAAAAGTCTTTAAATATTGTACATTTCAACACTTTCTGGAAAAAACACATGCCGAGTTAACATAAAATGGGTCACGACCACCGCCCAATAAACACGAAAGCAAACCTTTGTTTTGACATCAAACACAACTCTCAAACCTTTTTCAATTGTTTGATTTTAACATTTGAATTTAAATTGATAATGATTTGATCATAAACGTTTGACATACAATGTTTTATCAATTTGATACCAAATGTTTTTGTCGAAACAAAAATAAACTTGGCAGCACAGAAGCTAAAATTAAATTCAAACAATAAAAAATGGCAGGGCTTACAAAACTGTATTCGAAACCAAAAACTGTCGAACAAAAAAAAATTTGTGTAAAACTTTTCGCTTTTTGAGTTGGTTTAACATGGACTGTTTACATTTAATAAATCAATTTAATATATAAATTTTAACAAATGGGAATTTATTTCTCAAATGGTAATTTATTTCTCATGTTTAGAAACATTTATTATACAAATTTTCATATTATTCGAATGTGTATTCTAAGTCAAATTATAATACTCAAAAGCTTTTATACTTCAATAGTCTTATTCCTTCATTGTTTCCCAGGAATATTTTCTATGCACTATCAGAATAAGACCATGGAAGTGTGGTTTACTGCTTTTTCAGTGTAACCGATAAATAATGAAACGTAGATTTCTGTATTTTAAATGACTTTTTATTTTAACAAAAGTAAGACTTCAGCGTCTGTTGCTATATGAAAGAATAATCGAGACTAAAACTAAAATAACAATGTTAGTGGTGCCACTTTTTGTTGCAGCCCTTTTCAGCTGAATTCTAAGGGTTACCAGATTAAAATATTTTATGTGTAATGCAGGATTGACCTCGTGCAGCATTGCTGCCACATCACTCCCCTTTCAATATGGTTGCTATGCAACAAATTGTACGAATCTTTTCGGTATGTTAATTGTTCTACCTGAACGTGATGTTTCCGGAGGTACATATACACTCCCCGCAGGTTGCTGCTGTACTGGTGTTTCGATTTGTGTTTGATTTGCCGGAACAATTTGAACATCAGTATCAGATGATGATTGATGTTGAACTGGAATGTTTTCTGAAAGATTTTGCCGGTTTTCGTTGAGTATAAATGCCGCCTTGACTCTGTCTATGTTTACTTTTACGATTTTAGCACCTATTCTGATGTCAAAATTTTTATCATTTCGATTTATGACTTCATAAGGACCGTCGTAGGGTGCTTTCAATGGTGCGCGAACTGTATCGTCCCGTAGGAAAACATGAGTGCAGGTTGCAAGTTCCTTTTGTATAAAAACATTTTGCGATGAGTGGTTTGACGTTGGAACTGGTTTTAGATTGCCAATAACGTTACGAAGATTTTTTACAAAATCACTTTCAACATATTCTTCTGTTGGTTTTTCAAAAAATTCACCCGGTAATCTGATTGTGGATCCGTATATCATTTCAGCTGCTGATGCATTTAAATCTGGTTTGAAAGTTGTTCTCAGTCCCAACAATACTATTGGCAAACTATCAGTCCAATTTGTAGATGTATGGCACTTAATAGCAGATTTAAGAGTACGGTGCATGCGTTCCACCAGGCCATTTGCCTGTGGGTGGTAAGCGGTTGTACGAAGATGTTTTGAACCAGTCAGGTGAGTTAGCTCCTTGAATAATTTCGACTCGAATTGTCTACCCTGGTCTGTCGTTATGGCGCTTGGCATACCATATTGCGATATCCATCCGCTTAAAAATGCTCGTGCTACAGTTTCTGCTGTTATGTCCTTAATAGGGATAGCGACTGGCCAACGACTAAATCGGTCTATACAGGTCAAAGCGTATCTGAAGTCATCCGATATCGGCAACGGTCCCACTAAGTCAATATTTACATGTCGAAACCGTTGATCTGGGACATTAAATTGTTGTAAAGCGCTTCGATTATGTTTATTTATCTTAGTTTTTTGGCATTCAAGGCAGGAATTGACCATTTTGGTGATGTCATTTTTCATATTTTTTATTTTAACAAAAGTAAGACTTCAGCGTCTGTTGCTATATGAAAGAATAATCGAGACTAAAACTAAAATAACAATGTTAGTGGTGCCACTTTTTGTTGCAGCCCTTTTCAGCTGAATTCTAAGGGTTACCAGATTAAAATATTTTATGTGTAATGCAGGATTGACCTCGTGCAGCATTGCTGCCACAGAAGTATAAAAGCTTTTGAGGATTGTAATTTCACTTAGAATTCACATTCGTATAATATGAAAATTTATATAATAAATTGTACTCACCATGAGAAATAAATTCCCAGATTAAAATTAATTAATTAATCTTACATGTAGTTTAGGCGCAAATAGAACCTTGTTATCCCAAGGTCGCGAAATAAAGAAGTGGAAGAAATAACAGTTTTTTTTACTTTGACTGCAGTTTTTTAAACGATGGATTAAAGTTAAATGTGTTTTAAAATTTAAAAAAAAATTAAATATTACGTGAAGTGAATTCCTTTAGAAAACCTTAATTACTTGTGAAAAAAATAGATAATAATTGTTGATAAAAAATTAATTGCAACGTATAAGAGTGCGAATAAAAATAAAACGGGAAAGTGAAGAAAATATAAGATTGTTGAACGATCGCGGTGTTACGCCATGACAAGCCTCAATACAAAAACGAGCCAAGTGTTTCGACTTTCCAAGAATTTGACGACGAAACGAACACTCATCTTAAAGCTATTCCTCCTTCAGCTCACAGTTAATTGAAATAAATAATTAATGAAAACTAAAAAAATATTTTTCATTTATGTTCCACATTGTATTAAAATCCACATTTTAAAAACACTTGAAACAAGTTGAAAATAAATGCATTTCTCAATTTAAAAATAATGTCCCCTTTTGCTGAGAACGTTATGATTTTCAAATTATTTTCAAATCATTATCAAACGTTTGTCGT
The DNA here is from genome assembly GCA_949318255.1 of Pollenia labialis. Lineage (NCBI taxonomy): Eukaryota > Metazoa > Arthropoda > Insecta > Diptera > Polleniidae > Pollenia > Pollenia labialis. The sequence continues at coordinate 159,622,435 of OX439140.1, forward strand.
TTGAGAAAAGGATTGATTTCAAATCATTTTTAATTTAAATCAACCTCCGTGTTTGTTAGACGAATTAATATAAATGAAAACTTAAAATTTTTTAATTTTTCAAAGCAGTGATTATGAGGTGTTGTTTTTTTTATTAAGGTAATGATGTTCACAACTGACTTCTGCCATACTTCTTAAAAAACCTTGTTTATTTACTTGACATTTACGCCAATTATCAATAAAATGATCAAGGAACAGCATTGAAATGGCTTTTTTTTAACATATTCAACTTGATCTAAAGAAAGTTTTGAATTTTTGGCTTTTTTTAAAGTGTTTTCTCTATTGCAATTAATTAAAACTTTAACACCGTTCATCACATGAAACCGAAAACAAGCTCATTTAAAGAATTGTATAAAAAAAATGTTAAAAACTTTGAAAATTTGAATCGCAAACGTTGGTATTCTTTCTTTTGTTAACTACAAAATAATAAAATAATCATTTGCTAATTCCATTATCATTTTATTCCATATAAGTACATATTTTTATTTAAAACGATTGTGTTTGCCCACCAGTGTTATTTGAGTTACAAGCGGCGATTATTTTGGCTTTAATGTATTCCATTAGGAACAATCACACTTAGTTAGATGAGTGAATATAAATTTAATTATGTGTCTTAGACTTGAACCGCGCTATTTTATTATCTTTAAAAAGGTTTAATCCTATTGGCCATTTCCTTTATCGACAAATTGTCTGTTACTTAATATCGACATAAATTTATTAGACAGATAACGATTTTGGCTTTCGCATTATACCGACCTATAACATTGTTTTCAATTGGCAACACCTCTCAAAGGAGTCAGCTGATTAAATTTATCTGTACGGCAACAAAGCCACTCCTAAAACTGGTCCGAGTTGAGAAGCAGCTCGCACTCGTTGTCATTATTTTTTAAAGAAAGTCAGGTCGTTTTTGCGTTGTCACCTGCATTGGCGAATAGCATCATGTAACTGTACCGAGTTACAGTGTTTGTGGTTGTTCACCATTAACCTAATGTAATCGTTTGTAACCTCAATGTTTTAACGTAGTCGTCTGGTGGTGAACCAATAATAAATCAACGTGACTGGTGAAGACCAAAATACTCAGGAGCGGGTTTTAGAAGCTCTCGCCTTTCTATACAAAGTTAGCTAAAAACATTAGTTTTAAGTAAAATCAAAAATAAAATAAACGTCAAATAAATAATTGGCAGATGAGTGCCGTTAAGCTTTGCGACAGAATAGAAGCAAATGCGACATTGAGAAAAGCAAATTTCTCTTATGTGCGGTTTTTCGTTGAGAAAAAAGATAATCGCCTAACTGCCATATGACAAAACAGCATGCTTTTGTCCCAAAATCCCTGATAATTTCTTTATATTTTCCTTAAATCTTGTTGAGTACGCTCCCCTTGTTCGTCGCTCACTGCACATATTTTTTTGGAAAATAATCTAAATGCGAATAAAGAATATGAAAAACATTGTCGGTGTCCACGGTTTGTCCAAGTTTCTGACTGAAAACCAAATTAATGTAAATATGCATATTTCAATGATTCTGATTGTGCATATCATTTTTTCCCAACTAAATATTCACCACACACAAAGCAAAAATAACTTGAATCAGTAGCACCCGATCTCCCTGACATGGTTAAACCCTACTATTATGAAGATTTAGAATGAATGTGGGCTTCTGTCAAATTAATAATTGTGAAATTGTAGTGTCAGACTGTTTTCCAGTATTGCCAGCATGCGATAAAAAATGAACCAGACGTTATAGCGCAATTTTCAAAAATTCAGATCACACATAATAGTTAAAAAACATGCTTCGTTTCAGCTGTCAATTTTTTTTTCAAATCTGTAGACCACTGTAAATAGATCAGGAAAGCATTTTCGTTAAAATAATTAAGACTTGTGTGATTGTGTAAGTCCTCATTTCCATTAGGGGAATTAAAAGGGGTACACAAGCGAGTGTACTCTCATCTGACGAAAAATGTATTTAAGTTTGGTGGCACCAGAGCTGCCAGATAAATTTGTGAGGAAATCGTCAATTTTCTGAGAAAAAACAAAGAAATCGTCTTTCACGTTTCGAAAAATCGTCAAAAAAAAAATCGGATAACCTAAATTTTGTTTTTTTTTTTAAGAATTTTTGTTCGGTTTTTTATAAAAAATAACATTCAAACAAAAACATTATTGTGTGGTTAATAGAACATGAGCGCAAAACTCGTCCGTTTAACTTACATTTAAAACAAAAACAAAATTTTGAAATTCGGTAAATAAAAGTGAAGTGAAGTTTGCCGCTATTGTTAATTAATAATGGCAATTTAGCTATTTTCTGGTCAATCTAGCGTTTTTATCTCTATTTATATTTATAATTTGTGTTTTTTTTTAAACAAGAAAGACATCACTACTCTTCGTGGCACAACGTTGACGCTCTTGCTTATGTATGGCATATCAGCGTAAAAGCTAAGCGAAAGAAAACGTTGCGCCTTTCGCTCTTTGTTAGGTACGGTTGTTAAACATTCCAATATTAAAAAACGAACGTGTTAGAAAATTTAATGTTTTATTCAGACTTTGATGATTGAAAAAAATCGTCACTTTTTAGAAAAAAATTAGCAAATCGGCACTTTACAAATTTCGAATCAAAAAATCGTCAAAATGACGATAATTCGTCAAATCTGGTAGCCTTGGGTGGCACAGAAAAAGTTGTAACGTCAAAAATCGAACAATGTAAATATTAGACCGACTTCAAAGAAGAAACGACCATAATCGCAACGACAAACATCGTATAATGTAAATGGGGACTTAAACGACCTTAAACAAAGCTACCGTATACAGGGTTAACAGATCTTTTGTTTTAATAATTCAAAGTTTCAGTGACCTTAGTTTATTTAAGTCTTCACACATACATACATATAATCTCAAATGACTTTGTAAAATTTTGTAACAGTTAACTAAATTTTGCCAAATTGAAAAAAAAACAATATAAATATTTTATATTCATAAAACGTATGCGACACAAACAAATTCTGAAATTGCTTTACATATAAATATATCTCACTGTATATCTATATGAATTAATGTGTGTGTGTAAATATGTATGTTGCCTTGTATTGTATTATGTTTTTAAATTCTTTAAGAACATTGTAAACTAACAAACTTAACTTGTGTTTACTTACCTCCAAACTGAGAACCGCTGATCTGTGGTTTATTTAAAAATTTAAAAAAAAAAAAAAACAACTTCGCAACAAAAAAAGGCAGTTTAAAACTTTAAATTGCCTCTATTCTTTTTCAATTTGATCATATCTAGATTCATTAGCATTTATTAACCCTTATTTAAGCAATGTGAATAGACAATTAGTAAGAATTGAAGTTTTGTTTGTTCCTAATTACCTCAAAATGAGTGAGTGTGACTTAATTTTAAAATTGTTTCTATTTGTTAAATACCTTTATACCTATTCAATTTCCTCTTAGTTACATACATACATATAAAGATATCTTAATATTTGCGTTTCTGACATGTGGTTTTTTTGTAAGCTTTTAAGCAGTTTCAAACTAATTATGTATTCATAATTGCAAATAAAATTACACTGTTCTACAAACTAAAATATTTTCAAAAAAAAAAACTCCTCTCGCAATAAAACATTTTTGTTATACGAGTTTGTGGCGTTGATCACAGTTTTATTGAAAAGTTTTTCATTTGTTTATTTAATAAATGAAAAATAACGGATATTTATAACATAATAAACACTTGTTAATAATTATTTTTTAATTTAATTAAATAAATACAATTTCTCTAATTGAGTGCTCGAGCGCGCTTTAGGACAGTTAATATTTTTTAAACATTTTTTATTTATAAAGTTTATAAATTATATAAAAAGACTCACGACTATCTAAATCGTACGGTCAGGTCAGTTTTTTTAAATACTTTAATTTCAAGTTTTTAGAAAACACCCTGTTTTTTAGGTCGGTTTTGTAGGTTAGCATAGGAAACACAAGTAAGAACAATCGTGTGACTGTGCTGCGAAATTGTTGTAACCATTTCGCTTTGTACCAACCAACTATCGGCAATTAAATTTGTTTAAAACAGGGCAATCGTGTGATTTCAGAATATTTTATTGTTGCAATTTCATTATTGTGCGTCAATAAAGCACAATAAAAATTGTGTCATATTGGTGCATTTTCGGCAATCTAGTGATCCCAGCTTAAGACATCTCCCCAACCTATTACCCAGCCTTCTCAGCTTGGTGTTCTGTAGCCAAGAACAGTGAGACAGAATGTGCTTAACTGTCTCTATTTCCACTGTTTCCTCGAACAACCTACGTTCATCCGACGATTCAGATCGCATTACCACCGCATCATAGGGATGGGCAAGTTGAAAAAATATATCGATATATATCGAATCGATATTTTTTTAGAGTATCGATATTTATTATTTCAAAAATATCGATATATCGATATATCGAACGTATTTTGCTGAAACTATTACCAAATTAAAAAATTCAGTATACCTTTGTACAAACATATGTATGAACAAATTAATTATATGAAATTACATTGTTACTTTTTATTGTTTCATTTTATTTAAAAAAATTAATAACAACAAAAAAATTTAATCAAAACAAAAATTTCAATTATAACAAAAACAAAAGGGAAGAATACAAAATAACCATAAGCAAAAAAAAAAATAAAATAAGTCATGGAAGTACCAACTTTCCTTAAAAATTTGAATTGCACCCCAAAAGTACCAACTGGTTTTAGTCAAACCAGTAATCATCAGATATGGACATCAGGAGCACTATCTGTTTTATGTGCACTCCAGACAATCTGCTTCTTGTATCCGGCACTGCTTCTTATAAATGCCAATTATTTGAGATCTACATATATAGATATTTTTTGCCCATTCCTACCGCATCCTGCCTAATATGCAGAGTCCCGTGATAATGCCTCACGATCATGATTCTCGCAGTCCTTGCTCTTGCCTATTAGTGAGTTATAATCGATCTTCCTAAGCACCGGCCATAACTTCCGCGATACTTTACAACCTGTTCTATGTCTCCACAATTATTAAGTCCCACATAGCAGCCCGCGTCCACACAGTCAGGATCCTCCATATCCTAGCCCAGTCTCGCCAACTCATCAGTAATTTCATTACCGGTGATGTTGCAGTGACCCGGTAGCCAGTATAACCTCACTAAATACTCCTCTATACGTCAAAATTATGCCAAAACAGACAACAAATAGTGAATTATTTTTATTAAGGGAAACTAAATTATTATTTTAAATATAATAAATATTTAAATATTTTTTTTAAACAATTATATACAATATAACACTGCATCTAAAACGGTCTTTCTAGTATAGTTAATATTGTACATGATAGTTTTTTATTTGTAAAATGGTAAAATTTGGAAAATTTAATTTGTAATATGTACATCTGTAGAAATAAATTTTGTAATGAAAACAGTTATAAAATCATTACTTTTTATATCTTTGTGAAGAGTAAAAACTAAAGAATTAATATTTTAATTTTCATATTATTCAAATGTGTATTCTCGTACCATGTTCGCACGACAGCGTTTTTTTCGTAATTCACTCTCTCATTCGTAATTCACAGCCTAATTATGATTCAAATTACATAATTCGTCATACAAAATTTTGAGAGCGGATTACTTCATTTGTACGTAATTCAATTTTTATTACCCTGTGGTTTACTTTAAGATCAATGTGATCTCTAATTTTTATCAGTTTTTTTCCATCAGCAGCTGTCAAAGCACTAAAAAACAAACAAAATATAACACAAATAAAGAAAAGTAAAGGAAGTAATTTAATATTATAAAATTTAATGGCATCCAAAAAAGAAAATAAATATTTTATATACAATCAAATTACAATTTTGAAAAACTTTTATATTTTAATAGTCTAATTCCTTCAGTATTTTCCAGGAATATTTTCAAAATTGTATTATAACTTAGAATACACATTCGAATATTATGAAAATGTATATAATAAATGTTACTCGCCATGAGAAATAAATTCCCAGATTCTAAGGGGCACTTTACAGTATCACACAAGTCTTACGTATTCCATTAGACATTGTAAGATGGAAATCTAATGAGTTTTGATGCGACTGTCACAAATGAAATAATAATTTTATTTGCTTTAATTAAAATGCAATTTTTTCGAAATATGTACTTGTCATTTGCATAACACATTGCATTCACAGTTTTGTATATTACTTAAGTTTTTGACATGTCTTTATACAAAGTATAATAGTTTTAAGTACCATTAAGAGTTTTTTTTGTGAATACTGTTGAAAATTTTATAAAACAGCACGTTTGCCGGCTTAATCCTCTTGGCTTTTACTATTGTTACATAATTTCAAACATATTTTGATATGCCACTTAAAACTTCAGTTAACAATATTTTGTAATAACGGGAAAAAATTAAAAATGCACCGCAATATATAAATTTTTTTTTTTTAAGATTCACATTAAATATAAAAAATGGTTAAACCGATTAGTTTCGTTATTAATACAAAACATCTGTCAAAAAGTGGGCTGGGTCAAAAAAGGAGGTGAGGACAATATAAATGTCTAAATATATATCTAAGAAAAAAATAGTAGAAGTATCTAAATTTGGTACAAATTGCATCGTTATCAATACAAAAATTACATGATATGTCTCTTAAAAACTTAGTAATCAACTTGAGCTGCTCTATTTCTATTCAATTTCCTTATAAAGATGCGGAAATGAGCATCGGTTTAATTTTTTTTTTTTGAAACACTTAAGGGCCAAATAAACGACACGCGCAGTTTGACAAAAATAAGATATTTGTGTGAATATTGAACATTTGTAGTATTCACACAAAAAAGCTCCACGCTTTATTTATATGTTTGTATAACCGATTGTTTGGTTTATTTAGCCTTTTGTGCTTAAACTGACTATAGGCAAATTACTAGGGGGCGTTGTCTCGTGTGAGGTTACATCAACAAAGTAAGCACATTTTTTACTAATTTACGATTTGCTTGAGCAGAATGACAAAGATTTTATTACCACTGTGAATAAAACGAAATTTCTGGCTGAAATGTCTTAATTTTATCCTTAAGAAGATTTAACTCATATAAGTCTATAAGGTCATCAGGCTTTAAAAAAGAAGTAACTAAGTTGTGATATAAAAAAATATGTACAATTAAATTTTTGTAACACTCAAAATTTCTTAAAACATGAGATTGTTTTATTTCTTTTCAAAATCAGTAAGGCCTTTTTGAAAACACTTGTAGAAAAACGTTTAAGTTTTAAACCAAAATTAGCTATTGTATCTTGAATAATAATAGTTTAAATTTTAAATATACACACAGCGTCAAAAGTGAGTCAACATCGGTAAAAACTTTACCTTTCCTTTTTTACAATAAATTTTTTACCATCAAACATTTCTCAAAATTAATGTCAAATATGGGCGACACGAAATAACACCCGATGACATAACGCCCAATTAGAAAAATTAAATAAGCCCCAATGAGAGAAACCCCAATAAAATGAAGTAACAGCCAAGTAAAAAATAATGAAGAAATGCCCAATTTAATTGGGGCTTATTTCATAATGAAACAACACCCAAGGGAATAATAATAAAAAATTCAATAAAATAACACACAAAAAAATTAAAAAAGACCCAAATTTTGTATGTTTTCTGGAATCCAATAATTTTCTTGTAATTCAATTACATATTTATTTTCTTGATATTCAATCATTTGTTTTAATTATATACATATAAGAGAAAAACGCGTATTGTTTTTTCAACAGCTTATTTCCTCCTCATTGTTAGAAATTGCTTCAGCTTGTAGTTTCATGACACAGCTATCACAAATTTTCATGTGCCTACATGGCAAAAGCAGTGTATTGGGTTCCGCCGCCACACAAACTACGCATAATTTCGCTTCCAAATTTCGAGCCTCCTGTGCAGGTTCAGATTAAGATTCATCATTGTCTTCCTCTTCCTCTAAATAAACTATATCCTGAAACAAGTCTTCTTCTGGTTCTAGACCAGAAACAGTTTTGTTTGATGGGTAAACCATTCTGTTGAGGAAGGCCGAAGCTGTAGTACTTCCTTTCCTTAATTCATCCAATGTTTTTTCTATTTTCGCAGCCCTATCAATCCTAACTGTAAGATATTACATTAGAGCTTTAAAAATCCTAAAAATGCTTAAAATTATGAAAATGAAATAAAGCCCAAAAAAATTAAATAAAGCCCCAAAAAAATTTTATGTGAAATAAAATCCAATTAAATAATTTGAGGATTACTTTTTTTGGGCTTTATTACATAATGAAATTACCCCAAATTTAAATATGAAATAAAACCCAAAAAATTTTGCAATTTTATTGGGATTTATTTCATTTTTCTAATTAGGCGTTATTTCATCGGGTGTTATTTCGTGTTACCTCAAATATGAAATTGATTCCCATTAAACTGTGATTATAGGCACCTAAAGTTAAGATGATTCTTAAGATAACGGGTTTACTGTAGTAAAAAGAAGTGGTTAGTTTTCGCTGATGTTGACTCACTTTTGACGCTGTGTGTATGTAGCTCATAATATACGTACATACATAGTCAAATTTTAGCCTTTAACGGTCATAGATTAGAAATAAATTAGTTACCCCTTCAAGAACCATGTCACTGAAATTAAATTATTTGCCCTCGAAATTAGTATATAGCCATTACAAATTACGGCTTATGCCAAATCAACCTCCTCCACAATATATAGAACGGCCTTTAATTTCACGTAGGAAAGCCTTAAAGTCCGCTTCTTACAAATATTTTAATGGGTTTTTGTTGGCACTCTACCACAGTGGAAAAAATTAAGTTTAAAACAAATGATTAATGTTGAACCTGGAAAAACTGAAACGCGCTACAGTTATGCGACGCCAAGCCATTCAACTATTGCGGACGAAACGCGCAAAGGCAGACAAACAAGGCCGGCCTGATTTCACTTAAAAAAATTATGGCAATCTGATTCCCCATCCAGTGCAGTTTTACGAATAAATGTGTAAAATTTAGTAAATAATTTTAATTCCTGTTTAATTGGAGACTTCGTTATCAATAAAATTCAAAAACTAATAAAGGTTCAGCTTAAGGGTTAATGGTTTTATGTGTCTTTTTGTTTTGTTTATACCTATTTTACCCACAAAATTTCACTTTAGAACTGTGCATTTGTGAGTGTGGTTGTTTGCAAGAGTATTCGAGTGTTTGTCTTTTAAATTGACTGGCTCTTAAAAACAGTACATTTTTTTTCACACATTCCGCCTTTTGTTTGCTCTTTTTTTTTTTTTTTGCTAACGCTGCAAAGGTATATTTTTCTTATATTTTGTCTTTTATTTTTTTTTTATTATTTTGTAAACAGTATCTTGGCATATCTTTTATATTTTTAAGCTTTAAATCACAAAACAAAGAAACAGCCAACAAACGGACGGACGGACATACAGATAGCCAGAAAGACGGATGGACAAGATACACACTAAACCTCTGAGAAGTGGTCAAAGCTGGTACCATATCTTTTTATAAAAAACTTACAAAAAATAAATATACAAAATAAAAAATTAAATCAAGAAAACACACAGAAAATGAAATGAATAACGAAATAAGCAAAATTAAGAATGTGAAATACCTAAAAAATGAGTTCTCGTCTCAAAAATATAATAAAATACATGTTGTATAAAATAAATTCGAAAAAAAAACTAAAAATAATAAAAAAAAACGAGATATGTAGGTGATGAGATCATAACTTTTATTAATTAAAAAAAAACTTCAAAACTAAAGTCAACACTCCAAAAAAATAACTACATATAAAAAGCGGGCTAATTTTTCCATTCTATAAGCAAAAATTTGCAACAACGTAACATGACCATTTTTGCAAAAATAAATCCTTAATAAAATCAATTTCATTTCCATTTTAAGAACATCTCATCACACACTGCAATTTATTTCCTCATATTTTCAAACGTTTTAGAAAATTTTAATTTTACTTATTGTAATTATATTGTTATAAATACTGTTAATACGTTTAATAATATTTAATTGCATATTTTAATTTGAATTTTATTTGCTCAAATTCGATCGTGTTGCCATAAACGAAAAACTTGCAACAACAATAACAACAACAGCAGCTTAAATTGCAATTGCACATGAGTCGACAGCAATAAACACAACAACAGCGACAAAAACAGCATCGACGACAACGCATTTCCATGAGATTTCTATTAAACGAACACTCTTGGCAGTTTTTTTTTCTTCTTTTGGTTTTATAAATGTTTGTAACAATATGATTACAGAGTTTTAAAGGAATTCGATCAGTTAGGAGTGAAGTGATTGTAGAATAGAATAACAAAAGCAAACAAAAAATATTGGAAATAGAAATGTTTGTGGTGGTTCACACTCTTCAAGTTTAAGCCATCAAGTCTTGAGCTTTTCGGAAAGAAGGGAAAAGAGAATGCCATTTCTTTTCCTCTGTCCATTTTTCGAATATCGAATAAACCGGTTTTTTTAGTAAAATAAACCGGTTATTTTAGTAGAGTGTAATTTTTATTGTAACAAAAACCAAAAACCAATTCAAAATACTACAAAAAAAATTCAACTTAAAAATTAATTAGCAATTTGACAGTATTCTAAATACTATTGGGGGATTCACAAGTTATATCGTCATAATGTCCTAAATTATATTTAACAATTGTTTAAAAAAAATATTGTTGTGTTTCAAACAAAATAAATATTTTAATGCTGTGTTCATTAATTCGCCATAACTATACAGTAGAAATCTAAATTATAAGCGGTTGCCCACAGCAGTCATATATATTTCTTGTAATTATTTTAAGACATGTGACTTTACAACTTTATGACAACCTTGTGAATCCCCCATATATATTTCTTTATAAATATTTCATTTCTGGTGATAATATCGAACTGATTTAAAAGGCAATGGTGCTTAAACGGCCCTAAAATGATAAGTTGCAAAGGTTCTTCACCGTCATGACTTATTAATCACTTTTAATTAGTCTACAAGCTTGACATAAATATACGCCATTAAAACTTGACTCTGTTCCAAGTAGTTTTTAAGAGACTGCAAATAATACTTTACTAAAATATGCTGCCACGAATGAATGAAAAACTCTTAAGTAGTTCTAGCATATCTTCATGCATAAAACTACAACATACCGGCAAAAACAACGATATGGAAAAATTCTTCAGTTCTATTTATTAAATTACCAATCATTGAAGCGTTTAAATTGTGATCGACGAATTGACAGATATTTCATGTTCATATAACTATTGTTTCTATAATGCTGAAACAAAAAAAAAAAATTTAAATATACATATGTATAATCCTGGATAAGATAAGGTTTTGTTTGCAACTTTTCAAAAATATGGCTGAAGTTTACTGATTCATATAGACATGCTTAGCCAGCAACAAATTAAAACTCATTAAAAATAAATGTGGGAGAATAAATTTAATAAATTCCTATCATTTTTTAAAACCAAAGTTTTTCAAAATTTCTACAGCTATGTTCACAATCTATTAAATATTTGACGTCCTACACGTAACCACTAGTTTTCTTAAAGAATTGTTTGCTTTTGCAATACGTTTTTTTGTTGCTTCCTTACCTTCGTGAGTTGTTTTGTTTTTATTCTAATTAACTTTTTATTACAAAAACTAATTTGATTTTTGTATTTTTATGTAGGTATACGAATTAAAACCGGCTAACCGATTATTTTTAAAATGCTTAACCGAAAATCGGATTTTTTAAAAATATCAACTATTCGGAATATTCGAAAACCGGTAATCGAAAAAAGTCGAATAATCGATCTCCCTAGAAATCTTTGAAATGTTATCATAAAATTTGCTTAAAAAATTTTTGTTTTTATTTATTTTGCAATATGGTTTCGCAATGCTGGGTACACACTATGCAATTCATTTACGCAATGCGTTTCTCATTCAGATTGCATGTTTTGACACATACACTGCAATCAACAATGAAATCATAAACTCAATGTCAGTTCTGGTTTTTTTATATTAACATAAAAATCGCGAGAGAAATACGTTTGAAAAAATGACACGTGAGCTAAGTGAAATAGCAGGAATTATTGTAAAATTTTGTACAAATTAATAAAATTTACCCAATCCTCATTTTGTTCAATTGGCATTTTTTCAAGGTTTCTACTTTTTTATGCGGTTAAGAATTTTTTTTAAAGGTAGATTCTTACATCACAGAATCTGTGCTTACAGCTCGCTTGTTTTCAATGTACTAAACAGATAAAAACATGAAATCACGATACAGACAGTGCAATCAGCATCAATGCAATCCCACAACATCAAAATATTGACTGCAATCTGAAAACACGAATACACACGATGCAATTTACAATGAATTTTGCCTAATTGCGTAAATGAATTGCATAGTGTGTACCCAGCATAAAGTCCTATACAATTTTAAGTTTTTTTCTCTAGTTATATTAATGCTGGGAATACAAATGGATTGAGCGTCGCTAAAACATAAAACGTATGGTCGTAAATTATTTTTTAAAACAAGTTTGATTTTTCCAAAATCTGTATTCTATCCATTTCGTGAAGGGTGAAGGGTGGGGGGAGGTGTTGTATTCATTACTCTATTTGTAACTCATCAATAGTGTATAATTATTTTGGATTTTTGTTAAATTCTATCCGTCGTCAGTATGTCTGTTGCTAGTATGGGTGTTGCGAATGTGTGTTTAGCGAATGCGAATTATCAAATTACCAACAAACTTCGCACTACTATTTAAAAGCACGATATCGGTCGTAATAAAAGACTAATGTGCTGTTTTCACAACACAAGTGATTGAACGTTTAGTTAAATTGATATGAAAAACGCTCAGACGTAACAAAACCATAACCATAGGTGACTTACCATAACGACAAAACCATGCAAACAATTTGAATTTTGGTTTCCATGATCATCGTTATGACTATGGCATTATAATTATGTTACGTCTATTTGGATCTTTATGCAGATTAAATTGGGGAAATTGATATCTGGGTGAGAGATTTACATGGCATTTAAAAATTGGTTTCCGCATAGCAGATGAGCAGATGATAATCAGCGCGAATCTTGTATACTTGCACAGTTGGGGTTGACTCGTGAATCCACGTGCTCCGTATCCAGGACATTTTTGCCTGACTATGATGACGGAGGGAGCACATCGGTTCAACAGGTAACATATTAGGATAGTGGTCTCGGTGATAACTGGGCACTGGCCTTATATGCGCTTGATATTATTTATAATGTTAAATAGCCAGCCCACTCTTAGAGCACCACCTTCTTTAAAGATGAAGTCCAAGTTAGTCATTGACTGTTTTATATCTGGGGAAACACAGTGGTTTAAATTTGTGTTGGGTACCCGGACAAGAGGGCCATGTGGGCAACAAAGGTCTGACTGCTTGACAAACAGAGTCGCTCGACGTCCATTTATAGGCCCGAGCCTTTCTTCAACGTCCCTGTCGGTAACATTAAGGGGACGATACAAACATGGTCCGAACATGAATTCCTTTTCTCATGGAAGTGCACTTCTGGGATAAGCAAGTCCAGGAAATTTCGATGATATAAATGGGCTGCACAGAAGATACGCTGGTCACGGTGCTTATGATCTTCTACATATCTATCTATCACAAAGAGACCACTGAAAGACCCAAGTGAGCTGTATTTTTGATGGCTGCCCAAAGGACCTAACCTACCTTTCAACATGGGAAAGTAAAGATATTTTGGCTACTTATGAGTAGCGAAGTTGATTTATTAATATTATTATTAAATTTCTGTAGTTCCTAGGTGGAACAAAGGGGCTCACTAATTTGATTTAACAATATCTATTTGTCTGTGTGTTGAATTAAAATGGGTTTTCCGAGGATAAGATATTTTTATGTTTATTTATAGTCTGAAATTAGCGAAATAGGCTTAAAACTGACGGAGATATAATCAAACAACCACGATACCTATAATTTTTTACCAAAAATCTTTATTTTTGTAGTCTTTACTTTCACCTGAAATAAACTTCGCGGAATACCAGTAGCGAAATCGGTTTACAAATACCCTAGCTATAGACAAATAATTGCTTTCTTCTTCGAAAATAATGATTTTGATACAATAGTGCCCATACAGAGGACAAATTTAGGCTCAGATCTTTTTTAGGGAGTATCAGATATTTAAAATCGGTCCAATATTTAACCTTGTTTCTATAGTGTTCTCCTGAATTCAGCCTTTTAGTATACAAAACAAGTTTGGGTGATTAAAAAATAAGCAAAAAAATAGCATTAAATTACGCGTTAATGAATCACAAGATCATAAGAATTTTATTGACATAAGAACTATAAAGCAATTTTGCACTTTAAAGGTCTGTTTACGACAATTGCTTTTAAGCGAAGTTGGGTTTATTTTTTAATAATTACATGCACGTAAAATATATTCACACACTCATACAAACGCTAACTCCAAAATACCCATACATAAACAATACAAGTTTCAGCACTACCAGTTTGGTTGAAATGTTTTCTTCTGAATCTAAATCTTATAATGTTCCCTGTCTGTATGTCTAGTTGGTTGTCTGTTTGGCTGGCTGGCAGACTGGCTTGTAAATATCTCACATACTCTAAATGATGAAAACTTTTTTTTTGTCTTATTTACTCACTCTCTTATTATTTTATTATTCTTATATCTCATTTCAGTGCTTGGGAAAGATAGACAACGAAAATGTATATAAAATCTAATGGAAGAGTGTTTGGAGTTGGGAGTTTTTACAGTAACACTCGTTTTCGTATTCGTACTCGCACTCTTACTCATACATCTTGCTGATAACTAAAAAAATATTGGCAACAGAAACAGCGATCACTGGGACAGCAACAGCAATAACGACGACGACGACTTGGCTAAAAGGAAACAAAAACTAGCTTCGTTAGTTGATTGTCATCCACCGTCGCGAGCTGATTGCAAAACGTCAAACCCATAATTTTCGTATAAGATGTCAAGGTGATGCGCGTGTGCAAGTACGCGATAATGTTCATACAGCAAAAAAAAATTTTTTTAAGAACAGAAGTTTGACAAGTATTTTTTTGACTTAACCCCGGAAGAACAACTATAATTTTTTTTAACATATTGCTATTTAAAGCTCAAGATTGACCGAAAGTATAGAGGGAGCTATCTCGCTATTCGTTTAATAAGCGGAGTGTTTAAAGTGTGATTCAAATTGATTTTACAATCAATTGTGCAACAAGTGTTCTAAATAAATTCCTTTTCCAAAAATAAAAGAGGATCAAAAAAATTGCTTAAAACGAAAACATAAAAATAAATAAAATGGGCACGAAATCACCGGGTGGACCTCAACGTTGTCGTTTAATACTTAAACAATGTATTGCGGTGCAATTATCGAAACCAGGTCATACACTTGATGATTTTTGGATGTACGATTCCGGCTACATGGTTTTTCAGGTAAATCTTTTTAAATTTTCATTAACAAACATACAACGTCAATATAACTAACACAAGCAACCTTTACCTATGAATACAAAGAGATTTCATTCATAGCGATGACAGACAGCGATTTCATTAAACGTTTGAAAAATTCTCACACTATTTGATACTTTAATTATTTAGCGTTTTGGAAGTTTTTTTTATTGGAAAACTAAAGATTTAGCAAAAAACACAATGTTTTCACACATTAAGAAATTTAATAAACAGGTGTAACAACAACAACAACAATGAATTGAATATTTTTTTTAAAAACTATTATTTTAACCCATATTTTATGATTCAGAATGAATTTATTAACGATATACAAATATTGAAATGGATTTTATCAATCATAGTAATAACATTTTTTTATGTCTACACTATTTAAATTTGCATTTCTTTGCAATTTATTGTTTTATGTAAATTTAAATTTCCGTTAATCGAATGAAACTAGTTTAATACCAGTCTACCACGTGACCCAAAAGCGGGTTGAGATTTAACAAAATATATTCAATGGTGGAAGAATCTATTTAGGTTCCATTCTACTACTTCTGTATGTATTATTGAAAAAAAAATTAACTTACAAAATTTACATAAATTTAATAAATATTAAACCCCTATTTTCACGTACACATTTCTTGCTTCTTGTAACAAAAAAACGAATTTTAAAAGAAGTTTTTTGAGATATAAAAACAATTATTTAAAATATGTACCTTTAAACACAATTGCGATACTATGCTTATAACATCATTTTTAATTTTTGTCAATTATCGGAATATTTTAATGACGACCGACTGGCTGTTTTTCGGTTCATGCAAATTGTTCGCACAGGTAGCGTTTTTGTTGAACATGTGCGATATGTTATAATTGTCACAAATATATTATAAACCAATAATATACACCATTTTTATATCGAGCCCTATTTTGGATTGTATCGTAAGAGACAAAAGGCAATTTTACAGGAGAAGGGTTTTTATAATTTTTTTAACGAGTACTCATAACCTGTTTGTAAGAAAAATCAAAGTTTCTTTAAATTGTCGCTTACGATAGTTGGTATTTAAAAAATAAATTATGAAAATTGTTTCCAATGGCTTTTTTATTTTAATATTAGTTTTGTTAAAAAAAATTGGCGACGATAACTTTTATAAAAGCTTCCTCGTCATGTCAAAATTGTTCTTAAGGTCCAAAATTGATCTTCTCGGTAAAATCACTTTAACACG
Source organism: Pollenia labialis (assembly GCA_949318255.1). NCBI lineage: Eukaryota > Metazoa > Arthropoda > Insecta > Diptera > Polleniidae > Pollenia > Pollenia labialis. The sequence goes on from OX439140.1 coordinate 159,639,179, forward strand.
AAGAAATCTCATACAGATGAAAATATCTAGATAATATCGAGAACTCTTTGCGATTATATCGTAAGCGTCAAAAGACAAATTTTACAGGAGATGGTTCTTTTTATTTTTTTTTTCTTAAGCAATGCAATGCTTTATTTGGATTTAGATGGGCTTTATCTCAGTAATTTTACAAATTCAAAGTCTATGAATTGTTACTGGTACTCATAAGCTATTTGCAAGAAAAAAAATAAAGTTTTGATAAATTGCCGCTTACGTTGTAATCACAAATAGGGCTCGATATTAGGCACAAAGAACTCTTATATGCATTTTACCGTCCGATTTGTCAAAATTATGTAATCTTTAATGTAGACATTACTTTTTTGTACATATGTTTTTATTGCCGGCAATATACACATACTATTGCAATAATTGTTAGTCAATTTTCATTGACAATTATTTCTACCATAAAACGTCAAATTTGAGATTTAAACAAAACATGGCACCTTCTTCCTTAATTTTTTTCCAAATTATGAGTTAACGTAAATACTTTTTCCCAAGCCCTTTGGTCTAGACCGGGGATCAGTGCTGCCACAACCAATTCAATTGTTTCAACCAAAATTTTTGAAAAAGTTACCAAATGAAAAAAATATAACCAAATTTAAAATGCCTTTTATTAATTGCGAAAATCCTTAAAATTTATTTTAAGTTGCATTGCAATTCAAAGATTATTTGTAAAATAATAATTATAAATCAAAAAACCAAACATGAAATGTAATTCATTTACATATTAAAAAAATAACGAGAAACTTAATTAAAAGTTTTTATTTATTTGAGACTTTTTACGTGAAAAAACCGTAAAATTTCCATACAAAATTCAGTATTTTGAAAGTTAATAATATAATATTTATGGAAAATTGTTTTCCGCTTTTTAGCTGTTATTGGCAGGACTGTCAAATGTTGCAATTTCTAAATTTCGATGGAAATTTTCGTTTGGCGATATTGAAAACGATTAGCGATATGCGAAATGCATTTTATGTAAATATTTTCTAATTACCATATACATATGTATGTATCTAAAATATTATAACAACTTAATTCTCTTGTTTGTAAATTTTATTTAAAATTTATAATTCTTATTATAAATAACTGTTTCAAAATGGTTCTTTTTGATATATTTTGTGTATCATTGAAAAATATTGTGGCGAATATAAACAAAGTCGCCTTTCGTAACGTACATTCAATGGGGAAAAACTATATGACTGGCAGTCCAAAGTTTTTTTTATATTGAAATTAAAAAAAAAACTATACTGAAGATAAAATAAAAACAAAGTAAAAAAATTACTTTCTTGTATTGCACAATATAAGATAAGATTATTTACAAACTAAGTTATAATTTTAATTGATATTTAGTGTTAAAAAGATACAAACTTGAAACATTTAAAAAAAACCGCAAATAACAAAAATAAAACAATTAAGTTTATCGCTTTAAGTATACTTTTTTTCTTATTTTGGTGCAATAAAATTGATATTATTATGTACCTTAAAATATTGTTAATTATTTAAGAAATCATTGTAATCATGATATGCGAAATGCATTTTATGTAAATATTTTCTAATTACCATATACATATGTATGTATCTAAAATATTATAACAACTTAATTCTCTTGTTTGTAAATTTTATTTAAAATTTATAATTCTTATTATAAATAACTGTTTCAAAATGGTTCTTTTTGATATATTTTGTGTATCATTGAAAAATATTGTGGCGAATATAAACAAAGTCGCCTTTCGTAACGTACATTCAATGGGGAAAAACTATATGACTGGCAGTCCAAAGTTTTTTTTACCAAACAATTATTAAAATATTAAAAAATATACATACCAACAAGTTATAAACAGTAAAATTTCAAATTTCTTAAATAATACAGCCATTTCTTAAAGAAAATTCCATAAATTTTAAAATTATATTGATATGTGTATTTTCAAATTTGTATGAAAATATACTTCTGAAAATAACCTAAATACAGAACATTAAACTTATTTTCAAGTTTTTAGAAACACTAAAACGAATTTTCTGAAATCGATTTCTCATGATTTTATGCACTTTCTACCTTAAGTCTTTACTACTCTTAAAATCAAGAAAAACTACGCTAATTTAAAAAAAATAATTAAAAATTTCCATTGATTAAAACTTCATTTGTTTTCGATTTCAGAACATTTCGTTTTTGATATAAAAATCACAAATGGCAATATTTTCTTAGCAAAAATCTTCAAAAAATATTTGGTTGCTGTTTTGAAAGGGATTTTTTGTTTTCGATAAAATATAAAAAACTTCCGATCCTTGGTAACAAATCATGAAAAAATCATAGTACACAGTACAAATTATTCGAGCTCGTTAATAATTGTATCAAGAAAAACATATTCGTACGCATTATTATTTTAGAAAAAAGTAACCAAAATCAAAAAAATATTCACATCTCCACATTGAAAAAAAAATATAACCAATTTTGGTTAGAAATAACCAAAAGCGGCAGTCCTGCCGGGGATTAATATCATAATATAATTTGGTTTTGGAGAGTTCAATATAACGCAAGGGGCTTAAATAGAGTACACTCTTCAAAATTTTCCTGTAAATACTGTGGAGTATTGTATCTATAACTAAAAATGTTCCTTAGTAGATATCTGTACCCATGTTCTGTATCTTTAGTGAGAACGAAAAAAATTTCGGTATTAAGTAAGATATTTTTTTTATTTCGGCATCGGTATCGTTATCGGTATTTTAATTATTTCGGTATCGGTATACCTGTAAAGCAACTTTTATAACGGTATATATCGGTATTACAATTAAATAAGCCAAAACAAAACAAAATATATATATATATTTTTTTTTTTGATTTTACATCCAACATCGTCGGTGTGAACATAGAAACACATTTTCACTAGTACTACCACAATGCTTGATAAGTGAATTTGGCCCTTCAGAAAGCTGACCACACCTAAATTTTGTCTATAAATGTTGTTGTAGCACTTATGTTACATTCTATGATTTTAAGTTAAAAAAATAATAACAGTGTTGCAACCATATATTTCATTACCACAAGTGTTGAAACTTTTATTTTTTTTCTATTTGAAAAATTATATTATCTCTTAATACCGAAACGATTGTACCGGTATAATACCGGATTTAATGGAAACGGTATACGAATACCGCTACTGTTTGTTTTATTGTAGTTAAATTTAGCTTACCTAGCATTTACACATGCCACTGCCAGTTCGGAAACTCACTTACACTTTTTACTAATCCACTTACATTGTTAGCAATGGCAACTCCAGTGGCAGCAAAACTTGCATGCGAGTTATCCTGTTCAAAATTTAATGCAAATTAACTGGATCATTGTAAAATTGTAAATTATGTTTTAACTTTTTAAATGTATTATTATGATGAATTTTTTGAAAAGCGCATTAATAAAAGCAAGTTTATTAATTATAGAGCATTAATATTGTTAAAATAATGCTTATATATTTAAATGTAAACTTTTTCCTCAAAAATGTGTCTAAATGATGAACTCAATAACTCTAGTTGTTTTTTGGTATTTTTTTTTTTAATTTAAGAAGTAAACAAATTATTTCAAGTTGACGCTTCAACGATATTTTGAAAATGAACTCGCAGTGGCATGTGTAAATAAAAAAGCCAATGGCCTTTTCAACAAATTTTCTTTGAAAATATGTATACAGTAGGGGCATGCTACTACTTGCATGTGTAAAGGCAGGGTTAGCTATTTATAGCCATAGTTTACTTAAAATCTAGCCGTTTTAGGTAGTGAAAAGTTGGCATCACTGATGAACATACATTCTTATAAATTTGTATGTATGAATCACAATTTTATAACAAATTCCAGTTATAAACACATGAGCAGCTTTTATTAAAGTATCCTTCGATACAGTTTCTTGCTCTTGGCAAAAAAGTATATTGAAATTAAAAAAAAAACTATACTGAAGATAAAATAAAAACAAAGTAAAAAAAATACTTTCTTGTATTGCACAATATAAGATAAGATTATTTACAAACTAAGTTATAATTTTAATTGATATTTAGTGTTAAAAAGATACAAAGTTGAAACATTTAAAAAAAACCGCAAATAACAAAAATAAAACAATTAAGTTTATCGCTTAAAGTATACTTTTTTTCTTATTTTGGTGCAATAAAATTGATATTATTATGTACCTTAAAATATTGTTAATTATTTAAGAAATCATTGTATTCATCTTTATATATTTAATTAAGCTTAAGGTCCAGTTTTAATAAAAGACTTTGAAATATTATTAATTACAATATTACACAATTCCATTGTGTAGCATCTTTAAGAGGGTAATAAATGAATTTTTTTTATTAAAACTGGACCTTAAGCCTTATTTTACAAATATGAATTAAAATTAATTATACATGTCAAAATTTCAAATATTTTATACACAAAAATTAACGGAAAAAGGAGTCCAATATTTTTGTCAGATTTTGAAGCAGGGCTGCCAGGTACTTTTTTACCTTGTCCCCAAAAATTTAAAAAAATCCCCAAAATAAAAATCAAAAACTTAATATATTCTTTTGTTTTTTTCGGACTAAATGTTGAATCTTTTTAATTAAAAATTTAAAATTTTTTTAAAAATAGTAAGAAAAATTTTAATTTTTAGTAAAAAAATTATTTTGTGTGTAGCGACTGGTTTCGGCATGTTTTTTTAAGTCTTTTTATGCGATTCCAGTGAGGAATTACAAACAGAGAAATATGCTGTTTTTGAAGACATATGAGCCAATTTATAAGAATTGGAACTTGTTTAGTTGGTTTTAGCCATTCATAAAATCAACAATAAAAATTCATATATCCGTCGTTTATTTAATACTTCGAAGCATACTAAGGACTAACCAATAGCCCAGCATTCTTTTTCCCAAACTTTATTACATTGTCTATCATATTTCGTCACCTAATATGCAAAAGGCCATATCTAAAATTTTGAAAAATTCTCTGCAGAAGCAAAAACTGTTCAAAATGATAAATTAATAAATCGCCTTAAAATGTTTATAATTTAATTTGCTTTTTCTTTTCTTGTAAAACTTTCCAGTTGTTTGGACAATTGACAATGTTGCAAATTATGTAAACTGTCAGTTAGGCATCTTATGTGGACATTTGTGTTGACGCAATACATCAGAATCAATGAAAACGTTGATTTTTAATTTTTCGTTAGTTAGAGCCTTTTGCGTTTTATGTAACGATTTACTTATTTTTGGGAAAACATGTTTGCTTGAAAATTGTCTTTAAAAAATCAAAAATTGTATATGTTGTCAATGGTTTAGGATTCCTTATATAATTCTTCCTCTTTAAAACACTCACTCAAAAAAATTTTAAAGTTTTAAGCACTTTTTACACACTAAACAAAAATGGTAATCGTAATTAAGGCCCTTTACACTGTATTAGTTGTTGATAAGAGTAAGGTACAAGTTTTGCTACTTTTTCCATATTTTATGTACGAAACAAAGAAAAAGAAGGGAAAATTATATTTAAAATGTTTAAAATCCCCAAAAAATCCCTGAAATTATTTTTAAACCCCCAATCCCCAAATGACTGACTTTGTCCTTTTTGGTCGCATGAAATCCCCAACTTTGGGGATAAATCCCCAAGTCTGGCAGCCCAGTATTGAAGTTCTCTATCGACATATGTAAAAATATCCAATCATTTTCGTCTCTGAAAACAGTTTTACATTTTGTTGTATACGCCACTTTTTTGAAAATATTTGTTAATTCATGGCCCTTGAAAATAAACTGAAAACCGTTCTTATTTTTATCTTCAAAGATATATCCACATATATTAACTACAGACAACGTACTACGTCACAAATAGTAAGCACTATAGATGAAGCTGTGACCAACTTTTTGCTCACGTATGTACATGCGCGCTACCGATACAAAAAAAAATAAATTTACACTCACGTTACGTGCATTTCGTCACCTAAAATGCAAAGGGGAGTAACAACAATACAAATTTGAAATAGAGTTTTTGATTGAAATTTTGTTTCTTTTATTATTTTTTTAGATCCCTGCCAAGTACACACAAAACAAAAAAATAAAACTTGATTTTTAAATAAAAAATTTGTGATATTTATTAAAAAATTAATTTAATTTACACCAGTAAACAATTTAGTAGTATCAATTAAACGTTTAATTCACTTGGTTAAACGTTTAATTCACTCGATTAAACGTTAAATTCACTTGATTAAATTTTTAATTAAAACTGATTTTATTTTTGATTATTGCTTTAATTGATCTTGTAAAGTTTTTTGCTTCCCCTGTTAAAAAAAGTGTTGTTACGCCCCTTTTGCATTTTAGGTGACGATTTGTACTGGGTGGCCCAAAATTAACAAAGGGGTTTGAATTCGTTATAACTTTTTATTTAAGAAATAATTATGAATTTTTTTTTAATACAGTATATAAATGGGGATTATTTTTAGTTAAGTTATGAAAAACAATATCTCGCAAATTCGTGCTCTCTCCAACACATTTTCCATATCGTTTCGCAAAACTTCAGGTGTTATGTTGTTTATTTCGTCGCGTATATAGCTTTTTAATTGCTGGATGGTTCTAGACTTATTAATGTAGACTTTTCCTTTCAAATAACCCCAAAGAAAACAGTCTGGGGCGGTTAAATCCGGTGAACGCGAAGGCCAATTAAAATCACTTATACGCGAAATAATTCGTTCACCAAAGATGTCCCGTAAAAGAGCCATTGTGTCCCTTGCAGTGTGCGCTGTGGCTCAATCTTGTTGGAACCATACTTGCGGATGGTTTTCCACGGCTGGCGTTAAAAAAATGTTCCAACACTGTACAATATCTGACACCATTGATGGAAACGGTGACCCCGTGTTCATTTTCAAAAAAAAACAAGGACCAATTATCCTTTTCGATGAAACATCGCACCAAACCGTACACTCATGTGGGTGTAGCTCTCGCTGTTGAACTACTCTCGGATTATCCGTAGCCCATATCCTGCTTATTAACGAACCCACTTAATTGCAAATGGGCACATTTACATAACGACGATATACAAACAAAGAATAGTTGATTTGAAAAATAACTCATCAAGTGGGGCACATTGTTCAATTGAGTACTGCTCCATTTTAAATTCTCCAAGTCTTCTTTACAAAATACTGAAAAGAAAAGAAAAAAAAAATTATAATAAAAAAGTTATAAGCAATTTAAACCCCTTCGGTAGTTTTGTCCCACCCTGTATTATCACGTTACTGGAGCCCATCCCTAGTAAGCCCCTAAACAAACGAGTTTTATTCAGTCTTCGTTATGAAAAAAAATTTTAGTCAACAAGATTTAAAAACATTTATTGAGTCAATAAAAAAGTTGTTGCCCAAAATAATTGTTTTCAACAAAATGATTACGTTATTAATTAATTTTTTGGAAATTTTGAATAAATCAAACAAAATGTTTATCGAATCTTTTGTTTTTCTTTATTAATTATAGTGTTCTTAATTCCCAATTATTATTTCTTTGATGAGTACACTAACATTTATTGTGGGGGGGATAAGCCAGTTCCAAAGCGCAATTTCGCTGGTTGCTTAGGCCAGATCATAAAGAAACCTTTTTCCAAAGACATTGTCAAAACTTAATATATTATTCAAATAAAATTGTAAAGCGATTGATATTCAAAGATATTTAAAAATGGACAATTGTTGTAATAATACTGTCTTAACTTTGATTCAGATATTTTTTATTGAATATGAAAAAACATTTAATTATTTCATTATTATAAGTATATGTTTTATTGAGTGTTTTTTTGCAAGCGCAATTTTGATAAATTTTTTCATTGAATCAAATAAAAAGTTTGTTGACCTAAAATTTAATTTTTAGCAAACTGTGCTGTTATAAATAATTTATTTGATGTTCCATACACAAGACTTAGAGTCTCATATTGCAGAACAGAACTGAACTTTTGTAAAATTACAGATTTTGTAATTAAAAACCTAAAAACAAATTTAAAAAAGAAAAATATTACATATTTATAACAAATTTTCATATTATTCGAATGTGTATTCTAAGTCAAATTACAATTTTTTAAAGATTTTATACTTTAATAGTCTTATTCCTTCAATATTTTCCTGAGATATTTTCTAAGCACTATTACGCAGCTATGTATATACTACTATGAATTTTGCCGTTATTTTTTCCCAGTATTTCAAAATATCTGTTTGTTGAAATTACGGGCATAATTCCTAACTCGAACAAAACCAAAAGTCGAATAATTTCATACTCTAGTTTTCATGTTATACGTTTCCCCATATCGAAGAATATAAACAATTGTGCGTCGCTAATTCTGTTAACGTTTTGTTCTTTGGCAAACATAACAATGGAAGCTTTGGCCGGTGTTAACGCTACTCCCAAAACACCATAATTTAATTTTATTTTAATCTTGCAACACTATTTTAACTCCGAAAAAATTTATAATACGTAAGCTAATGTCATTTGTATTTTTTAACGAAAGTGAATTGTAAAGAAGCGTCTTGGCGCCTTCGCCATTCTTTTACTTTGGTTAAAGTTTAATTGCGAGGTGACCTAGACGTGATACTGAAAGCCAAGAAGATTTTTTCTATATCCAGTAATTTTCATACCAAAAAGTATGTAAAAATTATTTAGACCTACTATATTCAATATATATTTGAAAATATTTTTTAATTGTTTTTAAAGGAATTTTAATATAAATACAAGTGCATGATACATCAAGTCTTTTATTTAGCCTTTGTATTTTATTCAAAATCCCGTGGAAATTGTTGGCTCGGCTGAAAGCCTTCTCAACAGCCGGCGTGTTATGAAAGTTCTGCCATATTTGAATAGAAATCATTTTCCCACTAATTGCATAATATAGGGCAAAATAAAAATAATGTGGAGAATAGCAAATACAATAATATTTTTAAATGGATGGTCCGCTTTAATTATTAAGCAAAAAATAAGCATTGAAAATTACATTTTTGTTAAAAAAAAACCTCTAAAAAACATTTAAGAATTATCTTGGCATCGACAGTAAAATTTCGCCGATGCAGATATTGGCTGCAACAACGTCATAAATAAAAAATCGGAATATCACTCATGTATAGTAAATCAGATGTTTTATGAAGTGGCTATTATGTCACATGAAGATATTGCTTAAACTCAACTTTTAAGAGACAAATAAAATTTTCTTTTTCCATTATGTTGTGTCTAAATATAAAACTTTAAAGGTGTTTTCTGTAAAACTAAAATTTTTTGATTAATGATGACGTTACAGGAAATGGGGCCAACCTGAAGTATTTGGCCCCTTACACAATTTTTGACAGTGCCACCTTTATACACGTAATTACGCAGCTATGTATTATGTACTATGAATTTTGTCGTTATTTTTCCCAGTATTTCAAAAATATATAGCGAAGTAAGTCAAACCATTTTGTGCAACAGGTAAAGGCCGAGTTAGGACTTTCATAAAAAAATTTTGTAGGATTTATTAAACCGTAAAATTCAAGTTTCTTAAATTCTAACATATAAACGATCATTACTTAGAGCTATTTTAGAAACTACGAATATTCCCAAAATTTAACATAAAATAATACAAAATAAACTTGTAAAATATTCTTTCAGAATTTTTTGTCTGCAAACGCACAATGTTGGTGGAATGCTCCTTTAACTGCGGCTACAAGAGCACTTAAGTATGCGGGCCATGTAGCGCCAGGAATGCTGTTAGTCAGCGGAGAACCATGCGCTTTAGAAGTTGTAAGAGGAGCATATGCGCGAAGTGTGCTTAAGCCGCCAGCTACATATGTCATCAGTTCTGTTGGTAAGTTTTAATTACAAGTATTTTTTTCCAATCAAAAATGTGTTATAAAGTAGAACTCAATAAAAACGACTTATGTCTATAGCAAATGCTTTTTTCTGTCCAAATCAATTTGTTTGATATTCTTATACCCTCCACAACTAGTTGTGAAGAGGCTATACTAATTCTTAGTCGATTTTGCCATGTCCGTCTGTCTGTTTGTTAGTTGAAATCATGCTCACTTTCGAAAAGAAATGTACAATATTGGTGCAAATTAGTTTCTAGTCAATTCTGGGATTGAAATCCAGCAAAATCAGATTAGTAAGATAAGAGTTAAGAATCCAAATCTGGAACCACTACCCTAAAAAATTAATAATTTTGTTGCAAAATTTGACATAAATAGCGGCGGAACGCATACATTAATACACGGTTTTGCACAAATTCATTGTATATGAATAGAAACCATACACACAGAAAAAAATCAAGTTAAAAACGTCATGTTAATTTAACATTGCAGTAAAGTTAAAACAAAATGTCATTTATATTGAAATAACAATCCGAATCACGTTGAATGAAAGTTATTTCATGTTGAAACAACGTGAATTTCATGTAGAAACTAATTGGTGTGAAGAAGCTTCAGAGACAACATATGCATTTATTTAAGAATAATTCAAAACACTTACCCCTGTAACACATGTTTCACTTATTTTGTAGTCTCCTTTGTCAACAGATCAATCAGCAGAATGGCCCGATATGGTTTTCGTCATCATTCTACTTTGAAAACTTGATGTACTATTTAACTAAATAATTTTAATTAAAAGAATACGGGAATTGTCTCCTTTTTATAACATATTTTAGGAATGAAAATAAAAAAATTAACATACTTAACTATGTATGCATGTTAATTTAACCAGATAAACTTTTGATTTTAATATAAAGCAGGTTTTTATGGATTCAATATTGAATCCATATTTAATTTTATTTTAATATTTTTTTTTCATTTTTTTATCAGTGAATAATATTTAATAAGCGTGATTAAAGATTATTTTAATATTTTTCATTTAAAATTTATATGAAATAATGGTACATTTAAATAAAGGGCATACTTTTGCAGAAATTTAACATGATTCTCAATCAACATTTTTCCATGTTAATTTTACATTGGCATTTTTTTCTGTGTGTACCACAAAATTTCGTAAAGATCAGTCCATAATTACCATAGGCCCCATAAAAAGTCCACTTTTTAAAAAAACACTTAAGTTCGCGAAACCCCGTAACGAATAACGCTATTGTAAAAGTATTTAATCCGTCATAGTTTCATACGACTAGAAATCACCAACGCTGCCAACTCTAGAATTGAAACCAAAATCGTTAGAAATGGCTAAATTTTTTAAATTATTAACAGCTGCAACATCTAACCCTGGAATTGAAGATGTAATGATTACTGTAATTAAGCCCATGAATGCCCACAGCTATCTGGACGACAATTTACTTTTTTTGTCCAATTATTGCTGTCAAATGAACCTATTTAAAAAAAATAATTGTCTATCTGACCTTAACTTAACAGTGGACAGTCCATACAATTTTTGGGCCTTGCATTTTTCAAATAAAAGTAATATTAATTATAAACAAAACTTAACAAAAACTATCATCAGCGTTGCCGTTGTATCACTTTTGACCCTATTTCCATGCCTTTTTTTTATTTATCCCTTTGTATAATTTTAACAAAATTTATGACACTTTTTGAACCTGTATGAAAGTCCCTACGAAAGTTCTCATGAGTTTTGTAAACACACATATAAAAATTGGTAGCATGTCATAACGTCCAGTGTCATAGTGTCCAGGGACACTATTTACAAACTTAACAAAGAAACTTGTGAGTCCATGCTTTCCTCTCTCAATTTGATCGAATCGGAGCTGTCAGAATACACGCCAAGTGAGAATTAATTACAAAATATAGAATAAGTATTTCTAAAAAGTGATGAACATTATCAAAGGTTTTTGTAAAAGTAACTTCTTTTTTTGATAACATGACTTATATTGGATTGTACCTGTGAATAATTTTCTGAGCTTTAACATTGATTAAAAATTCAAGTATGTACAATTACTTTTATTCTAGATTAATGTATTTAATTAAAACATACTAATAATCTTGACCCTACTTTACTTTAAAATACCCCTTTTTCTTAAATAAAATTTTTATGACACTTTTTCGAAATTTTCAATGGCAACCCTGGCTGCCATTTGTTACATAAAAGGTAACAGATAATATATTTTTTTACTTTATGCGTTTTACACAAAAAAATATAATCAAAGAAATATAAAGTAGTTTCTAGATTTTATCAGCATGTTGTTGTACATTAACAACAAAATATACATATGTGACGCACAAAATAGAAAGGGTAAAAACCTATTTTTTTTGGGGCATGGGATCGGTCTCATTCGATGCTCAGATGTTGTCCATTTCTCTATGCGCTGTCACATATGTATGTCGAAAAATCGCAGCAAAACAATTTCTTAAATAGAATCCGAAACCATTTAATTTTAAAGATCGCTTTTATTTCAAAAATAATCTCTCTTTGAAGGAGCTAAAGCATAATCAGTAAAAATTATGATACCAAGAAAACTCCCATTTCCTTAACCGGTTTTTTGGGGTGCTCTTGTCCACTTTATACCGCTTTACTGGTACTTTCGTTACATAGCATTTACTTCAACTCATCTTCAAAAACTGTTCAAACTGCACGTAGATTGCTGTGAGTGCAATTAGAAAAGTCGGGCTCAGGGAATATCCGTTGACACTATACATCATCTTCCACCAACTCACTTTTTAAGTTTTCAATACAAATGGTCTTGCTGTTTTTGTGGAACTTGAGACTGAGTCAAACTGCTGCATTTTACTTTTGCGATTTCCAGCACACCCCTGTATAGGAAAAGCACTCAGTCCATCGCCTGCCATTTGGAAATAGCACATAAGAGCAGTATTCATAAAACATGTATTTAAATTTTAAATGTGTTTTAAGAAGATAATTTTTATTTTGGAAATTTTTTTTAAATTTTTTATGCCGAAAAACTTTGGAGTCAGAGTCGCGAGTTTTTGTGGGTACTACGACTCCAACTCCGACTCCGGCACAAAAACATCAACTCCGACTCCACAGCCCTGGCTAGATGAAAAAAAACCGCTAGATCTAGCCTAAAATTTGCTTAATTGGCAACCTTGGAAATCACAATGTCAAGATCGATCAATATAAACTTTAACTTTATTCTCGGAAAAGGTATATTGCGCGGAAAGCCGCAACGACTATTGCTACTATAATAAATTGTGGTCTGTAACAACAGTTTTATATAACTAGAAATATCAATGTCGAATTTCGTGACGATCGGTCCGTAATTTACCATGGGCACCATATACAAATTTCCTTTGGAAAACCATTTAGAACGCGGCTAATCGTAACGAATAACATTGCCGTAAAAAAATTCTAAGTGTCCCAGTTTTATAAGACAAGAAATCACACTGTTAAATTTCGCCAAGATCGAATATGGGCATTTCCATTTTGACGTGTCGTGATATTTGTACCACAAAATGTAAAAATATTAAATGAAGAACTCAAATTTGAAAAAAGTGTTCTTATATATACAAAGTAGCAATATATTCAGAAAAAAAATTACAGTAATCGACGCTAAGGTTTAGCAGATATAAGCAAAAATCTGCGCTGGCGTGACGTTAAAAAAACGAAAGTGGATTTTGACTTGCATTACAAACTGAATAAGACTGCGAATTGAGCAAGATATTTTGTATAAAACCTTTTTTAGTAAAATTTGGACCAATACAGATTTATTTTTCAAGCTATAAAATTTATAAATCTCTGCTCCTTTTAAGGTTAATATGGGCATTTTCAGAGAAATGTCTACTTTTTTTAATGTAACGCCAGATTCGAATAAGGTTTTAATTTCGGACCATGTTGTTCAATCGTTATCCCTTTTGTTGCTAAATGTAGAGCTCGTTGCGCTTTACACCAAAAAATAAAAAAGTAAACTGTGCATATAAAATTTTTTGAGAAACAATTTAAAATATTTCTGGCGTTACGTTACAAAAAGTAGACTTTTCGCTGGAAATGCCCATATTCTAACTGTCGGTGGAAAATAAAAAAAATTAAAAATTAACTTGTTAAATAAGAAATTTAATTCTTGGCATCTACGAGTTTGTTGTAAACATGACCTTCTGTAGATTTAATAAGTAGAGTAAACATTATAAAATATATCGCACTTCATCATACAGAGTGTATTAATTCAAACCTTAAAATTTTTCAGTGGAATCAAAAAAATTTTTAATTTACTCTTATAGGGATATGAAAAACAATTTTAAAACAATAGCTTCATTACCAAAAAATAGTTTCATTACAAAATAGCGCGATATTTTTACAGCGTGTAGATATTGGTTATAAGAAAGGCCCGGATTTTTATGCAAATGCATATTTGTTCTTGCCAGTCGGAGATTACCATATAGAAAATATCTTTGCGAATCAAGAAATTTGCAGTAAAATGGCATCGATTTGTTAATGCATATTTTTGCATATTTTGCTTTGAATGCATATTTTTTCATATTATACTGATGTTGCATATTATTGTTGCATATTTTGAAAAAACTTGTTTTAATTTCAGAAGAGATAAAAGACAACTTCGATGATATTTATTTATTGATTTCTAATGGGAAAAATATTTTGTAAAGCACCTTCGCGTGTTGCCGCATATAAAAAGAATTATCCGGATTAATGTCTTCCTCTACAGCTTATTATAACCAGATTGGGGGCGTGGTGTAAGCAACAATGTATTATGCTGAATTTGGTGAATTTAAGATAATTGATATGGCCATAAATAAGATGTATTTTGTGGACGGTAACTTATGTTCACAAATTCGTATACGCTATAGCTATAGCTACCTTAATAAAGTTTAAACAAATATTAAGGATTTAAAATTATTGTTTTAAATCCTTAACTGCTTGCATATTTAATTTAAATTGTATATACCACTGAGGAACTATCAGCATATAATCATGCAGCTATTAGTTTCGTTTCAAAGGCAGTTTAAAAAACAAAATCAATAAACATTTGATTCGTATGTAATTGCGATCAGTGCGAGCTTAGCAAATGACAATTTCAAAAAATTGAACAAAAATGTTTATTAAGTTCAATACGGTTTGACACTTATGATTAAAATGTGTTCGCACAGTTGCTCAAGCCAGCTTATGCATATTATAGTTGGGCCTTTGCAAGTGACTCAATTTACATGATTGTCTTACCGTTTCTTTATATATTTGTGTTTTACTTTATTTTAACCTCTACTTTTGTGGTTATTGTGCCTTACTTACGTTTATGAGACTGAATTTTAACGTTCTTCATGCTATTTTTGTATTTTCTTGTTATATTTATGTTTTTTTTTTTATCACTAATAAAAAATTCAAGATTATTTTAACTGCATATTTTAAAATTTTTAGCGCATATATTTCTAATTTTAAACGCGATTTTAACTGCATAAAAGTCTGGGCCCTGGTTATAAGATACGTGTCGGTTTTTTTATTTATCGATTTAATAAAACGTTTTTGTAACATGGCTAAAAATCATAAACCAATAATATGGGAACACATAAAAATTATTCAACTCTAAATTTCCCTATATGAGTATGTTAGTAAAATACTGTCATTTTTATGATTAAAATTGTCTGTTTTTAAAATCAAATTTATAAAAAAAAATTGTTGTTAGCTGAAATTTTCTAAATAAATATAATTTTGCATAAGTTAAATCTAAATTTCATGTAATGTCTGCAGAACAATCGAATTATTCTTCAAAATTGCCAGTACATCCTCTAAAAGATGATGAATTCTCAGATCTTACCAAACAAGAAATAGTTTTTTGGTCCCATAAGCTCAAACTCACCCCTTCGCAATTATTTTGCTTGTCCTCAAACGAACTTGATGAGATTATGCAAAACTCTCTTCACGGCGAAAATAATATGCAAGAGAAACAAAAACAATGTGAGCGTTGGGAGAAATTAAGCGAAATGAAAAGGAAATTAATAGAAAACCAACAAAAAGATCGTTTAAAAGGTGGTGCTGGGCCAGATTTGTGGGAAATTTTAGCTCGAGCAGCCGAGGATATTGAACATATATACGGCTCGTGTTGCGGGAATTTGGATAAAAGTGGGAAAATGACTTATGATAGTTCGTTTGACACCACTGATGAGACACCATTTTGCTACAGTTTATATAGTGATGAAGAGGCTAGTTACGAAAGTACATTGGATGATTATTCATTCAATGTTAATCAAAATAAGGATTCTACACCATGCCATCCTAGACGCCAGTTACTATCAAAAGATACATATTGTTTGCCCAATAATTTAGATCTTAATAAGACTTTTATTATTCGTGAAAACCCGCGTAACTGTCCTAAAACTTCTTTTAAATTGTCAGATGTTACGCCACCATCTGGTATGGGCGGTCAGAAATGTACCCCTTATAGATCCGGATTTATGCTGGCAGACACTTCACCTCCTTCGGGTAATCAAAAAAATTCTTGTAATTCGTGTCCCAGTCGTCAGTTATCATTAGACGATGCATTTTGTGAGCCCAATGCAGA
The DNA here is from genome assembly GCA_949318255.1 of Pollenia labialis. Taxonomy (NCBI): domain Eukaryota; kingdom Metazoa; phylum Arthropoda; class Insecta; order Diptera; family Polleniidae; genus Pollenia; species Pollenia labialis. The sequence goes on from OX439140.1 coordinate 159,655,629, forward strand.
TGCGACTTTTAATGTTGCAGCTCCTAATAAGACTTTTAAGGCTCCTGCTAGCCCGCGTAATGTAACATACAATTGTCCTAAAACTTCTTCTCAGTTATCAGATGTCACACCACCAGCTGGTTTGGAAAGTCTGAAATATACCCCATATAGATCGGGATTTATGCTGGCAGACCCTTCACCTCCTTCTTGTAATCAAAAGGATAGTTGGTCCCCGCAACAAATCCATCATATCGATAATATTTCTGGAATTTCTAAAGCTCCAACATTTCGTAATTATACAGATTATTCTATTCAGTATAGTCCTACTGGAACTGAAGAAACTGCCAATAGTATTTCGGTAGAAAATTATGACGAATGCTCTGGAAAAGTATCAGCTTCTTCCCGTACATTTTCGCTTCCACCAGCTACTAATCCAACAGATGCCTTAGAGCTGTCATATATTTCTCCCCCAACACTAGCAAATGGATGTTTGCAACGTGCCGCAAGAGGAGTACCACTGGTCCAAGACAATGATTTGGAAAATATATCACAACCACCGCTAGCATCAGGTTGTATCAGACGTCAAGGAGCTTACAATGAATTATCAAATATCTCGCCTCCTGAATTGGCTTCGGGTTGTAGGAGGAATGTCCAATATTCACCTAGCTCTTATCAATTAGATAAATTAAGCCGAAATAGGTCTCGCAAATCACCAAGTCGATTAGATTTGTCAAATATATCACCACCCGACTTGGCATCCGGTTGCCTGCGACAATTTAAACGTAGTGTTTCACCCTCACAATTATCAAACTGCCGGTGTCCTACAGAAAGTTCATTTGATATCGGGAATATTTCACCACCACAAGAAATGTGCTTGCCAAATAAACGATGTCCATTTGTCTCTGCCCAAAGAGCAAAAACGCCACTGAGAGTTAAACCAAATCGGCCTTATCGTCCCCGAAGAATTTGATAATAATATTTAAAAACAACATTTTATGAAAATTAAAAATAACGTAAATAAAACTTAAATTTGTTTAATTTGTAAAAATTGATTCTTGGGCATATAAAAATAAGAAATTTGTTACCGTTTACTAAAAGTAAATGATTATTTTTTTTAATTTTAGGGGACATTGACGATTGCATTGTGACACCAATTATACAAGGCCAGTTTACTCCATTACCTGAAGCACTATGTGATGTTATAATGGATCTGACAGCTGAAGGTCATTCAGCTACAATTGAAAATATTCGCACAAGAATTGAAGTGCGCTTTCCTCATATGACTCCACCCTCAATTGAAGTGATTTACGATTCTTTGGCTCAATTGATGCAAGAACAAAAAATCTATCAAACATCAAAGGGTTACTTCATATTAACTCCAGAGTAAGTCATTCTAAATATTGCATTAATTCAAGATACTTAAAAAACATGTATTTACCAGGCGTCGTCGTAGTCGTTCACGTCCACGTAGTCATCATAATGGTTATATGGATTTAGATGAATCAACTGATAGTATTCCCCAAGAACCCCGCACTATGTTGATGACTAATGCCGAAGCTTTGCACTCGTTATATGGCGAAATTTCTACAGAACGTGATGGAGACTTAACACATCAATGCATTCAGACTAACTTAGCCGACGTTATATGCGGTGGTAAATCTGTTTTTTTAATGCTTTAACCATAACATTAATGTATATTTTAAAATATTTTTTCAAGGCAATTCAAATGACAAAATTTTGTATCCACGAACGTCAAAACGAAGAAGTTCCTCATTTCCAACGCCACGAAGTTTGGAACGAAGACATAGTTTAAGGCTTTTTGGATCTTCGAAACGGTTACAAAGATGTGCCTCAACAAGAAGTCTTTCAAAAACATATGCACAAGCCCTAAATACGGATAGTAGCAGTTCGGAATACCAAAGCACAGATTCTTCATCGCCAAGTAAGAATTCTACTCAGTTCTTTAAGAAATATTATTTAAGTATTAAACTTACAAACGTAAGAAACCTTTGGCTGGATCGTAAATGTTAAATACAGATACAGGCCTGTTTTGAAAATCACTTTCATTCAAATCAAATGTGCTTTTTCAAATCACACGTGTGCTAGATATTGTGGTGTTACGCTTTTGTGTTTATCGGTCTGATTTTCATTTACCGAAAGCTCACAGAGAAACGCAAAAACAGCGTGATTTTCAGAATACAACAAAATAACACATGTGATTTTAAAAGCATAATATGAAATCACGTGATTTTCAAAACAGGCTTTTATTTAAAAATTGTATGTATTTTATAGCTCTGTTTCTTAACTCTACTTTGGCATCCCTCGGGATCCCAATTTGCATGAAAAGCGTTCCCGTACTTTAAATTTGTGTAAATGAGAGCGGGTTTGAAAGAATAAAATTCTTCTTTTTCTTGCACGAAACAGTCCAGACTTTTTCTTCGTGCAAATTGTGAAAACAGTCAAACAGCTGTAAAACATAAACAAACCAAAAAAAGGCAAAGAAAAACAATTCATGGTCCAAATTCCGGAAAAACTGTTATGGAAATAAAACAATCGGGTATGTTCTGTAAATCGAAATGAAGTGGACTTAAGACCGCAAAAATTTTGAAAGAAAGTTAATAAAAATATTCCGTTTTTATATACTTCATACATTGAGTACCAATTATATCCACAAGACCAGCTCTTAAAAACAGGAATAACTACAGTAATTTTGTAAATAATTGAAATTAAAATCCTGTTCGATTTAAATTCCACTTCATTTCGCTTTGTAGAACATGTCCGAATGTACCTAAATAAGAAGTTTTTAACTGAAATATTAGGGAAAATTAATGTTAGTTATTTGAAAAGTGTTTGTTTGGTTTTATTTTTGGTAAAAGTAGTTTATTTCTACAGCCAATATAAAATTTTTCATAAGTAGCGCAAATTTTTTTGGTGTTGTAAAGACTCAAAACACTGAATTTTTATTTTGTTCTTAAAATTTTGTTTTTTCTGTTCCCGCTCTTTTGTGTAATTTTGTCTCTTTATGAGAGAAATTTATGCTTGCTCTCATTTTCACGAACTTTACAAAAAGATTTTAAAAATATAAAAAGCTAAATCATGTTTAAAGTAGAGCTAAAAAAAAGCTAAAGAAGAAAATTTTGAGTCAAAAAATAAAGCTAAATTTTTTTTATAGTTTTCTAGTTGTAACTTTTAATTATTTCGATATTCTTCATAGAATTAATTTATAAAAATATATATTTGGTAGCGGTGCGGGGAATATAGGTTTTGCGAATACGAATAATCAAATGCGAATACTTAAAATATGCTCAAAAGTCATATGCAAATAAATTTGTAATTTATGTTTATTTATAACACATATCGCTCCTTTATTGCATCATAAGTAGTCTTATCTCAAAAAAAAAAAAATCAAACTTAACAAAATATACAGATTTAATCAAATGATTTTGCTAAACTTCGGTTCAGTTTGAGATATAATACTGATTATTATTTTACATACAAAGAAGGTACGAAGGAGAACTTTTGCTTAAGTAACTTTAAATTTTGAAATTTTTGAGGTATGACTATGTTGCAATAAAGGAGCGATATGTATACAGTACATTAGTATGTATGTAAATACAAAGGATATATGAAATATCGCTTACATGCTGCAACATCGTCATAACTCAAAAAAAAAAAATACATCTCGCAACAAACGTGTTTCAAGTTTTTGATTTGCTCGCTCCATTTAGAAAAAAAATAACAACAAAATAAAGATTCTTTTTATACACAATAAGGGAAATCACGATGGGTAGTGCAATGTGTGCAAACGATGCAAATGCGTGCAAAAATACACTCATTTTCACAACACAACAACAAAATGTACGTATTTGAACTTTGCTCTATTATACTTCGTTTGCACTAAAAAAAACCATGAGCAAATTTAGTTGTGCATATTTGCTCAGTTGCAAACAAATTTAAACAATAACATTTGACATATTAGCCGCCATATTGTTTTTAAGGAAACTTATAAATTGAACATTTTCGTGTGTTTTAATATCAAATAGAGAATTAAATTTAAATTTATTAAAAAGAAAAAAATTATTTTAATTTGCTTGTATATATGTAATTGTAAGCAAATGCAGATTTTTTGCAGTGCTGCCAGAAGTTTTTAGTGTTGCCAAAGTAAATTTTTAAGAAATTAGCATATTTGCACAAAAAATAAAAGTGGTATGCTCACGATCAATCATAATATGCAGTGCAAATTGCAAATTTGCACAGTAACTATCGTGATTTCCCTTAATATAAGTAAAACATAGGAAACAACTAAAAACTAAATGAGCGATATTTTTAATAAATTTTTAAAATAAAAAGACAAATTGTCTTGAATTGAGAGAAATTCTTTGTAGACATTTTAATTCAGCTATACGTACGTTATTAGGAATATAACGCTTTTAATCAACTTAAAATATGCACTAATTATAAGTTCTGTTATTTGCTAAACCCTTTAATTTAACAGAAAAAGGATCTTTGCTATCACGTCTATTTCGCCGCAGTGGGCGAAATAAGGCGCGCCAACTTGAAACGTATTCCGGACAATTTCCTCCAGCAGAATGGTTTAACTCCAAAGCCGTTCACTTGCACAGTGTTGGCACGCAAACACAAGATCATGTAAGGCACTTTAAATGCATATAAACTACTGCAGTTCTAATAACAATTTACAATTTTACAGGACATGCCCACAATACACACACTTTCGAATTCTACTTTCTATGATGGTTCCGAATTGAGTCAACGCTCATTAACACTTCCTCGACGACACAGGCGAAATTTATCCAGTGAATCAACGTTTTTGATATCGTCGCGAGATTGTTCGCCAATACGACGACGATCACCCGCATATTGTAGTAGTTCTTTGCCCAGATCAACACAATCGATACCGGCAACGGCAAACACAAATAATAATAGTTCTGTAACAACGACGAAAGGTAATCAATCATCAACCACATTATCGTCTGCCCGTACAAGTACGCCCTACAAAAGTTCACAAAAGTCCATACAGAGTGGTTCCGTTGCTCGGCACATGCTAGAACATTCGCCTTCCCGCAGCGCTAATTCTTCACAAAAGTCTACGAATTCAATAGGAAGAAGCCAAGATACTAGAAATGACTATCGCATGTGGCAGAGTGGTCCCTCCAGTTTAGAGTCCGGCAAAACGTCTCTATATCCATCAGGCCCTTCCAGTATTGAAAGTGGCAAAGTATCCTACTGTAGAACAAGCGGTCATTCTAGTCTTGAATCTCAACGTTCAACGAGCTCAACAGTAATACAGCCAAGATCTATAATCATGCTTAATGGTTCGCCAAGGGGAACACCTAGACATCAAATACTAAGAGCTCGCAATGCCGAACAGGTTATGAGAAATCAGTCTTCAACTACCAATAACTCCTCTTTTCCTCCAACGACAAATGAATCTAGAGCAACAAATAGTAACGATACCTCCACTTCCGACAACACGGAAAATACACCAGCAATTACAAATTCTACTTCAAATAATTCCATAACCTTAAAACTAACCACCTCCAATGATGGTCAGCACAATATGCCAAATACAAAAATTGTGGTACAAAATACTCCGGCACACAGTGTGATAACTTTTGAAAACAGCAAGCTAACAGAAAATTCGAACGTTTTTATAATCAACAACGAGACCACAACCAATGAAAGGGGAGAAATTATTAGAAAAACCTTGTCTAAGCAACAAATGCCTGGAATACAACACTCCTCTACAGAAAGACAAGAGAGAAGTAATCACCAGTCACCAGAAACTATAAGCGAGCAAAAGTCTTCGGAGAATGGGTCCTGCCGGGAATCTGATGCCGATACTTTGTCGTACATGAGTACGTTATCGAACGACAAGTTTACTGACGCCCATGAATTGCCAAAGCTCTCCAAAAATATCTACAATGGTAACTCCACGACTATGAACAACAGTCGAAACCTCGGCTTACCCATACCCCCTACAAATACTGGTCATTTAATTTACAAAAACAATGTGCTCAAGAACTGCGATACTCCAGCTCAGTCACCAGTTGAAGAGAAAAGTGTTTCAGCGGTCGAACTCTCCAAACCAAAAGCGGAAATATCAGGTTCAGTAGGCAACTTACGATTTTATGAGAAAACCTTCAAGGATACATTGGCCAAAGCTATCAACTCTAATTGTGAATTAAATAACTTGCGCTATGATTCATCAACACTTTTAACAAAGAATGACAATCTCAATTCAAATACATCATTAAGTGGTGGCAGTTTGGTGCAAATATTACAGAAGAATAGCATTTCCATTGGCAGTGAACCCAATTTGGCACAAAAAGACACCAATTGTACTACAACAGCGGATAAATCGATACGCAAAGAGGCGCTTGATCGTCGTCTCAGCCTTTCCAAAGATCAAGCCGAAGCTGAGGATCTTTTTAACTTTCCCAGTTTAACAGATTTATCATTTAATTTCACTTCTTTGGCAGCCCAGAAAATATTACAAGGTGTCAGTCTAAACAGCATCGATACGTTAGTGGAATTAAATATGGCAGCAGCAGCTGCTGCCGCTGCAGCTGCTGCAGCCGCCAATACCACAAATGCGTCAGCAATGGAAAAACCACAAAATAATCAACCCACTTCTGTATGTACGGATTTTGGTCTAGTTTAGCTTTAAAAAATAAAAATAAAAAAAAAACAGTAAAACAATGTACAGTAAGTTTTATGTGGCACACAAGAATTATTCAATGTTGTATGTAAATGCGATCGAAATAGTTAAATATGTTAGAATTTAGTCAATGTCCGACCAATGTATGTAAAATATACAAACCTACATCAGGTGTCGACTTTTGTAGAAATATCGTTAATGCACCCTTTTTTTTAAATAATTAAGGAAATTATTTTCAAGCATTACATCGATAGATTTTAAAGAAATAATGTGTTAAACCAAACATAGAAATCCCAAAATATTAAGAATGAGGGATCTTAAGGCAAAAGAAATTACACTTAAAAAAAATTATATCATAAAAACGAATAAGCAATAAGATTTAAAAGCATTTACGTAGTACTTTATATTTAACTACAAATAAAGCAATACAATTTGCCTACAAAACTTTAAAACAATAATTTAGAAATATATATGGATATAGACGTAATTAGCGTAACTCAAACACTTGAGAATTATAGAATTGGTCGAATATTTCTACAATCGACCAATGAATGCATTGTAGGGGATTAACTATCAATTTGGCCAGTAATCTCTTTGTGCTCCAAGAATCAGTTAAAAAAATTCAATATGTATTAAAAACAACAGTGCCAAAATGTTTATGAATAAATTAGTTTTCTAATTTTCTTAGTCAGTATTTATAAATAATCGAAAAACACATTCTTACCACCCGTTCAAATATGTATGTATGTGTGCGTTCATTAAGCTACATGAAATAGAAATAGAGGAACAACCAACAAAATGTGGTTACGTTTGACTCAGGAAAGTAATTCATTTACTTTACAATCAATATTTAAATTCTAAATTAAACATGCATTTATTTGTTCAAATCAACAAAAACAAAATATTCATTTTAAAAGCTAAAGTAGATTAAAAACAAAAAAAAATTTGAATGCCAGTTGTAGAAATATAAATAAAATCTCGACAAATAAAAATTATTTATCCCATATAAATATTAACATAATTATCTACCTTTAAAAGATTTTTTTTTTTATAAAAGTTTGTATATAAATTTTAATGTATAGTAGGTATATATAACACAAATAATTTAAGTAGATTTACGTAACATGTTATGAACAATAAAAATAAATAATTAAAAAAATTAAGACACATAAATATTAGTTTTATTAACGGGTTTTATATCAAAGCTGTAAATACTTTAAAGTTATTAAGGGAAACAAATCCCGGTTATGTGTTTGCGTAGTTTTTTTGTTTTTTGGTGTTGTGTTCTACGGGTAAAATATGTTGAAATTTTCCTCTTTTATCATTGTCACAAACCTGAACGTCAAATTCACCACATGTTCTTAACTCTCCATTCATTAAATTAATTAGTTTGGTTCATCTTCACTTGTCTTCAAATTGTGTTTTTTAAATGGTTTGTAACTTTGCTAATCAAATATTGGAATATTTGCTAAGAAAAAATTATTGCCAGACTTGAAATTCTATTACACTCGCAACCAAAGGTGGCGGAGAAAATATTTTAATTATTCGGTCAGTTGTAGTAATTCAACATTCTGATTCTCTCCAGTTTATTAGCAATCATGAACAAACACCATGAGGACAGTTTTCGTTTGCGATTTTGCTGGAATACCAAATAAGTCTTCTTCTGTATAGTCGAACTTCCCTACAATGAAACTGCATGGGGCTATAAAATCACTTCATTATATTGAAACTTCATTACACAGATACTTCATTATACTGAATTTGGCTTCCTGAAACGATTATCTTGAGTCAAAGCCATTCTTTTTATCGAAATCAATAAATCCTCATTGAATGCAGTCTATGGCTACTGTATTTTATTATAAAAAAGGTTTATTTGTTGGTGGTTCAGCATGTCTATATGTCTGCATTTTTTTGGTACTAATACCAAAACATCAACGGGAAGTTGTAATTATATTTTTGAAAAGTTACAAATAAAACCTCCTAGCCAAAATTATAAATTATAAAAATTATATGCTAGTGCTTATTTCGTGAATTGTAACACTTAGCTCATGTCTGATTTGACAGATAATTAGTTTTATCCTTTCGCTGAACGAATATGGTTCTGTATACGATTGAACAACGCTAGGAAATATGCGTTTTCGCTTCGCTAAGTGGGCCTGCGATCGACTTACAGAAGATGCATATTTTGCCAAAAAAAATTATATTTTCAGATGAAACTCATTTTGATCTTGGCGGATATGTAAACAAGCAAAATTGTCGCATTTGGGGCACAGAAAACCCGCACGCATACATTGAAAAGCCGTTGCACCCAAAACAAGTCACTGTTTGGTGCGGATTTTGGGCCGCAGAGCTGATGTCGTTTGGCCACCTCGTAGCTGCCATTTGACACCGTTGGACTATTATTTGTGGGGTGCTTTCTAAGATAAGAGTTACGCCGACAAGCCAGAGACAATAGACAGCTGCACACAATCGATAATGTGCTTAAAAATTGGACTGATCGTGTAGGCTACTGCATGGCCAGCCGAGGCAGCCATTTGAACGAAATTATTTTCCATAATTAACCGGAAGGATTGTACTTTCAAATAAAAAAGAAATTTGAGAAAATATTCAGTAGTTTTTTCAAAAAAAAAAGTTATTTGGCGGACCCTGTATTTTAAATGGTTTTGTTCAACATTTCGAACACACGCAATTTAAACATATTAAAAACCATAGAATTCCATGACCTTTCATTCCAAGACCTTGTTTGATTTTTTCAATTTTCTTGTTTCTTGGTGAACTTGGTGCTAGAACTACATACGACTTATGCTTAAGTTGGCATAAGCCACTGTGCGAATACATATAAATCATATGTGTCAAACCATATTGTAGTTAAGAAAACGCTTTGTTAAGTTTTATAAAGCTTAAGCAAAGTGCGAAACTGATTGCACTTTCTGTACGGAATCAAATGTTTTTTTATTTTGTTATTATGTTTTTTTTTGTGTTTTTAAATGCATTTGATAGGTTTTTTTTTGTTAATTTTTGACAGAAGCTTAAGCAAGCTCAGGCATACTGTAGTTGGGTTTTAAGGTTTTCAATAGCAAAGAAGAATTTGTGCAGTCCGTAAGTATTACTGCAAAGTAGTATATAACACCGATGTTGACACATTGATGAATCGTATTTTTACCGATGTTGTTTAGCATCGATTCTTATCGTGGGAACCAGTGTTGCCAGAGAAATTTCGAGAAGGATACATTTTAGTTTCCAAAAAGATACACTTTTTCCCAAAAAGATACATTTTGAAAAAAATTGGAAAATCCATTTTTAGCGTTTAACATTTATTAATATAAAATTTTTTCATATGTAATGAATATTGTAAAGAAAATTATATCATATAAATTCATTTTTATATTTATTTACGCCATAAATATTAGGGTATGTAATTTTTAAAAATACAGTCAGCAAACTTTTAAATAAATTACATGCAACTATCTTTGGATGTTATTAAAACAAATTCATTTTTGTAAAAATTAATGAACGAGTTAAGGCGATTATATATAAAATGTTCATATAAATTTCCTGAAAATAAAAAAGATGTTCATATACCATTATTAATGCTACTTTTGCATTAGTATTGAATCGGTTACGATGATCAGTCTTAATAAGTTTTAGTTGGCTAAAAAATCTCACCACACATACTAAAGTTAAACAAACTACTTTTTCAAGTTTTTAAACATCGGCTCATTAGTCTTAATCCATATTATGAAACAAAAACTGCTTGTACATGAAACAAAGAACACGTCTCCATTCGTCTTCCCCTTTCATCATCAAACTCAAATGTTTCGCAGTAAATGTTTTATAATCAGTTGCCATGTTACTGTTAAACCAAAGTTTAATATTTTATTTCTGTACATTTTGCGTGCGGATTCAAAAGATACGAAAAATTTCAGGATTATACATGGTACCTGAAGTCATCAAAAGATACGAAAAATGTATCTTTCGTATCCTAATGGCAACACTGGTGGGAACACCGGTGTTTTTAAGAACGATGTTGGATCCCTATATTTGACAAACTTAAACTTTTTATAAAAAATGTCAAAACAAAATGTAACAAAAGTCAAAAAAACATTATGAGCAATGTAAATACAAATCGCTTAAATAAGCGTGTGTTCTGTAACAAAAACCAAAGACAATTCAAAATACTACAAAAAAAAGTTGAGCTTAAAAATCACTTTTAATTAGTAAATAGAAATTGTTAAAAAAAAGCTTAAGTTTAATCAATTAACTGGTCACACTTTTTTTAAATTTATCGTCAAATATTTGTTAGGTCTGATGTTTTTTGTTGGTTCCTTGCCTTCGTGAATTGTTTTTATTCTAATTAACTTTTTAATACAAAAACTAATTTCATTTTTGTATTTTTATGCATTCGAATTAAACCCGGTTAACTGGTTATTTTAAAATGCTTAACCGAAAATCGGGTTTTTTTAAAATAACAACTATTCGGAATATTCGAAAACCGGTTATTTCTAAAAAAATCTAATAATCTATCTTGAGAATTGAATAATGAATAATAATTCTCAAGAAAAGTATCGGCGTTGTATTATGGTAACAAAATTCTGGAGGCTGTGATAAACACAAAGCAAGAAATGTTTTTCTTGAAGCAATTAAAACGTAACTTGGCAATGACTGGTCCAATTACAATTTCAAGAGCTGATCACGAGTTCGTTTTACTGCAACCTGGAAAAAAATTATAATATCAGTAATAAATGGCCGGCAAATTTTTAGAAACGACAAAGCATTTGCTATGGGAAAATTTGTGCAGAGCTCCTCTTAAGACATAAGTCAGATGTAGCAGCTTTAATTTATAATACATGAGGGATTTTACTTGTATAATTACTAATTGAGGGGTATAGATGCAAAGACTGCAATGCCCACTTTTTTCACAAACGTAACTAATAATACCTCTTATGCCCGTAATTTCTACAAACAGATATCTATTTGTGTTCGTACCCAAAAGTTATCTAAACCCACCCGGTAAAACTATTTTGGTAATTTCAACGTTAATTTTGCCTACGTGTTTTTTCCTTTAAGTTTTCTTTTAAAATATGGCAACATTAGTATTTGTATTAATTTTTTGAATAAACTGTCAAAAATCGATGGTGTAAAATACACTGCAGTTTAACCAGTAGGTAAGACATACGTGTAAAAATTATCAAAAATTCGTTACACCATAGATATCTATACACAGCTAGATATCTGCTTGTTGAAATTACGGGCATTAGTTGTATTTAATGAATGCTTCCAATAAGTGAATATTACATTACCAGAAACACTTCTATCCCATAAAAAAGTATGTCCAAAAATTTAGAATTGATGAAAACACGGTAATGTCCGTTGGAGATTGTCGTGTTTGCAATGATCACAGTTTGTTAAGCTTTTTTCTCTCAACTATTTGCGAAAATGCACTCTATTTTTTTTATTCTGTTTCCTTTTTGCAAAACAATACTAAAAATAACAGTTTATTTTTTATATGAAACAGTTACTTTAATTATTAATTGTATAACTTTGTCATTAGTCGTAATTATGGAGCTGAGTTGTTATGAAGTTCCTCCAAATCAATCAAGAAAAAAGGAAAGGAATTTAGAAAAAATAAATAGGTATGTATCAAGGCTAATTGCTAACCAGACGGTGGTATTACGACAGCTGACTATTTTTTCTCGTTTGACTAGGAATGCATAGATACACTGTTATGTAAAATAAATGCAAACAACACTTTGCTAAAAATGTTCTAAATACGATTGATTTTTTTAAGTACAATGGACTAAAACACAAAACTGTATTATTTATCTCAGATCAAATAAAACAATACAAAATCCATATTCGATTAATTCAAAAGCAGCAATGTCCATTTGATTAGAGCAAACACAGCAATCTCCAATTTTATTATTAAAATTTCCAGCAAACCGCTATATCGATTTGGTTGAAACTTGCGTCATATCTTCATCGTATTCTTATTTAATGAATAGCATGATATACAATACATAAATATGAATATACTTTGAGCTAGAGGTTTTTACTATTTATTACGAAAACTATAAATGTGGACATTGAAGTCTTTGCATCTATACCCCTCAATTATAAATTGTAGTTCAGGAGGAATTGCGAACTTTTAACCAAGATGATGAAAAATAAGACATTGAAATTAATTTAATGTGTTTTTTCCGAGAAATCTATGTGTACCATTATATTTTTTACTGCTTATAACCGTTTAGTAAAGTTAATCGTTCGAAATGGACAAATTTCAGATGATTAGTAAGACGTGACGTCGAAGAAACTTTACATCTTATTATTTTAGAGAAGGTACTTTTAGAAAAAAATATATTTAGCCATCTAATGCTTAAGTTCGCCTCTAGGCGGGGTAGCAAAAACCGTCATACAATTTTTAATTTTGAAAATATATCCTTAATAAATAATTCAAGGTGTAAATCAAAGCTTATTTTGTCAAAAAGTTTTCATTCAGTGGCAACACTTTTACGAGTTTGACAAAAGGTGAATTTGAATGGCAACGGTCATTTTTTATTCTTTGTGAAGAAAGTTAATACTGTGCATCGAAAAAATAATATTTCAAAGGTGAGTATCTAAACGTTCAATTGAAATATTTATTAAGTTTTAATTTTAAAAAATATAATCGCTGCTGAATATGGATGTTTTTGCTGAACCCGTCTGCAGGCGGGCTGGGGCATTAACATAGAAAATGCCGGAATGTTAATATTAATATTGTGAATAGAAAAAATAATACTTCAAAGCTTTAGATCGGGCCGAAAATATCACTGGTGCGTAACGTTAAGACGTTCAATTTAAATAAATATTAAGTTTTTATTAAAAAAAAAATCGCTATTGAGTATGGATGTTTCTGCCAGAGAGCTGCAAGGAGTATGACGAGCCGACTCAATCACTTCAGCAGTGTGGCCATATCCAAAAATATTTTACAGCTAAATCGGCTTAAAAATAATGCTAAAAAATGCTAACAAAAATCCTAAACTGCCAAAAAATAATGCTAAAGTTTAAATTGTTTTATTTTATTTGTTATTTTAGTTATAATATAATCTCACATCGTATCAATAAATCAAACTGATAAAAGAAAAACAATATAATATTTATGAAACATAAAAAGTCTTAAAACTTTAAAAGAAATATACATATTTCAGTCTTTATATACGTACAAAAAAAGTTTTTAAACAAAAGGTACCATCCCGTAACAAAAAATCAAAGGAACCTGACCCATAAATGGGAATTATTAAGTATTTTAATAAAATTTATATAACATGTTTAATAAAATATTTCATTTTATAAATTAATTACGTCATCAAATGAATATTATTCTTCAGCTTCTGAAGAATCGATCAAGATATCATTATAATATATTAACGTCATTCTGTTTCGAATTTTCGTTTTTTAGATATTTATACCACTAAAACCCAATTTTAACTTCCGCGTTGCTAACTGGCAAAACCAATAACTGCATAGCAAAAAAAGCTAATTTACTGAATGGATTTTCATGTAATGAATGTGTGTATCCATATACATTTATCCAGAAATCAACTGTCATATGAATTTGGTTTCAGCCACTGATGTTCCAAAGTTGTAATTTCTTCTACAGTGAAATCAATAATAAATTCTTTCGTTCGCTTAATTTGCATTTATTAGTTTTTAAACGGTTTTCTAAGATGACATATAAATTGAGCTATAAAATCTGGGCATGTAATTCATACTTGTTTTTTTCTATTTCAAAAGTTATGCTATCTCCAAGTCGAATTTATTATGGGTGGTCTTAAAAGCCCTGGGGCCTAATTCTGGTATTCGTTATCGAGTAATTTCTCGATTCGAAAGCAATTTATTATCTAATTATTTCAGTCAATACTGAACGAAACGGAATTATTTTTTCAGTGTTATAAAGCATTAATTTGAGTTTCACAATACTGAAAAAATAATTTCGATTGGTTAAGTATCGACTAAAATAAAATTGCTTTCGAATCGAGAAAGTACTCGATCACGAATGCCAGAATTAGGCCCCTGATGTCAAAATTTTTTTTTTTTTATTATCTTTGTTTCTGTGAAATAAAACAATTTCTGTTTATGGCATTGTACAAATTGCTTGTGGTTTTTGTACGAGTTGTACTTGTTGTAGTACCGAGATTACCTGGAATGAATTCGCCTTGGGTATCTCTATTCGATTCCAAAAAATTAAAAATCGTAATTGAATGAAAAAATCGTCCTTACATGAATTTAATGGATCAAACTGATCAAATTTTAAAACCATTTGATATGAAATGTCCTTTAAAAGATTGTACAGTTTCTATAGCAAAAAGTAGGGGTTTGTATTTGCATTCAACAAACGTGTGTGGTCGTTTTTCAAAAAAAGATTACTTTAATATTCTTAAATTAAATAATGCTTAAAAATGCTAAATATGCATTTGAAAAATGCTAAACAAAATGCTTACTGCTAAATGAAAAATTTGCAGCTAAATCAGACAAAAAAATGCTAAATCTAGCTGCAAAAATGCCAAAATGGCCACGCTGCACTTCAGCTAAAAATTCAGTATAAATCAAAAAAGTATTCTACAGTTTTGTTCTTGTTCAAACGTCAACACGAACCAAAAAATAATAATACATGTATGTAAATACATACAGACAACTTTTTCGCAAATTTTATTTTCAAATAAATTTAGCTTGGGTTATGATTTTTTAACATTTTTGTCACTATATTCATATTTCCTAAAAATGTATGCACACAATATGAAAAAACAATATGGGCTTACACCCAGCAAATAAAATTGGACCACCTGACCCATTTTGATAAAATGGACTACTCCATGGACTGGTCCGATGTAATGCAAGCATGGACCATGTCATTGTTAAAAAGTGTTTGTAGTGAGACGACATGTCTTCGTTTTTTAACGACGTGCTTTCGTTTTTAAACGACTTCAAAACTAATCCTCTTGAGTATACCATGGAGTAGTTTTAAAACTACTCCTTAGTGGTCCAAAGGTGGGTTATATACCATGGAGTAGTTTTAAAACTACTCCTTAGTGGTCCAAAGGTGGGTTATATGATCCTCTCCTAGGACATCGTAATGTTAAATAGACCAGGTTTTTTCCATACGTTTGGGTTACTTTTGGACTAGTCCTGGTCCTTTGTGGACTACTCTTTACACGCGTGTTTGGACTGGTCCTATTATTTGCAGGGCATACATTCATTCAAACTTTGGTATTTTTTGAACCAATAATGTTGCGACTGATACATACATATGTATAATGCTCAAACGAGAACGAAACTGTGGAATACATGAATGGTTTGTACTTAAATTTTCGCGTTAATGATTGAAACGACTCCTTCATACATGTTGCAGCTAAATGAACATTATATCGCATTTGAAAACGAATATTGCAAGAATGATGCGAACACCGCTTCGTTTCCTTGCAGTGATCTGCAGTCATACAAAAAAAAAATTACAAACGTTCATGTTCGATGCGAGTACAAGAATTCAAATTGATTGTTTGAAATGAGCTCGTTATTCCAAAATCATTTTTGTTGTTGAACAAAAACGGTTTGAATAATAACAATTCAAAGAAAATGATTGAATATACTCCAAATTTTAGTATTCGTTGCAGTTCTCTGGTTTCTGCTGAACCCGTCTGGAGGCGGTCTGCGGAATTACACAGAAAATTCTGGGATGTATATCAAAAACGTATCTTAAATTATTACGATTATGCCAAACTCCGCCTCAAGGCTGACTTACCTGTTTGACTACTGACAGGTCAACGAGTACTCAAAAGAAAAAACTGAAGTCAGATTCATGTTTCTCACCCTAAAATTAGATTAATTTGATTTTGTCAAGGCATACAAAAAATGTGGCATTAGAGGGTTAATATTTAGAATACTCTCACAAATATTATTACTTACCTTTGTAACAGAATTTTTTTTATTAATATGTATTTTTAATTTATTTTTAGTGTTTTTTTCAACAGAAACATACATTGAAGCGATTTGCATTGGAACAGTTCATTGTGTTTTTGACTTTTTTAGAATTTGTTTTAACATTCCTTAGGTGGCCATATATTACAATTAGAAAAAACTTAAATTACGGGTATATTAACAACAAAAGTGAGGAAAGCGCACATATGTATATGCATCAAGCATCTTTAAAATAACCGGTTTCTTATAATAAAATAACCGGGTTATTAGATTATCGACAAATTTAAAAAGGCAATACTGAAGAAACCGGTTAAAACCCGTCAAATAATAACCGTTTGGTCTCCAATTCTAATTCTTATATTATATTTATAGCCTGTTCGTCGATAACGAATGAAGACTTCGTTCGCTTAACTTACAAGTAACACAAAAACAATATTTTATTATTTGTTTTTGTTTTAAATGTGATTTAAGCGAACGAAGTCTTCATTCGTTATCGACGAACAGGCCATTAAATTCAGAATTCCCACTTACGTCATTTTAACAAAAGAGATATTTATATAAACTCGTAATGGCAAATATTTGCCCTTATTATACGGTGAAACTTGTGGTTTATCTAACTCAAATATTTAATTTAATTGAGTTAAAATAATGAAATAAATCGGTTAAAACTGAATCTCGTTTCATTTAAAGAAATAAACAAATATATTCCTCCAATAAAAACTACCGTTTCTAAACCCATCACAACTTAAAAAGTTCATTTTAGCAGATAAACATACTAAACTTTAATGATAAACATCTTTGGAATAAATGCATATGGCTTAACCGGAATTGTTTACTAATTTAAGATAAAGTATTTCAAAGTAATCAACATGCTTGTGCAAATATTTACTTGTTAATATACTCCATCAAAACGCCCAACATCTTAAACTATGTGTCAATGTAGCTAAATCAATTTTCATCCCATGCAAGCAAAAAGGTATAAAAATTATTTCAATCACGTCCATTTTCACAAAACTAACAACTGTGGACATCTTGCTGAGGTTACTAATTTTCATATGTCCTTAGATTGACAGGCAGTGACAAACAGTTTAACGCTTCAGCACGTTTTCAATTTAATTTTCAAGACACTTGCAGGGCAACCATGTCACATTAGCAGATGTATGTATGTATGATTGTGTGTACATATTCGAAAAAGTTTGTATATCAAAATAATGGTATGGACGAGTACATGTGTGGTTGAAAGTTCATATGTGTTTTAATGTAAAAACAAGGTGGCGCAAAAGTTATTACACATTTTCGCAAATTGCGATAAATGTCAGTTCAGCTTTGACATTTGTGAATTAAAAAGATACAAAATGTACGTCAATAAGTAATGGTGCTCTATAGTCCTAAAAAACGCGGAATAAGTGTGTTGATTTTCTGCAAACGCCGGGTAGGAAGTTCTGCGAAGAGTCATAAAATATGCCATAAATCAGGCCCGTATAGTTATCAACTCTGTTTCTACTTTATAAGAAAACAAATTTAGACATGAAATGAACACAATTCAAAATCAAGATTTTATCGAGCTTGTTCCCCCCAGGGGATATGCTGCGCCTCTCAGTGGGTGTAGTTAAAACTGTTTGAGAAGTCAGATCTCTTGATGTTACATCCACTATATTGATAACAGATTCATGCAACTTGGGATGCACCAAATATCCGAATTCTATTGTTCTTTGAGATGTATGTATGTATGTATGTATATTTATTTTATTGACTATATAATTTTGGATTTTAGATTACACAATAATTTAATGATTTTACATAAAGAGTTCAGTTTGAGAATAACTAATCTACTTAAACATAGGTTGAAAAAATATTATTAATAATTAAAGGGGGTGTATGAGATTTCAACTTTTCTTAAGTTGAAATAATTCCTTTTTTTTATTTTAGTTTTAATAAAATGAAACACAATAATTTTAATTGTGTATGTATGTAGGGTACTTCAGAAACCCTTATACAAATTTATTAAATCTATTTAAATTTAATTATTTGAATTGTAGTGTTAAGCAAAATAATCTGCGCACAGCAAGGTAGTAAACGCAAGTGACCAAATCAAAAAATATTTAAGTTTTAAGAAGAGCTTAAAAATATGTGTAACAGTACTTGATAATTGTTTATTGCTTACGCATATTACATACTTAATTACAAACATATCATATATTTATATGTAATGCACAAGTGCGTATGTAAAACCAAAACCAGTATTTTTATTATTACTTTAATGCTTTTACTTAAATGAGATGAATTGAGAACTCATTTAAGTAAATTAGCAGAGAACAACAAAAATCAAATGCGTAAGCTTTCATGCGAAGTTCACACTAGCCATGACTTTTAAAATAAGAAAATAAAAAAACTTATTTATTTAAAAAATATGAAAATATGAAAAATAATAAATATAAAAGATTTAAACTGAAGTTGTTCGCCAACATTCTGCCCCACTAAGGACGACAGTGCTTAATCCTTGGAAGAAACGTCAGCAGCATGAAGTTTGAAGTTGGAATCGTTCTCCATACCATCCAAGCAGTCATTTGTAGGTAGAAAAGCAATTTTAGAAATTGGTCGCTTAAAGTTCTTTCCGTTCGAGAATAGAGTGACTACCCTAACAAAACCATCTTTGCCAGGATGGGTATCTTGGATGCGAGCCAGCGGCCATTCCCCAGGAGAGCCTCGTTCATCAATTACGACCACTAAGTCGCCAATTTTGGGGTTTTGTGCTAATTTGAGCCATTTTGGCCTAGCTTGAAGTCTACACAACCATTCGTTTGACCAACGGCGCCAAAAATGCTGTTTTAGCTTCTCAATGGTTTTCCACCGATTTAACCGGTCAATGTTGACATCGAGCAAATCCTCATCTGGCACACATAGAGTAGGTTCCCCAATTAAGAAATGAGCTGGAGTAAGGGCGTTGCAGTCAGTTGGTTCTGAGCTCAGAGGGCACAGCGGTCTAGAATTTAAGCAGCTTTCTATTTGAGCTAACAGAGTGGTGAGCTCCTCAAAGGTCAAAATACGATTCTGCATCACTCTCTTTAAATGGTATTTTGTAGACTTTACGCCGGCCTCCCAGAGCCCACCAAAGTTTGGAGATGCTGGCGGTATAAAATGCCATTTCGTACCATTTGCGGCAAGCCGGTCAGTAATTTCAACTGAAACCGATGATTTGCTTCGATTATAAAGAATTTGCAGCTCCTTATTAGCTCCAACAAAGTTAGTACCACAGTCTGAATACAAATCAGTACAGGGACCTCGACGGGACACAAAACGCCTAAAAGCGGCCAAAAATGCATCGGTTGACAAGTTTGTTACTGCTTCCAAATGAAGTGCCTTCGTAACCATGCATATAAACAAGCAAATGTAACCTTTCGCAGTTACTGAATTTCTTACAGTTGATTGCTTAATTATAATAGGTCCTGCATAATCGACACCACTGTGTTTAAATGAACGCGCTGGTTTAAGTCGAACGCTAGGAAGATTTCCCATTATCTGTTGGGCCGCTTTTGCGTTATATTTAAAACATGTTACACATTTCCGCAAGATTTGCTTCGCGATGCTTCTACTGGATATTATCCAATATTCACGTGAGACGTAAGTTTGCATTTGAATCAAACCGCCATGCAAAGTTTTAATGTGCGCATCTAGAAATAATAATTTTGTTAAAGGATTTTGTTTCTTGAGTAAAATTGGGTGTTTGGAACAATATTCAAGATCAGAGCTTTGAATTCTACCACCGACTCTAAGTAATTGAGAGGAGTCAAAAAATGGGCACAGTTGTGCTAGAGCTCGATTTTTTAGAATTTGACCTTTCTTTTGAAGTTCTGAGATTTCTTGTGAAAAATCCACATCTTGTGAAAGTTTTACAAGCTTTAAGCGAGCAAGTTTTAGCTCATCGGTTGAAAGAAACCCTATCATCTTACTATTACCTTCAATTTGTGGATTTTTATTGTTTTGAGTATTATGTTTAAAACGTAAAATGTATGCAGTTACGCGTATTAATTTTGAAAGGGAGGAAAATTTTGTTAATAGATCTGGATATTGCTTTACGTCTGCTACAATTGAGTGCATGTTCAAAATTGGTTCACTCGTAATTTCATTATTTACATAAAGATTTAATTTAGGCTGGGTTGGCCAATTTTCTGCAGGTTTAGTTAGCCATTTAGGGCCATGCCACCATAGTTCATGTTTAACTAGTTCATTTGAAGATATACCACGTGAAGCGCAATCAGCTGGATTTTCCCGTGTAGATATGTATCGCCATTGAGAAGTACGTGTTTTGCGTTGGATTTCTGCAACTCGGTTTCCAACGTATACGGGCCACCTAGATGACTGACCACGTATCCATGAAAGAACAGTTGTGCTATCAGTCCAATAATAAACATTTGAAATTTCATGATCAAGTGAAGAGGTTATTCGTTCTACTAGTTTTGCCAATAAAGTTGCACCACATAATTCCATTCGAGGTATTGTCAGCCGTCTTATAGGACCCACTTTAGTTTTTGCTTGGATTAATAACACGTTGGTAGCTGAATCTGAAATAGTTTTAGCGTATACAGCAGCCGCGTAAGCCAATTTCGATGAATCAGAAAACCCATGAATTTCAATTTTAACACCCCTTTGTGTTCCAATCCAACGAGGAATTTTAATATTTTCAAGATGTTTTAAATTATTACGATACATTAACCATCTGTTTGCAATAGTATCAGGCAGGCGATCATTCCATTCAATGCCAAGCAACCATAAATTTTGGAATTCAATTTTTGCAAGAATTGTAGTAGGAGAAAGCCAGCCTTGAGGATCATACAATTTTGCTGAATCTGAGAGCAAACTTCTTTTCGTGACTACTGGTGTATTTTCAAAATTGATTTTAAAAGAAAAACAATCGTCTACTGTGTTCCATTCGAGACCCAGAGCCTTAACCGTATTAGGTTGATTTAGTTCAAATATATCTGATTTTTCCCTGAACTCCACAGGAATCAATGCTAGCAATTCTTTTGAGTTTGTTGTCCATTTACGTAAGTTAAACTTGCCTTCATTAAGCAGACTGCATAATTGAGTATGTAATTGGTAAGCATCTGATAGACTATCAGCCCCAGAAATAACGTCATCGACATAAGTATCTGAACTGAGCACTTCACAAGCCACCGGATATTTTTCCTTTTCATCCAAAGCTAGTTGTTGTAAAACCCTTATTGAAAGAAAAGGCGCCGGTGTTGTGCCATAGGTAACTGTCGAAAGCTCGTAAATTGATATTTCCTCAGAGTCAAAATTTCTCCACAAAATCTGTTGAAACTTTCGTTGTTCCTGAGCCACAAGTATTTGTCGGAACATTTTCTCCAAATCTGCCCGAAAGCCGATTTTAAAACGTCTCCATCGATTTATTATTGTAGGCAAATCATTTTGCAAGGCAGGGCCAGCTGCGAGCTCCTCATTCAACGAATTCTTAGCGGGCCTTTTACAGCTACCATCGAAAACAACTCTTAATTTAGTAGTAGAACTACTTTGCTTTAAAACACCATGATGAGGCAGAAAAAACCCATTCTCTACCAAATCACAAGGATAAGTGCCAACTTTTTTCATATGCCCAAGAAGTTCGTACTCTTTCATAAAATCTACATAAAGCTTTCCAAAGTTTTTGTTTAATTTACATTTTGATTCCACGTTTTTCAAACGAGAAAGTGCTGCATAGTCTGTATGCGTAAAAACAGGAAGTGGGAGACCCTGAAGCTGCAGTTTAAATGGTAGGGAAACAGTGTAACGTCCAGATGAATCACGAGTAGTAGTATTTTTAATATGTTGTTCGCACCGAATTTCTTCTTCATTCAAAACTTTTTTCTCTAAAAGTTCTTCCTGTTCCCAAAACGATTGCAATTGTTTATCTAATGAACAAACATTTATGCTTATAGTATGCAGATTAGAATTATCAGGAATTGGGCCAGAAACTATCCACCCGAAATGTGTAAGTTGCAGGAATAGACCATCGTCAACTTTATGTTGCTGAGGTAACACAATATCTCCGTAAACATCTCCCCCTAACAATAGGTCAACTTCACCAGGTTTGGAAAAATAAGGATCGGCTAAAGAGAATTTTCTGAAGTCAGGTAATAATTTTTCGTTCAGAGCCATAGGTTGATATCCCGTTATTTTTGGTAGGACTAGGGCTTCACAATCAAGTTTAAAATTGGTTTCAATTCTTGAGAAGATAGAAAAATTAACATAATTTCTTGAAATCAGAGGTTGATTTCCACCTACTCCGCTTATTTCCACAAAATCCCTTTTATAAATTAAACTTAATGCATCTGCAGCTTTTTTAGTGATAAATGAAGCCTGAGCGCATTGATCAAGAAGAGCACGTAAAACAAAATCGCCCTGGGATGTTTTTAGCACGACACGCATTGTTGCAAGGAGAACTTGGGGCCTTTTTCTACTTTTAAATAACGAACCATGGTCAACGACATGAGCGGTGACATTCTCAACAACTTGCGAAGACGATTGTGTTTGAGATGTCATAGCAGCTTCAGGGAGCGAGATTTCAGTAGAACGGTTTGCAAAATACTCGTTATGAAGGGTAGTATGGTGGTTTTGTTGACAGACTTGACAACGAGAAGCTACATGGCACTTGTTACTAAAGTGGCCTGGTGTTAAACAATTCCGACATATTCGCTTAGAATTCAAAAAATCTCTTTTTTCAGCAGATGACAAAGCACTAAACTTAAAACACTTGAAAAGGGGATGACGCTTGTTGCAGCAGGGGCAGTTAGAGTCAGTATTGTTATTAGAAACGTTATTTACATAACGTCGAACATTGGGTTTACTTTTATTTTGATGCTGTGGGTTTCTCAATCTTGAAAAAGATGCATTTGGGCTTGAATCAGTCTGATCAGTAATTGTTTCTAATGTTCGAAATGTTGCTTCCAAAAATTTAAATAAATCTTCTATAGGAGGGATTTGAGTTGATGCTTTGAGCGATTGCTCCCATTCCTTACGCGTCTGTACATCTAACTTATTTACAGTCATATAAATTAGCATAGCATGTTCACCTTCGGTATTAACTTCTAAAGTACGTAGTAGAGCAATACTATTTCGGGTTGTATCCAAAATCATTTGGATACTTTTAGAAGAGCCATCAGAAGCAGGCAAAGAAAACAATTTTTTAAAAATAGTATCAACTATTTTTCTTTTATTGTGGTATCTATTTTGTAATGCGGTCCACGCTAACGCATAGCTTGAATCCGTTGCTGGATATTCATTTACTATATCCAATGGAGTCTCTTTACAAGAGCTTTTCAGAAAACAAAATTTTTGAACATCAGTAAGGCCAGAATTATTATGCACCAAAGAAATAAACATATCCTGATAAGACATCCACGTTAAATAATCACCACTAAAAACTGGCAAATCAATTTTTGGTAAACGGGCCTGAGACGAAAATGTTTCATTTCTAGAATGAGAGGGACCAGCAAATGTACTGGATTGAATTCCAGGGGAATGAGATCCTGAAGTTTCCAAAAAATCAAGCAACTGGCTCTTAAGGGCAAAAAACTCGTCAAGAAATTGAAAATAAACATCATCTTTGAAATAAGGAATATCTTCTGTATTAATTGTGTTTTCCCGGACTACAGAAGATAATTGATTATTTCCAGCTTTAAATTGGAAAACGATAGATTCTATTTCGTCTAACACAGATTGTGCAAATCCATGTGTTTTTTGCTGTCTTGAAATATATAACCTAGCAGTTCGTTTCAAATTCATAAATAAATCTTTTTGTTCCTCAACAAGATGGTGAATATCCGCCATTTTTTTATTCAAAACACCCTTTTTCACAAATTTATTAAATAATATTAAATTTCATGCATACATACAGTTTTCCAGAAAACCACAAACTTCGGTAACAGTAACGCAGAGTTTCAAACCTTAGATATTTATTTAAAAGCCAATTCCAACTCTCAAGAAGTCCTCCAGAGAAAACGTTCTAAAGCCAAGTCCAAATATCACAGCAAAAAGTTCCAAAATCAAAAATGTTGCAAGTCACTATTCTAATTAACAATGACGTATTTAGTTTTCCCGGGTTTCGGCACCAAATTATGTATGAGATTTCAACTTTTCTTAAGTTGAAATAATTCCTTTTTTTTATTTTAGTTTTAATAAAATGAAACACAATAATTTTAATTGTGTATGTATGTAGGGTACTTCAGAAACCCTTATACAAATTTATTAAATCTATTTAAATTTAATTATTTGAATTGTAGTGTTAAGCAAAATAATCTGCGCACAGCAAGGTAGTAAACGCAAGTGACCAAATCAAAAAATATTTAAGTTTTAAGAAGAGCTTAAAAATATGTGTAACAGTACTTGATAATTGTTTATTGCTTACGCATATTACATACTTAATTACAAACATATCATATATTTATATGTAATGCACAAGTGCGTATGTAAAACCAAAACCAGTATTTTTATTATTACTTTAATGCTTTTACTTAAATGAGATGAATTGAGAACTCATTTAAGTAAATTAGCAGAGAACAACAAAAATCAAATGCGTAAGCTTTCATGCGAAGTTCACACTAGCCATGACTTTTAAAATAAGAAAATAAAAAAACTTATTTATTTAAAAAATATGAAAATATGAAAAATAATAAATATAAAAGATTTAAACTGAAGTTGTTCGCCAACAGGGGGAAAAAGGAGATACATTAGAAAACCCAGAACATGATTTAAAGGAAGTCAGAGGATAAAAATTGAAAATTATTAAGAACAAATAGATCGAATATGCTCATATGGAGAGTTTGCACACTTAACATGAAAGTTTTCAGTAATATTAAATATTTTATCTTTAACTAGTAACAAATTATAGCGTGAGTGTAGTCGTGAAGTTGAGAATTTTATTTTGACATATTTGAAGACGTTTTATGTGACAAATTGAGGTGTCGCTCCATGCTGGGGCTCCATAAAAAAGTATTGCTTGGAAAATTACCTTAAAAATTAAAAGTTTGTTTCCAATGTTTAATTTTGATTTTCTATTGATTAAAGAATATAAAACTTTAATTGTAAGATTAATTTTATGGATGATATTTCCAATGTGTTCGTTAAACACCAGTTTTCTATCGAGTATTATTCCCAAATACTTAACATTTGTCTCCCAAGGTATATCTATGCCATTTATTTTGATATGTGAACTTGGCAAAAAACAGTCTTTTCTTTTCCTTGAAAAGTATATGGCTTTTGTCTTAGATGGATTAACCATGATTTTCCATTTGTTAAAATAATTTATAACATCATCAACTGCAGTTTGAAGAATAGGTAAAATATCAGCAAAGAATACATTAGCACATAAAATGGCTGTATCATCTGCAAATATAGAAGAAAAATATTATATAAATCAGGAGACAGACAAGAGCCTTGAGGACATCCAGCCGAAATGCTAAATAAGTTTGATTTTTTGTTGCTTATATAAACTCTGAAAGATCTATTTGATAAATAACTTTTAATTAGTTTAATTGTTGGAGCATCCATACCAATTTTTATTAATTTGTATATAAGAGCATCATGCCAAACAGAGTCAAATGTGGCTCGAATATCTAGTAAAACCATTGCCGTGGATTTACCCTGAGTGAAATTGTTTTTAACAACTTGTTTTATTCGATACAGAGGCTGTATGCTGTTGTGATTGGAGCGAAATCCAAACTGCTCAGTGGGTAAAACATTTTTTTCATTAATAAAATTGACAACTTTTTCCTTAATGAGCTTTTCAAATATTTTGCTCATGGTGTTAAGTAAGCTTATTGAACGGTACGAGTCCGTGCTTGATATATCTTTACCTGGTTTAGCTTTTGCTATTACTTTAGACTGCTTCCAAGAGTTTGGGAAATAACAACATTTTATGCATGCATTAAATAATTTGGTAAGCAATTTAAATCCGTTTGTTGGAAGTGCCTTCAAACATCTATTCGAAATTCCATCAGAACCCGGACTTTTTTTGTTTTTAAGATTTTTTATAATCGATTTGATATTTTCTGAAGAGATCGTTTGCGGATTTGAGTTTTCGGCATTAAAATTTTGTACAGTTTCCAAAACTTCTTGTATTGTGTTTTGATTGCTTAAATGTGCAGAAATAGAATGGTTTGAAAAAAATGTTTGAGCCAAAATATCAGCTTTGTCTTTGTTGGTTGTGTATATACAGCCGTTTTGCTTAAGAGACGGAATAGATCTTGATTTTTTCTTAATAATTTTAGAAACATTCCAAAAAACTGGGGATGATTTTTTTAAACCTTTTAGCATTGAGTTCCAGTTTTCGTTTCTGAAGTCAGATGTAGCTTTACGAATAGTTTTGTTCAGAAATTTAATTTCAAGTTTATAATGGGTAAGTCTTTATCTAATCCAGTTTCTCCTTGAGTTGTTTCGCAAAGTAATTAAGTTCAGTATGTTCCTTGGAAGGCGTTTTACATGTTTGTGCCATGAAATGTTTTGGGTACAGCGGCCTCTATTGCATTCAAAATCATTGAAGTTGTATAATTTACTAAAGAATCTATATTATCAATACTATTTAGTGGCATATCTAAATTGTATGATATATTTTGGTTAATGTAACTTCTAAAGACTTTCCAATCCACGTTCTTATAATTATATCTTATATTTGAATAAGACCTATAAGCTGAATTGAAAGTAGAGTATACTGGTAAATGATCGGAACCTAGACTATTGAGAGTCATAGCGGCTGACATTTTATCTGGAACGTTTGTTATGAAAAAGTCAAGAACTGATGGTGTATGGTTATTATTCGAGGGAATTAAAGTAGGTTCAGGAGGATATATTATTCCAAATGCATTAGTAGTTATTAAATCGTTAAGAATATTACCCCAACAATTGCTTCTTATACAACCCCATGTACGATTTCTGCAATTTAAGTCACCACCCAAAATATAGTTGCAACGCAACCTAGAAAACTTTTTGAGGTCAGACTTAAAAAAGTGTTTGCGATTTTCTGTAGACCCTGAAGTTCCACCAGCAAAATAACAGCTATATAAATTGATAGTTGTATCATCGCTTAAAAAAACTTTTACGCCAATATTTTCTATAAGTGTAGTGTCTACTGGTGGTATAAGTTCATGTCGAACATTCCTCCTTACGACTGTTGCTACACCCCCACCACTATTTGTTTCTCTATCCTTACGATAACATACAAATTCCGGATGATTCATTGATAAACCACTTTTCAACCACGTTTCACTCACTAATGCAATATCTATATTTTGTGTAATTAAAAAATCAAAAATTCTAAAAGTTTGTTTCGAATTCCTCTTGAATTCCATATTGCTATTTTAAGAAAATTATTCATGGCAAAAATTTAAGAGCAATGCTTGTTATAACATTAAATTGGTCTGCTTTGGTTTTACAATTTGTTAAACCATTAATTAATTCTAAAGTTAAAGACTGCAACTGTTCAATAGAGAAAAGATCTTCTTTAGAGCTAGTTGTTGGCTTGCTGATATTAGAACGTAGAACATTTGACCAGCTACCCAAGTTGGCTGATGTTGACGAGTTTTGTTGATTAAAACTAAAAGTAGCTTGTTGATGTTTGGGTTTTGTATATCTGTTTTTCAATTGAATATAAGTGGATCTGCTTGGACAATCTGGATTAGTAGATGAGTGATCGCCATTACAATTCGCACATTTAGTTACGGACGATGTACATGATGATGTCGAATGGGAACCTGCACATTTTGCGCAAAACGTTTTAACATTACAATGAATTGAACCATGGCCATACATTTGGCAATTGTAACACTGAGTTATTATATTTCGTTGTTTGGATTGGTAATTCCATTTGACTTTAATGTACTCAATATTCTGGTGTTTTTCCCTGAGATCTTTGAGCGTTATAGAGCCCTTCTTAAAGTACACAATGTAAAGTATTACATCTCTGTTATATTGAGTTTTCTTAAATACCGGTTTTATGTCTAAAACCTCTAATTTATTTTTTATTAACAATGACTTTAATTTGCTGACCTCAATTTTATCTAAGCCCGAAAGAACAACTTTATAGGGCCTATTATTTTTTGCCGTGTACGAGAAGTACTCCACTTTGTTCTCCTTTAGATATTTCATAATCGTTCCATAATCGTATTCTGGTTCACAGTACAATTTATTACCAATCGATATTTTTCTAATTGAATAATTAGTTACATTACTTGATTTACACAATCCGTGAATTAAATCAATATTACATTAATTTATAGTAATTGGTGGAATGTGTTTTTTAAATGATTTCGGTGTAGAATCAATCATAACATCATCATCTGTTTTTTCATCATCATTTAGAGCCTGTAGTGGATGATAATAATTACTATTGGGTGGACGATTACAGCCGTACCTAAACAAGAGCGGAAGGCGGAACGTTTTCTTCCGCTAAGCTTTTACGCTGATATGCCATACCTAAACAAGAGCGTCAACGTTGTGCCACAAACAGTAGTGTTAACTTTCTTGTTTAATAAAACCCATACAATAGAAATAAAAAGAAGAGAAAAACACGCTAGATTGACTAAAAATAGCTAAATTGTCATTATTTATTATTAATAGCGGCCAACTTCACTATTAAACGCGCTGTCAAAATCGGATTTTCCAATTGTAGAGCGTTGACGCCGCGCTATTTAGGGATGCTTCATACAAATTGTATGGGCATGAGAATTTTTGACAGCTAGAAAACGCTTTCCGCTCTTGTTTAGGTATGGCTGTTAGACGGACCGGCATTATCGTCTATTCTCTTTCTCTCTCTCGAACTCATGTTCGAAAAGAGAGTTGGAATTTTTAACTCTCACTGCAATTTAATTGAACTTTAAAAACAAATACAAAAAATATCAAAGTAAATTAATATTCAATGTTTTTGTTGTTGAATAACCGTAAATGGTATGAAGATTGTATTTTATTTAACATAAACGTCCGCGATCTGTCTCGATAGTACACGACCACAAGAGAGACTGATGTTCTTTGAGATCAATGATTTTAAACGAGTTCCAAGTAACTCCAGAGGAAGAAATGATGATGTGATAAAGGACATGAAGAAGAAGAAGGTGATGATATAATAGAAGAAGTTGAGACGATGTAGAATATGATAAAAAAGAGGTTTGTATGCTGGATGAAATCGATTGAGCCAGACAGGTATTCGCAATCGACCGCAAATTAATTTGTTAGCGGCCACACAATCGAGCATTTGAAAATTTGAGCAAAACTGTCATTTATGCCCAAAGGGTGTATTCCGCATAAAGTTATTCATTTCTCAAAAAAAAAAAACAGTCAAAGACATCTACAACTTTTGCACCACCTAGTAAATTATTTATACATTAAATTTAGTTGAATTATTCAGTCATTCGTTGGAATGTATGATTGTAACTTTTATAAATTTATATATTTATGTATGTAGAGGCGCTAAAGTGTTTCTAACCTAATTCGAGTTTTGTGAAACAATAGAAATTATAATTCCGTTTTCAGAGGTATGAGTTACTTTAATGATAAGGGACATTTTTAGAAAGTTTCATAAGTTGAGATTTTTAAAGGAACTTAATTGGGTGTGTTACATACATATGTTTGTTTTATTAAATCTTTAGGAGTTTCTTTACATAAAGTTTTTTATTAAACAAGTTTTGCATGTGTTCTTGAATTCAAGTTAAGATTTTAAATCTTATTTTTAAATCTTCGACATACCAACATCAAAGTGGACAATTTTTTTTGTACGTAAGAAAACCACCGTATATTCGGGAAATTTTTAGTGAGCATTAAAAAATATTGGAATTGATTATTTTAACGATTCCGATCGGAAGTAAAAGTAATTCCGTACTTAAAACCAGGGAAACCAGAAAAATGCTGTAAAAATCGCGTTTAATGCGCATTAAATGTGCAGTAAAACTTGAAAATATGCCCTGAAAATTTTTAAAAATATGCCCTAAAAAATTCAAAAATTGCTAACTTGAAAACACAAAAGTCAACAATGGGCCTGTTCGGAAATGCATCACTGCGCTGCATCAGTGATTTCAAATGCTTAAATTTATATCTGTGAAGTAGATGTGGACCAAAAAATTGTCAAATACTCCACAAAAATAATAGTCACACAATAAAAAAATAATTAAATTATTTTTTATCAGCATTAAAAAAAGTTTGCTTTTCTGATGCAGCGCAGTGATGCATTTCCGAACAGGCCCAATTTAATATCAGTATTGCTTTTTCTTTAATTTTTGCTTATGTGTATTGATCTGTTCATCTTAAATTCTTGATATTATTTTTGTAAAAGCAGAATTAAGGCTCAGATAACCGGGAGTAACAGTAACGTTGCAAATCAGCTGATTCATTTTGTTGTATGTAAAGCAATTAGAACGATTATAGTTAGCAGTAAGATGTTACGTCTGAATCTGTAAGAAATAGATTGGTCTTACTTTTTAACGGTTATATTACTGTTATTGTTACTCCCGGCTAACTGAGCCTTTAGTCTTTGCTTCCTGTTCTTTTACGAATCAGCTGCTTTGTTTTTGTTATTAAAAAACCTGTGAAATTGATTAGTTTTTCTGTTCTGTTGCGGTCCAATTTGTTAAAATCAAAAACTTGTTTAGTAATTGTAAGTGACAGCAAAATAAATAATAAAAAAAATACATATGTGACAGCGCATAGAGAAAGGGACCTAAGGTAAAAAAAATCAATATTTTTTTTTAATGGGGACAACATCTGAGCATCGAATGAGACCGATCCCACGCCCCAAAAAAAAAACCGGTTTTTACCCTTAGGTCCCTTTCTATTTTGCGCGTCACATACATATGTATAGTAAAATAAACTGGTTTTTTAATTTTGGGAATTCATAAATTTATTTTCTTCAAATTTATGTGCATTTAAGTTATTAAAATAAAACAAAGGACGGCCCAAAAAAAATAACTTTGTGATGAGTTACTACAGAAAAAGTAACTACTAAAATTTCGTAACAGAACGGCAAGGAACAGAAAAGAAACAGAACGTAAATACTAATTCTGCCTTTAGGGCTTGAGTTCACCAAATTAAATTTTCATTAAATTATTTTTTAACAGAAGAAAAAAATTTCACAACATTAAATTTTAATTAAAAAAATAAAAATAAATTTAATTAAATTTGCTGAACTCAAGCCCAAATAAAAATATTAAAAATTAACAGTTCAACTACAAATCACAATTGTTCTAAAAAAAGCTATGGCACAAGCTCTAATGTTTACATTTGAACTTCAAGTTGTACAAATGAAATGTCGACAAAAGTGGACAAAAAACATGATAAACAAATGTATTCGGGGTTTCAAGGCATAGTCTTGACTAGAGTGATCGATCGAATAGTATTCGACCGGTTTTATTTGGTTATTTTAGTTTTGCCCAAGTCGAATATTTCAAAATGTCCATTTTTCGAATATCGAATAAACCGGTTATTTTAGTAAAATAACCCGGTTATTTAAGTAATGTGTAATTTTTATACGTTTTCCTAACTTTTGTTATAAATGAACCCGTAATTTAAGAATTTTTCTAATTGAATATTTGGCAAACTTAAACTTTTTATAAAAAATGTCAAAACAAAATGAAACAAAAGTCAAAAAAACATTATGAGCAATGTAAATACAAATCGCTTATATAAGTGTGTGTTCTTGTACCAAAAACCAAAAACAATTTAAAGTACTACAAAAAAAGTTCAGTTTAAACTGACTTAAAAGAAAATTGTGCTTAAACGGCCCTAAAATGATAAGTTGCAAAGGTTCTTTAACGTCACGACTTATTAATCACTTTAAATTAGTTTACAAGCTTGACATAAATATACGCCAAGTAAAACTTGACTCTGTTCCAAGTAGTTTTTAAGAGACTGCAAATAATACTTTACAAAAAATACTTTAATAAAAGTAATGACTGAAAAACATACCGGCGGAATCAACGTTATGGGAAAATTCATCAGTTTTATTTATTAAAACACCAAGAACTTAAAACAAAATTGAAGGAATCAAAAATGTCCTGGAAGGGTTTAAATTGTGTGATCGACGAATTGAAATATATTTCATACAAAAAGCATGTTTTCTTGTCTTTAATGCTGAAACAAACAAAAAAAAATTGAAATATATAATCCTGGATAAGAGGTTTTGTTTGCCACTTTTCAAAAATATGGCTGAAGTTTACTGCTTCATATAGACATGCTTAACCAGCAAAAAATTAAAACTCATTGACTGGTCAGGTTTTTTTTTCATTTTATCGTCAAATATTTGTGGCCTGGACATACCTTAAGTCATATCTATGGAGTTTTTTGGTTCCATACCTTCGTGAATTGTTTTGTTTTTGTTTTTATTCTTATTTACTTTTTCTTACAAAAACTAATTTGATTTTTGTATTTTTATGTATTCGAATTAAAACCGGTTAACCGGTTATTTTTAAAATGTCTAACCGAAAACCGGTTTTTTTAAAATAGCAACTATTCGGAATATTCGAAAACCGGTTATTGAAAAAGTCGAATAATCGATCACCCTAGTCTTGACAGAAAGAATGCGAAAAATCAGAAGAAAGGAAGCAACATGTACATAAATAAAATTGAAAATTAAAAGTACAGCAAATTTCGAACCACCAGTATCACTGGTTAAAGATTGGTGTTTGACTATTGGCTGGCAGGCTCCGCAGTAGTGCAGAGTTTAAAACGTCAAAGAATTCTGAAGAAAGAATGTGGTGATTCTTGAAACGTGTAAATTAAACCCGAGTTCGATCCCCAGCTCAGCCAAGAATAAAAGTTATCAATAAATTTTAAAAAATTTCAGTAAAAAATAATTTAATGAAAATTAAATTTGATGAACTTAAGCCTAACTGAAAATATCAAAAGCTTCGTTCACAATCTCAGTTACATTTTCACTTGGTGTTCATACTAGAGCAACAATTTTTTCGCCACCACACACATTTTGCAAAAAGAAACCGTTTGCAAATTGTACCCACGACAATATTATACATTTATTATTATTTTTTTCAACATTTAGTTAAAATTTTCATTCAAAACTAAATAAAATTATTTTAAACGTCAGAAACAATTTCATACAAAATGTTGCTAAAGTTCTAGTTGAGTCAACTTTAGTTACATTTTTAAAAAAATTTTAGTTACATTTTCGTTCCGAAAATGAAAGGAAACTATATGAAATACTTTTGGAAGAAAAAAGATAGAAGAAAAAACGAAATTGTTTCTCTGATTGTGAACAAAGCTTTTAAGTTTAAAATAACATTTATTTTTAATGACAACCAGCTTTGTCTTACAATTTTCAAGTAAAAGTTATATGTAGATGGCGCAATTGAAGCAACACGTTGTGCATACGATAGATATTTTATACAGAAAAGCCAGAATTTCGCAAAAACAAAAGCTCTTTTAGGAATCTAAAAAAATTTAACATGTATCAAAATATGCCTCAAAAAGTTAAAAAAAAAAATGCGCTTTAACCTTAAAAAATGCTGCAAAAAAGCTCTTTTAACTAAATTATGCAAAAAAAAAATGCTGCAAACGGTAAAATATGCACTAACAAATCGATGCCAAAATTCATAAAAAGATCTAAAACGGAAATATATAATTTTTTCTTCATTGGTCGCACAAGGATAAACATGGAATTGCATATTTATGGTTTCCCTGCTTATAACAAACGACATTCGACATTGTATTGTATGGCGGCTGTTTGCTATTTACACAGTTAACTGAGTAAAAATCAAATCGAGTTTGATATTTGCTGCAAAGTGAACATGAGTTGTGTTTGTTAAAAACGTTCAATACGGTCGCGGTTTTAAAGATTTGGCAACAAAATATTAGCGCGGAAAAAATATTCAGGGCAGGATTATCGTCAGAATTATGTTGAGTTGACAATCTTTGTTCCGGTGCGTAGAACCGATTGTCGTGGGAACGATTTACACATCTTGTCTTCTTTGCTTAAGGCGCCCATGTCGTGTACATGTTTTTGTCATCTGACATGACAAATTTTCCACTGCAAAATACATACATGTCGTGTATTACCTTTTTGACTTTGCTTCTGTGAAAGTCAGACGCAAAGTCATCTAACAAAATTTCAATTAGAGCGTGCTCTATTTTCTTCTGACAAATCATCTAACATCACTGTTATTTTGAAAAAAAAAACAAATAAAATTTGATAGAAATCTATGCCGCAAAGAAGCCGGAAGCGGCGGTGCACTATTGAAGGAATCATTAGCCGGCTGATGTGGTTATTTTACAATACCTATAAATGTATGTTCTTTTAACCTTTTAATAAAAATAATATACATACATATAAAAAAACGTTTCATTATTATATCCAAAATTAGCACACGCAATTTTGAGACCGAGCACTACTTTGGTTTCTGCAATAACTATGCGAAAAAAAACATAGACAATGTCAGAAGAAAATTACATGCACGTTTGTGACCGAATATTATAAACCTTATTTAAAACCGCAATTTTGACAGACATGCACAATTGCATGTGACTTGCAAAGTTGACAAGTCAGATTTAAAAAACATGTCGTCTATATGCTCCATTATGAATTTAAAATGAAAAAAGAAAGCAAGTGTAGTGAGTCAAACCCTACGCCACGGTATTTTAAAACAAATATTCGAGAGTGTACCCTGTTTGGGACCCAAGGGCAATCGGGGAACCGGCAGAACAAAATTATGCTATGAGGTAAAGATTCATGTAAAAGTTCTTTGCGCCGAATATTGCTTAGATATGTATATTTATCTTTATCAGATTTGTTCGCCTTTAATCAATTTTTGAAAGGGAGTTTATATGGGACATATAGTTAATTTTGAACCTACACTCACAATATTCTGTACGTAAAATTAACTGAAATTGTAATATAAAATAAATGAAAATTCAGTTAAAACCGGTTTACTTATTTTTCATTTATTTTAAAGAAAAGTTAATTTAATTTTTACTGTCAAAAATTCAACTCCATGTTCCGTAAAAACAAATGAATTTTCTGTTATTTTATATAATTTAACTATCAAAAAATAAACTACATATTCCGTAAAAACAAAGGAATATTCAGTTATTTTAATAAATTCAGTAATATTCGTTTACTCAACAAAAGAGCCGAATTTCTAAAAAACAACAGACAGACACCTGTCTGCTTGTTTTTCTAATGAGAGAGCACATTATTATTTGCTTACCTACTCCGTTACACACGTTTGTTTTACTTTTGCTTGGTACCGAATTTGAAAAGTACCAAATGGAGAACAACAAAGTACCAAGATTTTTCATTTCATAGGTGCTCATTCACTCAGGACCCTGCACCTGCAGTATTATGTTTCTAAGCTCAATGCAGCATGGAAAAGTAAAAGAAAGAATTTTGTTTCCCAAATTCCCCTTTTTGATACTTTTTTGTCCTCATTGAGTTTTGGTTGACAAACAAAGGAAGAAAGCATTCCTAACTGTTTTGCCTGTGCCGATTTATTCATAAGATTTACATAGTCGAAATATTCCAAAACGGGTTTCTGGAAAATTTCGAATAATAGGTCGACTTTTTCTTAATCTATTGAAAAAACTTGTGTAAGTAGCAAATTTGAATGCATATAACTCCGAAAATATTGAATTTAAAAAAGTTTATATTGTGCACTTCTGTAAGAAAATATCTTTAAAATGGTGTATTTTTTGTTCAAGTCGTTGGGCAAACAGAGGAGGAAAATGTTCTTAACTGTTTTGGCTATGCCGATTTATATATGTATATTTGTTCACTCAAAAGGAATATCAATCCATCCGTACTGAAACTAATCCAAAGCGGTATTAATAGTACGGTGAGTTCGGATTTTTATTAAATTATTATGATTGATTTACTTACCCGTATTACACCTTACATAATGTAAAAACACTAACATCATGCCCGATATGGTTTTTACTTTAGAAATCTTATGTACTTATTTAACAAAAAATATAAACTAAATGAGAAGCAAGAGCAAATTTACTTTTTAACCGTTCGTGGTACACATGAGTCTGGTCACACCTTTTTTCAATGTGTATAGAAAATCACAACATGCGTAAGCCGGGTGTTAAACACAACGAAAAGTTTAATCTTTTTTTACTTGATTTAAGAATTTTATACTTATTTCAAGATTCCGGGATTGATTTCCGAAAGCAATCCCATTTAGTATTGTCTTGAGTACGTTTTAGTGTTATTCGTACTTGAATTTTTGGGTACGACTCGCACTTAAAGTAATCATTTAAAACTTGATTTATCGCGAGTGTTTTTCTTTCTGTGTATGTATTTTCTTTTTTGTATTTTGGTATAAAGCACCACTTATTTTACATCAAGTGAAAGAAAGGAAAAACTTAAACAACATGGGTCTAAATAATAGCTTTTCTGTGGAAGTGTCCATATTACGATTGCTTGAAGCTAAAGCCAGAATATCCAAAGTGGAGTAAATAAATCAAAACTAAACATCTTTGGCAAAAAGATACCAGTACTTACAGGGACGAATTGTGTTTCTAATTGTCACAGGCAACTATACAATTCCTCGATAGGGCCACCACAACCATAACATGTTGCTCTTTAAATGTGATACAAAATAGAAAATATTATTGTTAAAATTCAAACATAATATATGTTACTTGTACCAGCAAAGATTTATGTAGATAAATATATGATATTGATTCAATTTTAATATGGCTACGAAAGGAATTTTGGATAAATGGACCATAAAATTGAAACTTCTAGCTTAGCAAATTTAGCCAATTAGTAAAAGGTGGTAAAATTTATGGGCCGATGTTGAATGTCAACTACACCTAAACGCCAAGTTTTTTTCTGCAATTCATTTGACATTTCTCAATTTCAGACTAACTCAATTTGAACCATGGAAAGGTACACAATCGAGCAACGCGTAAAAGTTATTCAGGCTTACTATAAAAATGGGCGTTCAAATCGAAATGCATATCGTGCACTTCATCTTCAGTTATAAGTCACATTTTCACCTCAGTGGATTCGTCAATAAGCAGAATTGCCGTATTTGGGCGAATGATAATCCAATAGTGACTGTCGAAAAACCAATGCACCCACAAAGAGGGACTGTGTGGTGCGGCTTATGGACTGGCGGCATCATCGGTCCGTATTTTTTTACAAATTGAGGCCGGTCAGGCAGTTACTGTGATTGGCGTTCGCTTCCGTGAGATTAAAACGAACTTTTAATTGGAAGATATGGATGTGGACGATATGTGGTTCACTTGCCACACAGCTAACGAAACAATAGCTTTTGTGCGACAAATTCAATGGCCGTGTTATCTCACGTGGTGGCGATGTCAATTGGCCGCCAAGATCATGTGATTTGACACCGTTGGACTTCTTTCTTTGGGGTTATTTGAAAAAAGGTGTACGTCGAAAAGCCAGCAACAAATCAAAAGCTAAAGGATGAGACAATTTTGCCTTAGCGGATGGAGGTGTGCCGACGATGTCGCGGGGCCCATTTGGCCGATAATTTGTTCCATACATAATTGAACCATACCAATATTATTATAATAAAAAACCCAATTATTTTCTAAATAATTCGTGTTATATTCAAAATCAACATCGGCCCTTTAAATTTAACCACCCCTTAGATAGACTAAGGCCCGTTTTCACAACTTACCGATAGCTAAAAGTAGACTTTAACTGGCCTTATAAAAAGTGTTCCACTATGAAAACTTTACTTTAACTTAAAGTTAGCGATAAAATAAATTTAGGTTCATCCTACCTGACAGGTTAAAGTAAAATTGTAATAATGGAACACTTTTTATACGACCGATAAAATCCTACCTTTAGCTATCGGTTAGTTGTGAAAACTGGCCTTAGCCATTTTTCATCTTATATGTAAATTAAAATTTTTGATTAAAAAAGGTTTTTGCTAAAAAAACAAATAATATTAATGCTTCTTTTAAAACAACTGAGATGAAGTTTTACCTCATCCGCTTTCCCTTTAAATTTTCCTTGTTAAAGATCGACTAAACACTGTAATTTATCCCAGTTTTTGGAGATTTCTCCAAAAGCTTCAATATCTATTCGAAACGCTTCTTTAAATTCCAAAAATCCTTAAAGAATTTAAATTATTGCAGTTTCAATTCCATTTAAAATTTTAAATTAATTATCTTCAAATTGCTTAACCAACATAAACTTCAACACTTAATAAACGAAACCTAATTCATTTAAACACTTGAACAGAGATATTTTACAAAAAGTATGGCTAAATTTAAAATAATATAAATCACACGGTAAAAACTTAAAAAGAAAAAGGGTTTTAAGGTTTTTCTCCACCAAGTTGTACAAAAACAAATAACAATTTATGGTTTGAAACAATAAGCAACTTTTAAAAATGCATAAATCAAAAATTAATCCTAAGATGACAACTGAAAACAACGCAAAAAAAGCGAAAAACAATCGAAATGAACACAAACAACTGTCAAAATGATAATCGCAAACAACTGTTTGTTGTATGGAAATAAATAGACATACCACCACAGTCGTCCTTTGTGTGAGGGTCCTTGTATGAGTGTCCAACAAACCCCGCATCTGAATTAACGAGCAGTAGTAACTGAAAGTATTTTTTTTTATGGAAGCAGTTAGAATAGTTGGAGTATGTATGTTTGTATGTATGCATATTCAGACCGGTTGACAAAGCATAGGGTGCTCAAGATACTGAACACTGATTTAATTATAAGCGACGAGGCAAACAGCCCATCCAAGCCAAACCATCAGCCACACTGACAGACAAACACACAAACAGACTTTCAAAAAGATGATAAAATAAACGAAGAAGTTTGAAGGCAAAAAAATATGAAAATCAATTCAACTGACAACGCAAAACGCATTTCACTGATTAGGAATCCAAACTGGAACGAGTTGATGAGGGCATTTGTAAGGGAACTCTTCACAATGAGTTTAAAGGATGAGTATGAAAACAACGATTATGAGGATGATGACAATAATCATAAAAACAAATGTAGAATATGAATGGGGTGGCAGAAGTATCATTCATTCATTCATTTATTCATTCGTTAAACATAATCAAACTCGTACACTGCCCAACTACAAATACAAATACAACCCCATAATCCACTTGTTTTTGTTCATTTAATGGCGTTTATTATGGTGGCAACTTTGGCATGATAGCAATGTTATAAAATATGAGGTCATAAATTGACCCGAAATGAATATTGTTATAAACTTAAATGTATTCAATCTATTGAGTATTATAATGAGAAATAAGAAGTTCGCAATTCTAGCGTTCTGCTGCTTTTTTCGATTTCTTTGTTTTCAAATATTTCGCATTTATGCTTGTTTGGCGATTAAAGTGTAATAAAAGGGATGATTTTGATTACAACTACAAAAAATTTGTTAACCGGAATGAATTATGGAAATGAATAAAAACATTTACTTATGTAAATATTATTTGTGTACAGAAGTTGGCCAATTGCAACGGGTTGATGGATTGAATTCCTAAAATGGAATTTAGAAGATAGTTTCTTAAAGCATTATGAGTGTCCCGGTAGGTAAGCTGGTAGTGAGCTAGTCTATCAGCCCCGGGGTTGCGGGTTCGATTCCCGCCAGAGACTCTGGTTTCTCTCCTACAGACAAGTGAAGTGCTTCGCGGAAATAGCTTAGGAATTTAAAAAAAAGTAAGTCGTTGTTGCCCATTTAGCCTTTATTGGCTAGATTTAAGGCAGAATTAGTCTTTACTTTCTGTTTTGTTACGAATCAGGTGATTTATTTTTGTTATTAAAAACCTGTGAAATTGATTAGTTTTTCTATTCTGTTACGGTCCAATCTGTAATATTAAAAAAATAAGTGACAGCAACAGAGAGACTAGCTGAGCCTTAAGCCATTTTTCATAGTACAAGTTATTATTTCACACAGAGAATAATCGCAAAAAGTTTGGAAAACTCGCAGATGTTGAGACTTAGGTATAAATTCAGGGCAGGCCGGTGGTGTGGGCACAGTTTTATTTGAGTCTTCGTGTGGTGTGGTAAGATTCGAAACTAGATTACGAAAAGAGAATTAGTTATGTGCTTTTGTACCATAAGAGGTATAACCAGTGCACTTACCAATATCATAATAGCACACATCAGAAATAGGAGATTATACCAAGAACAATCCACAAAGAAACAGTCACATATTTATATGGTCCTTAGCTTTCGATTCTCTTAGGCTCGATGCGGTATGGAGCACTCTTGCTTGTTAAAGTATTCCACCAAAACTTATAAGTCCTATCGCTTTATAAGGATGTTTCCTGCCGTGTGGTGCATGGCAATGTCCCGAGCAACTTAAGAATTGACGTTACCAATTGAGTTTTAGTTTAAACGTTTAATGGCTAATAAATCACTGATGGTTTAAACGCTGGTATAGTTGAACTAAACTTGGATTTATATGTAGCTTAAACTCAACAACTATAAATCAGTGTCCCATGTATTATATATTGTTAACAAAATAACATGTGGCACCAGTACGATAAATCTTTTCAAATTCGTTTGGTCTGCATTGGTAGTTTAAACGCACAATTTTATGCGTTTAACGGGCCTGTTATGAAAATCACTTTATATCAAGTCACGTGATTTGAAATCGCACGTGCCTTTTAAAATTACACGTGTGATATTTTGGTGTTCCGTTCTTGTGTTTCGCTGTGATTTTCAATTGCCGAAAGCACACAGAGAAACACAAAAACGGTGTCATGTTCAGAACATCACCAAATTCCACGTCTGATTTTTGAAAGCACGTGATTTGAAAACACGCAATAATCAATTACAATTGTTGAAGTGACTAATGCCCAGTTTTCAGGATTGATATTAAAACACATTTATTTTTAAAATCGATTTAAATACAAAATTCTTTTCTTCACCAAAAACTTAAATCAAACTTAAGTCACCGATGTGGTACACTTAATTTCAACTTAAGTTTCCATTGTAATATTTTAGCAAGGTGGCCTCAATATCATAACAATACAACAACAACAGGCAAAGCATTAACAGTCAGCTGTTTTTTCAGACCACCTTGTAGATAATTACACTTTTTTATATTTTTTTTATGTATTTAGTAGTTCTACCATACTTTTATCTTAATTAAATAAGACTTTTCAAATAAAACTCAAAAACCCAATCTGTTTTAAATACGATTTAAGTTTGTTATGAAAATTAACTTAATATAGATTTAAATACTATCCTGAAAATTGGGCATAAGTTCTTAATAAAGTTGTGTAAATTGTAAACAGTGTTTAAAGTGTTGTCTTTTATTTATTTTATTAAAGTTGCAAGAAAAGAACTCAAGAGTTTTATTCTCAAGGAAATTAACCGAAATCGTTATTGAAAAGGCAGTAACGTAACAAAATTTCAACCATTTTTTTGAAGCGAGTTTTCTGTCTTTCTTAGGTCCAATTTCTCCAACTGTATTTAAATATAGATTTTCATATAATTTTGTTTTTGTTTCGACATGAAAAACAAAAATTGATATTTAAATACAATTGGGGAAAAAGGCACTTAAACATTTTTAAATTGTTAATGGTACCTATTTATGATTTATAAAGGGAATAAAAAATCGCGTATTTTTAATAAACATACATATGTATAATTTTGCTGTCGCTAGTAAGTTGGCCACATTCTGTATTTGCTTAAATATTTAATTTAAATTGTGTTTATGGATTCCTAAAACTAACAGTATTGAATATTAATGGATATTTTCAATTAATATTATTAAGTGTACAAGTGTAACATAAACTATATTCTTTATTGTTATGTTACCATATGTAAAATAATAACATTTAATAAGCATATTAATAGCAAAGCAAATATATAAGTTAATTTAAAATGGCTTATCCTGTATAACACAACTGACTTTAAATTAATTTACAAACATTTTATAGAAAGAAGGAAATCTTTATTTAGTTATATAAAATCGTTAAAAAGTGGTGTCAATACAAATTGGCAGAAACAATATATGTATTTATCCGTTTAATAGCTTTTCATGAGTTTTTTTTTTACCGTATGCTAAATTTTTTGGCATAGTTTGGTTAAAATATCTTTTTTACGTGCATATTTTACCTTTTGAAGCATATTTTGTACATGTACAAGTAGATTTAATATGAATCTACTTGCGAAATGCTAAAAATTTCTCTCTTCTCCAATTTTTATCGCAAGTTTGTCTGATCAAGCTATAAAAACCGATTGTTTCAGAGTTGTCAACTCGGTGCGTTTCGCACCTTTTTGGTGATTTTTTAAATTTGTTTTGCGATAACAATAATGATGAAAATAATAATTTTATTAGTTTGGAATAATTATTATAAATTTTTTATCTCTTTTTAAAAAGATTTAAACAACATTTATTAAATTAATTTTCGAAAATGTATCATCTTTTACATATGAATGCAAACATAAATATTATCAACCGTATTCAAAACGAAAATTTGTGTACTCCGACTAAACTCCGCTCATCGAGTGAGGAACTAAAATGTTAATTAAGCTTAATCTACATTTAGTCATGAGGTTATTCAAAACACTTTGAAATTAAGACAAATTTGTACATCTCTGTTTTAGTCAAATTCAATTGATAGAAAAACCAAATTGACAGCAGTTAATCAGGAGTTAAAAAGTCTTTGATCATTCGATAATCATACACTCAAAAAATTATGTAGTTAAATTCAAACGAAAATTCATTTGAAACAACTTAAAATAAATTTGAAAAACGGATCATTTACATTTCATTTAAAACAAATGATTTTTACATTCATTTTTAATTTTTTTATTTTTTAAACAGCATATTCCGTAAAATTGAATAGTTTTTACTTTAAAAAATATATTTTAATCGAAAAAAATCAAACTACATAACAAAATAAATACGGAAAAACATTATTTTTTGGTAGTTTGTTTTTTGAATAACAAACACAAATGTTGAAAAATAAAATTATTCGTAAAATAACTATATTTTTATTCAATTTTAACAGTACGGAAAACGAATTTAATAACCGACAATCAGTTAGTGTAATAATTTTATAAGTGTAGTTTATTAAAAAGTGTTTTTAAAAAAAAATCCTTAATCAGGGGATATGCAGTAACTAAATTTTGGTTTTGAATACAAGTGTATGTATTTATATAAAAATTTATTTATTTTTTTTATAAAGTTTTTTTTTTTTAACTATGTATAATGTAAAAGGCTGTTTTATTGTTATAATTTTCTGAAAAAAAGAAATTTTTTTTAATAATGTTGTTAATCTTGAATCCCTACTAGATATTTATAGTTGATCTGTTTTAAAACAAATTTGTATATATTTTTTGTAAATAAAAAAAAATTAACTCTAACAAAAATAACAGGAATTTTTTTAGTTTGACAAATCCAATTTGTCAAAATAGTTGTTTACAAAAAGTGTGATGAAAACGTAAATAATAAATTAAATAAATTTTATTTATTGTTTTTATATTTTAATTTGTGTTTTTCAAGATGTTGAAGATATTAGAATAATTTAAAGGGAATAACTAATATACATATAAGTAGGGCCCGGACTTTTATGCAGTTAAAATCGCGTTTTATGCGCATAAAAAATGCACTTAAAATAGAAAAATATGCGCTAAAAATTTAAAAATATGCACTTGAAAGCTAAATTAACATAAAAAACTTAAAAAATGCAACAGTTTGTTTTATTGTCCTTCTTTTTTTTTTCTTTATCAAACTTGATACGAATTTGTTAACAAAAGTTACCCTCCACAGCATACACCTTATTTATAGCAATATTAATTAACTTAATTTGCTTTCTCAATGAATGAGATTTTCTTAATTTCACAAAAGTACCCAAATATTAACGGAGCTTTTTTTGTATATGGTAAAATTTTTCAGAATAAAACATAATTGCTTTTAACCACGTTTCCCACCTGGTTTTTATAGGCAGTGGAGGAAGACATAAATCGGGATACTTATATACGGCAACTCGCAAAAGTGCTTTACAAAATATTTTTTCCCATAAGAAATCAAATAATTATCATCGAAATTAAGATTC
Source organism: Pollenia labialis (assembly GCA_949318255.1). Lineage (NCBI taxonomy): Eukaryota > Metazoa > Arthropoda > Insecta > Diptera > Polleniidae > Pollenia > Pollenia labialis. The sequence continues at coordinate 159,700,257 of OX439140.1, forward strand.
AACTTAACTCTTCTGCAACATGGTGCATGGAAAAATAAAGCAATTTTTCAAAATATGCAAAAAAACTATGCAATATCAGCAATACATGCAAATATATGCATTTAAAGGAAAATATGCAAATGTATGCACTAACAAATCGATGTCATTTTACTGCAAATGTCTTGATTCACAAAGATATTTAGCGTATGACAATCTCAGACTGACGACAACAAATATGCATTTGCATAAAAATCGGGGCCTTGCATATAAGCTATTGAAAAACAAGTAAGTATACATACTTTGTAAACAATTTTAATAAAAGTTTCACACAAAATAAGTTTTTTCACAAAAAAATTTTAACTCCGACAATTTAACGTATGAAATTAAAACAAAAAAATTAAAAAAGAAATTTTTTTTACAAATTGGATGTAACAGCAGACGAGCAGTTGCTCTAAAGAGTTTACCTTGTTGAATTCGCCTTGAATGAATACAAACTAATTTGTGTAGTTTTTTTTTATGTTTGTTAAGTTTTTTTTTTTCTTTCTGAAAACTCTGAACTGTAAAGCCTAATTTATTGTTATACAGCCGAATCGCGAAAAAATAAACCGAAAATTCCAAGGGTTGTAAACTTTTTCAAACTATTAAATTTTCTAAGCGGTATTTAATTGAAAAAAATGCAATAATAAGCAAAGATTTTTCCAAAATAACACACTAAATTTATTTAAATTACTTATTTTTAATAAATTATAATATATAATAAAAATTTGCACCGGCTGGTTTTAAGTGCACAACTCCTCTTGAACTACAATTTGCGATTCTTCTGCATTTTTCATATAAAAATATTATGCAAAATTAATACAATAAATATTTTAAATAAAAAAGTCTAAAATTGCGGAGTTTTTTTCACCATTTTGGTGCGTTTTGAAAATACAAAGTGGACAACGCTGATTTGTTTATTAAAAACAACTGTCCAATCGAATCAAGTAGAAAAGTCGTGTAAACACTTCAAAGAGCGAAGCAGGTGATTCAAACCGTCGTGGAAACATGGCATAAGCTTTTAAAGCATTCGAATTAATTAATAAAAAATATTTTTGTTTTCACTATTTATTTAAATTAAATCGATATTTGGTTATGTTTTAAATAAACTTTTCATTTGTTTAAAAAGAGTGGTTTTATTGAAGAAAATAATTTTTATGTAGTCCAAAATGTGGATTATACTAAGATTCACTTATAATCCATAAAATGGCTTATAAAAACAAGTTATAGTTCAAATTCGCTTATAGTCCACAAAAGCTGTGCAACTATAATAGTGGACTATAAGCGAAAAGTAACATACAGTACTTAATAACTTTGTTTTGGTGAGCCTATGACTGACCATCGGTTCCAAATAGGGTAATACACGCAGAGAAAAAAATATGGTTGGGCATGGTTACGGCAACAACACTATGTTTAATGTAACAATATATTGTTGTCGTACACAAATAATTGTTATTTTTCTATAATATCAACAATATTATAGTTACTGTAAACAAATCAATGTTTATCGCAATTATTAATTTGAGTATTGTTGACCGAAAAATAATTATTTTTCTAACAACTAAATTATGATAACTTTCTAAACATATTATATTACTTACAACCATATAATGATAATTAATAGCCATAACATGGTAACTTTCTATACATTTATCATATTATGTTTAAGATGCAATCAAACTATTTTTACTCTAATAATATTATGTAAGCGCCATTTGTAAAATAATTTTGTATCAGTTGTGTCATTTATTTTATATGTGAGCGGTTAATCAATTTAAAGATAAATTCCCATAAAAAAATATGTTTAAAGAAATTAAAAATATTAAAATATTAGCGGAGTTCATTCCGTATTAGTGATTTAATAGTGCAAATGCAAAATATCGTAGTTTTTTTGTAGAATCCAAGAACAAAACACACAGAGATTTCGTTATATTTTATAAAAGTGTTACGATATTTCTGTGGTTTTCTTGGGCAACCGCGTATGTCTAAAAACAAATTTTTCAGGAGAGCCGAAAAACAATTCTTTATCCTACTATGGGCTAGATATTGCAGATTTTGAATTTGCTCTTTTGCAAGCCTTATATTAAACTCCGCTGTTTGATTCACATTAAGAAAAATTGTAAAAAGCCACAAAATACAAAACCAATGCAAAAAAGTTTAAATTTATTTTATATTTTCATGACAGTTATGAAAGGGGCTGTATCATAATATGATTGCTTCTATATTAATTATGATTAACATGATGATAATATGATTACTTCTTAGCTTATTATGTTTAACATGACAATAATATGATTAGTTCTTAACTAATTATGATTAACATGACAATAATTTGATAACTTCTTAACTTAGTATAATTAACATAATAATAATATGATTATGGCAAAAATATTATGATGTAATTAATATTACGGGTATATTTAGTCATAATATGATTTAATAATAATCTTAATATGGTGACTACAATCATAAATTTTATCATAATATGATGCTCTTAGAATATGTTTACCACAACCATGTTTTTTCTTTGCGTGTAGGAATTTTGATGCTACGGTTGATTTTGATTATACCGAGAACCCTTTGATTGTTGTTCACAGGGTTGGTTTTTCTGAAGCGTTCAAAACTGAAACATGGCATGTATTCTGCATAAAAGCCTTTCTGCTCCTTGTTTATTATGTCCATTGTGCAGAAATTCTATGAAAATTTATTTCCTCTGCAAATGCATCTGTGATGTCTGCTAAACTCAAACTTTTAATGTATTTTGCTATGGCCTGTTATGCATGCACTGCGAATGTATCGGTCTCGAAATTTTATCGTAAACATTAATGGGATCAGCAACTCTGTCAACGCTATACTCTGATTTGTACGTACTTTCTACAGAATCGATAAAAGTTGAACCTTAATTAACGTTCTTATTATAATAAAAAAATTATTTAGGTTTAATTTTGCTTCAAATTTGTCTTTTTATTAAAGGACGTTTAGTAAGATCCTTCCTTAACACGATAATAAACAAAAAGTTGCAAATAACAAAGCATTTAGCTAGCAATATTGTTTTTGTATATATTGTACAGATTGTACATTCTTTCTTAAATTCTTCTCTTTATTTTAAATGAGATTTTTAATAGTTTCCAAAAATAATATCCGTTAAATAATGTTCAGTGCTTATATGTCAATTCTTTGTACTTGGTTGATTACAGCTGACAAATGACGTGTCAGAACGTGTTGGGTGCATAAAAAATGATTAAGAGTGTTGTCCAAAGACAGTTTCCACAAATTTAAAGAGAACAATTCAGCAGTCGAAGACAGCTTTGAAACCCTTTTACCGTCTACAGGATAAAATCCATTGTATTTACTCAAATATTGCGTTTTTTTTTTGTATTAATAATCCAGATTTTTAATCAATTTAGGTTTTCACAAAAAATCGTCTTTTACATAGTTTTTTTTGTAAAGAGTAAACGGGATATCACAATTATTTTTATGCCTTTCACGACAAGTGGAAAGGGCCATTCCGTTTGTAAATTCTACAATTTCTTAGACCGTATATGGACTCTATATTTTGGGTTCTTATTAGTAGCGAAGTTTATTTAACGATGTCCATAAATGAGATATGAGCAAAAAATTCAAATTTTTTAACATAAATCTCTAATTTTTGCGCTTAAGCCTTTACTTTTACCATAGGCCCCAATATAGAGCCCACTCTGGGAAATTAATTAAATACGCTTAAAGCCGTAGCAGATAGAGACAATGTGGTCAAATTTGTTTCAACTCAGCTTCATATGGCCAGAAAAAATATCATGCAATTTTGTAATATACGGTCCAAACTTAACCTTTGATCCCATATTAAACAACCTTCAAAGAAACGCTGTAAACTTTAAACCTAATTTGACAGCTGCATTAAAATGTATGGGTCGATTACGTTTGGCAACTTAACTCAAGTTGTGTTGCCAGCAGCGAAATCAGGCAACGCCGGTGATGTTAAGATATTAAAATCTGTTTTCTTATTTTATACTTTACAATAAGCAGCGTTGCCTGATTTTACTGCTTGCAACACAACTCATTATTCTTATTTATTTTTGTTATACCAGACAGCACTCTACAAAATTCTGTGGTCACAACCCATAACAGCCTAACGCGAGTTAGGACACAATTGAGTTATGAGTACCATCGAATTCAGCGATTTATTTGCTATACATTTTTCAATTTTGTGTCTGTTACAGGAATGCAATTAATCCTAAAAACCCTAAAAGCTTAAGTTATTCTTCTAAATGACTGTTTTGGCATAACCGCCTAAGTAAATTCGGGATTACAACATATCTAAACATTATTTTTTCATTATTGCCTTAATTAACTTTAGTCGTTATTCTTTAAACCTTATGAATTATTATATAGGAATAAAAACCTAATTCAACATGAGAGATCGAATCTGAAAAATTTTGGCATACAATAATAATTTATATCACTGGCAGGCGCACTGAATTTTTTTTATTTTAGCTGGATTAATAGCCTAACTCAATTTTAACCTTTTGACTTTCTTTCGTTCAACAATTCATAAGAGCCTAAGTACTTTTTCGGTAAACTCTTTTGACTACGAGAATAAACAACAATTTTTTTAACAACTAAGTAAAGAAATTCGTTTCTTTGGAATCTGTAGCAAAGTTTTCCAAAAAAAGCCGTCTCCTGATTTTCAGTAAAAATTCTAAACTTTAAACTGCTGTACTGAAAATATTGAAAAACAGACTTAGGCTGTTATGACTTGTGACCAAAGAATTTATCATAGGTTCAATTTAAATTCTGTCGGTGAAGGGAATCAATGATTCGGCACAGCCATCGCTTTATATATCACTTTAATTTGTTTTTAATAAAGATCGATGTAAAATATATATAAAGGCACTTAATATGATTTGTTTATTACCTTGCGAAACCAAGACAATTCTTTGTACTATTTATTGATTATTTCACTAAATTCGAAAGAGCTCTTTCTTTCGCACAACTTACATTTTAAACAAAAACAAATTCCATAGACTTTGTTGTTGTTTCAAATGTATTTGTGCGAAAGAAAGAGTTCGTGAAATTGCTAGTTATTAACTTGTTCTAAAACACAACAACAAACAAACCAAATTACACTGATCAAATAAAACTTAAATTTAAATTTTTTAAAGGGGAGTTCGTAAAGTCAATACCATTTTGTTATTAGCGTAAGAACGCCAAATTTCTATACATTTACATTTACTAAAGGCGAACTCATACAAGGTGGTCTTATTTTGAAATCGTTTACAAACCTGTAAAATATTTTAAGGTTGTGTCATAAATAAAACAACAATTCAAACAAATATTTCTGTGGCCTTTTGACAAAACATCGTAAGTCAAAAATAAAAAGTTGAAAAAATTTATGATAATTATACGAATTTTCCCTAAAAATCTATTTTTTTTTGCGATTCAAAAATTTTGTATTACAAACAAAATTTTTCTTTAATTTCGGTTTATTTAATAATTTGATAAAAATTATTTTTTCACCGAGTTTTTTCTAAAACTTGTTTTGCTATCTTATCTCGACTTAAGATGTTTTGTCAAAATGCCACACATTTCATTTTGTTTTTAATTTTAAATTGGGTGTTTTGAAATGAATAAACTTAAAAAAAGATTTTAAATTTCATAATTTTAAGTGAAAATTATAGAATTTAGTAAAGATTCCCTAGAACCACCAGAACGGTATACCATTTTGATACAAGGTATGTTATCAACAGTTGCTTACGCTGCATGATAAGGTCACCTAGTGTAAGTTCGCCTTGCAATTACTTTTCCATTTATTTAAAGTACTTTTTCGACTCGAGAATTTTTAATAAGTTAATTTTAAAAATGCTGTATTGTAGTTTTATTTAAAGAATTTAAGGCCAATCAATATCTGCATTTATAAAAAGGCAATCAAATTTAATTTATTCCTAAAAAAAATATTTATGCATCATTATTTAAAGTGCCAATTTTGATGTTCAAAAGCAAACGGAATAAAATAGGAAAAAAAATCAATAACCAATATTAAAAAAATATTTGTTGGCCATTAAGAACAAAAGAGCAGATAAATATTTGTTTATCACCGTTTAGTCCGTAACTGTTCAGAATCATTAGGTATGATAATGTGGTCGGTCGAAGCGTTTGTCCCTTTCAACTTAAGGTTACGGAAGAATACAATTTAGATAGTACTTTTGGTTATTAGTCTGAAGCATTAGCCAGCCATCAAGTTGTATGGCTTGCGGGCACTATTTGATTTAAAATGTTTTACACAAATAAAATGTTTGATTGACATGTTTTTCCATTTTTAATATTTACGACTTCTTAAACGGAAGATGATGGAAGATGATTGACCTAAAATCATTATTTATTGTACACAAGAATATTGAGATTGAAGGAATGAAAATCTGGCGTGTATTATGAATACATTAAGCAGTTTATAAGGAATGTTTAAACACAGAAGAGATTTATTAAAAAAACCATATTACTATTTATTAACAAAATCGTAAACTGTTGCAATGTTCACAATCTTAATCTTTATATCTACTTATTGTTCAAATAGTTATCAGCTTATGTGCTCGCTAAAAGAGTGAAACATTGTCAATCGTAACAAATAATTTGACATGATAAAAATGTTTGCATTAAGACTTTTATTTAAACATATTTTAGTTGGGTTTTATGAACCTTGTTAGTCGGCTTTGCGGCATTAGTAAATAACCTCAAAGTCATCGCAATGCATTTACCTTTTAATGAGCCACCACCCCTAAATGCATAGACAAGCCACCACAATGCAACATATGTTGATGCCACATTAGATAAACATCTTTGCTTAACTAACACATACCGTGAAAATTAATAGCTCACACCATTCAACCCACTTTTAGATTCCAATCGGCATTTAGAGTTCAACCAACTAGAAATACAGTCAACCAGCAATCTCTCTTTCTGTTCGCTATAAAAAAATACAACATTCAAATCAGATTCACAAAACATAAGGACCTTAAACAGTCGACGTTTAACACACATATGTCAACATTTCGGTCACTCAAATAGGTCCTTGATAACAAGAAATTTCAAATCAGACACTCTTTTGTGGTTTGATTATAATTACAGACCATTCGAAACTGGTGTATTTATTGTACGAATTGGATTGATATGAAATCACCCCCTTGCAACAATAATCGAAAAGTTAACATTTCCATCAAGACGATGCTACAAGGATTGTGTTTAACGTAAAATAAATGCAAGAATCTGCACAGATGTCATCTTATTTAGGGAACGAATGCCTTGCAACAACACTACTCACTCCAATAAAAGGGTAGTTTTGATGGCAAGAGGAACATTATTGTGCTTGTGTTCTAAAACAATAAATAAACACACTATTTGTTTGGTATTTAATGCACAGTAGTGCAAGTGCTATCGTTTTTGTCTTCTTTTAGTTTCAAGATTATAAACAATTCATTTGAAATTTTTTTAAATCAGATTAAAAATTTTACTATAAAAAGATTTACAAGTTTATAATTAAAAATCCTTCCAAATGAAGGAAATCTTAATAAAACTTCAATTTATTTATTCCAAATTAGTTGCATGCAACACTGAAAGGATTAAAATGCATAGACTACACTATTTTTCTGTAAACAATGCCTTGATTGCATGATGCCCGTATTTGTTGCACAACGGTTGCCAATATTTTTTATTTGTGATGCTTTGTCAACTCATTTGTTTTCAGTGATGCTTGGCAACACTGTATTTATGAAGTCAACCATTATTTTGAAATACGCCGATTAGTGAAGGCATAGTACCTAAAACCGCATTTAAGTAAACAAATACAGTTTTATACATAGCAATGTATCAAAATCGACTCTTTGCAAAAAAAGAACTTTTTTATTCTTAAAAATGGTTCCTTGGAGCCTCGAAAAGAATAGTTGTTCTACGACTTTTTCATATTTGGCCTATACGAGAATTTACCGTTATTTTTCTGTTGTTGAAGAAAATCGCCAATAAGACCCTCCAAACTTAAAAATATCAGCCATGTCCCAATGTACAATTCCGTTCGGAATCGAAGAAAACATATATATTTTTTGATAAAAAGTGTATTTTGATAGTTTTATTACATTTAAGATACAGAAAACGTCCATTCCGTTCATGAAAACAAAAATGGTTTCTTTCCGAACATTTTTTTCGTCATTTGAAAAAAACGTTAAAATTATCAGATTTTTCAAATCTTAACGTCTGAAAGTCAATAAATTTGATCCGATCAAAAAGGTCTATCTAAACATTGGCTGAAAGTGAAAAGACATATCTGTTTAAGGGCTGCATGAACAACTGCATTCATAAACATACTGAAATTTTTATGAACTGAAGTTCATGTTCAAATAAAATTCAGATTACTGAACAAACTGGTGTTTTATTCATGCTACTAGCAAACACATTTTGTTAGACATTGAAACAACAAATGTGTATCTTCTTTTAAGTTTGTAAATAGTTTTGACCATTTTGTAATATTGTGACTCGGAATGAAATTTTCAATCAAGTCACAAAATATTCCCAAAATTTTATATGCAATCAGCCCACTGTAAAATACAATCGAATTCGAATTACTTAAATTCCACTATGAATTAAAATACGACTATACTTTACAAAAACCTGCTGATCGAAAAAAGAAACCTGTAGTTCCTATTACAACAATACGAGTCTAATAGAATTACACAATATGTGCGTACATTAATTTAGCGACCGAACAATTCACTCTCAAAAAATGAAAAGGAAAAACGTATTGTCGAGCTATTTACAAGGGTAGATTATGACTTACTTGATATATTGATTATTTAGACAGCGAACTTAAAAGGTGGTGGCACAAAAAGCAATCTGCAACGACTAAAGCAAACTAAAAACTTCACTTCTTTGAATTTTCCTTTAAAGTAAATCGAGCAAAGTGATCTTTTTAACGAATTATTTTCAAAGTTCATAAAAATATATGTATAGCGAATGTAGGGTACCAAGGAAAACAAAAGAGAATTTAATACCCGAAAACATACGTGGCAGTCTTTAACATGAATGAACATACGGTACCATATTCCTTTTGTCAAGTGAGCGAATGAATGAATTACTGGGTGAGTTTGATTCTGATTTCATACCGGAGAGAATTTATTCATCATTATTGTCGAGTATGCTTAACAATATGCCGATTTTTAAATACAAACCATCCTTGTTTTCTTTATGGTTTTATACTCTTTTAAACTCGCCACAAAAACCACCACATTAAGTGTGCTCAATTAAGTTCGTATGTTAGTAAAAAGTATTTGTTACATTCAAATCGAACAACAAGTACGTACATACAAGAAAATCTGCTAAATACATAAATCTGCTAAATACATTCATGTACATCTTTTTTGTCCTTGAACAAAAAACGAATCTCATCAATGTGAGAATTAAAATGAAAATATACTTCGAATGAGCTTCGATTTGGTGACTATTAAACTGAATTTATTTATTTACATACTCTAGCATCTCGAGCACAAATATCTCTACATCGCCACATTAAATAATATATCTTACCAAATTTTCAATCGGAAAATATTAAATAATTCATACATGAACGATTTCAAGCGTAAGCATTCGAGATAAACTTATATATATATTAAGGAGCATGCTACTTATACATATAAAGTATATTTATGTTTGTATATGGGCATTTCCATGTCATCGTACGTGAAATTGGTGCGCCTTTAAAGTGGTTGAGATTTTGCAAAAATAGTAGTAACTGGAAAAAAAATCTAATAATTATGTTTCATTTAGAGGATAATTTATTTGAAAAGAAAAACAAAATCTCACATTTGGAACCTTGTTGTGCGATTAATTGATTAATTTTAGGCGATTAACTGTTCGAATAATTTAAAATTGCTTATTTTCGATTAACGAATAATTCGATAAATTTATGTCGATTAATCGATTAATTAAAATTTTTTTTTTATTAATATTAGTTTATTTGAAATACCCTTTTGTTGTTTCCTTAGAGAAACAATTTTTTTAAATTTAGTACAAAGATTAAAACCAAAAAGTTTGGGAATAATTTATTTTTAAGAATGTTTAGAACAGACTTATACCACAATAATTCAGATGAAGAAAATGATGTTTTCGAGACGAATGAAAACAACCTTCCACCAGATCTTTATAACACTATTAGAGTAATAAAACTGTTAAAAAATCAAATAGAAAGTCAAGTGGTATAATGGAAAACTACTAAAATTTAGAAAAAACAAGAAAAAGAACAGAGAAATTGGATATGCATTATTTTCAATCTCTCCAACGTCAAAAATAAGTTAAGGAATCTTTTCTTAATTAAGTTTTATCAAAACAAAACAAAAGAAAGAAATCGTTTGAAACACAAATATTTAAACTGTATACTCTATTCGAAAGATAATTTTAGAAGATTACCTTAAATTTTGATGCTATTTTTTATTTAAAAAGTTTTCCTCTTTTATTACATGAAGCACCTTTTGTTAAATTGTTGTTACTTTTTTAATAACATTTTTATGTAAAAAAATATAATTTTGGTCTTATTTTTAAACTTCTATCGTACGAAAAATATGCCTAAATCTGTGAATTGTGGGAGGTGATTATTTTTTTTTATTAATTCCTGCTTCAAGTTAATGCCCAATTTTCAGGATAGCATTTAAATCTATAATAAGTTAATTTTCATATTAACAAAAATCGTATTTAAAACAGATTGATTTTTTGAGTTTTATTAGAAAAGTCTTATTGTATTAAGATAAAAGTATGGTAGCACTACCAAATTTAAGGTATAGACGTTTGAAGGTATAGACGTTTAAGCCCGACAAAATGATACATCTGATACATCACAGTATTTTTAAACAAATAAATCGAAAGTTTGGGACCTATGGACCCGCCACACAATACTTTGATGTAGAACAAAATTGTGCAAAAATAGAAGGAGTTGACCCAGACTAATAATATTTTGCATGGAGGTATATGGGCACTTCCAAGATTGTAAACGGGACATTCGCACACGTTTATATTGACAAAACTGTAAAAAACAACCTCATTTTCATTTTTTAAATTAATGATTCTTTTAACTCTCAATTAGCTCTTTAATTTCCGCAAATGAAATTTGTCGCTTACTGTCGTGGTTTCCGAGATAATTGCAAAAAACCAGTGATTGTAAACGGGTCAAAAACCGGAAGTGGGTTTTAAGGGGTAACCGTTTAAACAGTGATTTCTGCGAAACCTGACACAATATTTTATTGGGATTAATTTTATGTTAATTAATTTATTAATGTTGCGTACTAATGTGCCCTAAAAATGGTTTCGATTTCAAAATAAAACATGAATTACATTTTTTTAAATAAATTGTTAAAGAAATTGTAAACGGGACAGTGTAAACGGGTCAATTTTTCCACCATGATTTAAAATTTTTTTATGTTGCTATTTATAATCCTTAATAAAAAATGTTTTTCAGATCATAAATATGCCTTATATTAGAGTATTGTTGTTCCAAATATACACAAGTATGTGTTAAAAGTTGTAGTACTTCGTTTATCATTTATCTTTTTTTTCGAATCAATTAATTTATTTATACGCATATTTTAAAAAAATATAAGCAATTCTCTAAATAAATCTTGGAAAGAAAAATTTTTTTTTCCAATTTTTGTGGTTGACGTTTTTTTTGGAAATAGCCATATGTGATAATAATAAAAAAAATTCAAATTTCCGTCAAAGGATTCATGTGCCTCCCATACATCCTTTTTTTTAAAAAATTTAATTCGGCAACACTTTTTATGTTGAATTGTTGAAAATTACCAAATCTATCTAAATATAATGTTAAAATTGATATACTTAATTTTTTATAAATTCTAGCAAGATACAAACAATGATATAGACAATTTAAATATTTCATTATTAAAATATGTATTTCATACAAAAATTTTTTTTGTTCACATCAAAAGTAAGGGCAATGGAGCATATATTCTTTAAAAAAATCTGAAAAAACGGTGCACTCAGTTTTTTTTTTTTAATTTAAAGTAAAAAAAAAAGATTTTCATATTTTTGGCAAAAACAACCTGCATTTTTAAAAGGCTATGCAATAAAGTCTAATAACGGTAGAGATTTTCTTGTAGCTAATTCCTTCAGAACGTTAATGTCTTAACACAGATGAAAGAAAATAGAATAATTTTATCGTACACAAAATTATTTATAGCTTTTAATCTAAAGAACTAAATTATAAAAAATAATAAATGCGTTTTGGGCCTCTTAAAAAGATCATTTATCTCTAAGTTAGAAGTAAAATGTTGTTAGTTTCTCTTTTGATTCTTAATGGCGGACACTTGGTTTCTTAAACGGCAGATAAAATTAACTCAGTTTTTTTATTTGTCTATCAAAAATTTTTTTACTTGTTTTTTTTTACTTACGGCAACACTTTTTTAAGATTCATCCAGAGCATTACTAATACATACTTTAAATAAAGTGTGGGCTCATACAAAAGAAGAATGTCTTTTTTACCTAATACTTACTTAGAAATTGTGGTACTTCTTTAAAATAAATTTTTTCCTAGTACATGAATACAGTACAATAATTTTTTTAAACATTGTTTTACCTTATTTTTGTATATGGAACAAAGTACTGTGCGCCAGAACAAAATTATGTTATGAGCCTTAGAATCATATAAGAGTTATTTGCGCTGACTATTACTTTGATATCTTCACCTATATGAGATATGTCAGTCTTTAAGTGCTTTAGGATGGGAGTTTATATGGGACCTATTTTTATTATTAGTTGCTTTGGCGCCGATTATTGGCGCATAGTGCCGTAGTAAATGATTTCCATTTCTGACGATTATTTGTTGTAGCCTTAGCTTGTGACCATGTGAGATGATTATTCTGTCTTTCAATATCATTCATTAAACTGCGCCTCCAAGATCCCCTAGGTCGGCCTCTATTTCTCTGCCTTTGCGGATTCCAATCAAGAGCCATTTAACATATATCGCCGTTCGTAGGGTATGCCCAATCCTTCTCCATTTCCTTTCTATTAACTCTAGGTTTACCGGTATTTGCTTCCACCTCAGATATACTTCTTCATCCAAAAGCCAGTCCACAATAGTCTTAGAATGTTCCTCAAGCTTCAGATAATAATTTATATAAATATAATAATATTTTTGAGTTTTCTTCTGATTCCAGCCAGGTTTCGCAGTCGTGCAGCAAAACTGATTTTGGAATTAAATATTCGAATATGGACCTAAAGTAATTGTTGCCAATTTGTATGTCAACACTAAAATTTTTAAAATAATTAAGATTGCAATTAAAAAATTTCGAAACAAATTTAATCTAAGTACCAACATATGAAGATCATACATCTATTTGGTTATGCAGTACTTACAATATTAAAAAATCGTACGTGACGGCCTTTAAAGGCTTATAAAATTATGCCAATTGAAAAAAAAAATTCGATAATATTTGTTTGGAACAAATGTATGGATTTGAACTTTTATTTTGAAACACTTGCGACTGATCGAATACAAATGACACAACAAAATTATGTTTTTGCACCCTCCTGGACTTTGTTTATTGTTGTTGTAATATTAATTTTCAAGTATAATTGCAATATCTAAATTTAATCGCCAGAAAAGGGAAACTAGTTGATTGCGATTTCTTTTATTAAATTAAAGGCCAGCTTTAACTATTATTTTTTGCTCTTTAAAAATTAAATTCAGCTAACAGACAGAAAAAATCAATGTAAAATCGTCGAAAACAAGGTTGATTTTACGGTTTTCGGTAGTGATTTTGCGTCACAGTTACTTCATATTAATTTAACATGATTTTACAATAACTTGCGAACAAATTTTTTTTCTTTTAAAATAACTATAATTCATGTTAATTTAACATTGTAGTAAAGTTAGAGCAAAATGTCATTTATATTGTTGTTGAAACAACGTGAATTTCATGTAGAATCAAATTGGTTTGAGTGTGATATAAAAGGGAGAAGTAGCTTCAGAGACAACATATGACTTTATTTAAGAATTATTCAAAACACTTCCCCTGTAACACATGTTTCACTTATTTTGTATTCAACTTTGTTAACAGAAGCATCAGCAGAATGGTCCGATATGGTTTTCGTAATCATTCTACTTTGAAAACTTGATGTACTATTTAGCTTAATAATTTACACTAAAAGAATACGGGAATTTTCTTCTTTTTATAACATATTTTAAAAATGAAAATTAATAAAAAATTTTTATGTTTTTTATGGAGTTGTTTTTTTCTATAAAAAACAAAAAAAAACAGGTTTCTATGGTTTCAGAATTGAACAATGTTATTTTAACATTTTTCATTTAAAATTAATATCAAACAATGGTAATTTTATATAGAGTCCATACTTGTGCAGAAATGATTTTTAATCAAAATTGCGCCATGTTAATTTAACATTGGTTTCTTTTTTTCGTGTGTACATTTAATATAAAATAGGTTTTTATGGATTCAATATTGAACAATGTTATTTTAACAGTAAATAAAATGAACGTGATTTCAGCTTATTTTAATATTTTTCATTTAAAACTAATATGAAATAACGATAAATTTAAATAAAGGGCATACTTTTGCAGAAATTTGCTATGATTCTCAATCAACATTTCGCAATGTTAATTTAACATTGGTATTTTTTTCTGTGTGAAGTACATCTGCATGGTATATGTTGAGTGGTTTTTCTGTTCTACCATATTTTCAAACAAGTTTCAAGGTTTTAATTTTTTCAAGGTTGAAATTCTCATGGAAATGCCCATATGCTAATTCCCCAACATTTGCTCAATATTCCTCCTACACATATAAGCTACTTGCCTTTCTAATGATAGAAATAATCCCATTATCCTTAAGCAATTCATGCAGGTGTTAACAAAGTAATAACATTTGATTCGTTTCATTTTTCCTTTTATATTTTTAACTGATTATTGTTCTTGAATGACGACTGTTGATAGCAAGTAACTGACTCATTTCTTTCTGTTCTCCGTACGTTTGTAATGCATTTAGGACTTAAAACAAAAAAAAATATCCTGTATTCATATCAATTGGTTTATGATTCAATATCATCAATAAAATTGTCTATGAACATTTGAATTTCAAACAAACATAAAAGTAAAAATGTTTATTATGCTTATTGATTTACATCTGTAGCCAAAGTTGGTTTAATAAATTTTATTAATAAAATAGAATAAATGCAAATCCTTATCAAAGCAAGTAGATTTTATTATTTAACTTTGAATAATTTCAGTAAAAAGATGATCTACGTAAAAAGAATATTAAAAACCATCGACTAAAAAGCAGTTGAAGAATATGTATATCATATACCCAGTACTCATTAATTTTTTCTTTTTTCAATTTCTTTATTAAAAAATTTACACATTTTTAAAAATTTTTATATTAATCTTAGTTTTAGCATAAAAAAATAGTAAAAACGACAATTTTAAAGGCACAACGTGCTCTTTATTAGCTGTTAAGAGTATCCCGACACGCCCAGATTGAAAGAAAATAATCAAAAAGTTGTTCAGCTTTACCGTAGCTACAACTTTGCTGAATGTTGTTGGTGAAAATAAGGAGTCCCTTGTAAGTTGTTACAAAAAAAAGTTTTTTAACAACTTTTTTCAACAAAAGTGTACGAAAATGCAAATTCTATTAACAAAATTTATTCGGCGGACTCTTAGCTATATTTTTGCCATATATGGTTAAGTGGTATCACGTACTCTGAATAGCTGTTGGCCCAAAACCAAAGATTAATGAAACTAATGAGAACCCACTAATTTGTAGAATTTTTGGAGACTCATAAAAAAATTGGTCAACAATATAGCTGAGCTGAGTATGGGGTTTTAACTACCGGTCGATAATACAATCGAACCAATACTGTCCAATACGTGTGTTTTTTGCACTGTTGCACTAGTACAATTTTATACTCTCCCCTTAATAGCGAAGAGAGTTCTATGCTCAGAAAAAAATAATTTTCATGTGTGAATACGAAAATCGCATATTTTATTAAAAAATGTGTTTTCATTTTCTGCGATGACGACTTTTGTTGTATTGATAAAAAAAGTTGGTTGGTATAGTTATTGAATTTTAAGTCAACAACCAAGTTTAATGAGTCAATAAAAAAGGTGTTGCCCAAAATAATTTTTTCCAACAAAATGTGTACGTGACTTCCTAAAATAAATTTTTGGAAATTTTGAATAAAGCAAACAAAATGTTTTTCGAGTCTTTATTTAATTTTGCTAGATTCCCAATTTTTTTTCTTTGATAAATACACTAAAATTAACTGTTGGGGGATAAGCTAATTTATATTCGCATTTCGCTGTTTGCTTAGGCCAGATCATTAGTAAACCTTTTACCAAAAACTTTCGAAAAACTAAAGATATTACATCAATAAAACTTTAAAGCGAATAAGAATTACAAACACTCAAGTCTTATGTTGGGTACAGACTGTGCAATCTACATGCAATCTGTTTCAATGGAACCTCAAAATATCAAAGCGTTTTGATGTTGATGCGATCTGGAATGCATGGAAATTAATTTAATTTGCTAGATTGCGTAAATGCATTGCATTGTGTGTACCCAGCATTATTTTCAACGATATCAACGATATTAAAAAATGGACAAGAGTTGTAAAACTACTGACTTTACTTTGATTCAAATTTTTTTTTATTTAATATAAAGAAACATTTAATTATTTTATTATTAAATGACTGCTATTTTTCAAAGCAAAATTTCTTTCACTGTTGACCTAAAATTTGATTTTTAACAAATCATGTTGTTCAAAATTTTCTTGAGATATTTTTTTCCGAGTGCGTTACTTCTCATGTGTGCAACTCAAAATCACTTTTTCTGTCGAGGTAACGAGGTCCGTCCATTCGGCTGGACATCTAGCTGGCTGGCAATTCAAAATAGTCTAAAAGCTTGACATTCAAAAGGAAAGTCTTAATTTTTCTTGATAATTAAATATTCAGTTAAATTACCAAAATAAAACAATATTAAGATATTTGTACCGTTCACCCAAGTTGGAAAGAGTATACATTAGGGTGCGCCTTATTTTTCATATTTGCGAAATTTCACCGTAACTACCCATAACAATGTTCTTCCCTACAAGGGAAAAAAAATTTAGTTTCTTAGTTTTGAAATGTTTGCGAAATTATTGTTTTAACTAAAAGACAAAATTTGGTTTTTAAAGTTATTAAAATTTTCCGAGGCCATTAACGTGTCTCATCATTATGCATCAAAGTTTTTCTTGGGAGTCAAAAAATGATTTAACAAGGTTTCGTTTTAATGTGCTAAATTCTGAATACGTTCTATTGATATACAGAAATTTATTGTTAATGGGATAAGCTGGTTACTGAGGCCAGATCATCAGAAAGCTTTATCCAAAGACTTTAGAAACAATACAACAATAAATTTCAGTTTATCAATAGTATGAATTGGGAATTTAGCATATTTAAACGAAACCTTGTTAAAAAGTATATTTTTAATGGCAGTTTCAAAACTATTTTCAAGGACAAATCCTATTGAAAATGTCGAGAATGGGTCTACACTAAAAAGAAAAATTAACCTATCTGTACTTAAATCAAGCAGTGTCAATAATACGGATTTCCTTTAATAAAGTACAGAGAGCTTGATTCAAGTACGGATTATTTAAGCACCCCTGTACTTAAACCGAAAACGGGATTGACTTAAGAAAAAGTGAGATAAAAACTAATCCCAAGCTGCGCTTGATTCAATAATTTTTTTAGTTGGTTGTATTCCAAAAGACGTACTTGAGAAATAATCCGAAACTGGACTTGATTTGATTCTAGCCCAAACATAACCGCACAGAACCAGAGATGGAAAATATATTATTTTACTTATTAGTATTTATTTTATTCTATGTACTTTAAAAATTTGATGCATTTAACTTAATATTTTTTTCATATAGAACTCGGGAATTTTTGCTTCTAATTTAACTTTTTAAACATGAAAATAATGTATGTTTTTCTTCTTGTAGTGTTGGTGTTACTATACAAAACAAGCAAATCGTTTTTTTATCTAATCTTATATTGTTGTTGTTTCTACAACAAGTTTTACAAGCAAAATCTTTAAAATCTTCCTCAAAATCTAGTGCGTTACATTGTAGTTTGTTGACGTTAACGAGATTTTGTCAGCACCACAAAAACAGCTGACTGGTAGTTTTTTTTTTTTTTTTTTTGATAACAGACATTTAAAAATTTGCATTACCTTTTATCTACAAATACGCTTGTTTTACATGCATGCCTGTACTTTGACGTAATTGCATGGTGGGTAATTAACATTTACCAAATATTGATATACAGAGTTGAAGTTTTAGCTATATAATCTCTGCTGCATTGGTCGAACCTGTCATGCTGCTTCTTTCATAAAAAATATTATATTTATTATTTTCAAAAAAAAAAAAGTAAAATAACAATAATAATAATACCTGTATGGCCTTGTCCTGTAATCAGTTTGATTGGAAATCGTGTGATTTTAGAAAACAAGTGTGGGTAATAGCAACATTTTGTAATCTCCTATTAATTATTAATTACAAATCGACTTGATTTTAGAACTGGAACAAAAATAATCGTTTGAAAAAAAATAAAAACATTCAATGTAATACTAGGCTAAGAAATTAAAAGAAATTTATCTGTTAATGCAATCATTTTGAATTTTTTAATAAAATGTTTTTAATTTTGGATACAAAAAATTTGCCTTTGTGTTAATGACCAATAAGGGATAAAAGTCAACTTAATAACTGAAATACTATGTGTAGGTAGAAGATTCCAATGCAGTGACCTGAAAAGACAAATATTATTGCATTATTTAAAATTTAGGAAATGTTAACTTACTTTCTGTTATATATTTAATTTTTTCAATGCTTTGCAATAAGTATTCGCATTCCTTTACATAATTTTAAATTGTTCTTAAAGTAATCCAAAACCAATCGTCCTTGAGATGATGACTTCAATATTTTTTTGACCGGCATTAAACTTTTTGAATCTTGATTTGATATATTGGTCTCTAAATTGGAACAAGTTGTTGAGGGATATTTTCTTTTATCAGTCTGTTGCCAAGATATTAAACGGGCTTCCAATCAAAGCGTTATATCTATCTATACGTTCACCTGAAAGTTTATACATACACACATATAAATGTTAAAATAAACTAAAATTTTAGGAGAAAAATAACAAAGTTAAATATCATAAAAGGCGGGAAAAAGACTTCCGAATTTCCTCTCGTTTAAGATTTCTTTAAGGTCGTCGATTGAATTAGGCGTCATTCAGGCCTCTTCACAGAATTAACATTTGCGTAAGTGTATTTATTTTCAAATTAACAATTTAGGTTTCAATTTAAGGAAACTCTATGAGGTTTAATTCTAATTAGAAAAATGATCAAAAAAATTTGCCGTTTCAAACAATGTGTTAGTTGATTTAATTCAATATAATCAAGACCATAGACAATTCCCAACAGCAATTCTACAAGTTTCAAAATTTCCAAATATAAGCCAGATTCACAATGAAAGCAACATTTTCACTAAGGGCTCGCAATGAATGCAACTTTTTTTTTGCCACAAAAATACACATTTTCAATTATGAATTTAATTATTTAATTTTTTAAAACAGACATATTGTTAAACTCATCATTCAAAACTTATAAAAACTATTATAAAAGTCTATTACAATTTCGTATTTATTTTAATTTTTTTTTTAAATCTTTAGTTACATTTTTGTTCAAAATATGTGACATTTGCAACACAAGATGTGTAAAGCAAAAAACATTAACTAAATTACAGATGTGTGATTATCTGATACTCAATCAAACATGGAAGACAGTTGTCAAAATCGAAAAGGCGTGAAATTGCTTTATGTCACATAAGTATAAAGACTACGAATGGGATTTTCCCCAGCAAAGTGGGAAAGTGTTTGAAAACAAACACTTACGTAATCACACATATCCTAAGAAAGTACACACATACATTTGTGTAAGTGTAGGAAATTCAAGGAAACAGTTACTTACACTTACTTACATTCAATAATATTAAAGTTACTTTATATTCATTAAACATCTTTAAAAGATACTACATACTAAACAATAAAAACCTTACAACTATGCATCATATACACACACTAACTTATTTGCTAATCTGTTGTGCCGACTTTATTAATTTAAATAGATGTGTACATAAAAATTTATACATTTTTATTATTGTGTTATTTAGTTTCCTAATATGGAATGAGTTTTAAGTAAAATTATGATTATGTTTTTGTTTTTGTTTTCCTTTGAATCAATTACACCAACACTAGATAATTATGCAAATTTAGCTCGATTCCTGTCTTGATAAGAAACATCTTTAAATGTCTTTTGTTTTGTTGGTGTAAATAATGTCTTAAGAGAGAGAGAGACAGAAAGAAGAGTATGTAACAACCACTTGCTACGAATCCGTTTATTAGGCTCATATTCCTGCCACCAAGAAAATAGTACAAGTTTATAAATTTATGGAATATGTATTGTTTTGCTAGATATGATAACAATATTAAATATAATGTAAGTAGTAAAATATAATATCATTTATTCGAATTCAGTTTAATATTTAAATTTCGAGCGAAAACTTGTCTTTACAAGTAACGAATATTGTAAGATTTTGTTTACCCTCAATTTTCATTATTTTTAAGAGGGAAGTCCTTATTTGGACGTATTTTTAATTAACGTTAGAGAATTTACTATTTTGAGAGTATAAGTATTTGCGTGAAGAAAAAACCAACCCATGTTACAAAATATGTTTTGAATCATAAGGCCCAACCAGAATGTGCATATCCTGGGTTAAGCTCCTGTGCGAACGCATGTAAATCATAAGTGTCAAACCATATTTAATTTGTGGAAACTTTTTGTTTAGTTGAATGAACTGTCATTTGCTTAAGCAAAGTGCGAAACTGATCGCACATTCCGTACGGACTCAGATGTTTTTTTTTGTTTTTTACAGCATTTGAGCGGCTGTACGTTAATTTTTAACATTGAATTTGTTTATGCAAATTCTGGTTGGTCCTTTACACTCTACCTTGCATTATTTAATGAAGTGAATCTAATTAATTTCACTTTGGCTGAACCTTCGCCAACAAAAGACGAAATTGTTTTTGTGACTAAAATGGCAACAGAACATTTGTTCTTATGAGACAACCCACACCAAACAAAATAACCGCAAAACTGGCATTTTGACTTAAGATATGTTCACATTATTGAGGTATTCACAAGGTGTGCTATCATGTTGTATTGTCATAATGTTCTAACATTTTACAATTGTTTAAAAATATTGTTGTTGCTTTGTAAACAAAAAGTGTCTTAAATTAATAAAACTTTGCTTGCTATGTTTATTTTGCTGTCGTTATTAATAAGAAGAGAACTGCGCTGAACGGCTGAGCCGAGCGGCTATGTTTTTGTAGCCGTCGCCGTTGATGGTATAGTTTTATCCGGCAAACTTCCGGATTTTACCTGCGGCTAGCAATTTTTGCAGCAAAACACTAGCGGCGTCAAATTAGACCGGCTTGGGACTCTGATGTTTGGTAAACAAACAAAAAAATTATTTGTGATTTGCGTATAAAAAATGTAAAAATGGTCAGGTAAGATTTAATTTAACTTTTTAATTCATGGATAAGAATTAAAAATATTTTGATTGTACGAAAATATTAATTTTTTTATATTTGTTTTAAATCAGCTGATTAAATTTCTCACAACACAATAATTTATGAGGCATTGTTCACAACAGTCTTATTTTTTCATGTTATTATTTTAAGACATATTACTTTATGACACCTTGTGAATCCCCCATATGTGCATTTGTCATGTGTATTGTCACTTTTTCACATGTTAAACAGCTTGAAGTCTCAGCTAAAAGTAAAAAAAAATTCAGCTGCACATATTTGCACTTTTCCAAAAAAAACAGTTAAAACTATAAAGTGATAAAGTGATAAAGTAACAAAACATGAATTTTCGTTCATGCTTGTTGTTGTTGCCATAATTCTGAAATGTTTAAAATTATTACAAAATGTAATTTACATACTAGTCAATAGTGTTAATTATACATTTCATTCTTGAAAAAAGCATAAGCTTCAATTGAATTTGAATTGTTGTTTACTAATTTACATTAAATTGGCAAGTGCAGTGATAAGTGGTGTATTATTAAGTGATATCAACATTTTATTTTATTAATTATGGAAAATTTAACAATTTCCTATTTAAATATTTGCGAAATATTGATTGATACCAAAATGGATATTGATATTACTGTCGAAGTCATTGCAAATAACAATGAAGAAATTACTGCTGAGGATGTTGAAGGCTTTACTAAATTTTTGAAAAAAGACTTTTTTACAAAGTTCAAAGATAGATGGCAAAAAGCATTTCGCATGAAAACCAGATTTCTCGATCTAAATGATTTGATTTCAATGATTTGATTTTTTACATTTTAATTAAATTTTTGTATCAGGTATGCTGTCCGAAGATGCTCAGGAAGCAAGGAATAAAGACTATAGAGCCTATAGGTTACATCACTCGCGAAGAACTGGACGTTTAGCTACTAATGAAGACGTAATGCATAATCTTTTATTGTCTTCAGACCCATTTATAAACACATTTCGCTCAAAGCTGCAAATCAAAAAATTGGAGTACGATAATGATGACAAAAAATTATTAAAAGACAATGCTTAAAATTTATATTCATGTGTTTTCTATTTGTTTTTTCTGTGGGAGGTGGGCGTAAAAGTGGGCGGATCAGGTATATATTTTTAGGAGCCTATTCTACAATTATAATATTTATTTTTAGTGAAAATTGGGTTGATAGAATCAAAATCAAGGGAGTTATGCCACTTTTTCAATACAAGTTGTATGGGAGGTGGGCGTAAAAGTGGGCGGATCATTTTGAATGACTATGTGCCAAGTTTCATTGTCCTTCGACAACTTCTTCTATTTTTAGCCGCTCGTTATATGAACTTCAACCAATGTGTGCCGTAGCACTTGAAATTAAATTTTTTTTTTATAAAAGCTGTTGGGAGTTCTTTCATTTATTTTACTGCATTTCTGTATGTCTTATTGCGTAGCGCATAATTGTGCGCTTATTTTTTTAAATGTACCATTTGTGCTTCGAAAAATGATAAAATTTTTCATTGAGTAATACCCTCTCCACTATTGTGGTGTGAGTATAAATAGAACACGCTCTGTTTGAAAAATTTTGCACTGCAAATTCGGTCTGACATTTACAGAAGTAAATTATTTTTGCTTTTACACGACATGCACACTTAAAAGAAAAATCAATCCATCCGTACTCAAATTAATCCGAAGCGGTATTAATAATACGGTAAGTACGGATTTTTTTGAATCAAGTACAGAAAGATTGTTTCGAGTACGGATCTTCAATCGCGAAATACTTAATTTATCCATATTCAACCCCGAATTCGTATTTGAAACAATCCGAAAATAAGATTGATTTAAGTAAAACTAGATTGAAACAATCTCAAAATGCGCTTGATTCAATTCCGAATTCGTAATTGAAATAAACCAAAAGTGAAATTAGAAGGAGAATTTTATTATGATTGATTTACTTACCCGTTTTACACTTTACATAATTTAATTATAAAACAGCAGAATCATTCGCGATATCGTTTATACTTTATGTACATAAATAACTCAATTTATAAACTAAATGAGGAGCAAGAATTTTAAATTTTACTTTTTAAACATAAACATGTATTTTCGTCTTGTTCTGTTGTTTCTTTTTTGTTTCAACGCACAACACGCAAATCGTTTCTTAACTACTTGTGTGATGTTGTTGTAATGCCTACAATAAACCCTGAAAAGGAAAATAAGATTAGAACGGGCATTGTGTAATTTTACTCTCAGAATGGTGCTACCCACGAAAAGTTTTATTTTTTTTCTTGGTTTAAAAATTTTGTACTTATTTTAAGAAATTCAGGGATTGATTTTCGAAAGTTATCCCAGTTAGAATTTTTTAAGTACGTTTTAGTGTTATTCGTTCTTGCATTTTTGAGAACGACTCGTAAGTAAGGATAAAAAACTTAATTTACCCCGAGTGTTTTTTTCTGTGTACGCATTTTTCAATGGGAAATTTGACAAGTATGCTGCTAAATACATATTTTTAAAAGTGCCTTAAATGAGAAACTGAGCGAATTGAGGGAAAGTACTTTTTAATTGGCGTAATGTAATGCTGCGATTAATTCTCTGTTTTGAATGGCAATCCGGTCTTAAGCTGGATGTCAATATCACTCGTTTTCGCCTCCACGCAGTGCATGCATTTCTAACCTTACTTGCGTTCCCCGTTTCATGTTACATGCAACGCTTTTTATGCAGCAGCAGCAGCACAAGTAAACATCAAATTTTTTTTGTCAAAATCAGCTGATTTGTTCGAACGCTGCTTGTGACGCTTACAAAAGTAGAAAGTAAACCTCAAGGCATCTACGCTTTGTGCATGTAACTTACTACGTATTAACTGCACGGATTCTTCTTTTTTGATGTAAGCATTTGCAGCGAAAAGCGAGTAACGCGTGGTGTGGACCTCCAGCTTTAAAGAGAAGCTGACACATTTTAAATAAACATCTTAATCTAAAAAGGAAAACGAATAAAATAAACAGGGAAACCAAAAATATGCAATTGCATGTTTTTTCTTGTGGCACCAAAAAAGGCAAAAATAATATATGTATTTATCCGTTTTTTTATGAATGTTGGCATCGATATAATTTAGTTAAAAGAGCATGTTTGCAGCAAGTTTATAGCAGCAAATAAAATTTATTTTTTTGCAAAATTTTGGCTTTTTTGTTTTATTTATCTGTATACACAGAAAAAATTATTTTTCGAATTCAAACAAAAAATTTGTAGAATCAAAACATTTTTTGTCTGAAATCGGTCCTACAAACAAATTCGCATATTCAAACAATTTATTTGCATTTTGTTTACTGAAAAAAAACACTGATTTTTTCAAACAAATAATTTACAGAATCAAGCAAAAAGTTTACTGAAATTCATATAAATTTCAAACAAATAATTTTGCTGAATCAAACAAAAATTTTTTGCACAAGCAATGACGCGCACCCAAGCTATCACTGAAGGAGAAGATGAAGGCAGAAGCAGAGCGGCGGCTGGCTTTAAGACACATGTTTTGTTGGAATAATTTTTGAACGAAGTCTTGTTTATACACACAATGTTTTTCTTAATCACTCACTGTTGCTGTATCCTTTCCTTGGCTAAAGAAGAAGAAATGTAACAAACAACGGCAGCAGACCGACTCGATATGTTTTTCGTCATCATATTATTTTTGTATTTGATGTATTTAAGTAAACAGTTTTCAAAAATTGAATACGGGATTTTGTTTTTCATTCTTTTTTTTCCAACTTTGAAACCAACCAAAAATTAATTTTGTTTCTTATAATGTGGTTGTTGTTTCTGTTGTTGAAAAAGAATGAAACCTTTTTTTTACCTGCTATTTTTTTGTTTTTTTACTAATAACCTCGTCGCGCTATTTTATCATCTTTCTTCTTGTTGTACTTTTTTAAAGCGTCCAAAAATAAACTGTATGTGTTTTGTGTTGTTGTTCTTATATTTCACATAAAGAAGTGTTGCTTACGATCAAATAAAAAATGCAAAAAACGACAACATTAAAGAGCGTTAAATATTTCATACAAAATTATGGAAAATTGAAACCAATAAGCGCGTATATTATATTATTGAAAAGTTGTCAACATTTTTGTTGGTTAAATAAAAATCAAACAAAAATATTAATTGAATCAGTAAAAAAATTTGTAGAAATTAAAAAAAATTTCAAACAATCGTTTGTTTGAAAATAATTCGGCAATAATTTTTTCTGTGTACCCAACGTGTTGCTACAATTTCGCCATCTTCATTTAATTTTTACTCGAAAATTGTAAGGACAAATCAGGTTGATACCAAAAATTAATGTTTTTTTGAAACTTTAAAATTTTATATGTGTATTGGCAAAAATTAAGGAAAAAGCTATTATTTAACATGTTTTGGCGGTGTGTGTAAGACATAGAAATCTCGACCAATCTTTAGTATACCGATTGATTTAGAATCACTTTTTAAAGTGATCTAACGATTACCATCCGACCGTCTAGCTGGTTATCTGTCCATGTTAATTTTGGCGCAAAGTACATATTGAATTTTGTAGATAATTTGATAAAATTAGGTAAATAAATTTTAATTGTACTAAGGACGAATTCTATGTAAATGGTGAGAATCGGTCTATAATTTAACATATTTGTGTCCGTAAGCTATCTAATTATGTTGGTATTTTGATTGAATTCGCCCCAAAAATATTTTACTACCAACCACATTATTTTTGAATCAGTTCACATTTGTCCATAAATATCTTTTACTTCCTTTTAAATGTTAACATTAATAAACGATTTAACGATTGTCCTTAAAATCCCTTTTAGACAAAAAATCTTATATGGATGTTAATATCTGGATAATATTCGGCACAAATAACTCTGATATGAAATTTTAACCTCTTAACATAACTTTGTTTATGTGAGCCGATTACTGCCCTTCGTTTCTCGAAAATTCGTCTGCAAATACTATGGTAGTTGGGCTTTACTGATTATATTTTTAGGATTGTTTGTATTAAATGCAACTGTTGTTAAATTTTGGAATATTTTGTTTTCAAATTAACAATTTTTGAATTTTTTTGGGCATATTTTTAGGACCATTATTACAACTTGCCAATAGTTAAAAGTCGGATTTTGTCGGACCGATAAATAGCTTTGCATTATAAAACCTTCATTTATTATGTTTTCATCTATTAAATATTATTATTATTGAAAATAACAGCAATAAAAAATGGAAGTTGTAATAATGCAAAGCTATTTATCGGTCCAACAAAATCCGACTTTTAACTTTTGGCAAGTTGTAATAATGGCCCTGAATGATTTTCAGGGCACATTTTTAAGTTTTTCCTGCATATTTAATGAGCATAGCACGCGGTTTTAAAAGCATATTTCTGGTTTCCCTGAAAATTACAATCCTAATATAAATAAGTAAGAGTGGCATAATCGGCTATGCCGAGTCTTAAAAACTCTTCTTCTTATGTAACACGACGTCTTAGACCACTCACGTATTAACACACATTCAACTTCATTCAAAAAAACTAAAATCTTGTGAGTACATCCGTATCGTTTAAAAACCCTATTTCAATATTTAAGCGGCAAGTCATGTGTGCAGCTTTTATGTTTAAAAAGAACAAAAAAAAGTCATGATAAAAAGCGTGGTTTTTTTTGCTCTAACCTTGGTATTTATGGATCGATCTGTATGAATTTAAATAGCAAGATTAAACGAAGCATATGTTACAGAAATGTATAACACCGTAGTTCCCATAATTCTGGTCTTTGGAAAACCCGTTTACTTACAAAGAATTGTGGTCTCTTGAAAATATTTACGGCCAATTTCACCAAGTTCAGTTAAAACTAACTATTTCTTAAACTTCCAATATATGTTTGACGGTTATAACTGATAGTTAATTATAACTTAATTGGGCGTTAAGAATATAAATTCGATTAAAATTTTCAACGAAATCAACATTTTAAATATTGAAGATTTAAGAACAATTGTGATTTTTAGTTGAAATGTTAATTATAATAATTTAAGGAAAATTAAATTTGATGAACTCAAGCCTAACTAAAAATATCAATATTATAACATTTTTAACGAACTTTGTATTAAAAGTAAAAAAAAAACACACAAGTACGAATGGTCAAGCTCGACCATTTTAAACACTATACCACTTCACCTATACAGACACATTTCGAGATTATACCCTATTTGCAATAAGTTGTATGTCTTCTTCGTTAAAATGTATTAAAGACGTAGCTAACTGGGACACTCTCCACTATTGTGATGTGAATTTAACATCAATTGTCTAAAGCTTAGATTCTAAACGTTCAAACTTTTCTTTAGCTTAAGGTTTAATAATAGTTTATTTTTCACTTTAATTTTTCTTGTTTTGAACTGCAATTGAATTTCTATAACGGACACAAATTTTAAAAAGTTTTTAATTTTAATAATACAGATTTTAACAAATAGAATCTGGGAATTTATTATATAAATTTTCATATTATTCGAATGTGTATTCTAAGTCAAATTACAATCCTCAAAAGCTTTTATACTTTAATGGTCTTATTCCTTCAATATTTTCCAGGAATATTTTCTGTGCACTATCAGAATTTTCGTTTGTATATTTCGGTTATAAAAGCTTTTGAAGATTAAGCTACGGTCACACTTGACAAATATTTGACGAAAAAGATGTAACCAAATGGCAAACAAAATATAATTTCCTCTTAGTGCATTATTTATTTTGAATATATGTAATAGTTAATCATACAAAACCAGGTTTTTGCTGTGTCTGTCAATATTATTAGTCTTATTTTGTGATATAAAGCCCATTTTAAATCTTAATAACTATTGATAAAAATTATTAATTTGATCAAATATTTAATAATTTATTCAAATATTTAATAAGTGTGACCGTAGCTTTAGAATACACATTTGAATAATATGAAAATTTATATAATACAGATTTTATTTTAAAATTTTTGTAACTTGAATTGAACGTATACAATACAACTAAACTTAATTAAGTTTTTATCTTACTTGCCTAAAAGATAAAAAAAAAGAAAATACAAATTACCGAATGGCAAAAATTACATAATGCATATTGTTGCACATAAACATCCAGATGTATTTAAAAATAAAACATATATTTACAAAATATAATAAATTTAATTTAGTATGCAACTCATATGTTTGGTGAACAATTATCACCTGAAAATATGCAAAAATTAGGAAAATGCTAAAAAAAACCACACACACCAGTCAGATAAATAAATAAACACACTCTCTCACACACGTACACACCAAAGGACATCAAGTTACACACACATATACACAGATTCAAAACAGAATCGTAAAAAAATAACCATACGTACAAAAACTAATTTAAATAAAATGAAAATGAACATTTTATATGTTTTATAAACACTACATATGTTTGTTTGCTTGTGTGTCATTTTGTAAATATGTTATCTCAATTGTGTAAAACAGACAGAAGGATGTTTCTGAGCATATAAGGATACATATACAAAAGTATATGTATAGAAATTATGTATATGTGAATTTGTTTTCAAATAAGTATTTATATTAACTAACTCAATGGTCAAGTATGAAACAGTCAAATACTCTCTCTCCAAATATTGCATACTTACATACAAACATATTGTATGTTGTACATACCAAAAAAAAAAAAAAGATGAAATAAACGGAACACAAATATAATACATTGTTTGTATGTATTTCCATATGAGTGTATGCATATATTACAGGCGCGGATCCAGCTTTACGGTTTGGGGGGGTAACTGTTTACAGATTTTTTTTAACAAAACAAAAGGCACCATAAATTCTCTTTAAATTGGCATTTGTGCCTCAATGGGAAAACTTGTAAGACTTGTTTAATGAAGCCCCTATTAAACTTTGGAGCAATTTTAAACAGGTAATGTCAGTTTGAAATAAAACTTGATTTGCTTAAATTTGTGTCTTTAAAGTAAAATTTGTTTTGAAAACTGTCTTAAAAAAGCCAAAAGTCTAAAAAAGCGGTTAAGTTAAGAAGGTTTAAGTGGTTAAGAGGGTTTAAGTATTTTTGGAAGGAGGTTTCTAAATTGTTTTTTTTGCCGAACGGTCGCCTTTTTTCATTTATCGTTATATCATACACAGAAAAAATTATTTTTCGAATTCAAACAAAAAATTTGTAGAATCAAAACATTTTTTGTCTGAAATCGGTCCTTCAAACAAATTCGCATATTCAAACAATTTATTTGCATTTTGTTTACTAAAAAAAACACTGATTTTTTCAAACAAATAATTTACAGAATCAAACAAAAAGTTTACTGAAATTCATATAAATTTCAAACAAATAATTTTGCTGAATCAAACAAAAATTTTTTGCACAAGCAATGACGCGCACCCAAGCTATAACTGAAGGAGAAGATGAAGGCAGAAGCAGAGCGGCGGCTGGCTTTAAGACACATGTTTTGTTGGAATAATTTTTGAACGAAGTCTTGTTTATACACACAATGTTTTTCTTCATCACTCACTGTTGCTGTATCCTTTCCTTGGCTAAAGAAGAAGAAATGTAATGCATTAAACACATTCACCACAGCAGGATACACGAACACACGACTACAAATGCTGCTGGGTGCAATTACAGTCGTGTAGACAGCTACTGAATTATTTTGAAGACGACAGCTACAATTGAAAAATTAAAAACAGCTGTTTTTTTATTGTGTATTTATATTTCAGTGGTGCCACTATCATTTTTTTAAACTTTTATGAAATGGAAAAAAATGCATAATTCAAGACTCGTAACAAACTTAATTTAAGCCAATAAATATATAAATACTTATTTATAATAAATTTTATAGCGCAAAAACAAATGAATTTATTAAAAATCATTTAAAATATTTTAATTTTGTTTTTGTAACAGCAGATTAAATAATAAAATATATACTGCTTTTAAAATAAAAATTTTGTTCCGTCATCGCACGTCATAAAAGTTTCAGAACACGTTGGGTACGTACGTAAATATATAAAAGCTATGCATCAATGCTGCAGTGATGCAAAATGTTGTTGCTGATGCGTGGTTACCAGTTGCAGTTGTAATGCTAAAGGCCCAACCATAGTATGCATAGCCTGGCTAAACCTACTGTCAAAAATTAACAAAAAGTCTCTCAAATGTACTTTAAAAAACAAAAATAAAATAAAAAAACATTTGATTCCGTACGGAATGAGCGATTAGATTCGCACCTTGCTTTAGCAAAAGACAGTTTCATTAAATTTAGTAAAAAGTTGCCTTTAATTCAATATGGTTTGCCTTATTTAATTTACATGTATTCGCACATTTGATTTAGCCAACTTAAGCACATTATGGTTGGGCCTTAATACTTTTTTTACTGCCAACAGCTGTGCAAAGTTTGAATTTTTGAACACCAGCTAACTTTTAAAAGTTTAATGGGAAACATAAAATAATAAAAAAATGTTATCAACAATATAGATGACAAATTCTATTGAAAATATTGAAAAAAAGTGACAGTGTTCTTATAAATTACAAAAAAAAGCATCACAAAAGAAAACAATTTTTTTATGTGAAATTTATTGCATCAGAAAAAAAATTTGCTGCAGAGCTGCGGCATGACAGCATAAAAAACTTTTGACATATGAGAGTGATGCCAAGTTTCTTACAAGTGATGCTTTTATGAAATTTAACCTTTACTTCTGCGCAAGGGACACCCAACAACTGCATTTAGGAACGTTCCCCTTATCAATAACTTTAAAAACTGAATCTAAGAAGTATTGGTTTTATAAGAAACTAATTCGAAATATCTTTCACATGATGGATTAAAAATTCCGATTTATTAGCCTGTTAAGATATTAATATTTCTTGATAGAATTTTCAACAACACTTGCTATTTTGTCAAAATATTTAATCAAACATATTACATATTAGTAACTCCATCATGTAAAATTTTAAATTTATTAAGGTTTAAAAAATTATATCTTGGAAAACTACTGAATTTATTGAGTAAAAATATATATGTGGTAGTAATTAATGTACTAGTTACAAATTTAATTATTGCAATATGTACATAATTAATAAGTGTTCCGCAACGCTGAAAACCCGCAAAACTTTATTAAGCAAATATCAAAGGGTTAGATAATAATTGCTATACATATCGATATAATTTTAATTTTAAAAGCTAATTTTGTAAAAAAAAATCAGCCACGGAGTACGAATATAGATATTAAATTGGCTCTAAATTGGTTAATCGGTATGCTTAAAACGCCATGTGAAAAACACTTTGAATAATTTTCCAATGATTCCCATATTTTATAGATTCTTTTTAAAGCTAAAGAGATATAGATAAAATATTTTACAACTTTTCAGTCCTATAACTCCTAAACGAGGAAAGCGTAAGCACGAAAAAATCTTTCTATAGAACTTCTTTCAAGGATACTAAAAAATTATATAATTTTTTCAATTTCAAGCGTATTCTTTTCTGTTAAACAAAAAAATATTTTCAAGCACTTATTCCTTAAATATTTTTTAATATTAGCAACACTTTTTCTGTTTTGTAGTGGACAAAAATAGAAATTAGTTTATATTGACTACAACGACAAAATAAGCACAGACAACAACCTGCAGCCATGTAGCCGTGTCGTCGTGAAAATAATCATTTCCATATACACACATGTATTCTATGTTTGACATATTGAAGTCGGTAGCTTGCTGTCTCGAATGTGTTTATAGCATAACAAACAACGGCAGCAGACCGACTCGATATGTTTTTCGTCATCATTTTATTTTTGTATTTGATGTATTTAAGTAAACAGTTTTCAAAAATTGAATACGGGATTTTGTTTTTCATTCCTTTTTTTCCAACTTTGAAACCAACCAAAAATGAATTTTGTTTCTTATAATGTGGTTGTTGTTTCTGTTGTTTAAAAAATAATGAAACCTTTTTTTACCTGATATTTTTTTGTTTTTTTTACTAATAACCTCGTCGCGCTATTTTATCATCTTTCTTCTTGTTGTACTTTTTTAAAGCGTCCAAAAATAAACTGTATGTGTTTTGTGTTGTTGTTCTTATATTTCACATAAAGAAGTGTTGCTTACGATCAAATAAAAAATGCAAAAAACGACAACATTAAAGAACGTTAAATAGGTATTTCATACAAAATTATGAAAAATTGAAACCAATAGCGCGTATATTATATTATTGAAAAGTTGTCAACATTTTTGTTGGTTAAATAAAAATCAAACAAAAATATTAATTGAATCAGTAAAAAAATTTGCAGAAATTAAAAAAAATTTCAAACAATCGTTTGTTTGAAAATAATTCGGCAATAATTTTTTCTGTGTAGTCAGTTACAGTCCGATCTTAGGCGCGTATTAGAAAAAAGTATAGCCTTACTTAAAGGTAATTTTACTGCAGAATCTCGGGTTTTTAAGTTTTTTCAATACATTGAAACCTGCTAACTCCGTTTCAACACATTTCACAGGAGAGACAAACCGCTTTTTATTTTATTTTGAAAAGAACACCAAGTTTGAAACACTTCAAGACTCAAATTGAAGAAAAACAACACGGCGTATCTTTCTCTTCCACACGGCATCAAAACTGAATTTACTTAAAAAGTGGATTTAGAAGATATGCATATAAAGATGGATATCTTTGTACAAATAAATTTTAAAATGTTTCTGCCGGAATTAACGAAAAACTTCCTTTGCAAAAGTTGAATAGTTTCTTGTGAGCTTTATTTTTTTGACATTTGGGTGGAATAAACAGAGATCTTGTGGATAAATACTAGAACTAGATACTTGAGGTCAATGGCCCCTGAGGGCAAAACATTGGTCTTTTCGACACAATAACATTAATATATCATACTTTAAGATCGTAAAGTAAAAGCCTAAGATATAACGATGTTAAATTTTTTTACAATCAAACCATTAATCAAAAATAAAATCCGTTTTAATTAAAAACTTAATCAAGTGAATTAAACGTGTGCTTATACCACAAACAATACTGCAGGAAATGTTGTTTATATTAAAAATATTTAATTGATACTATTTTTTTGTTTACTGGTGCAAATTAAATTAATTTTTAAATTAATATTACAAATTTTTTAATTAAAATCAATTTATATTTTTTTTTATACAAACAAAAATCTTGTATTAATGCCAGATCGTTTAAAAGCGAAATAAAAAAACATATTTTTATAATTTGGACGGAAACTGTTCACCCCACCCCCCCCCCTTTATCCACGCCTGATGTATATCTATACGATAGGATGTATGAGTATGAAAAAGCGGTCGGACACGCGTTGGACACATAAACATAACGTTTTGATAATAAAATTCGCACATATTTTGTTTAACTTGAATGTGACCATTAAATAACAAAAAGTACAAACAGCCAAACAAACGTTTTAAGTATCTAAAATTTCCTACATTAAGAATTTCTTCTTTTCATAATGTGTAAAAATACGAGTTTTTGTTCCCAAAATAAGGAAAAACAAAAAACGTTATGGGGTTTGTTGAAAAAATAACTCCTTTACAATCCTAAGAACAAGAATTAAAGTTCGCTAATGTACACTACAATATAATTCTTAATAGCAATTCTATAAATATCAAATTAGAGTTTGTTTTAGGAGTTTTATTGTGATTTTATAACTTTAAAAGCTGATTTCATTACAAATTCTAACTTATTCTCTAGATAAGAACATATCATTTGCTATTCATCAACAAAATTCTGATTTCAATCGGATCAAGGTTTATAATTTTCGTTCAATACAAAACATAGTGTTTAGTATTAATATCAGCAATGGAAACACTACAAAAAAAAAAAGAAGAAATATAAATAAACAAAAAAATATTGTAGCAACAAAATTTGTGTGTGTGTTTTGTAT
Organism: Pollenia labialis; assembly: GCA_949318255.1. NCBI lineage: Eukaryota > Metazoa > Arthropoda > Insecta > Diptera > Polleniidae > Pollenia > Pollenia labialis. The sequence goes on from OX439140.1 coordinate 159,734,837, forward strand.
TAAAGCCCATTCCATTATTTTGTAGTCTTGACACAATCAACCTGTTAGTGAAACAATTGATGAGAGCAGTCAGCAGAATGGTATAGAATTTGTAGCATGGTGCTCCGCCTTTTTCCTCATACAATGTTTCATGTTGTACGCGCATGTTAAATTTTATTTAGGGTAGTTTCAAACCATATTTTCACTGTCTATTTGTGCACATGTTTTACTTTTGTGATACAGTGGTAATAAGAATGCAAAATTTAAACTAAATAATTAAATTATTGTCTTATTTTTGTTAGAAATAAATTAAAATCTTTTTAATATCCAAAGAAAAATAATCCGAAATTACTCGAAAAATAATAAATGTAAATATAAATGTATGCACCCTAGAAACACAGAAATACGGAAATCGCAAAACGCATTGCCAAGATAAAAGATCTTATTGCTGCAAGAATCGAAATTATATCTTAGAAGAAACTTTTTTAAGAGAAACGTCATTAGCTTGTTAAATATAGCTTAGTAAAAACAAGTAAAAGGGCTATTGTCGGCTTTGGCGAATCTTTGATGCTTTCCTCCGAGAGTAAGTGCCGGCTCACACACGTCAAGTTTGACTCGTCAAGTCTTGAGCTTTTAGGATAGAAGGGAAAAGAGAATGCCACTTCTTTTCCCCTCTCTCCTAAAAACTAAAGACTTTAAGAGTCAAACTTGACGTGTTTGAACCGGCACTAAGAATATTTTAGAGGTGGGATTTATATAAAATTTATTTTATTTATTTATTTATTTATTTATCAATACAATACGACAAGAACAAGTCTTATATTACAGTATTGGGTAGCAATTTGGTAGATAAGTATAGTTCATATTTAATAGTATGAAAATACAATTAATTGAGAAAAGAAAAGAAAAAAGAATTACAAATAAAATTACTATAAGTTTTGTGCACAAATAAATATATGTTAACAAATAAGTAAATGTTAATAATAAGGCTATCCTAACCGAAGTACTCAAATATGGCAGATTTAAAATGTCTTGCATTGCTTATAATTTGGATTCGAGGGCGTAGTTGACTCCATAGACGAATCGAGTTAATGAAGAAGTGTTGATTAGAAATTGATTTGTTTTAGCTAATGCTGTTAATCTTGTTACCTCTGTTCGATCTAGAGAACATGATTCTTTCATATAGGTAGGAAGGCTGTTGACTATATATAATCTTATGCCAAAACAATAGAGTTCGGCAAGTCAATAAGTTATCAAATGTTATGTTACTTATCTGTTTCGCATATTGTGAGATGCTATGGTTCCTTTTTATTCCAAAGACATATCTAGCATTATTATTGTATGTTAAGTTGTGTCTTCGCCTACTAACCGAATCGCAACTTAAAAAAAGCTCGCATCCATACATGAGTGTTGGCAATAAATACGTTTTAGCTAATAACATTCGGATGTGAATCGGTGTATAATATTGTGACATCCATAAGTTCCTTAGCATAGAAAAAGTTTTTCCACATCTTATTTTCACATGGTCTGACCAATTAAGTTGATTGTTAAAAACAACACCAAGATGTTTTGCAGTATCAACATAATTAATTGTCATATCATGAACCTTTATTGGTGGTAGACACGTGTTTATATATTTTAATGGTCAAATAGCAAGAGCAACTAATTTTTTTGGGTTTAAGCTTAGGCCATTTGCAGATGCCCAAAGATACATATGATTGAGATCTTCATTTATAAGTTGAATGCAACTTGCGTCGTCTGATATTTTATAGCTTATATATTTGGCATCTTATTTCCTCCGTGACATCCTGTCATTAAACATGGAGTTTGTATAAAGATCTTGGTGGCGTTTTTTATGATTTTTAAAAATATACCCAAAAATTACCGTTATAAAGGGGCTTTAGAGAGCTTATGCTCCACAAAAATATTGCCGAATCGTTTTCTACAAATTTGCTGAACATGCCTTTTACCTACGGTGACCATTCGTCCTTTTTTTAAGAGGACAGCCCTTTTTTTTTTGATACGATGTCCGTTAAGATTTAAAAAAGGACGGTATATTGTCCTTTTTTCAGTGCATTGTCCTCTTATTAGATTATGACTTCTTCTTTAAACTCAAAAACTTTTAGTTTTATTTCCCCAAAACCCCAATATTTCAACATTTATACCGCAAAACACGCTGCACAGAAAAAATAGAAAATCGATTTCAATTAAACAATTCGTTCAGACAATTAAATATTTAACTAATTTTGCCCCTGCAAAGGAATTGATCATATCAATTAACGGATTTGTATTTTCGAGTCATGGGACACAAATTTAGTCAATTAAAAAATTAATTGTATAAACAAAAAATACCCCACATATAAACAAACATTTAATTTTATGGGTTTTGATTAAAAAAATTAATTGCAGCAAACAAAAAATTAATTGAATAATTAATGTACACCAATTAATTATTTAATTGAATAATTTTTTGCAAAAATTTTTTCTGTGTGGTTAACATTAATGCCAGCGTTAGAACTGGCATTTCTTCGTTGAAAATAGTTACGAACGGTATTAATGGTTGTGTATGTTTACACAATCACTAAAAAAATAGATATCGTTCTTGGGTGTGTGAGCCGAACGTTAAATAATGTACTGTTTATTTTCGAACGCTGCTTTAAAGGACTTTAAATTAAAATGAATTGTACGCAAAGAAAATGTGTTTTTACCATTGGTTATTGAAACCATTTTACTAAGTTGGCAGGTAGTATTCTGTATTGACGATTTAAAGTGCAGTGTTTACACAAATTTAATATTTTTATTGGCTGAGAAGTGGAGAAAAGATGAAATAAATATTGAAGGTAAAAATAAAATAAAGATTGTAGCATTTTGCTTGTATTTACCGCCCTGTAGTAAAAACAAAATAATTAGAAAACTATTACTTTCAATTGCTAATCATTTTTGGATTATCGAAAAGTCCAAATTAAAAATGGTTACTTAAGAATCACTTTTAATAACAAAGTACAAATTTCAAATGGACTGTGCAGAATTTAATTTAGTTTTATGTAAAAACAGTCATATTTAAAAATATTACTTCTACAGAAATATATCAATTATATTTAATTTTTCTTAAGTTGTAATTTTATTCGACCTTTAAAATTCAATATTAAGTTAAAATGCTTAAGCTCGAGGTCTGTACCTCGTTTCTGTATTTCTCGCATCGTAAAATTTTTCAAATGAAGTGTGAAACAAAAAATTCCATCGTTTCTCGATTTGCGAGAAAAAAGTGTTTCTGTATTTGAATGCGAAAACACACAACACAGATTCTGTTTTAACTGGAATATTTCTAGTAATTAAGTGTCAAATGAAAGCGAAACGTCAACAAAAGAAATAAATATAATAAATACACGGCTGCCAGGTTTGACGATTTATCTTCATTTTGACGATTTTTGCTCCCATATTAGTAAAGTGCCGATTTGCTGATTTGTTCTTAAAAAGTGACGTAAGCAAAAATAAAATCAACAATATTTTATAACTTTGTTGTAGATTTCTATAAAAGCTCATATTGAATTTTCAAATTTCAAACACTTGATATTTTGTGGCGTTGAAAATTTAAAAAAACAATATGAATTTCTGTAGAAAGCAACAACAAATTTATATATTTGATATTTAATCTCCTTAGCTTATATGGACACTTTTGTGCCAAACCATTATTTCGACAAGAAAAAAAAGTTGTTTGTCTATAACCCGTTTATTTACGAACCGATTTTTTTTTAAATTTTAACTACCATTTATTCAACTAAGTCTATTTCATGTGAAAAGGTTAAGTTAATAGTTATAAGAATAGGTAAATTATAGATTAATAGGTAAAAATTAGAGGCAAACGTGTTTTTACTCATATCTCAGCCATTTGTTATTGTAATTTGACTTTGAATACACATTCAAATAATATGAAAATTTAGAAAATAAATAATTCTAAAAAAATAGATAAAATAAATATAAGTATAACTTAAAACGACAACATCGGCAACACTGCATTAAATATTAAATCATATCTTTTTCCCTGAGGATGACCAACAAAGTTGGTCGAAATATTGGAACAAATAAATAATAAATATTAAAACAAAAACAAGAGTTTTTATTTTTATTATAATTTATAAACAGACCTCAAGCCGAACAATATAAACACAACACATTTAACAAGTGAAAAGGTCTACATACACACTTAACAAAACACAAAAAAATAAATTTCGAACAATAGACAATTTATATGTACATATGGATGTATAAAATACCCATAAACTTTAACGATGTTTTTGTTTGATTATGTTTTAATAAAACATCAAACAAATTTTGTTTAATTTTAAATTGTCCTATTTTTTAAAACTAAAAGACGATAATATTATTTTTCTCAAGAAATTGACGATTTTTACATAAATTTATCTGGCAGCCCTGAATAAAACCAAAACAAGGAAAGGCTTAAAAAATGTTAGTTAACAAAATACTTATAACCATGGTGTTTTATTTTTTTTCATCATTTAAATTATGCATTCATTATTTAAATTCTTTTTATTTTTTTTTATATTAAAAAAGTAGTACACATATTTTAAATTTAAAATATCTATAATTTGTTTTTCTCGCACCAATTTCAAATGTGACTTATTTTGACAGTTCTTGTAAGAAACTTTTCGCAAAATATTGTTACAGAAACACTTTTTCTCACATCCTTCCAATAATTGCTGGAAAATTATTTAAATGACAGATAATTCTCGCAACGGAAAGATACAGAAACACTTGTGCGAGAAAACCCATTTTTTGTTTCATTTTGCACTGTTTCTGTTCAGATTCACTGGTTTTATGCGGAAAATTTAACGATGCGAGAAATACAGAAACGGGCTACTGTTGTATGTAAGAGCTTAAGCTTTTAACTTAATAGTTATATTTAATTATAAAATTTTTTGATTTGAATACTTTTACATAATTTTTTTATGTGTATGAACTTCTGATATATTTGATTAATTTTTTCATAGGCAATCAAATAAGTATGTGTAGATATTAATAGAAGTTCTACTTAGGTTAAAAAAAACCTTGATACTATTTAAATTTTGTACTACATTTCGAAATGTAATTTTTTTCGTTTGCAAAATATGGTCACCGTACTTATAAAGAATACAAAGTTTTTTATACACTTAAAAGAAAAATCAATCCATCCGTACTCAAATCAATCCGAAGCGGTTCAATCCCGGAATACTTAACTTATCCATATTCAATCAAGAATTTATTTCTGAAAAAATCCGAAAATGAGATAGATTTAAGCAAAACTAAGATTGAACCAACCTCAAAATTCGCTTAATTCAAGTCTTATAAAGATGATTTAATCCCGACTTTGTACTTGAAATGAACCAAAAGTGAAATTAGAAGTAGAATTTTATTATGATTGATTTACTTTCCCGTTTACACCTTACAGAAATTAAATCCCAGTAAAAAAAATTTGGGTTTTTTGAAGCACTAAAGATAAAAAGCGCATAATCGAGCGCTTCAATAAGAGAGCTCTTATACATTAGTAAGTTATAAAGAATGAAATATTCAAAAAAGCTGCTATTTTAGTGCTGACAACGAAGAAGGTTTTAAAGCGAAAAAAATAAAAATGTATTATGGTTTACAAGAATTATTGAAAAAAGGAATTTAAAACAGTAAACGCAAAACATTAACGAATATGTTAATATAGTTAGCCCTTTAAAAAGCACTTTAAGAGTGCTTTGCTTATATGTTAAAAGAAGCGCCTCTTGTCAGCAGAAAATAGTCCTCCAAATCGGGAACACCCCATACAAAAATAAGCAGGTTTGAAGCGATTTGAGGTATTAATTCATACATAAAACCTGCTCCTTTTGGAGCACATTTTTTACTGGGATTGTTAAAGAACAGTATCATCACATATTACTAAAGGCCGTTACAAACTATCCCACAAAGTCTTACGTATTTTTCAAAAATACTTCTCTGATCTAATTTTTCTTTGAACATTTTCAAAAAACAATAACAACTCATCATGACAGGGTTGCATTTTACTAAAGACTTTGTGGAATAGTGTAAAACGGCTTTAAACATATATGTAAAATGTGACGTGTGAAAAGGGCCCAAATCAGTTGCGAAGGCAGCTTCCGAAGAAAAAGACAGAAAACTTTTTATTGGTAGTGAAGTGGCAATGTGTAAAAACAGGCCGCAACATTAGCACTAATGGCATGATCAGAACAAAAATAAAAAATCACAAACTACGATAAACAAATGCATTAGTTCAGCACACGTTGTGTTTTGTAAAAAAAAAAATTTATTTATCACTGTTGCCAACTTTTTTGGAACACTTCCCGCCAAATCGGACATCAAAACCGCTAGATATTTAAATCAGCGGGAATTTTTTAAAAATACCGCTAAAGCCCAAATATTTTCAAAAGTAAGCGAATAATTGAGCTCAAGGCCTTAGTTTTTTAATAAATTTTATTTATTTATTTTTATGTATAAACATAAGTATAAGTACAATAAAGATCGGATTAGCTTGGTACTCTAATTAATAAAAATTTCTTTATTTTTATTCCTGAAGATGTTTCCCGTAGGGTTACGAAATATTGATACATAAAAAAAAACAAATAAAATTTTTTAAAAAAACTAAGGCCTTGAGCTCAATTATTCTCTTACTCATTGAAAACAAAAAGGTCATATTAATAATTTTCAAAAGTTTTATATAAATCTAGATAAAGGTTGCTTTATCAAAGTTATACGACTCTCATGTTACGTTACATACTCAGGTTTAAAAACTTCCCTAGCTATTTTATTCCCAATAATATTTGATATAATTAATAGTCTTATAAACTGTGGCTGACCATTCGGCACAAAGAGCTCTTATATAAATTATAACCTCAAAATAATTTTTTTTTTTACCGGGTCCATCATTGCCCATGGGTTCCAAACATGGCACACAAAAGTTTTCTGTATATTGTGTAGGGTATAAAATAATTTTTTAATCCGATCTAAAATTAACAGATTTGATAACACTACGTGACAGTTTTTTGAACAAATGAATTTGACACCTAATCCTTATGTAAAATTTTCCGCTGAATATGAAGACAGAATTTTCATAAGTAGAACAGTTTTTGAGATATTGCAAAATAACCGTTATTTGTGTTTTTAAAAAAGATGATGTGACTGAAATGCAGACATCTTCAAAAATTTTAAACGGATTATGCATTTTTTTCTTTTTAGTGAAAGCTTATCATTTCTAAAATAACCATGGGTCGATTGTGAAGATGAGTCAATAAATGGTAGAGTGGACAAAATTTCAAACTTCATTATAAATTTGATGATTTTTTTTGCAATTTTGCTCTTTTCAATTTATATTATTTTTAACCCAAAAATGACATTAGCCTATTTCAATACGAACATTTTGTGCCCAATAGGATCCAGATCGGTGCAAAAATAACAAAGTTAACTTTAATTTAGTAAATATTTAATGATATATAAAATTTTTAAAGTCTATAATTCGAATAACCGAAAAAACCTAAGTCTACTTAAACCACTGTGGCATCTTGTGTTTATTGTTTTTTTAAACTAAAACAATTCAGCCAACCAGCGTACGTTTTATGCTCACTCCATCTCTCTCTTCAACAACAATAAAGCAACAAAATATGTTTGCAACATTCAAAGCAGATGCACCTCTTTCAAATAAAAACATTTAACAGAGAACAAGATGCAGAAGGCTAAAACATCACGAACATAAGGGGTGTTGTTTCACTTTAAGCAACAGACACACTTACACACACACAAACACTTAAAAACACAAGGACAATAAAGAAAAATCAGGACAGATGTGTGAGTACTATTGGATTGTGTGCAACAATTTAAACCAGAATCTAACTAGATTTATATTTATTCCCTGCTTTTGCTTTTATTCTTCCTCGCTGGTGAGATGTGGTGAGTGAGTGCGTGACTGAATGAATATAGAATTAAACGCTCTGGAAAAAATCTACTTAAAGAGAAACAGATTGTCGCGGCGTACCAGTTTTCGTTTAGACTTTGAAAGTGTTGGAATAATAAATGAAATTTAAGCGGCTATAAAAACGGAAAATAAAAATCCTATTAGAAAAAAAAAATTAAGAATAAAAGAACTGTAACAAGTGAAAAGTGTAATACAAGAATTTTATGAGAACTTTAATACGAACGAAAAATAATTAAAGTGATTTAACATAAACGCATAAAAATTTAAAACGTTTATAAAGTTTATATACATATGAATATGATTATGGACAGTGGACATTCGCATAACATCCAAAGGGCCTCGCCTATACAGGAGTGCCACCAACCCAAGGATTTACAAATATCAACAACACCACCAACACCACCCAACGATGATTGTTATCATAGCAACACCAATAATCAGTTATCACCAAAGATAACGGTAACCCAAACAACGCCAACAAAGAGCACTCTTAAGCGCTCATTTGATGTGGCATTTCTAATGATGCCTGATGAACGTTTAAAAAACAATCAAATGGAAAAACAAAGGGTACAACCTCAGCTCTATCAGCAATTGAATAAGCAACCTGAAATTACAATAAAGCAAGATTTGCGTCGCTTTCCACAAATTACTGTTAAAGCTCCCCGTATCTATGATGACCCGACCTTGGTAATATCTTCACCCGAATGGGAACCAACACCTTTAAGGAGTGCATTTACAAAAGTTCCCTCGCGTTTAGAGTCTCCAGGCCAGCCAGCTCCTCCTTTAAGTCCAGATCAACTAAGCTGTTCTTCCATGAGTCCACCCGTCGCTACAACACCCCCCCGGTCAGCCAGCGGCAGTAGTAATGACATCATATCAATCGATAGTATGCCTTCTTCACCGTCCAGTATGTCACCCAATGCCATTTATCACAATTTCCGACCCGAATATCCTCCAAATGGAGCTTTCCACTCAGTCCATAACTTTCAAACTCAGAGACTTAAACAACAATTTCTGTATCGTCCGAATCTAAATCAAGAACAATCTTCAGCTCCACCACCATCAAGCTCTCCCGAATTTTTACCAGTCTATCCAGGTTTTCCATTTCCACATGGTGCTGGTCATATGCCACATCCATTTGTCGGAATTGCCCATCCCGAATTACCCAGAATCGTTCAAAATCCTGCAGCTGCTGCTATTCTTTCAACGCTGATACCACCTACCTTGGCCTCAACGTTCACCCTTACCGCTCAGAATGTCTGTGCAAAATGCAACATCAGTTTCCGTATGACTAGTGACCTTGTATATCACATGCGCTCTCACCACAAAAGTGAAGTAGCGACGGATCCCAATCGCCGAAAACGGGAGGAAAAACTAAAATGTCCCGTTTGCCAAGAAAGTTTTAGAGAACGTCACCATTTAACGCGTCATATGACAGCTCACCAAGATAAAGAAAGTGACCAGACTAACAACTCATCTCATGCCACACCAAATAATAATTATGCCGGAAATAGTGCTTCCCGCCATAACAGCCAAAGGCCAGCCGGATATTCCAAATGACTAAGAAACAATTTTAATTATTTTTAAATATTGTTTTCTTTTTTGTTTTTAAATTGTTTATTTTTTATTATTTAGTATTTTAACTTGAAAATTTTGTGATACTAAATTAATGTAGATATTATTATTATTATTTATTAAATTAGCTCTAAGCTGTGCAATGTTTAGCATTAATTTTAATTAAAACTAAGAAAATTACAAGTTACGAATTCTTACTTAATAGATAATATAAAACAATTATTATAAAAAAAAATTAATAAAAACCCCAATTTTAGTCACGAAAATAAAAATTGTTATACGAAATTATTTAAATTGGGAAGATTCGATATGCGATTACGAATATGTTGGTCTAGGCTAATTATCCTGCAATCTTGAAGAATTTTTAAGTTCAATTAAAAAAAACATTTAGTTACGAAAACTATTTCTTTCTAAATTTATTTACACATAAAGTTTTAGAGTTAACGATATTTCTAAGGCAAATAATGGTTTTTGGCTGCAGGTCAATTGTTTCAAAATGCTTCAGAAAATATTAAAAATTGATTTCAATTAAGAAGTTTGTGATAATAATTAAAAAATTATTTAAACTTAAATATTTTTTGATATTAACAAAACTTCTGCAGTATTGTTGTTAATATAAGTAATCTTTTCATACACTGGAATACATTTTTAATTAAAACTGATTTTATTTTTGATTATTGGTTTAATTCAGTGATAACCACTCCATAGACTCGCGAGTAAGTCAATAATCGTATTTTTATATATATATTGGTAATTCACATGTATACAACAACTTTGTTCGTTTCAAAACATCAGTCTACCATCAGTCTCTGCTCAAGCTTTGTGAAAGCACCACCACGCACACAAGCACATAATATCTTTGGGTGGGTGCGCTCGGGGCTTGGTTATCACTTGGTTAAACTTTAATTAAAAAAAATTAGCGAAAACTTTTCTGTGTACATTATATCGTGAAATTCAGAAGTGTTCTTCTAGAATCGAAATACACATAAGCCGTCGGGTTCAGTTTTCTTTAATAAATCCCGTGTTTAAAATTGTAGGATAAATTAAAAATATTTTTTTGAAAATTTAAGCTTTGAAAACTCTCATATATATGTATGTACGTATATTGTTTGAATGCAATGTTAAAATTAAATACCAAAATGTAGATGTCATTATAAAAAAATAATTGATAAAAAAGAATCCTACCCAACAGACGTAAACAGAGCAAAATGTAAATGAGTTGTAGAATAAGCTTATCATAAGAGATTTCCTACGACATGTCAACCAATATGATTGCAAATGAGTTATTCTTGCAATAGCTTTGTAAGTGTTTTTGAGAATGATGTCCCGTTATTTGACGCGTGCCTAAATTTTGTATTATTAGTTAAAGTTTTGGGTCTTTGTGTTTTGTTCGAAGACTAAAGGGTTTTAAAGAGCTTTTAACAGTGCACAATTTAAAAAAAAGTAATTAAATATTATATAATTAGAAAACTTTTTGTAAATATGCCATATAAAACAAAAAACAGAGTGTTCGTAAAGAATTAAATCTTATTATAGATTAGAAAAGTATTTTTCTGTATGATTATTCTATAATAAGGCTTCTTAGCTTACATTATATTAAACAATTATTAATAAGCATTTTTTAATAGTAATAACAACACTTTTCAAAGCTTAAGGCTTGTGTTAGTAAGCTTGTAACAAGTTCTTTCTAACTCGTTTTGGTTTGCTGGGTAATTTTTCTACTCAAAGAGCAATTTACACTACTAAAAAAAATTTTATACGAGCCTTGTCTACACAACAATGTTTTGCGAACGACACAAATGCAATTTTTGTTACGCTATATAATTGAAATTAGTTAAGGATCATTATGTAGAGAATGTGAAAGTTTTCGTATGCTGTTGGCAACACTGATTGGTTATTTAGCAACCCCAAATTTAAAAGTTTTTGTTATGAAATTTGTTACAGTCTGTTTGAATTAGTTACACGAAACTATTAAACAATATAACTAAACCACATAAAATAATTCAAGTCCTGAATTTGTATCATGGGAAAATTTAAAATAGACAAGTTAATAAGGAGCTGAATGGTGGGAACAAGTCATTCATTAGTTCCGACAACAAGACTATTATTGATGTAATATTTAAGTGTGCAATGAGGCTAAGGTTTCAATTATGACATAATTCGAAAGAATATAAATGTTTTAGAAATTAGTGATATATCAATTTTTATGTTTTTGATAACCAGGGTGGATTTTTATATCGCCATAGAAATCAATTATGAAAAATTTCTTAAAGATATGCAAATATACATAAAAATTTTTATGAAAAGCTTCTAATTTTTTTTTTTAATAAATTTTTGCAGATTATATGGAGATGCTTTTTCTGTAAATAAAAAGTTAAAATTAGTGCAACACATAAAATGTGCACTTCATTTTTACTTCAGTTTTCAAAAGTACCAGTGACCTCAAATAAAAGTTATCCAGATAATTAAAACTTAAAAACTCTTCATGTTAAAGTCAACATACCAATATATTCAGAATCTATGGTGATCTTAAAAACATGGTTTAAAAAACCGCAGTCGAAACCAAAAACTGTCGAACAGAAAACTTTTTGAGTTGGTTTGCCAGCGACTGTTTATTTTTAATGAATCAGAAGTAAAAGCAACAGTTTTTCTTTGGTTAACGATTAATGAAGAATTCGAAGAAATTGCTGCTTAAAAACGGTCCACAGTTAAGAGTTATTTTTAAATCTAAAAATAAAATGTCGAAGTTTTATTTTTTCCGTCTAAAATAAAATAAAAAAACTCTTAGAAAGAGAGTTTTATCTTTTCCGTCTAAAATAAAACTGAGTTAAGGTGTTTTATTTTTTCCGTCTAAGATAGAACTCATTTCGACGTCATAAAATAAAATTATTTTGAAGAGTTAATGTCGATGTAAACATAACATACATACATATGTATGTAATTTACAAAAAGAAACAACAATTCCCAGTTCAATTTATTAAAATTGTTGAATTGACGAAAAACATATCGGACCATTACGCTGGTGTGTGATAATTGAAAATTTATTTAATTGCAAATATTTTCAAATATCAAAAACAAAATTAACAAATTATCACAATTATTTGTTGAAAAAATCAGATTTTTTCAATAAACTAAATCAAAAACACATTGTTTGAATTGCAAATTTACTTCTGATAGGAAAAATAAAACTCCTCAAATAGGTTTTATTTAATGACGACGAAATAAAGCTCTTTCTTAAGAGTTTGTTTCAACCTTTAGGCCCTAATTATATAAAACGCAACGCAACGATAAAGAATGAAATGGGAATTTAGCACATTTGAAAGAAACCATGTTAATTAATTTTTGAATCCCAAGAAAATCTTTGATAATTAATATGCATGTGGCAGAGTAAATTAACTGAACTGGCAAAATAAAATAAAGTAATTTGTTTTTATTTTTGTTTATTCTTAACCCACTTAACATGTAGTTGTACATTTAGAGTTGACAAAAAATCAACCAATTGTAGTCGGGACTGTAAGAAAAGATAAACTCACTGTTTATTGTTGTTGTTTTTGTTTAAGCTTTGATATTGTTACAAGAAAAACTGAGGTTTATAATTCTAATTCGCTTAACAGTATTATTTGTTTGCTTTTCTAAAATCTTTGGATGAAGTTTCCTGACGATCTGGCCTAAGTTACCAGTGAAATGCGCATAGGAATTGCTTATTCCTTCAGCAATAAATTTCAGCTTCTCAATAGTATGAAATGGGAATTGAGCACATTTGAAAGAATCCTTGTTAAAAAAAATTATGATAACAATTGATTTTAAAAAATCATTTAGCACTTTATTAGAACAAACATATAGATTGTATCGAATCATATCCTTTGCTATGTTTTTATGTGTGCAGTTGGTAACAAAACTGGTTCGATCCACTCACCAGACATTTGCAAAACTACCTCTGCATTTTTAGTAACAAAGCTCGATGGTTCACTGTTTTAACCTTTCTGTGTGAAGTGCGCCAAAGTATTGTTGATGAAAAAGAGTTAATTTAGAGAATTAAAGCATGCCAATTTGTAAACAAGTTCGCTTGGGCATACGCGTTTTTTATAAATCGTATAATTAAAAATATTTTTGCTGCGATGTTAAAACATAAAATCTGCTGTAGCTCCTGGAAAAAATACTCGCTATTGTTCCAGATATACTCCCATCTACGTGGGGGTTAGCCCCAAAAATGATTTGACAATACTTTTTCTACTCACTTTGGGGAAAATTGGAGAGAAAATAAGGACTTGCAATTTTATATATTTATGTTGGACAATAATAATATTTATTATGGGAAATAAATATGATATTTCAATTTATTTGTTTTAAAATTCATATTTTTTTAACTCTGCAGGTGGGATATAAACTACACCAAGCCACATTTTGAAAACTTTACAGGAGACCGCAAAACATGTTGAAAATCTCAAATGCTTTTATTTCTGTATTAAAAATTTGCCTTTGTTCGAATATCTTATATGACTTATATATTTTTTTTATATCGATGACATCCTTAATAAAATTACGTTATATAAGGTAACAACATACCTCTTTACCAAAAATAATACAAGGCTTTCAACAACTTTTTTACCCTACTCTTCTTTTCGAAATGTGTTATACGTACAAATTATTCAAGTAACAACTGAAGGCGCACCTGCATGTTTAAATAAAAATTGTTTGCAAATTCAGTAAACCACACTAAATACTTGCTGTTGTTTTCAACTTTTGTATATCGAAGACTACATTACATAGGGCTTGTGGAATGTACCCATCGATAGCGTACAAATTTTGATTCCAATAGCATAAAAAACTCATTTTGAAAAATGTGAATTGGTCTAGTTTATCTCTCCCCAACTGACCTATTGTTACATTTTATTTAGCACTGTTTGCAGAATTTTAATAAATTAATATAACTTTCAAAATATACTAAATCTCAATGATTAATTTTCCTTGTGGGCTATAGGGTGTTGCAAAACTAGTTCAATCCAATATGAATTGTATTTAAACTCGTTTCTTTCGAAAATTTGTAGCAAAACTGGTTCGTTCCAAAACTAAATCTAGTTTTTCCTATATTTCAGTTGGTTTTCAAATTTTTCAACTGTTCGTCTATTTAATCGGGCGCTATATGTTTTTTGCATTTTCCCAAAATTTGAATTGAGTGTAACGAACAAGTTTTGCATCTCACCTACTCATATGTAATTATCTATATTAAAGGTCAATGCGGCACGTGTTACAATTAAAGCATCGATTTTAAATTTTTAAAGAATGAAGACGAAGAAGATGTTCTTGCTATATTTAACCATTTAAAAGGTAAGGATCAATCTCATATACATATAAACTGAGAATCAAGGTTAGAGTAGGAGTCGGAGTTGGTGTTGAACTCGGAGTCGTACTAGAAAAATTTCAGCGGATGGAGTCGGAGTCGGAGTTAGAACTTTTTCTTGACGACTCCATAGCCCTGGTTTCTGTAAATAACAAAAGTTGTGCTAAAATGACAAAACGTTCTAAAACAAATAAAAGTACTATATGCGACTATCGCGAACTTAACATGGCATTTACATTTGCCAGTATTGGCAAGACAGTAGCAACACATGAAAACTTGTTCACTAATCCATTCACAATTTTCCAACTGTCTTGTTTACTGTCTTTCAAAAAGGTAATAACCCTACAAATAATAGGACCAGTCCAAACACGCGTGTGAAGAGTAGCCCACAAGGGACTAGGACTAGTCCAAAAGTAACCCGAACGTATGGAAACAACATGGTCTATTTAACATTACGATGTCCTAGGACAGGACCATATAACCCATCTTTGGACTACAAAGGAGTAGTTTTAAAACTACTCCATTGTGTACACAAGAGGATTAGTTTTAACTTCGTTTAAAAACGAAAACAACGTTAAAAAACGAAGACATGTCGTCTCACTACAAAAAATTTTTAACAATGATATGGTTGGTCCATGCTTGCATTACATCGGACCAGTCCATGCTTGCATTACATCGGACCAGTCCATGGAGTAGTCCATTTTATGAAATTGGATCAGGTGGTGGGAAGTTACATGGATGGGAACAAACACCTGTTTGGGCAAAATGCCAAACTCAGACAACTCTTTACCGATCTTGGTGAAAAATTGTGTCCGAACTACTATTAAAATTTCATCCCAATCGAAAGACATCGGTTTCAACAGTTGGGTCACTTGACATGAATTCGCCTATATATTTATATACAAGGGCTAAGATCAATATTATATATATCACAAACGGAATGACCAACTTATTTTAAACCTTTCCACCTGTGGTGAAGGCTATAAAAAGGCCATGGCTAAACATCAGATGCCACTTGCACAGAAAAAATTTTTGCAAAAAATTATTCAATTAAATAATTAATTGGTGTACATTAATCATTCAATTAATTTTTTGTTTGCTGCAATTATTTTTTTTAATCAAAACCCATAAAATTAAATGTTTGTGTATATGTGGTGTATTTTTTGTTTATGCAATTAAATTTTTAATTGACTAAATTTGTGTCCCATAACTCGAAAATACAAATCCGTTAATTGATATGATCAATTCCTTTGCAGGGGCAAAATTAGTTAAATATTTAATTGTCTGAACGAATTGTTTAATTAAAGTCGATTTTCTATTTTTTCTGTGTGTTAACACCATGTGTTGCTAAGCCTAAAAAAATATAAATATCAACCCTTGATTATGTAAAAAAGGGTTTTAAGAAATATTGCAAAATATGCAAACAAATTATTTTACAAACAAATAGCTTTAAAAACTTGCCCTATTTATAACCCTTATTTTTAAAGAGATGTATATATAAAAAGAAATAACACTCTCTCGGATGGCAGTATTGTAAGATGTTGACAATTCTAAAAAATCAAATAGGAAGTAGTATAAAAACAAGAAACCAAAAGTCCGATTTTTAGTATTGAATTTTATTTTTCAATCCCTTCACACACTGATCAATAATTTTATTATGAAAATAAATTAAAGCAAATTTTTATAATCACTGGATTAATTAAGCCTTTTTAAAAAATATTTGTTCCAAATTGCATAACATTTTAATTATCAAAGTTTTTCATAATAATCAAGGACTATAAAATAAAAATTTTTAGACTTTCATAGAAAAGAAGTAAGGACTTTGATGGGAATGATATCTGAATATTTGGTGGTTAATTTTCACTGAATTTAAGGTCGAAAAGATTTAATTGAAGTCAGCTAAAGTGTTTATTTTAATGCCAAGTTATTCAGATATAAAGTGGGCTCTCATGTCCGTACACCGATGTGTTCGCTAAAATGTGTCCGAATGGGAATTATCCTTTCAAAGGAACTCAGTACCTTCCTTTAGAATGCTGTCGGGATCAGGAAACAGTGTCCGCGGAATGGTGGGTGCTTAAGGAAGCCGTTCAGTAAGCGACATTGCATTGTAACATGACTGTTTTCATTTTCACCACATGTCCTTTAGGTAACCCAAAATTTTATCAAAAAGTCCTCTTTGTGGTCGACCTGATAACTATAATGTTAGAGAGATCTTAATGGAGTCAATGCATATTTTCCTAAAAAAAATTAAAAAGTTTTGGGTTCTCTCCTTATTAATCCAACAGTTAAAAATAAATTTTGAAAATTTTAGTTCCATATCGAGCCCTAACCCCGAAAATAACGTAAGCGACATGAATTTCAGTTTTCGTTTTTTTTAATAAATGACTTTATTGGCAACACTTGCATCATCTCCTAAAATGTTATGGTCACATAAGGTACCGTTACGATTTTATAGCAAGAACAATTTTATTGTAAGCGACAAATTGCATACAAAATTTATATGAAATAAAATAAAAAAGCTCTCTCCTGTAAAATTTTATTTTTGGGGCTTACACTATTTACGCGGTTAGGGGTCGATATGATTTGAGGAATAATTCCCGATTCAATTGTATCTCTTCATATGTCTGAAACAGGCTACTCAAATGTCTGAGGAGGATTAAAAAAAGCCACAAATCTAGTAGCTCTGCGCATCGAAATATTGAAATGTAAGTGAAAATGGCTACAAAGGCCATCAGGTAACATATGACGGGCAGCCATTAAGTGAACTCTCCCAGGCACCAGAAGAAGATGAAGACCCGCCCACAAGTTAAGAAGACAGTTGGATTCTGAAGTAGCGGTAACGGGAAGACCTCGAATGAAATTAAACTAATAGCTAAGAAAAGATCAAGATGGAATACGTTTGTAATGTCCCTATGCTGCAATTTGGAACTACGGAAATAAACATATGTGCATATATTATATGTCTGAAAAAATAGCCATATAAATTTGACCATGATTTATGTTGAGCCGTACTTATTTTTAGATTATTGTACTAATTTCTTACAAAAAATAAAGTTGAGCAAAAGGCGGAAAATTTTGTTTAAATTAATGCTATTGGAAGTAACAAGATTTGTTTCTCTAGTTTAAAGTCTTTTTTTTGGTTAATATGATAATACAAATTAAAAACCACAATTTTGAAATAAATTACTTTATATATTTCATTGTAACAAAAATGCTCGTAGTACATTTGTTGGCCATTAGAGAAGTAGAATAATTGATTTAAATAATCTTTCCCTTTATCATGTTAAATAGCTTAAAAACAAACAAACAATACGAATCAAGGAACAATGTTGTGTATGAATTATGATGATACTGATGTTGTAGCAATTCATATGTATGTATCACATCTTTTAATCCCACCGTATACCACAACAATCCAATTTGGGACGAAGTACTTATGAACTGTTAACAAACAAAAGCAAATAAACAAACCAACCAACCAGCCAGCCACACAACGAGCGACCACATTTCTCATGTTCATACAAACAACTGACGTGATTTTGTTGTTCTGATGTTGGTAAACTTTTGTTATTGTTTTAGTCATTGTTGGTGGTGGTGATTGTATGTGTTGGTTGGAGCAGGGTAAATAAAACCATCTCGACCGTTACAAATTGGGCTCCCGTTTAAAAAGCATTTACACTCATACAATAAACAATACGGCCTCGGGTTATTTAATATCCTGGAAAAACAAACAAATAAGGTCACCCATACCCAAAATGCCATACTTTTCCCACAAATGCCATAACAAAGCTATTTTAATGATTATACCCCCCTTAAGACACCTTGTTCAACGCCTCCTTTTTGTCTGTTCACCATTCTGTCTAAAATGTATACACAAACACCCATACACTCTTACATGGATACCCAACTCTCGAGGAAAATGCTAATAGCGTTATAATGGTAAACAAATTGCCAAGTCATAAAGAGCAAGTGTATCACCAGCAATTCTTCCCCTTCATTCTGACAGAAAATGATTGAAAAACTGGCTCACAAGGACCGACAGGCATTTTGTTTTAAAACGGAGTGTAAAAAATAGAAACTAATTTTGATACTGAATGATTTCCGTTAAAAAGTATGCAAATACTTTGACTCCATTTAACCATAAATATCATCATAAAACTTGACGCTTTTAGCACTGTTTCGACTACCGTTGGCGTTCCTTTCCAGCCAATACTTTTCAACGTAATAACAGTAGCAACATACATACATACGAACAAAAAAAAAAAAAAAACAAGTACATTTACGAAAAGGGTACCTTTTGAAAAGTTTGTATAATTTTATTAGATTCATTTTTCACATTTATATTATGGTTTCTTGTATCCGTATGCAAATAAACGGATACAGTTAAATACACAAGTGTATTTGCAGCTTATTTGTACTTAAATATAGAAGTGTTAGAATTTAATTATGTGGTTAACTGTAGCCATGCTATAGTGTAAGCAAAAAAAAAATTTGTTTGAAAATGTTCTTATGAGTTTTCCAAGTAGATTTGATGTTGTCTCTGCAGGAAAAAATCATTCAAAACTTCTTGACATACGGGTTTTCTTACTATTTATTGTGTGCGATTTTAATATACATTTTACAGTTAACAGTTGAAGCTGTTTGGGGTCATGCCGGTTGCAATTAAAATTTACATTTTTATGGTTTTTAAAGGTTTTTCATATCAAACGGATATATGGGGTTGTCTGAGCTCAAAAGTCTTTTACATTGTAAATATAACAAGAATTTAGTTTGTTGATATCATAGTTGGGGGCAGTGTACTGAATATTGATTTTAATTACCATTGTACTATCACTAAATAAAATTGGAAAAAATTTGATTGCACTACTTTTACCAACCTTAGTGAAGATTGGTATTTTTTTTTACTTGTACTTAAAAACTGAATGGTGTTGCAAATTTGTTAATTATCAGTAATGGGGCCCTCAATTCAAATAACAAAAAGTTTAAAATTGCAATAACAAATGCCGCATATCATTATACTCTTGCTAAAATTTAAAGTCAATGTAATTTTTTATTTGCATTAATTATGCCCGTAATTTCTAAAAACAAATATCAGCAGCCGTATTTGGTAATTCGCTTAGCTAAAGCTAAATCTCGATCGCTAAAATTCCTTAGAGAATACAAAATTGAAAAATTTTAGCGATGCAATTAACAGCTAAAATTGCGGCGAATTAAATTTTTATGGCAATGCCAAATGTAGCAATGCACGTTACAGTATTGCATTCGTAGCCAAAAATTGCTAAATCAACTTTTTAGATTTTTAGCGATAGAGATTTAGCTTTAGTGAATTACAGAACACGGCCATCGGTTGCGTTGTTACCTACCCAGCAAAAACTTAACTTAACTGGTGAGTTAGCAAATTAAAATTAGGAATATCATAGATATCTATGTACAGCTAGACATCTATTAGTAGAAATAATGGGCATAAGAGCGTACCATTTTTGAAAGGCGGTTTGGAAAAAAAATTTCTTTTTTTTTTGCCTTGTTAAATTTTCTTTATGTCTTAGGCATTTACAGATGGATCTTAACCCTCCTGTTAGGTTAAAAAATACTTACAAGCCTAAGGCCAGGGACCATTTTGGTCCACTTTTTATTTTTCATAAGTAATACGATATAATACTACTTTCCCAGATGTTGAAATAATTTATGAAGGAAATTTATTATTATTATTATTTTATTAAGCTTGAGGTCTCTTTTTAAAAAAAAAAAAAAAAAATATTAAATTTATTGAACCCATATTTCGGCACTCCGTTGTGTGCCTTCTTCAGGGTTTTTTTCTTTAATTTTTGACAAATAATAACAATTTTAACAAATGAAATAAATTTAACAAAAAATCATAAAACAATTTTCAATTAAAAACAAAAAAGGTTTTCCAATATAAAAACTAATCTATTACATTATAAATAAATTATTAACTTCCGTTTATATTTTTACAAATTAAATGCCTATAATTTTGTGCTAAACTTTTAGTATCTGACTTAAAATTAATTCTCGATATTGTCGGTACATTTATAATTTGCAACATTTCTAACATAAACCTACGTTTATAATTATTTTCCGTATTTAAAACTGTTGTATTTTCAAAATCAGGATAATGGTTTAAATTTGCAATTGCTGTATATCCAAATGTGATGCCAAATGCACTATATGCATTAGATGTGTATGCAATTGAATGGAAAACATCTTGCTGAGCCAATAACAATCAGCCATAATTATTTTTACTTACTTTTACTCATGTACAAAAATAAATAAATTGCATTGGCCAAATCTAAGATTTGTATTTTTTAATTTTGCGCTGTTAAATTGTTTCCTAGACAGCTGAAAACTTACTTAACACATTAAAATAGAAAAAAATATATGTACATTAGCTGACGTTTCAAGTTGATATTGTAATCCATTGCAAGTTTAAATAAAAAATAAAAAAAAATTGACCAAAATGGTATTATTTTTATTTATTTATTGATTTATTTATTTATTTAATCATTGGACAGCATCCTTACTGACTAATAACAATATTGACTTAAAAATAATGAATAACATTATACATGTTAAAATATAGTAACCAACTTAACTGAATATATGTGACAGCGCATAGAGAAAGGGACCAGTAAGGTAAAGGAAACAGTAAAACCCAACTACACAAAACAAGAGGTTGGGACGACCTACGCGCGTTTTCAAGGTTGACCAACACGTTCCTGACGTCCTGAGATGTGTCGCTTCCAAATGAGACCAATACCAACACGCTCAGTGATGGTACACCAAAGATACACGTATTTAAATCTTTAAAATGGCTCTCAGGAACAAAACCCTTAGGTCCCTTTCTTATTTTGCTGCCCTGAAGTCTTTTATTCTTTGCCTGCAGTACATAAAAATTACGAGTTAAGAAAAACAATAATTTTATGTTTTATGAAATTTAAACATAAAGAAAAATCAACAAATTGTGACAAAGAATTAAATTGTCTACATACCCTTGAAAAAGGATCAGCAATAGCGTAATTTACTCTTTAAAATTTAACAAAAAGCTGATTATAATGACGAGTATTGCGACAAAGTATATTAAATTTAACAGAAAATCACAAAAAACATTACCATTAATAAGATTAACCATAAAAGACACATTTAGGCCCGTTTTCACAAGGTAGGATTTTATCGGCCGCATAATAAGCGTTCCATTATTACAACTTTACTTTAGCCTACCAGGTATGATGAACCTTAATTGACTTTATCCCTCACTTTAGGTCAAAGTGATGTTTTAATAAGAAAACACTTTTTAGAAGGCCGGTTAAAGTCAACTTTTAGCTATCGGTAAGTTGTGAAAACGGGGCTTAGAATTGTACGACGACTTTGATGGCGATGGTAGTTTTATAAATGCCAGTCCACTAGCATAGAAAGGTAAGTTTGTTGAAGAACTCCAATGAAGATCACGTAAACAGAATAATAAAAATTGTTTTTGGACATTAAACATTTGTATGTATATGATATCTCTAAAATAGTGTTATCATAAGGGACAATTGTATGCCCAATAAAGTGTTCTAAGAAAGCTAAATTTGCGTACGCAATAATAAGATCAAATAAATAAGAATTTTTAAACAAGTCGTTCAAGCCCGACCATAGTTTATAAAGACAAGTTTTCGAGAGTGTACCCTATCTCGGACACATGGCCAATCTTGAACGTGGTAAAAGAAAATTATGTGGTTATATAATATTTTTTTGTGCCAAATATAATCTAGATATCTTATAAACTTAAATGATTTTGTTATTCGTGATTAATTCCCAATTTTTATTATTTGATAGCAACACTGAAATTTATTGTTGATGGGATAAACTATTCCTATGCGCATTTCACTGGTTGCTTAGGCCAGATCATCAGGAAACTTCATCCATAAAGATTTTAGAAAAACTAAAGATATTAAACCAAATAAAACTGTTAAGCGTATAAGAATTACAGAAACAGTTCTATTTGTAAAAATATCAAAGTTTAAACAAATCATCAACAATAAACAGTGAGTTTATCTCTCCTTACATTCTCCACTACAATTGATTGGAATTCTTCCAACATTAATTGTAGTTGTAAGTAGGTTAAGAAAAAACAAAATAAAAACAAAAATAACTCGCTTTATTGTTTTCGCAAACAAAATAAAAAGTTGGTTGCCAGTCTGTTTTTTTAGGCCTTGCACTTGCCAGTTTATTATCAAAATAATTTTCGTGGGCATGCAAAATTTAAATTAAATTTTGTATTCCCACGAAAATTATTTTGATAATATCTTATAAATATATACAATTTTTTGAAGGGAGGAGCTTAAATTGAAAATAATCTCCATCCTGGGCCGACAAGCACAATTTAGTCCTGTAATGAAAGGATTTAGTTATCGTCGCCAAATTTTAAGACAATATCTATATTGATAATAAATTTATGGCATCGAAGCTATGGTCAAATATAGACCGATCTTAAAAAAATTTTGTAAGACGATTTATGTAGCAATAAAATATTTTTAAGCCAAATTTATTTAGATTAACATTGTTTATGGCCGCAAAGACAATTCCGGAAAGAAATTTGCATGAGAAATTATGGACTCATTCACACCCTTTTTAATAGCCTTCGTCCTTATTACAATAGCATGTGTAGCCAATTTCATCAAATTATCTCTAAAATTGTGACCTGTACTCTGCGCACATTGTTACATGGGCAGACAACCAGCCAGCCGGATGGACGGATGGTCATCAGTTGATCGACTCAGAAAGTGATTCTAATTCGATCGGTATGCTAAAAAGTGAATTGGGCTAGGAATTTAGCCCTTGACTTTATCTTAATATTTCCGACAAAAGAAAAATTTAAAAAAAATGAATTAATCCATTATTTAGTTGGGCTTAAAAAAAGAGGTAAAACCTTCGCTTTCTAAACAAATTTGATTAACAATCGTCCTATCTTTTACAAAATGTCTTAATTTTTCATATAATCTGCACACGCAGAAAAAAATATGGTTGGAGGTAACCATATTCTAAGAGCAACATATTTGGTTGGATTTTAACAATGTTTATGTTTTATTATTTCTTAAATTTTTTCAATTTGTAATGTCAAGTTATAATATTTTTTTTTAAGTGAACATTTTTTTAATTTCACTTTGTTCCATCTCATTTTGATAATTTTCCAGCCTTTGGTGACCTTCATAAGCAATCCTTCTGTTTTCCATGAATACTTTTACGTAAATTTACGAATTTAAATAAATATTTTAAATAAATTGAATGAGAATTTTAAGCAAACCAAGCAAGTATCCAATTGAAAAGCATTTAACTATTGTAGAGAGCAAACGACCATAATGTTGTTGCTAAACAGAAACATATTATTATAAATTAGAGATGCAATGTTTTAAAATATTTTAAATTAATTTAATGATATGTTATAACTAACCGTAAAATGTTTGGAGACAAACATGAATTTTGGATGAATGAATTTAAGCATAATATGGTTGCCGTGATAATATTATGGTTAAGGTAACCATAATATGTTGAACTGTGTAGTTGTATCTTTATTTAATTAGAACTTTATATTGTTAAATGCAACCATATTTGAAGTTTCAAGGGAGCTAAACACTAGTTTGTTTGTTTCTATTGCACGCAAAGAAAAAACATGGTTGTGGTAAACATATTCTAAGAGCATCATATTATGATAAAATTTATGATTGTAGTCACCATATTAAGATTATTATTGAATCATATTATGACTAAATGTACCCTTAATATTACATCATAATATATTTGCCATAATCATATTATTATTATGTTAATTATACTAAGTTAAGAAGTTATCAAATTATTGTCATGTTAATCATAATAAGTTAAGAACTAATGATATTATTGTCATGTTAAACATAATAAGCTAAGAAGTAATCATATTATCATCATGTTAATCATAATTAATATAGAAGCAATCATATTATGATACAGCCCCTTTCATAACTGTCATAAAAATATAAAATAAATTAAAACTTTTTTGCATCGATTTTGTATTTTGTGGCTTTTTACAATTTTTCTTAATGTGAATCAAACAGCGGAGTTTAATATAAGGCTTGCAAAAGAGCAAATTCAAAATCTGCAATACCTAGCCCATAGTAGGATAAAGAATTGTTTTTCGGCTCTCCTGAAAAATTTGTTTTTAGACACACGCGGTTGCCCAAGAAAACCACAGAAATATCGTAACACTTTTATAAAATATAACGAAAGCTTTGTGTGTTTTGTTTTTAGATTCTACAAAAAAACTACGATATTTTGCATTTGCACTATTAAACCACTAATACGGAATGAACTCCGCTAATATTTTAATTTTTTTAATTTCTTTAATCACATTTTTTTATGGGAATTTATCTTTAAATTGATTAACCGCTCACACATAAAATAAATGACACAACTGATAGAAAATTATTTTACAAATGGCGCTTACATAATATTATTAGAGTAAAAATAGTTTTATTGCATCTTAAACATAATATGATAAATGTATAGAAAGTTATCATGTTATGGCTATTAAATATCATTATATGGTTGTGAGAAATATAATATGTTTAGAAAGTTTTTATAATTTAGTTGTTAGAAAAATAATTATTTTTCGGTCAACAATACTCAAATTAATAATTGCGATAAATATTGATTTGTTTACAGTAACTATAATATTGTTGATATTAAAGAAAAATAACAATTATTTGTGTACGACAACAATATATTGTTACATTAAACATAGTGTTGTTGCCGTAACCATGCCCAATTATATTTTTTCTCTGCGTGTGCAGGGACCAAAATATGTTTTTTAACTTCAACCATGTTTTTACTCTGCGTGCAGATTAACTTAAAAACCCTAAGCCAAATAATGTGTTTTTCATCTGATCTTCCTTTGTTATTTTTAATTAAACGCTTTGTCAACAGATCGTTAAAAATGTCAAACAAATATTTCAACACATTAAAAGTTTTTCTAAAATTACGAACACAAGAAAACTTCAATAATATAAATATGTATATGGAGGGCTCAGATCTGAACCGAACCAAGTCATAAATTATATCACGTATATGTATTTGAAATCTGGTGCGAAAATCTCCGCAAAATTTAACTCAATCCAGTTCTGTAATGGGGTAAATCAACAACAGTTTCGTTCCTAAGGTAACGGTAATAAACCCAAGTCAGTGGCTCCAGTAATTAATGGCAATTTACTTACTCAAAGTCAATATATCGACCCCTTTGCCGAAATTATCGTATGTTACAAATACCAAATTTTACAGGACAGCCATTTTTCTACTTTTTTCTGCTTTCACTTGCAATATCAAAATGAAAATATACATGTGCTGAGATAAGGTAAGATAAGACGAAGTAGAATTCTCCTACAACATTTTGCCAGATGACGTCTATTTTAATGTTGAACAAGATTGCATCAAACACTAAATTTCAAAAAAATTGGCATATACGATAATTTCGCGCAAATTTTCGAATTTTCTTTTTTGACTTGGTTCGCTTCAGTTGTGAGATCGCCATATGTAGTTTAAGCTGCTTTGAAAGTCGAAGCTAAAGATCAGTGCTTATAAAATGCAACATAATGCACCGAATTTTTTGCTGGTTTTAATAGCCTGAGTCATTTAACTTAATATTTATAAATAAATTTCATTTCAATCTAAAACAGGGGTTCCAACCGATTTTTGCTCAGCGGACACCATTAGAAATTACATGTTTTAGAGACGCTAAGGCGTAATTTGGAAACAATAGTTATAGCGAAATACAGCGTTTCAAAAACTGCAGTCAAAGTAGAAAAACTGCCATTTCTTCCACTTCTTCATTCGTCATTGGCAAAAAAAAAAAGGTTGCATTTACTTCTGATTTATTAACTACAAACAGTCGCTGTCAAACCAACCAAAGAGCGAAAGTTGTACACAAATTTTCGTTTTTTGTTCGACAGTTTTTGGTTTTTAAATCGTGGCGAAATATTCATCAAAATAAATGTAACCACTACTTTTAGTCAAGATTTTCTTGTTTCGATATGCATTTTAGACGATCTAACGAAATAGAAGTTCTATATTAATTGAAATTTTAGCAAATTCAATAAAAAGCTTAAAAATGTAAAAAAAAATTATTCTTGTTAGAGCTGTAAAAGATTGCAATTGGCTTTACTGTAATCACACGATTTTGCGGTAACGATTGCCAATTTTTTGATTGTATCGAAATCATCAAATATTGCAATTACTTTATTGCAATAAAATCCAATCAAAATATTCGATCTCTTCAAATGAAACTTATTTTTCTAGAAATTAATTGACTTTTCCTGTACTTAAACAATGAAGCGCAAGTGGAATTTTTGGGTCAATTTCGTAATACATTTGTTAACTCTTTTTTTAACATTCAACGCATGTTATGGAAGTTTCGGAATTATTTTTTCTTTTCTTTATAACATTTCCCCTTGCGTTGAGAGATATTTCATAATTTTTTTTTTAATTTTCAAAATTTGTATGAAAAAAAATTCATTGACTAGTTTTGATAATAACAAGCAATAAAAACCGTTTGGACAATTTTGAACCGCGAATACAGGATAAGGGTTAAACTAGTTGCATTCAATTACGTCTAAAACAATTATTTGCAATCACAAAATATTGCAATTTTAACAAGATTTTATTTTGAAATCTGGAATAATTTTGAAACCAAAGAATGAAATCAGTTTTGTTGAAATAATTTTGATTTCAAAGCCAATTGATGACAGCTTAGTACAGCCCTGATTCTAGCGACCTCCCTTAAAATCTTCCACAGACCCTAAGGCGTCTGCAGACCACAATTTGGGAACCGTTGATCTTAAACAACACAACAACCAAATACTTCACTGCATAGAAATTCATTCTAAAAATTTCGAGTCAAATTATTATCTTCCTCCATTTATATTTGAACAGCCCACAAGTGCTGTGCACACATTATTAATACCTTTTTGTGGCAATAAATATTGCGGTTCTCATCGCTTTGCCAACTTAACTTTAAAATAACTGACGTTTATCCCGCTTAAACTCTGAACTTTGTCGTTTTAATATTGTCAACGTTTTCATAACCGGATACTCATTTGTTTTTGTTTCACATTCAAAAATCTTTTTTACCCAAAGTCAGCCATATTCTAGTGCTAATGTTGTAGAAGTTTTACTGCCTTTGTTGGCTTTTCATTGCCACTCAATAAAATAGTTACACAAGTTACTGTGGCAAAACAATTCTATTTAACAGCAACTACTTGGGGGTGAGGTAAAATATAAGGAATAAAATACATCCGAGTTTTAATACACAGGCAAACGAAAGGAACAAAATAAAAACCAATAACAGTAACAAAGGACTATTTTAGGCTGAAGCGGGGTATCATTGAATGAAAAGCTTTATTTTTGAAAATGAAATGATAAATTACTTTAAAAAAAATCCACAAAAAAGTATGGCATAAAGTTGTTTGGTTTGTGGTCCAAAAGAAAACTTTCATTTGTTAGTTAGTTTAAATAAATATTATGCTTTGTTCACACTTGGGTTCTTAAATGCGTTTAAGCAAATCGAACGTGTTTAAGCTCTAATCACATCAAAATCGAGATGATTACCCATACATTGAAGTGATTTGTTAATCACTTTAAATTGACATGATTACAACTAAATCACTTCATTAATCACATAGAATCCACTGGACATACCTCAAGCTATAATGTACCTAAGTATAATGTAGTATAATGTAGAATCGGCCAACATAAACGTGTACAATCGACCACTATTTCCTAAATAGTTCATAAATTTTCACAATTTCATCATTAATATGTTTAAAATAATCTTCTGATAACTTTATAAAAGTATTTTTCATCCATTTTTATTACTTTATATATATAATGTCCTGTGGTTCCTATTCGGAACAAAGGGCCACTTTAAAGTAATAAAAATTTGTTTATTGTGCTTTTTTCTTAATCATCTCATCATCCCTAATGTAGTAAGAACGGCTTTTATTAACTTAATCAACATTTTGCTTAAACGCGTTTAAAAACTCATGTGTGATCATAGTTTTCCCGTTTTCCCCGGAATTTAAACCGAAATTCCCGGGAAAAAATTTTAAAGCACATATTAAGAATATGGGGAATATAACATTATTTTACTAACATATTTATTTAGACAAAAATTACTTAAGCAGGCGATTCAATATTCTGTATATTTATTTTGACGAAAATGCTTCCCTGATCAAATTAACTTTTCATAAGAGGGTTGGATTTTTCTCAAAATATGTACGTATGACTTGAGTGATCGTGTCAACTACCCTTTAGTAGTACGATGTCGCAAAGAAATCGTTAGTGCCAAAAAATTACTATAGTGTGACCTGAAATGCAATTAAGTGACAGATTTTTGGACAAGTCTCTTGTAAGAAAGCTTTATAAATTTAAATTTGATTCATCGAACACATTCGAAAAATAAAAATGGTTAATATAAAAAAAATAACTTATAATAATAAAAACGAATAATTCTCACCATAGTAGAATAATTATCGGCACTTTAATTTAAAAAAAACGGCAAAAAATCGGCATATTTAAAATACCTCTTTTAAATACAATAAAACGTATTTTTAATAACAAAACAGAAAAATTCAGCATTAACTAATGTTTGGAACAGAATAATCAATGACAAAAAAAATGTTTTATAAATAATTTGTAGTTAATTAAAAACAAATATATATATTTTGTATTTTAGGGTAATTTTTTTATTATAGAATATTTGAGTTCAACATTTGAGCTTTGTATAGAAATCTATGGGTTAAATCTGCCATATTTTAAATGAAAACTGAAGGTTAAAACACGTTGGCCAGACGTTGGTTGAAATAGGTAAATTTAACTGATAGGTACGAACACGGCCAGCTTTATTTTTGTAGAAATTACGGACATCAATCATACTTGCTAATTCCGGCAGTGGTGATCGAATACTTTTTCGTTTCAAAAGCTTTTTTATTTCTAATTCTTTCAGTCGATTCTGAACGAATGATTATGATGAATGCAAATTTTAATTTTTCAGGGAGCACCGAAATTTTGTTCTATTAAGGTTGACTTGACTTCAAATTCTTTCATAATTTTCGAAAGATTGGAAGGAAAATAATTTTTTGGAAATGCGCCACTAAAATTTTAAATCTAAATTTTTGCCAAAAAGCTTGCAAATTTACTTCATTCCCTTATATTAGATTGGCTATCGGATATAGCTGCATCATCCTCAATATCGTATAATCCTTAAGAATAATTTTTTATTCAAACTATTTTTATTGATAGTGAATATAAATTTAACTTACCCTTACTGCTTTGTAAGCGTCTATTAATTTCCAAACTCAAATATAAAGTTCTTTATATTTTACTGATTGAAAAATATATTTTAACCGATGGTTTTTTTTCTTTTATTTGGATTTAGTTCTTTCATACTTCATAGTTGAACATTTTTCAAATAAAATTTTAAAAATATACCAAAAACAAACAAAAAGTTACCATGTTTTAGTCGTTTATTGAAAAATCGGGATTTTTTGAGCAAAAATCGGCAAATCGGCACTTTGATAATTTAGAGGCAAAAAATCGGCAAAATGCCGATAAATCGGCATATATGGCAGGCCTGTGTATAGTCATTAGAAATTTTGTTCTCAATTTCAAAACCCATATAACGTCAAACAAAAGAAAATATGGAAAAAAATTAAAACAAGTGTCAAAAATCAAATAAATTAATTTGACATTACATGGGTAAAAAATGAAAATTCTCCCTAATGAACATACCTGGTACTTATTATACTACGGTTCTCCCGTTCTGTTTATTATTACTTTATTTTATTTAACATGAATTTTGTTTTTTTTAAGCTAGTTCAGATAAATTTCCGATAATTTGTTATTAAAATTGGAGATGATAGTAAGCTTTTTATGTTTTGCACCATGTTTCAAAATAAAACAACATTGTTAGCCCTCAAAAATTTGTACGGTGAAGCATGTTGTTTCAATCATGATTGAGGCGGGAAACGTGAATGGGAGAGCGGAACAAGAATATTGCTCTCCGTGCGAACATAGTATAAAAACTTTTACGTTCCCTGAAGATATATAAAATATAGGAACAGTGATGCCATTACGATACGAAAGATACATGACTTCAGGTACCATGTATAATCCTGACATATTTCGCATCTATTGAGTCTGTACGCAAAATGTACAGAAATAAAATATTAAACTTTCCCTCTCTGACAAAGTTTTTAATCGCCTTAGTATTAACGCTTTAACTCGTATATTTATTTTAAATGATTTTGTTATTCGTGCTTAATTTCCCAATTTTTATTTTTGATAAAAACACTGAAATTTATTGTTAATGGTATAAGCAATTCCTTCATTAATTTTTACAAAATTTTCGATAACATCCAAAGATAGCTACATATAATGTATTTTAAAGTTTGGTTACAGTATTTTTAAAAATTACATGCCTAAAATTTATGACTTAAATAAATATAAAAAGAATTTATGAGTAGTGTGCTGGAAATCGTAAACGTAAAACTCAAGAATTTTAAAAGTCGCTTTTTAACAAGATTTCTGTAATAAAAGAATTGCATACAAATATTTCTATATTAAACATAATATTATAATAAAAATTATAAAAACTAGATTCTAATGTGTGTTAAAAACAAGTTTAAATAAAATTCTTGCGTTTTACGTTTTCAATTTCCAGTACAATATTCATTAAATATGAAATAAAAATGTTATGTTAATAAATGTTAAACGTTAAAAATGGATTTTCTAATTTTTTTCAAAATTTATCTTTTTGGGAAAAAGTTTATCTGTTCGGAAATTAAAATGTATTTTTCTCGAAATTTCACTGGCAACACTGTATAGGAAGTTAGGAACCCTACCGTGTTGCGACTTATATTTAAAGTAATACTTGACGTAAATTAAATTTCTTAAATTTTTGAAAATAAACAAAAACTCCATAATGAATCACCCGTTATTTGCTTTACAAATATTTGCGACATAAACTTTTATATTCATTAAAATAAAATAAAACAAGCAAGTGGTTGTTCGCTTTTTGAACTCCACACGGTTGCCAGACTTAACGAGTTTTGGGTTAAAAATTGCCTTTTAACGATTTGACCATTTATGCCCAACATTTAGCAATTTTTTTTTAATGACAAATTAAGTACTAATTAAGACAAGTTGATAAAATTATTTAACACTTCTAATTAACGTCTTGGAATATTTTGGTATGTTTTTGGTTGCCATTTCATTTCCTGTTTTAGTAGTGTATCATTCAAAACACACTGCATTTTACAAGAAGGCATGTATCGTTTATTTTGCTTAAGAATAAAGTTAGTGTTAATTTACAATGATGACTTACGTAAGCCAATTTGACGACATTTTACCGATTTTATCTGGCAACTATGATAGTAGTACATACACAGATACATATATTTATAGTTACAACATGGGTAAATGAACATAAAACGGTTTCAGGAGAATTTAAAATTTTTTTCTTTTTTATTTTGGTAAAATATTTTCTGCTTTCGCAACTTTGAGCATAATTAATGAGAACAGTTTTTATGGGTTCATTCTTTTCTTTTCATTATTATTATTTTTTTTCATATTTTTGCGGGAAAACTTTTCTGACTAATGGCTGACATAAAAGTTGTTTTACACAATTTACTCAATTAACTTTTTCAGGTAGTTAATCTTTGTTGACAACTACCACAAAACAAACTAAAGTTTTTACTGTGTTTTTTTCAGAATTTTTATTCATTCAAATAAATAAAATGCATGAAATTTGTAGGTTTTGAAACAATCGAAGTTTATGGTGTTTAATAATTTTACTTTAATTGAAAACTAAATTTGGAAAATTAATGGATACTTTATTTAATTTTAACGGCTATAAGCTTTTATGTTGGTGACTAGAAACATTAATTTATTACAAATGTGAATTATACTACATATGGCATTATCCTTTAAATTTTACATACATATGTATGTATGGATGTATGGATATATATGTGTGTGCAAATAAGGATGACGCATTTGACTTACATATGTATATATTTGCGTTAGTGTGCTTGTGAAGGAACAAAATACATTTTTAATTTTATTAAGTGGTCATACATCATCTAAATGTAACATACATTTAGGCATAATTGAGAACTTGTCATATGTTGAAATACAATCGTATACATACATACATGCATATGGATGCTTATGAATAAGGTTTTTATATAATTTATATAAAAAATTCATATATAATTTTTCCAGTCAGTGTGTACAGCTTTAATATTTGTTGTAATTGTTATGTGCAAAAACCTTAACAATAATTAATATGTTAAGATGTACATACATACATATAAACATATATTGATTTCAAATATTTATTTGATAATAAATTAATAGGGAATTTATGAACTTATAAATTTGGTCATCTTGGTCTAGTACCATATAGGTATAAACAAAATTTTAAAAATTAGGAATGGTTGGAGCAGGAGGTGTGTACTGAGCACAGCGGCGGGATATTGGTGAAAAAATTTAGAACATTGTTTTTTATTACATAATGTTATTATAGGTACATTTGATGCATCGCCAACGAAATCTTGCATGCCACAAAACACATCATAATTGCTTTTCTTCTTTTTTGGGTAGAAACCTTTACCTTCTTGAGATAGACTAAGTTCCAGCGACTCCCACTGGAGCATAGGGCGCAAAATGTGAATTGTTCGTAGTTGATGATTTAATCGAAGTTTATTAAAAAGTTCCGCTAGAACCTCGTCTTTGTGAAGATGGCCAAATATGTTCCACATAAGAGTGAAATACATTGACAAGATATAACCCGAAAACACCTCATAAGTGGGGCCATGATTTTAATGTTTTGAGTGTAATTTCTAGGTTTGCTTGAAATACGGAGTAGAATCCGGTAAAGAAAATATTTTGAAAGCTGAAGAGCCGGATTTAGGAGCTTCTTCAAACGTTGTGGTGCGACTATCGCGTATGATTCATCGACGTCAGAATAACAAGCTTTACTTAGATAATTAATTCACGTCGTTAAATTCTTAAAAAGAAAGTATTTGACTAGGTACTATTAGAAAAAATATGATTCCCAATTGTAAGTTGCTACCTGAAAAAAACTTTTAAAAAACAATCGAGAATACTCCGAAAAGTATGTAGCTAATGTGGGCGGCTTAAGGCAGAATTAGTCTTTACTTTCTGTTCTGTTACGAATGATTAGTTTTTCTGTTCTGTTACGGTCCAATCTGGAATATTAAAACTTGTTAAGTAGCTGTAAGTGATAGCAACAGAAAGAGAAAGTAAAAACTAACTGAGCCTTTAGACGTTTCAACGATTGTATGGAAGGACAACAAAATTGTTACGTTGGTTTTCACATTTGCGGGTCAAAATCCGGTATGTGATGTCCATAAATATTGCAAAAAAAATCAGAACACATTACAATCCTTCGACCTCATATTGCAAGCGAGTGTTACCGACATTTGGGCGATGTTAATCTTATTGACAGCAATGGCAACTAGAAGATAATATTAAGAAGCATTTCTTTAGACCTAACGATGTCAAACTCTTGGTTGATTTATAAATATAAAAATCCCGGTCAAGGGCATCATTTCATCGGCAAACTTTCGTTTGAAAGTTGGTGAAACTTTATGTAAAATGTTGATAAGACCCCCTTAAAAACAAGTCTCTTTTTTGGAAGATGATATCGGAGCAAAGCAGTTCGGCAGAATTAAGACGGTAATTGGCCTTAATCGACCGTCCCTAGGGAGACTCCTAGGCATTTATTTGACATTTTCTTCAAAAAATTTTTGTCTGTATCACAAATTTTGTATAGGGCCCCCTTAAAGAATGGATAAAGCGGGTAGGTATGTTACAAACGAATGATGGGGATGAAAAAGAAAAAGTAAATTTGGCTCGTCTAGGTGTATCCTAGGCGCTGCAGGAGACGAATTTAAGAATTAAACTAAGCCGACATATTTGTATGAAAGTCCCCCTAATAGATGTGGAAAAGGGGCAAGTATGTTTTGAGGCAATTTTAATGAAAAAGGCTAATGGATGTTGGTACATTTTGTCCCCCTTGGGCTACTCCTATGCCGTAATAGGACTTATATATATATGGAATTTATTCACAATAAGTTGGCCACAAGGGACCATTTGCTGCACTACACCACGTTATTAACCGTAAAATGTTTGAGAGTGTTACCCTATCGGAGTCCCAAGATTCATTTAGAAGTTCTTAGTACTGAATGTTATCTAGATATTCACATTTACATATATGAGATTTATTTTTAGATTTTAGAGAGGCGGCTTATATGTCACCTACGGTTCCCTACGGATAATTCTGGATCTACACAAAAAATTTGTTTGGGGATGGTTACTATGATTATTGTAACAATATATTTTTGTCGTACACCAAAATAATTTTATTTTTATTTAATATCATCAATATTATAGTTACTGTAAACATATCAATATTTATCGCAATTATAAATTGGAGTGTGGTTGACTGAAAAATAATTATTTTTCTTACAACTAAATAATGATAATTTTGAAAACATCTTAAAATTCTTACAACCATAACATGATAAGATTCTATAAGTGCAGTCATAGTATGTTTAAGAAGCAAACAAAATATCTTAGCTCTTATAATATAATGTTAGCGCAATTTGTAAAATAATTTTGAATCAGTTGTGTCGTTTGTTTTAAATTTGCCATCGAATTATATTTTAGTGAGCGATTAAACTATTTGAAGATAAATTCCCATAACAAATTAAGCTTAAAGAAATTAAAAAATAAGAATATAAGCGAAGTTCAGTATTAGGCTTGCAATAGTGCAAATCCAAAATATCATAACTCTTGTGTAAAATCCAACAACAAAACACATAGAGATATTTTGCATTTGCTCTTTTGCAAGCCTAATACTGGACTCCGCTATTGTATTAACATTAAGAAAAACTGTAAAGTGCCACAAAATTAAAAATCGATGCAAAAAAATTTCAATTTATTTTTAATTGTTATGAAAGTTATGAAAGGTGCTGCATCATAATATGATTACTTCTTAATTTATTATGATTAACATGATAATAAAATGATTACTTCTTAGCTTACTGTGTTTAACATGACAATAGTATGATTACTTCTCAGCTTATTATGATAAACATGACAATAATACGATTCTTCCAAATTTATTATGACTGACATGATGAGAATATGATTAAATATTATGACGTAATATGATTCAATCCAGGAGAAAATCAAAAATACAATGAACACGAAAGAAGACAAGGACAATACAAAACTGCAATACTCCGCTGCAATAGTTAATGATTATAATTAGTTATAGTTCTGTGATATTTACATTAAGTTTGACTTTTATTCGGTGTTTGTGTTGTATTTTACTTATTAATTATTTATTTATTTCTGTGTCGTGTAGTCCAGTTTTTAATATTAAATAGTTAAAAAGTGCAATACAAATGTAAACCCTAATTTGTAAGTTAAGCTGTGATATTATTAAAGTTCATAAATTTATTATAATTATTATCTAATTGTCTAGATTTTCATGGAATAAAAATAACCCCTGATGAAGTTCGAAAAAAGCGAACGAAACGTTGGGAAAAGAAAATAAGTTAACCATAAATGTTTTTTAATTACATTTGGTAAAAAAAAAAAATAAAAAAAAAAAAAAAAACGATTGATCATATTAGCCCGTGAGGAAAACAAAAACCTCAATAAAAATATTAAATAAAACATTGATCATAAAACAAAAATATAAATAATAATAATCTTTGGTGGCAACAATCATATATCTTATCATAATATGTTGCTCTTAGAATATGTTTACCACGACCATATTTTTTCTTTGCGTTTACAAGCACAAAATATTAAATTTATATCAATACAAACATTAATTAGCAAGTTATGGCACTTAAAGCTTTTTCGAGAGTGGTATTTTTATTCACCTATAGACCGACTTCAATAAAACTAGGTAAAATAGATGTGGGTCAAATTGAATCTCAATAAAAGCATAAAAATATAGGTAATGGACACAAAGACAAAATTCTGAAAAGAGATAAGACAGCCCCCATTATATGTACAATTATAGACCGCTTCTTGCCGTTTTCAATAGGCTTGGTCCTTATGACAATTGGAGCTTATGCAGCTTCATAATTCCGATGTCTACTTTGCACAGACAGACAATCAACCAACCAACCGGACGAACGGACGTCGTGATTCTGAGTCAAGTTGTATACTGTAAGTTGGACCTATTTGCTATATTTTATGTGTTATACACATTACCACAAATGCATAATGCCCTCTCCACTTTTGTGGTGAAAATCCTCAAAGAGTTTGGAACGTGTCTACTAACCCAGTAAAAAAAATTTGGGTTTTTTTGAAGCACTTTAGAAAAAAAGCTCATAATCGAGCGCTTCAATAAGAGAGCTTTTATATATCAGTAAATGATAAAGAATAAAATATAGAAAAAAGCTGCTATTTTAGTGCTGACAACGAAGACATTTTAAAGCGAAAAAAAATGCATTTAAGCAATTCAAAGCAAAAAATTAATATGGAAATATAGTTATCCCTTAAAAAAGCGCTTTAGGAGTGCTTTGTTCGCATGATAAAAAAGCGCTTATTGTCAGCAGTAAATAGTCCTCCAAACCGGGAACACTCCATACAAAAATCAGGCATCTTATCAGCAGGTTTGAAGCGATTTGAGGTATGCATTCATACATAAAACCTGCTCTTTTTGGAGCACGTTTTTTACTGGGAAGTTTTTTTGAATGCTTTTATTTACATATTTTTGAACCGTAGGCAATGAGATATTTTTAGACAAATATTATACGTTTTCTTTATATTAATTTTTCAGATAATGAAATATCTACAATATTTAACAAAAATACTGCAAAAATTTGACTTGGCTTAAGAATTATTTATTAACAAATTAAAAAATATTGTGTGAAATAAAAATTATTTTGAAATGTTTTGGGGAAATTAAAATAAAATTTTTACACTTATTCAATATTAATCATTAATATTTATATAAAAACTTTTATTACTGTTTAAAAAAAAGTGCACTAAAACTGGCCTAGATATCATATACACTTGTAAAGGAAAAAATTACTTTCCCCACATTTGTAATTATTTGTTACAAATCTATTTAAATTTAACAAAATACTTTGGCACTATGTATGAATAAAAAGAATATCTAACTCTTAAAAAAAATAAATATAGAATTTACATCTCTTATATTTATTTGCATGTTCATATACATTATTTTATCAGTTTCAGTCTTGTTTTTATTTATACTCGTTTCAAGTTTTTTGTTTTTCAGATTCAGTTTTTTCCACAAACTTTTTGCATATGCAGAGTATATAGTTTACATATGTGAATGCCAAGAAATCATCCATACGGCATGCCACATATCACACATGTTGTTCTGAAAACACACGTATGTTGTCTGCAGGCGATAATATCTGCCAACGAACAATGCCAGTTTATAAATTTTTACAAATTCTTATACACACATATCAGAAAAGATACATACATTTATATACTAAATAAATATCTATACATTAAATATTTATATATGTAAAATAAGTATGTATGAGTGTTTTTTTAGCAATAAGAAAAAAACCACTATGTACTATGCAATTAATATCGAATTTTTATTAAGGAAAGTTTTGTTTCTGTGCGTCTCTAGCGTTCCCATCCTTCAACTCTGGGATTTTGATTTGCCAACAATATCTTATCGATTAAATATGAATGATTTGATGTTCCTCCATTTTTAAAATCTCATTGGAGCAAAACAGTTGAGCTCCACCTTCTTCGACACTCACTTCATATTAATAAATGGTGTAAGATTTAATAGCGCATGCGTTTGCTCTACTCGAAATATGCTCTGTTAAAGAATTTCTCTTTTGTGGGTTTTTGAGTACAAACAAAAATTTAAAGAATACATCATTAACAGTATCTTTCACTTGAATGTGTGTGTTTGTGTGTATCTCTAGAGTTAATAAATTCAATATTTCTTTTTGCATGATTTCAAAACTACACTTTGCAATCACAGTATTGTAATGATAAACTGTTTTTGTTTCATTTCATTCAAGTGTTATACGGGTCAAAGATGTTAATATTGAACCATCAATTATTTTATACGCAGGCGACCAAAAAAAAAAAAAAAATAAAAAAATAATGAACAAAAAAATGGATGAAATATCAAAACATTTCAAATTAAGCAAAATATTGATTAAAAGTAAAATATTTTCATATTCAATCATGCATGCATGTTTAAAACTTTTGAAGTGGACACTTTAATTTTTTTAACAAAATATTTTAATTTATTTGTGATTGCGGAAAAGCGGAACTTCAACTTTAAATAATAAATCTTTTGATATACTTATTTATTTTCTAGAATTAAATTTTGTTTTAACTTTCCACCTAAATGTTTCAGTATAGAAAAGAACATACATAAGTACGTATTTCATATGAGAGGAAGAATATAAAAAAATATACCCAAAATGTTACATAAAAAAATATTTTAGGATTTATAGAAGAATTTTAATAAAAAATATAAATGTTACCCTACACAAAAGTTGATTACCTTTAAACAATCGCGCTCAATTTTAACCTTCTTATTTGAAAAATAAAAAAATCCACATTATTAAAGTTCGATTAACCGCCAACATCAATTATCCGGAAAGTAAAACGAATTTACGCATCCTTTTTTCGGGATAAATTCTGTTATCAATGATTAAACATTTTTTGCTTGGTTACTTCAAACAATTAAAAAAAATTTAATTAAAACGAAGGGGAATTCCCTTTAAATGCGTTGAAAGCTCAAAAATTACATTTATTACTTATTTTACTTAAACATTTGGGTGGCTATTTTTGCGAAATCACAAGAGTTAAGGAATGTGCAGATTTATCTGCTTTTTGCAAATTTTTACAGTGCAAAATAGTCTTTCAGATTTTTACTTCCAAAAATAGTTTTTTTACTCACACTACCGTTTATCTTAATTTTACACGAATATTACAAAGTAACATTTATTATAACGCAACTTGTTTTTCCCTTTTAAAAGTAACAAAGTGCATCATATTTAGTAAAGAATCTTGCGATGGTTCAGCATAATTTTTAAATTTAAAAAAATTATACAATTTTGCCAAAAAAAAACAGTGTCAACAGCCAACGTTGAGAGGATATTTTCTTAAATTTTTATCTCAACATTATACAGTGTAGCCTCGTTGAACGCAACCCTTGATATGCGCAACCCCTAGCTTAACGCAACACCCAATTTCGTAACATTGGTGACTCTGTAAACGCAACTTTTCAAAAAACAAAGACTCAATCAACGCAACTTTGCAAAAGCAAGACAAGTAAGGCTTTTTTTGTTTATTTTGGTTTTGTGGATAAATAAATTCAAAACTAAAACGTGTATATGTAAAATCTTATCGTCGGTCACAGGTTGACAACTCTCAACTCGCAAAAAAATCGAATCGGGTTTTTGATGCCAAAAGACTGTGTCCTTCTGCATGTTAGTACCTTTGCTTTCTTTACACCATCTTACAATAAATATCTCCTACTAATTTTGTTTTTTTTTTATTTACTTCCAACACGGTTCAGTAACGGAGTAATAACGTTTTTTTTGTCTCCTGAAAAGTACAAAAAAAATGTTAAGATTTGTCAACCTGTGACCGACGTTATGCTTAAGTGCAATAGTCTTTTTGATTTACCTTTATTCTAAGAATGATAACAGGAACACATAAAGTTAAGCCTTTTGTAATTGGCAAAGCCCAAAACCCTGGAGCATTTAAATAATTTATTAATATGCCAATTCTTTACAAAGCAAACAAACCCCTTAAAGGACTTTAGAATTTTTCGAGCAATGGTTTCACGAAACTTTTGTACCAGAGGTAAAATTATTGCTTTCGTTTGTTTTTTTTTAGTCCTGTAGTTTAAAAATGGTGTTTTAGGTAAACTCTTTCGTTAAAGGCTTTGTTACTTTTGGACAATGCGTCATCCCAAAGAGGGAAAGTTGAGAAATAATGATGGAATGAAAGCTTTTAGGTGTTTTTCTGCAAACTGCACTGCAATTCTTCAGCGTATGGACCAAAACGTGATAAAAATTACAAAACTTCTGTATAAGGAAAGTCTTTTGGCCCACATTTGCGTAATGCTGTTTGTCTTTTGGCAAACGCTTGGAATAAAATAACGCCCTGCACCATTGCGAAATGCTGGAACAGAGCACTGCGCCCAAATCATGAATGGAATGAAGAAGACGAACTGCCACTGAGCATTATAACTCGATAACAACCATCAGTAAAAATTAACATACATTTGCATGTGTATTTTATTAATTTTTTATTAGATGTATATTTTGTTTTTTTGTTTTTATTCTTTATTTCAATTAAATAAATACGATTATTAAAAGCTAACCTGTGTTTATTTTTAATACAACTCTTGATTGGTTTAAAATGAGCTTTTAAATAGTAAAATATGACTAGAAATTTGTGACTTGGTTTGTGCTGAGTTGTTAGTTATCGCAACAGCCCAAAATTTCTATTGGTTGCGTTCACCGAGGTTACACTGTATATATCAACACTTTATTTTTATTTAAACTTTGTTGATCAATCTGTTATTTATTGTTATTTTTGAGATGTGTTTCTAACGGGCTATTTTTAATTCATCAGTTTTTTAATTGCAAAAATTATGTGTACCTACATATGTCACCTTCTCCGAGAAAAGGGTCCTAGTGTATGAAAACGAAATTTTGAGAAAAACTCCTTTCATCTTATTCTACACCCTTTTAGGTACCAGAATCCACCATTAAGTCCAAACCCATTTTTTGACACACAAGGTCCCTCTTTTCGTAGAAGGTCACATATATATATACATATATATTTTATTTAGTAAAATGTCAAAATCGACTTTTTGCGAAAATAACTATTTTAGTGCTAGAAATGATTCTTTAGGACAGCAACTTTTGTTCTGCGACTGTTTTCATAATTCCGTTATTTACAAAATTATCGTTATTTTAAGTTTTTTTAAAAAAAATCTTAATTTGGCCTTTTAATTTCAAGAATTCGACAAAACAATGTTTGGCAATTTTGTACAAAATACTTTAGCTAGTATTTTTGCTGAAAATATCGAGCCCTCACCGCGAAAATAGTGTAAGCGACATAAATTTCAGTTTTCTTTTTTTTTTAATAAATGACTTTATTGGCAACACTTGCATCATCTCCTAAAATGTTATGGTCACATAAGGTACCGTTACGATTTTATAGCAAGAACAATTTTATTGTAAGCGAAAAATTTCATACAAAATTTATATGAAATAAAATAAAAAAGCTCTCTCCTGTAAAATTTGATTTTTGGCGCTTACACTATTTTCGCGGTTAGGGCTCGATATGAACTCATACTATTTGCAAATATAGAGTGTTTTGATGCATTTTTCAATAAGAATTAATTTTGCGCCATCTAGCGCCAATAACTTGTATATTAAGCAATTAGAAAGGTATTGTGGACAACATGACACTTAACACCATGGCTCTTTGCAAGCAAGAGCGCTCCATATTGCGTTTTGGTTCAGGGTATTAAAATGCTTTTTAAATATCGATAAAAATCAGGTGAAGCGGAGAGCGAAGCTCTGTAGATTGCTCTTAAATTATTCTAAGACTATTGATTTGGTCTTCACTGGATATTTTTGACAAGAAACCAGCTTGTTCGGGACTAAGATCCCTTGGTACATTATCGGATATTCTTCCGCTAATGACTTGCGCTATGATCCTTTTTACTGCACTAAGGTGCTTATGCCTCGCCAGTTCTTACAGTTTGTCAGGTCATCGTTTTTGAGAATATTTACCACAAAACCTTCTTTTAAATTGAAATGAAGTTTTGGATAAGGGGAAGCAATATGTTCCCTGTGGTATGAGGTCGGGCGATATGTTTACTGCTCCAGGGGCCCTATTCGTTTTTAGGAGATTTAAAGCATCCATAACTTTTGCGATATCTGGGAATTCAATGGAGATGTCTTGCATATGTTTTGGTAGTTAGAAATTGTTAACGAAAGCATATCTTTCACAGATGTTGTGAATGTCTTCGATGTTTGTCTTAATAACTAATTAATAATTCATCCTCCATCTTTTATGGAACAACATTGCAATAATACCATGCATGAGTGTAAAGAAATATGCATAACTTTTAAACTAATAGAGGCCCCATAAAAAAACTTCAACAATAAAATATAGGCTTATTTTGGAAAGGACTAAGTTAGAA
Source organism: Pollenia labialis (assembly GCA_949318255.1). Lineage (NCBI taxonomy): Eukaryota > Metazoa > Arthropoda > Insecta > Diptera > Polleniidae > Pollenia > Pollenia labialis. The sequence continues at coordinate 159,778,016 of OX439140.1, forward strand.
AAGTTTTGATTTAAATTGGACATATCCGGTTTGGCATATGAAATTGAAATTAATTAATTTTTTTTTAATACAAAGAGCAATCGATTTTTTATAAGAATCACTTAAAACTTTTTTGTTGTTTGATTAGTTTTTACTTCCATAAAATAATTTTAAGAAACATTTTTTTGAAAACGGCAACACTTTACCACCCCGCAACTGGACAAATAAGCATCATAGAAAAAAATGTCTGCACACTTATTCATACCTACTAGAACTATAGTAACGCTAATTACAAAGTATTTCCAACAAAATTTTTGCATTGGGTTGTTCGCTTTACAAATAATGCCCCATATGTTATAGCGTACGAGCTTGTTGGTTTCAATAATTTAAGGATTAAAATAAAAATTGTGAATTAAGCAGGAATAACAAACTCATTTAAATTAAATTTTTTATTCCCACGAAAATTATTTTAAAAAACTGACTGGCAACACGCTTTATTTATTTATTTATTTATTACAATAAAGCAAGTTGTTTTTGTTTTTTCTTAACCTACTTACAACAACAATTAATGTTGGAAGAATTCCAATCAATTGTAGTGGGGAATGTAAGAAGAGATAAACTCACTGTTTATTGTTGGTGATTTTGTTTAAACTTTGATATTGTTACAAATAGATCTGTTGCGGTAATTCTTATTCGCTTAACAGTTTTATTTGGTTTAATATCTTTAGGTTTTCTAAAATCTTTATGGATGAAGTTTCCTGATGATCTGGCCTAAGCAACCAGTAAAATACGCATAGGAATAGCTTATCCCATCAACAATAAATTTCAGTGCTTTTATCAAAAATAAAAATTGGGAATTAAGCACGAATAAAAAAATTATTTAAATTTAAGGATTAAGTTTAAAAAGGTTTCCTTATGTAAGTGGATTGTTTGATTACGGCAGGAAGTGGCGCCCCTTCTAAATTTCTTTCTGTTAAAAATCTTATATAATTAAAGATCGTGAAAAAAGAACAGAACTGCAGTCTTAAAAATAAATTATTTAAGAAGTTTTAAAGATCAAAAATTTACAAACAAAAAGCAAAGGAATTTAGCACATTTGAAAGAAACCTTGTTAATTAATTTTTGAATCCCAAGAAAACCTTTAAAAGCTTTTACATTAAACCAGATCGGACAAATTGTTTCACTTAAACTTGTGAAGAAACCTTTTTCTGAGTCAATAAAATTGTAAATAACCTTAAAACATGATCTGCGCGGGATAGCAGAAAATAAAAAAAAAATTTGTATATCCAAATCAACGGTTTAATTGTATCAAGGATTAAAACTTTATCACTCATCAATGTTAAACGATATTTGAAATAAAATAAGACTAAACAATATTTATATCAAATTTTTGGTCATTATATTTTTTTAATTTTGCTAAATTTTTGCAAACCGATCAACATGCACTAACACTAAATAGAAAAATCAATGCACCCGTACTTAAATCAAGACAAAGCAGTGTCAATAGTACGGTAAGTACGGATTTCCTTTAATCAAGTACATAATGCTTGATTCAAATACGGATTATTCAAGTGCCTTAAGTAAAAGGGAGATGAAAAAAGTTAATCTCAAACTGTGGTTAATTCAAGAAGGTGGTTTAATCCCGAATTCGTACTTGAAATAATTCAAAAGTAAGATGATTTTAATCTACGCACTAGAGGTCTGCTCTGAATAACTCACTTGTTTGCCTTTACCCAAAGTGCACAACATTTATTCAATTATAAAACATTTAAAAAGATAAGAATAGAGTAAACCATATACAAAAATAAGAATGAATGAATTAAATAAAAAACTTGTTTACTGTAAATGAATATGAGAGGCATTCATAAATAAGAAAACATTGGAATGACCCGTTAGAGAGAGCAAGTTTACAAAAAATATTCAAATAATTTTTGAATTATTGAATGTGCATACATTTATTTGAATACCTTGCCATAATATGTGTGTAAGCTTGTGGCTTCTTTTATTTATAAAAGTTAAGCTTACACATACATACATAATGTGTAGGTACACATATTTCACATTCAAATTATATTTGAATAATTTACTCATTTGACTTGAGTTGACTGAATTGAATGAGTTTTTGTTGTTTTGTCTCTGGTTATTTTTTCAATTGTTTCGTTATCATTGGGTGATCGACACATTGTAATTAAAAAACAAAGGAGTGCGTTGAAATTGCTTTTTATTTATTCTTGCAGACCTCTACTACGCACTTACCCCAGTAAACCAGAGAGAGAATATTATAATTTACTTACCCTTTGTTAAGAGAGGAACTCTCACTTACAAGATATCAGCAGCATGGCCGATATGGGCTTCGTGATCATTCTACTTTTAAAATTGGATGTATTTAACAAAAAAATGAGAACAAAAAGAATTGGGGAATTTACTTTTTACTCATGAAAATTGCGTATTTTTTCATCTTGTTGTATTGTTGTAGTTTCTACACAAAGCAAAGTTGTTGTATTTGCAGCAAACTTTTTCAAACAAACGCGTTTGCGCGCGAAAGTTATTATTTTAAGTACTTATTAACTGCCTCTTTTTACAATTTTTACAAAATGAAAACAAGTGAGTGAGTGAGATATTTTAGTGAGAACAAAACCAAATTTTTGTTTTGTATTGTTGTTTTCAATATAATTTCACACTCACTCACTTGTTTTCATTTTCTAAAAACAGGCAGTAAATTAAACTTAAATTTTTAAGTACGACTCGTTATAAAAGTTAGTAAAACAAATTTAAGTAAAGTATGATTTTTTTCTTTCTCTGTACGATAACCATTAAAGATCTCAGGGAAAGTTGTGTAAATCACGTTTAAGTGAGGACATTTTCATTTCCCGGGAAAGCAGGATTTATTTTGCAATTTCTCGGGATCCCGCTCAATACAAATCGATGCAAAAAAATATTATTTAATTTAATTTTTTTGAACAAATAAGATTTCCTGAGACCAATTAAATAAGTTTATAAATTAATTTTACTTTTTTATTTCAAGTTAAAAAGTACACATGGGTAAAATGTCAATTTATTTAAAGGATTTTTGAGGAAGTTATAGCAAAATGACGTTTTGGTTATCTTTTTTCAATGTGCCATAACATTTGTAATAATAGAAACTTGCGATCTGGGTGATTAAGAGTGTTTAGGAATAAAAACTATAACCGCAGAGAACTGATGATTATATTAAATTCGGAGTAAATTTCCGAAAGCCACCTTTAAAGTTTTAAATTGTTTTCCTATAAAACTAAACTAATAGACTAATGCCCAATATTCAGGATAGTATTTAAATCTATATTGAGCTAATTTTCATATAAACTTAAATCGTATTTAAATACAGATTGATTTTTTGAGTTTTATTTGAAAAGTCTTATTTAATTAAGACAAAAGTATGGTAGCACTACTAAATACAAAAAATTATCATAAAAAAGTTTATTTATTTGCAAGGTGGTCGCAAAAAACAGCTGCATGTTATTGCTTTGCCTGTTGTTGTTGTATTATTGTGATATTGCAGCCACCTTGCTAAAATATTACAATGGAAACTTAAGTTGAAATTAAGTGTATCACATCGGTGAATTAAGTATTTAGTGAAAAAGAGAATTTTGTATTTAAAACGATTTTAAACATAAATGTGTTTAAATATTAATCCTGAAAATTGGGCATTAAGCACTGATTGCCACAGAATAAATTCAAAGCCAACAGCATTTATATAAAACCAAAATAGTTAATTTATTCAAACAAATTATTACAAAATATTTCTGTTAAATTAGGAATAGGAATAAGCATTTACAGAATCGTTTGAAAGCCTATTTCTAATTTTTATTAAGAAGATTTCAATGATAAAACACGTTTCCTTTCTGCGGATGTTTGTCTTTAAAGCCAAAGGAAAATTATATAATCTGTAGACACTTTCAGTTTTCTTAGCACTTCCTTTAAAACTTGTAATCAGGCGTTTTCTTTATTCATAACTTTTGTCATAATTTCTTACAGAATCTAATCCGAAATATCTTTTATGCGCAGATGCTCTGCAAATAAAATTATTAATTTTGTAAAGCAAGTGGGTACAACAATGAACTAAATCTGGGTATTTAAACAAACTAAATATTCTGAACATTTCTACTCTTCCCGTTTCGAAATTTTAGACCATTGAACAGAAAACATTGCCTTACTTATTGGATATGAATTAACATCTCTTTGGCGTTTAGCAAAAATGTCTTAAGTCAGAAACTCTAAATTTTCTTTATGTTATAGAAAACTATTTATTTGGTGTTTTTCGTAGACTTTTTTCCTAACAGCAGATGATAACGAAAAGAAGCAGTTGTGCTAGACTAAATTGGTTTAAACCACACAAAAGAGAGGGTTAAAATTGAATTAAAGCCAATAAAAACGTCTTTTTGACTTAAGACCTTTTTACCTAACGGCTAAGATATATTTTATGACACAACTTATTTACAATAATACAAGTTGCCATAATAAATAAAAAAAAAATCCCGTTAATTTACGCACAAGTTACCCGGGATTTTTTCCCGAAAAATGTGCGGGATCCCGGGATTTTTGTCCCGTATGAACAACACTTATACTTCTAAACAAAGAAGTACAATTTCCCGGAAATTGTAAAAATAACTTTGAATTGAATTCTAAACATTTTATGAAGTTGAATTTCCAGAATTTATAAAACCAATTAGTTTTTGACAAACCAGGCTCTTCTAAATTGAAAATTTATTGAACTGCTAATACAAAATATAAGGGGAGTATGAGAAATATTATTCTGTGGTATGTTCGAATGTAATTCATCATGTAAAGATATTTGTATCTACTTATTTGCACATGTTACGAGTATTTCACACCACAACTGTTTCCCACTGGCCAGTTTAAGCTGCTCGTTTGTGTGTCTTCTTTTTTTTTAATATGTGTATGTATTTTTGCCCTTTTATGGACAAGGTGTGTGAGATCGTTGGATGGTTGTGTTGGCCTGATGGAAAATTTAATCTGTTGAAATCCTCAAATTTAATTTTCCACTTCTCTGAATGCGTGATTTAACAAACCATTCAACAAACAGCAAGTGTCATGATTTCCAAGCTTTTTTTGTCGTTAAACTACAATCAGTAACCAAAAAAAAATGAATAGTTTTTTATGTGGGTATTTAAAATTTTTATCAAAAAATGATAAAAAAAAAATGAAAATATTGACAACTCGTTAACCGTATTGTTTCTTTTACAAATCATTTCTATTAACAGATAACAAGAAAGCATTTCGTTTTTATTTAATTGTGATACAAAACGGATACGCAGTTATAATTGTTTTATTGCAGGGGCAAGGTATATTTATAGCAGGTAGTCTCGGAAAGCCAGCTGTTTATTTTTTATATGCTTGTTTTGTGGTACGAACTGTCAAATGTTGTTTACGTTTTTCTGAACACGTGTAAATTTTCTATCTTAGCAAAAGCAAACAAGTAAAAAGTGAAATTTATAAAATTAAATAATAATCAAAGTGTTTTATGTACCTATATAATAAATCAAAATTTTGAATAAAGATAATTAGAAAAAAGACTAATTGAAAAAAAGAAAGACTTAAATAATTAGAAAAAAGACTAATTAAAAAAAAGAAAAATGAAAAAGTGTAGTGTGTGCCAAAAAAAACAAAAAAATGGAAATGGAACTTTTTTTTCTGTTCCACAAGGTGACCGCAGGGTAAAGTGGAGCAATATTTGTGGACTAAATTTCTCTCGGGATGCTTTGGTTTGTATGGACCACTTTGCGGCATCAAGTTTTGTACACACCGGCCGAAACTATATGCTGTTGCCAAATGCGGTCCCAATGTAAGTTAATATTTAATTGTATAGTTTGTAGTTTAACATATTTATGTATGTTATCAATATATAATACAATATTAACTGTACATACATATAAATGTATATTAGAATGCCTATTATGCACCAAATGCCTGCAACTGCAGAGTTATATACATTGCAACAGCAATGTCAAAGCAGCCAGAGAATTGATACAGTAAATTGCTGTGCCACACAAACGATTTTTGTTGATCCAATGGCTAGGTTAATCGCAGACGAGCTAAACTTTGTGGACGAGTCGTCGGTTGCAGTTAACGTAAGCCAGTCTTGTGAAAAAGAAACACAAGCAGTAAATTGCTGTGCCACACAAACGATTTCTGTTGTTCCAATGGCTAGGTTAATCGCAGACGAGCTAAACTTTGTTGACGAGTCGTCGGTTGCAGTTAAAGTAAGCCAGTCTTGTGAAAAAGAAACACAAACAGAGTAAGTTTATTGCTTTATTTTATAATATTAGAAATTATTTTTTGCCTCCACATACTTGCAAAGGTAGTTTTCGATACAATTTCTTAATAAAAGTTGTTGTGCTTTAATTAAGAATTGTTATATTTCAGCCCCGTAGCTCTAGACTATTCGTTAGACCGTAGTATTTTTCTACACAAAGTAAGATGTTTGGAAAATCAAATCAAAGAGCTCAAAACCAGCCTGGACAAATCTAACATTGCTCTTAATGCGATGCGTGCCATATTTACAGAGGGACAGATCCGAAAAATGATGAGTCCTTCTGGCCTCGTCAATTGGAAATGGCCTGATATTTCAAACGCTATATGTTTGCATGCTTCTGGCCCTAGGGCTTATAATCATCTGTATAAAAAAGGGTTTCCATTACCTCATGTTTCTACGTTACAACGATGGTGCGCCAAAGTTCATTTAAGTGAAGGCATTTTGACAACTGCCATAGATTTTATGAAACATCTAAGCGACTTGGAACCTGACGATAAACTTTGCGTGCTATCTTTTGACGAGATGAAGGTAATGGAAACCTTTGAATACGACGTTGCTGGTGATGCCGTCAGAGCTCCGGTCAAATTTGTACAAGTGGTTATGGCGCGGGGCCTTCGGAAGTCGTGGAAGCAGCCAGTGTTTTATGATTATGACTGTAGTATGACAACAGACATATTACATAAAATTATAATTGAGCTGCACAAGGTAGAGTTCCCTGTCGTTGCAATAGTATGCGACATGGGCCCTACAAATCGTAAGTTATGGAAAGAACTGTCGGTTTCACCAGGTAAGTTTTTATGTTAATCAAAATATTAACCAAAACTAATTTTTTGTATCATTTGCTTATGGCAAGGACCAACGATTCTTCAGAATGTCATCGCGTTTTCTACTTCATTCCAATATAAATGCACAAATGGAAATCAGATTTTGTGCCTTTATACGTATATTTGGTAAATAAATTAAAATTCGGTTATAAGCTAAGATAATTATCGCTTTTAATTTAAAGAAACTAATTTTAAGTTAAACAAATTCGGTTGTAAGCTAAGATAATTATCGCATTTAAGTTCGATTTTAATTTAAAGAAACTAATTTTAAGTTAAAAAAAATTAAAGGTCGTTTTTAATTAAAAAAGTAATTTTAAGTTAAAAAAAAAATGTTCGTTTTTAGGAGCGGTTTCTAGATTTAATTTTGAGTTAAGAATATATATATATATATATATATATATATATATATATATATATATATATATATATATATATATATATATTTATACGGCGTCAGATTGGTCTAGTCCGACTTTAAGTTTAGATTAAATAAAATGTAAATTTAATAAACACAAAGCAAATTTAATAATAAGTAAATATGTATCTAAATACATATGTTAAGATTTTTACTTAAGAATTACTCTTAAGAATTACATTTATTGTACGACATTTCCACTAACTGTATATTATTTCAGACAGGCCATGGTTCCCCAATCCCTGCAAGCCAATAGAAAAGGTATTCGCATTTGCTGACGCACCACACATGCTAAAGCTTATAAGAAACCATTTTTTGGACACGGGGTTGATGGTCAACAAACACCACTTAACGTCAAAAACGTTTGCGGAACTACTGAGGTATACCTCCACTAGTGATGCGTCAATAACGTTTAAGCTAACAGATGAACATTTAACCGTAAAAGGATCGGCCAGACAAAATGTGAAAATGGCAGCACAGTTGTTTTCGAATACAACTGCTAACGCTATCCGTCGTTGTTTTTCTATAGGGTTAGAGTTGCACAATCCAGTGGCCACTGCAGATTTTGTGCAACTGGTTAATAACTGGTTTGATATCCACAACTCTTCGCTTAGTACGTTTGCGTATCCCGGCAAGGTAAGTAATGATTTTTTATTATATTTAACGACACTAATAAAGCATTTTGCTAAGGAACCATTTGGACTGGTGCCAGAGCAACAAAAAGAAATTTTATTGCGCATGAACGCTATAATGAGTTCCCCAATAATACCAGCAAAGAAGTCTCTGGAGCATTTCCAGAAGGGTATTTTGATATCCAACAATGCACTGCTAATGCTGTCAGAGTATGTGGAAAAAAAGTTCAAAATGTCCTACGTATGTACCAACCGCCTAAATCAAGATATTTTAGAGAACTTTTTTGGCGCTATAAGGAGCAAAGGCGGTTTGAATGATCACCCTTCCCCAAGGGATTTTAAGTATAGGCTTCGTAAGTACATTTTAGGTGAGTTTTCATATCATTTAGGTTTGTAATTCTTAAAAAACATACATTCCAAACTAACAATTATGTATAAAACCTATTGCTCTTTTATAAATGTTAGCAAGAAACACTGAGCAGTTAAGTGGAACCGGCAACGTGGCTCTTGACCAAACTGAGTGGTTAAGCAAATCAAATTGCAACGACAGCTTCGGTGAATATGGCCATACAGAGCAAAGTGTACCAAACAATGAATTAGAAGATCAAGAAAATCAAAATGATATTCTGGAAGACCTCAATATATCGGATTTTAGTGACATTGGTGCTCTTCAAGAGGATGCTTTGGAGTATATATCCGGTTATATCATTCGGAAGCTTAATCTTGAGGAGCACGAATGCCATGAAAACTCACTAACATGGGTCGACCAGGTATCCAAAGGTTTTTTAAAAAAACCATCAAACTCTTTTGTGGAACGAATTAAAATTTTAGAGGCAATTTTCCACAAACTAAATGGCCTAGAAATATCAACATGCCAGAAACTTCATGAGCGCCTTATGGAAAAAAGTAAAGCTGTAGAATTGCCACAAAATGTTATAGCCTTTTTTTTTAAATGTAGGATTCATTTTCGTATCCGGCACTTAAACCAGCGCCTTAAAATACAAAAGGCAAAGCAAAGAATAATGGGGAATAAAAAGTTTATTAAAATAAACCTTTAAAACCCACATTAAGGTTCATATCCTTTTTTATTGTTATATATGTAAGTATGTTTTATGTAAGTATTAATTAAATATTATTAATTAACTAAAATTTATTTTCGCACTTAGAAACTTGTCCTTGGACCTTTTGTTAAAAAAAAATGTAATTGAGGACTATTTGCAATTTTCATTTCGTTGGATGAATAATTTATTAACTCGTGAATTGCCTCTTCATTGCACCATACGTTTATGGGACACTTATTTAGCTGAATCCGATGGTTTTGCTTTATTTCGTTTATATGTTTGTGCTGCTTTCCTGTTTAATAAGAAGGAGGAATTAATGCAACAAAATGATTTTCAGGTAGGTGATTTTCGTAAAGCTACAATATAAAAAAAGGTCACAACATAATATTTTGTTATCATTTTTCTTCTTATTTAGGGTATTTTACTATTGCTACATAATCTGCCTACACACAATTGGTCTGACGACAAATTAATGTCTTAGTTGCTTAAGCGTTAAGTTTCATCCATCTGCATTGAGTAAAAGGCGGTTAAATTAACGTTACAAGATTTGATTTTCCGAAGTGAAGCTAAAGAAAAGGTTTTAACCCCCCTCCACTAGATTTTATCCTGGCTAAACCCATGTATTCGTGTACTGTCATCGGGAATATGTATGCCTGCAAAGTTTCATCCATTTACATTGAGTATAAGGCGGTTAAATTTACGTTACAAGATTTGATTTTCCGAAGTGAAGCTAAAGAAAAGGTTTAAAAAAAAAAACAAAATACAAACAAAATACAAAACAAAAATAAACCATAATCTTATTTTTTTAAATGTTTTTGTTAACTTTTATTTTTCTAAAAATACAAAAAAAAAACTTAATTAATATTTCTGTTTTTGCTATTTAAAATTTTTTTAATTTTATTCTTTGTATTGAAAACAATAACACTTATGTATATTATAAAACATCAAAACACAAATTTATATCTATCTAAAAACATATTATATTTAACAAAACACTCCCCCGTGTTTTAGTAAATAAAACTTAAATCATTAAATTATATTTGTAGTAGTGTGTCAAGAAAACTCTTTAAATACAAAGTCGAAACAGAAATTTGTCATTTGATTCGATTGCAGTCATGTTTGTATCATTCAATAAATAATTCTTATTTAATTATTTAACAATAACAAATAAAATTTAATAAAATAAAACAGAAAACAGTCTTCTTATCTTTTCCAATATAAAAATGATATATTGAGGATGTACCAAATGATATTTTTTAGTGCCATAATCACGCAAAAAGGTGGCCCATTCTTCCATGGTAAGTAAATCGAGTAATTGGCGACATGTTAAATAGTATTTTGAAAGCTATCCTTCCTTTACGCCAGGCACAGGATCTTTGGCATAAAAAAATTCACATTTCACAAAAGCTGCACTTGCGATCGTAACCCTTTTTATGCATTGTATCGATATGTTTCCTAAGAGCCTTTAGAGTTGGTGATATTTTAGGACAGATGGGGCAGTGATGTTCTTGTTTTCCACCCACCGGATGTTGTGATTCTTTATGAAGTTTAAGACCTCGTTCACTCGTCAAACGTAAACCACAGACATCACAATTGACAACGGGCAACGGAATACCTTCGTGCTTATTCATGTGTAATTTAAATTCCGCACTAGAATTTATGGCTTTTCCGCATATGTAGCAGATTTTGACAAATCGTTTAAGGTGTACGGCTTGCCGGTGTCGGTTAAGTAAGTAAGGACTGCCGTAACTAAAACAAAGGTTTAATTCGGGACTTAATTATTTTGCTTTTAATTAAAATTTTACAAAACTTACTTTTTACCACACTCGCTACAAGGAAACTTTTTCTCCTCTTCAGGCAAATGTGTTAATTTATGAATTCTTAACATATAGGCTTCCGTAAAGGACTTGCCACACACATCACAACAATGTTTTTTTACAACCTCATTCGCTCTATGTACACGGATCATATGACTGTCGAAATTATTGCGGTCGGACATGGCTTTGCCACATTCGTTGCATTTGAAATGATCGGGATTCAAATGGCAGTGGAGATGATCCACCAAACGTGTGCGATCGAAAAATTTTCTTTTACAGCAAACAACATAGCCACGTTGTTGGTGATTCTTGACAAAGTGTTTTTGCATGGTAGGAAAGTCATCAAATGGCACTTGGCAAAGATCGCAAAACATTTGTTTAAAGTGCTCCGCTATAAATTTATCATTTTCTTTGCGATTAGTGCGATGTTTACTATAAGCCTTGCGCCTTTTACTTTCCACAGTTTCTAAGGAGGAATCTTTATCTGGGTGATAGTTGGCATCAGTTACATCATTGTCATTATCAGTAACACCATCTGAATCGTTATTATAGTTTAGTTCCACGGGTTCATCTTTTACCTTTGAATCTTCCATATTTTCTTCTTCACTTGCTATTGCTTTAAAATATTTTCTTTTCTTAGATTTATTGGCAATGGATTTTATCGATTTTTCTAAAGGATCTTTTTTTGTCATATCATTTTGTAATCTTAAACGTTTGCCGGCTTCCTTGAAAGGCATATCATCAAAATCTGTTTCATCTAAAGGCTCTGATATTGGAGTTTCGTTATTCGCCCCTAATTCAGCAGTGAATGGCTGATCCATCAGTATTTCTGGTTCTGCCAAATCTTGTGGTTGAGTTTGATCAATTAGTATTTCTGGTTCCATAAAACAAAATGTCATGTTATCCTTATCCGAAGGCAATTCCTCTTTACATATTGCTGCTGCCGGCTCTTCATCTTCAAGTTTTATTTTGCCAAAATTCTTGTGAGCCTCATTAATGCGCAAATAGAATTTATGAAAATCGTCTACCTCACGCCAGCACGATAAACATATAAAAGAACTGGGTTGTATTGTGTTCTACAGGCAGTTTTAGAAAGAGAAAACAATTAAATATGAGACAAAAATTAAAAAACAACAGCAAATTATTTATTTATACCAAGGTATATTTATTAAAATTAAACAAATCACAAATTTTTCTTTTAACATACAAAATGAATCTATTTTCGTTTATTGACGTTTTGTCTTGTTTGTTTTTCATTTGTCTCTTTTTAACCACTTTGCAGTTTGACAGTTCGTACAACATAACAACAATAAAAAGCCCTGTTGTTTGTTTTATTGTACAATTGTTGTAATCTCGCGGCTACCTGCTATAAATATACCTTGTGCAGGGGTTTCCATTTCTTTGCACAATTGTGCAAACCAGGGCTGCCAGTTTAGGGGTTTTGACCCCAAATTAGGGGTTTTCTTGTTACTAAAAGGGACAGAAAATTTAATTTGGGGTTTGGGGTTTGCATTGGGGATATTAAAAAAATAAATTGGGATTTTTTGGGGAAATAAAAAATATGAGCTTAATTTTTCTATTAAAGAGACCTAAGTTTAATGCACACATAGTATGTGTCACATACACATTACAGTGGATTTTTTGCAACATCACTTGATGTCAATGAGCACCGGGCAAAAAAGTTTCGTTTTTATTAAAAAAAATATCTGATAAGTTTGAAGTTAATCTGTCAATAAGTCCAAAATTTGCATTTTCTTGGACAACTTCATGTGTATAAGAGGTGTTCAAAAAAATTAAAATGAACTCGAAAGCCAATGAATGGGCTTATTGGTTTCTTTGTATATACCTATAAAAACATTTATGTGCTGTTTTCACAACACAAGTGACTGAACGTGTAGTAAAATTTATATGAAAAGCACTCAGTTTTTTTGAGTGTTTTCCATATAAATTTTACTACACGTTCAGTCACTTGTGTTGTGAAAACAGCACATTAATATGAAGTTTGGTGACGACTGGGTGAAGAAAAGTCGATTGAAATGTCAAATAGTGTGTACAAGGCAAAACAATCACTTATTTAAGTTTTTGGAAAATTTTTTAAATGTCGTAAAAGTTTTTAGTCTAGATTATTAACAATAACACACCTTAAATAGTTTTAAAATTGATTTGTGCAAAAGACTAAAAATTGTCAAATAATTATAACGCATTTCAGAAAATACAGTACGTTACGGTACGTTACATTGCATAGCACAACATTTACGGTCGACTAAAGCAACCTTAATTCTTAAAATGTATAATGCAAACAATTAAGCATGAAATGCAAGAGCCTTCAAACCTGTGTTTGTAGAGAAACAAATAAAGCAATTCTCAAATGGATAACTGGTACGCGTGGGAATGTAATCCAAACTAGAACAGCCTCATTATTTTTTAATAAAAGTAAAAATAAAATTAATTTTGTAAAATAAACTTCTTAAAAATTTAGTGATTTTGTGGTCCCATGCAAATTCATTATAGGAAAATTCGACTGTATATATATGGGGGATTTCGTGTCAAGTGACCCAACTAAATAGTAAAACTCAAATATATATTTAAATTATCCGTTAAAAATTATGTATTTTTTACAGGGGCTTTTTTTTGGGGATTCTTGCTTTTATCGGGGGAAATTTGGGGAAATTTATTTTTAAATTTGGGGAGAACGAAAAAAAGTACCTGGCAGCCCTGGTGCAAACCACTACAAAAACATATTTTTATGCTCTTCAATTCAGTCGTCGGTGTGACTTCGACAAGTGTACATGTTTAGCGGATGCTATATTATTTTGTTTCAGCTCACACTCAAAAATATTGTGCGGTCAAAAATGCTTTTGGTAACATCCAATGCCTTGCGTGCAATATTTAGAGTCTAAATTTAAAGACTTCAATGCAGAGTAATATAACATTTTTATTTAATTTTAACATAATTTAAATTGTTGAAAATATTTAACAGCAGAGCTAGCGTAAATTTTTTTAACAATAACATTTACTGCAACGTTTAAGCTAACGATATGTGTTTTGTTTGTGAAAAAAATTCTTTGCTACCTGTAAAAGGGTCCCTTTTGCTTTCTTTAAAAAGACGTACCTAAATGCAGAAATTATTAAGAACAAAAATAGCCAAAAGAATTTGTTGGTATTTTGCTTGTAAAAATATTTTGGTTTCTATACCAATCGCGTCGGTGGGGTTTTCTTTCTTTTAAAACACTTTTCTTAAGTAAGTAGAATTATTTAAAAAACAAGTAAAAAAGTCTTGTTTTGCTACAATTTATGTGTAAATAACCTCTACACATAAAAGCAAATGTGACAGTAGGTAAAATGTTTGGGTAAGAAGATGTGTTTTATTGATGTATTAATGAAACTTTATTGTTTCGCACTATTTTTATTGCTTACTTTTTTATGCTACAATTATTTGACCGAGCCCAAAGAGTTAAGGCTCAGTAAGTCTTTACTTTCTGTTCTGTTACGAACCAGCTGATTTGTTTTTGTTATTAAAAAACCTGTGAAATTGATTAGTTATGTTCTGTTGCAGTTCAGTTTGATAAAATCAAAAACTTGTAAAGTAATTGTAAGTGACCGCAAAATAAATAATAAAAAATACATTAATTAAATTTTATTTCTTCAAATTTATGTGCATAAAAGTTATTGAAATAAAACAATGGATGGTGCAAAACTAATAAATTTGTCATAAATGGCTAATAAGTTGCTACAGAAAAAGTAACTTTTACAATTTTGAAACATAACGGCACGGAACAGAACAGAAACAGAAAGTAAAGACTAATTCTGCCTTTAACCTTACTAATTTATGGTAACTATTTAACGTAACTTTGCCCTGTTATAATGACTTTATACATTTTTGCAGGCAAGCTCATGTGTGCATTTGGTATTTTCTACTTGAACTTGTAATTTGTATTCGATGCGTAGACAGCGAATACATTATTTTTGAGTCAATGATTACTTTAGAATCATTTTATGAAAATGTAACAGGCACGTTGTTGTATGATGTTGTCAGAGAAAAGCTTCTTTCCATTGTAGATGGAGCCAATGTAATGTTGGGCAAATATAATGGACTTATAAAACACGAATTTGCAGTTCATAATTTTCACTGCATAATTCATCAGACCGCTCTTGCATCGAAATTCATAAATGATACCCCAGCTATGAAGACAGCAGAGGATATAATAAATTATATTCGAGGCGGACATCAAGCGCTTACCCACCGAAAATTTTTAACCTTTTTAAAAAACAAAAATGCTGTGAATTGTGACCTGAAAATGTTTACAGAAGTTCGGTGGCTAAGTCGCGGTGATTGCCTGAATAGACTTTATGATTTAAGAGAAGAAGTTCTTCAGTTTCTAGAAACAGAGAAAATAGAAAGAGTTTTAGTCCAGAGTTAAAAAGACAACAATTTTATTTTAGACTTAGAAGGAACGCAATATATGCGACTTGTCAAAAATCATTCACAATTTTAAAACAAAACTTTTTCTAATTTTTTCGCAAATTAAAAGTGGTTATTTTTCCAACTTTCCAAAAACTTCACTTGTTTACAAAAATCTCGAAATCGACAAAAGATATGAATATGCCGAAATATTTGAAACACTTTTCAATAATTTTCAAGACAGGTTTCAATATTTTGTAATTTTACAACCGCTATTAGATCTTTTCGAAAACCCTTTTCGTTGCGATGTAAGCAACTACGAATTTGATATTCAATCAGAACTAATCATACTACGAAGCAAAGTAAATGCCCCAGACGAAAATAATATTGTAGAGTTCTGGAAAGATTTGGATGGCGAGTTCTATCCTGAACTGAAAAAAATTCATTTAGGTGCCTCTCTTTATTCGGCACTACTTACCTATGCGAACAAATTTTTTTCGGATTTAAAATTTATTTGTTCCAAGCAACGTAATAAATTAAGTTCATCCCAAAATAGTATTTGTTAATAGATAAAAAAGAAATTTTGAAAGTCGTCCTCACACCATTTGAAAAGCATTCTACTATTACAAAACTGCCATAAAAGTATTAATGTAAAAGATTTTATTTGATAACTTGTAGAACACAAAGGAAAAAAATTAAAAATTTTTTGTGTTGCTAGAAAATTTGTAGCAGTTCTTTACCAATTCAATGTCGCTGATTTTAAAACTGCACTTTTCTTCTATCAGCTGTGATTTGCGTGCAATATTTATTTTTTATGAATTTTTAAAACATAAAAATCTTTAATTTTTTACAATTGTTTGATGAGATATTTGAAACTGATTTAGAGTCAAAAATCTTCCGAATAAAAAAATTGTAGTTTTAAAATCAGCGGCATTGAATTGGTAAAGAATTGCTACAAATTTTTTATCCACACAAAAAATTTTTAATTTTGTACCTTTGTGTTATACAACTTATAAAATATATTACTAACATTTTATTTCGGCTGTAAATAAATGCATTCTCTCAATTTGCTTACTCTCTGGTACTCACTAACACATAACCAAAAAAATTTTGGAAATCCCTGTTTTATTGTGATAAAGGATGTGTTTGCTGGGGGTTGAAAGGAAGTTTCACACATAAACTATTTGTATAATAATGCACATTAATTCCCTTTCTGAGTTTATGTGTCAGTGTGTATGTGTGTGATGATAGTGATAGTAACATAAGCTCTTTATGAATTTATATCTGTGTCTTGTGGCCACTGCAGGTGGTCGATCACAGCATATGAGCATTGAATATGACAATAACAATAAAAAAGACAATATAGAATGGAATTTATTTAGTTGTTAGTAAATATTTAATAAATTGTTTTCTCTAACTTATTTATAATCAGCTTTACGTTTTATATAAACAAATCTCATACCGACAACTGTGTAAATGTATTATAGTTTAAGTACCCTTCGGTTCTTAAAGAAGTTTGTACGTAATTTTCATACACCCTGTTCTCGTAGCAGATTTATATTTTCAAACCTAAATAAAAAACGTAACAATTGACTCAAAGTTTTATTAAGAGCATTGAATGATAGAATGGATATGCGGCTTTTATATTTTAAAGAGTTTGTCATCCAGATGTCTTCCATCGAGTGGAACACACACGCAGAGAAAAAACATGATTAATAAATGGTCACTACGAACATTTTTATTCATATTTGCCTAATATGTTTACCCTAATAAGTTAATTATAGTCCTAAAATAACTTGAACAAATATTTTTTGTCCTAAACATTTTTAAACTCACTATAATAATATTATATGGTGGTTTACACCTAAAAAGTTACTCTGATCTAGCTAAACATATAAAATTATGTGAAATGTTTGCTACTAAAATATTTTTATTTTCAACTATGCAATTAAAGTCATAATATAAGTTGCACACAAAAGTTATGTTTAGTACCATAATTTTTGTTTGCTTTAAAACACATTCTCTAATTGAGCAAACATTTATTGTCAAAAAAAAACAATGTGTATTTATAAAGAAGAAGAAAATATTCTTCACTTCATTTAAGTCTGTGAGCATCAGTTTATCGGGAAACTTAAATTATTACAAAATAATTTAAAGTTTTTTTTAGGGAGAAAAGATCATGCTGTCTTGCAAAACTTATACGTTTATTGAAACAGGTAAGTTATTTATATATAATTATAAATGTAAAAATGAATAAACGTTGTCTTTCTTGCAGCCAAAACCACCTACAATATTGAAAAAAGTTGGGAGTCAGCTGACTGAATTTATCTGTTCGGAAAAAAAGGAAAATAAATAATTGGCAGATGAGTGCTGGTAAGCTTTGCGACAGAATAGAAGCAAATGAGACATTGTGAAACCCAAATTTCTTTAATGTGCAGTTTTTCGTTAGAAAAAATGATAATCGAGTAATGAGAAAACGGCCAATATATGTATGTATGTATGTATTTAATTTTATTTTTATTATATGCTTCAATGTATATATTAATAAAACAAAGTATATGTACATACAATTGTATTTTTAATAAAAAATAAATTTTTTAGAATAAATTTGTTATGGTTTTTATTGTAAGAACCATGTAACGTGTTGAAAAAGATATTTTGCATGGTTTTGGGAAATATAGAAACATGGTTGGAATGGTCGTTTGCGTTTTTCTTGTGAGCATAATAATATGTTTGAGACAATAATAGACTAAAAACATTATGTCTGAACATATATTGTTACTCAAGACGTGTTGGACACAATCATAACCACAAACATTAATGATAGTTTGCGATTGTGATTGCATCAATCATGTTTTTTCTTTGCGTGCACTGTTCAAAACGGAGCCTTGATTTTCGAGAATTGAAGCACAGCCGCGAAAAACGTTGTAAGTGACATAATAGTTATTTTTCAGGAGAGCAAAAAAAAAACGTTTTCAAAAGGCAGAATTACTTATTTTAAAAATTTTTTTTAGATTATCAAAATTATTGATAATAACAACTTGTATGAAAAATATCAAGAAATTTTAATATAAAATAACATGCAAACTTACAGCTTATAACTTTTCTTTAGTGGGCAAACGTTTAATATCCGAAATCGCGTTGTCATTTAAAACGTTTTTCCACTACACAAGCGGCTTTTTAAACGTTATTCTAATACGCAAAAACATTAGATTGTATAATGTTTTTAGTAACTTACGACGTTGTTTCACTGTCTGACTCTTTGAACTGTATTTTGAAGATGATTAAGAAATGTTAACGATAATTTGCAAAAAACCGTTTTTATAAAAAGTAGCTTTTACAACGTTATTCGCGGCAGTGCTTCAATTTTCGAAAAAGAAAAGAAAAAATTCCAATTATCTCATGCGTGGATAAGGCACACCAAACAGTTACCCTGGGGCAATGCAATACTTTTTGATGTTTCCATCGAGGGTTGCGGGTTCTTGGAGACCAGCAACTGCAGTAACAATCGGTCCATCACGTATTCGCCGAATACCGAACTTTGAACAAAATTGTCGAGGAGCAATTACGTAAGAATAATAACTCTAAAAAATGTCTCCACAGCGAACGCGCGATGCTCACTCAACCACTGCGTTATCGTGACTGACAAATCTTCACAATCGATAATTCCAACGGCCCCACCCTCCCTCCGCACCGTTTATTACTCTTTGAAACAATCGTATTTCTAATAAATATACATTTGCCACCAAACACCCTGTGCAATAAAATCGTGTGAATTAAAAACGTGTTTTGTTAGCGAAATTTTTATGGTCGTTTTTTGGTGAGTGAAAAGTAATGCAGATGGATGTATAACAGTACCACGAATTGTTTAAATCAAGTGAACGTCATCTCTTCGGGATCTGTTAATAACCTTTTATCGTTTCACTCTCAGGGGGTATATGATATGATAGACAGAAGATCTGTATGCATAACTTGCAAAATTATGGGGAGCCACTGAAGCAGCAATTTATCAACCATTGAAAGTTGCAGGATCCACCGAAAAGCAAAGAAATAGAGTGCCATACAAGTTCAAGCAAAGCGACATGGAAAGACGATTTTGCATTTCCAAAATGCCGCTTAAATGGTACAAAAACATGTTATTTCTGCATTAAATTATTGCAGGCAAAACAAATGAATCCATTATAATAGCACCAATGTAATTAACTGTTTTTTAGTGAGAACAGAAGGGCCCTATCAATATTAAACTGCTGACAGGCAGGACAGGCACATCCTCCTGCTAAAATAAAGATAAACATATAGTGTGCTGATGATATGGAAAAAGCTATCAGATAACTGTTGGTATCCGATAGTAGCGATGACGAAGAAACCCCATAAGTAATCCCAGACTACGGTATTGAGTGTTTACCGCCTAGCCAGGATGAGGTCGAAATAGCAGTATCCCAGCTGAAGCATAAGAACACAGCAGGATCCGATTGTCAGTTGAACTGTAAAAGACCGGTGGTGACAAGCTGATAGGGCGAATGGATCAGCTTGTTGGTAGAATCTGGCTAAAACAACGCATAGCCGATGATTTGAACCTCAGTATATTATGCCCAGTGGAAAGAAGAACAGATCAAAACCTATTTGTTGATAACAAGGCCGCTTTCGATAGCCCCATACGTTCAAAGGTGTTTCAAGCCATGCCTGAGTTTGGTATTCCTGCAAAGCTAATACAAATTTGCTGGATAACCCTAACTGATACGAGATTCTCAGTTCAAAAAGGAAAGGATTTATCCGAGCAATTCGGTACAAGGCCAGGTTTCAGACAAGGAGTTTGTCTCTCTTGTGACCTTTTTAACATCCTGCTTTAAAAGTTATTCGAGATGCAGATGTGAATAGGACTGCTCAATTTACGCAAAGCAACACATGCTGTTCGGTTATGTTGAACATTGCAAGTAGTAACTGCAACATTTGAGAAAATCGACTCGGGCGAACACAACCACAACTTAGAGATAGTCAAAAATAAAACAAACCACATCAGTTTTGAGATAAAATAAAGAATAATCCTGGGTAATATATGCCACTTCAGACGAAGCAAGAACAAAGCCATCTCTCGACAGACAAAAATCTCCCTCTACAAGAAACTGATGCTACCCGTGCTGTTACATGGTTATGACGCATGTGTACTTGCGAAAGCAGACGAGGCTGTTAAGTATTTGAGAGAAAATTTCATCGAAAATCAATGGACAAATCTACGTTGGCGTAGAATATCGGTGTTGTATGAACCACAAGCTGTACCAGATATATGCCGACATTGACTAGTTAGGCATTATGTTGGCTGGGTAATGTTGGGAGAATTAATGAAGATGTTCCAGCTAAAAGGTAATTTTAATGCAAGCCTCACGCAGAAGAGAAAGACCAAAACTCCGGTGGAAAGATCAGGTGGAGAAAGACGTCTCACACTTTATGTCACAAGCTGGAAAAGGGGCGCAGGAGATTGAAGCTCTTGGAAATCTACACTATGGTTGGCTACAGGAATCAATAATATTAGTATCAGCAATAGCCGATTAAGAAAGGAAATTAGGCCAGAAGATTACAGGGGACCTGTGTTTTGTTGATGCGTTTGAATCGGGCATTGTTGCAGGATCAGTGTAAAATGATATGGAAAATAGTTTACCCAACTCGAACCCATCCGATAAATATTTATTCCGATCGATGCAGAACGCTCTAACTGGAGTAAACTTCCCTTCAGAATAAGGTATCAGATATATGTAGTTGTATTGGCGCGGAATCCAAAACGGATCATGGATGAGGACTCAATTCTTGTAAGGAATAAAGTTGTGAGTGTGATTTAAGCTTAAGGCCTTGCAAGTAAGATCGTAATTTCTTTTTGTGTACTTTTGGTACTGAACAGATTTATCGATTACATCCACTGATATGCAGCACTGACTTCTCAAGAAGTAATGAAATACAAGAACCATGCACTCATTGGCTTACATTCCACATTGAGGTCCTTGGAATATGCATTAAATTTAGCAGGTTTAAGTTCTAAAAAAATCTCGTGAAAGTATTGATATCAAAATAAAAACGGGCTTTGTACACAGATCTAATAACGCGACCTGCAGGGTAATTTGGGAATTATAATAATAAAATCTTACAAAATATTTGTCTTGCCTGTATGTATGAGTGTAGGTAATTCTCATGTGTACAAGAATTTCCAGTTCTACCAAAATATTTAAGAGCTTTTGGAGGATTCAACAACACAAATAGAAAAAAATCTAAAACTAAGCACGTGCTAGCCATTAATTTATTTGCCAACTAAAGTCATCAACTTTGTAGTCGCATTAAGAACTGTGTTATTTGCGTTATCGCGGTAACTGCGGAGGACCGCACGTGTCGTGACAATTGTAGCATTAGTCACTTTGCATTCAAATCACTGAATTTTCGTTTCGTTTTGTTTTATTTTTATTTTTTTATTATTTAAAACACAGTTGAATTTTTTTCACTTAACTTTATTGTGCGGAATTGTTCATTTCATTGTTTTCTTTTAGTTTTTTTTTCTCTCTTTCGTTTATTCATATTTTTATTGTTGTCTTGCTAATCACCGTCAAGGAACAAATTAATGTTGTTAAGGAAATCCGTTGTGGTTCATGTACATCTATCTCTATTTGTAAGTTTTACTACTGGAGGAGATGAAGCTGAAATTGAAACAAAAAAAAGAAAAACAGTAAATGCTTTTTTTTCCTTGTGCGGTGTGACAATAGATTGGTCTGATTGTTCCTTGGGGAAAACGCGGTTTGTCATTTAATAATTCAACAATTTCATTTTTATCTTTTAATCGACCTGTGTTTTGAAGTCATTTAACTTTGTACGAGTGGAAACAATAAGCGAATAAAAGTCATTTATTAAATTTTAACAATTTAGCATATGATAAGGATGAGAGCAGAGTTTTATGTCTTCTTTCTTTAATTTGGTTTGTGGTTCCTAAATTGATTAAGTACTGTAAAGTTTCCTTGTTAAATTATTTTAAAAATATTACAATTTGGATTATTGTTTTGTTTTATTTTATTTAAGCGATTTTATATAAAAAATCTAGTAGTTTTTATAATTTCTATTATCTACAATGTTGCTTTGCTTTGTTTTAATTTAGCGGTTTTATAAATTCTATTACTTTGTTATTGTTCAGTTTTTAAGCATGTTTGGGTTTTCTTGACTCACTTTTAAGTCATTCTAACGATGTCCTTCCGTCCGGACGTAACCTTGTGCGCAAAGTGAAAGTCGCAATTTTATAGATACAAGCTTTTTTCCGAAATAGAGTCTTTGTGATCATGAAAAATCTTTTTAAGTTGGCATTTAGATTTAATCCACAGTTAAGAATTAGTTTTCAACATAAAAATAAAAAGTCGAATAAGAATTTTAAAAAGAGAGTTTTGTTTTTTCCGTCAACATCTCAAATGAGTTTTATTTTTTGACGTCAAAATAAAACTCCTCAAATGACGGCTAAATAAAACTATCTTTTTAAGGGTTTTTTTCGACCTTTTATTTTTACGCTGAAAAATAACTGTTTTAGATGGAATTTTATTTTCTAATTCACATAATAACTGTTAAAAATAACTTTTGTGATATCACTTATAACTGTTACGGTCCCTGAAATCATCTAACCAAATTTTATTGGAATGTATTAAACTTTTATTTAAATTTGGACATTTTTCATTCTTCCAATTTTAGATTTTTCGCCCTCCTAATTTAATACTTTCGACCCATTTTCTAAAACATAACAAGTTTATCTTTGAAAAAGTTTTAAAACTACCCAATTAAAATTGTATCATTTTGCGAAGCATTAATGGTACATTTTAAGAAATAAGCGCACAATTATGCGTTACGCAATAAGACATCCGACAGAGATACAGTAAATTAAGTGAAAGAACTCTCAACAACTCTCAAAAAAGAAAATTTCAAGTGCTACGGCATTCCCTTACTACGAAGCAGGTGTGTAAGGGAGAATAACAAAAAATAACTGTAACAAAGCATTCAGTGGTGTAAAGCGGCTCCACGAAAAGCCCCCCAATGAAATAACGCCCAGGAAATAACCCCCAATGAAATAAATCCCAAAAAAAAAAAAAATAACACCCAAAAACAGTGAATGAAATAACATCGAAAAATAAATGAAATTAGCCCCAAAGCGAAAACGAAACAACCCCCAATATTTGGGAGTTATTTCATATGAAATAACACCCAATGATGAAAATAAAATAACCCCCAATGAAATAAGCCCCATCAGCAACAAAAATGAAATTATGCCCAAAATTCATAAAAGAGTCAGTTTCACCAATGATAGCCCCCAAAAACCAACAGCTTTAAAAATGAAATAACCCCCGAATAAAAAATGAAATAACACACAAATTATACACGCTATGAAACAAGCCCCGAATTTTAAAAATTGGTTGGGTGTTATTTCATTGGAGATTATTTCATAATTTGAAAACCCCAAATGAGGAATGAAATAATTCCCAAAATAAATTGTAAAAGGGCCCAAAAAAATTGGGTGTTATTTCATATGAAAATATGTAGGAAAAAAATTCGGGGAATATTTCATTTCTCGTTTGGGTGTTATTTCATTGGGGGGCTTTTCGTGGAGCCTTTACACTAATAAAAGCGCTTTATGTGCCAAAAATGTATTGCTTCAAAGTGGGAATCCTTCATATAAAATTCATGTCTTCCGTAAGCCATATGGTAAGCGAAATTTTTATCTTTCTCCCTTACAAACCGGTTTCGCAAGAAGTTTATTTTTTTATTGGGTAGAGTTTACAAGAAAACGGGTTTAAATAAGTAGACCTTAAATAGGCCTTAAAATATTGTATAGTGGAGAACGAAAGAGCAGAGATGCATTTGTAGGAAGAACAAGAGCTAAAGAGCATCGCATTTAATAGTATAGGAATATTGTAGATTAACGTGAGACTACCTTCACAGTGGATTGAACATAAAGTAAATACAATGCTTCCTTTCACGCGATTTTCTAAGAGCAGCTTTCACACGCCTTACTCAAGAGCTTAAACTATCTAGCGTTAAGTTCAAATGCACATTTTATTGCCTAGCACTATCACGCAGTGAGAATAGCCAACAGGCTTAATTTTTACCAAGCTAGAAACTAAATACTTTATCTAACATCCTAAAGAAATTCCTTCCCGCAATTTAGAACATTGCCATCACTGAAGGGTCCTCAAGATTTCCAGGAACTTTAGAGTAACTGTTTTCCGTGGACTCTGATACCGCGTTTTAACATTGTGTGCCAATTTCAAATTGCTGTCCTGCTCAAGGTACTAACTAGTCCTTTTTTCCCCGAGACTGCAAAGGCTAGAAATAGGAGCTCCTTCCCATAGTACAGGATGGCACAGAATGAGCTATATGGCTTAAATGGTTTTGCGATTATTATAACCTTTTTTAAAAATACTGTATAATATTGGTGAACTTTTTTCAATTGGCTGTGAAAAATATTGTCTACTATTTTCTTGCGTTCCGTTCATTTTCTGCTTTACATATACGTGCTCTTTTGCCATAACATTTTGTTAAATTTCGGGTGTAATGGCCGAACTAACTAACTTTCATTACCAAAGTTAGTTTTTAATTTTAAGATGTTTCTCAGCTCGTTAGCTGTAAAGGCCCGATTCAATTAATTCGCCAATGGCAATTTTCTCAATGTATCGACAAACAGCCTGTTACTTAATGTCAACATAAATTTATTAGACCGATAAACTGTCCGTTAACGATTATGAGTATCTCATTATACCGATAAAAACATTGTATTCAGTTGGCAACACCTCTCAAAATACATGTAAAAGTGGGGAATTACCTGATTGAATTTGTCTATACGGCAAATAAACGGCAAGTAAATAATTGGCAGATGAGTGCCGGTTAGCTGTGCGACAAAAAAGAAGTAAATGATACAAAATGAACCAAATCTCTTTAATGTGCAGTTTTTCGTTGGGCAAAAAGAAAATCGCCTAATGAGAAAATGGCCACAAGTCTTCTTCACAAAATGCTGTGAAAAAGGAATACAAAAATAATAATGTGCTGTTTTCACAACAAAAATGATTGAACGTGTATTAAAATTTATAAGAAAAAAATTTTGTAGTTTGTCGTGTTTATTCGCCCATTTGTTTTATTGATAAATAAGGGCCAATTTCACCAACTGTATTTAAACATCAATTCAAATTTAAATAAAGATTTTTATATAATTTTGTTTTTATTTTGACATGAAAAACAAAAATTGATATTTAAATACAATTGGTGAGAAAGGCACTTAGACTTTTTGAGTGTTTGCAATTCTCATTCGCTCTACAGTTTTATTTTTTCCTGATGATCTGAAACTAGCTTATCCCCCAACAATAAATTTAGGTGTTTTTTTTATCAAAAATACAAACTGGGAATTAAGCACGACTAACACCAAAATCTTATTAATTGGAATTTTTTGTATTGCCGAAACTAAATTGAACTTCTTTTGTGCGACCTGGAACTTTAATGCAAATTTTTGGAATTTGAGGTCGCTGATTATGGCAAATGTGAGCTAATATTGCGTTAAGTACTTTTTTATGCAAGCAAGTATTTTTCTTATTAACTTTTTTCTTGTGATTGCGTACAATTTGTGTTGTATCGTGATTTTTGGTTATTTTGTGATGGATATAAAATCTTTTTTTCTTTTGTTTTACTCTTGAAAATCAGTGTTGTTGACGCTTATTGGAATTCAAAGAAAATTTTATGTTGAAAATCGCTACAACTGTGGTGAATATCACTTATTAGTACAGAATTTGCAGTCAATATTTATTCCGCTAAATACAAATGTATTAAGTGTAGAACGTAGCTATTATTTTGTTCCATTGTAATTTAGAAAAATGTATCACTTTGTAAGGGTGCGTGTAACCTGATAAATATATTACACAATTATAATGCAATATTATTTTTTAGAAAAGAAAACACCATTAGTTAAACATGATTCGAATGAAATGAGCTTTATTTCATTGCAATGGGTGCACAACTTTTGATTTTTTTCACAATTTACTGAGAAAACTGAATTGATAAAGATCCAATTTCCTTAAATTGAAATTGAATTGAATTATCAATTCAGTAAATTGTAAACAAATTTAAGAGTTGTCCAGCGATCGGAATGAAATAAAGCTCATTTTATTCGTTAAAGGTTATACTAAATTTAAGACAAAAACTGGGATTTTTGTAGAATTTTTAATAATTTTTAACGAACAAAAAATTTTGTTAAAAAATTGTTATTTTTAACAAAGCAACTTTTTACTCAGGCCAGATCGTCAGGAAACTTCATCCAAAGATTTTAAAAAAACTTAGGATATTAAACCAAATAAAACTGTTAAGCGTATAAGAATTATAATCAACAGTTCTACTTGTAACAATATCAAAGTTTAAACAAATTAATTTCAGTATAAAAATAAAAATTGGGGACAAACAAAATCTTGTAAATTGTTATTTTTTCAAAACTTCAACGATGGGATTTTATTTAACTGAATATGGTGAACCGTTTTCAGGTCATTCCAATATATGTTGTGAATTTGCCTTAATTTTGGGCATAAAAGAATTTGAAATTAGCGACCTCAAATTATTAAAAATTTTTAATAAAGTTCCAGGCCGCAAAATTACTGCTCCCCAGTGTAATAAATTAAAAGTTTTAAGACATTCATGTAGCTCTTCCTGAGCCACCCTACAAAACCCCGTTGGAGATTAGCTGGTAAAACATGGTCAACCTCTCAAGTCTTTATTAAACACGTAATGGTAAATCGACCCTGACCCTCCAAGAGTTTATTTATTTCAGATTTCAGAAAAAAACAGTAATTTACGACAACTTACGAACTAAAAGACACATTTTTTAATTGAAAACTTTGACATCTAACCAATAAAAATTAGTTTCGTAAGACGTTGTTATTTGGCCTTTACGCATAGTTTCGAAGTAAAGATAAGAACGGAATCGGGCATATTTTCTGAGAATCTTATTCTTTGGATCTCACTTAGATATATACACTGAAACCGATTACCTTGAAGAATATTTATCTTTAAAATTCTGTCACTCTTTAAGCCTTTAACTCGGTAGTACCAAAGTCGAAAGGAGAGCTTAATGTATTTAAACTATGACTCTCATAAAGGAACATGGCAACAGGATTAGGGTTCTATAGTTTAATTGAATTTGAAGGTGCAAGATACATGGATGATGCTAGTCAGCCATACTTTTTTTAACTTTGTATTTCGATAGAAACATGCTTCCCTTTCCTTTGTATAATAATATTCTGAATCATGTGGGACTATAAATTTAAAATATTTTAAAATCCAGCATATAGAAATGATTATGTGTAATAAAATTGAAAATTTATGTGCCACTTTGTACCGCCAGATTAAAACTGTAACTCTTATTAAATACGTCCCTCCCGATAGCAAAACCCATCATATTTAATCGCAGATATTTGCCAAAAAAAGATTTCATAATTACAAACAAATTAATTACTTATGCTATCAAAACTAGCAGTCTGAAACTAATATTATAGTTATCACGTTAAATGTATATTTTACAAGTAGTTGGCACTTTAACAAGTAACAACTTCCCTTATTTAGTATCAAATATAAAACCGATTGTAACAAAGTACAAATTATTTTTTTGCAGCCGTTTATCTTAATAAATAAAAGAAAATAAACCTTACGGCAATAAGTGATAGATACTTGTGAGTATCCCTTGTGACCGAATGACTGAATGACTGCCCAATCAATAGTGTGTGTTCTTTTTTGCTTTTTGCCTTGAGACGACTCCTGTATTATTATTATCAAATTTTACTTATTGCTTTTTTATTAAATTGTTACATTCAACATAATGTCAATGAAATATAGAAAATCCATTTATATTTTCTAAAAGAAATAAAATAGTGTCGTCAACAGAGTAGAGTTGTAGATCAGGTATGGAAAATCCTATACTAATGAAATTTTTTCGTACTCTTTTCTTTTTATAGAAAATGCGACTGGGCCAAAAAATACCTTTTTGTATTTTGGACAGGAATTTACTTATGGTATTTTCTTTTCTACAAAAAAATGTGCATTTTTTTAAAAAAAAATTTATTTTGGTGTATTTTTCTTAAAAATTTTGCTCCCGAAAAGGGTGGCTTGGCTTGTTTAATTCTAAAAACTCATGCTTTTCGGGAGCAACATTTTTAAGAAACAGACACCAAATTGCATTTTTCTTAAAAAAAGGCACATATTTTTGTAGAAAAGAAAACACCATTAGTTTTTAAAATTGTTATTGCGATATCACATTTAAAATCAAATTAAAGCAGTACTTAAGTACTATAATGTGCTGTTTTCACAACACAAGTCGTGGATGAATCAAAGACAACGCCCAAATCAAGTTTGTAGTCGATATTTTTAAGATTAACACCATAAGGTTTAATATCATTCTTAAGAGGACTACATTTCCGATAAAACGAAACATGAAAGCATTTTTCAAAGTTTAACTTAAGCTTATTAAGTTTACACCATCTAACTAGCTTATTTAAATAATTCTATAAAATAAATACATCAGCCACCGAATCAACCTTCAGGAACATTTTCAGATCATCAGCATATAAAAGAAATTTAGATTTTTCGATCCAAGAAATTATATCATTGATAAATAAATTGAAAAATAATGGCCCTAATATACTTCCCTGAGGTGCACCAGAAGTGTGAATATAAGGTTTAGAATCTAAACTTAAGATTCATTGCCCTCAATCACAACCTTACACATTCTGCCAAATAAATAAGTTTTTATTATTAATTCGATTTCCGTATGACGTGCTAAATTCCCAGTTTTTCATATTTGATAAATACACTGAAATTTATTGTTGAGCGAAAGCTAGCTTCTATGCGCATTTCACTGGTTGCTTAGGCCAGCTCATCAGGAAACCTTTTCCAGAGATTTTAAAAAAGCCAAAAATATTATACAAATAAAACCCTAAAGCGAATAAGAATTATAAACACTCAAAGTCTTACTTGTAACAATATCAAAGCCAAAACCAAACACCAACCATAAACAGTGCGTTTATCTTTTCTTACAATCCCCTACAATTGGTTTTTATCCAGTCTAAAAAATTAGAATGGAAGCCGAATTGCCAAAGCTTTAACAAAAGGACAGAATGAGACAATTTATCAAACGTCTTTAAAAAGTCAGTGTAGATAACCTCCACTTGACTGTTATGCTCAATAGCATCAAGACAATACATATTCACTAAAGATAGTTAACTTTTATATCGTTGATCTGCGTGCAAAAAAACCATGCTGGTTAGGGATTTTCCATGATTTGGTAAGAAATATATAATACGTTGATATAATTTGGAAACAGATGATAATTTAGATATAGGTCTGTAACATGTAACGTCATCACTATTACCATTTTTAAAAACAGGAGTAATGCATGCTGACTTCCATCGATCAATAAAAAACCCCCTCTTTTAAGACAAGTTAAAAATGTAGGTTGGCACACGCAGTGAAAAAACATTTTTAAATAAGGTCACCTTCAACAAAACTATTTTTGTAAGAAAATTTTAAACATATTTTGTTTAATTTGACCATATTATTGTCACTGACAACCAAATTTAAAAATCAGCTGGCCAAATATCTGGCTTTAACAGATCATTATAAAAGCGGTGGGAGATACCAAGTTTAAAGTGAATTCTTTTGAATTGGCTCACATCAGTATTCTTTTTAATAAGATTATAGCATAGCATGTGATTTTTATTTATACCCGTTAATTTCTCTACGCAGCTTATAATTTGATCACTAGACACCGTTGGTTTAAACGATGAGCAATAACAGCTAACTCATCCGATACATTCGCCCCTTAAACAACAGGGCCTTTCCTCTTATTACGCCTCTTAATTCTTCTTTAACTCTTATTTAAGAAATACAAAAATTGTTCAATACTTTTCTTCTCACAAAAGTTATTTGCTTTGTTAGGAATTTAGTGTCTTTTCAATATCTTAATTTTCCATCCCTGTTGTAAGACAGAGTGAGGATACGGGAAGTGTTGATTTCATTATGCCACCTTTAACTTAAGACTTACTCCATTATTTTACTGGACAATATTTTTATTACTTTTTCTAATACGTTTATTTTTTTGTTAGTTTATATAAAAATCAGCATTTGGCCATTAACCTTTTTGTATTTTGAAACATGTGTGAAGTTTTGATTAAAGTTTGGGGAAAATTTAAAATCTATATATCGCACACAACATCATAAACAAGCACAACCCAAAATATACCAAAATTTATAAGCCAGTTTACAAATCAACAGCGGTATGTATAATGAAAAATTAGCCACAGTTTATACACTACGTACAACGAGCTGCCAACTAGAATACCGATTAAGCTTAGCAGCTTGTTAGCAAAATGTTCATGTATAATATACTTTTTCACTGGTGCAAATTTTTAATAAATCAACTCTAATATATAACGATGCCATACTGTATTAAAAAAAAAAACATTATTTTTGCTGAAATCATCCCTGATTTTGACATTTCATACTGTTTTCATACAGCTGTTTTTTCCAAATTAGCAGATATTTGGCAACTCACTAGTCAGAGTTTAGCAGTTTGCTATCCACAGTCTGTAAGTGTATTATAATTCAACTCTGTGCTAACTTCTTGCCAATTTTTCATTATACATAACGCTGCAAATCTACAGCGACGAAAAAAAAATTTTAAATTTTCTTTTTTAACAATTGTGAAACTTTATTTGATTAAAAAATTGCAACTATGTTTTTGAAGCCAGTTAGTTTTCTGCCTCTCCTAAACATTTTTGAATTTAGAGTGTTTACGATTTAGTGTGCGATATATAAAACTGTTACTGCTAATGACTAACTGACTGCTTCATCAACGACCAGGCTAAACGCCTAAAGCTAAGAAGTTGAATTTTGGACTGAAGGTTGGTCTCTCGCCAAATCGATCCACTAGGAGGTTAAAATGGGTAATTTTGCTAACCTTAAATCTCCTAAACAAAAAGAGTTACAAAAATTTAATATAACACTTGTCATTGTTCGTTAGAAAACTTAGTGGATATTTTTAAGGAGTTAACGGGTAAAGTCTGTATTTTGGAACTTTTTTGTCACCCCATCCATCTTTTAAGCCAATACACAAAGAAAGAAGATTATATCATATTCGTAACTTATCTAAAAAATACAAATGCAAATTTGGTACTTTTCGAAATTCGAACGTTTATGGGGAGAAAATCCTAGCTAATTTTGTTACTTTTCTCATCGGACAGGTGTCTGGTACTTTTGTTTAAGGAGCATTTGAGTGAAACCTGTATTTTGGAACTTTTTTGTCAACATATCTATCTTTTTAACCAATAAACATACATTTAAAAATTATATCACATTTGAAACTTATCTGAAAAATACAAATATAAATAAAATCGTTCGTCACACAATAAGTCACTTATAAGTGACATGAGTTAAAAAAAAATTGATGTAACTAAATGGTTTGATTTTTATACATAAAACAAAATCTAAAAAAAGTATTAAAATGTATCGCCATTTATGCATGTATTAATTTTATTGACTATGCCAGATTTTAAAACAATGAATTGAACTAAATCCAATGAATTTCCTAGTTCTTGTAAAATCCACAAATTTACTAATTCCTTATTAAATATTTGCATAAATTATTATATTGTTAGGGCTCCACATCATTTCAATTTATTTATTTTTTCCAAAAAATAGTCTTTCTTTGTCTCTTCGCTCAAAGTACTTGGGATAAAGCTACTTTCAAAATCTTCAAATCCATTTTGAAGAGTGGGGAAGAATAAAGTATCATGTGGGAGGAAACATTTTTTTCTTTTACTTTTACTTTCTTCATATGGTAAGTTTTGAATTTTCTTTTACATTGAACTTAGAAACACATAAAATAAAAAATGTTGGTACCTTTTTGATAAAATCTAGAAACATAAACTTTGGCATATAAATATGTCCGCAAAAGAAAGAAAGACGCTCCCGAAGTAGCGGGTTAAATGCTAGTTTTAAATAAAAAATCAATATTTTGTTACACACAAGTAAAAAACAAGAATAAGTTATTTTTCTAAAACAAAAATATAAAATAAAATGCCTTAAAGTTCTCTCTCAAACATTTCATTACCCCATTCATACTTAAAATTCATAAATTCAAATATGTTTGCTTTTATGTGCCTGTCTAAATGCAAGTGTATGTATGTTTGTGTTTCTATATATTTTTAAGCAGATTTATGTCGTAAAATTAATTGGATCCTACAAACATTGATAATTTAGAAAAAAAGAATACCCGTAATAAAGACAGCAAGAGGGAAGTACTGAAAAACCTTAAGCAACACAATGTACCTTCTTTTTTCCAAGGGAAAACAGATTGTGTTCAACATTTGACAATAAACCTTCGCTTTTTTACAACATTTTCACATGCAGGAACACATGCTGTTTTTATGAAAAGAATTTGTGCGCCAAATATATAAATATGTATACTTATTTTTTTATTATGACAATAATAGAATTAAATTTCTTATCACAGCAGACACAGACACATTCTTGTCATTTAACATAATGTTGAAGTAAGTTTCAGGAAGTTATGGACAGTAATGTATATATGTTGTTAAAAAAAAGTTTGAAACATTTCATAAGCGTATTTTATAATTAAACTTTGCTTAAGATAAAATCTAAAATGAGATAAAAAAGAGAGTTTTTTCTTAAAGGACAATTAAAAAACAATTAAATGAATATCGAGTTTTAAAATTTAACGTTAGCACAAGTTAAAATATTTTATATTGTTAATAAAGTTAATAATTATTCATATTCGTAAATTTTTTTTAGAATTTAAACAATACAATCTGAAATATTTGTTTTATTAATTTAAAAAAAAATTCAACATTTTTATTTTTTCGAATTTATTCTACATACAATATACTTCATAGCTATCCAAAGGACAGCTAAGGTAAAATGTAACAAGAAGATTCAATATAATAGTCTGGTAGTGTCTAAATTTCTAAAAATTAAAGGAATAGGACTATTACAAAAAAAGCTTTAAAAAAAATTGTTCATAATTATCTTCACTTTTGATTTGAATTTAACGTCTTTCAATCGATGGTTCATGACTTCACTCTAATTTCCATTTAGAAAAATTAACGATGGCAATACTTTTGATGTCACCGCCAGGGCCATCTACAGTTAGAAGTAAAAAACAGCAATTCAAGCCATGAACCAATATTTGTAGAGGTTTTAATGGGTATTGGTTTTTTACCCTCCACAACTAGTGGTGAATTAGGTTTCTACAAAAAAATTTGATTCATATTTTATTTACATAGCAATACACTCACACCAAGGCGAATTCAACTACAGGTGGTGTCGCAACTACAATAATCCAAAAAACACAGAAACAACATTGGGGGTTTTGCATTGCATTGTTAGTGTTTACGGCTCGAAATTTCAACCATTCTTAAGTCTGGGTTCACACTATGAAAGTTTTCTTTCAGAAAGTCTGAGTTTATGGGTGAGAGAGGAGAAAAGAAAAGCATGTTCCCCTCCCCTCTCACCAATAAACTCAGACTTTCTGAAAGAAAACTTTCATAGTGTGATCCCAGTCTAACAAAACACTCTAAAATTAAAACAAATAGGCTCGAACTGTCAAAATCAGAAGGCATTTCGACACCACCTGTAGTTAATTCGCCTTGACTCACAATTATTCACTAACCCACTTTTGTTTTATTCACGAACCGAAAATAACAGTTATTTTTTTGATTATTATTTTTTCGAGCAAAAATAAAAGTTATTCCCTAAAGAAATGTACGGGTAATAATAATTTAGTTGAGTTTAAATGTTTTGTTTTTAATCTGTAATCATCATTGGGATTTCGTATGCGCATTAAAATAAATATTTAAAGTCAACTGAATTATAAAACCACGTACATTTCTTTAAAGTATAACTTTGATTTTTGCTTGAAAAAATAAGAATAAAAAAATAACTGTTAATTTTGATCGAAAATATATAATTAAAAAAATAACTGTTTTCATCTGACTTTTATGAAAAAAGGAATAACTGTTACGGTCGCGGTTTTATTACTTTCAGTCCAACTTTCAGCTAGCTTTCAATGAAAACTTAAAGAAAGTGGTTTTTTGACAGTTTCATGAAACCAAATGACAATAAACTAAGCAGTGCTGCCTGCCATTTAAAAATGTTCACTTAAAATTTTAATGTGATGTTTCCAGGTGAAAAGCAATTGATTGTGTAGAAAACTTATAAGAAAAGCACTGATTTTAAGGGTTTTCGTGATATCGCTTAAAATTGCCATTTGTGCAAATTCGCAAACTTGTGAGACTCGTTTCATGAAGAACCCTTTTAATTTTTGTGTAATTTTAAACAATTAATGTCGGTTTGAAGGTAAATGTTATATAAAATTAAAAGTTGAAATTTGTGATTAATATGGAAAATTTGTTTTTAAAAATGCACACTTGGATTTTTCATTGATAACGACAATTGATCAGCGCAAGTTTACGATTCAAAATTGTTGGGTAAATTTACGAAGTTAGCATATAAGAATTGTCATACAATTCTTGACAGTTGATTTGCGAGGGCGTAAACATGCACAGTTTGCACAGATTGCGAGACTTTTAAGCGATATCATGAAAACTCTTATTTATTTATTTTACATTTTAAAACAACGAAACTAAAACTACAAATTATTTTTTAATAAAACAAAATTGCAGGACAATACGTATATGTTTTTCTTTTATAATGTGTTTTTGTTTTACATGTAAGCTTAACGAACGAAGTCTTCGTTCGAAATCGACAAACAGGCCATTAATGAAAACAGCTTTTCTCTAAATTCAGCGAGCAGACCCTGTGTGGTCATAAATAGAAGAATTGTAAAATTGACTACAAATTCTATATTATATATTTCTAATTACCTTTTAAATCATCATAAATTCCTTTCGCATTCATAGATAAAAGGAATATTTTTTTTTTTAAATCATTGGTTGACCCTTTCTTGACGTACTTTTTCGACCTGTGTATGAAATTTCC
The DNA here is from genome assembly GCA_949318255.1 of Pollenia labialis. Taxonomy (NCBI): domain Eukaryota; kingdom Metazoa; phylum Arthropoda; class Insecta; order Diptera; family Polleniidae; genus Pollenia; species Pollenia labialis. The sequence goes on from OX439140.1 coordinate 159,813,508, forward strand.
CTATAGTTTCTTTGAAAATTAAGCCTCGCATTAAGTTTAATGGGGATCGATGCTTTTACATAGTCAATGATTTTTGTTCGAAGATATGTATGACATAAATCCGGCAAAAAATGGTTTCATCTAACAATCGGATAAAAATTTCGAACGAAATGGGTGAATCGTTCTTAACAGATTGTCGTGTGAACCAATTAAAATAATGCTTTATTTCTATCCCACTGTCTCAGCACATTGCAATCCTAATGGCTGGAAAACAACTGAGACGAACGACGAATTTTTGGTCGCAAATATTTGTCGCCAAAAATAAAAAATATTTGTGTATATGAAAATGCACACAATTAGGGCTCCGACGAAAATTCAACGGGCGTTGCAAACTTTAAATAGATTTAATTCTAATTCTTACGCCGGCGAACGACGAACAAATCAGTACCGGGTAGCCATATTGTTTTAAAATGGTAAGACCCCTTTCAGACTCGGCAAGTTACTTGCCGACAACAACAAAGTCTGTACAAAATTTTTATTTCCTTACCCCGACCTTACCGCTGGCATCTAAAAACCAAGAGTTGCGCAAGAGACTTGCGCAAGTAACTTGCCGAGTATGAAAGGGATCTAAGTGTTCTAGGTAATAAAGTTACTTTTTAGTTTAGAAATTGTAAAATTTTAACTGAATGTCATTTAAAATACAAATTAGCAATAAAAAAGTATTTTAGTTAAGTTGTTTTTTATGTTTTATTTGTGAAGTATTTTTTGTTCATATGGTAACACTATTTCTTGTTCATACAAACTATTTTATTTCCATTTTTGTTTTTTCGTCGTTATTGTGTTTCATACGCCGAATTTCTTCCGATTACTATGTCGTTCTGGACCAAGTTAGTCAGTCGTTCGTTCAAGTTGTGTTCCTAGCATAAATGCCTCACAATGCATACCTTGAGTGAGAGATAGGGTTGTCAGAAACCAAAATTCAAATAACTGGACAACGTAAAAAATAAAAATGGATATTGAAAAAATAACTGGACAATTAAAAGATACACTTATACGATAGTTCAAAAAATTTACATTTTATTTATTTATTTTACACGTAACAAATAAAATTCAGTCTTACGTAATATTACATATCATCACCTTTAAATTTAAATTTCGAAAGGACATTCAATTCCTTTGTTGTTAGTATAGATTATTTAATATACTTAAAGTACTTGCACAAAAAACCTAGCTAATTGGTATGGGAAACACAACCTAAATCATTTTATCTATACGGATTTTGTAAATTTGTATTGTATTAAATTTAATAAAAAAATTTATTTTTAAATTACAGAAAATGTTTGCTCTGGACAAATTGTATTTGAGCTGGTAACTGGACATGACCCAAAAAAAAACTGGACAATCAAGGCCAATCCAGGCCATCTGGCAACCCTAGTGAACGAGCAACCAGCACAACCAGGTAGCAATTTGAGTGCATAATCTGACAATATTATACATTTACTCGCCCCCTTTTTAGGATCTGAAGCTGTTTAAGTGCCGCTTCTTTTGGAAATATAATTGCAGCATTTGCTGAGTAGTAGGAATGATCCTCTCTTAGGCCAAACCTTCCTAATAGTGGTGAAAAATCAGCCTTTAAGTGGGATTTTTCAGATTTCTCTACCCGGTGCTTTGGGAAGTAGCCCACCATCCATCACTAAAGGAAAAGCGAAACTCTCGCAAAGACAATCTTCCTGAAAGACAGAAAGCATTTCTCGCAAGAAGCATTCTAACAGATACCTCAACCAATAGTCAGTCCGGTGCCAACTACTGACTCCATGGTACCACTGCACCTGATTCCCGTAGAGGATGTAGCACCAGATGGTGTTACAGAAATGAAAAAATCCCTAAAATTTATAATATAAAATGGACTATACAATAAAGTCATAAAACTTTGAATTTTGTTATTAATTTTGGTACAAAACATCTTCCGAAATGACAATGATCCACTATAACTAAAGCTTTAAGCCACTATTAGACGCGCAATTTAGAAGCTTTTCAAAATATGCATACATATAAACCTCATTTTAACCAGGCATTGACTCTGTTTGGTGGCTGAAATATAAGTATACAGCGAAAAACACATATCGATGCCTTAATTTCTCAACAATGTATCTTAAAAAATACAACTTTTCAGGAGAGATAAAAAAACGTTTCATCTTTTTATACTTCGGTGTTTGGGTAAAAGTTCGAATGCAATTATTAAAGAATTGATTACATCTATGTATATTAGTAGCAATAGTATATTAATCTTCGTTAGTTTAAGCATGAAACGCATATATTGAGTTTCGAGTTTGCTGAATTAACAGTAATATTAATTCTTAATACTTGATGAATAAGTTACTCGTTTGTTGCACTCATAGCTATACAAACAAATAACCCCGTTATACCAAAATTATCCAATGTTTAATATATCACAGATAAAATTAAAAATGGATTTTAATCACCTAATTCACAAAATCAAGTAAACAATTTGTTAATTTGCACCTATCACCAGAATGATTGTATTGATTACTAAAAATTGTAGAAATTGAAAATTGTAATTTTTTTTTTCAATAAATAATATTTTAAATTTCAATTAAAAATATGATCAAAAAACAATGAGATTTCAAGCAATGTGTTAATTGATTCAATTACAAAAATAATTGGGAAAAAAATAAATAAATAAATATATTCAACATTTTTTATTTATTTTTCGAATTTATGTATTCTATGAGCTAAATTTCAGTTATGTATTTTATAAAGCTTTTTTGTAATAGTCATATTCCTTCAATTTTTCAGAAATGACTTTATACACTATCAGACTATTATATTGTATTTTCTTGTATTATTGTATTTTTTTTAACTGAAATTTAGCTCATAGAATAAATTCGAAAAATAAAAAAAAAAAAAAAAAATGTTGAATATAATATTAAGTAACCTTCAGAAGGAAATAATTCCCAGTTTCTATTTGTTAGAATAGTAATAAAATTATTTGTTAGATTCAATTAAAATTTTTATTAAATAAATTATTATAAATAATTGAAATTTAAATTAAAAATTTGTTATTAAAATCAAAAATTAACAATAAAATTTAAATACACCCTTAATTCTATCCGGAAATATAAATTGATATTGTGGTGAAATTTGGTCGAATTAAGTTTCGTTAGACTCGAAGTTAAACATTCAAATTTTTCATGACCGCTTCAGAATTTAGCACAGGTTCACATAAATCCTCCTCCAGAAATGCCGGCCAATTATATTTTTATATTGGAATGTAGCAACTTTTCCACTCTGCCCAATTATGTGATGTTTGTTTCATAATTTACCAAAGATCCAATATAAAACTTCCTCCCGAAAAGCCTAAAGCCGAAAAGAATCATTATAATTTATTTCAGAAATGTGTCACAAAGTTACATATGGCCATTTCCATTTTGACGTGTCGTGATATTTGTAAAAAAAATTAAACGCAGAAGCCAAATTTGTAAAAAGGCTTTTTATATGTATATACAAAGTAATGAAGTAGCAATATATTCAGAAAAATAGTTACAGCAATCGGCACTAAGGATTTGCAGATACAAGCAAAAATCTGAGCTGGCGTGACGTAAAAAAAACGGAAGTGGATTTTAACTTGCATTACAAAATTTAATGAGACTGCGAATTGAGCAAGACGTTTTGTATAGAACCTTTTTTAGTATGTTTTGGACATATATGGATTTATTTTTCAAGTTATCAAATTTAAACATCTTTGCTCGTTTAAAGGTACATATGGGCATTTTCCACGAAAAGTCTACTGTTTTTAATGTAACGCCAGAATACAAATAACCCAATAAAAAATCGAGCTTCCAACGAAGCAGGTTTGTAAGGGAGAAACATAAACGTTTCGCTTACCATTGCGCTGACGTAAGACATGACTTTTATATGGCGAATTCCCATTTTGAAGCAATACATTTTTGACACATAAAGCGCATTATTCAGCGCATATAAAAATTGTTGTATGTAACGATCGGTATTCAGTGTGTATGTTTTGATACAGTTTTTTTTTTAGTATTCTTCCTTACAAACCTGCTTCGTAGTAAGGGAGTGCCGTAGCACTTGAAATGTTGTTTTTTTTTAATAAAAGTTGTTGAGAGTTCTTTAACTTACTTTACTGCATATCTGTATGTCTTATTGCGTAGCGCATAATTTTGCGCTTGTTTTTTTAAATGTACCATTAGTGCTTCGCAAAATCATAAAAATTTTTATTGGGAAGGTTGTATTTTAGGATCATGTTGTTCAACCGTTATCTCTTGTGTTGCTTAATGTAGAACTAGTTGCACTTTACACCAAAAAATAAAATAGTAAGTTATACAAATAACATTTTTGGAAAAACAATTTAAATTACTTCCGGAGTTACGTTATAAAAAGTAGACTTTTCGCCGATATACAATGTACATGTGTACATGAATACTTATGTACATATCGCACTGCTTCCTCTAAAAAGAGTCAACTCAAAATTTTTAAATTTTCACTTTTTGCAAGAAATCGATGTACAGTGGTCACTGTAAAAATATTAGATCAGTTTCTTTAGAATTTTACTTAAAAATAATACAATTTTATCCCCCTTTATAGTATAAGACTACATATAAAAAGAAAAATGGTTTTTGTCTCTACTGAAAATATATAAATTTTGAGTTAACCCGCTTTATATTTTACGAACGCGGCAGCATGGCATTATATTTGTTTATCATCTTGTTTTCGGATTTTTGAAAAATAATTTGCGTTTGTTGAAAATCTATAGATTTGCTTGCTTCTAATTTGGCACTTAATATAATAAAATTCAATCAACTTACCCAAGAACAAACTTCTTAACCTTAAAAGAACTGATGACGATTGCACGGTATCAACACAAAATATTATAACTGGCAAAAGAAGAACTCGAACCACAATTAACTTGAATGAGACTGTATAGGCCATGTCAGATAAAGCTTTTGCTTCGCGTTGCGTTAGAGATTCTCTTTGACATCCAAGATGAAATATTCATACTTATACGAAACATGTCACATAAAGTACTCTTAACGCATAGCGCAGCGAAAAGATAGGCAACTCTCATCTTTTTTCGCGCTTTCACAGTCTGCTAGTATGATACTCTTTAAACATTTTGAATTGGTGCACTCACAGTTTTGTTTAATAATAGTTTGCTCCAGTTGAAAGTAGAGGAATTGTTTGCACTGCTTGCAAATCCAGCATTAACATTTGAATATCACCTCTTGAACAACGTTCCAGACTAAATTTACGCAAAGACGAAATTTTTAAAATTCTTAACTGTTTAACAACTGCACATATTAAGAAAAGAGTTTGACGCAGTAATGAAAATAGGAGTAAATAAGATACGTGAATATAATTTATCAATATTGACAGAATTGAGATAAAGTATTGAAATAATAAGTTGTTGCAGTAATAGAACACTAAAATAGCAATCGTTTGATATGAAAAAGTCAAAACCGCATTTCTTTAAGTTACGAGGTTGAGGAAGTAAGGCATCGATATGTACCTTTAAATAATAAATGTGTTATGGTGTGAGAAAACTGAGCGCATATTCGGCTGTAGCATGTCAAAAAACATAAAAATCAGTTTTTAAACGTTTTAAATTGTCTACCTGTGTTATCCGTGATTAAATTATTCGGGATCGAAAACAGAAGGAACATTTTTATTTCAATCGATTAACAGTGATTAACTCAATTATCCGGGATGGCAAAACATGTATCTATTTTGGCGATATATGCCTTAAATGTGTTAGCAACACTAACTGAGTGTATAAAGCGAAATAGAGGAATTCCCTTGTTTTGCTGTTTTTCTTTGGTGTTTAGTTGCGGAACAAGATAAAATTCAATTCTACCGTGTCCAAAAGAAGCTTTTGGCAGAAAATGAAAAAAAAGCAAGCCACATTAAATGATTTTTTTAATAATTACAAAAGTAATAATTAAAAATATATTAGTAGTATATATATCTTGTAAGTTTTGCTGCCTGTTTTTCAAAATAAAATTAAATTGTCTGCTTGGAAATTTATATTGAAACAACAATAAGAAACTCTAATTTATTTTGGTTTCTTTATAGATTTTTGTTTATTATAGTTTAAAAAAAGTGGCAGTTAAATATGTAAAATTGAGTCCAAAAATTGTCCTTTAATTAACCTCTAAAATCCGTTGGAGCAATTAAAAGTGATCACAATTGATTACACAGGCTAACAAAATTTTAAGTACTCATGGACCAGAGTATACATTTTTAAATGTATATTTAAAAAAAATCTTAGAAAAATATAAGCATTAAGTTAAAATTATAAAAAAAAAATTCAAAAAATATAATGGCCAAAATACCATAGATATAGCAAAAAATGGAATTTTTTAAACTTAAGGTTAAGATATCTCAAAGAAGAAACAAGATAAGACGAAGGCTCAAAATCAGGTTTTATAAATATAGATGATTTCGCACAGTTATAACGGCTCGAATATGGCGAAAAACAGGATTAAGGTAACTTTAAGCGAAACCTGGTATGTTGGAGAATTCAGAATCAGAATGTTTTCGTCAATGGTAACTGTTATTGCACCATGTTAACGGACTTTGTGCTTCCTGAAATTGAAGTGCAAGGTCTCGGTGAGCTCTGGTTTCAACAACACGGCGCTACTACCTTGTTGAGAAATCATTTTGGTGAGCACTTAATTTCACATTTTGCTACGGTAAATTTGCCAGATCGTGCGGTATCACACTTTTGGACTATTTTCTCTGAGGATATGTAAAGTCTGAGGTCTGCAGAAATAAGCCAGCTACGATTAAAACTTTGGAATCCAACATTATTCGTGTTGTCCGCGAGAAACTAATCGCTATGCTCGATCGAGTCGCCCGAAATTGGACCTTCCAAATTGACTACCTCAGATGAGTCATGGCCCACATTTACATAATACCATTTTCAAATAGTTAATGGCAAAAATGGTTCCTTTAACTGATAATAAAAATTTCAAGTTCAGTTTAAAATTTATGTTTATTATTTAACATTATAAATCAAACCTCACGAGAAAGCACTCTTTATTAGACCATTTTATTTGGAACGTAAAATTTTTAAATACCAGTAAGGAAAATTCATAACTCGCCCGAATTCGCTCTGAAAAATATCTTGCTTATTTGTCAAAAATCCCAAGGCAAATTAAAATTTTTGGCAAACTTACAAGGCGAATTAGAACAAAATACACGGAGAAAACAATAGTCAGCTGATCTCTTGGGTTCACATGTAGTTAATTCGCCTTAAATACCATGTAAAACTACTGATAAATTTAGCTTACGGCGAATTAACTGCGGCGAGTTGAATTTTCCATTGCCACCACACCATTCAATGCGCCTTGAACCAACCATAGCTTATCAAAAAAAGTGATATGCTTTTGTTCACGATTCTATTAAATGTTGCCTAAAGCTTCGTACAGACGATGGTCAGATCTTACAATATTGGTAAGCAGCGTTGCTTGAACTGAATTAAAATTGGCTAAAATATCTTACAGCTGTGTGAACATTGTAAGCTCATTTGTATTTGCAGAAGTGCAAAGTTAATGCATCTGACAATTGCACCATTGTCAGAAAAATATTTCTGTTGGCAACGCCTGCTTACAAAATTGTCAGATCTGACCATCGTTTGTACGAAGCTTAATTTGCTATATGTTTCTGCCCAATGTTAAGTAAAATTACCACAAGGATAGTTGATGTTATTTCAAAGAAGAAGTAAATTAAATTAAATTGTACATACATAATAAAAGTAGCCGAAATGAAGGTGTAAGGAAAAATGCATGAATCAAAGAAACAAGATTGCGCATTGCGCAGGTCCGTTATTTTTGTGTGTGACGAAACAATAGACTTTGTGTATGTGCATTTGTGTGTGTCTTACATTTTTTACAACAAACACTCATATTTAGTCTATGATGACGTAGATGCGCAGTAGAACTTTTTTTGTACGACTGAGTGCGCAATCATGTTTTTGATTCATGGGAAAAATGTGTTTTGTGTGCATGTATGTGTTGCAAAAAACAAAAAACGTAAACAAACATATACATGCATAAGGAAAATGTAAAGAACTTTTGACATCGTTGAGGAATAAACCAAATTAACATCTGGCTTCTTGCGCATACCTTGGAGTTTATGTTACAAATATGTCGATATAATTTTATTTATGGGCGTTTCCACAGAAAATAACCCCTTATAGCTCAAAAATTAAATTATTATTTTCCGAAATATTAACTTTACTTTTCTTTATACTAACAAAAATATGCTACTTCGAGTTACCCATAATAAATGAATTCAAACACAAAAAACTCCGTTACTTTTTTAATGTTAAAAAAAAATTTTTGAAATTACATTTTTTATGAATTCTTTTGGTTGCTGCCGTTGCTTGAATTTCGTAAGTCCAAAATGGAGCAATCCTCGTGGTATATTTGAGTAGGTTGTAATTTTATTTTTTTAAAAAATCATTAAAAAACACTTCAAGCGGTAATATGCTATACTATTAGAAAGGCCTCGTTACTCTTACGTAAATGTTGCGGATACGTAAACGTTGCGGTCGACTTGAAATGTTGTTAGTTACTACAAAAACGTAAACTTGTCATATGTTGTTAAGGTGTATGCGTGTACTCGTATATAAATATGTATGTATGTAAATTATTATTTGTTTTGATTTTGCTCACAGACTTGTTCCAAGACATGTTGCTAACATTATTGTTTAAAATCGCCGATATCGCCGCTACTGTACAAAAAAATAAAATACTTTATACATATCTGTGGCATTTTGACAAAACATCTTAAGTCGTAATAAGATAGCAAAAAGATTTTAAAAAAACTCGCTGAAAAAATAATTTTTATTAAATTTAATTAAAAAACCAAACTTAAAGAAAAACTTCGATTATAAAACAGAATTTTAAAAATGCAAACAAAAATGTTTTTTGAATGAAAATTCGTATGATTAACAACATTTTTTTCAACTTTTTGAATTTGACTTAAGATTATTTGTCAAAATGCTACAGATATATATTTACATATACAGCACTAAAATTGCTTTGAAAAATTTAATTTTTTATCTAGTTTTTACTGCACCTGAGAATCTAGTTTTGGAGTAATGGACCTTAAAATATTTGCATATGTTGTTTATATTTGTGTTATTTTATTGTTTTGTTAATATTTAAAGCGAATTTAGTTAAAATAAAAAAAAATAGTTTCAAACTTATAAATAAATAAAATGGCCATAGACAAAGTGAGAAAAAGGCTTTTGCAAATTTGCAGTAGCTCCCTGCCGGAAACATGCAAAAATACTATTTTAACTATTAATCAATTTTATTAACTTCCATCTATGGAAATAATCTAACTGTTGGATAAAATAAAATAAAAAATTGAACTTGTAAGAACAATATTTATTTCCAACAAATAAACAAGAGCTGTTAGCTGCTCCTTTATTTTCAATAAAAACCCGATAACTTTGGTTTCTGTGACACATAAAGCCAACATTAATTTCAGTTCGAACAAAAAACCCATAACATTGGATTTCATTACATCAAATTTAAATTAATGTTTTGATGAGAATCTCATTAATAAAATTTACAAGTTAACCGCTGGTTAATAAGTTTTGTTGACAACACTGCTTCAAAACAAAAATACACAAATAACAGCTGATACGTAAAAACGGAGAGAAATTTTAATTTTATCAGGTTCATCCGCAACATTACGTTTACGTAAGAGTACCTATTTGCACAGTAGGAAAACAGAACAGCTGATCCGCAACGTATACGTTTACGTAAGAGTAACGAGGCCTTTATAATTCCGAAAATATTGAACAGATTTCAATAAAATTTGTATTGTGCACTTTTGTAAGTACAGAGGAGGAAAGTGTTCTTAACTGTTTTGGCTATGCCGACTTATATAAAAAATGTGAAGAACGGTATTTATATAATTTTCTATTCATATCGCACCATGGTGGAGGGTATATAAGTTTCAGCATAACTGAATGTAGCACAAGCACTCTTGCTTTTTTTTAAATAAAAAATAAAAAACAGCTGAACAATATTTATTTAGTTCAAGGATCAGCTTTTCTCTCCAGTCAAGCGTTAAACATATTCTATAGTTCTGTCATGTTTACGGCAACCAAATTGGTGTATGCACTGGGATAATAATCTTGCTTTTTAAATAAGGGATAATTTTCAAATGATATGCCTTTTCGAATAATTTTGATAGACAAGAATGTAAACTAATAGGTCTATAGTATGATGGTAGAGTTGATGCTTACCCAGCTTTTTTAGCGCTATTATTTCAGACATTTTCCAATTTGTAGGGAAAAATCCTTTAAAAAAGATCGCATTAAATAATAAACTAAGTACATGTATGACCACTTTGGGTACACAGAAAGAAAAACCAATTACTAAATTTAATTTTTTTCCACTTACTTTTAGTACCAGTTGTAGTTAAAAATTTAAGTACGAATAACACTAAAAAAAATTAATGCAACATTTCGTTTCATACATACGCATGTGCTTGTTAAAAATTGTAATAGAAACAACAACAACACTACAAAATAAGTTAAAAAAAGTGTTGCTTGTTTTTTTTGTAGAAACAACAACAACACTACAAGAAAAAAAAATACATTATTTTCATGTTTAAAAAGTAAAATAAGAAGCAACAATTCCCGAATTTTATTTGTTAAAATTATTTAGTTAAATACATTAAATTTTTAAAGCAGTATGTTTACGGAAACCATATCGGGCATGCTGCTGGTGTCTTGTAGTTGGGAGTTCTACTGTAAACAAAGTACATATACAGTAAAGTATAAAGGAATACTACACAAAGGTGAAACAAACATGTGTAACGGGTAAGTAAATAATAATATACACTCTCTGGTTCTCTGGGGGTAAGTGTTTAGATTGAAATCAATATCACTATCGTTTTATTTAAGTACGAATTCGGAATTAAACAAGATTAGAAATTCTTGAACCCATTATAGTTTGCTTTAGTCAATCCCGTTGTCTAATAATTTTTTTAATTACAGGGCACTTGAATCATATGTAATTGAATGAATTATTCTGTATTTGATTTAAGGAAATCCGTACTTACCGTCCTACTGACAACCGCTTCGGCTTGATTTAAGTACGACTGTTTTTTTTCAGTGTTCGTTCTTTATAATGGATGGCGATATCGAGTCTTATCCCGCAGATTATCTAACATTCGTTTGTTTACTGATAACCATTTTAATATCTTCCGAATCAATATTTATCTTTACATTTGTAGGAGTTACTGTAAATGCTTCAGCCAGTCCGAAATCATGTGTTGGCCTATTCGGTTAAAAGACTGTGCTTAAACTTTCCGTAAAAAACTTCAGCATTCTCTATAGCACTGCTTGCCCAGGACCCTTCAGTTTTCCCTAAAAACCTTGAGCCTCTGCCGGTGGCTTGATATTTTTATTGTAGTATTTGTAAAGCTTTCAATATATTTTTATTTATACGATTCCTTTCTTAATCAAGGCTTACAATTTATACACTTAAAGTCGTCCAAAATTTAAACCATCAATGATGTAAAGCCAATAATACATTTGCTTATATCTTCCTCATACTGTTAACAAGAATTTGCCATTTAGTTTTAAAAAGCACTGAGCTTGGTTTTATTATACTCGTAAAATAGTTAACAATAACTGAGGAATTCATCGAAGATAAATCAGATGAAATTTATGTAGATCTCAAGCTTCGATTGGAATTTAGAATTAAAGCAAAGTATATTATATTTCGAATTTTGCTAGGATCCGTCGGCCAGTAAGTTGGATGTCCAGGGGATATGTACTTAAGACCATTAAGCACCTGCAAAAACTTTAAAAAACTGTCTTCCTCTAGGGTTCATTAGACGAGAATCCCAATAAGTGTGTTTTGCATTGTTACATCATTTCTCTCTCACATGGAGCAAATGGGTGAATCCGCCTTAAGTCGATTATTGCGGCATGAAATTTTAACATCAAAATTAAATTAAATACACAAAATATGGTATTGAAATATTAAAATTAAAAGTGGAAAACAAGTACGTATACGTTTCTTTAATATTTCTATCATCAGATATGCACTTATGTATTCATTTTAAAATTTCACAATCTGTTAAACATTGGACAGAATGATTCAAAAAGTCACTCATACGTAATACAATTCATTTTATAGCGACAACTATGGGAAACCTTGATAATGAACCAAAAAATTTTATGAACGCGAATGTATTGCGCGGTCTGGTCTGCAGTTTTAATTTCTTTTCGCGAATACATTGAATTTTTCTTCTGCTTGCGGTTGTGCTGGTTGGAGAAAGATAACCAGACAGACATACATTTAACTGGGTATTAAAAAAAATTGATAATAAAAATCTCATGTGAATCGCACAACAAAAAACAAGCCTTATTATTACTTCACTTTACTTGGTCAAACATTTCTTGTATTCCTTTCTTTGCGTTTTTAACTGAAGAAAAAAGAAAACATGAGACACAACTGAGAAAAATTAATTGAATAAAAAGCAACAAACAAATAAATAAAAAGTTAAGTTAAAAAAAAAAACAAAATATTGGGGTGAAAAAAGTAAATTGTAAAATTCTTTGTGCTTTGACGTTGTACCAAAAAGTCTCTCACACCTAATAAACGTTAAAGTTGGCGGCATCGATTGCTATTTTATATTGGAGCAATTTTATTGGGCATTTATGCGACATGCCATTGATCTTATCGCTGTAATCTTGACGCCACACAGCCGAGCTGTTTGTGGGAAGCCTGCCACTGAATCTGTCGCATTCATCGTATTCATACGCCACAAATACATTGTGTATCTCTTCCTCCATACAAACATACATTAATATTGTCCAAAACAGATAGACAGACGGACAAACATTCACATCATCCATTTATCGTTCCATAGGTGTACAAGAGTATGTTAAGGCTTAAGCCACAACAAACATACAAAAATACTTATATTTTGTATTTTTTATTATAATTTTATTTTATTCCTGACTGCCTGACTGCTTGACTTGACTGCCTGCTGCCCAAACTAGCCTGCCTGCTTGGCTGGCTGGCTATCTGGCTGGTTGGTTTGTTGCATGCGAGTTCTCGTTCCTAAATGTACATGTGAGATGAGCAGCATTCAAACCGTGATAAAGTAGGAGCGAAATTTTTGTGTTTTTGAATTTTCGCACATTTTTTCGGTTGTTGGGAGCATTTGACTGTGGTGCGGATGTTTCTGCAGTGTGTATTTGTCTGTTTGTTTGTAAGTGTGTCCCAGTTCATACATACAAACATATTTGCATTTTTGTCTTTTGTGGTGTCTGGTTGAAGGTAGTGTTTAGTTTAACCTTTTTTAGGTTTTTCTTTTTTGCCTTTTGAATTCTTTAACTTAAATTCACATATTTTATTAAAAGCATGTGGCAGCGGTAGCAGCAATACGAAACCATCAGTAGCTGTAGCAGCGGCGAACAGCTACAGCAGCAGCTTTTTATTCACCCTGCGCACCTGCAAGGAACAATGTCAGCAGATTGAATGTGTATTATGTGTACAGTCATTATTTATTGGTGTCAATAAATTGCGGTCCAATTGGAAGTAGTGTCCTTTTTGCGTACAAACACAAAACCCCCAAACAAAATACATTCACACTTAACGCACATACGAACACGACGACATTCTTAGTGAGTGTTTTGTGCATTTGAATTGTTCGCTCGTCTGGATGATATGTGTACAGCGAACCGCCATTTATTTCAATTCGTTTTTTGTTAATGCGACAACGATGTGTGTGCAGGGGTTACCATGAGATCACAATCTTTAAATTGTTTATATTCTTTAGATATTATTATCACACAATCAAATAAACATATTTCTTTTGCCACCAGCCGGGCGGATCTTGAAAATATTTGTGTGAACAAAATTGTTTGCAGATAATAACCAAATCCTTAAAAATTTTGGTTTTTAATTGAAGTTATTTCCTGGTTGTTGAAGCAAATTGGAAAAATAGTTGTTAAAAGGAGCATTATATGGGCAAATATGTTAAAATAAATATCAAAATTAAACGGATTATAACATTTTGAAAATATCAAAATACCAAAATTCAAGTTTTTCTCGATAGTCTTTTACATATACTGTTTGTCAAAATTTACATAAATTGAAAGCTGTGACGTAGGCTGCACTTTCTTTCTGGTTTATTTTATCTGATATAGTGTTGTCATTAAACTATTAGAGGTATTCATCTCAGAATTTTTACTCTTGTGGAAGTGCGGAATTGCGGTTTTGCACTATCGGTGTCGTGAACACCCAGCTTTAAACATTTTGAAATTTCAATTTCGAAATATTACGAACTGTCAAAAACTAAATAAAAGCACACAATTGTCAACTGATTGCAAAAACTGTTTATTAATTCAAGATGCCGAAGCAAAGTTTTAAGACATTTTTGGTAAATCATTTAATAAATGAATCTTTTGTTCAAATTGAAAACATCTATCATGAAATCTATTTTATTAAAAATACCAAATTAAAATTTGTAATTAAACTTTTGAGAAAATTATCAAAATAATTTCACAACTGAAGATATTTTGGATGACAAATTCGTAGAAGAGGAATTAACCACACTTTATGATGATTTATCTTTAGTTTTGTCAGCACGTCGAGGAATTGAATAAATTTTTTAAATTTTCGTTTATTTCGTAGAACTTTGATTGTGTTTAAAAAAAAACAGTGTTGGACAAAGGAATTTTGTCATTAAATGTTGTAATTTTAGGTACTGTTTACATATTACTATACACTTGTTAAAAATGTGGCAACGATACCAATATTGAAGTTTATAAGCTGAATTGTGCAACTTTTACCCTTGCGATTGCGCTCCATCAAAAAGGTTTAGCAAAACATAAAAAGTATTGGGAAATTATTTTCATGTGTTTGTTGTAGTGAAAAATAAAAAGTATTGCGATTCCGCAATTCCGCAAGAATAAAAATTCTGCTTTAGTAATTCTAAATCGATTTAATGATGAAACAGAATTGAGTCTTCAACTTCAAGCAAAAATTCTTAAGCCCATAATTAAAACGTTGGCCGTAACTTCAAATTCTCTCTCATTTCTTTTGTTCTTATTTTTCTTTGTTTATAAAATGTATGAAATTGAATGAAAGTATGGTAGCATTGTTAAGAGAATAAGTGTCTATATGTGAGAGCATTAGAAAAAACGTCCTCAAAATAAAATTGATTCTATTTCTCGACCGCATTCTCTGGCTTAATTTGATCTCAAACTGTATGAAAAACATCGTTCAGCCCCAGTTCTGTTTCATCATTTAGACATGTCTATCAGTCTGTTCGTCGGAAAACACTTAAGTAAGCCTAAAACCGTAACGAATAATGCTAATGCATTAAAATTAAGTCCGTCATAGTTTTATAAGATTGTAATTTACTTCGCCGGATTTCGTGAAGACCGGCCCATAATTTACCATAGACCCCATATAAAGCGGCCTTTATAAAAGTACATTAAGCCGCATAGAAGGCTTAAAAACGTACTCCTTATTTTGATTTCTTTAATACTAGAAATCACTCTTCTGAGTTTTGAAATTAACGATGCATAATAGGTAAATAACTGTTATACGCCTGGGGTCTAATCACCGCATTCGATACTATCGTATCGAATAAACTATCGAATGTTTTTGCATACGATAGACACTGACGTATCGAATGAAAACTCGAGAAATGTAATGTAGAGTTACTCTTTATCGAATGCTACTATTTCAAATTCAATAAATTCCATTCCATATCCAGAGTCGTGATACCAAAATAAATAATTTCGATCAATTTTGCTCGATATCGTATGCGGTGATTAGACCCCTGTTAGTATTTTTGAAAAATCCATGATATTTCATTAAATTTTTATTTACCCTTTTTATATAAAATTGTAAATATAAATCACTTTTTTGCGTTTTTCTTTGGTCAAATCAATAGCTACCTGGCAACCCTTTTTCGGCAGAAGACAGTGTTAAGTAACATGGTGATATAAAATTGGATTAAAATATGTTTCAATAGACTTCGCAAGGGTCTTAATAAAATTGTAGTCTAAACATTTTATCATATAAGAATTTCTTTTTAAAATAGTTTGCAAAAAAGTCCCATGAAACAATCGGCAACATACAGAAGATTCATTATATATGTTCATATATCTACATAAATAGTTTTTATACACTTTTTATGGCTGTTTTATTTTCTTTTTTGTATAAATTTATTTTCGTTTTTTTTTGTATAAAACACCTACAATAAGAACATCTTTTGTGTTTGTGATAATTTGCATTTTCAGCGTATTTGGATGGATACTCACTCACAATATGCATGTTAATACGAATGTTTGCCTTTGTACGGTATAAATATTCATACCTGTCGGAAAAGGTTTTCAACACTGGTTCTGGTTGCAGTCAAAGATTAATGATGTATTGTGAGTGTTATGTATCTGTCTAATGAGGTCATTAATTAACGATTCTTTTGGCGGTACATTTATTTTTATTCTTTTTTAAATTTTATGTCATTTGGCCGAAATGTTAGTTATTGCATTTCTTTTACTGTTTTTCCTTTTTTTAAATTTGGTTTCTTGCACATGTCACTTTTTCCTAAAGATATGGATCATCATCAGCAATGTGGCAACCAAAAGAAATTCGTTGAATGCATCGAACTTTTTAAACTAATAAAAATTCCAAACAAGCTCAAAGGATCACCTACATTTTCAAAAAGGGATATTTCCTATTTACACATTTTGGTAGCACAAAATTATTCAGCTAATTTCTCTGCTTTTCCTAAAAGGAACGAACCGTGCAACAACACTCCTTGATTTTTGTATTTTAAAGGTGAGTTTTTAAAATTGTCCAGGTTGGTGGTATGAAGCTACAAAAATGTTCAAAAGGTTTACTTATAATGTTATTGTTGTTGTAGATTTTGTTAATGCAGCCAGCATAAGACGGAAGTAAAACGCAGCACACACACTCAAACACACATGCATTTATCGGTCTATCTATGGCGATTACTTAACGACAATTTGTTTCTAATAGGATTTTAAATTAGTACACGCAGACAAATTGATCACCTGCTGGGCCACAATCACTGTAACGAGCAAAGAGTCAAATACTTAATGAATTGATAAATGTGACATCGCAACAACGACTGCCTGAAAAACAACCAACATTGTGGCTGTTGATTCAAAGGTACAACAATATAAATAATACAACATTTTCAATATTTCCTTTTAAGCCCCTTATTCATTCATACAAACTCGTGTTAAAAAAAATAATTCTACACCAGCAAAGAACGATGTATACCTTAATTCCTTTAGTCCTTTACGGTAGGATAATACAATTACCAGAAAAAAAGAGAAAAAAAACCTTAAATAAAGGAAGAAGGAAGAAAGTAAAACATGTTCAACCTTTTTCTTTCAATATTTCGACTCCTTGTTAGTTTAGTTTTCCTGTTTTTTTTCCTGTAGCTTAAAGAATTTTTTCATTCCTTCTTTTAATTTGTAGTTTCAGTATAAACGAGGAAGACGTGTGCGTATAATCGGATATTATAACCTGCTGCGCCTGTGCAAACACTTGGATGATGTGCTCGTACCATTGTGTCATTGTTTATTCATTCAATATTAACGATGCATTTCGGTACAAGGACAATGAAAACCAACAATAATCAAATAGCAGATGAGTTTTTCAGCTGTTCTGTTTTATTTGTGCTGTCCTGTTCTGTCCTTTCCCGTTCTGTTCTGTTCTATTCTCTTCGATTTGGTTTACGAAAAGCATGTGTATATTTGGTTATTGTCCGGAGGAATTGCTAAGTAAACAGCATTTTGATTTTTAACAACTTCCAAGTTCTAAATCGTCTTGATGATTTTTTTTTTGATACGTGTCAAAATAAACATGTTTGTGTGTGTGTGTGTGTGTGTGTGTATATGCGAATCTGTTTTCTTTGAGTCCTTCCTTCTGTGACTGCTTTAAAGTAGACTAATTTAGTTGTAGCCTTAAATCGGATTAAATTTATTTATTTCAATTATTCTTTTAAATTATCTGCTTACATAAATATTTTTTTAATTTATTTTTATTAACACATTTGCTTTTGTTGCTTTCGTTTCTTCGAAACCATAAGTGCAGAAATATGTACACGGAAAGAATTATTAACTAAATATGGCTTGAACCAAGAAAATTTTCCATGATTCTCTTCCAAGCCAAAAATTACTTATTCTGAATATAAAAAAAAAAAGTTTCTTTATTTAAGAAAATTTTACTAAATACGAAAAAAACAATTTAAAATCATGTAATTATTTTTAGATTTTGGATTTTCTTGGTTAAGAAAACGAAATTGATTACGTTGGGAAATAAAATTCTTCCCGCGTGTGACGTTTGGCATCATTTTTTTTTATTTATTTACATTTTTTATAAAGGCATCTTGACATTTGCCGTCTTAATTCTAGCAACAAAATGCCTGTTGTTTTTTCTATTGTTTCATTGTTGTAGTACTGAGGCCACTTTGTTAATACATTTTGGTATCAAGGTTGAAACATGGCTTAGGTGAACTTTTTTTACTACCATGGTTTTGTTTGTTTAAGACGGATTCAGCCATTTGTTCTGAAGTCCACACAAATTTGTTTGTAACATTGGGTGAATCCTTCCAAAATGAGAAAGAAAGCAGTTCTCATTGAAAAATGTCAAATACAGAATTTTTGCCACATATTTTTTAATATATGGAACGAAGACACATTCTGCAGGAAATCTTTTAACTACTAACAGGAAATTTTTGCCACTTTGCTTGTTTTAGGTTCCACCACAGAGGCCAGTGCTTTATACTGCGCTTTTATTGCTTTTAAAACTTGTTACCATTTTATTCAATAAACGATTAGTTTTCAACACAAATTTAACATATTTAAGTGTACCAAATAAGCCGCAATAAGTGCAACGAAGAAAAGTATAATTGTATCATGATTTCCATCCCTGTTCGAAATATTGTTGACAGATGCCTGAATTTCTTAATAGACATATTTGGCACCGTTAACATAACTTGTTTGTACAGCTAATATTTCTAATTCTCACAATGAATTCAAAGATTAGATTTCTCAACTAGACTAACGGGGTAACTTAGCTAGAATTGCGAAATCTTTTAGATTAAGCCATAAAACGTTTAAATATTCTTAACCAAACTCTGAAAATGGTTAATGTGGTGCAGCTACTTACCTATAAGCTTGCTAAAATCCTTTATAAAACAGTAAAAAATATAATAAAACTACAGAACAAAAAGAAAAAAATAAAACAGCAGAAAACTTTATCGTTCTCGCACCTCTTCGGCGAAATAACATGTATGTATGTAGGTTATCTTCTATAGGATCAAAGCAGCGTTGTTTGGCTGCTTGTTCCCTTATTGTGCAAAGATTTGGTGAGTGCCATTACCAATCGAATTCGATTGAATGCACCACAAAGTTTGGCATTTTAGACATGTCGTTTCGGTAAAGTCAACAATACCCATCGACTAAAACACATATTTTAAACACTTACCTGAAAAAAGTCGCCAGTGTTTTTATTTTAGTTTATTTAGTTGAATTTTTTCTGTTTATTTTTTTCTTAATATATTTTGTGTGTTTTTTGCCAATTTTTTTGCACGGATTATATTGTAGCGCCGCTTTGAAGCAATCAGCGTCACCTTTGTTATTTCATTTAAAATTGTTGTTATTGGTCGTCGTCTCATACAAAAGCCAGCCTATTCGAATAAGGACGGTAGTCATCGTCTTCGTTGTTGTTGTTGTAGTCGCCGTCATCATCATAGGGATCTGCAAAGAGAAAAAAAAGAGAAGCAGGAAAAAAATTTAATAAAATAAACCAAAATGTACCGAAAAGTGTATCAAGTGAACACATAATCTGATTTTTGCATTAATTTGTGGAGAACAATGCTTTTTTTAAATCCCAAAAGTCACAAATATTTAGGCATTGACCAGAAATGTATGTCTGCATCAAGGTGTTACAAATACTTTTACCAATATTAAAAAGACATTTTAACTGTACGCTTCAGGAGCGCAGATAAAACAAAACAAACGCAACCAAACCAAAAAACAAAACTAAAAATCGGCAGGCAGCAAATAAACCGAAAAAAGCAATAAAACTGCAGGAACCCATACATTAACGACATGATCAAATTAAAAATCGCCTTAATTTTTAATTCTCACTTATACAAACCCACTCTTACAATCGAACATATTTTATGCACCTTCACACGGTTAAGGAGAGAAATAAAGCACTGAACTACTATTATCGCTGATAAGAAGTCTGTGTAGACAAGTGTAAGTGCAATCTTGAATACAATGGTCTGCTGCTTTGGTAAGAAACTTTTACAAACATTCATGCATGTGCACATTCATACATACATACATACATGTATGCATCAACTTAATATGCACATATACTGCTTATGTTAATATCCATGTAACAAGTTCGTATGTATGGTAATAAATATTTTTACAAAAATATTGTAGAATGTGTGACCGTAGGAAATTAACAGCAAAAAACAAACAAACACAGGCTTCCATTCATTCATTCCAACCATGTACTTAAAGTCAACGACGTTGAAGTTAAAGAAGTTATGAAAATAATGTGTTCTGGATTCTAATTGCAGCTAAAAATTTACTTAAAGGCGCCCACGCGTGACGAACTATTAAAATAAAGGTTGTTTGACTGTTGGCTTGTTAGTTTGGTCTGCCACTGACTTTGTTGTAACCCCAAAAGTGATGAAAACCGACGAATAGAGTAAATGTTAAGCCAAAAACTTAGAACTTTGCTAAGAAACAAAATTAGTTATGTCAATGAATTTAATTGTAGTGAGCTTTGTTAGCAGTTTTTAGGGTTTGGATACAGTGTATTCTTCCTCAACGGACAGACACTATTGAATGGACCCAACAGCGTTCTAAGGGAAGGCATTGAGTTCTTTTGAGAGGAAATTCTCTTTTCAATGATGATGAGAGATTCCACTCTTCTTTATTTTCCAAGATAACAATTTTGATCCTCCAATAATTCCTTTAAGTGCTTAAAAAATGTTAATTTACATAAAGATATTAAAAGCGTACAAAATTTTTGCATTTGATAAATTTTATTTCAGCTCTTACTTTGTTGGCCCCCATTAGTCTTAACTAAACGAAAAATATTTAAACAAGTCGGTCTTTTGATATAAAACAGTGTCCATTAACTGGAGCTTTTAATCAAAATCTAGAAAGTCCCCAGTTAATGCTCTTAATTTTTCGATCGACCTCTCCAGCCGTAAAATTTAGTGATTATGACGTTTCTTGTTTCGTTAAGGCTATCATGTTTAAATATGGTCACCTCCAACAAAACTATTTTTAAAGACAATTTTGAATATATTATGTTTTATTTTAGCAGATTATTGTCACCGACAACCATATTAAGGTAAAATTAGTCATCCATCAAGAAGCCACAACCATATTATGTTTGCCTCCGAACATATTATCGTTAAAAATAACTAAAATATGGTTATATAAAATTTATTTATTTTATTTATATACACGAGACTTAAGGTAAAAGTACATAATACGAGTTTATTCGATTAAAACTTTAGCGCATGAAAAAGTGGAAGTTACACAACTCGCGTTATAAAAGCCATTCCTGTCAGCTGTTTTTTTAATTTTTTTTTAATTATTTGTACATTGAAAACGGATTCAAAAATATCAAGATTTTTTTATTTTATTCAATCTGCTTGGTTTACACATATTTTATGTTTTTTAATCTCTTCAATAAGTTTTTCCTTCATGCTTCACAAATTTGTTAAATAATTCTATTTGCTTGTCAGCTGATTACTTGTCAAAAACACACAGCGCGTTAAAAAGTTCAAAGTTAACCAACTTTCTGCCGCAGACGCGTCAAAATATTTTGCATGTAGCTTGATCTATGAAAATACTCTAGTTTAACTTTTTTTTGACAGAAGTCTAAAGAGCGCGTGCGTTCCAACGCGTGTTATGTACTTCTTCCTTTAGAGTCTGATTTTACTGTATGGAACTGAGAATATGTTAAATTATAAATCATTAATTTACTAACAACTTAATAACTAATTACAATAAAAATCATATGATGTGCTTTAATCTCAAAAATGTATGTGTCAAATTGTTATGCTGAAAACAGTTTAAAATATTTTGCCTAAATTTTCGTGCGTTACTTAAAAGTTGAAAGCTTTGGGGTATAAAATTCCAGAGAGATACTGAGAATATGTAGAAATGTCATTCCGAAATCAAGCTTTTGTATCCAAACGATATTATTATGACAGATGGTCAGGTTTGTGGGTACATATTATCTTATGAAAAAAAACTAAAACTCTAATGTTCAGCAGATCATCTAAAAAAAAGACCATATAGTCGAAATGAAAACAAAGTTATACTAGAACGCCTATTAAGTCCATACACGAAGCGGACTATGTTATTAACCCATTAAACACTGAGCCCCGATTTTGATGAAATTGCAGACATTTAATATTATGGGCATTTGTATTGACATTGCTTTTTATACCCTCCACCACAATTTGTTGTGAAGAGGGTATACAAAGTTTGTCATTCCGTGTGAAACTTTTTTATTATTCATCTCAGACCCCATAAAGTATATAGTATATTCTGGCTCCTTGAGTTATTCTAAGTCGATTTAGCAATGCCCGTCTGTTGAAAACACGCTCACTATCGAACAACTCAAAAGAAATAAACAAACAATCCTAAGCAGTTTGGGATTGAAATCGAGCAAAATCGGTTCAGTAGGACCAGAGCTATGAATCAACATGTGGAACCACCACCTTAAAAAACTGATAATTTTGTTAAAAAAAATAACATAAATTCGTTTTATTCGACTGGAAATTACGCTGTAAAATTTCGTGAAGATCGGTCCATTATTCCCCTTAGGCCCTTATATAAACCCTACTACCGGAAAACAGTTTAGTACGCCTAAAACCGTAATAAATGATGCTATCATTACAACATTTGGTAAGCCACAGTTTTAAAGGACTTGAAATGGCACTGTGAAATTTTGTGAAGATCCTACTCCCGGAAAACAGTTTAGCCTTAAACTATAATTAATATTGCTATCAGAATACAATTTAAAATTTAAGTTTTATAGGACTAGAAATATCCAGGTAAAATTTCGTGAAGATCGGTCCATAACTTACCCTTGGCCTCATTAAAAGCCCACTCTGATACCCCGTAGCAGATAAAGATATTACGGTAAAATTGTTTCCGACTTATCTTCATATGGCCAGAAAAAATGTCATGGAATTTGGTGATATACGGTCCATAATTTACCTTAGATCCCATTTTTAGCAGCCTTCTGAAATTCACTAAACTAAAACGCTAAAACTAATTTCACCACTCTGTATAATATTGAGATGGTTCATAACTTACCATGGCTCCAATATAAATACCCCTCCTGAAAATTATTTAAGTTCGGCTTTAACTGTTACGAATCAGTATATTTTACTTAAGGTTGTCGGTCATTAATTTAAAACAGGGGTCTAAACATCATATAGATATCACTCCTGAAAAATTCGAACTGTCGGTGAAGGGCATCCAAGATTCGGCACAGCCGAATATAGCGCTCTAACTTGTTTTTATTTTAATCTGTCAAACCTTTACCCTATACTATGGGTATTTGTCTACCCACTTCGCTATTATGTTCTGTGTTTATTTCACTATGTATGTAGAAACGGCCTCAGCGGGAAAAATAAGGCGTACGGATGCCTTCTTTCTTTCGGATGTACCTACAAGACCTGCTCGCTTCATTCCATACTCATATATTTTTTCACACGTTATCATTGCCGGGTATGCCTTCCGCTCTCGCTTCTTATACAGTTACATAAGAATGGTAACAGTCTCCAAAAAATAAATGTTACTCCTTCTCTTCGCCCTTCTCATAGAAGGGAATGTGGAATTCTTTACGCCCTTATGACACTACATTTGTAATGCATTGTTCAAGTTTTGGTGAACAGTACAAATACCTATAATGTATTAGAAAAATTTACCAAGTGCAAAGAGTTAAGCTGTATTAAGATAAATGGCAAACTTTCAAAAAATGTATTAAAGTTGTCAATAAAAAATGAAGTTATTTAAAAAAAAATTTATATTTCAAGCTTGAAATATTAAAAGTGTTGCTGAATCAGCGGTTTATGGGCAAATTCAGCGATTTACCGCTTTTTGTTTGTTTTGTTTTTAAGTTTCTTATAAAAAAAGGTGGACAACATGTAATAAAATAAACCAAATCCTAACAAAAGAAAAACTAAAAAAAATTTTTGTTTACATTTTTTAAGGTAGAAGTAAATAACACGATTAATTCGTGGACGTTTGTCGTGCGTTTAAAAACTTTAGCGTATGAAAAATTGCAAGTTATACAACGCGCGTTACTGAAACCGTTCCTGTCAGCTGTTTTTTATTTGTTTACTTATTTTTGCATTGAAAACGGATTCGAAAGTAAATCAAGATTTTTTTATTTTATTGAATTTATTCTTTTTATATAAATGTTGTATGTTTTTGAAGTTCTTCAATAAGTTTTTCTTTCACGATTCGCAAATTTGTAAAATTTTTCTTTTAATTTAAATACACAACGCGTTAAAAAGTTCAAAGTTAACCAACTTTCTGGCGCTAAAGCGTCAAAATTAAAACACACTACTTTAACTTTTTTTGACAGAAGTCTACAGAGGACGCGCGCATTAACGCGTGGTATGTACTTCTACATTTATAGTTTGCTCTTTCCAACATTTAATATTTCTTTCTACTAATTCTATATCAATTCAATGAATAAAAAATTTGGTGTGATAAGGGCTTTGGCAGTTAGATAAGAATGGAAATTTTTTCAAATAATTTTTAAGCAGGCCTTTAGTAAGGCCTGAAGTAAGAAGGTCATCTTAGTTTACCCGCTGGGGAATTATTAAAAATAAATTGGGACTTTCCCGTCTTTGAATAGATGAGTGATTGTTTATTTACTGCTCTGTTTTATTCTATACGGTGATTTTTGTTTTTTAAAAACAATTTAGTGCTTCCCCTGTTTTGATTACGAGTAAAATAACAACATATAATACATAATTGGAAAGAACTGAAGTTGTTTTGAAAGGACTTATTCGACAAATTCATGAATAATTACTGCATTAAAATTCGTGGTAAGAAGTGGTGCTGGCCGTTACATACTAATACTTTGGATGCTGGTATGGTAAATGCCTGGAAATAACACTCCATGCTAAAAAAAGAGATGAAGAATCTCCAATTATGAGTCAATTTGATTTTTGTGTGGCCGTTGTTGAAGCATTTGTGACAATTCCTGATAATCGTGTTGGTATAAGAGAAAAAGTTGTCACAAATGAACAAGACATTGCAAAGCGCATGGATAACTTTGACCATATGATAAGCCAAATCGATAAGCGTGGCCGTTGTGGACAATGTGGAGGTGAAACTGAAATTGGTTGTACAAAATGCATATTAAACATACACCCAAAGGCTTGTTTTGCACAGTTGTATGCTGATGTCCCAAAAATCATTAAAAAAAATTAAAATTATCTCAATAATCAACCACAGTTGTGATATTTATATCTTTATTTTTTTACTAATAAATAGTTTATTTTACATAAAACAACGCATTTTTACTTACCAAAAAAATATTAAAGAAATATGTGTTTTTTGAACCCACTGAAAGCGAAGTGGGTATTTAAATGCCCATGTAATTGAATCAAACCTGTAGTCAATATGAGTGGCTCAATTTAGAGAATATTTTTTTCGAAAGCAGAGTACAGCTAAGGCTATAAATCATCAAGAGGGTTTTCCAATTTTCTACTTTCCCAGTTTTCCAAAGCCGTTGTTGTTCACTTTTTCTAAATTTGAAAAATTCTTAACTTTTAAGCCGCTAACTTTTTCAATAGAAGAGAGCAAAACTAACCTGCAATCATTTATTTAAGAAGTCTTATCCTTTCTTTATCTTTCAGTAAAAACCAATTTCCGATAACTCTTATCTGAACTTTCTACGGTAGCTCTGTTTTTGGTTATTTAAATACCCATCAATCCTTAATGGGTTAAATGCAAATATGTATCAATTTTGCTTCATAACTTAATATGCTTACAATTTTCTTTAAAAATGCTTTTGTTGGAAGAGACCATATTTAAATTTGTTTTTTCTATTTGGCCCCAAACGTACGTGCTTTTGATAACGACTCTGTTTTTAGTTTTTGTATGCACCAAAGTCATTTTCGGTTTAAAAATTACGTGCTGCCGCCATAAAAAATGTTGGTTTGCATCGTAACGAGTTTAGACATCTAAAGACTTTTCTTAAAATTCGAAGATACTAATTTAGGATTTAAATATCCATCCTTTATTGCAACATAGTCATATCTCAAAAAAAATTATACTTGGCAAAATGCGATTAAAGTTTTCAAAATACACCTTTTTGTACTGATTTGAAAATACATTCTGCTATAACTTCAGTTCAGTTTGAGATTTAACACTTTTTTTTACATAGTTAAAGAGAAGGTATGAAGGAGCACTTTTGCTTAAGTAACTCCAAATTTTTGATTTTTTGAGATATGACTATGTTGCAATAAAGGAGCGATATGTAATTGCGTTTAGATGGTTAAAAGAACATACAAATTTCGATATTGTAAAATATCAACTTCAGTCGGCTAATGATTCCGTCAGTAATTGACTGCCACTGCCTCTTTTCTCACAACATAGATTTCTGACAACATTTTTATTTCATAATAGGAACAGATAATATCAGATGGTTTGTCAGAAGAAAATAGAACACGATCTAATTGAATTTTTGACTTTTGCAGCGACAATTTAAACATGTATGTATTTTTCAGTCAAATTTAAACAAGTTAGGGTGCTTTATACCGAATCTTATGTACCCTTCACAATGCTGCGATAGGAAAAGAAAGTTATAAAAATAAATACCCCCATTTTTTTTTTGGTTGTTTTGTATTGGTAAAGAAGCTGTTTGTACTAAATTTTGTAACTTTTACTGTAACTGACCTACTTTGTATTTGTATGGGAGGTGCTATGGCCACTTATTCACAGATTTGGTGTGTTGACAGCTCAGCTACGTGTACCAAATTTGAAAAAAAAATTTCATACCAAAGTAATTTTTGGGAATACAAAATTTGTAATTAACAAGATTTTGTTTGTCGTGCTTAATTTTCAATTTTTATTCTTGATAAAAACACTGAAATTTATTGTTGATGGGATAAGCTATTCCTATGAGCATTTCACTGGTTGCTTAGCCCTGATCATCATGAAACTTTATCCAAAGATTTTATAAAAGCTAAAGATATGCATGGGTGTTCTGGAAACCGAAAACGCAAGAACTTGAAAGTTGTTTTTAATACACTTTTAATCTTTTTTTTTTTAATTTTTGTTATAAAATACTGTTTAATAGAGAAATATTTGAATAATATTTGTCATAAAATTCTTTTATTAAAGAAATCTTATTAAAAACCGACGTTCAAAATTCTTGCGTTTTGCGTTTTCGATTTCCAGAGCGCCCCTGATAATACAAATAAAACTATTAAGCGAATAAGAATTATAAGCAACAGTTTTACTTGTAACAATATCGAAGCTTAAACAAATCAACAACAATATACAGTGAGTTCATATTTTCTTACATTTATTATTAATCCATTTGTGCCACGCCCACTTCTCCTATTCCGTGCAAATTTTGTCGAATGTTGTGTGTTGATAACCAAGATGCTTCTATCTTATTTTGAAACTTTGGTTCTTGCCGTTCTCCTATTTACAGAAAAAACAACAACAATGCATTTATGGGTAAAATAAGAGGCGGTCGTGGTTTTTTCATCATATTTCAGCCATTTGTGTACCGATCTGACTGCATTTCAATAGCGAAATTAAACGGTATATGTATATGTCACATAAAGATAACAACCTAGTCCCAATCATTTCTGGGTTCTTCGAAAAACCTATTTCAACACACACACGGAAAGACTGCCAGACAGACAGGCGGACATCGTTACATCAACTTCGCTACTTGTAAGGGCCCATAATATACAAGGAGTCCTACGGGAAGGTGTAATACTTTGTTTGTAAGGTATAATACTTTGTTTGTGCAAAATTGTTGCCAAAGTTGTTCTTTGAATACCAAGCTCCTGAGCACGGCGTCGTATTAAGGTTGATGGATTGTTTTAAACACTTTCTTGAGAAGTAGTACGTTGTGGTCCATGATTGGGCCTATCTTTCTTCGAAAACATTCACTACACGATAAATAGTGCGGTTTGTTGGCACGTTGTTTCTCCCAAAAATTTCACGTTACATTCTCATTGTCACAGTAATCGATGATTGATTTTGATAAAATGTTTTAATGATTAAAACACGTTGGTTTACCGAATATTTTTCCATAATAAATTTGCCGCCTGTCTACTTCACGACTCCCAAATATGAACTGTCAAGACTAATGTTTACCAAAATGGCGTCAAAACAAAGTAGTATATCTTCCCGGTGGACACGCTGTATATTTTTTATAGGTTCCAAGATCAAAATTGAAGAAATTAGATAATGAATAACAAACTTCAATATACCCTTTTACATTCGGTGAAGAGTATAAAATCGTGTCGTGTATGGTGTGTTTTAGCTGAGTGGCGAAATATTATTACTACACAAAAAAAGCACTTACTATACACGTGCTTCCAGCTGATTTTTTAAAGAAAATTACCCAATAGCACCACCAGACTAAAATATATACCAAAAACTAACACAAGAGGATTGACCATGGAAGTTTCTCAATATATTCAACTCGATAAATGCTTAACAGACCTGTCCAGTTTGAGCAGAAGTTTGTTTCTTTAGCAAAATTATTTTATCAACAATATTTATTAAACTGAAACTGGAAAATCGATCATTCAAAAGTATCAAAACATCGTTTTTCTCGCTTTCATGAAATAATAGTAAAAATAAACTTATGAAAACGAACTTTTATCGGACCTGACCTGTAAGAAATGTGTCAACGAGCTTTAAACCTTTAATATTCAACAGAATCTAAATTAGTTCCCAGCCACCAATACAAATTACTTATTTGGATTAGTTGTAATCATTGTTTGATTGTGGCCAACAAACAAATTATAACTAAAAGTTTAAAGACTTCTTTAAGCACAACAACCTGATAAATGAGTTTGTGACAAAAAAAAAAATGTACCACACATTATTAACAAACACATTCATACTTAACATTTACATACGTATGTTCGTTTTAGGAGAAAAAAGAGTCATAGTAAAAGTGAGAACAATCTTAAAAGTTCTTTTTAACTTATATATTTATTAGAGAGGTAAAGATACGTCATTTTGGATACGATACCGATACCTTTAGTGAAATATAATATCGACGAATCAATACCGTATAGCATTTTGAATTTGAATTCAAGTTAAAATTAACAAAACTCAATTAGAGCAATTTGTTTACTATACAAAATTACAGTGTAAGAGATAACTTTTATTTTTGCTCGAAAAAATAAAAATCACAAAGTTACTGTTATTTTTATTCAAAAAAATCAAAATCACAAAGTTACTGTTATTTTTATTCAAAAAAATAAAAGTCAAAAAATAACTTTTTTCAACTGACTTTTATGAAAAAAGGAATAACTGTTATGGTCCCTGTTATTATATTAAATTTAAAAAACATTGAATAAAATTTGAACTCATGACAAAATGAACCAAAAAAAAAAAATGTTTCTGGCAACATTTTTTTACAACTTCGAAATAATGTAAGCTGCACTTATTTCACGTGGAATTTTAAGCAAAAGCAAAAAAGTATGAACTGATTATTAAATAAGATATAAAAAATTAATATAACAAAACCGGTAACAGTTTCTTTTTCATATTTACTTTCTTTTTTATTAAATTTTTTATTAAAAAAAATAATTTTTAGTAAAAGACATGTGGGTTTGTTTACATACGCAAAACAATGTCGCATACTTTACAGGAATAAAAACGTTAAATTGTACAAACTCGCATGATAGGTAACATTGATACATGTTAAAATTTTAGTGTGAAAAAATTAATGTTGCTCAACATTTTTCACAAATTTGAACAATATATAGAGTTATGTTAAAAAAAACTAAGTATTCTTAACTATTGAGGAAATAGACAGTTTTCAAGTCCGTTTGAACCAGACGTGCAGTGGAAACTAGTCTCTCAGATGCGACAGAATTAATAGAAACAACAGAAGATCTAAGGTATCTTTCGATTTCTTCTTTAGCAGAATTACAGCATAGGATGGAAAGATGCTTATCCATCTCTTATAACTTTTTTATAAACTATCCAGAGGCCAGTTTTTATAGACTTATCAGAACTTTTACCACCTGCAAATATGATAGTATTTTCAACACTTTCGGAATGCAGAGACATGTTAAGTAGCCCAAAAAGAAGTTTTTTTTTTTTTGATATAATTGAAGTCGATTGTCCTCGAAATATTCGAGCATTGTATCGGGGGTCAAGAATTAAAGACAAACAAATAGTTTAATTATTTCCTAAAGTCTCAAATCTTTTATTTATAGCTAATGCTAAGCTAGCCGCTAAATTTTGGGATTATTCTACATCTCCGTTAATTCATTTATTATATGATAGAAAATTAAAGTTTTTGTTCAAAAATACTCAAAAAAGAAATATAAAAAGTATCGTTGTATGGACAGCCAAATATTGCCGATACCGATATATCGGAAAATCTGAAGTATCGCCGATATGTCGGTATCGGTATCGGTATCGTTATTTGTTATCTCCCTAATATTTATAAAGATTCTTAGTGATTTAGAAAATTGCTGTCCAGAATGAAACCTATTTTCGATGATTAGCATTGAACTGTTTTAAAGTGTAATGCGATAAGCGGAAATTTAAAAAAGAATTTGTTTAACAAATTTTAAAAATCGTTTGGTTAAAACGATTAAAACATGGGTTAATTCTTAACAAAATAGAAATGTTTGTTTATAAGTTTCAAATAATCTTATTATGCTTTTGAAAGATCATTTTTAACAAACCTTTTACAAGCTGTATTTGTATATATAAACCCCTTGATAACTAACAATAAACTTTTGTTTACTATTCATACTAAATTCTCAGTCTCTACGGTGAGAGTATCGCTAAAACAACCATAAAAGTAGTTACTGATCGTACTCCATTCCTCATACCACACACACTCTTATCCATCCCTATTTGTTTGGGTTTGGGGTTTTTTTTTGTTAAGCGTGGGAGAAATTTTAGATAAAATTATAGACTAAATAAAGCTACACTATCTATAGAGCAAATACAAACAGAGGCAAATCAAGAAGCGGCAGCACCAGCGGTAACAGTAACAACAATAAGATACATATAAAAGTTACTGTAGATTTAATATTGTGAATGACCCTGTTTGTCTGCCTGTGTGAGTGTGTATGTGTGTGTGAGAGTTTTTTTGTGAAATACGAATAAAAATAAATATTTGTCGTCTTTGGGTAGTTGTTGTTATAATAATTCTGCCTTTATACTTCACCACTTGTATTAAGCCATAAACATTAAAATCTCTTTGTTTTCTGTCAATCAGTCGTTTTAGCTGTTGCTCTAACTGACGTATCGTCTGAGTTTTAATGTTTGGTGTATGACTCGATCTGTTTGTCAGAGACAGAGTGTAAATACTATAAAATCAACAACTACATCAGCATACAAACAAATGTTTTTTTTTCCCAACTAACAACATCTGTCAAGAACTATGTACGTCATCCAGCCCATTCATAATTATTTTCTCTGTAGTACTATAGTAATGGTCTTTATCGTTGTTGTTGCTGTTATTGTTCTTGTAGTAGTGGCCTTTGCGCAGGCGCGGCAGTCATTCAAGAAGACTTCCGAATGTTATTTTTTTAAGGAAAGCATAGATGTCTGAATGTACATACACAAATACCTCGTACATACAAACAATTTGTTTATTGACAAAAAGATGATTTTTTTCGGGTACAAGTCAACTGCAACTTCCACTATTACCGCACACCATTTTGTTGCCTCTACCTGTTATGTGACTTTCCTAACGGAAATTTGAAAGTGTAGTGATCCCCGCAATTGATCATGACCAACACAATGTTTCACATCTTAAGATAATTTGAATGTAATTGTTTGATTTAGGTAAGAAAGAAAATAAAACGAAAACGAATGAGAAAAAAATATACAATATTGTTCTGTTAAAAACTGCGGAAGGAGGAAACCAGCGACAAAGACCCTAAATAAAGACCAAAAGGCAAAAAAAAAATATAAATATACTTATGAAGAGAAACATAAACATACAGAAATAATTGTATGAGTTTTAATGATAATATTTTGTCATCAGCAAATTATATACATACATATGTATATATATTGTAAGAAAAGCAAGAAAACTAAAATAAAAATAAGTTTCATTGTACAATTACGTACACTGAAAAAAATCATCGTAAATCTTACTACTACTTTAATTCTGTTCCTATGGCGACTCAAACACTTGCAATAAAATGATTAAATTTAACGAATTGTACAATTATATCGCCAATGTGCATGTGATATTCGAAGGTGGCACAGTATATTGGCAACAATCAAGAGACGAAATGTGTTGGCAACATTGTACATTGCTGTTTATGTTATTTCATACGTACTGTTCACCTTTTTATTGAATGAATGAAACCATTGTTCGATTTTTTGCATAATATTAGGCAAAATGGAAATAATATGGTGAATATCATCTACATTAATATTGCAAGTGTATGGGCCGCTTTACAAATTGTTCGTATAAAAAAAAAGTTTTCCTTTGAAAATTTTACAAAACTAACGAATTCCTTTGTATTACCTATAGGTTTTCGTAAATTTAACAAACTTAACCAAAAATAAAATATAAACTTGTAGGGTTGAGTCTCTAATATTATCCTTGGGGATATAAATTTCGTGAAAATCCACTGGGGATTTTTTATGGGAAAAAGTACAAATTTCGCTGGGGATTTTTTCGGATGATATATTAATTTAGGTCTTATTATTTAGTTTTTCTTTCCTCAATTCAATTTCATGTGCAGACAAATAATATTTCTATTTTTGTGATAACATTGAAAAAAACCAATGTTAAATACGTATAATCGAAAAAACCAAACCAACAACTAACGCTTGTGTTCAACGAGTCTTTTATATAAGGAATACAATCAATACCGAAATTCGCAATAGAATGCATTATGAGCTATTGAAGCTTTTCTTGGAATTAATAGACACTTTAAAAAATAATTCAGTTTGCTTTGACAAATTTATTTAATATTCTCAAATGCTAATCAGGAATCCAAAATAACAGTTATTATCAAAATTTTAGTTCAAAAAGTCAGACAGCTAGAAGTTGTCTATACGTTATTTAATTATAACATTTTGATGGTTATTAGCCAAGGAATAAAATCCTTAAAATACTTTTATTTTTACTTTTTTGAAAAAAGTCAAGAAATAACTGTTATTTTTTAACGGATATTTCTTGAGTCAAAAATCAAAGTTCAAATTTGACTTTTCAGTCAAATATAAAAGTAAAATTTGACTGATTTCAATAAAAAATATAATCTAACATTTGACCGATATCGTTTTGGTCATATGAAAAACGAAGTTAAAATCTTATTTATAACATGAAGACAATAAAAAAATTTATGTTTTTTTTAGTGAAATATGTGCTGCATTAATTTTTTATTAGTTTCGAAAAATGAATTATTACATAAAAAGTATAATTATTAAATTTCCCTTTTTGACCAAAATAATACAAGTCAAATTTCAACATTTATTTTTAACTGTAAAAATATCAGTCAAATTTTAACTTAAATTTTTGACTGAAAAAATATCACTCATAAAATAACAATGCAAACACCAATAAAATTGCTTTGGCTGATGAATCAGAAGATTTTGATTCTGAAGTTTTTGAATAGATTAACATACAGCCATGTCACAGAGTACAATTCCGTTCGGAATCGAAGAAAACATATTTGTTTATTAATACAAAGTGTATTTTGATAGATTTTTGGCCTTTCCGATACAGAAAAATCCCATTCCGTTAATGAAAACAAAAATGGTTTCATTCCGAAAATATGTTCGTCATTTTTTAAATATAATTATTGTTTTTCACGTTACTCTTTCAAAAGTATATCTCAAACGGTGGTTAACTTAATATTTATAAATTTTCAGTGGAAGCAAAAAACTTTTTTTTATGTACCTACTCTAAAAAAAGAGGGATTCAATTGTATTTTTTTAGCAAAATACTAGAGAAATTTAATTTTTACTGTGGGTAGATATGTATGACCACTGTTTATCGTTTTCCAGGAAAAAGGGAAAATGTGTAAATTTTGAGTTGACTCTCTTTTGAGGAACAAGTGCGAAATGCTTATGTAGATACTCAGCACAAATAATCATGCAATTCACAAAGTGTTCTATTATGTCATATTGGTTGTATTTGCAATATTTTTTTAATGAATGTTACATTTATAACTTTTTTCATTTAGTATAGTTGTGCAGGTAGGTTTTTATCAGTTTTCAGTGATTTCTGGTAAAACAGCCATAATTCATCAATGAGAACTTCCCGTCCATCGTGCCGTGCCGTTCCATCGTCTTTAAAACAACTTCGGCATCGTCTAGCTGTACAAAGTTTTTGTTTTGATTTGACGAAATTTAAGTTAGTTCCCGAGATTTCTATACTTCTAAGAATTAAAGGTAAAATTCATATTGGAATTTTACTGCCTTACAGGCATTTGCCAATGGAATGAGAACGGCTACCAGTAATTTAGAAAAAACTAAACTATGCAGCAGTATAATGACATTTTCCAGGGAAATATTTCAATATGAAAGCAATTACATAATTAAAAAGATCACAACGAGTAGGCAAACAATTTTTAATGTTGAAAATGTAAATCTTCTTCAATAAAATAGTAGAGCGAAGTATAGACTAAACCTTATCTTAATTTTATACCTATAAGAAGGACTGTAATGGATGCCGATTGATAAATCTATTCAAATTAAAAATGACTTCATTTGAAAAATACCTATAGAAATTCGATAAACAAAATCATACTTGGTATCATTTCAAAATTTGACAACCAAATATGTAATCGGCATTATTTTGGAAGAATACGTTTGTAACCAGATTTATTGCCGACAATATGTTTTGAAAATCATTCGCTTTATAAATTAAAATTTCTTTTTCATTGCTTTGTCTGGTCGTTTAATTTCAAATTGATTTTTTCTGTGGTGGAGCTGACTGAGTTGGCTGTGGTGATACAACTTTAAATGTCTGTAATGCCACTAAATTGTTTACTTTAAATCATTGTTTTCTATTCTGTATGTGAATTGATCTCGGTAGTTTATGTCTGGTAGATACATTATCCATGTGTGGCTCAATACAACCACATTCTTTTATAACGTACAAAAACAATAAAAATTAAATAGGAAAAAACAACAACAACTTAAAAAAATAGCAATAGCACAAATCGGTTATAACAAGTGAATAGCAGCAGCGGCAGCAGCAAAAATAAAAACAATGTGAATATGTATAGCAAATACTAGTGCGAACAACAACAACAAAATATTCAACACAATATTGCTTATTTATGTTTGAATAAAACGTAAACACAACATGTTTGAGGTTGCAAATAAAATGCCGATGTAGTAAAAATAGTTTCGAATCTTACGATTACTGCAACTGACTGCCGATTGACTGTGTCGGATTTATTGCTTTTATTATTAAATAGTTTGTTTTTGTGATTTTCTTAACTCTCTATCACGTCTCTAACCGAATCCATGGACAAGGAGTCGAATAGTTATTATGTTAATTTTTCCAGTTATCGAAGATTTTAAAAAGAAGAGTACCGACCAATTTACAGGCTCAAGTGAGCCATCAAATATTAAATCGTTTGCAAGTTGTGTTTGTA
Source organism: Pollenia labialis (assembly GCA_949318255.1). Lineage (NCBI taxonomy): Eukaryota > Metazoa > Arthropoda > Insecta > Diptera > Polleniidae > Pollenia > Pollenia labialis. The sequence goes on from OX439140.1 coordinate 159,849,436, forward strand.
TGTATTATAAATGCAACTCACAACTTTCAAGTGATTTTGACAAAACGTAGGTTTTGTTTACATTTATACTGATAAGAAGCATGATCACATAGGGGTTGAAGAGGGTGCGATAAAATCACAAACAAATAACACTGGGCAACAAAAAACTTCAGGATAAATCATTCCAAGGCGAAGCAATTTGTGCTTTAACCCATATCATGTATTAAAGAAATAAGAGGCATGTGGTATTTTTAGGTCAATTTTGACCAATTTAGAATATTCATTCATCATATTCATCGTATTACAATGAAAACTCCATATAGTGGACACTCTCTTTAGCGGACACTCCCTTTTAGTGGACAAAAACTCTGAAACGTAGCCACAAAAAATAATTTTCATCTGAATGAGCCTCCGATAGGTGGACACTCCCTTATATGGACATGGACAAGCATTTTGTATTTATTTTGGTTGAAAACCCTCCATTATGTGGACATCTTCATAAAATCGCTGAACATTTTTGAAATGTTTCTGTATAATTTTTTTTTATCTGTCATCGCTTTTGCATATTTTCGGTTTGTTTTCAAATATTATTCAATTGCTAACTCTGAAGCAACTAAATATGTGTGTATGTTTTATTGTCAAATTAACTTATTGGTTTTGTGTCAAAAATGGCTTCACAGCGAAAGTGTAAAAAAAAGATACTGAAATAGAAAACTGGGTAGATGTAGCTAACAAAATCACAAATAATATTGAAGTTCTGAAATATCTTCATAATGCAAAACAATTCTTATTGGCTGATTTTAAGGCATATAACTATTTAAAACAATTGCAAAGCTGTTTGCAATATCGTATTATTGCCGAAAAAGAAGCCAAGAGTTTTCACTGTACATGTTGTACATTTTCTTGAATATTTTATATTGACTTACAAAAGTGTTGGGCAATTTTGACATTACGAAATTTAATATTTTATATATACTATAGAAAAGTTATTGTTCCTATATTACGAAATATTCATTTACAAGCTTTCAAAATAATAAGCAATAATAAACAATAAGAATTGCAATTTTGACCCATGAATAAAGGATAAGGGTTAAGCTTTAAATATTTTTGTTTATATAAATTTTCATATTATTCGAATGTGTATTCTAGGTCAAATCAAAATCCTCAAAAACCTTTTTTTTTATATTCAAACGAAAATTCTGATAGTGCATAGAAATCATTCCTGGAAAATATTGAAGGAATAAGACTATTAAAGTATAAAAGCTTTTGAGGATTTTAATTTGACTTAGAATACACATTCGAATAATATGGAAATTTATGTAATAAATGTCCAGATTCTATTTTTGTTTATGTTTATTGCTTATTTTATGCATGTTTTTTTATTTTTTTTAATACATTAAAGCCAAGCTTAAACTTTTGACTTATATAAAGTGTGTACATGATTAGTCTTAATTTCAAAATCCAGCGTATAATTTTTTGAGATCTTCTAGAGGTCTTATAGTTTGGAATGTATTTAAAAAAGCAAGAAAAAGTTTCTCAAAGTGTATTAAGCTTTTTTATTAAAATAACTTTTTCATATTCAAACACATAGTCAGAGACTGACCGATATGTCTTTATATTATTTGTATGTATTTTAATCCCAACAAACACGATGGTTTGATTTTAATTTTAACTTGCTTTCAAAAGTTTTATCATATGTCGATTGTATTACAGTGTGGACCTAAAAGAATAATATTTTTTTTTTTGGAAATTCCTACTTCTTTTTTTTAATTTAATTTCATTATATAATAAAATAAACTGTCAGCTTAACAATCGGCTACATCGCTGCTGATGAAAGATGAAAAAGCGTTCTATTTGTCTGCAAATTATTGGAAAGTTGTAAAAACCTCTACCAAAAGATCAGCTTCATATATTGATTCTACCGGATGCTCAACGATTTCCTGTTTTTCCATATAATTTGCAAATTAAACAGCTAAAAACTTTCTTTTTACAATTCCGATGGACAGATTCTTACAGAAAATTAATTTTTTCACAAATTACCTTCCCAATGATTTTTTCCTTAACTTAAGTAGTAAAAAATTATTAGACTTTGCACACTAGGTTTGTTTGTGTTATCAAAACAACTTGTATCAAATAGTGGTTTTGCACCACATATTTGCTAATATTCAAAGTCTGATAATTTACTATAAGAATATATTCATCAAAATTGTTACAATTAATTGTTATTAGTTTTATTTGCAAAATTCGAAAAAAATAATGTTTCACATGTAATTTTCCCATTCGATACTTTAATGTCTGAAATATTGACCAAATAAATGTATATCTTACGTGGCAAGTAGTTTTGAGGTGAATGTAAAAAATATGCAAAAATTTGCAAATTATTGGAGGTGTTTTTTTATTTCTTACAATAATTCAAAAACGTTCTTTTACAATTAGTAAAAAAAAAAAAATTTAAAATTTTATGTAAATACTAACATTTATAAGAAAGTTATGGCACTAAAAGTTTTTTCGGGAGAAGTATTTGTATGCGAGATATGGTCAACTATGGACTGATTATAATAAAATTTGGAAAGATCATTTATATTGCAATAAAATAAGTTTAAACCAATTTTTATCTAAATACCAACATAAAAGGATGATACATTTAGTTAAATTTATATTACTTACAACATCGTATGTGACAACCTTTAAAAGCTTTTAAAATTTTTTTATACCAATTTAGATGTTTGTGACAAATTTCTTGCATTGAACTTTTATTTTGAAACAATGGAGACTGATCAAATACAAATGAAGTAGACAAATTATGTTTTTCCATCATGTACATGACAAAAGACCAAACCAAGAAGTAAACCACTGATCGATCTATAATTTGGTTTTTCCTCATGGAGATTGTTCGTTGTTGTTACATAATTTTAAAGTAAATAGTATTCCTATGTTACCATTATCTAAATTTTATCGCCAAAAAATTGAAAATGGTTGACTGCAATTTCTTAAAATGAATCAAAGAAATAGTTAGATAAAACTATTATTTTTTGCTTTTAAAAGCTGTACCTGGACATAGTAAAGTTGAATGTTAAACTTATAAAAACCCGTTATATTTTTTTGAGTCGTGGTTGATACATATATTCATGGAAATGCCAATATGTATTGTAAGAGAAGATCTTTTGAAGTTTCAATTTGCTGCTTCTATACAGAATCAAGTGGTTTATTTTAAATGTAGACGGTTAAATAACTATACAGATAAACATATGTGTTCAAATATGATAAATATAATAGTCGTTATAATTAATTTACCTTACATTAACAGAAAGTGTACGGTAATAAGTTTTACCTAATGCAAAAATAATGCAGTTAGTAGCCATACTATCACATAATTAGGGTGGCGATTTCCAAATATATTTTTGCATATATTGAAATTTTTGAGAGAGTTCTTTATAATTTCCATATTATAAAAAGAAGTTCTTAAAAAAATGTTTAACCACAAAAAACAAATCTTCCAATAAAAGTTTTTAGATCAATAAACAAATTATTTTGGAGATTTCCCTACAAGAAATTGCTGATGTGAACTAACACATACAAAACTTATAAACTAACACACTCGCAATTTTGTATTAAATTCTCGTATATATGTACATATATGTATATATATTCAAGTTCACAAGTATGAGTAGGAAAAAATGTCACACGTACACGAATGTTTACATCAGTTTTTTCATATTGCCCTTAATAAAATGATAGAAGCTTCTGATGTATAAACACATCAGCAATGCCCATCAGATGATGCATCAAATGACCGTCATTGTTCTTGTAGGGTTGCTTTAAATATTTGGAATTTTTTAGTGTACTATATTTTCCATTTGTGAGTGCATGAAATTCTCAACCCTACACATACATAATATTAAAATCAGTATTATTTAGACTGAATGCAACGACCAGCAATTTGTGGCACAGTGTAATCTTACAGATACAATATAGACATCTTGTGTGAACGAGCACCGTCTACACTGTAGTATTTTGTTAAGGTTTCGTGTTAATTCATTTGTACTTATTTTAAATATCATTTTTGGTTTGCTCTGCCTGCTCTGTCAACTGGTTGTAGCCAGTTCAGTCAAACATGTTGGATGTCTGATAAATTCAATGTGCAACACAAGTGCGTAGATGTTGTTTTCCTAAGAGGTTTGTTCAGTTAAATATCGTCAATTGTGGAGTTCGTACGTCTTCCGAAAACGTTACGGGTGGCAAAATTTTAAAGCACAAAGGCGGTGGAATAAATTAATCAAGAAGTTCTTTCGACTAGAATATATAAAAAATAAAAGTGATACATATAAATAAATGTGTATTCTATACACACATTAGTAGTATTTATACGTACGTATTTGTATGTTTGGCATACTTGAAAATAAAAAATAAACCAAAATTAAATAGATAAATTTTAAAAATTTATGTTGAATAACAAACAAAAAGAAAACTTTGCAAAAAGTACAAATTTATTAAAGAAAACAAAAAAAATGTGTTGTAATACAGTGAAGTTAGTGTTAGTGATAAGTTTACTAAAACTTTAATAAAATTACTTAAAAAAAGTATGAATTATAATTGAAGCAACTGTAAATTTAAAAGTTTTTGCAACATAATTGTGTCTACTTAGGAACAAAAATACAATGATTCTGAAATACGATAATAAAGGGGAAATAAAATATTGAAAACACAAAAAGTTACAAAATAACTTACAATTATAAAACACATAAATTTTGAATTTCACCTTTAATTATTTTGAACATCACAAAGTAGCGCCATTTAATACAGACTAAGGCACACACACAGACACACACGACACCTACAACTGGACATGAGTATGTGTGCAACACATAGAATGAATGTCTGGCAATAATCATTCTGACAGATCTTCATCATTTCAAGAGGAGGATCATTATTATTATTGTCATTTGTCTGAATTTCAAAATTAATTCAAAATCTACAAAACTAAAGTGAAACATCAACAATTGTATGACAAATCAAGCAGAAATCGACCGAAAACAAAATCAAATAAGAAATAAAATTAAATTTATAATACCTACTTAAGCAGATGATTAATGAAATGCAATATTTAACAGTTACGTAGCAAAAACATATAATATAAATATTATTTCAGTGAAAATTTTGGCATTGTTCCGCATAGAAGAGAAAAATCACAAAATAAATACAAAATAAATTTAAATAAAATTAAATACAATAAACATTAATACATGTATGTATGTATGTATGAAGACCCAAAGAAGATGATGTATACATACAGATACAGATCATCTCCGATATTTTATTTATATACATTCTATATCTACATACATATCTTCATAATACATATTATGTACTGTATTTGATTTTTTCTTCGTCATCTTCATGATCATTATGATAATTTAAAAGTTTTTCTTCATTATTGTCATCAGGAAAATATTAAAGTCTAGTTGATAAATATGAATAGAATAAATGTGCGTACCCAAGTGTTCCGAGACCACGACGAAATACCTTCGTAATTTTCTATTTGACATCAAAGGATTATCATGTCTACAATTAAAACAACAACAACAACAAAAACAACCAACTACAAAAATACATTAAAAAAGCATATGAAAAATTATTCTTATAGCAAAAATTGGAAAAAAGAAATCATAAACGTATAAAATTATTTAAGTACATCATACGGTGGTGAAGTGGATAAATGTGAATCAAATAATATAAGAAAATAATAATAAAATTTCAAAATGATTTCAAAATTGCTTTTCGAAATTGAAAGATACATAAAAACGAACGCAAATTTTTTTCCTCAATATTTATAAAAAAAAAAATATAGAAAAACGGGCATTAAAATACATGAATTTTCCAACTTAACTTCGCACTTGTGGTAGACTCTCGAAACGATGTCTCGATACTTTTTCCGTTTCTGTGTGTTTTTCTTTAAAATTTTGTGCATAAGTGTATGTATGGATGTGCAAGAGAGTGTATGTGTGTGTATTTTTTTTTTCATTTAATTACTTTGTCTAAAATTAGAAAAGTGTGTGTCTGGCATATCACACAAAACTCGCACGTCTGTATATAAGTTTGAACGTATGCCGAGCATAGTACCAGTGAAAAAAGGAGAGTCTTTCCCTCTTCATCATTATCATCATCGTCAGCAACAACATTATAATCAAGAAATTAAACAAAACCAACAAGAGCAAAAAAACTCATCTTCATACATTGATGAAATATGATGATGATGTTGTTTGTTGATCATCATCATTATCCTCATCATTCTCGGTTACGACGACGGCCACTCTAGAGTTAAAACTGCTTGCGCCAGAAAATTGAACTCGTGAAAATCGTTGTGAATCATACAGAAAAATAAAAATATACCCTCATGTTAATGTTGAAAGAAGAACGAAAATTTACACAAAGTATACACACAGACAGAAAGTCAAACGGACGGATGGACAGACATACACGCACACACACACATTTACAATATGCTCCCAAACACATATGTACTTCTACACACGTAGCTAAATTCGCCTATATCTCAACATCGTCTATGTTTGTCTGTTAGGGATACACCGCCATCCAACGAACCAACACCACAGCCATACACTAAAACTGAAACGGGGGGAACATTTAAAATTTTAAGTAAAAAAACAGCAGCCGCAACTCTGGCCAAAAGTTTTCCCTTTCTACGTCTCCGTAATAACGAACCCAACGTAATCGTAATGTTTGTTTGAAAAATACACCATAATTCTATATACAACAACTTCGGCGCATCTTCATTCAAATGTATTACAAAAACATTAAGAAACAAACTTAATCAAAACAGTAACAGAGACCGAAACAGGCCTTCCGTCTTCTGTCGTTTTTCTTGATGCTTTTCAAAGTACTGACGGACTGATATGTATCTGCCTGCTGCTGCTCGTTTAAAAAAATCTTGCTGTGATATTTTAGCGAGCGAAATATTTACTTGAAGAGCGAATTTACAAAAAATGTGAAATCGAGGGTGTCTTAAACTTGTACGATGTGGGGCTGGCCGGCTGGCTGGCTGGCTGACTAACTAAATATAGTATAATGAAACTGATTGACTGAATGACTTACTGTCCGTATGGCACGTGTGATTTACTAACTGTCTGGCTGGTGTATGACTGTTCCTTAATAAAAAAAATATCGAAGCAAAGTCAAACTTTTTGTGTCAGGTAAAGACCGAACGTATTAATGCTCTACCCCAAATTTTCTATTCTGCTTGCTTATCGACTTCGAACGAAGATTTCGTTCGTTTAATTTTCATTTAAACAATAATAAGTTTAAAGATTTTGTTTTCGTTCGAAATCCATGAATAGGCCACAAGTCATTATTATAAAAAAGTTAATGGAATCAGAGGAGTTTAGATCTAATAAAAATTCCTACATTGCAAGTTAGAGGATGATAATCCTCAGTTAGAATTTTTCTAAAGCGAAAAGAAAGTATATCCACATCGCTTAGAGTTTTGCAAAACTGATTCTTATTTTTATAATACCGTTTATAAATCGTAGTTTTAAGTTAAGGTTTAATGTCAACTACATTATTCCCCAAACTGCGGGCTCAAACCTAGTCACACATTCTATATAGCATCGAAGCACGGTAATTCTGGTCTCCCACTTGCACATCCTAATAACCCCGAAACCAGGGCATTGGCAGAGAAATTAAAACACCGTTTCTTCTTTCTCATCAGGACAACTCTAACAGAAGTCATTATAACCTAGGCTCATTATTATCGCATGGCCATTAAGTCCTGGCCATCGACCCTGCCTCCTCTCAGAAGAGCTTATGTATGACATTCGTTTAATGGGAATTCTACAGTGTTCCATCGAAATGTCAGGCCGTCGAGGACGTCAAGTTATAAATCATGAAATTTCACTAATTTTTAATCAAAGTTTAATTATTAATTAAATATAAATATTTAAAAATTTTTACCACAAAAATTTTTAACATCTGATAAGTAGCAAAATGATATGCTTTCATAATGGAAGATATTGCTGTTTTAAGTTATTCGGCACAATTATGAATATAAATTTAGCCGATATTTTTTTCCTTTTTATTTTTTACAATTTAAATTTAAATAGGCGAAATAATGGGATAAAGGAAAAAATTACCGGGGAATTTAATACATAATTGACTTAATTATAAAATTAAAATTCGAACCTGATTTGGAAAACTCTGTTGCGATATAAGTACATACTTTCATTGAGTCTAAATTTTTTGTTGCAAAGTGTATTTTAATACTATTACCTACTGTAGGGTATGAACCAAAAGTTTTCTTATACCCATATGTTTTCCCTCTAAATCACTATATTTTTTTAATTTGTTTTGTTACTTTTAGTTTTTATTTTAGATAAACGTGTTTTAGTTAAAACATAAAAATAAAATTTAGACATGAAGAAATTGAAAATCAATTCAAAATATATTAACTTTAAATATTAATAGATTTTCTACGAAATAAAACGATATTTGCTCTCAAAGTAAACATAAATCAACAAAGAGAGTAAAAGAGAAAAATAAAAATACCCCACACAAAACGATTTAAAAATCGACTAAGAAAAAAAATAAAATAAATAAACAAAATTTAATATTGTAAGAATTAAACAAATTGATACAATGATGCTAGTGCTCCATATAAAAAAGTGGCTCTATTGCAATCAGTTTCTAAAAAAAATTCCAAAAATGTACGAACGCAATCGGTAAATGATCAATTGGCAACGACCAGAAAAATATATTTAAATAAATATCGAATATATTCCTCCCCTTCCAATAAAAATAAAAGTTATGAGAATTTTTAAATAAAAATAATAATTAAAAATGCAGTGAAATTAAAAGTGTGTTAAACCTCAGTGTTTTAAAGCTCAAACAAAAAAAAAACAAAACCTTTTTAAATAAATGCATTCGAAACGAATTGTTATCTAAAAAACGTTATTTTTAAATACACTAAAATTAAAAAAAATTAAAAGCAAAAACACTTTTTAATTAAATAATAAAAAAAAATATCTTAAAGTTTTTTTTAACACACCTTAAATACTTTTGAAAAAAATTCTACTTTAATTGCGGAAACGCCATGAATGCGCGAATATTGCGCAAATGGAGTATACATACGAAAAATCTAATGTCTTGCTCGGTGTGCTCACTTGTGGTCGTTGTACTGCTGCTACTTGTCACATGTGCACCATCCCTAATATTGGCAACAATGAACTTTCGTTCAGACGCATCATTTGCTGCAACTCTACCACACATGCCAAAAAATGTAATCAAGGAGCCAACATTGTCGTCGTCGTCATCATCAACTTTATTAACATCATTATTTTCATCATTACCAAACAGAAATCACAGACTGGCGTCATCCAGTGCAGTGGAAGTTGCCAAAACTCCAGACACCGACAGAGAGCCATTTCCGGGCTATTACGGGACATACACTACAGATGACAGTCAGACAATGCCGCCACAGCAAATCGGCAGTGGTAGTGGTGGTGGTGGTTGGGGTGGTGGTGCTCATAACAGAGGGTTGATGTCCGCCAATAGTAATAGTAGAGATAAATTCATTGACAATAAACGGCAGCTACACAACAATAATAATGACCATCTAGGCTACATGCTGCAACTACGAGGGTGGCCTAGACACCACACACCCACACAACATCCACCCACAGTCATTGATGGCTCGTTAAACGAAGACATCAAACCATCATACTTTGATAAGACTGATGGAATTTTTAGTAGTGGAGTTGATGATGACGATGACTATGAAACAGAGAATGATAGAAAAGTGTTGCGTGTGAGCAATGGAAATGGACCCACCAACATCATGGACAGCTATTCCACAACTTCAAATTTAAATCGTAACTTTCCAGTACATCAGAAACAACAGCAACACTATTTTACAAATAATAGACAAGACAGAGAAGATAGAACACATCGTGTTGCACCATCTCCACTAACACTACATATAGCAACACAACCAAAAACTCTCATGCAACTACAACGAACATCACGAACAGCATCAGCATCAACCCATTTAAAACAAGCACAACAGCAACCAGAACTGATACATAGTAATATTAATAATCTTAAAAACGTAAAAAACATATTTTCAACAACACACAATAAATCTGTGCTGCCAGTGGCAGTGCCAGAAAAAGATAATGCTTTCGGCATTGATAACTCCAATGTAAACAAAATTAAGTCGTCAAGCTTGCCGCTTCGCTTCATTATAGAATCCTACGAGGTGCCAGCCTCGTTGCCATTGGCAAGAGAACTAACAGAACAGCAGCGTCGCATGCTGATACACGAACAACATTTAAGGCAATTGCGTACAATGCAACAGCAGGCGGCCCGTAGTAGACGTGATTCTCTTCGTGGTCGCTATAAAAAGTATGAAAATGGATTGCTAACAGCTTCTTCATCGTCCGCGTCATCAGCATCAGCAACATCTTCATTATCAGCCCCAACTAACTTGCATTACTCTCCTTACTCCATCCAACACAACTGGAGACAACATCAACACCAGCTACGCATGCGCAAACACTCGCGGCGCTATTGCTCTGCAAGAGATCCCGCCCAATTGGCATTCGAAGCGCCCACAGTGTTTGAGGGAAAAATTGTGTCAATGACACCCGATCGTCGGCAAAACTTTTCGGCTACAGTTGAGGTGAGAGAGGTGTTTAAACAGCAGATCGGTTATCGTCTGCAAAAATATTTGCGTCTGCAATTCGCTTATCGCAACAATAGCGGTGAGTGCGACATTTACCGCGAACAACTAAGACCACGAGGTCTGGTCAGAGGTGATACTATCGAACCAGGACGCTTGTATTTATTGTTTGTACAACAGATTGACATTGGAAACTTTACAATTCTGGGCCAGCCCATAAGGAAGACAAAACGTGTCGTAGAAGCTGTACGTTACGCAGTGAGTGGAAACTATGGTGAGTGAAAAGTTACATAGAAATAAACAAATTCTTTTTATTCATTTTAATTTCACTTGTCTTCGACGACAATAAATACTTTGCTTTCACGTTCTTTCACTTAAAATTATTTAGCAAATTAACAACTTTTATACGTTCAACAATGTGTTTAGCCAATGTACGAGCGCGAACGAACACACACGCACATTTGTGTAAATAATTGTGTGTAAGTGTGCATAGCCCAACGAGCATAAAGTAAGATGAATTTTTGAAACAAATATAATGGTTGGAACCTTTAATAAGAAATCTTAATCTTAATTGCAAAGTTTTAAATTATTATTTTTCAAATACTTTTTTAACTTAAATGCAGATTCGTGTTCGACATTTAAATTAAATTTGTGGTTTATTAAAAAAAAATTATCATATATAATTGTTTTAAGAGTTTGATACTTAGTGCTATTTTCTTTTTACCTATCCTAAAATCATTAAATAACCCACAAAACAAGTTTAATTATGAATCATGTGGAGGATTTAAAGACAAACAAACAGTTTTTAAACGTAAGGTCTGATTTTATAGTGCATGACTTTCCGCTTTTTCGAGAACTTACACTGAACCAAAAAAGCAACGAAAATGTACGCTAAGCAAACGAACTACGTTTATTAAAATTTATTCGTCAATATAATGAAAAATTATATTGACATTTGAGTACTGTTCATTGACACAGAAAACATGCATTTATTAAGTATTTTATATAAAATGTACGTTTAAATAAACCAATGTTCCTTGAGGTAACGAAACATTCATTAAGTCTTGTTAGCACAAATGCCCATTATTTTAAAGAACGGTCATTCATTGTTTCAACGAACAAATTCATTGGAAGAAAATTATAAAATTTTCGTTTGCTTAACGTACATTTTCATTGGTTTTTTGGTTCAATGCAATGCGAGATTCAAGAAACAGATTTAGAAATATGAGAAAAATTACTTCATTTCATATGTAATTTTATTAATTTGATATTAAACTTACATTTGCAATTGATTTTTTTTAATACTTCGTAATTAATTTCTTAAGTCTTAAGCAATGAATTAATGTTTGTATTTTGTTTTTCTTATGGCTAATAAATCGCTGATGGTTTAGTTGAACTAAACTTGAATTTATATGTAGTTTAAACTCACCAACTATAAATCATGTGGCAGCACTACGATAAATCTTATCAAATTCATATGTGGTGTATTGGTAGTTTAAACGCCCAATTTTATGCGTTTAACAATGGTTTATATGTTTAGTGATTTATATATTTTGTGGTTTAAACACATTTTAAACCATAAAGAGAGTTTAACTTGCTCTGATTTTTTAGCCCTTAAACTAATTACAACCAGTGATGCCAACTTAGTATTTCGGCACTATTTATGGTGCTTTAAACTTGGAGTATATACACAGAAAGAAAAAAACTCGGTAAAAATCAAGTTTTTATGATTACTTTAAGTAGGAGTCGTTCTCAAAAATTCAAGTTCGAATAACATTAAAACGTACTCGAAACAATCCTAAATGGAACTACTTTCGCAAATCAATCCCGGAATTTCTTGAAATAAGTATAAAATTCTTAAATTATGTTAAAAAAAAAAACAGATTAAAATTTTCTTTGTGTTTAATCCTCGGGCATAAGCATGTTTTGATTTTCTATATACATTGAAAAAAGTTCTGGCCAGACTCATGTGTACAACGAAGGGTTAAAAAATAAATTTGAACTCTTGTTTCTCATTTTATTTTATGGTGTTTTATCATTCTGTAAGGAGTAATTTTTTCTTTCTATTTGGGGATAAAATCATTTTAATAATACGTGAATCAAGCGCATTTTGAAATTGATTCAATCTTAGTTTTACTGAAATCAATCTCATTTTCGGATTATTCCAACTCCGAATTCGGGTTTGATTATGGATAATTTAATTATTTTGTGATTGAAAATCCGTACTTTAATTAATCTTTCTGTACTTGATTCAAGAAAATCCGTACTCACCGTACAGAAGTTGAAAGAACATTTATTTTGATGAACTACAGTATATCCAAAATCGGAAACTTATTATCTTTAAACTCTATTGATTCAATTGTTTACGTTATATGTGGACTTATCCGATAGCTGAAATGATTACATCGTATTCAAACTCAGATGACGATCATCCAAATGATTTGAATGATATTGAATTTATTGAAGATAATAACATACATTTAAAAATGTTTATATACAAATGTAAATACAGTGCACTCGCGATAATATGAACACCCCAATATATGAACACTTTTTTCTTCCAGTTCATATTTTAGACTACTCTAACTTGTGCAAAAGCTTTAAAATATGAACAACTTATAATTGTATTTTTTATCTATCTACACAGTGTTAAAATCAAAATCAATTTTGATTCAACTGCATAATAACTTGGAGATATTCCTAGCTATTTGCTTTAAAATTGTCTTCAATTGTTAATCAAAATGTTTAACATACACGTGATCACATTAACATGGAATCCTATATACATCTTCAAATATAATTTTAACGTGAAAAATTCTTAAATATGAATTAAAAAAACCATAAGTTTTGAACTTTAAGCCTGGTACTGTGTTCAACATTTCACGTGAAATGCTGTCAAAACGCATATGAAAAAAACTTGTGCGGAATATCTATGAAATAATGTTGATAGAGTTGTACTCTGTTCATTTTGTGAAAAAGTTAGGAAATGTTTCTGGCAACATTTTTTTACAACTGCGAAATAATGTAAGCTGCACTTATTTCACGTGGAATTTTAAGCAAAAGCAAAAAAGTAACAACTGATTATTAAATAAGAAATAAAAAATTAAAATAACACAACCGGTAACAGTCCATCCATATTTATATTCTTTTTTATTAAATTTTTTAATAAAAAAATAATTTTTAGTTAAATACATGTGCGGTATGTTTACATACGCAAAACAATGTCGCATACTTTGCAGGACTAAAAACGTCAAATTGTATAAACTCGCATGAAAGGTAACATTGATACATGTCAAAATTTTCGTGTGAAATAATTAATGTTGCTCAACATTTTTCACAAATTTGAACAGAGTACCAGGCTTTAAGAAGAAAAATCAGAAAAGTTAGAAAATGTAAAACATTTAGGAAAAGGTGCTAGTGTTACTAATTAAGCGAAAAATTTGTTTTTTTTTTTAATGTGCTAACAATACGTTTATTTGACCTGGAAAAAGAAAAAGGTGCGGTCTTCCGAGTACCCAAAACATGAAAAATTAATGCACCAAAGGTTTTTGAAAATGAGATCACTGCTAGCGGACACGGCAAATATCAGGAGATTGTTAAGAGAGCCGGGCGTTTGTAAGGTGATTGAACGGAAGAAAATCACCGACATTTTCGCATAATAACCTTAAGTTTGTTTTACTTTTTTAAAAATCAATAGTTTTTAAATCCAATGAACAATAAATAGAAAAATTTTAACATAATAAACTTTTATTTTTATGGGAAAAACGTTTTTGAAGGGAAGATGGCATTCGCAAATATGAACAATCTTGCAAAAGTGAACTGGCTTTGTTTTAATTAGTTCATATTATCGCGAGTGCACTGTATGTTTATTATTTAATTCTAAATGAAAATGGTAACGCAACAACGTCGTCGCCTTTTTATTAATATTGGAGTTTTACAACATTTTGTACAGCCGAATGCAACTTATTTTGTGTTTAATTAAATTGTAAAAATGGCTTAGTGCTTTTTTACTCTCAAAATAGTGCTTTTACTGCTGTTTTTAAATTTTAAAGTGCTTTTTGCTCTCAAAAAGTCAGCATCACTGCTTGCAAACACATTTAATGTTGGGAGAATTCCAACGATTTGTAGTAGGAAATGTAAGAAAAGATAAACTTTGATATTGTTACAAGTAAGGCTGTTGCTTATAATTCTTATTCGCTTAACAGTTTTATTTGTTTAATATCTTTAGTTTTTCTAAAATCTTTGGATGAAGTTTCCTGATGATCTGGCTTTAGAAACCAGTGAAATGCGCATAGGAACAGCTTATCCCAACAACAATAAATTTCAGTGATTTTATCAAGAATAAAAATTGGGAATTAAGCACGACAAACAAAATCTTGTTAATAAAATAGAAAATTGATATTAAGGTTTCGAAATACATATTTTTATTTTGCAGAGAATTGTTTGACAAACTGCCTGCTTGTAGAAACATTTAAACCAAAAACAAAATTTCAAAATTTGTCGTGCGCTCGTGCTCCATAAACAGCGCATGTCGTGTGTAACATTTATAACAAAGTTTCTGTAAAAGACAAAAAGTCCTCCGACAAAATTTCAATAAGAGCGTGCTTTATTATCTTTTATCCAAGGCGAATTCATATAAGTTGGTCTTATTTTGAAAACGGATACAACACTGTAAAATAATTTAACGTTGTGTCAAAATAAACAAATTAGTGGTCTGTCAAAAATATATGCTGTCAAAGTAAAAGTGTGTGTTTTGAAATGTAATAATTTAAAAACGTTTTTAATTTCATAATTCTAAATAAAAATTATAGAATTAAGGAAAGGTTTCCCAGAACCACCAGAACGGTATACCATTTTGGCATATGGTTAGTTATCAGCTGTTGCTTACGTAGCAAGCTAAGGTCAGCTGGTGTGAATTGGCCTTGCTTCTACCAAACAATTTGGCAACAGCTGTTTTATGAACAAATATGTTGTCTGAAACCAACGGCGCGAAAAAACAGGCAGCGGCGGAAGAATTAGCCGGCTGAAGTTGCTAATTTACAATACTGATATAAGTATGTATGTTTTTTTAAAGCCATTTTATAGCAATTATGTACATACATCTATAAATAACGTTGCAATATCGTATCCTTATTTAATATCTTAGAATTTAAAGAAAATCTTAAAAATTACTGAACTCTTTTACGGCGCAAACAATCAGTGTTGTGGCGGTAAAAGGCAATTTTTATACAGAAAACGACTTTGGTATCTGCAAAAACTATGACAAGGAAAAATTTAAGGCAATTAACATGTACGTTTGTGACCAAATATTATAAACATTATAGCCAGAAAAAGTTTCATGGAAGAAGTGAATAGAGCTCCTATTTAATTTCGCCATTTACACCCTACTGGCAAACACGCTTAAATCAATATTTTATAGATTGCGATTCATTACAAATTGGAACGATTCTTTGTAGTTACGTTAATTTTATATGGCAATGAATTAGAAATTTAATTTAAATTTCTACACATTTATGCGTCAATGAAAAGTTTTAAACCAACGCGCAGAAAGAAAAATATGGTTGGCGCTAACCACATCCCAAGACCAAGGTACTATGATTGGATTTTAGCAATACTAATGTGGTTAAATATAACCATAATACAGCTGAAATCTATCATAAATTGGTCAAAATAAAGCATAATTTGGTAGAAATTAACCATAGATTTTTCAAAATGAACCAAAAATTTTTTTAAATTAACCCTGACATAGTGAAAATGAACCTTAACATGGTTAAAATTGCATGTAATTTGGTCAAAATTACTTATATTATGGTTCAAATAAGCAAAAGTATGGTCAGTATTAACCATGTTATGGTAAAAATAATTTTTTTTTAAAAACAAAATTCAATTTAACTTACAATGCTTAAATATTTTATATTTTCTTGTATTTTATAATAACAATGGCAGCTTAAGTTTATTTAAACCTAAACCCTCATATTTATAAACGATTATTAACTATAATAAACGTTTATTAAGGTAATTTTTCATAGAAAATTTGTTTTGTTAATCTTCATCAAGTTTAAAATATTCTTATGAAAACATTGTCGCCAACGCGAAAGAGATAGTACGATTTTTAACCATGCCTTCAATAACGTTTTATTATGGTTGTAGGATTGAAAATTTTTCAATAACTAAACACCTTCGAAATCTGTAAAATATTAAATCAGTAAAACAAATTTCCAACCCATTTTTAATTTTGTGAAACTCTTTCTTACAACTTAAGTTCAAAGTATCATGTTTGCTGGGTAACCACACGCCACACAAAGTTCGTGTCCATTAGAAAATTATTCGTGAAATATTCGAGTTAAGAAATTGCATACATAACATTAATGAAAACAGAGTGCAAATGATGCAACATTTTATTTTACTATTTTTTTTTTTTTAATTTTTACATTCTTAGTACGAAAATGCTCGTACCTTGTTTTCTTGTTTATTTGCCTTTTCGTTGTTGAATAAATCATTCAGATGAAAAATTTACAATAAAAAAAAAGAATAACGAGAAGAAAAAAATTTAACATTTTTCTTAAATGTTGGGGTCTTTGTGCACGCAAATGCCACGCGAATTAGCATTTGTAATCATCATCATAATAACAATATTAATGATAATGCATGCAGTACATAAGTTAAAAACTTGCAATAAAGTTGGGCAAAGCGGATACGGATGCGAAAACAAACACCAATCTGACACATACATACATCTTCATGTGTATTAATTGTGTGTGAATAGTTGTGCTAGAGTGTAACGTGTGAATCTTTCTCTTTTGTGAGTTCATGACTGTGTGTGAAAAAAATAACTAAAATAAAATGAAAGAAAAACAAATAAATATAACTAAAAAAAAATTGACCAGTCTTGAGATATTGTTTGACGTTGATAAATATAACTGAACAGCAGAAATTTTGATATCAATAGTGATCAGGCGAAAGAACGTAGTATAAGTTTTAATTTTAAGGTATTTGCAATTTTACAATATTGATCTAAGACCCTTTAAAGTACATACATTCTGGGTCCCTATGAGGAACAAAGTTAAATTTACGATATTATTTTGGCTATTAAAATGGGCTTTCCGATATAATGGGAACTTGGTTGTTATCTATTTCTGTCAAACCGTTAATAATTGCTATTGAAATTCAGCCAGATAGGTCCATATATGACTGAGATATTAGCAACAAAAACGCTTGCCTCTAACTTAAAATACCCTGCTGTTGTTTTTTTTTTAATATATTCATGTGTACATGATTTGCCGCTTAGATAAAGAAATGTGTTTTAAACGAAAAAATTTACTTAACATGTTTTATATTATTTTTTTAAGTGGGTGAGTGGTCTAAGACGCTGTATTACGTTAGTGGAAGTGTATTAAGTATTCGGCAGAGCCGAATATACCACTCTTACCTGTTTAAACTATTTTTGACTTTTATTTACTTTTGAGGTTTAATGATTAAACAGAACTGCGTCGATATCATCATTTGACATACGAATTTGCCGTAGAAAACCGTCTTGAAATATAATTTTATTTTGACAGCATGTTTTTTATGCTCTCACATAGACACACTTACTGCCAATTTCACGATGTCTAAAGAACGCTTTCTTTCGTACAAAACATTTGAAACAAATGCATTTGAAAAGAGTTCTTTCGCAATTTGTAAAATAGGCTGTTATTATTTTCTCAACAATGCTACCATTCTTTCATTAAATTTCATACATCTTGTAAACTTAAAATGCAGAATAAAATAAAATCAGAAATATGAACAGTGAGAGTAATTGAAGCTACTGCCGTTGATTTAATTATGGGCTTTTTTTATTTGGACAGCGATTTTGCCTAAAGTTTTATCACTTATGCTAGGAACACATCTGGGAGGAACATAGAATTTTTGGCCGCTAATATTCGCAACAAAATATTCGAAATTCGTTTAGTGAAAATAATTACTTTTTTCTTCATTAATTGTTTTTCTTTTATAAAATAAATTTACAGTATTAAAACAATTCACAGTACTTTACTACATTATTCAGCGTTCGTCTCACACACCCATGAACGATATCTATTTTTTAAGTGGTTGTGTGTTTTCAAAAAAGAGCCGAACATTATATAGTGTTCTGTTCTTCGATGAAAAACAGAACAATTGTAGTAATACAGTAGATTAACATTATATTTTAATGTTCTATAATGTTTCTTTTTTTACATTGATAAAGAAATAAACAAACAAAAATGTTTAGCAACGACCGCAGCACGAACAGCTTGTGTTTGCGTTGTGTATATGTTTTGTTTGTATACAATTTTTTTTGCTGGCTTTTTGTTTATTTTTCGTATGTGTATATTGTTTTTGAAAAAAAATTTTTGGTTTTATTTACCAGCCAAAAGCGACGAACATTAATGAGCCGAACCAAACATAACGATGGTTGTAGTTTTTAAAAATAGCAAACAACTTTTCCAATTATAAAAGCTGTTAGTTATGCGTCATTATTGTGCTTCTTACGACGAATTTAATCAGCGAATTTTTCCTGAAAAATCGTCGTTCGCCGATATCGTGCTCCTAGCATTAGATTACGAAAAATAGAAGTAGCAAAAAAATCCGTACATGTGGGCTTAGTTTTTGACTTAAAAAGCAGAGCAGAAAAAATCAGACAGATCTTATAATTTTTTTTAAAACATAACATTAATAACAAGGCGAATTTATGTAAACGGTGGTGCCGATACTACAACAAGTAACAACGCCAAAAACATAACATTTTATTTGTTGATTTCGTTGGTCGATATGTCAAAAACACATTTAACTTTTGACATTCCTCTCTCTAATTTAGAAAAAAAGTAACACAGCTGTGCTTTCAACACCACCTGAAAAATGAATTCGCCTTGATTTATAATAACAATAATACATAATAACAAAAACCAAAAATTAGTTTTTATACTTTTTCCAAACGTTCTTTTTAAACGAGACTAGACACGATCTTTTCAATGCGATTTCAACTACAGGCGGTGTACAACAATCCAAAAACAACAAAAACAACATAGGGGGTTTTGCATTGCATTGTTAGTGTTTACGGCTCGAAATGTCAACCATTCTTAGCAACACACTAACAAATCAAGACAAATAGGCTCGAACTGTCAAAATCAGAGGGGGTTTCGACACCACCTGTAGTTAACTCGCCTTGGACCTTTTCAAATAGCAAATAATTTGATCGATATTTTCTCTCCAATGCGCAATTTAAGAACGTCCCATTTTAGAAGCTCCATGCGGGTCTACTTTCTATTGCGATGCGAAAGAAAATGAAAGCAAATCTAGTGATTGGTACTCTTAAATGCGTTTGCGCGTTTGTCTTTCTTAATATTTTATTATACCCACACCACAATAGTGGAGAGGTTATTATGCATTTTGGCTAATGTTTGTAACTCCTTAAAATATTGGTCCTATACCCACCTTTAGGTAAACCGATTGGCTTAGATAGCTGGCAGGCTTTCTGGCTGTCCATGTAAACATTGTGCGTATAGTACACATCGCAATTTAAGAGATTATTGCATAAAATTCGGTACATAGGTTTTTAGGACCACAAGCCTATTGAAAATAGAGCGAATCGGTCCATAAATTCACACAGCCTCCATACAAGCTTGTTTCCGGAATAGGGTAATTGTGCCGATAGCCCGTCTTATTTAATTGGTATCAAGATTACCAAATTTTGTTGGAATCGGTCATAACTTCCTTATATGTATTTAAATGTTGGTATTAACATAAAATATAATAATAATTAAGGATACAAACTTTAAAGATGGCTACTATGTCATGGAAACAATTTTCCTGGTAGGTCCAAAATTAACCAAACGTCCCATATGAACCCCCCATCCTACAATCTCATATAGATGAAGATACATATCTAAATAATATTCTACACAAAGAACTTTTACATGTAAATTAACCTAATAACATTTAAGCGGGTCCGTAATTGCTCATGGGTCACAAATAGGGTATCCTAGCAAATATTGTTTTTATATGCTGTGGTGTAGGGTATCAAATAGTCGGCTATACTTTCGCTCTCAACACTATTTATTTTGTTTTAATTTTAAATTTACTTAACAAATTTTGACATGTTGATGTTGTTGCTGTAAATTTGCGCCATCTTTAAATTTTAGTCACTAAAATTTAGTGCCACTATTTGGCTTTAGCGATAGAGATCACCAAATTGGCATTTATAGAGTAGCCTCCCTGTATTTGCCTGCTCAACCCTGTGAAGGTTTGAACAATTAAGGGCAAAATTATGTCTCCTAAATTTGGTGCACAGTGTTATCAGATATACATTTGTATGGACGGACATACTCGGAGAGGCAAAGTGTAGGTCTGTCTGTCAGTACGGATTGTGCATTCGCATTTGTACTTATTTATATGAGATTTTTGCTCGAATGTGTTTCGGAGTGTTTGTATGCGAGTGTGTTACTTAAACATCTGTGATTCGCCAGCTGTGTGTGTCTTTTATTAGTTTGTTAAGCACGAGTGTGTGTGTGTACAGGTAACACGAATGTGCTCATTTGTATGGGTGTGTATTTTAGTCGTAGTTTTATTTTAATGATTGTTGCATTACGACGAGTTTGATAAAAATCGCAAATAAAAGCACTCATTTGTAATTCATTTTTTAATGATTTTCCTTAATTTTAAATTACTTTTGTTTTTGCCTTTTTTTTGTTGTTGATTTTGTATCTCTGTCAGTGACTGGATGTGTATGTGTGAGTGTTTGTGTATTTCTTTACTTTTTTTTTGTTTTTGCCAACTTCACGCTCTGGTAGTATTCACCAGACCGAAATAATTTTATGCAGCACAACACACCCGCAAATCGACAAAAAATATACAAACAACACTTGAGGTAAATTTACACAAATACAAATGGAAATACACAACGTGTGTATGTTTGTTTGTGAATGGGATGAGCACTGCGGAAGGGCAACTATGTTTTTTTTAGTGTTTTTCTGTTATTGTAGTTGTGTCGTTAGTTACATTTTCTTATGTTTATTTCAGTTCTCTAATCAGTGCTTTTATTAATTAATTTTGAATTTTATACAATTTTTTTTCTCTGTTGTGCGGCTTAGTTTTGTTTCGTTGTTTTTGCTGCTGCTACTGATGTTGTTGGCTGTTGGTTGTTTGTTGGTTTTTCGTATCCCCGGCCTTTGTCAGTGCCATCAACAACTACAACAAAACAGCAGCTGCAATCAAAGTCAAAGCCATAGCCACAATTCTCAGTTGACAACAGTTTGTCTACTCATTGTTGTTAAAAAACTGAAGTTGTTGCAACGTTTCTGTTTTATTTTTTACTTTTGTTTTTTTATTTATTTATCTTTGTTTTTAAGTTTTATTTTAATGTTTTTTTTTGTTGGTTTTGTTATTAGATGTTGTGTGCTGTTGCTATTATTGTTGTCGAAATATTTAACGTTGCGGTTCACAGCGTTTAATTTTATGTATCTTTTTTCGTGTTTTTTTTATGACTTCTCATGTTCCTCAACTGTGGTGGATCAATGAAGTTAATTCGTTAACAACCAACACCAAATTCATTATTTTATTACCCAGGCACACACATACTTTTACACATACCCAAAACAACAACTAACTTTGTATAAATGTTATAATTAAAACAATTTTTATATAAAAAAGTTCACTAGTTCTGAAAATCTAGTAGGTATGTTTAGTGTTTTTTTGCATTAATTTATTTTTCTTTTTAATCTTTAAGATTGATTTAAAATCTTTAAGAATTTTTTTCGAAGGGCAATTGAATTTTGAATATTATAAATAACTTTATTTGTTTTTAAATTTTAAAAGCGGCATAACCGGAGTAATATTTATTATTCCAAAAAGTACCCAATTCAATATGGATGGAATAGTACTGATAATGTGACATGAATATAATTATTACATTAAATATACTCTAAGCTTATTGAAATGTCTTTATAGACATGCATGTATGTAGGTATGTATACATATTTATTTATTTACTTATTGCCATTAAATATGTATAAAATCATAGATCTAGATTTATAGGCTTTAATAAGAAATTGTAAACTTTAAAAGGCCATAAAAGTAAACTATATTTATATGCCCTTTAGGAAATGTCAATAGTGAAGCTGTCCTGATTCACTATGGTGTTTGTCACCAGTATTTAGGGTCGCCAGACGGGCTTTATACGGCTTGATTGTCAAGCATTTTCAATGGGATTTTAAACAATTTTTCATTAAATTGTCAAGAAAAAGTAACCAATATAAATCGTGCTAATTATGTATCGACTGCAGTTAAAATGAATTGTCGGAAAGAATTTTTTTTATCTCAAAGAATAGTAGAAGAATGTATAGCAGAAAATTGTCATAGTCTTATGTGTTTCTTATTTCTTACATTATTCGGTAATTTCATGTTTTAATTTTAGCTTTAGAAATTAATTTCGGATCTGGATATTTTATTATTATTATTTTTTTTCCCCACGATAGAGCGGGGAGGTTTCCCTACAGTGACAGGTACCGCGACCAGGTTAGGTCTATTGTACCCACACCCCTAAGTTGGCCAAAAGACCCTCTGCTTCCCATAGGAACCCAACCAGGGCCTTTGTCGGTATATCACCGATTCGGGACGCACAGATTATACCATGCCCCAAGTGCCTCCTCCTGGCCCATGCCAGCGACGGGCAGTCGCACAGTACATGCTCCGTCGTCTCGTCCCCAATTATTATTATTATATTGTACGAATTATCTGAGCAAAATTAAGTTCTCCTATCTCATATGGAATGGGCGTAACTGTACCAAATCCATGCTTTCTGTTAGAATAAGGTAGTTAGTTCCTTTACAGAACGATTTTGTTATTTTCACTTCCAGTATTCTATCAAGTTTATTTTATGTAATATATATATATATATATATATATGTTCCCGAAGATCCTAAAAGGAGCATAGGGCCCCATGTAATGGTTGAAAAAAATTTTTTTTAATTATAACAAGACTTTAAAAAGGAGAGATTCATAACTTATTGCTCATAACTCAGCTATTTGTGTACTGATCTGGCCGAATTTTTATTCCGGACTATGCGCGATATACATGTCTTCTATCCAATTGCAACATACTCACAGACAGTCAAACAAACGGACGGATAGACGAACATCAGCATTGAAAAAATAACAAACTGAACAATAATATGATGTTGTTTGTTCATTTAACCGAATTTTAAGTTGTCAAGAAAAATCAAGCTTTTTCTTTTAAATATCAAGCTTTTTGCCGATTTCGATCTGGCAAGCCTACCAGTATTACTGGCCAACTAAAGACCAGT
Source organism: Pollenia labialis (assembly GCA_949318255.1). NCBI lineage: Eukaryota > Metazoa > Arthropoda > Insecta > Diptera > Polleniidae > Pollenia > Pollenia labialis. The sequence continues at coordinate 159,873,424 of OX439140.1, forward strand.
TAATGCTTTGTGCTTTAGACCTTGTACTATTGACGAGGTAGATCAACTGGAACCATATGGAGACATTGTAACCAGAGCAAACTATATCGAGCAAAAATAATCGAAATTTTTTATTTTGGCATCATGACACTCGATATAGAATGACATGTATCGTAATTTGAGATGACAGCATTCGATATCGATTAACAAAAGATATTGCATCTCTCGAGTTTTTATTGGATTCGTCAGTGTCTATCGTATGCAAAAAAAATACGATCATTTACTTGATACAATATCGAATGCGGTGATGAGACCCCATATTTTAATGGATGTTGTCTAAATTTACGGAAATTTTTACTGGAATTATAGACTTATAATATTAGTAGATTAGTAGGCTATAAACAAATTCAAATACCAGCATATATTTTGCTTTATAAACATGTTAATTTAATAAAAGCTTATTTATAAAAATTTTTCATTAAACAATCCGAGCTTTCACTATAAACTGTTGCATCCTTTGCACTGATTTCAGCTCTAAAACTGTTTCTAAATTTCTTAATTTTTTCTCAAAAGCAGACAAAAGTGTAAACGTTTTGTTGACTGTATCGCTAAATAGTCACCAAAATATTCGACAAAAGTGGCGACTTTAAGATATTTAATCCCAGGTTTCCTGCAGGGTGTATGTACAATGAAATATTATATTAATAATTTGTAAACTTACGAAGCTTTAAATGTTAATTTGTTAATATGAGCAATTCCATAACAAAACGTTAAATTTGTTTTTGAACAAGTGTTGTGCTAAAATAGTCGATTAGAAACTATACAAGTTTTTGAAGTAAAACCATTTTTGAGTCGGTATATTTATTATTCATAATATATTTATGTGAACATTTATGGAAATGTTTCGTTTTGATATGAATGCACTTTTCGTTAAATTACGATATTTTTAATTAAATGTTTTCAAAAAACCTAATCCAATTTTAAGCAAATTTCATGTATGCAGAAGTGCTGTAGTTAATTAAATTAAAGTTTAAGAATTTTGAACATATCCCATCCCATCCACACAGTCCCAAATTAATTTACTTAGGGGAGAAAAGGAAATTAACAGTGTTTTAAATCGATATCTTTCTGTAGGGTGTTTCTTTAACTGCATGAGAACTTAATTATTATCTGAAGTACAAGACAGAAATTACATGGCATTTATTTTTTAGATATGCCATCGTCCATTTGATAAGTCCAATTTTTGACTAATTTTTTCAATAAATCTTGCCGTATGCCGGTAATGGTGACTTGAATATTGGCTTCAAATGCTGGCTTGTCGTTATCAACCAATTACGTAATATAACATCATAACAAGTAGTCCAGAGGCGTTAAATCCAACAAATAAAGGGGCAAGTGAGCAGAACCTCTTCAAAAAATTAAGTTGTCACCAAATTTATTTTGCAATCAAACGATTTTGTGTTGTTGGAACCAAATGTTGTGCATGTTAAACTGATTAAGTTTTTAAAGCAAAAATTCATTCAGCATGGCTTAATAGCGCTCGCCATTAACAACCGTAAAGGCGGCGGATACCGAATAATAAAAAATAAACTAATTTTCTATCTGAATTGGGAAATATGCATCATTATTATTAAAATCTGTTATATACCTCCCCCGGTGGGCCTATTTTTGAGAAATGCTTTACTTATGTGTGCATCTAAATAAATCGTCATCCATATTATTAAGCATTTGCTGCAAAAACTTTCTTCAATTCTCTTTTGAAACTGCATTCGCGTCCATAGAATAAACATTTTGTTTCACAGCATTGAGGCATTTTCTATGCCTTCTCTCTTTCTTTCAAAAAAACAAATTACACTTTTCCATTCGTCTTTCCCCTTTCATCAACAAACTCAAATGTTTCGCAGCAAATGTTTCATAATATGGATTGGGACTTAGGAGCTATCTATATTTGCATGCTCATTATAATCGGTTAGATTGTTTCGGAGATGCAGAAATGACTACTCGTCGTCCTATTTTTTAAAAAAATCTGTAACATATGTGTCTATATAAATAGGGATCATTCCATGTTTTAAAAGAAGTTCTTGCCCCCTACTTTCCCTCGTGGTCCAAGTTTTAAAAAAATATAAACCACCATTTTTATATAAAACCGGGTTGAAACACATCTGTTATATTGTTTTAGAGTCTAAAATGAAAATACATAGAAAGTTATATATTTTTCTGCTTTATTGGCGATCCAACCATAATGCACGATGTTAATTGTGAGTCACACCTTAACGGCAAATTTTTTGCCCAACTTAATTCGACATTTATTTGTATCAGAGTTTGACAAATTCAACCATGGAGAGGTTCACAATTGAGAAGCGCGTTAAGATTGTTGAAGCCTCTTTCGAAAATGGGCGTTAAAATCGAAATGTATTTCGTGCATATCGTGAATTATTGGTCAGCAATATCCACCAAATGTGCCTACAATCGGGGGAACTGTGCGCAAATATCAGCAAACCAGGACTTTATGAAATGTGAAAATACATGTTTGCTGTTGTTAAGAAATGAGGTCGGCCAAGCAGTAACCGTGAGTGGTGTTCGCTATCGCGGGATGATAGCGGACTTCTTGCGGCCAGAAATTAAAGGTATGGACCTGGGCGGTATGTGGATCCAATAGGATGATGCCACTTGCCACAACGTAACGATAATGAGATTTGACGCCGTTGGACTGCTTTCTTTAGGGATATTTAAAAGAAACAGTTTACGTCAGTAAGCCAAGAATAATTCGAAAGCTAAAAGATGAGACAATTCGGCACATTAAATACATTGAAACTTGATTATTTTTCAGAGTCATTGAAAATATGAACTGTCGGATAGAGTTTTATCCAAGCTCAGTATGACAATTTATGGTATTTATAAGAACCTGGATCCTAATATAAGTTGACCTTTTAGTAGATATAAATCTTTAAAAATTATTTTGTTTGACATTGTTTTAACGGGTTGTAGAAAAGTGTATTACAATTTGAACTTTTTTGAAACATGTTGGACAAACATTTAAGAATTTTGTATATAACAAGTTTATTCAGTTAATGTGTGATGTCAAAGTAATAAACATTTTATTCGTATCTGAGCTGCCATTTTTGTTTATAAGCAACCCAAATGTCAGCTGTCTAACAGACGATAACATTCACATACAACATGTCATTGTTAATAAATAAATTTAAATTATATATAACTATGTATATAAAAATTATATACATACATAGTTATATAAAACAAGCTGTACTTTAATGTTGTAACTTAGAAATTTAGTAGCCTTGATTAGGCGTCTATTATTACAGCAAAACAGAGAGAAACCTCAGTAAAGACAACATTGTGTTTTCCTTAAATTTTTAGGTGCTTTTTTTTGCAAATTATTTAAAATAAATTGTTTCATATTAATATTGATTTATCAAACATTTGAATACATTAAGTCAGTTTTTATTATTTTCTCAGTTTTAAATTTATAGTTTTCTGTAGAATAATTAGCAGCACTTGCTAATGTCTCATCTAAATACAAATTAATGTGGTTTTTCACTCTAATGAATAATTTGTATACCCTTCACCACAGGTGTAAAGTTTTTCAATCCGTTTGTCATTTCTACAATATAAATCTAAGACCTTATTAAGTATTTTTATTCTGGTTCCTTATGAGTAACAAAGTTGATATAACGATGTCCGGGTGTCTGTCTTAACATATGTCCGTGTTTCCGTTTGAATACCCCAGAATTAGTGAGCCAGAACGGTCAAATATTGGCTGAAGCATGAGCAAAAAACCATAAAATTACTTGTTGTTACTGTTCTTTTTTTTTATTTTTCTTTGATAATGTGTGTTCGAAGGTGCCGAATATAGCGCTTTACCTGTTTTTTTCAAGTTGCAATAATTCATCTCAACATTATAAAAGAAAACAGAAAACTATTGTTATTAATTAATTCTTTGGATTGATTTTTTTTAGAAATTCAAAATATTTCTAACTACAGGCTGGCGTATGAGTAACGTTATGATTTATCTAATAAAAAAGTTTTTTTCTTTCTGATTTAATTTGTCGTTGGCATTTATTTATAGTTCGCTTATAGTTTGGAAATATCGCACACTAAATTAAAAACAGGCACAACTCAAAATTCAAAAATGTTTAGGAGACGCAGAAAACTGTTTTCAAAATCATGGTTGCATCTTTTTATTCAAATTGAGTTTCACAAATGTTAAAGAAGGAAAGCTAAAGAAGACAGTGACTCTTAATGGTACTATAGCAAAAAGTGATAAAACTTAAAAAATATTTAATTGTTTGGTTTTAAAAAAATAAGTTGAAAAGAGCAAAATTGAAAATAATCATTTACATTTTTATGAAATTTTAACTTTAGTCCAATAAAACTTAGTCATTTCTTGATCAACTTTAACGAGCGACCTGTGGCTGTTTTTGTAATTTCATTATATTTGAATAAAAACAAAGGAATAACAAATCTGTCGAAAATTCTCGTAGATACTTTTTTTAAAGTAATTTATCTGGAAATATTTGGAAAACTATTCTACTTTTGAGCATTCTGACATCACATTCGGATTAAGCGGACAATTTTACATAAAGATTAGGGGTCGGATTCATTTGGTCAAGACTTTGTTGAAAATTTGTGACACAGTGTAACAGGCTTTTAAAATAAATTTTATATGAAAATTTGTTTAATAAATTTCTTACAAAACTGAAATATTTTTTATGAATAAGTTTGTTAAAGTTTTGTAAAAAGTACTCAAAAATTTAAATAATTCATGAAGTACTTAAAGCTTGTTTACACGGCAATACAATGTATTACGACATTGCCAAAAATGATGTAGAATGAGAAAAATCTTATCATGTAAAAGCACAATGTGTTCAGTAAGAGAGAATACGAATACAAAATCTGACAAGAGGTCGGTAAATGTTTTTTTTTCGAAACCATTTTAGAAACGTTAGTATTTTTATCACAGTTGAAGTGTATTTTAACAGGGTATATTAAAGGTGGTATAGTTTTTATTACAAAAACAACTAAAATCAGCTCAGGAAATTTTCATGTTGTTTTTGTTATTATTTTTGATTTTACTTATACCATCCGTGTAAGCATGAAATATATGTACTTACAACAGACTTTTATTTTTTTCTTTTAAACACGGAGAGTAATTCATATTATTTTGATTCTAAAAAGTCGCAATACATTTATTTCATTACCGTGTAAATTAGCCTTTAATAGTTTTTTCACATTCAAGACTTAACAATTTGACAACAAATTTTCAAAACTAAATAATGTATATCACACCCATTTTCGCATTATTCTATTCATTTATTGTGTCACACATTCATCAAGGGGTTTTCAATACAAATCGGCAATTTATATTGCCAACAGTCATTCACTCACACATACGAAATAATATACACACTAACATGCATGCAAACATACTTATGTAACTTCGTATATGCACATTATAAGTTATACATTTATCAATATCATTAAATTTAAAGTTTTGCACATGTTGTCATAAAATAGAACATAAAATTAACTAATTGATAGTAATTATTGTGATTTTTATTCCTTTATTATTAAAATCTTACTATAAATTATTAATTGGCATTTCTGACGTCATACACACACAAGCATACAGCCACACAAACAATCAGATTATGGCCGACTATAGTAGATCAATGAGGTCACTTTTGTTTAAGTTCTGGTGGATAATTGAATAAACATGTTGAGATGCATTTTTTTTTATCATATTTTACTTTGGCATACATTTCAAGATTTGTAAGCGTTTAAGTATATGGCCAAGTACTTATTCACGTCGATTAACAGTGGACCACGAAAATATTTGTTCAATTTCTTTATATTTTTCTGATCATGATGATCTTAACTCTCAGGGAGGTTGTGTGTATAAGTCAACGTGCACCTATATCTTAGTGTTGCACCCTTTAGAATCATACATACATATAAACAATTATATAATTATTTATATAATATAGCCTTCCTAGACTTAAAATATATGTACAATCAAGAATGATTTTTCTGGTGGACTCTTAGGGGATAAGTGGCTGGGTGATGCTTAAAACTGGTAAATTTTTAATAAGCCGTGACTGACCAAATATTTTTTTCGTAGAAATGAATAACTGTTAACCTAAATATTTTGGAAATATCAAAATTTATCCTTTAAACATAAGTAATTCTATATTTTCGAGTTCGCCATCAATCAGAATTTTGCACCTTATCGCCGTCAATATGCAATTACAAAGAGTCAGGCAGTGAAAGAACGTTGTACGCTACTTTCAAAATGATACAAACGAAATTGTCGGAAGTAACTGATATGTGTAACAAAGTACAAAAATGTATGTGGAAAATCGAAAGGACAATGAAAAGAAAATTTTGAAAATTGGCAGAAATGCATAAAAAACCACAATAAATAGGAGCATTGGAAAAACGTTTTAAGTACACATTTCTATTGTGAATCGTGGAATAGCATTTTTAAAGATGCTTTTTGTAGTGGAAAAACGTTTTTGAACTGACATCGCGATTTTGGAAAAAAACGTGTTTCCACTAAAAAAATTTTAAACAGTAAATTGACATGTAATTCAAAATTAAAGTTTCCAGATTTTTTCAATAAAAGTTTTTATTATAATAATTTTTGATAATCTCAAAACAAAAAAAAATAAATAAATAATCTTGTCTTAAAAAATAGTTTTTTTTCTACTGAAAAAAAATCATTTTATGACTACTTACAACTTTATTCGCGGCTTTGCTTCCATTATTGGATTATTTAATGAGAAAATTGAAGATTGCTGTCTTTAATGCTTTACGTATGTATGTATCTATTAAAGATTGGCTTAGCTTATAAATGTTGAAATATCTGAGGTCTAATATAAACAAATTTCAAATGCAATTCCTAAAATTTAAAGTCCAATTAGGACGTTCTGAAATGCTGCTGATTGATTGTAGATTTATTGCTGCTTTCAATTGAAACGTGGAAATTTAAACGCCAGCTCGAAAAAAATGTCTGTCTTAATAATTTCGCATGTCACTGTTGTGGCATAAACGAACAACATATTTATAAAATCGATGTTATGGACTCGTGTATGAGAGCACAAGCTACGTTTTATGTTTGGAGTTGTTGTTTTTTTTTTTTGTAATTTTTGCTGCGTTTTCTGGCTGTTAAAACAATGATGGCATTTATTTGCGAATGATGGTGATGATAATCGCACGAGAGGAAATTACAATTCTATTTTTCAGCTGGAGCCTTAATTAATGTACAGCTGTCTGGCACACGTTCCGACCTTATTATTAGTGGCTATCAGACATTAAGTATGTGTGTATGTGTTTATATGTATAGATGGATATACAAACATAAAAACATCAACAGCAACAACAAAAAACGCATCTGAAAACAAGCAGCAAACAAGCAACAACAAATTTACGGAAACCCCTTTTATTATTTACACATTCAACTTAAAGGCCTTCTGCGTTCTGTTAATTGACAACAAAAAGAACTGTTTTATGTTTTTGTTATATTTTATTTTTTTAGGTTTTTTTTAATTTTTTCAATAACCCAACATAAAACACATTTCATACTTAATTTCACATTTGCCAAATTTTGTATCTTTAGGATTCTAACAATATTTATTTATTTGTTATTGTTTTTACTGCTTTTTTATGCAAGACAAATATAACAAAAAAAACTTTAAAATAAATACAACTGAATACTATCACACACACACACACACAGAAACGTACCATTTATTTTACTTTTTTATTTTATTTTATTATTATTATTATTAGTGGTATTATTTTGATGATGTCAATAACATCTTTGTAAAATTCTCACCATATTTTGATATTGGCACAAAATGAATCAGAGAAAACGACAACAACAACATTAGCAATAGCAACAACGCCAAGAACAACAACATTAACGACGACATCAACAAAAGCAAAATAAATGAACTTAAACAAGTTTAGCTGAATAGTATGGTTAATAGTTTATTTGTTGTTGCCGTTGTTGTGTTTGTTGTAGTTTTTTTTCCTACAGTAAAGTAAGTAAGTAGTTGTAGTAATAATAGTCATGTGTCCCTAGAATGGTAAAGTGTTTAAAATAAATTTAATTGACTTTGTGCTCATTCCAAAAATATTTTCACACACAAAAGCTTAAACCTCGTGTCACATAATCTATGTATATAGTAGTAATACTACGACGACTTTAACTGCCACTACCTACTACAACAACAACACCAACAACAAAGAGCTTTAACTACTACTGTTTACTACTACTTTTACTACTACATACGGCTAGACTTAAAGACATTGGCCAAATACAGTAGAAACTCGAATCTTAGTCGCAATGATAACGGGGCTCGGTGCATGTTTGATATTGTTGCAAGTACCGAAAATTTACTTTTCACTCAACTAAAATGCGTTTTTTTAAAGCTCTTTTTTATTTGATAAATTGGTTAATACGTTTGAAAAGAATTCATTTTTCTGGATATTTTTTATTGTTGTTCTATGCGCGTAAAAAATGTTGTATATTGCTTAAGGCTAGTTTACACTATCACACAAGCATTACGTATTCCATAATACTTTGTGAGATAGGAATCTAATGAGTTTTGTTGCGATCGTCAAAAAATCGAACGAAACATTGCAGTTGTTAGTCACACTTTCACACAGGAACATGCTTTTGTTAAAATGTAACCCTGACGAAATGAATGTTCTGAAAAATTTTAAAAAACGATGAAGACGTATGGGATGCCAAATTGTTTTTCGTTATACTTGCTATTTTCCTGACACATTGCATTCACACTATGAAACTTTCTCATATTACTTGAGTTTTTGACATGTATAATAGTGTACACACGCCTTTAAATAGAATACCCTGCATTTAATTTCTTTAAAATATCAGCTTTTTCTTTAATTGTACGCACTGTAAAATTCTTTTTTGGTATGCTGCACTCATCACTACACTGACACATATGAAGTCCATCTCGTCATCTGCTTCATACTACGGCGGGGCTTCCCTGAACTTTATTAAATTTATAACTCGAAAACCATAAATGCATTGTGTATGAAGCCATTAAACATTTCTATTCTGAGTTACACATGTGAAAAAAATGCTGCAAGTAAAGAAATCAAAATCTTCAAATGTTGCGAGTACTAAGTTCGTAATGACAAAAATTTTCCTGTCACAAAATTCAAAGTGTATAAGTAGCGGTTATGTGCAAGTATAGAGTTCCTACTGTATACCACCAACAAACAAACGGCGAATGAACGTAAAAATAAAACATTTTGCAGAGCTTTAAGAGACTTTTTTTCGCCAAAAACGGAACAGAAAACTGATCTTAGTAAACAAAATTGGCCTTCGGCTTCCCGGGATTCGATTTTGGGATCGTGTTTTCGAAATTTACAATTCCCAAAAATTGTACCTCCAATAACATAGAATTTTATATTTGCAAAATAAAATCCAAAAAATATTAAATTGAACACATTTAAATTACAAACAAAGTATGTACAAACAAAAATGCCAAAAAGAAAACCGCCCGAAAATGTCCGGGTAGCTAAAATATAAGTACAGTATTACTCATTATATGTTATAAAGTAAGGCTGCCTTCCTAACTGCCCGTCAGCAACTGACATGATTTGATGTTATAAAGCGTTGTTCAGACATTTGCATTAACAACCGTGTTAAAACATGAGAAAACTTCTAACATCATGAGTCTATGCTTAACACTAACATCATATTAGTGTTAAAGTTAAGCATTTCATGTCAACTGTATGTAAATGCCTTTATGCCAAATCACTGATAATTAAATGCATTGTCAATATTTCTTCTTCGTTTATTTTAGTCTATTTGGGAATATGGGGTTTCTTCAAGCAAATTCTAAAACATATTATCTTAAATGCGCTACACGTTATCGCACTTGAGGGACAGTTACACACTATCGAACTTGAGAGACAGCTAAATTTCGTCAGTCAAAAGCTAACCACAAAATAATTTGCGGTTGACTGTATATATTTGCTTCTTTTACTCCTCCAGGGAGCATAGGGCCATAACAAGATTTTTCTAAAAAGCCGATCATTTGCGCGGTGTTCTACTTTATTCACCCAAGTGCCTTCCTCGCTGTATATTCTTCTGTTTTCCTTAGAGTGTGTCCAATCCAGTTCCATTTGCGTTTTTTTATTTCGATTTCTATTGACTGTTGATTTGCTTTTTTGCTCAGAGCTTAACACTTTCCTTAGCCAGAAAATGCGTAAGAATATACGCAGGTATAAGTTAGTAAAAACACACAATCTCTGTGTGTCAAGTGGTACCATGATCCATGTTTTACAGCCATATAGCCGAGAGAATTTCGCAGTGGAATTGAAAATGATCAGTTCGGTCTTTTTCGATATGTTTAATGGGGACCAGACTCGTTTTAATTGTCAGCCGATGATCCGCCTGATTTAGTGATGAGGCTGCCGAAGAGGGATTTTCAATTTAAAATTTTCATCTTTTATTCACTATAAATAAATGGACACTATTGACACTTTTGAAGTTTATTAAAGAGTATGAAACTGGCTGTATTTTAAACTATGGAGTATTTTGGAGTATAACTTTCAAAATGTTTTTAAACATTTTCTTATATACATACATATGTATTCTAATTATAAATGTATTCTTAATTCAGAACTCAAAACTTGCATATATAGCATTTCTGAGTTAGGTACTTGTTACTTAAATACTACACAGAAAAAATAGAATATCGACTTTAAGTAAACAATTCGTTCAGACAATTAAATATTTAACTAATTGATCATATCAATTAACGGATTTGTAATTTCGAGTCATGGGACACAAATTTAGTCAATTAAAAAATTAGTTGCAAAAAACAAAAAATACACCACATACACACAAACATTTAATTTTATGGGTTTTAATTAAAAAAATTAATTGCAGCAAACAAAAAATTAATTGAATAATTAATTTTTTGCAAACATTTTTTCTGTGTACAGATTATGGTGCAGTAACATGTTTATAATTATCTATTATGGTTTAGTTTATAGACCAAGATGTGGAAAACTATCGTTCTTTTGCCGGAAAGAAAATTTGATTTAATTTAACTGGATAAGAGTAATGCTTATAGTACACGGAATGTAAAAAGCTTCATGCGCATGTGATTCTGACGTAATTTTGTCGTCATCACACAACACGATCTTGGTATTGTGACTTTGTAGTGTCGTCAAAATTACGTTAGAACCACATGCGCATGTAGCTTTTTACATACCGTGTACTATAGGCCTAAGTGGCCAAAAAATACATGTATGAAATATTTTCCTTCATAAAGAAAAATAATGACATTTATTTTTTATAAATATCGTATAAAAAAACCCCACAAAGAGATCCTTGTAATGAAAAATGTATTAATACTTTGACAATCTGAGTCAATGTTCGCAAATGCTGAGACACTAAATATTTAGTGTGTGAATGTGTCTGCATGTATGTAAGTGTATGAATACTCATATTATTTGGTAGTAAGTAGTTAAGTAAGCATGTTTGAACGTAGAGTGTGGAGTTGAGTTGTGTAGCACCAATTCCAATACCGACAAATGCCGTACTTGACCGCATAAAACATAATGTAAAAATCCCATTATTCGCCGGCGTAACATTGCTTAAATAACAGCCACAACATAAATAAAAACAAAAATAACAGCAACAACACCACAAACAAAAGCAAACCATGCTTACGTCCACTAAACGATACTGCTACGTTCTTCAGCAGCAACAACCAACAACAGCTGTAGCAGTGGCTGCAATTTTTTTTCAAGTTTTTTCTTAAGCACTAACTAATAGTAACTGCATCGTAAGTGGTGGCAACGGTAGTGATCGCAGCCAAATAGTAGACAAAGCTTTTTTATTGCAACAGCCATTATATTAACAACAACTGCAACAATAATAAAACAAACAAATGCAACAAAAGCAACAACAACAACAAAGACAGTAGCAACAATTCACCGGGCAAGGAGGTACGAGCAACTAACTGAATAAACGAAAAAAAGCTACAACAAAAAGACAAAAAAAAAACGACAAAAATGAAAAAAGTGACTTTAAAAACTCTGTTGTGCGACGAGTACTGCTGGCGTCGACAAACAACAGCAACAACAGCAACACAGTTTACTTCAGTTCGATACCAGTTTTTGGTTCCCACAATATAATATGTCCATAAGCGGCAGACCACATGACGTAATTAGCATAGTGCAGCTTTGCAGATTTCAACCATACAACCAGCCAGCCATCCAACCACTGACTGTATGGCTGACTGGCTGGATTGTTGGTTGTTTGGCCTAAACAGACACCCAAAACACAGACAGTTGACCGACCAAATGGTTGACGAAAAGTTATTTACTTGCCTTGTTGTTACTGTTCGATCTTTTGGCTGCTTCTGTTGTTGTTGTTGTTGTTTTTTTCATACACGTTCAGTTGTAAAGTCGCATAGTCGTAACGTAATGACAAACAACCTTTTCAAGTGGCATGCGAAAATCTTTGCAAACTAATGGCTGCTGTAGCAGCACCACCAGCAACATTTTTGCAAGTTGTTGTTGTTGCTGAAACTAAAGTAGTTGTAGTTGTTGTCGTAGTAAAAGACAACCAAGTTGGGAAATATGTAGTATGCATGTATGTTCAAGTGAGTAGTAATCGGTCAAGCAGATGAACTGGCGTCCTGAGTGAGCATTTAAACACCCCTCATAATGCTACCTGTGAAACTAAAAGCAGCTCAAAACCATCAATCTTTTGCTGTACAAGTACATTTAAAAATTTTTATGAGAAAAACCCCAAAAAAGCTAAAAATGAAAAATAACATTGGACATACAAACAACCAACAGATACTCGTATCTTTAATACAATAAAACAAAAACTTAACTTAGGAATTCCAATTTTTGTTTCTCTTTACAATAATTTATGTCGCGTCTTTTTTTAAAGTGTACAACCAATCAGAAAATGTATAAAAAAAAATAAACAGCAACAACTAAAAAACCCAAAAATAAAAACAGCCAGCAACATGGCAAAGCACTTCTGCAAAGCAACTGCTGGTTAAAGCGCACCCGTCGCACATAACACCGAAAACCACAACACAAGCCATCCGCCAAAAAATTAAAATTAAACACGATCGTTATCAATTCGATTATTGATTACCATGCAAGGAATGAGAGTGCAGTTCCAACGGGCTACTTGTGCGATTGCTGCATCATCAGCCGTCCTGCTTAGGCCAGCAAAAAGACGGCATGTAGCGAACAGCAACTGCAACAGCAGCAGCTGCTACATTAAAGCCGAATTAAAAAACTCCCTATAAAAGCTGTATTTTAATGTTTGTTACTTATTATTGTCCTTGTTGTTGTTGCTATAGCAAACATGCCACAGAGATGGAAACAATTATTATTTGATTAACAAATATGTTAATAAAAAAGATCGTTTGCCAAAATTATTTAAAGTTTTAGCAGCTGCTTAAATTTGTTAATAGCACAAGGGTAATTTTTTAAATAAATTTTGTTTAGCTTTTGATATAATTTTGTTGATTAAGTTGGTATGAAAAAAGATCATTCCAGCAATTTAGTGTTTTTTAAACGGAATTTACCAGGATGCCGGAAAATTTTCAAAAAGAAATCCCGGGAATTCACGCGATTTTTTTTATTTATGACAACTTTGTAAATAAGTTACGGCAAGAAAAAGATGCAAATTCAAATCTGATAAGTTAAGCAATATTTAGTGTAAATGTGCTCGGAAATTTCTAACTAGTAAATGAAAAGGACTAAAAGTGTACACAGTTGAAACTTTTTTTAACGGACTCAGAATTCTTTTATAAACCTAAAAAAAGGTGTTCCCAAATTTTAATGACTTTATATGCAGAGCAGCTGAAAATGCATTAGATACTTTTGCTGTAGAAGGTGATCACAAAACTGAAACTAATTAACATTTCAGAAAATTTGGAATACAGTTATAAGTAAAGAAAACACTAAATCGATTCAAAAAAATAATTTTCTGTTAAAAAGGGATTTACAAGTTTTTGAAGAAAGTGGTGAGAAAACGTTAAGCATCCAAAATTATATTGTTCTTTTGACCATAAAAGAAAACCGATTTTCCGGAAATGTTCACATTAATTAATTATCAATAATCAATTAATCTCTTAGAAAGTTTCAAAAAAATAAGACGGGATTGGAGAAGTTGCCGTTGTGTGTTCCATACAAAAACATTGCATTTTTCTATGTATCTTGAGAATATTCCAGTAAAAGATTTTATATTTAAAGTAAATAGTTTCGTTATCTATCTAAATATATCTGTCAAAACGTGGGCTGGGTTAGGGAAGTGGGAGTGGCACCTCCCATTTATAGGCTTTTATATATCTTGACGGCAGTAATAGCAATAGTATTTAATTTATATACAAAAAGCTTGGATATTAATGCAGAACATCTGTCAATTATTAGGTCAGATGGAAAAGTGGGCGTGGCAGCTCCTTTACAAAAATAATATAAATTCGAGTACATCTGGAAAACGGAAGTAGCGAAGCGTACCATGTTAAGCTTTAGTAGAAATTTTTAAAAAAATCTAGTTAGGGCATTTCAATTATCAGGGATCGATAACGAAAGGAAGATTTTTTATTTCAACCGATTGACCGTGATTACCTCAATTATCGGGGATTGCAAATCATAAAATTCAAATCTACCGTGTCCAAGAGACGCTTTTGGCATAAAATATATTGATTAAAAAACAAACCTCATTAAAGGATTTTTTTTTTTAACCCAGCTAGCATTTGGGTGATTATTTTTTGTAAAAATCACCTAAATGAATATTTTGAAATCACTTTTGAGGATTTAAAACTGATTTATCATTTCAGCGATTGAAAAACGATTAATATATGATTTATTCATATGGGCAAATAATGAATTATCACTTGAGCGATTAAAAAAGGTTCCCATATTATTTATTCATATGCTCTAAAAGGAGGTGGTTCATCTGTAGGGTATCATTTTTTCACAACAAGAGTATCATTTATGATCGAAAAATGAGCTCACATGCGTTTATTTCGCTCTTGAAGCTGATTCCTTAATGATTTGATTATGATACAAAATGCTAGCTGGGGTATTGATTGAAAAACACATACATTTTTATAAAAACGAGTACAACAATGTACCGTAATTAGCCGTTAAAATCGATTATCCGGAACGCTTCCTGTTCTGATCATTTCGTTTATTCGATGCTCAACTCTATTTTTATTATAAATATGCAAAAATAAATATTTATTATATTTTTATTTGCTTTCGCATTTTCGAAACGCTCATTCGCCGCACCTCTTAAAACAACTAATTTACAAGCTAAAGCAAATATTCTGAAAAATAACTGAATACATTATTTTCTTACGGACAGCTCTTCCAGCCGGACAGCTACAATAGACGGACGAACTTCTAAGGCCCATTCACTCAGAAAAAATACCAATGTACATTTTACATGGCGAAATGTTGATTGAGAATCATTGTAAACTTCTGCAAAAGTATGCCCTTTATTTTAATTTATCAATATTTTAAATGAAAAATATTAAAATAACCTTAAATCACGTTTATTTAATATTATTCACTGTTAAAATAACATTGTTCAATATTGAATTCAAAAAAACCTGATTTATATTAAAATCAAAATTTTATCTTGATAAATTAACATGCATACATACTTATGTATGTAAATTTTTTAGTTTCATGTTTAAATTTCCGTATTCTTTTAATTAAAATTATTAATTTAAATAGAACATCAAGTTTTCAAAGTAGAATGATGACGAAAACCATATCGGGCCATTCTGCATACCGAAAACGGTAAAATCAACCCTGTTTTCGACGATTTTACATTGATTTTTTTCTGTGTGTTGGTTTTCCGGGATCCCTCTTTATACATTTAAACAACCGTATATGGACATCTTCCATCCGCGGACAATATTAAGCCTACTGTTGGTGTCCGCCTGCGGGAGCCTTAAATTATAGAACTTGTTTTGACATAACTTATATTTATATCGTTATCTAAAACGCAAAACGCCCTTGCTCACCAAAAATTAAAAATCGAATTTTTGTGTACAAAATATTTTAAATTAGTCATATTTCAAGAAGCCACAACCATATTTATGGTTGGCTCCGAACATGATATTGTTAATAATAACTAAAATATGCTTAACATTTTTAATAGCATGATTAATTTCCAACATAGCATGTTGCTCTTGGAAAAGAGCGTATTTCACCATAACATGCTTAGAGGCAATCATAATATGGTTCTGCCTTCTTGATGGAGTAGCCCTCCTGGTTGTCGCTGACAATAAAGTGGTCAAATTAAACATAATATGTTTAACATTTTCTTTTAAAATAGATTTATTTTGTTGTTTTTTCTCTGCGTGTACAAAAGATTACATGGTTAACGCTAAAAGGACGAACAAGAAAAATAAATTATTAAAAGTTTGAGGCGATATATCAATTTATCATTTAAAAAAGTTTTGGCGTCTCCTGTAAAATTTTTAGCTGACGCTATGGACCTGCTTTACATGTAATTGGCAGTAGATTACACCAAAAACTCAAAAATTCGGAAATTGTTAGAGACTTTTAAAATATAAAATAAATATGTAGTATGAAAATTATGTATGTTTTCTAAATCTAGAAACAAAATTTGTAAATTTCAAAAAAAGCTTTTGAAATACAACACAAAATAGTGTAGACCGATTGGCATTGGTTATACATGCCAACCACTTAACCATCTCTGAAATTTTTCATACGAATTGCCAAAACTGTTGGTTGGTGCCACTGCTCTCTGGGCTAGTTGTATTTTCGTTCTTATGTTTTAGTTTTTGCTTAATGTTTGTTGCAGTTGCTTTTGTTGTTGCTGTTATTTGGTACATATTTATAAGTATGTATGTATGTAACTGGTTGCAATTTTCTCATGATCACATGTGTGCAGTGCAAATATAAATAATTCTCATCGAAACTTGACAATCCATAAAACAAAAAAAAAAAAAAAAAAAAAAATACATACACAAAATGAAAAAAAAATAAAAAGAATTTTTAGTTGAATGCGATCAATAAAAGAACTATTTTGTTTAAACGCATTTGCACGTACTTTTTTATTATTTTATTTAGTTTTTATTGCTGTTGTTTTTTGAGCTTTTTTTTACTACCACTCTGTATGCAATGGCCAGGTTGCAGATACACAAATGTATCTGTTGTTCGTCTGTTTCATTTATGTAGATAAAACAAATACCTACGAGTAAATTGAAGTTATAGAGATGAGATGAGTTGAGTTGAGAAGGTATGAGCATGTGCGAACAATACTTTTCGACGCAATTTAAATGTCATTACCACAAAGTTCTTTTGAGTGTCATTGCATGCTGTAAGTTTAGTATGTAGATGTATGTATGTATGTATGTATGTATGTATGTATGTATGTATATACAAAACAAATGTGGTAAAACTAAAATAATAAAAAATGTAATATTGTTATACATATGTATGTATGTTTGTATAAATCTAAAAGATGCGTGTAAGTTTAAAAGCAATCAACTCGCGCAAATGCGTTATTAAACAAATCCCTTTTTGACAATCATTCAAATGTCATATCTTTATTTACATACATATGTTTATGCATGTATGATTACACAAATGTAAATGTGTGAGAAATAGTGCAAAAATGTCCAAGAAATCCACAGCAAATAAAACAAAACCTTAAAGCATTGCTCAAATTGGCCTACAGCCTTCTTCTTTCTGCCTTTTTGTATGCCAGCAATGCACATCAAAATGTCATCATGGGTGGCAAAAATAATAGATACACATAAAACAAAAACAAATTTCTATATTGTTATTGAGCTTAACATTAAAATTAGGACAACAAATGATTAATAAAAAGCAATGTATAAATGCATCATGATGCAAAACATACTTTAACTTTGAAAAAAAAAAAAAAATATTAAACCACAAAATATTTAATCGTAAGAAAGTTTTGTTTGTATTTAATACATGTTTTGTTGAAGTGATGAAAGTATGTGTGTGGTATATCATGGCTTTACTGAAAACAGCTTCAACTGCACAAATACTTATACCATACTCTTGTAGACGGTAGTAATACTCGTACTATACGTATAATTGTGAATAGTCGTAAACATTAAAGTCGTCATTAATTCCATGTTTGGTCAAATAGTGCACCCCTGTTTGCATAATAATTAAATACGTTATCAATATGGCAAGGTTACATTTAGTAAAACAACAACATAGACAACTGCAGCAGAAACAACAATAACCACAACAGCATTAACAACACAAACTTGTTGGATATTATGCCCGGAAACGTCATCATTAAACTGGTAGCACAACGACAACTTTGTCAATTATTCACCAAACTAAATCTATCGTTTATACTATAAACTGAGCTCGCTGGTGATGAAAAATCAGAGCTGTGTAACACAAAATAAATTGCGAATATACAAATTAAAAGGTTATAAAACGGATTTTATCAGACGAGTAGTAAATAGACCTGGTAGCGTCAAAGTTAAACTAAATTAAAATCAATTAACAACGTTTCTTTTAAATGTGCTAAATTCCCATTTCATACTATTGAGAAACTAATATCTCTAGCTTTTCTAAAATCTTTGGATCAAGTTTCCTGACGATCTGGGCTAAGCAACCAGTGAAATGCGCATATGAATAGCTTATCCCTTCAACAATGAATTTCAGTTTGTCAAAAGTATGAAATGGGAACTTAGCACATCTAAAAGAAACCTTCTTAATTGATTTTTAAATCCCAGGATAAAACCAACGATCTTTAAAACCGACGAAAATTGCATTGTTACAGTCAAAGGAGTAAGATACCGTGCAATGATTACTGACTTCGGCTGACATGTGATTTCACTGAACCATGAATTTTCAGGGATAAAAGACAGCATTACAGCTGACATTACATTGGTAAGATACCCGCTAAAATGCTGGCAAAAGTATGCTAAAATTGGAACTCATGGACGCGGGCAACATTTGCATGCACAGAAAAAAAAATAAAAATGGAATTCAATTTAAAAATGTGTGATCCTTTTTACAAAATTAATTGAATTTGAACCAGTAAACCAATTAATAGTTTAAATTAAACGTTTAATTGACTTTATTACATGTTTCATTAAAGTTTTAATTTAAACTGATTTTATTTTGATTAAAACTTTAAGTGGTGAGAAATTTTGAAGATTTGTTTCTGTCTGAAATAATATTTAAAAGGTTAATAACAGGCATTCTTTTATTCTCACAAATAAATATTCTACTCACTTCTGCAAATTTTCTAATCTTTTGTTTAAATTTTCAAAATCCAAACGATAAAAAATCACGCTTTGCACCCGCCAAACGTTTTTCATAATTCGTGTATATTTGTTTTTATAACACCGTCCGACAAAATAAGAAAAAAATTGTGAGACACGAACCGGATGATAAAATTGTGAAACTATACATTAAATGGAGAAAAACAACGTTTTCAGTTTTTCATTTCGTGATCCTGTGTCCTTTTTAAAGGACTTCAAACTTTCAAAGAAGAACACTTTTCAAAAAATATTTTAAAATACTTCCGCGGATCCAACAATGCCAAATTTGATGTCAAAAGAACAAGAAGAGCTGTAAAATATTTTGTATTATTTTTATTTTATCCTGTCAGGATCAAAAGTTGTCAAAAATGTCCTTTAAAATATTTATCCTTTAATATCCTTTAAGATTGCATGTGGTATTCAATATTTGATCCTTCAACGCACTATTTGTTTTAAAAAAAATTATTGGAAATCTAAAAGGACATTAAAGGATAAAAATTTGAAAGGACATTTTTGACATCTTCTTATCCTAAAAGAATAATAACAAAATAATGCAAAATATTTTACAACTCTTCTTCATCATTTGACACCAAATTTGGCATAGTAGGATGAGCAGAAGTATTTTAAAACATTTTTTTAATAATGTAGTCCTTTGAAATTTTGAAGACCTTTTAAAAGGAAACAGGATCAGAAAATAAAAAACTGTGAACGCAGTTTTGCTCCATTTTATCTCTAGTTTCAGACTTATGTCGTCCGGTTCGTGTCTAATATTGAGTGTCGGACGGTGTAATAGTCACTGCAAGCAATATCATCATGATAAAAATTTACGACTTGGGCTAAAAATATGCTGTTATCACTTTTTTGAATTAATAAAAATTATGAAATAATTCCCCAATTTTGGGGTCTTGAAATAAACCGAAATTTTAAAATGAAATGAAAGCCCAACGAAATGAAATAACTCCCCAAATCAAAATGAAGTAAATCCCCAAAAACTGGGGAGTTATTTCATTTGAAATAAATGCCCGATTCCTGAAATCGATTCGTTAACCGTTTGACGACAACAGCGGTAGTTGTATTTTGCAGCCCATTAGTAATGGCATCTGCCATTAATTTTGCGTCACATTCGTTGCATTTTTTAAGATGCTTGCATGGAATAAACATAATGTTTAGGCTATTGTCCTGACAAATAACACACAGGTTGTCGTTATTGAAAACTGCAAGTTCAAAAATTTCTTCTTCCAATTCTTCCTCGGAAAACTCTTTAAAAATGTCTTCTTTTGGTGTCCTATTGATACAAATTTCATTTCCCTCAAACACATTTCTTGATAGGAATTCAGAAACGGTTAGTTTTCCTTCCTGCAATAAATTTGATCCACTTTCAATTTTAATAAATTTGGCAAATTTGTCCCTTTTTCTCTGTTTTTGGGCAATTTCTCCTCCACTTTCGCATCATATAGCAAAATTCCTACTAAAACAAGTTTTGTTTACATATTATAACGGGACAAGATTTGCATTTTTGACGATTTCGAAATAAATTTGAAAAAGAAATTAGTACCCAAAAACAATGAAATAAATCCCTAAAAACGGTTGTTGTTGCCCCTCATATATTTTTTTGGGGAGTTGTTTCATTTCCGTTTTGGGGACTTATTTCGTGGGGAGCCATTTCATGCCGCCGCATTTTTTGTCTCGAAAGTTTGTATATTAAGTTAATAAGTTATTTATTTATCTGAATCTCAAGTTTTGCTTAAAAATAGCATTGTTTTGCTAGTGCATATTTTTTGCCATATAATGTTTACGTTGCATATTAATTCGCATTTTATGTTATTTTTTGCTGAAAAAAGCATATTTTTGCATATATGGCACCAAACAAAATTGTAATAAATTGATTTCCGAATTGAGGACAGTAAATGACTTCGATTGACTCCAGAGAGAGGAAATGCAAGGCATGAAATTTCTCGAGAAGAAATTGAATTTCTGTAGCATTTTATTTTATAAGACAATTTGTTAAGAGAAATTTTTTCGATTTAATTTTGTTGTTGTTAAAAAAATCTTGTTAGAAAAATAAAAATTCGTTGAATAAAAGTTGCTTTTAAATCTTAGTACAGCCAATAAAAATTAAGTGAGCTATTAGATGGTTGTAAGTTAAATCAACTTTAATTCTATTGAAATGTATGTCAAAATTAAAATTAAATTCTACGCACTAATTATAACATTGACATAACTCGGTTTTGTAGAGATTGTCTTAAGGTGAGGATTGTAGGTTTCTTAAAATAAACAATATATCGCACTTGATCAACAAGAATTTATAAAATCGTACTTAATAATCACTTAATTTAAAAGCGTTTTGGTTCTACTGAAAATTGTTTCGACTTCATACTTTTAATCGAGTTAATAATTGTTGATTGTTTAATTCAAAGCTTTAAACTGCTCTATCGAAAAGTAGTATTTTATATTGTTTTGTACATATTTTAAAAGTATTTTATTTACTTCGCCTTATTTGGGAGCGTTTAAATATGCTCTCAGTTTTATAAAAGTAACTAACGGTACTCGCGAAAAATGAACAATTCTTTTTGGAATATTTACGTTATCTCTAGGCATACTACCAATAGGGCTAAATGGTATCTTAAATTCACTCTGCATCTCACAATATGTATTGGGATTCACTAACGCTTATACGATGGCGGAGTCCGCAAAACTATAATGAAGCTAAATGCTACTTAAAAGTAAAGAATATGAGAAATAATTGTCGGCTTATCAGAGCACCATAAGTATGTAGTTCGTAATCGTCCCACTAAATTGCTCAAAGCTTAAAATTTAAATTCTTCTATTCTAACAGAAAGTAAATTTATTTTTTTTTTTTAATTTTATTATAATTGAATCTGTTGTGCGGACTTTCACAGATCTGTTTTCGAGAAATACTATAATGGCATTTGTGGCGAGAGCTACTGCCCAAATACGTACATTCATCTTAAATTCTTATAACTACTAGAAGTGTGTTTAAAACATCACAAATCTACTAACTACATTAGATTCAACTACGATTCAATTACGATCCAACTACGTTCCAACTACTTCTCTACAAACGTCGTTCACTCACTCACACATTCCTTTCTCTAGTATATTTATTTTTCTTATTTGTTTTTGTTTAATAAAATATTAGCTAAATACTATTTTAATAATTAAAAAAAAAATATAAACAAACAAACTTAAAACTAAAACGTTTTAAGTTTATTTGTAAAGAATAAAAAAAAAACAAAATCAAAACAATAACGAACTGAAGACTCATGTGAAATATGATAAAAAAAAGAGAAAAAAAACGAATTGAAATAAAATCGCCGCATTCATTAGGAATTCAATCAGTTTTATCTGCAGTACGATTAAGATGAAACAAGTTGTTGATGGCGATAATGACGATGGGTATTTCAGTGATAAAGAGCCAACAGTAGCTCCATATTTATATTCATTATAATTATCAGAGTGTTACACCTATTAATTAGTTAGAGAAGACACAACAATGATAACAATAGCGTTAAATTTAGTGTTTTACAAACAGTTTAATCTTGTTGTGAGTGCGCGGAAGGTGAAAAGAACCGAAAAAATACAACTTTACCAACAACAACAACGACAACAAAAATAATATCAGGCATAGCAGCATCAACATCATCATCATCTTCTAAGCCATTGCCACCATCATCGTTGGCGGCAACAATTTCTACTCGAAACTAAATAAATTTATCTCACGGGCAATAATATTGAAGAGCCAGACAGCCAGCAAACCACTCAGCAAACACAATCTTCTTTCTATCTTCCCTTTCTTGGACTCGTACGCAACAGACAATGTGTTAACAAAATGATATTTAACACAATACTCAGTTTCTTGTTGTCAGACTGCTTTAGATACATTCGATAAAAAAAATGGTATGAAAGAAAAAGTCTGAGAGAAAATCGAAAGATCAAAAAATTAGAGGAATCTAAATCATACATTGAGGCACAGCAGGTCATATGGCGCACTCAATTTAGCTTAATTTTTTTTTGTTTTTATTTTTAATTTGTTGTTTGAAGTTGCCCATTATCATTGTTTTCGTTAAATCAATTAATATATTTCTAATTCATTAACAATGTTTGGTTTGTTTTGGATTTAATTACAAAACGCTGCTTGAATTGTAAAAAATGAGGCAATTAATTAAAAGCGGATACTTGAAAGAATTTCAAAATTTTTAATTTTGACAAAACTTTTCTCTCTCTTTTGTATATTTTTCTTTTGTTGCTTTTTTGAAGGGTGTTATTTTTTTAACGATAGCACTCGCTAATTTATTTGGCGTTACCAAAAAAAAAAAATCCATAAGATTTCACTTAATATTTCAATTAATATCAATGTTTTGTAGAAACTAATTAAAATTTAGTTTACTCGAACTTAAGCAAGTACAAAATGGTTTAAAACTCAACCTTGAAAAAAAAATTTTAAATTGTGTTTGATAAATTGTTGCTCTGGAAAGATGTGAGATAATTCGTGTGTCTGCTAGATTATATGCATTGCTATAGCTAAAATCTAAAATATTTGTAAACGCTGGTGCATTATTAGCTGAATTTTATTTTTACACGCTGTCGCAAAAATTACCATCCAATACAAGAGATTAGCGGTAAAAGAGTCGCTTTGACATTTGTGAAGTAAACATATACAAAATGCACGGCAAAAAGAAATGATGCACAATACTCCTGAAGAACGCTAAGTAATTGTTTTAATGCGAAAAATTTCATCGAAAATCTTCATGAGAGACAAGGCCCATTTCCATCTCTTTTGAGATGTTGATTAAGCTTAAGAATATTTTTACGTAGTCTGAAACGTGGATTTTTCCGGCGAAATGTGATTTTTTTTATTTCACTAAATGCCAACATCTTAAGCAAAACTACGCTGTTTCGTCAAGATTTTGTATACAAACTTGGTAATGGCGCCACAAATCTGTTTTCAGATTAACTAAACCTAGTTTAACTGAGATCTCAAAAACCCAGCCTTAGTGAATAAGCAGAATTATCCCATCTGGGAGAATAGAAAAAGTGCCGTTACTGATGCTTAAAGTTACTGTAGGGTGTGGTGGGCCTCGTACCAAACGTGTACTATAAACGGCGTGAGCTACAGAACAAAGCTCAACAATTTTCTCCTTACTCAACTTAAAGAATTGAAACAGAAAAATATTTGGTTTGAAAACGAGGGAACAACGGCGCGATTTGTACGACCTACAGTCAAAATTCTGAAGGCTGCATTTCCAAGTCACCTAAGTCATCGTATTAGTGACTTGAACTGGCCGGCGAGGTCGCCAGATTTTAACGTTCTAGACTTCTTATGGTGGGCTCTCTTGAAGTCACGAGCCTATGCCAGAAAACATTAGACTCTAGAAGTCTTCAAAAAGAATATCCGTCATGAAACATGGCATAAGTTTAAAGGAATTTAATTTTGATTTTTTTCAAACAGTTGTCAATTCCGACTAAAAATCCATAACTTCTTCATTTCTTAAAAATAGCTAATATTTGGAACCCAACATATTTGATCCCTCGCTTAAATTTTGGGCATGTACTTACAGGGCTTGGCCAAGTAAGCATTGACAACACAACAGCATCGAACAGAATTTAAAAAACGGGTATTGGAGATATAATTACCTAAGATCTTTTGTAAAGATTATACTAGTAGCTTGTGGAACATCTATGTTTGCTTCTCTTCTAATTGTAAATATTTCAAAAAACCAACAAACACTTCTCCTCTTTAGTTTTGATTTTATAATACTATTTTTGAATCTGACTTCTACCTCTGTTAGATCACGAGATATAAATGTAAGTGACTTTGCCTATTTCTAACAACTTACGATCTGTATTTCCTAAAATCCATTCTTGTTTTATCAACAGGAAGCGGAGTCTACATTAAAAATTTCAATTCTTTGGCTTCATAAATAGATGAAGTCACTTAAATCGCTCTGGTCCACTAGGATGGCACGTAGTGGCATATGAAATTTATAATAATAACTTTTGATTCTTAAAAGTAGTAGTAGTAAGGTTCTTTTTAGACAGGCAAAGTTTACTTTGCAATGTCTTGAATTTATAGAAGGGAGGGGAAAAAAGAATAGCGGGGGAGTACATACTTTGCTGTACTCGCAATTCGTTTTGGTTTTCGTTCGTATTTTATACCTGAAGTTGGCTGCAACTTTATATTAATAAATAGCGTTGCCAGAAAGTTTCGTAAAAAAAATCATCATTTGGCTAAAATATTAGTTTCTTAAAGAGAAAAATCTACAAAATTTTTTTTTAAATAAAATTGTTTATAACAAGGACAAAAAAGTAAAAATTATTAATTTTATAACAAATACTTCTTCCCAGCAAAAAAATTTTTAAGTTGTTCAAGAACAGGGAATATTTTCATGATTTCGTTAGTACTTATTTACTTAAATGAATTTAAAATACAAACCTTATTATACAGTTTTCATAACTGAACGCATGTAAAATTGCATGCAATATTCCCATTCAACTACATATTTTATACCGTGTTCAGATATGGGCATTTCCATTTTGACGTGTCGTGATATTTGTAGCACAAAATGTAAAAAAATTAAATGACGAAGTCAAATTTGTAAAAAGGGTTTTTATATATACAAAGTAATGAAGTAGCTCTACATTCAGAAAAAAATTACAGTAATCGACGCTAAGGATTTGCAGATATAAGCAAAAATCTGCCCTGGCGTGACGTTAAAAAAACGGAAGTGGGTTTTGATTGCATTACAAAACTGAAAAATACTGCGAATTGAGCAAGATGTTTTGTACAAAACCTTTTTTAGTAAACTAAGAACTTATATTTTATTTTTCAAGCTATCAAATTTAAAAATCTTTGCTCGTTTTAAGGTAAATATGGGAATTTACAGCTAAAAGTCTACTTTTTTTAATGTAACGCCAGATTGCAAATAAGGTTGTATTTTCGGACCATGTTGTTCAATCGTTATCCCTTTTGGTACTTAATGTAGAGCTTGTTGCGCTTTACACCAAAATATAAAAAAGTAAACGATACATATAAAATTTTTTGCGAAACAATTTAAAATACTTCTGGCGTTACGTGACAAAAAGTAGACTTTTCCCTGGAAATGCCCATATGCCTTTTTTATTGAGTCAATATGCGGGTTATTGACATAATTATCTTTCTGTTCGCATATACACAATTAAGCTAACTTAATTTATATATCATAATTTCTAAAAATAAAAAATCCTCATTCGAGAAAAAAATCTTTAAATGGTATTTTTGTCAAAACATAATCAAAATTATGATAAAATCATCATTCTGGCAACGCAGTTTATATAATATATTAAACGGAAGAAAACAAAACTTTGTCAAATTAAACTTTGTAAGTCTAAAAACCAAACCAAGTTTAAAGAGAATTCAACAAACTTTGTCAATGTAAACTTTACCTGTCTAAAAGAGGACTAATTAACTCTTAAACTCATCTAGCCCCAGGCGCGGATTTAAGGGGGGGGAAATAAGGAAATTTCCCCCCCCTAAATTCTAAAAATATGTTTGGTTTCTCTCGATAATACATGAATTCCCTACAATAATAATTTTTTATATGCAAAAAATTTTAGGAAATCCCAGCAAAGTTTTTTTTGTTTTTTTATTGAATCTAACGAAATTTTCAATAAGTACCCAAAACTTAATTCTAATGGTTATTTTTTAGATATTTCCAATGAAACATCTAGTTTACTGTATTCAAATACTTATTATTCTACATTCAATCCCAGCAGGTGGCATCTATTTATTTCCAAAGAATAAACGTTTGACTTGAAAATGCGGTTGAACTATTAATAAGCCTTTATTATATGAATCAAAATATATATATATGAAATCAAAACGAAAACACAGATTTTTCGAGGAAAACTCAGATTTCCTTATCTTAAAGATATATAAGGAAAAATATAAGGAAAGCATTTATTGGCTTTGTTGTAAACGCATTTGAAGAGGCTTCAAAGGATATTGATAATGTGATATGTCAATTGATGCGAAGGCACTATCATCTATAGTGCTAAAAGCTTTGACAAAGTTTAGTCTTGACCTAAAAAATTGTGTAGGAAATGGAACAGATGGGTGTCCTCTGATGTCATCAGAAAATGGAGCTGTTATAAAATTCTGGACAAATGCAAAACAAACGCCTTGCTATTCCCATAAATTAAACAACTCAATTTTAAAAAGCAACAAAATGCCATTAATACAAAAAGTTGTATCATTTGTTAAAAAAACGACAAATTTTTTTAAATATATTCATCCCAAGCGAAACACAGTTTTAGCAAAGTATTTGGGAGCCAAACTCTCTACATTATGCGAGACAAGATGGTAGGGCCGTTACGACTCCCTTTTCACTTTGCCACAAGTGCACATCATACAGTAGTAGCTTTGGAAAAAATATCTGAGTGGAAAAGTAGAGATACTTCATCAAAAGCCTTATATTAAGGAACTCGCTTTTGAATTCATTTGAGGAATATTATCATTTTACAAAAGCACGATATAGATCTTCAAAAAGGATGAAGCCTTATCAAAACTTAAATCATGTGCCTTGAAGAGAAAATAAATAAAGCCGAAGAACTATTTAAAGCGATTTTTGAAAAAGTTCAAGTTATCTGCGATCAAATCGAGGTTCCAATCACATTCAAAATGTTGAAGATTACTACCGAGTTGTAGGTTACATTCCTCTTATTGAATTTGTTTTAGAAGATCTCAAAACACGTTTCCGAATAGATCTCCTAAATGTATTGAGCATACCTAAACTTCTACCTCAAAGTGTAATCAAGTCAAATACAGATACAAAACTTTTAAAATCACAACTAGCTGATGAGCTGATTATGTTTGATAAAAGAGATAGATAAACACCTACAAACATCTAAACTTGAGTCTGAACTGTTGCATTTGCAACAAACATGGAAAATATCTAAAAATCTATCAAATAACATTGCAGATGCTTTAATAAACTGTGATAAAGATATCTACCGAAATCTAAGAAATATATTAAAAAATTTTCGTTTCAATGCTCGTCAGCAGGGCAAGTTTAAAATGGCACGAAAAATGGCTGGCAAAATGCACGAAAAAGTATAAAAAATGGCACAAAATGGCAAAAATAAACATGTTATTTAAGAATCTTTTATTTTATTAAGTTTTTTTTTGTAAGTACAATAGTATGTTTCTTCAAATTGTCAAAAAAAAAAAAATTCTGGGGGCAAAACCCAAGAATTTGGAAGTTGTTTTTAATACATTTTTGATCTAATTTTTGTTATAAAATTCTGTTTAATAAAGAAATATTTCTATAATATTTGTCACAAAATTTTTTTATCAGGGAAATGTTATTAGAGAACGACGTTTAAAATTCTTGTGTTTTGAGTCTTCGATTTCTAGAACACCCCTGATAATTTCCTGTTATCACATAAAACTGTTCTATAAATGAAAAACACTCTTTCAACATCGCAAGATGTAACTGGAGCATATTTGAACACTAAAAGTTCAGATGGAGAAAGATTGTCAATAAATTCATCCGTCTCACTTTCATTAAAACAAAATTGTGAGAAAATCGATTAAAACACTTTTTTAAAATTGAAATGCCAAGCCATATAGATTTTTCAGGAGTATTGAACAATTTACCACATGTATTACGATCTAAAACGTTTTTTAAACTTTTCAACAAAATCTTTTTTATTGACATCTTGTATTATTTTCATTAGCACTATCAATTAAGCCAAAGCTTTCATTCATAGAAATCCCTTTCGTTTGTAACTTCAAGAGGCAGATGCATTGAAAGTACTTTTTACGTCCGATTTTTGCATTATTCAGTAAGCATTTCGAATAGATTCTGCCTCATATTCGCTAAGCTTATTTAAAATTTTTTTTCTATGTTGCAAAAAGGTATTTTTTAGCAAGCTGGACCAAAAATTGCTTTTTAAAAAAATATTGAAGAAATGGCAAAAATGGCATATGCCATAAAAAACTTGCCCTACTCGTCAGTAATGCTACGAGAGAGAGGTCATTTCCTACCCGTCGTCTTATAAAAACATGGGTCAGATCAACAATGACAGAAGAAAGACTGTACTATCTAAATTTGCCTCACGAGGAAATCATAAATTGCTTATTTAAAAAAAATTAATTTATATTGAACTACTCTTATATTTCATTTAACCTTATTGTTGAGTTTTCTTTAATAAATATACACATATTAATTTTAATAAACTTTTAAAAACAAATTTTTTACTTTTTTGTATCAAAAAAAATTTTCCCCCCCCCCTAAGGCTCGAGCTGGATCCGCGCCTGTCTAGCCCCTAAGCATAACATCAAAACAATCCCTAATAATTTACTTGCACGGCTTTAAAACCACATGCTTATATCTAGAGAAATCATTGAAGAAAAAATCGTAGGTTACTTTTATTTCAAGGTACAAATTACAAAATTGCTCCAGAATAAGTCCCCATTTACATTATACATTTTTTGTCGTAGCGAAAGAAAGATGATGTCGCGAGTTACAAAAATTGTAATGAATTTTTAAATTTTGCTCTTTTCAACTTAATTTTTTAAAACAGTAAAAATTTTTCAAGTTTTATAACTTACAGTAGTAATTTATTTTAATACGAACATTTCGTGCCGAATACGATCTAGATCGGTGCAAAAATGACAAAGTAACAGAAGATTAATTCAATTATCCCTCTTTTCGATTTTTATCAAATCAAAAAAAAAAAAAAAAACAGAACAAGTTAATAGTTATACAAAGCTAAATGTTAGTTAGAAACAATAAATATTATTTATTTTATTATTTTGAAATTTGTTATTATTACAATAAATCTTAAAGCTAACACACTACTAAAGGGCCAAATACATTTGTCAAATGCTTGTCCAGCCGGCGAATTCAACGTGTACGTGTGCTAGACGAAATATTAGCCGTCATATCTAATTTTTTTTTGATATTTTATCAAGCGTTATCGGTGTCACACATACAAACACATTTCCAGTTATACTACCACAATGCTTCATGACCCTGCAAATAATATTGGATCACCTGCTCCAATTTGATTAAATGGCCTACTCCATGGTCTGTTCCGATGTAATGCAAGCACGGACCATGTCATTGTTAAAAAGTGTTTGTAGTGGGACGACATGTCTTCGTTTTTTAACGACATGTTTTCGTTTTAAACGAAATTAAAACTAATCCTCTTGTGTATACAATAGAGTAGTTTTAAGACTACTCCTTTGTAATCCAAAGCTGGGTTATATGGTTCTGCACTAGGGCATCGTAATGTTAAATAGTCCATTTTTTCCATACGTTTGGGTTACTTTTGGACTAGTCCTAGTCCCTTATGGGCTACATTTTAAACGCGTGTTTGGGCTAGTACTTTGATCAGTGTATTTGGTCCTTAACACAAAACAAATAATTAGAAGAATAAAATAAAATCAAGGGGAATTCATATAATGTGAATTTACCTTGCATAAAATTGTAAAAAAGTTGTTGTTGTGAAATTTTAAACAACAAATAAAGAAACAAAATAGGATTTATTAAAAAACGAGACATTTTAAATTGTTCTTGCTTTTGTATTAATTTTCAAAGCAAAAAAATTCATAAATGTAAGAAGAAGAGTTCTTGAATTAAGAAGATGCCGTGTGAACAACGTTAATCGTATTCGCAATTCAAAAAGCGAACAACGTAATGTAAAGCTATGTTCACATTATGTGTATTTGTCATGAGGACTATCACTTTTTCACATGTTAAATTTGTATATATCGTCTGAACCTCTTCAAACAATATTATGTGGTTTAGGACGAGTTCTATTTTCAAGTGACAAAGCACTCAAAATTATTTGTGGCGGCAAAAGTAATTGAAATTTGAATACATACATATAATAATAGTAAATAAATAATAAAACAGATAAAAAATACACAAATTAATTATTAAAAATGTTTTTTTATATTTTTGATAGGTTATGTCAAATGTACGTTACGTACCAACATGTGAACATGTAAATTACAAACCTTATGTTTAACTCACATTTTGACATACACATGAAATCACATGTGGATAGAAAAGTAACATTCCTCATGACAAATACACATAATGTGAACATAGCTTAAGTAGCCGTGTGAGCATAGAATTATCATACACCCCTTGGCAATGACGTTCCATTTATTGTATTTGTTGGTGGAAGTGCTCATCATGCTCGTCGCTTTCATCGCCAAGGTTATTTGGGAAGAAATTTAAGTGCAGAGGGTGTATTTTTAAAGACATATTAACTTTTTGTGTAAGTAAGATATAAAAATTACTGTTAATTTAAAAAAATAAATAAAAACAGAAACATGTGTAAAACTGAACCAATTTTCTAATATTTTTTTTTTACAAATCTTGAATTATGTCTTTATCATTTGGGCTTCTGAAATTCTGCAGAGAGCTTGATACAACCAAACGAAATGACTTTCATGCCTTTGACTCCTTCAGACAAAATCGAATCAAAATTGGAATCTTTAATTTTGGCATCTGATACGTTGAAAAACGGTAATAACACATTAATAACCACCAATTTCACCAAGTTCAGTTAAAACTAACTATTACTTTAACTTCAAGTTAACAATATGTTTTGACAGCTATAACTGATAGTTAATTATAACTGAACTTGGTCTAATTGGGGGTAATTTTAATTTAATTGTTTGGATAAAAAATAAAATGAAAAGAGTAAAATTGCAAAAAATCATGAAGTTTGAACTCTTTTCCACAGTAACTCTGTCATTTCTTAAACAATTTTTACAAGTCACCCATGGTTATTTTAGTAATAAGTATAAAGAAATTGATATTTTAGAAGATACTTGAATTTAACATCGTCTTTTTAAACACACAAATAACGGCTATTTTGGAATATGATTCTCGAAAACTGTTCTACTTTTGACCATTCTGACTTCTATTTGGATTCAGCGGACAGATTTGGTGTCAGATACGTTTGGTCAAAAAGCTGACTCGTAGTGTAATCTGTCATCAACATTTTATTGAAATAAAAATAAAATCGTTTTGGCTAACATTGACCAGTGTGAAGTGTTGAAAACTTTGTACGCAACATTTTTTTCTTATTTCCATATATATTTTTTTTTTAATATTAGTGCTTTCATCAAGTCTTCAGAATATTGTGTGATTTCCCTTCAAAAAGAAGAAAAACCACAAACGAGCGATGAGCACAGCAGTATTTATTTGTAATTTAACAAATTCGTTCATACCAAATTAGTTTTGCTCACACAAATTCTTAATTTCATTAGAAATTAAGAACTTTTTGAGAACCAATATGCATCATTGATTTTGATGAATTTCGATTGAAATCAATTTAAATAAACGCATTAACGCCCACTTGAACATTTTGTGTGGAAAACGAAATACATGCACATAATTAAGGCAAATTAATACAAACATCCATAAGTTATTACGCATACATACAATATGAATATAACATGTATAGAAATACACACAAACAATGTATTTTTAAAATTAACTCCAGATCTTAACAGATTTATGCATATCTTTTATTTTTTCTGTGTGTGAGTGATGATGCAAGAGTGTTTGCATTTGTTTCACTTTAATATTTTAATGAATTTTGCCTTAATTTATTTATTTATTTATTTAGTGATGATATAGAAAAATAAAACAAAACAAAACTCTTAAGAATTTCACCTTTTTGTAAATGATTCCTATTTGAATGTAAAATAAATTAAACTAAAAGAAATGAAAAAGGAAAAAAAATATCAAAATCAGACTGTGAGAGTGTTTTTCTGCGAAAGCGATGGTGCATAAGAGGGAGGTATGTTGGTAGAGAGGAGAAACAGAAGGAGGAGGAGTAGGAGGCACCTGGGTAGAGTGGAGTGTGGAAAAAATAAACGTAACAAAACATTTTAAATTCAACTTGATTTATGCTTGAGACAATTTCAACTTTACACACTAGGTTGACCAGAATGGGAATCGCGAACAGCACGGATGTTATCTGAAAAAGGAAAATTTATACATTGCAATGTAGTATATATCGTTTTGGTAGTCGGTGACGATGTTGAGGATGATGAAGACGACGATGATGGTGATGATGTTGTTGTTATTGTTGCTGATGTAGCTTTTGCTGCTGCAGTAGTATGATTTTGCTGTTGCTGTTTCTGTTGTTGTCGTTTTCATCGTCGTCTTCGCACACAAAGTACGTGTTGTGATAGAATGCGGTTAACACAAATAGAATGTATACAAACCAAAACTAATTTACAAAAGGTTAATACTACTGGCAGTCAAACACGCAGTCAGGCAAAAAGCCAGCCTGGCGAACAGACCGGCAAGTTGGCAATCGAGCAAGCAACCAAAAGCAAACCTGCAAACAAACGACAAGACATTTGTATACAGTCAGTCAGTCAGCCAGCCAGCCAGACAGACATCCAGTTAGTTAGCCAACTTAAAGCACTCTGCATAGCATTTCAATATACGATACGAGTAGCAAGCAAAAACAACAACAACAACATCAGCAACACCAAAGTAAGCAACACAAGTAACATGCAGCAAGGCATGCAGGCAGGCAAGCTGGCTAGCAGTAAGCAGCTGTAGAAACACAAGTAGTAGTAGTTGTTGTTGTTGTTGTATGGCAATTGCTCAAAAAGATAATATACGAGACCGGCGAAAAAGAGTATGTCAACTTTTAGTGAGTGAGTGTCGCTTCTTTTTTAAGAAGCTGCAAAACCAGCTTTGCGCACACAAATAATGTTATCACCGTGAGAAAAAATATAAACAGAAGTAAAATAACTGTGGCACACACACTTACATACATTAATGCTTACAGACATTCACACACATACACTCACCTCCTCTATATGTTACAAAAAAAGACAATGAAAATGAAATAATAAATAAGAGAAATTTAACATGAAGCAAACAAGTGTGTGTTTGATGTCCCCAAAAAAAGAAAATACAAAAAATAAAAAAAAATAAAAATAACAAAAATAAAAATACTACAATAAAAACAGACATGTATCACACAAACACACCAACATTATTCACACATACACAAGTGTGGGATGATGGTTAAAGCAGAAGCAACGTGAACATTTTGGGGGGTTTGAGTCAGCTCACACCAGCTAAAGACTTCTCAAGAAAATGTCAATTAATTGAAAATGCAATAATTTAAAAAAAAAAACAAAAAATATTTTTGATTTTCACAACATTCATCACTAACTTTTTATGTATGTTTAAGGATGTGCAAAATTAATCTAATTTTTATATGAATGTGTAAGAGTGTGTTTAAGTAGCTTAAAATCTGATTCACCTTTTTCAAAATTTGTTGGAAATTTCTTTTAATTTTCTTATGAATAATTAAAAAAAAAAAAATAATAGTTTCTTAAAGTTTTTTTCTTTGCAGGCGCCTATTTACCAAATGTCTTTCAAAGAAAAATTGCAATAGTTTGTTAGTTTTTCCACTAATAAACATCTATTATGCGCCTCTTTATTTTTTTTTTTTTTTTTTTGTTTTTAAAATAATATTTACTCGTAAAAAATCTATTTCAATTTTCAGCTTGTATTTCTTTTTTTTTATGATAGATGATAATCTAAATTTGTGATTCATCCATCTCTAGTCGTCGGTGGCGCACATTTCTTTTAGTCTCCGCTGACTGTTGCTGCTTTAAGTTTTCTATTTGATTTAGGTATTTATAGTTTGTCGTTGCACAGTGGTGAAAGTAATATAAGGCGGATCGAAAAAAAGTTGTGCCAGTCACCCTCTACAATGAAAGGAATGCCTATGAAACGGGAAACAATTTTTTTCCACGCCCCAGCTTTTTTGGCTTTGTTTATATAGCGCTGACATTTAAAGTCATATCTCATCATATCGCATACTGCTATTAATTTCTTGAATATGGCTTAATTTTTGCCTGTGATGACTTTTTAATCCGACATCAAATTCTGGGCTCTACTTCTGTCATCTCAGTTTTTTGCACGTAGCGAGAAGGTCCTTCTTAAACTTATTATACATAGCTTTTAACATACTAGTTTTTATGATTCGACTCAATATTGAAGTCCTTTTTCATTTTCACATACATGTTACATTAAAACAGGGCGATCACACACGGAAAGAAGTTTATTTTCTAAATTAAATCAATTTCGTTTCTTTAAACAAGAAAATCCATAATAATTTCTTGATTTTAACTTATTTCGTTCGTATTTAGTAAGATTTTCTTAAATAAAAAAACATTTTGCTTAAACCATGCTGCAAATAAATTTAGAATACGTAATTTTTGGCTTAGAAGAGATCATGCAAAATTTTCTTGGTTCAAGCCATATTTTCTGGTGATTTAGTAAATAATTCTTTCCGTGCAATACAAAATAAAAACGTCCTAGATCGGTAGGTATATCAATGAAGCTTCTAGACCTTTAAAACAATTGTGTTTGCCACATCCAAAATACATTCCTTTTATATTTAATGCGCCGTCATTTTAACTCCGATCTCAACATAAATCATTCTATTCTTAAGCTTGAATCCTGCAGGACGAAAATTCTCTCAATCATGGTTGCCGTTCACACAAAGATTAGGGCTCCTGATTTTTCTGTTCTCCTTAAGCGAGTGTGTCCGCCTCCATTTCAGATATTTCAAGCTAGCGGATTTGGGTACAATTCAAGTCTTTTTAAATATTTTATATTGAATACTTTGTGATCATAGTATTCAGTTTCAGTTTCAGTGAATATTTAAGCTGGTGTTAAAGCGGGAACGGATATGATATATAGATTTATATCTATTTATTACAGCCCATTGCCTGAAAGTACAAAAATTGTGCGAATGTTAGTAAAATAGTGTGAGTGTATTGAGTTTTTCGAACTTGTACTTGTATGTGGAAACGGTGGGATTTTGACCGTGTGCATACCCCTTTGGATCTATTTCTATTTCATAGGCCAGTTGTCCTATTGTCTAACACTGTATTTACACATGAAAGCAATTTCTTAAAAGTTCCATGTACGTATTATCAACACAAATATCGAGAACAAATAATAGAATTTCATGAAAAGTTACATGAAAGCGAAATTTTATTTTCAAATGTCGTCAAAAAGTAAACTTCTATCTCTTCTTCTTCTTCTTTGATTCTTTTGCTTAGTTAAAGTTTAAGAGTTGCCCAGACAATTACTCACTCTGAACTTCATGCATTCGTTAAAACTAATATTTGTTTTTATTCATTTTCATGATATTTATATATTTTAATTAGAATTATAGTGTTGTTAATATTTAATTGAACAAATATATTTAAATTAAAACAAAGTTAGCTGAAAGTAAAAAATGTGTTAGTGAAAACGTGTGAGTAAATTGCGACTTTCAAGAAATTACTTTCATGTGTAAATGGGCGCTGCGAAACATGGCCCCAGGAAATATGGCCTCATAAAAATAAATGAAAATTGACCCCAAATTTGGGGCTATTTTTAATAATGCAATATGACCCCATTTTTTTTAATGAAAAATTACTCCCAAAAAAATCAAAAATAACCCTAAAAATAAAATGAAATATATATGACCCTAAATTTGGGGCCATTCTTTATTATGAAAAATCACCTCAAAATGTATAATAAACTTAAACCCCAAAAAAGGAACACAAAGAAATTTATATTAAAAACTTTGGGTGGAGTTCATATGCCCGAAACTAAAAATCCCAAATTTAGAATCCCGATTTCAAAATCCCAATAATTATACAGTTTTGGTTTAAAAAATGGTTTTAAAAACCTCTATGGTATAACGAACACTGGCTTTGCTTACTGAATCTTCACGTTATAGCTGGCGTTTGGCAGGGCGCAACGATTTCCTTCTCTATGATATAACGAACACTGTCTTCGCTCATTAAAACTTCACAACATAGTCGGCCTTTGGCCGGGCGCAAGGATTTTCTTCTCTATGGTATAACGAACACTGGCTTCGCTCACTAAAGCTTCTCTATATAGCAGGCCTTCGGCCGGGCGCACGGATTTGTTTCTCTATGGTGTAACAAACACCAACTTCAATAACTAAAGCATCTCTGCATAACCGGCAAGGATTATCTCCACTTTGGATTAAGAATTCGGGTTTTTATACTGTCCATAGAAACTTTTACATACAATTTAATACAATTTGTGTAAAAATGTTTGGCGTGATTTTTTCATGTCCTAAAATTTGCATTTTTTATTAGTTAACGAAAAATAGCCCCAAAGTAAAATTTGTGATTTTATTTGGGGCCATTTTTCATTCCATGATTTTGGGTTTATTTTACATTCTACTTGAAATACAACAACGCCCTAACGAAAAAATGAAAAATAACAAAAAAAAAAAATTTTTTAATTTTGGGGCCGTTTTTCACTTTCCTTTTGAGGCCATATTTCCTGGGGTCATTATGCGCACCGCCGTGTAAATGCCATGTTAGAACAAGAAAATTAAATTTATGTATATGTAAAATGAATTTGTTTTTGTGCTTTTTAATTGAATATTTGAAATAAAATAAAAGGAAAAATTAAATTAAATAGAAGAAATTTGGAATCCTCTTAAATTATTTCAAGGCGAATGTATTACAAATGGTTGCTCTTGAAACCCCTTCTGATAATTTTTTTAGCTTTATAATTGTTAGATGTCAAAATTTTGATTATTATCTTTGTTTGTATTTTGTTTTGTTTTTGACATTGTGATTTTTTCTGATACAGTGATTTTACAAAAATCAATTGCTTGTAGCTTTTGTTCAAGTTGAACTTGTCGTACCGGATTATTTTTAATAGAAAAGAAACATGTTAACATGTGTTAAAATCAAAAATTAAAAAACGCATAAAAATCGGTAAAATTCTGAAAGTATACTTTCGTGGAAAAAATCGCCTAAAATTGGTTAAAATAGTTGATAAATACATAACCAAAAAAATTACTAAATTAAAAATTAACAAAAACAAAAAAAAAATTGAGTCTTATAACATCGCTTAACATAGTTTAATTATCTTAAATTAATAATTTAAATAATCTTTAAATAATCACAATGTCTAGAAATTTGTATATCATCAGAAGCAATATTAGAGGATTAAACCAAACGAATTTGATTTAAAATGAACGGCTTTTAAATATAAAAACAACGTTACACTCACTTATAACAATATATTTAAAAAAAAAATAAATAAACAATATGCATTTAAATATTCTAGAACTAAGGCAGTTGCATTAACTTCAGCCTCACTGTGCAAGTTTGCTTGTTTTTTTTTTAGTATTTTCTTTTAGTTTGTACAACCTTATCAACATATTTATCTCTCTTACGTTGCTTGTTCACACGCCCCCATAACTCACCTTGCGACTGACTGCGACTGAAAGCAAAGAAAATTTCACATGATTTTTTCAGCGCAAGCAACAGCAGCAAATGTTTACATTTCGTTTTAACCGAAGGTGCTTCAAGTAGTACGTTTACAAAACAACCAACAAACGACAACAACAGCAACACAAACAACAACAGCAGCAATATTAAACAACAGTAACACTAACAACAATAAGAGAAAAAAAACAGCAACAACTACTAAAAATATATAACATCAAGGTGTGTATGTATGTATGCATGTTCCGTATAGGAAAAATTCCCTATACCCTTCATCATGGATATTGTTACATGACTGGAGAAAAAGCCAGACCCAGGGACTTGCCTATAAGACCGCTCTAAACGAGCGAATAATAAAATTCTTCCAGAAGACGATTTGACAATTGATCCGTGTAAACTGCTTTTTGATATCTCTTGACCATAAGCCAAGTTTTGTGCATGTTCGCAGTAGGAGTTCTAAATTCTAAATTTTAGAACATTCTCGGATATTTTTTTTTTTTTAACACTATGGAAAGTACTTAGGATTAACGATATTGGGGATAATTAATATCCGTTTTAATTAAAAACGTGTACGTTATCCAAAAAAAAATATATATATGTATAGCTGTTTGTTCCCGGCGCTGCTCGGGATTTTCTAAATAAAAATAAAAAATGAAATACTGCAGAATTTTGTTAATAACTTGACCCCAGCGCTATCTACCATCAATAAAAAAAATTGAAATACCCAGACAACAGCGCCAGTGAAAGTATACCTTTCCAACAGCACATGTACTCGTTTGAAAATCAGTTGAATGGTTCTCGAGTTATAAAATGACGAACGTAGGACAACCTATTTTTATATATATAGATATTTTTATTTTCGATAAGTTTATAACGAAGCTTAAAAAATAGATGTAATTTTCACAAACGAATACAAACAAGATTCCAATGTAGCTCCTTCATTGGTTACTATTTGGTCCAGCCCAAAAATGTAAGAAAACCTTAAATTTAACTACAAAATAAAAATTAAACAAAAAATGTCGAAAAATTTCCGTCGTAAAATTTTTGGGAATAGGAAAAATATTTTAATGGGCATTTAAGCATAATATTGCTTGAAAAGGAATCTAGCTGAAATATATATCATGATTTTATTTAATTACTCCTTGATTTAACCGGAAACAAAAGAGAAAAAATTTCGAAAGGATCTGAAAAATATATCGCGAGTTGACCTTTTTGGTAAACAAATTATTTTTCTATTGACCACCACATGTTCGGAGTAACCCAAAATTTGGTTGTGGCTTCTTAATGGAGGACTTTATAAATAATTCTTTTTGTTACAGTCAGAAAAATAAGGTGCATAAAATTCGTCAAAAGCAAATTTTTATTGTGCTCTTTTTTGCAGATGCTGCGGTTAAATGTATTTTTTTTTCACTTAAGTTTTCACGTTGATGATGATGATTTTTCTTCAGTTCATTTGTCTGCTGCTCTTATTTTCGGATGTCGCTATTTGATGTATTTATTGTCGCGTCTTGATGTCCATGTTTACCGAACTGACGTTCTGTTGAATACTTAAGAAGCTGATGGTGGCAGTGATGTTTTAATGATGTTGTAGTAGTTGTTATTGCCGATGGTATTGTTCTTGTTATTTTTGTTGCTACTACTGCTGCTGATATTGTTATTTGGTACATTGAGGAAAAATTTTAAATTCCAATGAAAAACAAAACAAAATCCAAAAAAAGCACATAAACGCAAACCTAATTAAACGAAACTAAAGGAATTTCAACTGGTACGATGATGCAAAGTGTATTATGTGTTGTAAATTTGTGTATCATTCTAGATAAGAAACAAAACAATTTAAAAAGTGACAATTTAATCATATCACTGACGTCACAAAGAAGCACACAGAATAACACAATTTTAGGGAAGTGACAGATGGTTGGTTTTGAGATGAAAAAAAAATGTATACAATGTGTGGACGGACAGACAGACAGACAGTCGGACGGACGGATGAAGATGTATACCAAACTATAACGCAATAATTTTAATATTTTATTTCTAATTTTGTTTTTTAAACAAAATGTCTACATAAATCATTTTTTGTAATCGTCACAACTAAACTCATGTTTTTCTTAATGTTCTAACGCACAAACAAACACACGAACTTACTCAATCATCTGCGCTCGCTTCCTCCCTCGCTTCCTCTGATAAATCAAAAGCATAACGAAACGATACATATTTTAACAGATAAATCTTTGTCTTTACATGCATATCTGAAAGATACACTGTAAATATTTGATTGACGAAATTTTTTTAAAATATCAACATTTTTCTTGTTGATAATTTCGTATATAAATACTGCAAGCAAATGTGTACTTTAACACTTTGATTTAGTCATGTGAATTCGCTTTTACAAATATTTTACAAAATAAGGTTGTAGGTTTAGATCTTTTATTCTCGTAAAAGTTTTATCGCATTAAAATTTATTAAAAGTTTTTTGTTGGTTGCCATTTAATTTGCTTTAAATGGGAAACATTTTTCAAATTTTGCGAAATAAATCTTTCGTGCCATTTACGAAAATTTAATACAGATACGAAAATTTCCACTCTAGCCTTTTTGACATTATGCGAAATTGAGGATAAACAATTGAGGAAAATTTGTTTTCAATTTATTTTACGAAAAATTTTCGAAAACTTTTGCCTTTTTTATAAATAATTGCGAAAGAAATTATTCTAAATTAATCCTAATTATATTATAAATGTGAAAGTTTGTTGCATGTTTGTAGCGAAAAATGCTGAATGGATTTGAATGAAATTTGGTTAACAATTCGCATATGGCCCAGATTAAAATAAAGGATACTTCTGTGGTTTTCACGAATAATCGCGTAAGTCGGTTTTTACCGAAATTGAGATAATGATGTCAAAGTGCTACATTTTGCATTAGGTTTTTATAAGTATTAAGCTTTTTAGAATATAATGTAGTATTATTATCTTTTTTCTGCTAAAAACAACTTAAGTTAACTGTTTAATAAAATATTTTGCTATTATAACGATTTATGTCGACATACATCGCCAAAAATTGTAAACTTGCTGAATATGTTTCCAAATAAAAAGCATATGTGATGTTATGTTGTTATTCGTGCAAAAAATATGAAAGTATTTTTTGAAAATTTTTCTATTAATAACAACTTATATGTACATGTGCGTTTATTGTTGACTTCTTTAGTTGCAACAACAGCAGATGAGCGGTTGTTTGTAATTTTAAGTCCCGTTTACTGCATACGTTGTGCTATAAGTATCAAAAACTCTGAATATGTCTCCAAATTGTGGACTAAAAATAACAACGTAAGTCGTCATGTGTGATTAAAATGATAACATTTATTTTCACAAAAAAGAACTTATGTGGAGATATGATGTTATATTGCACACACTTAATGAGTCAATCAAACATATGCATTTTTAATCCTTTTACAGATTGTGATCCTGTGAGGATTTTTTCATGAAAACTATGTATAATACGTAGAAAGTCACTGTTAAGAGGATAATAAAGAAAAAAGATTAAAAAAGCATCTACAGAAGCCGCTATTGAAAAAAATAATTGTTTTTGCTCTCCTGAAAAGTTTGGTTTTATAACTTACGCGATTATTCGTGAAAATCACAGACTTTTTAATACGTAAAAACGAAAAAAATTGGTCCCTTTGGTATCTTTTTCACTTCTCAATTAATTTGGTATACAGATTGCATATGGTAGCATACTGAGATTAAAATAAAGGGTACTTCTAAAGGGGTAAAACCGAGATACAATTGGTACTTTTTTCTTCTCGGTAAATTTTATATACACACAGATTATAGCTACGTTAACAACCCGTTATATTTTTTACAGAACAGTACTGTATTTTAGAGTTTTGTGCTGTGTGAATTATTTTTAGTGAATATAGCTAAATAAATACATTCCCAATTTATCTAACTTTTCTCATTACTGGAAAATTTTCGAAAATTCTTAAAGTTAGTGCTAAATTTGTTCAAAGAACACTATTTTTAAACAACACTTAATTTCGCCATGCTACACGTTGAACATTTTGCAAATTAATTGCTTGCTAATAATTTTCAAATATCTCGTTTAAAGATCATTAACATTCTCTTATGACTGGTAATCGGTTAACC
Organism: Pollenia labialis; assembly: GCA_949318255.1. Lineage (NCBI taxonomy): Eukaryota > Metazoa > Arthropoda > Insecta > Diptera > Polleniidae > Pollenia > Pollenia labialis. The sequence continues at coordinate 159,916,230 of OX439140.1, forward strand.
GATTATTTACTACCCGATTAACCGATCGGTTAATTTAAAATTATCTATTTTCGATTAACGATTAAACCGGGTTATTTCAGTCGATTAACCGATCTAACAAAATTTTTCCTTTTTTTTTTATATTATTTATAATAAATTTTTTTTGTTTTTAATTATTTCTTTCGTCTCATATACAAAAAGTATTTCAGAAATAAACTTTTTTGAGGAACTACCTTTAAGGAAAAGACATAAGCTTTCTTTTGAGACAAAAAAAAAAAATTTCCGCTAAAAAAAAAAAATTTTATTTAAAAAAAAATTTTTTAAATTGTTTAAAAAAAAAAAAATTTTTTTTTCAAAAGATTGATCATATAGTTATCTAAGCTACTTGGGACAAATTTTGTTAACACCAATAGGTAATAAGTTGCAAGGATGAGAAAGAACACATGTAAATGTCAAACTTGACCCCCTCTAACTCAGAAACTTTTTGACCGATTTTGTTGAAAATTTGTGTCTGAACTACTGTCCAATAGGGCTAACCTTGGTCTAAATTTCATCCAAATTGGAAGACATCGATTTAAAAATTGGGTCACTTGACATGAAATACCCCATATGTATGTATTCATATTTATGAATTAATTTTTTTTTGGTTCGTTTTCGTTCAAGAATTTCTTTGTTTGTTATGTTATTTTTTTTTTACTAAAAAACGCTAAATAAAAATAATTTTTGCATTTTTCTTTATTGAACTTACTTAATTTATCACAAAAATGTTATTGATCGGTTTACCGACCAATAAATAAGTTAACAGAATATTAACCGATTAAACTTAAATCTCGGTTTATTAACCGAGCGACTAACCGATCAAAGCAAAACCCCAATTAAATGAATACCTCAATACAAACCAACATAATACATGCTCTTGTTTAGTTTAAGAATAGTTCATATAAATAGCTAAAGCTAATTTCAGGATCCACAACAAATATTTTGATGATTATTACGACGTTAATATATGCGGAATGCATTTCACCTTGGAAGGCAACTCTTCATCTTAGTGAAATCGAATCGACGAACTTTTAAAAAAAATTCTAGCAGAACGATTTTTAAAGTAAAAAATTAACAAAAAATTTTTTAGTTAGGAATTATTTAAAAAAATAAAATGAAATAAAATAAAATAAAGCATGGAAAATTAAAGTGATTCTTCTCTCTTGAAATTCGATACGATTTTGAACTCTTTAGCCATCCAAGGTTAATATGACAATGGATTAATTTTAATAGAATTTATAAAAACAAAATTTGAAGCGTCTTTGTGATTGCTGCTTTTTATTGCAAGGCTACTTTTGTGTGCCTTTATCAAATATTAAAACTAATATTCTGTATTATGCATTTAAAAATATGGTCACCTTTATTAAATAAAGCCTACATTAACGTTCATTGTACTATTTGGGGGGTCTATAATAAGAAAATTCTAGTACTTTTGGTACTCTTTTATTTTACTTTACTTTTTTCGATAAATTTGCTATTGACATAAAGAGCATATAGCCCAGATTAAAGTAAATAGTATCGAGTGCTCAAAATTTAAATGCATTAGCAAAAAATAATAAATCTTTTAATGTTATTTATAGAAATATTAAAACATTAAAGATGTAGAAAACTAAATAAAATGTCTGTAAATTTTTTATAGGCTTAGCTGTTTTCTTTAAATCTTGCTATAATTTTCCTGTGAGAGAATTCACTAATAGAAGCAAGTATTAAATATTGTAACAACATTTCTATGTTATTGAACAACAAACTTCTTCTAAACCAACCAAAAATCTATTCATAAAATATGTGATATATCCGGAAGACATTTTTTAAAAATATTTCATAAATGGTACCATTTTTTTTTTGTTTAATTTCAACACAATTTACAACGGCGGCACTAAATAACATCCCACGAAATAAGTACCCAAAACGGAAATGAATCAACTCCCCAAAAAAATATATGAGAGGCATCAACAATGTTTTTTGGGGATTTATTTCATTTTTTTGGGGACTTATTTCATTTTTATATTGGGGAGTTATTTCATACGAAATTTGCCAAATTCATTAAAATTCAAAAGGCATCAAATTTATTTCAGGAAGGAAAACTAACCGTTTCTGAATTCCTATCAAGAATTGTGTTTGAGGGAAATGAAATTTGTGTCAATATGGCACCAAAAGAAGAAATTGTTAAAGAGTTTTCCGATGAAGAATTGGAAGAAGAAATTTATGAACTCCCAGTTTCCAATAACGACAACCTGTGTGTTATTTGTCAGGACAAAAGCCCAAACATTGTGTTTATTCCCTGCAAGCATCTTTAAATATGCAACAAATGTGACGAAAAATTAATGGCGGATGCCATTTCTAATGGGCCGCAAAAATACAACTGCCCCTGTTGCCAACAAACGGTTGACGAATCGATGCAAGTTTTTGTTTAAATTTTTCAATTATTGCAAATAAATCTAAATTTTGAATTGATTGGATGTTTTGAATACTTTTTGGGGATTTTTTTCATTTCAGGAATTGGGTACTTATTTCAAATGATTTACTTCATTTTGATTTGGGGAGTTATTTCATTTCGTTGGGGTTTCATTTCATTTTAAAATTTTGGTTTATTTCATATGAAATAAGACCCCAAAACTTGGGGAATTATTTTATAATTTTTTTGGGGACTTATTTCGTCGGGGTTTATTTCATTCCGCCTTTACAACAATTGCCCTTAAGAATTATTTACAGTGTATACTTTTTAAAAATTAATTTCGTTGCAATGATTGTCGTTAAAGACGATTATTATGATGAAGATAATGAGGTTGAGCATGTTACGCTACTAATGTCATTCGTTTTGTTTTTTTTACAGCACAGCTTGCTTCTATAAAATCAATATCAGCCAGTAATCGTACTGTGGAAAATGGCCAAGAATTGAGAATTGTTTGTAAAGTTACTGGACGACCACCACCCAAAGTGACATGGTTTAAGGATCACCGATCAATAAATCGCAATCGTAAACTGTATCAGTTTTCTCACTATAAGTAGGTTAAATTCATCATTATTAACAATAAAATGATCATTATCATCAGTGTCACAAAAAAAAAAAAACAAAAAAGTGATTCATTCACTCGGTCAGTCAGTCATTGATGATTTTGAACATAACACTTGTATAATATACACACATGTTCGCATGCATACACATACAAATATTAGTGGGTACACATTTCAGAAATCGCGTTTGTTTATAAAGTACCCTTGAAATATGTTTTTTTTTCTTATATTTTTTTTATCGAAATAAATCATTAAAATTCAATGAAATCAAATATATTTTAATTAGTAATCAAATTCACATGCCTTCATTTATATAAAATAAAATCATGATAAGTTTGCCACTTGCTTTGAAATTTCTATGACATTCGTTTTGTTCATTCTATTGCTGACTATGAAAATTACCACCCTAATATTTGTATGCAAGAGAGAAATGTTTGTTTAATTTTTTAAATTAAGTCAAAAGTTTCTTAATTATTGAAATTAAATTTTTGTCTTTTTTCAATTATTTAAATCTTTTCGCAGAAAAAGATCTGAACTTATTATACGTTCATTTAATACCTCAGATGCTGGTCGTTATGAGTGTCGAGCAAAAAATAAGGTTAATCGTAATATAGAACGCAGAGCAATCGTAATTAAAGCGTATCCAGGTATTTATAATCACATAATTTTCTTTTTTTGTTTTACTTATTACTTTTGACAGCTATAAGTGTTGAAATGTTAATAAATTAATTTTTTTTATACTCTATTTTTCCTCTTGACTTTTTATAGTACAACGTTTTGATCCCAATCCTCGAGGTACAGGCAACAGTTGTCCGGATGATGCCTCCGAGTTCTGTTTTAATGGCGGAACTTGCAAATTCTTCTCAGAAATCGGTTCCTATTCCTGCATGTAAGTTTGGAATTGTTATTTAACATTAGTTTTTAATTAAAAATTTTTGGAGGAAAAAACTTTGTTCCAAAAAGTGTTTAAAAAAAGATGTTTTTTATCAGAAATATATCGAAAAGCAAAGAAAAGTAAATTTTATTATTACAAAAGTTTTTTATGTTGAAAAAGTTACTTTGGGTGTGTGTAAAACGGCAGCAAAGTACTCATGGAAGTAAAATTTTGACACTGTTGAGGTGAATGAAATTTCAATAGCCCTGGGGGCTAGTATAAATTTTGACATTAACGTAGAAATTCTTGGCAATTTTAATTCACCATAGAACTATGCTGCTACCGTTTCACACACACACACATTGTGATAAAAACATTTTTTTCTTTTCTGTAAAGGAAATTACTTCTTGTTAAAGAGGTAATTTAAGCTAAAATTGGTTCTTTTAAACGTACTATAAAAAGTTATTTTTTAAAATCGAACATTATGTTAAAAAAAATTATTTTTATTTTAATATACGATACTTTTGCTAAAGATAGTGTATTTGAAAAGAGTTGTTTGTTGGAGAAAGGCATCTTTCAATATAATTAAGATTTTTTTAATTTTATTTTTTTAAAGTATCTTCGCATAAATGTAACTTTTATAACAACTCTTCAAGATTTTCTGTTCAATTTCATTTCAATTCGCTTTTAAAGTTATCGCTATGGTCACACGCAGCACTCTAAACTACACAAATTCTACTCACTGCGAATCAAAGAGAAAAAAAAGGCGAATTCACTTTTCAGGTGGCGTTTAAAACACAACTGAGCTACTTTTTTTCTTACTATAGGCTCAGTTAGCAGGGATTAACAGTAACAGTAACCTTACCGCAGAAAAGTTAGACCAAACTATTTCTTACAGATTAATACGTAACATTTTATTGCTAACTATAATCGTTCTAATTGCTTTGCTCACAAAAAAATTAATCAGCTGATTTGCAACGTGATGCATTAAACACATTCAAGACAGCAGGCTACACGAACAAAATACTACAAATGCTGCTGGCTGAAATTTTAGTCGTATAGAAAGCTACTGAATTATCTTGAAGCTTTAATTGAACAAATATAACCTGCTGTTTTTGTTTACTATGTCTTTATATTACAATGGTGCCACTATCATTTTTTTTCTTTTATAAAATGGAAAAACATGCCTAAATGCAGACTCATATACAAACATAATTTTATATTATAAATAAATAAATACTTACTTATAATATATTTTATAACTTAAAAACATATGAATTTATTGAAAAAACATTTAAAATATTTAATTTTGTTGGTCTTGTAACACCAATAAACAATATAATTTAAACGGCAGATTAAACAAAAAAATACATATAAACTGCTTTTAAAATAAAAAAATTCGTTAACGCACGTGGTATACATTAAGACCATATTTACACTATGCAATTAACGCCGCAACTTTCGCATGCAACTACTTTAAAAGGAAATAGAAAAAAACTCGGCGTTAATTGCATATTCTAAATGCGGTAAGAATAATGATAAAAATGTTTTTTACAATAACGATGACAAAATTTAATTGACATTTTATACCCAAAGAGATATGGATAAATCATTTTGCAACTTTTACGACCTATAACACATCTTCATATGAAACTTCTTTAAAGAAAACTTAAAAATTATATAAATATTAATTTGATGTTGAGCCGAGTTAATAATCTTGTTTTAATCCGTTGCTCTTCTTCTAAGCGAAAAAAAATTTTTTAAGCAATATTTTTTAATATTAGGAACACTTTTTCTGTTTTGTAGTGGACAAAAATAGAAATTTGTTTTATTTGACTACAACGACAAAATAAGCACAGACAACAACCTGCCGCCATGTAGCCGTGTCGTCGTGAAAATAATCATTTCCATATACACACATACCTTGCTGTCTTTGCATTACTGTTACTCCCGGCTAACGAAGCCTTTAGTAATCATGCTGATTACCAAATTTTGTGTGAATTGAGAAGATTGGGAAGGGGTACTTAGCTCCATGTACTCTGCAATTCTGTTTTGTTTTGTAATTCCCTCACTTTTCAACATGAAGATGCCTGTAGGTGTATTTGTATTTATATATAAAATAGAGGATGGAAAAGAGTAAAGACAAGATAAAAATCGAACATTGCAAGTCTAGAATTGCATAATCTGGACCCTAATATAAAGGTGTGTTTTTGGGGTTTTACTTGTTGTAGAATTGCCACCACCGTTTACATGAATTCGCCTTGCAACCATCTTTGTGCATATAGCTACGAATAAATTACAAAGCATCTCCGTACCAACCGCCTTCCTTTTCTTACCTAAAAACTTAAATGTTGGGCATACAAATTTTCAGCGTGTAAAACTAGACCAAGATAGGATTTTTTGTTAAGAATGTGCAAAGCTTGCTAAAACGATTCTTTTTGTCTAAACTGTACTTTTTATCAAAAAAGTTACTTTTTCTACAAAAGTGTACATATGTATATGTTAAAAAAAAGTAACTTCAGGCCAAAAAGATCAGTTTGTAAAAAAGGTACTTTTTATCAAAAAGGGAACTTTTTTCCAAAAAAGGTACTTGTTGTAAAAAAAGGTATTTTTTGTCAAAAAGGTACTTTTTGGTAATAAAATACAATTTCTTCAAAAGAAGGTGGTAGTTTTGTTTTAAAATGTCTTCATTTTGTTATTAAAAGCAAACTTAAATGTAACAGGTTTTTTTTGAATGAAGCCACCTAAAAGTTAAGCTTTTCTAATAAATAAATCTTTTGTTTATATGGCTTGGTACTTTTTGTAAAAAGCTACTTAAAAAACTTTACAAAAGTTCATATCTTGAGATTCTTTTTAAAGGTACTTTTAGCAGAGTTTTTAGATCTATGTGTACAATTTTACTTCCAAATTTTTCTTTTTGTAATTAAGAAAATTATAAAGTGCTAAATTAATTATATCTGTTTAACTCTTTTTATTATTTTAGATGCCCCGAAGGCTTTATTGGTGAAAGATGTGACCGAAAAGAAGTCAACAATATGCCCCCTAGTACGTACAGCAACGAACACGAATGTGGCGAAAATAAATATTTAGGAAGTTATTATTGCTAAAGTAGGCTTTTCTATAGCATCAAACGTTTTTGGTTCTGTTTTTGTTTAAACTACTTCTATTTAACCTCAAATTTGTTAAAGAATTTTATTTTGTTTTGCAAAAAATTTCAAAATTACTACGATTATTAAAATTTTATTTTAATAAAATATACACGAAACTTTAAGAAAAAACAAGAAAGTTTTGATGCACTACTTAACTGAAAACTTAAACTAAGTATGACTTAATTTTTGTCTTGAAATGATTTTGATTGCAAGCAAAGTTGTATTTAAAACTTTTTTAAAATGTTGTAAACTTCTTTTTAAAAGACTTTCATGAAGTGGTCAAGAAATAAGAGTTCTAAACTTAAAACCCTTATTTGGGTGCATGAGTTTTTAAAAATAAGTTTTACGGCTAAAAATATTTGAAAAATAATCTACAGGGTGGATAAAAATTAACTTTATAATTTAAGAACTTTTAAACCATATAGTTTAGTCTGTAATTATTAATTATTTTATTAATACAGTTTATTATTAAAGATTTTTTTTGGATAGCTTTAAAAAACACTATCCTGTTAGTGATGGTCATCCTTTGCTTCACACATATGTGCTCTTTTTCCAAAAATTTCCAGTATAATAGCCATGATTTTATTTCGAATTTAGTTGAAAGATAATTCTTGGCATTAGAACATATACTCTTTCTTTCAAATATCGCCAAGGAGGGCTTCCTGGAGCTGTTAAATCCGCCAGCTAAAATCGCTTATGTACGAAATTGGATGTTCGCCCAATATGTCCCTTACCAAAACCATTGAGGCACTACTTTACAAGAAGGTTTAATTGCTTTTCATAGTTGGCTAACATTTCTCCATTATGCACCACCGTTAACAGAGACTGAAACTCATTTCGAATGATACACCGCACTAAACAGTCAAATGGTTGTAACAGTAGCCAAAATCTTGGAGTTTGTCTTGTTCACTTACTGCCTGTTCATCTATTTGCGAACGAAAACTTCGATCCCTTAACTTACATTTAAAGCAAAAACAAATTAAAAAATATTGTTTTTGTTTTACATTCAAGTTAAGCGAACGAAGTCTTCGTTCGAAATCGATGAATCGGCCATTAGTCATTTTTGTAATTTCGATACGTTGTTCATTAAATGTATAAGAAAAGAAGTAAAAGTGCTGCGCCGAATATAATATGCCCTTCACAATAACATATAAAAGCAAATTCTGGAGGAACTCATATGGTATGGGTAAAGTAAAGATTGTGGGAAAAGTTTTGTAATTTATGGGTAAAAATTAAAGGCAGACGTGGTGTTCCGCTTACATCTTAGACATTTTTGAATCGGTTTGGCAACATATTCCGGTCGATATGTGATATAAATACATACTAACCGTAGTATAATCAGGGAAAAATTAAAAACAGTTATAAGGTTATAAAGCAAATGCTGCGCCACCCTGTGTCGATTTATATATACAAAATATATATCAATGGATAGCTTACAACATTTAACTGCAGTCAAAGTTGAAAAACTGCCATTTCTTTATTTGTCATTGGCCATAACAAACAACTGTTACTTTTACTTCTGATTCATTCAGTCGCTGTCAAACCAACTCAAAAATCGCAAAGTTGTACACAAATTTTCGTTTTGTGTTCGATAGTCTTTGGTTCTGACTGCAGTTTTTTAAACGCTGATCAAAACACTTTTATACAACTTTGCTGCCATGATCAAATATACAAATTTTTTATGTTTTATTTTTTTTCTCATATCTTTAACAAATATTTATTCTATAAAAAATAGTTTTAACATAAATCGCTAAACAAACAGTATAAGCCCTTGTTACAGATTTAAGAAGGGGGGTTTTACATAAAAACTAAATAAAAATTTCACCACATTCCATAACAACCGCTTAGAATTTTTTATCACTTAAAACTTATTGCTCGAAAATACACGTAGACTCTGTAACAACTTCAAAATATTATAAAGAAAAAGAAAAAAAAACTAAAATTGAAATAAATTGACAAAACTGAAGGTGCTATAGAAAGGCTCTTATTTAAACATATAATTACTTTCCGCTAAGCGGGCACTAACATTTTTTTGTTCCTTAGAGTTTTTTTACTATTTTACCACACCCACATGCACACACACATTTAACAGTGTAATTTTAAATTAAATTAATTTAAATTTTTTTTAACTCAATTTTTTTACTAAGATGGAATTAACAAATATTTTCTAGAGATTAAAACGAGTACAATATTTTTAAAATTCATTCTCGCCACCATTTTTTTTGGATTTAAATTAAAAAATTAATTAAAAAAAAAATTGTATTTGCCAGGCTTGGAATAGAGGCTTAAAAAGGCGGATATTTTTTTTAAAAGTTTTGAAAAAAAAATTTTAATTTAAAACTACTAGACTTATAAACACACATACACATAAATACTAATATCCATACCATGTAGTATAAATGGAAGAAATCCAAAGTTAATTTATTATTTAATTTAATATAATTTTATTTAATTTTTAATTTTAACATATTTAATTAGAATTTAAATTAACTATTTATACGGAGAAAGATTTGCTGCGAAAGAAAAAAGAAAAGAAAATAAAACAAAACTTAATTTACTTAAAACTCTCGAATAATTTTATGTAAAATCTTAAATTTGTATTTGTAGTAACGTTTGAAATTAATTGGAAATGGTTTATATATAATATATGCCTTCTTATGTACTTCCTCTTCCTGTCATTCAATACATTTGGATTTATTTATTTAATTTTAATATATACATATTTTATTGTATATTTGTACTTAATCACATCACTTCATATGCAAACATATCTTTACCTTAAATGCAAATGGGCGCAACTATACAAAAATTAGTAATCGAGTTGTCGATTATAACTCGCTACATTTTTACTCGATTTTTCAGAACCCTGCATTAAAAAACGGCGACTTTATTAACGAAATTTAAACGCCTAAAATTCTTTATTGATATAAGCTTTGTAACTTTTATTGCCTTTTCTGTAAAAAAAAAAATAAAAGTATAATTAAATCCATTTGCATTAAAGGTGACGATATAAATATTTGTTCTTCTACTTCATTTATACATACATACATAAATTTAACTGAATATGCAGTAGTAGTAGCTGTAGTTTTGTAGTCGTAATTGTGGTTTATTGAACTGGAAATTAATTTTATTTGGCTGTAGATAATGCAACAAACATTTTAATGCATTCGTTTGTGTTTTTTTTCAAAAATTTTCTAAACTAATGGTGTTTGTATTTTATTAAAACTTTACATTTAACTTATTGCAATTTCTGACTTAAATTAACAATTTTTTTTGTTTTTTGTTAATTTAACACACTGGGAAACTGTTAAAATATCATTGAAAAAAAAATAATTTTTAAGAGGGATGCTTTTATTGTAAATCCTTTATAATTTCTAAGTTGTAAGAATTGTTTTAGTTAGTTTGTTTAGTAAAGGAAATTTATTTAATTAATGACATTATTTTACATGTTATTTTTTATTCACAGATTTTTTGTTGCAATCTACGGCCAAATACACACCTTTGATAATTTAAACTACTTCTACTAGAACTACTACTACCACTACTATTATGTTACTCACTGTACTTATTATTGGTTTTGAATTATTATTTTTTTTATTGTATTATTATGTACTTTATTTGTATTTATGTAGTTTTTTTTTATTTTTAGTATAATTGTACTTTAAAGACAAATGAGTAAAAATTAAAGAAAAAAAGAAATACAAAAAATGGTTTAGACTTTAAATTTTTAAATTGATAAGATGAATTTATGTATGTATTTTTGATACGAGTAAATGTAAGATAATATAAGGGACAAAATTGGAAATTGTCCTAATTGGTACTAATTTTAATAATTGTTTAAAGTTTTGGCCGGGGTTCAAGAACAGTTTTTAAATTATTGAATAAAGTCGAAATCACTAAAATTCTACGGAACCCTTCATCAAGCATTTTTAATGCATTTATTTGTTGAAGAATAAAAAAAAATTGGTCATATTATATATCATTTAAAAGGAAATTTGGCCTTGTTTTCTTATTATATAAAGTATTTACTTTTAAAAAATGTATTTCAATATATGAAAGAAATTTTAGATAATCCGTGACCAAAAAATGTAACTACTTTTAATTTTCTTTTCTAGCAACTTTTATACTTTGACTGAAGAATTTTAAAATTTTCATCAAAAAAGTGAATCAATTTATCATCCAGCCCATAATTGTCATTTTACTTTTTGCTTGATTTTAATGAAATTTATATTTTTTTTAAATTGTTTATACATAGTTTGAAGAAAAAGAAAAGAAATAGTGGAAATATTTCGATAAAAAAAATTAAGTTTAATTTTTTCTCTACAGACTACATAAGAAAACACGCTTCAAATCGACATTATCAAATAAAAATGTTTAAAAGTAATACATTTTTGTCATGTTTGAAAATATTTTTACTCTCGACACAGTCAGCATTGAAATCTTGTCCTGTATTGAGTTGGATGTATGTAAGTAAGTCGTATATGTAATTTTAAAGCTTGGCAACTTTTTATTTTATTATTCATATCAGCAATAAGATCAAGAACTTATTATTTGGTGTGCTACTTGATCTGTAAAGTATCGTATACAAAAATGTTTTAATATATTGTATTGATATTACAATTGGTTACCAATATTAAAATCAAAATGTTTCCTGATTATCTTTTTTTGATGATATGGACATGTCTAACCGTAAAAGCATCAGGGCTGGTTAAATTTATATATATTTTCCAATATACTGTTACAATAACCAGGGTTTGAAAAAACCCAAAGATATGGCACGTTAGTGTACCGTACCGTATTTTCCTATGAACTGCATGTGTACACATTCCATACAAAATTAAAAATTTAATTATGTGTTTTTGAATTTGTCCACAAACAAAATACGGTACATAATTAAGGCGAGATGATGAATACAAATACTAAGATAACGTATCGATCTTGTTTAAACGTACTTGTAGTGTTATTTAATCATACGCTTACGTTATTTTCATGTAACCTCTTTCACATGCAATAACTTTTGTGACAACACGTACATTAAAAGTTCTCTGAGCTTTTACTAAGCAATTCAGAAGGCGTAGCCTTAAAGAGTACTACACGTACGCTTAAACAAAATCGATACGTATATGTTTATGTTCTCGCCTTCAATGTGTACCGTATTTTGTTTGTGTACAAATTCACAAACATAAAAAGAAGTTTTGGAGTTTGTGTTTTCAAAAAATAGCATTAGTCTACAGTTTTTTTTTAAATCTGATAATAAATCATAAAAAATAACTTTAAAAAATTCCATTAATTGCTTAAAAATAAATCCATAATACAAATTTTGAACCAGATTTGGCAATAAATGTGAAGCATAAAAAGAGAAAGTTCTTAAATTAAAGTTCTCTTCTCCAAGTTATAAACTTAAAAAATAATCGACTTTAAGATGGTCTTCTGTTTAAAATTTTTGAGTTTGTACCCAAACAATTTTTTTTTCTTTAAAAATTAAACTATTCCTACAGGCTTTTTCAAAATGCAAACGCATTCTCAATAATTTTAGATATTATGCTATCAGTTTAAAATTGTTTCTGTTTTTCCTACCAAAATCTTTAAACAAGTACATCACATTTATTTATTTATTTAAAGTACATCACATTTATTCCTTTACTTAATGTTATTTTTCTTTTTTTTTTTGGAAATTTTCAATTTGTTAGTATTATAAATATAACAAAAAGTGTTAATGTTGTGTTTTTAATTTTCTCAATATCATTAGATGTTTTTTTTAGCCTTAAAATTGTAAATTTAAATTTAAGTTTAAGTTTGTACTTAAGTATGTCCATATACACATACATAAGCAGTAATCACTTACACACAAACACTCATACTCGTAAACGAACACCTACACGCATAAAAACACTCATTGAAAAGTTTTTTCTTTTTTGTTTTAATAAATAAATTCAAATTAAAATTAAAATTTATTAAATTAAAAAAAAATATATATAAAAAAGAGATATGCGTTGAGTAAATAAAGTAAAAGAAAAAAAACACACTCACATACTTACACACACAATTCATACCAAAAATGTAATTATAATTAATTAGTTACTTTTTAAATTGTATATTAAAAATAAAAGCAAAAATCAAAATAATAAAAACGACAAAAAAACAATAGCTATTTAAAAAAAAACGAAAAGAAGCTTTTTTATTTTTGAATTGAAACCTTTATTTTTCTAATACAGATTGTATTGAGAATCTCTACACAGTATGAGATTAATATTTATTTTAATTATTATTATTATTTTTTTAATCTTTAACCGTTTGTTAATATTTGTACGTATTGTAATTTTTATTAATTTAAAACACATTTCAAAAAACCTTAAACAATTAATACCCCCAACACCCCCTACTCCACACCGCACCTACACACGAAATGCCCACTTTTGATTAATTTTAGCTTTAGTTCTTTTAGTTTATAGATATTTAAGAATGTTAATGTTAATTTAAATTATTATTCGATAATATTTTTAACATATTTTTTTAAAAAAACATTAAATGGATAATAAAAACGCATGTCATATATGTATGTATTTATTATAATCATAATGTCTAAAGATAAAGAAGAAGCAAAGAAACTAAAATAATTAATTAAAATCTTAAAATTAAAATAAGCTGAAAAAATGATTGTGAGAACAAGAAAGAAATGAACTAAATATATAAATAAAAATCTGCTGAACTTTGTTTGATTAAAAAAGAAAACACTTGAGAAAAATAAATGAAAAATGTTTTTTTTTTAAAAAATAAGGTCAAAACACTGAAATGTAACGGATGAAAATTTTCCACCCTTAAAATGGTTTGTATTGCATATGAAAGCTTTGTGTTGTGAAATTCTTTGGCTATTTTTGAGTTGCCATAGAATTTATTTAATGTTTATATTTTAAGGTATTTTTTTGATCAATATATAATTCACGCCAGAGAATCCAGTCCGATATACTACAACGCACACTATATAGGCCAATCTAGCGGAAGAAAAATTATCTTCTACACTAATAATCTGATCAACAATAAATGTGTGAATATATTTCAGGCATTGATGTATGTTGTAAGCTCCGTAGACAATAACGTAACTTTTTTGAATACAGTGGGCGCTTAACATTTTTGTACAGAAAAAACTCATAGTGCGATTCACTTTTATAACGATAATAGTATCGTTAATATAAATATAACGAAACATTTTCAAATATGGTATTCAGTAAATATTTTAACGATATTCGCTGGCGTTGCAGTCAGATGTTACTTTAAGCAGTTTTTTTCGGTATCTTAACCATAATTTACGCTGTGTTTATTTAATCGATAAAGTGTATTTAATTTTTAAAATGGCTGAGACCCGACTGAACAAAAATAAAATTTAAAACTTATAAAAAAAAATTATGAACAAAAAATTAATTTTTAATGTAAAATTTTTTCCAAAATAAATACAAAAAAAAAAATATAAAAAACGCCAATTAAGCACAATTTCATATGTTTTTATTGTATTCTCTTTTGACCTTTTCGATTATTTTAATATTTTTAAGACAGAGATGTCACAAAAATACAGCTGTATACTATCGTTAAAACGAATTTACAGCATCACGCTATCGTAACTGCAAGCGAATATATAAGTTGGCAAATATTATGATTGTCGGTTCGCTTAAAGTTAGTGAATCGCACCACTGCAGTGCACTGAGCCAAAAAAAAGGTGTGAATGCATTGCTATAAGCTCATTAAAAACTAGGCAGATATTTTTAGCTCAGTGTGTGGCTTATGATGTTATATAAGAACAATTTATTTTACTTAAACAAGTTTTAAAATTAAACAAAATTTTTTTTTAAAACGTGGTCCGCTTAGTCATTTTTGAATTCTGAATCTTCTTGGATACTAGATTTTACCAAAAATCTTATACGGCTCGGTTAAATTGCGAGACATTTTTCTGGTGTGAAACTTCCTATAATTTCTTTCTTGACCTTTCAATAAGCAAAAATACGGATTTTATAATTTCAGCACCACGTATTAAGATTTTATGTAGGCTAGAAGGCATATGTAGTACCGACGATATAAATTAAAATAAAGCCGAGTTGTTTCAACAGCAAAACCATAAGCCAAAGTTCTTAGAATGATTCCAAAATTTTGCAGAAGATCTTCATCAATTCCTGTTTCTGATGAAGCAAGATTAGAGTATGAAAAAAAGTATTTCGGTATGGCCATAATTAATGGTTCCAAGCCCCGGCTTAGGTACATCCAGCATTGGGCAAAATACGTGGTTTGCGGCATTTAAAACACAAAATACTTTCAGGTTATGTATTTAAAATAAAAAATACAAAATACTTTCATTTATTGTACGTATTTGAAATACAAAATACTTCCACGTCATGTACATGTATATATTTATACTACGAATACAAACCAAAAAATACATTAAATTCTATGAATACTCTTTTTATGTTTGGATTGCTGTCAAGAGTGATAATGTCTTTGATCTTGTCACTGAGGAAACTGACAAATTCCAACTCTAAACTTGATTTCCTAGATTTACCATCATTCCTATCTACGAAAACAACAAAATCATCGTCTTCTTTTGACAACGCCAACGAATTTGATATAAATATGAATAAAGAATAACAACACAATTTTTCTTAATGTGTAAAAGGACTTAGTGATAAATAATAAGTTTTTTTTTTAATACACTTTGATTCTGCGTTAATTTTTTTTAAATTCAATTATTTTTTATTTTCCAGCCGTTAATTTGTTAGGATTTTATATAAAATTGTATTCAATTATACATATGTATATATATATGTCAATTATTTATCTAAAAAAAAATATTTAAATAAAATGTTCACGGAGAACATAGGGCGTCATTGATTAATGGTATGAAATTTTCCTTAGCTATTTGTGATAATAACAAGATGGCAACACTGATCTTTTTAAATCTATGTCCGATTAATGAATTGTTTTACATTTGTTTAGATTGCTCTGAGCGGGAGCCGCTTGCGCGCCTTTGTCATTTTATTTTTAGGTCTGGCAAGCAAAACGTCAAAATGTTAATTTACAAAAGTAAATTCATACCTACAATTTAACAACTTAAAAATTCTTATAGATTATTCCTATGCTACGCTAAAAAAACCTGCACTGAAAAGAGAATCAATCCATCCGTATTTAAATCAAGCCAAAGCGGTGTTAATAGTACGGTAAGTATAGATTTCTTGCAAGTACGTGTTGTTCAAATACTTCCTACTTAAAATTATGCGAAAACAGGTTTATCTTAAGTAAAAGTGAGATACAAGTTAATCGAACTGTGCTTGATTCAAAAATTTTAAGTTGTTTTAATGCCGGAGTTCGTACTTAAAATAAACCGAAAGCGAGAGATTCGATTGATTATAATATTATTATTATTTACTTAAACGTTACTTAATGTTTTGTTTTGGTTTTTATAATCATTCCACTTTGAAAATTTGATGGATTTGATAGAATAGAATTTGGGAATTTTTATTTCACTTTTTAAACATGAAAATAATGTATATTATTCTTTTTGTAGTGTTGTTTCGACATAAAACAAGCAGATCGTTTTTACCTTCTTTTGTAGTGTAGTTATTGTTTCTACAATAAAACTTTAACAAATACATGCGTTTGCACGCACATTGGTTTTCGAAAGTTATCCCATTTTGTACTGTTTTTAATTATTTTTAGGGCTATTCGTACTACAAATTTTAAGTACAAAAATTAAATAGAAAAAACTTAAATTTAGTACGAGTTTTTTCTTTCTGTAAGCACAAGTGTATGAATTTTTCCCTAACTCTAGCAATACTGCGTCTTCATTTTGTATTTCCTTGGACAAAATCAAATAAATTAAAAGAAATAATCCATATTCCGCTACATTAGCCATAACATTATGGCCATGCACACAAGTTTCCTTTTCCGTTTACAGAGAAATTCATTAAGAGACAGAGAGAGTCAGCCAGTGCGAGAGTACTCTAAAACAGGGGTTTCCATTTCTTTGCACAATTGTGCATACCACTACAAACACATATTTTTATGCTCTTCAATTCAGTCGTCGGTGTGACTTCGACAAGTGTACATGTTTAGCGGATGCTATATTATTTTGTTTCAGCTTACACTCAAAAATATTGTGCGGTCAAAAATGCTTTTGGTAACATCCAATGCCTTGCGTGCAATATTTAGAGTCTAAATTTTAAGACTTAAATGCAGAGTAATATAACATTTCTATTTAATTTTAACAAAATTTAAATTGTTGAAAATATTTAACAGCAAAGCTAACGTAAATTTTATTAAGTAACTTTTTGTAACAATTATATTTACTGCAACGTTTAAGCAAACGGTATGTGTTTTGTTTGTGAAAAAAATTCTTTGATACCTGTAAAAGGGTCCCTTTTGCTTTCTTTAAAAAGACGTACCTAAATGCAGAAATTATTAAGAAAAAAAATAGCCAAAAGAATTTGTTGGTATTTTGCTTGTGAAAATATTTTGGTTTCTGTACCAATCGCGTCGGTGGGTTTTTTCTTTCTTTGAAAACACTTTTCTTAAGTAAGTAGAAATATTTAAAAAACAAGTAAAAAAGTCTTGTTTTGCTACAATTTATGTGTAAATAACCTGTACACATAAAAGCAAATGTGACAGAGGTAAAATGTTTGGGTAAGAAGATGTGTTTTATTGATGTATTAATGAAACTTTATTGTTTCGCACTATTTTTATTGCTTACTTTTTTATGCTACAATTATTTGACCGAGCCCAAAGAGTTAAGGCTCAGTAAGTCGTTACTTTCTGTTCTGTTACGAACCAGCGGATTTGTTTTTGTTATTAAAAAACCTGTGAAATTGATTAGTTGTTCTGTTCTCTTGCGGTTCAGTTTGATAAATAATAAAAAATACATTAATTAAATTTAATTTCTTCAAATTTATGTGCATAAAAGTTATTGAAATAAAACAACGGATGGCGCAAAACTAATAAATTTGTCATAAATGGCTAATAAGTTGCTACAGAAAAAGTAACTTTTACAATTTTGAAACAGAACGGCACGGAACAGAAACTGAAACAGAAAGTAAAGACTAATTCTGCCTTTAACCTTACTAATTTATGGTAACTATTTAACGTAACTTTGACCTGTTATAATGACTTTATACATTTTTGCAGGCAAACTCATATGCGCATTTGGTATTTTCTAAAAAGTTATGATATACCATTAGCTAGAATAAAAATGTATGTACAGATGTTTGAAGTATGAGCAACGCAACACCGTGAATACCATTTCTATATTACTTACCACTACGAATACCCTAACTGTTTACTAAAATAACTTTTTCACGTTATAATTCTCATATTGAATTAAAAAAATGGTTATTAGAAGAGGAAATTAATGAACCAAAATCAGCTCCCAAACTGAAAATGGAGATTTCAAGTTTAGTAATATTGGAAATTGTTAAGAAAGGAAGACCATTGTGGGATGGTGTTTTTATCAAGCAATTGCTGAAGAAAATTTGGGAAAGGCTTAATTATAAAACTAAATTTATAGAGTCTCTTCCCCTGTCCAGTCAAACGGTTGGCCGTCGTACTGTTCAATTTGGAACTTGAATCTGCAATTAGGGAAAATTTTTCTATCAGCTGTGATTTGCGTGCAATATTTATTTTTTATGAATTTTTAAAACATAATAATCTTTAATTTTTTACAATTGTTTGATAAGATATTTGAAACTGATTTAGAGTCAAAAAGCTTCCGAATAAAAAAGTGTAGTTTTAAAATCAGCGACATTAAATTGGTAAAGAATTGCTACAAATTTTTTATCAACACAAAAAATTTTTAATTTTGTACCTTTGTGTTATACAACTTATAAAAAATATTACTAACATTTTATTTCGGCTGTAAATAAATGCATTCTCTCAATTTGCTTACTCTCTGGTACTCACTAATACACAACCAAAAAAATTTTGGAAATCCCTGCTCTAAAATTATATCTACAAGTAGACATAACTGCTCAAAATGCACAAATAACTGTTCAACAGTGTACGACAGGGATTTCCAAAATTTTTTTGGTTGTGTGTTAGTGAGTACCAGAGAGTAAGCAAATTGAGAGAATGCATTTATTTACAGCCGAAATAAAATGTTAGTAATATATTTTATAAGTTGTATAACACAAAGGTACAAAATTAAAAATTTTTTGTGTTGATAAAAAATTTGTAGCAATTCTTTACCAATTCAATGCCGCTGATTTTATAACTACACTTTTTTTATTCGGAAGCTTTTTGACTCTAAATCAGTTTCAAATATCTTATCAAACAATTGTAAAAAATTAAAGATTTTTATGTTTTAAAAATTCATAAAAAATAACTATTGCACGCAAATCACAGCTGATAGAAAAAAAGTGCAGTTTTAAAATCAGCGACATTGAATTGGTAAAGAACTGCTACAAATTTTCTAGCAACACAAAAAATTTTTAATTTTTTTCCCTTGTGTTATACAAGTTATAAAATAAAATCTTCTAAATTTATACTTTTATGGCAGTTTTGTAATAGTAGAATGCTTCTCAAATGGGATGAACTTAATTTATTACGTTGCTTGAAACAAATAAATTTTAAATCCGAAAAAATTTGTGCCGAAAAAAGAGAGGCACGTCAATGAATTTTTTTTTAGTTCAGGATAGAAATGGTATTCACGGTGTTGGGTTGCTCATACTTCAAACATCTGTGCATACATTTTTATTCTAGCTAATGGTATATCATAACTTTTTAGAAAATACCAAATGTGCACATGAGTTTGCCTGCAAAAATGTATAAAGTCATTATAACAGGTCAAAGTTACGTTTAATAATTACAATAAATTAGTAAGGTTAAAGGCAGAATTAGTCTTTACTTTCTGTTTCTGTTCTGTTCCGTGCCGTTCTGTTTCAAAATTGTAAAAGTTTCTTTTTCTGTAGCAACTGTAGCCATTTATGACAAATTTATTAGTTTTGCACCATCCGTTGTTTTATTTCAACAACTTTTATGCACATAAATTTGAAGAAATAAAATTTAATTATTGTATTTTTTATTATTTATTTTGCGGTCACTTACAATTACTTTACAAGTTTTTGATTTTATCAAACTGAGCCGCAACAGAACAGAACAACTAATCAATTTCACAGGTTTTTTAATAACAAAAACAAATCAGCTGGTTCGTAACAGAATAGAAAGGGCTCGGTCAAATAATTGTAGCATAAAATAGTAAGCAATAAAAATAGTGCGAAACAATAAAGTTTCATTAATGCATCAATAAAACACATCTTCTTACCCAAACATTTTACCTACTGTCACATTTTCTTTTATGTGTACTGGTTATTTACACATAAATTGTAGCAAAACAAGACTTTTTTACTTCTTTTTAAAAATTTCTACTTACTTAAGAAAAGTGTTTTCAAAGAAAGAAAAAACCCACCGACGCGATTGCTACAGAAACCAAAATATTTTTACAAGCAAAATACCAACAAATTCTTTTGGCTATTTTTTTTCTTAATAATTTCTGCATTTAGGTACGTCTTTTTAAAGAAAGCAAAAGGGACCCTTTTACAGGTAGCAAAGAATTTTTTTTCACAAACAAAACACATATCGTTAGCTTAAACGTTGCAGTAAATGTTATTGTTAAAAAAAGTTACTTAATAAAATTTACGTTAGCTTTGCTGTTAAATATTTTCAACAATTTAAATTATGTTAAAATTAAATAAAAATGTTATATTACTCTGCATTGAAGTCTTTAAATTTAGACTCTAAATATTGCACGCAAGGCATTGGATGTTACCAAAAGCATTTTTGACCGCACAATATTTTTGAGTGTAAGCTGAAACAAAATAATATAGCATCCGCTAAACATGTACACTTGTCGAAGTCACACCGACGACTGAATTGAAGAGCATAAAAATATGTTTTTGTAGTGGTTTGCACAATTGTGCAAAGAAATGGAAACCCCTGGTGTACGAGCTCTTTGGTGGTGGTTTTTGAGTCGACAGGCAAATAAATTTAACCAAACGAAAGAAAAACAGTTGGACAGAAAGCTCTTACAAATAAACGACTAAATTGTAGTAAAGCGGAACGTTTTTCAAACAAAATTAAATACCAACTTTTTTCTAAATACAAAATAGATATTTAAATAAATTATATTAAAAGTTAATTTTAATTATAAAGTGCAATATATTTAAGAAAATAATATATTTATTTACATGTAAAAGTCTATAATATTTCTGTTTAAAAAGGAATATTTAACTACCAAATAAAAATTAGTTAAATGTGGTGTATAAGAAATTTTCCATCGTCTACTTCGGTCGGTATCTGTAGACAATAATCGTTTTAATTAAGGATAGAAATTAAAAGAAAAAATACGCTTTTTTAGTAAAAATTTTAAAATTATTTATTATGTAATTCGAGTATCCATTCCACGTTGATGTCTTTTATTAAACAAAATATGTTTTGATTTCAATACAAATGATTAAAAAAAATCTTCAAAAAAAGTAACAAAAACACATTAACGTATTAAATACGGATGGATTATGTGCGATAAATCAATAAATCCATGGAAGATGTATTTTTTTTAATTGAATTTTCATATGGCATTATAAGGAATATAAGACTAAATAATAAAGAATAACTAGAAAAAACACTGTACTTAAGTACATAATATGTAAGTAAACTTATACACATATGAATATGTGAATGTACGAACAGCCACAGCAAATGTCAAATCAACAGTGTTGATTTTCCATCGAACCAGCCAAGTCAATCCAATTTCGTATATCCAAACCAATCCTATCCCAACACATACACTCACTACATTGTGTCTGTCTTCTATCTTGTTGCCTGACTTTAAAAACTTCATATCAGCAACTATGGCCACTGCTAATCCTATAAGTAATAGTTGCCAAAGCATTACCACCGTTAGTTTGGGTAATGTTGCGGCTGCAACTATTGCTGCTGGCGGAAGTTTACGTACGGGTAATGGTAACGGAAATACCACCCATTATGTCATGGGCACCGGCAGTCTGGGACGTTTAAAATATCACAACAAACATAAAAGTCTAGACGCCAGCGATGAAGAGTTGGAATATTCACAGGTAAGACAAATCAACATTAGTATGGACTCATTTTAATTATTGTTTTTTAGAGCAACGACATTTGCTTCATAGGGGTGGTTAATACTAAACCGCTCTTGCCCCCCCCCCCCCTCTCTCATTATAGTGTTCAGTGTTTATGATACTGCTTACAAGGTGTCACACCTGATTGAACAATAATTTTATGTTAATTTTGACATACACATAAAAAGAATTTAATATGTATACTATACACACATACACGCACAAAAAAATTAATATGAACACATGTATGTATGTTTATAAGCGGCATATGTCAATATTAGAGCTTTTCTTTTCCCGGACTTTTGCATTTACCGGGTAAGCGGGATTTATTTTTCAAATCCCCGGGAATTTCCGCATAATATAAATCGATGCACAAAATAATTTAATAATTTAAAAAAATAAATACAATTTATAAGATCATTGCATTTTCTTCGCTAATTGCTGCATTCAACATTTCTTGAGATGTTAATTATACCCTTCAACGAAGGGTATATATATTAGGGTGTCCCAAAAATTTTTTTTGTCAGAGGCTCAAGCATAATTTGAAAGCATAAAGGGTCCAGTATTTTTGAATTTTTTTTTAGATTTTTACGAAGAGGTTTAGAGGTAGCGCAATTCAAGTCTTTGTTAAAAATCTGGTTTTTTGGGGCTTTTTCAAACTTGACTCAAAACTTTGTCAATAACCACGTTCATTTAATTTTTTGACCGAATATTTCTAAAGAAAATTTCCCAAACTTTATTTCCATATGCAAAAACTTTAAGTTCCGGCCATATTTTTGTCCACTACGATTCCACATATTAAGTATTTTTGTAATTTTTTAACAAATTCTGTAAAAAACGGTTTATATTTTTCCAAATTTATATGAAAGGTACAAAAACTAGTGACGCGATTTTAAATACCGATAAGTTCTAAAGAAACAAGAAAAACAAAAATGAAATTTTGTCCTACAGTTTGCGAGTTACACTATTTTTTATTGTTTGTACCTTAAAAATTGTGATACTTTTTTCGTTATAATTATTGTATATTTCAATACATTTTTATAGTTGGTCATTAACTTCTGACATTTATTGATCTACATCGTTACACGCTGTCATTTTCACTTTTTATTTTATGTGTATTCTCCGCTATCATATTGTCGTTATACGATTTTGCATAACACAATTAATTTGAGTTAGCTGACCGACGAATCAAATAGAAAAGTTTTTTGCATATGTGGCAGCGCATAGCGAAAAGGGACCTAAGGGTAAAAAATATAAATTTTTACTTTTTTTTATGGGGACAACATCGAATGAGACCGATCCCATGCCCCAAAAGTGTTCCCTCCCAGAGATAGACGCGTTTTATGAAGTGATGGTACACCAAAATGGCTCGCCTGAACAAAACCGGTTTTTACCCTTAGGTGCCTTTATATTTGCGCGTCACATATATGAATAAATGTTTTCGTCGACGTACCAGTAAGAATTTTTTTATATTATTTTTTTGTTAGTCCGAAATGTATAATATTATTCAAAATATATATGAATTTTGTGAAAACAAGAAATGTGTGGCATGTGGGGAAAATTATAGATGCCCTTGATCCCTCCAAACTGCCGACAAAAATGCAAATTCTGCAAATATTTTTTAATAACATATACTGGGTATAAAGATAAAATCGGGTATAACTCAGGGACGGTAAGAATAAATTTTAAAATTGTTTATTCATATTAATAAGAATTAATTTGTCTTTCAAACTGCATCATTAGTTTTTTTCGTTTTCATTTAAACTTAAAAAGTTGTAAAGCAATTAAGGGTATCTAAATGAGTAACCTCATCACCAAAACTTATAAGTTTTTCACACAGGAATAAAGCTTAGATACTTTTCTTTAAAACTGTTTCCTCAGGAGTGCAGAAACTCGTGGTATTAACCAAGTTATCAGTAAAGTTAAAAAAAAGGCCGAAAACTCCGGTTTTTTATGAAAACTCAATTTGCGCGACCTCTAAACCTATTTCGAAAATTCTTAAAAAAAAACCAAAAATATTTTACCCTATTAGCTTTTAAATTTTGATTGAGCACCAATGAAAATCATAAAGAAAACATTTTTTGGGACACCCTAATATATATGTTTGTCATTTTACTTGTAATTTCTGCAATATTGATCGTAGACCCTATAAAGTATATATGTATATTCTGGGTCCTTCTATGTAGCGAAGTTGATCAAACGATATCTGTCTGTCCGATTTTCCATATGTATGATGAAATGTGTTTTCCTAAGACCCCAGCAATGATGGGAAATCGGTTGTTATATATTTATGTATGTCCAATACACTCCGTTAAAGTTTGCTATCGAAATTCTGCCAGATCGGTCCATAAATGACTGAGATTTGAGCAAAACACCACGAATGCCTCTTATTATTCCCATAAATCCCTTGTTGTTGTTTTAAAATTATTTTTCTATATATCTAAAGAACGGCAAGATCCCAAGCTTCCAAATTAGTTATCAATACACAACCCTTAAAAAAATGGGCAGGATTTGAGAAGTGGGCGTTGTACTTCATATACAAAGACATTACTAATTTCTGTATTTTTGAAGAACAAAAAGAGCCAAAGTTTTCAAGTTAGGTAACAAAAATCTCGGTTACCAATACACAATATTCTTAAAAACATGGTTTTTTTTAATCAAATTCGCTAAACATAGATGGGCTATTAAAACACAACCTCTCTAAGGATATGGTTAGATTGGAATAGTGAAGGTGGCACCTCACGTTGGAAAATAATGCTATAAACACATTCGAGACAGCAGGCTATACAAACACACGATTACAAATGCTGCTGGGTGCAATTATAGCCGTGTAGTAAGCTACTGAATTAATTTGAAGACGACAAATACAATTGAAAAATTATAAACAGCTGTTTTTTACTAAGTTTTTTACTAAACATGCCTTATTCAAAACTTTTACAAAAACTTAATTTAAGCCAATAAATATATAAATACTTATTTTATTTAATTTTCATGTTGTAAAATTCCTCTATTCATAAAAATAATTTCATGAACTTATGCCTGATTAAAAATATTGCAAATTTGGCTTAAAATATTTATTAACGTAAAAAATGAATTTATTAAAAATCATTTAGGTTAGGTTAGGTCGAAAGGAGGTAGAAGCATCGAAATGCCTCCTCATATCTCATACGATATACACCTAGGCCTCTGCTGGGCCTGTTGTGCGCTCCTTAAGAACATGGAGATCCAATTGTCGATTGTCAATGTCCGGTATTCAGAAACCTGGTTTCTCGGACGTAACTCCTCAAAGTTCTCCAGTTGACGTTCCTCAGGGACTCCAGGTCCGATAAGATATCGCTCCCGAGGTGTCTCGACCTTAATTCGGCAAATGCCTGACAGTGGCAGAGAAAGTGCTCCAACGTCTCGCTTTCCTCGCCGCACGCTCTACACTCATCGGAATCCGCCCGTCCAATTCGATACAGTTGTGCCCGTAGTCCTGCATGACCAGTCAGGATACGTACCATCATACTGACCTCGGACTTGCTCCCATTTAGGAGGCCCTTAGTCCTCTTTTTATCTGGGTTACCCCATAAAATTCTAGTGGTCCTGGCCACCGTCCCGTTGTTCCAACAGGCCGTGTGGGTTTCTCTAGCCCACGCCTTTAACTCCGCCTTCGTTGCCTCAAACGGTTTTGCGTTCGCCAAGTTAACTGCCTCGAGTTCCCTTCCCCGAATTGCCAGTGTATTGGCCCTTTCGTTCCCGGCTATCCCCGAGTGGCCCGGCACCCATATGATATGGATCCTGCCCCCGTAGGAAAACTCGGTAATGGCCCTTCTACAGTCCAGCAAGGTTTTGGACTTAACCCTACTAGCTGATATCGCCCTAATTGCCCTTTGGCTATCCGTGAAAATGTTAGCGTCCACTCGCCCCATATTCGATCCAATCCATTCCACACACTCCGTAATAGCACGGACTTCCGCTTGGAAGCTTGTGTTGTGATCAGGAAGACGGTAGAATATCTCGGTCTCCGGGTTCTCAACAAAGACCCCTATACCCGTTCTATTCCTCAACTTAGATCCGTCCGTGTAGCAACACATCCCCACGGGCATCTGCACCAGAGTTCCGCCCGACCATTCTCCCCTTTCAGGGATCATAATACCGCAGTTTCCGACAGTTTCCGTCTCCGGTATGCGATCAGGGATGTCTGATGAGTGTGTGTATCCGGGCAACGTTCCCAGTATACACTGATGACCTGCTTTGAAGTCATTTAAAATATTAAAATTTTTTTTTTTAACTAATAAACAACAGCAGATTAAATAAAAAGTCATTGCACGTCGTAAAAGTTTCAGATCACGTTGGGTACGTACGTAAATATATAAAAGCTATGCATCACTGCTGCATTGATGCAACAGCTGTGCAAAGTTTGAATTTTTGAACATGCGCTAAATTTCAAAAGTTTAATAGGCAAACATAAAATAATAATACAAATGTTATCAAATTATATTGAAAATATTGAAAGAAAAAGTGGCAGTGTTTTTAAATTTACAAGAAAAAACATCACAAAAGACAAATAAAATGATTTCTTTTATGTAAAAAGTTATTGCATCAGAAAATTAAATTAAGCAATATTTGAAAAAATTTGATGCAGAGCTGCGGCATGACTACATAAAAAAATTTTGACAAATAAGAGTGATGCCAAGTTACCTTCAAGTGATGCTTTCACGAACATTAAACTTTATTTCTGCGCAAGTGATAACCAACAACTGCATTTACGAACGTTCCCCTTTTCAATAACTTTATAGGTAAAAACTGGATCTAAGAAGAATTGGTATTATTAGAAACTACTTCGTAATATTTTTCACATGATGGATTAAAAATTTCGATTTATTACCCCTTTAAAAGCCAATTTCAAATATTAATATTTCTTGATAGATTTTTCAATCAAACATAATAATTTTAGGTAAGAACACTTCAAGCTTTAATATACCCTTTTTTTAGTAACAATTCGAAGTTCAACAATTTTACATTTTTTCATTTTTTATCGGTGGCATGTCATAACGTCCTGTGTCATAACATCCACGGACGTTATGACACTTAGCAAAGTGTCATAATGTCCACAACTTACCTTAACTCTGAACAAATTTGAGATGATAGACACTTTCAAAAGTGTCACAGTGTTCGTGGACGTTATGACACTTTTTGTCCATGGACACTATGACACTGGACGTTATGACATGCCACCTTTTTATCGATGACTTTAGTAAACTTTTTGATAGTTTGCCATTTATCTTAATACAGCTGAACCTTTCGCACTTGGTATTTTTCTATTACTTTATATTTGCACTGTTCACCAAAACTTGAACAATGCATTAAAAATGTAGTGTCATAAGGGCTTAACACAAAAAATTATTTATGCAGCTGCTCTGCATATAAAATCATTCAACTTTCTTAAGCAAGTGCTAACAATTTTTTTTTTGTTTTTATGAAATTAATCTGAGTGTTTAAACAGTGTTAATTTTTACCCCCTTTTATTTTTCTTGTTTGAAATTTTAGAGCATCAAACATTAAACATTGTCTTTCTTATCGGATTTGAATTTACATTCATTTCTTGATATTATATATTTACAATGATATCAGCAATAAAGTTGCTCTAATTAAACTAAAAACTTCCAGGAATTTTCCGGGTTATTTTCCCAAAAATGTACGGGATACCGGGAAATCCCGTATGAAAAACACTAGTCAATTTGTACTTATATAGAGCGGTAGGTGCTCTAACTTATGATGAAATAAAAGGTTGTGTGCATCTTTTTTTTTTTTTTTGCTAAACTTTCTATAATCCAATTATGTGCTCAGCGGTATTGATAATCTTTAATATGTTCTACTTAATTGAGATGAGATGTCCTTTTAATTGTGTTAATTAGACAATATAAGTAGCACCACAGATATGATAATTTGTATTTTTTAAATGTAATAAATTTGTTCATTAAATCAAGATATTTCCCCAAAAGAGCTTTTTACATAATTTGACTAATTAATACATTAATATGAAAGTAGGGAAAGTTCAATTGAATGTTAGATATAAGCTTGTCTTGTTTATTTGCCAACTATAGAAATTATAAAAATATGGTACTTTAAATTTCTGAGTCAAATATGGGTAATTTTTCGGTATAACTTTCGTTTTTTAAAATACAAAAAGGATAATGCGAAAAATTGGTATTACCATAATTATAACGTCATGCATGACGTTATGACGTTAGTATGCCGAAAGGCATACTAGGTAAACAAGACTTTATCGGTTCTATAAAAAAATCAAAGCCAAGTGAAAATTTTCAGGGAAGCTTTATATATTGCCAGGTCGATAATAAAAATTAATGGTGTTTTCTTTTCTACAAAAAAATGTGCCTTTTTTTAAAAATTTTGCTCCCGAAAAGCAAGCCAATTTTATTCAAAAAAAAAATCATGCTTTTCGGGAGCAACATTTTTAAGAAACAGACACCAAATTGCATTTTTTTTTTTAAAAAAGGCACATTTTTTTGTAGAAAAGAAAACACCATAAGTCTAAGTTGTTCGCTCGCACAATATATCTTAATAACTATTTCTATTGACTAGGTAAACTCTTGAGACAACAAAATGCTTTGGAATCTCAAATTTTATTCATGGCTTATTTAGTCTTTGACGGGCTATAAAAACCTCTAAAAATGGTCTATTTAATTCTTTGTATTGTTTTGTATTGTTTAGTTTTAATTCTACCTGAATACAACATGTTACTCCTCAGCAAAATGTTTAATAACAAAAATTATTGCGTGCTCTCAATTGGTGTGAAACGCATTTTGTTTCAAATTCATATGCAAAGAAAAACTTTTGAATTCAACTCTGTAATTTTTGTATTTTTTACGGTTTTATTTGTCATAAGGCATTTGACCGTGACTGTGGTTTAAAATGTACCCCTAAACGACGCGACTACTGACCATCATTATTGTTGTAGTTCATTGTGCACAATGATGAAACCATAGTTAATAATATTTTTTACAATTTCCTGACTCATACATTTGGTATCACATTTAAAGCTTGGTGATTACAATAAATAACATAATTTGATTTAAAAATTACAAAAAAAAAATAATATTAAAAACTATTATATGATTTTAAGAATATAAACACAA
Organism: Pollenia labialis; assembly: GCA_949318255.1. Taxonomy (NCBI): domain Eukaryota; kingdom Metazoa; phylum Arthropoda; class Insecta; order Diptera; family Polleniidae; genus Pollenia; species Pollenia labialis. The sequence goes on from OX439140.1 coordinate 159,945,550, forward strand.
AAACTTGTTTGGTTTTTATCATACATGGACGCACTTAATACTGCATTGCGATGGCATATGCCACATTCTAAATCAAGTATCAGCGACTACATACAAGCTTGCATTTTCTGATAATATTGATAAGTTTTTTAAAGATATAGAAGTGGTTTTGCGAAAGTTCTAGTAGAAGAAACGACTTCCTTTCATTTGGAACGGAAACTCATAATATTTTGAAATATTCGTCAGCAAGATGATTGGCACGGGCCTTAAAATTTTACTCTGAATGATTTTGAAGGAGATTTTACAAGCGCTAAATAAAATTTCATGGTATCTTTTTACTTTCTACTCCAGCTTATAAAATATCTTTCCTGTTTGTGCTGCAGTACATATTGAAAATTGTTAACACAATGAATTTGGAAATGCCACCCCAAGATGCTCGTATGCACATTTTTAGAACGCTTAAAATTTTTGTGTCGTCAATTTTTTTGAAAAAGGAGTATTTAGACAAATACGAATTATCAAAGCTAAGATTTGAAGAAAATCATTTGCCAATTATTGATAATTATATATCGTAGATATTTATATATTCCCACTTATTAAATTATTACAGTAACTGATTGTAGGTATTAAATTCGTTTTCCGTACTGTTAAAATTTAATAAAAATATAGTTATTTTACGAATAATTTTATTTTCCAACATTTATGTTTGTCATTCAAAAAACAAACTTCCAACAAATAATGGTTTTTCGCATTTATTTTGTTATTTAGTTTGATTTTTGTCATTTAAAATATAAAAATATGTATGCTTTAAAAGTTTAATAAATAAAAAAAATTAAAAATAAATGTGAAAATCATTTCTTTCAAATGAAATGTAAATGATCCGTTTTTTAAATGAATTTTGAGTTGTGTAAAATGAATTATCGTTTGAATTGAACTACATAATATTTTAAGTGCAGAAATAACATTAAGAAATGAAGTTAACTTCGACAACGACATTTTAAACTGGCAAGCAAAATTCACTCCAGAAAATGTGATTTCAGTAAAAACCAGTGTAGTACAGCTTTTATTAAATGTAGTACTAAATGAAAGTGCAAATTATTATAATATTTTTAACGAGTTTTTAGCTTTGTCGGATATATGTAGATGCTTTACAAAATTTTAAAAACGAAAATATTTCTGCTCTTTGGTCCAAAGTGACCACAATGAAAAATGAACTAGATCAGTTATGGTTTCCAGCGAAATGAATATTTTCCAATCCAGACTCTTCGGAAAATGTGGAAAGAAAATGTTCATGCCAAAATATTTACCGTATTCACAAAACCCCTTGTATCGTTGTATCAATTGTATGTTGTATTAAAATACATAGTTCACTATTGGTTTTTTATACCACATACAATAGATACAACGATACAAGGGGTTTTGTGAATACGGCAATTATAAAAACAAAGGAACTTAATAGACTACATATACATATGTGCAAACGGTTTCAAGTCTAGCCAAAGCAAAACTTTTTATTTTATAAAAAAAATTATGAAAAATGATTTAGTACTATTGGGGCCTAAAAAGTACGTTAGTACGATGTTGGTTTTCTCATTTATCATCCCTGCGTATAGCAGTTACCAGTAAAATTTTACTGATTACTGGAAAAATTTTCAGTAATTAGTACTTCTTACTAGTACTGTTTACTAGAACTAGCAATAGTACTAGTACTGTTTACTGAAAAAACAACTGCAATTGTTATTGTAAATTTTTACTGATTAATCAGTGATCAGTTTTTTAGACAATTTATGTGTAAAAAATATTTTTTTATAATCAGTAAGCAGTAAAAGTTTACTGGTTAATGAAGTTTTTTTCAGTAAGTAGTAAACTTGAAATTTTAAGTGCATTATTTTTTTTACTGCTGTACGCCCATGTACATATCTGTGGAATTTTGACAAAACATCTTAAGTCGCGATAAGATAAAATCTCGGTGGAAAAATCATTTTTGTCAAATCATAAAATAAACCAAAATTAAAGAAAAATTTCGTTTATAATGCAAAATTTTAAAAACGTAAACAAAAATGTTTTTTGAATGAAAATTCGTATGATTAACAACATTTTTTCAAAATTTTAAATTTCACTTAAGATGTTTTGCCAAAATGCCACAGATACGGTTTTTGTTTGTTTATACATTATTATTTATTAAATTTATTAGTTAGTTAAAATATAAATTGCAATGCTTTCTATTATTTACAATTACCAGCACTTTAAGTTTAATAAGAAAATGCGAGAAAAATATGCTTGTAATTTAAACAGTTTTAAGGATAACAAGTGCCTCCAGTTGTTTGTTTTAGTTGCTTTAGCTTTTAAACGAACATAAAACAAACTCGTAATGAGTTTTAAATACTTAATGACCACTAGAACAAGTGTCGTGGAGCAGTTCTAAGAAATGCAGATTGTTTATAAACAAACTGTGGTTTCCACACAAAAAGCCTTAAGGACTTTCAACACACAGGCAGTTTTTATGGAAAATATTTACACAAACTCATAAACACAAGTATCTAATTTTATTTTTTTTTAATTTACAGTTGTCACAGTCGACCCATATTCTGGGCAGAGTAAAATCCGAACGTTTTTTGGCTTCTAAACTGGATGAAGATAGGCGACGCCGCACTATAATTGTCGAAAAGAAAAATGATTCGTTTGGCTTTACACTACAAAGTTACGGCATACATTATAAAAAAGATCAGGAAGTTGAAATGATCACCTATGTGGATTATGTGGAATATGATGGACCTGCTTATAGGGCGGGCATGAGAGAGGGTGATGTTATTTTATCAATTAATGGCCGAGACATGGAGAAAGCCGACCATAAGACGTTAGTCGACTACATCAAGAGTTGTGATACACGTATGCGTATGGTTGTTCTTTTTGAAGATTGCGTTCGCAAGGTATTTTGGGTAAACATTTTTTTAATTCACATTAACATCATGTCCTTAACTGTTTCAGGTTGAACTTCATATGCGTTACATACAATTGCAAAATATGTTGCAAAATAAAATGAATGAACTGGAGAAGATATGCATAAGAGAAAGAGAGCTTTTGGAAGGCAAGTGGAAAACGCATAGTTTACCGGCACGTAAAAAGGCAACAACATCGCCTACAGACGTCGCTGATGCCGGAAATTCTCCTACTGATGCTGATTTAAATTTGCCGTATTACCGGTCGACATTCTCCACCGAAGACGTAACAAATATTGCACGTCAAACACAACAGACAATAATACCACCACCAGCCCAATTTATGTTATCGTACCACTATTTCGATCCACACTATCGTTATGTTATGAAACCCTCTACTTCGACCAATAGCAGTGGCGATTGTTTTGTCACAATTGGCGAGCCATTGACAAGGGCAGAGTCCGGAGATACTACAACAGCACCAGCTACATCAACACACTTCACTAGTCAAAGACGTTCAAGCAATTCACAGCCACCGGTTCCACCTCCGAGAACATGTGAAAAACATAAACCACCAAATAAGGAACAACAACAGCAGCAGCAACAGTGTCAGAAACAACAACAACATCAAGCCCAAAAACATGATTTAAATAATACACACAAATCGTCCAAGACCAGCAAGCATTGCCATGGCCATTCTTGTAATCCTTGCATAGATTTCAGATGGAAATCAGCTGAAAAAACAGCAGCGGTTGCTGCAGCTGCGGGCAACGGTGACAATGTAAGCCTGGATGCCTACGATCTGGCTAGTCCTTGCTGTGATACACATTGTGTGCCATCCCGTAGACGAACTCGCCATCATCACAAAGAGCATGCGCACAAACACAAGCATCGAGATCGTGATCGTGATAGGGAGCATGAAACTAAAGAGAGACCACCCCGACCAAAGTCTCAAAGTCATGTTACTTCGGGTACCACCAGACATCACCATCATCACCATGCAACTCCTGATACTGGGCAACATCAGCATCCGCACTACTACGAACACCAGCAACAGCAGCAGAAACAACAACAAACGCAACACCATCATCACCAAAAAGCCCACGGATGTGACTCTCACACTGGAAGTATACGATCACGATATTTTGATATTGCCTCGGGTTTGGCAAGTCGTTGCAGTCTACATTCATGTACTTCAAGCGAATTTGCACCAGCCGATTCTGCTTCATATACCACTTCTATTAGCACAGATACTCTTTTCTACGACCCGAATAGTGAAAATCCAGCCAGTTCTCGTCAACATTCAACTAAATCAAGGCAATCGTGTCATGAACAACAACAGCAACAACAAGCACAACAGCCACAACAAAGTTATCATCATACTCATCATCAGCATCACCAACAACAACAGCCAACCCAGCAACAACAACAACAACAACAGAATCAGTACATGCAGCATATGTATCAGCAACGTTACCATATAACCGCAACACAAGTCCAACCAGCTCAAATTTATCCAAACTCAGCTTATGTTCACAAGCCAAAATCTTGGGATAATCTTACGGCTGCCAATATTGGAGCATACGGCTATGGTTACGGCTATTTGGATACAGTATCTATGAAACCTGTGGTCAACTTGCAAATAGCCCAACAACGCCACTCCATACCACGTAAAAATCCCTACGGGCGCTACTCAACTTATACCGATGTTGAGAACTATGCGCCACCACCAACAGAATTTGTAGAACAAGTAACAACTACAACTACAACAATTACCGCCAAATCTACAGAGGAACTAATTGCCACTAGTCAAAGTGGTTGCGATTGTATGACACCAAAACAACATCAGCAGGCCATCAAACTTGCTCAATTGCAACTCAATCAAAATCAACAAGTTTCTCAGCACAATAACTGTCAAATGGGCTACTATTCCCATTTGTCGCAACCCAAAATAGATGCAACAACATCAACAAATGCACAGAATCCAACTGGAATTGCTTCGGTTGGTGTTAATGCCTCCGGCAACGCCAGCGCTAGTGTTGGTACGAGCAGTGCAGCAAATGCAAGTGGACCGAATGTTTCTACAGTTACCGAAGTAACACGATTGTAGGTAACGCTTGTTTAGGCCAATCACTGCAATTGGTCTAAATGACAAAATACGAAAAGAGCGAACATTTTGTGCAGTGCATTTAAGAAAAATAATGATCTCAATTTAACTAAATTAGCCAAAGAATTTATGACCAAAACTCCTAAATGAGAGTTCAGCTTAAATTTATAATGTAGATTAGAATATGAATAAGAATATTATAGAGCAAACATTTTATTAAGGAGTTTTGTTTTTTTTAGGTTGGATTAATTTTTTTTATTATTTAATATTTATTAGATCTGGATTTAAACTAGCTTAATTTTTTTTTTGTTGTTATGTCTACACTAAGAGATAAGAGTTAAAGTAATTGATAGACATAATATGATCTTCGGTGACATCAAAAAATTCTTTGTTTTTTGTTAGTTTTAATAACACAAGTCTACAAATTTCAAGAAAACATTTTTCATTTGCTAGAAATGAAAGTTATTTGGAACGCTACACTGGAATCTCCACTCCGTTTTTTGTACACACAACACAATAGTGGAGAGGGTATTATGCATTTGTGCTGATATTTGTCACACTTTAAAATATTGGTTAAAGGCCCACCTTTAAGTATACCGATCGGCTCAGATATACTTTCCGGATGGCAAGCTGGCTGTAGATGTAAACTGTGTGCGCAGATTTGGTACATACTTACGTTCTAATTGGCAGAAGGACCAAGCCTACAGAAAATGGGGCAAAACCTTAGCAAATAGCAAATAGCGGAATGCACATTTTGCCAAAAAAAATGTTGCAACAACTTGTTCTATATGACTAGAAAACACACCACAAAATTTCGTGAAGATATATAATTTACCATAGGTCCCATCCAAGGCACACTCTCCAAAAACAAATTGGTACGAGTAAAACTACAACGAATACCGCTATTGTAATAATATTTATTTTGTCATAGTTTCTTATGACTAGAAATCACACTATCAAATTTCGTTGAAATTGGTCCATAATTTACCATAGTTCCCATATAAAACCCGCTCTTGAATACCTTAACTGTCGGCGGAAGTTATCAACGCCGAATATAACAGTCTTAAGGCCTTACCATAATATGCATAGCCTTGCTTAACCTACTGTCAAAAATTAACAAAAAGCATCTCAAATGTATTTAAAGAAACAAAAATAAAATGAACAAACATTTGATTCCGTACGGAATGTGCGATTAGTTCGCACCTTGCTTAAGCAAATGACAGTTTCATTAAACTTGGCAAAAAGGTTCCTTAAGTTCAATATGGTTTGCCTCATTTAATTAACATGTATTCGCACATTTTCTTAAGCCAACTTAACCACATTATGGATGAGCCTTAACTTGTTTAAGTCTAATGTTGCCTTTTGTTTTTACAGAAAGAGAGAGAGAGAGAGAGAACTAGTTCAATTGTGATATAATAAGGTCCACTAGAATTGATTTGATTTTTATTTTACTATAGAAAAAGAATTTGTTCTTAGATGTTTTACTCTAATTATCTAGTGATGCTGTTACAGAAGAAGATTTATTTCGTTCACAACTAGAACTATATCAGTAAAATAACTATCAAGTCTAGTACGTATTGTTTTTAGAAACCATCTTTAGTGTTTGTAGCTTTAAATTAATTTTCCTTTTTAAAGACCAAGAACGATTTCGTTCATAAAAAGAATTATATTTTCCATAAGAAAAACTTGTCCAACAAAGAAAATACAAGGTAAGGAAGTTATCAAGTTTCGGTCGACCAATTGTAATTTTAGCTGCACTGTCGATTTTTAATTTTTAATATTTAGTTAAGCTTGATTGAGTTCATTAAATTTTATATTCATTAAATTATTTTACTGAAGGAAAATTTATTGATAACTTTAATTCTTGGCTGAGCTTGGAATCGAACTCGGGTTTAATTTACGTTTCGACAATAAACACATTCACATCATCAGAATTCTTTGCAGTTCTACCCTCTGCACTCACTTTTCTGGGTTTGATGGTTCTTTCAATAAAAGTCGCATAGGTTGTTTTATATTTAAATAAAATTGCTCGAAAACGCCAATAAAAGATCAGATGTGGGCAGCATAAGCACATTTATTTCGCATTTACGCTAGTGTCTAAAGTAGCAGAAAAAAAATCAAGAAACATTTTGCGATGAACTGCGTTATTTGAATCGCAGCTCCTTTGGCAGCTAGCAGTGACCTTAGCAAGTTTATTCTGACCAAAGAAGTAATACGAATTTTGTTAAAAAAAATGTTAAGTAAAATGTATGTACACAAAAATATATGTAATTAAACAGTTTTATAGATACATATTTCAAAAATTTAATTCTAAGTATAAGAAATTTGTTATTGTTTTGTAAATTTTCATATTATTCGAATGTGTATTCTAAATCAAATTACAATGCTCAAAAGCTTTTATACTTTAATACATAGTCTTATTCCTTCAATATTTTCCAGGAATATTTTCTATTTGTTAAAATAAATAAGTTAAATACATGAAATTTACAATAGGCACTATCCAGTTATAAGATACAAAGAATGCTGACGATGGCCGTAGCGGGCCAGAAAATGAATTGTATTCTGCTGGTACATTTTCTGTACAATTTACGACATTGCTAGCCAAAGGATAGCTAATGTAAGCCTCGTAACAGAAATATACAAACGAAAATTCTGATAGTGCATTGAAAATATTCCTGGGAAAAATTGAAGGAATAAGACTATTAAAGCATAAAAGCTTTTAGGGGTTGTAAAATTTACTTAGAATACACATTCGAATAATATGAGAATTTATATAATAAATGTTTCTCACCATGAGAAATAAATTCCCAGATTCTGTTTGGAAAAGTATTTCGGTAATTTTGCAAGCAAATTAAGCGTTATCTTTTAATTAGTGTGTTCATTTTGCGTTTTAAGTTTTTAATCATTTGCTTGAAATACGAGTATTTAAAGATTTTGAATTAGAAAGAATTTACAATTTTTATTATTTTGAAAAGTTTTAAATTTCAGTGTTTTTATCAAAAATAAAAATTGGGAATTTAAGCACGAATAACAAAATCAATTAAATTAAATTTCGTATTCCAACGAAAATTATTTTGATAATTTTAATTCACCGTAAAACTTTGCTACCGTTTCACACACACCCTAATTTCTCAAGATATTTGTTGAATAGTTTGTATAAGCAACGTTTTCTTTTTGAATTATTTGATACATCTTAAAAACACATATAATAAATTTACCGTCTATAATAATAAACTTATACATCGATTCATTAAAATATAAGTACATATGAATAATTAAAATATATAAAATGTATTATCGAAGCTAAAGTCTTGTCTACTATGCCAAACTTATAAAAATACGAATTTTTCAAATAATATATTTTTTTTTTTTTATAAATTTTAAATCAATATAAATAACAGTAGTTAGAATGCTTTATTCGGCTTTCCCGAATCTAATATACCCTTCTCTAAAGTATTAAAATTGTACCAAAACCATTAGTTTAGGACTACACTACATAATTTAAATTTGTAGTAAATATTCTTTATTTTTACAGGAAAGTCTCTTCTTTTTCACGTTACTGCACCAACCATTATACAAGTGTTTCTCAAAGAATAATTTATACACTTAAAATAGAAATCAATCCATCCGTACTCAAATCAATCCGAATCGGTATTAATAGTACGGATTATCTTGAATCAAGTACAGAAAGATCGATTTAAGAACAGATTTTCAATCGCAAAATACTTAAATTATCCATATTTAAGTCCGATTTCGTACTTGAAATAATCCGAAAATAAGATTGATTTAAGTAAAACTAAGATTGTATTAATCTCAAAAAAAAAAAAAAAAATTATTTTATCCCGAATTAGAAAAAAAAAATTATTATGATTGACCGTATTACACCTTACAGAATAATAAAACACCAACATCATGCCCGATATGGTTTTTACTTAAGAAATCTTATGTACATATTTAACCAAAAATATAAACTAAATGAGAAGCAAGAGCTCAAATTACTACTTAACCCGTCGTGGTACACATGAAAATCAAAACATGCGTAAGCCGGAGGGATAAACACAACGAAAAGCTTAACCTTTTTTTACTTGACTTAAGAATTTTGTACTTATTTCAAGAAATTCCGGGATTGATTTCGAAAGTAATCTCATTAAGGATTGTTTGGGTACGTTTTAGTGTTATTCGTACTTGGATTTTTAAGTACGACTCGTACTTAAAGTAGTCATAAAAATCTTGATTTATCCCGAGTGTTTTTCTTTCTGTGTTTATTATTTAATTTTTTTGTATTTTGGTGTAAAGCGCAATTTAGTGAAAGAGAGGCAAAATTTCAACAGCATGGGTCTAAAGAACAAGATTAATTGCTTGTTGGTGTGCAAGTGGCCATATAAGAAATATCTGGGCCCTGTTTGGTTCTCCTAGCTTATGTGACAAAGGAGGTATTTTTTCAGAAAATTTTACTTCTGGAGGAAAATTATGTTAATAACTAAACTTTTACACTAATGTTAACGACCAGTATTCAAATTAGCCTACTTAGGAAAAAACTGTAAGAGAATGCTTTTAAGTTTAAAAAAGTGAAGTTTTGTGAGAAAAATAATTAGAGGCAGTCGTGGTTTCTCGTTTATATTACCTCTATTTGCAAATCATTTTGGCTCAATTTGGCGATTTTTCCGAACTATTTTCGATATAAATAAAATATAACAAGAGAGTTCTCATTTTTTTTTGAGAATCTTCGGCAAACCTATTTCAACCAACAAACGGACAGACGGACGTCGTTAAATTAATTCCCCCTGTTACTGCGTATTTCGATTTGAAAAAAAAAATAACACAGGCCAGCAAATGTTTAACCCATAGATCTTACCATACTTTTCTAAAGGCTTAAGTTACGCTAAATCGAAATCTGTACTGAGAATTCCTCCATCACAAAAAAAGTCTGTTTTTCTGGTTTTCGCCATATACGAGTCGTTATAACTCCGCGAATTCATTCATATGTCGTCTGGAAGTTCTTAATTTTACCGCTACCTTAAAAATAAATGATTAGCCTTTGTAGTATCTTATTCCTTTTCTGTGATACTTTAACCTGAAGTTCAAATTATAAAAAAAAAAAATATAAATTAAAAAGAAGCGAAAATGCCATAAAGTTTCCGCTATTTTTTAATTACTTATATTTTTATCTCTAATTTTGACTTAATTTTTGTATATTATATTTATTTTTTACGTTATTAACTGGCGATTCAAAAATCCTGTATACCGATACGGATTCATAACAACTCAAGCCCTTAGGAAATTATAGTCACAATGTTTCGAATTTTTTCAAATTTTGCTGGCCTACGTATTTTACGAGTACGACTATTTGTACTGTGTATTACGATTTTGGGATACATATTTGCACTTTTTATTTCAGATAAACGGAAGTTTTTTAATACTTTGTCGAACTGGTAAATTATTTCTTTCGAATCAAATTTCGCGGTAATCCCTTAGAGTATAATTTTTTCATAAGGTCTATAGACCAATATTGTAGAAATTGCAACGGATTGGCAAACCTTTCCATCTGTGGTGAAGGGTATAAAATTAATAAAAGGTAATTTATAGTAAAATGCTGAACATATTTATTTGTATGCCACTAATTAAACTCAATATTTTAGAAAAGAAAAATTATCTAAAAGAAAAAGAGAAAAAAATAAGTTCGTTACTTTATAATTTTTTTTTATTAAGACTGAAAGGGTTTTCTTTAGAAATTAAATAGTGTTTGGAAGGCATTTAAAAATTTGCTAATAGAATTTAAGTAAAAAAAATTTCAATTAAATTTCAAATAACATCAATTGTGATATAGAAAGCACATTAGATAAGAAAGTATTTTGAATTAAAAACAATATATAAAAATATTGGTATTTGTAACTTAGAGTATAAATGACATTTTAGATAAATTTTGACCCTAAATATTTTAAATATTTTACAAAATCTTTAAAAATAAATTCTTATTATAATAATTATAATAAAGGTAATATATAAACAAAATCTTTATTAAATTGGCAAATCAAAGAAGAAAAAAAACAAAATATCGTATCTTTAGTATTATGTACTTAAATTATTATAGAAATATTGTAGCAAGTATGTAAAACTATTTAATTATATTATTAAAAATAAATAAACCAAATATTTTGAAGCTGTGCATATTTAATGAAAAAAAACTTAGTCAAACATAAAATAAATATTTAAAATAATAAACATAAATGTGTTCATTAGTTAAAACTAAAAGTGTTTTCATTTATTTAGAAGAAAATGGAAAAATAAATTCAAATCCGTTTTCCAGTTTGAATAAAATTAACGTTCTTTACTGTCATTCGTATTAGCAGCATGTTACTAACATGTTCTAACTGTCATAGTAGAAGAAGTGCTGCCATACTTCCATTTACTTATTAAAGCGCCATCTGTATTATTTTGTTGGCAAATGCCAGGTGGCAGAAAAAAATCAATAAACCACCCTTTCATTAGAAATGTTAAGGGAAAACTCAATATATTTGACTGCACGTAGACGTAAGAACGTAAAAATTCATTAAAAAAATTAAATATCACTTAGAAAAATTAGTGTAGAATACTTAAAAATCCCCTCAAAGTGTTATTTAAGTGCCATTTTATATTTTTATTACAAAAATCTTATGAAAATTCATGCTACAAGCAGATAAAACGAAAAAATACAACCGGCAAAATAATTTCCAATAAGCATATGCCAATTTATGCTGCTTCAGTTTTACCATTCAACCTCAGTGAGATTGTTAAACAAGAAAAAAAGGAAGGAAAGAATTTAAAAAAAAATACACATACAACGAGTATACACTATTGTATATGTATATGATGCATGTTATTATAGTTAGTTGCCACAAAACGGGGAAGTTTAATAAATAATGGAAAAAACCAATTTCAATAAGAACAATATTAGAAATAAATTAAAGTGAAGTAGTGCAGTGCAGTGCGAATGATAAATAAAATGTTTTAATATAAATTCCAAATAGGTTTTTTTTAATTCTACACATTTTTGTGGTTATATTTTTTTTTTTTGTTTTATCCCAACAACGAGAAAAATATACAAATAAAATATATTAAGAAAACGCATTGGTTTCGAGCATTAAAATAAACAAAAGTATAATGAAAAGTATTTAAATTAAAAGAAAAACCAAAAATATATAATAATAATAAAAATATATCAAAATAGAAAGATTTTTTACCTTAAAAATTAGTGTTTTTTTTTTATATGAATTAAAAAAAAAGTAGAAAAACAGGAATGAAATGAAAAACAACAACTCAACATAATAAAACTGCCCGATTTTTCATCGATATACACTCACAAAAAATACTCACACCCACACACACACATACTTACACTTTTACACACAAAGCCACGCACACACAATTTTATTGTCAATCAAATCTACTAAAATAACAAAGGAAAAAGTTGGAGTAACCGACCGACAGACAGACGAACAGCGAGCAAGTGAACAAAAGCGGATGCCATGAATTAACTTTGTTGACTCCTGTCAAAGTTTGCAATGATGTGTTTAAACTGAAACTAAAACTAAATTTACTTAAGCAGCTAATTACAACAATAATTATTACAACAACTACGAAAACACAATAGAAACAGCACAACAATACCAACATACGAGATCATTTTAAAAAAGTTTCGCTTCAAGGAATTTCCAAGAATCATTAAACCATGAGTTACTGCTCCACACACAGGTAATTTCTTACAAATGAAAAACAATTATACACTTCCTAACAGAATCCTTCTTTGGAAAATTTGTATGTGTGTATGTAATTGCAATAGTGTAGGTTGTGTTTTTTTTTTTTTGTTATTGTGGTTGGAATAAATGCATGGCTCCTGTTTTGCTCCATTCGATTTTATTATAGTTATTTTACGTTAGAGTGCGCATTACTGGTTGCATTAATATATACACACTCAAACACACACATATATGTACTACTTCTAGTATTTGTGGGTCTTTTCCCCCAACCCAAAATTTGAGTTTAGCACAAAAGTTTATAAAGAAGACAGCAAGCAGCAAAAAAACATAAAGCAATATGAAAAGTCAATAATTCGGTTTTATTTTATGCTCTTTATCTATTATCATATTTATAGCAGATATATATTTACTAATTTTATAATAACTCGACTTCAGACACACACCCACACAATACTTATAGATTATGCTGTTTGCCTGGTAAATTTATCAGTTTTTGATTACTGGGAGTCAAGTTTATATATTAAAATAAAAAAACTAAATTCTCACTTCCACATAATAAAACAAGCCCGACCTTATGATCCGCTACACCACAGTAATGAAGACAAATTTTTGAGAGTGTACCCTATTTATTATGTTATGAGGCTAAGGCCTGTTTTCACAACTTATCGATAGCTAAAAGTAGACTTTAAACGGCCTTATTAAAAGTGTTCAATTATTAAAACGTTACTTTAACCTGAAGTGAGCGATAAAGTAAATTAAGGTTCATCCAACCTGGTAGGTTAAAGTAAAGTTATAATAATGGAACACTTTTTATACGGCCGATTAAATCCTACCCTCAGCTATCGGTAAGTTGTGAAAACGGGCCTATAGAAAGAATTGTGACAATAAGTAAAATTTCGACATCTACATGATACACAAGGTTTCCAAAGACCGCCAGCCAGACAGCCGGACGGACAGACATAGTTAGATCGACTCAAAAGCTGCGCCTAGATCAATATTTTAAGGGTTTACAAACATCAGCACAAGCCATCCATGGATATGAAAAATATATCATAATTTTTATTACAACTTCAACTTTGCATCTACAAATCTGTAGAATTAAAACAGGTTTCATTTCCCTAACTGTCAATTTCACGATATCAAAAGAACGCAATTTTTCGCACAAATACTTTTCAAACTTATTTTAAGTTTTTAGAATTTGCTTTTGTTTTAAATGTAGTTGTTCGAAAGAGAGAGGGCTCTTGCGTTGATTCGCTTAACTTGTTAATGTCGTGAGTATACCGATTATGCGAAGGATTTTTTTTTTCAAAAACACCGCTTTATCTGCTTTCGCAAGTTCCATGTTTTAGCGAGAGAGTGTTCCATTCTTTAACTATTTGCTAAGCCCAAGCTAGCATCTCTTTGCCAGCACGATCATTCGCCTTATTTCGATGCTGACATCATTATTTCTGTTGATGGAGGAGCAGAGGTAAAAAAACTCTTCTACTACCTCGACGTTGTAATTGCCGGCCTTCACAATGCCACCCTACCGACGACGCGAGGTTTGCATAGCAGTTGCAAGCATAAGTTTGGTCTCGTCCTCGTTCACCGTTAGACCCATCTTCACCGATTCTTTTTCGATTCTGGAAAAAGCACCAGTTAGATCTCACTCTATCTTTCCGATTATGTGAATCTGATACACATATGCAAGGAGGATGTGGCCTTTGGTATTCTCTGTGCCTGTTTTATTAACTTCTGCTTTTTCCAATACTTTCTTCATCAGAAAATTGAAGAAGTTGCAAGATAAGACGTCGCCTTGCCGAAGACCTCTTGTAGTGGTCAATAATTTGGAAAGGTCGTTTCTTATTTCTACAGACATAGCATTAACATTGGTTTCGGCTTAGACCTATATTTAATAATCGACCAACAATCAGAAAGTTTTATGTTTTTTTTTTAGCAATTTTAATTAGCTTGAGTAAAATATCATAATTCGTAACATCTTAAGCCGAACTTAAATGATTTTCAGGAGGGGAATTTATATTGAAGCCATGGTAAGCTATGAACAAATAAACCCAAAATTCTGCAGAGTGATTTCTGGTATTAAAAAAAAATAAATAATAACAGCGTTGGAATTAGTTTTAGCGTTTATAGTGAATTTCAGAAGGCTGCTAAATGTGGGATCTAAGGTAAACTATGGGCCGTATACCATGAAGCAAAGTTGGAAGAAATTTTCCCGCAATATCTATATCTGCTACGGTTTTAGGCGCGTTTAATTAATTTACCAGAGTGGGCTTTACATTGGGCCTTTAGTAAATGATGGGCCAATCATCACGAAATTTATTAGTATGATTTGTAGTCATATAAAATTGTGACGTATTAAATTTTATTCTGATAGCATTATTTATTACGGTTTAAGGCGTAATAAACTATTTTTTGGGAGTAGGGCTTATATGGGGCCTAGGGTAAATTATGGACCGATCTTCTCAAAATTTCACAGTAGTCCTATAAAATTGTGACGTACCAAATTTTGTTATGATAGCATTATTAATTATGCTATTAGGCGCACTAAACTGTTTTCCGGGAATAGGGTTAATATGGGGCCAAGGGCAAATTATGGACCCATCTACACGAAATTTCACAGTGTGATTTTCAGTCGAATAAAAAGATTTTTTCCAAAATCTTATATCATTCCGTGCATTTTTCCACCATTAATGGTTGTTTTTTTTAACAAAATTATCAATTTTTTAAGGTGGTGGTTGCAAATTTTAATTCATATCTCTGATCCTACTAAACCCATTTTGCTGGATTTCAATCCCAAGCTGCTTAGGATAACTACAAGCAATTTGGCACTAAGTTTGTTTGTTTCTTTTGAGTTTTCTGAAAGTGAGCGTGTTTTCAACAGACGAACAGACAGACGGACATGGCTAAATCGACTTAGAATTACTCAAGGAGCCTGAGATGAATAATAAAAAAGTTTCACACAGAATGACAAACTTAGTTTACCCTCTTCACAACTTATTGTGGTGGTGGGTATAAAAAGAAAAATATTTTAAGAAGAATTCAAACAATTTTTGTAGGCTAAACAAGTCCTCAATAGGAAAATTTTTTAAAAGAATAAATTTCAAAATGTTCGCGCAAGCCACTAACACATCGAACAAATCACAAGAAATTGAAAATTTTCAAGTTACACCCATTTACAAGTAACAAGACGTCGAGCTCGCCCATATTACATGCACAAATCACTAGTGTGTGGCCAGCTTATGCTATCATAGTTGGGCCTTAACACTTTCGTGAATTTAATTGGGCTTAAAAAATGTTTTTATTTGTATTGGAAAATAAATTTACTTAATATAAAAAGCCAAATGTAAAAATAAAACTATTTTATGTGTTTATATTTGATAACGAATCCTACAATTATAGCAGCATCACTCCAAATGGAGATTGACCTAGTCTGGACTTTTTTGAAATATACATTGACAAATCAAAATAACTGCCTGAACGCGAGCACAAATTTGAGTCGTTAATCTAACATAAAACAACATTTCAAAATTAATTTTTGTTTTAAATGTTTTTTAAACGAGTCATTTTTGCCCTCGCGTTCTGAAAACACCATATAAATTTTCTATTCAAAAACGGAGCTTAACAAACGGGCCTTAATCTTTTCTGAAATAAATGGTAAAGCATTCCTACACAGTTTTCATTATTTTACGTCCTACTAATGTATTTTTCAATACAAGCTACCCTCGTAAAAAATCTATTATTTTGTCATAAAATCCATTATTGTAATTTCTCTCCAATTACAGAGGCAATTCTAAAAAAATCAAAATCAACATGTTTGATGAATAATGATGAAAATAAAATTCAAATATTGTCTGCAACGTCTCCTAGCATGTCCTTTTGGAAGTTTTCTTACTTTATAAATTTAACAAACACATTAACAATTTATATTCCAAATTAATTGACCGAGCAATGTTAACGTAGACCTTCAGCCCGATGTAGTGAAAAAGACCAGAGTATCTGGCGAGGATCAAAACCACAACCCTCGCATTGATAGACCAGCTCAATACCAACTAGCCTACCGGTGCACCCTAATAAAGTTAAAAATTATCGAAAGCATGCTTTCAGTTTCAAAATCTAAGTTGACATTGAACTTTATTGACACCCAAAAGGCTAGAATATTAAACGATGTGATATAAAATGATTCTGAAGGCTATCGAAATTATCCATTAAGGGATTTAATTATTTGTCCAACCTTTTCGTAATCATGAAAAGCCTACCCTCGTACAAAGTCGATTTAGTTCAATAATCCTTTAAAAATATGTTAAAATAAAATTTTAATATATATTTTTTTATAATATCGTATGCAAATTTTATAATAATACAAAATATACAAACAATAATGAATAAAAATTTATACTAAAGTGATTTTGCAAGCAGTCATCTTTTATTCTCATATTTTACGAGCCCTTTTGAAGGAAAAAAAAAATAAAATCCGTAACTTGTATTTATTTTTGAGTTTGTTCAAATCCATAAAAAAGGCTTGAGTTTGTATGAATGTATAAATGTATGTGTATATATGTGCATGTATGTATTTACAAAGATTCTTAACATGTGAGTTGGTAGTAAATTCTGACCCAATTTCAACAAGACTCCCAACTGTCTGACATTTAAGATGCCACTGGATAACACCCTAACAACAGCTACAACAGCAGCAGCATCACCATTTCGTCCAAAGTTAACTAGTTGTCATACGGCGGTAGAGTAGATGAAAAGAAAATTATATGAAAAAAAAACAAAAGTAAAATCAACGTCTAAAACCAGAACAGAACAGGAAACAAGAAAAACATTCACACAACACACAAGAAACACGAGTACAACACATAAGATGAATGAATGTGTCTGCCAGCAGCACACAACACATATTTATACAAACATATGTATGTACATTCAAAGACACACTTTCATAGTCATGCATTTGGTATTTTTTTTTTTGTATGGAACTATTTTATCATTTCAAGAGCCAAGAAAGAGCTCATTTAAAAATCAACATTACGAGTTAGAGTAGATGATACAACCAACAACAACAATAGCCAGCAGCCAAGATGTAAAGGAGTCTACAAGTCTAGCAGCCACAAACTGTGATGCAAGATCACTTTTATTTTAACTCCAAACTAATCATGGCATGATCCAGAGATCGAGCTTAACAATAATTAAAAATCAACCTGCGTTACGTCACTTCAATTTATTGATAATTCTAAATCTCTATGAGTTTAACGTTCCTGAATGCTTAACGAAACACAAATATTTGAACGTGTTACAACAGGAATGACAAGCCAATTACTAAATTCATCCGCTACTTGTTTAAAAATATAAAAAAATATAGAAACACAAACAAATCTAAAAATATAAAATTGCCTTAAGCTCGCTCTACAAAATAAATATACAAATGTGTGCACATACTTACATTTCCAAAGAAATCCATGTCCACACTCCTACTCCTGCATGCAAACCTTGTTTGTTCGTTCACTCACTCTATAAATATGCGATTGTGTGAATGTATGAGTAAATATGTATCCTACAGAGTTTGTCCTTAAATGTTTGTGGAGTTAAAAAAGTAAAAAATAAAACAAGCGACCAGTTTTTTTTTTCTCTCTTTTATTTATTTTCTGTTTTTCTGCTATGCAAATACTGTGGAACATTTTTATTATTGCGTGATGCTAAATTTGGATCTGATGTTAATAACAATGATGGGTTTTATTATGACCCACTTTCAATAGAACGCAAATCAATGTGTCCACTAAGAGCTTTAACACTTAAATAAACATACACACAAACTAACACATGCAATTTTTACAGGAACACAGGACACTTTCATGTTACAGCTTTATATTGCCAAATTTTATTTTTATATTTTACAAAGGCGCCAACAATTTATCGGTCTGTTAGAATTATATTACACATACATAATGTCTCCGTAAATGCAGACGGACGTGACTACACAAAAATTCGAAATTGTGTTTTCAATTGTGGTCGGCTAAATAAAAAAAGTCGGAGCAACTTTCCTGATGATCTGGCCAAAGCAACTAAACAAATAAATGCTTTTTATATTAGCAATAGTAAAGCTTTGTCTGTTCGGACGCTAAAAACACTTTAGTACATGGAAAATTATCCCTAAACGTCAACAAAAGCTATAAAAGCATACTTGAAGAATGCCAATTCATTTAAAGAATATTAATTTTCTAATTTAGATCCCACATTTGATTCCAGATCAAACATTTTTGATATTGGTTTTATTTCTTGAAATCCTTAATATTTTCAAAACATTTGGATTTCTTTTTTAAATGATTTTGTTTTTCGTGCTTAATTTCCCAATTTTTATTTTTGATAAAAACACTGAAATTTATTGTTGATGGGAAAAGGTATTCCTACGCGCATTTCACTGGTTGCTTAGGCCAGATAATCAGGAAACTTTATCCATAAAGATATTAAACAAAATAAAACTGTTAAGCGTATAAGAATTACCGCAACAGTTCAATTTGTAACAATATCAAAGTTTAAACAAAATCATCAACAATAAACAGTGAGTTCATCTCTCCTTACATTCCCCACTACAATTGATTGGAATTCTTTCAATATTAATTGTAGTTGCTGCCAGTCAGTTTTTTTAGGCCGTGCACTTGCCAGTTTATTATCAAAATAATTTTCGTGGGAATACAAAATTTAATGTTTTGGATTTCTTTTTAATTTGTTAATTTTACTTTCTGCAATATCAATTAATTTGACTTGAGTGAACAAAGTTCCTTTAAATTTAGTTATTTTTACACCAATAATCAGTAGTTGGAGAATACAAATGCTAATTGACTTTTCATGTCGTTTAATTTTAATGTTTCTTTTGCTATTTTATCGTATTCTTCAGCATCTAGCCAGGTTCGCCATTTTGTTAATACCGGCTGAGGTGGTAAAGGTGCCAAGGGATATATTTCATATGAATCCAATAAGTCAATATTATCGAATTGGCAGTGTTACCAATGTGCCAAGCAAGTGAACCGTTTTGAATGAAATATTTTAAGCCCATTGACAGACTTAACCAGGTTAAACTTACGTTCTTTTAAATTCGTGGTGACGATATGCATGCATCTTTTGTCATCGCAAAAGAGAATAATAAAAATTCAATTTCTTGAAATATTTGAAAACAGATAGATAAAAGTAGTTATTTTTCGGGCATTTAGCACACAATTTAACACATAATTAATTTAAATGGATATTTCTACAAAAAAAATGTAGATTTTTGAAATGGAAATTTCAGTGGAGAATTTAGAAATTTTCTTTTAAACGTAAATGTATTATAATTTATTTATATGAGGAGTTCCCAACAGGTGGCTTATATTTTTCAAATAGTTGGTGCCTTTAATAATTTATATGGCATTGTGTCGGGTAAATATCTGCAAGTTTTTTACATAGTCATTGAACAACAAAGTTTTTATTTTGTTTAGAAAATGTCGAATCTTGGGGCATTACTGCTTCAGTTGCTTCTTCTAATCTCGTAGGCCTTTATGAGTTTAACAAATGAACGACTAGCGTTTTTATCAAGCGATGAAGGAGAGTACGCTTTAAGAAATAAGCATTTCTTTTGCTGTGAAATTTATATGTTGTCCGAAAGACGGAAAAACGCAATTTCTAACGATGGCCGCAATTATCAATTAAATTATATTGTTATAAATTTTTCACAATAAATGCTGAAAGTTTGAGGTTTTTTTTAGAAAAAAAAGACAATTTTCAAATTTGGAAATTTCGAAAATTTTCAAATCTTACAACCATACCTAAACAAGAGCGGAAAGCGTTTTCTAGCTGTCAAAAATTCTCATGCCCATACAATTTATATGAAGCATCCCTAAATAGCGCGGCGTCAACGCTTTACAATTGGAAAATCCGATTTTGACAGCGCGTTTTTTAGTGAAGTTGGCCGCTATTAATAATAAATAATGACAATTTAGCTATTTTTTGTCAATCTAGCGGGTTTTTCTCTTCTTTTTATTTCTATTGTATGGGTTTTATTAAACAAGAAAGTTAGCACTACTGTTTGTGGCACAACGTTGACGCTCTTGTTTAGGTATGGCATATCAGCGTAAAAACTTTGCGGAAGAAAACGTTCCGCCTTCCGCTCTTGTTTAGGTACGGCTGTTAGCTTGATAATTTTTGTACCGCCTATCATCAAATATTGCAACCCGCATTGGCCCCGCGTATTGTAGTACATAATATGCCTCCAAAAAATATTTTGAGATAATCGACTTTATTAAAGTTGAAATAAATATTAAAAACGTTCCATTTAGAAAGAAGTTGGGAGTGTATCTCTACTCACGCAGTCAAGGTTTCAAAATTAATTCCATTTTGCTAAACGTTAAACAATTATACATTTTTTTGTTCAACAAGGTATATTTAAAAGTTCGAAATTATCGATGGCACAGCAAGTATAGCTGACTTTAAATGCAATGCTTAGACGCAAAGACACGTGACGCGGACCTTAAGATTTACTGACTGTAACTATTAGAAATTAGCCGTTTAAAATTTTACCAACAATCGATGAAAACAATTTTTCGGGGTTAGATTTTTAAAAATTTGTTGCTGATTAACACTTGACTTCATCTTTATTAAAAATAATCGTTCTCCTAAACATTTTCACGTAAAGTAAAGATTTTAAACTGGTGATATTCACTACGCTTTTTTATCCTTAAAAAAAGTAGAATCCATTTAGTTATACATGGCAGGTTTTAAACATATAAGCGAAGAATAAATTGACGTGTAGAATGCGAGAAAAGAGTCTTACAATTGGCTTTCCAACAGATCAGCTGAATTTGGCAAATTATATTTTATTTGTATTTGTTTTATTTCCGCTTTTAATCCTTGAATGTTGCATGAAACGTAGGACGCAAAAAAAGTATGGAAGACCTCTAGCTTAAAGCTCGTCAGCGGCTGTTGATAAAACTAGGGAAGGCTAGAGGTTCACACCAAGTTGAAAGTAAAATTTAATGAATGAAGAAGGATTACTTTTACTTAAAGAATTAATTTATAAAAAAAAGAAAGTATCAAACGCACATAACGCGTGTTGTAGACCTCCAAATTTAGCCACGGTTTTATAAATCTGCCGGCTTAATCGTCATTTAAAGAGAAATTATTTTAATAATAAATTTTCATTATTTGGACGTGCTGTTTAAATTTGGCGACAAGAGATTAAAATTTAATCCATATTCGATTCATGCAAAAGCAGCAATGTCCATTTGATTAAAGCAAACACAGCAATCTCCAATTTTATTATTATAATTGCCAGCAAACCGCTACATCGATTTGGTTGAAACTTGAGTCATATCTTCATCATATTCATATTTACTGAATAGGATGATATACAATACATAAATATGAATTTACTTTGAGCTAGAGGTTTTTACTATTTATTACGAAAACTATTAATGTGGACATTGCAGTCTTTGCATCTATACCCCTCAAATAGACCACGCCTTATTCGTAAAAGAGAAAATTCTAATTTTCAAAAAGGGTTTTCTTAAAAATTGTCGAATATATGTGCTCTACTTTAATACTTATATTTTCTCATTTAAACAATAAATATATTTCAACACAATTTAGTAAACTAGTGCCAAAGTAAATTCTGGCATAAATATTTATGTTAGAATTTTATCCAGCATTTGATTACAACTTTTAATGCCAAAAAACAAAATAAAAAAATTAAAGCACCCCTTGAAATTTATTCATATTGAAATTATCGATTACTTCGAATAATTTACAAACACAAACAGCTAATTATTAAATAAAAATCTTTAAATAAGGAAAATAAGAACAAAACTTAAAGTGCACTAAGCAATAGCGAGTCTTTATGAATGAGTGAGTGATTAGATTGTTAATTAAGATCTTCAAAACAATATTGAACTAATTGGCAAACGTTAAATGTGTGACAACATACAAACGCTTAGTCAGTCAGGCCAACATGTCAATTTGTTTAGTCATTTCTTGAAAGTTTGTGTATCTAATAGGTTTAAGAAATCGAATAAAAAATAATCGATTATTAAACTTTAGCAAAATAAAAGCAGTGTATAGTTACAAAAAAAAAAAATTACAAATTAAGTATAATTTTAAAGGCCAAAGAAAAAATGCTTTTTTTAATATTGATAAACTTTTTGGAACATACAGGCATATGTATGTTTTAATAAACATAATTGGGGGATTCACAAGGTAGTCATAAAGTTGTAAAGTCATATGTCGTAAAAAAGTTACAAGAAATATAGAGGAGTGCTGTCAGCTGGGCAACCGCTTATAATTTAGATTTCTACAGTACAGTAATGACGAATCAATGAACACATCATACAAATTGGTATTTTGTTTTAAACACAATAATATTTATTGAAACAATTGTTCTATGCGTGTAGATCGGTCCATAATTTACCATAGGTCTCATATAAAGTCCACTCTGGTGAATCATTTAAATACGCAAAAAACCACAGCAAATATAGACATTGTGGTCAAATTTGGTCCAATTTAGCTTTATGTGAACAGAAATAACACTATTAAATTTTGTGATAGCCGAGCCTTAATGTACCATGGGTCCCTTATAAAGCAGCCTTCTGAAAACCACTTTAAAACGTATAAAACGCTTAAGCAATTTTCACTACTCTATTGAAATTTAGGTTTTATAATACCAACAATCACTGCAACATTTCTCAGGGGTCCAATATAAATTCCCCTGCTGAAAATCATTTTAATACGTCTTTAGCTGTCACGAATCATGATATTGTATTCAAATTAGTGCAAATAAAGTTGAAACATGGAAATTAAGTGTGTTGGTAAACGAAAAAATTACGAAGTGCATTCACATGTCTCGAAACCATTGCACGAGCTCGCAAAAGCATATACAACTTCAACACTTTTCACGCCTTCAGGAAAAAAACCAATTTTAAATTGTTATCGGATCAAAGAAAATAAATAATTTTATAAAAAATAGACCTCAAGCTTAATAAAATAAATATAAATTAAAACAAATTAAGTTCGAACAATAGACAATGTATGTATAAAATACCCATGAACTTTGACTATGTTTTTGTTTGTTTTTGTTTGATTTAAAAAATCGAACAAAATTTGTTACAATTAATTTTAAATTGTCCGATTTTTTAAAACAAAAAGACGATCTTTTTATTTTTCTCAAGAAATTGACGATGTTTACGCAAATTTATCTGGCAGCCCTGAAAAACCCCAAAACAAGGAAAGGCTAAAAATATAACAATGGTGTTTTCTTTATTTTCATCATATAAATTATGCAAAAGGGTCTATTTTTGCATGTTTTGTTAATTTGAGAATCTGTTTCCCTACCAACATATAGACCTTTTTTCAAAATGGTCCAGCTCACGAGAGGTCAAAGCTGGAGCCGATATATTTAAAATGGTATCTAAAAAAAGTCCAAGGTTTATTTTTAGGAGGGTACATCGAGCACGAATTTTGCTTCCATACAACTTGAGTCGCTCTAATATACATACTTTAAATATAAAATATCTATATTTTGTTTAAATCGCACCAATTTCAAATGTGACTTATTTTGACAGTTCTTGTAAGAAACTTTTCGCAAAATATTGTTACAGAGACACTTTTTCTCACATCCTTCCAATAATTGCTGGAAAATTATTAAAATGACAGATAATTCTCGCAACGGAAAGATACAGAAACACTTGCGTGAGAAAAACCATTTTTTGTTTCATTTTGCACTGTTTCTGTCCCGATTCACTGGTTTCATGCGGAAAATTTTACGATGCGAAAAATACAGAAACGGGCTAAAGAATTTGCGTCCGCATTAAAAAGTTACCAAGGGCAAAAATAAAGCCGTTGTCAAGCCATGAAAAACGAAATTCGATATGATGAGACTGGACTTTAAATGGCAGCGCTACATATAAAAAACCAAAAGGGCTGTGTTTAGGGGCGTGACTAAAAAAAGTGGTTATGTTTTAGAAACTTCATTGATATATCTTTTATTCCACAATGTGAATGGCCCACGTTATTGTACAAGAATTTGAATAATTACGGTTTCTATTAGGTTTTTTTACCTTCTCCTGTACAAATGCCTTTCTAGTATGTAAATGTATCTTAATATATGTAAATATGTACTTGCAAATTGTACAAATATTGTTGGAAAAAAGAATCTGACATTGTTTTTATGATGTCATCTTTATCATCATCATCCTCTTCTACAGCTTATAGTATCCAGTAGTACGAGTAAAAACACACAAAAAAACTTATTGAATTTCATCTCAATGGGGATAAATGAATGAATCGTTCGTTGTTTGGTTGGAAATCAATTTTAGTCTAGGCTGGTTGGTTTAGTTTGTAAGTAAGTTTTTTTTTTAGTATTTTTTGTGGCACCAACGATAGTGTAACTAGTGAGGGACTTAGTAATAATAGAAGTGCCAGTGAATGTTTGTGTGAGTGAGCGTGAGTGTAGCATATGAATACTTTAAGCGCTCAATCGTTTGTTGCAAATAATAAGTGCACTAATATTCTCCTTCATACAATATCAAGAGTTTTTAGGGGGCTCTTTGATAGTCATATGGTGGTAACATGTTTGAAAACAATCGAAACCAGAACAAAAAAAGCCCCCCCCCCCCATTAATAGAATCTATAATCGGTCAAGATTGAATGTTGTAATTTATGTAAATATGTAGTTGGTAACCAGATGTACAGATTGTAGTGAATCGAAATCAATTTAATTTTTATTAAAATTCAATCAAAATGGCTCTTTTATTATTAACAAAAGCTGTTTGCTTTTTATAGTTGTTTTTTATTTTTTTTTTTAATTAAATTACTTTGGCGAATGTTTCGTTAATGCCATTTAGTCAGCCTTTTTTTTTCGTTGTTTTTATTTTAAATCCATTTATTTTTTAATAAATATAAATATAATATAAAGCATACATATTTATGCATTCAATAATTGGTATTTGAAATTCATTTCAGTTCTTTAACGACTGCTACATAACACAACTGAATCAAAGAACGGTATGGTGAAAATGGAATCCACAGAAGAACAGGATAGAAAGTTGGTCTTGGAGTTTATACATTTGCTGGAAAAATCGAAACAACTATTTAATGGTTTGAGGTAAGATTTTTTGCAATTTTTACCTTAGAAGTTTTCTAATTTATTAAACTATATTTTGATTACAGAGATTTACCCCAGTACGGTCATCGTCAGTGGCAGGCCTATTTTGGTCGCACATTTGATGTCTATACGAAACTATGGAAATTTCAGCAACAACATCGTATGGTTTTAGATTCAAAATATGGTTTGAAACGTTGGCAAATAGGAGAAATTGCAAGTAAAATTGGACAGCTTTATTATCATTACTAGTAAGTGGAATATGAATTTGAAAAAATCACAAAAAAATTAGAAATTCGCATAACCTAAATACATCAACGGAAAGTGTAAAAGTCATGTTATAGTACTTTAATGTGGGGCCTCTGAAAGTTGTCAATTTAAAATTTTGTTTAGGTTATTGTTTTAAATTTTTCATTAAACATTTAATTATTAGCAAATGAATCTCTATCTGAGAATCATCAGGTACTTAAAAAATTTAAAGTTTCGTTATTAGTCCACAAAAGCTTGTATATAAAGTACGTGCAGAAAAGTCTTCAGCATGACACGAATTTTTGTTCCTTTGCTTATACTCCACATGGGAATATAGATAGGACTTCTTCAAGATCTTGTGCATATTTCTATTACGGCAAATTAATTTTATTTCGTCTAAGAATATATTTGGCGCCCTATGCTCCAATGGGAGTTAGAGGAACACATATATATAAGAATATATTTACTTTTGAAATTCGATTATCGTCGTTTTTCGCCAGGTAATTCTTGGCCGTCCGGGTTGATGGCTACCTGTTCTTGATATGCATGCTGTTGCAGGGTGAGAATTATCTTTCTATGAGGCCTTTTGTAAATTATTGACCGATCTTCACAAATTTTGGTCATCTGTTTTCAGTCGTATAAAATTATGACATACTAAATTTTGCCACAATTGCATCATTTGTTACGGGTTTAGCCGACGAATGTGTTTTACGAAAGTGAGAATTATATGGAGCCCATGGTTAATTACGTACCGATCTTTAGGAAACTTTCTTGTATGATTTTTTAGTCGTGTAAAGCGAATTTGTGAAAAAATTCTATGATAACACTATGCCACAAAAAAAATGAACCTCAAAAATAAGATATTTTCTAAGCTATATTGGGGCTGTTGAACACGAATATGACACTCATTTATTTTTCCCAAGAAGTGGTTTCGAGATATACACAAAAATCGTGTTTTTCTGCAGTTGTTTTAGGTATTTCAAAAAATATAGATGGGCAATTTGCGTTTTGTTTTGTCTTATATTACGATTAGTAATATTTTTTTAATTCCAATTTAAACATGGCAATGTAGCAGTTTCAACAATTATCCGATAGAAAAAAATGACAACCAACGATATTTTGAAATATCATTTATTTAGTAAAATGTAAACGTGACTGACACTACGTGCAAAAGGAAGTCGAGATTGTTTTTAAACTTCAATATTCTTCCTCTGTACTTTCGTAAAACTTTAATTTGTGTTTTTATCGAAAGTTCAAGAATCAAACTATTTGGGGGATTCACAAGGTATGCTATCCAGTCATATCGTCATAATGTCCTAAATAATATTTTACAATTGTAAAAAAAAAAATATTTTGATTCGTCACAATTATGCTGTAGAAATCTAAATTATAAGCGGTTGCCCCCAGCAGCCACATATATTCATTGTAATAACTTTAAGACGCATGACTTTACAACTTTATGACAACCTTGTGAATCCCCCAATTATAAAATGCTGAAATAAAAGCGGTAAGTTATTAAAAAAATATATTTATTAGTTAAATAAATTGTGACTGACACAACAGCTCAAAACATGACCGGCACTACACTCACTTTGTGTAGTATAAAAGTCCGTATTTTTACATGAAATGTAAGAATTGAAATCACAGCGCATAAAATAGGAACTCTAAAATTATTTGAAAGATACAAAATTGTAATTTTTGAAATCGTTTAAATACTATTTTTGAAACCAAAATTGAAACTATAAAAATTCAAAACAAACCCTTTTTAGAAATCTATATGTATAAAAGAGTTGCGTAAGTGATGACTGACTGACTCATTCATCATCGACCAGCTGAAACCGCTAACCCTAGAAACTTGAAATTTGGACTAGCGATTGGTAACTCCCCAAATTGATCCACTAAGACGGGATTTTTCGAATGTTAAGGGGGTAAAAAAGGGAAAATTCGGTTACCTTATATCTCCAAAACTAAAAGAGATGAAAAATAAATGTAATACTAATCGTTGTTATTTAGAAAAATAAGCGGACAGGTGTCTTGTACTTTTTTAAATTCGGCCCTAGTAGACAGTAAACGGGTAAAATCTGAAACAAAGTTTGTACCACATTCGAAACTTATCAAAAAAATACATATAAAAATTTGGTACATTTTTGAAATTCGAACATTTATGGGGTGATAATCGTAACTATTTTTGGTACTTTTTTACAAAACATTATCCTTCATTCATTAACATATTCGTACTAAATTATGGGCTGCCACTACAATACTGAAATTTTTGATACTTTAATGGGGGGAAAATATAGTACCCAAAAAAGGAAATACGGAAAATTTGGTATTTTTCTTTAGCTTTTTGGTTAAATGCTATAATTTAAACAAGTTAAATCGTAGAAAATTAAAATTTGGCATTAAAATATTAAAATATACACGAAGTAGCAGGTATATGCTAGTAAGAAATATAAATGTTTCAAAAACTTAACAAATTTATTTATTTTAAAATTCTAATTTTTAAAAAAAATATTAAATGTTTTAAAAAAAATATCAACAAATTGTTGCCACCAAGGCGAATTCATACAAGGTGATCTTATTTTGAAAACGTTTACAGCACTGTAAAATATTTTAATGTTGTGTCAAATATTCAAATAAAAATTTCATTTTGTTTTTAATTTTAAATTGTGTGTTTTGAAATATAATAACTTAAAAAAATTTTAAATTTCAAAATTTTAAGCGAAAATTATAGAATTTAGTAAAGATTCCTCCGGTGCCACAAGAACGGTATACCATTTTGACACGAGGTTAGTTATCAGCTGTTGCTTACGTAGCAAGATAAGGTCACCTGGTGTAAATTGCCTTTGTTGCCACTATAAAAACCTAAAAGTTACATAATGTTAAAAGTATTTTTTCTACCAAAATCAGATATTAATTTTATCCATTCATGGTAGACTTTTGCGTGGAATTGCCCCGAGAACTGCTCAACTGAGTCCATATATACTGTGTCGTTCGGATATTGATTTACTGAGCTACAGGACTTTGAACTTGAAAAATTTTTTTTCTGTGTTCTTTTAAAAATCACCACTTTAATTTGCTCTAGTAAGGCAATAAAAAAATTTTTTTTAACATGTATTTTAATATATATTTTGTTCCAACCGTAGTAAGCATAAAATTGTTATCGTCGGACAAAAAAATTAAGAATTAGTGACATATTTAGTCAGAGCATCCGAGTTTGAATTTTCGTAAGCAATTTTTACGTGTCAATGCTACTTTTATGTTTATGTGCCTTATTGCGGTTTTAATTAGTGTGCTTTCACTTATCGGCCTATTTCAAGACACTGGATGACTTAATAAATGCAATTTAGCAAAGCATCACTAAAATAGAATGTGTGGACAAAGCATCACAAATCACAAATTTTGCAACTGTTGTGCAGTGAAGACGGTTGCTATTCAATAACGAACTCAAGGCATTGTATTAGAAAAGTTGTCTATGAATTCTAGAGTTGGGCAAAATCGTTCCTTTTGTGGAATCGTTCCGACCGATCCGAAAGATCAAAGGAACTAGATCGTTCCTTTCGTTCATCGTTCCGGTTTTTTACTTTGAATAATGAATGAACGAGGAACGAGAAAAGTTCTCTGTCGTGCGTTAAAACGTCAACAATCAAATATTTGTTATTGTTTGTTTTTATGCTGTGGCGTAACAACTACCTACATATGAATTACGTACATATGGATGTATTTTTTAAAATGTTTGTAAAAAATAAAAAATATTAAGTGGTATATTGCCAAAATATATTGCTTTGGACCACATTAGTAATTGATTTAATTAGAAATTTTTTATATGTATGTCACGACAGAAATACACAAAAGTCGACAAGATTGATCAAACTTACAAAAATACATGTGATCGTCCAACTGATTGCAATTGCGGAACGAGGAACGACAAAAAAGGAACTATTGAAAAAGTCCGCACCGTTCCTTTTAGGGAATCATTCAATGGAGCTAGGTCGTTCCGGAACGACACAACTCTAATGAATTCTATGCCTTACAGTGTTGCATTGCATTTAGAAGTCAGAAACTGTCCCGCTCTTGTTTTTTTTATTAACTTTTGAAATTTATTAATTACATACATATTAGGGTAGGTCGAAAAAAAAGTTGTGCCAGTCGGATTTAAAAGTCACCAAAGGCAAAAATGAAGCCACTGTCAAGCCATGATCAACGATATGTGATATGATAAGATCGGACTTTAAATGGCAGCGCTACATATAAAAAGCAAAAGTGCTGTATTGTGGGGCGTGGCAAAAAAATTGTTTTCCTGTTTTAGAAACCTCATTGACATATCTATCACTCTAGGGGGTGACTGGCACAACTTTTTTTGTTTGGAGTTTCATCCGGTCTAATATATAATGTATATTAAAATATGTATGTAAATACTAACTGGATAACATTTAGTTTGTTTGTGGTATGTCTATATTTTTAATAAAAGTGCCCGAAGAAAGTTGACCAGTATCTTTTAAGAATTTTATAAATTTTATTTTCGGTACTTAGCCAGATAAGCCATGCACACAAAAGGTAATTTATATTCTACGTGTTTTGTTAAATTAAAAAAATGTTGAAAGGGCATGAGGAGTAATTGTCATTCGATGAGCCAGTTAAATAGAAGAATCCAATTGATCATATGACTGATTGCTATTCCTGAATGAAGAAAATGCGCAGCGGAAAAATGGCAATGTTATTTATCCGGATATTAATCAATTGATATCCCTTCCCAAAGTGAAAACCTCCATTATTTAAAGTAACAGCAGATAATGAAGAAAAAGATTTAAATCTGAGTTTTAATTCTATAGGTGATACGAGCATTATACTATGAGTCAAAGTTTTCAGAAAGTAGTAAGTGGCTTTTTAGGAAACAACAGAAGTCATAACGATAGTCACCTAATTCCAAATATGTCGGAAGGCTTTTATGCCATAGGTATATATCAAATAAATAAAAAATCCGTATTATTTTAAGTCTAAATGGGTTTCTGTAATACCAGGAGCCATATGTCATTGAAAATACGTTTTCTTTAACACTTATTAGACTTCTTTTATTGTGACGAACAAGGTGAACGATTTCACTGACGTCTTGCGGTAATGCAGAAGCATTATTAGCGCCATTGGTATCTGACTATGATGGGTAATTACTGCAAAATGCAAATTCGTGAAACGTCATCGCAACATAAAAGGATAAATCGAAGAGGAAAAATATAAAATTTCGACCAAAAATAGAATTATGTAAACAAATTAAATTATCTCTTAACACTTAATCCTAATCCAATCAACACAACCGAGAAACAAAAATTGTTTTATCAAAGTTCTTTTCGGGAATACAAAATATTATTAATACGATTTCCGTATGACGTGCTAAATTCTCAGTTTTTCATATTTGATAAATACACTGAAATTTATTGTTGAGGGAAAGCTAGCTTCTATGCGCATTTCGCTAGTTGCTTAGGCCAGCTCATCAGGAAACCTTTTCCAAAGATTTTAGAAAAGCCAAAAATATTATATAGATAAAACCCTAAAGGGAATAAGAATTATGAACACTCATAGTCTTACTTGTAACAATATCAAAGCTTAAACAAAACACCACCAATAAACAGTGAGTTTGTCTTTTCTTACATTCCCCTACAACTGGTTGGGTTCTTTCCGAATCGAATTGTAGTTGTATTTTATTGAAAATTTAAATTTCAATGTTTTTGCTAATTATGTATATTACTACATAATATATACTATATTACATATACTTATTATATACACTAAATGGAAAGACTGAAAATTTTGAATTTTGAAGAAATGTAGGAAAAATTAATTTATTTAAATCTCAGTGAAGTTTTGTCCGATAAAGAGGATATCTTTGTAACAGTTGTTTGCGCAATTAAGAAAATCCGTTATAAAGGTTTTTGAAAACAGCTTAATGTACTGCAAAACAACGCATCTTGAGAAAAATAAATTAATGCCATATTCGAATTCAGCAGCACCGATTTATCTTAGAAAACATCAAATTTTTGAGGTTATGGCAAAAAGTTAAAAATTTGTGAACCAGTGTAATCGGTACATCCGCCTCTTTTTATGTTAGTTTTTTTTTAGCAGAAACATTTTAGGGTGGTTGTTCCACATTTGGATCTTAAACCTTTTTCTACTTTCTGTCGAGTCTTTCGGGTATGATCGTATTTTCAACAAAAGTACTCAAAAAACTGAGTGTTTTTTATATACATTTTTCTACACAATCAATTGCCTGTCACTTGGAAACAGCACATTAATTTTGTTTCAAAAACGAACACATTCACAATACTAGAAAAAACAAGTAAAAGAGTATAGTCCGTAAAGCCCGACCATTTAATACCCTCCACCACAGTTTGTGACTTTCGTAGAAGTTATTTTAGCCAATTTTTATGGACGTTATTTTATTATAAGCTTTTATTGGGAGTAGTATTTGTTTGATAGCTATGGGCAAATATGGAACGGTTCCAATAAAATTTGGTAGGTTAAGAAATATTGCAATAACATTATTTTTGAATAATTTTAATCGAAATACCACCATAATTAGATGGTTTATGACTACAAAGACTTTTCCGGCCATGTAAAATTATGGACTGACTCTCATTATTTTCAATAGGCCTCATCCTTATAACAATTGAACGTATGAAGCAAATCAACTTATTTTCAAAATCGCGTACTTTGCACACAACGTTACATGGACAGACAACTAGCCTTGCAGCCAGACAGACATTGTTAGATCGCCTTAGAAGGTGATTTTAATGTTAAAAATATATACTTTAATGCATAAATGTTAAAAGTTAATAGTCGTCTAAATCAGAAATTAATGGGAAATAGCTTACATCTTTTCAGGGGATGTTGAGAAAAACACATTAACAAATTTTTTCAAATTGCTTTCCTTGCGATATTTTAGCAATAAGACTTTCAATTATAGAGTGGAGAAAAGCCAAACTTTAAATTATAAAACTTTGGAGGGTAAGATGCCATGCACGCAGAGGAAACACATTTTTTTATATGAGCATCCCCAACAAAACTATTTTGACCGATAAATTTTTTAAGCATTTTTTAAGCATATTGTTATACTTTAATCTTATTACCATTACCGTCAACCAAATTAGGGTTAAATCGGCTTATTGATGTAGCACATGCCTCTGAACATTTTATTGTTAATAATAAGCGCAATTTGTTTACTACTAATAATTGTATGGTTTAAAATTAAAAATAAAATTCTCTCTGCTTGCAATTACCATCAAAAACGACTAATTATAAATATATAAAAGCTAATAACACAATAAAATTGTATACCCATAATTATTGATAATCAGCCGTATTGCGGTTGTCGTTTTTTGTAATAGATTAAAGTAACACACAACCTGTGTCCTTTAATTCACTACAAAAATTTGACAAAGTCGTTTACGACATAGACAACCGCATTAAGGCTGAATATTATTTTAGCTTTTTGCTTACTTTTGACCGACTGTAGTCTGAAACTTCTTTTTCTATTTATTTATTACAGTTTAAGAACCAGTGAAACGAATTACCTGAATGAAGCGTATCAATTTTATGCAGCTATTAGAGGTAGAGCGTATTATTCGCGAGCGATTAAGGAGGATCGGCCCGATTTAATGGTGAAAAAGTTGCGTTATTATGCACGTTTTATAGTGGTCTGTTTGTTATTGAAGAAAATGAAATTAGTACGCGAATTGGTAACCGAACTGGAGAAACAAATACAGGAATATACCACCACGTAACCATTTTTAATTTTCAAAAAAAATATTTTAACTAAACTAAAACTCTTTATACAATTCTATCTATTTGTAGTTATGAACCTGAAGATCATTTAGAATGGTCCTTAGTTCTGGAGGAAATTAAAGGTTTTATTAAGGCTGAGGCTGCTGTTGCCGTTCTTCATGCGGATTCCAATCCCATCGTACTCTCACACAGGTATAATTTATTGAGACCATTGTTTTTAATGTACAAAAAACTTTGCCCGTGCTTTCTTTGGGAAGGAAAAACAAATTAAATAAATTCAAAATAAAAATTCGATTTAATTATAAATTCTTTAGTTGTTTATTTAAATATTATGAGTTTTCTTATGATTTTGTTAAACTTTTCGAAATTTTGGAGAAAAAAAAAAGAAAAAGAAAATTAAAAAAAAAATTTAATATGATTTGGGAGGTATACTAGTTTTGCTTATGTTCCTTAATTATTATCTATATTTAATTATATTGTACTCGTTATTTAGTTAAATATAAATTTTAAGTTCAAATATATTTTTTATTTTTAAGTTGTTAATGGCAGTATAAAATATTGTGCTTATCACAGAAGACTTGAAACAATTTCACCCATTCACAAATAAACATTTGCCGATTTTTCACAAGCGCACACACACACATATGCATATGTACAATATTAAACACACCCACACTCAAAAAATAAAAATACAAATACCCAGCGGGAAAACTCAGAAGACCTTCTTAATTCTGGCCTTCTTAAAAAATTGTTTAGAATCAATTACTGTTCTTATCTTACTGCTAAAGAATGCCTCGGTGAGGTCTCGGTGAAGGCCTCGGCTCTTTGGTATAAAATATAAGATAAACCTTCCACGCTCCCGTCTATGAGAAGGGAGTAGCGAAGGAGTAACATTTTTTGTATTGTTTTTTTTTCACAAGCAAAAGCAAAATAAATATTTGTTTTCATCCTGTTACCGTTCTTATGTACCAGCTTAAGAAGCGAGAACGTAAGGCCAACTTCGAAATGACAACGTGTGTAAAAAAGATATGAGTATGGAATGGAGCGAGCAGGCCTTGTACATCAAAAAGAAGGGGTACAGAGGCTTCTAGAAGGCATCCGTACTTCTTCTTTTTCCCGCTGGGTAATAACACTGTCAAAATAACGATCATATTCATATACATACAAGCATACATCTCGATATTTAGTCATTATTAGGGTGGCACTTATTGGCAAATGAAATTGTATGCCATATATTTTCAAATGAATTTTGAAATTAAAAATTTTGTTAAATGCTTTCGAATTTTCTCGGTTTCCTATTAAGAGTCATATATACCTTTTAGTTTTTTAAGATGACGAATAGCAGGTCTGTCTCAACATCATAATCAAAGTGTTTTGAACAAGAACCGGTTCCTATTCCAAAGTAATCTATTACGTTACTAGTTCTGTGCCATTTTTTTAAACTTTTAAAACCGATTGAACCAACTTTGCACGTTAATTCATTAATTCATGAACACATGAACATTTAATTATTACAAAAGCATGCAAAATTTTAAGAGTCATAAAGATCTTATGAACGACTATTTGATTCCAGATCACTTTTATTACATATTCTTTGGATATAAGAATTTAAAGTTTATTCTTGATCTTTCTTATTTATTTGATTACACAACCCGATACTGGTCCTTAAAATATACAACAAATCCACTCTTCTTCCCTATTATATATCCAAATGCACTGCATGACGTATGACCGACCAACTTAAGAATCTTTCTTGAATATAATTTTTTCTTAGAAGTGTGGAAAATTCTTTAACAGCAATAAGTGCCACCCTAAATCATGAATACATACAAACAACATAAAGAGAAGGTACGAAATATTCTTCAACATCATCATATTTTTGTTGCAAAGAAATATAGCAGACAAATTTTTAAATAATGTTATCAAGTCGGAACATATGTCTGCATGCTACTTGAAACATTTTTTTTATGTCGAAACTGCCTAGACGTTTAATTTTAACATAAACATTTCAATGTCTCGACTAGACAGACACATGATGGCAAAGTGCGGCAAATTCTCAATAAAGTTTATGCGTGATTATGATTTTTTGTATAAATTTGTAAAATAAATATACTTTAGCAATAATAGACTTTAAATTGAAAAATAGTTGATTATAATTTTAAGGGTTGATGTATAAACTCTTCCAGTATTAAATATTTCCAATAGGGAATATTTATGACCACAGGTCATATTTAAGGCCAACTTATAAAGGTTTATTAAAGAATAGAGTTAAGTAAAAGTTACTTTTGTTAAATCGACATTTTCAGTGATTTTCAGAAACTACAAAACTAAAATGTATCAAAAACATTTTTCTAAAAATGTTGTCACATTAAATTTTTTATTTGTGACACTTTCAAATTGTCTTAAAAATTGTTGAGATGTAGTTACCCAAACCGCGGACTTTCTTTATTTTAATTAATAAAGGTCTCGTTAGTCTTACGTAAACGTATAGGCTGCGAATCAGCTGTATCGTTTTCCTTACAAAGCTTACCCAGCAGTAAATATTGGAAGGTCCGCAAGTGGCGGGGCTTTTTGAAGGCCTTTAAGCTCCTTTCGAAAAGATTCACTTCGTATGATATCCTGCCTTCAGAAAAATGCCTCCTAGAAGGTATAAATTTCTTTTTGAAAGATCTTCCAAAATATTCAGTACACATTCGCTACTACGTTCTTTAAGAAGGCAGAAAGGAAGTTGTTCAGTTTTATTTTTTTAGTGACCTTCCTTTCTTCCTTTTTTTTATTACGCCTCTTTACTCATTCTTGTTACTGCTATATAAAGGTACTTTTACGTAGACGCCCCGTTACGTTACAGATGAACCTGATAAAATTCAACTGTTTCTCTTTTTTACGTATGAGCTGTTCGAGAATTTTTGATTTGTTTAAGTTTATGAGTAACTTCCAACTATTAAAGTCAACCGAAACGTTTAAGTATCCGCAATATTAACTTATAAGTAACGAGGGCTTTATTTTTACATTAACGTATATGTTGCGAAATAGCTGTTCCGTTTTCCCTACAAAGCATGTGTATAAATAGGTACTCAAACGTAAACGGGACAAAATCATACGTATTTGCGAATGAAACGGACCTAAAATTCAAATGTTCTCCGTTTTGATCATACATTCCATCGACGTGCATAACGTTTCCTTTAAAATTTTTATACAAAACTCTCAAATAATGAAAGATAATATTTATGGAGTCTTTTTTTGTAAGCATCGTTACAAAATTTGACAGATTTTCTGTTTCCTGTTTAACACATTTGAAAACCACAGGACATCAATACGTATTTTTAGAAACTACCAACGTTTAGGAATAAGTAACGAGGGAAAAACTGATAACTGTTTCTCTATAAAGTCAAAAGAATATAAAAGTCGCTAGGGCCATGTGTTCACATTAAAGTATATATAAAACACTCATAATTGTTAAAAAAAATACCAATCAAGAAACATCTTCATGAAAGCCAATACCTGAAGAGAATTGACATCAGACCGCAACTTCTATTTCGTACCTTCTCCAAAATCGCATCACAATCAAAACATTCAACATAACGAATCGATAACAAAAAAAAAAAAATCAAAATTCTTGCACGTTCAATGTTTCATTTATGTTAAAGTAAAACAAATAAAAAAAAATTATAAAAAAAGAAAAAGAATATTGAAAAGAGAAAAAAATGAAAGGTGTGTGTTTTGGATGTGAAATGCAAGAATTTTGCAAATGACTTCACCAGAAAATCCATATCCACCTTAAATCACAAATATCATTAGCATCACATTAAATCAATTCTTCTGTGAAAGCACGGGCCTTTGCAAGAGCTTTTTTGAATAGTAAAACTTCACCCATTGATGATTAGTGGTTCCGGTTCTAGGTTGTCTCCGTTAACGACACCGCCATGTGAAAGATCGCCCCACATGACTTTAAGTCTGCAAGAGATACTTATTGTGGGATCAGCATGTGAGCAAGCCAAATTTTCGGAGTTAACAATGGACATGTTCAGGTAAGAAAACTGACAAATGTTTGGAACGAACTACTCTGAAGAAATATATTTAATATACTTCTGTTCAATATCAGAATGTTACAAACTTTAGAACGGGAACCAACTGAAACTACACATCCTATGAGTGCTTCACATGGTCTGCACGGGCACGATGCCAGTCCGGCGGCCAGTCGTATTCCGCCATATGGTGTTCCAGGTTCCAAGGGTTATTTAGAAAATAGCCGTCATTATCGAGACAATCCTCATAAATATCTATTGTATAAGCCTTCGATAAGTCAACTTCTGGTATTCTTAGCTAGTGGTTTTAAAGAATTGCCTCCAGGAGGCGCATTACTTTTATACATGTCTGCAGATGGTTGTTTTTCAACCACTAAACATCCAGAAGATTGTAAGTTTTACACCAAATTTTCTTGAGATTTTTATCGTTTAATGGTTTACTTTCTCTTAAAACTATCCAGATGGTTATGAATTGGGCGGTTTGGCCACCAGCGTTAAACGTGATGGTGTAGATGGTGGCGGCTTGGCATGTCGAGGGAAATCTTATAAAGAAACGCACTGTTTATACCCCGGCGACTTGTATCCTTTTACCCGAAGGCCGATGTTTATTATAATCGATTCCGATAATTCCTTTGTTTTTCAACATATACCCCGTTATTTTGGACAGCCTTTAGTTGTTCTCATGTCACCTCAAGATGTACCACCAGCATTTCAAGGTTTGTTATTTATATGATTAAAGATCCATTTCATTTTATAACAGAATGTTATTTTATATTTATAATTTTAGCTGAAGTCCAGCATCATGGTTCATTATTTACTCTATTCCTGCATTCTCCTCTTACTGCATTGTGTTATATTTGTAATGTTGGCGATGTGCCCATACACCATTGGGAACGTTGTCAATCATATGTGGATCATTTTATAACCGAAGCGTCGCGTTTAGTAACCAGATGTCGAATCGATGAAATTGACCAAGGATATATAGGTAAGGTGTAAATTTGTTTTTTGAGATCTAAATACGTTTTCAACTTTGGAAGATTTCAAGTGGTTTGCCAGTAGACATTGATGGCAATCAAAAGCTTTCAAAAAACAGATCGTGATAAAAATTATGGGAAGTTATTTTTAGAAGCATTTAAAGTGAGATCCTTCAGCATTTTCTTTAAACCAGAATCTTTAACATTCCTGTTGCAGGATGTGAAACATTGTATAGAGATTATCGCCATAATTGGATGACTTTAAATTTTATTGTTAAAAATGTATTCCTGTTATTTATGGCTGCCATCAAATAAACCCAAAAGCAATGTGTGAACAATTTTTCTAAAATTGTCTATACAAATTTGGGTGATTCGGCATAAGAACCCTTTCGAAATCCCGTATTTTTAAAAAGTTGTTCTGAGATTTTAGTTCCAGTTTTTATTTTAAACAATTCTAACATCCAACATGATCCCTATCGTGTTGAAATCTTAACTATAGATGGACAAACTAATCTCTTTATATTGTTATTATGGTTAAATCCTTTTTTCGAAATAGCATTAGTATTGGGTTATCAAAATCAACGTCCTAATTAAATTGTTATCTCTCTCTAGGTACATATCCTTTTGTAAGCGTATTACGATTTATGTTAAGTTCTGTATCAATGTGGCAAATTCGTCTCTATCCGTTGCCGCTCTTATTAGGTTGCCAATTGATCTTATTCAAGTCCAGTGTCTGATATTGCGCAACTAGGATATCTGTTTTCGGGCATCCTTCTTCCTTTTGTTTTGAAGAATAAGTTGAAGAAGCCGCCAGTTTGTCCAAATTTCAAAACTTTCTAATCTGTTCATATGTGGTGTTTTAAGAGGCCACTATGTAATGGAGTAAAGTAGTATCGACCCTTTATAACATTTTACCATTCGAAGACAAATGTTGCAACAAATTTCACGGCTACATAGAATATTTTGTATTTTAGAAATGCTGTTCTGGCCATCTCTATCCTGCATTTAAATTTCCGCACTTAAATGTGTCTATTTTTAATTAGGCATTACGATGAGTTGTTTCTTCTATTATGAAGCCATAATCATTGATGTGTGCATTAATATCATAAAGAAGAAGTTCAGGTCGTGGATGTGGTCAGATGTTAAGGCTTTATCATGGGCATAGCGTATGTTATTGATCTACTCTCCGTTTGCCTTGATACCTTTTGAACATCACGTAAGGCTTAAGGCCGAACCATATTGTGCTTAAGTTTGCTTACGCAACTGTGATAGTACATGTAAATCATTTGAATCAAACCATATTGACCTTATGGAATAATTTTGTTAGGTTTTATGAAACTGTCATTTGCTTAAGCAAAGTGCGAAATTGATCACACATTCCGTACAAAACCAAATGTTTTTTGATTTTGTTTTTTTTAAATACATTTTTAAGACTTTTTGTTAATTTTTGACAGTAGATTTAGCAAGGTTATGCATATTATTGTTGGGCCTTTAATAAAGATGAAAGCGGAGGAGCTTTTTTGTGTATATCATTTGCGATACCGTTCTTGTTTCTTATTAATGAGGTGTTTGTTGTCGATTCAAGATTTTTATACAACGGATGTCTATTTGGTCTATATCGATTCGTTGCAGTATTTCGTTAAGGTTGTCATGTTTAGCCTTGCTTTTTCTTAATCGGCAGAACATAAACACGTCTTTTGTAGACATCCATACAGTTGTGTACCAGCGTTTGCATGCAAAACAAAGCTTCACGTTTGCCAGTTCCTGCTTTGGATCCGAGCTGCGCTTTACCCACATGCAATTGAAATTTGTTGTAAATGCAGTTGTGAATGGCTTTGAAAAATGTCATCAAGACTGATAGGGCTGTATTTATTACAGTATTTCGGGTTTTTTTTTTGATAGTTAAAAAGATGGATTTTAGAAAATTGTTTTTAAAAACTCCAGTGCCATAGAGGTTATTTAATAATTTAACAAGAAGATTGAGGCTATTTTAATCACTGAGTTTTATTATATGGCTGGGTAAATCACCTAGAACTTTGATGTTCTTTTCGTATCTCA
Organism: Pollenia labialis; assembly: GCA_949318255.1. Taxonomy (NCBI): domain Eukaryota; kingdom Metazoa; phylum Arthropoda; class Insecta; order Diptera; family Polleniidae; genus Pollenia; species Pollenia labialis. The sequence goes on from OX439140.1 coordinate 159,986,513, forward strand.
ACCTTAGATGAGATTACAAAAAAGAAAATAAATAATTAAACAATTTCAATACTTTTACAAGTCTTATGTATCAAAAATATTTGCCTCAAATTTCTATTTCTTTTTGTGTCGGCTTTATCGTTTAGACAATAAAAAAAGAATTACAGGATGTATCTAAAACACTAGAATTTAAAGCCAATTCTTAGAGCGTATCATATATTTGTTGAGAGAATAATTGTTAACTCCTTTTACTATAAAATCTTACGATCGAATCTTAACAAATCGAGCCACTTTTTTAATTTTCAGATTCATCGTATGTCCAATTCTTTGGTGATGATTTTCTTCGCACGCTGATGTTACGTTTTGTATTCTGTGATGTTGTATTAAGATTACATCGTGGTTTCCGGGGACGACATATGAGACCACGTTGTGAACCACCATTGCCATCTACAGACTTACTAGAGCATCCCACACTGTCGCACATAATTTTTCAATTGGCAACAGCGCTCGATGTGCGTGGTCATTTCTCCGATGGACCAGAATGCGACTGATGATTTACTATTACGACCACATCAACTACAAAGGATGTTCATCAACACCAACTGTTAAATCTGATTTTAATAAGTCTAGTGTATTTTTTATATCCATTCAATATGACTCTTGGAAACAAAATCACAATAACAATAATACTCCCGCTGCAATAACAATAAGAGTATTGAATTTTCTTTAACTCTTATTTTCAAAACAAATTTTAAAAGTTTCAACAAAAACATTTAATTTTTTCTTATTTTTTTTTTTATATGTTTTGCTAATAAAAAAAATATGACTTAAATAAATAACAAAACCCTCCTCTAAAGAGAAATTAAAATAAATATACATAAATTTATTAAATGAAATTAAATCTAAAAAAAATGAATTAAATATTTAAACAACACATAAATACATACATTTATACATATACACACATAGCCATACACCAAAACATAATGCAACAAGAACAAATACCGAACAACAACAAAAGTAAGAAAGAAAATATAGTTGAATTAAATGCTGAGCTTCTATTAACGATGATGCAAACAAAATAAATAAATACGAATAAAAAATTGCAAACAAATAAATAATGAATAAACAAGTTTAAAGTTACAAAAACTATTGAGCGATACAACAAATAACAAACAATTTATTAATTGACATGATGACTTTTATTTAAACAAACAATAAATTTATTTATTTTTTATTTAAGCGGCCATACAAATCTTTTCAAAAAATATATTTATATTTATAAAATAAAATAATTATTAAATTAATTTTCTACTCTTAAAAAAGAAATGCAACATTAAGAATAAAAAATAAAACATATTTATAACATAATATTTATTAAAAAAAACAAACAACACGGAAGTGACTGATTAAATAATTAATTAAATAATATTAAAAACAAAATGGCCGGTTACTGCAAAATTCCGTTGTTGTCCTACCAAAATATACTCATTTTATAGTGTATACAACATAAAACATATATTTTTGCCTAAAAACAATTAATAATAATTATTATGATAATATAAACAAATATTTAAATAATAATAATAATAATAATTTTATACGATGATACTAGTCTAGACACCAACCATTTATACACACTAAAACACACACACATACACACACCAAAATAGAAACTGTATGTGTGTGTTTGTGCGTATAAGGCAAAAAACAACAAAAAAATACTTTAATAAATATAATTATGAAAAACAAAAATTTATTAATTCATTATAAAAAAAATATTTAATTTTTCTTTATTTTTTTTCAATTCCCTTTTTTTTAATTTGTCTTAAACATTTTAGGAACGTTTAAAGGAAATGTTAGGAAAATAAAAACTACTCGAACAAGGACAGGGACGGGGACAAAAGCGGATTAATGTTTCAAAAACTAATAAAACGCTTTAAATTAGTTTAAACTCGAAAAATGTATATATTTAGTTTGGGAGGGGCTAACATTCTAGACAAATTAATGGAACAAAAACAAGAAATTACAATTCTAATACAGAATAGTGTTTCAAAGTCTTTGTGACCAAAAATTGCTTAATTTTAAGCAAAATATGCATCAATATTAAACAAAAAACCGGAAAAAAATGTTTCATACCAAACAATTTTAATAATAATAAAATGACGAGGTGATTTCAAGTAATTTTTCACAAAAGCCCAAAAACGTGTAATAAGCTAAATGTGAATTTTACAGCAGATGCTTTTTGGTGTTTTATTGGAGTGACATGTAGTCGCAGAAGGAAAACTATTCTTATTTTAAATTGCAAGGAGCGAGCTTTGGAACTATCACAGCAAGAAAAGAGTTATGGAATTAACTTTTCTACAAGTAGCAAGTTTTGTTTCTTTTAAATTATTTATGTTTACCAAAACAAAAAATTAAAATTCAACAGCAACTTCCTCTCTGACTTTATAGACTGTTCCGAATTCTGAAAATATATTCAGATGCTCTTATGGATTAATGATAGTATCAACCTTTCTAATTAATTTTGTTTTATTTTGATAAGCCAAAAAATCTTGTTATCTTTTTCACACCACACTGTGTAGCTCATAATCAATTGCTCAACGTTCCAACTATGGTTTGGTGGTGCAGTTTAATCTTCCGCACATCAAGTCACCTTTCTGGAGGAGTTGGAAGAGAATTGAGGAAATCTCATTAGAACTGTTTACACACTGATGATCACACCGTGTGTACATAAGAGCAGATTCTTTATTTTTGAAAGTTTTGGTACCTGCTATGTGACGTGCCACGCCTACTTGTTCAATACCGCTTACAACAAAAGATTTTAAGGTAAAATTAGAGGCAGTCGTGGTTTGGTGCTCATATCTCAGCCATTTATGGACCGATTAGGCTGAGTTTGAATAAAAAACAAAGCCGGACTTTATGTGACTTAAATAGGACCCATAATATATAAACTTTATAGGGTCTAAAAGAAAAATTGTAGAAATTCCAATCGGAATGACAAAATTTTACCTTCGGCGAAGGGAAAAACGGAAATGTAGGCAGATTATAGCTGCAAGGGACAAGATTTGTTTTGTTCCATGCAAGAAAGCAGTTTAGTTTCTCACTAGACATTGCAAAGAAACAGGCTTAGAACTTATCCCAATTTTACATGTAATTTACAGAGGTCAAGGAGAGATTTTTGTTTGTTTTTCACTTCAGATACTAAAGCAGCGCGGTGTTATCTGTTAAAAGTCATTGCTATCATGACATTTTTAAAAAATGCAAGTAACGAGTTTTGGAACTCAGCGCCTCAGTTGTACATCAGTTGTAAAATTAAATTCAAAGAATTGATTAAGTATATTTTTTTTAGATTCGTTTACAATTGCAGAACAATATACGTATTTATTATTATTTTTTAAAACATTTTATTAAAAGTTCCATTTAAAACTAAATAAAATTATAATAAGCATCATTTTCAATTGCATACAGTAGAAGTAGACTCAATTTTTAAAAAAAAAAAAAAAACATTAGTTACATGTTTGTTTGATTAATGAAATATATGAAATGCTTTGGAAAGAAATAAGATAGAACAAAAAAGGAAAGCTGTATTAACCATTTTTGATTTTTCGTATGCGTTCAATGAATGAAATTTCAATTTATTCCCTAAATATTTTACATACTTTTGCTTAAATAATTAGTATTGTGGTTATTTTGTTGAACTGTTCCATGGTTTTTAATCCAAATTTTGATATTTAATTAGGCTTAAGTTCATCAAATTTAATTTTCATTAAATTATTTCTATGAAAAAAGGAATTTTACAACATGAAATTAATTAAAATTTATTGATAAATTTTCATTCTTGACTGACCTGAGGCTCGAACCCAGGCGTTTTTACGGACAGGTTAAGGCCTCGTTACTCTTACGTAAACGTATACGTTGCTAATCAGCTGTTCCGTTTTCCTTACCAAGCTACTGTGCAAATAGGTACTCTTACGTAAACGTAACGTTGCTTCTCTCCGTTTTTACGTATCAGCTGTTAAGAATTGTATTTTTGTTTTGAAGCAGTGTTGTCAACAAAACTTATTAACCAGCGGTTTACTTTTAAATTTTATTAATGAGATTCTCATCAAAACGTTAATATAAATTTTATGTAATGAAAACCAAAGTTATCGAGCTTACAGCTCTTGTTTATTTGTTGGAAATAAATATTGTTGTTAAAAGTTTAATTTTTTATTTTATTTAATCCAACAGTTAGATTATTTTCATAGATGGAAGTAAATAAAATTGATAAATATTAAAATATTATTTTTGCATGTTTCCGGCAGCGGGCTGCTGCAAATTTGTAAAAGTTTTTTTCTCACTTTTTCTATGGTCACTTTATTTTTTTATAAGTTTGAAACAAGAAATATTTTCGTATTTTAACTAAATTCGCTTTATATATTTACAAAACAATAAAATTACACAAATATAATCAACAAATGCAAGTTATACAACGATGGCATTTATTTAATATTGTACATTAGTATGTTCACTGTATTTCCACTTCTTATTTTCTTTTCTATAATTTTCATTTACATTTACAACAAAAGTTTTAACAATATTTTAACGCAAAAATCATAATTTATAAAATAATTACGGGGGTAATTTTGTTGTTCACTTCACCTTGCGTTGAGAAAATTTTCATATAAAGTTTTGAAAATTCAAAAAAATTTTATATGAAAATTTTCTCAACGCAAGGTGAAGTGAACAACAAAATTACCCCCTAAATAAAAATTGAATTTAATTATCGATTATTGATTTTATTATAAAATAATTATTTGCATACATTTTGGACAATGCAAATAGAAAAAAATCAGCGCATAGTTCCGAATATTCGCCTTAACCTTATTATATTAAATATATATATTATTTATTTTTATTTGACCTTTCTTTTTTTATAATTATTTTGAATTATTTAAGCTTGAGGTCTTTGTTAAAAAAATATATTATATTTATTTATTATTTGGTTTCTGTGAATAAAGAGCTGTCAAGGACATTCTTTTAGTATGATTCTTCGTCAATATAGATAAGTCTAATTTTGTCGACTTTACATCCCTCAAAAATAAATTTCAGTATATTAATCAAATATGAAAAACTGGGAATTTAGCACGTCATACGGAAATCGTATTAATAAAAGATTTATTTTAATTTAGACCTAAATCTCTATATTAATAAAAATGTTATTTTACAAAATTAGGCCTGTAATAAATTTAATAGTTTTAAAGAAAATATTTGTTTAAATTTAAAATTTTAAGGTTGCGGCGCCCTTAAATTAGGAGAGGATTGTATCCGGGAATGTTTGGAAATGACCAGATATTGGAGCGCTAATAAACTTAATTTAAATAAATAAATTCCTTTACTGTGATAGTTTAAGACCCATTCAGTGCTGCCACTATTTGGGTAATTACCCAAAATGGGTGTAATTTTAATTTTCGTGGGTAAAGCGTAGGTAATTACTTCTAGGTGTAGATCAGATGTAATTATTTCATCTTAAAGCAAATAATAGTATAATGATTTGCTTTCAATGATACAAATTTATACCATTTTATTTATTGTTGACCCAAAAATGCACAGTATTCTCAGCGAAATTCACTGTTTATTTGTAAATACCAAAATTTAATCACTTAACAAGCGAAAGATTAATAATGATAGGCGCCAAATGGACTATTAGATTGCGATAAATACTAGCTTCATAGTGATTTAGAAAAGGGTATAAATACTAAAAAAAATAATTTGGATGAAGATATGTTGAAAATATTACTAAAAGGATTGTATTTTATTTGGAATTTTGATTTTTACATTTTCAAATTCAACTTTCTTAAAATTAAAAAAGGCCACCTATTGGCCTCAGAAATCGGAAGCAATGCAGACAGTCAGCTTTTAACTGTAACTTTTTTTTAGAAATACAGTATTTACAAACCCTTTTGGCTTTTCTCTAATTTAGTCGAACGATAGCCATTCATTTCACTCGTTTAACTTAATTCTTATTTTCGCCAACAGTATCGCCAGGGTTGAACAGTATATCAGATACTTATTTTGTATTTTAAATACATTCGCAAAATTTATTATGTATTTTAAACACCAGTCGCTCAAGCAGTTTGTATTTCAAATACTTATGGTCTCAAAATAAATTAACTATTAATAAATAAAAAATAAGTTGTATTAAATATTGAGTTCGTTGGCCTCTAACTATTAATTATCACTTGGGATGAGATTTTCATGCACTAAGAAATCGAAAATATGCGCTTAAAATATGCACTAAAAACTCCACAATGTGCATTAAAAAAATAAGCACTAAAAACTTATAAAATTTTCATAAAAAATCGTTTTTTAATTTTACTGAAAACAAAAATATAAAAAATTCAGTCTATTGTTATTCAAATATCTCTGAAAAAACTTAAATAACGGTACTTTCAGGCCTAACAAATATTTTACTAAAAAATCCAAAAAAAAGCGTGACCAGTAAATTAATCAAGTTTTAGCTTTATTGTTTACTATTTCTACCGATTAACTAAATATATTTGTAAGAAGATATTTTTATAATGTTATTTAGAAACTGTTAAATGATGTTTGATGTAGCCAAACGTTTTGCAAAAGCAAATATTTTTTTTTAAACTAGTGGTTACATATAGGACGTCAAAGATTTAATAGGTGTGAACATAGCTTAAATAATTTAAATTTTCGATTGTTTAAATAATTAAGTACCTACTGTTTAATTAAGAGTAAAACTTTGTCTTGTACTTGAAGAATGCCAATGCATTTTTAAAAAATAAATTTTCAGATCCCAATTTGATTCCAGATCAGATCAAAAATATTTGAAATTTATTTTATTTTTTTGCAAAACGTTTTGGATTTTTTAAATTTGTCCGCCTATTCTTCCTTCTGCATTGTTAGTTTTAATTTTGTGCTATATAAATTAATTGCACTTGAGCATTAAGTGACCTAAATCCATCCTGATTAGTTATTATTTCACCAATATATCCGTAATTAGAAAATACAAATTGCCAAGCAAGTTACTTGTACATAACAACTGGATAAAATATTTTAAACGCATATAAGGTTGTTCTGTTAATTTTGTTCTGTTGTTGTTTGTGGTTTTGTTGTAAATCTACAACAAACTTTGAAAAAAACAGACGTATGCACGCAAAAAAGAATGCAATGCTGAGAGATGAGACTAATAAGTTTTTTGAGATTAAAATCTCACCAGGCTTGCCAGTGTAGCACTTTTAGTGCTAGATTTAGCACTAAGAATTTCAAAAAAAGTGTTAAGTGCTAGTTTAGCACATGTTAATAATTATTTAGCACTTTTTTAGATCCCAAAACTACTTAAAAACTCTCTTAATCGATTCAAGTAAAGTATTAAAATTCTTTACGTGTACCAAGAAAAATTCAAACACAAACACATACTACCTTTTTTATGCATCTTTTTAGTGTACAAAGAAAAAACTAATACAGTTACTTTTTTTCTTTTTTCTGTTAGGACCAGCACTCAGGGGATGACCCCTACTAATGCCTTGCATTGTGTTGGAACTAAGAAAATAGGTTATGGAAAGGAGGATAGAGGGAGTAGTGGTTGTGAACATTCGACTTGCGCTTATTCATGTTGTAAGTGAGAGGGAAGACTTCAGCAGGAAGGTTATTCCACATACGAACAGTCCGGGGAAAACCCGAATTCTCACTGTAATGCGTTGTACGATTCACCTGCCAATCGACCACAAAAGGATGGGCTCTTGAAGAAAACGTGTATTACGAGCAAACGTACGGGTTTCGGAACCAGATCCCTAATTTTGTCGAGCACATCCTATTGCTTTCGAATGTAAAAAGTATTCGATCACGACTGCCATAATTTGCCCCTAGAACTGTTATGTTAAATTATATGCATAAGAGAAGGTTCAAAGTTAGACAACGTTTGTTGGCACACCTTAAACATATCGAATAATATTGTAAAAATCAGTTCATCTGGAAGGGGCCAAAATGAGAAAGATGAAAATGACATGATTGAAATTTATTTTTAACCATAAGAAAAACAAATTAAGACAAGCGTCAAAAATGAAATAAATTAATTTAACATTACATGGGTAAATAATGACAAATCTCCCTAATGAACCTTCCTTGTACTTATTCTACCTTAATTTAAAATACATTTAAATACATACATATATTATATTGTAACATTAAAAAAGACTTTATATTAAACAAAATTAATTTTTAAAAAAAATTCAATTGTAAAGTTTTAATTATTTTCATAAAAATCAATGTTAAAAAACTAGCACTTTTGTTTTTAACTGTAGAACAATTTAGCACTTTTATTAGTCGATTTAGCACTTTTAATTTGAATTGTTCTGGCAATCCTGACCCTCACTTTGTAAATTTACTCTCGGAGTGCCAACTAACAACGAAAAGTTTAATCTTTTTTTTACTTGTTTTAAGAATTACTTATTTCAAGAAATTCCGGGATTGATTTTCGGAAGTAATCGCGTTTGGGATTGTTTCGAGAACGTTTATCGTACTTGAATTTTTAAGTACGACTCGTACTTAAAGTAATCATAAAAAACTTGATTTAACCCGAGTGTTTTTCTTTCTTTCTGTGTGGGAGAATAGATTATTTAATTATTCTTGCCAAAAAGGACACTGATCTACCTAGGACTTTTAATTGGAATTTTATCAGCATCGTAAATGAAAATACAGAAGAGCTGGCCATTTTAGATTGCTATCTAAAATAAAATACTTGTTTTTACAATTTACAGCAGTTTTTTTTAATTAGAAACAGATATAATGTTTTTAAGCCGATTTTATTTATTCCCCATAAAAAGGCTGATTGTCCGATGCTAAAGGGTGTTCATTTAAGCCTGATTAAAAATGCTAAAAAATCAAGCATACGGGCACCGCGGGTGTGCTTTTTTCTGGATGTTATAGTCAATTATTGATTGGTCTCACTTAGGGTGTTCAATTAATCAGGTTTTTTTTTGTTCGATTAAAGGATTTGGAATTTTTAACTTAAATTCGATAAATTTTAACATTTTATTCGATTAATCGAATAATTCTGAATCCAGAAATTTTATAAATAACGAGATTTTTTTCGGTTATTTTAGAAAAAATTAGTACTTGAGTAAATAAACATTCTTTTTAAATAAAACTTGTCAATGTTTCGGCGTTATGGCAATTCATTTAACAGCTAACTAACGTTGTAAGTTCTTTCTAGCTTCAAAAATATTCTTTAAATTTAAAAAAAGGATGTTTCACACTTGCAACATCTTCCATGCGTTCGTCCGAAATGTATGCAAGTGTGAATTTATTTCCATTTTCCATTATTTGATTTTTTTGTGTCATCACTAGAAAAGTTCTATTATTATTGTGGCATCACTGACAAAAAGACGTTGGTTTTGAAAGCAGCGGTACCATTTATGAAGTCTTCCGTTTTTTGTTTAATATTTTTTTTTTTTTATCTTCAAACAAATTGAATTTTAATTTCATTGTTGTGATTTCTTTTAAAGTTTTGGCAATTTACAAAAAATGTTTTTTCAAAAATAGTGAGCAATGTAAACGAGAGTAGAAAAATATAGAATACTTTGTGGAAAGTTTTTAAAAATGTTCTTACTAACATATGTATTTTTTGATATAAGTTTGAAAATATTCTATATTAATCTATTAAAAAATAATTTAATAACACTTTGAATAAAACTTTAATTCTAAATGGCATTAAAGGCATGCAATATTTCAACAAAACATATTTGCATTCCCTCTTCATCACCTTCTACAATCAATGTAATGCAGGCGGTAGGCATTACTTAACTTGCCCTTGTCACAAAGATACGAATTTAATTAATGAACCAAAGGACTATGAAAGTGGCTAGAGCATTCGAATAAAAAACGAAAAAGTTCAAAATAAGTTGTAATGCCAGCAGAAATTTTTGACAAAAGTAGCAAGCACTTTCTTAAATCCGTTATTTAGTCGATTTTAAAATCAAAATTATTTTTAGAAAACACCAATTTAAGACTTTAATGTAATTACATATGTATTTTATTTGGGCTAAGCCAAAGAAAACTTTAAAAATGTTTAACTTTTTCGAAATATTCTACGTTTATTAAAACAAATAATAAAAACAGATTTTTTTAAAAATGTATAACTGAACATTGCAGTTTTTTAATTAAACTTTTGAAAAATGCTATAAAATTTATCAAAATTTTTACTTAAAATGGCCCTAAAATATTTATTAAGTCCTTTTTCCAAAAGATAATTTCAATGAATGAACAAGATTGAGGACAGTTGACCAAAACTAAACATGAGTTGGACGGACCAGAGTCGGTGTCATTCAGAATTTATAGGCGCAATATTGAAAGTTAAAGAAATTTAAAATAATGATAATGATTATAAACAAATTATTGTATGTATATTATTAGCATTTGTACTCAATAAAATTATAATTAAAAACCAAAAATAAAATATACATTAATTATATACATACATACCTATAACAAAAATATATTTACATATATAAAAACAAAAAAATAAAATTGAAATTAAAAAAAAAAAAGTTAAAGCTAAAACAAACAAAAAAAAACAATACGTAAGCCAAGCATTATTTTACTATTTGTCCTTTTTACGAGTTCTATTTCTAACAAAAAAAGTCTTAACAGAAAATATAACAATAATAAAAACAGAGCATAACTAAACTGTTTGGTTTATATTTTCTTTCCAGTTTATTAAATAAAATTTTAATACAAATTTACTCTATTTTTTCAATTAATATTATTACCAAATTAACAAATTTTTAAAAGTAATTTAAACAAAACAAAGGCTCACAATTTAAAATTCTCCTTAAAGGAAACATAAATAAACGTTCATTTAAATTAGAATCAGGTTTTGTAAGACGTTACGATAAATCAAGTAAAACAGATAGATTTTCACTAGTCTTACAAAATCAATCTGAACATTTCGCTCCTTTTTTTTATTGGCTTTTCTAACGATTTCTAAGTTTTAAATAAAAATTTAAACAAAAAACTAAACTATTTTCATTGTATAAATAAAATACATACATACATACATACCGACATAATAACAAAAATTATCAATCACCAACCAAATGCAACCAAACCAACAACAAATATAAATAATTAAATAAACAAACAAAATTGTAGTATTATCAACAAATTGTCAATCGCAAATTTATACATAAAAGATAAATAAATATTCATTCGCTCATTCATTCATTCATTCATATTGGCATCCACACAAACATTCTCATCCATATTCACACAAGGATACAATTTCACACTTCCACACTCAAAAAAAATTACTTACAAAACTTCCTACACACATCACAACATACATACATACATATATGTATGTAGGAAAAACCCCCAACAACAAAACAACTTCATTCATAAACTTCAATCATTCATTAATCGATCAACATAATCATACTGATGATGATAATGAATATTTAGCAAAAAATATTTAGCAAAGAATAACAGAAACAAGCAACAAAAACAATACCTACAAGAATGAAGAAAAATATTAATGATTCACTCATTAAAAACATTTAAAATAAAAGGAAAACAAAAGCAAAAACATAATAAAAATAATATACATAAATAAACAAAACAAAAAAAAAAAACATAGCAATGCATTTAAATTATACAAAATAAAAAAAATAATAATAAATAAACAACAACTATATAATATTAAAAAAAAATGAATAAAATAAATAGAAAAAGAAATGAAAAAAGAAGGAGATTTATGATTGGTAAATAAAATAAAAAAGCACATGTTTGGAAACAAAGAAAAATAATATGTTTGTTTATTTGTCGACTAAGTTTTCTTTTACCAAATCACGGTTCACAGTTTTAATTTATACCTTATCCCCAATTTACGATTTTTCATCCCCAAAAATACCCAAAATAACTATTTTCGTATCCCCAAAAACCCTTACAGACAGGGCTGTAGGAGGAGGAACGTTTTCTTTCGCTTAGCTTTTACGCTGGTATGCCATACCAAAGCAAGAGCGTCAACGTTGTGTCACGAACAGTAGGGATAGCTTTATTGTTTAATAAAACCGACAAGTTATAAATAATAATAGAGATAAAAACGCTAGATTGACCAAAAATAGCTAAATTGCCATTATTTATCAACAATAGCGGCAAACTTCACTATTAAACGAGCTGTCAAAATCGGTTTTTACAATTGCAAAGCGTTGAGGCTGCTCTATTCAAAAACTTGAAAATGCGTGCCGCTTTTGTTTAGGTACGGCTGTAATATGCAAGTCTTAAGAAAATCTTTGATTATTTTCAGAGTCTTTCGTCAAACCATCATCGAATGAACCTTTTACGACTCTCTGTATAAATCATATTTTAACAATTATACGGCGAGCATTTCACGATTTGAAAGAGAATATCTACATGAGTCTCATACGATTCTTGACATGAAAGTCTCGTTAAATATATTTACCCACGTTTGATATGATAGCTGGGTACGAAGTACTTATGTTTTTGTTTGAATGTTTTTTATTTTTATAAAAATCGAACAAAAATTGTTTAAGAAAACTAAATTTTAAGTTGTCCGATTTTATGACGATTTTTCTAACGATAAAGACGATTTTTTTATTTTTTCTCAGGAAACTGACGATTTCATTACAAATTTATCTGGCAGCCCTGCTCACAGATCTTAAAAAATAAAATAATACTTATTATGTCAAAGGAATAATATGCATACATCTATTTATTTAATTAAATTCATAATAATATTTTAAGTTACTCTTTTTATATACCTGTGAACATACGTATGTATGTATATTAGCGAAGCCAAATGGGACCAGGTTTTTTGAAACCCGGGATTTTTAATTTAAAAAAACGAGATCCTGGGACGTGTCTGGATTTCATATGGGTAATTCCATGTCAAATCGACCAAAAGTGGGACCCGACCCCTTTCGATTTTAATGAAATTTGGTGAAAAGGTTCCTTTTATCACATGAGGAACATATATGAACGAAAAAAAAATTTGAAATTTTTTTCAAAAGTTATGTCATATTCAAAATTTCATAATTTCGACGAATTTGCCGAATGTGTTGACATTATTTCTTCAATATCTCGAAAACTACTTTACGTGTTTAAATTAAAAAATCAGTCCATTATCTAAAGTTGTTAAGAAAAAGGTAAAATAACTCATATTTAATGAAGAATCCCCAGGATATCGTTATCCTTCCTGCAGTGGTTATACCATTCATTTTATTTTAAGCTTTAATCAAGAGGATCAAAAAAATATATTAAGACCCGTTTTAACAACTTACCGATAGCTTGAAGTAGACTTAAATAGGCCTTATAAAAAGTGTTCCATTATTAAAACTTTACTTCAACCTAAAGTGAGCGATAAAGTAAATTAAAGTCCATCCCACCTGTTAGGTAAAACTAAAGTTGTAATTAGGGAACACTTTTTATACGTCAGATAAAATCCTACCTTAAGCTATCGATTAGTTGTGAAAACTGGTCTAAATGTATTTTTTTTGTGCACACTGGCTACAAAAATAAAAAATTATAAAAATATTTTGTTTTTTCTACACATAGTTGGGGGTAGTGCACTAAATATTGATTTAAATCAGCAGTGCACTATCACTAAATAAAACTGCAAAAATATTTGTTTGCAGCTTTAGAGATGATTGCTATTTTTTTAACTACCACTAAAAAATTTTAGTGATATTGCAAATTTTTTCACATGCAATCAAAAAAAGCTGCATGTAAACACACTCTCACTAATCTTTCAAAAATTAGTGGTCATGAAATTCTAGAAGACAAATTCGAAAAATAAAAATTTTTAATACTTAATATAGTTTGTTTTGAGGGAAAACTACAAACAACAAAAAAAAAAATCCTATATGATAATAACCAAAAAATAATACATACATATAATTATTTTATTCGGATGAAAAAATTTAACAACAACAAATTCTACTAATCTAAGTTTTTAAGTTGATATCGAAAAAAACATGAAAAAAATTGTATCGTCCATATAATAAAATATTTTTTGCAGAAATTTTACTCAATTCTCTTTGAAACTGCATTTGTGTCCATGCAATAAAACATTAATTCGAGGCATTTAAATAAATGTTTTTAAAAAAATACGCCTTTGCCTTCGTCTGCTCCAGTAGAGCGCTTATTTTCTATAAGCTCCTCGAAGAAATAAATTAAGTGATAATAATTTTGAAATGCTTGTTTTGCTTAAAGCAAACAATTTTTAATATCTGTTTTTATATTGTCCTCTATTGTTTTTGAATTATTGTTCCTTTTTTTCATATGAAGTTTAGTCTTAGTTTAAAATTAGTGCACAAAAATAAACTCAAGTCAATTTAAACTTGAAATTGAATGCAAAATTTTTAGTTGCACTCAAATGAGTGAAGAACAAAAAAGTTAAATTTTACGTATTGTACAATTATATCGCCAATGTGTATGTGATATTCGAAGGTGACACAATATATTGGCAACAATCAAAAGACTTTCGATTTTTATTGCACAACGAAAAGAAAGTGAAATGTGTTGGCAACATTGTACAATGCAGTTGTGTTATTCCTATAGGTTATGTTCACCTTTTTATTGAATGAATAAATCTATTGTGCGACTTATTGCATAATATAAGACAAAATGGAAATAATATGGCGAATATCATATTTAATAATATTGCAGGTGTATGGGGCGCTTAAAATAAAAATATATAAGAATAATGGCAAATCTAGTTACAAGCTTGCTTTTACTATACAACAAACTTACATAAACCCAGGCAAAGGCGTAAAATGGCGCTTTCTTGTTGTTTTTTTAAAGCATTACAAACAGTATTTCTTGAATTCTCGAATTACAGTACGTTGTTTGGCATTAGGTTTGACAACTGTGTGGAAGTTTTATCCGAGGTATATTAAAAAATACTTTTCATTTTTGGTTGCTTAAGTGCTTTAATATAAACATTGATTTGCCTTAGACAACACCCTTTTAATTTTAGCTTTGACTATAGATTATATTTTGATCGTTAAAAGTTGATAGCACTGGTCCGCCGTAAAAAGTGTTTTAAATAAATTCAAGTCCGTTCTCAGTTTTTTTTCTATCACATCTAGTTTTTTTTTGCGCTGGACAAATATTTCGCTGGAAATAAGACGGTTATGTTAATCTATTTTAATTAAACTTCCTAAAAAGAAAATTTATAAAATCTGCTTAAAACGTTGTACAATTTTTTATTGCGGAAACAAATTTAATTTCCACAATTTTTTCTTATTACTTAATTAATTTAATTGAAAACAAATATTTAAATCTTTTATTTTGATATAAAAACTGTAATTTTCAAATGTTTAGAACAAAAATTTTATTTTCTAAAGATATTAAAAAACCCCTAGATTTCCCGTTAACCACCAAAACGGAAATTTTACCCCGATGGACACGTAAAAACCGCTAGAATCGCGGTAAACACGTCAAATTGGCAACAGTGCTGGATACATATTTAACAGCTGCTTGCAATAATTCTAAATGTAACGGACAATGATACAATGGGTTGTTGTCAACACTAGATTTTTATTGTGTATATTGCTATTAATGGGCGCCATCTATCAATCGGTAGTGTATGAGCAGTAGCATTTGTACAGAGTTGGTATCGTTGGCATAACATCTATCATCCACTTGCAACTATTAACACATTACCATTTCAATTAATTTTTGTTGTTGTTTTGTTTAATTTTGACAGTGAAAGTCAGTTTTTGTATTGTTTATTAATCAAAACAAGACGCAAGACAAAATGCATTTTTCGACGTGGCAAACAAATTATTTTTGCGCTATTATTTTAATATTTTTCAAAATTGTAGCAACACAAATTGTTTCACAAGAAGTGCCTAAACCATGGTATGAAAATCTACCGGCTGTAGCGATGGACTACAAGGTAAATATTGCAACAAGACTGCTGTGACATCCAATTCATATGCATGTGTTGTTTTTGTGATTTTTTTGCTTGCGAACGCATGCAACAGGTTCACATAGATGCTGGAAAAGAAGATTGCTACCATCAGTACGTGCAACCGGGAGCAACATTTTATGTGTCGTTTAGCGTGAGTAGCAGAAGCAATTAAGAATTTCTACCAATTTTTGTTAATTTATGCAATATGTGTCTTATTAATTAAAGGTTGTGCGTGGTGGTGATGGTATGGCCGGGTTTGCTGTACGCAATCCGGCAGGTCAAATTGTAAAACCCTACCAGTGGCAAGCCACTGCCGACTACACAGATCAAGTATCACCTGGTGGTTACTATTCCGTGTGCATTGATAATCAATTTTCACGGTTTGCCGGCAAACTCGTGAATATTTACATTACTGTGGTCAAGTATGACGCCTGGGACAAGTACGCCAAGGAGATTGAGGAGCTACAACTTAACATGGAAAACTTCACAGTAAGTATTTTTAGTTTTTTTTTTTAAATGAAAAGAAACTCGACTAATAATAAATAAATTAATATTAAGACGACTATTGGGACAGTGGAACGTAACATCAATGATATGTTGGCCTATCAGTATCACAGTAGAAATCGTGAGGCACGTGATTATGCTTTAGTTATTGATAATAATACCTACATACAAACATTTTCAATCTGTCAAATTTTTGTCATTTTTATTACATGCTCAGTCCAGGTAAGTTGTATCTCTTTGTTTCTTTTACGTGTCTAATTTTGATAAGTCTAATCTCTTTTAAAGGTATTTTTTGTTCGTAAACTATTCAATGTAAAAGAAGGTTCTCGTAGCCGCATTTAATAATCAGTGAAGATAAAGATAAAGTTAACTACCATACCGAACTTAAAATGAACAAGAAAAGACTTTGCCATTATTTTCATTAGCTTAAATTTTATCACTCATTTTATTTTACTGCATTTTTTATACATTCTCGTACCAGAACTTTATGATCTTACTAATTAATGATTAGAATCTGGCCTAATAAGTGAACAAAATTCTGAAATTATTTTAATGTTTAAGAAGCAATTTTTCCAATTTTATTATCGTTTTTACATAAGTGCATTTTTATTTAATTACAATATTTTTGTTTGTTTACTACAACTTTAATAAGTACATTGCCAGTGTGCTTATGTTTTGTTTTCGATTGGTCTTGTTTTGTATTGATAATATGCACTCCATCATCATTGTTCCATTATTTTTAAAATATTAATGTTGAGATAAACTGTATCTATCTATGTGATTTTATGTATTTTAATGTATCAAACAAAGAGATAAATTTTTTTTTTAAAATAGAAAGAACAACATTCTTAAAGAAGTTATTAAATTTTATTAAAAAATAAATTCATGTGTTATTATTTTTACTTAACATAAATACATAATGGGGCATGTTCTAGAAATCAAAATGAAGTTGAATTAAAATCGAACGAGATTATGAGTTCAATAATTCACAAAATTACCGTACTTTTACCTGTTTTAGGAGTTGTTGTAAAGACAATTGGTACTCACATGAAGTATATTAATGCTGGTTCACACACATCGAGTTCTACTCATCAAGTTTTTAATTGTTTAAGAGAGAGGGGAGATGATAATCAAAGGTGTAACAGACTTGACCGCAATCATCAATTTTAATGTTTCTTTCTTGTTTTTGTAACTGTAATATGCTTGAGTTTAAAGTGGGGTACAGACTATCGGACATGATTGACAGTTTTGGTCCAACTTTCCCTTGCTTGATAATCCACTTAAAATCGATTTTAATGTGAAAAACCTTAAAAAGAGGACAGGGGGCTGATTCTGGTAGTCGTGATCGAATACTTTTTCGGTTTACAAGTATTTCCTAGCAATTCCGTTTTGAATAAATTGCTTTCTATTTTTCCGACTCTTTTACGCACAGCCTAAACGACTAAAGCTGAAAAGTTGAAAATTGGACCGCAGGTTCGTCTCCCGCCAAATCAACCAACTAAAAAAGGTAAAGCGTGTAAACTTTCTAAACCAATATCTCCTAAACTAAAAGAGATAGAAAAAAATAAAATTAATACTGTAGGCGAGTTGTTCGTATTAAGAGACGATTATTTAATACAGTTATAAAATACAGTTTATTAAAAGACGATTATTTAATACAGTTATAAAATACAGTTTATTAAAATAAAATGAACAAAAATGAATTCTAAGATTATTAAACTATGTACTTTAAACTACACAGTACAACACATAATTTCGGGACACAATTCTGATAATTGTTTATGAAAGTAGACCAAAAAAGAAGAACTTCTGCATCATTAGTTGGTCAAGGTGGCTCAAATAATAATTTAAAAATTAATTTGAAGTTAGTAAGTATCGTTTAGGGGCATTGGTCACGTTTTAAGCTCTTTTGTTTATCATAACTCAAGAACCACTAGTCCGAATAAGCTGAAAAAAATAAGAATTACAATTCCTTTAATCTGTTCATACAACGTTTCGCTACATAAGCAACAGTTTCGCAGTTATAACCCAGCTAGCATTTGGCTGATTATTTTTTGTAAAAATCACCCAAATGATTATTTTCAGATCAGTTTTGATGATAAAAATATTATTTATCACTTGAGTGATTGAAAAAGGATTCATATATGATGCATTGATATGTTTCAATAATGATTTTTAAATATTTTGAATTTTGGTTTTTGTCAAATGAAAATAAATAAAAATAGAAACTTTCATGTCAGCTAAACATAAAAGAAGCTTGGCTAGAAAAGAAGCCCAACAATTATTAATCAACGAACATAAATGTTAGTGCAAATAGTTTCTTCTCTTTTTTGAGAAAAACCGATAACTTTTGTTTGGTTTAAAATAAAGCCGGTTCGAATAATCAAAAGCCATAATTATCGGAGAAAAAATAAATAAACGACAATAAAAAATTATTTTGAAATATAATCAAAAACTATACAGTTTACGATTCAAAAATGAGACATAAACGACTCAATAATAGCTGCGTTCGTTTACCCCAAAATTTGTACTGGATTTTACTGGAAAAGTAAACGAACGCACATATTAATTATAAAAACTACCATTAAATTTATCAAAATGGAATCAGAAAATTGTATCACAAATGATTCTTTCAGCTGATTCATCGGTAGGGTACCATTTTCTCACAACAGGAGTATCATTTATGGTTGAAAAATGATCTCATATACGGGTATTTTGCTCTTGAAGCTGATTCTTAAATGATTAGATTATGAAACAAAATGCTAGCTGGGAAATACATAAATGTATGAAGAAAAAAAATATTTTTTTCCCAAAAAATTTAAATTTTTTATTTTTAATTCATAAAAAATCCAAAACGGTAAGAAAAAGTGTCAAGTCCTATTACTTTCACGTAAAGTCGCATAACTTATGAACAAAATGACACATAAATCATAAAAATCGATGAACGCGTTTCGCTTTTATTCACAATTAAGTAAAGGTATGAATTTCAAAAATTTGCTCGAGATATCCACAAAATTCTTTGGAAAAAACCTTGATGACTTTTTTTATGATTCTTTATTTTGCATGAAAATAAACATTCCGATTCATTGACATAGATGACCAAACGTAGTGATTTGACACCGATTGTTTCGTTGCCCTTATGCCTGGATGTGACAGCAAATGAAGCTTTCGAATGACAGCTTGACGAAAATTTTTCGGAACATAGGGCCTTACCCTATCCATCGAAACATCAATTGCCAATTTCGTGAGCCGTAACGATGTGTCTGTGCAGGGTTGTCAGATTTTTTTGAGCTCCATCCCCAAACCTAATGTCAGAATACCACCAAAAATCGCCAAACGTAAATTTTGTTCAGTTTTCGTAACAATTCTTTTTATACCCTTCACCGAAGGTAAGAGGGTAATATGTATAACTTTGTCATTCCGTTTGTATGTACCACAATATTGATCCTACACCCTATAAAGTATATATATTCTGGGTCCTTATGAAAAGCGAAGTTCAAATCCGGTTGTGGGTGTGTGTTTTGAAATGGGTTTTCCGAAAACCCCAGAAATGATGTGGACTAGGTTGATGTATATTTATGTCACATATACTCCGTTTAAGTTTGCTATTGAAATTCAGCCAGATCGGTCCAAAAATGACGGTGATATGAGCAAAAAACCACGACTACCTCTAAATTTTTCCAAAAATCCCTTGTTGTTGTTGTATTTTCTTTGTTTCTGTATATCTTGAGAACGGCAAGAGCCAAAGTTTCCAAATTAGGTACACACATTAAGGTTGCCAATACACACCATCCCACAAAATGTGGGCGGGATTGAAGAAGTGGGCGTGGTACCTCCCGTACAAAAAAAATTAAAAATTGTATAAAAACCTAAATTTTAGGGCTGCCATATGTCCTATGGATATGACTTATATATCGAAAATTTTTAGTAGAACATATTTTATAAAAAACTCGGGAAAATCGGTTCAGATACAAAAAACTTATGACCAAAATTAAATTTTTTTTTAAACACACTTTCGGGAACCATAGATCTCCCCGAGTCCAAGCTTTATAACTAAAGTAAATGGTAAATTTCTTCTTCAATACGTCGGTATATAAATCTGCCAAATCGGTTAAAAAATGGCTGAGTTATAACCGAAATACTGAATCCCCAAAAATTACTCTTTTTTATAATTAACTTTGTTAAAATATATATTTACAAGTTTATATAAATGTTTATATATAAATATAACTTAACTAAATGGTAAAATTCTTTCTAACACGTCAGTATATAAAAATATCAAATCGGTTAGACAATAGGTAATTTATGAGCAAAATACTCCAAAAATGGGCTAAAAAACATCAAAATTTTTATAAAAACCTACATTTTAGGGCTGCCATATGTCCTATGTATATGACATATACCAAAATGTCGGAAATTTGTATGAGTTATAACCGAAATACTGGGGTCTAATCACCGCATACGATATCGAGCAAAATTCATCGAAATTATTTATGTTGGTATCTTGAAACTCGATATCGAATGAAATGTATTGAATTTGAAATAAAAGCATTCGACATCGTGTAACTCGACATTACATTTATCGAGTTTTCATTCGATACGCCAGTGTCTATCGTATGCAAAAAAATTCAATAGTTTATTCGATACGATAGTATCGAATGCGGTGATTAGACCCCTGAATTCCCGAAAATTACTCTTTTTATATCCTTCACCGAAGGTAAAAAAGGTATATATGTATAACTGTAATTTCTACAATATTGATCCTACACCCTATAAAGTATATATATTCGGGCCCTTAAGAAAGGGAAGTTCAAAACCGGTTGTCTCTTATTTTAAAAAAAAAATATTTACCAGTTTTATTTAGTTTTTGTGTAATTGTCTAAAGCTAGTATATTATTTATATAATTATAAAAAGTCGCCGAAATTAAGTTTTGTTTTGTTTCTGTTATTTTTTTCTGGTTTTTTAATAACAAAAAATGCAGATCATATCGGCCCCTTTGCGCGAAATTATCGTATGTTACAAAAAACAAATTTTACAGGACAGCTATTTTTCTACTTTTCTCTGCTTTCGCTTGCAATGTCAAAATAAAAATATACATTCAATTTTTGGAGCAACGAAGTGGAATTCGCCTACAATATTTTGTCAGGTGACGTCTCTTTGAATGTGGAACAAGATTGAATCAAAAACTCAATTTCCAAAAAATTGGCATACACGAAAATTTCGCGCAAAAGGGTCGGTCGATATATTCAAAAATTAATATTAATTATAGAAGTCTATAAGATCGTACACTTTACCCTCATCGATTTCATTACTAGGGTTTTGACCTGCATACGTACTATTTGAATTAAATAGTGACTGAATATTAAATTCACCTAAAATGATAGAAAAACAAAAGTCATGTGAGAAAAGTTTCAAAAAAGTCAAATAAATCGCTGAAATGATATTAATGGCAAAAATAGCCAGTTATATCACAAATCGCCAGTCGCCAAATGGAAAATCCCACCTCCAAACAGATTTCAAAATCGCCATGTTTGGCGAGAAATTGCCATATCTGACAGCCCTGTGTCTGTGTTGCCGTTCAGCAGTGTCTGAAATTCGATATCGTTACTTTGTTGCTCGGCCATATCTTCAAAATCTACCACTTGCTCCTCCACCGCGTCGATCCGCGAGAGTAAATTCGTTATATTATTGCCAGCCCCAGGTAAATGGCGGATGTCTGTCGTATATTAGCTGAAACATCGCGGTGATGTTTTATCACATTTTTGCCTAAAAACGAAAATTTTTGATTTGTGGTCCGTAAAAACAACAAATTTTCTCTCTTCGAGTGCGTATTTGAAATGCTGAATGGCCTGGTAATATTGCCGTAAGTTCTCTATCATACACGCTGTAGTTTTGCTGAGCCGGTTTCAACCTTTTGGAGTAAAATCCCAGTGGTTGTACTTGCACTTCGACTATTTGTTGCAAAACGGCTCCTAAGGCGTCAACTGAAGCATCTGTCGTCAGCGTTATCAATGCATCTGGGGTCATATAGTTCAACAGAGCGGCATCCGCGATATCGTTTTTACATGCATCAAAAGCAGCAATTGTTTCATTTGTCCATTCTGTAACGGTATTATCGTTCTTTTGATTGCCAGGAGTTAATTTTAGCAAAACGTTTTGATTCTTTATCGCATGCTGTATGAATGGGCGGTAAAAATTCAGCATACACAAAAACTTTTTTAAATTATTTACGACCTTGGGTCTCTCAAAATTTCGGATAACCTCCACCTTACTCTCCGGCGGTGTAAGTCCAAATGCAATTATTAAAGAATTGTTTACATCTATGTATATGAGTAGTAATAGTATACAAATCTTCTTTAGTTTAAGCATGTAACCCATATATTGAGATACGAGTTTGCTGCGTTAACAGCAATATTAATTCTTGATGAATAAGTTACTCGTTTGTTGCACTCATAGTTATACAAACAAATAACCCCGTTATACCAAAATTATCCAATGAAACCATATTTAATATATGTACATATCACAGAAAAAATTAAAAATGGATTTTAATCACCCAATTCACAAAATCAAGTAAACAATTTGTTAATTTGCACCTATCACCAAAATGATTATATTGATTACTAAAAATTGTTGAAATTGAAAATTGTATTTTTTTTCAATAAATGATAGTTTAAATTTGAATTAAAAATATGATCAAAAAACTATGAGATTTCAAGCAATGTGTTAATTGATTCAATTACAAAAATAATTGAGAAAAAAATCTATATATTATTCAATTACCTCATTACACAAAAAGATAGAAAATCGACTTTAATTAAACAATTCGTTCAGACAATTAAATATTTAACTAATTTTGCCCCTGCAAAGGAGTCATGGGACACAAATTTAGTCAATTAAAAAATTAATTGCATAAACAAAAAATACACCACATATACACAAACATTTAATTTTATGGGTTTTGATTAAAAAAATTAATTGCAGCAAACAAAAAATTAATTAAATAATTAGTGTACACCAATTAATTATTTAATTGAATAATTTTTTGCAAACATTTTTCTTGTGTAGATTGAAATGAAACAAATAATTAATGAATAAAGTAATTGAATTGAGCAAACCTCTAATACAATTATTTGTTAGATTCAATTAAAATTTTTTTTAAATAAATTATTATAAAAATTTGAAATTTATCTTTGTTGTTGTTTTTTGTTTGGCTTAAGATCATATATTAAAATTATAAATAAAAAATCCACAAATTTTTGTATTTTTAATTTTGTTTTTTATTTTTAATCCGATATTTCGACCATACATCGATGGTCATCTTCAGGGGATTTAAAACACTGTCAAATTTAAACTACAAAAAAGTTGACACGTCCTCACTGTTCGTCAAATTTTCATCAACGAACAGTGAGGACGTGTCAACTTTTTTGTAGTTTAAATTTGACAGTGTTTTAAATCCCCTGAAGATGACCATCGATGTATGGTCGAAATATCGGATTAAAAACAAAAAACAAAATTAAAAATACAAAAATTTGTGGATTTTTTATTTATAATTTTAATATATGACCTTAAGCCAAACAAAAAACAACAACAAAGATAATCGACACAGGTCAACAATAAATATTGAACAATTTGAAATTTAAATTAAAAATTTGTTATTAAAATCAAAAATTAACAACAAAATTTAAATACGCCCTTAATTCTATCCGGAAATATAAATTGATATTGTGGTGAAATTTTTCGTACTTTTTGCATAATTTTTCTAAAAATCCTGCGAAATATGGAATACAGTAGAATCTCACAAATTCGAACCGTCCAGAAATTAGAACCGGACATTTCAATGTATTGGACGCTCTGAAATTAGAACCTGAGGTTCTAATTTCTGGAAGTTTTTTTTTTTTGTTTTTATTTCTCTATACAAGGACAATTTTTTCTTATGACTTTGAACTTAATAGGCGAAAAACCAAATTAAACGCTCTAAAATTAAAACAGGGGGTTCTAATTTCTGGAATTTTTATTTTTTTTTCACTACAAATTATTTTGCTCGCTCATTAAAGTTAAAAAAAAACGAAGAATCATCGAGTTATTGGTGGTGTGTATAAATCGGTCATATGCGTATGACATTTAATATGCTTGTACAAATTTGGGTCAGTTGATAACTGAAGGTTAAAGTGAAGCGTTCATACGTGTGAAAGTTAAAAAAATATATACATAATATGTTCAATTTATTTTATTAAATGTTATTAAATAAAAACTGTTCATATCTATTACTATTTCATTATATTTTTATCATTTTCTGTAAAAAAATTTTCCAGAAATTCGAACTGCCCGGTGCACGTATTAAATTCTTAGAAAATTATTTTTTTTATCGAGCTAGAACGATAATAGTAGAATTCTTTTTTGTTCACTTATAACTAGTTATAATTACATAATATAAACGTTACAGCGATTAACCGCACCGTTTATTCGTATAATATTACACGCGGTACTGATTAAACAATTTTCATTTTGTCCTTTTTTTTCTTTAATTTAAGTTGAAAATATACAATTACACGAGGTATTTCTTAAAATTTTCTGTATTAAACTAAGCAATTACAAACAAGTAAGAAAGAATAGTTGGTCATGTCCGATTATATAATCCTCTACACAAAACAGGTTAAGATTAATGTAAGATAGTGCGGAATAATTTTGAGATATCTTCATCTATATCAGATTTTTGGATGGGGGTTTATATGGGACCTGTTGTTAATTTTGGACCTACAAATATATTATCTTGACATAGTAGTTATCATAAAAATGATTATTGCCAATTTTTATGGTAATAATAACATTAATAAGGCAGTTATGGCATTAAAGATATTTTTGGGATTAGTATTTTTATGGGAGCTATGGTTAAAAATATGTACCGATTTGAATAGAATTTGGTAAGTTGATGTAGATTGCAATCAAATGAGTTTGTACCAAATTTAATCTTTATACCAATATAATAAGATGGTTTATGGGCACAAGATCCCCATTCTGGGAAGAAGCTTGTATTGGGGCTATGTAAAATTATGGACCGATTCGCCCCATTTTCAATAGGCTTGGTCCTTGTACCAATTACAAACTTTTGTACCAAATGCCATCAGATTATCTCCAAAATATGCTTTGCGCACAATGCTTATAGGCTAGCCAGCCGAACGGACATCGTGAATTCGACCCAGAAAGTGATTGTGAGCCGATCGGTATACTTAAAGTGGGTTATAGCATATTTTAAGATTAATATTTTAAGGTGTTACAAACATCAGCACCAGCGTTGCCGTTGTGATACTAAAGTATCAATTTGACCCTTTTTGACGGTCTTGATACCTTTTATGACCCTTTTTTATATAATCCTTTTGTATTATTTTCACCTATTTTGTGCCTCTTTTTGACACTTTTTGAAAATAGCACTCACATTTGGTATATTGTCAGCACAACTGAACAGTGGAAGTGAAAGTTGATGTGGTGTGTGTATAAAAAGGAACTTATGACATGATAATATATAATATAATTATTTATAAGACCTGATACATCGCCAGGACTATCTGGCAATAACCTTTAAAATAACTGTTTAACCTTTGCAATATCTTGTAGCTTGTCTGAGATATCTTAACCTAAAGTTTGTTTATAATATTTCGCCATCATTTTTTTTAATTAGCTTAAAAATAAAGTTTATGGCGAACTATTTAAGTTATAACGCCAGGGTATCACACAAATTTTGGAGCTTCAACAACAAATCTAAACCTTCGTATAGGAAGGCGAGAGCATCCAGAATCCGCACCAGAGTATTTTGGACTCCACCAGTAAACGTCTGAGTTATTTCCTTGGTACTCTACCAGCAAACGTCTGAGTTACATATGGTTCTTCACCAGTCACTTTGACTTATTTTTCCTTCTCCACCAGACAAACACATTAAAACATTGAGGTTAAAAACGATTGCATATAGTTAAAGTTGAACAACCGCAAAAACTGTAACTCCGTACAGTTACACGACGCCGAACCAATAACCAATGCGGGGTGACAACGCAAAACGCACGAAAAGCAGGCAAACAAGAACGACTTGTTTTCCCTTAAGAAATAATGCAAAGAGCGCGAGCGCCATTATTATAATAATTTTTTTTTTATAAATTTGAAATGCCGGTTCCCGGGATTGGCGAAAACAAGTCCCGGCACCCCTATTATATATGTATAAATCAAAATTCACAAGAAAATTTTCTAGAAAGGTTTTTTTGGGTTTAAAATTAACTAAAGGAATTCGGCGAGACGAAGAAAACATGGCATTTATTGCGTCAAGAGTTTGTTTTATACCGTAGAACAAAAAACAAAACAATGAATTATTCCGTATTGTACTGATACCAAAACTATAACACAGGGCAACAAAATTCGGGTCATCGCCGCCGGCCTCAATACTTGCAACGCGAAATGAAACTTAACTATTGGTAGAGCAAATCTGCCAAACGGTTTTGGCAAAAATATATACTAAATTTACTTCTGAGCTAAAATACTTTTCAGATGTCTTCAGTAGAATTGTATGACGATTCTTTCCTTAGAATATATTTTAAGGGGTAATTTTTGTAATTTAAATTTACTTCCCCATAAAATTATACTAAAACGGCACTTTAGAGGGTCAAAATGTTTGACGAATATTTTCTGCATTAAATTTCCCTATGGGTCTTATAGGACCAAAAAATCGTGCAATGTATGTAAAACGGATTTTCGAAATTTCGGACCTTGAAATTTTTGAATTTTTCAAAAACCCGTTTTACATACTACATGCACGATTTTTTGGTCCTAGAACCCCCTAGTGAAGTTTAATGCAGAAAATATTAGTCGAACATTTTAACCCTCTTAAGTGCCCTTTTAATATAATTTAATGAGGAAGGACAAAAATGACACCTTTAAATTAGTGTTAGAGGTTTAATATATTCTATGAAAAGAATCGCCATACAATTCTACTGAATAAATCTGAAAAAGTATTTTAGCTCAGAAGTACATTTAGTAATTTTTTTTGACTTATACGCCTTTTCAAAAAATTCAAAAACTTTAGGGGCCGAAATTTCGGGAACCCGAGCTAACTTTTCAAACCCCTTTGGCAGATTTTCTCTACCAATAGTCTAGTTTAATTTCGCGTTGCAAGTATTGAGGCTGGTTTTTTTTTGTTGCACAGTGTAATCGATAATCGCGACTAAAGACAATTTTTAATCATAATCGCGCTTGTGAAAATTTGCGATTAAATGCAAACTTGGAATATTCCTAAAAAAATCGTGGTCTAGATGAAAAACTTTAAAATTTAATACCTTTGGAGCTTTTACACTCAAACATTAAAAGTCTAAATATTACAAAATATTTAAGCTTGGAAACAAAACGAGCTGGAGCGAAAATAATATATATTGGTAACCACTAATGGATGTTTTTCTATGTATTTAGGAGTTCAACAAGTGCATCCATAAAAGTAGCTTTTATTCTACATTTGTCAAGCGCTTTGCGTGGAGCAAATCTGTAATTAAAAAATAATAATTATTTAAAAACGGCAAAATTGACAAACACTCCCGATGTTTTGTTTTTATTTGAAACACTTATCCATTACGGAACTTAAAAATTACAACTTACATGTTTTATTCTTGAAATTGAATAATTTATATTTAAAACGTTATTCCAATATCGAAAAAATTCATTATATTTTGAATAGCTAATTAAGAGAACTCGATATAGAGACTAACAAATTCTTTTAATTTTTAAATTTCTTTCTATATTTTGAAGATTGTAAGCTGAAATTATCTAGAGATGGATGTTTGACAAACAGAGTATTAAAGTGCGTGACTCCGCCCACCACCAAGAGATAAACATCCATGATGTGCGCAGCCGCTTATCAGACCACTAAACACAAACCGCACAAACGACTGTGCCAAAGAAGAAGGATGACAAAAAGGACAAACGTTCATTCATCTAGGATAATTAAAACAACAACAACAGCTATACTAACAAGCAAACACTTAGGTAAGGGTGAAAGATTGCTCTGTTAAATGCAACCACGTTGGTGGTTGTTCAAGCCTTCATAATCTTCATTGCACACTTTCACATACACACACTAACAATCATAAGGATAATGAATTTTTTAGGTTGGAAACTCAATTCTACTAATGTTTGCTTCAGATGAAGATGGCACAAAATACTTGCATTCCAAACAATTCTGATTATTGTGGGAGGAGTAATTTATTATTGAGCCACAAATACTCACATACACTGTAAATGACGCCATCTTTTAAATGAAATGGACGGATAATCTACCGTTGGCATACAAGAATCGTGTACTCCATCACCATACACAATTTTCGTACGCATGGAGTTGTATTTTATCTGGGAAAATGATAGAGTAGGCAACATGTATTAATGATGATACCATTTTGTTGTAGTTGTAAGACAGCAAACACAATAATAAACCCGTTAAAACAATTACGACTAAAAGTGGTTGTAGATGGTAGTACTTGTGACTTTTTGCATTAACACACTTTCGGAATACACTGAAACATACATGCTGATTGTATTTTGCGGTTTCGAGACTCTCCGAGACATTGTTTTTTATACAAATACAAGCAAATACTCGCATCGCTTGTGTTGTCGGAGAAAGCAAGAAATAAATAAGAAAAACAGACATACAGACAGGCAAATCACATACCTACACGTTTACCGCCATCCACCCACAAATTGGATTTGCCAAACATACACTTTCACAAGCACTTACACGTTATTCAAGTTCTGTATATGTGTCGTCTTCAGTGGTTAAAATAAATAAATAAAATAAAAACAAATAAGAAGTACAACTAGTCAGGACAATCCAATGCCAGGACATGTTTAAATAAATTTTAAACCTTTAACGGTGTAGTCGTCGAAAAAAAGTAAGAAAAAGTCTTAAAGGTGCGCTCGCTCTCATACGGTTTGAAAGTCATATAGACGTACAAAACAAAAAAACCACGTACCACGTACGAACGGAACTCTTTATTGTCTGTCAGCAAGTGGTCATATCCCATCAGACAACAAAGTGCTGGCTGCACCACATTAGTTACCGCAATACGAAAAAGTTGGCCACTAGAGCTTGTTGCTTCGCGCTTCCTTGCAGAGACAAGAAAACAGTTGACATTACTTTTTTCATCCTGTTATTCTTGTTGTTGCTGTCTTATTACTTATTTGTGTGTAGTGAGTGAGTGCCAGGACACATACGAAAAATCCAACCAAAAATATAAGAAAAAAATATAAAAAATTCTTATACATACATACATACATATTTAAAAAAACATAACAAAAAGAAATAATAAGAACGACAAAGAAGTCGTCGACGGCTACTTCCTCTATAGAGGAATCGGAAATTTTTAAGCGGAAATTATTGAAATTTTGTTTCAGTTTCGGTTTCATTTCAAACTAATACACTCAGACAAACTCATACCACAAGCGCGTTTAATCAAATCACAAAAACACACACCGTTGTTGTGTCTCTGTGTGCACCTGTATAAACATACATACGTGAGTGAGCGAGTGACTCGTCTTAAGGAAAAATAAATAGTGCATACGTTAAAGGGCAAACAAACCTTCCTTTCCGATTTGGTATTTGTTTTGTTTTTTTTTGTGATATTTATACTCGTATTCATAGTTATTTGAGTTTGTGGTCGTTGACAAATTACATGAATATCCGTTTTAAGTGAAAGTGTGTGAAAAGTGCGCGCAATTAAAATGCGATAAGTCGTTTCCTTTATTTTTATTTATACATTTCTGTTTTCAATTAAAACCGTCGGTTTTTTTAATAAACATTTTTAAACAAACGAACAAACAATTATAAAAATTCTAATAAATAATAAAACAAACAGAATCTTTTTGGATTAATTTAAAAACCACAGAAGGTAAGAACGATAACAATTTAAATAAGCAAGATTGCTGCTATATTTGCCTGTACCGAATCTTATATTCCTTTACAATAGAATTGAAAAGTTAATTGTTTCCTCATATTAGTATGGTCGCTATCGTGTAAAATCCTTATTTAGTGAGCATATTTGCATTGGCGCTAGGTGAAATAATAGGTCGACATATGGGACCTTTAAGCAAAAAGTCTACTTTTGTAACGTAACGCCAGCAAGTAATCAATAAAACAATTTTATATGTTCAATTAACTTTTTTATATTTTGGTGTAAGGCGCAACTAGCTCTACATTTAGTAACAAAAGGGATAATAACATTTGAACAACATGGCCGCAAAATACAAGCATACTTGCATGCTGTTGTTATGTTATAAAAAGTTGACTTTTCGCTGGAAATGCCAATATAGAGAATATTTGAGCTGAATTAGAGTACCTTACTTGTTTTGTATGGAACCTCTCATAATAAAACCCTGTATTCGGGAAGACACTTGTGTTAGGGCCAGGTGAGAAAAGTACCGATTTGGCTTATTTGTAATATATAACAATTTTTATATATTTTAGGAAATGAAAGCTAAATTTTGTTCTTTTAGATTAAATAGCAAGGGTGCTATTGTGCCAATACCATTGCACATTGATCAAAAACACTTTTCTTCTTCTTTCATCGTGTGATTTTTATCAATAAAATGGAGAAAATAAAATCAGGTTCATCCGCAACGCAACGTATGCGTAAGATAATCTATTTATACATACGCTTGGTAAGCAAGATGGAACAGCTAATCTGCAACGTATTCGTTTACGTAAGAGTAACTTGAACAAAAAAATATATAAAAATAGAACAACTTTTTCGCCTTCCCAAAAAAGGTAGCAACTAATGTCACTAAGAACAAAAAAAAAAAATTTTAACTGAACAACTTCGTCATAAAGATAGGAGTAATAAATGTGTAATGAATTTGGAAGGTATTTTTAAAAGAAATTTGTACCTTCTAGAAGGCATATTTTTGAGGGCAAAATTCAAAATAAACGAATCTTTTAGAAAGGAGTATATAGGCCTCCGAAAAGCCCTGTCATTTGCGGTTCTTTCAATATTTACCACCGGGTATGTAAATTTTTTCCATACATACATATCTATGTATATACACACACAAAAAAAATCATAGGTAAAATTACCTAAATATATGGTATAAAATTAACTAAGCGCAAGGGTAGCATGGCAGTATCTAAGTTTCTTAGCTAATAAAACTATTAACTTAGGTAATTTCTATGTTCGAAAAAGTATCTAATTATTTTGTTAAAATAACTTAAAAACTTGGAAAATTTACCAATGATAGCAAAGTTATTTTATATTTTTATCTTTGGAAAATTATCTAAGTTTAATTTTGTACCATAGATTTTAGGTAAATTTACTATATACTTTTTTTGGTTACATACTTTAAATAAAATTAATTTAATTTCATTGTAATATTTTATTTATTTTCATCAAACGGGGAAAGTATAAAAGATATAAAGATAAAATTTACACACAAAATAAACTCATATCGAACAATTCTGCATCATTAACTCCAAAATATCATATTTTGGATTAGCGATATATATTTTTTAAACCTATTGGAATTTAGCGATAAATTTGATTTATTAAATTGTCAAAATAGTGCATATTTAGTTTGCTTTCACTTAAACTTGAATTTTGTGATTTTTTGTTTGTTTTTGTTGTAACAAGCGCATCCTGTGGTGTTTCTGTGGAACTCACAATTTTCATTAGGCCTTCCTTCTGTTAACGCTTCTAAATTTTTTTTTACCTGGTCCTTTTCAATGGCATTTGTGTACTAAAAACGAAATGCTTCTTATAAGTTTAAGATGCGACAATTGTTATATCAATATAATCCAATTATATATCAATATTACCAATCCATAATGATCCAGCATGGAAATGTTCACGACGTCCAAATTAATCGTCTTCAATAAAAGTAATAAATAATTATTGTTTTTATTTTTTATATACATCTTATTTGTAAAAAGTTCAGTGGATATCCTAATTTTATGTTTATAATATACTCACATAAATACGTTGTATCTTTATACTCTATCGAATAGTTTTTAATTTTTTTTAAATACAAAAATTTTAAATTGAAATTTAAATTTGAACTTTTTTCACAAAAAAATTTTCAATTGAAAGAAAATTTCAAATAAACCTACATATATACATACATATGTATATTAAAAAAATTCGAAGAAGATACCTAACCCAATTAGTAATAATAACAACAATTTTAGGCAAAATTTTTTTGTAAATTACCAATTATCTTTGGCAACTAAACTTAGTTTTTTGTTTTTATATAAAAATAAATTACCTATGTACGCATTTGTAAAATACCGTAGATTATTTTTTTGTGTGCATACTTATGGTGTTTTCTTTTCTGCAAAAAATGTGCCTTTTTTTAAAAAAAATTCAATTTGGTGTCTTTTTCTTAAAAATTTTGCTCCCAAAAAGGGTGGCTTGTTTTATTCTAAAAAACTCATGCTTTTCGGGAGCAAAATTTTTAAGAAACAGACACCAAATTGCTTTTTTTTTAAAAAAAAGGCACATTTTTTTGTAGAAAAGAAAACACCATTAGTTTTAAAATACATATCGCTCCTTTATTGCAACATAGTCATATCTCAAAAAAAAAATCAAACTTGGCAAAATGAGATTAAAGTTTTCAAAATACACATTTATATACAGTTTAAATAAAATATATTTTTCAATTACTTCGGCTCAGTTTGAGGTATAATGCGGATTTTTGTTTTACATATAGAAAAGGTTTAAAGGAACACTTTTGCTTAAGTAACTTAAATTTTTTGATTTTTTTGAGATATGACTATGTTGCCGTAAAGGAGCGATATGTCGCTAGAAGAACAAACTTGATCCCATATAAAGGGTTGTTTAGTTTTAAAGTCCGATGTTGATTTTGAATAAAACACAAATTATTTAGAAAATTATTGAAATTTCTTTTTATGATGATAATATTGGTTCAATTATGTATGGGACAAAATATCGAACAAACAATATCGGCACACCTCCATCTGATGTTCCAAATTTTCGATGACGCTGAGGCATAATTGAGGTTCTATGCCGTTAATGTGCCGAATTATCTCATCCTTTAGCTCTTGAATTGTTGCTGACTTATTGACGTATACCTTGTCTTTTAAACCACCCAAAAGAAAGAAGTCGAACGAAGTCAAATCACATGATCTTGGAGGCCAATTGACATCGCCACCACGTGAGATAAGACGGCCATGGAATTTGTCGCTCAAAAAAGCCATTGTTTCGTTAGCTGTGTGGCAACATCCTGTTGAAACCACATCACTGAACAAAATTTTCTTCGAAAATTGATCATCCCCTGTTGCCACCATTCTGACAATTGACGACGTTTGGAATGGTCAAGAGGCTTTAGTTCTTGAGCCAATTGCACCTTGTAAGCGTGTAAAAGCAAGTCTTTATACATAATGTTCATCAACGACGAGCGTGAGAGGTGCAATTGTTGGCCACGACAACGAGCTGAGGTGAACGGCTCTTCAGCCACACTTTCGCGAAGAGCAGAAATATGTTCTGCAAAAAGTACTGTACAAGCATGCACTGGTATTTTCACATCTCCTTCAAACCCGTTTTGCTCAAATTTTTGCACAATTTTTCCGATTGTACGCGCATTTGGACGATCAAATTGATCGAAAAAATTACGAAGTGCACGATATGCATTTTGATTTGAAAGCCCATTTTCATAATAAGCCTGAATAACTTTAACGCGTTGCTCGATTGTGTATCTTTCCATGGTTCAAATTAAGTTAGTCTAAAGTTGAGAAATGTCAAATGAAATGCAGAAAAAAAACTTAACAGCAGCTGCTTCCATATTCTTGAATTTTTTGCACTAGCATCTTCTGAGCACACAAATTTAAATAAGATAGCAGCAGGGGTATTGGTACCCCCATAGTACCCAAATGCTAAATATCGCATATCTTTAGAACTGCTATAGTGAGAATGTTTAAACTTGGTAGGAGTCACTCTCATCGTAAACTACAATAAATACAAGAAAATAAAATGAGGCGGTAGGCGCAGGAGGAGCAATGACCATAGGATGCATATATTACATATCGCTTTACTGAAGTACATTTAAAGCGAGAGTCTTCAAACGTGGTTAAGGCCACTATTATGGAAAACTATAAATTTCAAAATAATAATGGGCGGGTTAGACGGAGAAGTAGTAGTATGTACCTTCCATAGAGCAAACATTTTAAATACCGCATATCTGAAGACAAAAGCCTTCAAGCTTTGTAGGAACCACTCTTATGGTAAACTACACCTTTTAAAAAATAAAGGGGACAAGGACAGGGTGAACAATACATTTTTACAGAAGCATACTGTTTCTAAAGAAATAATATAGACTACTTATTTTGTCGATAGGGGTAGAGGAGCAGTACCCCCATAGGACGCAAATGTTGAATACAATTTATGACTTATGCCCGTAATTTCTACAAACAGATATCTAGCTGTGTATAGATATCTATAGTGTTACGAATTTTTGATAATTTTAACATGTTTGTCTTACCTACTGGTTGAACTATAGTGTATTTTACACCATCGATTTTTGACAGTTAATTAAAAATATTAATAAAAATACAAATGTTGCCATATTTTAAAAGAAAATTTAAAGGAAAAAAAACGTAGGCAAAAAAAACGTTGAAATTACCAAACTATTTTTACCGGATAGGTAAAGATAACTGTTCGGTAAGAACACGAACAGATATCTGTTTGTTGAAATTACGGGCATTAGTCAAATAACTGATTCATCATCGCACAGCCCAAATGCCTGAAGTTATAGACATGAAATTTGAACAGTTATAAGTCCTCCAACGAATAGATCCACGGAAAAGAGATTTTTGGAAATTTAAATATTAAGAGTTAAATTACTTTGCATAGGCTAAGTGGGCGTGGCACCTTCCAAGCAATGACAGTATGAATAATTCCATATCTGAAGAACGGTTACAGAAAAGTTTTCAAATTTAATACAAATAACCTGGTAGCAATACACAACATCGTCTAAAAAGTGGACTGGATTGGATAAGTGGTAACAGTAAAAGTATCTAAATTTGGTATTATTTGACTAATTTTATTTCAATGAGGGAGGCGAAGCGCACCGGGTAAAGCAAGTAGATTATAAACATAAGTTAAGTTTTATTTAATACAAGTGCGTTAGGAATAGTAAATTTAGTTTGCTTAGATTATGTTCTTGATGATCCTAAAGGTGGATTCATCCATGCGTTCTGAGCAATATTTTTGCCCGGGGAATAATTGTTTGTTGAGAGTATTCTGCAAAACGATTCACCCATTTCGGAAAACTTGTCCGGAAAAACAAAGCTACCATATAGTTTACAAATGCAAACAAATAAGAAAACTTTTTTTAAATTATTTTCTAAAAGTGTGTTAAACAAATGGACGAAAAAACGAAAGTGATTTTATTTTTTTTAATTATATTATTTTTTTTATTTAATTGTTCAGCAAAAAAACAATAATTTCAACTTTTATGTACAATTAAAAACAGTGGCAATTCAGCTCATTTTGTTCTGAATAAAAATTCAAATTAAACGAATTCAAGAAAAACTTGCCGAACAAAATAATTTATTTCTCTTTCAAAAGTAAGACGTCAAACTCAATATAAAAAATTTTGTCCAGACAAAAAAAATTGTTTGGAACACTTGGGTAAATCGAGCTTTAGTCAATTTATAAATTCGTAAATCTACAGGACAACCAACTATAATGTCGATTTTTTTGCAACTATTTACATATTTTAATGCCCAATACAACAATACCAATAATTACCCTTACGTGACTGATAAGCACCAATCAATATCATTTTTTCTAATTTTAACCTCCCAGATAGGAACCAGTTTGAAAAGTTTAAAACCATCCATCTCCAGTGGACCTGATGGTGTTCCAAGCTATATTTTAAATAACTGTGCTAATGATTTCGCCACACCTTTATAAATAATATTTAAGTTTTCTATTAGATATGGCAACTTTCCTCAATTTTGGAAATAATCTTATATAATTTCGCTACTTAAGTTTTGAAAGTAAATCATATGTAGCAAATAATAGAGGTATCGCTAAACTCTTTGCAAGGTGCATAACTGATTGACTCTTTCATCAAGCATCGTCATTTCATAACCTTTCTAGCATGACCATTTAAAAGGGTGCTCAGCAATTACAAATCTCTTGCAACTTACCACTATTGTTAATAATGGTCAACAGATGTTTGTGGATTTAAAAAAAAACCGAACGGAATTAAATGTTTTCATCTTCTGTTGAGTTTTATAAAAACAGTATTTTTTTTGTGTTCGAAACAGCGAAACGTTATTTTTTAATGATTTTCTACACAAATACTATTAGCGTTTGTGTTTTCCACAAATCTACCGAACCGAACACTAAGGAGCGATATTAAGTGTTTTTTTCGAATACTGGTCAAAACATTAAAGTTAGATTTTATAAAACACATTACGACAATTATTAACAAAGATAGTGGAGTACTTGCTTTTATAAAGCGTTGAGCTAAGGAGTTCACTGATCCTAAAATTAAAAAGCAGTTATACACATCTTTGGTAAGACCCATTATCGAATATGTTTCTTTTATCTGGGATCCTGATTATAATATTCACACAATGAATTAATGAAATTAGTAAAAAAAAATTTTTGTTCTGCTTAGGAAACTCTACTAGGAACTCTTCTGAAGATCTTCCATATAATTCCGTTAGACTTGAACTAGAAAAATTTTCCTCGCTGGAAAGCCTAGAAAAATGCCTAACATTATGTTATTAATTAATTTGATAAATGAAATTGTTCGGAATTGCCTAAAAATAATTTTTCAGCGTTACTCAACGATCAACTTGCAATATTTTAATAAAATGCAGGTTTGCCAAAACTTGGTGGCTTAAACTTTTTTTAGATAAAAGCACAAAACAGAAATAATTTATTTAAAGTTGTTAACGATGAAATTGTATGTTAATATCAATTTGTTCAATATCTTGATAGATATTTAAAAAATTAAATCATTGATAAATTCGATGTCGCTATTGTTCATATCATAGGAATCTCTCGTGCCTTTTAGTTTTAAATAATTTTAAGGTAAATAATAATCACGACAACATCAGCACAAACTCCTCCACTATTGTGGTGTTGGTATACATATTTTATTGTTATGGTAAAAATATTTACCTAATTGATAAAATCGAATTAACGGTGGGTGGCTAAACGTTACTTATTTCTCAAATTTCTTTTAACGATGTTTACTTGGCTACTACTTCAGCTTAAGACGATGGGAGTGAGAGCAATATTATAGTAAATTCTGAAATTTCTAAAAAAAATTTTGCTGCCGCCTGCATCTCTTTATTGAAATACGTGTTTGTGTTGATACATTTTATAAATTTAATATTGGAATACTGTTACTTGTAATAATTGAAATCCGTTTTTTATTTGTATTTTATTTTTAGACGGTGCAACTAGTGCACTCGTCAGCTTTTTTATTTTGAATCATGTTTCATCATCATAGTTTATAGCGATTTTTAACATTTGTAAAAGTTGTGATTTAAATTAAAGGCATTTTAATTGTTACAAATGTTTATTTTACTTTTATAAAAAAATAAATATTATTTTTTTAAAAGAAAAACGGCAAAAAAATTTATGGTTAAGCAAGTTGAAAAATGGCTAAGAAATGGCTAAACTCATTTTTTAATGGCTAAACAGGGTGAAAATCTAAATCTAGCCACTAAATGGCTAAATTGCCAACACTGATGAAATATTTAATTTTATTGACATTTCTTTGAATGTATTTTCTTGATTTTGAATACATAACCTTATAATATTGGTTGTTATTTAATTATTGTCTGTAAGGATTAAAATCCATAGACTTAAATACATAAATAAATAAATAAATAATATTGACTTTTGATCTTATCATTTGACCTTTGCCGTGTTTCGATTTTGACAAACATTTTAGAATACATATATTATACATATATAACATATATAAAAATAGAATACTTATCGTTGTTCTTTAGAAAAATAAGCGGACAGTTGTCTGGAATTTTTTTGAAATGCTGTAAAGTAAATGGGTAAAACCTGAATTTTAGTACTGAATTTTTAGTTTATACCACATTCGAAACTTATCAAAAAAATACGAATATTTTTGGTACTTTTTTTTACAAAACATTTTTTCCATTTATTGACATATTCGTACTAAATTATGGGCTCTCACTATAAAAATGAAATTTTTGGTACATTAATGGGGGGAAAAATACCACCAAGGGGAAAAAAGAAATTAGATATATTACTTTATCTTTTTGGTTCTACAACTGGTATTTTTTAATTATAGTTAATGTTGTACCTTTAAACATAAGATTCAACATGTAATGTCCTGAAGGAATAAGAATCTATGACGAAACTTTTTTGTACTTTTTTGTTTTTTTACTTCTACTTTATCTATTTCCGTTGGTATTGGACCTACAAATATAAAATCAAACCTGCAAGATCCTGAGTGAATGAGAATCTCTAAAAGCGGTTATTGGTACTTTTTAGTTCTTAAACTTGTACTTTTTGAATATCCGTTACTATTGGACTTAGAAACATAAAATCAAAGATGCAATGCCTTGAGTGGATGAGAATCTATAGGAGGGAAGTTGTTGGTACTTTTTTTTCTTTAACTGGTACTTTTTGAATTTCCATTAATAATGAACGTATCATCATAAAATTCAACATGCAATGTCCTGGGTGGATGAGAATCTATAAAAGAGACCTTGTTGGTACTTTTTTATTTGTTAACTGGAACTTTTTGAATTTCCGTTAGTATTGGCCCTAGCAAGACAAAATTAAACATGCAAGGTCCTGAGTGAATGAGAATCTGTAAGAGGGTTTTTTGTATTATTTTGTTCTTTAACTGGTACTTTTTCAATTTTCGTATTCATTGGATCTATAAACATAAAATTAAACATGCAAGTTCCTAAGTTAATGAGAACCTGTAAGAGGGATTTTTGGTACTTTTTCGTTCTCTAAATGGTATTTTTTTTAAATAACCTGGTAATTTTTTTTTAATTTAATATTTATTTTTGTGCATTAAATAAAAAAGCAAAAGGTAGTAAACGGGTAAAACCTGTATTTTGGAACTTTTTTGTCCACCATCTAGCTTTAAAGCCAATACGCATAGAAATAAAAATTATAAAACATTTGTAACTTATCTAAAAAATACAAATGCATATTTGGTACTTTTTCGAAATTCGAACGTATTAGGGATGCATATTGTACATATTTTTGTTACTTTTTTCAAAAGATTTTTTCTCCATCTATTTATCTTTCACCGCAGAGCATTAACGTATGAAGCTAAAAGGTTGACATTTGGACACAAGGCAGGCCTCAAGCCAAATTGATCCTGCTAACCTCTTACCTCCTAAACTAAATGAGTTAAAAAACATTAACACTTATTGTTGTTCATTAGAAAAATTCGCTAACTTCATTTCTTCTAAACTAAAAGAGATACAAAAAATTGAAAACTTATTATTGTTCTGGTACTCTTTTGAGGTACGGCCTTTTTGGGGTGTAAAAGGACAAATACAAATTTTATCACATTCGTAGCTTATCTAAAATATACAAAACAGATTTGGACCTTTTTTGAAATTCAAACGTTAAAGGTGTGAAAATCGTTCCTAATTTTGTTACTTTTTTCACATAATTTTTCTCCATGTATCTATCTATATATATAAAATTGTAACGTTACTGACTGACTCACTGACTGATTCATCATCGCACAGCCCAAACGCCTCAAGCTAAAAACTTGAAATTTGGATCAGAGATTGGTCACTCTCCAGATCGATCCACTAAGACGGGATTTTTGGAAATTCAAATGTTTAGGGGGTAAAAAGGGTAAAAACAGGAAAATACGGCCAAAACTAAAAGAGATACAAATAAAATGTAAGACTTATCGTTGTTCTTTAGAAAAATAAGCGGAGAGGTGTCTGGTACTTTTTTGAAATTCGGCCCTTTTAGGGAGTAAACGGGTAAAAACTTTTTTGACACCCTATCTATCTTTTGCACCAATAAACATAGAACCAAAGTTTATACTACATTCGAAACTTATCAAAAAAAATACGAATACGGATTTGGTACTTTTTCGAAATTCGAATATTTAAGGGGTGAAAATCGTAACTATTTTTGGTACTTTTTTACAAAACCTTTTCCTCCATTCTTTGATATATTCGTTTTAAATTATGGGCTCCCACTACAATACTGAAATTTTTGATACTTCAATGGGGGAAAAAATAGTACCAAAAAAGGAAATACGGGAAATTTGATATTTTTGTTCAGCTTTTTGGTTCTACAACTGGTAATTTTTTAACTATCGTTAATATTGGACTTAGAAACATAAAATTCAACATGTAATGTCCTGAGGGAAAAATAATCTATGAGGGAACTTTTTGGTACTTTTTTGTTCTTTAACTGGTACTTTTTGCATTTCCGTTATTATTGGACCTAGAAACAAAAAATTCAAGATGCTGTGTCCTGAGTGGATAATAATCTATAAGGGGAAGTTGTTGGTACTTTTTTGTTCATTAAGTTGTACTTTTTGAATATCCGTTAGTATTGGACCTATAAACACAAAATTAAACATGCAATGTCCTGAGTGGATGAGAATCTATTGGTAGTTTTTGAAGTTCGGTTAGTATCGGACCTAGAAAGATAAAATTAAACATGCAAGGTCCTGAGTGAATGAGAAAATATACATTGGCATACAGAGAGAGAGAAAAAGAAGACTCTAACGAAGTAGCTGGTTAAATGCTAGTATAATATAAAATTGTAAAGTTACTGTGATACATAAATGGGGTGAAAAAAGTTTCAAAGAGGATAATACGGGAAATTAACTTTCTTTCATTTGCTTTTGTGTTCTACGAGTGGTACTTTTTGAATTTTCTATAATATTGAACTTAGAAACACAAAATTAAAAGTCCTGTGTGAATATCAACCTATGAGATGAAAAATTTTGGAATTTTTTTGTTAAAACCTGGGAACATAAACTTTGGCATATAATTATTTTCATGAAAGAAAAGGCCCGATTACAAAGTAGCGGGTAAAATGCTAGAATTTAAACAAGTTAAAACCTAGAAAAATTAACTTTGGCATAAAAATATGTCCACGAAGGAAAAGGAGACGCTAACGAAGTTAAATGCTAGTTGGAAATTAAAATAGATGAACTTGTCCTATTGATCAGTTACGTGCAAAATAAGCATTTTCCTCGAAATCCGTGAAAATAAAAACTCTGTCCTTTTTTTAAAGGTGTTTTGAATCTCAATTTTTTGGTTTTGTTAAAGAAAATTTTTTAAAATTTGAAATAGGAAATTTTAAAAACACTTCACAAATTTTGTCCGTCTTTTACATTTCCTGAATAAAAAAATTATATTACAGGAATCAAATTTAAAAATGTTTAAGGTGTGTGCTCGAATTTCTCCGTCATGTTATAATTGCCACACTAGTTGTCTGGGACAATATTTATTACTGGGCTAGTTCTCAACCGATTTTGGGTTTTTATACCTTTCTAAAAACATAATTGTATCTACATTTCGGTTAAATTATCATTTAGAAAAAAACTTTCAAGACATATTACAAAAACTAGGATAAAGTGATTTCATTCGCTCTAAATCTTTTACTTAACCCAAAATTTGTTATTTTTCAGGTTTTTAGTTATTCTTTGCATATTTCTAGGGGGTAAGAGCGAGATTTTTTATTTTTTCTTTTTGCCATATTTATTCCCTATTTCTCTACATGTAACTTATTTTCTCGCAGATCAATATTTCTTCGTTTAATTCCTTTTTATGCTAATTTCACTTTAATCACATTCTGTTTTTTATATTTTGCATGATTTATATTTTTCAAAAGTCGTACGATGAAAAACGTTGAACCATTGAGCTAAATTAAATAATTAACTTCGTTAGATTACCAGCCTGCAAAGGGAAAATCTTTTACAAAAAGCGTAATGGATACTTTTAGTCACTTAATGTCATTTTGACATTATAATAAACTGTCTGCACACGCCTGCCTTATTCTACCAAACATTTCATTTGGATAGATATTTACAAGAGATTATAACACAACAGATTTTATCACACAAATTGAAAAACATACTCTACTAATTAACAGTACTCCCTCTCTTAACAGCTTAAAGGCAGTTAAGGGGAAATAAATGACAATTCGCTTTACCGTAGGAACACAATTGCACGGTATAAACGTAGAAGTGTGCGACGTAAAAACGATTTAAAATAAAAACGTAAAATATTAACAGCTGGCGCAAATATAAAATATATCTACGTCGACTTAAATTTTATTTATCTTAAAATTGGATACTTGTAAAAAAAAGGAGAAATAAATAAACAGCAAATTGAATAAATTTTGAATTTTCATATATTATTTATAAAAGGAAAACAAAATACGTTTACAATGGAATTGTGTGTAAATCCGCGATCGGAAATTCAGGGAGCCGCGTTTTCTCTTATATAACGTACGTGTGCACACACATTGAAGATAATTTAGCAACATATGCAGATAGTATTAGTTGACTACAGGGCTGTCAGATATGGCGATGTCTCGCCAAACGGAGCGATTTTAAAACGTGTTTTTACGTGGGATATTCCATTTGGCGACTGGCGTTTTTTTTTTGGTGATGTGTGATATAACTGGCGATTTACTTGGCTAATTCTACCATTTATATTATTTCAACGATTTTTTTAAAAGTTTGTCATTTTTTTTGTTATCATTACTAATTTAAAAAAATCTGGGAACTTTTTTTCACATGATTTTTGTTTTGCTATTATTTTAGGTTAATTTTATATTCAGTCATTATTTAATT
Organism: Pollenia labialis; assembly: GCA_949318255.1. NCBI lineage: Eukaryota > Metazoa > Arthropoda > Insecta > Diptera > Polleniidae > Pollenia > Pollenia labialis. Next base: position 160,029,778 of record OX439140.1, read on the forward strand.
CTAATAGTATGTATGCAGGTCAAAACACTAGTAATGAAATCGATGAGGCTGTAGTGTTCGATCTTCTTAAACTGTGTACTTAATTTACGTTTTTTTAACTGAATATATGATCTCCATTTTATGATAGAATTTGAAAATAAATTTAAAATAATACTTATAAAAATAGCAAAAACTAAACAAAATTTACTTTCGGCGACTTTTTTGTATTTTTTCTCAGTTTGTGGAGATTTTTTGACTGAAATATTATACTAGCTTTTTTTATGCAAAATTTATTAAAAAAAAAATATTACGAAAACTGAACAAAATTGACGTTTGGCGATTTCTAACATCCGGTTTGGTGACGGAGCTCACAAAAATCTGGCTACGTCCATCGTTCTTAGTCCCAATTTACACTAGGGGCATTTCTTGCCGGACAGACGAAGTTTGATGGCGAGGGGTCGAAAAGGTAGAGTGTGTAGTACATGACTATCTGTACTGGACATTTTTCATTTCTCTTTCTTACTTTTCGTAGTTTACATACAAGTATTAAATTCTGTCTGACTCCTAATGTTTCCTATGTAAACGCTTCAGGTAAGATTAAAAGAGAATTCAAAAAATGTCCGGCAAGAAATGTCCCTAGTGTAAATTGGGACTTACGCCGAACGACCCAATTGTGGTATTAGCTTTAGCATACTATTTCTTTAATTCAAATATGTACGTTGTATGAGGGAGTTATTTAAATAGAAAACATAAAAACAACAAACTTTTAAATTCATGTATCTATGTTTGTACATGAGTATGCATGTATGAATGTACTCATTCTTATCATTGATGATGTTTATAAGAAAATATTTTGGCATTACCTCATGTAACGCATACGCAAACGAAGTCGGTATGTATCATTTATTGTTGGGTCGTTTTTAAATGGTATTAACGCGCGTACCGGAAGCCCTTGGCGGATGGCGTTGCGCGTGCTACATAACGAGATTCCAAAATGAGACGCATATTGTTGGATAAAATAAGAAAAAATGTGTACGACTTTATTGAAAAGAGCAATATGAATAAATGTGTAGATGTGTTCATTGTTACAGTTTCATTTTGGCTGAGATTTTGGTTTATATTTGTTAGTAAAATGATTTAATCCCAAGATTATTATTGTGTTCACTAATTATCGACATACGTTTTCATGTTATTCAACGCACACACACACACACACGCTACACACACACACACACACGCTACACACAACTTGCTCTTGTTCATACCTTTTAAGCATATTTAATGGTTTGTAATTTTGTTTATAAATATATTCAGAAGAGGGCGTTTTAAAGGGGAGGAATAATTTGCAAAAGATTTAATAGATTTTTTATCAAGATTTTTTAAGTGTTCCGTTGCTTAAGGGCGTGGCATAATTGAAGTGCAGAAATAATAAAATAAAACTGTTGGAAAAAATTGTGTACTTGTAATTAAATCATGAATTTAGAAAAAGGCACAGGTATACATTTTAAGAAATTGAGTTTTTTGCTCTTTTTTTTTGGGGTACACACATAGACCGATTTGCTGTGAGAATAAAGAGTTTATATACCCATATCGGTGCAAAACAGGTGGCTTTTTAAAATTAATTTCGAAAAGGCCTTATCTCTATATTTATTAAATATAACTATTATTATATAATAAGGGTGTTATCAATGGAAAGCCACCTTGAATTCAAAAATTTTACAGTGAGAATTAAGTTTTGAATAATTGGGACGCTGAATTCAAATCTGCACTAAGTTTTTTTCTATCAGCTCGAGTTATACCGATATTTCCAAAATTAAGACACTTCCACTACAGATATTACAATAACTTGGAAACGGTGCACCATATTCACTTAAAAAAACCAAAATTCGCTAACAACGTTATCTTTAACCGAGCTTACCCAGATGTTTCAGAGATATCGTTGAAGTTTAAAAAAAAAATTTTGTATATATGTACAAATTCTTAAAAACTTTGAATTTCGAAATGAGCTTTATTTCATTGTAATCGGTGCACAACTTTTGATTTTATTCACAATTTACTGAGAATTTTAAATTGATAAAAATCGCGATTTCCATACAAAAATAACTTTGTTAATGTGTGTGCGTTCGCTGGTGTTCTATTTAAGGACGTTTTTTTCTTCACTTAAAAATGCGGTACCTTCACTTAATTGTGAATTCAAGCGAAACGCGTTCATCGATTTTTATGCTCTAAGGCTAATTTTGTTCATAGGTTATGCGACTTTACGTGAAAGTAATAAGACTTTGACTTTTTTCTGTATTGGATTTTTCATGATTTTAAAAAAATAAAAAATTTTAATATTTTGGATTTTGTTTTTTTACGTAAACATCCATTACTCAGCCATTTTTTGTGATTTGATTGTTTCAAACAGGCTTGCCAGAATAATTTAAATTAAAAGTGCTAAATCGACAAAAAAAAAGTGCTAAATTGTTCTACAGCAGAAAATAAAAGTGCTCGTTTTGTAACATTGATTTTTTGAATATCTTAATAAAAGATTTACATTTTAAATTTTTACGTATTAATTTTATTTTAATGTAACAATATAACATATTTTAAATAAAGTCGTTACAATTACATATTTTAAATTTCAGTCATCTAATTTTCATCTTTCTAATATACCAACTCATTTTGACTTTTTATATGAACCGATTTGTTTACAATATCATCCGATAAGTTTAAAGTGTGGCAACAAATGTTGCCTAAAGGAGAGTTCAATCTCTTATGCGTATAACCTAACAAGCACGGAGGTTTGATTTCAAACTGAATATTATTTAAAATCAAACGTTTTCTCAAACGACAAACGTTTGATAATGATATGAAAATCATAGCAATCTTAACAAAAAGGGAAAATTGTTATCAAATTGAAAAATCCATATTGTAGATTTCCAAAATTTGTATGAAGACAATTTGCAATGGCCAACCAACAGGTAGATGTAGAAAAAGACTTCTAATTCTTTTGTTTATCTTGATGAATTTTTTTTCGTTTTTATTATTTTATATACACTCACAATATTCTGTACGTAAAATTAACTGAAATTGTAATATAAAATAAATGAAAGTTCAATTAAAAACCGGTCTACCTATTTTTCATTTATTTTTAACAAAAAGTTCATTTAATTTTTACTGTCAAAAATTCAACACCATATTCCGTAAAATCAAATAAATATTCAGTTATTTTGTAAAATTTTACTGTCAAAAATTCAACACCATATTCAGTAAAAACGATTAAATATTCAGTTATTTATTAAAATTTTACTGTAAATTTTTAACTGTCAAATTGACCCCATATTCAGTAAAAACAATTAAATATTCAGTTATTTTATTAAATTTTCGTTTACTCCACAAAAGAGCCGACTTTCTAAAAAATTCCAGACAGACACCTGTCCGCTTGTTTTTCTTATAAGCGAGAGAGGGAGAATATTTTTATTTACTTACCCAGTTACACACGTTTGTTTTACTTTTGTTGTACTGACCACGTTGTTTACAGAAGAACTCTCAATTATAAGACACCAGCAGCATGACCGATATGGCTTCGCAATTATTTTACTTTTAAAATTTGATGTAGGTATTTAACTAAATTATTTTAACAAATAGAAAATGGGTATTGCTTACACAAAACAAGCAATTCATTTTTTATAGATAAGTAAAAATTAATTTTTGGTAGTAAAATTATATAAAATAACTGAATATTAAATTGTTTTTACTGAATATGGTGTTGAATTTTTGACAGTAAAATTTTATAAAATAACTGCATATTTATTTGTTTTTACGGAATATGTAGTTAATTTTTTGACAATTAATTTATATAAGATAACTGAATATTGATTTGTTTTTACGGAATTCGCGGTTGAATTTTTGACAGTAAAAATTAAATGAGCTTTTCGTTGCTTTAAATTACATTTTTATTTACTTTAACATAAAGAAGAATTTAACTCAATCAACGGACAATATTAACTGCAACTGAAAATCCGTATTAATATGCACTTAGTTTTTTGAATAACTGTTAGAATCAGTTAAAAATAAATTTGCTTGGAATTTTAAATGTTTATTTATTTAAAAATGACTGAACGGAATATTTCTTAAATAAACTACAGTCCGTTACTGTAATAATATTGTGAGTGTATGAATGTATTTCTTTTCTTATTTGTACTCTTAATAAACAGGTAAACATGTACCGATATGTTGTTATTGTTCCTAATTTATTTGACTCTATTAGTTATTTTTACTAAAAATGTTCTCAAACATGGGTGGCTCTCAAACATATATGGCGGTTAAATTAAATTAAAAAGTACAAATTTTTATACAAACTCTGATGGAAACCTGGGTACTAGTTTTTCGGTGTCACCAGTTTTGTCGACTATTTTGGTGAGATTGTAAACGAAGTGTCTACACTACACTACATTTGGGAAGTACAATTCCTATAAAAGGTGAAGAAATAATATCAAAAAAGATTGTTATGATTTCTTATTCGTGTAGACTACAGTTACTAAAATGTACTAGTGATTATCTGATCCCAATGTCTACATATGTTCCCAAAGGAACTCCCTAGTCAGTAGTGCCAACGTCAGTAGTAGATTTTCCACGACACGCATATGTTAAATGTCCATAGTAAATAACATAGTCTGGGGTATAATAAGTCATTAGCACTGGTAACCGTGTTAGTAGTGAATCAGTACAGATTCACTAGTCACATTTCCTGCAGGGAAGGAACACAATAGCTGGCGCAAATGTAAAAGTTTATATTTTTCGTACGTCGACTTGGACAAAAAATTTTTAGTTTAGTATGGAACCATGTTTCTCTTATGTTTATTTTCAATAGGTGGCGGAGTTGTCGTGATATTTAAATATTTTTAATTAATGGTACGATTTACCTTAATTTACGATTTGCTAATTTTATGGTACAATTTGCCTGAAATCTATGGTACGATTTGCCTGAAATTCACAACATATACTTATTAAACAAAATCTTGTTAGGTGTTGAAATCTGCAACACCCCCTATACAGTAGTAAAACTTTTGACCGTATTCTTACATAATCTATAGCTCATCACGCACAAGTACTACTATATATAAAAATACATCACTCATACAAAATATAAATCTTTTTCCATTTTAAATCTTTATTTAAAACTTTTTCATGCACTCTCATTAAAAATCTGTAGAATTTGTATAAAAAGTTTTAACAAAAGTTATCGTGCATACAGAATTGTCTGTAAGCAGACAAGAATAAAAATTTACTGAACATAAAACGAGTACATGAAATGAAAAGTATGATAAACGTGTAAAATTGACTGCTAGCGGAGTGTATGTGCGTGTGTGCGAGTACAAATGTGCATTTTCACATACACATTTGTACAAAAGGCAAATAAATACCAGTATCATGGCATAAATTTAGAAACATAAATCAAAATGTTGGACTTCCGACACAAGCGCTGGTGTAGGACGAGTTAAATTTGAATACGATACGTACGAATTTTCAAAATGAACAATAATAATAATGTTCATTTTCATTTTTTGTTTTCTTGTATGTATTATTGTATTCAAAATTTACACAGATAAACAAAAATAAACAACAAAAGGATGACTAAAGTTTACGCAAATATTCTACATAAGGGAATTAATGTGCTTCTGTATGTGAATAGAACTGTCTGATACTACCACAGGGGTACGTATATGTTAATAAACAATTATTTTGTCGTGTTTTGTTTGTTTGTTTGAACCGTCCATTATAAATCCATAAACAAAAATAGCCAAAGAACTTTACGTTTATGCGTATCTGTGTATGTAGGATATCAAAGTGTACATGTGTGCGTAGTTAATAACTCAAAAAAAAACCGTTTTGAGTTATATTTTCAATAATTTTTTTTCGGTATACTTGTAGTTGTATTTAAAAAATCTATGCATTGTATTGTTGAATAAAGCTACATATTACATTAAAGTGTTGCATAAAATTGTTATACTTTTTTTAATCAGTGTTCGCAAATAAACATTAATTACTGTTCTTTAGTGTTCTGTTTTGTCCAGCATTTTATGTGTCGGTGCCCTGTTCGAAATACCATCAGATTCCAACAGTTTCATACCATAGCAATACCAGAAGAAAATTTTTTAAGATTACTAAATGGCGAACTTTATCATTGGTAAACATTAGCAAGATATAATTTAATTTATAGAAATTTATTAATAAAAGATTTAATCATTAAAATAGTTTATACATAACATTTTATATCTTCATATTAAGCCTACCTTTCCGGCAATTTTAAAGCCGTACGTAAATTTCTTTTATTTATTCATTTATTCTTTTATAATACTTATAAAAATAAAAATGTTTGTAATGAATTATTGAAAAAATAAAAAATTGCTGCTACTACTAGTGTTCTGTTCGGTAGATATATGGAAAACACAAACGCTAATAGTTTTTGTGAAGTAAATCATACAAAAAAATTTTTATCTGCTTGTGATCTGCGAACACAATCATAATAGTGTACTTATCCAGCTAAACAAAAAAAAAAAAGAGAACATTTTATTGCGATCTGTTTTTTTAACCCACAAGCCTTGTTGTGCTCGGTTCGGTTGGCAGGTAAAAAAAACAAAACAATTTATACAACAAAATATACACACAGCTATTCGTGCTTTGGTCGTGCAATACTAGTGAGAAGCGTTGTTAAATTTTTTTGTTTTCTCATTTCTTTATCAATGTAAAAAAGAAACACTATAAATCATTAAAATCTAATGTATGCCTTCAGAACCACTGCAATTGTTCTGTTTTAAAAATGTTCGATCCTTTCTTGAATTTTCGAACACTGCTTTGAAAAAAATTTTGCTGTTTTTAAAACTTGTCAGTATTCCACGGATAATTACAAATGTGTCAATATTTTTGGCTAATTATGCGGGGTAAGCATTCTAACGAATACGCTTAACTACCTTGTTGAGGTAATTATAAGAATACGTTTAACAACCTCATTAAGGTAATTAAGGGAATATGTTTAAATACCTCAGTGAGGTAATTAAACGAATTTATTAACAAGATACCTCAGCTTTGATGTACAAAAATAAGTTATGACATAGGAATTTTTACATTTATCAGCCAAATCTAAAGAGATAGATCTAAAAAACAATGAAATTTGTTGTCTAAAATTTTACCTGTACCTTTACATTTTTATTGCACACGATTTTGAAGCATATTTTTTTTTATACATGTTTAGCAAAAAAAAATTGCTTAAAATTCTGGTTAATAGATGAATTTTCTGTTGCTTTAATTACGCCATCTACATTTAATTTTTACTCTACAACTAAGCCAAAGATAAATGTTTTTCCAAACTGTAAAGTTTTATATATGTATATGTAAGAATTAAGGAAAAAGCAATTATATAAATTTCTGTTGATACATAAAAATCCGGACACATCGTTTAGTAAATCAATCGAATCAGAAACACTTTTTAAAGAGATCTTTTCGTGTCCATCCGTCTATCTGGCTGGTTGTCTGTTCATTAAAACCCTGTGCGGAAAGCAATTTTATAAAATTTGATAAATATGTACGTTTTAATTGCCATAAGAACGAAACCCTATGCAAACTTTTTTCTTTATGTTCCTTAACCATTTAATTATGTTCGTATTTAGATAAAATTTGGTCCAAAATATCTTACTACAGATTAATGTAAATATTAAATTGTAAAATATTTTGCTTTTAAAAGGCATATTTTGTTTTTCGGGCACATTTTTTTAAAAATTGTTTGTGCATATTAAATTTGTTTTATTAACATGCAAAGTTAAATTTCTTGCTGTGTTGTTTTCAAATAGTACTGAGGCAATTAAAAGAATGAAATTAAATTGTAAATTTGTTTCGGGAGTTTAATTTTTAAGGCAATTACCCGAATTCGGCAATTAAGCGTATGATTATTAAGCGTGTATTTTTGTTTAAGAAATGGAAGAAAAAAATTGGGGATTTAAAACTCAAGGTAAATAACCGAGAAAGGCATTTAAGCGTGTGGTAATTAACTGGATTGTACTGTATTATTTATATTATTATTTACAGCAAAATAAAATTGATCGCAAATGAAACAGGAAAAATGTATGTACGAGTATTTTGTGAGTTTTTTTTTGAGAAAGAAGAGAAAGAGAGAAGGCATACAAAATGCTTAAGTGCTACAAAACAAATGTTGTATGCAGTTTCAAAAGAGAATTGAAGAAAGTTTTTGCAGCAAATGTTTCATAATATGGACATGGACTAGGCAAGAAGGAATTAAGTAAATAAAATGCATTTTGACTTTTTAATTGGGGTTAACTCAATTTGTTTTCTTTCTTTCGATTGCAATAACATAAGTCTAGCACCGACTAGCTTCCAATCGAAATCAATTGCAATTCAGGAAATAAGTCAGTTAAATAACCCCTTTAAATCATTTTTAAATTAACATTACGAATAACAACAGTTTTTGACATACGACCTTTTTACTTAACTTCAAAGATATGTGTTACAATAATTTTTTTTTAAATATAGTTTCCCGCAATTTTTTATTTTATTTTAATTTTTGTCCATCGTCTTTAAATCTTGATGAAGGCGTACGTGTTGCTCGGCCCGCACATAATTTTAAGAAATGTATATATATATGTGTGGTATAATTATTAAGTAATCAGAATCTCTTGATGTTCTGGTCATGAAAATACAATGTGATGTGCAATGGACAAAACATATATTCAAGGTGTCGAATAAATCATTCAAGTGCCTCGTTTTTTTAAGAAGGTGTAAGATATACTTCACTTCATCTGATCACCTTACTATTTATACCACCTATATCCAACCGCGAATGGAATACAACTCTCACGTGCAGGGAAGGGCGTTGGTTCTCATTAGTCGCAGTAGGATATCCCATTATGTTGACTCCTTTGAGTACCGTCGCATATTTGCCCGTTTTATTGTTATAACAATGGGATGTGCTTTGATAAAAATGGTTCCCGAAACTTGTAAGTTTGTTTGTAATACACGTTTTTCCTCAACAGTCCATCCTTTTGTGGTCGATTGGTCGGTGCATCGTACAACGCATACGAAATAACCTTCCTACAAAAGTCTTCCCTTTAACTTTCAACATGAATATGTTCAAGTCAAATGTCCACAGGCACTACTCCCCCTATTATCCTTCCCATAACCTATTTTGCTATTTCCAACACAGTACAATGCTGGTCCCAACAAAAAAAGAAATATATTTAGATGGAAATATTTCAAAATGATGACCACTCTAACTTCATTATATTAGCCTTGATGTTCCTTAAGATGGTAGTGAGCCAGTCTATCAGCGAAGAGGTTGCGTGTTTGATTCCCGCCAAAGACTCTGGTTTCTTTCCTGCAGACAAGCGTAGGGCTTCGCGGGATTAGCTTAGGGAGTTTAAAAACATTTATTTATTGGACTGTTCCTGACTTAACTTTTAACGTTTTTTTAATGCAGTACCTCTTACTTAAATGGCTTAATATATCAAGAAAATTAATGATCTTGTTAAAATTCCAAATCGATATTTAAATTCTAACACGTGGTGCATTGATGTTAAACATAGTTTTTACATATGTTAAGCAGACTGGTCCATATTTTCTGACTTCAACGTTAAAAAAAGTAAACTAAAAATCCTCAACCTTTTTTCAAATTATTTTATTTTATAAAATATTGGAAAATTTTTTTCTCCGAAAAATTATGGAGTCGGAATCGCGAGTTTTTTTTTTGGGTACTTCGAATCAGACTCCGGTACAAAAACCGCATCTCCGACTTCACAGCCCTGTTTTTTACTATTGGCAAATCGTTTATTAGCGAAAGAATGAAACAATTATATGTATGAGCATCGAAGCAAAGAACTTATTGGAATCCAGAAAATCATTGATATATTAATATCTAATAATTAGTATTGTGGTTAATATACTAAACTGTTTATGATTTTTAACTCAAATATCGATATTTTAATCAGGCTAATGCTAGAAACACAACCGGGACGAACGACGAATTATTCGCAACGAATATTTGTTGGCAGAAATAGAACACATTGGCACAATCATTGCGTAGACCGAAAATTCGTCGTGCGTAAAGAGCTCTGCGATAGGTTTATTTCTATTTCTTACGCAGACGAACGATGAAAAAATTGGGACAGTTTAATATTTATTAAAAATCGTGGAAGCTGTACAAAATCAGAGGAAAAATCGCTTCTATTGGCTAAAATTCGCAAAAAACTGCAACAAAAAAAAATTTGTAAAAATAGCGAAAAATTCGCGAAAATTTTTAATATTTCAAACAACCCATACAATTGATCAAAAGTTCCTAATACTATAAGGAATGGCACAAATGCAGTAAAAATTGTTAAATTAGCAGAAATTTAAAAAATTTTGCTAACAGCGGCAGGATAGCAAAGTCTAATTTTTATTATAAATCATTAAAGCTATAAAGAATCAGAAAACTTACAGCAACAAATCGCGCTTATCGCGAACATGGCTGAAATTTGCGAAAATGTCAAAATTTGATTCAAACCCAAAAACAAACTTTAGATCGCTAAATTGAAATGCAGAACACCAAAAATGCTAAAGTAATAAACTTCTGAGTGGATTCGGATGCTAGAACACACCCTATTACTGGTTTTTTTTTTGTTGAAATATGGGCAACCTATGATTTGATAAATGTTAAAAAACAAATAAATTACAAAAAAATTAATAATATTTATTAGTAGTTAAAAAAGATGTAAATGGATGCAGTAAAATAATTAAAAAGTAAAAAATAAACAAATTAAAACTCAAGTTAATACCTGGAATTTACACACTTATTGTATCTCATTTGACGAATTCTTGCCGACGAAATCGTCGTACTATGCGAAGTTAGTCGTTCGTCCCAGTTATGTTTCATTGAATTTAATTTTCATTTCACGCACAGGTTGCCCTTACCACCATTGTACCCACACAATCTATTCAGAGGTGTTTGCCGTTTAACACCCACTGCCATTGACGACGCACATTGGTTGAAGAGTGGCCAAAATTCATTTTTTGCATGTTCGCCGATTTGGATAATTTTTTGGTATCTTGTTGGCAGATATCTGAATATTATGATTCCGTAGTATTAGGCTGATATATTTATTATTTGTTTGGATAGACACGCTCGAAGTTCATTTATGTTTGCTTGTTTAAAATGGCTTGTAAATTTACTGTATATTCAATCTTTTGGTACAATCACAGTAAAATTATCATTTGACTTTGTTGTATATTTTCGGAAATGACAATTGTCAAAGATGAGATTTGCATTAAAAAAAGTTGGAAAAAGTGCCATATAAAAAATTTTGTAGAACAAAATATAAACAACATCAAAATTTCAATGTCCATCAACTTCAATAGGCTGTATCTTTTTAGCGCTGTGGAGCGATGTTTAACGAATGATGTCAAATTACAGCTTGAAGTCTCAGCTAAAAGTAGAAAAAAAATTCAGCTGCACATATTTGCACTTTTCCAAAAAAAACAGTAAAAACTATAAAGTGATGAAGTGATTAAGTAACAAAACATGAATTTTCGTTCATGCTTGTTGTTGTTGCCATAATTCTGAACTGTTTAAAATTATTACAAAATGTAATTTACATACTTGTCAATAGGCATGTCTCTATCTAAAGGCCCTTATTCAATGATTTGATTTTGATTTTTTACATTTTAATTAATTATTTGTATCAGGTATGCTGTCCGAAGAAGCTCAGGAAGCAAGGAATAAAGACTATAGAGCCTATAGATTACATCACTCGCGAAGAACTGGACGTGTAGCCACTAATGAAGACGTAATGCATAATCTTTTATTGTCTTCAGACCCATTTATAAACACATTTCGCTCAAAGCGGCAAATCAAAAAATTGGAGAACGATAATGATGTCAAAAAATTATTAAAAGACTATACTATATTCATGTTTTTTCTATTTGTGTTTTCTGTGGGAGGTGGGCGTAAAAGTGGGCGGATCAGGTATATATTTTCAGGAGCCCATTCTACAATTATAATATTTATTTTTAGTGAAAATTGAGTTGATAGAATCAAAATCAAGGGAGTTATTCCACTTTTTCAATACAAGTTGTATGTGAGGTGGGCGTAAAAGTGGGCGGATCATTTTGATTTTTCCATTTTTTCTTGATTCAAACAAAAAATGCCTATGTGCCAAGTTTTAATGTCCTTCGACAACTTCTTCTATTTTTAGCCGCTCGTTATATGAACTTCAACCAATGTGCGACGCGACGGCTGCCAGGCAGTCAATAGTCAAACATCAATCTTTAAACCAAATGGTATTTCAACCTTGGTAGAAATTTGTTTTTTTGAATATTTATATATTTTAATTGATTTACATGTTCTTCCTTACTTCTGTGTTTTTCGTACTTTTTGTCAAGAATTCTTTTTGAAGTCCAATTGATTAAAATTGAATTGTAAATAATAAATTTGTAAGATTTTGTTATATTGACGCATATTTGTATAAGAAATGTGTTTTGCAAATTTTACCGCAAATAGTTGGCAGCACTGCTTAGTTATTTAAGTTCCAAAATATTTAAATAGAAATTACAAAAAAAAAATTTGCAATTCGCAATTAGAGGATTAATTCTTATTCAATCGGAATATTTAAAATAGTCATAAAAAGTAATTTTAAAATTTTTGTTAGCATATACATATATTTTTAATACATTTTTACCTCAAGCTACATATTTCTTTTTTAATCGCATTTTTATTGAATATAAAAAAGCAGAAACTGAAAAATTCATTGCACAATATCTTAAAAGAAATTTTTATTCAAAATTAAAATAAAATCATTCACACGAAATCACATCTTTTATCAGATGTTTTTAAAAAAGTCTACAACTGTTGTATATTATATTATCAAGCTTTAAAAAAGCAGAAGTGTAGGCGTGTTGTTATTTGTAAAATAGGATGGACATTGAAGGCTCTTAAAAATTAAATTTGATTGTCAAGATCATCTTCCAAAAAAAAAATTCTATGAACATAATCTTTTAAATTAAAATTTTGTATTCTCAAAAATTACTTTGATAATAAACTGTCATGTGCATGGCTTAAAAAACTGAACTGGCAACATGCTTTTGCAAGTTGTTTTTGTTTTCATATTGTTGTTTCTTAACCTACTTACAACTACAATTAATGTTGGAAGAATTCCAACCAATTGTAGTCGGGAATGTGAGAAGAGATAAACTCACTGTTTATTGTTGTTGTTTTTGTTTATGCTTTGATATTGTTACAAGTAAAGCTGTTGCTTATTATTCTTATTCGCTAAACAGTTTGGTTTGTTTAATATATTTTTCTAAAATCTTTGAATGAAGTTTCCTGACGATCTTAAGGAACCAGTGAAATGCGCATAAGAATAGCTTATCCCTTCAACAATAAATTTCAGCGTTTTTATCAAGAATAAAAATTGGAATTAAACACGACTAGTAAAATCTTTGAAATTAAAATTTTTGTATTCCCAAAAATTACTTTGAAAATTATATATTTAATTTTTTGATTGTCCTCTATTTTACCTATTTGTATTTATTTTATCTTATACATATGTTATCTTCTCCGAGAAAAGGGTCCTAGTGTTTGAAAATGGAGTTTTGAGAAAAACTCATTTCATTTTATTCTACACCCTTTTAGGTACCAGAATCTACTCTTAAGTCCAAACCCGTTTTTTGACACACTAGGTCCCTTTTCTCGGAGAAGGTCACATATATATGTATATTCTAAGTTATATATATTTCTAAGTATGCAAATAATACCGAACATTTCATGTAATCTCTATTTTTATTAGCTATTTTTGTCTGACACTGTATGTGTTTTTTAAAACTACACACAATGCAAAATTTTGCATGCAGTAAAAACAAATTACTGTAAACAATAAACTCTCGTGGCAAAAATTAAGCAAGTACAACTTGCTTAACCAACCTTGTTGTATTATGTAAAGTTTGTAAAAAAAATAATTTATATGTAATTATATGCTGATTTGCATAAAATATTGGTAGTAGAACGCTTTTATTCGCAAATGCAATTAATGGATAAATGTATGTACAAATTTAATAATAACACCCTCACCCATCCTTAAGGGACTGTTTTAAGTGCTTTTTAGCATTTTTAATTTATGTGTTGATGTTTTGCAAAGATCTAATGGCCAAAGTTTTAAGAAATCCAAATAAAACAAATTATTTTTTTTCTTTAATTTCAGATACATTTTTTAATAAATTTAACAATTCAAAATGTATGAAAATTCGTGCTCATATCAAACGGCACTTGATCTGAAAAGAGTCTCGCCGCCCACTTTGGCTCAAGTTAAAACCGAAGATTGTATTACATTGGGACAATGTTCACCCGATTGGACCTCATATCGTTTTCATCAGTCTACCTTTGAGCAATTGAAACAAAGTGTAGAAAAAGCTAAAGCGGCATTACAAGATCGCAGTTCATTCTTCGGAACTTCCAGTGCATTTAGGTACAATTTTATAAAATTAATAAAACTTTTTTTTTTGATTTTCTAAAAATGTATTTATTTGTAGCGACATTTATTCATCGCAACGTTTAAGTGACACATTGGACACTCTGCCCGCAGTTCAAAGTACTAATACAGCAAATTGTATTGGCATTCCAGTTCATAATACCGGTTCGGCTGCCATTGCTCCTAGTTCTCAAAGTTTAGTTCTAAATGGCAATTGTATATCGTCAGTATCGTCTTCGTCTTCTAGTGCCCAACGTTATCGTTTAGATACTCTTCAACCTGCAAATTGTTCTCCAGTACCTCAGCATGGTGTTATAACTTCAAGTGCTGCGCCGTCATCGTTAACGACTACGTTAATGGATGTTTCACATAATGATAGTAAAACAAGAGGTAAGTCATGGAAATAAAATAAAAAAATTCAGCATCAAGTTTATTTTAATTTAAAATTTTACCTTATTAAGAAGAAAGTTTTGTTTAGTTGCAAGATTTGCTAACTTATGTAAGCAATATATTTTCAAGACAAGCTGATGGGAAATTTTTATATACATTTTTAAAAAATCCTTGTCTGCTAGATAGTTGACAGTCCATGAACATCTTTTTTGATCGAAATTCTCTGCTCCGCCATATGCGTGTGTGTTAAAGTTTGTAACGCATACTGAACGTAGAGCTTCCTATTTGCATTCTATGAAGCAATGGCGATCAAATTCTTATTCTTGTTTTTTTTTTTCAAATTATGAGTTAACATAAGCTGAGCAATAAGAAATATTCTGCCGACGTTATTGCCTAATATTATATATAAAATTATATAAAAAATTTTTTTCAATGTCCTCTTAAAAATTTTGGTCCTAAACGGGCTTATTTAATAGTAGCTAAATATATTAATAAAACGAGTTTCCTGCACAAAGATATGCTTTTTGTGGTTATAAAATGGAGTTTTAGTGATGTCTAAATGAAGGTTATAAAAAGTAAAATAGGCAGTTCAGGGCTAATTTTTGACTAAAATATCAAGCGGTGGTCAAGACCTTTCTAACGGCGTATTGGAAATAAAAAGCGGACAAAAAAAATGGTAAAGCTATTTTAATTTTTATAAAAATCCAATTGAAAAGCATCTCGCTATATCGAGTCTGTGGTGAGATTTTTAAATGTTTTAATGCAGAATAGAAGTATTCCTAAATTTCTTTTATATTTGGTCACTTTTTGGACAAACAAATATTTACCGAACTTTCTAATCTTAAAAATACCATTTGGACCCTTTTTTAACGCGGTTTACCTCTGGTTATCGCTAGAGCCAAAAACATGTTAAAGTTAATTTTCAGGGGGTACAACTTTAACTTATTTTTGCCCATATAAGGTGAGTCGTTCTAATGTACATACATTCATACTGTACATTGCAGAGCTTCATATGTGTATGTAATAAGGGGAAACACCTTTTATAAACAAATACATAAATACTTATGTATTTACCTATGTATATAAATTAAATGTATTCATATCGCAAACTTTGGACTTACATGTAGTTTAGCTGCAAATAGAACCTTGTTTACCTAAAGTCGCGATATATGAAATAATAAATATGGTTTTTTTTACGTTAAAGTTTAGGGTTAAAATATATAAAACCACACGCAGAGATAAAACATGTTTAAATTAGTGCTGGGATACTATCGATATTTATCGATAGTTCAAATTTCACTATCGATATTACTATCGACTGAATATTTGTAATTGAGCAGGAAAACTTTAACTTGTTGTTAATCAGGCTATAGTTCGTTGTTTTTATTATTTTATTGAACGTATGAGACGTACGCACTATAGTTTTTGAAAAATTGTGCTGCTTATAAGCACCTTTCTGAAGTAACCGAAGTAGCAGGGACTATTAGATATTTTATTGCAACTTTAGATAATGTTCTAAATTGGTTTTGATTCTAAACCCAAAAGGTTATCAATCTAGCGGACTTTTAATCTTATTGTCGTTCATTGTTTTGTCCTATGCACGCAATTGCAATTGCATTTGTATTTGCATTTTTTCAACATTGCAAACATATTTGACATTTCATGAAACATATACAAATTTCGACATAAAAGCCTTTAATAAGAAGTAAGAAAGTACAGCTAAGCAATCCATACCATCTGCCATTCTTGTTATTTGTATTCAATGCTGTAATCAGTGTTGCCAAAACTTATTGAGAAAAAAATGCTAGATTTTGTTAAAAAAAAATTCTTAAAAATGCTAAAAAATTTATATGAAAAACATAAACAGGGCCACTATATTTTTTATAATATTTGCATATTGTCCTTCAGGTTCAACGATGATCTGTCAAATTGCCTTTTATAAATGTTTGCCCACTAATTTTAGACAATATCGCATTTGCAGTTATTGCAAAAGGTTTTTTCTAAGTTATCTGCTTCTTTCACCCATTCTTTTTATTTTATTTGCGAAACTTTTGTGTGTAGGTTCTCCTTTTTTGAATATTATTTCAGTGAAACATTAATAACCATTTACATTGTTGCATTTTTTTGATCTAATTCAATGTTAGAATCTTCCGTTTTCTCTTTAATATTTGTATTAAACATAATAAAAATGGAAAATATTAAAAATAACACAATAACTAAAAAATGCTAGGAATTTTTTAATAACTCTAGAAATATATAAATCAGTTTTTTCATGCCAAATGGCGATTAAAAATGCTAGATCTAGCACGAAAAATGCTAAATTGGCAACACTGCCTGTAATTCGGCGCGAATCAATAATAGCAAGTAAAAACTTGCGGCAAAAAACTGTGTTGGGTATAGCTGCTGTTACATGTCTTCATAGTTGTATTTAATATAATAATAATAACATCGACATCGATATTTTTCATATCAATATTTTTGATATTTTAAGACTATCGATAGCACTAGTTTAAATATGGTCACCACCAACAAAACAGTTTTTAAAAAATTTTTCAACATTTAATGTTTAATTTAACCATATTATTGTCACAGACAACCATGTTATGGTTAAATTAGTCATTCATCAAGAAGCCACAGCCATATTATCGTTGCCTCTAAACATATAATGGTTACATATGACAGTTATTCGTTTTTAAGTTAACAATAGTATTTTCCTCTTTTACAAGAGCAACATGCTATGATTGAAAACAAACCATGCTATAATAAGTGTTAAACATATTTTAGTTATTATTTACAACAACATAATATGGTTGTTGCTTCTTGGTAGAGTTTTAATTTAACCATAATATGGTTGACGGTTACAATAATATAGTTAAATTTAGCATAGTACGTTTAAGATTTTCTTTAAAAAAAGTTTTGTTGAAGGTGGCTATATTTTAACATGTTTTTCTCTGCGTGTAAGTCCCAATTTACACATGACCTCCTGCCGGCCATTTTTTGAATTCTCTTTTAAACTTGCCCGAAGCTTCTACATATAAAGAATTTGAAGTCAGACATACATTTTATTCGCAGTCAAAAAGGGGCAAAAATGCGACTTTAGTCGCATAACGGTAATGCTGCTGACGACGGTTTAAGAAAAACGATATAAAACAACAAGATGAAAACTACGAAAAGTAAGAAAGAGAAACGTTAATTGTCCAGTACATGTAGCCATGTACTACACACTCTACCTTTTCGACCCCTCGTCATCAAACTTCGTCTGTCCGACAAGAAATGTCCATGGTATAAATTGCCTCTTCCGATTTTGATAAAGTTTGGCAAGAATGAGGTTTCAGGAACTAATACTATTAGAGTATAATCTTTTCTCACCACTGTTTCTGGTTTGCGGAAATATTGCGACTTTAATAAGATAAAATTCCTCAAAAGTTTACAAAACTGACTTCTTTATAGGGTACATTTTAAATCATTCAATAATAAAAAAATATAACATCGATGTTGTTAATTTGGGCACCGTAACATTACGTTTGGTTCATCTTTTTTTACCGATGTTTGTTATCTAACATCGATGCTTATCGGGGAAACTTCGATAGTTTTATATATGGATATTTTTTCGAACGATGTTGCATCCCTAGTGGTGAATGAGGGTATACTAAGTATGTCATTCCGTGTGAAACTTTTTTAGTATTCATCTGAGTCCACATAAGGTGTATATATTCTGGCTCCTTGAATAATTCTAAGTCGATTTAGCCATGTCCGTCTGTCTGTTCGTCTGTTGAAAAACGCTCACTTTTGAATTATTAAAAAGAAAAGAAAAATATTGATTTCGAATTGCTTCTATTTATCCTTAGAAAATAGGGACTAAAATCCAGCAAAATCGGTTCAGTAGGAGTTGTGAATCCAAATTTGGAACCACAACCGCAAACAATTTTTTATTTTTGTTGCAAAAACTAACATAAATGGTGGTATAGTGCACGGATTGATATAAGATTTTACACAAATTCGTTTAAAAATTTTAATACTATTAAATTTCGTGAAGATCGGTTCATAATTTACTAAAGGCCCCATATAAAGCCTACTCTCGGAAAACAGTTTAGTATGCCTAAAACCATTACAAGAAACATGTATCTTTTGACACCGTTCATTATAATCGATGAAAACTTCGATTTTGAATTTTTTGTAACTTATGACTTTTTTTGAAATCAGGTGAAGGTATATTAATAATATATTGTGCACAATAATTGTACTTGGCTTATTATAGATATTCAATTTTTTTTTACATAAATTTATGTATCTTTCTGCAGTTTTTTATGATTTTTTTTATGTTTTCATAGAATTTTTGTGCCTTAAAGCATAATGAAATGAATTGTATATTCGAACATTTTTTATAATTAAATACGTTTTTTTTGATTGTTGAAAAGGACATCTTAAAACATTTGGCCAGGGGTCGTTTTGATTACAATGCACTTGATTTAAGCTTTTAATCCAGCAAACAAAATTCTAATCGCCTTTTATTTAATAAATATCCAGCTACAAACTAAATAAATTTGTAACTTGATACTTTGACAAAAAACTATAATAATAAAACAACAGCTTGTGAAATTTATGGCTTGCAATACTTTTTTTAAACGAAATTTGAATACATACAGTCAAGATAACTCGTAAATAGATCTCAAATAAAAAAAACAGAACATTTTTAATAAATTTGCCCCAGTCATGCAACCGTTATTACAACAAGGACCTTAAATGTAGCCTCCGCTTGTTTAACGGTGATGTTTCAATAAAAGACTCTAAAAGATTTATACAAGATAAAAAACAAAAGAGGAAAAAACTTAATAAAATAAACTTACATAAACAAACAAAATAGCAAAAAAAAGTATTGAGATTTTTCTTTTTTTAAAGAAAAAATTTAAATTCGTAAATAGATTTAAACATAAGAATATGTGGGAAATTTGTTAACCCAGCAAACACAAATTATGAGAGTGTATTTCAATTTCCCTTTCAATTGTTCTATAGATCTTATGAAATCGAAAAAATATTTTATACCGATTTAAACTGGTTTTTTAAATTTGAAAATTATATTTAAAACATAGAATCTGGGAATTTATTTCTCATGGTGAGTTACATTTATTATATTAATTTTTATATTATTCGAATGTGTATTCCAAGTCAAATTACATTTTTTTAAAAGCTTTTATACTTTAAAATTTTTATTCCTGCAATATTTTCCATGCTATGAGATACAAAGAATGCTGACGAAGGCCGTAAAGAGCCAGAAAATGCTTTACATTCTGCTGGTATCTAATAGTTGTGTACATTTTCTGTACAATTTACTTCATTGCTAACCAAAGGATAGCTAACGTAAGCCTCGTAACAAGTCACCATGAATGGATACAGTGTTCAAAAAAACTTGCAAATGAAAAATTTAAAAAAATTTTAACTGACCCTAATTTTTTATCGAAAAATTATCTTTTGAGGCGTTGCTATTTCTCGTAACACAATTGGGATGAGACTAATCAACGGGGAAACAGAAAATATGCAATTACATGTTTTTCCTTGTGCGAACGATGGAGGTTTTAGAGGTTTTCATAAATTTTGGAATTGATGTGTTTTACCCTTTGCAGCATTTTTTTTTTGCATATGTTAGTTAAAAAAGTATTTTTGCAGAATGTTTTAAAGCATTTTTTGATACTTGCAAATTTTTTTTTTGGGAAAAAAATTGTTTGGCTTTTCTGTTTGAAAAATACCCAAGAAGTTGGCTTAATATTGCCATTTACATTTTATTTTCACTCTACAAGATGTCTTTTAATATCAATGGTATTACAAGCTGTCAAATTGTACACCTAAGCTAAAATTAAGGAAACTAAATTATTGCTGATGTGTGTAGTACCGATCGATCCAGAACCAATTCTTACACTAATCCATCTGGCTAGTTGTCTGTCTCTTTGAACCTTGAGCCAAAATAGGGAACAACCTCGAAAATTCTTCTGGCTATACCGACTACAGTTATTGGCTTAATTTTTTATATGCTCTTATTATTAAATTGTTTAATATTTTGTTTTAAATTAAACAACTTTTGGTTTTTGGGGCACATTTTTAACAATTATTTGGGCATATTTTCAAGTTTTTACTACATATTTAATGTGCATATGACACTTTTTTATAGCAAATTTCTGATTTCCCTGCAAACCAATATAAGGTCCAAGACCGTCCAATGCTTGCTGAAAAAGTGACTTCTTGATGTAGATTTTGGGCTGCAGTATTATCGGTCCATGTTTCTTGGAGAACGAAATTGCTCAGGCCATTATCGTCAAAGGCGAGCTTATTTTACATATATGTGTATTACCCAAATATTTTAACATGAATTGGATGATATGGACACTAACGAATTTTCGAAATATCGTTATATCTCACACATAAATATCTTGTTTTATTTAAATAAAAAGAAAGCACTTACAGAAAGACCGTTTTACAGTGTGTTGGTAGCAGGATATGAACATAGCGATCCTTTCTGCGCCCTGAGCAAAAAGAACGACCTTTTTAAAACAATTTAATAAAAGTATACGCAGAGAAAACACTTTTTTTAATGTGGTGGAACAAAACAATTTTATCGAAAATTTTTCAACATACTATGTTTAATTTAACTATATTATTGTCACCGACAAATTGGTACTCCATCAAGAAGCCACAAACACATTTTGGTTACATCTAAACATGTTATGGTTTTATATGACAATACAATTCTTTGAAACTAATAATTGTTTAGTTTCAACTTAATCATAATATATTTTACTATTTTCCGAGGACAACAAATTGTGGTTGAAAACCCACCATGCTGTTATAAGTTTTATTTATTTTTTTTGCTATAATTAACCAAAACGAGTTCGAAGGCACACATAATATGGTTGTGGCTTCTTGATGAAGGAAATATTAAACCATATGATTACTATGGGTGACAATAATATGGTTAAATTGTACATAATAGGTTAAACCATTTGACCACATTTAAAACAGTTTTTTCTCTGGCTGTATAGACAGTTTTACGATTGAGGCGAAGCCCAATTTATATGACTTAACTCGGTTACCTTGTAAATATATAAATTCAGGGTTTCCGAATAAATTTTTACTGCTCATAAATAATTTTTAATACATACATATGGCTTACAAAAACACCAATTTGTATAGTAAATAGCAACCAAATAGTAAATTTAAATATTTTTTGATATTAACAACATTTGCTGCAGTAATGTGGTTGTTTATATAAGAGAAAGTTTGATTCACTTGATACAATTTAAAATTAAAAGTTATTTTATTTTTGATTAATAATTTAATATTATTTCTTATTAATTAAATTAAATTTCATAAATATATCCTGAAGAAGATTTCCAAAGGAAATCGAAATATTGATTAAAATAAATAAAATATTTTAAATAAAAAAAGGTCGAAGAAATTAGAATAAAAGTATTAATAATTTAAGTAAACACAACTATTACTGGCGAGATTTTTTTCTGTGTAAGTAGAATCAAATTTGAATGTCATAAAAAATTTATTAATGTTGGTAAAAGATAAAAACATATCTTAAGTTGTATAAAAGCCTATAGAAAATATTACTAAATATTAAAATGTTATCTAAACAAACAAAT
This sequence comes from Pollenia labialis, assembly GCA_949318255.1. NCBI lineage: Eukaryota > Metazoa > Arthropoda > Insecta > Diptera > Polleniidae > Pollenia > Pollenia labialis. The sequence goes on from OX439140.1 coordinate 160,052,276, forward strand.
TAATTGCAGAATTTATCTATTTAAATGCAATGGGTGAAATGCATGCCTGCTCGAAAATAGAAATTCAAACGAAAACAATATAAGTTTTGCAAATTGCTTTCGAAACTATTGTGCTTGCTGGGTTATGTCTCTAAACAATTATTCATACATACAAATGAAGGCTTATTTAAACTTTTCCAACTATGGATATTGAAAAAGCCAATCCTTGGAATATATTTTTTTACATGTTACCCCGGCTTATTCGTTAAGACAATATTTGTCTGCATGAATATGGCAGGCTGCCTTTCAGGCCGAGCCAGTCAGTCAGAAGCAGTTTTCTTTCTAAAAATTTGTTGCGGCGGATGTCTATATTGATAAATTCATGTTGACGTTACAGTTGACCCCACAAAGTTCGCGGTTTGCCGCCTTAACATTTTACCATTTTTTTTAGATTTTAATAATAAAATTTGTGTTTTTTTTCATATGGAACAAATTTTTTATTTTGGCAACTGTTTTGGATTTATACCAAAATGTTTATATTTTATTATTTGACTTCTTTTTTTTCACCATAAAAAAAATGGAAAACATATTTTTATAAACATGTATGAATTGTTGTTGAGAATTTTTTTGTGTTTGGTAGATCCATTTGTTGGCAAATGATTTAGCGAAAAAAAAATTGTTGGTATGTTTAAATTTATTTTATAACATTTATTTTCTATGAAAAAAGTTTTTTTTTTTTTTTTTGGTATTTGCTGCCTCTGTTGGTGGAGGAGTATTTGAAGTCCTTTTTTTTTGTTTTTTGGCGCGAAAAATAGGACATAATTTAATTTTGCAGAAAAATATATTAATGTTTGTTTGTTCTTTTGAAGTTGCCTGTCCTCATGGACAACATATGTTAAGTTAAGCAAGAACATTTTTTTTTTAAATTCTGTTGACCAGAAAATTGTTTAACCGGAAGGTAGAGATTTGTTTTTCCGCTATTCCGAGTAGCTAATGTGTATATTATCAAACGTTTTAAAAGGGAGGAAGGGACATTACATTTTTTTTGGAATTAAATTAAGAGAAACAAATTCTATTCAGAGTATTTTAAGACCCCAAGTTAGAAATAATAATAATAATAAAATTATGTATTTAAAACATGTGTATTTGTGTACTCTTTTTCAAATAATTTCGCTTGTTCTGGAAGTTATGACAGTGAATGGAAAGTCTGTGTTCTTGTTGTTTCTGGAAGTATTTAAATTTTCATTCCAAAACGAGTGTTATATGTGATCTATGATCAATTTGACTTTAAAAATTTATGGCCGAAATTAATTTTAGAAAATACATAGTTTTAATATTTATTTAACATGTAGTTAAAAGTTAATAAATGTTGAATGTATTTTGGAAAAAAGAGTTTAATTAATGTCAAAAAGAGACTTAAAAATTAAATCGTGAAATTTCCAATAAAAACTTCCTCCGAACACAGAAAAAATTATCAGTAGTTTTTTTTATCAATTAAAAAAATGATTTAAAAAGAATTTCAATTTAATTATTGTTGAAAGTAAATTACAAATATAATTTGACTGATTGGCTACATCCACAATTTGAAAGTAACCAGTCAAAGAACATTTGCACACGTGGCAAAAAATTGGAGTTTAAATAAAATAACGGCAGTTTTTAACAGATCGAGAAAGAACACAAAAGCAAACAAAACCACAAATGAGGTATATAATTCTATTCTGAGACCATAACAAAACAAAAATGTCGTTGCCTTTGTCAGCAATGATCGGGAGTGCATTCAAAAATTATGATTTCTGCAAATTGCCCGAACTATAAGAAACAAAGCAGGACCATAACAAATGAAAACAAAACAGAAGTTCGCAGATCCATCGTTTTAATTCTGAGTTTTGGTCTGGACAAATATATATAAAAAAACTTTTACTTTTTTCAAAACATTCCAATTTTCCGGAACTCTTTTCTAATTTTTCTTTCCCCTAAAACCTTATTCGGACTATTACCAACATTTAAAAAAAGAAAGAAACTAGCCAAATCGGGCCAGTCGTTAGTAGTCGACGTATACATACATATTTCATATATTTCTGTATATTCCCCAAATATTAGAAAACATTTGTACCAAGTTGGAGCTGAACCTATAAAGAAACTAAACTTTTTTTTGTAATTTTTTTATAGATAGAGTAAATAGGAATTGTAGATAGATTGGTAAAATTGGGAGCAGAAGCGGGCGTGGACAACTTTTATTTCCATACAAACCTAATTCGGACTATTATGAATATTTAAAAAAAAGTAAGCCAAACCGGTCCAGCCGTTATCATGTGATGCGATAACCAACGAATATCAATTCATTTTTTATATAGATTAATTATGATCAGGAAACCTTTTAACCAAAGACTTTGAAAAAGCGAAAGATATTATACAAATAAAAATTTAAAGCGAATGAGAATTACATATATTCAAGTCTTATTTGAAACGAAATCAAAGCTTAGAGAAAACACCAACAATAAATTGGAAAAAGGTTGCCTGGCCTAAGCATCCAGTGAAATGCGCATAGGAACTAGCCCCAACAATAAAATTTTTTGTGTATTTATCAAGAATTAATATTAGGAACTAATCAAATATTAATTAATGAATAAATAGTAATAAAATTGTACACATATTTCAAAATATAAAGGTGTTATCAATCTTACTGTATTATTTTTATAATTGTATTGACCAGTGTAATAGATTGATTGTTCCTGTTAAAATTGCTATAAAAACATTAAGAGCACATAGACAAACGAATACTGTTAGATCATCGCAAATAATGATTTTCTTGTGTTTGTGGGATGGAAAAACCAAAAGATTCTAATCGCGAAAGTACAAAACTTCACATGATTTTTAAACTTAAAGAAATTAAGGTATACAAATCGTTGTGCTAAACGTTAGCAGAAGACTCAAACGATAAAAAAAAAAATATTTTTATAGACTCCCAAGAAATTTTCTTTTAAACAAATTTAGTATCTTTTGGGGGTAAGTGAATCCTATACGATACATAAGGTTTGTTTATGTATAAAGATACATATGTACATACATATGTATTTATGTATTCTCAATCAGCCAACCATGCAGTCAGTAGAAGCTCCCATCATGCTTTTGTGTACGGTTTTTATTGTATTTCTCTTTTTTGCGTATTCTACGACCAGAAATGAATCCTTTTGTTATTTTACTTTCTGTATGGATGGTATCATTTGAAAAAGAATTCTTTCATGCGTAACTCATTATTTTTCTTTTCTTTTCAATTTTTTTTTTCTTTTATTTTCTTTTCTTTTCACTTTGTGCAAAAAGAGCAAAAAGAAACAAAAAAATGGAAAATAATTGCAGAAAATATTTACAAAGGCCCCAAAGATTACAAGCGTGTAAAAATACACTAAAACGATGATGCTAAATCTCAAAGTCTTGTGGGTCGGGGGTCGAAGGATGGGTTTAATTTTTGTGAAATAAAGATGCCCCAAGGGATGCTTGAAAGAAACCTTTTTTTATAACTCTTACATTTAATGAGCTTGAGTTATAATAAATATGAATTTTTTTAAAATTTAAATATTTAAAAAAAATGTTGTGCAGGTTTTTAATTATTTTCAAACTCAACCTTGGATCTTTTATGGTCTAACGGTCTTTGATAGAAAAGGTTCTTGGTAAACATAATTTATTCTAATCTTTCCATACGTCAATATAAAAAAGACATTTGTTAAGACGCCTGCCTGCTTTCGAAACATAAAAACCATAAAAATTTCAAGACTGGTTGTAAAAGTTTGTTTTCAACATCATCGCCGATAAGCCAAAAACAAGCAAACAAACATAAAAACAACATTATGGCAATTATGTTTTTGTTGTCGCCCTTTGTTAAGTAGAGAATCGATATGTTATGATTGTCAAACGCTCCACCCCTTGAATCAACCTCAGCAACCCTCCTACAATTATAAATGGTTCTATGGTGCGTTGCAAGGTTCCGGTCGCATGTTCTACTATTAGTTAAGCACTCGCTTTGGTCTTGGTGCTGCTTGCGAAATAAAAACTCTACTCTTCAAAGATTATTTGGGTTTATGTGACAATTATTTATTTATTTTTTTTTTTTTGCAGAAAAATATGTATAGAGCTTTAGCGTTACGAGTATGTATTGTCATTATTATTTTTTATGGGAACCACTTGAAAGAATTCCAAGTGAAGCGAATTTTAAAGTGTGTTTGGTGCATCAACATCATGGTGCTCTTTTATTATCATGGTCATTTATGAAACAATTATATAAAGATGTCATGTAGAAAATAATTTTTTTTATTCATAAATTTCTTTTAATCCTTGTTGTATGAGTGCACACATACATGCATACATATAATGAGCAATTTTTGCAATTGTTTTACATATTCGTGTAATTAATTTTCAGATAAATCCTCCGTTGTGTGTTCTTCCACCTCCGTATCAACGAATTCTCACAACAATTCCAGCAATGACAACCGTAGCTTGAGCAAATGTTTGTCGGGTAAGTTTTATTGTTTTGTATGTTTAAATGTATTTCGATTGACTTTTTTTTTAAAAGGTCCTTTAGAGCTTTTTCGTGCAACATCACAGACAACCACCTTTTTTAATGTAAAATTAAAGCACTAGAGTGCGCTTGTTGTTGTTGTTGCTTAAGGGGTTGACGTAAATTGGTTGTATTGAAAATTTATGATTTATGAGCTTTTTCTGAAAAACATTCGAACTTCCCTATAATCAATCTGCATGGGATCAGCAAATTACTTTATTATATAGAAACTTCATTATACAGAACAAAATTTATACATTATAAAACAATCACATTAGGAGACGAAAAAAACACTAAGGCCCGTTTTCACAACTTAGCGATAGCTAAAAGTAGACTTTAACCGCCCTTTTTAAAAGTGTTCCATTATAAAAACTTTAAGTTAAATTATGGTTCATCTTACCTGGTAGGTAAAAGTAAAGTTTAAATAATGGAACACTTTTTATACGGCCGATTAAATCGTACCTTTAGCTATCGGTAAGATGTGAAAACGGGCCTAAATTTTGGAGGTAAAGCTGTGTTTTTCAAATCAACTCATAGTAGAGCTTGATTGTAAAAAAGTTCACTATAGATAAGTTCGATTGTATTTAAATAAAATATCTGAGTAATAAATCTTCTGTGGATTGTGGACGTTGCTGTAGAGGACTAATAATATGTGGACTATTTTCAGAAATTAATTTATATAAAAATTAAAAGAATTTTGTTTAAAGTAATCTAAAGTAACACAGAGTGGGCCAACTTTGACTGACTGGTTTGAAATGCATATAATTTTTTATTTTTAAAGTTTTTAATAGTAATTAGAATTGTGGTTATTTTGTTGAACTATTTATGGTTTTTAATCCAAATTTTTAATATTTTAATCAGGCTTAAGTTCATCAAATTTAATTTTCATTAAATTATTTTTATGAAGAAAGGAATTTTACAACATGAAAATTAATTAAAATTGTTATTGATAATCATTCATTCTTGACTGAGCTGAGATTCGATCCCAGGCGGCTGGTAACCATGACATGTTCCGATCGCAACCACTCGATCTCCTCAGATGGATTTGCCGTCTTACACTCGCAGCCATCGACGACTGCTGACGTCAATAGTCAAACATCAATCCTTAAACCAAATTGTATTTTAACCTTTGGTAGAATTAAATTTGCTTTTTTGAATGATTATCCATTTTAATCGATTTTACATGTTTTTCCTAACTTCTGTTTTTTCGTACTTATATCAAGAATTCTTCTTGAAGTCCAAAGTACATTTTTTGTTTTTTCATTTTGTCTTTCTTTTTCTTGTTGACCTTTTTCAGCACAACTTGAAGGACAAATGTACACATAGAGCTCGTGCCCTAGCTTTAACAATAATTAGAATTGTGGTTATTTTGCTGAACTATTTATACAAATAATTTAATGAAAATTAAATTTGATGAACTTAAGCCTGATTAAAATATTAAAAGTTTTTAATAGTATTTTTTGCAGATAATAGACAATTAAATAAACTTGTATAAGGTCATCATAGGTACTTAATGTAAAAGAAGGTGTACAAATTGTGCTTTTTTAATTATGTTTACTTTCGATCTACTGTTACAACAAAAAGAAAACACTGTCAATATTAAAATACCATAAAAGCTACTAGTATAAGCATGATAAGAAGCTCGTTTTGAGAACCAGGTTTTAGTAGGTAGTGAATGAACCAAAAGAATTGTTGCTCGATTTGTACGCATTGGAGAAGCTGTGGATACTGTACTAGAAAGTATCACCACAGATCCATCTTAATCTACTTTCGGACGTTCTACTCAGGCATCCACAGAATACCGCTGTGGCACATTATTAAAGTTGATCTGAGAATTCTAACATTGGCTCAAGAATAAGTGCCAATACATGCATCCTTACAAAGAGGTACAATAATGCAATTAGTTAGTCGATAAAATATTAATTGCTATTCATAAGGTGTGCTCGACGCACTCTTAATTTTTTGTGTTTGCGGAAAAGTATAAATTGTCAAAGAAATGAATACAGCTTTTGACAATTTAATATTAGGAATGGGTTTTGCTCACTCTAATTCTTACCTCTTATGAATATGCCTTAACCAGTTCTTATAAATTTATTTCGAAATTGCTCAATAGCGTAGTTTATTTGGTTTTTATTTATGAATAAATGCAAATTTACATTGTAGTTATCGTAAATTTGAAATGACAAATTTCAAACGGCTTCGACTTCGATTACGACACGACTTAGGTAATAAGGATGAATTAATCTTTCTCCAATATGTTTTCCGCTTTGAATTTGGCTTAGCAGTGTCCAAAAAAGAGTTAAGCAAGTATACAATCGGTCAAAAAGTCTTGAATCAGTCAAATTCAATTCATTAATTATTACAAAAAGGACTTTCTGTTGATATGATGACAATATAATATATATATCATTAACTTTTAATACTGCACGCAAAGAAAAACATGGTTGTGTTAAACATATTCTAAAAGCAATATCTTTGGTTTTCATGGGCAACCACGTATGTATGTCTTAAAACCAATTTTTCAGGAGAGCCGAAAAACCATTCTAGATCAAACTATGGGCTAGGTATTGCACTTTTTAAACTTTGTCATTGCGTTAAAAAATCGGAATTGATCCATCTTTTTTTAAAAAATTTGTAGAAAATGACTTATTTCAAAATGTAAAAATAAATCCCAATAAAAATGAATTAACTCCCAATGAAATAAGTCCCAACAAAAATTAATTAACTCCAAATTTTTTTGGATTCCTTTTGCAGAACGCTTCTTTTTGCCTGGCAAAAGTGGAACCAACAGTCATAGATTTTTGTATCCAAAAATGAAGTTTTAATAGCCCTTTTTAGACTCGCTTCATAATCGGTGATAATCGGTGCTGACTTTATATTCGTCAAAATAAAAAATACTGGAAAAACCTATTGGCAGTAAAAATAAAAATGAGTCTAATTATTGTATAAGAAATCGCGTGGCGGCGCGTGCGGCGCGGCGTGATTTGTTTTCCCGAACGCGAGCGCGACCGCGCTCCCCCCCAGCGATGACAAACGCGGCGCGGCGTGATTTGCTATCGCGAGCGCGGTAGCGCTCCCCCTCCCCTCCCAGTGAGGACAAACCTTTTCGTCAAATTCGATATGCAGCAAAATCAATTGTTTAAAACATCCCAGCGGTACAATTGAAAATGTGCCATCGATCAAAATCTTTTTATTGTTGTTGTCGGGAATATTTTCATTAATGAGCTTCACTATCTTATTGGATCCAAAGACGCAGTATGCAAAGTCCTTCGAGTCGTGGCACACTTTGAAAAAAGGCTGTTTTCTCTTGGCCCTCATGCAAAGTAAGTCCAAAATTTGTGTAGATATTTTCCTTCTGAAACATACTGATAACTCCCAACGATAAAATAGTGCTTGCAATTAAAATGAAATAAGTCCCGACTGCAATGAAATAAGTGCCAATGATAACTCCCAAATGAAATAACTCCCAACAAAAAAACCTGTTGGGACTTATTTCATTTGGGAGTTATTTCATAATGAAATAAGTCCCAACAAAAAATATGAAATAAGTTCCAATGCATTGGGATTTATTTCATAATGAAATAAGTCCCAATTTGTATGTAAAATTTTTAGGGATTTATTTCATTTTTCCATTGGGACTTATTTCATTTGGGAGTTATTTCACTGTACCATGAAATACGAGTGGCTTACTTTGTGAGTATCAGGCGCGGATCCAGCTTGAGTCTTAGGGGAGGGAAAATTTTTTTTGATACAAAAATGTAAAAAATTTGTTTTTAAAAGTTTATTAAAATTAATATGTGTATATAATATTAAAAAAACTCAACAATAAGGTTAAATGAAATATAAGATCAGTTCAATATAAATTAATTTTTTTAAATAAGCAATTCATGATTTCCAAATTTAGATAGTACAGTCTTTCTTCTGTCATTGCTGATTTGACCTCTCTCTCGTAGCATTACTGACGAGTAGGGCAAGTTTTTTGTGGCATATGCCTTTTTTGCCATTTCTTCAATTATTTTTTTAAAAAGCAATTTTTGGTCCAGCTTGCCAAAGAATTCCTTTTTGCAACCTAGAAAAAAATTTTAAATAAGCTTAGCGAATATGAGGCAGAATCTATTCGAAATGCTTACTGAATAATGCAAAAATCGGACGTAAGAAGTACTTGCAATGCATCTGCTCTAGCCTCTTGAAGTTACAAACGAAAGGGATTTCTATGAATGAAAGCTTTGGCTTAATTGACAGTGCTAAGGAAAATAATACAAGATGTCAGTAAAAAAGATTATGTTGAAAAGTTTAAAAAACGTTTTAGATCGTAATACGTGTGGTAAATTATTCAATGCTCCTGAAAAGTCTATATGGCTTGGCATTTCAATTTTAAAAAAGTGTTTTAATCGATTTTCTCACAATTTTGTTTTAATGAAAGTGAGACGGATGAATTTGTTGACAACCTTTCTCCATCTGAACTTTTAGTGCTCAAATATGCTCCAGTTACATCTTACGATGTTGAAAAAGTGTTTTTTTCATTTATAAAACTGTTTTATGTGATAACAGGAGATTATCAGGGGTGTTCTAGAAAACGAAGACGCAAAACGCAAGAATTTTAAACGTCGTTTTTTAATAAGATTTCCCTGATAAAAAAACTGTATGACAAATATTATTTTGAACTTGCGCTGCTGACGAGCATTGAAATGAAAATTTGAAATATTTTTCTTAGATTTCGGTAGGTATCTTCATCACAGTTAATTAAAGCATCTACAACGTTATCTGATAGATTTTCAGTTTTTTTGCATGTTTTTTGCCAATGCAACAGTTCAGACTCAAGTTTAGATGTTAGTAGGTGTTTATCTTTCTCTTTTATCAAACATAATCAGCTCATCAGCTAGTTGTGATTTTAAAAGTTTTGTGTCTGTATTTGACTTGATTACACTTTGAGGTAGAAGTTAAGGTATTTTCAATAAATTTAGGATATCAATTGGGAAACGTGTTTTGAGAATTTCTAAAATAAATTCAATAACAGAAATGTAACCTACAACTGGGTAGTAATCTTCAACATTTTAAATGTGATTGGAACCTCGATTTGAACGCAGATAACTTTAACTTTTTCAAAAATCGTTTTAAATAGTTATTCGGCTTTATTTCTTTTCTCTTCAAGGCACATGCTTTAAGTTTTGATAAGGCTTGATCCTCTTTGAAGATCTATATCGTGCTTTTGTAAAATGATACTAAGCGGCTGTGACACAATAAGTATCACACTCAATATGTTTATTCCGTAAATGAATACAAAACTACTAAGCGAGTTCCTTAATATAAGGCTTTTGATGAAGTATCTCTACCTTTCCACTCAGATATTTTTTCCAAAGCTTCTACTATATGATGTACACTTGTTGCAAAGTGTAAAATTGAGTCGTGACGGTCCAGCCATCTTGCTTCGCATAATGTAGAAAGTTTGGCTCCCAAATACTTTGCTAAAACTGCGTTTCGCTTGGGATGATTATATTTAAAAAAATTTGTCGTTTCTTTAACAAATGATACAACTTATTGTGTGAATGGCACTTTGTTGCTTTTTAAAATTGAGTTGTTTGATTTATGGGAATAACAAGGCGTTTGTTTTGCATTTGTCCAGAATTTTATAACAGCTCCATTTTCTGCTGACATCAGAGGGCACCCATCTGTTCCATATCCTACACATTTTTTTAGGTCAAGACTAAAATTTGTCACAGCTTTTAGAAATATTGATGATAGTGCCTTCGCATCAATTGACACATCAACGTCATTATCAATATCGCCTCTTCAAATGCGTTTACAACAAAGCCAATAAATGCTTTCCTAACAACTTTTTGTTGTGTTGAAATATCTTTAAGATAAGGTAATCTGGGGTTTCCCCGACAAATCTGTGTTTTCGTCGAAAATTATCGAATAGAAGTTTGATTTGTATAACACATACTTACATATTTACATAAATATTGCATATACTAATGGCCGTTTTCTCATTACACGATTAACTTTTTTCCCAACGAAAAACTGCGCATTAAAGAAATTTGGTTTTCTCGATGTCTCATTTGCTTCTATTCTGTCGCAAAGCTCTCATCTGCCGATTATTTATTTTCCTTTTATTTGCCGTACAGATAAATTCAATCAGCTGACTCTCAACTTTTACATGTATTTTGAGAGGTGTTGCAAGCTTAAAACCATGTTTTTTGTCGGTATATTGAGAAACCCAAAATTGTTAACAGACAGTTTATCGGTCTAATAAATTTATGTTGACATTAAGTAACAGGCAGTTTAACGGTACATTGAGAAAATGGCCATAAGGCTTATTAATAATTCAACCGCACGCATTTTCAAGTCAAACGTTTATTGTTTGGATATAGATGGCACCTGCTGGGATTGAATATAGAATAATAAGTATTTGAAAACAGTAAAGTAGATGTTTCATTGGAAATATCTAATAAATAACTATTAGAATTAAGATTTGGATACATATTGAAAATTTCGTCAGATTCAATAAAAAAAAAAAAAAACTTGCTGGGATTTCCTAAAATTTTGTGCATATACAAAAATGAATTCTTGTATTATCGAGATTACCAAGCTTATTTTTATAATTTAGGGGAGGGGGGGGGGGGTAATTTCCTTATTTACTAAGCATACGGTGCTGTAATTAACATAAAGTACTTATTCATATACAAAGTATGTATGTATATAGTTGTGTGTAATTAATTAAAAAACGCGTTTTGGTATTTTATTGTTTATTCTTTTGTTATTTATTAATTTATATAATGTGTAATATACTTTAAGTAATAATAAACAGGATCAGTAGTGGAACAAATATTATTAAGTCTTTCTTTTTTAAACTTAATAGCACATAATCACACTTTATACAATACATGTAAAAGCCGTTTTACACTATCCCACAAAGTCTTTAGTAATTTACGAAAATGCAACCCTGTCATGATAAGTTGTTATTGTTTTTTGAAAATGTTCAAATAATAATTAGATCAGGGAAGCATTTTTGAAAAATACGTAAGACTTTGTGGGATAGTGTGTAAAGGCGCAACAGCACTCTTGCGTGAAGTACTTAGTACAATGAGAAAGTGTGTTATTCTCAATTCAAAACAGTTTGAGGTGTTAAAGGAGGTTTTGTTTTTCTTTTTTAAGATATGGTTTTTTTTTCTTTAGCAACTTTTAAAAAAATAATCTTAAAATACAATTTTGTTATTGTAATGCTAGTTGCAAAAAACAGACAAGCCGGACACCTGGCATTTTAACCTAATGGAGCACGCTGAATCCAGTGGTGCTAACCGTTTTTTTTTGGTTAGCTATTGTTTTGAAGATATACGGTTATTTCGAAAATGTAGGAGGTTGCAGTGCTTATATTCGCGTAACTCAAAAAGGGCTTAGCTTATTGAAATTACATAAAAAAAACTGAAATTCCGCAATAAATAATAAAGTGGGGTTGGTCATACATTTGACTTATCTAGGAGGATAAAGAATTTTATTAAACCACCATTTTTGTATGGCACAGAGCGTAGGATGCTCCTAGATGGGTCAAATTTATGACCAACCCCACTTTATTATTTATTGCGGAAAAGGAACCTTGTCACCAAATTTAATTAAAATCGAAAGGGGTCGGGTCCCACTCTTGGTCGATTTGACAAGGGATTACACATATATGTTTTATATCGGAGAGAAATATCCCTGCAAATGCTGTTTGAAAGAACAATTTTTGAAAAAAATTAAAATTTACTAAAAATCCTAAACAAAATGTCAAACACATCAAGCCTAAAAAAAATATTTAAGCCACCAGAAAGATAAACATTTTTTATTAATTTTTCTATATTCTTTAAAATTCAATAAATCTCTCTTTAAGTCAAACTAATCGATTTTTATGGAGAAAAAAATATATTTATACTTATAATTTTAGCAATAATTTCATATGCTAAATGTCAAAAATCCTCATCATCTCTTTTGTCAGCGGGACGCATGGGTGGGAAAGTTTGCAAACAATTGTTTAGATTAGAATACACAAGCACACACACTTCAGCCGAAACATTAACTGACAATCAAAACAAATGAAATGAACAAATAAACAAACAAAAAAGTCATAATTTTCCCAAGTAGCTAGACTCCAACATCATTTTGATAATCATTTGACTCTTAAGTGCTCTTCAGAGCGTTAATCCTATTAAAGTGTATAGCATGTGACGGCTAAAGAAGCAACAATTCAAATAATAGTATAGAGCGATGCTTACACACATCGAAAACCCTCCCTTTCGTGATAGAAACAATCACAACAAACAAGTTTAAAATTATTGCATATAGAAATATACATGCTTATGTACATAAAATTTTTGGTACTTTTTCCAAGTACTTTGTTAAGGTCTGGGAACAACTAAATAACACAAAGAGTTGCTTCGTTAGTTTTGGATTAACTGCACAACGAAGCCAATCATCAGATCATTAAATGATCAACTCAAGTGAGCGTGAGAATTTTATGACAACACAATAGACACTGGCAAAAAGCGCACGAGCAATAAATTTTCAATTGATTTATCTGCGCCAAAAGAAAAAAGTACCACAAAAATGAGTTAGATATGGGGTGGAATTCGCTCGGTCACACACGCGACCTGACACAGATGTAGATTCATGATTTTAAAAGGGTGTGTTTAATTTGTTTTTCAATTTAATCATTAGGATGTTATTGTTATTTTAACTTTAAAACCATTTACGAAACTAAATAAATACTATCTATCTGATGTGTTCTTAAAGTTGTTGTCCAAAGTAAATAATTTGTATAAAACAATAACAATGCTTAGATAAAAAAAATGTTTTATTTCTATAAAAAGATTAAAATGTAAATATTTTTGATATATATTTCGAACAAATCTGGATTATCACATTTAAGCCATGTACACTTAATAAATTGTGAGAATTATATCAACATCATCACTGTTAAACATAATTGACAAGAATGATTTATGATTTGAAGTAAATGCATTTGGATGTGTGCGAGTGAGAAATGTTGAACCGAAACTGTTTGTTACCCACACCAGTCGGCCACCAGTCATTCCATCTAAATCAGTTGATAGAACGAGAAACAATAATGATTATAATGAAATTTATTATTTTATTAGAGGGGATGATAATGACAATAATTATAATAACAATGTTGATGATGACGTTTGACTTTTGTTGTTGTTGCTATTACCAGCTACTGCTTGTCATTATTATTATTATAATTTTTTTCATTCGAACATTATGGAGAAATATAAAAAGTTAAGTGAACTGTAAAAAGGGCCATGAATAAAAATATTTACTCTAAAAATTTTCACATACATTGATTTTCTTATAATGTACATGTTGGAATAAAAATACATTAACTGGTAAAAATGCGTAAATGTGTATGTGTTTGTTACGTCACTGCATTAAAATAGTCATTCACGGTCATTCAAATAGACAAATATTCCATACACACATACGTTTTATGTCAAATTTAAACAGTATAGAAATTGTACCAAAAATTTTATAGTGAGTAGACAAACAATTGTGGACAAATACACAACAAATTAGCGGAACGTTTTTTTTAGAGATATAACGGCTATAACGGTACCCATATTGCCACCATATTATGATTTCACCCTTTGTGGTTATTATAACTAGCGATAAGTTTTTCATGGACTAAAAACTCCAAAATATGCACTCAAATCTTGAACATTTTCAATAAAAATGCGTTTTTATATTTATTTAAAACAAACAAAAAAAAAAATAAAAAATTCAGTCTATTGTTATTCAAAGGTACAATATTTTTTAAAACTTAATTGAAATTTTTGTTTGCATAAACAAATAAATACTTCTTTATAAATTGCGGTTACATTTTAAGGGCTGATGTTGATTTTGAATAAAACACAAGTTATTTAGAAAATAATTGTCATTTCTTTTTGTTATGATAATATTGGTATGGTTCAGTTATGTAAGGAACAAAATATTGGCCAAATAACCTCAGCGATTTCGGCGGCACACCTTCATCCGATGGTCTAAACTTACGATGACGTTGAGGTTCTATGCCGTTAAGGTGCCGAATTGTCTCATCATTTAGCAATTGAATTGTTGCTGGCTTATCGTCGTACACCTTTTTTTTCAAATGACACCAAAGAAAGATGTCAAACGGTGTCAATTCACATGATCTTGGCGGCCAATTGACATCGCCAACACGTGAGATAACACGGCCATTGAGTTTGTCGTCCAAAAGAGCCATTGCTTCGCTAGCTGTATGACAAGTGGCAAGTCCACATCCATCAGCTCACGATAGCGAACACCTTTCACAGTAACTGCCTGAGCGGCCTCATTTTGCCCGATGATGTCGCCAGCCCATAAAGCGCACTAAACAGTCACTCTTTGTGGGCGCATTAGTTTTTCGACATTCACTCTTGGATTGTCATTTGCCCAAATGCGGCAATTCTGCTTATTGACGAATCCACTGAGATGAAAATGTGCCTCATCTTCGAAAATTGATCATCCACTGTTGTCATTTCTTGCCACCATTCTCACCATTGACGACGTTTGGAATGGCCAAGAGGCTTTAGTTCTTGAGTAAATTGCACTTTGTAACCGTGTTAATGCAAGCCTTTATGCATAATTTTCATCAACGACCAGCGTGAAAGGTGCAATTCTTGGGCACGACGACGAGTTGAGTTGGACGGCTCTTAAGCCACGCTATCGCGAACAGCAGCAATATTTTCTGCAGTACGACCTGCATGGGCATGCACTGGTGTTTTCACATCTCCTACAGACACGGGTTGCCCAAATTTTTGCACGATTTGTCCGATTGTACGCACATTTAATTGGATCGAAAAAATCACGAAGTGCACGATATGCATTTTGATTTGAACGCCCATTTTCATAATGAGCCTGAATAATTTTAACGCGTTGCTCGATTGTGTTTATTTCCATGGTTCAAATTTAGTTAGTCTGAAATTGTAAAATCCCAAATGAAATGCAAAAATTTTTGGAGTGGTTCACATTCAACAGCCCTTAACAACCCTTTGTCTTTTCGGACGCAAAAAACTTTTGTACATGGAAAATGATCTGTCAATGTCAACCGAAGTTATAGGAGCATACTTGAAGGATGCTAATTCATTTGGATTTAGATAGTTTAAATTTTATTTATTTTTGAAATGATGTACTACTGAAGATCTTAATATTATTCTGTTGCTACATATGTGTGTCCATTATTCGACAAAAATGGAAATCAAAGCTACTTAAAAGAAATTTGTACTAACATTTTTTAACTTTTAGTATTTTAAGGATTATAATTTGTTTTTGATTTAATTACAAATTTGAGTAAATACATAAAAGTTAAATCACTTGAAATTTTATAACTATTTGGACATTTTAAAAAATGTTTTCCAAAAAAATTTATTTAATGATTTTAAAATTTATTTTTGAGATTTTTTTGTGTGTTTGGAAATATTTTGTAGAACAAGTTAAAATATGCATTTAAAAGCAAAATATGCATTTTCAACAAAATATGCAACAGTATTCTAAAACAAATCGATGCCATTTTAACGCAAATTTAATGATTTGGAAAGATAATTGGAAGACATCGATCTTAGACTATCGACAAAAAACATGCAGTTGCATTGAATTCGCATCCCTAATTATAAGATTGGTTTACAGCAATGTTTTCGCGTATATTACATTCACACAGCATTGCCAGAAGTAATAAAACGTCCCTTCAAGTAAAGTATGAAAATCGGACAGATTTTTTAATTACATATAATGTTTTTATTTAGATACAAATTAATATTTCTAACTCAATTAACCCAGCAAAAGTAATTTAGACCTGTGGGGCTGACTTATGTAGATGATCCTTTAAATGATAGACTAGCTCTCTACCAACCTACCCAGGAACCTTTTTTATATTAGCATTTTTATACTAGCAAAGTGCTATATACTTAATACAAAGTAAGCCGGAGTCGGAGTTGAGGTTTTTGTACCGGAGTCGGAGTCGTAGTGCCCACAAAAGCTTGCGACTCCGACTCCAACATTTTTCGACATAAGAACTTTTTTAATATTTTTTAAAATAAAAAAAATGTAAGAGATTCTGCCTTAAATATTTTTCTATGTTTTTATTTGTGCAGTTGGTAACAAAACTTGTTCGATCCACCCACCAGACATTTGCAAAATGCCTCTGCATTTTCTGTAGCACAAATCGCTGGTTCACTGTTTAACCTTTCTGTGTGAACTGCGACAAGGTGTTGTTAATGAAATAGAGTCGAATTATAAAATTTAATTTGTAAAAACTTGCAAATTTGAAAACAAGTTCGCTTGGATATATTCGATTTTTATAAGTCGTATTTTTGTAGCAAAGTTAATACACTAAATTTTCTGTAGCTCCTGGAAAAATTGCGTGCCATTGTTGCAGTTCTACTTCCCATCAATGCGGGGGTTAACCCGAAAAATGATTTAAGAATACATTTTCTACTCAAGTTGGGGAAAATTGGAGAGAAAAACATTTCAATTTATTTGTTTAAGAATTCATATTTTTTTAACTCTGCAGGTGGGAGATAAACTACACCATGCCACATTTTGAAAACTTTACAGCAGACCGCAAAAACATGTTGAAAATCACAAATGCTTTTTTTCTGTATTAAATAATAAAAGGGAGCCATCTTTTAGCTATGGTACCGAATGTTTATCTCAAAGTTTATTTTAATAAATAATAAATTTAAATTAAAAAAATTAAATAGTTTTATTTATATTCCACATCGTATTATAATCCACATTTGAAAAACATTTGAGAATTACGTTTGAAAGCAAGTTGAAAATAAAGGCATTTTTCAATTTGAAAATAATTTCCCCTTTTTGTTGAGAACGCTATGATTTTCAAATCATTATCAAGCGTTTGTCGTTTGAAAAAACGTTTGATTTCAAATCATTTTCAATTTGAAATCAAACCTCCGTGTTTGTTGGGTTGAGACAAAAACCCCAAAAATAATAAAAGTCTTACAACAATTTGTTTACCTTACTTTTCTCTTCGAAATGTGTTATACCTACAAATTATTCAAGTAACAACTAAAGGCGCTTCTGCATGTTTAAATAAAAATTGTGTACAAATTAAGTGGTACACAACACTTAGTACACTTGATGCCCTTTACGTGTAAGCAAGTTTGTCTTGGTGTTGTTTTCAACTTTTCTTTCTCGAAAACTATATAAGATAGAGCTTATGGGAATCCACCCACCGATAGGGAAAAAATTCTGATTCCAATAGTATAAAAAACGTATATTGAAAAATATGAATTGGTGTACTTTTTTCCTCCCCTACAGAAATATTGTTAAATTTTTTAGCGCTGTTTGCAATATTTTAATAAATTAATATAACTCTCAAAATATACTAAAGCTCAATTATTAATTTGCCTGGTGGGCTCTAGAGTGTTGCAAAACTAGTTCGATCCCATATGGATTGTAGCAAAACTCGTTTCTTTCGAAAATTCTTTTTTTTTCTATATTTCAGTTGGCTTAAATTTTTCAACTGTTGAGTTAATTATCAGGAATGGCATAACACTTCAGAATAAAAATAGTTCAACTGATTTGGTCCATTTAATCGGGCGATATATGTTTTTTGCATTTTCCCAAATTCGATTAAAACGAGTTTTGAATCTCTCCTACTCATATGTAATCAACTATATTAAAGCTCAATGCGGCGGCACGTGTTACAATTAAAGTACCGATTTTAAATTTCAATCATCTTGCTATATATAACCATTTAAAAGGTACTGCATTAAAAAACGAGTTTAAAGTCAAAAAAGAACCAGTTTCATATACACTGAGAAGTCGGAGTCGTACCTAAAAAATTTCAGCGGATGGAGTCGGAGTTGGAGTTAGAACTTTTTCTTGATGACTCCACAGCCCTGGTTAGGATGTTCAAATAAATACATTTTTTTGTCGGTGGTCGTACTTCAACGTAAATAAAATATCTTTGCGAATTAACAAATATTTGATAAAATGGCATTGATCTGTTAGCGCATATTTTTGCATGTTGAAAAATTAATACATATTTTTGCATATTTCATTATAAATGTATATTTTACATAATTTTTTTAGTTTTGAATGTTATTAAGCAAAATTTTTTCCTACAAAATTATGACAAGAATAGCGTGATTCCACAACAAACTCCTGTCGAACTACAAGGTTAACCCATCACTTGAGAAAAATAAAATAAAAATCTAAAGGTGCTTTTACACGATCTGTATTTTGCAATGGGTTTATCTGATGTAAAATCTCATGTCTGTCAAAACTGACACATACAGAAGGTTTATAATTTTTTGCTCTTTAGTTTTTCGTCTCATCTGACATAACCTAAAATCGTTCAAAATAGCAAATTATTTACATTATTTACATATTTTATTCACTTTAAATCGTATTTCCATGAATTAAAATTTTTGTTTTTTTTAAAGAATATATGTTATTAAATAAAAAAAAAAAAAAATAATGATATATGCCGCCACAGATCAAAATAGATCACGCTCTAATTGTGAAAATTTTACACTGCTAATTCCATCTGACATTTACAGAAGCAAACTTTTTTTGCATTTACACGACATGTTTAAAAGCCTCTTAATATGCTGTTGGACAACACAACATTTGTAAAAAAACAGAATACCAGGTTTGCTGCATACATACTTATATTATTAATGAAAGAATTTTTCCCGTCCCCTTGATCGAGCAATGTGTAGTTTCCAGGTGACAAGTAATTGATTAGAAAAATTTATAAATTTTACTGCACAGTCAATTCGTCGTGACGGAGTTATCTTGTCGTGTATCACAAAATAAAAAAAATGAGATAAGATAAGAGGTAAATTTAACAGATCTATCGCTCTGCGCAATCCTCATCTCTATCTCTTATGGTTAATGAGATATTACGAAGCCATTGGATATACAGTTTTGCGAAAAATTTAATGCGTTATAATATCGTATGTGCCATTTTGTGGATATAGGACAAAAAGCGTATGAAAACTTTCAATTAAAAAAATTTTGCGTTATCTTGTTGTATGTGAACAAGTATATCATCAGGCATGTTAAAAAATTCACTATCTTATTTATATAAGTTTTATTTTAACATATTTCGTTTTATATGTAAAGAGTTTTTTCGGATGTTTTCAGGGCGGTCCAACCATAATGCACGATGTTAATTGTAAATAAAACAAAAAGTTTTCAGAGAATTTTCTTAATATTTTTTATTGTTATAGAAGGATCTTATGACAATTATGTGTGGTCCATATTTTCTATGGCTCTTAAACATAATTGAGGTTCAATGTCCTAAATGTGCCTAGTTATATAATCCTTTAGCTCTTGAATTGTTCTTGGTTTATTGACGTACACTTTTTATTTTAAATATATCCAAAGAAAGAAGGCCAACGGTGTCAAATCACATGAACGTGACGGCCAATTAGTATGGCCATTGAATTTCTCGCGCAAAATAGCAATTGTGTCGTTGGCCGTGTGACACATTCTGTTGGAACTACTTATCGTCCAGCTCCATATTCTCAATTTCTGGCAACAAGAAATCCGTTATCAGGCCCGATTATGCCGCCGACCATAAACCGCAGTAAACATGCATGCTGAAATTTGCGTACAATTCTCCCGATTGTGGACACATTTGATCGATTATGCTGACCAGAAAAATCAAGGTGTGCACGATATGTATTTTTGATTTAAACGCTCATTTTCGTAATAGGCTTCAACAATATTAACGCGTTGCTCAATTCTGTACCTCTCTATGGTTGAATTTGACACTCACAATTAGCATCGTGCATATGGTTGGACCACCCTTTTAAGGCTATTTTACACTATCACGCAAGTATAACGTATTTTGAAGAAAATACGACCCTGTCGTGATAAGTTTTTATTGTTTTTTAAACATTTTCAAGCAATAATTACATCAGAGATGCATTTCCGTCAAAATACGTAAGACTTGTGTGATAGTGTAAAACAGCCTTTAGTAATAATATACCCAAACAATACACATACACAAGAAAATTCGGTAATATAACTATACGTGAATATATTTGTCGCTAGCATAAATTTTCGTTTCGTAAATTATTATATTTTAATTTTCAATATTGCTGAAACGAGTGAATGTAGTTTTTTAATACCTTATTTTGACTTATGTCCCACAAAACTAAAAAATATTTCGCAAAAAGTGGCGTTTACGACAAAATTGAAAAAAAAATTCTGACGTGACAATGGCTATAATTTCAAATTATTTTCCATGTCTGGATATTTTTGCATAAATCGATAAAGAACTTCAAACACAATATCTGACAAAAATAGTGGACGACTTTTTTCACGTACAATATTGTGTATGAAAGTTTTTACCTTAAGATTGGATTTCCCAAAAAAAAATGTTCGTGATATACGGCCAGATTACTTCGGCACAACGAATCTATAAGTACTTAAAACGGATAAATGTTCAAAAATTTTTTTTTTTTTTTTTTTTTTTTTTTTTTTTTTTTTTCAATATTATTTATTGAATCTTCATACATTTAATATGAACTAACAATAATTAATCAAATCTTAACCTAATACTTTATTTTATGTCCTGCCAGTGCCAGACAAAAATTTTCTTTATCACGGGTTCTGTTCACTTATCTAGGTGTTTATCGCTCATCTAATTGGACAAGTGCTGCAGTGTCTCTTCTTCTTAAGCGAGTGTGGCCGCTATCATTTAAAATATTTCGAGCTAGTGGGTTCGGATGCAATTCGAGCCTTGTTAAGTATTTTACTGCATATTTCGTAATCACAGTTTTAACTAATGGAACATTGAGATCCTTGTGAATATTTGAATTTTTAACATGCCAAGGGGCAGCTGTGATTATTCGAAGAAGTTTATTTTGGCGCCTTTGAATTTTTTCGATATTAGAAGCCGAGGCAGTGCCCCATAACTGAATACCGTAGCACCAGATAGGCTTTAAGATAGAGTTGTAAAGTAGGAGTTTACAGTCGAGACTAAGGACAGAGTTTCTTCCAATAAGCCAATGAATTTGTATGGCTTTTAGTTTCATTTGAGTTAATTTTGCCTCTATATGGCTTTTCCACGTCAAACGGCGATCTAAATGTATACCGAGATATTTTACATGCGAATTTTGAGGTATTATTTGATTATTGATTTTAATAGGGGGGCATGATTCCCGACGCAAGGTGAATGTTATATGTACGCATTTTTGCTCATTGACTTTTATCCTCCATTGTTTTAACCATATTTCTAGTTGAAATATATGATCCTGTAAGTAACGAGATGCTTCATAACTGTTTTCGTGGACGCTTAGAAAAGCTGTATCGTCCGCAAATGTTGAAGTTTGTGTGTAGTTGCTCGTTGGCATGTCCGAAGTATAAATTAAGTATAATAGAGGCCCCAGAATGCTTCCCTGTGGGACTCCAGCGCCAATTGGCTGAGGTGAACTAAGAAAATTTCCTTCTTTTATAATAAATTGACGACCGACTAAGTAGCTTTCTAGCAGCTTGTGTATGTTTGCTGGAAAATTTTGCTTCAATTTATGTAATAAGCCTTCATGCCAGACTTTATCAAAAGCTTGAGAAACATCGATGAAGAGAGCGGAACAATATTTTCTTTCTTCAAAGGCTTTTCTAATGGCGTTTACTATACGATGGGTTTGTTCAATTGTGCTGTGTTCTCTTCTAAAGCCGAATTGGTGGTTAGGTATACATCTATTTTCACTTAAAATTGGAGTTAATTTTGACACTAACAGCCTCTCAAACAGCTTTGATATATTAGAAAGTAAGCTTATAGGCCTATATGACTCAACTTTTGTGTGATCCTTTCCTGGTTTAGGTATCATGGTGACTAAGGAAACCTTCCATTTTTGAGGATAGTATTGAAGACGTAAGATAGCATTGAAAATTAAAAGAATAATTTTCTTTGCTGTGCTGGGTAGCTCCAAAAGCATTTTGTTGCTGATCTTATCAAAACCAGGGGCTTTTTTGGGGTTTAATTCACAAACAGCCTTTTCGATTTCTCTTATCTCAAATCTTAGGGGAACAGCCGCTCTAGCAGGAACAGGTGGTAACACGACCGCAGTATCGTGAGATATATTTGGGGTAAATACGTTTTTTAAGTGATTAACAAACAGATTTCCCTTTTCGTTATCATTTCTTGCCCAACTTCCGTTCAAGTTTCTTAATGGTGGCTTAGAGGCGACTGGCCTTTTTAGATTTTTAGCTGCACGCCATAATGAGTAGTCTGATTGCGGAGTTGCATCAAGTTCCTTAACCCTTAAATGCATGAATTTTTTTTTCGCTTTGAAAAAATTATATTATGTAGAAATATAGATCCTAATGCAGAAAAAAGTTTTAAAAAAATTAATTTTTTTTGATTTTTGATTGAATGCTTTGTTGCAGAATTACATCAATATGCATTTAATTTTGCAGAGAAGCTGTTTTTTGAGTCTGTAGTAACTTTCTTAGCCTTTTTGTACAATCTTTTAATAAACTCTTTAGTTGAGGGGATCTGTGCAATTGCCACTCTCTTCGAACTCTCCTTTTTTCAGACAGGAGACGCTCAACATCTGTGGAATAAATTTTAATATTTTTAGCTTTGTTTGGGGTATTACTGGAATGTTGCACAGCTAGCTTCAGAAAACTGTCAAAATTAAGAATAGCGCGATCTACGTATTCCGGTGTACTAAGCAGAATATTTTCTGTGCAATGGGTGCTGAGATATTTTTTATATTTTAGCCAATTGATTTGTGTAGCTGGCGTCGCTAAGTAACCAGTTGGAGATACAATTCTATAGGGGTTCATTAAAGTAACAATTGTTGGTGTGTGGTCGGAAGATAATTCTAAGGAAGCTTCAACATAAATCGTTTCTAAGGGAATATTTTTAACCACGCCAAAATCGATGACATCTGGTATTTTTTGCTGATCAGTAGGCCAATATGTTGGTTGTCCGCTCGCTATCACATTCAAATCCATTTTAGAAATAGTATTAAATAGAACACGACCCTTTGGTGTTATAAGTCGGGACCCCCAGAAGGTATGTTTAGCGTTATAATCGCCAGCGGCCAGGAAACAAGGTCCTAATGATTTAAAATAATTATAATATTGGCCTTCAGATATTGAATATCTAGGTGGGGAGTATAACGATGAGATTACTACGTTTCTATTTAATTCTTCAACGCAAATGTTTGTTGCTTGAAGATAATCTTCACAATGATCACCCATGAGGTAGTGTTTGACTCTAGTTTTTATTAAAATGGCAGAACCTCCACAAGCTCTATCTCGAGGGTCCTTGGTATCATATAGTGTATAACCATTAATTTTAAACGTATTTCTTGAGGACAAATGAGTTTCAGAAACCATCATGACATCAATTTGTTTATTTTTAAGAAAGTATTCTAATTCATTTTTATGTTGGCGGATGCCGTTTGCGTTCCAAAAACAAATTTTTAAACAGTTCATGGTTTGTTAAGTACAGCTTGCAATAACATCGATTGCATTCTAAGAATCTCCTGCATCATATTACCCATTGTGTTTGTAAAATTATTTACCGTTTGCACCAATGTTTCCATTGTTTTTTCTAAACGACTTAAATTAGAGACTGGAGTTTCATCATTACCTGGCGAGGCACCTTGCATTGGCACATGGTTTGATTTTAGCACGTTAGCGTAAGAAATTCTGTTATTACCAGGCTGGGGGGCTTGAATTGCATTTGTGTTTACTTGATTTGGTACCTGCATTTGAGGGGGATTAGTTTTCGGTCCAGCCGACTGCTTGACGATAGTATACACAGGGCATCCTCTATAATTGGCAGTGTGATTGCCGCCACAGTTACTACATTTTTTTACGTTGGGGTCGGTTTTAGACTTATCGCAGAGAACTGTACCATGTAATTCACCACATACTACACAAACAGGGGGTAAATAGCAGTATGCCTTAGTATGACCATATTCTTGACAGTTTAAACATTGAACGGGACCATTTCTTTTGTGTGGCTCTTCTATAGTTATTCTTCTATAGAGAATATATTTCAAATTGTAAATAATGTTCAAAAATAAAGTTAATAAATTATAAGAACACTTAAGAAAGTAACGGCTTATGAGTAAAAATTGGGCTTTTGGGTAAAAACTAAAGGGAGTTGTAGTATTTTGCTAATGTCTCAGCCATTTGTGGACCGATCTGTATCAATATCAATAGCAAGTTATTCCGGACTATACGTATTATACATATTTAACTAGTTCTGATCATACCTGGGGTAGAGGTGCTGCCAACTGAAAGCAATGTTTTTTGTCGGTATACTGAGAAACTTAAAATCGTTAACGGGTAGTTTATCGGTCTAATAAATTAATGTTCACATAAGGTAACAGACAGTTTGTCGATAATTTGAGAAAATGGCCATAATCAGAATCATTTAAATAATTTGTAGATTTTAAATGGATTTTGATCATAAAAAATTATTCTAAAATCATATTGGGGTTGTTTTAGGGATTATTTTATTATTAAGTGAAAAGTATATTAGATCTGGTTTTTTTTTTAAATTCCTAACAGTCAGATTTGAAGTTAGATTTTACCAAATTATGTCATATTTCAAATTAGTGCAATAGTATATGGCAACGCTGTCGGGAATGAGGCTTGACTTACACAATAAAAAGCAAGATTTTAAAAATAAATTCAAATAAAAGAATGTTGGGCTTTCGTACACGACTACGAAAACTTGCCAGTCCTATTAAATTGCAATATTATAAACGTCCACATTTTGTTGTCCAACCTTTAAGCGAATTTTTTTTAACGACATGTTACACCATTAGCTTGCGTGTGCATGTGCGAGTTTGTGCGCCTTTGTTTAGCCTAGTCACCCTTGTAAACTTGGTTTAACTTTTATGGTCAAAATGTGAGAATTTTTTTCTTTTTACAAATAAGTTAGTAAATTTATTTTGTTGGTGTCTGCACGTTTGTGTCAGTAAGAAAGTGTGTGAGTTTTTAACTTTTTGACAATGTCATGGTTGTTGACACAGAAGAATGTAATATTTGTTTGAGATTTAAAGATAGCAGGGATAAACATATAAAAAAATATCGACCTAAATATATCTATCAATTTGTTAAACGTGTTTATTGCTATATATCTACATCACGTCTTACAATTGATACAAACATCTTTGAAGTTTTGAGGGCAATATGCTAATAAAATTTTAAAAAAAGTTGCTTTTATGAATTGAAAATTCTCAAGTTAATCATTTACATAAGTTAAAATGTTTTTGATATCCTTAAAACATATGGAAGGGGCACAGTCTTAATTAGTTTAAATTTTGGCGACGAAACTCATTTACTTTTATTATATAACTTAATTATGAGTGTTCAAATAACGCCCTTTTTGTCAACAACGTTAGCTGA
Organism: Pollenia labialis; assembly: GCA_949318255.1. Taxonomy (NCBI): domain Eukaryota; kingdom Metazoa; phylum Arthropoda; class Insecta; order Diptera; family Polleniidae; genus Pollenia; species Pollenia labialis. The sequence continues at coordinate 160,078,209 of OX439140.1, forward strand.
TGCCGAAAGCTTGTAGTGAGTGGACGTACTCTGGATCCTCATTTTTTTAATATTGAAATTCAGAGATGATTACTCGTCGCAATGACGAAGAGTATCCTTAGTGTTAGTTTTGTTTCTATTTTTTGGAATTTTAAATATTACTTTTGTCATATTTACTCCCAAAATCTTCATTAACCTCTCGTGGCTCCCTATTTAAGAGGCAGATTCGAGACACCTACATTCCTAGCAAATCTTAATAAAGGAAAAAATTCAAAGTAAAATACCTAAACGACAAGAATCCGTCGAATATATTGTCAAACGATCAAAAGAGAGTAATATTTGTCAACTCTGTCCCTATAGCAAACTCAGAATGGCGAAAAGTGCATGCAATATATGCAATCAAGCATCAGTTATGAACATAAAATTAAACTTTGAGTATCATGCGTTAAATAAGGCTAATGACTTAATATTTTTTTTTGACTCATTTCAAATCTAATCTCCATTTTTCTCTATCAGCTCTAGTTTTCGAGATATACCGTTATGTGTAAAATTAAGGCACTTTCACTACATATATTGGAATAACTTGAAAACGGTTGACCATATTCAGTTAAAAAAATCCGAAACTCGTTGAGTTTTTGAAGAAAAAATAGAAACATTTTAAAAAAAAACTTTTATTTTGTTCTTTTAAAAATTCATTTAAAACAAAAACGCCACAAAATCACAGTTTTGGTCTGAAAATATTTAGCTTAACATATTTTCGAATGAAATGAGATTTATTTCATTGTAATCGGTGCACAACTTTTGATTTTATTCACAAATTTCTGAGAAAACTGAATATCGATTTTCGTACAAAAATAACATTTTAAATATGTGTGTGTCATGAACGTTTTTTTTTTTGTATTTATTTATATTCCAGACCGCACAAAAAAATCCAAATTTGTTCCCTTGTGTTATCTTTAAAGGCCAAGTGAGAAAAAAGTACGTTTTTTACCTTTTTAGTTTCTGTTGTTTTAAAAAGTTAATTAATTTAAAAAACAAAAAAAAATCGAATTTTAGAGAGAATGGGAATTTTAATTTTATATGTATTATTTTTTAATAAAACGCTTAACTAAAACAGATTTTTATTTTTTTTTACTTTAAAAATCGTTCCGCTAGAATTTTTTTTAAAAATTTAAAAATTAGTACCTTAATGTACTAAAATGAAGAGTAACCTTCCAGGGTTAAACACATGAAATTAAATGTTTAATCATAAAATCAATAATTTTAACTTATGAATGTTACAAAAAGAGATGCACAATATATATTTTTTTAAAATTTTCAAATCTTTTATAAATATTAATACGCCAAGTGTTACATACAACTTTAATAACAAAATTGTAGGGATATGGCGGCCTTATTAAGAAAAAATTAAAAACTTTAATGAAACGTGGTTTTTAAAAAACTAGGGGCATCTATTCTGTCTCCTTATGGCAGCGAAGTTAATAAAGCGAAATCCATCGGTCCGTTGAATTGGTTGAAATTGGTTTTTCAAAAAATTGGTTTCTAATTAAATTCGGCCAGGTCGATCTACAAATGGAAGAGATATGAAAAAAGCATGACTGTCTCTAATTGATAACCATTCATTTTTACCCATAAACTTTTATTTTTGATGTCATTTTATATATGTACCTACTGTTTCGCCGGAACAACTTTTTTAATTTTATTTTTATTATTTATTTTATTTTTCCTTGAATTTCGAATTAATTGTTTTGAATAACTGCTAAGTTAATTATTAAATTTTAACGTCAAACAGCTTGGGAAATTATTTCCCAACTCTTATATTGTCAATTGTTAAGAACCATTTTTGAAAATAAAATTAATTCTAAATTGTAACTGAAAGCCACCGGTAGTGTATTTTTTTTCGAGTGTGATTTTTCGTTTTGAAAATATTTTTTTTTAAACAACCCCACAAAGAATAATATTATTTTATTGAAATTAAAAATCCTTAAAAAATATTAAGGAAACACATCTACCATATGGGAAATTTTTTTACTTTCACCTTAAAACTCATCATACACGACATTTTTTTAACCTTTGACCAGTCGAATATCCTACTGCAAAATACATACAAGTCGGATTGTACCTTTATTTTCTCCTGAAAAGTCATCTGGCATCAGATGTTTTTATTATAAACACCTTTTATACGATTTCAAGTCAAAATCGCAAATGCTAAGCGTTTTGCTATTGTCATAACATGCCCGATAAACTTTAAATATTAAAATTTGTTTACAATTTTTATATAAAATCCATTTAATTTTTATATTTAAAACCCATCACAAAAAGCGTTAGTCCGCAAAATATGCCACTCATTGAAAGTTTGCCAAAAAAAAAAAATACATAAATTTTCATTCATTTCATTTTGGGTTTAGCTCCATCTCAAAATTTTTTTTGTAAGGCTAAAATAAAAATTAACACTTGTGTTCATTTGTTTTGTTGCACGAACCATGATGTTGGGAGAGAATGTGTGGGTTGTTCGGATATTCATCTTTCAAACACCCGTTTGATAAACAAAATTTTTAATGTTTTTTAATTCTATCATTTTCATTTATGTATGAACAAAACACATTTTTGTTACAACAGTGAATTATAATGAAATTTTAAATGAAATTAAATTGTGTGAAACATAAGGCACTCTGAACATATTTAGAGATACACACTTGTACAATAATATACATTTTCCAATTATGATAAAATATTCAAATGGCACAGCATTTCAGAGTCTACCCTCCCTCTACCTTGTTTAGACTGTTAAACCTGCTGTGCATTAATTTTAAAATGTTTGTTGCCGAAACTTATGGAGTTGGGGATTTCAATAAGATGACAGATGACGTCTATAAAGATGATGAGTTAAATGAGTTTATTAAATTTTTTTTTGTGTTTAATATGAGTTAAAGAATTAAACAAAATGTTTTATTTATTTGTTTTTTAGAGCTAAAAATTATATTCTAACGTTATTTAGCAAACAGTAGTAAATAAGACCTTTACAGACGTATTCATAATGAAAATTTGAGATAAAGTTAGCACAAAGTTTATTCACAATACACTTGCTAAACTCTGGCTAACGATTTGCAAAACGCTTGTTATAGAGCTGCCAAGCATTTGCCAACTTTGAAAAACAGCTGTTTAATGTTAAACAATTTAGAAGGTGGTATTTAAATTACTGTTTTATTTTATTTTTTTTTATTTTATTTGAATTTTAAAAACTTTTTCAAATTGTTATATTTGGAAGAAAAAACGATGATTAATGCAAACGTGTTGTATTTTTGAGTTTTATAATGTGGCATTACTAAAATACAGAGTAGATTTTTGAATAGTAAGCAGATGGACAAAAGTTAGTTATGAATAAACTCTGTGCTTACAAGCTGCTAGGATTAATCGTAATGCTAGTTAGCAGCCCGTTGTACGTTGTATACAAACTGTGGCTAACTTTTTGTTATAAATACGCATTATTGGCCGACATTCAGACAGTGTATTGCTTTTATTTCTAGTCCTTTAAAAATTAATTTGAGCAAATTCGAGCAAAATATCATGATTTGTAAGAGGTTTAACCGAACTTAAATTATTTTCGAGAGGGAAATTTATATTAGACCCATGGTTAACTATAATCCAATCATCACATATCTATAAATCATCTATAGGGTGTTTTCTGGTTTTAAAAGTGGCTTTCAGAAGGCAGCTTAATATAAGATCTAAGGTTAATTATGGACCGATGATTACAAAATGACATGGTATTATTACTGGCCATATGAAGCTTAATTAGACCAAATTTTACCACAGTATCTATATCTGCTACGGTTTATATAAGGAATATGGTAAATTATGGACCGACATTTGCTACTGTGATTTAATAAAGCCTACTACAAAACATTATTCAGTGCGATGTTATGAGTACTTAACTCTTTTATTAAAGAGTAGGCTTTATATGCGGCCTATGGTAAATTACAGACCGATTTTCACGCAATTTTATAGTACGATTTTAAGTCCTTTAAAACTGTGACGTGCCAAATGTTATAACAGTAGCATTATTTCCTACGGTTTTAGAGTAGGCTTTCTAAGGGACCTAAGGTGAATTATGGACTGATCTTTCTGAACTTTAACAATATGATTTCTAGTCATATAGAACAAATTTGTACAAAGTTATATCAATCTTTACATTATTCCATCATTTATGTTAGTTTTTGTAACAAAATTATCAATTTTAAAGGTGGTGGTTCCAAATATGGACTCAAACCTCTCATGCTACTGAACCGATTTTGCTTTATTTCAATCACAAACTGTTAAGCATAACTAGAAGCAATTTGAAGCCAACGTTGTTCTTTTCTTTTGGGTTTTTCGAAAGTGAGTATGTTTTCAACAGACGGACAGACAGACATGGCTAAATCGACTAAGAATTACTCATGGAACCAGGATATATATACTTTATGAAATGAATAATAAAAAAGGTACACGCGGAAAGAAAAACTAAATATACCCTCATGCTCCACTAGTGGTGGTATAAATAAAAAAGTCAAGTCAATATTATAAAAATTTTGCACGCAGAGAAAAAATATGGTTGGCCATGGTTATTACAACAACACTATGTTTATTGTAACAATATATTGTTGTCGTAAACAAAAAATTTTTACTTTTGTTTAATATCAGCCCTATTATAGTTACTGCAAACATTTAAATATTTATCGCAATTATAAATTTGAGTATTGTTGACTGAAAAGTAAACATTTTCTAACAACTAAATAATGATAACTTTGAAAACATATTATACTACTCACAACCATATCATGATATTTAAAAGTCATAACATGATAACTTTCTATACGTCTACTCGTAATTTGTTTAAGATGCAACCAAAATGTTATCGCCATTTGTAAAATAATTTTGTATCAGTTGTGTAATTTATTTTAAATATTCCTATCGAATTATTTGTTAGTGAGTGGTTAAACAATTGAAAAAAATACCCATTAAAAAGACAAGTTTAAAGAAATTAAAAAAACATAGAAATTGTATTAACATTAAAAAAAATTTGTAAGGTGCCACAAAAGAAAAAATCAATGCAAAAAATTGTTATTATGTATTTTTATTTTTGTGAAGTGAAGTGGTGTGGTGTGGCGGTATCATTGTTGTTACTTCTAAACTTGTTACGATTAAAATGATAAGAATATAATTATATTGAATTATAATAGGATGTAATTAAAACATATTATTATTAAGGAAGAAATATTAAGATGTTATATTACAAATATATTTAGTCATTCAATAGTAATCGTAACCTGGTGACTACAATCATGAATCTTATCATAATATGTTTACCACAACCATGCTTTTTCTTTGCGTGTAAGTTAAAAAAAAATTCAAAATCTACTTTTTTAACGATTACCATGCTCCGTATCAAAATACATATTTCTTGGAAATTTTACTCCTCACAATTAAACATAACGTTTTTATCAACAAAATGTGTTTTTTATTTTTGTTTGTCTCTGTTGGGTTTTCATAAGAGATCATCTGTGAAGTTTTATTTTTTTTCTAAAAAAAATTTTATTTTGGTTAGTTTTTAATGAAAAGACTTTTTTGCTTATCATATAAAAGATATATAAGTTCATTCAATTGAATTAAATTTTTAATTTCTACAATATTGATCTCAGGCTACATAAGCTATATATGTATATGCTGGGTCCTTATTAGTAGCGAAGATGATTAAAAGATGCCTGTCAGTGTATCTGTTCTTGTGTGCGCTGAAATTGGCTTTCCGAAAAGACTAGAAATTATGGTTAGTTTTTATTTATATCAAGTATAGTCTGTATTTGTTTGCCATTGAATTTCAGCCAGATCAGACCATAATTGGTTAATTTTTTTTTTTATAAAATCCTTTGTTGTTGTTTTTTTTATATTCCCATCAGTGAAAGTCCCAAGGTTTGTTTTAATTCTTATTTATTATGTAGACTTTTTTTTGTTTATTTTGCATATAAAAAATACATACATGATTTGCCCCTTATAGAGAAATGTGTTAAACCATAATCATACCGAAATGAAATTTTACAAATCCTACCAACATGTGTCTCATTCGTGAAAATTTGAAAAAATTAAAATAAAATTTTTAACTAAACACATTCTTTACATACAAAAGTTTTATATAATCATTAAAAACATTATTATAAAATTTTTGATAGCATTCCGTTTTATGTTAACGAAAATTTGACCTTCGGAAATTTTAAAATTCTACAGTCCGCGGTTGGTTTAAAAAATGCCAAGAGGTTAAAGTCTGTTTTTACGATGCGTGGCCTGGTTTACATTAAATTTAAACCTGATGAGCTGCCTATTCGGATAGATGGCATAACTTTTTTCCGGATCTATGTATTACCTCTGATAATTGACTGTCCAAATATGTATACACTGCCCTCTTATACCCATAAAATTGTTCTTATATTAATTTTGTAATAATATTTTATTTTTTTATGTTTGATTGTTTTGCATTGAATCTTTTTATGTTATTTGATTCATTAATTTAAATATTAAATTTATAAGCGTTGCTTATATAAACAGGTTTATAAATCATGATTATGGATAGCCAATTAATTAGCTCCAAAAATGTGACAACTGACAACTGACATACATATACTAAGCAAACAAAAATCTGATATTAAGATATGCCACATCAATGCTCAGAGTTTAAAACCTAAAATTTTTGAAAGTTCTGGCGTTGATATTATTTGTGTTTCTGAAACGTGGTTTAAAAATTCTATCCATGATGAAATTGTTATCTTAACCAATTTTAAGATATACCGTTGTGACAGGAAAACTCCTTGCGGTGGTGTGGCTATGTACTAGGGTGATCGATTATTCGACATTTTTCAATAACCGGTTTTCGAATATTCCGAATAGTTGCTATTTTAAAAAAACCGGTTTTCGGTTAAGCATTTTAAAAATAACCGGTTAACCGGTTTTAATTCGAATACATAACAATACCAAAATCAAATTAGTTTTTGTAATAAAAAGTTAATTATAATAAAAACAAAACAATAAACGAAGGTAAGGAACCAACAAAATACATATACATATGTTCCCGTCGATCCCATAAGGAGCATAGAGCCTCAATACATTGATTTGACTTAAGGTATGTTCAGACTAGAGGTCTGCATAAATAAAAAAAAAGCAATTTCAACGCACTCATTTGTTTTTTAATTACAATGTGTCGATCACCCAATAATAACGAAACAAATGAAAAAATAACCAGAGACAAAACAACAAAAACTCACTCTATTCAGTCAACTCAAGTCAAATGAGTAAATTATTCAAATATAATTTGAATGTAAAATATGTGTACCTACACATTATGTATGTATGTGTAAGCTTAACTTTTATAAATAAAAGAAGCCACAAGCTTACACACATATTATGGCAAGGTATTCAAATAAATATATGCACATTCAATAATTCAAAAATTATTTGAATATTTTTTGTAAACTTGCTCTCTCTAACGGGTCATTCCAATGTTTTGTTATTTATGAATGCCTCTCATATTCATTTACAGTAAACAAGTTTTTTATTCATTCATTCATTCTTATTTTTGAATATGGTTTACTCTCTTCTTATCTTTTTAAATGTTTTATAATTGAATAAATGTTGTGCATTTTGGGTAAAGGCAAACAAGTGAGTTATTCAAAGCAGACCTCTAGTTCAGACAACAAATATTTGACGATAAAATAAAAAAAAAGCGTGACCAGTTAATTGATTAAACTTAAGCATTATTTTAAACAATTTCTAGTTATTTAGCAAATTATAATTTATGTATATCTAAGATGATAATTGTATTTATGTATAATGTAGTTAAGAAACCGTTAAATAATGTTTGCTCTTGCCAAACGTTTTGCAAAAGCAAACAATTCTTTAAGAAAACTGGTGGTTACGTTAGGAGTCAAATATTTAATAGGTGTGAACATAGCTTTAGCATTTTTGAAAAACTTTGGTTTTAAAAATATAGGAATTTAATAAATTTATTATTTGAGAAATTCTCCCAAATTTATTGTAAGTGAGTTTTAATTTGTTGCTGGTTAAGCATGTCTATATGAAGCAGTAAACTTTCGGCCACATTTTTGAAAACCTCTTATCCAGGATTATATATTTAAATTTTTTTTTGTTTCAGCATTATAGAAACAATAGTAATTCGAACATGCTTTTTATGTGAAATATCTGTCAATTCGTCGATCACACAATTTAAACCCTTCCAGGACATTTTTGATTCCTTCAATTTTATTTTAAGTTCTTGGTGTTTTAATAAATTAAACTGATGAATTTTCCCATATCGTTGATTCCGCCAATATTTTCTTGTTTTAAGCATATGCTAGAACTACTTAAGAGTTTTTCATTCATTATTGGCAACATATTTTCGTAAAGTAATATTTGCAGTCTCTTAAAAACTACTTTGAACAGGGTCAAGTTTTACTTGGCGTATAATTATGTCAAGCTTGTAGTCTAATTTAAAGTGATTAATAAGTCGTGACGTTAAAGAACCTTTGCAACTTATCATTTTAGGGCCATTTAAGCACAATTTTCATTTAACTCAGTTCGAAATATCACCAGAGATGGTATCTTTATAAAAATATATATAGTTAATCAAATCAATTATTTAATATATATAGTATTTATAATACTGCCAAATTGCTAATTAATTTTAAAGCTGAACTTTTTTTGTAGTACTTTAAATTGTTTTTGGTTTTTGTTACAAGAACACACGCTTATATAAGCTCATAATGTTTTTTTGACTTTTGTTTCATTTTGTTTTGACATTTTTTATAAAAAGTTTAAGTTTGCCAAATATTCAATTAGAAAACTATTTAAATTACGGGTACATTTATAACAAATGTAAGGAAAACGTATATAAATTACACATTAATAAAGTAACCGGTTTATTTTACGAAAATAACAGGTTTATTCGATATTCGAAAAATTGACATTTTAAAATATTCGACTTGGGCAAAACTAAAATAACCGGTTAAAACCGGTCGAATACTATTCGATCGATCACCCTACTATGTACGTAAGAAAGGATATAATTAGTAGAATGTGCATCGATTCGAACGCAGTTGAAAATGACTATTCGGAAATAAATTCAACAAATAATTCTGTTAATAAAATAGAGTACCTGTTCGTCGAGATTGTAGCATCTGGTAAAAAGCTACTCGTAGGTTCTGTTTACAGGCCTCACCGCAGAGTAGACACAAACAACTTCCCGGAAACGCTGAACACTATATCTTGCAAATACGATGATGTAATATTATGTGGTGATTTTAATTCAAATATTCTCATAGAAAGTCATTTAACCAATGAAATGAAATCTATTGGATTATATCCAGCAAACACCACAACTCCAACTCATTTTACTGCTACGAATAGTACATTATTGGATATATTTTTTGTCAGCAACATGAAAAAAGTCCTGCTATATAGTCAGTTATCGGTACCTTGTTTTTCCAAACACGATGTATTATTTTTAACCTATGATTTTCAATTGCAACACATAACTGAGGATATTACTTTTTTTGATTATAAAAATATGAATTATGATATTTTATCCTACGAGCTGGATAGCATCGATTGGACAACAATTTATTATATGCCTTCGGTAGATAATCAGCTCAAGTTTCTGGAAAAAAACCTTTTAAATATTTTTAGAAAATCTGTTCCACTAAAAACAGTCAAGCAAAATTTTAAGAAGAAACCATGGTTTTCTCTTGAAATTAAATCGGCAATTGTCCGTAGAGACTTTGCTTACAAACGTTGGAAGCTCTTCAAGACGGTCAATCTACAAACAGAATATCGCGATGCACGGAAGGTTGTAAATAGATTAATAAAAGCCGCAAAATCACAGTTTTATTCGAATCGTTTTACATCTGCATTGGGATCTAAGAATACTTGGAAAGCCATTCGTGAGATAGGCCTTGGTAGACCTTCTGTTGATGTTATTGATATAGATGTTGATTAAATTAATGAGTCTTTTACAAATCTCCCTGCTGTTCAATCAAATCTTGCTTTTTATGAACAAACTTCACATACTTATTATGGATAATCCATTCTACTTTGATTGTGTATGCGAATCAGATGTACTATCTAGTTGCCTTGCAATTAAATCAAATGCTGTTGGGTTTGATGAGATTTAGCCAAAGTTTTTAAAAATAATCATTTTGCGTATGCTGCCATATATCACACATATATTTAACACTATATTAACAAAAAGTGTTTACCCAGAAAACTGGAAATTTGCAAAAATAATACCAATACCAAAGTCTAAAAATGAATATTGCCCTATTGCCATTTTACCATATTTATCAAAAGTATTTGAACGTTTACTACATCACCAAATAAGCGAATACGTAAATGATAAGGGTTTATTAACTAGGAAGCAATCTGGGTTTCGTCCGAAACATAGTTGTATAACAGCCTTAATAGATGTTTCTGAAGAACTGCGACAGCGTATTGATGTTGGTGATGTTTCTTTCCTTGTACTTCTCGATCATTATAAAGCCTTTGATACGGTAGATCATGATGTACTTCGTTTTAAGTTGCTAAAAATGCTCAATTTCTCTACGTCATTAATGTTATCGTATTTAACAGGACGCCGTCAGTCCGTCTTTGCCAACAACAATACTTCAAAATCTCTACCAGTTTTGAAAGGAGTGCCACAGGGATCAATGCTAGGTCCATTACTCTTTACTTTATATACCAATGACCTTCCCCAACATCTAAAGTATTGCAGTGTTCATATGTATGCTAAAGATGTACAACTATATATTAGTAGTAGCCTGGATGATATAGGCCGAATATATGAATGGGCGAGTGCAAATGGCTTGTGCCTAAACCCTAAAAAATCCAAGTGCTTAGTTATTACAAAGAAGACAATTACTTTAAACGAAGAACCGGCAATATTGCTTAATAATAAGAAAATCAAGATAGTATCAACGGCAAAAAATCTTGGAATCACATTTAATTGTTTTCTTACATGATCAGATCATATTAACGTCGCAACAGGGAAAACATACTCAATGTTACGAGCGTTATGGCATACCCAGTATTTTACCCCACTCAAAATTCGAATTCTTCTAGCAAAAACATACCTCATGCCAACTTTCTGCAAGTCGTAGAAGGCTTACATCTACCTTTAACTTAATATTGAGATATGTATTTAGTCTAGGGAAATATGACCATATTTCCCATTACACAACGAAACTATATGGAGTTACTTTTGTAGATCTTCTAAATATCAGAACATTGATTTTTTGCATAAAATCATACACTCTCGACACCCAACTTACTTGTTTGAGAAATTATTGTTTGCGCGTTCTGAAAGAACAAATAATATCGTACATGTTCGTTATATAAACTCTGTATCAAAATTGCAATTTTATATTCATTCAGTTCGTCTTTGGAATTCGCTACCCACGAATATTAAATTTATAAGCTACAAATTGAATTTTCTATTTTATTTTTGATTTTCATTAATTTTTTATGTTTCATATTAAAATTATTTATATATATTGTTTAATACTAGCAAAATTTGTGTTAGACAATAATGTTTAAACTAATTCAATAATTGTATATTAATTTTTGTTTTTTGTAATATGTTGTAATTTGTACCAAACAGATTATTAAAACTTTGTAATAATTTACGTTATAAAAATCCATTACTTTAATTATAAGATTTTTAATCTTGTTGTATTGGAAAGCAAATAAATAAATAAATAAATTATCTAACTAAACGCTTTTTTAAGGTTCACTTGTAAAGCATCTTTTTCGTTTATTTGCTGCACAGTTAGTTACATTTGGTGAAACTTTTTCCTAAAGAACTTCCTGCATGCACTGTACTGCAGGTCGTTGTGAGAGCACATGTCGGTAGTTTATGTAGCATTTTTGTTTTGTTTAGACTTTAAAAATAGAATAATTAAGAATTTAAAAACTTTTTTTTTTTTGGTAAACTATGCAAAACATATGCACATATGTTAAATAAAAGTCAAGAAGTTTGGTTGCAATATGCCGAATATTTTCGTTACTACATTGAATTAAAAATCAAAATGTGTCTTAAAGACAAATGTTGGTAAGATTAAAGTTAAACAAAAAAAAAATGTATTATTATTATTTGTCTTTTTAATTGTTTTATAATGTGCGTTAGTTTATGAGTGATCTTGTTAAAAACAAAGGTTATTAAGCCAATCAAATTCGTTTTAATCAATATAAAAGGTTCATTAATTAAGTATTTTTGCATATTTTGTCAAATATTTGTTAAGTGTGAATAAAGCTTACGTTAAAATATTAGTTCCCAGCAAAAAAATACACATAACCATTATCTCTAAAAATTAAAAAAGTAAAGAAAGTAATTAATTCCTAGGAACTAGTTATTTTAGTCTCATGGTAATCCAGTTAAGAAGTCATTAGACCTAAAATGCTTAATTCCAAGAACGATTACCTTTGTCAAAACTTTTGCTGGGTTATTTTACAAAAAAAATCTTGAAGGAAATCCTAAATTAAGCTTTGTTTATTGATAAAAGACTTTTTGTTTAGATTGTTTTTTTTTTTTTAATAAAAGTGTTAAAGTACTCGAAATATTTTTAAACACAAGCCCACAAACACATTTAAAATATGTATATAAAAAGTAAAATATTACATGGAAAAAGTCATAAATAAGAACATTTTGGCACGCTGACCTTAAACGGAAACGGAATCCAGCCGGAGGTAACAGTGTCGAATCGTCTCCGGCTGAGGAGCCGCAAAATGTAAGTTTACACACATCCACAGAAGCACATACAAAAACACAAAGTAGCAGTAGCAACAACAATAAAAAAACTAAAAATACTTAACTGTAAATTGTTAACTTTATTGTATTGGAAGCGCTTTTTGTCTTGTTTTGGTTTTTGCTGACCATTGGAAAAAGTTTTTTTTCTCTAGTTTCGCATAACTGCTTGTTTCAATCGTAGCACAATTAAGTTGTCAATAGAATTTATGTGTCTGCCAATAGAGAGGAAAAATATTAATTGCTTTGTTGGAATATCATTGACATGAAGCAATATTTCAAATATCTAATGGATTCTTTTCAGTGTTCGAGAGTGTGTGAGTGTATAAGTTTGTGTGCATTTGCAGAAATCTTAAGAGTTTGGTTTTTTTATTAACTTTCATTTTGAATTATTTATTATTGTTGTTATTTTGGTCATGCAACATATTGTGTCTGCCATATGAAAATTTTTAATGGAAAATCTCTTGCAGTAATAGAGACATAAAAATTACTAAGAGCGTATCTCCAGGGATCATCGTGGGAAGATGTTGACGTATTTTTTTTTTTGGATTTTTTTTAAAAGGAGGGGTGGCTAATAAACGCATTGTCAGATAGATAGATACAAATGTAACCACAGTTATTTATAGTTTCAGTAGCAGCGCAAAAACCAGGAACTCAAAATAAAGCAAAACAAAACACGTGAACTCAACTGGTGCTTTGACATGGATGGTTAGTCAGTCAGTTGGTTGAATGTATCGAGTGGATTGCAGCACGCGTTCTCATAACCTGGATAGCTGTATGTAGCAGTAGTCGTAGCGTTAATTGTTTGTTTGTTTGTTGTCAGTGTCATTTAAGTGCTGGGGTGGGTTTGACTTTGAGGTCTAAACATGAGCACACACACTCAGGGAAAACAATAACACTTTGTCACTACAGTAGCGTTGGAAACAGTAGTTTCATGAGAATTATCATTTTAACTTTGAAAAAAAGAAACTAAAATATGATTCAATTAAAAAATATTGAAAACAAAAAAGAGGTATGAATAAAAAACTAAACCTTCAACACTGTCGTGTACTGTTGACATTATTCCCTTGATTGCTGTTAACCGTTTGGTAATTGGAGAAGTCAAGAATTTACCCTGTTTAAAGAGTTTATGGTGTACCTCGCATGTTGCTGTTGTTGTGTTTTTCAAGGTTTACATTTTAAATTCAAATATAAATACAAACAGAACTCAGTTTGCTGTTGTTTGCGGGTATCAATTGCACAATTAAAAGTTGCATTGTTTGTTTGTAAATTTTTTTTTTGTTAGTTGTTTTTTTATTTCCCAAATAGACAATCGCAATATGTTAAAGGTCCTTTTTCGTGAGGCTATTATTTTAATAATTCGTTTTATTGTTTGTTGTGGTGGGATAGTCCTGGATTTTTTATTTATTTAAAATTGGTGGGAAAGTTTAACACAAAATTGCAATTTGTTTAATTTTTTTTATTAGGTTATTTGATTAAGGAGCGTGATAAATTTGTAGAAAAATTATGTTGTTTTATAGTTTAAAGTGTATCAATTTAGAATTATTTGAAATAAATTTAAGGGCGTTTCAAAATTAGTTTTAACTTTTAAAATTTAGAAATAAAGTTTAAAGTCACTTTCAGATTTAAGAATTAACAGTTTGTTAAAGTCGTTGTTGATTTGAATAAAACATAAATTATTTAGTAAAAAACATATTGTCATTTCTTATTATTATGATAATATTGCTATGGTTAAATTTTGTATGGAACAAAATATCGGCCAAATGGCCCCCGCCACCTTGGCTGCACACCTCCATCCGATGGTCCAAATTTTCGATGACGTTGAGGCATAATTGAGGTTCTATGCCGTTAATGTGCCGAATTATCTAATCATTTTGCAATTGAATTGCTGCTGGCTTATCGACGTACACCTTTTCTTTCAAATGACACCAAAGAAAGAAGTCAAACGGTGTCAAATCAAATGATATTGGCGGCTAATTGACATCACCAACACGTGAGATAACACGGCCATTAAGTTTGTCGTCCAAAAGAGCCATTGCTTCGCTAGCTGTGTGGCAAGTGACACCGTCCTGTTAAACCACATATCGTCGACATCAATATCTTCCAATTCGGGCCATACAAATTTCGTTATCATCTTACGATAGCGAACACCATTGATGCCGCCAGCCCATAAACCGCACTAAACAGTCACTCTTTGAGGGTGTATTAGTTTTTCGACATTCATAATCCAAGAGTATCATTCACCCAAATGCGGCAATTCTGCTTATTGACGAATCCACTAAGATGAAAATGTGCCTCATCACTGAAGATGATTTTCTTCGAAAATTTATCATCCACTGTTGACATTTCTTGCCATCATTCTGACCATTGATGACGTTTGAAATGGTCAAGAGGCTTTAGTTCTTGAGTCAATTGCACCTTGTAAGCGTGTAAATGCAAGTCTTAATGCATAATTTTCATCAACGACCAGCGTGAAAGGTGCAATTCTTGGGCACGACGACGAGTTGAGTTGGACGGCTCTTCAGCCACACTATCGCGAACAGCAGCAATATTTTCTGCAGTACGACCTGTACGAGCATGCACTAGTATTTTCACATCTCCTACAGACCCAGGTTGCTCAAATTTTTGATATGAACGGCCATTTTCATAATAAGCTTGATTAATTTTAATGCGTTGCTCGTTTAAATTGAGTTAGATTAAAGTTGAGAAATGCCAAATGATATGCAGAAAAAAACTTGACCTTAAGGTTATTATACAAAAAAAGAGAGGAACGTTTTTTATTTATAATTTACACATCTCCCAAAAGAGGGTAACCTGAAATTAAATTCTATACATGATTAAAATTTTAGTAAATATTCTGATTTTAAAACCTCACCTAATCAAAAAGTCGTATTTAAGGTGACGAAATGTAGTTTTTTTATTAGTGATATGGCCGCTTGGATGGCCAACTCGTGCAGTATCTTACGACCGCTACACATAGAGATTCTTTGTTGTAATTGGCGCTGGATTGGCCTTATAGAATCTTATCTTGGTCCAATACTAACGGAAATTTAAAAAGTACCAGTTAAAGAACAAAAAATACCAAAAAGTTCCCTCAAAGATTCTTATCCACTCAGGACATTACATGTTGACTTTTATATTTCTTGGTCCAATATTAACGATTATTAAAAAAATAGCAGTTGTAGAACCAAAAAGCTAAACAAAAATATCAAATTTCCCGTATTTCCTGTTTTGGTACTATTTATTCCCCCATTAAAGTATCAACAATTTCAGTATTGTAGTGGGAGCGCATAATTTAGTACGAATATGTCAAGGAATGAAGGAAAATGTTTTGTAAAAAAAGTACCAAAAATAGTTACGATTTTCACCCCTTACATGTTCGAATTTCGAAAAAGTACCAAATTCGTATTTTTTGAAAAGTTTCGAATGTGGTATAAACTTTGGTTCTATGGTTATTGGTTCAAAAGATAGATGGGGTGTCAAAAAAGTACCAAAATTCAGGTTTTTCCCGTTTACTCCCTAAAAGGGCCGAATTTCAAAAAAGTACCAGACAACTGTGCGCTTATTTTTCTAAAGAACAACGATAAGTATTACATTTTTTTTGTATCAGTTTTAGTTTTGAAGATATAAGGTTACCGTATTTTCCCGTTTTTACCCTTTTTTATATTTTTCATAAAGAAGAATTACGTATAATTTCCGCACGTATTTAAGTTTTTTTAATAGCTTTTTTATTATTTTGGGGTGACATTTCATAAACAAAATTGTGTGCCATTGCATAATGAAAAGTAAACCTTAAATTGGGAGCAATTTTCATATGGCCCCACTTCGCAGCGCCAAAAGGCCAATAACTCCACCGGCCCACAAAGCGCAGCAAGCTGAGAGTTTTTCGGTTGTTCCAAAAATGGCTCGTACGGAGTAGGATTTTGAGCAAAATCTTCACAAAACAAAATCTACTTCGTGACTAGAATTTGACGAAATCTACATCCGGACTAGGTTTTGACGAAATATTCTCAATATCTAATAGGCTAAAAGAGAATTATGTAAAATAAATCTAATGAATTAATTTTATAAAATTTTTTCTTTAATTGAATGATAAATAGCTTTAATGAAGCAATTTCATTAACACTATGGAATTGCGTTTCGTAAGATCAATAATATCTTTCATTGAATTAATGACAACTAAATATCTCTTTCAAAATAAAAATCCAACTTGGGCCTTTTATCTTAATACATTTTTTTAAAATTTAAATAAACTATTTTTAATAATTAAATTAAATAAAAAAATAAAACTTTTGTCACATCATGTTTTCAGTTAAAAATATCACTGAATACATGAAAACAAAATTAAGTACTTACTTACAAAATACAAAAAAATAGTAATTTTTAATAATTCATAATATCAATGAGGAAAATTCATAACGATAACGAAATAGTGATTTTAAATTAATGGTATGAATAGGTGCAAAAACAAACAACAAGAAAGAAAAAACAATACAAAAAAATTCACAAATTCTTTTTCCTTCAATTGAAATACCCAAAATATACGTTTTGTACGGGTTGTACTACACCAGGAAAATTTAAAGACTAATGAACAGCGAGTTTATCTTTTTTTACATTCTTCACTACAATTGGTTGGAATTCTCCCAATATTTATTGTAGTTGTAAGTAAGTTAAGAAAAAATTTTTCATTAATGTGATTAAAAATAGTCACAGTCTTACCAAATTTTCTTGCATTGAATTAATGCAAAGTTTTCATCGATTTTATAAAACATTTCATTAACTGGGGGCTACTGAAACATTCTTGGTTAATTCAGTGAAGCATTACATAGGTTGAATTTTAATGTTATTTTGCAGTGGATTAATGTCAAAATCCATTTGAAATGTAAAGAAAATTTTTTCAGTGTAGAATGTAATTAGTGGTGCAATTCCAGAAAAAATTAAATTATAACAAAAAAAAAAAGAAAAATATGGCGGCTTGTTTAAACTATTATATATACTACGTTATATAAAGGAGCGATGTGAAATACCCAAATAACCATTTAATCTGCTGTTTTGGTTATTTAAACAAAATCTTGCTAACGTGAAAAATTGCACTAGATTTTTAAGAAGATTTCAAATCAAATCTGCAATATTTCGGCAATGTTAACCTATAATGCTGGGTACACACAATGCAATGCATTTACGCAATCTAGCAAATGAAATTCATTTTCATTCATTTTGCATTCATTCCAGATTGCATCAACATCAAAACGCTTTGATATTTTGGGGTTGCATTGAAACAGATTGCATGTAGATTGCACTGTCTGTACCCAGCATTAACTGTAAGTTGCTTTGGTGTTAACTATTATTAATTTCCAATCCAAACTAGCCACGAAATAACCAAGAACTGTCAAATCAGCTGTAACAGAAGACAGTGCGTTTTAGACGATAGTTTTATTTTGACATTGAATTGTTTTTTAACAAGGCATAAAAAATGCTCGAGTTATTTCGTAAAACAATTCGTAACAACGCAAAAAATTAAACAATATTAAAGACGTAGTCAAATAAAAATTTATTTTTATAAGGCACGACCAAAATAATAAAAATAAAAAAAATAACAACAACAAGAATAATAATGCCAAAAGGCTAATAACGTTGTTCTTTTTTGTTGATATTGTACATTATTTGTTCAAAAAAGCTGTTGTCGTGTTAAAAAGAAAAAGTCAAAGTTAGCATGGGTTGGACGTTCGTTATGATTTAATATTGGTTCGAGAAGTTCGCCCTGATTTGACACCAACAATGTTGTTGTTAGTGTAACAGCAATAATAACAATACAAACAATAATAAAATGGAATATATATAAATGTGTGTGTGTGTTTAAACAAATATAGACACATACACGTGACCTCTAATGACTTATGAATGACGTAACATGCGAATGACACGTGCCGTTATAGTGAGTTATTTTGTTTTTTTTCGTTTCTTTTACATACGATTTCGTAACACAACTAAGTAAAATATGATCATAACTTAAGATTTCTATCGCTCTTTATTTAGTGGATTCTGAAGCTTTTCATGTTGTCAAAAAATTTGTTTAGTAACAAAGTTTTGATATTTATCAATGGAACTTAAAATGCTTTTTTGAGTGATTTTAAAAATTTATCGAAATTTATTTATTAATATAAACCAAAGTATGTATGTATATAAATTAATTCGACTCTTTAAGCCTGGAACAGAATCAAATAGTTGTAGAAGTAGCTAAATCTGACGAATACTCTGTAGCGCAACAAAGTTCGTAACTTCAAATTTCAATAAAAGACTTAAAATGGCTAAATGGAAATACATAATTTTTTTTTAAAGAGTAAGAAACGGCTAAAATATACATATTTTCTTGAAATTAAATACACTCACAATATTATTACAGTTACGGACTGTGGTTAATTTAAAGAGTATTCCGTTCAGCCATTTTTAAATAAATATTTAAAATTCCAAGCAAATTTATTTTTAACTCATTCTAACAGCTATTCAAAAAACTATGTGCATAATAATACGGATTTTTCAGTTGCAGTTAATATTGTCTGTTGATTAAGTTAAATTCTTTTTTATGTAAAATTAAATGAAAAATGTAATTTTGAATAACGAGAAGTTCATTTAATTTTTACTGTCAAAAATTCAACCGCGAATTCCGTAAAAACAAATGAATATTCAGTTATTTTTTATAAATTAACTAACCAAAAATTTACTGAATATTTGTTAAAATAATTTAGTTAAATACATCAAATTTTTAAAGTAAAATAATTGCGAAATCATATCGGTCATGCTGCTGGTGTCTTATAATTGAGTGTGGTGTGGTCAGTACAACAAAAGTAAAACAAACGTGTGTAACGGGGTAAGTAAATAATAATATTCTCCCTCAATAAAAAAACAAGCGGACAGGTAGGTGCCTGTCTGGTATTTTATAGAGATTCGGCTCTTTCGTGGAGTAAACGAAAATATCTGAATTTAATAAATAAATTAACTGAATATTTCTTTGTTTTTAGGGAATATTCAGTTAACGTGGAGTTGAATTTTTCGTTAAAATAAATGAAAAATAAGTAGACCGGTTTTTAACTGAATTTATTTTATATTACAATTTCAGTTAATTTTACGAACAGAATATTGTGAGTGCACCAATAACTTTAAACATTTTATTAAAAACATTATTGAATTGGTGTAAGGATTGATGTTTGACTATAGACGTCTGCAGTCGTCGATGGCTGCGAGTGTAAGACGGCAAATCCATCTAGGGAGATCGAGTGGTTGCGATCGAAATATGTCATGGTAACCTGCCGGCCAGGGTTCGAGCCCCGGCCACGGTCAGGAATGAAAGATTATCAATAACAATTTTAATTAATTTTCATGTTGTAAAATTCCTTTCTTCATAAAAATAATTTAACGAAAATTAAATTGATTTGTTTTTTATTTAAGCTAATAGGGCCTAAGGTTAATTAATGTAAATAAAAAGCAATTTTTTATTACAGTTTTCCCGACGTTTCGTCGATTTTTTGTCGACTTTTTCAAGGGAGCGTCTATTTAAAATTTTTAAAAAATATATAAATTAACATAAATACAACAAATTACATTAAAAAAGTTAAACTTACAATATGAGCTTTTCACATTAAATTAAATTTCTCCTTTTACATGTAACATTAAACATATAAACATAAAACATAAATTTAAAGTTAAACACATATCAAAACAAGTGTCACTGTAACTATTTAGTAATTGCAACCCTATAATTTGCGCTAATATTGTTAGTGTCTTCTTTGACATTCATTGTTTTCTTTATGTTTTCTTGTATTCTTAGACTTTCAATTGTAAATCTCTTCTTATCCCCCCTTACTTTATCTAGTATTCGCACCCCCTCAAAATCAATTTTATGTTGTGTATTTAAAATGTGTGTTGATAATGCTGTCGTTTCTTTTTTCCTTTGTATATCCATCATATGTTCTCCCATTCTAGTTTCAAGGGATCGTTTTGTTGTTCCAATGTATATGAGTTCGCAACTTTGTTCGTTATTCCCTTTACATTGTAATTCGTACACAATGTTGTTTTGTTGTTGTTTGTTTATTGGAGCTTTTATTGCAGAGAATATAGTGCTGAGTGTTTTATTTGGTTTGTAAGCAAAGCTTATATTATTTGTTTCTATTGACGTTCGTATGTTTTTATTATCAGTGAGTCCAGGGATGTATTTTACACTGTAAAAACATTTTTGTTCTTTTTCTATATTAGTGGGGTTGTTATCATTTTTGTTTTTTATTTGCGTAATTGTGTCTTCTATTAGTGTTGATATAAGTTTGTTTGGGAAACTATTGCTTTTAAGGATATTAAAAATTATATGTTTGTTTTTAGTGTGAAAAAGTTCATCGCTTATGTGTAAAATCCTTGAGATGAAATTTTTAGCAGTGTTAATTATTTGATTTTTCGGTTGGGTTGCGTGGAAATTCATTATCCTTCCTGATGAGGTCTCCTTAGCGAACCAGTCAAAAATTATGGAATTTTCCCTTCGAATTAGTTTGGTGTCCAGGTACGCTATTTCCTGATTTTTCTCCCTTTCAATTGTAAATTGTATCTTAGAATGATACTTGTTAAATGTGGACAAAATTTCTTCTTGGTCGTCTGATTTGATGATCGCTAAGATATCATCTACATATTTAACTATGTATTTGATAAAAATGTTCTTATTTTTCAATTCTTCTATCGCACTGTCAAGCAGGTTGTCAAGTATTATGTCTGCGATTGTGGGGGATAGTGGGTTGCCCATGGGCATGCCAAAAATTTGGTTATATATTTTATCTTTGTATATAAAATAATTATTATCATTGAGACAAAATTGGAGAATTTTAAGAAATTGAGAGCTTGACATTTTTGTGTGATTTTTTATTACGTTCCATTTTCCCATTATTGTTCTTATTGCCGTTCTAACTGGAATGTTAGTAAATAATGAGATGACATCAAATGATACAATTGCTTCCGATCTATCAACTTTTATGTTGGTGAGTTGTTTTTTAACTTCTATTGAGTTTTTTATGTTATACGTTTCAGAGATTAAATGTTTTAAAATTGTTCCAATGTATTTTGACATGTGGTAGCACGGTACCTGGACTGATGACACAATAGGTCGAAGGGGGGTATCAGGTTTGTGAATTTTTGGTAACCCGTAAATTCTGGGTGCCGTAGCGGCAGAACAAAAAAGTTGGCGTTTTTGCCAAGAGTCTATATGGTTGTTTTTAAATAAATCTGAAACAATGTTGTTGTTTTCTTTCTGTAGTTTCAATGTAGGGTCTACTCTTATAGTTTTATATGTGTTTTTGTCTTCTAGTAGTATTTCCATCTTCTTTTCGTATTCGTTTTTATACATCAGCACGGTTTTGTTTCCTTTATCGGCTTGTACAACAATAACGTCGATGTGGTCACGTAAAAATTTTCTCGTTTTTTCAAAAATTGTAAGAATGAATTTGTCCTTTTCTGTGTTTTTAATGTTTCTTTTAAAAGTTGTTACCTTGTTTGCTACTTTAGTTCTAGCGATGTCTTTCTCTTTATCTATGTTACTGTCCAATGCCTGGATACATTGTTCTATATCCGCAATGACATGTAGTGGTGAAAAACTCAACTTGTCTACCGGAAGTGAAAATTTTTTCCCCAGTGACAAAATCCACTTGCACTCTATTGGAATATTATATTCAGTTTTATTTTCAAACCAGTTATCATTAAAAACAAGTCCATGTAACCTAAACTGATTTTCTTTCAGTGTATTTATTTTGTTGATTTGTTTCTCTTTAATATTTTTCGTAATTTGTTTTGTCCTGTCTTTTTGTTTGTTAAAAAAAGTTGTGTGGTCAGCTGTTGATATCATATTTTTAATACCAGCATTGAGATGAAAGAGTTTACGTTTGGTTAAAGTGATATTTGTGTTTGTTTGTGAAATTTCTAGATTTAAAATTTTCTTATGGAAGTTATTTTCTATTTTTTCTAATTTATTTTTAATTGTGGTGCATTTAAAGAGATGTGTCACCTGTTTTGTAAAATTAAATTGAATTTGAGCAAAATTAAAATACTAAAAATTTGGATTAACAACCATAAATAGTTCAACAAAATAACCACAATACTAATTATTGAATAAAAAATCATTTTACATTCAATTGAAATATAGTTCAACTATAGATTTAAGTGGTCCTTGTTTACTTAAATGGCAGTTCTTGGTTATCCTAGTATTCATTCTATTAATCACTGTCTATTAAAAGCCTGCATAAAAGTATTTAAAAATCAAACAACCCACCAAAATCCAATCCGATCAGAAACCACAATAACAAATGGTTAACGCTACTGATCGTCGCACAATTTACATAGTCTTGTGAGTGTACAAGAATTCAAAAAATACCACCCAGATAGTGCTTGTTTCTCTCAATAGAGTAAACATATTTTACCTTTACTCCTAGTTTTTGAAAATTTACTCGAGCAGTCTTCAACAATAATTGTTACGTTACTGACTGATTCATCATCGCACAGCCTAAACGCCTGAAGCTAAAAACTTGAAATTTGGACCAGAGAGTGGTCACTCCCAAAATCGATCAACTAGGACGGGATTTTTGAAAATTCAAATGCTTATGGGGTAAAAAAGAGTGAAAACGGAAAAATTAGGTAACCTTATATCTCCAAAACTAAAATAGATACAAACAAAATGTAATACTTATCGTTGAACTTTAGAAAACTAAACGGACAAGAGTCTGGTTCTTTTTTAAAATTCGGTCCTATTAGGGAATAAACGAGTAAAACCTGCATTTTGGTACTTTTTTGACACCCCATCTATCTTTTGAACTAATAAAAATAGAAACAAAGTTAATACCACATTTGAAACTTATCAAAAAAATACAAATACAAATTTGGTACCTTTTCGAAATTCGAACATTTAAGGGGTGAAAATCGTAACTATTTTTTTACAAAACATTTTTCTTCATTCATTTACATATTCGTACTAAATAATGGGCTGCCACTACAATACTGAAATTTTTGATGTTTTAATGGGGGAAAAACTACTACCCAAAAAAGGGAATACGGGAAATTTGATATTTTTCTTTAGCTTTTTGGTTCTACAACTGGTATTTTTTTAATTATCGTAAATATTGGACCTTAAACAATAAGAATCAACATGCAATGTCCTGAGTGGGTAAGAATCTATTGGGGAACTGTTTGGTACTTTTTTGTTCTTAAACTGGTACTTGTTGAATTTCCGTTAGTATTGAACATAGAAAAATTAAATTCAAGATGCAATGTCCTGGCTGGATGGGAATCTATAAGAGTGAGCTTTTTTGTACTTTTTTATTCTTTGACTGGTACTTTTTGACTTTTCGTTGGTGTTGGATCTAGAAAAATAAAATTAAACATGCAAGATCCTGAGCAAATGAAATCTATAAGAGGGCTTTTTGGTACTTTTGTGTTCTTTAACTAGTACTTTTTGAATTTCCTACATAAATGGGGAGAGAAAATTATCGAAAAGGATAATACGGGAAATTTACTTTCTCTCATTTGCTTTTGCGTTCTACGAGCGGTACTTTTTGCATTTTCTATACACAAAATTATAGGTGCAAAGTTCTGTGTGGATATCAACCTATGAGTTGCAAAATGTTGGAACTGTTTTGCTAAAACCTAGATACATATACTTTGACATATAAATACTTACATGAAAGAAATGACCCGATTATAAAGTAGCTAGTTAAATGCTAGAATTTAAACAAGTTTAAACCTAGAAAATAAGCTTTGGCATAAAAATATGTCCACGAGGGAAAAGGTGACGCTAACGAAGTAGCGGGTTAAATTCTAGTATAGTATATATTAAGGGCAGATGTTGCTTTTGAATAAAACACAAATTATTTAGGAAATAATTGTCATTTCTACTTATTGTGATAATATTGGTATATGTTATTAACGGACTTTAAATGGTGACGCAGTATACAAAAAACTAAAAGGGTGGTATCCAGAGGCCTGGCAAAAAAATAAAAAAAATTTTGCTGGAATTATTTTCACCTTTTATTTTGTATCAGGAACGAAGTACTCTATTGTATTGTCTAAGGTTTTGATACCATTTAAAGCCTTTTATATGTTTCACATTTCCATTGTAAATGTTTATGCATTTGTTTTTTTTTGTACATCTAAACATATGTATATTTGTTTATTTGGAAATATGTTGTATTTGCCGTATTCACAAAACCCCTTGTATCGTTGTATCTATTGTATGTTGTATAAAAATCCAATACTGAACTATGTTTTTTAATACAACATACAAGAGTTTTGTGAATACGGCAACTGTTAATTGTTTGGTCGAACTCCATAGATACACTGAAAAAAGTAACAAAAAAAAAAAAAGAGCGAAAATAAACGTATTCCATTTAATATAGATATATCTTCTTTTGCTATCACTACCTCTCACATTCTAAACTGTTTAAAAAACGCTAAGTCATCATCTTTTAGTGGACCAGATGGCATACCAAGTTGTGTTTTAAAACATTGCGCAACTGCTTTGGCGACACCTTTATCTATCATCTTTAACGCTTCTTTAAATTGTGGTTACTTTCCGAAAGTTTGGAAAGATTCATATATTATTCCATTGTTTAAATCAGGAAATAAATCCGATATATGCAATTACAGAGGTATAGCAAAACTAAGTGATATTCCAAAACTTTTTGAAAAATGTTTAATGGATTGCCTCACTCATCAAGTTTCTGACTTATTGTCACCACGTCAACATGGCTTTCGGAAAGGATCCTCTACTATGACTAACATTCTCCATTTAACAACATTAGTTAATAGAGATTTTGTCAACGGACACCACACTGATGTTATTTACACTGATTTCAATAAGGCCTTCGACAAAGTTAATCATACACTATTGTTGAAAAAATTGGACTTAATGGGCTTCAATAGTAACTTCCTGAGCTGGATCAAATCATATCTGTCATGTAGAACTCAATCTGTAAAATTTAATACTGCAGTTTCGGGAAAAATCAATGTAAAATCTGGGGTTCCTCAGGGTAGCCACATTGGTCCAATCTTGTTCCTTCTTTTTATTAATGATTTGCCTGAAGCAATTCAACATTGTAATGTATTGATGTATGCAGACGACGTAAAATTATTTTTGACTATAAAACTTCCTAGTGATCAACAACATCTACAAAATGACCTGGATAATTTTGACAAATGGTGTAAACTTAACCTGATGGAACTAAATTTAAATAAATGCAAACATATGCAATTTTCCAGAGTAAAAAAGTGTGCTTACTCCTACGTTATTGATGGCTGTACTTTACAATATGTTAGTGAAATAATGGATTTGGGAATATTGTTGGACAAAAAACTTGAGTTTATTCAACATATAACGATGACTGTTAATAAATCCCGCAGTGTTCTGGCTTTTATTAAAAGATGGGCAAAAGAATTCAACGATCCCTTAATCACAAAACGTCTTTTTACTTCGCTCGTCAGACCAATTTTGGAATACGGCAGCATTATTTGGGACCCGATCTATAATATTCATAATGATCGTATCGAATCAGTTCAAAAACAATTTCTTATTTTCTGCTTAAGAAGTGATTAAAGAGGATGTCTGGTATTACCTTCATATTCAACAAGACTAGCTGAAATAAATTTACCAACGTTAAAAAGCCGGCGAATGATGCTAAATATATCTTTTATGTTTAATCTTATAAATGGTAGTACACATTCCGAATTTTTATTGAGTAACGTTACTTTTAATATTCCTCAACGTTCACTTCGTTTTTTCAACCCTCTATATGTCAGGACATGCCGAACAAACTTTGCGATGTCAGATCCAATAAGAAAATTATGCAGCTGTTTCAATGAAATGTATAACTTTATCGACTATTCTCTGAACATAAATATCATAAAAAGCAATATCATATTATATTTAAATCAATAATGTTTATACTAATTGTTCTTTCTTTGCTTAAAAAAAAATAAATTATTATGTTAATACATTAAGATAGTCTGTAAGGAATTTGTCCATAGACTTAAATTAAATAAATTAAATAAATAAACCCAACACTGTTTTACAAATGTCACGTAACAACGGTATGAAATTCTATTTTATGCAGAATGAAACGTTGCCACCACGGTACATTCAAATTCGGTAAGCTTTTGTATTGCTTTTCATATAAAAAAAAAGCGAACAGCTGACTGATACAATACAGATACGGTACAGCAACGTCACCTAGCTGAGCCTTAACTTTTGATCTTAAAAAGAGCTAAATCTTGCTCAAAAAGGGTTCAGTTTTCATCACTGATTGTAAATTTATTTCCGCATTTTTCCTTGAAGGAAATTTATACGAATTACCAGAGTAAGTTTTTAATTACAAAAAACATTGATTAAACCAAGAACATTTTGTATGATTCTGGTCCAAGCCAATAATTGCTTATTCCAAATATATGTGTAATTTGGTTTAAGCAAAATGTTTCTTTATTTAAGAAAATTTAACAAAATAAGTTAAAATCAAGAAATAATTTTTAGATTTTGAATTTTCTTGTTTTAAGAAACGAAATTGATTACTTTAGAAAATGAATTTTTTCCGTGTACGTCAGCAGAAAAATTTACAAAACAAAGATTTAACGTTTTTATATTTATATTACAAATATTTCCTCTTTCCCATTTTTTTCTTTTTAAATCTATAATATAAGAAAAAAGTTATAAATTATAATTAACTCAAAAGCCAACAGATATATAAATTTCGTTTACGAGAAAATAGCCCGGGAAATAGGGATTCTAAATACTCGCAATCAATATGCACAATATTTTTAGACTATAACTAACACAAACATGCATAAATTCAATTAAGCTGGATTATTACGTCTTTGTGTCTTTGTTAATACTTTTTGCATACATACATACTTTCATAAAAATAAACTTAAAATGGCTATTTGATGCCATTAGAAATAAATAAATAAACTTTTAAAAGTTTCATTTAAAAAACACTAAGTCATATAAAACAAACACAAACAACTTGACTGCCAGGCCAAACAAAATATAACATTCAATTCATACAACACCCAACTTACTAAATCCCCCACAATCCCAACCGCCCCTTTTGAACACAATCGCACACACACACCCCTTGAAAAGAAATAAATTACAAAGGCTGGAAGAAAAACATTTAAAACAAAATTAAGTTTAAAGTTAAACAAAGAAAGTAAGAGAAGGAATGAAAATCAAACTGTAAAGAAATTTACATTACAAGTAACTTGGAAAAGTTTTAGGAAAAATCTTATATACTCTTATTTGTGCGTGTAAGCGTTTAAAAAAATATAAAATGTTTAAAAATTGCTTTTCCAAATGAGAATTTTTCCATTTTGTTTGTTTGTCAAAAATGGCGTATATGAAATTTGCTTTTCAACGCCTGTGGCTAAAAAGTGCCATGAAAAATAAACACTCATATTCCCTTGTTTGACAACTTAAAAAGTATGCAACAAAAGAAAAAGTTAAATAAAACTTTACTTACAACACCAAGAGTATAAATAAATGTGTGTCGCAGTGATCTCAAAAACTAATTAAGCTTTCTCATCAACAGCTCCCTCAACTATGACACATTTAGTGCATGGAATCTCCACTACACTCATGAACACAAACCCACACTCTCTTACACATGCTTGTGTAAAAATAAATATAATTGTAGAAGGAGTCCTTAAATCTATACATAAACCACTCGTAAGCAAACTATGTGTTCATGTGTATGAGTGTGTGTATGCGTTCTCATAATTTTCAGGCGTTTCTAACGTTTGACTCATACAATCAAAAACACAATCAGCAGGAATTGGTGGCAAGAGTGTTCAACACTTAAGCGTTCCTTCCTCTATCATCAGCCATTAACTAGGCAAGTACGAGTTATACTTATGAATTGTTGTTTCTCTGTCCCCGTCACTATACCGCACATCGCCTGTGCACAGAAAAAAAACTTTGGGTACAAATCATTCCTGCGCTGCTACTTCTTAAAAAACACACAAAATTTATACTTTTCCTACCTCCTCCCGGCCATAATTTTACAAGTATCAGTCGTATCAGTTTGCCAGATATACAATCATTTTCGTTTAGCCTGGTACCTACAGCAACTGCCAGCCGTTTGGTACAAGTCTCAGTTGCTCCATGAACATGTTTGCCCACTCTTGAATACCACATGCTCGGTTATGACAACGTCTACTCGTATTGTGTGTTTTTAAAGTATCACAAACAGTAACAGTGGTGCTTGATTTCCATTTAGGTGTTCTAGGTGTGGAACAAATTACGCTCCCACTCTAAAAAATATTGCAGCTGCTAAAGCTGTTGCTCTGCTACTGCAAACATAGAATGACGAAACGGTAATATCCTTGTGTTTGGTGGAAGGAAAAAGGAAGTGGATAATACATCCGTCCTTGTTGCTTCGTGTCACCCACTAAAAAGTCTTCTAGAGCAAACGATACGCGTTTATTTCATATTTAGTTTTATATGTACAAATATTTTTACTTATACGTTCCTACATACATATATTTAAAAGGACTATATGTTTGAATATTTTATTAGTGTTTGTGTTTATGTGTGCGAGTGAGCCGTTCAAAATTCATTTATTGTCTCACCCAGTTTTCGGTCATATTGTCTAACTCAAGTGAAAACTGTTACATCCTCCATGTTTGGTTTGAAAACAATGAACGAAGCTTTTTTTATTGTTGTGTATGAAAGAGAAAACTAAATGCTTGAATGTTAGACAGAGTGAGGAGTGTTCGAATGAGTATTGCTGGTGAGAAAAAGCTTTTTCGTCCTGGTTGGAAATGAAGTTTCTAACAGCCTGCTCAACGATTTCGAACGTTAACAGAAAATTTACATTTAAAACAAAAACAAATTTTAGAATATTGTTAAAACTTAATTGGAAAAATTGTTCAAGGTATTTAGATTTTGCTATGGGAAATTGTTAAATTTTTAATTTATTTTATTATAAAATAAAAATTTTCATATTATTCGAATGTGTATTCTAAGTCAAATTAAAATTTTTTAAAGCTTTTATACTTTAATAGTCTTATTCCTTCAATATTTTCCAGGCTAGCAATGAAGTAAATTGTACAGAAAATGTATACAACTATTAGACACCAGCTGGCAGATACCAGCTTATCCATACCATGTTTATCGTACTTAATTCACAATTTTTATTCTTGATAAATACACTGAAATTTATTTTTGGAGAATAAGCTAGTTTCTATGAGCATTTTACTGGTTGCTTCGTCCAGATGCAAGTGCACGGCATAACAAAACTGAACTAGCAAGTTGCTTTATATTGATTTTCTTGCAGAAACAAAAAAGCAGTTTGTTTTTGTTCTTATTTTATATTTTCTTAACCCACTTACAACCACAATTAATGTAGGAATAATTCCAACCAATTGTAGTAGGGAACGTAAGAAAAGATAAACTCAATGCTTATTGTTGGTATTTTGTTTAAGCTTTGATATCGTTGCAAATAAAACTTTTTTAGTGTTTGCAATTCTCATTCACTATACAGTTTTGTTTGCTAATATAATTTCTGAAATTTTTTTAGGGAAATGTTAAAAATTTTGTATTCCCAAAATTTACTTTGATATCATAAATTTTTTCAATAAAACTAAAAAAGAAAAACTGCCTGCTTTTAGAAAACGTAAATAAGTGAGTGAGTGAGAAATTATATTGAAAACAACAATAAAAAACGAAAATTTATTTTGTTTTCAATATAATTTCTCACGCACTCACTTGCTTACGCTTTCTAAATACAGGCAGTTAAGCATTATTTTTTCATTGCCTAAAACATGGAAATTTTGAAGGCGAGGCGAAACACCTCTAAAATTTCTGCCTCATAGAAATCTTTAGAAGAAATTTATCCATAGAATTGAAACTGGGAATGAATTACGGATCTATTTCGACAATTCAAAGCACAATTAACATCTACAATTTTGTTTCAGCAAAAACAAAAAAAAATATTTATCTCATAAGTAGAGTTTGTGCCGGGAAAATTCCAGGATATTCAATTGTTTTCAACACTCCCTTTCCGAGGAATTAGTAGCAGAATTCCAAAGAAATGTTGAACAAAAACATGTTCAAAACTTTAGTAAATCTATGTTGGACTCGTGTCTGTAGTTGTTTTATCCAACCAAATTTCACAACAATATCAATATTTGTTGCGGTTTAAGGATGATTTTCGAAAATAAGCTTTATATAGGGGCCTATGGTTAATTATAGACCTATCTTCATTAAATTTTTTTTTATGGGGCGTATGATAAATTACACAGTTCAACACATGATTTCGGGACACAATTCTGATAATTGTTTATGAATGTATGTAGACCCAAAAAGAAAAACTTCTGCATCATTAGTTTGGTCAAGGTAGCTCAAATAATAATTTTAAAATAAATTTGAAGTTTGTAAGTATCGTATAGAGGAATTTGTCACGTTTTATACTCTTTTGTTTGTCATAACTCGAGAACCACTAGTCCGAATAAGCTGAAAAAATTTAAAAAAAATTACAATTCCTTTAATCTGTTCATACAACGTTTCGCTTCATAAGCAACAGTTTCGCAGTTAAAAATAAATGTATAAAGAAAAAAAATATTTTGTTCCCAAAAAATTTAAATTTTTTATTTTTAATTCATAAAAAAACCAAAACGGTAAAAAAGTGTCAAGTCCTATTACTTTCGCCTAAAGTCGCATAACCTATGAACAAAATGACACACTAGTGGTTCTCGAGTTATGACAAACAAGAGAGCCTAAAACGTGACAAATTCCCCTATACGATACTTACAAACTTCAAATTAAGTTTTAAATAATTATTTGAGTTACCTTGGCCAAACTAATGATGCAGAAGTTATTCTTTTTGGGTCTACTTTCATAAACATTTATCAGAATTGAGTCCCGAATCAATCAGCTGAAAAATGATGTACTGTGTTATGAATCGATCTTCACAAAATTTAGTGATGTGATTTCAAGTCTTAGTAGACTTAAGTAGCATTATTCGTTACGCATTTTGACACCCAATTTAGAATCATTGAAAGAGCAAGAATTTACATGCCGCGTACATGTTCAACAATACTGTATTAACTCAAAATTAAAAACTTTTCTGTAGAAGTGAAACAATTTTTAGTCTTACGTTCAAGTCATATGAAAAAGAATTTTTAAGCCAAAAGATAGACAAAATAGCAGAATACTTTTACAGTGGTTAGTTATGAATAACAATCTCCAGATAATACACTATTGTTGAACCAGTACATATATACGTTATTTATTTTAAAATGATTCACATGGAATGTCTAACTGAGTACACCGTAATTCACCACGGCTGATTAAGGATATAACGTTGTATACAATGGATATAACACTGTAAAAACATTTGTTATTAAATACGGTAAATTCAATTTCTCCTTTATGCTGAATTTGTTAAACGGAAAAATTGTTTCAGAATTCCTTCTTTGTAATGTGGAGTTTTCAGATTCTATTTGCCTTTACAGCAGTTAGTTTCTTACTTTTACTTTTTTTTAGCTTCATAATTGTTGGGTGTCAAAATTTTGGTTTTGACATTTTGCAATGATTTTACAAAAACAAATTGCTAGCGATTTGTTCTTATTGTAGTTCCAATGTAACCTGTAATGAATTGCCCCTGTCTTGCTAGTAAAAATTTTACTATAAGAAACTTTTAAACAATTTTTTGTCTCTCAAATTTTCTGAAAATAAGCACAACTTAAATCACGACGCTTATTACAATTTTGACAGAAGGCAACTGACAGATGCTTGTTAACAGGAGCAGTATTGCCCTTTAGTTTTAGGACCTTCGATTTAAGAAAAGCCAGCAAGAGAAAAAAACAGTAGTCAAATCGCACGATCTCAGTTTTCAGAATATGCTTGTGCCACACAGTATGCATCGACGTCCTGTGCATAGTGTTAACCAAATCAGGCAAAAAGATGTTGGTTATTACGACCTGTTGCGCTCGTAGTTACCAGTGATTAACTGATCAACATCGTTCTCCAATATGGACCGATAGAAAGATAAAATTCACATTAATCGGTGTTTTTTGGGTAGCATTGGACGCACTTAGATCTCATGTGGATTGGTTTTTACCCAAATTCGGCAATATTGTTTGTTGATGTACTAATTCATTTAGCAATGGGCGTCGGAGCTGAAGAAGTTTTCAATAAAAATTAAGATCAGTTCAAAATTTTATCTTTTGCAGATGTTGTGGAACGCTATATGACTTGGCAAAATAAACGGAAAATATGTTGGCCAATGTAACAGATGAAGCTTTGCCAAAATGGCCGCTATCAGCTTTTAGTTTTCAAAAATCCATATTGGAAGACGCTTTATATTACTTTAGAACTATTCCCGTCTAAATCGAATGGTTTTAAATAAAATACAGTAAACACAAATTGCAAGATCAATGTTTTAAAGAATCTGACTATGGCTAAGTAGAAATTATGTTTCTTTTTATATGTTGCATTTGCAACACACCATGACACATAATTTGACCACGAATTGTAACCTTCAGCAATTTCCACTAACATGATAATGATAAATAATTTTAGTTTTTATTTTGCATGAAATACCTCTTCCTACGAGGTAGTAATTTGACAAAAGTATCCGTTAGTTTTCATTTTACTTTCCTTTTTTCAACACACATATACATTCACTAATACCCATAAAATAGGAATTTTAAAGAAATATTTTTCAAATATGCAAGAAAAAAATTTGTTCATATTATTCGAATTTATTGAAGCATTAATTTGTCTGTGCGTATGTCTGAAGGTGTGTGTGTGTGTATAAGCAACGTGTAAGAGTAATTTACATAGATACACACTAAAGTACCCTAAGAGCTTTTAATTATTTTATACTTAATACTGTAAGTTCGTGTGCTTTGTGTGCTTATCAGTGTAAGCTCTAAAACTGGAAAATGAGAAAGCCACACCTTGTCTTGGCTACGATTGGTGTTTAAACGGAAAACGGGTGTTGGTTGCGGATTAAACGTAAGTACTGACGCTGTAAACGGCGCTGCTTTGCTCACACATACACACATTTAAAGACCCACCCCAAAAATAATACTGTTATTAATATTGGCCACCCACTCACCACCCAACCAAAAGGCAAGCTTATTCAACCCTGTATAAAAGCAGAATAAAAGAAAAAAGCTACTACATTGTATGTGTATACAATGATGCAACATAAAAATTCACCCCCACAGTTCATACACCAAGTTCATTTCGTACACACAGCCACAAACACCAACGTCGAATTTACAAAAAAGGGGGTTGCAAATATGAAATCACTACAACGCGCCGGTAGCTGGCAGGATATGTGCGATTTGACGACGGAATGAAATCAATTGTTACGTTACCGTGCCACAGATCAGTCGCAATCCGGTGTCAGTCACCAGCAACCACAACAACCAAAGAAAAAAGTGTTTTAACGTAATTTATCATTCAAATTATTACTTATAGACAACTCAAAATTCAAGTATTATATGGAGTAAAGAAAAACTCACAACAAAAACATTTACCAATAACCAACTAAAACTTGGACTTGAGACAAATTCGTCATCATTGTTATTATTATTATTGTTTTGCTGTGAAAATTTAACATTTAAGGAAGGAACCTACGAACAATCAACCAGTTTAAGGGCCTAAAACATTTTAACGTGAAATAAAAAAAAAAAATAATAATAAAAAAAACATCCAAACCAACAACAATAAAACCGATTACCTTGCGTGCAGTTTTGCTTAAATTCGCCTACATTCGCGCCACGAAACTAGAAAAGTTTCCCGGAAGTTGAGGTGTCCGGTAACGGTAACCGGTTCCGATCGTTACTTTTCCCGTTCCTTTTCCTCTTCCGCTTGTGATACAGAGCAAAAAAGCCCTACACACAGACAAAAACAAATATTTTTAGCTTTTTTTGTGCAAAACGCATGAATTGAACATTGGTTTTTTGCAAATATAAAGTTACTTTTTTGTGCAAACTATATAAATAAATTTTCTCTCTCTCTTTCTATAAAAGTGGTGAATTTAAACTCTTTGAAAGTTGCAATTATTTTATTGTGATTTTGTTGCAAAAACTACTTAACAACTGTTTCCTCTTTTTGGTGGCACATTTTCAACGGCTTCCATAAAAAAAATAAAACAAAAAATTTGTTTTTAATTGTTTTGGTAGATTTGAAA
The DNA here is from genome assembly GCA_949318255.1 of Pollenia labialis. Taxonomy (NCBI): domain Eukaryota; kingdom Metazoa; phylum Arthropoda; class Insecta; order Diptera; family Polleniidae; genus Pollenia; species Pollenia labialis. Next base: position 160,113,213 of record OX439140.1, read on the forward strand.
GTTAAAAAAAATATTAGATCAAAAATTCTAAAGAGAATATTAAGTGTGTAAGCAAGCGGCGGCTTTTAAAAAGGCTGCCAAGAGAGCAAAGTCTTACTTTTTGGTCATTTGTGCCATGATGCTTGATATAAAACCGTCTTCAGATTATTTGTCACGTTCGACGGGAGGTTTTAGCAACTTTTCAATGTTGTTCGCAGGTAAGAACCAATTTATATCAATTAAAATTTATGTGTCTTGTCGTAATTTATGTTAAATTTATTAAAAAAAAAGAATTAAATTAAATATATTTTATTAGTTTGTTTGTTATTATAATAACTTTGGGGAGAATCGGATAACAAAAGCAATAAAATAGAATTAACTTGTAAAGGAATTAGTTATTTTTATCAGATGGATTTTATCTAAAATATATGTGACCTTCTCCGAGAAAAAGGAGTGAAAAGTTAAGACATGTTTTTTTAAATTACAGATGGAGCTTTAAATTAAATTTTTTACATTCCGTGTAAAACTTTTTTAATATTTTTCAAATACCTTCCGGGTCCTTGAGTTATTCTTAGTCGGTTTAGTCTGTCTGTCCGTCTGTTGAAAACACGCTCACTACCGAATAACACAACAGAAAAGAACAATTTTTCTACTGTTTCTACTTTCCTAAGCAGTTTTGGATTGAAATCCAGCAAAATCGTTATTATTTAAAAGGAGAACAACCAACTTTAAAATTGGAAATTTTTTTACAAAAACCTTGAATAGATAGATGGTGGCGCAATGTACGAATTGATATAAGATTTTTAACAAATTCATTCTTTATGAGTGGAAATAATACCACAGAATTTCGTGCGGATCCGTCCATAATTTACCATACGCCCCATATAAAGTCCACTCTCGGAGAACATTTTAGTACATCTAAAACCGCAACGAATAATACTATTGTTGTTAACTTTGGTATGTCATAGTTTTATAAAACAAAAAAAAAAAAAATAGAAAATTTGGGGTTATAATTCGAAGAAAATATATCGTAGGATCTGTATTAAGCACACTTTTGGAAATAATTTTAATACGCCTCAATTATGGTAAAATTTGGTCCAGTTTTCAATTCAAATTCAATTTTATTAATTTTATTATCTTTTTTATATAAGAATAATTAGAATTGTGGTTATTTTGTTGAACTATTTGTGGTTTTTAATCCAAATTTTTAATATTTGAATCAGGCTTAAGTTCATCAAATTTAATTTTCATTAAATTATTTTTATGAAGAAAGGAATTTTACAACATGAAAATTAATTAAAATTGTTATTGATAATTCGAATTGTTATTGATAGTTCGAAACTCAGGTCAGTCAAGAATGAATGATTATCAATAACAATTTTTTTATATAAGTTTAGAGTTGTATATAAGATATTTACCAAAAATTGTTCTCCCAACTATTTGCCCTGGTTTTTCGAATGTTAGTCATGCGAGACATCGCTTTCCAAAGTTGGTACTTTAAAGTTTAAACAAATTTATTTGAAATATCATTTAAAACATTTTTTGAGAGAAAACAAGTCTAAACATTTGAAAAAAATGGTTTCAGACAATTGTAAAAATTCTTCCGGAATACACGCTGTGAAAAAAATACATAGAAAAATTTAAGGTCTGATGGATCCCAGAAAATAGCAATATTAAAGAAAACTCTAAAGCAGATGAAGCTACCAAACTCGCATGAAATTAAGCTAATATTTAACGGTGTGTGGACTGGAGAAACCTGCCATTCTTAACTTCATTAAAGTACAGCTATGCAACAATCATTAAAAGTTATGGCGTGGTTAATTTTACCATACTTACATGGACGTTAATAAGGATCGTATAAAACCACTAAACACATCCAAATTAAGCAAATAACAGGGGTTCTACTCCACATTGCAACGCGCATTTAATTTCAATATGAAAGCTAGATGCAAATCACTTTCTAATATTTTTTTTTAAATAAAGCAATATTGGCAATAAAAATTTCAGTTGGCACAGATTGACGGTAATCAGGCGCGGATTCAGGGGGGGGGAAATAAGGAAATTTCCCCCCCCTAAATTATAAAAATATGTTTGGTTTATCTCGATAATACAAGAATTCTCAATAATAATATTTTTTATATGCACAAAATTTTAGGAAATCCCAGCAAAGTTTTTTTTTTGTTTTTTTTATTGAATCTAACGAAATTTTCAATAAGTATCCAAAACTTAATTCTAATAGTTATTTATTAGATATTTCCAATGAAACATCTAGTTAACTGTATTCAAATACTTATTATTCTAAATTCAATCCCAGTAGGTGCCATCAATTTATATCCAAAGAATAAACGTTTGACTTGAAAATGCGTGCGCTCAAATTTTTAATAAGCCTTAGTATGTATATGCAATATTTATGTATATATGTGTTATATGAATCAAAATTCTATTCGATAATTTTTGATGAAAACAGAGATTTTTCGGGGAAAACCCAGATTTCCTTATCTTAAAGATATTTCAAGATACAACAATAAATTATTAGGAAAGCATTTATTGGCTTTGTTGTAAACGCATTTGAAGAGGCTTCAAAGGATATTGATAATGACGTTGATGTGTCAATTGATGCGAAAATTGTGTAGGAAATGCAACAGATGGGTGTCCTCTGATGTCAGCAGAAAATGGCGCTGTTATAAAATTCTGGACAAATGCAAAACAAAAGCCTTGCTATTCCCATAAATCAAACAACTCAATTTTAAAAAGCAACAAAGTGCCATTAATACAATAAGTTGTATCATTTGTTAAAGAAACGACAAATTTTTTTTAATATAATCATCCCAACCGAAAAGCAGTTTTAGCAAAGTATTTGGGAGTCAAACTTTCTACATTATGCTAGACAAGATGGTTGGACCGTCACGACTCAATTTTATACTTTGCAACAAGTGTACATCATATAGTAGAAGCTTTGGAAAAAATATCTGAGTGGAAAGGTAGATTTACTTCATCAAAAGCCTTATGTTTAGGAACTCGCTTAGTACTTTTGAATTAATTTGAGGAATAGTATCATTTTATAAAAGCACGATCTAGATCTTCAAAAAGGATCAAGCCTTATCAAAACTTAAATCATGTGCCTTGAAGAGAAAAGAAATAAGACCGAAGAACTATTTAAAGCGATTTTTGAAAAAGTTAAAGTTATCTGCGTTCAAATCGAGGTTCCAATCTTATTCAAAATGTTAAAGATTACTACCGAGTTGTAGGTTACATTCCTCTTTGTGAATTTATTTTAGAAGATCTAAAAACATGTTTCCCAATAGATATCTTAAATGTATTGAACATACCTTAACTTCTACCTCAAAGTGTAATCAATTCAAATACAGACACAAAACTTTTAAAATCACAACTAGCTGATGAGCTGATTATGTTTGATAAAAGATATAGATAGATAAACACCTACTAATATCTAAACTTGAGTCTGAACTGTTGCATTGGCAACAAGCATGGAAAATATCTAAAAATCTATCAGATAACGTTGTAGATGCTTTAATAAACTGTGATGAAGAAATCTACTGAAAGCTAAGAAAAATATTTCAAATTTTCGTTTCAATGCTCGTCAGAAGGGCAAGTTTAAAAGGGCACGAAAAATTGTTAAAAACGGCTGGCAAAATGGCACGAAAATGTATAAAAAATGGCACAAAAAATGTCAAAAACAAACATGTTATTTAAGAAACAATTATGTATTTTATTAAGTTTTTATTGTATGTACAATAGTATGTTTCTTTAAATTGTCAAAAAAAAAAAAAAAAATACCGGGGAACAAAACGCAAGAATTTGGAAGTTGTTTTTAATACACTTTTAATCTAATTTTTGTTATAAAATTCTGTTTAATTGTATAATATTTGTCATAAAATTTTTTTATCAGGGAAATCTTATTAAAGATCGACGTTTAAAATTTTTACGTTTTGAGTCTTCGATTTCTAGAACACCCCTGATAATCTCCTGTTATCACATAAAATAGTTCCATAAATGAAAAACACTCTTTTAACATCGCAAGATGTAACTGGAGCATATTTGAACACTAAAAGTTCAGATGGAGAAAGGTTGTCAATTTATTCATCCGTCTCACTTTCATTTAAACAAAATTGTGAGAAAATCGATTAAAACACTTTTTTAAAATTTAAATGCCAAGCCATATAGATTTTTCAGGAGTATTGAATAATTTACTACACGTAAAACGTTTTTTAAACTTTTTAACAAAATCTTTTTTACTGACATCTTTTATTATTTTCTTTAGCACTGTCAATTTAGCCAAAGCTTTCATTCATAGAAATCCCTTTCGTTTGTAACTTCAAGAGGCTTGAGCAGATGCATTGAAAGTACTTTTTACGTCCGATTTTTGCATTATTCAGTAAGCATTTCGAATATATTCTGCCGCATATTCGCTAAGCTTATTTAAAAATTTGTTTCTATGCTGCAAAAAGGTATTCTTTGGCAAGCTGGACCAAAAATTGCTTTAAAAAAAAATAATTGAAGAAATGGCAAAAATGGCATATGCCATAAAAAACTTGCCCTACTCGTCAGTAATGCTATGAGAGAGAGGTCATTTCCTACCCGTCGTCTAATAAAAACATGGCTCAGGTCAACGATGACAGAAGAAAGACTGTACTATCTAAATTTGCCTCACAAGGAAATCATAAATTGCCTATTTAAAAAAATTAATTTATATTCAACTGATCTTACATTTCATTTAACCTTATTGTTGAGTGTTTTTAATATAATATACACATATTAATTTTAATACACTTTTAAAAACAAATTTTTTACTTTTTGTATCAAAAAAAATTTTCCCCCCCCTAAGGCTCGAGCTGGATCCGCGCCTGACGGTAATGAAATAATAAAATATGCAAAAAAATTTTTAAAAATTTTATTTTAAATGAATAATGATTTCCAAAAAGAAAAAAAAATAAAAGATGCGAATCCCTAAATTTGGTATTGTTTTCTTTTGCATCGCAACCGACCGGTTTTAATCATTTTAAACCCGAAACCGTGGTTTCACAATTTTACGCTTTTTAGCTAACTCTAATTATATGCGGTTGCTCTGTATTCTAACGGACTAAATTGTCGAAATTGTCTTCATCTAAAATAAAGAAAATTAAACGCAAATATACACATTTTTTGACCCATACATAAGAAATTATAGAAACTCTCTCTAATGAACATATCTTGGATAGAAAGAATGACTTGAGAGTTGATCACGACTCAGCGAAAAATGGATAGGTACCTCGTATACACAGTGTTGGGCAATAAACAAAACAATTGTTTCCTTTCATAAATATCAGATTTTTGAATGTAGCATAAAACAGTTTCTTGTTGAAGAAAAAATAAAACCTGCTGAAGAAAAAAATCTTTCTACAGGTCCTGATGAGCACAAACTTGTATTAAATTCTATTATACTGTTTTTATATTTGGGTAGCTGTCAAGAGTAATAATGTCTTTGCTCTTGTCACTGAGGATACTGACAAATTCCAACTCCAAATTTGATGTCCTAGATTCACCATTATCCCTATCTACGAAAACAACAAAATCATCGTATTCTTTACTGGTGCTTCTACTTCTGATACGTTCTTTAGCGATTCTAGTTTTTGGTAGATCAAAATGCAAACAATCTTCAATAAACTGAAAAATATATTTAGTAAACTATGTTTTTAAAATACAAAATACTCCCATTTTTATGTATTTAAAATACAAAATACAAACTATGTACTTCTATTTATTGTATGTATTTAAAATACAAAGTTCAAAATACTAGCTGGACACGTATTTAAAATACAAAATACAAAATACTTGCACGTCATGTATTTAAAATACAAATACAAAATACGTATTTGTATTTTAAATACGTATTTCAAATACATGTATTTCAAATACTGCCCAGCCCTGCGTATACATTTTCGTGCGATGGGGTTTTACGCATTTCGACGCAGTTTAACAAGACACGAGTGCATCAATCAAATTACTTTGACTTTTGGTGATGAAGCATTATCCTTGTGTGAAACGCTGCTATAACGAATTAAATCGTGGCATTGTTAGGCACGAATGTCGTAAAGGTCGTTTCAAATCAGTTTTTGTTTCAGAAAACATTAATGCTATCGTAAACAAAAATATCTATGGGTATAATGAGGCACTAATAAGGTATTGCATGAACATTAGGCTGGCGAAAAGATTTGTTCTCGTTTGTTCTCGCATGATCTTAATGATAATCAAAATGATGCTCTTGCCAATTGAGATAAGAAAATGCTAAATAAATACAATCGCGGGGGACCGAAGCGTTTATACACTGAAAAGAAAAATCAATCCATCTGTACTTAAATGAATCCAAAGCATTGTTAATAGTACGGATTTTCTTGAATTAAGTACAGAGAGATTGGTTCAAGTACGGATTATTAAAGTGCGAAGTACTTAAGCCTATAGTACACGAAATGTAAAAAGCCACATGCTCATGTGGTTCTGACGTTATTTTGACGACACTACAAAGCCAAAATAGCAAATTCGTGTTGTGTGATGACGACAAAATTACGTCAGAACCACATGCACATGTAGGTTTTTACATTCCGTGTACTATAGGCTTTACTTAACGTATCCATATTTAATCCCGAATTCGTACTTGAAATATTCCGAAAATGTGATTAATTTAGGTATAACTAAGATTGAATCAATCTCAAAATGCGCTTGATTCAAGTATTGTTAAGTTAATTTAATCCCGAATTTGTACTTGAAATAATCCGAAAGTATAATTAAATTGATTCTAACCTAAAACAGAAGGAGAATATTATTAAAATGGATTTACTTACCCGTTTACTTACATAATTTTAATTATAAGACACCAGCATCGTGCCTAACATGTTGTCTACCTTTATAATTTTATGTACTTACATATTTAAACTAAAATTATAAACTAAATAAGAATTTTTGACGTTGATTTTAAACATGAAAATAATATTGTTTTTCTTCTTGTTCTGTTGTTTTTGCTGTTTCTACATAAAAGCAGGAATCGTGCTCACTTTGTAATTTTACTCTCAGAGTGGCATTACCAACGAAGAATTTAATGGTTTAAGAATTTTATAATTATTTTATGAAATTCCTGGATTGATTTTCGAACGTAATCCCATTAAGGATTGTTTTAAGTACATATTAATGTTATTAGTACTTAAATTTTTAAGTATAAAAAACTAAATCTATTCCGAGTGTTTTTCTTTCTGCGTAACATATACACAGGTGACGAATGTTGGATGAGCCCGAAACAAAGCACTGACTCACTGTAAGGGAGTTCGAAAACTAGTTCAAACGACAAAAATTCTTTTTTTTAGATTAACTGCATATGTGGCAACCGTGACATTACAGCAACGTGGAATGTTGAATTGTTTGCCGAAAGTACTTGGTGAAATTCAAAAAGAGATGCGGTTACGAAAGATTATTGCACATCAGGGGTGCACATTGCACAATTGTTTAGAAGCCACAAATTCATTTTTACACAGACAAAGCTTCAAAATTATCCAAAGTTTTAATACAACTTATAAAATTTTGGATAATTTTGATGCTTTGTCTGTGTTAAAATGTAAAACAAATTTTTTTGTTAGATGAAAAGTAACGCTTTTAATTTTCAAATATATACAGGGTAGTGTAAAATGAGCTGTCGATAATTTTTGTATCTATGCGAATTTTTTTATACAGTTGGGGCAGGGTGCCTTTTTTGATATGCTTTTAAAAATGATATCCAGTTAGTTGTGGACTTTTAAACATATTGTCCATTAATTTTGGCAAAATTAGGTTTAAATGGCCGCAATTATATTTCGAATGTTGGTGTTTGGTTAGGGGATGGCTATTATATTGTAGCTATACACTATTTTTTTCAAATAGCCCTAAGAAAACTTTAAGGAGCTGTTGAAAACGCTTGAGTGGGAAGTATAGCGTTTTCCAAACATATCCCTTACCAAAGGCATTGGGGCACCTACAGATTGTACTGGTTAACCAACCAGGTTAGATGGTTTTCTAACATCGTTCATTATGTACAACCGTCATTAAATAAAAATTATTTTACAAGACACCAATTTATTCCTCATGTAAAATTTTGTTAATTATTATTTGTTGATAGTAATCAGGGAAACCAGAAATATGCTCTAAAAACATGTTATATGCGATTTAAATATGCAGTAAAATCTTGAAAATATGCCCTGAAATTTTTTAAAAATAAGCTCCAAAAGTTCAAAAATTGCTTACTTATTTGAAAACAATATAGTCAAAAATTTAATAACAGTTCCATTTTATAAAAACAATCCTAAAATTATAATCTGAAAAGCCCAAACACTGATAGAAAAGGTGTCATAACGCTGATGTGTTTTGACATCAGTACTATGACAAGTGTCTTCGTTTTTGACCCCATGACACTTTTCATCATTGTGATGTCAACCTTAATATCACTTGGCCAAAGTGTCATCAGGGTCAAAATGAAATTATGTCATCAATGGGATGACACATCGGCATCATAGAAATGATGAACAATTGTCTCAGTGCGATGACAAAATTAACATCGGAGAAAGGACACATTAGCATCAATTCAATGACAATTTGTCATTAGGTCAAAGTCATTGGAATTGATTTAAGTCAAAGTGAGAGAATATTATTATTTACTTACCCGTTACATATGTTTGTTTCACGTTTGTTGAATTACGACCTTTGTTTACAGCAGAACTCTCAATAATAAGACACCAGCACCATGCCCCATATGGTTTTCGTAATCATTATACTTTAAAAATTTGTTGTATTTAACTAAATAATTTTAAAAAATAGAATATAGGAATTTTTGCTTCTTATAATACAATAATGTTAATAATACACAAAATGTGGCATTGAATTGATGTCACTATAGTCATAAAATAGATGACACGTAAAAAATGACAAAATTGCACAAATACGTTAGTCTTTGGATTGATGTTACTTTTTGCATCATTGATGCCATTTGTAGTAACATTGTTGTCACAATTTTGATATTAGGGCATCATCAATATGAAGATGAATTTTTCTATCAGTGTATAAGCATATTCAATATGTTAGGTGTCTAGACGATATGCTGAAAATATCAAATTTTTCAAATTCAACATGTGCCAGCAAATAATATTTCAACATATAAGTTAGAATACAATTTGTGTGTCTACACGATATGATGAATTTTGTATGTTGTTATATATCGCACTCGTTCAACAATACTGTATTAACTCAAAATTTTTATTTTTTCACTTTTTGGAAAAAATGGATACGTAATATTCATATCTACCCACTGTAAAAATATTGTGCAATTTTGTCCACTTTTTTGTAATGAAACGGCTGCTTTAAAAATTCTTTTTCATATGCCTGTAATGTTAAATTGAAAATTGTTTTGCTTCTACTGAAAATTTTTAAATTTTGAGTTAATACAGTATTGTTGAACGGGTGCGATATGTTGAGTAATGAGAACATTTGTTTAAGAATTAAATTAGCAATTCTCTTTTGTTGTTATTTTATTTAAATTTTTTTTTAATCAGTTATCTATCGCCTTTAGTGCAAAAATAAATATTTTAAGTGTAATTAAGACTTTATAAGTATGAGTGCTTGATTGGGCTGGGTCAAATCCGCAAAAAATTAAAATATTTAAGGACTGGATTGATCTAAAAGTTATTAATAAACCCTCAAAATGAATTAATTTATTTCAGTTCTACCCCTATGGTAAATTATGTGCCGACCAGCATAATGTTTTATGGATTTGTTCGATACTCACACCACCATAGTGTTTGTAACACCTAAAAATATTGGTCCTATAACCATTGTGTAGTATACCGATCGACTCAATCACTATCTGAGTCAATATAAGGATGTCCGTCCGTCCGGCTTGCTGGCTGTCCACTTTGTAGTGTGTACAAAGTACAGGTCGCAATTGGCGCCGTACCGGCTTCGCTAACTAAAGCTTCTCTGCGTATTCGGCCTTCGTTCGTAAACAAATCAGATTTTAGAAGCTTTACTTAACGAAACCGGTACTTGTTTAACCATAGAGGAGGAAATCCTTGCGCCCGGCCGAAGGCCGGCTATGCAGAAAACCTTAGTTAGCGAAGCCGGTCTTTCGTTTTATTTGTAATATATACACACAGAGAAAAAATAACAAAACAATTTTTAAATAAATTAGAATTTGATGACATTTGGTACATTGGCTCTAATTATTTATTGTAATTAAACGGTGGGGAACGACCCTTAATTTCTCAAAGATCTAAATATTCGGCGTAAAAAACTCTTATATGATTTATAACGTTGTTTTGTTTTATATATCATGATTTTTATTATTTTAGCGCCGTATTTAAGAGAAATTTGGTATTTTTCGTAGGTTGAGTAATTTTTAGTATTAAAAACATATATTCGACCAAATTTCAATACAATTATACAAGTTTTTTTTTAACCGCTTTCAAGTCCCGCTTTCTACGGGACATATAGTGAGTTGTATGCCGATTATTACAAAATTGTATCGTGTTATTTCTAGCCATTTAAAGCTAAATTGGACTATATTTTACCACAATATCGTTTTTTACGGTTTCAGGTATATTTAAATGATTTCCCATAGTGGGATCTATATGAAACGTATGGGAAATTCTGGGACGATATTCTCCAAATTTAGTTGTGTGATTTCTAGTTTTATGAAACTATAACAGACCAAATTTAACTATTATAGCGTTATTCGGTACGACTTATGCATATTTAAGTATTTCCGAGAATGGGGTTTGCATGGGGCCTATGGAAAATTTGGAGCGATCATCTTAGTTATAGAAAACGAGTTCATGCAAAATTAAATAAAAATCGGTTGATTCTGTCACCAATTTTTGTTAGTTTCTTTAACAGAAATATCAAATTTTAAAACCATGTTCACACGGACAGCAATATTCGTGTTTCGCTCTCTTATTTCTGAACTAGCTCTCAAAAAATATCAAAACAAAGAAAAAAACAAAATAAAAATTGATTTTTAATAAAATAAAATGATAATTATAATACCTTAATATTAATAAAAGTATTAAATAATATTCTTAAGTTTTATTTAATTTTTTATCTATTTAAAAAAAATCACACTAACAACACAAAAAAAATGTCAAAATGAAACAGGAATAAATCGTATGAACAGCATGTTTGGCAATCTAGTTTTAGAGAGCGAAACCAGTGGTTTCTATCGTCGTATGAACATAGCATAAGGGTGTTGGGGTTCTGGATTAAAAGAATAAAATTAACTCAGCTGAGCGAAGTCGGTGCTTGATATAGCATTAAATTAAGAATTTTTATGTTCAGTCGAAGACCGGCAATAAAGAAAACAAACATTAAGCAAAGCTGGTGTTTGTCATAACATTAAAAAAAAAATTTTAATATCGACAAAATTTTGAGGTTAGAGTCATTTTAATAAAATGCATTAGTAAATAAAAATATTTTCTGAAATTGGTTCTTAATGGGTCAATAATTCGGAATGTTTTATATACCATGTAAAAGGTAATTGGAAACACTCTTCAGCGATATCCATATTGCTGAGATCAAAATTGTGCTTCAAGAGATATTGGTTAAGAATTTATTAAGTCTTATGGTCTATAACTCTAAAACAAAGTTTATTGGCCAACATTTTTATTTTTAAAGCACTTCTGAATGCATTTTTTTGTTCCTTTTTTGCCGATGAGCTAGAAATCTTGCTTAGTTCCGGGGTTATATACAAAATTAAACAAGTAATTGCATTAATATCATTTTTTGTATATTTTATATGCTACCAAGTTTGCCGTATGCTGAAAAGCTTGCATACGAATTTCAACAAATAACATATTTGTCAACATACGTAGAAAATTTGTTGAAAAGTAAAAATATGGTGTCCAGTCGATGTGCTATAATTGCGAACAAACGTTGGCTTACTTCGTTAACAAATGCCTGTAATATGTTGGTAAGCATACGTTTGTCGGAAAAATTTGGTGTCTACATGATATGTTGGCGCTGAAAGCTAATTTTTCAACATAAATTTGCTGATTCAACATATCGTGTAGACTTATGGGGTTTCTTTTCTTAGTAATATTCTGCATTTATTCTGCCTTTTACATTTCTTTATGTTCTTTTCTGAAAAATGTGTTTTGTTTTAAAAGTGCAACGTGTTCTTTTCTGAAGATGTTTCCCGTAAAAAGAAAAAAAAATGCTACATGTTCAACACTCATTTAAATTAAAGGGGCATGAGTGTAGCACTAGATTACAGCTGTTTTTGTTATTATATTATATTATTATTGTATTATTATTTTTTTTTTTTATTTGCTTAGAAATTAGCGGCATAAAAGGCTGCAAATTTTTAACGATAATTGTACTTTATTGTTTTATGTCGAAACTTGTGTTCTTTTGTAAACGTAAAATATACAACACTTCTTAAAAATCTGGGTTACATTTAAAAATGTTGCCAGATCCCATGTAACACATATGGTACACTTTTTTTTAGAAAAGAAAACGCCATTAGCTTAAAAGTTATTTGTGCCGAATATTATCCAGATATCAACAAGCATATGAGATTTTAATGTTAACATTTAAAAGGAATATTAACCATTTTTTCGAATGTGCTTCTATGAGTTGAATTTTAATTTATAAAGCTTTTTATAATAACCTTATTTCCTCAATATTTTACATACTTTTTGCTTAAGACAAAATTTGGTTAACATTGAAGCTAAAAAAAATACTTTATGAAAAAGAAATAATTTCAACATTTAATTGAAAAGGAAGTTAAAGCTATTTATAAATGGAAGCTTTGGGTAAATGTGAACTGATTCGAAAATAATTTAATTTGAAGGAAAATATTTTTAGGGCGAATTAAAATACCAACATAATAAGATGGTTTACGGAAACAAGGAAAGAAGTTTTTATGGCAAATATGTAAAGTTTTAGACCGATTCTCACCATTTACATAGAATTTGTCCTTAGTAAGTTTAATTAAAATAGATTTACCATATTTGATTCAAGTATCTACAAGATTGCAACTTGTACTAGTCGCACAAAATTAACATTAAATGGAAATGCAACCAGCCAGGTGTCAAAAGTGATTTTAAATCGATCGGCATAATCAAATGTTAGTCCAGATATTTATGTATTACATACATTGCCAAAATCGTATATAACTGATTTTTAATTAATTCTTGCTTATAGATAAAATTTTAATGCTGTGTCTTACAATTTTCGAGTTTAAAACATAAAAGCCAACATTTTGTAAGAAACATTTATTTTTTTATTTTCTGCGAAAGTTCTTTAGGCATCTAAAAAAATTACACATGTATCAAAATATGACTGAAAAAGAAAAATTATGCACTAAAAACTAGATTATGCAAAAAAAAGCTGCAAACGGTAAAATATGCACTAACAAATCGATGTTAAAAATCATAAAAAGCTCTAAAACGGATATAAATTTATATTTTTTTTGTATAATTGCATATTTTTTGTTTCCCTGATAATAATATACAGTTCGAAACTGGAAGAATAAAAAGAAATCAAAGGCATATCAATACAGTTTTATTTATTTCAAAAACTTTTGGTCAAACGCTCTCAATATCCAAATATCAAAATGATTGATTGAAAATGTACGGAGTTTAATATTTTTTAAATGAAATTAATTTGTTAGATTGACCAGTTAACTTGTAAATGAAGTAATGTTTCCTTGTTAGGCTCAAATTATAAATAGCAACACCCGTGATAAAATTTATAATAATATTTTTTTTTTTTATGAAGAAAGGAATTTTACACCATGAAAATTAATTAAAATTGGTTTTGATAATCATTCATTCTTGACTGACCTGAGATTCGAACCTATGTCAATAGTCAAACATCAATCCTTAAACCAAATTGTAAAATACAAATTGTAAAATACAAATTGTAAAATACAATTTGGTTTAAGGATTGATGTTTGACTATTGACGTCAGCAGTCGTCGTTGGCTGCGAGTGTAAGACGGCAAATCCATCTGAGGAGATCGAGTGGTTGCGATCGAAACATGTCATGGTAACCAGCCGCCTGGGTTCGAATCTCAGGTCAGTCAAGAATGAATGATTATCAATAACAATTTTAATTAATTTTCATGTTGTAAAATTCCTTTCTTCATAAAAAAAAAAAAAAAATTGTTTAATGAAAAATTAAATTTGATGAACTTAAGCCTGATTAAAATATTAAAAATTTGGATTTAAAACCATAAATAGTTCAACAAAATAACCATAATTCTAATTATTTATAATAATATTTTGAATGAAAACTCGAAAATTGTGTTGATTTGAAAAGTTGCGTACTGGGATGGGTTAATAGCATTAACTGAAATAAGTCCTGCTTGAGGCACACGTTTTTGGTAACAACTTTCGATTTCAAAATATTAAGTTAAAGGAGTATGCAAAAACCATATTATCTTACATACAAATTATTATTTTATATTAATTTTCTTTTTTTTTCTTGCAGATTCATCATATAAATCCTCTTGGGGATCCCACAGTTCAGCACAATCCCAAGGTATGTTTTCAAATGTTAAAAATTCTTATATATTATTAAAAGTTGTTGAAGCACCTCTAAAATTGTTTATTAAAACCTAAAAAAAAATTGCAGAGTAATGATATGTCTGTGTGTCTATATGTATGTATATATCCTACACACCCAATTTAAATAGAAACGCTCCCTTGAAAAAAAAGAAACATATTTCCATTTCCTGCGTAGATTGTTATAAATTTTAAAAAAAGTAAGCTGTATAAAAAACTCCAATCAGAAAAAAGGTGTCAAAAAGTATGATTGGCCTTTTTTTTAGTTGATGTTAACATTTTCAGTTTAAAAGGTGTTTGATCAAAAAAAAAAACCCCCCTTCTGACAAATACATAAATATGAAAATTTCTATAACACATTCACACACACACACATACACACACACACAAACAAACAAACAAAAAAATTCAGGATGTGAATTTTTTGTTTTCTCTTTCCCTTTTTCTTGTTTGCGGCAGGGGTTGTGGAATTGATAAAATTTAATGAAGCGTTAACATGTTTGTGTTAAACAATATTCAACAATCTAGATATTTATTTATTGATTGTAAAGGCCATAATCATCCACGAGTACAAGTCATAAAATTTACACGTATTTTTTGAGTCATACATGTGATTATTAGTTTCAAGTGTGAATTCTAAAGAAACTGGCTTCAATTCTACGTTTTATAAGGGGTTACTACTTCAGTTTACCTGTTTTTTTTTTGCCATCTATTTCTTTATATTATTTATACGGCTGGTTATGTTTTTTAACCACCATAAATAAACACAAATTGTTGAATAATCTTATTAAATATTCAATGATCCCTGACATTCAATGAATGAATACATAAATATGATATTAAATCAACAGATACTTATTTAGTTGAAACAATTTTTTTTAACCAAAAATATTTATCAGGGTGTATAGGGAACATAAAAATAAATTGTTTGTTTTAAAATTAATTTTAAAATAATGAAAATGATGCTCTCTTTGAAGGTTTTTTAAAGTTTCCATTATTTTAACTTCATTTGTCCCAAGGCAAATCGAAAGAAGCAAACAAATCATGACAATTTAAATTTTCTTAAAAAACAATTTTACTTTGAGTTGTTTTAGTAGTTGTGGCTGTTGTATGTTTGTTTGTTATTTTTTGAAGTGTGTCCTTTGACACTTCTCTATCGTGTCAGTCGTTTAATTTTAAAAATTTCTGCTTCGTTGCGTATTTTATGCTTTTGGGCAAAATAACAAAGCCACCAAGAAATACAACAACAGCAACTTACAAAAATCCCAAAATAATTTAACACACACACATACTGCTTTTCTTTTTATAACACAAGTACAATGAAAGCGATTGTGTAAAATGGGCTTTGTTCGCTCTATCTATAAGTTCTATGAGCATGTTGTTCACGTCCTTGTTTTCTTACACTTGAGTAGCATTATTACCACACAGACTTTAAAATGGTTAAAATGTATGGCAAAAAAAAAGGAGTCACTGATATGAATGAACATCATCCACACAATCAAACAAGCCATCATCATTTTCCTCACCATCCTTTTTGACATCTTTAACACTTTACCAATGTTGCAGTAACAACGTTGAAGAGTGTAAGCCGTATGTTGTGGTGTTGTTCTTGACGGGTTTATTTTGTAAATTTCAACAAAAACTTTTAATAGACAATACAAATAAGAACAAACAGTGCACTGATTTCACTTTATAGCCCTGCGGGTGTAATTTGTATTGTAGCGCCATCTTTGATTGCGCTTTTAGTTGTGCTCTCTGTTCTTGAGGACACAATTTAAAGTTTTTTTGTTTTTTAAATTGCCTTTAGGCTTTGTTTTCATTTCTTTGTAATCGCAATTTATTAAAATTTCACAGAGAATATTATTTGTGTTATACACAAATGGTGATACTTAAAAGAGGGTTTTATCACATTTAACCCTTAGATGGCCTGCATGGCCTGGCCAGACCATAATTGACTTAAATATGCACTATCTTTTTTTGTAGCAAAAGTTTTAAAAAATGAAGGTTATTAATTCTACAAGTAAGTTGTCCTGAATCGAATAACACAAATTTGGAATCATTTATATTAAATTTAGGGCACAAAAAGCCGCCCAGAAGGAAAAGTTCGCAAAATGCACCTCATGGTCTGGCTGGACCACTGGTTACTTTTTTAAATCATTGCATTTGCACTAACAAAGTTTACTATGCCAATTCTGTTAAAGTGCCTTTTGCTCGAAAGGTGTTTTTGCTGTTAAATTATTGTTGTTTTCAAACACTGCGGTGGTACCAGCATACTTCATTTTATTCCGCGTCACGAGAACAGGATCTGCTTCGTGGACGTTGGGAAAACTTTGATTTTACCTCAGCCACCTCTTAAATCTGTGTTTCTAGCGTTTTTGTGGCACAAAAACTGCTTTGACGTGTGGTGAATCGCTTACCTCAAATATTTTGTCAGCAGGTATAGCTAATTTTTCAAGCGGATCACTACTTAAGTCTAGTTTACTCTGTCACACAAGTCTTACGTATTCCATAATACTTTGTGAGATAGAAATATAATGAGTTTTGTTGTGATTGTCAACAAATCGAATGTAACATTACAGTTTATGGTCACACTATCGCACATGAACATGCTCTTGTTTAAATGCAACCCTAATCAAATGAAAAGTAGTCAATATTGTTTTGAAAAATTTCAATTGACGATGAAGTCGTATGGGATGTCAAATTGTTTTTCGTAATACTTGTCATTTTCATGACATATTGAATTCACCCTATCACACTTTCTTATAATACATGAGTTTTTGACATGTATTAATATAAAGAAAACTAGCCTTTATTGAAAAAACGGTACGCGCATTTGGTGCTGGATGGCTCATCCAGACGGATTTGAGCATGTTGTGGTTCATTTCGTTGCCGGCTAAATGTCGCATCTCGCGAAGCACACTTAAACATTTTTCTAGTCAGTTAAATTTTCAATAATATGTTTTGTAATCGATATAAAAAATTAAAAATAAATTAAAAACCAAGATCTAACCTAAAAACGGTCAACACTATTCGATTCAGTGCCCCACTTGTTAAATTTTTAAACTACCACAGTCTTAATAATCAAATATTGTTTTCGCCAGTGCCGGAGGAACATTTTTGCCACTACTTCTGTTTACATACATATGTACGAGTAGGTGTTTAGCGCTCTTTTTCGGTATTTCTTATCCTAAGACCTAAAGTAATTCGAGTTAGAAGATTAAGTACTTTAATGAATTTCCCAATGTTTTCCAGTAAGAGAAAATATTTGCCGATGTAATTCTGAAAGATCTAATTGTATTCAACTAGTCTGAAGATGGGCACACCGTTATTCGTGTAAAACTTTTAGGAAACATGTTGCTTATACCCAAATGAAAGAGATAGAAATCTTAAAAATACTTGATTGTAGTGGGATTTTTGTCCTTAAACTATCGCAAAGTTTAGCCTGCTAATGGGGTTCGCTGTGGTCTCTTTTTCCCACAGGGGTATTTAGAGAAATATTAAAAGGATATGTCAGTGGGTGGTCTTTTAATGTGTAACCACGAAAAAAATACCTGGAATTCGGCAGAGTTCGAAATTGACAAATATCTTGATATCGACCAAAAATCCTATCAGGTACGAGAGAAGTCAGTAGCCCGAGGTGAAATGGCAATAATCTGACTATTCGTTAAGGTCCCTTCGGAGATCACGTGGTGGTTAAAGTTTGGACACTAAGTCACGCGAAGGGAGATACTAAAAAGCCTGAAAATAAGTCCAGATTCTAAACGTACGAGTGTATAATTCTTAAGACTAGTACACTAAAATTGCAAAGGGGCGGTTTGTAAACGCATTGCTAGTAAGTCAGTGGTTAAGCTCACCTTAAGATTAGGCCGACGCGACAGGTGCTTAATTTAATCTTATCTAATCATTGTGAGATATTTCTTAAGACCAACAGCTGTTTAAGCAGTATAGATACAATTCAAACAGGCACGAATTGAATTTTCAACTATGTGATTGTGGCAAGAGCACTACACTCTCTCAAACATCCGACACCTAGGCCAAACTGTGGCGGGACGAGTAGCGCCAGATGTGGTCAAGAAGCGTATCGGTAGGTCTTTCTAATGATTTTGCTTTGTGGCAAGAGCACTACACTCTCTCAAACATCCGACACCTAGGCCAAACTGTGGCGGGACGAGTAGCGCCAGATGTGGTCAAGAAGCGTATCGGTAGGTCTTTCTAATGATTTTGCTTTCCAACAAAGTCGTATTGGCAGGGCACGCTAGATATTTTTGTAGAATTCGTAGCGATCCAGACACTAACGTGCTTGAATAATCAGCCACCTCTATTTAAGTTGACTTTGGGACGTTAACGTATGCTTTAGTGTTGCTACGACATTCGTATTATTTTGAGAAAACGTTCCAAATAAAAAAAAAAGTTAATAAGGCACAAACAAACATTAGCAGCATTGTGCCGCCACAAAAATAATTAATTAATAAAAATATTATTTTAAAAAAATTATAAATTATAATTTATGAAAATTACTCCAGTTGATGTTATACTATCATTTGAAGCAATTGCCTTATTATCGTAAAAAAAACCATCGTCCAATGCAATTATCGATTAATTAAACATCAGGATAATTTCAATCCCATTACACAAATTGGGAATGCGTTCGCTGCCGTGATTTGGACAAAGTTTATTATCTATCGGCAGTAAATTAGAGAATATAACTGAAATGATTGAGGCTTTTTAGAAAACTCGGAGAGATCTTTTTTAAATTTTATATATGCATAAACTTACTGTCACTTTTAAATATAATCGATGGAACAGATCTACATTGACATAAAATAAAAGAAAATAAATAATCTGTCTTCGATTAACACATTATAAAGTTACAATAGATTGAAGAAATTTATATGTACATATATTCCAATAATTTAACTTCTTTCTTTTTCTCTCTCTCTTTCAGGATACGGTTCAAATGCCTTAAGTAGTGTTGGTGTTAGTGTTGGCAAATCCTCATTGGATCCCCACTCACATTTAAGACAACCTGGTAAGTCAAAACAATTTTACTATTTTTAAAGACCAACTATTGATTTTTTTTTGTCTATCCTTACTTCCCTGCTCCTTTCAAAAAATAATCAATCCTTCTTAAGCTTTTTAAATTTTATATAAAATTATTTTTCCTTGTGGGACTCCACAAACGTAGCAGGCAGAACTGCTTAAGTGACGCTTGAAAAGAAACAAAAAATGCCTTAAATACCCCCTTCAAAATACATGAAGAGAAGAGAGTAGCAAAACAATACAATCATGTGGCACTTGAAACGCATTTGCGGCAATGACACATAAAAATAATACAATACTTACTCAGTCGTACAAATTATTGCAAAATTTTCAAATATTTTTTGTTCTTGTTTAAAATTATACAATCTACAAATGTTTTGTTGTTGTTGTTGTTTTTTTATGTACGGTGATTGCTATTACTGTAGAGACTGACGACTGACTACTTTGACAAACAATATGCATGATCGGATATTATGAACAAAGAGAAAGAGGGAACGACGAAAAAAGGACCTTAAATGCTTCTTTTTATATACTGCGTATTGGTGTGTATGGGTGTGTGTGTATTGAATTATATTGAAATAGAAATTGGACTAGAAAATAAAATGTTTTTTTAAACGTTAGAACGAAAATACTTGTACTATACAATTAGAATTGTAGAAAATAGAACAACAAAAGTACAGAAATGAAACGAACACAATATTATTTAATACTTTTTAGCTGTGTTTCATTTGAGTTTTTTTTTTTTTTGTTATTTTGTTTTGTGACTTAATGTGATGTCGACCTGTCAAATTTTGACGGTCACGAGTAACTTTTTACAATAAAACCGTAAAAAATACACAAACGCTATATGAAAAAGTTATTAAGGAAGTTATTGTATTTGTGTTGATTATACAGTAAACGACAGTTAAAAAGGCTGCACTACTAAAGGCATTTTTACACTGTAATATGACATGTTAAAAACTCACATAAAGTACTTAATAAAAATAAAAAAAAAAAAATTTTTCATTTTGTTAGTGTCGTATTTTATATATAAAATGACTTGCATTGCTTATCATTTTAAATCTGTCATTTTTGAGTACTTCAGATATACTTATTTGTTAACATATATTTTTTTGTGCACAATATTTATAGTCATTTTATTTTGTGACATCATTTCTGGGGTGTTTGGAAACCCAATTTCTAAATACACAAGGGCAGACGGACATTGTAAAAAAAAATTCGCTACTCATGAAATGTGGCCACAAGAAAATTAAAATTTACCCCGAATTTGGGGCTTTTTTGATAATGCATTATGACCCAATTTTTTTTAATGTAATATCACCCAAAAAAATTAAAAATAGATTTAAAAAAAAAATGAATATGACCCTTAATTTGGGGTAATTCATTCTTCTTAATGAAAAATCACCTTTAATTTTTTAATAAATATTTACCTCAAAAAAGTTAAAATTAAAGAAAAAACATAAAGAAGATTAAATTAGAAATGTGGGTTTGGGGTCATACGACCGAAACTTAAAATTTCGAATTTAAAATCCCGAATTTCAAAATACCGAATTTCGAAATCTTGAATTTTAATATACTGAATAATTGTACAGTTTTGGTTTTAAAAATCACGAAATAGAAAGAATTTTTGGTAATTTTTTTATGTCTTTAAAATTTGCACTATATATGTATATGGGCATTTCCGTCAAAAGGTCCACCGTGACCAAAAATTTAAAAGTTTTTGAAAGCTGATTATTTTACGATATTGTTATAGAGAAATATTTATATTTTACTAATTTTATAAATTCACCCATAAATTTGTTCACTTAGATGAATAATCAAACTGCAAAGTTGTGCAAGCGTAATTTGTTATTTGTGAGAATGTTTTATTGTATGTTTTCATTAATATTGTCTTCCTTAAAAGAGTTGATATTTGATAAAAATTATTCCAAAAAAATTTTCTTACATGGTCTGTAATCTAAGAAAGAGTTCGAAGAGAAATATTTTGTTCGGATTAACGGTAAATTTGTATTTTGTTTTAATCATTATTCCGTTAAGTTATTATGGAAAAAATTTCACGTTCGAAATGTCACGTATCGACCCAGATTTTGGCTTAGAAAAAAAATTTTTCAGAAGATTTTGGAATCAAACCAAATACATTTTAATGTTACATTGCTACGTAAAATTCTGAAAGTAAATTTACTAAAAAATTGTGACACGTTTCGCTGAATTACGCCTTTTTATACATGGCCACAAAAACTACTTCTATTTTTTTCACGTTCGAACCGCTACTTCTTTTGCCATTATCTTTGACCTGGAATCGCGCCCTCCATAAACTTTAGCATAGATAGCAATGCTTTCTAAGTGCTATAATTTAAGGGGTAAAAGGACTTAAAAATATTTGTTGTGTAAAATGTTATTGCATTTAAGATGCGTACGACTGTCGCGTTCAACACTTTGGAATTACCCATATCAGTAAATAAAAATCTGTCCCAAATTTTAATTTGAGATTTTATTTGGGGAAATTTTTCATTCCTTTATATAAGGGTCATTTATCATTTTACTTAAAACGCAAAAACAACCCAATTAAGATATGCACATATATCCTGGGGAAACATTTCGCATCGCCTTCCTTTCCACATGCCGTGAAGGGAATAAAAGTTAGTTTTTAATAAAAGAAGGGAATTTTTGACGAAAAAGTGACTAAGCTAAAAAATGATTTTCGATAGAATGCTACTTTTGAAAAAATGTGAATTTTTTAATAAAAAATTTACGTTTTGCTGAGTTTTTGTTTAAAAGTTAAGTGTTTAGTCAAAAGGACTATTTGCAATTTATTGTTAAAAAAATAAACTTTTTTATAAAGCAAATGAAGTTTTGCAGGCTTGCTGTTGAACACGAAGTTCAGCCTACTTCCCCTAGATTCCTGAAGCTATGTTTTTTCAAAACACTAAAGTTTTAATTGTTTCTGGAAGCTTGAAATTTCTTAAATTTTTTAATAGTGGAAAAAAATTACAACAGGCCCTTTATACCAAAAGTGGACGTGGAACAGTTTGTAGACACAGCACCATTATTCTTTTATAAAATCTCATCTGATCCTTCAACGATAATATAATAATTAATTTCCTAATTTGCGACTTTTTTCCGTCACTGAGTGTAAATGTTAATATTTACCTAAAGTAAAAAAGTGTAACCAAAATTAGAAATAAATAAATAAATCTGTAAGTGTGTACTAATGTATGTATGTACAAATGTTTGATTGACTGACTCATAAATGCAAGATTTGTATTGTATTTGTGTGGATGTGTGTGAATAAATATGACGCGTGGCAAAAGTGATTTTTTAGCTTAAAATACACGCGACACATTAACTGGGAAAACTTTTGTTACAGCTTAACTAGAAACAAAAAAAAAAAAAAACAATGAAAATGTTTATCAAATGAACTCAATGAAAAGGAAAAATAACAAAACTGAAAACAATGAAATTATTTCAAAAACCTACACACTCAAGTCATATTTTTTGCGTTAATAAAATGGTCAAGGAGTTTTTTTTATTGTAAAAAAACTCTCATAATAAACACTTTTATTTTGTTGATTTTTGGTCTTGGCAAATAGTTTGGTTTTTGCTGTTAAAATTTTTAAATTTATAAAAAAAAAAAAACACAGTTTCAAAAAAGTGTATAAAAAAATTTAAGACGGAGACGGAAACATAGTCAACGCGCGTATTAAGGAAGTATAACCTTCCTGTTGAGTTTTTTTTTGTGGGTTTTTTTTTTGTAGTTGTTTTACTTCGTTTACTAATGTTTCTGTTTAAATTTAAAATTTATTTTACAAAATGTTTAATTTTCACTCACACACACGCAAACACTCATGCATTAAAAAAAAAAACAATGCACGTTAACTTGTGTGTAAAATATGTATAAGAAAACATGCAAATGTTGTTGCTGAAAACAATAAAAATGTGTTGCAAATAAGAAATGTTTCTTGCCACGAGTTGTATTACAAATGAATGTATGTATGATTGTTTTAAACTGGAGTGTGTGGAAATGTTAAAAATAAAAATATATAAATAAATGAATAAATGAGTGATTGTGTACTAAACTTTTAATAAAGTACAATAAGATATTATAATACAGTCTTGCATAAAAGTACACACATCTATAGGTAAATAATGTTGCTTTTAATATTTTATATAATGAATACTATTTTACTTATTTTTGCATGCTCTTCAAACAAAAAAAAAAACAGAAACAATAACAAAATAATATTCGTTAAAAAAAAACTAACGAAACATTACAATAAAAACACTCGACAAACATTATACATACATATGTATGTACATCTATACAAACGTTTGTTTGCATATGAGTATAAATGTCTAAATGTGTACAAGTGCCACGCCCTAAGTGCTCTTGAGAACAATATAATGTGTAAAATTGTTAAAGAATTATTATTGTTATTATATTTGGCAGTATTTAGTTCTGCTGCTAGATTTGCTTTATTTTATGTGCACATTCTTCCTATTGTTCCATTTAAAAATAATAAGAATAAAAAAAATACACAAAAAGAGAACACACAATATCCATTATAACACATTTTGGTTAAAATGTACTCGTGCCACCGGCCACTTGAATTGTACTTATGGGCATTTCAAGATTTTGTTTTTTAAAAACAAATTCTTTCTGTTTTCACCACACGAGCTTTCAAATACTTGTGCGTGATACTTTTAATTTAAGAGCACTTACACCTACGCCAAAAAAAAACTTACATTCCCTTCAAGTAGACTTAACGAAAATCTTTTAGGTATTACTAAAAAAAGTACTTATGTTTCAATTCAAAATGTTTATGTTCAAATTACTTTTCCCTTAAAACTAGTAAAACAAATGAAACTCAAGTTTCCTGAAGGAAATGTTGGTTCTGAAGAAGTTTTATTTCAAATATTTAGTGATTTTAAAAACTACAGCATCTTCAGAAATAATTTCGTGCAATAAAAGTGTAATTTACTTTTACGGTATTCAAAACTCTTAAATTCTAATATGTATTTTCTTCGACCTTTATTATTTTAATATATAAATTAAATTCTCGAGCTTAAGGTCTTATTTTTTATATAAAAAACTTTTCACAAATTTATTTAAACCCAATATTTTGGCACTTCTTTGAGTGCCTTCTTCAGGGTTTTTTTTTCTTTTTCTTTTTAACAAAATAATTAACAATATTTTAATTTAAAATATAATTTAACAAAAATTGACAAAATTAAAAAAAATTTTTTTGGAATTGAATAAAAAATATTTTTCAATACAAACTTGATCTATTACAATATACAAAAATTGTTTACCTTCCGTTTCTATTTTTATAAATTAAATGTCTTATTTGAAATAAAACAACAATATGATGTCAATTTTATTCTTCCATATAATATCTGGCAATCGCCTAGCAGACTTCAAGCTTTTAAAAAATAAGCTTTTGCTAACTTTAAAGCTCGTTTTCATTAAACGTAAATTTTTCAAGCATTCTATATGAGTTTAAGAAATAAAAAGTATTTAAAAGAGTGATGTAGGGAATATTTTATTAACAATACTTTTTCATTGTTTTTTTTGAACATACAATTTAATTTGTAATGCTTATTGTTTGCATTGCAACTAAGAGCAATAACACATTCAAAACAGAACGGGAATCAAACCCGCAACCCCGGCACTTACATGCTTGCCCCCTACTAGGTAGCCGGTAGGCTAAAAGAAATTGAGAATTTTTAATTGAATTTATGAACCTGGAAAAGCGCTTAACTAATAAATACAAAATTGCAAACGTCCACACACAAATGCCCAAGACAATAATCAGCATATGGTTGTCCAGTCATTTAAGCAACGTAGATTTATGGACTCAAACTTAACAAAAGCCGGCACCAATAGAAATCAGAGAGAGAAATTTGCGTTCGGTAGGTCAAACTTTGTCATTCATGCGAAAATAAACAGTACATTATTTAGAGTTCGGCTCACACACCTAAGAACGATATCAATTTGTTTAGGGATTGTGTAGACGAACACAACCCTTAATACGGTTCGTAACTATTTTCAAGAAAGAGCCGAACATTATATAGTGATCTGTTCTTCGTTATAAAACAGAACAATTGTATACAGAAAAAAAATTACGACAAATCAATTGTCACTTTTTAATTGAAATGGCACCAACAACCGAATTTGTAAATATAAAAAATTATTTTGTTAATTAGAATTGTTAAAACCCAACAAATATTTTTAACAATGAGTTTGTTATATGGAATACAATATTTGTTAACAATTTAACATCAAGTTTTATTTGGAGTTTATCATTTTAGCAAAATATATTTTTGCTTATTGGTTTGAATAAAAAATTGCATTTAAGAGTTGTTTTTATTAATTTTTTTAGTAAAATATATTTACAGTCACATTTCAAATAACATTATATGCTATTTCAGCAACAGATTTATCCCTGGATAAACTTCAAAACGAAATTTTGATCTTATTGTTGGTAATATTTGAAATACTAGAACATATACATACATAAAAGATCCGTTAAAATTTCTGTATGATTCATTGAATAAAAACTAAGTATAAGTAACTAATGTATATGGATTCAACTTCTCAGTAATAGAATATCCTTTATTGCTTTAAAGATTTTGAACCAAAGAGATTTTTTTTTATTAATCTTTTTGACACTAAATAATATTTACTATGATACACAAATTAATTTTGTACAAAAAATATACAAATTGTTAACATGACAATTTACAAACATATTAATTAAGAAAATTGTTAAAAATATTAGATAATTTTTAATAAATTTTCTTCAATTACTTAATAACTTTTGTTATTTTTTTCTGTGTAGTGGTTCTGTAGACAAACATTATATTTTAATGTTCTTAATGTTTCGTTTTTTACATTGATAAAAAATTAAAAACCAAAAAATTATAGTAACGATCGCACCACGAACAGCTTGTGTATGCATTGTGTATAAGTTTTGTTTGTGTAAAATTATTTTGCTGGCTTTTTGTTTTTTTTACCAGCCAAAAGCGACGAACATTAATGAGCTGAACCGAACACAATGAAGTTTGTGGTGTTTAAAAAACCGAGCGGAATTAACTGTACTCATCTTTTGTTGAGTTGGATAAAAACACAAACAGGGAAACGTTATTTTTTTAATGATTGTCTTCACAAACTCTAAAAGCGTTTGTGTTTTTCATAAATTTACCGAATTGAACACTAAGGAGAGATATTTAGTGTTTTTTTTCGAATATAACACGATAAGCATTAAGGTGAAATTTACAATTTCGTCGGCGACCTGGTGCTCCTGCTGAACATGGAGGAAAACCATTAAATTAAAAAAAAATTGCAACACGAAATAAGCTTGTATTTTGCGCCCAAAATTCTTTTGAAAAACAATTTTACTTACTTGCTGCATTACGCTTCAAAAAGGCGCCTTTTCGCTGAAAATGCCCATATGCACCTTTGAAAATTGGGGAGAATAAACGATAATTTAAATGAATTTTGTTTAATCAATCAAATATTAATTTCTTGGCAACCTCGTTCATCTGAATAAATATTTTAATTCATTTTAACGTAAATTTATGATAATAAACGTTGTATTAATTAAAATATGTCATCACGGGGAATCCGTAAATATAAAATTACATGTTTTTCTTGTGTCTTTGAAGAGTTTTGGCATTGATTTTTTAGAACATATTTTTGCTTATTTCACCCTTTGCCGGATTTTTTTTTATGTATCGTTACTTTAAAATTTTTTTGTGAATCTAAATGGTGGACTAATTTAACCATAATATGGTTGCCACACAATAACCACAATGAGTGAACCACAATAAGTAATTTTCATTCAAAACTAGTTTAGTTGGAGGTTACCATATTAAACAATGTTTTTTTCGCTGGGTGTTGATCAAACAGAATATATAAAAAAGAACTTCAAGATATAAAGAAAGGCTCCTACATTTTATCAAGTTTTATGTCTCAAACTTAAAAATGTATGTTATATACGCCTTTTCTAAATTAAAGTAACGATATATTAGTAAAACGAGCATATTTTAAAATTTATATTGTATTGTTATTTTTTTAATGCTGCCATTGACCCCAAATAGGAAAAACCCGAAAGAAGTATTGATCGATTATAATTGTTTATTATATGCAAATATTATAATTTTTTTTAATGCATCATCAGTAAAGAACGAGTTCAACATAAAAATTTAGTATGGAAAGATTGACAATTTGTTAATCCCCGAAATAGCCCACTAATTGACTTCCTTTTTTGAAACGTTTCAAGAGATACCGAAATGTCTTAATAATATGTATCTATTTTTCGCCGACTTCAAAGTTTTTCAAATTTATTAATTTATTAGACCAAAGCAATATAAAAAATTTATGTGTGATTAATGTAGCGCGTTGTTCCCAATATTTGTAATTTTGCTTCGCTGAAATCCTGCATTCAGCTAGAGGTGGTTTGGGGTGATATGAATTTAGCAGTGTCAAATTTCCCACTGCAAGAAGAAAAAATTTTATTTTGAATTGTTAATCCATCCGACATCAGCTGTTTTGCAAGTAAATTGTTTGTGGCGGCAGAATTACGCATATTCTTTAAAAAACAACATTTTTAATAAGCTGAATTACAATTAAAAAATATAAGAAATATAAATCAGTGTGAAATTTGCTGTTGTAAGCGATTTTACGTAATGTCAGCTGAAATCAAAATCGAACGTGTGAAAGCAAAAATTATAAACCATGGTATACTACTGGTATGCCGACTCTTTGACAGGTATCTAACTCAAATGTAAAAGTACCTAGTAGATGTTTGTATTCGTGAGATTCTTTTCAAATATATTGGCGTTTAACATTTTTTTACCACAAAACATAGTTGCATAAAATCATATAGAATTCTAAATAAAATTTTCTTAATTCAACAAATTTTCAATTTATTAAATTCTGTCTGAATTAATGAACTCTTAAAAACAACGTTTGATTAATCTTTATTCTGCAATATCGCAAAATATTTATTTTATTTAAGATTTCAAAAATGCTTTTCATACCACAAAAAATGTACAAAAAATTTTTAGTTTGTGAACAACAAAAACATTTTGCAAGAGCAAAAATACAATATGTTTTGGAAAAAATTATTAATTATGTTTTTGTGTCAATAAATTACACAAAAAGTGTTTTATTTAGAAAAATTTTAAATTTAAATTTAAATTTTAAATTCCCCCAGCGGGAAATGAGGAATTGATTACTTAATATTGAGTTCATTCTAATTGGGAAGGTAATTTTATCAGGAAAAATAATTATACATCGATTACCACGTAAATTTCGTTATTTTTTGCTGCCTTTATGTTGTTTACAAATTTCATCATAAAGGATGCATTATTTAATTCATTCGCAGGATACATTAAAATAATTTATTACAATCCTAGAACATGTTCCGTGTTATGAATAATGAATTCTGGAATCAAATATTATAGAAGATACATTGATTACATTTTCTCGTGATAGGTGATATCAAACATTGAAAACACTCTCTCTAGTCGGCATACAAGTGGCAACTAGTACATGTATACGATGTTATAAACCTTCGGTATTTGTTAATTTTGACAGACATGCACAACTACATATGGATTTTGCATCTGAGAAAGCCACTGCAAAATACATGTCGTGTAAAAGTATATTAAGTATAGTTTTGGTACATTCTTAATTGAGTGTTTTGTTGACGCTTATTTTTAAAAAAATTATAAATAAACATCGACATTTGATACCATGGGTCATAGAAGACGAGTAGAATAGAAAGAGGGCTAATAAAATGAAGCCTCTTAAAATTATGTTTCTGTTCTGGATGTTTTTATTTACAGCATTGACGCCGTTCACTGGACTGATCATCGTTTCGAATAAATTCACTATTATATTTATTCCCGTAATTCCTTAAAGGAACATATGGCCATTCTTTATTACATTGTGATAATTAAAGAGATGTAATGAA
Source organism: Pollenia labialis (assembly GCA_949318255.1). NCBI lineage: Eukaryota > Metazoa > Arthropoda > Insecta > Diptera > Polleniidae > Pollenia > Pollenia labialis. The sequence goes on from OX439140.1 coordinate 160,142,784, forward strand.
ATTGGTAAATATCTCTTATGAACTAAATAATATATTTCACTTCTTTACGTAACCTAGAGGCCAGCACAATTACATTTGAAAACACTTTCAAGTCATTAACATTTTTTCAAACTCTATACTGTCGCAGTGTCGCTGTCACAAACAAATATTGAAGAAAAATATAAATAAATTGACGTAAGTGTGTGAACGTATAAAAGCACAAAACAAATCGCATTTGATCATAAAGGGGGTATTAACTCGAAATTTTTATTTTTCCATGTTTTGAAAGGAATCGAGACGTAATATAAAAATTATTTTTCCTATGCCTTTAATGTTACATTAAAAATAGTTTTGCTTCTACTGAAATTTCTTAAATTTGCAGTTAAAAGAGTACTGTGAAACGAAAATTCTTTGCAATAACAATAATTCTATGCATGCGAACGCCACAAGCGACATCACAAATTCTTTGTATGCCTCCGCTACATACAACAGACAAGTAAACATCACAAATTTTCGCAGAATACACGAAGTAATTTTCAAATACTAAAAGTATAAGCAAAAAATGCTAACTATATCGAAAGGTTTTGAAATGAACAAGTACTGTCTGGAGAATATTTCTTTGAACTATTGAACCCCCACAACACTATTAAAATTATTCGACGCATCGTAACGCATAGCATTGCTTGTGCGAATATTTGTTTGTGTTGTGTGTTTGATTTTCGAATACAATTATGAAGGCCTTTAGTGTAAACCAGTGATAACCAAGCCCTGAACGCACGCACACACAGATATAATGTGCCTGTGTGCGTGGTATTGCTTTCACGAAGCTTGAGGCCTAACCGTAATATGCATAGCCTTGCTTAACCTACTGTCTAAAATTAAAAAAAGTCTCTCAAATGTATATAAAAAAACAAAAACAAAATAAAACAACATTTGATTCCGTACGGAATGTGCGATTAGACTCGCACCTTGCTTAAGCAAATGCTAGTTTCATTAAACTTAGCAAAAAGCTTCCTTAAGTTCAATATGGTTTGCCTCATATAATTAAAATGTATTCGCACATTTGCTTAAGCCCACTTTAGCACATTGTGGTTCGGCCCTTGAGCAGAGACTGATGTTTTGAAACGAACAAAGTTGTTGTATAAATGTGAATTGCCGACCGTGTCTGTGTGAAAAATACGATTATTGACTGCCTCGCGAGGCTTTGGAGTTCCTATCACTGGTGTCAACCAATAAACGTTTGATAAAGCTCCCGATATCTCAAGACACAAAGTTTTTTTTTAAATTACAAAAACATTCATTTGGAAAAGAAAACCTTAATTAGGTAACAGAATGATGGGAATATTTTTAAAGTGGTTCCACAAAATTTCAGCTGCAGAGTTGATATTTTAGTTTTTAAAATGCTGTATGGCTATAAATGACAGATGTTTGTTATATGTGTATGTATTACAGAATATATATCCTTCAAAGTTGCTTAACCCATTAACGCCCTCAGTACTATAAATAGTACACCATTTGAAAATGACGTAAAAATCTCCTCATGCGATTTTTCACTCTGGCAACGCTTTTAATCTGTCAGTAAGAGTATATGCAATATGAAATTATAAAAGCAATCAAATAATAGTACGGGTAATCCCCGTTTTGTTCAAGCGTTATTTTTTAAGTGTTGGCGTGTTAGTGTTTTTATAAAATTTGCCTTTGCAAAGTGCCAAAAAGTAATTTTTTTAACATATAACACTACAAGTTATTAAAAAATCACATAATAGTTAAAGTAATCTTAAGTTGTTCGTGCTGTAATATAAAAAGTGTTGCTGTTCTAAATTTAGTACACTGGTCGCTTGAGGTAAGAAAATTTAGTGCAGTGAAACTTTTTTTGTCCTTTCCAGTTAAAGTTTTTTTTTGTTTTTTTTTTTCAATTCGATACTTTTTATTAAACTTTTTTAAATTAGAGACTTTGAAAGCATAGAAAATGGCTAACCGACGTGTTTTTACGAGCAATAAAAACTATTTTGGCTTAGAAGAAGCAATACATGACATTATCAACCAATATAGTGATGATGCTGCTTTCGACGTGTTCATGCTTCCACCTGATCCAGTTATTATCACCGATGAAGAGGAGGGTTGAGACGACGACTTGTATGGAAACAAAATACCTCGAGATGTTCCCGGTAATATAGAAGTTGTTACTATAAAAAATGCATCGACCGTTGAAGAACAATGGAATAGCGATTCACAACATTCGCATCATCTACTTCTTGGGCATACTTATATTTACCGGGTATCATAAACTACCCAGTGAAAGGTCATATTGGAGTGTAGATGAAGATCTTGGTGTGGCATTCGTTTCTGATTGCATGTCACGAAACAGATTCTTGGAAATTAAAAGAAACCTGCATTTTGCAGATAACTCTATGGCATCGAGTGGTGGTGGTGGGTCTTATTTACATACGAAGTGGACATGAGCATTTCAAACGCATGGAGATTATACTGCATTACAAATCCTGATGAACGTATGGATCAACTATCGTTTCGTAGGCATAAAGCACGCTCCTATTTGAGTGAGATAAAAAACCAGGCCATCGTCATCTAGAATTGAAGGAGAAGAAAGAAAAAACAATGGTCATAACCCCCAAAAAAATACCAAGCCAACTTAGATGTATTGTATGCTCTAATCGAGTTAAAACATCATGTGAAAAGTGCCTGAAAACGCTATGTATGGAAAGAGGATGTTTTGCTAGATACCACTCCTAAGCGCCCATTGTACTAAACTTAGTACATTCTTAAAAACACAACTTTGAATTCTTTTTTGTTTGTTTTTCTTTTATAGTATGTTAATAATAGTGTTTTAACCCAGAAATAAGAAGTCGAATCAGTAAAATTGTTAACGCTTTTCATTTGGGCGTTAATGGGTTAACAATGTAATACACACATCAGACTAAGTTTACTACAAAAATATTTGTACTTTTTTTATTTTATGAATGACTCATTTTCATTAGAATCCTGTTAATTTTTTATTCAGTTTTATTTTATTTTTGTATTTTATTCAAATTAAGCTTAGACAACTATAATTAATTCTCTTCCATATTCTATATTTTCTTTCAGATCCATATCAAATGTTTGGAGCAACAAGCAGTCGTCTAGCAAGTTCAGGTAAATTTTAAAAATTAAATCACTTTCGAGACCAGGTGCTTTAAAGCAAGTAAAGCATGACGACCGTAAAAGAGGGACACGTGCTAAAACACTTGACTAAGGGCGAAAATATTAACTTATTCTTTTGTTTAACGAAACAGATTTATAGATAAACTTTAGACAATGAATTAATGGAGAAAAAATAAACGTATTAGCATTTATTCTACTTTCAAGCAGCTCCAACTACAAATTAAAAAAAAAAATTCATCCCTTTTATTCTCAATAGTTTGTATAATTTTTTTACAAAACTTTTTAGTTTTAAACAAAAGTTTATGACTTTGAAAATAACACCTTTTTGGGTTTTTTTGACACACGCAATGATACAATTGTTGTTACATTATCCCTCTATTATTGAGAGAGACTGAAACAAGGAAAGGTGTGCTTTTTTTAGACTAGGGCACATTTAATGCCTACAAATCAAATATTAAGGGTGTGTCTAAAAACCAGAACAGAATAAATTTGTAATCTTTATTGTCTTGTGTGTGTGTTTTTTTTTAACTAAATATATGCAGACACGTGATCATACATGGATCGACCTGTGAAAGGGTTAATATGAAAATACAATGATTTCTATTTGCAAAGTCATCAATTATGTTGCCGTTTTTTTAAATTTTATTGTTTTTAAGGAGTGAATTAAATGATTGTGCTTTTGTTTTTTTTCAACATTATAAATTTATTGCACTTTAAATGGATAAAACGGGTTAAATATTGTTTAAAAAAATCCGGTCTAATGTGGGCGTGTTGCACAAAATAAAAAATCCAATATATACAATAATCAAATATCGTAACATAGTTATAAAATTTTTAAACTTGGGAGTATATGAAAATATAAGCTTATCATCTATATTGATGCCTGGGAAAATTATGAAAGTATTAAAGTTCCCATTTCTCAAAATCCATTCAGTAAAATAAAAAAAAACTAAATAATTCGAACGATACAAAATATATTTAGCATTACATTGTAATATTTATGAATAAATGAGTAGCTGTCCTTGCTAGTAAATATTTTACTAAAATATGTATATAAACCGGAATTAGCATAAAAACGAAATCGCCCTCCATTTTCCGATGCGACATATAAATTGTTCGTTTCTCCCACAACTAAACATTATTTTCCTTATTTTTTTTTCTTTTAATTTTTATATATTTATTTTTAGCCCAAAAAATTTCTTGTACTATCAGGTAGAAGGAAACATTTTATATAATTTTTTTTTACATTTTATTTTTAAATTTGTTCTCGTCTTACAACTTGTGTAACATGAACTCCTCGTACTTTTGGAAAATCGCCTGGTTTAAGAGGGAGGGAAAAATAGTACACGAATTAAAGTTGTAAGTTGTATGGAATTGAAGTAAAACTATGACTAAATCACCTTTACAAACTAAATCCAACTCTAGTACCGGCCACATTATATAATCGTAGAGAGTTCAGTTGGTAGGGAGGGCCCTCTTAAATGTTGTTATTTTTTCACGTTGTGGAAACTGCCACTGTTGTGTTTTAGAAAGAATGATGGTGGCAAAAATGCTGTTTTGATTAATTATAGTTTCCTTAAAACACGGAACCGCTTTGTTACCCAAAGTCCGGTGCAACAACAATACATAGTAACAAAAAAAAACAAATAAAAAAAATAAAGGAAGAAAAAAAAGAAGAAAATAAAAAACAACCGCCACAATAACATTCTAAAGATTCAGTGAAAATTTAAATGTTTTAAACATGCAACATGCAGCTAAAATAATGTAACAAAAATTTAAATTATTACCATTTGAAATGTTATTTAAACACAATGGAAACTTTTAACTTTTCAACCGGTATTTTGGAATTTGAATAGGAAAACAAATTTTATATTTTAATAAAGAAATTATAAAAATGTAACATATTTAAGATTTATACTGAAATTCACTGACACTGCTCTTTAAACTTTCTTTTCATATAGGCTTTAAAATATGGTGCGAAAGCATATATTTTTAGTTAGGTACAATGTTTTTTTGTACAATGTACAATTTTCGTAATGTTTTTTTACATTTCCACACCATTAAAGTGTAGGGACCACTATGACGGTTGCTTTTTTTAGCCATACCATAATTAAAAAAAACTTGTTTTTAACTATAGTAAAGTAAATGAATGAACAAGTTGGGCTCCTATGACATCGCAACGTTTAAATCAAAAGGTTGGTATGTGAAAAAAACACAGAGGGGCAAATAGTTTAAAGTACATAAATACCAACTAGTATATTTCTAACTATTTTTTGTATTGTTTTTTGCACAAGGAAAAGCAAAATAATTAATTTTTATCCTGTTACCATTCTAATGGACCTTCTTAAAGAGCGAGAACGAAAGGGCTACTCCGCAATGACAACATGTGTAAAAACATATTAGTACGGATTCGGGCGAACAACCCTTGTACATCCGAAAGTAGGTGTACTGAGGCTTTTAGGAATGCCTCCGAACTCCTTTTTTCCCCGCTAGGTAAATGGCGGAAAACTTATCTAAAATAAAAAAAAAAAATATATTTTATATTTTGTTTTTCTTTTTTTTGCAAAAATAGCAATTTTTACTATTATTTTGATTAATCAAAAATAAAAGTAATTTTCCAACTAAATATACTTGTTATAATTATTTAGTGGACTTTGAAACAGGATTTAAAAACTGCAGTCGAAACCAAAAACTGTCGAACAAAAAACGAAAATTTTTGTACAACTTTTCCCTTTTTTGAGTTGAAGTGACAGCGAATGTTTACATTTAATGAATCCGAAGTAAAAGGAACAGTTTTTTTTTTTGGTTAATGACAAATAAAGAAGTGGAAGAAATGGCATTTTTCTACTTTGACTGCAGTTTTTTAAACTGTAGTATTAACAAAAACAATAACATGACAAACAAAACAATTCTTAAAATAAAACGAGAAAACAAAAAAGTAATTCATGAATATGTAATACATATTTTATAATTTTCATATATGTATTTATTGAAAAATAAACTGTGAGATCATTTTATTTACTATTTCAATAGTTTAAGGGGATCTTAAAAAAATAAATTTGGTTTAATTGTTTAGGATTAAAGCGATTCTTTTCTTTATGTCTGATAAAACTTGACTTGGAAAAAGCAAGCCATAATACGGATTATCAAATTTATCAGTCCTTTTCCTGGATTTCTCTAAACATATAAAATCTAAGGTTCCTGTTTTAATTTATTTATTTTTTATTTTTTTATATTCAACATTTTTATTTTTCGAATTTATTCTATGAGCTTAATTTCAGTTATGTATTTTATAAAGCTTTTTTGTAATAGTCCTATTCCTTCAATTTTTCAGAAATGACTTTATACACTATCAGAAGGAATAGGACTATTACAAAAAAGCTTTATAAAATACATAGCTGAAATTTAGCTCATAGAATAAATTCGAAAAATAAAAATGTTGAATATAATATAAAGTAACCTTCGGAAGGAAATAATTCCCAGTTTCTATTTTATTTTTTTATTTATTTTTACATTACCAATAACCTAGCCTTTAAAGGCCATAATCGGCTTCAAATGTCTACTAACAATTGCAAACAAAAATTAATATATGAAAGTATGCATGTGTATGTATATAAAAATTAAAATATATTAAAGTTAAAATATAATTACAAAAAGGTTAGATAGCTTAATTAAATGTAAGAGTTTCAGCTATGAAAAATCCCAAAACGAACGATTCAGAAAATTATATGCAAATAATATATGTAAATACATGTATACACATAAATATATATGTGTACATATGCATAAGTAATAAAATAATTACAATTTCTCCAAAATAGTTAAATTTTCAGAAGAAAAATATAAAGTGGCCATTTGTTAATTTCAGAGTATAAATAATGATTAATTTTATGTTCATAAAGAAAATACTACACAACAAACTTCAAAGAAATACATTTTTAGATATCATGAATATAATCCTCTAATGCATATTCAACACATAATTATAAAACACTTATAAAGAAGATTGATTTCCTGAAAGTTCCAGAAAAAGTCTTTTTTTGTATGTGTTAGCAGAAACACCAAAAGTTTTCAAAAAGTTAGGCAACTTATTATAAGACCGTGAAACTCTAACATAAAAAGAATGCTCCAATACGGCAGATAATTTCGGTATCTTTAACTGTCTAGTCCTCGTTGATCTACAAAAATCAAATAACTGAATTAAATAACCAGGAGTTTGCAACCTTTAAGACTTATAAAAGTGAACGAGATTTCTAAAATGTATGAACTCTACAAATGGTAAACCTAAAAATTTTAAAACAAATAGTGAGACATGCTGTCTTATTCTCAACGAGTAAAGATATCGCATAACTCGATTAAAAACCAATCTAATTCTTTTTAGAATATAGCCAACTGTTCCAGAGTACACCTCCAATCCATATAAAAAAACTGGCACTATAAGCCCATGAACAATTTGTTTCTTAACATATCGACCCCTTTGCGCGAAATTATCGTATATGCCAATTTTTTTGAAATTTATTTTTGATGCAATCTTGTTCTACATTCAAAGAGACGTCACCTGGCAAAATATTGTAGGCGAAATCCACTTCGTCTTATCTGATCTTATCTAAGCACATGTATATTTTCATTTTTATATTGCAAGTGAAAGCAGAGAAAAGTAGATAAATTGCTGTCCTGTAATATTTGGTATTTGTAACATACGATAATTTCGCGCAAAAGGGTCGATATGTTGGCAACATTAAATCTGTATTATACAATTTACGTAAAGTAAAATTCACCTTAGATATAATGAAATTAACATGACCTTCAAATGATAGTTTAGTGTCAAGTATTACACTTAGACAATTAAGACGATTCACAAACTCAATATCACCACCACTAATGGCTAATAAATCGCTGATGGTTTAAACGCTAGTTTAGTTGAACTAAACTTGAATTTATATGTAGTTTAAGCTCAACAACTATAAATCAGTGTCCCATGTATTATATGTTGTTAAAAAAATAACATGTGGCAGCACTACAATAAATCTTATCAAATTCATATGGTCTGTATTGGTAGTTTAAACCCCCAATTTTATGCGTTTAAAGATGGTTTATATGTTTAGTGACTTATAGATTTGTTGGTTTAAACACATTTTAAACCAAAAAGAGAGTTTAACTTGCTCTGATTTTTTAGCCCTAAGAGTAATAGTAAACTCAGAACTACTACATTTGCCAAACAACATAGTTTTACCAGTATTAACTACAAATGTTAAATGTTTAACACTTCTAATTGTTTCTGTTTAAAATTTTATGTGTTACAATCGAGAGTTTCTTCTATCATCAGGTCATAATCTAACTCATCCGTGCAAAGATCAGCACCGAACATTCTGCAAAAAATGTATTCCGAATTCTTAAGATTTTGTACTGTATTTTAGGAATGTATTGCTAGAAGGAATTATATGTGACCTTTTCTTAAGTCCAAACCCGTTTTTTGACACACTAGGTCCTTTTTCTCGGAGAAGTTCACATATTGTATGATATAACATTTTTCAAAACACATACCATTTGCATAAGGGATTGTTTAAAAACACAAAAAATATGTTTAAATACTAAAAAATATTAAAAATTTTGCTACATCGGTTGATCGACTGAAATAACCGGTTTAATCGTTAATCGAAAATAGCTAATTTAAAATTAGCCGATCAGTAAAATCGGGAAGTACTTAGTCGGTTAACGGTTAACCGGATAAATACCCTAATTATAATACAGGGAAGGTTAACGGTTATAAGTGACATCAGCACAGTTATTTTATAACAGGTATTTTTAAATTAAACAAAAATCCATCTAAAACAGTTATTTTTGAACGTTTATACAAAAGGTCGAATAAAACTTTTAAAAAAGAGTTTTATTTCGCCGTCATAAAGTGAAACTCATTTGAGGAGTTTCTGGATAACTGTTATTGCCCAAGAATGGTATAAAAAAAAAATTACGCATTGCGCATGTTTAGAACATTCAACTGTTTAATATGACGTCACATTAGCACATGTTTGGTTGCTTGTGTTTCCATATTTTAGCTGTACTTATTCGCTATATGACGTAGATGCGCAGAAATATTTCATTTTTAATATATCTTGGTTTCATTTAAATATAATAAAATTTTTACAACTATTAGACCATTTTTTTAGTTTTTTTTTAATTTAATTTAAAGTCTTTTTAAAAGGAAATCTTATGTGATTATGAAAATTAATTATGCAGTGTTATTATAAGTGTTGCCTAGTTTCATGTGTTTAATGTGTTTGTGCCGGTTCACACACGTCAATTATTGAGCCTTTGGGAAAGTAGGGAAAAGAGAATGCCATTTCTTATCCCCTCACTCCTAAAATCTCAAGACTTGACGAGCCAAACTTGATGTGTGTGAACCGGCACTTACTGTTGCAGGCTATTATCTGGAGTTTATATTTCATGACATTCAAATTTTGTTAGAAAAACAACCTCTTTAAAAAAATCTTTCGTGAAGTCGGTGCCTTGTGAAAAGCATAAATTTAATTAAAAGCTTTAAACTAATAACTTAAACTGTCTTCAGTGTAATCTTTACATAAGTTTTCGACATTTTAAGTATTTTAAATATGTATTTTAGCTCTTGTCTTCTGTTTTTTTTTTTTAACTTGGCAGGAATTTAAAAACAAAATCTTAATAGAAGAAAAAAAATAGCAAGATTACAACAATTAATTATTTCCGTAGGAGCATTTAAGTTAAGCAACTTTTTTCCGTAGCTTTTTTCCATTTACTAAAAATTAAATTAACATTTCTTTTTTCGTTTTTACAAAGTTAAGATCAAAGACAAAGCCCCCTTTAAATACATGCCACCCAAATGCTACAAAAAGATGTACATACATATTAAAATTTAAAAATACTGAGAGGAGAAGGGGAAAGTTAAAACCTTAAATAGCATTCACATACACACGTACATAGTATGTACCAACAACTTCACATGAATAAATAAATACATAAATATTTCAATGTACATAGTATAAAATAGTCATACCCAATATGCTAATTTCGTGTAGTTGTTATTCAGTATAAAGGCAAAACAAAATGGCGTTAGACGCCTGTGTGATACTTTAAATAACTAAAAAGTTCCTTCTCATTGCCAACAAATATGGCGGGTGTATAAAATTTTAGCTTTTAAGCTAAAACACGAAAACAAAACCAAGAAAAACGACAAAAAAGGAAAAACAATTAACCATAGAGTAAAAGAAAAGAAAACAAATGTTGCATGTTGGTAATTAAAATATTACCAACATGCGTTTGTTAAGTTAAAATTACTTTCCGTTTTCTTTAAGACTTTAGCAAAAAAAAAAAAAAATAAAAACACACAGTTAAATCTTTAAGAAACACAATGTACGAAAAAAATGGCAAAAAAGGAGAAATTTTAAACTAAAATACTCTGTAAAGGACGGAAGTTAAAATTAGTGCAAGTGCTGGTGAAATATTTAAATGAGGTGTACTGCTGAAATGGTGGCAATTTCACTCAACACTTTCATGAAACGAAATTTACATGTATGAGTTTTTGTTTTTTTTTTGTAGCTAAAAAGTTTAAAATATTAAAACAATTTTCATGCCACATTAAGATCCATTAAAAAGCACGTGCTCCAAATTCAATTCCATACTTTAACTAACAAATAACGAATCTATTGATAAGTTTGTGTATATTTAAGTGTTTAAGATAAAAGCTTTTCTATTTCAAAAGTATCTCTGGTTCTATTCACAATTAACACAATATTCATACTAATTTTTGTTGAATTGCACACTTGAGTGGAATTTTAAGAATACACAAAATAAAATCAAGCATTTTGTAATCATTTACTTTTTCTACACTGGAGAAAAATATCTAAAGCAAATTACGGCATTCGATATTGATCAAAATTACAGTACAGTTCAAATGGAAATTTAAATCGTATTTTGCTTTATTTAAAGTTACTTTCGTATTATCATGGAAATTAAACTAATTTTACAATGTGATCATCGCTACTTAAACAATTTTAAACGACAAAATTTTAAACATATTATGGTAACTTCGACCATATTATTGTCCCAGGCAACCATACAATAAGAAGAAGAAAATGTTATTGTTGTTAAGCAACCATACAATTATTTGTGGTTAACATATTAATCTTTTTATTACCCAGGGCAGGGAAATAGTTCTAACTCCGACTCCATGCGCTGACATTTTTTAAGGAAGACTCCGACTTAGACTCCAACTCCTACTAAATATATGTGAGACTGGTCCCTATTTGACTTTAAACTCTTTTTTTAATGGAATACCATTTAAATGGTTAAATATTGCAAGAAAGCATTGAGCTTTGATATAGTTATTAACATATGTAAAGAAGACTGGTCATTATTTTCTGACTTCAAAATTTTGAAAGCAGTCCCTTTTAACATTTTTTTATTTTGAAAATTATTAGAAAATATTTTATGCCGAAAAATTTTTGAGGTCAGAGTTCGCGACTTCGAATCCGGTAAAAACCGCAATTCCGACTTCACAGCCCTGTTATTAAAAGAAAACCATTGCATTGTTGTGTCTTCCTAATGAAAGACTAATATGTCTTAAGTGGCCTTAACATGATTGAACATTTTTCATTAAAATTAGTTTTGTTCTACGCAAATAGCGAATTCGTACATATGCCTGGCCTACAATATCGAAAAGAATAGTTCTTTCGTATATTAATATTAAAAACAAAAATAAAAAAACTAAAATTTGCTTTTGTTTCTAATGTAAATATACGAAAGATATTGTCTTTTCGGCATTGTAGGCCAGGCAGTAAGCAACTTTTATTTTTTACGATAAAAAGTTTCTTAATTTTTTTTTTATTTAAAACTATGTTTCTCTATCTAATTTTTTTTACCAAAACTATAAAGAAAGTCAATCAAGAAATAATGTCTTAACATATACGAATTCATTTTCGTATATTGTACATAATTATTACGTATAGTTTCGCATTACGAGTACAACACTTTTCGATTAAATAAAAGACATTGAATTTTTTCTGTGTATAAAAAATATTTTCTCCCCTATTTAAGTATTAGCAGCCCTTCAAATGATTTGTATACGTGAATCATCTGCGCCACCCTTTCTTTTAAATCCCGTGAACATCTAATTGCCAAATGATTAAACGAGTTTTGATGTTCATTGCTGGAGTCTTTTGAAGTGCGTCACGAATCGAATAATGTTTCATCAAGTTGTTGAAATTATTTGCGGTTGGCTTTTATGTCCTTAGATGTGCTGTGATTTATTTAGCCTTGGGCTTTTTTTTATTTTTTTTATTATAAATGGAAGTATTTTGAAATTTTGTTTGTATTTGGCAAATTATAAAAAATATAAACAAATCTATGGGTGGTCCAGATTTGGAACACTTGTTGTAAAGCAGATATTACACTTTTTTTAAGCAAATGCCATTTGTTTAATTATGTCTTCTTAATGATATTGAAAATTAGGTATATTTTTGGTTAAGAATCAAATACTGCTTCATTCTTAAAACAATACAAAAAGTTCACCCAGAGAAAAAACATGTTTAAATATGGTCAACTCCAAAAATACTATGTTTAAAGAAAATGTTTAACCATTATGTTTAATTTAACTTTATTATTGTCAACACCAACCATATTATGGTAAAAGTAGTCCTCAATCAAGAAGTCACAACCATATTATGGTTGCTTCCTAGCATATTATGGTTAATGATAACTAAATGTTTAACACTTATAAAAGCATGGTTGGGTTGCAGCCATATCATGTTGCTCTTGAAAAAGAGGAAAATACAATTGTTAATTTAAAAACAAATTATTACCATATTTAAACATTACATGTTTAGAGACAACCATAATATGGTTGTGGGTACTGGATAGGGGACTAATTTAACCATAATATGTTTGTCAGTGACAAAATATGGTTAAATTAAACATAATATTGTTAAAATTTTCTTTAAACATAGTATTGTTGGAGGTGACCATATTTAATCATGTGTTCCGTTGGTAAAGTTTACCATAATTTTATTGTTTACTTCAGATTTTTCCCTCCCTAAGATCAAGATCAGTGTTGAGGTTTTTTAGTTATAGATTTGTTTTTAGTTTACATATAAATGTATATGACGAGACTTTGTTCTAAGGAGCATATTCTGTCTATTTACTTTTAGAGAACATGTAAATGATTTTAGAAAGAACATCACAAATGGCTTGAGAGGCCAGGGTACCAGAAAATGAACTAGAACTTTTGAGTATTATCGAGGGTATTAGCATTTAGTGCCCAAACCCCACAGTTCTTATTGTAAGATCCCGAAACTGTCTGAACCAGTGTTCGGAAGATTTGTGGAAAACACAAACGCTAGAGTGAGAGGCCAGTTCGGTTGCAATAAATTATATCTTGTTTGAAAGGCTAGTAAACTTAAATGCTTATATTTTCGTTTTTTTATTATAGGACATTTAGTTTTTATCCGAATTTCAGTCCATATCCATTTTTGTAATCAAATTAACTAAAAACTATAAACTTTGTAATAATTGTGGTAAAAATTATCTCCCAAAATGCAAATATTTGGTGCAAAACGTTAAAGAGTTCATAAAACCTTAGATTGGTCCACCATAGCTGAGACAATTTGTTTGATCAAAGCCAATTAACAATAAAAAATGGTGAAGTTTGACGTTTATTAAGGCAAAAAATAGGCAGACGAAGACCGCATGTTACAGACCTGCTTCGTAGTAATGGAATGCCGTGGCACTTTAAATATTTTTTTTTAATGAAACTTGTTAAGAGCTCCTTCAATTACTTAACTGCATCCCTGTATGTCTTATAGCGTAGCGCATAATCGTGCGCTTATATTTTTAATGTACCATTTGTGCTTCGCAAAATGATACATTTTTTTATTTGGTTAACTACTCGAAGCGAAATTAAGTATCCTTTCACGCAAGATATAATTAATTTCAATTAAACCAGCCTATGCTTCTGAATGGCGGCTGAAAGAGAAGTAAACATCAAAATACACAAAAGTACCATTATCTGACAAATGTTACGTGGTACATTTAAACGAAGTTTATATTTGCAATATGTAGACCAACACCTTCATGTTTTATATGAAATTATGTAAAAACGTTTTCATTGCAGACCTGTTCTATTAAAAAAATTCCATATTATAACAAAAAAAAAAAAACATAAAATAATAGAAACTTGACAAACTTAAAAAAAAATTTTTTATTTGTTTCTTTTATATTACGTTACACAAAAGTAGTGAGGAAGTAACGTCGTCAAACCGGACCCTACACAATTATAAAGTTTTTATTGAGTGACGCAAGTTTAAATGATAATTAAACAAGGAAGTTTATTTTTAATATCAATGAAACGGACTTTATTGGAAAGAAAATTTTATGAAATTAATGTTTAAATACGATTTCTGCCATGTGACCGCCACGGCTGACGCGTAGAATGCACAATTTGGAACAACAATATACAACAAGTTTTCGCAGCATTTGTGGCCGTATTTCGCCGAAAATTCTTCGATTGTGGATTGTGGTTTATTGACGTAGACAAGTGACTTAACATAAACCAAAAAAAAATAATCCAATGGGGTTAAATTACACGATCTCGGTGGCCAATTTATTGGATCATTACGCAATGTTTATGAAGTCAGTCATAGTCACGGTAATCCAACTTTAACTTCTGTAGGCTATAAACTACAAATAAATTATCACTAATTGCATGTTAAGATTTTCGCTTAATATCATATTTCTCGACGGCATTCTTTACATACTCGTAGGAATGTTCTGCAGTAGGACGGCAGCAGTACGAGTTGAAATATCACGCTATCTATTAAGTTATCCTCTCGAAATTTTTGTAAAAAAACCACAATTTTTTCTTTCTCTGTAGAATCGAAAGCAAAGATAAACAATTAAAGAAAATAATCCCAAGAAGTTGTATTAATTTGACTTTAATACATGGCCCCATGTTTTATCTATCTTTTTTTAATATTTATAGGTTTTTTTTTTAGTTTTATTAATAAGAATCTATAAACCCCTCTTCATTTCCAGGTTCTGGTCAAATACAACTTTGGCAATTTTTATTAGAACTACTTTCCGACTCCGGCAATGCTGGTTGCATAACATGGGAAGGAACAAATGGTGAATTTAAATTATCCGATCCAGATGAAGTGGCCCGAAGATGGGGTGAACGTAAATCAAAACCCAACATGAATTATGACAAACTAAGTCGTGCTTTAAGGTGAGCAAACATTTATTTAGTATTCCTTAAACAATAAACTTCACAAAAACTAATTGATGACCTGTTAATTTTGTAAATAATTAAGTGTTGATAATGACTGAAACACAAACAATACAAAAATTCTTAAATTAAGGGTTGCTTAATTTAATGCACAACGAAAATGTATGAACATCGCTGGGGATTAATTAGAGTCTTAAACTCATTGAATTGTAGATAGAACCAAAATCATGACATTAAATAAAGTAAAAAGCAGAAAATGTTGATGGAAAACACCTAATTAGGCAAGTTCTATTACAGTATTTTTCGAGCACAAAGCAAATGCGGTATTTTTGTGACCTGCATAAATAATAGACAAGTGGATGGCAAAAGAAAAACTCTCGAAAAATATGAGCATTTGTTTTGTTAAAGATTTTCGAGATAATTGAATTCATTGATTAGTCTTATTGATAGCTGATTTCGACAAATCTATAAAAAAATAATAATAATATACAACAAAAATCAACGAATTTAACCCAAAAATTTACTACAATTTAAGATTTAACAAAAAAAAAAAAGCCACCACTATTAAAGGTTTTTGTAGTAAAAATTTGTCTCAAAGGATGTGGCAAAGGTATACAATGAACCCAACAGGGGCATGATATGTCATCATATGCTACAGTTTCTCTCTCTTTATATATTTTTTTATTTTCATTTAATTTGATTTTTATAGGTTAATGATGACAAATGTCTGGCTACATTTACAGTTTACGCTTTTTTCTTTTGCTTATTTGTTTGTACAAATCAAATTAGGCAGGCAACTGCTGAGAATAGAACTAAAAACTAAATTGGAATTGAAATGAAATTTGGAAATGTAATAAAATGTTTGTAAATAGAAATAAATCAGAAAAAATATGTAGACATAAACGTTCAGTAAATGAAAATAAAAATATGTTATTATAATGTGACCATAAATGACAATTTGTGAAATACTAATGTTGTAATTACATTTTGTGCAGGGATGTATCTCTAAAGTACATACATGATGGTTTGTGTACGGTGCAACATCACCCCCCTTGTATTTTATTACATTTTGCAACTTTTTCTGAAAAATTGATTGTTTCTAGCAAAATTAAATATGTATCAACACTTTTTCTTTGTCAAGAACAAAACAACAAAAAAATAAATGCACAAAAAAGAACTCACAGCAGATCTGAACGAAACATTGACAAACTATTGAATAGCAGAGCAGAGCAGAGCAAAACAACAAAACATTGAATGATAATTTTTGTTCTTTTTATAACAGAAAATAAAAAAAAAGAAAAGCATTTTTCATTTATTTACTGTTTTTTTCGACAAACGTACCAGAAACAGCAGCATGAATCGCTGTAGTAGTTGGGGGTCATTTCCGGTCCAAATGAATGGTTGAATGCAAAAAACATCAACAGACAAAACAAAATGTACAGAGAAAAATGGCAAGAGAATGACAATATTTTTTATTGTGCAAATATTTTTTTTTTTCTTTCATTCGCTTTTTGTTTTATTGAACAAGAATTCCACAAAATTGGCACGAATTTAATTTGACATCAGTGACAATAATTGTTTTCATTTTTTAACAATAATGAAATTTTCCAGAAATAATAAAAAAAAGTTTTCATCTATTGTATTCAATTTAATTAAAGCTAATTGTGAAAATATGCTTCTGTAAAGTTTAAAAAATAATTAAAGCTAAAATTAAACAAATCAAAACTTAAAAGTTTTGATATTAAATTTCAGGAAGGAGCTTATAATTTTGCAGCTGTCTCTTAAACTTATCTTACGTTTTGTGGGAATTTCCAGAATATCCCTCCCAAACAGTCAGTCAAAGTTGGCGCACCCAACAGGTAGTAAGCGAGAGGAGCGCTTTCTTAGTTTAGCACTCTGCACAGGATTCTAAACTAATTTAATTTTGTTTCTCCAAGCAAAAAATATCAAGCCAGAAAGTTGAAAAAGAATTAAAACCAAATTATTTCAAAAATACAGTAATAATTTTCCAACAAAATGTAGGCGGGATTGCACCATGATGGAAGGTAGAAAAGATTCGACATAGCCTTATATAGCACTCTTACTTGTTTTTATCAAAATTTGTTATCAGGTTTGAGAAAAACTATAAAATTTGCATTAATATCAACTTGGGAAATCTTAATATAAAATGCTTTTCTCGAATTGGTTAAAAATTAATTTAGACCTGATATGAATTTCATTAAATCTAATTTTGTAAAAAAAAATATTTAAAAATATTTTTCTCTTATTTTTCGCAACACTTTTTGGATTTGAAAATGATTTGAGAATAATATTTTTTTCCATTTTTTATTTTATTGAATTAACTACATGATACCATAATTAACTTAAGAAAATATTGTTTTATTTTTTTATAACCAACGCCAAAAGGATGGAGTGAATATTGATTTCGTTATTCCATTTTGAAATCATCGAAATAATTATCGGACACCCTATAAGGTGTATATGTACATTAGACCGCCTCAAAAAAAAAAAGTTGTTGACATACTCCCCTCAATACTAACTTTGCCATGTTTTATGAAGATTTCCAAAATATTTTGGCTCTAGCGATTATCTCCCCTCAGCTAAACCGAGTCAAAAAAGGGTCGAAAAAGGTATTTTCGACGAATAAAAAGTTCGGTCAATTTAGGAATCCTTTGAATCTGCACTAAATCGTTTTAAAAAGCTCACCACAGACTCGAGATAGCGAGACGCTTATGTCAGTTTTTTGATGCTTTTCAATTCAATTTTAATGAAAATTTAAATAGCTTAACCATTTTTTTACAGCTTTTCATTTCCAATATGTCGTTAAAAAGGTCTGGACCACCGCTTGATATTTTAGTCAAAAATTAACTCTCAATTGAACAGTCTTACTTTCTATAATACTCACTTAGACATCATTAAGACCCCATTTTTTAACCACAAACAGCATATATTTGGGCAGGAAATACGTTTTATAAATATATTTAGCTACTTTTCAAGTAGTCCGCTCATGAACAACATTTTTAGAGGGCATTTAAAAGAAATTGTGAAAAAATGTTAGTCCACACAGAAAAAATTATTGCCGAATTATTTTCAAACAAACGATTGTTTGAAATTTTTTTTAATTTCTACAAATTTTTTTACTGATTCAATTAATATTTTTGTTTGATTTTTATTTAACCAACAAAAATGTTGACAACTTTTCAATAATGTAATATACGCGCTATTGGTTTCAATTTTTCATAATTTTGTATGAAATATTTAACGCTCTTTAATGTTGTCGTTTTTTGCATTTTTTATTTGATCGTAAGCAACACTTCTTTATGTGAAATATAAGAACAACAACACAAAACACATACAGTCTATTTTTGGACGCTTTAAAAAAGTACAACAAGAAGAAAGATGATAAAATAGCGCGACGAGGTTATTAGTAAAAAAACAAAAAAATAGCAGGTAAAAAAAAGGTTTCATTCTTTTTTAAACAACAGAAACAACAACAACATTATATGAAACAAAATAAATTTTTAGTTGGTTTCAAAGTTGGAAAAAAAAGAATGAAAAACAAAATCCCGTATTCAATTTTTGAAAACTGTTTACTTAAATACATCAAATACAAAAATAAAATGATGACGAAAAACATATCGAGTCGGTCTGCTGCCGTTGTTTGTTACATTTCTTCTTCTTTAGCCAAGGAAAGGATACAGCAACAGTGAGTGATGAAGAAAAACATTGTGTGTATAAACAAGACTTCGTTCAAAAATAATTCCAACAAAACAAAACATGTGTCTCAAAGCCAGCCGCCGCTCTGCTTCTGCCTTCAGTGATAGCTTGGGTGCGCGTCATTGCTTGTGCAAAAAATTTTTGTTTGATTCAGCAAAATTATTTGTTTGAAATTTTTATGAATTTCAGTAAACTTTTTGTTTGATTCTGTAAATTATTTGTTTGAAAAAATCAGTGTTTTTTTTTTAGTAAACAAAATGCAAATAAATTGTTTGAATATGCGAATTTGTTTGTAGGACCGATTTCAGACAAAAAATGTTTTGATACTACAAATTTTTTGTTTGAATTCGAAAAATAATTTTTTCTGTGCAGTTGTATACTCAAAAAAATTATATAACTGCTATCAAGGCACATTTAACAAGGTATATGCACAAGCGAATTCAAATGAATTTGCTGTTTTTCAGAGTAACCTTGTCATTAGCAAATAAGAGAGCCATCAATCAAATTAATAAGAAATGCCGAATTTAGTATAGTCCTTTGGCTTTTTAAGGCAGTTAGTTAAATTAATGATAACCTCGCAGTATACGAAGGAAGATTCCCAGCATAAGCATAACGACCAAATGAGCTCTTCAGGCGGAATAAGAGAAACTACTTTTAAACAGATTCTATTCGGTCTATGTGCATATTAATTTCAGGATCCCAGACAATAGACCCATACTCCAAAATTACTAGGGATGTGTATAGTTGTTTCGTAACATTGGGATCTGTAAACTCTTTAGACCATCGTTTAATATAAGCAAGCACCTCGCGAGCTTTATTCACCTGAAATGGTTTTTACTTTAGAAAGCTTATGAACCAACAAAAATAAAATTTTACAGGAGAAGGTTTTTTTAAAATATTTTTGCTTCAAGTCTAGGTTTTTGTTTGCAAATGATCAAAAATTATCGATTTTCATCAAAAAACAAATATCTAAAATGTTGTTGGTTACATCATTTTTTCTATTAGGGCTCGATATTTAGCCAAAAATATTAACTAAATGAAAAGCAAAAGTTCAAATTTACTTTTTAACCGTTCGTGGAACACATGAGTCTGGTCAGGCCTTTTTTCAATCTGCATAGTAAATCAAAACATGCGTAAGCCGAAGGGTTAAACACAACGAAAATTTTAATCTTTTTTTTTACTTGATTTAAGAATTCTATACTTATTTCAAGAAATTCCGGGATTGATTTGCGAAAGTAATCCCATCTACGATTGTTTTGAGTACGTTTTAATGTTTAACGTACTTGAATTTTTGAGTACGACTCGTGCTTAAAGTAATCATAAAAATCTTGATTTATCCCGAGTATATTTCTTTCTGTGTGGGCAAATATATGCTTTTGTGGTAATCAAATGGGTTTTTAGTGATATCTTAGTAAATGTTATAAAAAAGTAAAATAGGCAGTTAAGGGTTAATTTTTTAATAAAATCTCAAGCGGTGGTCAACACTTTTCTAACGACGCATTAGAAATGAAAATCAGAAAATCATTAAAAAATGGTTAAGATATTTAAATTTTTGTTAAAATCGAATTGAAAAACATCAAAAAACTGACAAACATCTTGCTATCTCGAGTCTAGTTAGATTTTTAAAACGATTTAATGCAGAATCAAAGAATTCCGAAATTTATATTATATTTGGTCATTGATTGGTCAAAAAAATTTTAGCGAACTTTTTATTCATAAAAAATAATATTTTTGGACTCCTTTTTTTAGCTCACAGGAGATTATCGCTAAACCAAATATTTTGGGAATCTTCATAGAACATGCCAAAGTTAATTTTCAGGGGGTACAACTTCAACTTTTTTTTTGTCCACATAAGGTGAGCCGGTCTAATGTTTTTATTTTTGATCCTTGTGAAATTCTAAAATGAAATTACGATGTCCATACAAGAGCACGATATACAAAGGTTGCAATGAAAGACTTAGGAAGATTAAATTTTGTAAAAATGATTAATGGACGATGATTGTGTCCCCCTTTAAGATGCCACAAACATATTGTGGTTGGTTTTGAACATGCTACATAAACATGTTTCAATTTTCTTTAGAAATAGTTTTTTTTGGAGGTGGCCATGCTTAAACATGTTCTTTCTCTGGGTGTTTGTAAAAAACAGGAACATTCACAAAGACCTTAATGTGCCATCAGTAAAGACTGTGATCACAAAATACTCAATTAAATATCATAAAAGGCTTGAACTGCACCCAAATCCACTAGCTCGAACTATTTTAAATGAAGGCAAAGGAGAACTGCATCACTCCCTCAATCAGAAGATCGCTAAACACCTATGTGAACGGGAACCGTGATCAGAAGAATATTTGTCAGGCATTGGACGGATATAAACTTAGGAATAAGAATAAGATTTCATTTATTATTGTTAGTTCATTTTAAATATATGAAGATTAGATAAATAGATTATAAGAAATAAAAAAAATAAAATTATTAGTGTCTTAATTCATAATAAAACAAGGAAATATATTTTTAATATTGATGAATTGGATAGAAAATGATTTCCGCCATGTAGCGCGTAGAACACCAATTGTCAACAACTTTTCCCATTCTGATCATCACCGTTTTTGAAGACATATAGGCCAATGCCTCCGCTAACCCATAAAGCGCACCAAACATTAATTTTCTGTGCATGGAATGGTGTTTCGACAAAAGCTTGTGGATTCTCCTCACTCCAAATGCGACAATTCTACTTATTTACGTACCCATTCAACCAGAATTGGGCTTCATCGGAAAACAGCATTTTGAATACAAATTTAAAATCAATATCAATTTGTGCTTCAGCCCATTCCCCGAATTATTTTGATTAAAAATTTCAACAATTTACACCCGTTGCTCTGGTGTAAGTCGATTCATAATGAAGTTTCAAAGCAAACTAAACAAAAAGCAACCATCTGCTGTCAAATGGGTACTGAAATAAAGCAGTGATGCCAACTCAAAGTTGTGACACTCTAAAAAAAACACCCTTTACATATAAAATAAAATCGTGCTTAAGGCTAGTTTATACTTTGTATTAATATATGCCAAAAACTCAAGTAATATGTAAAAGTCTGATAGTGTAAATGCATGTGTAATGAAAATTACCAGTATTATGACCAAAGTTTGACGTTTCATACGACTTCATCGTTTTTTAAAAAATTTCTAAGCAATAATAGGTGTGTTCCAAAAAATCTCGGGCAAGTTCGGACTAATGAGAGTAAAATTGAAATTACTCTCTAAATTTGCTGAAACTACCCAAAATTTGCTGGAACGCAAAATACCATTTTTGCACTTCTTGAAATACTAATGCTGCTTACTTTTCAAATAAAGATCTATTTAAGTGATTTTAGACGCTTTAAAGTCATAACATTATAAAACCAAAACATTTGCATTATTGTAATTGTTTATATTTTGTTTTTTTTATATTAAAGATTAAGGGAAATATGTATGCAAGAACGTTTTAACCACTTTAATTTTTTTACAAAAACCTTTAATTTTGCTTTTTAATATGTTTTTCAATTAAATCTAAACTTTGTCTTTAGCTTGTAAATTTCCTGAATTATTTATCTAACCCAAAGAACCCAAAGAAAAATTTCGTGCAAATTTGTACAGGAAATTAAAAAAATTACTCTCTCAATTACTCTCTTAATTGCACAAAAAGTGTTATGCAAGTTTGGACTGTTTCGTTATGCACGTGGAACAGAGCTAATACTTTTCATTGAATCAGGGTTGCATTTTATTTCATGTGTGAGTGTTTATACTTTGTGCGATGATGTGAACACAAACTTTTATGTTAAATTAGGTTTTTTGACAGTCGCCACAAAACTCATTAGATTTCTATCTCACAAAGTAGTATAGAACCCGTAAAACTTGTGAGATATGGTAAACTAACCTTTAGAAGGTTGAAGAATTGGCAGCGCTGGTAAATAGGTATATTACTAGTTACTAATTCAAATCCCTCAAATTTTTTTGGTACTTGAAAAATATAAGTTAATTATTTCAATAAGGTCTTCAATGAAAATATTTATAAGTACATACTTAAGGAGCATATAGACGACATGTTTTTTACATCTGACTTGTCAACTTAGCAAGTCACATGTAATTGTTCATGTCCAAGGCGAATTAACTACGGATGGTGTCGAAACGTCTTCTGATTTTGACAGTTCGAGCCTGTTTCTTTTGATTTGTTAGTGTTTTGCTAAGAATTGTTGACATTTTGAGCCGTAAACACTAACAATGCAATGCAAACGTATGTATACATGTATTTTGCTTCTGTCATTGTCTCTGTTTTTTTTGCATAGTTATTGCAGAAAACAAAGAAGTTCTCTATTTGCGCCGTAAAAGAGTTCAGCCATTTTAAAAATTTTTTCTTTAATTTCGAAGATGCCAATTTTGGATATAAAAATTAAACGTTTGTATATATGTATGTATGTGCATTATTTTTTTTTAAAGGTTAAAAGAACATACATTTATCGGTATTGTAAAATAACAACCTCAGCCGGCTAATGATCCCGTCAATAGTGCACCGCCGCTGCCGGCTTCCTTGCGGCATAGATTTCTAGCAAAATTTTTTTTCAAAATAACCCCTACAAGAAATGAATGAGCGAGTAGTCACATTTTTCATTTTGGTGTTAAGAAAATGATAGAAAGAAATGACCGAATGTGACCGAAAACTTTATTTCGGTAATTTCTTTCTACCATTTTCTTAACACCAAAATGAAATATGTGACTACTCGCTCATTAATTGCTTGTAGGGACAACAGTGATGTCAGATGGTTTGTCAGAAGAAATAGAGCACGCTCTTATTGAAATTTTGTCAGATGACTTTGCGTCTGACTTTTACAGAAGCAAAGTTAAAAAGGTAACACACGACATGTATGTATTTTGCAGTGGGAAATTTGACATGTCAGATGACAAAAACATGTCGTTTACGGGCGCCTTTACATATGTATAAAACGATAGCAAAATTGTTCCTTTACAAAATTTTAACATTGAATTTTGTACTTAAATAAAACATATTGACCATTTATTTAGTGTTTCGTTATCGTGTGAATAAGCTGAAGTTTATGGCTAATTTGCTAAGAAAACATCAACCTTCTAATATCTTATATTTTTTAAATACAACACATAAAAATAACCCTTTTAGCTTTTTAAGCAAAATCTTTTTTTCTCTCTTTAAATACAACATGTCAATTGCAATCATCTGAAGAAAAATGTTTAAAAAAGAGCTTAAGATTTTAAATAGCTATTGAGATATTTGTGAATAAAGCAAATAAGTAAAATCTAAAAGAAGGATTTTTACAGCAGATAATTCTCACACATGGTAAAATTAAATCAACCATGTAAATCGTAACAAGTCAAATGTACCAGATTTATTTTCTTTGTAAAGCCAATTTAGTTACTTTTGATTTTATTCTTTCATCTTAACATTTCCCCATTAGTAAATACACACAGAAGAGAAAAAAGAAGTGTTAAATAAAAACTCTTGTAAATCGTTTGAAAAAGGTGATTTTTTGTCTGCATCAGAAAAAAAATTTGAAATATTTTTTTTTTTTATTTGAAAAGTAACTTGATTTCTTTGTTGTTAAAGTGAGCAGAAATTAACCAAATAGACATCATTTTATCTCATCACTTGAAAATCTTTCATTTTTTTTTTTATATTGACATCTTGGCAATCACCATCTTCCATCAAAAACAGAAGGATAATGTTCCTTTTATCATTGTATTGTGTGTTTTGGCAGTATTGCCATTATCCCAACAAAGTCCTTTAATGCTTCATTTAATACATTTTTATATCTTTTGTTTGTCTACTTATACACTTACACACACGCACACAAATACATTCCGTATAAATATTCATACCATTTTACACACACTGGGGGAAATATTTCTGTTTTGGTACTGTTATGTCTGTCTGTTTGTTTGTTTGTGCTTTTTGCTGTTGATGGACACTTGTAAGTGTCAACGAAATGGTTTATTTTAATCCTTTTTTTCTCCCATTCTCTCCATTTCGTATTTCTTGATATGCTTTTGTTATCCTTAATGTTTGGGTATGTACGTGTGTGTATAAAGTAGTTTAGTTTGAGGTTATGTTTGCCAATTTCGTTTTGTCAGTTGCCTGTTTAAAGAAAAGGGAGATAAATTAAATGAATTTTGACAATTGGCAATTTTCTATTGACGAAACATTTATTCATTGATTGGATTTAAAAGGATCTTTTTTTAATTTTGTTTGTTTTAGCTATTACAAGAATAAAATAAGAGAGACTTTAAAGTAACAGAATTTGTGATTGTCCGAAAATGTTCTAGCGATTCCGGGTCAACACTAGATGTCAAACATGAATCTCACTAAAAGTTAACTTTATACCCATTTCATGCAATCTTTCGAGAAATCAAAAAGAGCTATTTTGGTGAAGATAAGATCTCATGTTCTTTATTAGAAACGTTATTAAATGTTAATTTTGTTTAGGCACTTTTGTAACTAATATTTTAACAAAACTTTTTAAAATTGTGCTCCCCAAAAGGAAAGACAACAAACTGTGTATAGGTAAAAAGTTACTACACTCAAAAGAAAAATCAATCCATCCGTACTCAAATCAATCCGAAGCGGTGTTAATAGTACGGATTTTCAATCGCAAAATACTTAAATTATTCGTATTCAAACCTGAATTCGTACATAAATAATCCGAAAATGAGATTAAATTAAGTACAATTAAGATTGAATCAATCTGAAAATGCGCTTAATTCAAGCATTATAAATTTGATTTTATCCCGAATTTGTGCATGAAAAAACCAAAAAATAAATTAGAAAGAAGATATTATTATGATTGATTTACTTACCCTTTTTAAACCTTACAGAATGATAAACCTCAAACATCATACCCGATATTGTTTTTACTTTAAAAATCTTATGTACATACATATTTCACCAAAAATATAAACTAAATTATAAGCAAGGGTTCCAATTTACTTTTTAGCCCTTCGTGGTGCACATGGGTCTGGCCAGACCTTTTTTTTAATTTGTATAGAAAATCAAAACATGCGTAAGCCGGAGGGTTAAACATGAAAATAATATATGTATGTTTTTCTTCTTGTTCTGTTGTTTAAGTTTAATCATTTTTTTACTTGATTTAAGAATTTTATACTTATTTCAATAAATTCCGGGATTGATTTGCGAAAGCAATCCCATTTAGGATTGTTTTTAGTACGTGTTTGTGTTATTCCTACTTGAGTAATTTTTGAGTACGACTCGTTCTTAAAGTAATCATAAAAAACTTGATTTATCCCGAGTGTTTTTCTTTCTGGGTATTTTTAAATTTTAAACGCTCTTTACGTTGTTCTTAAGAAAGATGGACCAATTCCGATTTTTTAAACGTAATAACAATGTAAAAAAGGTCAATACCTAGCCCATAGTATGACCTGGAATGGTTTTCGGCTCTCCTTAAAAAACTTGATTCTAAGACATACACTTGGACAACATATAAAATCGTCTTCATCCCCAAAATAGGGAAGACATCTCACACTATGGCTAAAGACTTTAGACCAATTAGTCCATTCTCCTTTCCACTGAAAACACTGGAGAGCATTTTGGATATTCATTCATCTTTAGGACATAACTCTTTGTCACTTGCTCACCACCCCTACACGAAGGGAAGGTCCATTAAAACGCTTCACTCATTGGTGGGCCACATAGAGAGATCCTTGCACTACAAAGAAGTTGCTTTAGTTGCATTCTTGGATATTGAGGGATCTTTCAACAATGTTAGACCTGAATCGGTTATAAACGCTATGAGACTTTTGGAAATCGACCCAGCGAACGTTCAATTTGTCAGCAGTATCTTGTACTTCAGGCATATCGAATCAACTTGGACGCCTCGAACATTTCCAAGGTTCTGACAAGGGGCACCCCGCAAGTTGGTGTACTGTCACCTGCACTTTTGAGTCTGAATATAAATACCCTACTCAGTGCCATGGAAAGGCCGTCCTAAAAAAAGGGAGCCAGGGATGTGGACTGGATATAAATTCTGCCAAAACTGAACTGGTACTTTTCACAAGGAGATACAAAATTCCCAAATTTGACACCTCGAGGGTAAAGTGTATCCCACTGGAACTGTCTGACAGCGCCAAGTATCTTGGGCTAATATTGGACAGCAAACTGAACTGGAGGATGAACACTATTTCCAGGACTACTAAGGTGGAAATTAACCCGAGTAATGTATACCGACTATACGAGTGTGTCGTTAAACATATTCTGAAGAGTCATCAAACTAGGTTCGAATGGTGGCGATAACGGTAGCAGGTGCTATTAGATCAAACCCCTCTAAGGCATTGTTAACGATTCTGATCTGGTTACCACCAGACATTTTGGCTTAAATGCTGGTTTCGAACTCAGCGGTAAGACTAAGGGCCACTGGAGCATGGAGGGATTACAATATCAGGCATGCTAGTATTCTGAACGAAATAAATTGGCACATGGATGTTGACTATGTCACACCCGAGCCAATCTTTGATCCTGGCTTCACGGTGAAAATTCTGGATAACGTTGTCCACTATTATGACCTACAAATTACCGCGAATGAGATTCGAATATTCACGGACTAGTCTAAAGCACCTTATGGTGTCGGTTCTGGCATATACAGCTAGCAGCTAAACTGGAGCATTCCCATGAGGCTGCCGGACCACTGCAGTGTCATCAAGTCGAGATAATGGCCATACACACAGCCGCGAGACGCAGCCGGTACGGTGAAATATCTGGCAGGGATATTATTACATTATTACCGGGATCAAGGCGGCCATTAGATCCCTAGATAATGTGTTTATCACATGGAAAATTGACCGGGAATGCCGGATGTCTCTGGAGAATATAGCGAGACATTCATTGGTCACCCTTAATTAGGTCACCGTACTCGGGGATATACAGGGAAACTGCATGGCGGATTCGCTGGTGTGTGCAGGCACCTCCTTAAATCGAGACGGTTCAACATATAATGTAGGTGTTTTGCTCCTTAGGAGTGTTTACTTATAGCGCACAAGTTTCACCTTATTGCAAGTCAGAGGTGGTACGAGCAAAATCTGGGCCAATATAGATGAAAAAAGGACACGACGGGCATTACAGCTGTTCAGACGGCACCTAAAAAACCTAGTTGTAGTTATAACTGGCCACTGGCCCACTCCTTTTGTGGCTGCGTGGGAACACGAGCAGCCAGATAACATAGGACCCATGGGAGACGGTGTGACATGGTAGCACAGCGGGACCTAATATTTGGAATTACGTGAGCTGTGCTTGACCACGGCTCCCAATGAAACCTTACCTAAACTAAGACATACACGGTTACTCACAAATACCACATTCCTTACATACATACCTTTACTGAAGTTTTTAATTCATAGAATACGACTGGCAACAAGCTCGGCTTATTTTTGAAAACTTAAAAAAATACAAGAATAAAAAAGAAATTTTTTGGAAAATCGGGGTAACTACATTTTTTCGTAAAAAACGGGCAAATTCACGTGCTGAGCCAAGTAGATAATGTTTTTCCACAAATGATTACTAAAGTTGCCTTAATTCTGTAAAATATAAAAATAAATTTAAATAAAACAATAATTCAGTGTCCTATGTTTTATATGTAGTTACAAAAATAACATGTGGCAGCACTACGATAAGTCTTGTCAAGTTCACATAGAGCTAATAAGTCCGAGCAAGTGAAACTCCCTTTTTGGTTTAAAAAAGTTTAAACGCCAAATTTTATGCGTTTACTGCGTTTACTGATTAATAGATTTGTTGACTGAATTACATTTTTAATCAAAAAGAGAGTTTAACATGCTCTGTCTTATTAGCCCTAACGCCTAATAAATCACTGATGGCTTAAACGTTGGTTTAGTTGAACTAAACTTGAATTTATATGCAGTTTAAACACAACAACAACAATATGTTGTTAAAAAATAACATGTGGCAGCACTACGATAAATCTTAGCAAATTCATATGGTCCATATTAGTAGCTTAAACGCCTTATTTTATGCGTTTAAAAATGGTTTATATCTTTGGTGATTTATAATTTTGTTGGTTTTAACACATTTTAAACCAAAAAGAGAGTGTAACTTGCTCTTATTTTTTAGCCCTAAGTGTGCTCTTCTCGTGTTTTAAAAAAATTGAGTTACCTAGTTTTTCCATACGGCCACAGATATGTAGTGTGAATTTTTTTATTTATAACTCTTTAAGCCTGGTACTCTGTTTAGTATTTCGTGCGAAATGATTTAAAAATCAATATAAAAAAAATTTCTGCGAAATACAAACGAAAAAATGTTGATAGAGTTGTACTCTATTTATATTACGAAAAACGTGCGAAACGTTTCTAGCAACATTTTTATTTTCCGTGCGAAACAAGTGCAGCTCATATTATTTCGCACGGAATTTTAAGCAACAGCTTATTATTTTTGGTAAATTAGGCCGTCTTTTTCCGACTGACTTTGCGTGCTCTAGGATTCGTCTGAATTCGTCAATGGGTTACATAAATGTACCGAGTAACAGGGTTTCGAAGTGCAACATTAGCTAATATTTGCATGTGCCAGTTCAAAAATCTCAATATGCTCACACTTTTTCACTACAATTCACACAATTTTTTTACTTTCAGCCAATCGGCAGTTTCACTAATAAAAGTTATAAATTATTTTAAATAATTTCATATTTTAAAATTCTTTTCTTTTTTATAATTTAATGCAAATTAAATTGGATGATTTTGTGCCCGATTTAAAATAAAATTAAATTTGGAATAAAACCCATAAACAATTCGATTATCCACAAAGACACAAATTGTCATAAAAATATTGCAAGAAGCATTAAATGATCGTGGGCTAGCATAATGTGATTTTGTTGGACATGAAAAAGGTCTAATCCAACATCACTTGGTGTAGGTAATAAAGTTAAAGTGTTTGTGGCCATAATCAGTTACCAAAACCATTGTTCGGAAATTGCGAATTTTTCTTTAAGAGTTTTATTAATCAAAATATATCTGAAAAAAATCTTTTTCACAAATCTTTTTAGTCATTCTTAAATAATAAGGACCTCATTTCTTTGAAGTCCTTAATTACAATTTTAAAGACATACATATTTCTTCAAGGACATTTAACAAAATGAAAATTATAAAGTCACGCTAATTATCCCACTAATTTGCGTATACCATAAAAGACAGAAATTAGTATACAAAAAAAAAAAGAAAAAAAAATAATAAATAATTATAATTTGAGGTTTACTGCGTGTTAATTTTGACTTGACTTTTAGCCATACATAAAAAAAATGCGGAAAAACCTCCCTAATTTTCACGAAGGTTACGCACATTTTATTACATACAATATACTGACTCTCCTTTGTACACAAAACAAAAATCTATATTTAATTTTAGATTTATGGGTGTTTTTAATTACACAACAAATGTCCCACCACAAAGTGTTTTAACCAAAAACTACAAAAATAGCAAAAATAAAAAAAAAATACATTCCTTTCAAATGATGAACATTTTATTTTGTGATTATTTTTGTGTGTTTTTTTGTTTATTTTTCGTTTATGCATTAATTTCTGAGTCAAATATGTAACAGGACTATTATTTTAGGACATGGTGCAAACAAAAGCAGGAGCAGAAGTGTGAGAAACACAAACAAAACAACAAAGCGATAAAATTTGAAATTATATGTTGTTAAGATTGAGTGGGTTGTAGATGTAAGAAAGTTCCTTTAATGCCAACATTTTTGCTACAATTAACTTTAGTTTTTATGTTATTTTCTGCTTTCAGTAATTTAAGTTGTGTTTCTTATTTTGTTTATTTTTTTTAGATATTATTACGACAAGAATATTATGACCAAGGTCCATGGTAAACGCTATGCCTACAAATTTGACTTTCAAGGCTTAGCTGCTGCAACTCAGCCCGCAGCCAGTGATCCCACCTATAAATATCAAAGTGATTTGTTTATGACACCATATCATCATAGCGCCAAATTAAGCTCATTTATGAGTCCTCACCATGGAATGACATCATCATCTGGTAAGTTGAAAAATAAGTTTGGATTTATAAACTTAAAAAATAAGGAGAACATAATATGTACGTTCTTTAAGAAATTTTAGACTATGGGCGACTTTGAAGGGCAAACATTTTGATGTATTTTACACTTGAATTTCAGTTTCAAATTGCTTATCGCACCTCTGGTGTTTCTTATGTACTATTAAACGCTGTGATGC
Source organism: Pollenia labialis (assembly GCA_949318255.1). Taxonomy (NCBI): domain Eukaryota; kingdom Metazoa; phylum Arthropoda; class Insecta; order Diptera; family Polleniidae; genus Pollenia; species Pollenia labialis. The sequence goes on from OX439140.1 coordinate 160,174,131, forward strand.
ACTATACAAAAATAAATGTGTTGTCGATGCCACGATATACCTTCGAAATGCTTTCTCTCCTTTTTTGGGATGTATGTTAAGGTATGTTAGATTCTGTATCGATATTGCAAATTTGTCTCTATCTGATTCCGCTCTTATTAGATTGCCAATTGATCTTATTACAGAACAGTTTCTAATGTTGAGCAAACAGGACATCTGTTTTTGGCCAATACCTCGCCTTCCTTAAATTTTGCATTGAAGAAAAAGTTATTGATATTCATGATGTGGAACTCGAACTATATTGCCATAATAAAATAAGCAGATTTCTGTATAATATTTTTGAAGTTATTTGTAGTTAAGTGGCATCATCTTTTTCAAAAACATAAATAACGGTTATTTTAGAATATCTCGAAAACTGTTCTACTTATGAGCAATTTTACATAAAGATTAAGTGTCAAAGACATTTGGTCAAAAAACTGTCACATAGGCCCCTATTATGAGTTACTTTCGATAAACGATTTTCGCTGGCTATCGAACATCGACTATCGAATGTTAATTTGGTATTATGAGTTGGCAACACCGTCGAAAATTTCGTTGTGCATCGAATTTTTCAACGAAAACAAATTTGCTTTCGACGGTGCAAATAAATGTAAAAAACTTGTTGAAAATGTAACTATTTGTACATTTTTTGTGTTCGTGTACCAAATACCATATTCTTTATCAGTTTTGTTCATTTTATGCAAGTCCAACGTCGTAAACAGCAATTGGAAACGCCCATTTTCCTTATGGAACAAAATTATTTTTTGACCAAATGATTTGCAGCAAAGTTCCACATTTAAAAAAGTGGGATGAAACCCCACTGAAGCTTAATTATTTGAAAACAACCATAATTCCGCCGTTTTCACGCTAAACTTTAATTTAATTTTTTAAATTTGTAAACAAAAATTTTTTATTGTAAGTGACAGCTGATCGAAAGTGTACTATTGTGAATTGACAAAATCACAATAGTAAATTTTTATCGAATGCGCGCCATAATACCAAATAAAAATTCGTTCGATCAGCTAATTCGACTGCTGTCGAAAATCGAATTAAGTTCATAATAGGCACCATCGTGTTATTAACTGGGCATTATGATGAGCTGTTTTTTACTTACTATTCTCATTAGGGATTGCTGTACGGTTTTAATCGAAATCGAAACCGTGGTTTTAATGCCTAAAAACTAAAATCTCTTACTTAAATTTGTATATATTTATGCTAAATGTAAAAAAAAGATACATAACAGCCTGGAACAATGGCAAAATATTTCAAAATTCTTTAAACTTAAAATAAGTATTAATAAAAACCGATGTTTCTTTAACTTGAAACTAATAAAAAAAATTGTATTACATACAAAAAAAATATATGTATGCAGTTTTACTTGGATATTTTCAAAACCTAAACCTACCGGAAATTGAAGATTCTGAAAGTTGGCAGATATCAAAGCGGTATCATAGGCATAGCGTATGTTATCGATGTACTCTTCATTTACCTTAATAGCTTTATGAACATCATGTTAAGCTTCATATATTTATTTTTATTTATTTAATTTAAGTCTATGGACAAATTCCTTACAGACTATCTTAATGTATTAACATAATAATTTATTTTTTTTTTAAGCAAAGAAAGAACAATTAGTATAAACATTATTGATTTAAATATAATATGATATTGCTTTTTATGATATTTATGTTCAGAGAATAGTCGATAAAGTTATACATTTCATTGAAACAGCTGCAAAATTTTCTTATTGGATCTGACATCGCAAAGTTTGTTCGGCATGTCCTGACATATAGAGGGTTGAAAAAACGAAGTGAACGTTGAGGAATATTAAAAGTAACGTTACTCAATAAAAATTCGGAATGTGTACTACCATTTATAAGATTAAACATAAAAGATATATTTAGCATCATTCGCCGGCTTTTTAACGTTGGTAAATTTATTTCAGCTAGTCTTGTTGAATATGAAGGTAATACCAGACATCCTCTATAATCACTTCTTAAGCAGAAAATAAGAAATTGTTTTTGAACTGATTCGATACGATCATTATGAATATTATAGATCGGGTCCCAAATAATGCTGCCGTATTCCAAAATTGGTCTGACGAGCGAAGTAAAAAGACGTTTTGTGATTAAGGGATCGTTGAATTCTTTTGCCCATCTTTTAATAAAAGCCAGAACACTGCGGGATTTATTAACAGTCATCGTTATATGTTGAATAAACTCAAGTTTTTTGTCCAACAATATTCCCAAATCCATTATTTCACTAACATATTGTAAAGTACAGCCATCAATAACGTAGGAGTAAGCACACTTTTTTACTCTGGAAAATTGCATATGTTTGCATTTATTTAAATTTAGTTCCATCAGGTTAAGTTTACACCATTTGTCAAAATTATCCAGGTCATTTTGTAGATGTTGTTGATCACTAGGAAGTTTTATAGTCAAAAATAATTTTACGTCGTCTGCATACATCAATACATTACAATGTTGAATTGCTTCAGGCAAATCATTAATAAAAAGAAGGAACAAGATTGGACCAATGACGCTACCCTGAGGAACCCCAGATTTTACATTGATTTTTCCCGAAACTGCAGTATTAAATTTTACAGATTGAGTTCTACATGACAGATATGATTTGATCCAGCTCAGGAAGTTACTATTGAAGCCCATTAAGTCCAATTTTTTCAACAATAGTGTATGATTAACTTTGTCGAAGGCCTTACTGAAATCAGTGTAAATAACATCAGTGTGGTGTCCGTTGACAAAATCTCTATTAACTAATGTTGTTAAATGGAGAATGTTAGTCATAGTAGAGGATCCTTTCCGAAAGCCATGTTGACGTGGTGACAATAAGTCAGAAACTTGATGAGTGAGGCAATCCATTAAACATTTTTCAAAAAGTTTTGGAATATCACTTAGTTTTGCTATACCTCTGTAATTGCATATATCGGATTTATTTCCTGATTTAAACAATGGAATAATATATGAATCTTTCCAAACTTTCGGAAAGTAACCACAATTTAAAGAAGCGTTAAAGATGATAGATAAAGGTGTCGCCAAAGCAGTTGCGCAATGTTTTAAAACACAACTTGGTATGCCATCTGGTCCACTAAAAGATGATGACTTAGCGTTTTTTAAACAGTTTAGAATGTGAGAGGTAGTGATAGCAAAAGAAGATATATTTTGGTTAAAAATTATATTGTAAGGGTAAACATTACTAGCATCATACAGAGCTTCGGAATATGTAGACGCAAAGAAGTCGGCAAACATATTGCTGATTTTTAATTCATCACTAGACTCGGAACTTAGGTATTTCATGACATTTGGAAATCCTGTGGATTTCCTTTTGGTATTAACAAATTTAAAGAATGATTTGGGATCTTGAACTATGTTTCGCTTAACATTACGGAGATAAATCTTATACAGTTCTGTGTTAAGCAAATTATATTCTGCACGCGCAACTGCATATTTTTCATAGTAAAAAATAGCTCTTGTTGTTTTATATTTTTTAAAGTATTTGTTTTTCAAATTCTTAAGAGACGAAAGTTGTTTAGTATTCCAGGGTGGGCCAGATTTGTTACGTGGTAATTTCTTAGGAATGCATTCCTCCATATGACTAAGCATTGTTTTATAAAAAGTATTGGTCAAATCGTCAACAGAATACGACGAGCTATTTGGAGTAGTCAGCAATTGAAGCCAGTTAGTATTAAATAGACGATTGTTTAGTTCCATGTAATTTGCTCGATTAAAACAGAAAACTTTTCCGTTTAAAGTTGAATTTTTTTTTACTGGGTTATTAGTAACTAAATTGTAGCTTATTTCTATTGTAGGATGATAAAGATCCTCAGGTAAAGAAACAGGGGCTATACGGTTTACAATACATTCATTTGGCTCGTTCACAAATATTAAATCCAGCAGTTTCCCATACATGTTGCAAATACCATTTATTTGATGCAGATATAAATCGGATATATTTCTAAAAACTTCATCTCCAATATCATTACTTTGCGTGGGCAAGTAATAATTATGTTCAGCTGAAAATTCCCATGAGATACTAGGCAAATTAAAATCACCAAACACAAAAATTAAATCGACGGGACTGAGTTTTAAAGTTACGTTTTTAATTGCTTCTATATGTTGTTTGTAGATAATTGGATCATAAATGGATTCATCAACTATAGCAGAGGAGAGGGTATCCATACTTTCCGAATTCGACTTTTTATGTGTAAATCCATGTTCCTGCAAAAACATATATCTTTATGCTTTTAATCCAGTGGTCTCCAAAGCTTGTAGTTTTTTAGTGAGCAACAGAGTAAAATAATGTCACATACTTAAAAGTCTTTTACTCCTGAAAATATCAAAACAAAGAAATTTATGCATATACAATTATTTATAACACATGATCAATTTCTTTCAGTGTATTTGAAAAAAAAATGTAACACATTTACTCAGCATGTTGCTTAGAGTGTTTCTTTTCCCGAACTTTTATTTTTTAGTATCCCGGGAGTTTCCGCCTAATATAATACTACATTTACATTAGGCCGAAATCTTGTAGATTTGATTTAAAATCTTCTTCGAAATCAAGTGCGTTTACATTATACTTTTTTGACATTTGCGAGATTTTGTTTTTATAACAAAACAACTAACTACAAGTCTTTTCGTAACACATACAAACACAAAAAGAAATATACATTAAAATATTTGCATTGCCTTTTATTAATAAACAATAATATTTATTTTATCAATATTATTCGTCTTTTTTATTTTTTACACTTTTTTATTTATTTATTTTATAAAATTTTTTAATATTTTTTAACAATTTTTGTTTTGTTTTTTTTTTTAAATGTCATTTTTTCTTGTGCAGGGAAGATTTTTTTAGTGCTATATTGAAAAGACCATAGTTGCAGCATTAAGTACTACGAGATTTTGAGTAGATTTCGTCGAAATCTAGTCACGAAGTAGATTTTGTTTCGTATGGGAAATCTAGTCAAAAACAACTAGATTTGGCTCGAAATCTCGTAAGTACTAGATTTTGCGTAGGTGTAAATGTAGTATAAAATGGCACAAAATAAAATGTAATTTAATTTATTTCAAGAAAAAAAAAAATAACAATTCAGAAAATCTATTAAATAAGTTTTTCATTGCATTGATAAATTAAAAATTCAAAAAAAAAAAATTGGCAACAATGTTGGGTATTTTATTGCTGTTGTTATTGTCGATTTGCTTTACGCTAGGTCTCCACGTAGCAATTTTTTTTCCTAAGCACAAGCAATAACGTCGGCAGAACCATGGCGCAATAATTGCTGACTATATTGCTGGAGAACACGTGAAATTGCTTTGCCATATAAAAACGTATAGAGAAATTAAATGTCAGATAAATAACAGCTGATTTTACAGCAGATTGCTAAGCAATAATTGCTCAAGCAATAAGAAGAGCAATCATTGCGCAATAGATTGCCATTCATGGCAATATGCGGTCTATACGTCGCAAATTTTATGGAGCAATCAAATTTGACGTTTGCCGCAATAAATATTGCTACGTGGAGACCCGGGGTTACATTATTCAATAACTTGAGCAATGTAACATACAAATATTTGACGCAATTTTTATTTAATACATGTTTAAGTAAACAAAACCAACGCGCACTTGTGCGTTTTGATTTAATACAATATATTGTGCCACCTACCCATATGATATTTTACACAGCCAATTTAATTGTAAAGTATCTATTAAACAATAATATTGCAAATGTATATGTTTATGGAATAATCTTTTGCAGACTCATTTGACAACCTATTCTTAATTTTAAACAAGAAGAGTCCTGTCAATGAGAAAACGCCGCAACCTCGGCGCTGATAGACTAGCTCACTACCAACTAGCCTACCGGGGCACTTGTAATTTCGTTTTTAAAAAAAAATTTTTCTTTGAATCGAATAAGAGTATTTTTACTTTGCTGTTTTTGCTGTATTCAAAATTCCGGAAATTCCCGCAAAAATTTCCCGAAATTTTTTTTCTGAAAATTAATCTTGGACAATTGGATTCATCAAATTGCTTTCTTTTTCGCAGATCCCCGAGAAATCGTGCTAAGTTTCTAAGCGAAAGAGACCGACCACTATTTAAAATCCGAGACTAATAAAATAAATCTTCTATTATTTGTTCTTGCATTAGTTCTTACCAAAAGAAATTTTACTAAATCCCGGGAAAACGGGAAAAAAGATTAAAAAAAATTACAATAAATATATAAAAAAAAATTCTTCTTTAAACTTTGTAAAAATATCGATATTTTTCAAAAATCTTCAGTTAACAAAAAAACTTTTTATCGAATTTAATCATACTTTATAATTAGTTTTTGGTTTAGGTAGATACAATTTTCATTTATTTTAAGACAACGTTTTTTAAATAATTTATTTATTTTTTTATTCATTTCTAGCTTCCATATTTCCATCAGCCGCATCGTGGGGTAATTGGGGTAACCATGCTACCAATTTGTATCAACCCCATTCTATGGGTCACGTAACACCCTCCCATGTTGCTCCGCACTTGAGCTCTTATCCCCATTACGCATGACCATCATCGTCCGGTGGTGGTTTCTAATATGAGAGTAACGCCATCGCTGGCAGCAGTGGGGCACATTCTATGCATTCAGGTGGTATGGTGGGTAGCTCGGGTGGTACTAGTACAAGTGCAGCACAGGCTGCAATAAATGTAGCCACTTTGCACAATCTAAGTTCAGCCGTCAGTTCCAGCAGCAACATGTCATCTGGTTTAACCAACAATACAGCCGGCGGCCTTAATAGTGGCCTCAACACAAGCGGCGGTATTAACCACAACAGCCTCAGTCTTGCACAGAATACCAACAGCGGTGGCACAAATAGTCTCATTAATGGAAATCACCTTAACATTGCAACAGCCTCTCTAGCCTCTTCGCATACGCATGGTGTGGGTATGGGTGTGGGGGTAGGTGGCAGCAGTGGCTTTGGCAGTATTGGGGGTCTTGGAGTGGGAGTAGGTAGCAGTAATTTAAATCCTTTAGTAGTGGGCAATCGTTTGATGAACTCAGGCCTAACTACGATATTGAAATGATAACATATGGCTGAATATGGTTTAACCATAGGCAATACAAACGAAACGCGGCCATCGTCCATGGTAAATACAATTGAACCCCTAAACGCCTCCACCTACAACACTCCCTTCACAGACACTTCCTCCTTCTACCGGCACATTAAGGGCGAACAACCATACTAAACGAGACCACCAGTTAATGAGCAAATCTACAAAATAAAAAATTTTTAAACTAGAAAAATCTAAAATCAAACAGAGATCAGATCCTCTTTTCAACTAAAATCAATGAAAGTGTAAATTAGTTAATTAAGCTTTTAAAGTCTGAGACAGCAGAACAAGATCTTTAGGTCTCGTTACTCATACGTAAATGTTGCGGAAACGTAAAAGCTGCGGTTGTCTTGGATGGTTGGTGGTTACCAAGATTACGTTAGCAATTTCAATTGATGATGGTTACTAAAACTACGTAAAAAATTTTGTATAACTTATAAATATTAGCTTTTATTTCTTGTGCGTTTGGTATAAAAATATAAGAAAACGGCGAATACGTACATGGTATGTTCGCTGAATTAAAAAACATAAGCAAACACAAAATTCTTTAATAACTGATACTTAAAAACGAAGAAAAAAAATTAAATTTTACCTAGTTACGTACGGAAAACGGAACAGCTGATATGGAACGTATACATTAACGTGGGAGTTACGAGGACTTTAGCATTTTAAAATTTAAGCGTGTAAAAAGCAAAATAATACAAATAAAATTTAAGTTAAAAAACATTATCCTCATCTAAAGTTCAATAAAATACTAACGAATTTTCAATTGTTGTTACTGCCTAAATGCAAAACATTAATTAAGAAAACAAATTAAATTAAATTAAAAAAATAAAAACAACGCTCTTCTTCTAGTCATAAATGTTGTTTCAAAACAAACAAACAAAACAAAATAATTTTTCCAGATTTAATTACTTGTAATAAAATTCTTGTAAATATTTTAAAATAAATTAAAAAAAAATAATTGTAGTTTTTTTCAAAAAATAAAAAATAAAAACGTGTATTTGTAGCAATAATTTTAAATACATTTAACAAAATAATAATAAAAAAAATATCAATACACTTACATTAATTAATAACAATGATAAATTGAAATTGTATAAATTTGTGTTGAAATAATTTTGATGTCTTTAAACAGTTTAATTTAAATTAAATTTTATATTGAACTGGATGACTGTGATAGTGAAATGTACAGTTTATCAATAAAATATATAAATAAATTTAATAATTTTTTAACAAGATAAAAGAAAAAACAAAGCGTGGCTAACATATACATAAACAAATGTTGAAAACCACCAAGCAGATTAAAACTCGAAAAGGATTTATTAAATATTTATAGACTTTAAAACAAATTTCTGTATATTAAATTCACTTTATTAAAAATTATCTGGCCAGCTTCCAATTTATGTTGCATTAAAGAAAATTTCTCTACAACTCCAATTGTAAATTGGCCAAATGTTTTTATGTATTGTAATATTGTAAAATAATAATCTCTAAAACAATTCCATCGATGTTTAAATATTAATGTTTTATTCTAATTAAATAAAAAAAAAACTAAAATTCAATATCTCAATGTACTCGTCGTATTATGTTTATAAAAAATACATTTTCCAGGAAAAAAAATATAAAAACCAATTAAAACAAAAAACTTGATAAATGTATGTATAATATTTTAATCTTGTCTCTGTGTAAATTGAATAACAAAGATGAACAAAAAACAAAAACAAATTTTAGATTAATTAAGTTCTTAAAATAAATTATAATAAACATAAAAAAAGGTATTTGGGAAAATCAAAATTAAATGTTTTATTTTAAAATCGATATACATATTACAAATTCTCACTTCAACATGAATGTTTTTAACTTCCTCCGAAACGGATCAACCGATTTTGTGTATATATTTTGTAAAAATGAGAATAGTATATTTCATACCGCCAGGTCATTAGGGTGTCCCTATAAAATTTTTCTTCTTGCCAATAACTTTTTTTGCATTTTGTTTTTATTTGGCCCTGTAACCAGGGCTGCAGATAAGTTTGTGAGGAAATCGTCAATTTCCTGAGAAAAAATAATAAAATCGTCTTTCACGTTTCGAAAAACCGTCAAAAAAAATCGGTCAACTTAAAATTTTGTTTTTTTTAACAAATTTTGTTTGATTTTTATAAAAAAAAATTCAAGCAAAAACATAATTACTTCATACCCAGCATGCATTTTCAATCGTGTAAGAGCTACTGGGAGTCTCACGAAGAGCGTCTTTGATCATCGATGACCGCACTTTTTAATCGTAGAAGATTCCTTGCACGGGAAAAACTCTCAAAATATTATGTAGTTAAATTCAACCGAAAATTCATTAAAACAACTTAATATTCGTTTAAAAAAACGGATCATTTACATTTCATTTAAAACAAATGATTTTTACATTAATTTTTAAATTTTTTTATTTATTAAACACCATTTTCCTTAAAATTGAATAGTTTTTACTTTTAAAAAATATATTTGAACCGACAAAAATCAAACTACATCACAAAAAAAAATACGAAAAAACATTATTTTTTGGTAGTTTGTTTTTTGAATAACAAACATAGATGTTGAAAAATAAAATTATTCGTAAAATAACTACATTTTTATTCAATATTAACAGTACGGAAAACGAATTTAATAACCCACAATCAGTTACTGTAATAGTTTTATGAGTGTGTAACACGATTAAGATTCTTTCATAGTACAGCGAAAGACGCTTCTTCAATCGTTGTGAGAATCGTTTAAGACTTTTGTAAAGGTAATCTAACGAGACTTTCATGTAAAGAATCGTATAAGACTCATGTAGATATTCTCCAATGCTCGCCGATTCGATTCGATGATAGTTTGACGCAGGGATGAAAAATTACGCTTTCAAAATTGTACATTATTAGATAAAAAAAACCAAATATATTTTTAATTGTTCTATTATTATTGGTTCCTTTGGCTCCTATAAGGAGCATATGGCCTACTATTAGAATAACAAAAATGTACGTTCATACATACATTAAAATTTACTTTTACAATACAGGTATCCCTCCTACAAACGCCGTGTTATAGGAAAACGTGTAATATGAGGCAAGGAGACAGTGTAAAATATAAATTTTATTTAATTAAATATTTTCTTTAAATTTATTGTTTTTATTAGAAATATGTTCATACATACAAAAAAATACAAAGCCAAACATAAACAAGAGTTAAGCTACGGTCACACTTGTCAAATATTTGACGAAAAAAACGGGACCAACAAGCAAACTAAATAATCGTTTCCTTTAATTCCAATATTTATTTTGATTCTAATAACACATCTTTAAAAAAACAGTTTTTTGACATGGGTAGTAGTATTAAAAATTTATTTTTTGATATTAGGACCATGTTAAATCTCACTTACTATTCACAAAAGTAGGGGTTACGCTTATTTGGTCAAATATTTAATAAGTGTGACCGTACCTTTACATTTTTATTCTAATCTAACTAAATCGTAATAGGGATGCAAAAATTAGTACTTTTGTACTATTTTAGTACAATTTTAACAACTCAATCATGATAAAGTTGCATTTCCATTTTATCGTGTTAGAATGAAACCGTGTTGTCGATGAGGAAATTTCCGCAAATTTTTTTTCGTGTTAGATCGAAATCGTTTTGTAGGAAGCCGTCTTGTTGGAGGGTTACCTGTAGTTTTCATTGTAATATTCATTCGGCAATTAAAAATAAAATTAAACTAATTAATAGTTTAGACCAAGACTTTTTAGCTTATTTGTTAAAGATTATAGTGGAACAGGGTAAAAATATGTTTAACAGTGTAACAAGTGCAAAAGATATTGTTTAAGAACCTAAGTTTCGTTTGGATTTGGTACCCCGTACATCAATCAATCAAGCTTTAAAGTCTTCGTCTGAATCCCATATAAAAGTATTCGTATAGTTTATACTAATTACCCATGCATAACAAATCTTTTAAAAATTTCAATACAATTTAAATGCCGTAATTTGGACCCAGGTTTTTTAAGGAACAAAATAATCGTTTTACGGGTGGTCCAAAATTAACGAAGGGGTTTGAATTCGTTATAACTTTTTTTTTAAGAAATAATTATTATTTTTTTTTTAATACAGTATATAAATGTGAATATTTTTAGTTTAGTTATGAAAAACAATCACCCCTATCGTGAGTAATTTTTCCCTCGTAATTATTCCCCTTTCACATATTTGCGATCATGAAAAACTCCCATGAAGAAACGGTAATTCAAATGAGAATAATAACGTCAAAAAATGTTCACGGGAAAAATTTTCCTTATCGTGAAAAGTTGTTTCCCTCGTAATTTGTTCACATTTCCCTTAAATTTGCTCACTTTATTTTTGCTAGGGAACAGAACATTTATGTAAGTAGTTCCTCCTATAAACCGAATATTAGCTCCGTTAATAACGCACAAACCGATATATTGGCCAACAAAATGCATAATAACAGGTCGATTGCCAGCGCATTTTTGAAGCTTTCGAAAGACGTGGTGGCAGAATTTTGGAAAATATTTTACTTCATAAAATTTAAAAGTGCAAAAAACTAACGTTGTAATCAAACTATCCCTCCAATACTAAAGATTTTGCTTTATTATTTTATCTCTCCTTTAAGAATAAAAATTTAATTGATTTTTATTTTTTTTTTTTAAATTTTTCTTTTTTTACATTCACTGAAACTGATGGCGTGAAAATTTTTTCAAATGAGATTCACGATTGTTTTTTTCCCTTCGAGGGGAATGAAAATTTCATGGGAACAATAATTCCACTCGTTGTTAACGATAGGGGTGAATATCTCGCAAGTGGTGGCCATTTTCTGCTTCGCAAATTCGTGCTCTTTCCAACACATTTTCCATAAACCCCGTGTTCATTTTCAAAAAAATAAGGACCGATGAAACACCGCACCAAGCCGTACACTTAGGTTGGTGTAATTCTCGCTATTGAACTACACTCGGATTTTCCGTAGCCCATATCCTGCAGTTTTTCTTATTAACGAACCCACTAATTGGAAATGGGCTTCGTCGCTCAAATATAAATTTACTGATATCTGAAAACATAAGTTCATTAATTTTATGTTTCAATTCTCCAACCCTAGACCAAAATACTTCGATGTTAAATGTTTTAAATTGTACTAAGCATGTCATTCGAGTACTTCAGTACTTTTTTGAAAAAACTACAATTGCACTAACTTTATCATCCCTGGTTTGACGAAAGAGAACCAAAGTGTAACATTGCTGTTTTGGTATTCTGAAAATAATCCAAGATTTTTGTTAAGACTTGCGTATAACAGCCGTACCTAAACAAAAGCGGCACGCATTTTCTAGCTTTTGAATAGAGCGGCCTGAACGCTTTGCAACTGGAAAAACCGATATTGACAGCTCGTTTAATAGTGAAGTTTGCCGCTATTGTTAATTAATAATGGCAATTTAGCTATTTATTGGTCAATCTAGCGTTTTTATCTCTATTTTTATTAATAATTTGTGGGTTTTATTAAACAAGAAAAATATCACTTCTGTCCGTGACACAACGTTGACGCTCTTGCTTATGTATGGAATATCAGCGTAATAGTTAAGCGAAAGAAAACGTTCCGCCTTCCGCTTTTGTTAAGGTACGACTGTTAAACATTCTAAGATTCAAAATCGAACGTGTTAGAAAATTTATTGTTTTATTTAGACTTTGGAGACTGAAAAAATGTCACTTTTTAGAGAAGAATCAGCAAATCGGCACTTTGCTAATTTCGGAACAAAAAATCGTCAAATCTGGCAGATCTGCCTATACCCCCGAATTATCAACCTCCAACCCTGACACTCAAATTTTTAATCGCACTTTTAGTACATATTTAGAACGAAATGTTTCTACAGATTTTTAAAAAATTTGTATGCATATTTGGTAAGTATGGGAATGGGTCGTAAAGTGTAATTAATACCGTTAGGTAATTAAATTTTTTCCATTTCTTTTGGAAAAACTTTTTGCTATTTTTATTTGGCATCAAATGGATGGAAAAGTTACTGTCTATGGAAAAACTGGATGCATAAAATTGCCAACTAATATTCGGCGCAATTGTTGATTCCCGAAAAGCTTTCATTAACGGCATATTTCCTGATGTAAGCAAAAAAGCCATTGTGGTAGCAAAAAATGTGGTCGTCAACAATTTAAATTCGAGATGAAGCAGACGTTGTATCATACAAATTGATCGATACAGTTTGTGAAGCCAAAGAAGCTATAAATTATCCAACAGAGTTTTTGAACTCATTGGATTTTCCAGGTTTGACACCATACCTTCTAAAAATGAATGTCAGATCTCCGGTTATTTTACATCGGAATTTGAACCCACCACGGCTGGGCAATGGTACTCGATTGTTCATTAACAAATTTATGAAAAATATTATCGAAGCTCCAATTTATTTATTTATTTATATATTTATTTAGTCTATGGATTAACTCCTTTCAGACAAAAATTACAAACAAATTTAACATCATCTATTTAAATATAAAATTAAATTTTGTTTGATAGATTTAATATATAAAGTAATATCAATTACACTTTACAGATCATTAAAGTTTACATATATTTGACGAAAAGGGTCGGCATTTGCATAATTAAATAGCAGTCAATTGGTCTAGTTTTTCTGGAAAAACGTTTTTGTTTGAATTTTTTTAAAATTTATATCCAATAAGTTTATTTGGCACCAATTATTAAATAAATATAAATCCTGTTGTAAGTTGGGTTGAACAATGGAGTCAGCACAACACATTTTTACATCGTCAGCATACATAAGTATATTGGAAAATATTATTGTGGTAGGTAGGTCGTTGGTATGTAATAGGAAAAGTATTGGTCCGAGATTACTACCTTGTAGAATACCAGAGTTGAATACAATATGTTTAGATATGGTATTATCAAAACACACACGCTGTTCACGACGTAAAAGATAAGATTTTATCAAATTCAAACAGCATTTAATCCCATTAAATACAGCTTATGCAATAGAAGTTCATGGTTAAATCTGACAACAGCCTTCCTTAAATCAGTGCATATACATCCGTTTTTAAAGCCATTGTTTATTATTGTTGTCAATTCTAGTAAATTAGTCGTAATTGAACATCCGTTTTGAAAAGCATGTTGGAAAGGTGTGAGTATAGAAGAGACTTGTTTACTTAAAACTTCAGTAAGATATTGTTCAAAAAGTTTGGGAATGACACTTAATTGGCAATACCTCTGTAGTTCGCTATATTCGATTTATTCCCTGATTTAAACAGTGGAATAATAAAAGATTTTTTCCATAATTTGGGGAAGTAACGATGCCTTATAGACATATTGAATAAAATTGTGAAAAGTTTAGCTATAATATGCGCACAATTTGTAAAAAGGGAAATGCAATGTGTTGTTTTTCAGGGATATAAAATAAACAGATTTAAGATGCATCATATATCTCAATAGAGTAGGTTGAAGCAAAAAAATGTACATACGTATTACTTGTTTCCATATGATAAGAAGACTCGGTGGCGAGGTAATTCATTAAAGATGGAAGTCCGACGGATTTTCTTTTCGAGTAAGCAAATTTATAAAATGCTTTCGGATCGCGCTTTAGGTTCAGTTTCATTTCATTTTGAATGGTAAATTTTAGATAATATTTTGCTGCCACGAATTTTAACGATTCTCACAGACATGCCAACTGAATTCAAACGCGATAAATTTTCCATTAGATTGGCATTCGCAATGACAGTCAATAAGTCGCAAGGTCAAACGATGTCTGTTTGCGGCTTAGATTTGGGAAAACCATCGAGGTTATTTGTGTTGGCTAAAGACGGACCAACAAAAAATATAGTATACTTAAAGGTCCAACTTAAATATGCTTAAGTAGGCTTAAGGAATTATGCGAATACACCTGGTTAATATGTTTCGAACCATATAGGACTTAAGAAAACTTTTTGGTTAATTTAATGAACCTGGCCCTTGCTTATGAAAGGTGCGAAACCGTACGGAATAAAATATTTTTTGATTTTATTTTTGTTTCTTAAATGCTTTTTTAAGTATTTTGTTAATTTTTGCCAGTAGCTTATGCATATTATTGTTGAGCATAAATTTCTATTCAAAATTAAATTAATTTTATTATCAAAGTTATTTTCGGGAATACAAAATTTATTATTAATACGATTTTCGTATGACGTGCTTAATTCCCAGTTTTTCATATTTGATAAATACACTGAAATTTATTGTTGAGGAAAAGCTATCTTCTATGCGCATTTCACTGGTTGCTTAGACCAGCTCATCAGGAAACCTTTTCCAAAGATTTTAGAAAGGCCAAAAATATTATACAAATAAAACCCTAAAGCGAATAAGAATTATAAACACTCAAAGTCTTACTTGTAACAGTATCAAAGCCAAAACAAAACACCAACAATAAACCGTGAGTTTATCTTTTCTTGCATTCCCCTACAATTGGTCGGGTTCTTTCCGACTCGAATTGTAGTTGTCAGTGGGTAAAAAGAAAAAACAAAATTAAAAAACAAACTGCTTCATTCTACTGTCTTCGTAAGAAAACAACAAAAAAAAAAAAAACAAATTTGCCAATTCAGTTTTTTGCACGGGCACATGCAAGTATGTATATTATCAAAGTTATGTTCGGGAATACAAAATTTATTATTAATACGAATTTTATTTGTGTCATTTTCCTATTTTAGTTAAAAAAAACAATTTTTGGGAATTTAACATTTTCTTTATCAATCAAATTTTGTTTGTCGTGCTTAATTCCCAATTTTTATCCTTGATAAATACACTGAAATTTATTGTTGGGGAACAAGATAGTTTCTAGTTTACTGATTGCTTAAGCCATATCATCAGGAAACAAGCTCTTTTGTGAACGGGAACATAAAAATTTTCAAAAGATTTTGTTATTCGTGCTTTATTCCCAGTTTTTATTATTGATAAAAACACTTGAAATTTTTTGTTGATGGGATAAGCTATTCCTATGCGCATTTCACTGGTTGCTTAGGCCAGATCATCAGGAAACTTCATCCATAAAGATTTTAGAAAAACTAAAGATATTAAACCAAATAAAACTGTTAAACGTATAAGAATTATAGCAACAGTTCTACTTGTAATAATATCAAAGCTTAAACAAAACAACATCAACAATAAACAGTGGCTTCATCTCATCTTACATTCCCCACTACAATTAGTTGAAATTCTCTCAACATTAATTGTAGTTGTAAGTAGGTTAAGAAAAACAAAATAAAAACAACAACAAATTACAAAAGATGTTGTCAATTAAGTGTTTTTTAGGCCGTGCACCTGCCTGTTTATTATCAAAAAGTAATTTCAATTTTTGGGAATACAAAATTTAAATTTTCAAAAGATTTTGTTATTCGTGCTTTATTCCCAGTTTTTATTATTGATAAAAACACTTGAAATTTATTGTTGATGGGATAAGCTATTCCTATGCGCATTTCAGTGGTTGCTTAGGCCTATGCGCATTTCACTGGTTGCTTAAAATTTTAACTTTCCAAGAGTCGAGCGTTTAGGCTATACGATGGCGAATTTGTATCTATAATTCATTATTTGAGAGCAAATTTTTTAACGCAAATTAAGTAATCGTACCTTGTTCGTTGGTGTAAAATTGACACTTTTCAGTGTAAAATCAAAGAAAACGTTTTAAAAATAATAATTTGAAAATATTTGAATTGCTTAAAAAAAATATCTTTCAGGAACTATAGGGGATGCGCGTATAGCGAGCGATCTATTTAATTTATTAAAAAGCAATCGTATTCATTTGAATCTTCACTTTCTCGACTACTTAAAAATATATTGTTCTAAAGCTGTAGGGCCACAAAAATTCTCTTTTTTGAAACAGAATTGATATGGTTATGCGCAGCTAATAACGTGCGCAAAAGCGTAGGATACCTTGAGGTCCAGATTGTGTAAGGTAGGTTTGTTTTAAATTTTTGAATGCGTTACAAATGTCGATTCTAAAAATCAACTTATTTGGTAAATTAAATTAAATTTTCATTTGCAGCGATTCTGCGTTTAAAGTGTTGCCTTTGAGTTACTAAAAGCGTATAATGCAAATGTGTGGACCTCCAGCTTAAGTTTATTTTTAATTGTTAGAAAAGCTGGACACATATATAAATCGCAACTAACGATTAAGAAATTAAACTTAAAAAATACTTCATAATGAGTCACACTCATACCTGATTCAGACTATGCGACATTTCGCATAGAAATATTTCATAAATCAAATTGGGGACAATGGGTGTAGAGACGCTTGCGGGGTATACAAAGTCGCACGAAATGTAAAATCAAGGAATAATTTGATGTTCCTTTTTAATATCCCTAATAGCATTTGGAAGATAATTTTTATAAATCATTTTTATGAGTTTTTTGAGTACTTTTGGAAATTAAAAACTGATTAATCGACACTAAAATTATTCCCTTTGAGATAACTTTTGATGATTAAAAACTGATTTATCACTAAGCGATTGAAGAAGGATTCATATATGATTCATTCATATGTTAAAATAATGATTTCTAAATGTTTTGAATTTGAAAAAAATGTATCAACAGAGCGATTAAAAAAGGATTCACATATGTACATATGATTCATTCATATGCCCAAAAAGAAATCAGAAAATTGCATCACAAATGATTCTTTGAATCGATTCAGGGTACCTACCCATTTTTTCACAACGAGAGTATTATTTATGATCAAAGCTGTTTTCTAACAGATTCGATAATGATTCAAAATGCTAGCTGGGGAACTACTAAAAACACGTTAATCAACATTTGTATATGGGCAGTTTCAGCGAAAAGTCTACTTTTTGTAACGTAACGCCAGAAATAATTTAAATTGTTTTTCCAAAAATGTTATTTGCATAACTTACTATTTTATTTTATGGTGTAAAGTGCAACTTGTTCTACATTAAGTAACAAAAGGGATAACGGTTAAATAACATGACCTTAAAATACAACCTTATTTGGACTTTTCGCTGAAAATGCCCATATGTACCTTTAAACGAGCAAAGATTTTTAAATTTGATAGCTTGAAAAATAAATCTATATACATATGCCCAAAACTTACTAAAAAAGGTTTTATACAAAACGTCTTGCTCAATTCGCAGTCTGATTCAATTTTGTAATGCAAGCTAAAATCCACTTCCGTCTTTTAACGTCACGCCAGCGCATATTTTTGATTCTATGTGCAAACTCTTAGCGCCGATTGCTGTAATTATTTTTCTGAATATGTTGTTACTTCATTACTTTGTATACATATATAAAAACCCTTTTTAAAACTTTGACTTCTGCGTATAATTTTTTTACATTTTGTGGTACCAATTTCACGACACGTCAAAATGGAAATGCCCATATATATATTTTTTTTTTTTTTTGTAAATCAAAAACTTAACAAAAAATCAAAAAATATATGTTTTTTTTCATCCGTACTCTGCTCATGGCAACAAGCACAAGGCCAATAAATTTTTTTGTCAACCACAACAGGAGACTATCAAATAATCAGCAATCGAATTAAAAAAATCAAAACTTTTTGATTTTCATCATTGCCGACAACGCGTATGCGTAACCGAAAAAGAACGACTGTACTCACACAACTATTTGATTAATGTGTTTATTTGATTTAATTTGATCCAGGGCGCTTAAGTGACAAAAGTATAATTTATGATAAGAAAAAGAGGTCATATTCTGGTATTTTAATCTCGCTGAAGAGTCAGAAAAACTCGTATGTAATCTAAAATATCAAGAAGCTGATGGGATGATTCGAAAAATTTATTAATATTCAATACTAAAATTTAAATTTAAGACTTTAACGCCAAATTGTAATTTGTAGCGTGCAACAAAAAACGTAACGTCTGAACGTATACGAGTTTTCGAAAGGACACCAAAAGAAAATACGAATATTGCTGCAGAGAGCGGTACCGGAATTGCTGCTATTGGGTTTGCCGTTAGATGGCAATACTAAAATTTAAAAAGGAAATAAATTAACAACTCTAAAAGCTTAGTACAGTAACGAACCATTTGGTTTATTGTTAAGGGTTGTTGACTGAGTTTAGCTAGTATATGCTGTTGGTCCCTTTTTACCCATAAAGGGTGGGTATTACTTCCTGCATTATTATCAGCGTTGTCAACTCGGTGTGTTTCGCACCGTTTTGGTAGCGTTTTTTAAATTTTGTGTGCGGAAAATTCCCTGTTGGTGTGTGGTGCGCTTTTTTCAAATTTTGCTGCGTTTTATAATTTTTGGTTCAGATTCATCACAACTTTTTGTTTTAATGTGAAAAAAAATCTTTGTAGAATAAAATACACCAGTTTCAATAAAATTTCATTCTACAGTGCAATTTTTTACAAACAATCAGAATGTGTAATTATAAAGTGACCTCAGTTCTAAAAAAAAAAATCTGCATGTATTTTGTTGGTGGAAATGGAAAGTTAAATTTTCAAAATAAGCTAATTTGCCTTTGTTTATTTGGTCAAACAGCAAATTTGCAAATTGGTGTATATGTGTTTGTATGTACCCTGCAAATATTATTGGACCACCTGATCCATTTGATTAAATGGACTACTCCATGGACTGGTCCGATGTAATGGAAGCATGGACCATGTCATTGTTAAAAAGTGTTTGTAGTGAGACGACATGTCTTCGTTTTTTAGCGACATGTTTTCGTTTTTAACGAAGTTAAAACTACTCCAAAGCTGGGTTATATGACCTAGGACATCGTAATGTTAAATATACCATGTTTTTACCATACGTTTGCTTTACTTTTGGACTAGTCCTAGTCCCTTGTGTGCTACACTTTACTCGCGTGTTTGGACTAATTCTATAATTTGCAGGGTATCACAACGACGATGCTGGATAGAAAATAAAAAAATTTAGATATGACCGAGAATATTACGTTCAGCAATCGAATACGAGTGCATTCGTCTGCTAGGCAAACATTTCGTCGTTCGCAAGTTATTGTGTTCTATATGACAAAAATGTTTTTTTGGTAAATTGCTGTTAAAGTTTAGTTGTTAGTTACAAAAAACTGAACCGAATAAGTTGTCGCAACCTTCTTACCAAGGAAACTTCTAGAGTTTCTGGTTTTTTTTTGACAAAAAAAATTTGAGTCCTTGGAAATGCTTCTAAGAGAAATAAGCGTTTAAAGAAAAACAGGTTTGTTCTATATGCATTTATTTATGAAACTCTTATTTTTTATAGCATATAGAACAAAATGTAAAAAAATTATTGTGAGAAATGAAGAGCAATGTCTTTTCACGAAACAAAAACTTTATTATACCCTCCACCACAATTAGTTGTGAAGAGGGTATATTAAGTTTGTCATTCCGTGTGAAACTTTTTTATTATTCATCTCAGGCCCCATAAAGTATATATATTCCGGGTTATTGAGTGATTCTAAATCGATTTAGGCATGTCCGTCTGTCTGTCCGTCTGTTGAAAACACGCTCACTTTCGAACAACTCAAAAGAAATGAAAAAAACTTGGACCCAAATTGCTTGTAGTTATCCTAAGCAGTTTGGGATTGCAATTCAGCAAAATCGATGCAGTAGGATCAGAGCTATGAATCAAAATGTGGAACCACCACCTAAAAAAAATGATAATTTTGTTACAAAAAATAACATAAATGGTGGAACAAGGCACGGAATGAGATAAGATTTTGCAAAAATTTGTTTTATTTGATTGGAAATCACGCTGTAATTTATAATAATTTACCCTAGGCCCCATATAAACACTACTCCCGGAAAACAGTTTAGTACGCCTAAAACCGATAAAAATAATGCTATCATAACAAAATTTGAATTGAAACTGTTACTCAAACTAGTTTAAATTGCTAAATAATTTAATATAGATCTAAACCTCAAACCAACCAATTTTAATGCTGATGTCTGTTTTTATAAAGATAAATTAATAGTAAATAGACATCATATAGATTTCCCTCCTGAAATATTCGAACAGTCGGTGGAGGGTATTAAAGATTCGGCACAGCCGAATATAGCACTCTAAATTGTTTTTTTTTTTCATTTCATTTGCCAACTGCAATGTAAAGTCACAAAAAGGAAATAAAACAAAAACAGACAATGCAAAGAGTTCCAAAGTACTACAAACTTTATTTACACTTTCATATAGAACAAAATAAAAAATTATTTTTTTTATTTAGTATTTTTGCTGCGTTTTTGTTCTATATACACGAGTTTTTGCATATAGAACACAATATGTTACGAAGTTTGTCACTGAAGTGTTGTATAGAACAAAGTTAATGTCTCATATTTCGAAAACTATAAATAATACGAGCAAACTGATGACACAGATCGAAAGATCTCTAAAAGTTTACCTAAAAATTAATCTTATCTCAATTTTTTATATTTTTCGGCATAGAACACAATAACTTGCGAACGACGATTTGTCAAGTGTATTTGGCCCTTTTAACAGACAGTAATCATTTTATATTTAGCCCTTCTCTTCCGAAAATTCATATTTTTTATGAAATTTAAAAAAAAATTAGCTTAGTATTTTCTATTTTGTTAGCCCAGCAAACACAGAAACACACCTTATGTATTGCCAAACGAATTGCATGGTTGAAAAATATTATTGCGGCAAAAATCGATTTCGCGGAAGATATTTCGGGAAGAAACGTATCTCGATAGCAATATACCTTAGAAATACGAAAGCGATTCTGCGATTCCATCTAAAAACCCATAACTGAAAAAGACTGCTTTAATTGTAGATGTATTTTCAATATAAAAAATTTACTTACCAAAGTAACTTTTGGGAATACAAAATTTTAATTAACAAGATTTTGTTTGTCGTGCTTAATTTCCAATTTGTATTCTTGATAAAAACACTGAAATTTATTGTTGATGGGAAAAGCCGTTCCTATGCGCATTTCACTGGTTGCTTAGGCCAGATCTTCAGGAAACTTCATCCAAAGATTTAAGAAAACCTAAAGATATCTTTTCTAAATTCCTTCTTAGACAAATCTTTATTTTCTTCGATTTTAAAATATAAAATTAAGTACAAAAATAATAATTTAATTTATTTACTACAAACTATAAAAAATAAAACTAAATCAACAAAAAAGAAATTTTCATTGGGATACAACTGAACACATTTTAATCGAGCAATATTATTGGTAAATAAATTATTTCATAATCCTTAACATTATTCCTTAAACCACACAAATTCATAATCTTTAAGAGTATTTTCTTTCGATTTGATTTCATTGCTGTCTAATTTGCGCCAACGTATACGTGGCTGATAGCCAAACTCATTTGCCACATACTCAATGGTACGTTCAACATTGTCGTCGCCGATGACATAATAACTACCCTCTTTGTCACCGTTACGCTTACCAGTTTCGCTGTGGCCATGGTAGTCTAAAATGTATTTGAAGCGATACAAGTCACCATCACCATTAACGCCTGTAGAGCCAGAACTTCCACCGGGCTTTCTGGTGTTATCAAAATCGGATTTGCTGCTATTTGGTTTGTCGCCAGAAGGCACTGCTAAAAATTAAAAAGGAAATTGAGTGCCAACTTTTAAACGTTTATTAAAGTTACCAACCATTTGGTTTATTATTAAGGGTTGTAGACTGAGTTGGACTAGAAGATGCTGTTGGTCCTTTTTTAGCCATAAGGGTGGGTAGTACTTTTTGCATAATTATATCCATTATAGGGGGAGCATTACCGGCAGTTGTCTTTGTGTTCGACGGAGATGCAGATGCACCCTGTGCTGCTTGTGAAGCTATAAAAAAAATTATTATTTACCGCAAATTTTATAATGAATAATTAAGGTATACTTTTTGGGTTAATGCCTTTGCTAACCACAGGATTTGTAGTGTATTGTTTGTTTAAAGTGGTAGTTGTAGTAGTTGGTGTTGTTTGTATTTCGGAGTGCTTGATCAGGGTTTTAGAATTAAATGTTAATGGAACTGCTTCAGTTCCATCTGATTGTGAAGGTGCGTTTGTTAAGGGTGTTTTTGTTAAATTATTTCCTGGTGCATTAGTTCTGGGTTTAGAATTTTGCTCATTTGGCCGTTCAAGCGAATTCTTAAGGGGTATTTTCGATAAAGTGTTTTCTTTTTCTGCGGAATTTATTGGCAATTTATGTTTAAATAAGTTATTTGGTGTTATTTTTAAAGAATTTAATACATTATTAATAATATTTTGAGTTTTGTCAGTGTAAAAGGATGTGCCATTATTATTAGTAATTGAAAGTGCTAAAACTTGGTGTTGGTGCTTATGCTGTGGTGGTGCATTGTGTAATTGTTTGTTCTTGTTAGATACTTGATCTGGAGTTTTCAAAGGTGCTGGAGGAATATTTAGAACAGTTTTATTTTGATTATTTAAAATATTTCTGCCATTTTTAAGATTTGAATCCACACTTAAGACAATTTTACTTGATTCTTCGGCTAAATGTGTTGTGCGTATTTGAATGCCTGGTGTAGTGCCAACTTTACTAGGTGCATTTGTTGAGGGAGTTGTAAATAGTTTCTGACCCGCAACAGAATTTTGAGTGAGTATAGTTTGATTTTTGTTCGTTACTGAAGGTGGTAATTCTAGGTATTTGTGCTTATCATAAGGTGGTGATTTGGCTTGAAATGTTTGACCTGGAGTTCTTAAAGTTTCAGGTAGAATATTAAAAACAGATTTATTTTGATTATTTAAAATATTTCTGTGATCTTTTAGATTTGAATTCACACTTAAGGCAATTTTATTAGAGCCCTCGGCTAAATGTGTTGTGCTTATTTGAATGTCTGGTGTGGTGCTAACGTTACTAGGTGATGTATAAAGCTGCTGACTCTTTACAACATTTTGAGTGAGTTTAGTTTGAATTTTGTTTGTTAGTGAAGATGCTAATTCTTGGTATTGGTGCTTATCATGATGCGTTGTATTGTGTTTTAGTGTTTGATCTAGAATTTTGAAAGCTTCTGAAGGAATATTTATAACATATTTATTTTGATTATTTGAAATATTTCTGTGATTTTTTAGATTTGAATTTCCACTTAAGGCAATTTCACTAGATTCTTCCGCTAAATGTGTTGTGCGTATTTGAATGTCTGGTGGTGTGCCAACTTTATTAGGTGCAAGTGTTGAGGGTCTTGTAAAAAGTTGCTGACTCTTCACAGCATTTTTAGTGAGTTTAGCTTGACTTTTGTCAGTTACTGAAGGTTCTAATTCTTGAAATTGGTGCTTATTATGATGTATTATTCTGTGTTTTAATGTTTGATCTAGAGTTTGGAAAGATTCTGGTGAAATATTTTGAACAGATTTATTTTGATTAATTGAAATATTTATGTGATCTTTTAGATTTGAATTTCCACTTAAGACAATTTCACTAGATTCTTCCGCTAAACGTGTTGTGCTTATTTGAATGTCTGGTGGTGTGCCAACTTTATGAGGTGCAAGTGTTGAAGGGCTTGTAAAAAGTTGCTGACTCTTAACCGCATTTTTTAGTGTATTGAAATCTTTAAATGCTAAAGTTTCTATTAGTGTTGGTTTTGTAATATTGGTGTCTGCTGTGAAAGAAAATAAAACATTCTCTTTATCTAAGCCTGATATTTTACCTGTAGAACCTGTAGAAGGACTGCTATTGGAAATTTTGGGGCTTGCTGCAGAACTAAAACTTGGATTGGGTAAAGCTTTTGATAGAGGTCTAATGTCACTCTTTAATGTTTTGCCATCTGTACCTCCAGCTTCTTTGGGCTTATTGTTGCCGTTTAACAAAGAGCAGCCAGAACAGGCTTCTGTATAGAAATTGTGTCTAGGCAAAGATTTTGGTGTTGTAGTAGTAGTTGTCTTTGGTGGAATCTTTGGTTGCACCATTACTTCAACAGTTTCTGTAAAAAAAATTATATCATTTAAATTCATGAAATTTTTAAATTATAAGAAAAAATGCTACTTGGTGGCGATTCATAGGGATAATTTTTCATAGCCAATATACGAAATCGGCCCTGTTCATCGGTTGCATAAACGGTAACATGATAAATTCCATCAGCTGTTATAAAACCGAATTCTCCCATCACAATACCACGCTCATCTGAAATGAATTAACACATCCAAAATAAAAATATCAACAAATATAAGAGTACGTAATGTAGAAGTTAATATTTTAATTTAATTATGCATAAAAAATACTAATACATAATTATAATATTTGTTTTAAATTTGTTTGGGTACAATTGTTTATAATAAACCAGCCCGACTTGATCGGGCTTTATTAGAAATCTACATATAAATTGTTAAGATTAAATTAAATATTTTATATGTATCTTTTTAAATGAGTTCCTGGCTTAACCGACTGTGTGCCGACGCTTGGAGCATTTAGTCACTTCAACTTTCTATACTTTTAACGATCCACATATTTTATGTCAAAGCATCGATTAAAAGATTATTACGACTGTATTTATTTTTTCGTTCATTTATGTATGTTATTATGCTAAATATTGTTTTTGTTGTATTTTTCAACAATGACACAACTAATTTGATATTTATGGAACGATTAGCATAGAACAATAAATTTAAAAAAAAAAAAATAAAACATTTAAATACAAGTATTAAATAGAGTAAGAAATTATGTTTATTCAGGAAATTCTGTTTTGTGACCTTCTGTTCTATAATTTCAGCCAGTGTTGCCAATTCAGCCATTAAGTTTTTTAAAAAGTTTACGGAAAATATCTATAAATTTTGTGAAGCAAAATTTTTTTAATTCAATTACGCAAACAATATCAGTCATAAATTTTGAGGGACTTAAAAATTTTGCTCCTGTCTAGTTTGATATCTTTTCGTTTAACATTATAGTTTTTTTTTTTTTTATTAAATTTCGTTCCATTTCGAGCCATTCTTAGCAATTAATTTAAATTGTCTTGGCTGTAAAAGCAACACTATTTTCAGATAAAACAAATTGTTTTAAAACGTTCGTTTACCATAAAACATTTTATTAATTACCATAATTCAAATAATATTGACATTAATTGACTGGTTTTGTTTGTTTTTTTTTTTTAATTTGGTGACACTGTGTCTTTTTAGAAATATAAATTTATTTAAAAAAATTTAACAAAACATAAAGTTTTACTGGGAACTGTATTTGCAATTTACACAATAAACTGTTAATTGGGAATAATTAAAAGCTGTAAAATTATATGTAAAAATAATTGAAGGCCATTCATTCCTACTTGTGCGAATGCAGAAGCCTGTCATAAGGCAAAAATACTATGTGAAATTTATATCTATTGTGTAGCTCGCTTGCACCAAGTGTTTTTAATTTTGTAGGATTGACAAGTAGTGAACAAAATATTTAAAGGCCATTTTAGTGATCCAACTCGCCTACTTGAAAAGGTTAAGTTGCTTATTAACTTCTGGAAAAGGAAAAGTGGAAGAATTATTCTAAGTATGTATATATATGATGATAACTATTTATATCAAAGTATATTTTATGGGATAACTTGAAGCAATTTAACGCCAATATTGTTATTTCCTTTTGAGTTGTTCGAAAGAGAGGATGTTTTCAACAGACGGACAGGCGGACATGGTTAAATCGACTTAGAATTACTCAACAAGCCTTAATATATATTAGATGGGGTATTAGATGAATATTAAACAACGTTTGCAAGGAATAACAGTCTAAGTAAGCCCTTATTCACCACTTCTACTCATATATGGAATCAATTAGGGTGGATATAAAAGTGTGCCAAGGAAGAGCCTTAATCCGACACTGTAGAAGATTTTGGAGCTAATTCTGGCAGTTGTGACCGCTGTTAAATTTCTAATTCGTTCAGTCGATACTGAACGAAACGAAATTTTGATCGAAATCGCATGCCGTAATTTAGTTCCAGTGTTATATTTTATAACGATGGTTTATTTTAATGGGTATACCTTCACTTTAAAGCATTGTATCAAAAATTGACTTAAATGGTTCTTGGCATCAAAAAAGACAGTTCTTTTGGAGCAAAATCCAGAATATGCCAAGAAAATTGGAAAAATTGTTAACTAACAATGGCAAATGATCCGCATTTATATACCAAAAATTAACAATTAACTTAAATTTGCTTAAAATCTGTATTTTTGAGTTGTATCCCAAAGCTTAAACATCTTTAAAAGTCAGAAGTTTTTCGTATTTTTCTCTCCTTTTCCTTATCTAAATAAAAATTAGTATATGTCTAAAAGAAAAATAAACGCTCTAAACATTGCAATTATAACAACAACAAAAATTTTTTTATAATCACTAATAACCAATAAAACAGATGTTAAGTTATAATTAAAAATTAATAATAATAAAACACCAAAGAAATCTAGCCGGTTACACATGTATAAAACTATTTGATTTTAATGTAAATAAACAATTAAAATAACATCATCAGTTAACCCACACTCACACACATTTTGTACCACAAACACAAAGACACAGCCATGCACATGATCTACGAAAATATGAAATATTTCTGGAATAGATTTTTAAGTTTAACTTTTAAAAGAAATCCGCCAATTGACAGCAGTTATTTATACCTAATTGATAAAATTTGAATTAAACAAAAAACCCCTCTACAACTTCTTTGGTAAAATTGTTGCGCAACTTTGTCGTTTTCCGATGTATAAATTAAAAAAATGCATAATTTTATTTTTGTTTTTTCGTTTTAAATAAAAACAAAAAAAGTCAAGAATTTTTAAACCATGTTCCTGCATGTGTTTTATGGTCTTAATGTCAATATTTTTTGTTTAAGAACTAGTTAGTTAATAAAAATCAACAATAAATAAACAAAAAAAAAACAAATCTGCAGTTGTTGCGACAACGATGATCATAATTCGCAGCTAAACGATGAATAGCAAGTTTCTCTGCTTTCAACCGACAGACTTTTATTCGTTTATCCACATTTGGCGTTGATCATTTAAGTTTTATTTTCCATTTGTTGCTTTATTGATACAAGAGGTTACTAACAAGTGTCACTTGCTGATATTGACATAAAGTGGATGCAACATTTGCCAACAGTTGCCATTAAATATCTTGTCAATGATGAGCACAAGCGTGATGGTGCAGTTTAAAATTATCTGTCTATATTATTGGTCGTTTATTAAAATTTTATGTAAATCAGTTAATAAATTCTTTAGCATCATCATTAGATTGAAGTATAAATGTAGTGTCTTAACTACTGATTTTGCAGCTCTACTAAGGGAAAATATAGACAGATCAATACCAAAACATGCTTAGTCGATTTAGCATGTTTTTAATCTTTTAACGATTTGAATTTATTATTGTTCAACTCGAGTATTGAAAAAAATTGGTGCCCATTTGCTTATCCAATCCATTGCTAAGCATAAAAAAGTTGTATGCGAACAACTGAATGTCGTATCGCCCGTAAAGTTAAAGAGCTTCTCACTTTTGCGACTTAGCATGTTTTGGAATTGAGTTTACGATATTTATATAACCATTTTCATATGTTAAAATATATCTGAAGATGATTTATCAAATTAGTTGTTGCAACGAGGGAAATTTTGTTTAACATTTTTTATCATAAATACTTAATAAGAATGTAATAGAGTTGAAGAAAGAAAATCTGAGTGTTTTTGTTTTAAAGTAAATCAAAGTATCGTTTTTAATATTCAATTTTTTTTTTTTTTTTTTTTTTGAAAGAACGTCTTTAGTTGTAAATAATGGGACATAAAAATATCACTTATTTTAACTTAACACAGATGAATACAATCTGAATCTATCTACCAATGCCCCATTTTGCAGCTGTTGGCAATTCTATATTTTTAAGGAGATAGGCCTAACCTCTACCGCAATTGAAGTTACGTTGTACTGAACCAGCCAACAGACGGATCTTATAGGACAGGAGGTGAATACCAGCTCTTAACACGAAATCATTATGATTTTCCGTTCCCCTTTTTAGGTTTAAGCTACCATCTCACGAATCGCTAGTGAATAACCTATAAAGTCCTGGACCTTTGCAGTTTTTAAGCTGGGAGTAACAGTAACTTAACCTTCCCAAAAAATATTAAAACCAATCCATATCTTACAGATTGAGACGTTACAGAGTTTAATCAAAGTTTTGAAAATGAAAATATAATCTACTTAACAAGGAATACAACCTTCGCTTAATCATTTTAAAAGTTTACTTTAGTTTAAGAAAATTAGCTGTAATAAGAGGACAGTCAATAAGTCCGTGAATTTTTAAAAGAAGCACAGGGTTTTCGATAAAAAAAATAATTTTGCTTTTAACCTAGTCTCCTATTTATTTCTCCCAAAATATAAGATTTGTCAGGTCATCAAAATAAGTATTTGTTTGTGTGGTGATTTTATCGTTGAAGGAAAATTTCATTCCGCTGAGGTATAATTTCAGGAAATTATGAGATAGAAATAGGGAGCAAGATTAGAATGATAAGTGAGCACACGAAATTCACTTTTTTCATTTTCTTTTCAAATTACGCTATAGTATATGCTATTAACCCTACGTCTATACGCGCAATTTGTATTTGCTAACATAAGCAATAACGTCGGCAGAATGCCGTCACAGAAATGTTCTATGTTAAATATTTTTTTCCGAGTGAAGTAAACGTATGTCTAAACACAATACATGATTTTGTTTGTAAATAAATATTTACATTTTCTTTGGCAACCAATTTACTTTATATTATTTTTACATTATTAATTTGTAAATTTTTTTTTAAATTTTTCTTTTTTGTTGCTGATAATTGATTTTGACAGCTTGTGTTAAAAGAGCAGCAATGTATTATAACATTTGTTGCTGAACGTGTGTTCAAATACACATTGATGCAGTCCACACGGTAATATCTAGTGTTGGCAATATAATTTGATAGTTGCCTCAGCAATAATTGCCAAACAAATTGCTCGTCTATACTTAGGGTAATGGCAGTCAAACACAAATTTAATTATGCAGATTTTTAAAATTTTGACAGCAGCCAACTGACGAATGCCTGTTGACAATAGCAGTGTTGCAGTCAAGGACTTATTGACCCGATTTGACGTTTTGGAAATGTTTCTTTAACGCTTAAAAAATAAACCCTTTGCACCGAATTTGGACTGTGGACAAATCAACACTTAAGCCAAATGTTGTAATGCTTAGGTGATGCTTTGAATTTGAAAACTGGCCCAAAACCAGTGTTAATAGCAAAAACACTTAAACGTCAAACAATAACGATGATACTTGCTTTATTCAAGCACAGCAAAAGCAAAAAGACAATAAACAAAAACTTAGAACTTACGGCTACAGCAATTCTTTTTAAAGTCGTCGCTTTGCTGACTGCATAAGCAAAGAATAAAAACATAGTGAGCTTAAGCAAATTATTAACCCTGCTTTTTCTGCTTTTGCTGTGTTCATTTTCATAAGTTTAGTTCAGCAATTACAAAAGTAAATAATAATAGTCAAGCATTTCTGAACCCTGCCCAAAACATGACACGCATAAAATGACATGAAATTATTATTTTTTACAACCATTGAATTTCTTATTAATGTAGTTCTGTAAATAATTCTGCACAATCTGGCTAAAATACGCTTTAATTAAAAAAAAAAAAAACACTTCACCTTTTTTGCCAAATGTTGTAATGCTTAGGTGATGCTTTGAATTTGAAAACTGGCCCAAAACCAGTGTTAATAGCAAAAACACTTAAACGTCAAACAATAACGATGATACTTGCTTTATTCCAGCACAGCAAAAGCAAAAAGACAATAAACAAAAACTTAGAACTTACGGCTACAGCAATTCTTTTTTAAGTCGTCGCTTTGCTGACTGCATAAGCAAAGAATAAAAACATAGTGAGCTTAAGCAAATTATTAACCCTGCTTTTTCTGCTTTTGCTGTGTTCATTTTCATAAGTTTAGTTCAGCAATTACAAAAGTAAATAATAATAGTCAAGCATTTCTGAACCCTGCCCAAAACATGACACGCATAAAATGACATGAAATTATTATTTTTTACAACCATTGCATTTCTTATTAATGTAGTTCTGTAAATAATTCTGCACAATCTGGCTAAAATACGCTTTAATTAAAAAAAAAAAAAACACTTCACCTTTTTTGCCCTTGAAAATTTCTTTTTCTTCGTAATCTATCTGCTGCCATAAAAATGGGTCGGTATTTAAAATGTCATATAAATTAAAATTTTTTTCTAAGAAACTCGCGTTTTTAACTAAATTGACCCACATCTTAGACGAATGCATTGGCAATAACTCTGCCCGATCAAACGTATTCGGGCCTCTTAAGTCGTCCTATTTTCTCCGGAACTTATCCGATACAATCATTAAGCTTATATAAAACATAAGCTATATTAACAAGCGGAAGCCATAGCGGCTAGTACCCTTACCTCTTGAATTAGTAATATTAATTGTTTTTGATTACTAATAAATAAATAAATAAAAAAAATTAGATTCCTGCGTAAGCTTTGACTACAAAATTAATTAAAAACAAGTAAGAAAATATAGTAGGTCGAGCCTTAAATCTAAAAACAAATTTTTCAGTGTGTACCCTTTTAAGGATCCATGAACAATCATGTTCCTGCTAGAACAAAATTATGTTGTGTAAGATTCATGTAAAAGGTCTGAGATTTGTTCGCCCTTTTACAAAGGGGACCTCTATGGGACCTATGGTTAATTTTGCACCTTCAGCACAATACTTTGTCATGATGTATAATGCCAATATTTATAAGGATGTAATAGCATTAAAAGCTTTTTTCGGGAGTGTTCATAATATTAACGCACAACGATTATAAAAATTGTTTTCGTTGGCTCAATGATTTATTCGTTAACATAATGAAAAATAAAATTATCCAGGTATTGAAATTTAAATACTGTTTATTGACACAATGAACATGCATTTGTTAAATATTTCATGTAAAATGAACATTAAAGTAAATAAAATGGTCTTTGAGGTAACGAAACATCTATTAAGTCTTGTTAGCACAAATGCCCATTAATTTTATAAACTCGAACGTTAACATTAATGAAGTGTTCGTTGGCCGAACTCGTTCGTTAAAAATCATATAGTGTTCCTTCAGTTTACGAAACCTTAATTAAATTTTATCTTCACACGCATAAAATTTACGTTTGATTTGTCGGCTCAACGAACTCGCACGTTGAAGTCAAAACATCTAAAAATATCTAAAAAGTATCAGCCATGTTCTGAAAATTTCTATCCATTAATTAATTAAAATCGAACAAATTTTTAAAACTTTTCTTAGTTAGTTAAAACTAAGATTACATTGACTGATAGTTATGTGTTTTCTGTCAAAAAGGGTATGTTATCTGCCGGATTACAGCTAACGCCAAGTTATTAATATGGCCCTTATATATATTTACTTGAAATACTTTTAAAACTACCATCGATTTAAAATTCCAGAAGATTGTCCTGGCCTTTTTTTTAAATTAATATTATATCTTTTTCTAAATAAACTACATAAAAATGTAATAAAAGCGTTTTATAAATTTATTGAAGATTTTTAAATCTTTGTGCCAGGGCTGCCAAGTACTCTTTTTCCTTGTCCCCAAAAAATTAAAAAAATATCCCCAACTATCCCAAAAAAAGTAAACATTTTTTTTTTTTGTTTTTTTTCTAAGTAAGAAAAATTTTAATAAGAAATCCCCAAAAATCCCCAAATAAAAACTTTTAGTCAAAAAATTATTTTATTTTGTTTGAAGTGACTGGTTTTTATTCGATTCCAGTGGTGAATTACAAGCAAAACAATATGCTGTTATTGCAGACGAATGAGCCAATTTATAAGAATAAAAAAAATATATCCGCATTTATTTAATACTTCGATGCATCATAACTACTAACCAAAAACCTAATTCTTTTCTTTTTCCCAAACCTTATTATATTCGCCCCTATCGTAAACAACTATCCTGATGAAAATATTCCCAGTTCAAAAACGGTTGTCCGTCTGTCTGTTGAAATGGGTTTTCCGAAGCCCCCAGATATGATGGGGACTTGGTTGGGGTATCTTTATGTCAGGTGTTCTTATTATAATTCAGCCAGATCGGTCCAAAAATGGCTGAGATATGAGCAAAAAACCGCGACTACCTCTAATTTTTCCCAAAAATCCCTAGTTGTTGTTGTATTTTCATTACATTTTCCTGTATATCTGGAGAACGGCAAGAGCCAAAGTTTCCAAATTAGGTACAAACATTAAGGTTATAAATACACACCATTCCACAAAATGTGGGCGGGATTGGAGAAGTGGGCGTGGTTCCTCCCATACAAAAAATATCAAAAATTGTATAAAAACCTGAATTTGTTGACTGTTATATGACCTATGGTTACGCCTTACATAACAATAGATCGGGTATTTCTGGTGGAAAATATTTTCTGAAAAACTCGGAAAAATCGGTGCAGATACGGAAAAGTTATGGCAAAAATGAATTTTTTTTTAATACGCTTTATCGGGAACCATAGATCCTCCCGAGTCCAACCTCGCCAATTTTTAGTAGAACATATTTTCTAAAAAACTCGAAAAAATCGGTTCAGATACAAAAAAGTTTTGCCCAAAATTAATTTTTTTTTTTAAATCCCACTTTCGGGAACTATAGATCTTCCCGAGTCCAAGCTTTATAACTCAAGTAAATTGTAAATTTCTTCTTAAACACGTGGGTATATAAATCTGTCAAATCGGGGAAAAAATGGCTGAGTTATAACCGAAATACTGAATTCCCAAAAATTACTCTTTTTTATACCCTTCACCGAAGGTAAACGGGTTTATATAACTTTGTCATTCCGTTTGTAATTTCTACAATATTGATCCTACACCCTATAAAGTATTTATTATTATTTCCCCCCTTTGCATTGGCTTACATATATTAGCATAATGCCCAATATGATTTTCGTTACCACCCTTCTTTTTTATTTCATCTATTTAACGAAATAATTTTAACAAATTGAAACGGGGAATTTTTGATTATTTTTGCTACTTAAAAACTCGCCAAAAAAAGATAAATCTACGATATGACAACAATACCTATACTAAAGGAAACAAACAAACACACATACATGGTACAAACCATTTTGGTGAATATAGGTCACTATTACGATTCACAACTCAAATAAGTTGATTTATAATTTTGGTATTATGGTTTACAACTTTGCTGAGTTGAGTTGACACAACTGAGACCCAATTAACATTATACGATTTTTGTCGTTGCGATTATTGTCGTTTTCTCTTTGAAGTTGGTCTGATGTTTACATTGTACGATTTTTGTCGTTACGACTTTTTTTGCAACCGAACTTCAATACATTTTTCGTCAAATGAGAGAAGAATGAGCGAACAAAATGAATCGAAGATCCTCTCTCCCCTCTCGACCATAAGGTAAGAATCGCAACGACAAAAATCGTACAGTATTTTTCGGTTAATTGACCCTACGGTTAATTGGTTTCCACGCTTAATTGAACCACATGATCGGGCAAATACATATTGCATACGAAAACCATGTTAATTTCCTCGGATAATTGAACCCGGTTAATTGATTTTCCCGCTTAATTGGTTCAAAATTCATGTCATCAAAAATAAATTTCCTCTTACTTTTATCCGGTTAATTGCATTATTATTAAAAAATAATCTGGCATTTTTGCACATACATACATATTTGACATCATTTGTAAACAACATGTTTATTTTTCTTTTTAAAATAATGATCTCGAAAAGTGTGAATATGTACAACATGAATTTATTTGTTCCTTTTTTTTATTTTTTTAAGCACTATGTAATATTTTAATACTTACGTGAATGGAAGAGCTGTATGTATATGCATATGAATTGTTTTTATTCTTTAAGTTTATGTTTTTTTTTTTTTGTAAAACCAATTCATATATGAATTGTTTTTAAGTTTATAAATTTTATTTTTTTGTAAAACTATTGTGCACATAAATAGTGCATTTAATAGTACATACCTACAATAATAAATACCTGCGTATACACATATGTATATGTAAATTTTTTTCTGTTACTTGAATTTTTTTCGTTTAAGGTAAAAAAAAAATTATTTTGAAAAACTTAAAGTGCACATATGCGATTTCTTTTAATTCATTAGTAGTTCCAATTATGCGTGATTTCTGTAATTGAACAAACTGTTCAATTAAACGGGATTCTTGTAATTGAACGAATTGTTCAATTAAGCGGGTATCGGCTAATTTGTTCCCCGGTTAATTGAAAAAAAAGTTGTGCCAATTTTGATGTGCAATTAACCGAAAAATACTGTATAATGTGA
The DNA here is from genome assembly GCA_949318255.1 of Pollenia labialis. Classification (NCBI taxonomy): domain Eukaryota; kingdom Metazoa; phylum Arthropoda; class Insecta; order Diptera; family Polleniidae; genus Pollenia; species Pollenia labialis. Next base: position 160,209,491 of record OX439140.1, read on the forward strand.
TTGGGCACTGAGTTGAGTTGTGAAACCTAAAACGGACCATATTTAATTTTAATGATATTCAAACAACGTTCGTTTATGGTTCAGTCGTCTAAGGGGTTGAGTTTAGAAACTGTGAGTACTCTGGTTCAATGTTCTATGTTCTAAGAACGATTTTAAAAAAATATTTACCAGTTTTAGATTTTTTAATTTCATTTATAATGAAGTTTTTAGAATTGTGAATATGTATGTATATGTAAAAATTATTTAGGCCCTAATTTTGTAAAACACAACGCAACGACAAAGAATAACATTGAAAGCAAAAACAAATTCATAAATATTTTGCAATGTTGTTGTTGCCTCTAAGAGAAATTCACAATGGTTTTTAAGATTTCATACGCCTCATTGCTTGTGATGTTGAAAATTTTAAAACGGTATATAAATTTCTGTACAAAGCAACAACAAAATTACAAAATATTAATGAATTTGTTTTAGCTTTCAATATAATACTTTGGCGTGCGTTGTGTTTTAAAAAATTAGGGTCTTAGTTTTTGTCTAGTTGCTCTGTTTTCCGCTTGCACAATGGTGAAGGGTATATAAGATTCGGCACAGCCGAATATAGCACTCTTACTTTTGTATTGTGAATGATTCCCATAACAATGTTTACTCCCGCAAGTATTTTGACTTAATAAATTCCCAACAAGTGTTAATGTGAACGAGAAGGGAACACGTAAATTTTAATTTACATTCTAAAGTAGGACTAAATAAAATTACTGTTTCCTTTTATTAAAGCAGTGTAAATATGAAGATAAACACTATTCATTATTTATTTTATTATATTTTTATTAGTATTTTATTTTGTATATTTTTCTTTCACAAAACAAGCTCTGACAAGTTATTCACAATAGAGAATTTTGTTTATAAAACATTAACAAATAATTCACAATAGAAATGTTTACTCCCAAAATATTTGCGATACCGATTTGTTGGGGCTGCGATAGGGGTGATTGTCTTTCATATTTAGTTATTATTATATTTGCTTTAAAATTGTCTTAAAAAATCAAAAATTTTATGTGTTGTCTACGGTTTTAGAATCTATTTTTAAATTCTTTTTTTAAACACTCACTCAAGAAAAATAACATAAGCTAAGAAAATGTTTGCTGAGGCCCAAATTGTAAAATGTAAATATTTTGTACAATCATAATGATATATACATATTATTGGAAAAAAAAGTATATAAAGTACCTTTTACACACTTAACAAAAATGGTAATCTTAATTAGGACACTGTATAAGAGTATAAAAGATAAAACTTTTGTTACTTGTTTCATATTTTATAAATGAAACAAAGAAAAATAAGCGTAAATAACAAAAGAAGCGAAAATATATTAAAAAAGTGTAAAATCCCCAAAAAATTCCCCAATTTTTTTTAAATCCCCAATCCCCAAATGACTTTCTATGTCTTTTTTGCTCACATGAAATCCCCAAGTCTGACAGCCCTGCTTGGTGCAGATTTTTTGATGAAAAATTATGGTTTTTGCTGATTTTGCACCTAAAAATTCTGACAACACTGTATGTACTACAATAAATTTCAAACATTTTTGTAAAGTAGGAAAAAATATGAATAAACACATTTGAATTATGTGCCTTTTTAATTTTATAGGGGGTTATAGTAGTAAATTATGTGGGGTCGGACAGGTGGTATAATTTTGCGAGGGTAAATATTAAAAAATAGTTTATTGAGACAATGTTCTATGTACGTTGAGTCAACAAATTTGTAAAACAAAATTGTTCGTTAAATTAACGTAAAGGTTCACTAAGTTACCGAAAAAGATTATTGAATTGAAAAATTCTTTCATTAAATTATAATTTTAAATTAATGATAATTTTTCGTTACATCAACGAACAGTTATTCAATTATAAAAATAAAATCTTTTATAGAACGGTCATTCATTGTTACAACGAACAAATTCATTGGACGAAAAATAATAAATTTTTCGTTTACTTAACGTACATTTTCGTTGTCTCCACGTAACTTTTTGGTTCAGTGTATGGTCAAATATGAACGGATTTCAATAGAATATTGTAAGATGTTTTAGATAGCAATAACATTTTTTGGACCGAATTTAATCTTAATGCCAAAAAGACTCTATACCGTAAAGAAATGAAAAATCACCCCAAACATTTTTACACAAATTTTAAAAAATTTTCTTGAGGGGTAAAATCCTTGCCGGTTATGCAGAGATGCTTTAGTTAGCAAAGCCGGTGTTTGTTATACCATAGAAAAGAAATACTTGCGTCCGGCCGAAGGCCGTCTATTTAGAGAAGCTTTACTGAGCGAAGCCAGAAATATAGAGAAGCCTTAGTTAGCGAAGCCAGTGCTCGTTATAACATAGAGAATAAAGTCTCTGCGTCCGGCCAAAGGCCGCCTATAACGTAAAGCTTTAGTAAGCAGTGTTCGTTACACCATAGAGGAAAAAATCCTTGCGCATGGCCGAAAGCTATCAATGGTACGATTTTTAAAACCATATGAACTCTACCCAAAATTTTTAATACAACATTCTTTGTGTTAAAATTTGGGGTTAAAATTTATTATACATTTTTAGGTGATTTTTCATAATGAAGAAATACCCCAAATTAAGAGTCATAATTCATTTTATTTTTAGGGTTATTTTTAAATTTTTTGGGGTAATTTTTCACTAAAAAATGGGGTCATATTGCATTATGAAAACTAGACCCAAATTTGGGTAAATTTCCATTTATTTTTTGGGGCCATATTTCGCAGCGCCATTTGTATCAGTTAACTACTGTTTTCATACCATAAGTGATTGAACGTGTAGTAAAATTTGTCTAAAAAGCACTCAGTTTTTTGGGTGTTGTTCAATGACTTGGGCTGTGTAAACAGTACAGAAGTATCAATGAAATACCTTGTAAATTAAATTAAATTTTGTTAATAGAAAAAGTTTTATATTGTTGATATAAGTAAACGTATAATTCACTTGATTAAAGTGCTGTTTCCAGGTGACAAGGAATTGATTATATAGTAAAATTTATATGAAAAGCACTCAAAGAACAAATTTTTTAATAAAACTGATTTGATTTTTGATTAATTGTTTAATTGAAAAAAATTGGCCGGAATTTTTTCTGTGTAATATCATTCGAATAATAAAGCGGTTAGTTAAAATGACCATTTAAGTTGAAAACCTAATCTTATTCTCTAGCATTGTTTTGGCTAACGAAAATGGCCGATTTAATACGAAAATATTTGCATAGTTTTGACAAGGAAAATTTCACACTGAAATACAAGTCTTAAGTATTTTGAGTAAAATGCAACCCTGACATGATAAATTTGGATGTTTTTTTTTATTAACAATTTGAAGCAATAATTAGATCAGTTAAGCATTTTCATCAAAATGCTTAAGACTTGTATTATAGTGTACAACGACCTTAACTAAAATCATAATAAATAAGATATACTTGGTTTTAAAAATACTGTTTAATTACCCCCCTTAATTTCGCTTTTAAACGATATCTTCAATTACTTGCCTCTCTGTTCCGAACGATGCTGTTGCTCGTCTATGGTAAATCCGAATTTATAGGGACGAACTGTTGTGCTTTGGCCCAAACAACATTGTAGCAAACAAAATGCAAGAATCAAAAACTTTAAGGGAATTAGAATTTTTTGTTAACAATGACTATTTAAGTTTTTAATGGTTTTCAACACTTACTGAACTTATTAAATATTTACAATTGTTCTGCAATTTCATGTTTTTTTGTAGGTTTGTTCAATATCACACTAAGAAAACTGATATTTTTTTAACTATCGGTATTTGTGATATCACTTTTTCTTAATTATCAGAGTTTTCAGTGAGTTACAAAGTTTGCCAACTAATTGTCAAATAAAAAAATATAAAAAACTTATTTCGTTGCTTAAAGCATAAGTGTTGCAATAAGTATTTGGAAAATTTTTATTATACGTTTTTATTATTTCTCGTTTTTTAATTGTTTACTTGTTGTTTTTTTTTTTTTTTTGTTTAATAGTTTTTGCCTGAGTTGGCCACTTGTGAAACACACCTTACGACGTTCTATTCGATATTGACTGGGCTCATAATACTTGGTAAACATTATAAAACATTAGAATCGTAAAAAGATAGAAACAAACAAAAAACAAAAACAAAACATAACGATATTATTAGCTTTTCACATCGCATACACACACACACACTCTTTCACACTCCGGCAGAAATAGACTGGACCCACAACAGATACATTCACAGTGGCCTGTTGTCCATATGTCAGAAGTAAGTATCTAGGCAGTTGTATTCTTGCGGATGTCTAGAACACTCATCCAGCATCGCAACTAAAAGCAAAATTAAAAAACGAGTATACGCTCAATTCTCACTGACACTCGTGCAAATATTTATCCGTATTTGGATATAGAACATAGATACATAAGCTTGTGTGTGTTTGTTTGCTAGATGTAGTGGGTGCTATTTTAATTATACTCTAAAATATTCCTGCTGCATATTCAATCTCCAGCAACTCGAGAGTTAAAAAATCGCATCTCGTTATTCATTAATTAAACTATTATAATGTCCGAGTGTGTTCAGAGTGCTAAACACTTAATTGTTTTTGGTGTTAAAAGATTTAATATAAACAAATAGCTGTCATTAAAAAGAAAATAATTTGCATAATGCCGTATTAAAGTGTTTAATTTTTAATGGTCTTTTGATTTTTATAGATTCTATTTAAAATCGTATTAAGAAAGTAAAAGTATACTTTTCTTTTTTGTGTTTGTGAAGTTTGTCATTTAATTTCGAATATTTTGTCTGAAGGGGAAAATTCAAGATTTCAAAATGAATTTTAAAGTTCCATAATGATATACATATGTAATTCCTTTGTTGAAAAATTTTATTTTAGTTTTAGATTATATTTAAATTTACATGGTAAATCGTGTGTTAAATTTGTTGTAAAACCTAACAGAGGTCAATAATTTTACTGTAATTTATTACCAAAAATAATGGCTCAGATGATAATGAAACATTTCCATATCTATAAAATTAACCACTTAAAGATATCAGTGAAATAGTCAATGGAAACAAGTAAGATACCCTACACCAATTACGATGATAAAGAGACTTTTAAAATACATTGAAAACAGATGTGGAAAGATCTACATGAGCATCTACCATACGGTCTTTCTCATGGTTGATCTTAATTACTCGGTGACAAACAATGCGTTTATTAACCATTCCTGAGTATAAGAGCACAGTTAACAATTTGAGTGAACTAACCGGCAAGATTATACACTCCCCCTATCTAAGGAGCTGGGGCTATCTAACCTCCGAATATGTAATCAGCATCTGTAGAGATCCATTAGAAAGCACCTATGGATGATCTGTCCCTCAGGGCGAAATCTTTTTTTTTTTTTTAATTCCCTAAGCTAATCACGCAAAGGGAATAGAAACCCGCAACCCCGGCGCTGGTAGACTAGCTCACTACCAGTTAGCCTACCGGGGCACTCCCACTAGTGGTGCAATATCAACCCTTGAGAGGGTTTTCTCAGGATCTCCCTTACCAGGACTTTGGTTTAAACCACAACCACAACGTGATTCTTAAAATATTCTTTTCAGCGGAAAAGTAATAATTACCGCAAAGACAATCATCCTTAGCCCTGCTATGACAAACTTGGTACAACTACACTTATTAAGATTTTGAAGAGCTGAAAATTTATGAATGCCTCAATTATTTATCTGAGAATAGAATGATGGTATTTGTTTTGTATCTTTGACCAACCGCGATCTCAAGAGATCGTATAGATCTCTTCGGATCTGTCAATTTCAAGGAATTCTTATTTGCACCTTAGTACTTTACTGATGGCGTGGTGAAGTCTAGGTTAGTATGTTTCCTGAGTCCCGAGGACTCAGAATATGGTCTTGCACGTCATTTAATAAATTTTTTTGGAGCACGAGATAAAACAAATAAAACTGTTAAGCGAATAAGAATTATAAACCTCAGTTTTACGAATAAGAATAATAAACCTCAGTTTTACCTGTAACAACATCAAAGTTTAAACAAAAACAACAACAATAAACAGTGAGTTTATCTTTTCTTACAGTCCCGACTACAATTGGTTGATTTTTTTGTCAACTCTAAATGTAGTTGTAAGTATATATATATATATATATATATATGTCCTTTATTTATCTAAATATAAATAGAATTACAATTACTGAATACCATAAATACTTAAATAAAGTTCAGTGTGAACATAGGGCGTCAAACGTTTCTGTAATCATAGTAGTTTAAGAGTGAGGGCTGATTGGACCACTGCACTCCGATCCTGGTGTTGGGGCTGCCAACTTCCTCTAGGCAGGCAAAAAAAATACAGCTGAGTTTCAGAGGTAAAATGGAGTCTGGATTACCACCTAATTACCTGAGACGCACCGGTGTTAGCATGCCATTCAGGTTACTCATATCTGTACGCCTTCTCACTCTAGCTGACATCAGACGGGTTTCTGAACGTCAATACCAGGGGATACTTGGCCAAAGGACCGGAAGTAGTGAGCTGCTTGGGCAATCCAGCAGAGGAATTGCTTCTTGCTATTCCCAAGTGAATAGCAGGCAGATAGCGTTCCACACCGAAGTGCACCTCTGTGAAAAAAAAAACCCCACCCCCCACGCAAAGAAAAAACATGGTTGTGGTAAACATATTCTAAGAGCAACATATTATGATAAGATTCATGATTGTAGTCACCATATTACGATTGTTATTAAATCATATTATGACCAAATATGTTCGTAATATTACATCATAATATTTTTCCCTTAATCATATTGTTATCCTGTTAATCATAAAACGTAAAGAAGTTATAATATTACTGTCATGGTAATCATAATAAGTTAAGAAGTAATCATATTACTGTCATGGTAATCATAATAAGATAAGAAGTAATCATATTGTTGTCATGGTAACCATAATAAGTTAAGAACTAATAATATTACTGTCATGACAATCATAATAAGCTTAGAAGTAATCATATTATTGTCATGGCAATCATAATTAGTTTAGAAGTTATCATATTATTGTCATGACAATAATAATAAGTTTAGAAGTAATCATATTATTGTCATGCCAATCATAATAAGTTTAGAAGTAATCATATTATGATGCAAAGTGATATGAACTGTTATACATAAATTTTTTACATCATAATATGATACAACTTTAAACATAATATTTTTATTGGAAAAAAATACTTATGATAAAATAAAAAACATAATATAGTTACTGTAATCTTTTTGTCGTCGGTCGCAATTATTTATAAATTATTTTATGGAGTTTTCATTATTTTTCTCTTAAAATAACACAAAACTTACCAGTAATGGTTAATATTTTGCACCAATATTTCACAAATTTTTTACCACTTTAAGATTATTAAAAATTTTTAGCAAAGATATTTTATTTTGTGACACTACAACCCTTTTTTAATGTTTTTTCTATATTTTTTTTTTAACTTCTTGTTTATTTTAATGGTTATTTTGTTATTTCTTTTTTAATATTTTTCTTTATTTTTTTTTAATTTTTTGTTTATTTTAATGGTTATTTTTTTTTTATTTAGCCACTCACTAACAAATAATTCGATATGTTTATGTAAAACACGACACAACTGATACAAAATTATTTTACAAATGGCGATACCAAAATATTATTATAGTAACGATATTTTGATTGCATCTTAAACTTATTATGATAAATGTAAATAAAGTTATCATGTTATGGCTATTAAATATCATGTTATGGCTGTGAGTAATATAATATGTTTTGAAAGTTATCTTAATTTAGTTGTTAGAAAAATAATTATTTTTCGGTCAACAATACTCAAATTTATAATTGCGATAAACATTAATATGTTTACAGTAACTATAATATTGCTGATATTTAATAAAAATAACAATTATTTGTGTACAACAACAATATATTGTTACAATAAACACAGTGTGGTTGCCGTAACCATGCCCAACCATATTTTTTCTCTGCGTGTATATAGACCGGATAAGTATATGAAAATTGACACTTTCATCACTGAATTGGAACTCTTATCGGTTTCGTACTCTGAAATTGTAATAGCTGGCGATTTTAATAGCAATTTGATTGACAACATAACGGATGTTACTAATGCTTTGTCAATATTTGATTTGTATCCAGTAAATACAACTAGACCCACACATTTCACAACCACAAATAGTAGCTTGCTGGACTTATTTTTTGTTAGCAATTAGAGAAAGGTCTTAAGTTATGAACAACTGGCAGCACCTGCTTTTTCACATCATGATCTTATTTTTATTTCCTATGACTTTGCTAATAAAGATTGACCCATAAAGTCTACTTATCGGGACTTTAAGAATATTGATTTTTTAGCCCTAAAATATGACCTTGATAATATCGCTTGGGATAACATTTTATTTTTACCATCGATAGATGAACAATTGACCTTTATTAATCAGCATGTTTTACAGCTTTACAACAAACATGTTCCCGTCAGGAACAAAGTTATCAGAGGCAGGGTACGACCATGGTTCACAGAGGAAACAAAATTATTAATTAATCGTCGTGATAGTCTTTACAATAGGTGGAAGCGTTACAAGACTTCAGAGCTCAAACAGGAATATCGTATGGCTAGAATAGCTGTTGTCTCAAAAATAAGGCGGGACAAGTCTACTTATTATACTGATAAATTTAACGCAGCGGCTGACAGTAGGAAGACATGGAAACAGATCCATGACATTGGTATTGATAGATCAAATCGGCAAACAGTAGATGCTGACGTTGGTTTACTAAATAATAACTTTGTAAATATTCCTCTTCCAAGTGTACAATTGGACTTCTATGATCGATACCTACCTTCGGATTCAATAGATGATGAATTTAATTTCCAATGCTTTAATGCCTTGGACGTTGCCGCAGGTTTTGTTGCGGTCAAGTCTAATGCAGTTGGCTTGGATGACATAAATCCAAGGTTCGTGAAAATAGTTTTACCTTGGATAATTCAAACTGTTACGTATCTCTTTAATACTATCATTACTACCAGCACTTATCCCATCAACTGGAAATACGCCAAAATTGTTCCCGTACCAAAATCGGATAAAGAATACCGTCCAATTGCAATTTTGCCTTACTTATCCAAAGTCTTTGAACATTTGGTACATTAACAAATTTATCAGTTTGTTAATGACAACAACCTTCTGACTGATCGTCAATCTGGATTTAGGCCCCAACGTGGCTGTGTCACAGCCTTAACAGACGTAGTAGAAGATATTCGAGGCAAACTGGATAGTGGGAAGATATCGTTTCTGGTCTTACTAGACCACTCAAAAGCTTTTGACACAGTGCACCATTCAGTTCTTTGCCTTAAGCTAGCTAAATTTTTTAACTTTTCTTCGACCTCTGTTAAATTAATGTCGTCCTACTTGTCTAATAGATTTCAATCTGTTGCCAATGATGGATCTGTTTCGCAACCATTATTGGTCTCAAGGGGTGTCCCACAGGGTTCCATTCTTGGTCCACTGCTATACTCCTTATATGCAAATGATCTTCCACTTCAGATACACTTTTCTAAGATTCAAATGTATGCTGATGATGTACAGTTGTATCTCAGTAGTTCTAAGGATACTATTGCCTCTAAAGTTCAGGAATTAAACTATGACCTAGGAAAAATATTTACATGGGCCTCGGCAAATGGTTTCAGGCTGAATCCGAAGAAATCGAAGTGCATAATTATATCGAAAAAGTCGGTGGTAATAGAGGATGATATAAATATTTTTCTTGGCGGCGAAAAAATTGATAGTTGATTCTGTAAAAAACCTTGGTGTTATATTTAACAGAAATCTTACCTGGACCAATCATATTAACCAAACTTACGGCAGAATTTATGGTATGATACGAAGTCTTTGGGCCACACAATATTTCACTCCGCCAAGAGTAAGATTACTTCTGGCAAAAACGTATTTATTACCGACTCTATTATACGCTTCCGAGCTCTTTACCGGATGTGACACGAAGGATAACTTAAAACTCTGCACGACTTTCAATAACATTATACGTTACATTTTTAGCCTTGGAAAATTTGATCGTGTGTCCCTGTTCTCTTGTCGTGTATTAAAAATTTCCTTTAGTAATTACCTTAAATTCAAAAATCTTATACTTCTTCACAAGATTGTTATGACGAAAGAACCAAATTATCTTTTTGAACGTTTACAGTTTGCAAGGTCGAATAGGGGAAACTACATTATACAAATCCGTCACCGCGACCATGCTTCTGAGCGTCAATTTTTTATTCTTACCATTCGTCTCTGGAACCGACTACTTAGGGATACTCAATGCACAAGCAACGCAATACATTTTAGGGAATTGTTGTTTAAACATTTTTCGTAATTTTGTTTTAATTTTTTGTCTTAATTATTATTAAATGCTTATTTTTGGTTATTATGATTTTAATATTGTTCAAAGCCTTTTGATTCTCAAATTTGTAATTCAATTTAACTTAGTTTTAAGTAGAATTAAGTTATTTATTTGCAATGTTCTGTTTAACTTGTCTGATTCTAATACTGTAATTTATAAGATATTGTATCTTGTTGTATTAGAAATTCAAATTAATAAATACAAATACAAATACAAATACGTCTTACATAAATATTAGGTAGCTCCAGCTTCAAAAGAAGAACAGAGTGTGATTTAGTGATTGTACTCTCAAATTGCAGCCTATGTATGAATCAGGATATTCGCATTAGCGGGGGCACTTGGTAAATGCATATGTAAACCACCATTTTGGTTGAGATCCACCACGAGATTAGGTCATACTGCAGTTGCTCATGTAAATCAATATCACTGGGCTTTGTCGCCATAAAGTGAATCGGCAAAACTAGAGCTGTGATCGTAGAAAGATGAAGTTGCGCATACTGACACTTTATGTCTTAGTTAAGAAAAGTTTTGAGTTTGAAATAAAAAATTTAGTTTTTAGCTACATTGAATATATAGCACAAATTTGTGTCTGGCAGTAAAATGCTACATTCTGGCGCTGTTTTGAATTTTGTTGTATTCGATGCAAGGACATGCCTATCTGCCATATAACTTGTGTTTCAAAAACTTAATTTCAGACGCATTTGTAGTTAGAAAGCAAATAAAAAATAATAAGTGTTTCGAAAGTTATGTAGCGAAGCTCTCTTGTAAATTTGATTTCATTTGGTGCACATAAATTTCTTTAAAAATGCGAAAATATGATGATGGACTAAGAACATATAAGTAAAATGCTAGTGTTTTTGATTTTAACGATTTTTAACTGTTTTAATCGACAATACAGGACAATATATGGGCTACCAAGCGGGTTAGATAAAACTTTATACTCAGTTTTAAGCACAATGATTTTAATAAGTATACAAAAAAAATAATGGACTCGTATTCTACAAAATTTTACTTTGAGCATTCGTAGTATGTAGGTACAAAACACCCCTTCTATATAAATCATTGTCGATGGCGACGTTAATTTAAAGCTGGTGTCATATCAAGTCCTTTACTAGAACAAAGAATGTTGCATCGATGTCGACAATGTATCACATTCTTATTATTTGTTTATTCTGGCAGTTAATGTTTATAGTTTTAATAAATTTATAATAAAACCAGTATATGCATTGCAAATTTTAGAAAACCGGTTCATAATTTAGGTAGATAAAGGAAGAGGGAGCTTTTACCACTCTTGCCCTATTTCACGCCCTATTCCCTATTTCCTTTCAGATGTTTCAGTGTCTGCGTGCCTAAATTAATAGGGAGAGCTTTAACCCTGCTTGCCCTATTTCACGCCCTATTCCCTATCTTTCAGATGTTACAGTATTCACATGCCAAATTTTAAGAAAACCGTATGTATTTGTTTGCGATAAACATTATTTTAAATATTTAGACACTGTGTCAAAAATAGAAAATGGCACAAAAGAACGCAAAGACTTTAAAAACAAAAAAGAGTCGTAACTTAGTATAATGGTGTTTTCTTTCCTACAAAAAAATCTGCCTTTTTTTTAAAAAAAATGCAATTTGGTGTCTGTTTCTTAAAAATTTTACTCCCGAAAAGCATGGGTTTTTTAGAATAAAACAAGCCAACTTGAAAATAGTTAAAAGTCGGATTTTGTTGGACCGATAAATAACGCGGCGTCAACGCTTTACAATTGAAAAATCCGATTTTATTTCTATTATATGGGTTTTATTAAACAAGAAAGTTAACACTACTGTTTGTGGCACAACGTTGACGCTCTTGTTTAGGTATGGCATTATGTTTTTTCTATAGCCGCAAAAACTCCATACAAAATTCTAGTGCTCCCAGCTAGGCCCAGGTGGTAGTTTGTACCACACAAATTATGCGTCTACTTAAGAGTTAAAAAGGTAACATTTGTTCTTCTTAGTACTTATTTTGAATTTTAAGAATTTTTAAATAACTTGCGATTGTTGCAGGCTGTTATGTGTAAAGTTTTTGTATATAAAGTTCGAGTATTTCTTTAAGCACAAATATATTGTTCAACTAAAAGCCAAAACCGAGGTTTTATTGTCGGTTTTCGGTTTTAAGGCATTTAAAGCCGCGGTTTCGATTTCGGTTAAAACCGAACAGCAATCCCTAGTTCCAATCACTGTAATAGCTGTTTTATCTCACCATAAGACAATTAAGACGCTTTGAATTCATTAAAACTGCAGATGTTGGCTTCAAAATCATTAGGTTGTTACCAACAGTACGATATCAACATCATACCTTCCATATAGTTGTAACTTTTTTTTAAGAATATCTAAAACCATTCACGCGCATGAACTGGCATTTTTCAATAAAAAAATATATTTTTAATACATTCAAATATAAATTTTCATTGTTAGCGCATCTGATGTAGTGAATAAAAATATACAAATCGGTTTGATTTATGAGAACTGGAAAGCAAAGAAAAAAGAAGATTTCAACAAAAACCTATTGGCGTAGAAAATTTGTCAACTTGTTTGTTAGCTGTTGTTGAAATGTTTAAGGTAAAACGATTAAAACTATCACAGTGGGACTCCAAAAAAAACCTGTAAAACAATAAGAAAAGTAAATAAGCGAAGCTTTAAATTTATTGTCAATCGAAGTTTGCGTAAAAACTTCATAAATAAAATAAATGGCATATTAAGCAAAAAAATAAAGAATATATTTGGACTTATATAATGAGATAAATATTTAAGCTCCCGGATTTTTATTTACAAATTTGTTAATTTGGAAGACACTACCAGAGCATTGTTTGTCCAGAACTAATATGCTAAACTTTAGATATGTTTGGAAACAAATTAAATCAGCGTCTTTAAAGACATTTATTTATTTATTTACTTGCTTATAACCCAATACAAAGATTCAATCTTATATTAAAGTATTGGATAAAATATAAGTTAAAAAAGAGGTATTATGCCATAAGTGTATAAAATAAAAAAAAATACAATACAATTTACATGACAAAATAAAAAAAAATAATAAATAAAATATTAATAAAAAACTAATAAGGTAATGTTATAAAGCGGATTTGGTACATATAGAAAAAGAAAAAATAAATAATGAAAATAAAATAATTAAGTTATTCACAAAAAACTTATATATCTTTAAAATATGAAATGATTGAGTTCTTGAAATGCATTGCGTTGCTGATAGTTTGCAATTTAAGGGGTAATTGGTTCCAAATTCTAATATAAATTCTTTATAAAAAATTGCTGATTCGATATTTGACTTTTATTTTATTTGATCTAAGAAATTGGATCTTGTCATAAAGGTATTTTGTTTAACGAGTGTATATTATTGTATGCATATACAATAATCTTTTACAATGTAATAAAACCTGTTTGGCATAAAAGGATATTCTATCATATGTACCTTCGTAGGCCAAAAACGTACCGTGTAATGTTGTTGAAAGTCACGTTTAGTCTGCTTTCACACGTTTCATCTTTTGATGCTCAACTCTTATGTTTTTAGGTGAGAGAAGAAAGAAGAAAGGGGGTTAGTACGGAGATACCTGTACTCGTCAGTACGCTTTGTGTTTTTATTCGTTGGTATATGTACAACGATGGCTGCATGTAATTTTTTTCTTTTTCTTTTTCTCTTTGATTCGCTATTAATAAAATTGTTGTTGTTTTGTACCGAAAAAAGTTGAAACCGATTGCTGCGTGTGAATATATTAGCATCTTTAAAAGAGAATTGAAAAGAAGTTGAGCATCAAAAGATGAAACATGTAAATTCAGACTTAGTTTTCGTTTACTGGTAAAATCACAGTTGGCAAAAATTTCACAACCATAGAGTAATATAGGCAAAAGATATGTTTTGGCAATTAGCATACGAATTTGGATGGGTAAGAAGTGTTGCGTTAACCATAAATTGTGCAGCATTCCATAACCTTCCTAGCTTTAACTTCCTTTTAATTGTCAATGTTAATATAAAAATTAGCGACAGTTATTAAAATCCCTTGTAGGCAAAAAAATATCATACAGAGTATGTAGATAAAATTCAGCACAAATAACTTTTATATGAATTTAAACTTAAGTTTGATTTGGGGAGCCCATGACTTTCAAATGGTTCCAAATAGGGTACAACCTCGAAAACTCGTCGGCAAAAACTATGATACTTTCCCTTTAATTTATAATTTTAAACTTATTTTTTATACTTATTTTTTGAACATATTTTCAAATTTTTTACTGCATTTTTAATATTTAAGAGCATATTTTAGGTTTCCCTGGTTTTAACATTCCAAATAAATTCACGAATAAAATCTAACATTTCCAAGCCTGGATGCAAATTTTGGTAGTCGTGATCGAATACTTTTTCGATTCGGAATCAATTTTATTTCTAGATCTTTCAGTCGATACTGAACGAAACGAAATTACAATAATTTCTATTCGTACAGTATAGACTGAAAGAATTAGAGGCTAATTTTGGTAGTCGTGATCGAATACTTTTTCGAATCGAAAGCAATTTTATTTCTAATTCTTTCAGTCTATACTGTACGAATAGAAATTATTGTAATTTCGATTGCCATGAGATGAACTGCATAAAAATTTGTTTTTGGAACGCAAGCGGCATCCGCCAACATAAAAATGAATTGGAGTATGTTCTTAAAAGTAAACAAGTTGATGTCATGATGGTTTCTGAAACTCATTTGAACTCAAAAAAATACGTTTAAAATAAATGGTTATATACTATATGATACAAAGAACCCTCGAGATAGAGCTTGTGGAGGTTCTGCCATTTTAATAAAAACTAGAGTTAAATACTACCTAATGGGTAATCATCGTGAAGATTATCTTCAAGCAACAAACATTTGCGTTGAAGAATTAAATAGAAACGTAGTAATCTCATCGTTATACTCCCCACATAGATATTCAATATCAGAAGGCCAATTTTATAAATATTTGAAATCATTAGGACCCTGTTTCCTGGCCGCTGGCGATTATAACGTTAAACATACCTTCTGGGGGTCCCGACTTATAACACCAAAGGGTCGTGTTCTATTGAATACTATTTCTAAAATGGATTTGAATGTGAAAGCGAGCGGACAACCAACATATTGGCCTACTGATCAGCAAAAAATACCAGATGTCATCGATTTTGGCGTGGTTAAGAACGATTTATGTTGAAGCTTCCTTAGAATTATCTTCCGACCACATACCAACAATTGTTACTTTAATGAATCCCAATAGAATTGTATCTTCAACTGGTTACTTAGCGACGGCAGCTACACAAATCAATTGGCTAAAACATAAAAAATATCTCAGCACCCATTGCACAGAAAATATTCCGCTAAGTACACCAGAATACGTAGATCGCGCTATTCTTCATTTTGACAGTTTTCTGAAGCAAGCTGTGCAACATTCCAGTATTACCAAAAAAAAAAACAAAAATATTAAAATTTATTCCCTCAACTTAAGAATTTTTATTAAAAGAGTGTACGAAAAGGCTGAGAAAGTTACGACAGACTCAGAAAACGGCTTCTCTGCAAAAATATCTTAAGGAACTTGATGCAACTCCGCAATCAGACTACTCATTATGGCGTGCAGCTAAAAATCTAAAAAGGCCAGTTGTCTCTAAGCCACCATGAAGAAACTTGAACGGAAGTTGGGCAAGAAATGATAACGAAAAGGGAAATCTGTTTGTAAATAATTTAAAAAACGTATTTACCCCAAATATATCTCACGATACTGCGGTCGAGTTACCTCCTGTTGCTGCTAGAGAAGCTGTTCCCCTAAGATTTGAGTTAAGAGAAATCGAAAAGGCGGTTTGTGAATTAAACCCTTAAAAAGTTAAGAGAAGTCGAAAAGGCTGTTTGTGAATTAAACCATTAAAAAGCCCCTGGTTTTGATAAGATCAGCAACAAAATGCTTTTGGAGCTACCCAGCACAGCAAAGAAAATTATTCTTTTAATTTTCAATGCTATCTTACGTCCTTAATACTATCCTCAAACGTGGAAGGTTTCCTTAGTTACCATGATACCTAAACCTGGAAAGGATCACACAAAAGTTGTTTCATATAGGCCTATAAGCTTACTTTCTAATATATCAAAGCTGTTTGAGAGGCTGTTAGTGTCAAAATTAACTCCAATTTTAAGTGAAAATAGATGTTTTCCTAACCACCAATTCGGCTTTAGAAGAGAACACAGCACAATTGAACAAACCCATCGTATAGTAAACGCCATAAGAAAAGCCTTTGAAGAAAGAAAAT
This sequence comes from Pollenia labialis, assembly GCA_949318255.1. NCBI lineage: Eukaryota > Metazoa > Arthropoda > Insecta > Diptera > Polleniidae > Pollenia > Pollenia labialis. Next base: position 160,226,223 of record OX439140.1, read on the forward strand.
ATTGTTCCGCTCTCTTCATCGATGTTTCTCAAGCTTTTGATAAAGTCTGGCATGAAGGCTTAATACATAAATTGAAGCAAAATTTTCCAGCAAACACACACAAGCTGCTAGAAAGCTACTTAGTCGGTCGTCAATTTATTATAAAAGAAGGAAAATTCTTTAGTTCACCTCAGCCAATAGGCGCTGGAGTCCCACAGGGCAGCATTCTAGGGCCTCTATTATACTTAATTTATACTTCGGACATGCCAACGACCAACTACACACAAACTTTTTCATTTGCAGACGATACAGCTTTTCTAAGCGTCCACGAAAACAGTTATGAAGCATCTCGTTACTTACACGATCATATATTTCAACTAGAAAAAAGTCAATGAGCAAAAATGCGTACATATAACATTCACCTTGCGTCGGGAATCATGCCCCCCTATTAAAATCAATAATCAAATAATACCTCAAAATTCGTATGTAAAATATCTCGGTATACATTAAGACCACCGTTTGAAAAGCCATATAGAGGCAACATTAACTCAAATGAAACTAAAATCCATACAAATTCATTGGCTTATTGGAAGAAACTCTGCTCTTAGTCTCGACTGCAAACTCCTACTTTACAACTCTATTTTAAAGCCAATCTGGTGCTATGGTATTCAGTTATGGGGGGGGGGCACTGCCTCGGCTTCTAATATCGAAAAAATTCAAAGGCGCCAAAATAAACTTCTTCGAATAATCACAGCTGCTCCTTGGTATGTTAAAAATTCAAATATTCACCAGGATCTTAATGTTCCTTTAGAAAAAATTATAATTACTAAAAATGCAGTAAAATACTTAAAAGGGCTCAAACTGCATCCGAAGCCACTAGCTCGAAATATTTTATATGATAGCGGCCACACTCGCTTCCACAAACTTTTCGTTGGTAGTCAATCTGAGAGTAAAGTTATAAAGTGGTATTTTAATCTCATTTAACTCATCAAAGTTTTTTGCTCACAATACAATAACACCACATAAGTAGTTAAAAAACAATTTGCTTGTTGTGCGTAGAAAAAACAAAAAACGGCAGAACAAGACGAAACATATTATTTTCTTCTTAAAAAGTAAAATTGAAAGCAAGAGTTCTCATTTAGTTTACATTAAGTTTTTAAAGTAAAAACCATATCGGGAATGATGCTGGTGTTTAATAATTGAAATTCTGTAAGGTGTAAAACGGGTAAGTAAATCAATCTTAATAAATTTCTCCTTTTAATTTTACTTTTGGTTTATATCAAGTTCGAATTTGGGATTGAATAAACTTTACAATACTTGAATCAATCGCATTTTGAGATTGATTCAATCATAGTTTTACTTAAATTTATCTCATTTTCGGATTATTTCAAGTACGAATGCGGGATTGGATATGGATAAGTTAAGTATTTCGCGATTGAAAATCCGTACTCACCGTATTATTAATACCGCTCCGGATTGATTTGAGTACGGATGGATTAATTCTTCTTTTGAGTGTGTAGGTAGCATCTTAAAAAATTCTCAATTTCAATTTCAATTTATTTATAAAGTCTTTGGATTTACAAATCCTCCTTTCAGCCTACCCGCTTATATTAAATTTAGTAAATTAGTTTTAAACTTTTCTTTAGAAAAACTAAAATCGAATATAACATTTTCACTTAAATTATTACACAATAGTTGGGATCTAACAAGAGGCTCATTTATCAAAATATGTATGATACCTTAAAGGAACAAGGAACTTTTAAACTGAATAGCGTTAATAAATAAGGGCATTTTATGTTATAATTTATTATATCAAATAGGAACAAAATAGATTGGATTGATCTTCTATTCTCAAGTTTACATATATTCAAAGAGAAAGCAAATTTTGTAAATTTTTTCTAACCTGTTTATATGAACCGTATAGTAAGGATTCCAAATAAAAGAGGCATATTCAAGAACTGATCTTACAAAGAAGCAGTACAAAAATTTTCTCGTTAAAGGGGTTTTGAATTCCTTAGTATTTCTTTTTACGAAAGCAAGTAACAATGTAATTCATATGATTGGTAAAAGTTCTTCTTATATCAACATACACTCAACAAATTCACGCTAACAAAAAAGGTAAACGTCCGGAAATAGGGAACCCTAATTGTTATTCATTTTCAGTTATATTAATTCGAAACCCTTTCCTATTCTATATGTTCTTGTTCTTTTATAATCATAAAAAAATAAATAAGTTCCGAAAATAATTAATATGATTCCCACATCATTTCAATATTCTCATAAAAAAAATTTAGCAATTAAATCTTAAAACATCCATTTAATTAATGTTTTGTGATATTTAATTTATCTTAACACGCCTAAACATTTTCTAAACAGTTTTTAAATAAAAAAACAAGCAAAATACTTGTTTATATCAGCATTTACACGCACATTTACCAAACGACAAAATTCATTAACTTTTAAGAAAAAAAAAATATTATTTAAAATCGACATAAACTAAAAGATTGTGATGATGATAATATTTATTGAAATATGACAGTGCAACGTCATCTCTGTCAGCTCGTATGGCCAATTGTATAAATAAATTGCCAATTTGGCCATAAAGATAATTTATTAAAATTAAATAGAAATTAACTTTTAAAACAAATCAGGAAATTGATATTGAAATTGATCAATTACTATTCTAATGTTTTTTTTTTATCATTATTCATAATATATAATAAAAGTAGTCAATACTCGGCTTACAACCAACCCTACTTCATCTTTTCTCTCTGTATTTTCATGTGTTTATTTGATTTATGAAATATTTTAAGTGTCACTAAATATGTTTTACACTTTCAATTACAAACGTATGTGTAAATACTTTTATGTAGATAGTAAATCTCTAATTGTATCTTGTATTTGTCAGATTTTAATACATATTTGAATGCTTGCTTGTGATGTAGTGCCGGTTTGTATGTTTGTCTAACTGGCAGACTGGTTATTGGAGGTGTAGCATCTGAGAAAAGTGCAAATAATTCTAGCCGGATCCACGCAAAAAGTAGTGTTTTGTAAAGAAGATTGCAGATGTTTGCAAATACTCCGCAAATATATTGTAATTTTTTTTTTACATTGTGACACTCTTTTTTTTTTGTTTTGACTACTGTTATTTAAATTTTTATTGTTGGTTTTGGTTGTTTCTTAATGTCAAACATTAAAAAGGTTGAGGTAATATTAATTTTATCGTAATGTTTGTAACAAATTATAACTGACTCCTGTGTCTTTGAAAAGAAAGCTTCAAGGAAGCAATCAGATTTGCTTGGTGTTAAAAAATTGTCAAAATTTGTTTATGATTTCATCTCGCCTCAACTTTTATATATAAAGGATTAATTAAACAACTTCCCCGGTCCCACACAAAAGACTTTAAGTTGTATAGAGCTATAAGTCGCCTTTGACTGTATATAAACTTATTCTAATACTATCTCGTAAGTTAACCGCGACTTATTGGCCGCCGGTCTCTGATTGTACTTATCCTCACACAAATATACTCTGAGATTATTTTGATACAATATATCGTAGGCCAATGAAATTAAGTTCTTAAATACTGGAACGGTTCATATTTAGGTATATCTGTAGTATAAGGCCCATGTTTTAGAAATAATTTTAATTAAAAAAATGTATACTCCGATGTTCTTTTTAAATAAAACTAACCATTATTATGGGTTCATATAAAATCAGAACGCGGTCAAATAATATATAATGAGTTGAGATGAGATTTTCATGCACTTAAAAATCGAAAATATGCGCTTAAAATATGCACCAAAAAATGAACAATATGAAAATGAAAAAATGAACAATATGAAAATAAAAAAGTGATTTCCATAAAAAATCACTTTTTAATTTTACTAAAAACAAAAATATAAAAAATTCGGTCTATTGTTATTCAAATATCGTTAAAAACTTTAATAACTAATTTAAATTTTTGTTTGTTTAATTAAACAGGTACTGTTTTATTAAAAGTAACATTTTCTCTTGTACTTGAAGAATGCCAATGCATTTTGAAAAAATTTATTTTCAGATCCCACTTTGATTCCAGATCCGATCAATAATATTTGATATTATTTTTTGAAATCCTTGATTTTTTATACAACACGTTTCAGTTTTTTTCTTTGTTTGTCTGGCTATTCTTCCTTCCACATTGTTAGTTTTACTTTCTGCAATATCAATTAATCTGACTTAAACTAAATCCCTCCTAATTACTTAGTTATTGTTTCTGCAATTTATCCGTAATTGGAAAATACAAATACTAGTGGAAGGGGAATCAAGGACTACATTTCATAAAAAATTTCAATATTATAGAATTGCCTTTGAATTTCCTCTATAACACGGTTTTGGATACAATATTCTAAACCATTTGGAAGCCTCAACCATGTAAGGTGCTGCATCGGTTTAAAATAGAAGGATCGAAATCTTGAAAATCAGATATTTAAAGAAAAGTTCCAAAAGAATTAATTAATTGATTTTAAAATAGTTTTAAGAAAAAATTTGTTTAGCAACTTTTTTTTATAATATGGACATTTAAAAAAAAAAATTATCAAAATAAGAAAAAATATGCATTAAAAACCTGAATATGCAAAAATATGCATTTTTACCAAAATATGCAAAAACAAATCGATGACATTTTAACAATTTAATGATTTGGAAAGATAATTGGTCGACAGCGTTTCTTAGCCTATCGACTAAAACATGCATTTACATGGAAATCGCATCCCTACACTCACAATATTCTGTACGTAAAATTAACTGAAATTGTAATATAAAATAAATGAAAGTTCAATTAAAAACCGGTCTACCTATTTTTCATTAATTTTTAACAAAAAGTTCATTTAATTTTTAATGTCAAAAATTCAACACCATATTCCGTAAAATCAAATAAATATTCAGTTATTTTGTTAAATTTTACTGTCAAAAATTCAACATCATATTCAGTAAAAACGATTAAATATTCAGTTATTTATTAAAATTTTACTGTCAAATTGACCCCATATTCAGTAAAAACAATTAAATATTCAGTTATTTTATTAAATTTTCGTTTACTCCACAAAAGAGCCGAATTTCTAAAAAATTCCAGACAGACACCCGTCCGCTTGTTTTTCTTATAAGCGAGAGAGGGAGAATATTTTTATTTACTTACCCAGTTACACACGTTTGTTTTACTTTTGTTGTACTGACCATGTTGTTTACAGAAGAACTCTCAATTATAAGACACCAGCAGCATGACCGATATGGCTTCGCAATTATTTAACTTTTAAAATTTGATGTATTTAATTAAATTATTTTAACAAATAGAAAATGGGTATTGCTTACACAAAACAAGCAATTCATTTTTTAAAGATAAGTAAAAATTAATTTTTGGTAGTAAAATTATATAAAATAACTGAATATTTAATTGTTTTTACTGAATATGGGGTCAATTTGACAGTAAAAATTGACAGTAAAATTTTAATAAATAACTGAATATTTAATCGTTTTTACTGAATATGGTGTTGAATTTTCGACAGTAAAATTTTACAAAATAACTGAATATTTATTTGATTTTACGGAATATGGTGTTGAATTTTCGACAGTAAAAATTAAATGAACTTTTCGTTGCTTTAAATTACATTTTTATTTACTTTAACATAAAGAAGAATTTAACTCAATCAACGGACAATATTAACTGCAACTGAAAATCCGTATTAATATGCACTTAGTTTTTTGAATAACTGTTAGATTAAGTTAAAAATAAATTTGCTTGGAATTTTAAATGTTTATTTATTTAAAAATGACTGAACGGAATATTTCTTAAATAAACTACAGTCCGTTACTGTAATAATATTGTGAGTGTAGTAACGAGCTAGTATTTCACTCAGGGGATGCGATTTCATTTCTTGCCAGAGTCTTCGGTTTCTTTAGCTGCAACGTTTTAAAGGTATATAAAGGTATATATATATAGATTCGTAAAAAAACTATAAAATGGAAATTTATGCTTGTGTTTAAGATGAAATGGTGGTAACTGTTCATGCTTCGATAGTGTTGATCATTAAATTGTCGGTACAACATTCGTCTCTTTGAAGATAAACATTGTTAAGCATAGAAACCAAGATGATTTAACATGTTTTTCTGGTTTTAACACTTGTCTTACGAAATAGAAAAAATATTCATCAAAACAAAACAAAACCCCGGAAAATCATAAATATCACAAACCAGGTCTTCAAACTTCTTTTATTTTAACTTATTTTAACAATACTACAATATTAAATTTCTTTACAAATTTTAATCAAAAATATTCAAAAACGTTTTACTAGAAACATTTTTTTCACAGTTAGACTCGTTATAGAATCTTAATTGAATCTGAATGGGTTAATTGTGGTTAGATAGATACTTTTTAAATCTTCTTCATCAATAATGTTTCTATGCATTTTTTATTTATTAGAAATGTCAGTCTGCATTTAACATCATGATATTGTTAAAAGCGTTTACATCAAATATTATTCTTAATTTATACAACTACTTATATGATATTTAATAAAGATTTAATAAATTAAACAAACAATTTCAATGACAAATCAGTCTCTTGCAAATTTAATTCAAATAAAAATATCGTCCCATGTAAAAAAGTTTTAATATCTATGCATTATTTTATCAAATAATCTTGTTAAGTTATAAACTCAGAAGAATTTTCTTTGTTACAAGATATAAAAAACAAAACAACAAAAATCTTACAAACATTTTGACGAAGTTTTTTTTTATTTCCTGGTTGTCTGTTTCTTAGGGGATTATGATTATATGTTTAATGTTTTTTTAATATAAATTTAATTTAACTAATCTTATAGATAATCTTGAATAATCATCACTTTCACAAATCATTCTCGATGATTTGTTATCGTAGTTTTGTTATTTATAATGAAAATATTTCATTGCGATTGATGTTTCGTAGTGATTGATTGATAATGTATTGAGTTATATGAATAAGTAAATAACTTTATGAATATGGCATGGCTGCATCTGGAAATTTTAGGCTGCACTTCCAAATTGGAAATTAATCTTTTTTCCCATGAGAAGGGAAATGGTTAAAAAACTTTTAGCGTTAAGTAAATAGTTTTTTTTAATAACTTACCAAATTATTAACTTACAAAACCATAAATTATTTAGTTTGTTCTCTTTAATCGGACACCCTAATAAGACACTTAAATCAAATATTTATATACTTGTAGTATCTTATTAGACAAAAATTGTTTGTAATTTTGTTTTTTTGTTGCCATTAACATTAACGGTTTCTTTAGGTTGATAAAAATACTAAAAATTCATGTTGAAAATGACGATGAGTGGTTGCACGAAAACTTTGAACTATTCGCTTGAACATTTTAATATTATTTAGTTGCAAAATTCCGTTTAAAAGGAAACATAATAAAATATCAATGCATTAAGTTTAATTTTTTTTTTAATTTATTGTATTTTTTATAATAATTAGCATGTGTTGAAAATAAAATGAAACTTGGTTGATTATGAGAAATTGATAAATTCGTTTATTTTAATCTTCAGAACGAAAAACTATAAAAGGTAAACAAGCTTAAAAATTAATTTTTTTAACTGAATGTTTTTTTTATAAAACGTACTTCCTGATTTCAAAGACATCCATTGTTTAAAAAAGATAACATTTTGTAAAATATACCTTTTTCTTAAAAATTACTTTTTTTTTATCAAAAAATTAACTTTTTGCTTTAAGCTTAAAACATTACATTTTCCTAAAACGTAATTTTTATTAAAATCATGTTTAAAGATTCTTCTTTTTACACCCCCAACCACTATTTTTGGTAAATGATTCCATGCAAAATTAAAGGCTTTTAATATTTATCTTAAACCCCATAAAATATGTATAGTATATATGCATGAGTAATTTTAAGTCGATTTAGCCATGTTAGTCTGTCTGTATGTTGGTGTCGAATTCTTTTTAGTTCTCATAAGCAGTTTGGGATTGAAATCCAGCACAATCGGCTCAGTAGGAAAAGAGTTTTGCACCCAAATGTTGAGCAGCCGCCCTAATAAAATTAATAGCATTGTAACAAAAACTATCATAAATCGGTCGCAGTGTGCACCGATTCCCGTTGAATTTTGCATAAATTTGATTTATACAACTCGAAATGATACTGAACATTTTGTAACAAAAGCCCCAATAAAGCCCACTCTCCTAAAATGCTTTAGTATGGCTAAAACCGTAACGAATATGTATTCCTATTTTAATAATATTTTAAAAGTCATCGCTTCACTTTGCCAAATTTGTTGAAGATCGGTTATTAATTTAACATAGGCCCAATGTTATGCCCACTCTCAGAAGACACTTTAGTTTAAAACCTATCTATTATAATTTCATAGGATTAGGAATCAATCTGCAATTCTGCTGATTCGGTGCATTCTATACCATAGGGCTCATATTAAGCCCACTCTCGGTAACGAATAATGATATTGGAGTAATAATGTAGTCGGTCACAGATTCCTAAAACTTCAAATCACATATCATGAAGATCGGTACAGAATTTACCACAGGCGCCATATAAAGCCCGCTATGGGAAATCATTTCAATACGACTAAAACCGAAACAATTATAGATATTTATCTTATATATATATTTTAAAGATAATTTAGCAAAGACTAAAATCACGTTTAAACGCATTTCTTAAAAAAAAAATAAGTTTAAAATGCATTTTAGTAATTTTAACTTAATTTGAAAATTCTTTAATCCTTTCAAAGCTACGCTTTAATTAAAAAATACCTTTTTGTATAAAGTTTTTAAATTAAAGTAAATATTCCTCGAAAAGCACATTTTTTTGCAGAGTTTTGGTAAAAAAAAGCCAACTTTGTATAAGAAATAATTTTTCTTGAAAATATGTTCTTGGCAATATGCACCAATTTATGGTTTAAGGCCTATTTTTGCTATGAAACAAATAAAAAGAAGGAACAAACCCGTACTTGTTTCCAAACAAATGATTTTATTAGAAACTCTGCTTGAATACATATACATATACATGTTTAAAAGAAAGCTTATTTTTACAAAAAATCACACACATTTTTACAAAAACATCACATTTGCACAAAAAAATACACTTTCAACAAGAGATTCACTTTTTAACAAAAAATCAATTTTTCACATAAAATTTACTTTTCACAAAAATAAAAAATTTGCATTTTCAGAAAAATTCTCATTGCTTGAAGAAGTAACTTATGTACACAAAATGTCGCATTTGTACAAAAAGTCACATTTTCACAAACAAGTACTTTTAACAAAACAAAATATTTTTTCAAAAAAGGTACTTCATGGTAAAAAAAATACATTTTCAAAAAAGTTACTTATTGACAAAAAAAAAAAGAGCCACTATATTGTATTATTTGCGATACTTTTTCAAAAAAAAAAATATTAAATGAAAAACTAGTAACAAAGGGAAGTGTTAACCAGCGTTTAAAAAGCTGCAGTTGAGATAGTAAAATTCATAAGATTGTGCTGCAACTTCGACATCTTCATTTGTCATTAGACAAAAAAAAACTGTTGCCTTTACTTCTGATTCATTAAATGAAAACAGTCGTAGTGAAGGCAAAAGCAAAAAACAAAAAGTTGTATACAACAAAGAACATCGGCAGTCGACATGTTCGAAAGTGTTTGGTTTGACAGACTAAAGGCCTCGTTACTCTTACGTAAACGTATACGTTGCTAATCAGCTGTTCCGTTTTCCTTACCAAGCTACTGTGCAAATAGGTACTCTTACGTAAACGTAACGTTGCGTTGCGGACGAACCTGATAAAATTAAAATTTCTATCCGTTTTTACGTATCAGCTGTTAAGCATTGTATTTTTGTTTTGAAGCAGTGTTGTCAACAAAACTTATTAACCAGCGGTTTACCTTTAAATTTTATTAATAAGTTTCTCATCAAATCGTTAATTTAAATTTTATGTAATGAAATCCAATGTAATTGGTTTTTTGTTCGAACTGAAATTAATGTTGGCTTTATGTGTCACAGAAACCAAAGTTATCGGGTTTTTATTGAAAATAAAAGAAGCAGCTTACAGCTCTTGTTTATTTGTTGGAAATAAATATTGTTGTTAAAAGTTTAATTTTTTATTTTATTTAATCCAACAGTTAGATTATTTCCATAGATGGAAGTAAATAAAATTGATAAATATTAAAATATTATTTTTGCATGTTTCCGGCAGCGGGCTGCTGCAAAAGCCTTTTTCTCACTTTTTCTATGGTCACTTTATTTATTTATAAGTTTGAAACAAGAAATATTTTCGTATTTTAACTAAATTCGCTTTATATATGTACAAAACAATAAAATTACACAAATATAAACAACAAATGCAAGTTATACAACGATGGCATTTATTTAATATTGTACATTAGTATGTTTACTGTATTTCCACTTCTTATTTTCTTTTCTATAATTTTAATTTACATATACAACAAAAGTTTTAACAATATTTAACGCAAAAATCATAATTTATAAAATTATTAAATAAAAATTGATTTTATTATAAAATAATTATTTGCATACATTTTGGACAATGCAAATAGAAAAAAATCAGCGCATAGTTCCGAATATTCGCCTTAACCTTATTATATTAAATATATATGGGTATGGTCCACCGTGACTTAAAAAATCAAATCACTATCATAATTTTTTTAAGCACAAAAATTATGTTGGATTAATTTTGTAGTATATTTTTATTTTTTATTTTTCATTTTTGAATAAAAGTTTAATTTTTTTGTTAAAAACTTCTGAAAATATATGTAAAATTACTAAAATATGTATGAAGGTAAAAAGTGTCACGTGCGTAATGTCACGTGCGTAATTTACAATTTATTTTTTTCTTCGCCAACCCATGGATAGTTGCTTTTGAACCAAACATGATTGTAAAGGCCCATTACTAACCTTTATAAAAACATTTTTTCCGAAATAAAAACCTCCTACAATTCACTTACTTTCGCACTTTTTCTTACGGTCCTAAAAGGCACTTCTATTTTTGTCACGTGAGTAAGTCAACTTTGATTGCATGGCATTTGGGTACCCAGTGCTCAATTTAACATTATATATACTTTTTAGAAAGAACTCATCACAAACAATGTAACGATTCTAGAATTCATTCTAAAATTCCATTCCACTTCTATTTTTTTAATATTCAAACACAATAAAACGCGTACAAATGTCGCGTGCATAACCAGAGAAACACCCATATATTATTTATTTTTATTTGACCTTTCTCTTTTTATAATTATTTTGAATTATTTAAGCTTGAGGTCTTTTTTAAAAAAATATATTATATTAATTTATTTTTCTTATTATTGCGCTAACCTTTGGTTAGCATCTTTAGGACATCAAATTAAGTTTACAATAAAATATTTTTTTTTTAATTTTTGGTTAACACATATTGGTTATATCAAGTTTCATTTCAAGAGATATTAATAACGACTAAATATATTTTAAGGTCCTGAACTCCAAAACTAGATTCTCAGGTGCAATTAAAACTAAATAAAAAATTAAATTTTTCAAAGCAATTTTAGTGCTGGATATGTAAATATACAGTACCAGCTCGCTTATCCGAAGGTGTGTAATCCGAATTGAATTTATGACGTATTACATCCTCTATAGTTCGCATTGATTGCAAGTTTGCTAAACCGAATTTATATTTATTTTATTTTTATAATTTTAAGAACCGAAATTCCGTGCAAACTTTGAAAATTTGCAACTAATTTTACCGCAAGAATGACGTGTGCATTTCTGAAGAGGAAATATATTTTCAGAAAAATTTGTATAGAAATTTTGTTCGAAAATACGTTTGATACAGAGCGAATTCATTCAAGGTGGTCTTATTTGAAAACGTTTATAACACTGTAAAATATTTTAACGTTGTGCCAAATATTCAAACAAATATTTTGTTTTTAATTGTTAATTGTGTGTTTTGAAATATAATAACATTTTAAATTTCATAATTTTAATCGATAATTATAGAATTTAGTAAAGATTCCACAGAACCACCAGAATGGTATACCATTTTGACACAAGGTTAGTTATCAGCTGTTGCTTACGTAGCAAGATAAGGTCACCTGGTGTAAATTCGCTTTGGTTTGATATCTAAATTATGTTTTTAGAATACAAAACTTAATTTGTTCATTCTTGATTAATAAAAATAAAATAAATTAGTTTTAAAATCCTAGTCTGTGTTTTATTTTCGGATATAGTGAATTATAATACATAATAACAGCACATCCAGTAATCCGAATATCTCGTTAATCCGAATCAGGGTCTGCAATCATTAATTCGAATTATCAAGCTGGCACTGTATATCTGTGGCATTTTGACAAAACATCTTAAGTCAAATTCAAAAAGTTGAAAAAAATGTTGTTAATCATACGAATTTTCATTCAAAAAACAATTTTGTTATTTTTTAAAATTTTGTAGTATAAACGAAATTTTTCTTTAAGTTTGATTTTTTAAATGTTTTATTATTTGATAAAAATGATATTTCATCGAGTTTTTTTTAAAGCTTTTTGCTATCTTATCACGACATAAGATATGTATAAAGTATTTTATTTTTTTGTACAAAAGCGCCGATATCGGTATGTATTGGCGATTTTAAACAAGAATGTTAGCAACATGTCCTGGAACAAGACTGTGAGCAAAATCAAAACAAATAATAATTTACATACATACATGTGTACGAGTACACGCATACACCTCAACAACATATGACACGTTTACGTTTTTGTAGTAACTACCAACATTTCAAGTCGACCGCAACGTTTACGTATCCGCAACATTTACGTAAGAGTAACGAGGCCTTAAAACTTTTAAAAAATCCCGTAGTTACCGAAGATGGGACGTTGTGTTTTTTTCCGATTTTTTTTTTTTTAAATAATACCTACATGTGTACATAAATACATACAAATGTAATTATTTATATGCTTAACAATCTTTTTAATTTTTTGAAATTAAATAAAACGTATGTATTTATGTACACATGTATTAAAAAAAAATTGCGGAAAAAACACAACGTCCCATCTTCGTTAACTTCGGTATTTATTGAAAGTTTCAGTCTGTCAAACGAAACACTTCCGAACATGTCGAGTGCCGATGTTCTTTGTTGTGTACAAATTTTTGGTTTTTGCTTTTGCCTTCACTACGACTGTTTTCATTTAATGAATCAGAAGTAAAGGCAATGGTTTATTTTCGTCCAATGAAAAATCAGAAAGTGGAAGAAAAAGTAATTTTTTGATTTTGACTGCAGCTTTTTAAACCCTGGTGTTAACTTTTGCTTTTAAACTATATTAACAGAGAAAGAAAGATTTTCACAGGGTGTTAACAATGAAAGCAATAATTTTGTTCATAAGCACGCATAGGAAGAAAACCATTTGCAAAATCTCACCCAAACAATATTGCGTATAAATTATTATTTTTAAAAAATTTCGCTTTAAAAATTATTATAAACGACATTTACAATTTCATAATAATCGTTGCTAAGGTAGAATAAGTCGTTTGTTATTAAAAAACATCAGTTACATATTGGTTCAAAAAATTAATAGAAACAAGTATGAAAGTATAGTCAGTCGGCCAAGCCCTATTTGGGATCCATTGCCAATCATGGACCTGAAAAATATAGTTCTGTTATTAAGTTAGGATTCACATATGAGTTCTTTGCTACGTTTTTTATATAAATATCAACATCTATATGAGTTTCATTCGTCTTAAGGCGGTTTTGGAGAGGGGTTCATATGGAACCAATGGTCAGTTCTGAACATACCAATATAAAAGTGTGGAGTTATTGGTCATGAAGTGGAGTCTTGTATATTTTTATGTATTATCTTAGCACTTCTGCCGCACTATCCTGGCATTAAAATGCCCTTTTTTTGAGAAAGAAAATAGACAATCAATTTTTGAATGCTAAATTATTTCTAGATTTATTAAAATCAATCAATGGCTTATATACTAAATTTTAACTTATCATCAGCATTTACCCAAATTGATTTTGTTTGCATTGATTAAACTTAAATTGTTCAAACCGTGGGAATGCTGATGTTGCTTTTTACAAATTTGACCTGCGATAATGAAAAATTAAAATACTTAAAAATAAACAAAGTCCTTAAATTACAAACTAAGAAGTGGTGCACTTAAAAATAACACACTCACTACAAAAGTTTACCATGACATAGTTGGTCTTAAAAAAGTTATGTTTACCAAACTTTATATTAATACCAACTTTTTAAAGAGAGTTATGGCATTTTAAGCAATTTTCCGATTCCGATTAAAAAAAATTGGTAAGATAATTTCTGCTGCAAATAAATATTTTTGTGAATATTTAATGTAAATACAAACACAATAAGATAGTTTATGGGCAAAAAAACTATTCCGGAAAGAGATTTGTTTGGGCGCCATGTAAAATGATTAGCCGATTATTATGACAATCAAATCAGGAACTTAATCAAATAATTTTTTAAATTACAACCTGTACTTTGCGCACATGTTTATGTGAACAGACAACCCGTCATCCAGCCGGACAGACAAAGTTAGATCAACTCAGAAAGTGATTAGCAGTCGATCGGTAAACTGAATACTTGATCTTAGACCAATATATTGAAGTGTTACACACTTCAGCACAAAAGCATTAAAAAGAATTAAACAGAAGAAAAACCAAATTGTTGCTTTCATTGTGAATGAAGCTACAATGTTTTATTTTAAGTAAAATATAACTTTTTAATATTGACGATATTGTTTAATTTTTGTTTAAGAGTAAAATTTTATAAAAATATAGTAAAAAGCATTTTCACAAGGAGAAGATAAAAGAAGTATAAAATTAATCCTTAATTAACAAAAGCTTTAGCATATGCCAGTGCGATATCAATATTGTATACCATTGCCATTCAACCTATGGTACGCGTACCACTTGGTGGTACGCGAAATCTTTTAAAATTTTAACAATTTCTATTTTGCAATTGGAAACAAAAAGAAAAATCATCCTAAAAGTATACCTTTTTTGTGAAATTTTGAAAAATACCAAGTGACCTAAAAGAAGGTCTTGATGATGCAGTTAAGATAATTAATTTTATAAAATCAAGATCACTTAATTGTCGCTTGTTTAAAGAGTTGTGTATCGAAATGGAAAGTGAGTATACCAATCTTCTTATGAATACTGAGGTAAGATGACTATCAAGAGGAAGAATGCTTACTCGGCTTTTGGAGCTACGTACAGAAGTTCAAATATTTTTGCAACAAATGAATAATGATTTTTACAATAAATTTTAAGATGAAATTTGGTTAGCAAAGTTAGCTTATTTATAAGATATTATCTCGCGTTTAAATAAATTAAATTTAAGTCTACAAGGCTCATCAAAGACACCTTTTGAGGTACATGGAAAAATAAAAGCAATGATTAAAAAGTTAAATTTAATCGTAAATTCTGTTGAAAACAACAGTTATGAATCATTTTCAAAATTGGAACAATTTCTATTTGAAAACAAATTTGAACCCACAATTGAGCTAAATACTTGCATTATTAGTCATTGTAAAATGTTAACAATCACATTCAATAATTATTTTCCTGAAAGCCATGAAGACCATTTATGGATACAAAATTCATTTTTAGAGCAACAACGTTCAAAATTGTGTTTTAAAGATTAGGAATCATTATTTGATATATCCTGTAATCCAACACAAAAAATAGCTTTCCAAAACACGAATCTTTTTTCATTTTGGATGAAACAGAAAACTGAATATGAATAGTTATAACGTGAAGCTGTTAAGTATTTGTTGCCATTCACCTCCACATATTTATGTGAACAAGGATTTTCCTCAATGGTGATAATCAAAAATAAATACCGAACAACGATGAACTTGGAGCCAAATATGGGATTAAAGTTAACAAAAATTGAACCAGACATAAAATCTCTAATATCAAAAATGCAGTGCCAACGATCTCATTGATTCGGATTTTTATAAAATTAATTGCAAATACATTTTTGTTTCGTTTTTTTTTACTTTGAATAGTTCTATTGTAAAGTTTATTTTTTTATTAAATTATATTTAATATTTAGTTGGATAAAAATCAAATGAAAGATCTCTTAATTAGAATATATTAATTTACTCGTTCTGTTAAGTTTTTTACAAAAGCATTATTTTTAATTTTGTTTCGTTTTTTATTAACTTTGAATAATTCTTTCTTTACAACTATAAGTTGTATAAAAATTAAATGAAAGATTTCCTTATTAAAATATATTTTTGTTATTTTTATTATTTTTTTTAAATTTTATTGTTTTTTATTATTATAAATAATAAAATCGTGAATTTAGTGGTACACGAGCCAAAAAGGTTGAATAGCACTGTTGTATACGATATTAATCTTTTTACAGCCACAGAGTGTGCTTTAGAATTTATTGTTTTAAGTTTTTACAAACACAATTGGATGCTAAGTCGCACAGGGTATTGTACATTAACGAAACTGGAATGTTGAAAAAAACAAAATTGAAAAATTGTTTGCTAGATACAGTTATGTATCGAATGCGCTTAAAGTATTTATTACAAAATAAATAACTAAATCTTATGCAAATTAGTGCAGGCCAGTCTTGGCAATTAAGCCATTTAGTTGTTAGGTTTAGGTTTTTTTTATCCCGTATAGCCCTGAAAAAATCAATTTAGCCATTAACAGGTTTTAGCAATTTTTTTAAGCCAAATATTCATCAAGTTTTTTAAACGTTTAGTGAAATGCGCATAGGAATAGCTTATCCCATCAACAATAAATCGTATTAATAATAAATAAATTTCAGTGTTTTTATCAAATAATGAAAATTGGGAATTAAGCACGAACAACAAAATCATTTAAATTAAATTTTGTATTCCCACGAAAATTATTTTGATAATTTAGACCAAAGAATGTTATAAATGCTCCATTAGCTGTGTTGTAACATTGAAATTTTCTTAAGAAGTAAATGTTTGCAATGTTGTATTTAATTTATTTAGTTACTTAAAATTTATTAATAAAGGGTGTTTTTTAAAGAGGGACACAAGTTTAAAGCATAATAAAATTATTATTATTGGAATGGAAATTTTATGAAATTCTCAACTCCACAATCAGACTATTCATTATGGCGCGCAGCTAGAAATCTCAAAAGGCCAGTTGTCTCTAAGCCACCATAAAGAAACGTGAATGGAAGTTGGGCAAGAAATGATATTGAAAAAGGAAATGTGTTTGCTAATCATTTGAAAAACGTTTTTACCCCAAATATATCTCACGATATTGCGGTAGAGTTACCACCTGTTGCTGCTAGCGCAGCTGTTCCCGTAAGAGTTGAGTTAAGAGAGATCGAAAAGGCTATTTGTGATTTAAATCCCAAAAAAGCCACTGGTTTTGATAAGATTAGCAACAAAATGCTTTTGGAACTACCCAGCATAGCAAAGAAGTTTATTCTTTTTATTTTTAATGCTATTTTACGTCTTTAATACTATCCTCGAAAATGGAAGGTTTCCTTAGTTACCATGATACCTAAACCAGGAAAGAATTACGCAAAAGTTGAGTCATATAGGCCTATAAGCATACTTTCTAATATATCAAAGCTGTTTGAGAAACTGTTAGTGTCAAAATTAACCCCAATTTTAAGTGAAAATTTAGAAGAGAACACAGCACAATTGAACAAACCCATCGAAAAGTAAACGCCTCTTCGTCGATGTTTCTTAAGCTTTTGATAAAGTCTGTCATGAACGCTTGTTAGATAAATTTAAGCAAAATTTACCAGCAAACACACAAAAGTTGTTAGAAAGCTACTGACTCGCCAAAATAAACTTCTTTGAATATTTACAGCCGCTCACTGGTATATTAAAAACTCAAACATTCATAAGGATCTCAATGTGCCATTAGTAAAAACTATGATTACAAAATATGCAGTAAAATATTTGAAAAGGCTTGAACAACACCCAAATACACGAGCTCGCAATATTTTAAATCATGGCGGCCACACTCGCTTAAGAAGAAGAGACACTGCAGCACTCACCGAATCAAAAGAGCGATTAACACCTACATATGTGAACATAAACCGTTATGACGTAATTCTGTCTGGCACTGGCTGGACATATATAATGTATTTGGATAAGATTTGATTAATTATTGTTAGTTCATATTTAATATATGAAGATTCAATAAATAAATAATGAACAAAAAAAAAAATGGGCCAATGCCTCCGCCAACCCATAAAACGCACCAAACAGTAATTTTTTGTTACATTACACAATGGTGTTTCGGCAGAAGCTTATGGATTCTCCTCACTCCAAATGCGACAATTCTGCTTATTTACGTACACATTCCACCAGAAATGGGCTTCATCGGAAAATAAAATTTTGAATGGAAATTTAAACCAATATCAATTTGTACTTCCGCCTATTCGCCAAATTATTTTGATTAAAAATTTCAACAATTTGTACGCGTTGCTCTAGTGTAAGTCGATTCATAACGAAATTTCAAAGCAAACTAATGTTGTTTTCTTTTCTACAAAAAATGTGCCTTTTTTTTAAAAAAATGCAATTTGGTGTCTGTTTCTTAAAAATTTTGCTCCCGAAAAGCATGAGTTTTTTAGAATAAAACAAGCCACCCTTTTCGGGAGCAAAATTTTTAAGAAAAAGACACCAAATTGAATTTTTTTAAAAAAAGGCACATTTTTTTGTAGAAAAGAAAACACCATAAGTCTGTGTTCATACGGCTCATGTTTTAATGACATGTTTGCTACTTTATGGGCAAGGGACGAGAGGAAAAGAAACGAGTGCACAGACGCTTTGCTTTTTCATTTGTTGTTTAATTTTGTTTTTGTTATCAATATCAAAAAAGCACACATGCATACGCACGACTATACAAAATAAAAAACATGTCGTCAACATGACATGAATCATTTGACCGCCAATTCATGTTCGAAGAAGAAAAAGGAAGAATCATGTCAATAAAACATGAGCCGTAAAAACGCAGACTTAACAAAATGGAATTATCAGCTGTTTAATGGGTGCTCAAATAAACCAGTGATGCAAACTCAAAGTTGTGATACTCTTAAAAAGTACCCTTGACATGCAGAATAATTATTTGCAATTTCAGTGAAGTAAATAAATTTAATAATAAATTTTGTAAGTCTTTTATTACTATTGATGAGTTTTAGTAACAAAATCTTGTTAAGTAATTTTATAACCACTATTTAGCCATTTGTTGGCCATTTTTTTTTTGTAGTTATGAGTTGGCATCACTTTTGCAAGCTTATACAGTGGGTCATAAAAGAGTAATTTTAATTACATGCGAATTAAAATATTTTTTTCTGAACGTTGCAATATTTTTCGTCAAAAATATGGCATAAACTTGGTGCAGTTGATTGTTTATGCATTTTTTTTGTCATTCAATTAATTGTGAGTCACACCTTAACCTCAAGTTTTAATAAAACTTAATTTGTCATTTCTTTGTTTCAGTTCAATTAAGCAGCGTGCTAAGGTTGTTGATGCCTTTTATGAAAATGGGAGTTCATATCAAAATGCATTGTTTGGTGAGCATAATCAACCAAACGTGTCCACAATTGGGTAAATTGTACGCAAATTTTGTCAAACCGGGTATGTAGGAGCGGAATCCACAAAAGTGACTTTTTGTGGGCGTTTTATGGGCTGGCGGCGTCTTCGGGTCGTACTTCTTCGTAAATGAGGTCGGCCAAGGAGTAACCGTGAATGGTGTTCGCTATCGCGAGATGATAACGGACTTATTGTGGTCAGAAATTAAAGAAATGGACCTGGTGATAACAGGATGTGTTTTTAAGTACAGCCATAAAAATCAAGTTTAAAATTTTGTGTAGATATGTAACAGAGAACGGCTTTGTGTGATTGCAAAAACTTCGTATTTTATGAACGCCATCAAATACACTCATTTGTGTTCATGCAATCGAACTTTCTTAGCCACACACATTCGCTGCTGTTTTTAAATTCATTCAAGTAATGCACAGCGTGTTAAGCTTCGTTCGTCAATGATTGCTTTGGTAAAGAACATACATATACAAAGAAAAAAATAACAAAAAGCATTGCTGTGATGCTTATTCATCAGTTGCTTTCTAGAATGTATTGTTTTTTTGAATGATTGATTCGGAAGAAAAAAAAATTTAATGAAAAGCAAACACACATAGGTACAAATACAAAAACAGTATACAGACAGCGTTAACGTTGTTGCTACTACAAGTTATGATAAGATGTATTAGCATAGCAGCTTTATTTCGGGCAAAATATTGGTTTAGCCCGCAAATCTGTGAAGAAATTTGGATTCAGCGCGCAAAAGTCAATTAAAACCACATAAAAAAGTAATTGCTCCCGACTTGTTATGGTTTTTGCTGACTAGTCTTATTACATAATGTTTCCGTTATGTTTTTTACCATTTATAAAATATTACTTGAAATTTAAATAAATTGAACAAAATACGTGAAAAAAATTATTTGTTGAACTTTTTTCTTAACCCCCTTTTTTGTTTTCACATTTTTTTAAGAAATATTCCCTTTTTTGTAGTTTTTTTTTAAATATCCAACGGTAACGCTGTATACGAATACAAAAACTGAAAAAATAAAGCAAAGTGATATTTTTATTTTGTATTTTTTGAAGAATGTTTTATGGGCTTATTTTCTAATAATAAATGCATGAAATTTCACGATTCCTTTAAACTTTTTTTTAATTCTAGAAAAAAAAGAACTAATACATACTTAAAGCCCTTATTACACTACATTTTTTATTCATTGAGTTGATAGATAGTAATTTGGAAAGCGGAAACTAAAAAAATGTAAACAAAAATTTTTTTTCAGTTTTTCTTTTTGATTATTTTATTAAATGCTGTCAACATAACATAAACCGCATCATAAACCGCTAATTCAGCAACACTTTTAATATGTCAAGCTTGAAATGTAAATTTTGAGTTGAACAATTTTTGGTTTTTTATTTGACAGAACTTTATTGAACAATTTAAAATTTTTTTGTTTGACAACATTATTTTTTATAGATACCTTTTTAAAATTTTTGACAGCTGAACTCTTTGCACTTGATAAATCTTTCTATTACATTATATTTGCACTGTTCACAAAAAATTGAACGGTGCATTAAAAATGTAGTGGCATAAGGCCTTTACATCCTTATGGATAAAGTAAATATGTATATATATAATTTTTACATTTTATCAATTCGGCATATTTTTAATACTGATCAAATATTTTATATAAACAAATGTAGGCCACATAACTTTAGCTCCTTAACTAATTCCCTTGTATCTGTGATTATATCACTTCAAACTGAAAAATCATCTGCATCAACTTCGGAATTTATTAAAAAATTTCTTTCAGTCAAACCAAAAACTTTTCACCTGCCGAAAACTTTGTTGTGTAAATCTTTTTTTTTTTTGCTTTTTCTTTCACTGCGGATGTTTACATTTAGTAACTCAGAAGAAAAAGCAACAGTTTATTTTTGTCCAATGGAAAATTAAAAAGTCGAAGACAAAACAATTTTTGGATTTTGACTACATCTTTTAAAACACATTTAAACAATTTCAAGTAATTTGCAATTGCCGATTACCTATTACACGTTATTTGTAATCCTCTATTGTATGTTTTTGTAATTATTCATTAATAAGTCATTATATATAAATTTGGACTAATTTGTTTTTAAATAAAATAAAAAATGCATCTTTATTTAACATTGACATTATTTTTATAAAAAATGTATGGCAGCACTGTCTGTATTTGATTTTAAAATTTTTAATTGCTTTATTTTATCGGCCTAATACTATGCTATGGTTTTTGAACATATTCTATAATTATATATATTAAATCAAAAGACTTAGAATAGCTACTCGAATTTGTTTATGTAAAGTATTGTAGTATTTTTATTTTGACTTCTAAAGGGCTAACTATAATGTGCTTAAGCTTACATACGCAAATCTGCAAATACATATACTCAAATGTAAACAACTATAATGTACTTAAGCAACTTTTCGTTAAGTTTCGTCAAGTGTCATTTGCTTAAGCAAAGAGCGAAACTTATCGTACTTTGCTTAATGAATTAGCTGTTTCTTGGTTACATATTGAAAAATATTTAAACAAAAACACCCACAGTTGCATATTTTAGTACTCTTTTATTTTCGTGTTTAATTGTTTTAAAATTAATAATAATAAACTTGCTCATGGAAGTATATTTATTAATTATAGACACTAAAGAATTGATATTTTAAGGAAAAATAAGAAGAAAATAATTTTTGCAAAAGTACAAATGTTTGCAACTAAGCGTTAAAGTTATTTAAGTTTAAAAAGTACAATATAGTCACCCAAAAGCGCACAATAATTTGCTTAAGCATTTGACAGGCTTTTCGTTAATTTTTGACAGTAGCTTAAGCCAGCCTAAGCATATTATAGTTATGCCTTAAGGCTTAAGAATACAGAAATATTTTCTGTGCTCTCAAAGGGAACGTCTGAATTCCATGGTCATGATCTTAGACCACTATCCTACAAGGTGATCAAGGACTGCATTACTTCCCTAAATACTCTGGGTAAACAAAACAATTTTACTCTATATCCGGTGCCAGGTTACTGTTCCCTTTTTCGGTATCCCTGCTGGTAAGGGAGACGAAAAAATCATTATGGATCCAACAAAAATTAAGAATAATTGGCCTTGTACATAGCCTAGATCTGCCTTGGTGAACAAAGGATTCAATAATTACTGTGACCCATTGCAATATGCTAACAGAAAAACCAAAGAATGAAAAAATGCTCAAAAATATGCAAGGAAAAAGCATGAATATCGAATACTTTGTTAAATTTTTAATTAAAATAAAGAAACATAACAGTTGTCGCACGGATACGTGGAAGTAAGCATTTAAATTTTCTTTAAGATCCCAAAGTCGCAAAAGACACAGAATGCTACTTTTGTTTAGAAATTGATTGTTGAACTACACGATATATGCATATAAATGCATTTATATTGCAAAAACAAATATTTAAAGCAAAATACTTAAATAAGTTGCCTTTTAAATTTAAAATTCTTGCTTTTTTATCATTCTTGGAAAAAAGTCTAGTTACAAATTGGGCATTAAGCACAAATAATAAAATCATTTAAATTAAATTTTGTATTCCCACGAAAATTATTTTGATAACTTTTTAATTAATTTTTATTTTATTATCCTTTTCTTCGAGGACTTCTTATTAAACAATATTTTTTGCTCTATGAAATGGAAACAGAAAGCTTTAAAAATAAATGGTTTAATAAAATATAAACTAAAGTCTTCAAAAAAGATAAAATCTGAGCATTCAACTTTATGATCATAAAAAACAAAACTAAGGCAGATCTTAAAATTTAAATCGAAATCTTTTTTTCATTATTATTTTGTCGTAATGTAATGGATACTATAAAATTCTGAATTGCATGCATGCACATGAAACTTGAATAAAAGTCATATTAATTTTGGTTTAAAAAATTTATTTTTTCTATATTTTTTTCTTTATTTTTTTTACTTAACCTAATGGTTTTAACAATTTATTTGTTTGCCTGCCAATAAACTACCGCTAACAAAAAACGTTAATGGTTGCTCATGTACCAGTAACAAACAGGACTAGGAAAAGGAAGGAGGTTATAAAGGAGGGCTTTATGGGTGTTTAACAAATTGGGATAAGTTGACTTTCAAACAGGAGAATTAAATTGGGAGGCGGGAAAGTTGCATTGTTTAAGAATGTATGCTTAAAGTTAAATCGTTGACTAATTTAACAGCTAAAACAACTTAAGCTTCTGGGGCAACGGGCAAATGAGCACCTTCGGGTTGGAAACCATTTTCATCAGCAATGTATTTTACTGTGTAGGTTTGACCATCATCACCGAGGAAGGAGAAAGAGCCCTTGACAACAATAGCTTCATCTTCAGAGCCAACATTCTTCAATTGACCTTGAGCTTCAGCTTCAATACCATCGCTGGTGGCATAACTGTAAATTGATAAAAAAAAAAAAAAATGGAGGACGCAATGAGTTTTAGGGCTTTTACAAGTAAAAAAACGAGAAAAAAACTTTCTGAAGAGTAAAATACTTACGAATATTGGAAGGATTCAGGTCCAACATCGGACTCGGATCTCAAGATGACGGCATCTTCTGGGCGGGGAGCGGCCAAAGCAACGGCGAAGAGAGCAGCGAAAACAATGATGAATTTCATTTTGATGGTTTTTTTTTTTTTGTTTCGAGTGCGTGGTTAACTTGAAGAGTTGTTAAGTTTGAATGATGTCTTCGTTGGTCTCTTGTTACAATTTATAGCAAACGCAAAATGAAACAATTTGCATAAACGTTACTACTAAAGAAGATTACCTAGATTTTTAAGAAAGAAATGTAAAGAATATGCAAAACTAAAACAAATCAAAGCAAACAAAAATAAAATTTTAACTAAAGAAATATAATAAATATTAGTAAGAAAAAAAACGACTAAAACCAGAAGTAACTAAAAAGATGCGTGCAAAAAAGCAGAAGATAAAAAACCACGACATACTAAAACAAAGGTCCAAAAATGTTAAAATAAAAAAGCCATAAAACAAAAATATTTTTATATAAATTAATACACCAACATGTTAATTTAAGGTACACAAACTTGTGGTTTTGTTCAAATTTTATGTTGTGTTATTTTTTTCAGCTTTAAGGTCTTCTCACTAGAAACAGAATTAATTTATGTATTAAATAATATCAGAAAAAAGTTTGTTTTATTTAATTGATTGTTATATTTAGTATTCACTATACACCCAGCCCTTAAAAATCATGGTTCAATAAACTAGAAATCATTCTCAAATAGTTACTGTTTCAATTAAAGTGAAATAAAATACACATAAAACTTTGAATTCAAAGAAACTTTTATTTCATTATAATGCTTGTACTTTGCCATAACGTACGAAATACATTGTCACTACCACTTTTCGGGAGGTATCTCAGCGATAACTTACCGAATGCTCGTTATCAAATGCTCCAGAGTAAGGGAATTATTTGCGTAGATACACAAAAAAAATCTAACGGCGTCAAATCGCACGCTCTTTGTAGCCCTTTTCCCATTTTTCCTATGTTAATGCAATTGTAAAAATTGGAAAAGCGAAAAAACTCCCGGGGAATTTTTTTCATAATAGGGCTGTACGTGTTCTGGAAACTTCCCATGTAATACAGCCAAAATCAATCGTGTAAAGTCTTGTTGAAACTACACATCTTCCAGTTCATAATCTTCAATTGCTGGCCAACAAAAGGTGATTATCATACGGCCATGGCGCCCTGAGTCGTGGAATCGACAAATTCGGATGATACGGCATAGTTTCACAAGCAGAAGCGATAAGTTCGGTAGTGCACATATTGCGATGATGCACATGTCTAGCCACATCTGCAACGCTTCCAGTCTCTTTAAATTTCTTTATAATGTTGTCCATTCCTTGCACAGTAGGTCGATTAAGATGACCATAATCACCCCGTTATGCTTGAAAAGTGTAGTTTTGGAATGAGTTTCAACCATTTATACGAGTTTTTCGGTTTTTTATATCACTTCAGATGGCAGCCCACTAAATTGATAACCCTGTATATTAATTTGAATCATAACAGAGGAAAATTTCCTCGTGGTGAAGTTTTCTTCAACAAATTACAATTTTAAGCTTCTGCAAAGAAAGACACTGGGGGATTGGACGGATCGATAGATCTGTTAAATTCGTCACAGGAAACGGACTTAACTTATTTAATTTTTTTTTTTTGACACGACAAAACGTTAAGGCGATTGTAAGTGGTGCATTAACAGAACATGTTTGTATAATTTTTTATACTAAAACCTATAGTACATGGAATGTAAAAAGCCACATGCGCATGTGGTCCTGACGTAATTTTGACCACAAAAAATTATGTCAGAGCCACATGCGGCTTTAGATTTCCGTTTCAATTTAAATTTTGAATTAAATTACACCAATAAATGCCACAATTTATTGTTCTTAACATTAAATAATCCTTAAAATATGATATATGAGCTTCATTTTTAAGCTAAGAAGATATTCTCTTATTAGCGAATATTTAATGTAAATAAATATTGTTTTAACCATATGGCGGGGTTATTTTATAACAGTGCTACAAATTACCGCTCAACGATATTACGTGGCTTGCATGACAGTTTTAGATTCTTAACAAGCATTTTGTTAATTTGTATTAACTAACCGATCAGTAGTGAGATAGCTCTTCCATCTGTTGTATTAAAAAATAAATATTTGTTAAAAGTTTCCTGAAGGAAAAGGACCCAGTAACCCTTAAACACAAATTCTTCTTAGCTACTACGCTTTGCGATAATGAATTGATGAATATCTTAAAATGATATATTGGGTACATCTACGACTTATGTGCTGTTATTACAAAACAAATGATTGAACGTGTAGTAAAATTTATATAAAGAGCACTCAGTTTTTTTCTACACGTTCCATTACTTGTGCTGTGAAAACAGCGCATTAAGCTCAAATTTGTTTCGTAAATATTTTATGACTTGAATATTATTGAGTCTTTTTGCCACATTATTCAATAAATATACAGGGTCCGCCAAATAACTTTTTTTTTGAAAATGCTATAAAAAAAACTACTGAATATTTTCTCAAATTTCTTGTTTTATTTGAAAGAACAATCCTTCCGGTTGATAATGGAAAATAAATTCATTCAAATGGCTGCCTCGGCTGGCCATGCAGTAGCCTACACGATCGGTCCAATTTTTAAGCACATTATCGATTGTGTGCAGCTGATTTCATTAATTGCTTCACGAATATTGTCCGTTAAAGCGTCAATTGTCTCTGGCTTGTCGGCGTAAAACTTATCTTGGACGGCACCCCACAAATAATAGTCCAACGGTGTCAAATCGCAGCTCCGAGGTGGCCAAACGACATCAGCTCTGCGGCTGATAATGTGATCTTTAAAAACAGGGCGCAAGACATCGAGTGTAGCTTCGGCTTTGTTGCACGTAGCGGCGTCCTGTTGAAACCAAATGTTGCCAATACCCTCCTCTTCAATTGTTGTGAACAAAAATTCGTTCAACATGGCCCGATAACGATCGCCATTGACTGTAACGGCCACTCCTTGTCCATTTTCGAAGAAAAATTGCCCAATTATTCCTCTGGACCAAAATCCGTACCAAACAGTGATTCATTTTGGGTGCAACGGCTTTTCAATGTATGCGTGCGGGTTTTCTGTGCCCCAAATGCGACAATTTTGCTTGTTAACATATCCGCCAAGATCAAAATGAGTTTCATCTGAAAAGATGATTTTTTTGGCATCTTCTGTAAGTCGATCGCGCGCCCACTTAGCGAAGCGAAAACGCATATTTCCCAGCGTTGTTCAAGCGTATACACAACCATATTCGTTCAGCGGAAGGATAAAACTAATTATCTGTCAAATCAGACATGACCTAAGTATTACCATTCACGAAATAAGCACTAGTTGAAAAATAAACGTTCGATGGCGGACCCGTTATATGGCACAATATCTGAGAATTGTTTTAATTCAAAATTTTAGTATGATTTTAAACAATATAAAAGCTTTTAAAATTGTAATTTGACTTAGAATACACATTTCGAATAATATGATAATGTATATAATAAATGATACTCACCATGAGAAATAAATTCCCAGATTCTATTCAAAAAATGTAAGTTTAATCAATAAAACTTTTCCTCCAAATTTTAAAATTAAACTTTAATTATTTTTAATATTCATGCCAAATACTAATTGAACATTATTTTGCATCTTTATATTTTTTTTTTATTTCCTAAGCTTGTCCCGCTAATCTTGTCTGCAGGAAAGAAACCAGAATCTCTAGCGGGAATCGAACCAGCAACCCCGGCGCTGATAGACTAGCTCATTATCAACTAGGCTAACGGGACACTCAAATCAAAAGTTTTAAGGCAAAATTTTGCTGCAAAAATGGTCACACAGCTTAATATCTGTGTTAATAAGGAAATTGTGCATAAGTCCATTTTAAGTTTTGTAGGAAGGAAGTATTACCCTTTAAAGTTTATTTTTGAAAATACATTTTTATTCCAACAAAATAATCATTACTCTTCGGTTTAGTTTTAAAGTTTTTATACCTTAATACTCCTTACGTCACGGATAGGAAGTAAACTTAAGCTTTAATTCCAAATTCTATTGCATATTGAAAAAAAAAGCAACAAGTAATTTTGCTATAACTTCCTAAAAAATCATACAACATACAAAAATCAACTAACATTTTGCTTAAGTCGACTTAAGCACGTTTTCCTTTTTGTCACAGATACAGGGCTGCCAGGTACTTTTTTCCTTGTCCTCAGAAAATTAAAAAAAAATCGCCAATTTAAAAAATTAAACCTTAAAAAGTCAATATATTTTTCTGTTGTTTTTTTCTTTTTAGTCAGAAAAAAGTTTATTTATTTTGTTTCGTCATGTTTTTTAAATTCTTTTAATGCGATTCCAGTGAGGAATTACAAGCAGACTAATATGCTGTTTTTGTAGACGAATAAGCCAATTTATAAGAATATGGAGCTAAAAAATCAAAAATTGTATGTGTTTTCAACGGTTTTAAATTATTCTTTTTTAAAACACTCACTCAAGAATAATAACATAACTTTATTAAGTACATTTTACACATTTAACAAAAATGGTAATATTAATCAGTGTTCGAAAATAAACACTAAATATCGTTCATTAGTGTTCGGTTCGGTAGATTTGTGGAAAACACAAACGCTAATAGTGTTTGTGTAGAAAATCATTAAAAAAAAATAAAATTTCCATATAATGTTCGGTTCTTCGTTGAAAATAGTTACGAACGGTATTAATGGTTGTGTATGTTTACACAATCACTAAAAAAATAGATATCGTTCTTGGGTGTGTGTGCCGAACGTTAAATAATGTACTGTTTATTTTCGAACGCTGATCTTAATTAAGACCCTTTACACTAAATTAGTTGTTTATAAGGGCAAGATAAAAGTTTTGCTTCTGTTTTCATATTTTATATACGAAACAAAGAAAAATAAGCGTAAATAATAAAAGAAGGGCAAAAATGTATATAAAAAATGTGTAAAATCCCCAAAAAAAAAAAGCCGAATTTTATTTTTAAACCTCAAATTACTTTCTTTGTCCTTTTTGTTCGCATGAAATTCCAAACTTTGGGGATAAATCTCCAAGTCTGGCAGCCCTGCATAGCTATATGTAAAGGTAAACAAGACTAGCGCATACATATGAGTATTATACGATGTTATCAGCACATTAAGAAATATTTCTTTTCGTGCAATATAAATCAAAAGACTTTTGATTTTATCCAATACATTGTGCCGCCTTCTAAAATAATACATAGACTGGGAATTTTAATGTGCAATATCAACTATTGAACATTTATATTGTAAATGTATCCTCTGACCCATTTCTTTAGGTTTAGTGCAAGTTCTACTTCTTAAATTTACCTTTGTTATTGTTGCAATTATCGTTTAGAAATTATAAGGGACTTCTGCTTCAAATAAATAAGATCATGTTGCATCGTAGAAATTTTACACTATCACTCTTTAAGAGTGCTATAAACATTTAATTTATAGTAAAAACATTTAAATCGGTATTAAAAACAGATTTCTTACAGCTCTAAGCACAGTCCTTAGGATAAGATCTAAAACACCATAAAACTAGAGCAGTTCAAAAAATCGCCGTTAAATCTGTTATTGATTTAGTATAAAAATAATATTCAATAAACTTTTTTAACAACCCACCAACAAACGCCAAACATTACACCCACTACATCTTACAACAAACAACCGTTCGATGTACGAGTATGACCCAACATTATAACGGGTTTCTATACATTCTTGACCTTCATGCTGGCTGTCTGAGGGATGGGTGTTAGTTTCATTGGTTGATTGGAATTTTATCAATATAAATTAGAATAAAAAGCCGACTGGGCAAGAACGCTTGATATAAACGTCAGCGTAGAATTACAGCATTAAATTTATTAGTAAAGTTTGAATAAGTTTGGAAATTTATGAAAATTTTATGCTGATTTTATGTATTTTTTCGTCTTCTTTAGATTCTTATGAATAGTTTAAAACAAATGCTTTTTGGTAATCTACCAAACTGAAATTAGAGCCAACGTAAACTTTTTATTTTGTTTAGATAAGATTAAATTTTTTTTTTTATTTGGTGTTGATGTTGTTATTGTTGTAAATAAATTAACAACTAAACAACAAAAATAAAAATATAAAACTATAAAATACAAAATATAAAAATTCACAGTATTAGTGAACAAAGCCATAAGTGAGAGTGATGTATTCGGCTGTGCCGAATCTTTAATACCCTTCACCAAATCAATCCCCACTAACGCACATTAGCAAACAGATGTAAAAAAATGCGATGAACAAATTTTGTACAAGTACATATGTATTTGCTATGTGTAATAAAACAAGAAAAAGAAATAAAAAACAACAATAAGGGATTTCATGGTTACAATTTAGAAGCAGGCAATGTTTTTTTGCTCACATCTCTGCCATTTGTGGACCGAGCTTTCGTACTTTATGTGATATAAATATATAACAACCTAGTCCCTATCATACCTGGGGTGTTCGGAAACCCCATTTCAACAGACACACGGCCAGGCGCCTCACATAAGAGCCCAGAATATTTATACTTTATAGGGTCAACGATTTATATTGTAGAAATTTCAAACGAAATGACAAACTTGTATTTACCCTTTCCACCTGTGGTGAAGGGTATAAATACCTCCAATAACTAAAACGAATGACCAGTGGTTAGCGAGTATTGGTTATGTGAAATTAAAGAAGATGATGCTGCTGATGATGATGATGATGATGAAGTTGCTGTCGCCTCTACTGCTAACGCTTTTGCTGCTGTTAATCTTGTTAAAATGACCTTCAAAATTCCAATTTTTGCTTTTTTTTTGAGCGTTTGTCTGTTTATATGAGTGAATGCCTTGTATCTTTTTTATAGTTTTTTTTAGGTTTTATTTTTGAGTACTCTGAATTGTTGTATATATTTTCTTTGGTTACTTGGTTTTTTCTTAATTTTTATTTAGTTTAAGAAATAGACCTTTTATTAATCAGGTTTTACCTTTTATAACTTAATAAATTATTTTTTTTATTACATTTTACTGCTTTTAAACGAATTTGCAAAATATGGTTGGCATTTAAAATTAATTTGATGGTTGGAATTTTATTAATTTAATAGAATTTTCTATGTAAATTATTTAATTGTTTCTTAAATTGTTTCTTTGTTAACGTCTAAAGTCCTGAATACAAATTGTTTCATTGTACAAATAATGAAAAAGTTAATCGCACAGAACTTAGATTATTATCCAGACTTTGGCTTCTATGACACTACGCCTTTAAAAATTAACCTTAGATCTTTTTTAGCTGAATTGGTGCTTAATGTGCGGTAAGAGGGAAAACATATTTATTTATTAACAATTCTTGAGATGTTTTAAAATAGCTAAAACAACTGCAGAAAAATACGATTTTTGCGAATATCTCGAAAACGCTAGTGTAATTTCATGCTTGAAGCAGCATTTCCTATGTAGAAAACCAACATTCGATATTTATCTGCTGAGTTACATTAAAGTATTCTGCAAGACGGTTTTGTATTTGACCGAAGATTATATTGGTGTCTTTATTTTTGAAATTTCGAACTCACATTCTGCAATTAATTTCGGAGAGCAAGCATTCTTGTAAACTTCTCAAGAACAAGACAAATTCTTAGCAGAAGTGCTTCTGTTGGATATGGATTTTAGTTTTAGTACAGCCAATTAAAATTAAGTGTCCTATTTTTTGCATTATTAGTTAGAACCAGTGCTATCGAGACTAGAATATAGATACCTCTTTAGTTCAGACTGTATGTTCTTCTGTAGGGAGACTACATATACTATTAATTTTATATCTATAGACCCAAGTGAGAATCATTAAAGACTATTTCTCTAATAGATGGTTCGAAACTAAAAAAGGTACAGAATTTACAGTGTGAAGTTTTGAGAAAAACTCATTTCATCTTATTCTACACCCTTTTAAGGTACCAGAATCCACTCTAAACCCTTTGACGACCAATAGGATATATAAGTTCCATTTGGTTTTTTTCCTCTTACAAGCACATTTTTCAGCAAATGTTTACCAAATAAATTTTATTTAATAAAAAACAAATGTGTCTTTTTAAAAATTTGTAAAAGTTTAAGATATTTTGTCCGAATTCATTTCAATGTCATCTCAAAGTTAAATATTTGTGATTTTTTTTTTTAATTTTTGTTTGCTTAAATCTCGGAAACTGAATAATGCACTTATGCAACATTTTTGTTTTATATGCACCAAATCCTGATGTAACCAGAATCCCCAACGCCTTTTGCTTTGCTTCAAAAGCTTTCTTGTGCGATCTGAAAATAAAATGGGACACTCGTGTCCCATTGGTCCACAACGGTAAAAATAAACGAAATTTATTTTAATTATCAATTTATTTTTTATTTCAATCGAATTGCACAAAAACAATAAAACATAAATAGTTCAGTAAAAACAAACATAAATCATAAAACGACAAACTGAAAAAAATTCATTGTAAAATAAAAAAAAAATCAATAACTTAAATGTGGTTGGTACAGCAATCATTTGTGGTGGATTTCAAAACAATTTCGTTCCTTGGTATAGCAAAATGGTTTATTGCAAGTGAAGCAAATTGAATTTGTTCGATTCTCTATGCCATTTTTGGTGTAAAGAATAAATCGCTTACGCACGCTGTTTTCCATTCTGGCGAGATAGCGACCAGATAATGGAATATTGGTTGTGATCAGTCTTGCTCGTTTGGATCCAGCTAGTGACGTTGAGCTAATTTGATATTTACGACTAGAGAAAGAATTTATCATCTGTGTTGCGAGCTGTGCACGAAATTGCAGGAGGGAAATTGAAAATGGAGATAATATGTTCGTAGATAATTTGTTGTAAACAATGTAGGAATCCTAAATCAAATTAATCGAAAAAAATGAAGGTAGAATTTGATCTTCGACTTTCGGCTGTGTTCATAATATGACTGACATGAAAGCGTTTCTTAGTAAATAAATTATATTTGTATTCATATGCATATGCATATTTTTGCTTAACAAATTACCTTTCTTTGATCCATAAGATCTACGCCTCCCATTCCTTTATTAGATTGAGATATCATTTCAGGACATTTGACTATGATTCTCTCTGCTGAACCAGTTTGACGCCTTATGACGGTTATTGTATCATTCGGATTAATAAAATTAGGACCTATATGAACTGCTCGATTATCCATCCATTTAACAAATGTCACTCCTTCAGATTCGAAAGATAGGAAATCAGCACGTTTATATGTTTTGTCGGCGTCGAATTTTGGCACATTAACTTTTAGTTTGTGCAAAAGCAATGGACTTTTGAAAAAATTATCAAAATACAGCTCAATGCCCAAGTTCTCAAGACCAGAAGCCATATTCAAGGCAACTGACTCACCAATACCAACTTCCATTATTTGTTTTCTTCCTGTGTAAAAATAAATTTTATGTAAATATCCAGTGCTGGTATCACAACGACACCATAACTTGAACCCCCAAGATATTGGCTTATCATTCATATTTGCTTCATTATATTTCTACCTTTAAATTTCACCATGTGCTCATCAATTGACTGGCGTTTACTTTCGCTCATAGCATTCCCGAATGCCACATTAAAATGGTTCAAAAGAGGACGTATTTTATATGCTCGATCATACGATGGGTCGTCACGGGTTGGCTGTCCATCGTTGTTTGCAAAAGGCAAGTTGGAATGAATTTCTTCAAAATGTAAACGAGTCATAGCGTTTGAAACTAATGGAACGGAATATATTGGTAATGTTGACCAATAAAGTCTTGTTTCTGGCAATCGGTGTATAGACATCACAAGGAGAATCCCAAAAAATGCCTTTAATTCATCTTCATTTATCAAATACACGGTACCCTTTTGCTCACAATAAATCTTTGATTGTTGAATGATCATATCTACTAGAGTGTCAAAATCACAAACAGAATTGAAAACTTCTGCGATCTCTGGTAGTAAAACCTTTCCATATTCATAGTCTGGGTCTACAATGCGTGCTCGACTGCTTTCGTTGCTGTCCAAACAACAAATAAATGCAAGAGCGTAAGAATATTTTTCGCTTAGTTCAGTTTTTTCACTTTGTTCAGTGCAAAAAAAATTTCAGCCCTTTTACACTTACCGACCAATGGCACATATGTATATGTCCCATGCTTTTTTTCAATAAGGAGTAAATTTTTTTTTATTTTTTTTTTATAAATACGTTTAAAAACATGAATCCCAAAAAAAAAAATAAAATTACAAGCGGGTTAACTTTGGTCGTCAAAGGGTTAAGTCCAAACCCGTTTTTTGACATACTAGGTCCCTTTTCTCGGAGAAGGTCACATATATGTGACCATATATATGTGGAATTTTATGTGCAACGGTATATTTTACCTTAACATACCAAAAAAAAAAGCAAACGTGTTGGGATTGCAATTCTCTTCAGAGCACGTCATTTGAATGAGGATCAATTGTATGCTGTCATAACTCTTAAAACAATAAATATAAACTGCGAATGTGCACCTGGAACAAAAAAATACGGTGGTCGTGCTTATAAGAAGAAAAAGAACTTATCTACATAAATTTATCGAACGAATCTATTAAATATTTAGGCATAATGAATCATGAGAGACTTGACTTGAAGAAACACATTAATACACATGCAAGAAGGTAGCGGTGGTCCACAACAGTGCAAAAATTTATAAATTCTAAGGTAACCAAATCAGTTATTTTTTAAGAAACGCAAATATGGGAGAGTGCATAACCTGAAGATTCTAAAGAGAATTGTGGTTTTAGACACAGAAAAAGCTGTAAGTGAGGTGTTTCCAAAGAATATCTGCAGAGGAGGCAAATGTCATAGCTAGGACGTGGAATTTCATGCATTTATTATTGGAAAACATGTGCATAAAATGTGCATCAAAAACTTCAACATTCCGAAATACTACTTGAAGCATTAAAATAAAATTTTTTAGTTTTTTTTTGAGTGCTAGAATTGTTTTATTTAAATAACACCAAAAATTATTCAAATGAAAACAAAAAATATTTTTAAAATAAGCTTTTTTAACAAAAAAAAAAAGTAGCATAATATGCGAATTTATATGCAATGTTAAACATTATATGACAAAAAATTTAAAAATATGCATCAACAGATCGATGTCATATTTCTGCAAAAATGTTTATATTAAAATTTGTTAAATAAACCTTTTATAAATCTTAAATATTTTTTATGAATAAGTGGATTAATATTTAAATCCCCGAGGATAACTGGCATTTGCATAAAATTCCACGCCCTAATAATAGCTTAAATAATCCCTATAGACTTAGCATTACTGTTGCCAATTTAGCTATTTCCTCTCAAAATCTAGCGATTTTTAATCAAACCTTGTGATTTAGCTATTAGCGGGAAATTTATCGAATTTTTATTATTACACAACATTTTAAAGAGTTGCTTTGAAATAAACTAAATTGCTTAATAAACTACAGAAACGGTTATACAAACATTTGAAAAAAGTATGAAGTATGTTTGGGTAAAATTTAAAAAATTTTTAATATTCACACAATCATCTTGTATCGTTACTTGGCCCTTAAATATTAAGGCGGACTGGACTCACTTTACAGGTGGAATTGAAAGAAACAGTTGAGTAACTTTTGTTTTTGTTGTTGTACTTGTCGTAGTATTGGCGCCACGTGATATCATAATTTGATTTGCCACAAGAACTTTAAATTAAAATCCAATTCATTGTAATTGACAGGGCTGCCAGGTACTTTTTTTCCTTGTACCCAAAAAATTAAAAGAAAAATCCCCAAACTAAAAAACAGAACCTTAGAAAGTTTATTTTATTTTTTTTCTGACCAAATTTTAAATCTTTAGTAAAAATTTTTAAATTTTTAGTAAAAAAAAAATTTATTTTGTTTGTAGCGATTGGTTTTGGCATGTTTTTTAAAAACTTTTTATGCGATTCCAGTGAGGAATTACAAGCAGAACAACATGCTGTTTTTGAAGACATATGAGCGAATTTATAAGAATTTGGAGCTTGTTCGGTCGGTTTAAGCCACCCTTAAAATCAACAATAAAAATAGATACACATATCCGTCCTTTATTAAATACTTCGAAAATTGTCTTAGAAAAATCAAAAATTGTATGTGTTGTCAACAGTTTTAGATTCTTTTTAAATTCTTCATGTTTTTTAAGCACCTTTTACACACTTACCAAAAACGGGAATCTTAATTAAGACCCTTTACACTGTATAAGTTGTTGATAAGAGTAAGGTAAAAGTGTTGCTACTTTTTTCCTATTTTTTCGAAACAAAGAAAAATAAGCGCAAATAATAAAAGAATGGAAAAGTTAATTAAAAATGTATAAAATTCCCAGAAATCCCCGAATTTTTTAAATCTCAAAAAAATCCCCAAATGACTTTCTTTGTCCTTTTTACTCGCATTAAATCCCCAGCTTTGGGGATCAATCCCCAAGTCTGGCAGCCCTGGTATTTGATACGTTTTATTTGTATTTCTAAAACCAATAATTAGAATTGTGGTTATTTTGTTGAACTTTTCTATGGTTAAAATAGATAATCATTCAAAAGGAAATTTCGATCTACCAAAAGTTAAATACAATTTGGTTCAAAGATTGATGTTTGACTATTGACTGCCAGCAGTCGTCGATGGCTGCGAGTGTTAAACCGCAAATCCCTTTTAAGGTATCGCGTTGTTGTGATTGAAACATGTAAGGGTAACCTGTCCGTAAAAAACGCCAGGGTTCGACCTGGTTCAGGTCAGTCAAGAATGAAAAATTATCAATAAATTTTAATTTATTTCAGGTTTTAAAATTCCTTTCTTCATAAAAATAATTTAATGAAAATTAAATTTGATGAACTTCAGCCTAATTTCTAAAAACTTTAAACCCCTTTCACAATGGAAGCAGCCACTTTTTTATATTTCTCTCTTCTTCTCTTCTTTTAACAGGTGTTTCATATAAATTCATTTAATTTTAAGTACAAAAATTTTACTAGAGTTTAGTGAAAGATTAACTGCCTGTTTTTTTAAACCAAATTTTTGTTTGGAAATTGTATATGGAAAAAAACAAATTTGAGTTTTTTTTGTTTGTTTCAATATTTTTTTATCCCGTTACCATTCTTATGTACCTGCTAAGGAAGCGAGAGCGAAAGCCTTCTACGCAATGACAACATTTGTAAAAAGGATATGAGCATGGAATGGATCGAGCAGGCCCTGTATATCCATAGAAGTACAGCACCCTTCTAGAAGGCATTTTTTTCTTATTCTTTTTCCCCCTGCGATCCCAGCGATAAAAAAATGAAAGGACCGCAAATGGCAGGCCTTTTTGAAATCCTCTATATTCCTTTCTAAAAGATTCGCTTCGCATGATATCCTGTCTTCAGAAGTATGGCTTCTATAAAGTTTAAATTTTTTTTGAAAGACCTTCTAAAGACATTCTTTAAGAAGGGAGAAAGGAAGTTGTTCAGTTTTACTTACATTTTATTTTTAGTGACTTTCCTTACTCCCTTCTTTAGGAAGGGATCGAAGTTGATATTAAAGGCATTGTGGAAGGGCTTGCTCCCAATGACAATCTGTGTAAAAAATAAATAAGTATGGAATGCGGCGAGAAGGGCTTGTGACTGATAAATAAGGCATTCTATTCGGCCTCTTTACTCCTTCTAGTTACGTCTTGGATGTATTAAAAATAATATACAAACATACATAAACATAGATGCACCCAGAGAAAATCATGTTTAAAAATGATCAGCTCCAACAAAACTATATTCAAAGAAAATTTAAAACATATTATGTTTAATTTAACCATATTATTATCACCGAAAATCATATTATGGTTAAATTAGTCCTCCAACAACAAGCCGCAACCACTTTATGGTTATCTCTGAAAATGTTATGATTAATAATAACTAAAATATGTTTAGCAATTATAATAGCGTGGTGGTTATTCAACCATAGCATATTGCTCTTGGAA
This sequence comes from Pollenia labialis, assembly GCA_949318255.1. Classification (NCBI taxonomy): domain Eukaryota; kingdom Metazoa; phylum Arthropoda; class Insecta; order Diptera; family Polleniidae; genus Pollenia; species Pollenia labialis. The sequence goes on from OX439140.1 coordinate 160,264,321, forward strand.
AAGAGGAAAATATTATTGTTCATTTAGAAGTAAATTATTTTCATATTTAACCATAACATGATTGTCGCTGACAACAATATGGTTAAATTAAACATAATAAGTTTAAAATTTTCAAAAATTCAACCGGAAAAGAAGAGCTTAGCTTCGCCAACGAAATACCACAAAATCGGATTTTGTGTTAATAACTTTAAACTTAGAGGAGGTATTTGTAATACTAAAATTATAATCTGGGCCCTATTCCACAAAACAACTTATCAACTTTTCACTTTGCACTTATCAAATTTTTCGTCAATTTGCAAAACTTTATGTTCCACAGAACTATTAAATTTGATAAGTGATAAGTTGAAATTGATAAGTGAAATTTGCAAAGTCTTTGCAATTTTTTATTCTCTTTTTAATTTCTGTTCCACGTACGTTCTATTATGCAAAGTGCAAAGTTATTATTGCAAAGTGTAATTTGCAAAGACTTTGCAAATAATTATGCTGTTGCGTTCCACAAAAACTGTAAATTCTATTTTTGCAAAGCAAATTTTGATAAGTTTGCCAAAAATTTGCAAGGTAAACGATCTCTTTGCAAATTCATATTATTAAAACTAGTGAAGCTTTCAAAATGTTAAGACGTGAGTTTTTGTTCGACGATAGTGAAGAGGTTGCTATATCAAGAAATTATAGAGACCGAATTAATTTTTCGGGACTACAAAACTTTAATTTTAAAGAGTGCTTTCAATTAAATTAAATCCAAGTTAACTTAAATATGTTTTAAATTTAAACAACAATTTTAGAAAAAATACTTACTTTATTATGCATAAAACTAGCAAATAAAATATCTTTTTTTTCTTTAATAACATTTAATACTGCAAGTTTATCCCATATTTACTTGGCGGCTCATTTTAACACTTTAATTTAGCAATGCAAAGTGAAAAGTGATAAGAAGAATTGCAAAGACGATTAAATCCTTTGTGGAACACTTTGCAGACTCACTTTGCAAGAGAACGCAAAGTGCAAAGTATTTGCAAAGAGTGCAAAGAGAGCAAAGTTTTAGCTAAGTACAAAGTGAGATTTGCAAAGAATGTTGTGGAACAGAAACACTTATCACTTTGCCAAAAAATGAAATTTGATAAGTGCAAAGTGAAAAGTTGATAAGTTGTTTTGTGGAATAGGGCCCTGATCTCAGAGAGGGGTTAAGCTTAGGCTAGATCTTTTAATTTTATAATTGCATATGTATGCATTTTTTAAATGCTTCCTGAATTTTTTGTTTTAATTTTACTTGATGAAGCATTACCAAATTGTATTCATTCATTATTTTTAAAAATTTAACATAATTTACTGAATTCATTTGCAAAAAAGGTTTTATTTTTTATTTTTATTTAAAAAACTTAGCTATTTTTCATTCTAATTTAGAAATATTGCTTGGAAAAGCGTTGGCAAGTTACAAGCAGACAGAAACAGAGATGCCATAGAATGAAATAAGTCAGAATCGTTGGATATTTTAATCCAGGATAGTTGCATAAAAATAAATAGCTCTTAAAGCGAGCTAAGCTAACACATGACTATAGATTCTTCATTTGTCTAGGCTGTAGATGCTTCTATATATACATATATCGCTCATTTGCTGCAAGACCGGCAGCAGGCAAAAAAATCCATTTCGAGATGAACGCGTTTAAAGTTTTTGATTTGCTCTAATCACTTAGAAAAATAACGATACATTTTCTTCAAATAGGGAAAGTATAAAAGATATAAAGATGATACACAATATAATGAAAAACATAGCGAACAATTCTGCATCACCAACTCCAAAACTGTATTTTTTGATTTATGCCGATCTTCCAGCAAATGAGCGATATATTCTTCTAGAGATTGGCCATACTAAAGGTTGGTCTATAGTTAAGATTACTAAATGAAATCTGAACAGTCTACAACTTTTGTTTTAGAAATGTATTTAAGATCCAACATCAATAAAATTCAATCTTCAACTTAATTAATTACTCAATTTAAATAGCAAATGTCATTTACGACATAAAATCATACGATGTTTAACTTGGCAACAATAAAATATTTTAAGTTGTTTTCATCCAATTTGCAAACAAATTTTAGAAATAAAAAAACATTAAAGATCAAAATCAAGTTTAAAAGACAATGATCGCTATTTGGCTGAAAATAAAAACTGTCCATTAAACTAGATTTGTATACCCTCCATCTCTAGTGGTGAATGAGGGTATACTAAGTTTATCATTCCGTGTGAAATTTTTTTAACATGCATCTAAAACCCCATAAAGTATATTTATTAAGGTGGGTCGAATATAAAAGTTGTGCCAGCACTCCCTAGAATGAAACATATGTCAATGAAGCTTCTAAAAAAAGAAAAAAATGTTTTGCCACGCCTCAAAATAAGGCGCTATTTGCTTTTTATCGTAGCGTTATTATTTATAGTCCGATCGCATCTTATAGCATATCTTTCTTCACGACTTGACCTTGGCGTAATTTTTGCCTTTGGTTACTTTTTAATCCGAAATCAAATTCTGGGTGCCACTTATGTCATCTCGGATTGTTCCCCGTTATGACCAATTTTTCGCTAAGCTAAGAAGACCTTCTGGCTTATAATTTATAACTGTATCCCATATAAAGCCCACTCATAAAATGTTCAAACTTTCGAAGGAGGGTATTAAAGAATCGGCACAGCCGAATATGGATGGCACTCTTACTTGTTTTTCTTTAGATCAAAATAGATTTGAATAAAGCTGAAATCGAAATTGTTTTTTACGAGTTAAGTGCAAAGACCTCCGAAAGTTCTCTAACAAGTTACGTCATGCAATAAATAATTTGCATTAATTAAGCAACTCTTTTATATAAAATTTTATGAAAATTTACCAAACCAAATCAAAATTTTTATGTACAAATTATTGTAAGATAAAAGCAAGTTCCGGAAAAATGGACAGAATTTAATGAACGATTAAAAATAAAAGGTTTTGAATTTAAAACGAAATACAAACGGGGTTTAAAAACCAATAAATTATGGTTTCTTAGAACTGAAAGAACAAATTTTAATTGAATTATTGTCAGTTGCTTCTTATGCGAAGAAATTAAAACCATAAAAAGTGCAATAAAATAACCACAATACTAATTTTTGTTAAAAGCTAAGGCACAAGCTCCATGTTTACATTTGTCCTTCAAGTTGTGCTGAAAAAAGCTCAACGAGAAAAAGAAAGGCAAAAAACAGAAAATGTACTTTGGACTTCATGAAGAAGTCTTGACAAAAAGTACACAGTGCAACACGAAAAAAAATAACCATATGCAGACAGTAAATAATTATAAAGGCCCGTGTCTCCCAGTTTTGCACAATGTCATGCACTCTTTTTATGGGCCCTTAAAGATTTAGGGCCTAGGTGTCATTTTTGCAAAAAAGTGATCATTTTCTCAGGCTCATATCTTCCAAACCGTTCGGATTTAACAAAGTTGTAGCTCTTGTCAGAAAAAATAAAAATTCTGAACATATAAAATCAATAAAACTTCATTTCAAGGTCAAAATCGCAAAAAACTTAAAAAAATTCGATTTTTTTTCCTTTTTTCCTCCTGTTCAGGTCCATAGGTAGCAAACCTTTCAAAATTCAAGGAAACAATCCACCACAAAATTCTACCTAAGATCACAATAAACCTCTTTCTATAAAATATGAACTTCCTAAGAATGATTCCTAACACCGTTTGGGTAGCCGCAAAATTTCGAAAATTTCGGGAAAATTTTCACTTTTGCGGCTACCTAAACGCTTCCTAAACGGTGTTAGGAATCATTCTTAGGAATGATTACTAATTAAAATTGTAAAATTTAAATTTCCTTGACGTTTTACTCCAAGCAAATAGTAGAAGATAAACAAAAAAGTAAGGCATTCAATAAAATATGTTAAGTAATCCATTAGTCCTTTTCGGATACTTATAGGATTAACACCGCGTCTTGACGAGCAATTTGGGTGCTCAAAAACAATATGTAAGCAAAATAATCAAATCATATTCCTTGATGTGGGTAACACGTATGGCACGACAGCCCATATAAAAAGCAACAATAAAAACAAAAGATGGCAATACAGCAGTGATGTTTAACATAGTTGTGCAAACAAACATCGAAAATTGCAGTCTTCCAGAGGGTACTTTTGGAGCATAGCGCTGGCTCGTGAGGATCAAGCGCCATGGTCAAAACTCAAGTAAAGTTTGCTTTTACAAACCCCATGTAAAATTTTTAATTTCTGAATGTTTTTTTATCATCAACATAAACTTGAGAAAACTTGACATACATCGTTACTCCTGTAGATAATTAGTTACTTTTCTATAAGCAGAAAAAAACTTATCTTCATACGAACAAGTACAACTACATTATGCGTACAGCAGTCATGCGCCCAATTTCAGTTTCCAGAAACTTTGGTAACATAATTCTGCTGTGGGGCGATAGAGAAATGTCATTTGCTTCTAAAAATTTTGTTTTATATGCTTAATTGTACCGAAACCTATATTATATATAATGTTTGTACACACGTCCTTAATCGTGTCAGCCTTCTTGGTCACTAGAAAAAACCATTGACCGAAACCCCTCATTATTAATACAAGGATATTTTTACAGCTTTCAGCATGGTCACCTCAATTGAAACGCTATAAGATGAATATTTTTTTTTTAAGAAAAAAAATTTCTTGTAAAAATTAGAAAAAATCTTTTGAATTTACTAAAACTTTTATTAAAAATTTAAATTGAATGTTAAGAAAATATAAGATTTATAAAAAAACACAAAATATTTTAAAAAAATTTACTATTTACAAAATAAAGCAAATTGTTTGCTAATAATGTGGACATTGATATCAATATCATCTTCATTTTAAGCAACCAGCTTAATAATGGGATGATACCCAAACTCATCAGCAGTAAAAACTAATTCAAATTTCTTGCCATCAGGGGAAGTCCAGGAAGTGGAGCCCTGCACAACAATAGCAGCACCATCTTCAGTAGTCTTCAATTCGCCCTGTTCAGAGCGGGAAATACCATTGCTGGTGTCATATCTAAAGACAATTACACAGGATTTTTTTTAATTTATCTTTAACAAAAGGAAATTTTGATTAATAAACTACTTACGCAAAATTGTATTTATCAACGCCATTATTTTCGGTTTCCAAACGTAAGGTTTCGGCATGAAAATCATCCTGAACAACAGGAGCAGCCGGAGTAGTTGGAGCAACAGAAGCAGCCAAAGTCAAGGCAACCAAAGAGAGCAATACAATAATTTGATATTTCATATTTGAATAAATGTTTTTTTTTTTATTGTAGTAAATCCTTAAAGATGTTTTTATAACAAGATGTTTGTGGTAAACTGATTTTTAAAGATGCAACAGCAGCTTTATATACTGTTCAATAACATATTAAAATAAAATATTATTTATTTTTATTAACACTGATATTAAACAATGTCCTCAGATTAAACAATCAAATACATAAATAAACAATTTATACCCTAGTCATAAAAAATCCGCAAAGATGACGGAATGGCGATAACTCCTTCTGAAATTCTTCAGTGTCTTACCAAAAAAATAAAAAAAAAAATACAACAAAAAACACAAATCGTCACCACAACAATGCAAAAATGTAATTAAACAAAACTTTTTAATTATATTTTAATAATTTTTAATTAGACTTTAATTAGAATCTTTAATTTAATCCAGAGTGACAGGGCGTTGAAAACAAAAATTGATGATAAAAACATAAACGGCTCCTTTCAAGTAAAATTTTGTTGTTTTCTCAGAATTTTTTAAATTAAATGATTTATTTGCAAAGATTTTTTTTACGTTTATTAATCAACCTACAATTTTTTTTTTTAACTTTTTATTAATTCAATAAAATTTTGCCAGTGACATAATATTAATTGTATTAGGGGTTGCCTTCAGTTGCAGTTTTTTTCGTAATCACTATAACGACTAAAAATTTACTTTTAATCACAATTAGTGATTAATCGCCCACCTTATTAATTTAAAATTTCTAAAATGGTTTTAAAATACAATGAGTAACATTTATTATATAAATTTTCATATTATTCGTAGCGGGCCAGAAAATGCATTACATTCTGCTGATATTTTAATTTCCTAAGCTTAAGCCAAAGGATAGCTAAAGTAAGCCTCGTAACAGAAATATACAAACGAAAATGCATATAGTGCATAAAAAATATTCCTGGAAAATATTGAAGGAATAAGACTATTAAAGTATAAAAGCTTTTGAGGATTGTAATTTAACTTAGAATTAGGGATGCCAATCCCGAAATCCCGAATACCGAAATCCCGGGATTATTCTAATAATTTAAGTCTGGCATCCCGGGATTTTTTTATATAAAAAATGTGGAAATTATATAGAAAATGTTTTGGAAACTTTTAACTCATTTCATCCGAACATAAGATTTACTTTTGAGAAAGAGTGTAACTTAAAACTTTCATATTTAGATACTTTGTTGATAAGAAAGAAAAAAGGATAAATTACTAATGGACTGATAACAAAAAAAAAGTCAAAAATATTTGACACAAGGACATGTAAAATAGCACAGAAATCATATAACACAGTTGGTAAATTATTCACTACGACTAAGGATAAAGTACATAAGTTAGAAATGTCGAATGTAGTTTATTAAATACCTTGTAAGGGAAATGATAATGGACAATGCAACAAAGTATATGTAGGTACGACAATGAACAAACTGAAAACAAGAATATCGGGTCACAAATCAAATCAAAAGTTTAGGGATATTTCATCACAAAAAACAGCATTAACAGCCTACTGTGCCAGTTTAAATCACTCTCCGGACTTTGAGAATGTATCAGTTTTAAACACAGAAAAAAATTATAAGTGACGTTGAATGCTAGAAATGTTGCAAATCATTAAAGTACCAGAATTGTTATTAATTAATTTTCAATCGTACACGGAAAATGTAGCACAAAATTATAGACATTTAGTGTATAAAATCCAAACAGGAAATTAAAAGATTTTTTAGAATGTAATAGATTATTTTTATAAAAATTTTTCTAATTGTAAATAATTTTTTCTATTGTGACAATTGTTATTATTTTTTCATTATTTTGTGAACGATACACATTGCTGTACCGAAATATTGGAACTATAAAATAAATGTTGTCTAATTTTTTTATATAAAAAAGAAAAACCTCAAGCTTAATAAATAATATTGAAATTTAAATTGATTATTTGCCGTATTCACAAAACCCTTTGTATCATTGTATCTATTGTATGTTGTATAAAAATCCAATACTGAACTATGTTTTTTAATACAACATACAATTGATACGACGTTACAAGGGGTTTTGTGAATACGGCAATTGTTATATAGCATATACATACATATGTAGCTATTTATTTACGATACCGCCCAGAAGTGTTTAATGCGAACATTGGCTTCGTAGGCAGGCGTCATTAATTTGTTTTAGAAGCTTTTCAAAATATAAATTTTAATACATAATTCTTCCATATTACTTTAAAAGAATACATTAAATTTTTTTATTTTGTAATAAGTTTAATATCCCTGCAGGAAATGTCACAAGTGTTTCTGTACTGATTCACTATTGACACAGTCCCCAGTACTAGTGACTTATTATACCCCAGACAATGTAATTAACTATAGACATTTAACATGTGCGTGTCGTTGGAAATCTACTACAGCCGTTGGTACTATTGACTAGGTAGTTCTTTTGGAAACATATGTAGACATTGGAACCAGAGAACAGCTAGTACATTTTTGTAAATCTAGTCTACACTTTTGGTACAACTACGAATTCATAACAATTTTTTTTTATTATTTCTTTAAATTTTATAGGAATTATACTTCTCAGTTGATATTGATAAAACATTTTTTGTATTTAAGCAAATATATTGGCAAATGTAGTGTAGTGTAGACATTTTGTTGACAATGTCACCAAAAAAGTCGACAAACTGGTGCCTTGGAGACACTTGCACCCAGGTTTCCTTCAGGGATTCTTCATGAATAAATTTATTTTAATACTTATACATAAACATTAAATTATAATTATGTATATGAATTTAAAAAATTGGCTTTTATATATGACATCCCGAATAATCCCGATGCGTCCCGGGATCCCGTTTTTTTTAATAAAAAATCCCGAATTCCGGGTTTCAAAAAACCTGGTCCCATTTGGCATCCCTACTTAGAATACACATTCGAATAATTTGAAAATGTATATGGTTCTAAAATCGTAAACACATTCACTTATCTGCACTTAAGCGATTAGGCTTTCAATTTTAATCGACTTGCAAACCCTGAATTATATAAACCATCTAGACTCGCCTATGGCCATCTTATATGACTGCATCCAAACATTGACAAAATTCGAAAACCAAATAAATCCTTATCAAGTTCATCATCGTTGTTATATGGCCGATAATACAAACCGCTTAAAGAAATAAAAATTGTTATTAAATTAAATTGCCAAACCTTTGATACGAATTTAAAGATTATGTCGCATCTTAAAGAAACTCATCAGCAGGTTAATATTAAACAAGAATCTTTTCTACTAGCAACTCTTTTAAAATGCACAAACAGTTATTCACGCTATAAATGGGATTAATATAAAATAATTAACATAAAGCATGTCAATTTAGCATTTTGAAGGGGTATTGCATTTTTGCAGATGTAACACGCCAAGAAAATATAGTTTTGATCACCTCTAACAAAATTTTTTTTAATTAAAATTTTATGGCAACTGCAACCAAATTATCATCTTCTAAAACAATATTATGGCTAAACAAGTAAGAGGGCTTTATTCGGCTAAGCCAAATCTTATATGCCCTTCACCAAGGTGTGATAAGAATAAAAAGTTGTATACACAGAAAGAAAAAACTCGTACTAATTTCAAGTTTATTCTTTTTACTTAAGTACGAGCCGTAATTAAAAATTTAAGTATGGATAACACTTAAAAGTACCTACTTAAAGCAATCCAAAATGGGATAACTTTCGAAAACCAATATGCATACCCGTGTGTTAATAAAAGCTTGTTGTTTACACAATCACAACATTAAAAGAAGACAAATATAGATTATAATACCCTTCACCGAAGATTAAACGTACAAAAAATATTAAAAATTGTTCAAAAACCAGAATTTTTGGACTTTAGTAAAAATATTTTCTGAAAATCTCGGAAAAATCGGAAAAATGAAATGCTGTCAAAACGCATATGAAAAAAATTGTGCGGAATATCTATGAAATAATGTTGATTTTGTGAAAAAGTTCTGAAATGTTTCTTGCAACATTTTTTTTACAACTGCGAAATAATTTAAGCTGTACTTAATTCACGTGGAATTTTTAGCAAAAGCAAAAAAGTATGAACTGATTATTAAATAAGAAATAAAAAATTAAAATAACACAACCGGTAACAGTTTTTTATCCATATTTATTTTTATTAAAAACAACATTTTTTAGTAAAATACATGTATGGTTTGTTTACATACGCAAAACAATGTCGCATACTTTGCGATAATAAAAACGTTAAGTTGGAAAAACTCGCATGATAGGTTACATTGATACATGTCAAAATTTTCGTGTGAAATAATAAATGTTGCCCAACATTTTTCACAAATTTGAACAGAGTACTAGGCTTTAGATAAGAAAAAGTAATGACCAAAATATTTTTTAAATACCCATTATCGGAAACCAAAGATCTTCCCGAGTCCAAGTTTTATTACCCAAGTAAATGGTAAATAACTTATTAAACACGTCGGTACATAAATCTGTCAAATCGGTTCAAAAATGGCTGAATTATAATGAAAATACTGAAATCCCAAAAATTAATCTTTTTATAGGTGTACATAAATATATATGTATATGGGCTACTTCAAATTTTTTGAGCACCTGCTGAAACCGACATACCATGGCTCTTATTTCTTTAAGTTTTATGAATTGAAAAAAACGTTGTACAGGGTTTGGATGACTATACTTGAAGGATATGACGTGCAAAGTTGTACGTTGAAAAGTCCTCACCTTAAGAATTGGTGGTCATCTAAAATTCGAAAAATTAAAAAAACGACTTGAAACTTCCAAGAGTTTTTTCATTCATTCCGTTTTCTTTGTAATAGTTTTAAGCTTTCAGATCCAAACCCGTACAAAATATAGTCACTAGACTTGGAGGATATATCCACTAAAAAAAAAATTTTGATATCGCTGCTGGGTGAAAAGTTGCATGGTGTTTTAAAGTGAAACCAAAATTTTCCGAATTTTGAAATTTTTGAAGATTTTACAGAGAGTTTTTGCGCCGTTTAATAAAAATGAGTTTTAAGCGCAGAATTAAAAAAACCGCGTAATTTTATAAAGTTTGAGGTGTATCAAGTTGGTGTCAGCGCACCAATAACGTATCACGGACATCACAAACTTAAAAGAAATTAGCGTAAATTTTTTAAAAATGTATCTTTTTTGCGTCTGACAAATTGAATTGCCTTTTAAGTTGGCTAGTGTATTGCGTGATGTGAGTAACTTTGTAAAGGGCACCTCCGAGGCGAAAACGCACTTTAAAATTTTTAAACGCAAAAATTTTATGAACTTTTGAAAATTTTTGCCAAAAAACAATTTTTTTTTAAGCTTTTTTTATATCAAAACATGTCATGGGAACATGTTTAGGTATCTAAATAGATTCTTCGTGACGGACTAAACTGATAAAGTGCAAAAAAAAATAATTTTGTTCAACCCTGGCGCGTGCAGCGGCAGTTTTTTCCAAACACATTTCGCTTTGTGACAACTGAAGCGCTGTATCAATTCCGCTCAAAAGTACATCGAATAGAAGACTTAACTGAGCTTGATACTAAAATTGAAAACGCACCAAAAAATTTTAAGGATTTAAAATTTTATGGAGGAAACAAAAAGTTTCTAACCTCAAAAAGCATCCTTGTATGAAATATTTGATTTGGTTTCAGATTATACATTTTAAAGTTTTTTTCCCCAAAATATTGCAAATTATGTCTTATACTAACCGTAATTTTGTAAAATGTTTAACAATTTTAAATAAATTTTTATATGCATACACGATAAAAAAAAATTTTTTATATTTTTTTTCCAGTGTATTTTAAAAAGTATTCAAGCTTTTACAAATATTTTAGTGTGCTAAGAAAGCCATTAAGGGGTATTATCCACACGCGTTATCCTTTTTCAATTTTAACAAAAATTATATTTTTTTTTTTAATTTTTAACTTTAAACCGCAGTAAAATTTGCGCCGTGTAATAAAAATGATTAACGCGAACGGATTTCACATGCTCAAATATCGGTTTATACACACGCAAATCAACATTGATGTCAGACAAAAAAAAAATTTCAAAAAAAAATGTCTAGGTGTCGTAAATTTTTGAAGTTGCTCATATATATATATATATATACATACATATGCCCTTTATTTATCTAAAAAAAATAATATGAATACAAAAAAAAAATGTAAATCAAATATTTAAATAAACTGTTCACGGAGAACATAGGGCGTCAACGAATTATTTCCATATATTTCTATCTCTGGCAAGAAGTTTAATCTCGTTCCATGTAAGACGAGCAGTTTCAGACTCTTTTCTGGTGGTCCGTATCCAGGAATTACGTGGTCGACTAGGCTGGCGCTGACCTTGAGGATTTCAGTCTAGGGCAGCTCTTGCAATATCATTAGATGGTATTTTCAGAATATGGTCGATCCATGTTCATTTACGGCTTCGGATATCACTTTCAAAAAGCAGCAATGTGCCAGATTCCACAGGGTTTCTTTGGATACGCAATTTGGCCAGTAAATCTTTAAAATCTGTCTGAGACACCGGTTAACTAACGTTTGCATATTATTTGTATTAAATTTTGTGGGGCTCCATGTAGTGCAACCATATAGCAATACCGATTTTACGCTACAGTTGAATACACGTAATTTGGTCCTCTGGGATAAGTTTAAACCTTGTGCAACTTTAGGAATGCAGCACGTGCCTTGTTAATACGGTCATCAACATCGGCTATAGAGCCACCTTTTTTGTAATTTTGCATCCGAGATAAATGAAAGATTCTACATCTTCAAATATCTTATTACCGACAATGAATGTTGTTGTTATATCAGTTCCTACACGCAGAGAAAAAATATGGTTGGGCATGGTTACGGCAACCACACTGTGTTTATTGTAACAATATATTGTTGTTGTACACAAATAATTGTTATTTTTATTAAATATCAGCAATATTATAGTTACTGTAAACATATTAATGTTTATCGCAATTATAAATTTGAGTATTGTTAACCGAAAAATAATTATTTTTCTAACAACTAAATTATGATAACTTTCAAAACATAATATATTACTCACAGCCATAACATGATATTTAATAGCCATAACATGATAACTTTATATACATTCATCATAATAAGTTTAAGATGCAATCAAAATATCGTTACTCTAATAATATTTTGGTATCGCCATTTGTAAAATAATTTTGTATCAGTTGTGTCGTGTTTTACATAAACATATCGAATTATTTGTTAGTGAGTGGCTAAATAATAAAAAAATAACCATTAAAATAAACAAGAAATTAAAAAAAAATAAAGAAAAAACATTAAAAAAGGGTTGTAGTGTCACAAATTAAAATATCTTTGCTAAACAATTTTAATAATCTTAAAGTGGTGGAAAAATTTGTGAAATATTGGTGCAAAATATTAACCATTACTGGTAAGTTTTGTGTAATTTTAAGAGAAAAATAATGAAAACTCCATAAAATAATTTATAAATAATTGCGACCTACGACAAAAAGATTACAGTAACTATATTATGTTTTTTATTTTATCATAAGTATTTTTTCCCAATAAAAATATTATGTTTAAAGTTGTATCATATTATGATGTAAAAAATTTATGAATAACAGTTCATATCACTTTGCATCATAATATGATTACTTCTAAACTTATTATGATTGTCATGACAATAATATGATTACTTCTAAACTTATTATGATTGTCAAGACAATAATATGATTACTTCTAAACTTATTATGATTGTCATGACAATAATATGATTACTTCTAAACTTATTATGATTGTCATGACAATAATATGATTACTTCTAAACTAATTATGATTGCCATGACAATAATATGATTACTTCTAAACTTATTATGATTGCAATGACAGTAATTTGATTACTTCTTAACTTATTATGGTTACCATCACAACAATATGATTACTTCTTATCTTATTATGATTACCATGACAGTAATATTATAACTTCTTACCGTTTTATGATTAACAGGATAACAATATGGTTAAGGGAAAAATATTATGATGTAATATTACGAACATATTTGGTCATAATATGATTTAATAACAATCGTAATATGGTGACTACAATCATGAATCTTATCATAATATGTTGCTCTTAGAATATGTTTACCACAACCATGTTTTTTCTTTGCGTGTGGGTGTGTTATGCTCTGCCGATTGGTCAATAATTATACGTAGAGTATTAACGTGATCGACACATGACTGTCCAGTCCTAAAACCAGCTTGTTCGTTTCGCACAATTTGTTCCACCATTGGTGAGATTCGTTGCAGTATCAATGTCGCCATTATTTTCGTAATGGCGGTAAGCATGGTAATACCACGCCAGTTTTTACACTGCGTAAGGTCTCCTTTTTTAAGGATTGTTACAACTACACCTTCTTTCCACACTGCAGGAATTTTGTTGTTGAGCCAAGCATTTCTGATCAGTGGGGTTAGAAATCCAGCTAACGTATCAGCACCATGTTTCAACAGCTTTTCGGGGATGTTATCGTGCCCCGGTAGGCTAGCTGGTAGCGAACTAGTCTATCAGCGCCGGGGTTGCGGGTTCGATTCCCGCCAGAGACTCTGGTTTCTTTCCTGCAGACAAGCATAAAGCTTCGCGGGATTAGCTTCGGATAGTTAAAAAAAAAAAAAAAAAGATGATTTACTGTTTTTTAACTTCAGAAAATGTCGGGGGATCTGTTGAAATGTCCCTTTTTGGGTTGCGTCGCATAAAGAGCATCAACGTCTCGGCCTGGTTGTTATTGTTTTCAGTTGACGACAGTGTTGTGAAGTGATCGCGCCAACGTTCCAGTTGTTAGTCAGTTGTTGTTAACTCTGAGCCATCATTTGCTTTTAACGTCGGAGTACCTCTGATGTTATTGCCGCTCATTTGTTTAATGGCAGAGTACACACCGCGTATGTTACCCGTATTCGCGGCTTTTTCGGATTGTTCCTCTATATCATTGAAATATTTTCGGCGGTCAGCTTGTACCATGTAATTGACTTTGCGAGCAGTCCGACGGTATTCTCATTTTCTTTGTTCTTTTGCAGCTGTTGTTTTGGCTTGTATGCGAGCGTTTCGAAGACGTTTTCGGTTTTCTATCTCGGCCCAAGAATCGGAGCTGATCCATGGTTTTATTTTATTTTCTTTCAGATCTAGAGTTAATTTTGTTGTATCCTTACATGCCGTCACTACATCAGACCACGTATGTTGGACATTGTGTGTCAGCTTGGATCTTAGGTTTTGATTATATGCCGTTAAAACATCTGGGTCCTGAAGACGGGTTATGTTATGCTTATAAACATTCCTTTTTTCCCGTTCACTGCTGCAGGTCGAAGACGGAGTATCAGAGACGCATCGGTGTTAGCATGCACTTTGGATACTTGGTGCTGTACGCTTTCTCACTTAAGCTGCCACCAGACGGAAGCCTGAATGACATTACCAGGGAGCACTTGGTCTAAGACCGGAAGTTGTAAGATGCTTGGGAATTTCGACAGAGGAAACGCTTCTTGCCACCCCCAAGTGGATAGCAGACAGAGAGCTTTTAACCTCTGAGAAAAGCCCCACCCCCAAACCATTCTTTAGATAAAACTAAAAAGTTTTTGTAATTAAAATTTCGATCACACTGCACTGCCAACTTTGACTGCAGGAGTGGCAGAAAGTAAGTATATAACAATTATTTGGCTTTTTGAACAACAATATTAGAATATGTGTTAACAATCATTTATTTGTAGTTAACACAATATTATTGCAAATAAATAAAATATTCTGTATCAAAATGTGTTAAAGATTTAAATTTTTTCTTTTTAAATGCGTTTAAATAAAATATTTTTCTTATTCATCTGCATTTGTTTGTTTGTATTTTAGAAATAAATTATAGTCTGATGCCTCACACTTGAAATAAATTTAAATCTAATATTTAATGTGTTGATGACCTTAGACAATAAAACTACAATAATAACAAATATAAATACACACATAAATAAAAACCAACAACAACAATAAGAGTTGCATACATAGTTTGAAACTATTTTTTAAAAAACAAACAGATACAGCATTTTAATATAATTATGTAAAATAAAAGATACATCCATCAATCAATCATATTTAAAAACGTTTATTAAAAAGAAATACACACAAAACTTTATATTTGGATTCTTGAAATTATTGAAAATGATGTTACGACTACTTGGGAAATGTTGCGGAAGGTATTTATGCCATAATAAAAAGTTTAAATATACAAAAAGCTACTCTTTTATACCCTACAGTTGACATTGGGTGCTTATTGTTCTGTTGTACTAAAATTTGTCAATCATAACTCAAGAGTTAATTTAGAGTTATACACCCAATTCTCTTTTTACACGATAGATACGTTCCCAATAAATTCGTGTAAAAAAATTCGTGTAAAAAAGATACTAGCCAAAGGTGAAAATAGTAGATTGGTTCCAGACCTAAAAAATAACGTAAAAGTACAATAAACAACAATAAAAAATTTTTGTTAAAGTTTACTTGAGAATTTATTTAACGTGCTTACACATTTTAATATCTTAAATACATATAAATACATACATATATTATAAAAAAAAATAATGATTTGGAAAAAAGAAAATAATATCAGAAATTCATTAATATAAAAAAGGAAAACTAATATAAACATAAACAACTTTTATTTGCTGTACTTTTATTTATTTTAAAAAATAAAAATTTATAAAAAGAATTTGTTGGGGCACGAGCTCTATGTGTACATTTGTCCTTCAAGTTGTGCTGCAAAAGGTCAACAAGAAAAAGAAAGACAAAATGAAAAAACAAGAAAATGTACTTTGGACTTCAAGAAGAATTCTTGACATAAGTACGGAAAAAACGGAAGTTGGGAAAAACATGTGAAATCAATTAAGAAAATGGATAATCATTCAAAGAAACAAATTTCGATCTACCAAAGGTTAAAAATACAATTTGGTTTAAGGATTGATATTTGACTATTGACGTCAGCAGTCGTCGATGGCTGCGGGTGTAAGACGGCAAATCCATCTGAGGAGATCGAGTGGTTGCGATCGAAACATGTCATGGTAACCAGCCGCCTGGGTTCGAATCTCAGGTCAGTCAAGAATGAATGATTATCAATAACAATTTTAATTAATTTTCATGTTGTGAAATTCCTTTCTTCATAAAAATAATTTAATGAAAATTAAATTTGATGAACTTAAGCCTGATTAAAAATTGAAAAAAAAAAAAAAATTTGGATTGAAAATTTTTAGAATATTTAAAATCGTGTTAAAACAAAACAATTCGTGTAAAAAGAGAAAAATGTTAACTTTTTAACTCGTGTTAAATGAAAATTCGTGTAAAAATAATTCGTGTAAAAAGAGAATTAGGTGTATAGTTATTTTTATTAGGGTATAACTTATTCCCATTTTTTGCAAATATCAAAATGACCCTAGCAAAGTCGAATAGTCCATTGAAAACTATTAAAAGAAATGATATACATTTTTCGCGGTTTTCAAAAAAGTTCACCCACAAAACGGGGTAAATTTGGAAAATTATTTTTTTTTGTTATTTTTATTTGTACTTATACATTTAACCAAAAACATTCATGTCATTTAATAATTAAGAAACTTTTTAAATCTTTTTTCATTTATTAATAAAATATTTAGGCCCGTTTTCACAACTTACCGATACCTAAAGGTAGGATTTTGTCGGTCGTTTAAAAAGTGTTCCATTATTTCAACTTTATTTTAACCTACCTGGTAGGATTAAACTTAATTTACTTTATCGCTCACTTTATGTCAAAGTCAGGTTTAAATAATGGAACACTTTTTATAAGGCCGGTTAAAGTCTACTTTTAGCTATCGGCAAGTTGTGAAAACGGGCCTTTAAATTTATTTTTAATTTTTCTCTTTATGGATATTAGAAAATTGCTTTTGTGAGTGAGGTTTTTTTTTCAAACGACCCAAACAAATTGTTTTCGTAAATAACACAATATTCGCTATCGCGTTTAAAGAAAATTTAAAACATTTGTGATTCATTTAAAAATATTATTGTCACCAACAATCATATTATGGTTGGATTAGTCCTCCATCAAGAAGCCACAACCATATTATGGTTGCCTCCGAACATGTTATGGTCAAAAAAATGTTTAACACTTATAATAGTATGGTTGGTTTTCAACCACAGCATGTTGCTCTGGGAAAAGAGGAAAATACTATTATTGTTTTTCATGAAATTTTCATTCCCCTCGAAGGGAAAAAAGCAATCGTGAATCTCACGTGAAAAATTGTTCACGCTATCAGTTCCAGTGATTGTAAAAAAAAAGAAGAAAGATTAAAAAAAATTAAAAGTCAATGAAATTTTTGTTCAAAAATATACACGTATAAATTTTAAAGAAAAGTTAAAATATTAAAGCAAAATACTAAGTATTAGAGGGATAGTTTGATTAAAACGTTAGTTAAATTTTATGTAGTAAAATATTTTCCAAAATTCTGCCGCTACATCTTTCGAAATCTTCACAAATCCGCAGACAATCGACTTGTTGTTGTGCATTTTGTTGACCAATATATCGGGTTGTCCCATATAAACGGATCTAGCCCCTATCATTCGATTTATAGGAGGAACTACTTACATACATGTACCGTTCACTAGCAAAAATAAAGTGAGAAAATCTAAAGGAACGTGAACAAATAACGAGGGAAAAAATTGTTCACGATAAGGGGAATTTTTTACGTGAACATTTCTTCACGTTATTTTTCTTCTTTGAATTACCTAATTTTCATGGGAGTCTTTCATGATCGCAAATATGTGAAAAGTGGAAAAACTACGAGGGAAATTTTATTCACGATAGGGGTGAATAATTTTAAATTATTTTCATATTTACCCATAACATGTTTAGAGGCAACCATAATATGGTAGTGGCTTCTTGATTGAGGACTAATTCAACCATAATATGGTTGTATGTGACATAACCATAGTATGTTTAACATTTCTTTAAAAATAGTTTTGGTTGAGGTGACCATATTTAAACATGTTTTTCTCTGCTTGTGGTTCTGTTACTTTATATTTAAGGTAACTATCATAATAACATGGTTCACGCTGTTACAATATACCCACTACTAGAACGTCGTCGTGTTAAAGTAACAAATTCCTTTTTTTATAAAACGTTAAAACTTGAACCGATCCCTGTCAGTTTAGAACAAGTTTGGTGTAAGTTGCCTTTCTCCTTGGGTATATATAGGAATATTAGGGTGCTTCACAAAAAAAAAGTTCTTGCTATCGTCTTAAAAGTTTCTAGCAAGTATAAAAACAGTTCTATATTATGATTCTTCGAGACGCTCAAAACTTTTAGTTTTTTTCAATAAATTAAAGAAAAAAAATCATTTTACAATTTTGATAGGCATATTCTTGTAGAATGTTATATTTTCCACAAAAATACTCTTAAATTATTTTCTTAAAAACTTACAGCCATATTCATAAAAAGTTCTTGTTTTATGTAATAACTATCAAATGCTTGTTGTCTTATAAACCTCCTATAAAAATGTGTATTCATAAACATATTATTAACTGATTGTAGCGATTTTGTGTTTAAGTATGGCAACTTTATTTATATTTTGCTGCCATTTTATTGCTAGCGATGCATGAAACTTCTATTCGGTTCACATGATATTCAACATTTAATTTTTATTAAAGTTATTAGAATTTGGTGTTGCTTGGTGTTTTTTCAAAAGTCATAGCGACCGTTTTTTGGGATGCACGCGGTTTAATCCACATTGACTACTTTCAGAAAAGTAAAACTATCCCTGGCAATTATTATGCCAACTTATTTGTTTAATTAAATGAGGATTTAACAAAATATACCGCATTTGGCCAAGAAAAATGTTCTTTTGTACCTGTAGAAGGCAAGGGCGCACATAATTACGAACGAATTATAATGCGAATTGCTCACTCATCCTCATTTTTGACGATAAAATTCTATATAAATTATATAGAATAGAAAAGGGATCGCGTTGTAAAATAGAAAGAATTTTTGCACTTATTTTCCCGCCCTCGTAAAATAGTTTGATAGCAAGATGATATTAATTTGATTTGTCTGGTTATATTTTACTTTTTTTCTGGATTATTAGTCGATTATTTATAATTTAAGAGAAAAATGTCACATCAAATATTAGAACGTACCGCAAGATGAAACTTTAAAAGGTCCCATATATTTCGTTCAACAGTGTAAATATGATAGTTTTATATTATATGATGATAGAGATAGATGTGAATTCCTCACTGACTCACCCAGAAATAAAGAAGAACATTAGTGACTAAGGAATATTTAAACTAGTGAATTAGAAATTTGACCTGTTAATTGTTCAAAGAATAATATTGCCCCTATGAAAGACCAACTAAACAAACTTACAAGATTTCGTTTAAATGTGCTAAATTCCCATTTCATACTATTGATAAACTGAAATTTATTGTTGATAGGATAAGCTATTCCTAAGCGCATTTCACATGTTACTTAGGCTATTTACATTCTTGAAGTCTAATGTTTCAACAAGCTTCTTCCGTAATCGCTGTTTTCCATTAGTGTAATTTTAATTTAGCCTTTAAGCTAAATTCAAGTATGTGTATGTGGCACCTTAATTACAATTCACTTATTTTTTGCTGATTATTAGCTCGTGTTATTTTTATATATGTACATATATTCAAGCATGTTTGTTTCTTCAAATTTTTAAAATTTTTTTTTTTTTTTTGATTCGTCATAGTTTTTAGGGAAGTTTTCTCGGTCATTGAAGTCATACATCTGACATGATTAAGAAAAAAAAACATTTGAAATAATTAGTTGTGCGATTAAACTTTTTTTTTTGTGAGGTTGTGTTTCAACTAATGATTTATTGGTTTTATAATGTCTTTAATCTAAAAGATAAACATATTCACACTTTACAATTTAACGGTGTTTTTTTTAGCAACATCAGAAAAGGGGGACCTCTAAAACGAACTGTCACACTGCTCTCACTTGTTGACATGTGTGATCAGCAGGGAAAACGTTGTAATGACGTGTTTTCCACCTTATGCTGGGGTAGACGTTATAAAACGTAAGCACAGTATATTTTTTTTTGCTCTTATTTAAATTCTACAATTAGCGACACATTAAATACTACGCAGTACACAAACGACGGACACGACACTCTCGGGACGAAACCGACAACACACACTCGGCACTTTACTGACACACGAGGGCAGCGACCCGACACACAATGGTCTTACTAGGCGTGGGACTATAGAGACTTCGGAGAGAACAGTGAGGTCGAGGTATAACCTCGCACCAGCTGTTCAACCGACGATGGGTGTTACCGCACGTCGAGAGAATTTAGTCTACACCGCTGTTCTCTCGAAATGCGGTATCACTCCGCTCTCGGATACTGCCTCACGATAGCCAAGAAAAAGCCAGAAAACAAACCAAGAGAATTTAGTCTACACCGCTGTTCTCTTGCTTTGCAATCTTTACCGGCAACGAGTGGGATCACACGAAAGAGGTATAACCTCTCTTCTACGATCGTTAGATATTAGTTAGCTGTAGAGGTATAACCTCTCACAGATAAATAAGACCTTACCCGTTTGCCAGCTGCCGACTGACTGACCTCCAAATTTTCCCGCACCCGCTGGAATGGACCCTTGAAATGACTGAGGAAATCTGTCCTCATGTAGTTTCGGGTAGCCCCGGTATCTATCGTGGAGGTTATCAGCTTTCCTTCTATCAAAATGGTCGCCGCTATGCGAGATTCTTTGCTATTTAATGCCGTCTGGTTTACTGAGGTCTGATTAGCAGGAGGGACACAACGCCTCAGTTCCGTTGCCCTCCATTGCTGTTTCCCGTATTCTGTGTGCCATTTCGGTTTTCCCCGCTGCGGTAACCCGTAAGTGTGTATGCGTTCGAGCCATTACCGGTGAATCGTCCCCGGATACTTTCCAGTTCGGCTAGAGTGGCGAAATCTTTCCTTTATATGTACCACTGGTAATCCGGGTGACAGTTCTGGAAAATCCTCTCCAGCTTTTGTACTGTTTGCCGGTGTACACCCTGCAAATATTATTGGACCACCTGATCCAATTTGATTAAATGGACTACTCCATGGACTGGTCCGATGTAATGCAAGCATGGACCATGCCATTGTTAAAAAGTGTTTGTAGTGAGACGACATGTCTTCGTTTTTTAACGACATGTTTTCGTTTTTAAACGAAGTTAAAACTAATCCCCTTGTGTACACAAAGGAGTAGTTTTAAAACCACTCCACCACGTTAATTTCAAAATTAGTACATAAATTAATTCTTATTTAATACAAATAATAATAAGAGGATGAAGATAATACAAATTATTAAAATTAAGTTAAACATAATATGAATTCAATAAAACTAAAGGATAATATAAGCTATGCAATACGTTGTAATACAAGAGATAATAATAAATTCAAATAACTATGATTCATCTTGGCCAGGTTGGTCTGGTGCGGAGGTGAAGTCTAGGGCATGTGACTCAAAAACGAGGGCTAAGAATTTTGCTCGTCACAACGTAAATATGCAATTTTATGTTTTTCCTTGTGCGACCAATGAATGTAGAATCATTATATTCAAGTGTTTTAGGGCTTTTTTGAGTTTTTACATCGATTTGTTAGTGCATATTTTAACCTTAGCGTTTTCTTATATTTTCGTCAAAAAGGCATTTTTTAAAGTTTATAGTCCATAATTCATCTTTCTAAAGCATATTTTGCTACATCTTGAATTTATTTAGATGCTTGCAAGTAAGAGCTTTTACAGCGGAACAAAAAAAAATTTTTTTGTTATAAATAAATCAATAAAAACCGAAACGTCAAGTTTTTTTCTGCATTTCATTTGACATTTCTCAATTTCAGACCAACTCAATCTGAACCATGGAAAGATACACAATCGAGCAACGCGTTAAAGCTATTCAGGCTTATTATGAAAATGGGCGTTTAATCTTCTAAATGTGCGTACAAACAGAAAAATCTTGCAAAAATTTGAGAAAACCGGTTCTGTAGGAAATGCTAAACCCCAGTGCATGCTTGTACAGCTCGTACTGCAGAAAATATTGCTGCTGTTTGCGATAGTAGGCTGAAGAGCCGTCCACGTCGTTGATGAACATTGTGCATAAAGACTTGCATTTGCTCGCTTACAAGGTGCAATTGACTCAAGAACTGAAGCCTCTTGACCATTCCAAGCGTCGTCACGGGTCAGAATGGTGGCGTGAAGTGGCAACAGTGGATGATCAATTTTCGAAGAAAATCATCTTCAGTGATGTGGCACATTAAGAAGATATGGATGTGGACGATATGTGGTTCAACAGGACTTGCCACACAGCTAACGAAACAATTGGTATTTTGCGCGACAAATTCATTGGCCGTGTTGGCTTACGTGGTGGCGATGTCAATTGGCCGCCAAGGATGAGATAATTCGGCACATTAACGGCATATAACCTTAATTATGCCTCAGCGTCATCGAAAACTTGGACTAACGGATGGAGGTGTGCCGCCGAGGTCGCGGCGACCATTTGGCCGATATTTTGTTCTATACATAGTTGACCCATACCAATATTATCATAATATGAAGAAATTACATTAATTTCCTATTTAATTTGTGTTTTTTTCAAAATCAACATCGGCCCTTAAAATTTAACCACTCTTTACGTGAAGTCACTGGTTGATGCTGATAAAACAGCCACAATTGTGTGGCTTTTGAGGCCAACATTGTTCATGTTATTCATGAAATACGGTCAGAAATGCTTGAAAAAGTGGCCAAAATTTTAAGTGCAGAATGTGATTCGTCAAGAACAGCCGAAATCATTTTCAAATATGGTATATATTTAAAGAAAAAAAATTTTTAGATAACAAATTTAGTTTTTTGTGTTATTTTTTAAAATTTAAAGTTCTACGGTCTTAAAAAAACACCCTTTACATACCTTTGCGAGTATAGCAATCTAAGTAAGTGCGTTTTTTTTTTTGATCTGCATAATCAAGTTTGTATCTGTGTTTGTATTTGTTAATTTGTTTGTACGTACTTAATTTTTGTAGGTGGCAACTTATTTATAATTGGCGATTATGCAATTTTTTAAATTGTGTTGTTGTTTTCTACTATTCATTCATAACTCATTGTTTAAACATCTTATTTTTCTTTTTGTTGGAGTTGGTGGCGGTGGTGGCGGTGGTGGCAAATATCATTTATCATTGCTGCTTGTTGAAATCAGATTGATATGTATTGTCTGAAATTTTATGTAATTTATGACGTGCATATTTTGGGAATTAGGGTGGTGTTTTAAATTTTTTCTTTCTTTTCTAACGGTAACGCTAAATTTACACATCAATCATGCCGATTTGTATCATTAAAATAATTTTAAAGTATTAAAAGGTGGGTTTTAAAATATTCAAATAGTTTCTATAACAATGAAATAATATGAGGATCAATGTGAAGAAATTTTGAAAGTGAAAGGAAGAGAGAAATAAGCCAACACTTCTTTAAAAAAAAGCAGGGAGATACTGCTGGAAGCAAAACTTTTGGAATTCTTAACACTGAAAAGAAAAATCAATCCATGTAACTCAATCAGTCCGAAGCGGAATACGGTTGGTATGGATTTACTTGAATCAAGTACAGATAGTTTGATTCAAGTTAGAATTATTCAAGTGCGAATAACTTAACTTATTCATATGCAATCCCGAATTCGTAATTGAAATAATCCGAAAATGAGATTTATTTAAGTAAAACTAAGATTGAATCAATCTTAAAATGCACTTGATTCAAGTATCTAAAAAGATAATTTAATCCCGAATTCGTACTTGAAATAATCCAAAATTAAAAAAAAACGAAAAGATTTTTTTTACTTGGTTTAAGAATTTTATTCTTATTTTAAGAAATTTCGGTATTGATTTTCGAAAGTAATTCCATTAAAGAACATTTTAAGTACGTTTTAGTGTTATTTCTACTTGAATTTTTAAGTACCACTCGTGCTTAAACAAAAACCTTAATTTATCCCGAGTGTTTTTCTTTCTGTGTACTGACAAAAAATTAACTATAAAATTAATTTCAAAAATATATATTTTTTTATTTTCTTTATTGTTAATACAGACTAGAAAATTCATACAAATTCATTTTTAAAAACTTATAAAAAAAATTTAATACATTTCGGTAAATTAAATTTCTGGCGAAACAGGCAAATGTTTGCCCTCTGGTTGAAAACCATTTTCATCCGCTAAATAGTTTAAAGTATAGTGAACACCATCGGGTCCAACCCAACTAACGGTACCCTCAACAGAAATAGCCTCTTCTGCTGTGCCCAGATTTTTAACAGTGGCTGTTTCCTTGCGCGAGACACCATCGCTCGTTTCAAAACTGAACGGTAAAAAATATTAAAAGATTAACAAATTTGCAAAAAATTTAACAAGAAAAACTTACGCAAAATCATAGCCATCAATGCCAATATTGGCATTTTCATATTTTATTAAATTCACTGTTTCCGGTATTAGTTTCGGTTGGGTTTTAGCCTCAACTCTATCTAATGGCAGTGGGAAACAGTCCTCAATTAACAAACATAGGATATATAAGCATGTTAGTATTGTGCCAGCACTTCTAGTAGAGAATCTCATAGTTATTCTTTTTTTTATAGTAAAACCAGCTACAAGACTTTTTAACAAATAAATAACAATGACTTTTTTGATAACTCGCTTAAAACAAACAGTCACTTGACACAGTCAGTTGAAAGCCAAAAAAAATTTTTAGCACACAAAAGTACCTTTAAGCGATTAACTTCACCACCACTACCAATGGATCTTGTAAATGACTAGTTTCACTCAAAAACACTGTGTTGCGCTTTTTTCTTTTAGTTTGGCAACGAACGGAACTAACAAAATTCAAGCTTCTTCTGTTGAATAATAATGGCTGGTAAATGAGATACAAAAATTATTTCAAATTTGAAATCAGTCAGTTGGTCGATTTGACTGCAGTTTGTTCTAACCGGAATTTTGTTCCAATTTGGGAAAAACATTAAAACCAAAAGCTCATAAATGTCATTTCACTGCAACTAGTTGAGCGAAAGAGGGGAAGTATAGCCAGTTGTTTATGTTTGCAAATTCCACTTAAATTAATAAATTAATTAAAATTAAAATTATTTAAAAAAAAGTGGTTTGTTTGTTAAGATTTATATTTGTTGTTTGATTTAAAATACACCTATTAAAATTTTTAATAAAAACTCAGACTTAGTTTGGAAATATTATTTACATATTTTTACTGTGGCACTGTTTTTTCTTAATTATTAATTTTTTTTTCTAATCGCAACACGTGCATAATAAATTCCTTATTTGATTTTTTTTACATAAAAAAATATTCTTATTTTTAGAGTTTAAGTAAAGAAAGACTAGTTTTTGATATTTTAAACTCTATTTAAAGATTTAAAATTAATTTTTTCCGAAATTTTTTTGTTGATCATTAGTTGAGCACGTGAAACTTGAAATTCTTAATACTGGTTTTATTTTTTGGCAGTTTTTTTTCTTCTTACTGTTCATTAAATTTAATTTTTATTTGGAATTAATTTAACTTGTTGTATTCACGGTATAAAGACGCTTCTTTTTAATAGCAGTCTGTTTGTCAGGAAACTTGAAATTAAGATAAATAAAAAATAAATAACAAAAATAGCTAAAAGAAGTTGGCAAAACCGAAAGTTTTTAAATAGTATGCTAATCCGAGGGTCGCTCTCTTTAAATAATAAATTACATATAACAATTAAGTTTTGTTTAAGTGCAGTAGTCCACTATTCTAGGAGCTTTTGCAGATCTTTGCCCACGTCCGGGCAATGTTTTTTAATTTAATACAATTTTTTAAAGAAAGAGTTCAAAGAGCACTTCGTTTATTTTACGAAGATCATTTCTGGTTAAATGGCTACGTCAGAAAGCGAAATTGCCGTATTTGGAGCGAATACAATCCTCCAGCCGCTAACGGGTCCCCATATATCCATTAAAAACTGACCGTTTAATGCAGTTTACCAGCTCATTCGAAATAAGCTGGAGCTGCCGTTTTAAATTTTTGTTTCCAAAAATTAATCAGCTAAGCACCATTTGGTTCCAACAACTTGCCATACAGCGCTTGATCTATTGCAAAATCAATTTAGTGACAACTTTATTTCCAGAAGTGGTCCTGTTAGCTGACTCCCTTGTTTTACTCTCTTTCAAGACCTTGTTCACATTGTTCGTGCAATTTCTGCAACGCCTCTGCATAAATATTAATGGTGCTTTTTTAGTTATTGGCTTATACTGACAAACCAGCAACTCTTGAAGAATAAAAAGCCAATATTCAAGCTACCCTTGCCGCCATACGACCAGATTTATTAAAAAAAAAGTTGTCAAAAATTGGGCTGATCGAATGGACCATGTAACTCGTAGCCGCGGTGAACATATGCCGAAAACCATATTCAAAACTAAATACATGAAATTATCTACCAGATTAAAAAATAAAAATAATAAAATAAAAATAATGCAGCTTAGAAAACACCCTGTACTTTAAAGTCTTTATATTAAAAACAATTTTCCACTTAATTTGTATTTTAACTTCCATAGTAAATGGTTGCACTTTTCTAGTCGCTACATATGCGTGTTTTATGGTAGTTCCAAGAAAATAAATATGTAAAATGTTTCAAAAATAAGAGAAGTCAACAATTGGATCAAATCGGTACCATGCAGTGCTTCCAAACCCCGTTAAAATAACCTTTCAACTGGACATTAATACTAGACCCAAAAAAAAAATAATAAGCAACGCCAAGGAGTTATTCATTCTTCAAAATAAAGACAAGAATACCACTGAAGATTCCGCCTAAGATGTTGATAAAGAAGATCACTTAATTTACCAAGTGGTAAATTAGTATCGAGTCCTTATACAGGATAAGTAAAGAGGAAAGCGAAAAAATACAAGGTCATATCTCACACACAGGAAGAAAGAATTACTGCTCAATACTCCACAATCATCAAGACAACTTTTATGACAGAACAACCTATTCGTTCAATTGTGTCGCTGGCGACCGAGAAAGAATGGGTTTTAATCCTGTGGTAATGAAATTGAATCCCATCGATCTCTTATTAGGTAAACTTATTTTAGATGAGTTCCTAAAGAGCTTTTTTAGCGCGGCATGAGGCGGATTATTGCGGGGAATCTTATTTCAAGCTGCAAAAATGCTCACATTCCAATGCACAATGTATGAAACTTCTATAGCAGAAGTGCAGTGAAGTAAAAGAGTGTTATTTTTTAAATCACTTTACCATGCGTTGAACATTTTTTGAATGTTCAAAAATTTTTATGAAAATATTTTTTAGCGAGGTGAAGTTTTTTACAAAATTATGGTAAAGTTTTAAATTTGTAACTTTAGGTGGTATGGGGATAGACCTACAAAATTCCATTTATAGTTAGAAATATTTTAATTTTATAAAATTTCTTTAAGAAGAAATGGCCTTACCCGAACAGAGGCTCTTCAAAAAAAAAACCGTGATGAGGTAGATCAGGACTTTAACCTAAGAAAATGGATTGGATAATTGTTGTTAGTACATGTTTTAATTTATCACGATTCTAAAAACTACTAAAACTAATAAAATGAAGCTAAAACGATTTAATTGTAATTTTATGCTTTGTATTCCAATAAAACTATTATTTTTTGATAATTTTCATTGAACTTTTACAATTACGTAAAAATTGCCTCCACAATTCTAAGGAGTAAGAAAATATTTTAAAATTTGTTTATAGAAACTCTTAGATTTTCCAATAAAATTTGAAAATTTCCCAAAAATAGGACATTTTGGTTTTTTGACTGTAGTTCCTACAACAAACTCCGGGCTACAAACTCCTTTCGTCGATTTTTGAGTCCAGTTTTGCGATCAGAGTAAATTTGCCATAAGGTTTAAAAGCTCTTTTTGGCAGTCCTAGCATACTTGATTAAAATTTGTTTAACTACCAAGAGGGATGTCTTGTTAATGATCTGATTGGCAGATACAGTTTTGCCAGTTTGACCAATCACCCCTCCTACATTCTTTAAACGAATAAATCAAATGTGTTAAAATAAATTAATAACAGTGAGAATTATTATGCTAATTTAATACTTAAATATCAAAAACTGCAATACAAATATTGATTGTTTTACAATTTACCATTTTCAAAGCGATAAGCTAAAACTGCATTAGCACAGTTTGAGAAAAAGTTTTTAAGCTAAAAATAGAAAAGAGTCGAAGGAAAAAATTAAAGGGAAACAACTAAAAGTATCTAAAACGCGCCTTAATTAAATATGAATTAAATTGAACTTGACATACAAACGAAATACTTATAAAAACCAAATAATTTGATTTTAAAGATTTTTGGAGCGTTAGTTACACGAATTTTGATCATGAATTTGGGGTCATTCATACACAAAATTCATGTTTCTTTGTCTAGAAAACAAACACAATAATAAAAAACAACAACAGCAATAGATATTGGATATAAAAAAGCACCAAAAACTGGCAAATATTTTTACTATTCCGCTGTACATTAAAACTAATTAAGATGGTAACATTTATAAATGGGATGATTTTTTTTGATTAAAAAAACTTGTTTGTATAAATATAATTTTTTTGCATACTGTATGGTTTGAATTATCTAAGCGTACTGGAAAGGTGTAAGTGTTGTAAACGTGTAACTCGGTATACAAATTTATTTTAAACAAGCAATGATGTTCATTATTTTTTATTCATTATTTTGACGTCCTTAGACATTGTTACAAATAAATTTCTAACTAAAGAAATTTTTAAGGGTCATTATTACAAGCTAATGATAAAGTTACTGATAAAGTGATCGTTAATAACAGCTAAAAAGAACGATGAAGTGACTTTTAAGGTTTCTCCATTATTACAACTGTCCGATGCAATAAAAAATGTAATTTATGTACTGTGGCAACATTGCAGTAGATACCGACTAATATCGGTTGTCAAAATAAGTTTGAAAGCAGAAGTCAATTGTTTTGTTCTTTATTTTATTTTCATAGTAAATTGTTTTGTTTTTTTTTGTGTTAAATTGCTTTTTTAGATAACGTTAAATAATTTAATTTGACATAAAACTGTCATTAAAGTTACCATATCTTAAGCAAAAAATATAGCAGCTTCAATTTCAAAAATATCACTTGAAAAGTTACTCTAAGGATACAACTGTTATGAGCTTATCAGTCACTTTTAACGTTAATGTTAATTTGCAATAACCAAAATAACCAAAAAAAGCATCCTACAAATAACTATTTGTAAGTTGTTAAAATGACACTAAGCCGATTTTGCTGGATTTCATTCCCAAGCTGTTAAGGATAATTAGAAATAATTTTACACCAATATTGATCTTTTGAGTTGTTCGAAAAATAGCTTGCTTTCAACGCACAGACAGTCAGACATGGCAAAATCAATTTAAGGTATGTTCAGACCTAAAAACTATTTGACGAACAAATCAAAAAAAAGCTTGATCAGTAAATTGATCAAAATTTGGATTTGTTATTGACAATTTTTATTGATTAATGGCACAGTTTTAGGGTGGTATTTTGCTTGTTTGCATATAAACTTAAATCATATTTAAATACAGCTTGGTTTATTTAGTGTATACAGTGGTTTCCCGATTTAACGAACTCTCGATTTAGCGAATTCGGGATTTAACGAACAGGCAAAAATTTTACCTTAGTTACTGTGTATAACGAATTAATATCCAATTTGGTACTCGATGTAACGAACAAATAAAAATAATATACAAAAAATTCGTAAAACTTAATTACATACATAGATGGAGTAGTCAGGCCAAGAGTTGTTGTCTTGACGATGACAAAGAAATTAATGCACGATTAGAAACAGAGATGTAAAGCTTTAATGTATGTATCCAGTGGGGATAGGAAAATAATATCGATATATCCATGACATTAAGGGTTTTCATGATATCGCACACAAACTTCGTAAGTTTACCCAGCAATTTTGACCCGTAAACATGCGCAGTTCAATTATGCATTTATAAAAACACATGTTTTAATGCTTACCGCCATATCCGTTGAAAAATTCAAGTGTTTATAAATCACAAACAATTAATTCTTGCAATAATTTCAACAATTTAGCCTCTTGGATTTCTTGATGCGTTTTTATAAAAAAATTTCACATTTTAATCACAAATTTCACAAATTTTAATATTTTTTACATTTATTTTTCTATTGACGTTTCTTACAAATTGGCATTAATTGTTTAAAATTACACACAAACTAAATAGGGTCTTCATGAAAGAGTCTTGCAAGTTTGCCCATTTGCACAAATTACAATTTAAAGCGATATCATGATAACCCTTATTAATTTTACATGAGCTTCAAGAGAAAGCAATTGAAACAGTTAAAGGAAATCTCAAAAACAAGCGTCAATAACAAGTTTCTTTAAATAATTATGTACTTTTTTCTTATTTTTTTTAAATAATAACTTTTATCAATAATTTTATTTTTAAAAAACCATTTACATATTTGTAATACGAAATGATATGAATTGTTCTTTTAATTTGTTGTTACATGAATAAAAATTTTTTTTTAGTACTGGATTTAACGAATTTTTCAATTTAACGAACAGGGCTGACAATCAATTGTTCGTTAAATCGGGAAACCACTGTATTTCAATCAGTGTTCGAAAATAAACAGTACATTATTTAGCGTTCGGCTCACACACCCAAGAACGATACCTAATTTTTTTAGTGATTGAGTAGACAAACAAAGCCCTTAACACCGTTCGTAACTAATGTCATGAAAGTGCCGAACATTACATAGTGTTCTGTTCTTCATTAAAAACAGAACAATTGAAGTATGTTCCATAATGTTTTGTTTTTACATTGATTAAGAAATGAACAAACAAAAAATTTTAGCAATGACCGCATTTTGGCATTTTGTTTTTTTTTCGTATGTGTATTTTGTTTTTGTAAAATATAATTGTTTTTTTTGACAGCCAAAAATGTTCTCATCTTTTGTTGAGTTTGATAAAAACAGTATTACTTTTGTGTTCGAAAGATGGCTAACAGGGAAACGTTTTTTTTTAAATAATTTTCAACACAAGCACTTTAAGCGTTTGTGTATTCCACAAATCTACCGAACCGAACACTAAGGAGCGATATTTAGTGTTTATTTTCGAACACTTATTCAAATACAGTTTGGTTTATTCAATGTTATTTAAAAAATTTTATTTAATTAAGATAAAAGTGTGGCAGCACTACTAGAAACAAAAAAAAAATATTATAAAAAAGTGTTTTTATTAACAAGATGACCTCAAAAAACAGCTGACTGTTATTGATTTGCCTGTTGCATTGTGATGACAATAGACACTTAACTTTAGTTTAAATGTACCAGTGCCCATGTTCTGTAACTCTCGCGTGGAGAAACTTTTCGATTGAAATGTGTGAAATGAAACATAAATGCCATATATTGAAACAAACATCTGCTTTTCTCACTAAACTGTGTCTGTAACTTTTTTTGGCGAGTACTGGCTGTCACGTAAGGCAATTACTCGCCATTTTACAGAAAAAGTGTCCGTAACATTTTTGTGAGAAAAGTTATCGCTTAGAACTCTCAAATAAACTCACGAATATGGGGCAAGAAAAAATCTCAACACTAAAACCATTAAAAATGCAAAATACAAAGAATAACAATATTTTATTTTTGGCAGATTTTTGTATTTATTAATTATTTTGCTTTAAACATTTTTATAAGATAAACGCATGGTTTTAAAGCTCGTTTGCAAACAGCAAACATTAAAGTCGCACTTTACATTATTTGGTACAGCCGACGGTTAAATTTTTGCCGCCGTCGTTGAAAAATTTACAATTAAAATTTTGGTCGCCGTCGATATGTGTGACTGGCGTTCTGAACGTCTGCAATGTCGGATTGACTTTGAGTACAATATTATGACATTTATTACGTAAAGACGTAATGCCTTTTGTTTGTTTCGACATGAATTACAGACACACTTTTTCTCACTTTTCGAGAAACGATGGAATATTTTATCAAAGTTATTTTCGGGAATACAAAATTTATTATTAATACGATTTTCGTATGACGTGCTAAATTCCCAGTTTTTCATATTTGATAAATACACTGAAATTTATTGTTGAGGGAAAGCTAGCTTCTATGCGCATTTCACTGGTTGCTTAGGCCAGCTCATCAGGAAACCTTTTCCAAAGATTTTAGAAAGGCCAAACGTTTCACAACTTTTCGAAGCGAGAAGTTCTCACTATAGTTACAGAACATGGGTACATACAGAAAAAAATCAATGTAAAATCGTTGAAAACGAGGTTGATTTTACCGTTTTCAGTAGTGATTTTGCTTCATTGTTACTTCATGTTAATTTAACATGGTTTTACAATATCTAGCGAACAACATTTTTTTCTTTAAAAACAACTATAATTCATGTTCATTTAACATTGCAGTAAAGTTAGAGCAAAATGTCATTTATATTAAAATAACAATCCGAATCACGTTGAATGAACGTTATTTCAAGTTGAAACAACGTGAATTTCATGTAGAATTAAATTGGTTTGAGTGTGAAGAAGCTTCAGGGACAACACATGCATTTATTTAAGAATAATTCAAAACACTTACCCCTGTAACAAATGTCTCACTTATTTTGTATTCTCCTTTGTTAACAGAAGCATCAGCTGAATGGCCCGACATGGTTTTCATCATCATTCTACTTTGAAAACGTGATGTACTATTTAACGAAATAATTTTAATTAAAAGAATACGGGAATTGTCTTATTTTTATAACATATTTTAAACAAGAAAATAAAAAAATGTACATACTTTAGTATGTATGCATGTCAATTTAACAAGATAAACTTTTGATTTTAATATTAAACAGGTTTTTATGGATTCAATATAGAACAATGATATTTTAACAGTGAATAATAATTAATAAACGTGATTTAAGTTTATTTTAATATTTTACATTTAAAATTAATATGAAATAATTATAAACTTAAATAAAGGGCATACTTTTGCAGAAATTTACTATGATTCTGTGTGAACAGGCTGGTGAATAGAGGTTGATTCAAGTGTTAAGTTAAAAACAGAATTTAGTTTAAAAACGATATTTAATATAAATGGGAACAAAAATTAATCTTAAAAACTGGCATTAACTTAACTTTATTTGTAAGAAGACAACTGTATAATTTAATTTATAAATTCTTAAGTGACGTTTGATATAGCAAACATTTTGCAAAAGCAAACCACTCTTTAATAAAACTATTGGTTAGGTGTTGCACATGAACTACTTGACAGGTATGAACATAGCTTAAGAATTTATACTTTTTGGGGTCTTAGATGAATATCAAAAAAGTTTTACGCGGAATGACAAACTTAGTATACCATCTTTCATCCCTAGTGGTGGAGGGTTTAAAAAACGTCAAACTGTGTAAACTCGCGAGATAGGTGACATTGTTAGATGGCAAATTTCTCATATGAAAAAAAAATGTTGCACGGCATATTTAAACATAGAACCAGACTTTTATATTTATAAAGCTAAAATTTTACAATTTAAAAAAATTTATTTTTTTAAAAAAAAGTTAATTTACTTAAATTTAACAAATTTATAAATATTTAAAATTAGCCGTTCAACTAGGGATCACAGAAAATATATTTATATCAAAGCAAAAACAAAACTCTTCTTCAAAATTTATTTTGGATATGTATTGTTAATTTATATATGTGTATTGATGGCACATGTCTGTTTGTCGGTTTGTCGGTCTATCAAACTGTCTGGTTAAACCCTTCTTATTTCGTATGAATTTAAAAGTAAATAAACACAAGTACATGTAAAATATCCGCCCATACTCACGCATCTTAATGTAAATAACTCATTATTTAATTTTTAATAATTTTTTCCCCCCTACTTCATTCACATGTGAGTATTGATGATACACATTTATTACTGAATGTGTTTTTAATAAATACCAGCAACAGCAATAAAAGGAAAATGAATCTTATCTTGAAATATGTATAAAATGCCAATAATGAGACGATGTAGCTACCATTAATTGTTGAGTACTTGCACGGTTAACAACCAGCCACAAAGGGAACATATTTAAAAGCCAAAAAAAAATTTTAATATTTTTAACTTTAATTTTAACACATTCGTATAACCAAAAAAAAAAAAAATGAAATTATTCGCTGTTGCTTTGTTTGTTGCTGTTTTAATCGGTTGCGCTTTGGCTGCTCCACCACAGGACGCACAAGAAGTACAAGTTTTGCGTTACGATTCCGATGTACAACCCGAGGGATACAAGTTTGCGTAAGTTTCAAAGCGAGTGTTTGTGTTGGATGTTGTTGCTTTGTGACGTAAATGAACTGGTTTACACAACTTTTCTTTTGTTTTTATTTCTCTGAATGGTGTTGTAAACTGGGTCAAGTGGCCAAGGCCAACAAGGATTTACTAAGTGTGCGCTTGTGCATTTTTAAAGAGATTGTTTCAATGGCAAACTTTTTTTTTTGTTTTTGTACGTTTTATTATAGTGTTGAAACCAGTGATGGCAAAACCCACCAGGAGGAAGGTCAATTGAAAGACATTGGTACTGAAAATGAATCGCTTGTTGTTCGTGGCTCCTACTCATACATTGGTGATGATGGCCAAACTTACACCGTCAAGTATGTGGCTGATGAGAATGGTTTCCAACCAGAAGGTGATCACTTGCCTCGTCTCTAAAATGTGTTACCACCAGTAACATTGTGTGCCTGAATCATTGTGTTAACTAGGTTTAAGTAATCCTACGTTTAAATATGCCCTTAATTTCATTAAAGAAAATTAAACTAAAGTCAATCCATTTTTTTTTATAAATTTAATAAGAATAGTTTAATAATTATTCAATGCAGTTTTTAAAATATTGCAATTGCTAGAAATTTTATTGCTAAAGCTCTAAACAATTCTTCCAGCAATATTTTGTCGAATATTTCGTAGATATTGAAACATTATTATTTTTGCTAAATGTTGAAAAATTCAATATGAAATGGAGATTAAAACATTAACTTTCAATAGAGCAATAGTTTTGAAATCAAATCAATTGCTATGCTACTTCATCATTTGTAGTTTGTTGTTTTTAT
This sequence comes from Pollenia labialis, assembly GCA_949318255.1. NCBI lineage: Eukaryota > Metazoa > Arthropoda > Insecta > Diptera > Polleniidae > Pollenia > Pollenia labialis. The sequence continues at coordinate 160,299,748 of OX439140.1, forward strand.
GTTTTCTTCAACAATTTAATTTTAAGTTAAAAGAAGGTCTTGAGTTCACAACAAAAGAAGTTTTTGATGTAGCAATAAGGTAGTCGAAAAACAAAATCGTCATCATTGCTAATTTAACATAACAAATTTTTGTTTAATGTAAAAAAAGTCTTTCGTATCAGTTTATAAAATAGTCGCGGTTTCTAATGCGATTGCGATAGGAATATATATAAATATTTTTTTGTTTTATTTTATTTATTTATATGCGACTTTATTGCTACTTAATATGCTACTTTATTGTTAAATTTTCATAATTATTAATTCTACTTAAAATGCTACTTTAATGTCGCATATTTTGCTTTCTAAACTGCTATTTCTGTTATTTCTGTGCAAAATTCTTTAGACTATTTTTATCACACCTGCACCTTAATTGTATCAATAACAAAAGCAAATGCAAATTAAAGACCCTGCTACTTTTAGAAATTAATGTTACTGCTACGCCTTTCAGACTATCAGAACTTTTACTAGTAGAAGAGGTGACTGTGTCTTCAACAGTTTGGGAATGTTGAGTAGTACAATAAGATTTTTTTTCGATCTATTGTCTTTGAAATAATCTAGCTTTTTGTCAAAGGCCAAGAATTGTAGATTAACAATAGATTTCATTTGGACTCTGCATCACAGTTTTTTTATTTGTTCATATGTTCGAAAAGTGGCTTTGCTTATGGATTTTGTGGTCTCTTCGGAGTTACCCAAAATTTGTTGCAAAATAATTTTTATTTTCGCAAAAATCATTTAAAATTAACAGAAAAAACTTAAAACGTGTAAAAACATACAAGATTTATGAATATGAGCAACGCGAAGAATGCATATACGTAATGAAAGCATGAAGTAGCATTACATTCTACTTTTGCATGCGTCTTGAAAAATAATAAAAATAGTGGGTTAGGTAAGACAATGAAGCTAATAATTAAAAGAAACAATTTATTATTCTGTTTGATTTTCTGCTTTGTTTTGAATGTTTTATTGCTCTTAGTTTTAATGCAAAAATAAGCATTACAAATTAAATTGTGTCTTAAACTTTTTTTTATCCACTACTTTTTTTAATAATATTTAATAAAACCTTAATATTTTGTACCAAAAACTTTGCTGTCAATAGCTACTTTGCATCTACAGGCTAATGATGATACTAATTGCTCACATTAAATTTGGCCAACATGAATACTTCAACAGGAAAATGACCCAATACCAACTGCTGCACAAGTTAAGCAGTGCTTTTCAAATAGGATTGGATATCATACAGCCGCCATCACGACCAGTGTTGCCAGAACTTTTAGAGGAAAAATCAGCAAAAAACAATAATTTTTCATCAAAAAATCTGCAAAATCTGCGTCAGGGTTTTAAAAATCTTCAATAAACCTTCGAAACATATTTATTACATTTTTAATGTAGTTTATTTAGAAAAGGATATGACAATTCATTTCAAAATATGCGGCCAGGTTCTGGAATTTGAAATCAATGGCAGTTTTAAAACTAGTTCTGGTAAATATAAGTGGTCCCCGAAGTATGAGGTAAAAAAAAATTTTGTTCGATTTTAATTTTACTCAAATGCGATTTTCAGAACATGGCTGATAGTTTTTGGATATTTGTACAATAAAAATATATGTATATATCTATTTAATAAAGCATGCTGAATAAGGATTATTCACATCTTTGTTATTTCAAACAACAAACTAAAAGTTGATTGCTTGACATGTTATTTAACTCTTTCAGGTTGGGTGGTTAGTTATCTAACCACCTTTTCAAAAACTTAACAAGTGCCGGTTCACACACGTCAAGTTTGACTCGTCAAGTCTTGAGTTTTTAGGAGAGAGTGGATGGAAATGGCATTATCTTTTCCCTTCCCTCCTAAAAACTCAAGACTTGACGAGTCAAACTTGACGTGTGTGAACCGGCACTTACATTTTTTAAGATAGTCGAAGATAGATCTATGCGAAATTTTGGCGCTAGGTTCCGGTGGTTTGCCATTTATATTATTTTGAAAATGTGTAAACTTTTTTTAAACCGGGATTTCCCCAAGTAAAAACAAAACCATGATATGCTTTGCTTAAAAAAAATGATTTGCTTAAAAAATCATGTCCATTGCGTAATGTATGGTAATGCAGAACCTGTCGATTTCATCTATGCAACCGAACAAATTAAACATGTTTTTCAGATTTTCACCATAAATAAATTTGTATGGCAACCGTCATTGATTAAAATTATCAAAATTTTTAAAATAAATAAACTTTATATAATGCAAAAATGTGCCTGCTTTAGTTATTAAGTTGCATATAAAAAAAAAATGCCTGAAGGAGTTAAACTATCAAGAGTCTTATTGAAAAATTAAAAGAAATCAAATATTGCATACGTACGTATGCATATTGTTTCGTGTAAAATCAGATGACATAAGGACGGCGATATTAATGTGTCAAAAATTTTTAATTTTAAAGTAATCGTTTGAAAATAAATTTCGTTCTAATACAACTATTTAAAAACTGTTCTTCTATGAATGGTTGATATATTTCGTTTATCAATGCAAGAAGTGGAAATAGTACAAACATAAGTGACAATGTAAAAAAGTTTCCACCGAGCTAAAAAATCTGCACTTTTAAACCAAAAATCTTCAAATCTGCATTTTGGCAATTTGGGGTATAAAATCTGCAAAATGCAGATAAATCTGCACTTCTGGCATCCCTGATCACGACTTGAAAATGAAAATGTGTGGTAAATAAAAAAAAACCCAAAGTAAGCGCAGTAAAAATAAGCAAATTTAACGATTTGTATTCGAGATACCGTCCCGAGGACGGTATGGGATAAATTAGTATCATCAATTGCATGTAGATGCAAAGCAGTTATTAACAGCAAGGTTTTTGGTACAAAATATAAGTTAATTATTAAAACTTTGTAGTTGATAAAAAAGTTTAGAATACAAAACTAACCGTGTCCTTAATTAAATGCACGCATCAATTTAAGCTCTTGGTCGAAATAAATCCTGGGGGCTAATTATGACAGTCGTGATTGAATACTTTTTCGATTCTAAAGCAATTTTATTTTAGCCGATACAGAGGTGTTTTATTTTGCAAGGAAACCTTTGTATTTCAATGCACATATTTAAAACAAAGTGTACATTGTTATAGCAAAAATTTTAAATTTACAAGGTGTCCCTAATTGTTTGCACATAGCTGTATATAAGTTTGTCATTCCTTTTGTAATTTCTACAACATTGACCTTAGACCCAACAAAGCATCCCAATAAACAATTGAGCCTAAAACGAAGCAGGTTTGTAAGGGAAAAATGTAAGAGTTTCGCTTACCATACCGCTTACGGAAGACATGAATATTTTATGTCGAGTTCCCACGTTGAAGCAATACATTTTTGACACAAAAGAGCTTTATTTTTTGCATATAAATATAATGAAAGTTTGGCATGAAGTTAGCACATAGTTTATTTATAATACACTTACCAAACTCTGGCTAACGATTTGCGTAACTCTTGTTAAGCAGCTGCCAAGCGTTTGCCAACTTGTGAGAAAAATGCCGTTTAATGTTAAAAAATTTGATTGGTTTTAATTATATTACTGTTTTATTTTAATTTTCTATCTTTTTTATATTATTTTAATTTTAAAAACTTTATAAATTGTTATACTTACATATGTGGAGCAAAAAACAAACAAAAAATACAAAACCAGCTATGATTAATGCAAACGTGTTGCATTTTTGAGTAAAATAATGTGGCATCATTAAAATTCAGAGTTGATTTTTTAAAAGTTAGCAGATGGACAAAAGCTTGTTATGAATAAACTCTGTGCTTATTATTATATTATATTATATTGTAGTGGCTAACTTTTTGTTATGAATACGGCTGTTAATGATCTTTTTACAGTTATTTTTGGTGCTCTTACAAACCTTCTTCAAAGTAAGAGAGAATGCCTCGTAGAGTTTTTTTTTCTTGTATGAAACTTTTTAAGAGCCCGTTCACTTACTTTACTGCACCTCTGTATGTCTTATTGCGCAAAATTGTGCGCTTATATTTCAAAATGTACCAATAGGACTTCGCAAAATTATAAAAAAAAAATTTATTGGAATACATTTTCCGGTTCCTTATGAGTAGCAAAGTTGATTAATCGATGTCCATCTGTCCGTGTGTATGTTGAAATAAGTTTTTCAAACACCCCTAAATGATGAAGACTATGTTGTTCTCCGTTAAAGGTTAAGATATGAGCAAAAAACCACGATTACCTCTAACTTTTACCCATATTTATTTTTATATGTTGAATATTTTTATATTTATGTTTTACACATTACAAACACATACATATTTGCGGCTTAAAAAGAGAAATGTGTATTAAACGAAAAACCGTACTCAATGATATGTGCGCTACTGACCATTTATATAAATTTCTGTTCTTATCGCACCATGGTGATAAGAACAGGAATCCCTTTTAACACAACTCAAATTAATATGTTTCGATGGCTAGCAGGGTGGTACATTTTGAAGCTGATTGTATTGTTCAAGCCACAAAATTGTTCTTTCTGCAAATGGTTTCAAAGTCGTACATTTTTTAATTGTCCTAAACTTAACTTTTTAAAGAGTCTTTGAATTGTAATTTGATAATTGCACCATTTTCAAAGCACCATATTTTTAATTTCTCTTAAATTTCATGAATATTAGCAATACTTATATTTAAAAAAAATTGCTTTCACCCGACATTCAAGAAATTTCAGTAGACGATTATACCTTTAACAAATTTTTAAGAAAAAAATATAAACGCAATTTTTTTTGAGAAATAAACAAAGATTTATTATTAAATAACAATTAAAATTTAAGCTTCAGGGGCAACGGGCAAATGGGCACCTTCGGGTTGGAAACCATTTTCATCAGCAACATAGTTGATTTTGTAGGTTTGACCATCATCACCAACGAAGGAGAAAGAGCCTTTGACAACAATAGCTTCCTCCTCCGAACTAATTTTCTTCAACTGACCTTGAGCTTCTGCTTCAGAGCCATCGCTGGTGGCATAACTGTAAATTAATAAAAAAAAAACTTTATTAGTATATTTATTTTGACACTAAATGAAGGTGCATAAAGTTTCGGAAAAAGTAAAATACTTACGCATATTGGAAGGATTCGGGTCCAACTTCAGATTCGGATTTCAAGATGACGGCTTCTTCTGGTCGGGGAGCGGCCAAAGCAACGGCGAAGACGGCAACAAATACAATGATGAATTTCATTTTGATATTAAGTTTTTTTTTGGCTCTGAACGACTAGAAGACCTGGAACTTTGTGTTGACTAAACACTGACAGTGATTAGTTTTTATAGGTTGAATATTCGTACGTCAAAGTAAATTTGTATAAACTCGTAGGTGTGTGTATCCATTTCTCTGCTTTTTTATCTTTCTAAAGCTTAATATAATATTATTTTATTACTGTGTTTATGTTGCGAATTTTATAGTTGATTAATTTCTTGTTTTGTTAAAAAAATGTGCGTATTTTTATTGCTAATTTCAGAAACATTTTATGTAAATTTTATTTCGTTTCATCAAATATTATTGACTTTGTAGAGAGGCGTAAACAAAATTGTCTTATAAGGATTCCCAAAATAGTTTTGCTCTAAAGAGGTCTGTTTAAAAACGTTTTTGAAAAGGTCCTTTATTTAGTTTTGCAGACATTTTTTTCTTTTCTTTCAAATCTATATCGTCATATGATTAGAAAAAAACCCTAACTTAAATTGAAAAATTTTACGGGAGAAAAAAAAAACTACACATTGGAAAATAACCTAAATTTTTCAAAGTTTAAAAAAACAAAACAGATAATTACTAATTTAACAAGTGAGAGTGTTTTATTCGGCTATTTCGAATCTTATATACCATTCACCATGGTTAGGAAATAACAGAAGTTTATATAAATACTCACATCTAAATACATGTATATATACATGTATATTAATATAGTATTCATATTATATATTAAAAGTTTAATTAATTTTTAGCAAGTTTAGTTTTGATTGAATTTCAGTATTTCGGTCATAACTCAGCAATTTTTTAACTGATTTGACAGATTTATATACCGACGCGCTTAAGAATAAATTAACCATTAACTTTGGGCTCGGGAAGATCTATGATTCCCGAAAATGAGTATTTTTCATAAGAAAATTTTTATTTTGGTCATATGTTTTGATGTTTTTTAGCCCATTTAAGAAGTATTTAACTAATAACTCTGCCCTTTTCCAACCAATTTGATTGATTTATATAATGACGTGCTAAAGAAAAAATTTACCATTTACTTTGATGACAAAATGTGGCCTCGGAAAGATTTATGGTTCCCGAAAATGGGTATTTAAAAAAAATTATATTTTGGTCAGAACTTTTTTGTTTCTAAAGCGATTTTTTCGAGTATAAGGCGTATCCATAGGTCATATGACAGTCTAAAAATTCAATGTTTCTGTACGTGAGGTACAACGCCTATTTCTTGATATTTGATATTGATAACCGTAATGTTTGTACCTAATTTGGAAACTTTGACTTTCGCCGTTCTCCAGATACACAGAAAAACAAATAAAAAAACAACAACAACGATTGATTTTTGGAAAAACTTAGAGGAAGTCGTGGGTTTTTACTCATATCTCAGCCATTTTTGGGCCGATCTGTCTGAATTTCAATAGCTAAATTATAATGACCAACCAATCATATTTGGGGGCTTTGGAAAATCCATTTTAACAGACGGACGGACAGATCGACAACCGGATTAGAAGTTCCCTCCTCTTAAGGATCGAGAATATATATACTTCATAGGGTCTAAGATCAATATTGTAGAAATACAGACGAAATGACAAACTTATATACAGTAACCTTCAGAAGGAAATAATTCCCAGTTTCTATTTGTTAAAATAGTTGAGTTAAATACATTCAATTTATAAAGTATCACTATCCAGTGTGACACAAAGAATGCTGACGAAGGCCGTAGCGGGCCAGAAAATGCATTACATTCTGCTGGTGTCTAATAATTGTAAATTTTTCTGTTCATACAATATACCTCATTGCTTTCCAACGGAAAGCTAAGGTAAAATGTAACAAGAAAATACAATATAATAGTCTGATAGTGTATAAAGTCATTTCTGAAAAATTGAAGGAATATGACTATTACAAAAAAGCTTTATAAAATACATAACTGAAATTTAGCTCATAGAATAAATTCGAAAAATGAAAAATGTTGAATATAATAATTAATATATATTAATAAATTTTGTATTCCCGAAAATAACTTTAATTAATATTGTGGTTATTTTTGTTGAACTGTTTATGGGTTTTAATCAAAATTTTGATGTTTTTTTAATTAGGATAAAGTTCATCAAAATTTATTTTTTATTAAATTATTTTTATGAAGAAAAGAATTTTACAACATGAAATTAATTAAAATTTATTGATAATTTTTTTCTTGAATGCCCAGGCTTTCACGGACAGGTTACCCTTTCATGTTTCAACTGTAACCACTCATTCCCTTCAGAGGGTTTTGCCGTATAACACTCACAGCCATTGACGACTGCTGGCAATCAATAGTCACACATCAATCTTTAAACTAAATTGCATTTTGCTATAAATTCAGTTTTTTCGTACTTTTTGTCCAGAATTCTTCTCGAAGTCCACTTGCTTTCACTTTTTGTTTGTCTTTCTTTTTCTTGTTGACCTTTTGAAAGTCTGGGTTCGAGCCCAGCGGCAGTTAAAAATGAAAACTTACCAATGAATTTTTACTAATTTCATGTTGTAAAATTCCTTTCTTCATTAAAATAGTTTAATGAAAATTTGATTTGATTACTTTAAAAAATTTAGAATATGGATTTAAAATTCCTCATAAACACAACTCTAACCAAGAAGTTTTGATGGCTATCAGGGTGTACATTTTAAAGCTAGTTGTACCGTTAAAGCAACAAAAAGATGATTTCTGCAAATGGTTTCAAAGTCGTACGTTTTTTAATTATCCTAAACTTAAATTTATTGATAAAATCTTAAGCTTCGGTCACACTTATCAAATAATTGACGAAAAACGGGACCAACAAGCAAACTAAATAATAATATCCGTCAATTTCCATATTTATTTAGACTATAATACCACATTTTACAAAAAACAATTTTTTGCTATGTCTGGTAGTATAATTAGTTTGTTTTTAAATATTAAGAACATGTTAAATCTCAATAACTATTAGCAAAAGTAGGGGTCACGCTTATTTGTTCAAATATTTAATTAGTGTGACCGTAGCTTTAAAATTGTAATAAAAAGTATTGAAAAATAGGTCTTTGATAGTTGTTGTAAAACTTTTATGTCACTATTCTTTAAATTCTCTTTAATTTCACGAATATTTGCAATATATATTTTTAAAAATAAATGCGTTCACCCAATATTCGAAAAATTGCAGAAGATGATTATACCCTTAACAAAAATTTAAAAATATATAAACGCCACTTTCTTTTTTTTTTTTGAGAAATAAACAAAGATTTATTATTAAATAACAATTAAAATTTAAGCTTCAGGGGCAACGGGCAAATGGGCACCTTCTGGTTGGAAACCATTTTCATCAGCAACATAGTTGATTTTGTAGGTTTGACCATCATCACCAACAAAGGAGAAAGAGCCCTTGACTACAATAGCTTCCTCTTCAGAACTAATTTTCTTCAACTGACCTTGAGCTTCTGCTTCAGAGCCATCGCTGGTGGCATAACTGTAATTTAATAAACAAAAAAGGACTTAATTAGTTTATTTATTTTGAGACTAAATGAAGGTTCATAAAGTTTCGGAAAAAGTAAAATACTTACGCATATTGGAAGGATTCGGGTCCAACTTCAGATTCGGATTTCAAGATGACGGCTTCTTCTGGTCGGGGAGCGGCCAAAGCAACGGCGAAGAGGGCAACAAATATAATGATGAATTTCATTTTGATATTAAGTTTTTTTTTTGATCTGAACGACTAGAAGACCTGGAACGTTGTGTTGACTTAACACTGACAGTGATTAGTTTTTATAGGTTGAATATTCGTACGCCAAAGTAAATTTGTATAAACTCGTAGGTGTGCTTAACATAACATTATTTTATTATTGCGATTATGTTGCGAATTTTATAGTTTGTGAATTTCTTGTTTTGTTAAAAAAATGTGCGTATTTTTATTACTAATTTCAGAAACATTTATGTAAATTTTATTCCGTTTCGTCAAATATTATTGACTTTGTAGAGAGGGGTAAACAAAATTGTCTTATAAGGATTCCCAAAATAGTTTTGCTCTAAAGAGGTCTGTTTTAAGCAAACCTGTTTTAAAAAAGGTCCTTTATTTAGTCTTGCAGACATTTTTCTCTCAATTTTTTTTTTAAGAAAGAAAAACACAAAAGAGATATTTACTTATTAAAAAGCAAACTAACTGTTGATAAACAAAAATCAAAATACAAAATTTCATATTTTTTTGTATTTATTATTTCGCTACCTTAGGACAACAAGGTTGTGGTGTCCAAAGGAAAGGTATTCGCCTTCATTCGGGTAACCGTTGGTCGGTTATTTGTTTATCAACAGTTAGTTTTGTTTTTGTTGTTTTATAATAAAATTAAGGTTATTTTTCAATGTAGAGTTTTTTGCTTCTCCTATAAAATTTTTTCAATGTAAGTTAGGGTTTTTTGTAAGCATATGGCGATATACGTGGAAGAAAAGAGAAAAATGTCTGCAAAACTTAAAAACTGACCTTTTAAAAAACGCTTACAAAAATGCTGCATAAGACAAAAACTATTTTGGGATTCCTTTTATGACAAAGTAAGGTGTATTTCTCATTTTTCCCCTGCCTGCAAAGTGAATAAATCTGTGTATTTGCCGAAACGGAATAAAATTAACATAAAATGTTTCTGAAATTAATAAAAAAAAAATTACGTACATTTTTTAATAAAACAAGAAATTAACCAACTATAAAATTCGCAACATAAACACAGTATTAAAAAAAATGTTATATTAAGCTTTAGGATGATAAATAAGCAAAGAGATGGATACACACACCTACGAGTTTATACAAATTTACTTTGACGTACGAATATTCAACCTATAAAAACTAATCACTGTCAGTGTTTAGTCAACACAAAGTTCCAGGTCTTCTAGTCGTTCAGAGCCAAAAAAAAACTTAATATCAAAATGAAATTCATCATTGTATTTGTTGCCCTCTTCGCCGTTGCTTTGGCCGCTCCCCGACCAGAAGAAGCCGTCATCTTGAAATCCGAATCTGAAGTTGGACCCGAATCCTTCCAATATGCGTAAGTATTTTACTTCTTCCGAAGCTTTATGCACCTTCATTAAGTGTCAAAATAAATATACTAATAAAGTTCTTTTTTTATTAATTTACAGTTATGCCACCAGCGACGGTTCTGAAGCTGAAGCTCAAGGTCAATTGAAGAAATTTGGTTCTGAAGAGGAAGCTATTGTAGTCAAGGGCTTTTTCTCCTTTGTTGGTGATGATGGTCAAACCTACAAAATCAACTATGTTGCTGATGAAAATGGTTTCCAACCCGAAGGTGCCCATTTGCCCGTTGCCCCTGAAGCTTAAATTTTAATTGTTATTTAATAATAAATCTTTGTTTATTTCTAAAAAAAAAAAAAGAAAGTTGCGTTTATATATTTTTAAATTTTTGTTAAGGGTATAATCATCTATCTACTGTTATATTTCGAATATTGGATGAAAGCAATTATTTTTAAAAATATATATTGCAAATATTCGAGAGAATTTAAAGAATAGTGACATAAAAATTTTACAACAACTATCAAAGACATATTTTTCAATAAAAACTATGTTTGGAACAATTAAAAAATGTACAAATTTGAAACCACATTTTTGTTGCTTAAACGGTACAACCAGCTTCAAAATGTACCACCCTGCTGGCCATCGTAACATCTTAGATAGAGTTGTGTTTATAAGGAATTTTTAAAAAAGTTCGATGCCTTAGTTTCTCAAACTTGTATCTAAAAAAATACAGCTTTTCAGAAGAAAAAAGAAAACGTTTCATCTTTTTATACTTCGGTGTATGGGTAAAAGTTCAAATGCAATTATTAAAGACTTGATTTCATCTGTGTTCATTAGTAGTAATAGTATTCTACACTTCTTTAGTTTAAGCATGAAACGCATATGCATATTAAGATACGAGTTTGCTGCATTAACAGTAATTTTAATTCTTGATACTTGCTGAATTAGTTACTCGTTTGTTGCACTTATAGCTATACAAACAAATACCCCGTTATACCAGAATTATCCAACGAAAACCATATTTAATCTATATCACAGAAAAAATTAAAAATTGATTTTAATCATCGAATTCACAAAATCAAGTTAGCAATTTGTTGAATTTGCACCTATCGCCAAAATTGCTATATTGATTACAAAAAAATTTTAGAAATTGTAATTTTTTTTTTTCGATAAATGATATTTTAAATTTTTATTAAAAATATGATCAAAAAACTATGAGATTTCAAGCAATGTGTTAATTGATTCAATTACAAAAATATTTAAGAAAAAATCTATATATTATTCAATTACCTTAATTGATTGAAAATAAACAAATAATAATTTAACAAAGTAAATTGAGCAAACAAGTAATAAAATAATTATCAAAGTTTTTCTTGGGATTCAAAAATTAATTAACAAGGTTTCTTATAAATGTGCTAAATTCCCATTTCATATTATTGATAAATTGAAATTTATTGTTGAAGGGATACGTTATTCCTATGCGCATTTCACTGGTTGCTTAGGCCAGATCTTCAGGAAACTTCATCCAAAGATTTTAGAAAAGCTAAAGATATTATACAAATAAAACTTAAGAACAATTGTGATTTTTAGTTGAACTGTTAATTTTAATTTTGATATTTTTTTTAGTTAGGCTTGAGTTCATCAAATTAAATTTTCATTAAATTATTTTTACTGAAGGAAGGAATTTTTGCAACTTGGAATTTTATTAAAATTTATTGATAATTTTCTTGGCTGAGCTGGGGCTCGAACCTGGGTTGAATTTACATGTTTCAAGAATCACCACATTCTTTCATCAGAATTCTTTGAGTTCTAACCTCTGCACCACTGCGGTGCCTGCCAGCCAACAGTCTAACATCAATCTTTAACCAGTGATACTGGTGGTTCGAAATTTGCTGTAATTATCATTTTTCATTCATTCACATGTTGCTTCCTTTCTTCTGTTTTTCGTATTCTTTCTGTCAAGACTTTGTCTTGAAAACCTGAAAACATTTGTTTATTACGTTTTTTGTCCACTTTAATAAAATTCCAAGTTGTAAAAATTCCTTCCTTCAGTAAAAATAATTTTATGAAAATTAAATTTGATGAACTCAAGCCTAACTAAAAAAAATATCAAAAAACAAATAGAACTGTTAAGCGAATAAGAATTATAAACCTCAGTTTTACTTTTAACAATATCAAAGCTAACACAAAAACAACAACAATAAACAGTGAGTTTATCTTTTCTTACAGTTATTTGTTACCCTACCTTTCAACATGCAAGTTATTACTTGGAAGTAGTGTATACGTATTTTCAACGAAAAATCAAGCAAACAGCCGATTGGCTGAAAGTACAAAAATTGTGTTAAAAGTAGTGAAAAAGTGTGAGCGTATTGAGATATAATATAATGTGGAAACGGGTGGTAAGATTCAATTAAAATTTTTATTAAATAAATTATTAAAAAAAATTGAAATTGAAATTAAAAATTTGTTAATAAAATCAAAAAAAATAACAATAAAATTTAAATAGGAAAGGAATCATTGTAGTATAAGAGTACATATAAAAAGAAAACAGTTAACACCAGCATAAAACCGGTTTTATATGGCCCTGATACCTGGTAAGTAACAGACAAACTTCAGGTATTCATCAATAAATGCCTGCGACGTATTTCCTGAATATTTTGGACTCCCACGGTCTTCAACGTCGATTTAATCAGGGCTTTTAATAACACAGTACAACACATGATTTCGGGACTCAATTCTGATAATTGCTTATAAAAGTAGACCCAAAAAGAAGAACTTCTGCATCATTAGTTTGGTCATGGTACCTCAGTAAATAATTTAAAAATTAATTTGAAGTAGGTAAGTATCGTATAGGGGAATTTGTCACGTTTTAGGCTATTTTGTTTGTCATAACTCGAGAACCACTAGTCCACTAGGGGAATGTAAGAAAAGATAAACTCACTGTTTAATGTTGGTGTTGGATCTGTTAAAAAGGATTTGCTGACAGGATAGTGTCGATTTTGCAACCTTAAGGTTTGTTTCATATAAATTGTATGAAAATTAGAAATTTTGACATGAAAAACACGCTTGATGCCCCTTTTTTGGTAGCTCAGTTATACGGCTGAGCATTTCACGAGTTGTAAAATAATCCCTACATGAGTCTCATACGACTCTTGGCATGCTTTTTAAAAGACTCGTTAGATAATCTTTACATACATCATAAACGCATAAACCCTTTCCGGTTAATATAAGCGTCGTTCGCTGCGTTATGGAAGAATCCATCATACGAATCAGCAATTGTAACAGTTTCTCCCGTGCGAGGAATCGCCTACAATTAAAAAATTAGCTCGTCGACGATCAAAAACACTCTTTGTGAGATTCCCAGCAGGCTCCTAGACGATTTAAAATGCTAGCTGGGAAGCGATTCAATTTGCATTTATCAAAAATTAAAAAAAAAACTCACATATTTAAAAATATATGACTGGAAAAATTTTTTTTGCCTAATTATTTGGTTATTTGTCAATTGATACGTCCCAAATTTATTTTTTAGTATTCCCCCGAGTTGCGATATGAAAGAATTTTACAGTTAGTTTCATCAATAAAAGTTCAATGCTAAATTTTTTGCGATATTTTCTTTGGAAGAAGATATCGTCCTCATTATTTTTCCGACACTGCATATCCAACTATATCCCAGTAAAAACTTCGCTTACTTTTTCAAAATGAATAGCTTCTTTAAATCATTTTTTAGTAGCTTTCTTCTTTAACTACATCTATAACAACTTCTATAACTACCGTCTTCTGGATGTATTAATGAAAAAAATAATGACTTACTATTGAATGCGTTAATTTTGTGACATCCCATATAAAATTCATTGGTTCTTTCAGTAGAATTGTAAGTAGTGCTATTATGTTTTTCTGATTACTTAACACATTATTTTGTAGGCGAAGTTTTTACTGGGATATTTTAAAAATGTGGTATAAGCAGCTGGAACGCCCGAAAATGCTATATTTTTCCCGAAAGCTTGGAACAAGGTTGGATAATAAGACCAAAAATGGGCAAAAATAAATGAATCCAAAATGTAAAAGTTTTTTTTTTTTTTGACTTAATTTGCCACCAGCAATATAGGTTTGAAAATTTGTATCTTAAAGGGGCAAAACACGGTTAAAAAACTTTTGGTCCTTTTTATAAACACCGTTTTCTTTAAATGCTTTTGTTGAAATTAAAATTAATTTAATGTTTCTATGACTTTCTATAACAACGGTGGCATGCCGCAATAAAAGAACATTTCGAAAGTCGGCCTTCCAAGGAGTAAAATATGGAATTTTGGGTACTTTATAATTAACCCCATTAGACTGCCAAATTCGAAAAGTTTAATTACTTTAATGCTTAAATTACCACCAGGCAATTTATCTTAAATGGCCAAAACAAAGTAAAAATGCGTACTTTTTTTACTTATAATAAACATGTTTTATTGTTTCAACATAATTTTGCGCAAATTTAAATCCTAAGTTCTTTAGCATACAGGTGTCAAGCTAATAATATATATTTGAAGAAAAAACGGTAAAACTCGTACTTTTATACTTTTTTTAGAATTTTGCACAATCTTTCTTTTTTAAACTTAAAAATGCGTACTTTTGTTAAATACGTTTTTTTAAAATAATTTTGCTCAAATTTAAAAAGTTTGTTCTTTAAAATAGTCTAAACAAGTTGAGACACTATTATTTTATACTTATGAACGAGTTATGAATTATTATTTTTGAAGTGAAATGTATTATTGTAGAAATCGTATAATTCAATTTATCATTATGTTATTACTTATTATTACTTAAATTTGTATTGTATTACAACAATTTATTTTATCATTTCGGGACAAAACAGCGTAAAAATCCTTACTTTGCTACATTTTTAATCACGTTTTTTTTAAATGGTTTTATTCGAACTTAAAACTTCTTCTTTAAATAAATTTGAGGGGTAAAACAGGCTACAAATTTGTACTTTATAAGAACACTATTTACATTTTTGAACTTTTTCACCTAGAATATGCTTACAAAGTGAGGAAAGTAAAAAATATGATTACATGTATGTTAAATTCCATGATAGTTTGAAGCATGAAAATGACACCATTAAAAAAAATAAAAGTTTTCAAAATGGTTATTCTTGGTCACATAAACCTTTTCTAATTACTTAAAAATACTTATACAGAGTGGCCAACTTCGTCTGACTGATTTGAATACATATAACCAGTGATCCTTGTGGGATCAATGAAGGCAGAAACAATATATTTATCCGTTTTAGAGCTTTTGGTATCGATTTGTTAGTGCATATGTTGGCAGTTAAAACAGGCTTTTTGCATCATATTTTAAGTTTTTAACGCATATTTTTTCTTTTTGAAGCATATTTTGATACATATTAAATTTTTCGATGTCCACAATGGCTTTCGCAGCAAATAAAAAAAACATTTTTTTTGGCGAAATTTTGGCTTTTCTTTTTTAAACATATGTATATCAGTATACCCAACGTGTTGCTTCAAATTTTTCATCTACATTAAATGTTTACTCTAAATTTGTAAGACAAGGCAGGTTGTCATTTTAATTCTATTACCCATAAAAATTTCTTTCCAAACTAAACTTTTTTGTCCGTAAACAATCTTATTATGTTGGTTATTATTTAGATTTAATTCGCACCAAAAATATTTTACTGCAAATTAAATTCTTTTTGAATCGGTTCACGTTTCCCCAAATCTATAAAAAGCTGTAACTTCCTTTTAAATGTTAAAACTAATACGCAATTTAGCGACCGTCTTTATGACTTTATGCTTATATCTAGATAATATTTGGCACAAATAACTCTTATGTAAATTTTAACCTCTTAACATAACTTTGTTTTTATAAGCCGATGACTGGCCATCGTTTCAAAATATAGTTAAATCTCGAAAATTCGCCTGTTAATACTATTGTGTTTGGGCTTTAGCGATTATAATTTTAGGATTGTGTTTATTTAATGGAACTATTATTAAATTGTTAAATATTTTGTTTTCAAATTAGCAACTTTTAAAATTTTGGGGCATATTTTTAACAATTTTCAGAGCATATTTTCAAGTTTTTACAAATTAGCAATTTTCCGGACAATTAATTGTTAAAACAAAAAGAAAACACTCTTAACATTAATTTTAAAATTGCAACAGCTCCCAGTGTAAACATAATAAGAAATTTACTAAACCATCGACTTTCTTAAGTAAAAATCTCTTGATCACAGCGTTACCGTTGTGCGACTTTAGTTGCAATTTGCAACCTTTTTGACGCTCTGACACTTTTTGTGCGAATTTTTTTAACTCGTCTAATTTTGCAACTTTTTTCAATTTTTTGCGACTTTTTGCTCCTTTTTAAGTGTAATAATTTTTTTACACTGCATAATTTCACATATTTACCCTTAAAAATATCAATTTTGTTTTAAACATTCCCCGGGATATGTAACCTCATTCGATTGAGCAGGTTATTATTTTATATCCAGACAATTTCAACAACTAAACTGTATTGTATTTGCCTTGTTTTGTATCGAGTTCACTGAATTTCCATGCCAATCTAGGATGAACGGCATTAATATTTTAATTGTTTTAAACCCCAATTTTTAATACCGCTATTGATCTCATATCTTTATTTTAAAATGTTATAAATTATACATGCTTTTATTAACGAATTTGAGTTGTTAGAAAGTAAATCCAATGATAAACATTTTTGAAATTACAAATGATAAAAATTTTTGGCATACGGTAGGAAGCTTAAAAATGCTTTTAATTAACCACTGTACCTTAATTTAGACAAATAAGCAGCGCATGTATTAACTTTACCGCACAACAGTGCGTGGGCAGGAATTTTTTTTATCAAAATTAGTATTAAAGAAAAATAAATTAACCAAAAGGTTAATAGTGGACATTTGTGAGTCCATGCTATCAACTCTAAATTTTCTAGATACTGAAATAAAAAGTTGGATGCTTAATAATGCACTTGTGCGAAAATACAAACAAAGCTAGGAAAACATAAAACGTAAAAATTATACATATATTAATAATAATATATAGACACATTATTAAAAATCAATCAAATGTAAAATTAATACACAAAAGTGTATTTAAACACATTATTAAGAAATTATTTCTCAGCTATTTATATCGTTTTTTTGATTAACCATCGACTTACCAAATATTTTTATGTACATCGTTTACCAATACCCACCCGGGTGTTACTGCGTGTCTTTAACTAAGCTACCTAAACAAAAGCGGCAAGCGCTTTTTTAAACATGAAAATTATATTGTCAACATATTTTCAAAAAAATAAAATGACCAAGCGATCTATCAAATAGGATTTTTCAGACGGGTGGTGTTATACTCGCGTTCTAAAGGTTTGTTACGTATAAACTGTGTGCAAATGAAACGTTTTGACGTTAAGCAGACGCTTGCCACTCTTATTTAGGTAGCGCAGTAAGTGATGAGGAAAAGTTATCGTCATAAAACTTTTTTCAGTTTTTTTTTTAAATTTGTTCAGTAAGTAAAAATGTCCTTTTAACTGAAGCAAATTTGAAAGAGTTATTAAAGAAATAAAACCGATATTTTCACCCGGGTGGGTATTGGTAAAGTAATTAAAATGTTAAAAAAAGTGTGAGACGTTAATTTGAAAAAACGACTTTTTTGTGCGACTCTTTGTTTTCAAAACGACTTTTTGTGCGATTTTTTCAAAATCCTCAACGGTAACCCTGCTTGATCATTGCTGCGTAGCATTCTTAAAGTTAATCTGATAATCTTTCCACATAAAATTCAATTTGCTCAGGAATTATTGTGTAGAGATGCATTATAACGGCTACAAAATAGCAGTCCGTAAATTTTGGTCACACCCTGTATATACATATGTAGTAAATTTATAAAACGTTAAATATAAATTGCGAATCTTTCAATTAAATCTTAATAAAGTTTCTTGACCCACACTTGTAGAAATTTTATTAAATTTATATAAACTTTTCAAAATTAACTATTTAAAAATAATTTTTAAAATTAAATCGTACAAACTCATTTCCTTTATCCACTTCACAAAGAGATTATTTCATATATTCGTTTATCTTATAAAATTCTTGTTTAAATTTAATGGACACAAATCTTTAAAATTCTACATAGTTTTTACATAAATTATCAAATTTTGAATATTTTTTCAACAAAAAAAAACGAACTTGTTTTATTATAGGCTATATTGCATAGGCTATTACCATAAACGAATGACTATTTTTTTTTAAATTAGTTTACACATTAAATGAAACCAAAAGTTTTTGGCTAAACGAAAACTATATATTTTATTTAATTGCCAATATACACCATTTCCATTTGCAAAAAAATGCATAATTGCTAGCAAGTTTCAATTTACCTTTCGAAACTTAAAAAAACATAAGTGTTTTAGATCCTTAAAGTTTGTTTAAAATAACAAGGTAATACAAGTACGCAAAGGATTTCATAAAGCAATTGTGCTTTTCTTGATTCCACGCTGTTTCTTTTGTAAGTTCAAAGCGCCAAAATATATATCGTTAGTCTAATTTTCAAATGTGTTAAGTCCCTTTTTTTCAAATTTTACAGACACAAAAAACAATGTATCTTTTTTAGTTTTTAAAATTTGTAAACTTTTTCAACGCAATTATTTTAACAAAATAGCTCTCTTTAAATGACCTTGATCAAAAATCCATTTCCACAAAATTTTGGGAGGGCAATTTACACTTTTTGGACTTAGCATTTTTGCTTTGTTACCTCTTATTCGTTTTATTGTGGACTTAGCACATTTTCCTACAATCAACACCCTGTATTTGCAAATATTTTGAGTTCATATGTTCTGCAAAAGTACTCGCCATATGGTTTTGTACAAAGTTGCCGAACATTATTTGGTCGAATTCTGGAAATTTAACGGTCAAAATTTTGATTTTCTTCAAGAACCTAAAAATAACGGTAATTTTGTAAATAACGGAATTATAAAAAAGTCGCTGAACAAAAGATGCTTCTGATACCCTAAAGAACCATTTTCAACAATAAAAAAGTTCTTTTTCGCAAAAAGTGGATTTTGGCATATTGCTAATTATGATTATTTTTTTTTTAAATAAAAACTAATATCTAAATATTAAACTTTTTTATATTATTTGTTCTTTTTAGAACTCCACTTTAGAAAAAAATAGAACATAAAAACCAAATTCAATTGAACAAATTAATATTCGTGGAGTTAGCACGCGCTTTTAATATTTTTCGTAGTTTTGTGGACTTAGCGTTTTTGCAAACCACAAAATTACAACAACTTTAAACTACATAATGACATTTTTTGTTGTCGTAAAATATGTATTTTGTATCGTTTTACCGTTTTGCATTAAAATATCAATTTGGAAAAACTGGACTTAGCGTCTTTGCGAATTATACTAACGATATATAGGTTATACAGGAAATGGAAATTACACCAATAAACACTAAAGGAAGGCGGCACGAAATAACCTCTAAAAATATATCCCCCCAAAAAAATAAAGAAATAGCCCTCCAAAGAGTGAGGCCTTATTTTATATCCAACAAAACCCCAATTTTGATAATGAAATTAGCCCCTAACGAAATTAAATAACGCCGTTAGCATAAATTAAATAACTTCCTAATTTTTGGGGGCATATGAAACAAAACCCCAATTTCTGAAATGGAATAAGAGCCCAATATACATACATATAATACAATTAAATATACACTTTTGCTTTAAGGTATCACAAGCTTCGCTAACTGAGGCTTTTCTGCAAAGCTGGCCTTTGGCAGGGAGCAAGGACTTTTTCCTCTATGGTAAAACAAACACCGGCTTCTCTAACTAAAGCTTGTCTGCATAGCCGGCCTTTGGCCGGGCTCCTGGATTTTCTCCTCCATAGTTTAACAAATACCGACTCAACCCGGCTACGAAGAGAAGCTTTAGATGGATAAGCCGGTGTTTGTTATACCATAAAGGAGAAACCCCTTGCGCCCGGCCGAAGAGTTGCTATTCAGGGCAGCTTTACTTAGCGAAGCTGGTGTATGTTTACCAAAGTGGTAAAAATCCTTCAGCCCAAAAACTTTTTCATTATAATTTTGAACATAAAATAATCTCCCTAAAAATATATTGGGGCTTTATTTCAAAATTAAAAAACATTAAATAACACACCAAAGTTTCTTTAAAAGTCAAATATCGTCAAAGATATTTTGGATAAACTATACGTGTAATCATATTATTTTTTTTTTTTTTAGCTGATTATTTTTTCAGTATTGTGAAACTCAAATTAATGTTTTATAACACTTAAAAATATTTCCGATTCGTTCAGTATTGACTAAAATACTTGCTTTCGAATCGAGAAAGTACTCGACCACGACTGCCAGACTCAGTCCCCAGTTTTACAGTGCCAATCAATATGTACTGCTTATGCCGGCCATACACTACACAAGTTCAGTGCTACAGTCTGGCACTGCGTAAACAAAACATGTGACACACCCTATAAAAGTAAACTGTAAAGTATTTTGATTTTAATTCATAATCAAAGAAGGCAACATGTGCAAATAATAACTTAACTTTTTCATAAATCTATTGTAGGATTCGACTTTCTTGAGTCTATTAAATATTAAAATTATTAACATTTAAAATAATTTCGCTGCGTAAATAGCGAAAACACCGTCTGACAATATGTATGCCCGGCATAAGCCAGATCTTTTTTTTACTTTTTTAAAAAAAATCTTTCTTTGGTATTGGTACACCTTATTGTTACCCTGTCGGACATTCAGTTAACTTTAAATTAACTGAAAGCTAACTATTTCTCAAGTAGTGGTGGTTGACACTTGCATTAATTTTATATGAAATTAACTAACTATTTTAACATTGCGATGTCTTAGGAAGTAGTCAATTTTCCGACTCTGCATTACTTTCAATTAACTTTAAAGTTAGTTACCTAGCAGTTAACTTAAAGTTAACCTTTTGTAGCTAGCTATAAACTTACTACTATAAGTTAGCTTTAAGTTGGTTTTTTTTTAATTAACTATAATTTAGTTAAATTTCAGTCAACGAAAAGTCAGTTGTCAGTTGCCACCGTGTAGGCTTAGAACTCACTATTTGTAACTTGCTACAAACTTAGCTATCATATTAATTATTCGATATAAAACAGTTTTTAAAAATTTATATTTTAAAAGAACACAAAACTGTATTAAAAAATTTCTAAAAATTATGATTTTTTCGTGAAATAAAACTTGTTTTAAAATAGTATACAATGTATCGACGTTTCTTAAAAACTGGCATTAATTGTTTAAAATTACACAAAATTTAAAAAGGGTCTTCATGAAACGAGTCTCGCCAGTTTGCCCATTTGCACAAATGGCAATTTTAAGCGATATCATGAAAACCCTTATTATATGTTTGGATAAAAAAAGTTGAAAAAAATAAGAATAGAAAATTTTTATGATTTTGCGCTATGAACAACTGAATATGGTAAATTATCAATATTTTCACAAGGCCAAAACTCCCTGAAGGAGCGTTCCAATGCTTTTGCGATGTACTAGAGAGTTCCTAACTATTGTCTTGGCTACAATTTTTGTCTTATTATTGGATCGAAAATCTCAATTGTTTGGCTGTTATAGGCCAAAATATCCAAAAAAAAAAATTCGTGACAAAAGTGTGGGAAAAAACTACAAGTCAAAATCTGGAAGCTCGATTTTCACCGTAGACAGGGCTGGGCAGTATTTGAAATACATGTATTTGAAATACGTATGTAAAATACAAATACGTATTTTGTATTTGTATTTTAAATACATGACGTGCAAGTATTTTGTATTTTGTATTTTAAATACGTGTCCAGCAAGTATTTTGTATTTTGTATTTTAAATACATACAATAAATAGAAGTAGTTTGTATATTGTATTTTAAATACATAAAAATGGGAGTATTTTGTATATTAAAAACATAGTTTACAAAATATATTTTTCAGTTTATTGAAGATTGTTTGCATTATGATCTACCAAAAACTAGAATCGCTAAAGAACGTTTCAGAAGTAGAAGCGCCAGTAAAGAAGACGATGATTTTGTTGTTTTCATAGATAAGGATGATGGTGAATCTAGGACATCAAATTTGGAGTTGGAATTTGTCAGTTTCCTCAGTGACAAGAGCAAAGACATTATTACTCTTGACAGCTATCCAAATATAAAAACAGTATAATAGAATTTAATACAAGTTTGTGCTCATCAGGACCTGTAGAAAGATTTTTTTCTTCAGCAGGTTTTATTTTTTCTTCAACAAGAAACTGTTTTATG
This sequence comes from Pollenia labialis, assembly GCA_949318255.1. Taxonomy (NCBI): domain Eukaryota; kingdom Metazoa; phylum Arthropoda; class Insecta; order Diptera; family Polleniidae; genus Pollenia; species Pollenia labialis. The sequence continues at coordinate 160,322,318 of OX439140.1, forward strand.
CTACATTCAAAAATCTGATATTTATGAAAGGAAACAATTGTTTTGTTTATTACTTTTATCTCATTTATTTTTTGGTTTGAATAAAAATAGTTTATTTCGTATTTTAAATGCATACAGGTACATGAGGTGAAAGTATTTTGTATTTTGTATATGAAATACGTACAACAAATGGAAGTATTCTGTTTTTTAAATACATACAGATGTGTAAATATTTTGTATTTTGTATTTTAAATACATAACCTGAAAGTATTTTGTATTTTAAATACATGACCAGCAAGTATTTTGTATTTTGTATTTTAAATACCGCAAACCATGTATTTTGCCCAACACTGACCGTAGATGTATGGTCTAGTGGACTTTTTTGCTCAGTACTATCCCAAGAATCAGAAACGCGAAGCGCCCATTACGATGTTCAAATCGCCCCACCTTAGTATACATACAGTTTTTGAAGAAAAAATAAGAACGCGAAATAACGACCATTTTAGGAAAAGTCCTCTAGACCGATTACCTTTTGGGTGGAGAATCAAAACATATTTAGAACATTTTCGGAAGCTGCAATAAAATATCTTATAAGAAGTACCTGCTACTTCGGTTCCTTAAGAAATGTGATTTTCAGCTGCCGGTGGCTTTTTATATTACATTTAATGAAATAAATAAAATAAAATAATCAAAAGGAGAAACAAATAAATTTTTTTCCTACTCAAGTACAAACATTCAGTCAATAGTAAAATCGATAGTGAAATCGAACTATCGATAAATATCGATAGTAGAAAATATCGATAGTATTCCAGCACTACCTCACAGTGTTTGTATACACTTTGGTTAATGTAAATGTTGCATTGCGTAGTAGTTGGCTTTAAGTTAGTCTGTACAAGCTAACTTGAAGTTGGTTTTTTTTTTTGTAGTTAGCTACTCATTTGACGGCAGGGTATAATCTCAATCGTATATCTTAATATGTATTTCCCAACAAAAAAAATCAATTTTAACTATAAAACGAAAAAAGGTCAACAGTGTAACATTTTAAACGAATTTTCTTCTTATACTTATCCGATTAGTAATAAAATACCACTTTTAATTTTTATTTACATCTCAGCTAGCTTTTTCAAACTTGTAAGAGTCTACTGGGAATCTCATAAAGAGGGTTTTTGGTCATTGACGAACGGATTTTTTAATCGTAGAAGATTCTTCTCAAGGGAGAAACTGTTAAGCAGGATGATATTTCTGTGAGATACTTTCACAACACAGCGAAATACGCCTATATTCATCATGAAGGAAAGCGTTTAAGATGTGTGTAAAGATTATCTAATGAGTCTTTCAAAAAGCAAAATCTTATTTGACAGATCACTAGGTCGTTTGTTTTATTAAAAATGTATTGGCAAGATAATATTCATGTCTAAAAAACTCTTATTTAGGTAGTGCAGTAATTGTGTTTATGATTCATTCCAAACGTCGCAAAGGATCATTCGAGTGTAACATTTGTGTTTTTGTACTCTTGAAATAATCATTAAAATATTTTTAGGAATTGAATTATAAACAATCCATGATTAAATAATAAAAAAAAGTTATAATTAAAAGAATGTCATCAGAAAATTCAAGTTTGTCTAACCAAAAGCCTATGTTAGCTGGAATACAAACAAATTGCTCCGGTATTTTAGTTGTAAAGTTCTGTAAATAAGCCTGACACACCACTTGAGTAAACTTGTAGGATTTATGGCTGCCAGCAAAATGGCAAACATGCAAAACCAAAAATTTTCCATACAAATTTGGGTGATATTGCATTAGAAATATAACCCTATTTTTGAAGATTTTTCGTAATAATTCACTTCACTTTAATAATTCACACAGGCCTATAGTAGATTATGGACCGATCATCACGAAATTTATTAGTGTGACTTCTAGTCCTATAAAACTGTGAAGTATTAAATTTTATTCCCATTTATTACGGTTTAGGCGTAATAAACTGTTTTCCGGGAGTAGGGTTTATATGGGGTTTAGGGTAAATTATGGGCCAATCTTAACGAAATTGCACAGTGTAATTACTAGTCCTTTAAAACTGTGACGTACCAAATTTTGTTATGATAGTATTCTTAATTATGGTTTTAAGCGTACTAAACTGTTTTCCGGGAGTAGGGTTAATATGGGGCCAAGGGCAAATTATGGACCCATCTTCTCAAAATTTTACAGTGTGATTTTAAGTCGAATAAAACGAATTTTTGCAAAATCTTATATGATTCGATGCATTGTTCCACCATTTACGCTAGGTTTTGTAACAATATTATCAATTTTTTAGTGTGGTGACTCCATATTTGATTCATAGCTCTGATCCTACTAAAACAATTTTGCTGGACTTCAATCCCAAACTGCTTAGGATAGCTAGAAGCAATTTGACACCAAGTTTGTTCATTTCTTTTGAGTCTTTCAAAAGGGAGCATGTTTTCAACAGACGGACGGAGGCAGAATATATATATTTTATGGTAGGGATTGATGTTCGGTTTTAACCGAAATCGAAACCGCGGTTTTAATGCCTAAATATATATTTATGCCAAAAGAAATTGCAAATTATACATAATAGTCGTACTTCATTTAAAAAAACTTTATACATCACAGCCTTGAACAATGGCAAGGTATGTATTTCAACATTTTTTAAATTTAAAATAAGTACTAAGAAGAATAAATGTTTCTTTTTTAATAAATGTACCTGAATTGAAGCAAATAAAAAAATTGTATTACATACAAAAAAGTATATGTATATAGTTTTACTTCGATATATTCAAAACCGAAAACCGAACCGAAACCGCGGTTTCACATTTTTACGGTTTTTATCAAACTCTACTTTATGGGGTATGATATGAACAATAAAAAAGTTGCATACGGAAAGACAAACTTAGTATACCCTCTTCACAACTGATTGTTGTGGAGGGTATAAAAATACACTTGTAAGATCTAGGAAAACATGTTTTGTTTCCAGTAACTGATATTCTACTATTCATGAAAATCCCAAATTCAAAGTCTAGAATTTTAAAATCCCCAATCTTAAAATCCCGAAATTAAAATTCCCGTAAGATTTTCTCTTCTATGTTATAACAGACAGCAGCTTCTCTAACTAAAGCTTCTTAAAAGTTAGTTGTTATATCGTAGAGGAGTAAATCCTTGCACCTGGCTGATGGTCGGCTATGAAGCTTAAGTTAGCAATTCGGTATTTTAAAATTCGGAATTTTTGAATCCAGGCTTTACAGATTTCGGCATATGACCCCAACCTAAATTAACATGTATCTATGTTTGAATCAACTTTGCAAAAATTATTAAATATTTTTGCGCCTTTTTCACAATCGCTTTGGTCGATTATGCTACGGGTAATTTTGTTGGCTGCGGAAACTAATCTATTGTAAAATATAAGAAAATGTATGATAGTTGATAAGCGAAAAAAATAAATAAATAAAAAGAAGTTTTAAATAAAAAAGTTTTCTCGAATTCAAACACTAAAATTTTAATGAACTGAAAAATTCTTACGAGAAGAGTTGACGACAAAACAAAAGACAAAACCAGCTGAAAAAATTATGGCAAATAAGTCTTAATCTGGTTTACTAAAAATTTAAGCATCATTTCGGAAAAGATGATGTTAATATAACAAATTAAGATAAAAAAAAGAATAAATACTTATGACGTATTTTACACTCTTGCATAAATTTTCGTCAGACTTGTTTACTATTAACAACAACATCTAAGCTAAAAAAGAAATAGCAACAATAAAAATACTATTCGAACTTAATTTCTATGTAAGATTTATAGATTTTTGTATGTTTGAAAAATATATCGAAACTCATATAAAAGCACACGATTTAAATTGCTAAACCATCATTCAAAGTTGTTACACAAATCGTGAAACATTCGTAGAAGAACAAATAAACAAACCAAAATGAAATTCATCATCGTATTTGCTGCCCTCTTCGTCGTTGCTTTGGCTGCTCCCCGCCCTGAAGAAGTTACCGTTTTGAAATCCGAATCCGATGTTGGACCCGAATCCTTCCAATATTCGTAAGTATTTTACTTTTTACAATACATTTCATGACTTTCTGTTCTAGAAAAACATCAGAACTAACTACGTTCTTCTTCTTCTCTTTTGTTATCGATTTACAGTTATGCCACCAGTGATGGTTCTGAAGCTGAAGCTCAAGGTCAATTGAAGAATATTGGTTCTGAAGATGAAGCTATCGTTGTCAGAGGCTCTTTCTCCTTCGTTGGTGATGATGGTCAAACCTACACAGTCAAATACGTTGCTGATGAAAATGGTTTCCAACCCGAAGGTGCCCATTTGCCCGTTGCCCCTGAAGCTTAAATTTTAATTGTTATTTATTAATAAATATTTGTTTATTTGTCAAAAAAAAAAATCCAAGCTTTTTTTCTCTTATTTAATTACAAATGAATTTTTACTTACACTTTAGATTTCAAAACTAAATCATTGGTTTTGTTAATCAAGCTTAGATAAAAATATTAAGACATCATTTAGTATTCAAAAAAAAAATTCCATTCAAATTTGGGTATTTTGCATAAGAAATAGAACCCTTTTTAAAAAACCTTTTTTGATTTGTCTCGTTTCTTCTTCCCAGCTAACATGAATTTCGTAACACGCTTACTAACATCGATCTGTCAGACCGAAGTGCAGAAAATAATAATTTCTTATAAACGCCCTTTTTTAGACCAGACATATAATTTTTATTAGTTTTAGGCCCGTTTTCGCAACTTGCATATAAAAAGTGTTCCATTATTACAACTTTACTTTTTATAAGGCCGGTTAAAGTCTTCTTTTAGCTATCGGTAAGTTGTGAAAACGGGCTTTAATATTATTCATTAGTAAAACAAACATAAAAAATCAAAAACACAAAACTTCTTTAACCAGTTACCATTTAATTAAATAACATATTAACAAAAACTTGAGTGAAGTTATTAATTTTTATATCAACTTAAAATATTTTGATTTATATTAGAATATTATTGAAATATACCTACAAGAGGAATTCATGTTCATTCTCGGCGTGAAGTAGACAGCTTCGGCACATGGAAACACTATGTTTCAAACACAGAAACCTGCGGTAATTTCATTCTTATATTTTAGATTTTTTGGGCCACATACTTCACAGCATCATTGCAGTAACATAGTTGGAAGATTTGTGTATTCCCTTATCTGTATTATTAAAATTTTCGGGTTTACCTGACGTTATAAGTTCTCAAAAAGTTACGCTTGTTCTAACACCGGTGTCACAGATCGACAGTGTTGCCAATTTAGCCATTTAGTGGCTAGATTTAGCCATTTTTCACCCTGTTTAGCCATTAAAAAATGCATTTAGCCATTAGCCATTTTTTTAGCCATTTTTCAACTGGTTTAGCCATAAAATTTTTCTTGCTGTTTTTCTTTTAAAAGAATAATTTTTATTTTATTATAAAAATATATAAAAGCAAAATAAACATTTTAAATAATTAATACGGCTTTAATTTAAATCACAACTTTTACAAATGTTGAAAATCGCTATAAACGATGATGATGAAACATCTTTCAAAATAAAGGAACAGTATTCCAATATTAAATTTATAAAACGGATAAACACAAACATCGGTGTTTCTTCGTGGTTGCAAGTATTTCAATAAAAAGATGCTGGCGGCAAAAAATTTTTTTTAGAAATTTCAGAATTTACTATAAAGTTGCTCTCACTTCCATGGTCTAGTGCTGAAGTAAACATCGTTTAAAGTAATTTCAGAAATATGTTACATTTATCAACCGTTAATTCGATTTTATCAATGGAATATTTATACCAACACCACAATAGTGGAGAGGGTACTATGCGTTTGTGCTGATGTTTGTAACACCAGTCCTAAGCCCACCTTTTCGTAAACCGATTCACTCAGAACCACTTTCTGAGTCGAATTAACGATGTTTGTCCGGCTGGTTGGACGTCCATGTAAACCTTGTGCGTAAAGTACATATCGCAAATTTGCTGATCATTTAATAAAATTTGGTACACAGGTTCTAATGAGGTGTAGGGTATCATATAGTCGGGGTTGACCGACTATATTTTCTTACTTGTTTTTTATTGTAGATCTGGAATCAAAAGGTTGGGTAAATGTTGTCGTGATTACTATTTACCTTCAAATTTTTTAAAACTAATAGGCACGAGTGATTCCTATGAGATGAACAATAACCACATAACATTTATCGATGATTTTATTTTTTAAATATCTTTCAGAATATTAAATAACGTTTATTCTTATTTAAGAAATTGATCTTAACTAACAATTTCATCGTAAACAACTTTAAATGAATTATTTCTGTTGTGTTATTGAATTTTAATGTGTTTTTATTAGGGTGATCGATTATTCGACTTTTTTCAATAACCGGTTTTCGAATATTCCGAATAGTTGCTATTTTAAAAAAACCGGTTTTCGGTTAAACATTTTAAAAATAACCGGTTAACCGGTTTTAATTCGAATGCATAAAAATACAAAAATCAATTTAGTTTTTGTAATAAAAAGTTAATCAAAATAAAAGCAAAACAATTCACGAAGGTAAGGAACCAACAAACTACGTATACATATGTATATATGTTCCCTTCGATCCTATAAGGAGCATAGGGCCACAATACATAGATATGACTTAAGGAATGTCCAGACCACAAATATTTGAAAAAAACGTGACCAGTGAATTGATACAACTTAATCATTATTTTAAACAATTTCTAGTTATTTGATTAACTTTATGTCTAAAATGATAATTGCATTTATGTTTACGTTTAATGTAGTTAAGAAACCGTTAAATTATGTTTGCCAAACAATTCTTTAAGAAAACTAGTGGTTACGTGTAGGACGTCAAATATTTAATAGCTGTAGAAATTTTGAGAAACTTTGGTTTTAAAAAATTATAGGAATTTAATAAATTTATTATTTGAAATATTCTCCTAAATTTATTTTAAATGATTTTAATTTGTTGCTGGCTAAGCATGTCTTTATGAAACAGTAAACTTCAGCCATATTTTTGAAAAGTTGCAAACAAAACCTTCTGTCCAGGATTATATATTTAAATTGTTTTGTTTCAGCATTATATAATCGGATAGTAATATGAACATGCTTTTTGTGTGAAATATCTGTCAATTCGTCGATCACAATTTAAACTCTGCCATGAAATTGTTTGATTGCTTCAATTTTGTTTTAAGTACTTGGTAATTTATTAAATAAAACTGAAAAATTTTTCTATGCCGTTGATTTTGCCGATATGCTGTAGTCTTAAGCATAAAAATATGCTAGAACTACTTAAGAGTTTGTCATTCATTATTGGCAGCATATTTTAGTAAAGTATTATTTGTAGTCTCTTAAAAACTACTTGGAAATGGGTCAAGATTTACTTGGCGTATATTTATGTTAAGCTTGTAGACTAATTAAAAGTGATTAATAAGACATGACGTTGAAGAACCTTTGCAACTTAACATTTAAGGGCCGTTCAAGCACAATTGTCTTTTAAGTCAGTTCGATATTATCACCAGAGATGACATTTTTATAAATATATATGTATATATATAGTATTAAGAATGCTATCAAATTGCTAATTACTTTTTCTGCTGAACTTATTTTGTAGTATTTTAAAATGTATATAAATTACGCATTACTAAAATAACCGGTTAATTTCACTGAAATAACCGGTTTATTCGATATTCGAAAATAGACTTTTTAAAATATTCGACTTGGGCAAAACTAAAATAACCGGTTTAAACCGGTCGAATACTATTCGATCGATCACCCTAGTTTTTATTTAAAAAAGCTTTTAGCAATTTTTAGCCCATTTTTAGCCATTTTTTAGTCATTTTTCCCCGTAAATTTAGCCATTTTTGGTCTCCAAGATTTGGAAAAACTGCAGATCGAATCAATGAAAATAGAAGTTTGCATCAATCTATCCACTCTGGCAGCAATAAGAGTATTGATGAACAGAGGGGTATACAAGCAGCGAAATCTCTAGCAGCTCATCTTTATCCAACATAAAGATCTAAGTATGTGTTCGGTCTGTGAGACAGCATGTTTGACTTATTCTTTACTAAGAAAAATAAAAGTTGTAAGATCCTGTAAAAACCACTTTTCTTTTCGGTAGCTGATATATTAATATACACTAAAATTCCGGATTCAAAATTCCGAATTCGAAAATTTCAAAATCCCGAATTTCAAAAGCCAATTCGCTTACTAAAGCTTCGTATAGATTTTCTCCTCAATAGGATAACAAAAAACGGCTATGCAAAGAAGCTTATGTAAGCGAAGCCGGTGTTTGTTATACCATAAGGGAAAAAGTCTTTCACCCGGCCGAATTCTTGTTATGTAGAGAATCATTTATTTAATGTGTTTATTTATTTAATTGAATTGCTCCATACACACGACTTAGATTGCAGTATGGAACTGAGAATGTGTAAAATTATAAATCATAAATAAATTAACAACTTCATAACTAATTAAAATTTTATATACAAAGCAAAACCAATTAAAATCAAGCAGAATTTAAATAATTTACACATATGTGCATATGTACTTTAATCTCAAATAATTATGTTTCAAATTGTTATGCTGAAAACAGTTTAAAACAATTTTCCTTAAATTGTCGTGCGTTACTTAAAAGCTGAAAGCGATGGGGTATAGAATTCCTAAGACATACTGAGAATATTTAAAATTGCCACTCCGAAGTTAAGCTTTTGTACCCAAAACATCTAACTCTTTTCCCCCTGCTTATATCTGAAATACAAAGTTTGTCGTACAGATTATAATGTTTGCGGATACATATTATCTTATGTAAAAAACTAAAACTCTCATGTTCAGAAGATTATCTAAAGAAAGGCCATGTAGCCGAGATGAAAACAAAAATGTACTAGAACGCCTATTAAGTCCATACACGTAACGGACTATGTTATTAAATGCAACTATAAATTTTGCTTAACTATTTGTATCACATTTAGCAAATAGCTCACAACCATACAGTAAAACGAGCAACAGATAAGTTTTGGCAAGTAGCATTCTTATTTTTAAAGGTGTACAATGCTGGGTCCGCCAAATAGTTCTAATCATAGAAAAGGTACGACCACAAGAATAGTTAATGTGGTTCGACCACGTAAGAGTGTCATTAAAAAATATTCCGAGATTCTTAGCAGATTTGCCTATTTCAATTTGTTAATTATTAATTAATTTATATTATTGAGTTTGTAATAAAGAAAGTTATGATCCACGGTATCAAACGCTTTTGAACGGTCCAAAAGTATAACAAATCTAGTCTCGCCATTGTCAAGTTTCATTTTAATCTCCTCCGTAACGTCAACGCAATGCAGCATAATAATTTGTTAGCGATTCGGATTTTTAAGTTTCGGGCATATGACCCCAAACCTAATAAACAATTCGTCACCTAAAACGAACAAGGTTCTATCGCACGTTTTGAAAATTTTACAGGAGAAGCAGAAGCTATTTAAATAGATAAATTGATAAATCGCCTTAAACAGACATTTGTGTTGATGCAATATATCAGAAGCAATGAAATATTGGATTTTTACTTATCTGTTCGTGAGGGCCTTTAGTGATTTAGGGCCTTTTTCCACTATTTTTTTGGGCGATTTTGCTAAATGTAATTTTGTTGGCATCCGAAATTTAAATGTCATTAAAGATACACCCCTTATGCATAAAAATGTTTAAGTTCATTTAAGTCAACCAACACATAAAGCCCTGCAAAAGTGTATGGTGTTGGTTAACTGATGTGAACATTAACTTTTCGTGCATAAGGGCGACAATCTTTTGTTAAAGAGGACGGTATTTAAAGTGCGAAAAAAATTAATAAACAGAAGTTTTAAATAAAACGGTATTCTACAATTCAAACACTAAAATTTGTTAACAAATAAACTTAAAAATTCTTACAAAAAGTGTTAAAGGCAAAACAAGAATATACAGACTAAACCAGCTAAAAAAAATATGGCAAATAAGTCTCATTCTGGTTTACTAATAATTTAAGCATCATTTAGAAAAAGTTGATGTTCATGGAAAATTAAGCAAAACGATTTAAAATCAAAAATAAATACTTATGACGTATTTTACACTTCTTGCATAAATTTTCGTCAGACTTGTTGAGAATAAAAAACTAAATCTAAGTTAAAAAAGAAAAAGCAAAAACAAAAATATTACTTGAACTTAATTTCTATGTTTTTAAATATTTGAAAAATGTATCAAAACTCATATAAAAGCACACGATTTAAATTGTTAAACCATCATTCAAAGTTGTTACACAAAACGTGAAACATTCGTAGAAGAACAAATAAACAAACCAAAATGAAATTCATCATTGTATTTGCTGCCCTCTTCGTCGTTGCTTTGGCTGCTCCCCGCCCTGAAGAAGTTACCGTTTTGAAATCCGAATCCGACGTTGGACCCGAATCCTTTCAATATTCGTAAGTATTTTACTTTTTACAATACATTTCATGACTTTCTGTTCTAGAAAAACATCAGAACTAACTACGTTCTTCTTCTTCTCTTTTGTTATCGATTTACAGTTATGCCACCAGTGATGGTTCTGAAGCTGAAGCTCAAGGTCAATTGAAGAATATTGGTGCTGAAGATGAAGCTATCGTTGTCAGAGGCTCTTTCTCCTTCGTTGGTGATGATGGTCAAACCTACACAGTCAAATACGTTGCTGATGAAAATGGTTTCCAACCCGAAGGTGCCCATTTGCCCGTTGCCCCTGAAGCTTAAATTTTAATTGTTATTTATTAATAAATATTTATTTTTTTAAAAAATCCAAGCTTATTATCTTTTATTTAATTACAAATGAAATTTAACTTACCTTTTAGGTTTCAAAACTAACAGTCGATTTTATCAAGTTCAGTTCAAATTAACCGACTGTTATAACTGTCAAAAACATATTGTTATCTGCAAGTTAAAGTAAAAGTTAGTTTTAACTGAACTGGATAAAATTGGCCGTAAATCGTTTGTTTTGTTAATCAAGTTTAAATACAAATTTTAAGATATCATTAATTAAGGAAATATAAAATAAGAAATATTATTTAAGAATTTTTTTTTGCAATTTCTCGATTAATCCTTCGCTACTAACATGAATTTCGTAACACGCTTACTTATAGTCAGACCAAAGTGCAGAAAATTATTATTTCTTCACACTTAACGCTTTTTTTATACTTTTCGCCTAAGCTAAACGCGTATATATAAGTTTGATATTCCCTTTGTAACTTCCACAATATTGATCCTAGACCCTATAAATTTTATATGAATATTCTGGATCCTAATGAGAAGCAAGATCAAATCTGGTTGACCTGTCACATATCGCAATTGATAAACTAGAGGGTATTATTTAGATTTTTTTACTTTTTGTAAAAAATCGACGCGTAATACTGATATCTACACGCTGTAAAAATATCGTGCTTTATTTTTTACTTTTTGGTTATGAAACGATTAATTTCAAAAGGTTTTCATAAGCATTTAATGTAAAGTAATTAGTATTGTGGTTATTTTGTTGAACTATTTATGGTTTTTAATCCAAATTTTTATATTTTATTCAGGCTTAAGTTCATCAAATTTAATTTTCATTAAATTATTTTTATGAAGAAAGGAATTTTACAACATGAAAATTAATTAAAATTGTTATTGATAATCATTCATTCTTGACTGACCTGAGATTCGAACCCAGGCGGCTGGTTACCATGACATGTTTCGATCGCAACCACTCGATCTCCTCAGATGGAATTGCCGTCTTACAATCGCAGCCATCGACGACTGCTGACGTCAATAGTCAAACATCAATCCTTAAACCAAATTGTATTTTAACATTTGGTAGATCGAAATTTGCTTTTTTGAATGAGAGGCGCGGACTAGGATTTTGTTTTAGACCCATGGTTTCTTCGGAGAATTTTCGTGGAATTTTATGTAGATTACGTTTTTGCTATACGATTTTTAATTTTTTTTCATCCATATAAATCGACCCGCCCTAATATACATATTAAACAAATTTTCATATTATTCGAATGTGAATTCTAAGTCAAATTACAATCCTCAAAAGCTTAGCTTAACTCTTGTTTTCGAGATATACCGTTATTACGAAAATGGAGGAGTTTGCACAACATATATTCGCGTTATTTAAAAACGGTTTAGTTTATTGAAATTATTAAAAATTGAAATTTTGCAATAAAATTTCCTTTAAGAAAAGTAAAACTTTTTTCTAATGTGAGCAGTCGTTTTAAAAACATAATTTTTTTTTGGAAAAAAATATATTTTTTTTATCAAAATTTCGAAATTTTTGTTTTTTAAAAATTCAAAAGAAATTGGAAAATGCAGCTAGGCTACTAATTTTTTGCAGACATATAAAAAACGAATCTGCAAACAAAGCAAGCCATTCAAATATGGCCGTTTAATGGAATTCTTAAAATTGGCCTCTGCAGCGCCTAGGATGCCCCTAGATGGGTGAAATGTGTGGCCGACCCCACTTTATTTTTCATATCAATAATTTATTTTTCAATAAACTAAACTTGTTTTGAATTACGCAAATAAGTATATGTTGTGCAACCTCCTCCATTTTCGAAATAACGGTATATCTCGAAAACAAGAGCTAACCAAAAAAAAACGGTTAGCACCATTGGATTCAGCGTACCCGAATTATGTTAAAACGCCAAGTGCCCGGCTTGTCTAATTTTGCAACTAGCACAGTGTTATTGATCAAATCTTATCCTAATACTCTATTTTATTACCTGCCATTGCCAGACAAAAATGTTCTTCATCTCGGGTTCTGTTCGCATATATATATTGGTGTTTACCGTTCATCTAAATAAATAAGGGCTTCTCTTCTGCTTAAGCAAGTGTGTCCGTTATCTTTTAAAATATTTCGAGCTAGTGGGTTCGGATGTCTAATTGCCTTTTTAAGTATTTTACTACATTTTTCTTAATCATAGTTTTTCCTAATGGCACATTGAGATCCTTGTGAATATTTGAGTTTTTAACATACCAAAGGGCAGCAGAAGTTTATTTTGGCGCCTTTGAATTTTTTCGACATTAGAGGCTAAGGCAGTGGTTCAGACTTAGGATAGAGTTTCTTTCAATAAGCCAATGAATTTGGATGGCTTTAAGTTTCATTTGAATTAATTTTGCCTCTATATGGCTCTTTTACGTTAAACGGCGATCTAGATGTCTTTATATAGATATTTTACATGCGAATTTTGAGGTAATATTTGATTATTGATTTTAATAGGGGGCATGATTCCCGACGCAAAGTGATTGTAATATGTACGCATTTTTGCTCATTTAGCCTTCATTGTTTTAACCACAGTTCTAGTTAAAATATATGATCCTGTCAGTAACGTGCACGCTAATAAAAGCTGAATGTGTTTACTGGTAAGGAAAGCTTCAATTTATGTTATAAGCCTTCGTACCAGCCGTTATCAAAAGCTTGAGAAACATCAATGAAGAGAACGTCCAAGGCTTTTTTATGACGTTTACTTTTCGATGCGTTTATTCAATTGTGCTGTGTTCTCTTCTAAAGCCACATTGGTGGTTAGAAATTAATATATTTTCATTTAAAATTGACACTTCTCCAACTGCTTTGATATGTTAGATAATAAGCTTATATGCCTATTTATATGACTCAATTTTCGTGTGATCCTTTCCAGGTTGAGTTATCATGGTAACTAAGGCAACATTCCATTCTTGAAGGTAATATTCAAGTTCGAAAAACGAAAGGAAAATATACGAATACCATTGTGAACAAAGCTTTTTGAAATATTTGTTTGGATAAGACTTCCAGTTTTATTTTTTGGGAAATTTTTTGCTTACCTTGCGCGATTTTTCATTTTTGCGATTTGTCACAAATTGCTTTGTTGCCATCCGAAATTAATATCTCATTTAAGATACACAAAATGTTAAAGTTCATATTAGTTAACCAACACGTGTAGCCCTGCAAAAGTGTATGTGTTCATGTGAATTTTTAAATTAAACGGTTGTCTTGAATTCAAGCACCAAAATTTGTTAACAAATAATCTGAAAAATTCTCCTGTTTGTATTTCCTTATTAAGCTAATACGGCCTATAATCTTTTATGTAATTAAAAACCCAATTTTAATACATTTTTTCCCGACGTTTCGTCGATTTTTTGTCGACTTCTTCTGGGGATCGTCTATTTAATAAAAACATGACATTAATTAACAATTTTTTACCAAATAACATTTAGAACTTACATTTTTTATATATTATTACATTTAAAAACAAACTTTAAAACCAAAAATTTTACATTTAACATATATAATACAAAAAACATAAAACCATGGAATTATTTTTAAACACATTAAACATTAAACATTTTAAACTAACTTTATTTTTTATGAATACGGCTGATAATATTTAAAAATTGTATCACAATTTATTTCATGGCTACTCTATAACTTGCACATATGTTGTTGGTGTCTTCTTTCAAATTCATTGTCTTGTTTATGTTTTGCTGAATTCTCAAGCTTTCCTTCGTAAATCTCTTTCTCATATTTTCCTCCTTGTCTAAAATTCTAATACGTTGAAAATCTGGTGCATGGTGTGAGCTGATCATATGCATGGCTAGTGCTGTTGTTTCTTTCTGTCGCGTAATATCCATCTTGTGTTCTCCTATCCTTGTTGATAAAGCTCTCTTTGTTGTTCCTATATACACCTGATCACAGAGTTCTTCGTTATTTCCTTTACATCTTATTTCATAAACAACGTTATTTTGTTGTTGTTTTTCTACTGGCGCTTTTATTTTAGTGAATATTGCATTCGTTGTTTTGTTAGGCTTATACGCAAAACATATGTTATTTTGTTTCAGTGTTATTATCACGTTTCTGTTGTCAGTAAGGCCAGGGATGTATGGTACACTGTAGAATTTTTTGTTTTCTATTTCATCAGTGTTGTCAATTTTCTTATTTTTATATAATCGCCTAAATACGTCGTCTATTAAAGAATTTATTAATTTTTTAGGGAAACTATTTTGTATCAATATTTCTTGTATTATGTTTATATTTTTGTTGTGGAATATTTCGTCACTAATTTTCAGTACCCTCTCTATTAAATTTCTCGCTGTATTTAAAATCTGACTTCTGGGTTGTGTGGCGTTAAAATTCATAAGTCTGCCTGAAGCCGTTTCCTTAGAGTACCAATTAAAAATAATGTTTTCCTTATTTTTCCGTAGTTTTGCGTCGAGGTATGCTATTTCATTATTTTTTTCTATTTCGATGGTGAATTTAATTTTCTGATGGTGAGAATTTAAAGTTTTAAGAATTTCGTCCTTATCGTCCTTATTAATGATAGCGAAAATGTCGTCTACATATTTTGCTATGTATTTAATATTGATATTTTTATTTTTTAATTCAATTATTGCATCGTCTAGCAAATTATCAAGAACAATATCCGCTATTGTAGGAGAGAGCGGGTTGCCCATTGGCATACCACATATCTGATTAATTACTTTTTTACCATAAACAAAGTAATTATTGTCCATTAGACAGAACTTCAAAATTTCTAAAAATGTCGGTCTAGGAATGTTTGTAAATTTCTTTATTGTTAGCCATTTTTCCATAATATTTTTAATAGCTGTGTGTACCGGAATATTTGTGAAAAGTGAGATGACGTCAAAAGATACTAATATATCATGGGGCTCAAGTTTTATATTACACAGATGATTTTTTAATTCAAACGAATTTTTGATGTTATATTCCCTAGATATAATATGTTTAAGGATATTTCCTAAATATTTGGATAAATTGTAACATGGCACTTGTATTGATGACACAATTGGCCTAAGAGGGGTTTCCGGCTTATGGATTTTTGGTAATCCGTATATTCTTGGGGCAACAGCCGCATGACAAGTTAGATTACGTTTTTGCCACATATCAATGAATCCATTCTTTTCTAAGTTTGATATGATTTTGTTATTTTGTTTTTGAAGTTTTTGAGTCGGGTCAGTTCTTAATGTTCTGTAAGTATCTCTGTCTTCTAGAAGATTTTCCATTTTCTGTTCATAATCTTTTTTGTACATGGCTACCGTTTTGTTGCCTTTATCTGCCTTTATTATGATCATATCTTGGTGCTTTTTTAAAAATTTTTCAGTTTTTTCAAAAACAGTTGATATAAATTTTTCCCTAGGAGTATTTTTAATTTTTCTTTTAAAACCAGTTATACTATTTGCCAGCTTAGTTCTTGCTATATCCTTTTCTTTGTCTGCATTTTCGTCCATGTCTTGGATGCATTGTTCTATATCCGCGATTATATTTATTGGAGAAAAATTCTTATTAGTTACTGGTAATGCAAACTTTTTTCCTAACGAGAGTATCCATTTACATTCCATGGGTATATTTATTGTTGTTTTATTTTCAAACCAATGCTTATTAAAAGTTAGTCCGTGTGATTTAAACTTTTTTTCTTTAAGTGTATTTAATTTAATCAGCTGTTTTGTCCTCACTTCTTCTCTTATGTGTTTTGTTCTGTCCGTTTGTTTGCTAATAAAATTTTTGTAGTCATCATCTGTTACCATTTCTTTAATACCAGCACTCATGTGATAAATCTTTCTTTTTGTTAATTTGATATTTGTGGTTGTTTGTGAAATCTCCAAATTGAGAAAAATTCTTACCAGAAGAGTTAAAGGCAAAGCAACAAACAAAAGACAAAACCAGCTGAAGAAATTATGGCAAAAAGTCTTAATCTGGTTTACTAAAAAATTTTTCATCATTTAGGAAAAGATGGTTGTTTATGCAAAATTAGACAAGACAATTTAAGATTTAAAAAAAGAAAATAAAAATTATGACGTATTTTACACTTCTGGCTTAAATTTTCGTCAGACTTGTTTACTAATAACAACAACATCTAAGCTAAAAAAGAAAAAGCAACAATAAAAATACTATTCGAACTTAATTTCTATGTAAGATTTATAGATTTTTGTATGTTTGAAAAATATATCGAAACTCATATAAAAGCACACGATTTAAATTGCTAAACCATCATTTAAAATTGTTACACAAAACGTGAAACATTCGTAGAAGAACAAATAAATAAACCAAAATGAAATTTATCATTGTTTTTGCTGCCCTCTTCGTCGTTGCTTTGGCTGCTCCCCGCCCTGCAGAAGTTACCGTTTTGAAATCCGAATCCGATGTTGGACCCGAATCCTTCCAATATTCGTAAGTATTGTACTTTTTACAAAACATTTCATGACTTTCTGTTCTAGAAAAACATCAGAACTAACTACGTTCTTCTTCTTCTCTTTTGTTATCGAATTACAGTTATGCCACCAGTGATGGTTCTGAAGCTGAAGCTCAAGGTCAATTGAAGAATATTGGTTCTGAAGATGAAGCTATCGTTGTCAGGGGCTCTTTCTCCTTCGTTGGTGATGATGGTCAAACCTACACAGTCAAATACGTTGCTGATGAAAATGGTTTCCAACCCGAAGGTGCCCATTTGCCCGTTGCCCCTGAAGCTTAAATTTTAATTGTTATTTATTAATAAATATTTATTCGTCAAAAAAAACCAAGCTTTTTATCTTTTATTTAATTACAAGTGAAATATAACGAATTCTATATTCGCACGGCATCTTGAATTACGTTGGTCGCTTCTTGAATTACGAATACGAATTATGCTGTTCACACTGTATCTTTTTAATTCAAGAACTCTTTTTCTGACATTTATGAAAATTTTTTGCTTTGAAAATTAACACAAAAGCAAGCAACAATTTAAAATTACTTGTTTTTTTTAATAATTCCTATTTTGTTTCTTTATCTGTTGTTTTAAATTTCACAAAAAACAACATGTTTCATGAATTCGCCTTGATTTTATTTCTTTTTCTTTTTTGTTTTGTGTTTTTTACAGCCTTCGATAAGAATTAGTGATGACAATGATTTGGTTGTAGTTGGCATGGTAATTCAGAATGAATTACGAACAAAAGAGATAATGCGCTCTCAATATTTTGTATGGCGAATTATGTAATTTGGATCATAATTGGGCTGATTACGAATGAGAGAGCGAATTACAAAAAAAAGTTGTAGTGCGAGCATTACACTTTAGATTTCTAACTAACGGTAAATTTGACCAAGTTTAGTTATAGTTAACCATCAGTTGTAACTGTTAAAAACATATTGTTAACTGCAGGTTAAAGTAAAAGTTAGTTATGACTGAACTTGATGAAAGTGGTCGTAAATCGTTTGTTTTGTTTATCAAGTTCAGATAAAAATTGTAAGACATTTTTTATTTAAAGAAACATTTCCATACAAATTTGGGTGTTCTGATTTATGCTAGAATATTATTGAAATATACCTGCAAGAGTAATTAGTGCTCATTTTCGGTAACTGATAGATTCATATTACTTAAAATTCCGACGAAGGCAATCCAGAGAAGCTTTAGTAAGCGATTCTATTTTTTTAGTCTCGGGCATAGGGCCCCAACCGAAATGAGTAAGAAATATTTAATATTAAAGGGTCATTTTCACCCTTTTTGATAAAATTTCCAATTTTTGGGATTTCAGAGAGTTATCTTTATATCTTTTATTATGATAGAAAGATCTATGAAAATTATGTGTGAAACATAATATAGACATACCTGTTCACCCCAGAGAACAATTGCACAATCCCATCCCAGATGTCAATCGCCACCTACACCTCAACTGCAATCAACATCCACTGGTTATGTTTTCTAAATTTTATAAATAAGAAACTGAATTAAACTTTTTACTACAATAAGCACATGCACTTCTTGATCATTCTAAGGCGTTTTACACGGTTTATCATCAAATACTTTTTTTGGAACTCAAGAATCTTTTCAACTTTTCAACAACGGCTACATCAATTTTATATTCTTACCTCACTTATCGTTTTCAGTCTGTATGTATCAATAATAATATTTCCACGCCCATAGCAGTCTCAAGGGGAGTTCCTCAGGGTTCAATATTTGGGCCATTGCTGTTCTCCATCTACGCAAATGATTTGCCACAACAACTGCAAAATACTTATGTAATCTCCGTAGCGGAGAATGTTGAAAAACTCAACCATGATCTGAACAGAATTTACCGCTGGGCAGACAGAAACGTTTTGTGTCTTAATCCTCAAAAATCAAAATTTATGATTATACAAAGGAGATCCCAACATATCACCGGCATTAATGTTCTGGTTAACAACCAACCTATTAAGATTGTTCAAAAAGTGAAAAACTTAGGGATAGTCTTTAATAACAACATGACTTGGTCAAGTTATATCGATGCACTAGTGGCACAGATTTAACAGAAGTTAAGATCGCTTTGGGCTATACAATATTTTACACCGCTCAACGAAGGAAGCTTCTGGCTAAATCGAATTTAATTCCAGGACTTTTGTATGGCTGTGAATTCGGCAAGTGTGACTCTACTAGTAAGAGGAAACATTACTAGATACGTTTATAGACTGCATCGGTGTCTTATATCGGAACGGCAATTTTTCATCAATGCTGCATGTGTTTGGAATCCTCTTCCTCCCAACATACAGCAAGTCAGCAACGCAATACTTTTAAAAAAATCTTTTTAATTTCTTTAATAAATAGACCACAGGTCATACAACTTTCCTCTTTTAATTTAAATTTGTTATAATTTTTGTACTTTTAATATTTTATTGCTTTAATTTTGTACTTTTTAATTTTTATTTTGTACTTTTGAAATTTTTGTTTTAATTTTGTACTTTTTAAGTTTTATTTTGTACTTTTTAATTTTGTACCTTTTAATTTTAATTTTTTTCTTTATCATATTATTGAGGCTTTTTTCTATTTATATTAACCCTTAAGCAAACACCAAAATGATTTTACACAAGCGAACCCCAGGGACTGGCTTGGACTTCTTGTATTTTGTACCCAGTTTTTTGGGGCTTTAGAAAAAGTTCACACTAACGAACCCCTGGGTCTGGATGGGACTACTTTTATACGTATGGAGTTTTATGGCGATAGCAGGAACATTTTGTTGTCAAATTAAACAATTCTTTGTATAAAAAGGTAAAGAAAGAATTATTATGTGTTGCGTATGTATCCAGGTGGATACAATGTGCACAACATCTTCATTTGGCCAATTGCCACGCCCACGGTGCTTAAATTTACAATTTTTTCTCATTTTCTTGTAAAAAAACACTTTGATTGAGGAAAACATAAAGTTTCGTTCTAATATATTGAATAATTATATTGAAAAAAAACAGGAAAAAAGACAGGATAATATATAAATCTACATTAAGTTAATTTTCATATAAACTTAAATCGTATTTAATACAGATTGATTTTTTGATTTATTTGAAAAGTCTTATTTAATTAAGATAAAAGTATGGTAGCACTTCTAAATACAAAAAAATATCATAAAAACGTTTAATTATTTGCAAGGTGGTCTCAAAAAACAGCTGAATGTTATTGCTTTGCCTGTTGTTATTGTATTGTTGTCATATTGAGGCAACCTTGCTAAGTTATTCCTATGGAAACTTAAGTTAAATTTAAATATACCACATCGGTGAATTAAGTTTTATTTGAGTGTTTAGTGAAGAAGAGAATTTTATATTTAAAACGATTTTAAACATAAATGTGTTTTAATATCAATCCTGAAAATTGGTCCTAATTCTCTTGCTCTATAATTATAAGATCTATTCTTGTTCAGCAGGATTTCATTTAATATATAAAATATACCTACTTACTAAACTTAACCTAAAAATCAATGTGCTTAACTTACTTAATTTATACATATATTCTATATTGCACATAGTTGCCCTATAAAGCTTGGTTGACCCTTAACCATATACATATTTGTTAACCCTACTCTCGATCCTACCCTGTCTAACCCGTATAAACAATACTTCTATCCGATAGTCCATATTTTCAATAACTCTAAGACATAATTGAGGATCTCATCCTTTAGCTCGTGAATTGTTCTTGGCTTATTGACGTTCACTTTTTCTTTTAAATATCCCCAAAGAAAAAAGTCGAACGGGGTCAAATCACGTGACCGTAACGGCACAACGTTAGATAACACGACCATTGAATTTCTCTCTGTGGCAAGTGGCACCATTCTGTTCGAACCACATATCGTCCAGGTCCATATACTTAATCTATAATCAAAAGAAGTCCGTTATGATCTCGCGATAGCGAATACCATTCACGGTAACTGCTTCTGCTACACTATCGCGAACAACAGCAGTGTTTTCCGCAGAACAAACTGAGCGAGCACACACAGGTGTTTTTACATTTCCTTCAGGCCCGGTTTGCTAAAATTTGTGCACAATTCTTCCGATTGTGGACAAATTTAGTCGATTATGCTGACCAATAAAATCACGAAGTGCACGAAATGCACTTTGATATGAACGCCTATTTTCGTAAAAGGATTCAGCAATCTTTATGTGCTGCTCAACTGTGTACCTCTTATTGGTTTCAAACACTCAAAAATAATGAAATTATAGATTAAGTTCATCGTGGTTGGGCCACCCTTTATTTGCATAAGGGCGACAATATTTAGTAAAAAATTAGAAAAACTACGATATTTGATGTGCGATAAAAATAAATAAAGAGAAGTTTTAAATTAAACAGTTTTCTTGAATTCAAACGCCAAAATTTGTTCACAAATTAACTGAAAAATTCTTACGTTGAATTCAAAACAAGAAACAAAAGACAACACCAGCTAAAAAAAATATGGCAAATAAGTCTTATTCTGGTTTACTACAAATTTAAGCATCATTTAGAAGAAGTTGATGTTATGGAAAATTAAACAAAACCATTTAATATAAAAAAAAAATAATTATGACGTATTTTACACTTCTTGCATAAATTTTCGACAGACTTGTTTAGTTTAAAAATCAAAATCTAAGTTAAAAAAGCAACAACAAAAATACGGTTCAAACTTAATTTCTATGTAAGAGTTTAAATATTTAAGTTTTTAAATATTTAAGAAATGTTTCAAACTAATATAAAAGCACACGATTTAAATTGCTAAAGCATCATTTAAAATTGTTACACAAAACGTAAAACACTCGTAGAAGACCAAATAAACAAACCAAAATGAAATTCATTATTGTATTTGCTGCCCTCTTCGTCGTTGCTTTGGCTGCTCCCCGTCCTGCAGAAGTTACCGTTTTGAAATCCGAATCCGATGTTGGACCCGAATCCTTCCAATATTCGTAAGTATTTTGCTGTTCACAAGACAATTTATGACTTCCAGTTCTTGAAACCTATCAAATATAACTATGTTATTCTTCTTTTTTGTTATCGAATTACAGTTATGCCACCAGTGACGGTTCTGAAGCTGAAGCTCAAGGTCAGTTGAAGAATATTGGTTCTGAAGATGAAGCTATTGTAGTCAAGGGCTCTTTCTCCTTTGTTGGTGATGATGGTCAAACCTACAAAATCAACTACGTTGCTGATGAAAATGGTTTCCAACCCGAAGGTGCCCATTTGCCCGTTGCCCCTGAAGCTTAAATTTTAATTGTTATTTATTAATAAATATTTGTTTATTTATCAAAAAAAAAACCAAGCCTTTTATCTTTAATATAATTGTAACTGAAATTGAACTTAAACTTTAGATTTCAAAACTAAATCACTTGTTTTTTAATCAAGTGCAGATAAAAATGTTAAGACATAATTTTTTAAAAAAAAACATTTTGTTTTTAATTTCATAAACTTTATACGTTTTTACGAAAAAAGCTTTAATTAAAAATATCACCAACTAAGCTTTAAAAAATTAATTAAAGATATCTCCTAAAATAAGAAATGCCCCTACTAAAAAACATAAACGTAAATATAAATATTACCATGTTCTATAAATTTTTATTTCAACGCAGAAAATGCTTGTAACGAATCCAGTCAAATGTGCGAAATAGCCCTGACAGATATATAGTTTGCATACCATCGGGTTTGACTTTAATCGGTTAATCGCCCGATTAATTAATCGAGGTTTTGATTTAATCGGTTATTTTTTTTAGTGTTCAGTTAACCGATTTATGAAGTTTATTTTTATAATTAAGTGATTTCAATATATAAAAATTACAAATTATTTATTATTTGGAGTTTATTAGTAAAAAACAAGTTAGAGTGCTATATTCGGCTGTGCCGAATCTTAAATACCCTCCACCGACTGTTCGAATATTTCAGGAGGGATATCTATATGATGTCTATTTTCTATTAATTTATCTTTATAAAAACAGACATCAGCATTAAAATTGGTTGGTTTGAGGTTTAGATCTATATTAGATCTATATTAAGTAACAGTTTCAATTCAAATTTTGTTATGATAGCATTATTTTTATCGGTTTAAGGCTTACTAAGCTGTTTTCCGGGAGTAGTGTTTATATGGGGCCTAGGGTAAGTTATGGACGGATCTTCACGATCACAGCGTGATTTCCAGTCGAATAAAACAAATTTTTGCAAAATCTTATCTCATTCCGTGCCTTGTTCCACCATTTATGTTATTTTTTGTAACAAAATTATCATTGGTCCTACTGCACCGATTTTGCTGAATTTCAATCCCAAACTGCTTAGAATAACTACAAGCAATTTGGCACAAAGTTTGTTAATTTCTTTTGAGTTGTTCGAAAGTGAGCGTGTTTTCAACAGACGGACAGACGGACATGGCTAAATCGACTTAGAATCACTTAAGGACCCAGAAGATATATACTTTATGGTGTCTAAAATGAATAATAAAAAAGTTTTACACAAAATGACAAACTTAATTTTCCTTCTTCACAACTAATTGTGGTGGAGGGTATAAAAAACAATGATAAGTATTGTTATATTTGTTATGTTAAAAATACTTAAAGTAAAATGATCAATTAATATATATTATGTATTTATTAAAAAGAAACTGTTAGTTCATTTTGTTAGTAATTTAATTAGTTTAAAGAGATCTTATAAAATAATCTTTTAGAAAAATAATTTGGTTAAATACTTAGGATTTAAGCGACTCATTTCTTTAGTTTTAATAAATTTTGTTTTGGGAAAAAATTTTCACTTATCGTATATGTTGAAGAAAGCACCCCATAATACAGAATATCTAAATTCGCAGTCCTTTTCCTGGATTTCTCTGAATATGTAAAAAGCTTCCATTAATCCATCAAAATCCTGTTTAAATTTTTCAAATTTTTAACACTTCTAATGGTTTCGATTAATTTGTTGTTTTGTTGCTAGCAAAAGTATCTACTGTTTTCAGGTCATCATCTAACTCATCCTGGCAAAGCTCAGCACCGAGTATTCTACATAATAAGTTCTGACTCTCCGACTTGGCGCCCTATGCTCCAGTGGGAGTTAGAGGAATATATATATTTCCGACTTCCTTAATTTCTGTTTTTGTACTGTGTTTGTAGAATGAAATATATTGTATGAAAAAAAATCCAAACACAACTTTTTTGTTGCAGTTTGGTTACATTTTTGGTGAATGTTTGTGCAAATAACGTTTTAAAATTGTACATGGTTGCACTGTAGAATGCATTTAAAAAAGTGAGTTACTTGCAACTAACGTCACCCATAATTAAAAACACAAAAAGATGTGGTTTAATACTAAAAGAAATTAAAAATTTTGTTGCATCGGTTAATTCGTTAATCGACTGATATTTACCGGTTTAATCGTAATTAATCGGTTAATCGATTAACGGTTAACCGAATGAATACCCTTGTATGCATACTACAATTCTTACTGAGCACAGTTAAAAAGCTGTGTTTAATAAGATACCACATTTATACTACGTACATTTTGTTAGAACATAAACCAGCAATATATGTTTTTGTGGTGTGCAAAGTTCTTCAACAATTCTCCCAGCGATATTTTTTCATTTTTCATCACCTTCTTGTTCAAGATAAGGAATTTCATGAAGATAATATCATGATTCTGCATCATGAAATGTATGCACGTACATACTGCCAAAATGATACTCGCCCTCTAAACGTCACATATTGCTCAATTTGCAAGTAAATGCCGGTTGATACACGTTAAGGCTCAGTTGGGCTGTACCCTTAATGTGCCCGTAATGTACCACACCGTAATGTAAGTACGTTGGTGCACATTTAAAAACGTGTCATATATTTTCCCATACATAATGAAAAAGTAAAAGTATACATAAAACAATACACACACACGCAGAGAAAAAACATGATTAATAAATGGTCACTACGAACATTTTTATTCATATTTGCCTAATATGTTTACCCTAATAAGTTTATTATAGTCCTAAAATAACTTGAACAAATATTTTTTGTCCTAAACATTTTTAAACTCACTATAATAATATTATATGGTGTTTTACACCTCAAAAGTTACTCTGATCTAGCTAAACATATTAAATTATGTGAAATATTTGCTACTAAAATATTTTTATTTTCAACTATGCAATTAAAGTCATAATATAAGTTGCACACAAAAGTTATGTTTAGTACCATAATTTTTGTTTGCTTTAAAACACATTCTCTAATTGAGCAAACATTTATTGTCAAAAAAAACAATGTGTATTTATAAAGAAGAAGAAAATGTTCTTCGCGTCATTTAAGTCTGTGAGCATCAGTTAATCGGGAAACTTAAATTATTACAAAATAATTTAAAGTTTTTTTTAGGGAGAAAAGATCATGCGTGTTGCAAAACTTATACGTTTATTGAAACGGGTAAGTTATTTATATATTATTATAAATATGCATAGAAACATGTATAAACGTTGTCTTTCTTGCAGCCAAAACCACCTACAATATTGAAAAAAGTTGGGAGTCAGCTGACTGAATTTATCTGTTCGGAAAAAAAGGAAAATAAATAATTGGCAGATGAGTGCTGGTAAGCTTTGCGACAGAATAGAAGCAAATGAGACATTGAGAAACCCAAATTTCTTTAATGTGCAGTTTTTCGTTAGAAAAAATGATAATCGCGTAATGAGAAAACGGCCAATATATGTATGTATTTAATTTTATTTTTATTATATGCTTTAATGTATATATTAATAAAACAAAGTATATGTACATACAATTGTATTTTTAATAAAAAATAAATTTTTTAGAATAAATTTGTTATGGTTTTTATTGTGAGAACCAAGTAACGTGTTGAAAAATACATTTTGCATGGTTTTGGGATATATAGAAACAAGGTTGGAATGGTCGTTTGCGTTTTTCTTGTGAGCATAATAATATGTTTGAGACAATAATAGACTAAAAACATTATGTCTGAACATATATTTTTACTCAAGACGTGTTGGACACAATCATAACCACAAACATTAATGATAGTTTGCGATTGTGATTGCATCAACCATGTTTTTTCTTTGCGTGCAGTGATGGGAATCAGAAATTTTTAAGTGACCGCTGTGCAAAAACGTACACAAAAATATAAAGGGTATTAAAACAGTATTTTGTGTATGTAAAAAATAAATATTTAATTTGTATTTGATATTTGGGGGATTTCATGTCAAGTGACCCAATTTTTAAATCGATGTCATCCGATTTGGATGAAATTTGCACCATGGGTAGTCCTATTGACACAAATTTTCAAAAAGATCAATCAAAAAGTTTAGATAGCTATTTGATCAATCTTTTGAAACAATTTTTATCAAATAATAAAAATTGGGAATTAAGCACGAATAACAAAATCATTTAAATTAAATTTTGTATTACCACGAAAATTATTTTGACAATTTTTTTTTGTTTTTTAAAAAAAAATTTTTTTAAATTTTTTTTATTTTTCCTTTAAGTTAATTCTGGTATTTTAGGAATAAATTCAAAATAGTGCTGCATATGCTTCAAAATTTAAAAACCCTCGTCTTGGGTTAGTAATTATTTTTTTAATACATAAGCCACTCGCATCCCAAAAAGCGACGAAAATTTCCTTAATGGAAAAGACAAGCTTTCTTTTCAGCAAAAAAAAAAAAAAAAAAAAACATTCCGGATAAAACTCAAGACCTCAAGCAAGTGTTTTTGATGAGTTCCCAAATATAGCGAAAAGAATCAAACTGGTTTTCAAATCTTTCTAATGAAAAATCAGAAAACAACCAAATAAACAACGTAAGGGGATTTTCATTATAAAATTGTTTTTTACGGCTCTGTGAAATAAGTCCCAGGTTCAATAAGTCCCAGGTTCAATAAGTCCCAGTGCAATAACTCCCAATGAAAAAAATCCAAAAATAATTGAAATAAGTCCCAAACTGAAAAAAAGAAATAATCCAAAAAAAATGAAATAATTTCCAAGTCTAAAATGGAACAAACCCCAACTTTTGGGAGTTGTTTCATTATGAAAAAACTCCTAACGACATTAATGAAATAACTTTCAAAAACAGTCCATCGAAAAGAAATGATATAAGGCCAAAAAAAAATTTAAAAACTCCCAAAAAAATTTATTATATCGACCCCTTTGCCCTTACTCCGATGTTACTGCGTCATGGCACTGAGGACATGTTCGTCATTTCTGTGATGCCGATGTGTCATAATTTATTTTGACCCTGATGACACTTTGGCCAAGGTATGTTAAGGTTGACATCACAATGATGAAAAGTGTCAAACGAAGACACTTGTCATAGTACTGATGTCAAAATACATCAGCGTTATGACGCCTTTTCTATCAGTGTACATACATACATACATACATATGTACTTGCGGGTACTATACACTACAAAACAAGCCAAACTTAATCCTTTCGACCCAGCTTTCGAATAGCAATGGCATAATAAAATTTTGGATTTGAACCGATTATTTCAGTAATATATCAGTGAAATAAAATCGGAAAAACAATAAAGGGGGGCTGTGGGTGTTGTGGTACACCGTTGTGCCATTCGGGATGTTATCAGTGAAATAAAATCGGAAAAATTCGGAATGTTATTCGGGATGTTATCAGTGAAATAAAATCGGAAAAACAATAAAGGGGGGCTGTGGGTGTTGTGGTACACCGTTGTGCCATTCGGGATGTTATGTGGGCTCATTCATAAAGGCTAGATATTTGATCAGCCATGTCGAAGCCTGCTTGTTACCAGAAAGTTTATGCATATTTTTCAATCTGCTATAGCGGTGCCAACGGCTGGGAATGATTTACAGTGAAACTTCGATATTATGAACTTCGTTATAACGAAAAACTCAAAATAACGAATTTTTAGCTGAGTCCCTTGAAAAAACCTTTTTATTGCAAAGTTTTTCATACAAAAATGCTCTATAGCTATAACGAAGAAATTCTGAGCTATAAAGCCTCTATATAGCGAAGTATTTTTTCAAAAGCCTCTATATAACGAAATTATAATTGAGAAATATATACATATCGAGCCTTTGCTGCAATAGAGTAATAACTGAAAAAACCAAATATTTGAGCTAATGTATTTGATTCTTTAATTCCCAGATGAACATAGGGCCGCCTACAGGCAAAAAATGTTGAGTAAATCGCCATATCGATTCTTCATATTGTGTAAAAATTTCATACAAATATGTCATATACTCAACTCTTGAGAGGAGAATTAAATTGTAAGGTGTTGGAAAATTCAAAATTAAGATATTACTCTATTGCAGCAAAGGCTCGATATGTATTACATTTTATGTGTGTAAGCCATTAAAATCCCGTTATCAAAAGCCTCTACATAACGAAGTCTTGAACTATAGCCTCCATACAACGAAGTTAAAATAAATAAAAATTAAATTTTAAGCACAACAGGGAGGTCCCCTTTAAAAACAACGCAAGGTACATAAATGTCTTTGCATATGTAAAGCGCCACAAATATAGTCTATACCTAACACTAACATCATATTAGTGTTAATGTTAAACATTTTATATCAGTTGTAGACTGCATGTTAGTAACATAACATAAACATAATATTGTATTTACCTCTTAAATAGTGAATTTTTATTATGTACATAGTATTTTCGTGTAAAATAGAATTTGGACAAAAAAAAAACTGTAGTTATATCGAATTTTGTACGTATTTCTTTAAATTTCGTTATACCAAGGTTTCACAATGCATATGTAAATATAGTAAATAGCTATAACGAAGTATTTTTCTATCCCCTCAATATTCGTTATATCCAAGTTTCACTGTAGTGTCATATAAGTGCACAGATGTAAAACTGAACTAACTGTTAGCTGATTCATTACAGACAAGTACTTCCTGTGTAGCTTTATATACCTTATGTACTATGTCACTTGCTATATCTTAGTTACCGCTATGGACAACACCTGATACAGGGTTTTCAGAGCTTCCGTTGTCTGCTAAATCTTCATGATCTCTGAAGCCAGAAACCTACTTGGGACAAATAGTCACTAGCACTATCAGCTTCATCTTCAAAAATTGATCGAATGGATGAATTTTTTAGGAAAACAAATTATTTTCTTCAAAACGAGATATCATACTCATCGGGATACTGGTACATATGTGTACCACCATACCATACGAAAGGTTTACTAAAATTTACTAAAAAAAAAGCATAAACTAAATGGTTTTTTATAAATATTTACCTGCCGCATGTATAAATTTTGAATGGATTATGAACTTTAGCGCAGCACTTCACTTTAATAGCGTTGTAACACACAAAAAACCGGTGCCGTAAATGCAAACAACAAAAAAAAATGTAACGGAAAGTATTAGAATGTTCTCAGGAGACCTTTAAGACTACAAGGTTCATTTCGCAACCCAGCAACGATAAATAAACTTACAGGGGTACACATATGTACCGTCCGGGTCGAAAGGGTATAATTATTTTAGAGGAATTTTCTGCCAATTCCACAACTTATAGTACATTTTAGCAGTAAAAGATATTTTTGTTGCCTTTTATGAAAGCTTTGACAAGAGGTCCCTTTTTATAATTTATAACTAAGACCATAACTGAACATCAATAAATTTAACCTCTTATTTCCATTTTGGGCAGGTCTGCAAAAAAGTTTGCAGATAATTAATTGGAGGCACAAGTCCATTAAGGTTTTTTTTTAAACTTAAGAAGAACTTAAAAAATCATTGAGAGCAGTTTAAGAAGTACTTCGCGCAGCACTATTCATCTAAATCCAAGAAAATTGGCTACCATACGATGACTGAAATTTTGTGTCTGAAAAGCAGCATTTTGGCATAAATCGTCATAAAATAGTTAATTTTGCATCGTATAAGTTAGCAAGGAAAAATTAAATCAAAAACGATAACATAAAGCGCAAGAACTCATACTTGAAGCATGGCTAAACAGCTGCGTTGACGTTTACTTTACATAAATTTATCTAGACCAATGTCTATCACAATAAACGCTCAGAATTTGCCACACAAATCCCAATGTGCAGATTCAAGTACGTTTCCTAGTACCTAGCTTTTAAGACACAAAAAAGTGCTTAAAGTTTAAAGTTTATATTTTATATATCTTTTTTATATTTGAAATCAAATCATGCATATCAAAAAGTTGAAAAAAGTTCACTTTACAATTAGAACAGGCTAAGAAATTTGAACAGGATAAGATAAATATAAAGAATTAAAAAAAATGTATTAATAAAATAATCTAATAAACGTATTGATCTGTCACAATCATCATATTTGCACTATCTCTCTTAATAAAATTATTTCTTATTTACACCAACTAACATCTTCTAACATTTTCAATAAAAAAATACTTCTTGCTTTTCGGCTTAGAAATTTAAATAAAAAAAATGTACATAAAAAAATAATTAGTATTAACAGCGTCAAACTAGTTTAAGCATTCAAATTAACAAACATGCCTGTACAAATAAAAGACATCCACACATTAATACTTATTTTACGCAAATTTAAAAAAAAAACTATCAGTATAAAAGCAAAACAGCGACAGCGTTTTACCAACATACAGTTTTAGGCCTCTGTCTTTGTGAAGTCGTCGATCGCTAAAGAACAAAATTAAAATAAAAATGAAATTCATTATTGTATTTGCTGCTCTCTTCGCCGTTGCTTTGGCTGCTCCCCCACGTTCAGAAGATGTTACTGTTTTGAGATCTGAATCCGATGTTGGACCCGAATCCTTCCAATATTCGTAAGTATTTATTTAACTCTTTTTAAAACAATTTTTCGCTTTCAGTTATTGGAAATGCATTAGAGCTAACAACGTTCTTCTTCTTTTTTTAATCGAAATGCAGTTATGCCACCAGTGATGGCTCTGAAGCTGAAGCTCAAGGTCAATTGAAGAATATTGGTTCTGAAGATGAAGCTATCGTTGTCAGGGGCTCTTACTCCTTCGTTGGTGATGATGGTCAAACCTACACAGTTAAATACGTTGCTGATGAAAATGGTTTCCAACCCGAAGGTGCCCATTTGCCTGTGGCCCCTGAAGCTTAAATTTTGATTGTTAGTTGTTAATAAATTTTAGTTTATTTAAAAGAATACTGCATTTTACTTTTGAATTGGAAAAGGATAGTTAAAAACTTGGACCCGACATAAAATCTCGATAAAATTTACAGTAATGTTCAATTTATTGTTAATTAAGTTGAATATTTAAATTATGATCTCAAGTCCTCCATCCATTATACAATATTATTGTATTTCCACTTTGCGCTATATAACACGCAGTCTACAACTAACATAAAATGCTTAACATTAACACTAATATAATTTAGTGTTAAGTATAGACTCATCATGTTAGAGTTTTTCTCATGTTATAACACGGTTGTTAATCATGTCAGTTATAGACGTGGAGTAATGCAATCAGTGGCACAATGATTTCAATTAAAATATGGTTCAAATTTCATAACCTATAAGCAAAACAACATTTCTTAATTTTGCCAACACAGTATATTGCACTCTTCGTGCAATAAAAATTAAAAGTTGTTTAATTGTTGCTAATATATTGTGCTACCTTAAAAAATCATATGCACATTGGCGATATAATTGTACCATACAAAAAATTGCAAGTGTATGGGCCGCTTTAAAGAATATTCAATACATACTTCTTTGTTAGTTTGTCAGTTCTTATAAATTCCATATATGTATATTTTTACGGAAAGACTTACCATAAGAAGCAATGGCCGATCTTTAAAAAAAAACACTTTATTACTTGTAAAGATTTATGTGTCGAAGATATTTTTATTAACTTGAGAAAAATTAATACATAATCATTTAAAAAAAATTCAAGTTTTTGCTGAGTTCATCAAATTTAAATTTAATAAAATTATTTTTTTTAACAACATGAAAATAATAAAAAAAAAAATTGATAATATTATTCTTGACTGAACACATGTGAATTAACATGTTTCGAGAATAACCACATTCCCATGATCAGAATTTTTTTCCGTTCTACCGTTTGCGTCACTGTGGCGCCTGCCAGTCTTTAGTCACACATCAATCTTTAACTAATTGTATTGGTGGATCGAAATGTGCTGTAATTGATTATTCATGCTTCTTCCTTACTTCTGTTTTTCGTACTTTTTGCCGGTAGAACGGCAAAGAATTATGATGATGGGAATGTCGTTATTCTCGAAGCATGTAAATTCGACCCGGAAAGCCATTTAGTACGCCCAAAACCGTAACTAATAATAAATATCAGAATAAAATTTAATACTTCAGAGTTTTATAGGACTAGAAATCACACTAATAAATTTCGTGATGATCGGTATATAATTAACTATAGGCCCCACATAAAGTCCACTCTGGTAAATAAATAAATACGCCGCACTGTGGCTGAAAATTGAATTGCATCGGCCAAAAGTCCAATTTTTTGTCATCGCCGATTTCAAAAATTTTAATGCCATTCGATAGCAAACATATTAGAAATAATTATTATTATTATTTTATTAAGCTTGAGGTCTCTTTTTTAAAAAATATTAAATTTATTGAACCAATATTTCGGCACTCCGTTGTGTTCCTTCTTCAGGGTTTTTTTCTTTAATTTTTGACAAAAAATAACAATTTTTAAAAAATGAAATAAATTTAACAAAAAGTCGTAAAACAATTTTCAATTAAAAACAAAAAAGGCTTTCCAATTTAAAAACTAATCAATTACATTATAAATAAATTATTAACTTCCGTTTATATTTTTACAAATTAAATGCCTATAATTTTGTGCTAAACTTTCAGTATCTGGGGTCTAATCACCGCATTCGATACTATCGTATCGAATAAACAATCAAATGTTTTTGCATACGATAGACACTGACGTATCGGATGAAAACTCGAGAAATGTAATGTCGAGTTACTCTATATCGAATGCTACTATTTCAAATTCAATAAATTTCATTCCATATCGAGAGTCGTGATACCAAAATAAATAATTTCGATCAATTTTGCTCGATATCGTATGCGGTGATTAGACCCCTGACTTAAAATTAATTCTCGATATTGTCGGTACATTTATAATTTGCAACATTTCTAACATAAACCTACGTTTATAATTATTTTCCGTATTTAAAACTGTATTCTGAAATTTTGTATAATTGATAATAGATATTTTCAATTGGACGGTAATATATATGTTCAACTAAGGGGACTTCCTATGGGATCACCAGCATCTCCAATTGTAGCAGATTAATAGATAGGTGTTTGGAACAGTTGACTATTAAACCTAAAATTATGACAAAATATGTAGATGATTTATTTTGCGTAATTAATGAATCAGAAATAGCAAAAATTTTGAATGCATTTAATTCCTTTCATGCGGATATACAATTAACAATGGAAAAGGAGTTTGAATCTAAATTGTCTTATTTAGATACTTTGATAATAAGAAAGGGAAAAAGTTTATTGATTGATTGGTATCAAAAACCAACATCGTCTGGTAGAATAATTAATTATTTTTCAAATCATCCTAAAAGGATTATTATTAACATGGCTAAAAATTTTATAGATATAGTATTGAAAATAAGTGATTCTTGTTTCCATAGGAATAATAAAGAGAAAATTTTTAGAGCCTTAAGAGAAAATAGTTTTCCGAAGGAAATTATATCTTATTTATTAACACAATATAATAACCATAGAATAAATAACTCGAACGGTAATACGGAACCAAAAGTTTATAAATCGCTAACTTATGTACCAACATTTTCGGAGAGATTAGAAAAATCTAATATTTATGATACTGAAAGGTATAAGATTGCGCATAAATCTTATAACACAGTAGGTAGATTATTTACTAATATGAAAGATAAAATAAATAAGTTGGAAATGTCGAATGTAGTTTATAAAATACCTTGTAGGGGAAATGTTAATGGACAATGTGGTAAAGTATATGTTGGTACAACGAAGAATAAACTAAAAACTAGGTTAGCAGGACATAAGTCAGATCAAAAATATAGGCACATTTCATCACAAAAAACAGCTTTATCAGCTCATTGTGCAAATTTAAACTATTATCCT
The DNA here is from genome assembly GCA_949318255.1 of Pollenia labialis. NCBI lineage: Eukaryota > Metazoa > Arthropoda > Insecta > Diptera > Polleniidae > Pollenia > Pollenia labialis. The sequence goes on from OX439140.1 coordinate 160,356,593, forward strand.
GATTTTGAAAATACAACAGTTTTAAATACGGAAAATAATTATAAACGTAGGTTTATGTTAGAAATGTTGCAAATTATAAATGTACCGACAATATCGAGAATTAATTTTAAGTCAGATACTGAAAGTTTAGCACAAAATTATAGGCATTTAATTTGTAAAAATATAAACGGAAGTTAATAATTTATAATGTAATAGATTAGTTTTTAAATTGGAAAACCTTTTTTTTTTTTTAATTGAAAATTGTTTTATGACTTTTTGTTAAATTTATTTCATATGTTAAAAATTGTTATTTTTTGTCAAATTTATTTCATATGTTAAAAATTGTTATTTTTTGTCAAAAATTAAAGAAAAAAACCCTGAAGAAGGCACACAACGGAGTGCCGAAATATTGGTTCAATAAATTTAATATTTTTTAAAAAAAGAGACCTCAAGCTTAATAAAATAATAATAATAATAAATTTTGTAAAGGTCTAATAAAAGTCAATTTATATTAGAACTAAGGTATCCAAAAAACTAGATTAAAATATTGGTAATTGTGGCTGTGGCATGCTGCTGGAAACAAATATTTTATTTTGTTTTAGAAAAAAATTAATTTTTGAAATTTGATCAGAACTAAATTATGATTTCTCGCAAACCGTTATCAATAATTGGTCAAAATTTTTTTTGTTATATTAATGGGATCACTGTATCATTTATACCTGATGTGTTATTAAATGTTTCCCCAGGTTCTATATTGTAGTTAAATCCGAATTTTAGAGGAGTAGAACTTGTTAGGGTCAAAAGGGGTCAAAGAGATTTTAGTACCATCAGAAAGCTGAAAGTGTCCTCTTTACCCCATATATACTTGTGCAACTGTTTGGGACTGACTGTTGAACACTTTTTTCATTTTAATGAAATTACTCGCAACGTTTTTTTGCTCTTTTTATTTCAGCTGCTCATATGACTGAAGTATAACACAATGGTTTACGAGCGTTTTGTTTTGAAAAATAATTTTGCTTCTTATGAACGGCTGAACATATTTGAATGAAATTTTAAACTGTCTTGGCCGGGTAGCTTTTGTGTTGAATTGGAAGAACACGGGTCCATGGAGGGTCGGTAGAGTGGCTTGCGGACCTCTAAAATTGGTAACATCGGAAATTCAAACTTTTAAAAAATTCACAAAAAAAATATATTTATGGATTGCAAAAAAAAAATTAAGCTTAAGCTGAGTTACAAAAAATATTCTTAAGTGTTTAGGTTATCTCCTTTGCTTTTGGAGATATTCGGATAAAACGGATTTTTTGGCTTGATTTTATAACGATTTTTCTAGTTTTTTAATCGGGTGGATTATGTCTTATGCCAAACTGTTATCAATAGTGGGTTCAACATTTTTTATGTTGGTAGTAAAGCAGTCTTTAAACAATGTTATGTTGTATTACTGTACCGATTATACCTGCTGTGTTATTAAATATTTTTTCAGGTTCTGTAGTTTAGTCAAATTGAAGTTCAGAAGAATAGAATTTATGAGGGTCAAAAGGGGATAAAGAAATTTTACTGTAGGTAGGTGAAAGTATCCACTTTAAACTTTTTAAAATCATTGATGTACTTGCATGCAATGAACAAATTGATTATAGAAAATTTGGGGATTATGCCAAAGAAACAGCACGAATATATACTACCAAATAAATATTCATGGAGAAATATGTCTGCAACAGTTCATAAAATCCTTTATTATGGAGAGGACGTCATTAGGCATCACTTAGTGCCACTAGGAGATCTGTTAGAGGAAGCCCAGGAAAAAAGGAATAAAGATTACAGATTTTATAGGGAGCACAATACCAAAAAAATGTCACGAGACTTTACAAACGAAGATCTGTTTAATATATTGTTGGCAACGTCAGATCCGCTCATCTCTAGCATTCAACGTCAATGGAAAGTAGAACATCGGGACTTAGATGAAGAAGCAAAAGGGCTGCTACAGGACAGAGGTAATACAAAACCAAATATGGAATATTTGGAGGCAATTATCCAACCAAATGAATAGTAGATATAATTAACTTTTATTGTTATTTAAGCAAAATATATGTTTTTTGTCCTTATTGTTATTTAAATAAAAAAGAAAATAAACATTTAATAATTTACACTTATTTATTTTTTTAATCTAAAAAGTATTCTAGTGGAACTGGTTCCAGTTAAACCTGTTGTAGAGTTGATAATGTAGAAACCTATTCACAAAATGATCATAGGTATTATTACAAGCCTATGCATTTTTTTTTAAATATTTTCTCCAGAAATAAATAAAAATGTTTATATTTTTCGAAAGAAAACATTATGAGTATGCTTGTAGAAGCAACTTTTAGCCCTATTCCAAATCAAATTTTTCAAACAAAATAAAATAATTTGAGTAAAAAATTCTAATAATTCAACACACCGATTTTTATACAATTAGAACAGTAATGTTTTCTAATATGTCCATTATTTTCTAGAAAATTCTGATCAATATCGAGTGGTAAATTGTATTGCCTTTTTTGGACAAAAAAAAAATTTAAAGCCGTTTTTCGGGATTGGGAATTTGGGTATTTCTTAATCAAACATTAAAATTATTATTTATATAGTGTAAATGAATAAAAGGGCTTTCAATATGAGTAAAAAATAATAATTTAAAGGTTTGACATTCTATAAATCTGACATGAACAAAGATATATTAATGAAATTTGGCAGTTATGTAGATTAAAAAGTTCTTACAACAGTGGGCTGAAAAACATCCCACTTGTTGAATAAAAAATACCATAATTCTCAATCTCAATCTTTAGGAATTTTATCCTTAATGCTAAAAAACATCAAAAGTTTAACTTTGACCTTAAATTTCTCAACAACTACTGAACCGATTTTAACAAAATTAACACTGTAAAAAAGTTCAAGAAGTCTTCTCTCCTTGCAAAATTATCTCTATCGGTTCAAAAGTTACAGATTTTTGGCCGATGAAAAATGATTTTCAGCCCCTGTGCGCTGTAGCAGATACATTTATTGTGGTAACATTTCTTCCAACTTAGTTTCATATGACCAGAAAAAATGTCAAGCAATTTTGTGATATACGGTCCATGGAGCCATGGCTCGAATATAAATTCCCCTCCTGAAAATCATTTAAGTCCTGCTAAAGCTAGTTAAAATTGCTATAAATAGCATAAAACTTTCTGATGGTCGGAAAATTATTTAATATACGTCTTAACCGACGCTGACGTCAGGTTTTATAAAGATTAATTAATAAAAAATTAATATCTTATAGATATCACTTCTGAAATATTCGAACTGTCGGTGTAGGGTATCAAAGATTCGGCACAGCCGAATATAGCACTCTAACTTGTTTGATAATAATATTTACAAAAAATAAGCTTAAGACACGTATAGCTGGACATAAATCAGATTTTAAAAACATTAATAAAATATCAACACAAAAAACTGCACTCGCATCCCACTGTGCAGAGAGACTACATACGCCAAATTTAGAAAATGTGGAGATATTACAAAGAGAGGCGAAATATAACAAACGGTTTACTTTAGAGATGCTCCATATAATTAACATACCAAAGGAGAGGAGAATTAATTTTAAAACAGACACGGAAAATTGCGCCAATAGCTATAGACATATAATAAAAAAGAAAATTATATAATTTAGTTAGTTCGATATTAAATGTAGAGACAGTAATAAGTCTCTTGCAAATATACCTGTAACTCATTGTAAGTGTTTTGTTTTCTTTTTGTTGTTATTATGTATTTTATTTTTATTTTTATTTAATCACAATGTTTGTTAATATTATTCGTACATTGTTGTTTTCTTATATTGTTACAGCCTTGATAATGATATCCGAAGGATATCGAAATATTGGAACAAATAATTTAATAAATAATATATTTATCTTTTTAAAATAATTGGCCTAGAGCTCGAAAAAACTTTTTATTTTAATTAAAGAAAGGTCGAAGAAATAATAAGATTTAATTTAATATTTACTTTAGTTAGTACTTTAGGTGATATATTTCATATTTCATATAAGAAATAAGCCCCCAAAAATTGGGAAGTTTTTTTTATTTGATATAAAAACATAAATTTATTTGCAATAATTAAAAAATTTAAACAAAAACTTGCATCGATTCGTCAACCGTTTGACGCCAACAGGGTCAGTTGTATTTTTGCCCATTAGAAATGGCATCCACCATTAATTTTGCGTCACATTCGTTGCATATTTTAAGATGATTGAAGGGAATAAGAACAATGTTTGTTTTGGAAACTGGGAGTTCAAAAATTTCTTCTTCCAATTCTTCATCGGAAAACTCTTTAAAAATGTCTTCTTTTGGTGCCAAATTGATACAAATTTCGTTTCCCTCAAACAAAATTTTCCTTCCTGCAATAAATTTTATGCACTTTCAATTTGAATGAATTTGGAAAATTGGTCCGTTTTTGGGCCATTGCTCCTCCACTTTCGCATAACATAGTAAAATTCCTACTTTAAGAAAATTCTTCGTTGCGAATTAACTTCACAGATTTGAAAACGTGACCATATTTTTTCTGCAAACCGACCTAAAACTCCATTTTTCATTAAAACAAGTTTTGTTTACACATTATAACGGGACAAAAAAGGGGTGTCATGGAAATCGAAAACGCAAAATGAAAGAATTTGGCAGTTATTTTTATTAAACTTGTAATCTAATTTATACAATTTTTGTTAAAAAATTCTGTTTAATAGAGCATTATTTGTATAATAATGGTCATGATATTTTTTTATTACAGAAATCTTATTAAAAAACGACTCTTAAATTCTTTCGTTTTACGTTTTCAATTTCCATGACACCCCTGATAATTCGCATTTTTGACGATTTTGGAATAAATTTGAAAATGAAATAACTCCCCAATATAAAAATGAAATAAGTATTTTATTTTTGTTCTTTCACAACCGAGTTAAGCCAAGTTTTTAGTTATTACCTTTGAAGTGATCCCTCTTATTAAAAATTTAAAACTACGAATAAACAACAACGTTTTCCGTAGGACTGATTGTGTGGTTTACTTGGCCCTTAACTTTCGAGAGGGCAGTTGATAAGCTTTGGGCTTTGTTTCCTGCCACAATATATATTAATGTTGTTTATTTTTTACATATCGTTTCCAAAAAGCACTAATTTTCATAACAGCTTTAAAATTAATAAATTAAGTTTTTCAAAGTATTTATAAATCTATTGTTTCTTTGCAACACCGTGTTTATTAGGGCTGTGCAGTCGGAGTTGAAGAGTCGCGACTCCGACATTTTTCAGCATAAAATTTTTTTCTACACTCAAAAAATTATGTAGTTAAATTCAAACGAAAATTCATTTGAAACAACTTAAAATTCATTTAAAAAACGGATCATTTACATTTCATTTAAAACAAATGATTTTTACATTAATTTTTAATTATTTTATTTATCAAACAGCATCTTTCGTATAATTGAATAGTTTTTACTTTTAAAAAATATATTTTAACCGAAAAAAATCAAACTACATAACAAAATAAATACGGAAAAACATTATTTTTTGGTAGTTTGTTTTTTGAATAACAAATACAAATGTTGAAAAATAAAATTATTCGCAAAATAACTGTATTTTTATTCAATTTTAACAGTACAGAAAACGAATTTAATAACCCACAATCAGTTACTGTAATAATTTTATAAGTGTAATATTTGTCAAAATAAAAAAATTATTTACATTAATTTCTCCTACATTTTTAATATTATTTCTTCATAATAAATCTTCAAGGTCTCTTTCATACAAAAAATATTTCTTATTCTTTATCTCAATGGATAAATTCTTCAGGGACAAGGCGAATTCATGTAAACGGTGGTGTCGATACTACAACAAGAAACAACCCCAAAAATACAACAATGTATTTTTTTGTTGCTTTCGTTGGCCGATATGTCAAAAACACACAAGAAAGTGCTGGTTCACACTCTTCAAGTTTTAGCCGTCAAGTCTTGAGTTTTATGGAGAGGGAGGTAAATAAATGGCATTCTCTCTTCCCTTCTTTCCTAAAAGCTCAAGACTTGACGGCTGAAACTTGAAGAGCGTGAACCAGCACTAACATTTGACATTCTTCTCGCTAATTAAGAAAAAAAAGTAGCACAGCTGTGTTTTCAACGCCACCTGAAAAATGAATTCGCCTTGTTCAGGGATTTTTGATTTTGTAATTTGAAACAAATTTTTTAAAACAATATTGTCAATTATAAAAAATAATAAAAATTATACACAGAAAATCAAAATTGTTCCATTCCATTTTTAAAAACTTGTAGTATTTCCTATATTATTCTTACAAATTAAATTTAATTAATAATAAATATTTTTTATATAAAGAAAACATTTTAACAGAAAATTCGTTCGTTTCAAAAATTACAAAATTGAGATAAAAAACTATTTTGACAGATCTTTTAGCACTTTGTAAACAAGTTCGTTTGACATATTTGTTTTATTTAAATCGTTAATTGAAGAATATTTTTGTAGTGATGTTCATATATACATATGACTGGAAATCTGCCGCAGCTTCTGTGGTGAAAGTGGTGAAAGCACTAAGTGAACTACATTTTAAAATTTAAATTCCTACCTTCAAAATGAATGATAATAGAAAAAAATTAAAAGGAATTCGAAAAATGATTTGAGAATACTTGTATCAAAAAAAATAAAGAACTAAAAGATATTTAGTAATTTTGAGGAAATTTGGAGCGAAAATAAAGACTTACAATTGTATATGTTCTTGGACAATTATAATATTGAGTATGGAACGGAAATGCCTTTACGTATTAAATTGGACTTGGTGTTCTTTGCCTTCCATAATGGTATTCGTAGTGCTGAATCTCTTGAGACAAACAGCACTATTTCCCAAAAATAATACAAGGCTTACAACAATTTGTTTGCCTTACTTATCTCTTCAAAATGTGTTATACAAATTATAGAAGTAACAACAGAAGTAGCATCTGCAGTTTAAATAAAAGTATATTGTATTTTCCTGAGAATGCTTAGAGTAGAATAAAACCAAAATGGCAGTGTTTTAATTACTCTATATTAAAAACAAAAGACCTCACTTCACAATTTACAAAAAGGACTTCTAATGTCCTGTAATGCCTTTACAAATTCAGCGGTAAACAACACTTAGTACACTTGATGCCCTTTACAGCTAAGGAAGTTTGGCTTGATGTTGTTTGCAACTTTTCCATCCCAAAAACTACATTAGATAGGACTTATGGAAATGCACTTACTGATAGAGGAAAACTTCTGATTCCAACAGTATAATAAACGTATTTTGAAAAAGATTTTAATTGATCTAGTTAATCTCTCCCCTACAGAACTATTGGTACATTTTTCAGCAATGTTTGCATATTTTAAAAAATTAATATAACTTTCAAAATATACTAAGGTTTAATGATTGATTTTCCTGGTGGGCTTATGGCTAATAAATCAATTACAGCGGTATGTATAATGAAAAGTTAGCCGCAGTTTATACACTACGTACAACGAGCTGCCAACTAGAATACCGATTAAGCTTAGCAGCTTGTTAGCAAAATGTTCATGTATAATATACTTTTTCACTGGTGCAAATTTTTAATAAATCAACTCTGATATATAACGATGCCATACTGTATTAAAAAAAAAACATTATTTTTGCTGAAATCATCCCTGATTTTGACATTTCATACTGTTTTCATACAGCTGTTTTTTCCAAATTAGCAGATATTTGGCAACTCACTAGTCAGAGTTTAGCAGTTTGCTATCCACAGTCTGTAAGTGTATTATAATTCAACTCTGTGCTAACTTCTTGCCAATTTTTCATTATACATAACGCTGTTAATGTTTAAACGTTGGTTTAGTTGAACTAAACTTAAATTTACATGTAGCTTAAACTTAATAGCTGCAAATCAGTGCCCCATATATTATATGTAGTGCTAAAAAAATGTGCCAGCACTACGATAAATTTTGTCAAATTCATATGGCTTGTATTGGTAGTTTAAACGCCCAATTTTATGCGTTTGGATTTAGACATTTTAAACCAAAAAGAGAGTTTAACTTGCACTGACTTATTAGCCGTTAGTGTGTTGCATAAGTAGTTCGATCCCATACGGATTGTAGCAAAACTCGTTTCATTCGAAAATTCGCAGCAAAACTCGTGCGTTCCATAATTAAATGTATTATTTTTCATCTCATTCATTTCTTGTAGGGTAGATTGCCAAACATGATGTCCCTCTAAGAAACGAATGAGCGAGTGGTCACATTTTTCACTTTGGTGTTAAGAAAATTAAAGAAAGAAATGACCGAAATAAAATGAAAAATGTGACTACTCGCTCATTCATTTCTTGTAGAGGTTCATACGATTCATTCTTGTAAACAGTTTTTACAAAATTTAACTACACTCTACTATAATCTTTTTCAAGTTATTGATTGCATTATTTTAATGATTTGAAATACATTGAGTATTACAAATAAATAAAAAACTAATTTTTTTTTCTAAATCAAATTTATTTACAACTAACAATCACAACTTAAGCTTCAGGGGCAACGGGCAAATGGGCACCTTCGGGTTGGAAACCATTTTCATCAGCAACGTATTTGACTGTGTAGGTTTGACCATCATCGCCAACGAAGGAGAAAGAGCCTTTGACAACGATAGCTTCATCTTCAGCACCAATATTCTTCAATTGACCTTGAGCTTCAGCTTCAGAACCATCACTGGTGGCATAACTGTAATACGATTTTAAAAAAAGAAGAAGAACGTTAGTAAGTTCAAATGCTTTTGCAAGCCATAAATTGTTTTGTAATATTTTAAGAGTGGACTTTATATGGGACCTATGGTAGATTATGTATTGATCTTTACGAAATTTATTACGTTTTACGCGTTTTCCGAGTGGGTTTATATGGCGCCTATGGTAAATGATTGACCCATTATCACAAAATTGGATTGTCGCATAAAACTAAGGCATACCAAATTTTATTACAATATAGCTATTTGTTACGGTTTTACGCGTACTGAACTGTGTTCCAAGAGTAGGCTTTGCCTAGCGCCTGTGGTAAATTAAGGAGTGATATCACGAAATTTGACAGTGGGATTTCTAGCCCTTTATGACTGTGACGTAACAAATTTAATCACAATGGCATTATTTGCTATGGTCTTAGGCGTACTGAACAATCCCAGAATAGGCTTTATATGGCGCCTATGGTAAATTATGAACCGATTCTCACGAAATTCGACAGTGTAATTTCTAGTCATATAGAACAATTTGTGCAAAACTTATATCAGTCCATGCATTATGCATTATGCCATTGTAAAAAATTATCAATTTTTTAGGGTGCTGGTTCCACACACAACTCATATCCTACAGAACCGATTTTGTTGGATTTCAATCCCAAAATGTTTAGGATATAAAAAAAAATTTGGAATCAATAGTTTTCTTTTTTTCTGAGTTGTTTGAAAGTGAGCGTGTTTTCAAAAGACGGACAGACGGGCGGATGGACAGACAGAAGTACATGGCAAAATCGTCTAAGAATTACTCAAGGACCCAGAATATATATATTATATGGGGTAAGAGATGAATAATAAAGGAGTTCCACACGGAATGACAAACATAGTATTTCACCAGTAGTTCCGAAGGGTATATAAAGTAAGATACTTACGAATATTGGAAGGATTCGGGTCCAACATCGGATTCAGATTTCAAAACAGTAACTTCAGCTGGGCGGGGAGCAGCCAAAGCAACGGCGAAGAGAGCAGCAAATAATATGATGAATTTCATTTTGTTTTGTTTTAGATCTTAGCGATAAACAACTAATCAATGACAAAGGCCGGAAACTGACTGTTAATTGAAGAATGTCGCTTTCAGTTTTTATACTTTTTGAAAGAAGTTACACATTTGTTTTATTTAGATTTTAAAGACAAATATTAGTTTTGTATGTTTATTTTTAATGTTATTTATGAATTTTTACATATTTTATAATTCTTGCTTAAACTAGTTTATTGTTGTAAATAGTGTGAATTTAAATTATTCAAGTTTCAAATTAAAATATTTAGGTTAGTAATGGAATTCATATGCATATTCTTTACGTTAAATACATTCACAGTTATGTTCTTTAAATAGATTTTACAGATCATGTTTTTTTCGAATCTAAATAAATTGCTAATTAGAAATATTTGTAAAGCCTAAAATAGCTGAGAAATGAGATTTTTGTTATAAAAATAAATTTGTAATTTATTTTTCTTGTTTTTTCATTGGAAAAAATTCCTAAATCAAGTAGATTTAAAAAAAAAAAAATAGTGTGAATCACACGCAATTGGATCATAGAAAATTATTACCAATTTTTCAGCTATAATTATAATGAACTATGTTCTGAAGCAGTAGCTTTTTCAAATAGAAGAAAATTGAAAGTTTCAACGCTTCTGCTAATGAAAAGTATGTTTATTAACTTGGCGCTCTATGGTTGCAACACTGTTATTATTTTTTTATTACTTACTACGATAAAATCATAGAATATAACATAAGCTATACAACAACATTGTATAACACATTTTTAGGATTGGTATTTGGCAGTTTGAAATACAAAAGTTCAAGAATAAAAACATTCTGTCAGATTTCTGAAGGGTCAAATACACTTATTAAAATACTTATTAAGCATTCTGGTAGTATATGTGAAAATGTGTTTCTATGTATCACACCGACGATGCTGGATGGAAAATCAAAAAATTTTGATATAACGGTTCTCACGTACACGAGTGAATTTGCCAGCATTGACAAGTGTATTTGGCGCTTTACTGATGTAAGTTTCAGTGTGACCAGATTTTTAAAAAATATAAAGCTAAATCATGCTTAAAATAGAGCTAAAAAAGGAAATTTAAAGCCAAAAAATAAAGCTAAATTTTTTTATAGCTTCTTGTAGTAACTCTTAATTATTTCGATATTTTTCATAGATTAAACAGTGTTTAAGTAAGTATATATAAAATTATAAAAACTTTAACCACCGTTTTTACAATTTACCGATAGCTAAAGGTAGAAATTTATCGGCCATATAAAACGTGCTCCATTGGCACAACTTAACTTAATGGAAGGTTTATCCTACCTTGTAGGTTGATGTTTAGATGTACTAATGGATCACTTTTTAAACGGCCGATAAAATCCTACCTTTAGCTATCGGTAAGTTGTAAAAACGGTGGTTAAAGTTTTTATAATTTTTTTTATTATATGTATGTATGTAGCTAGGGATAACTCCAAACCTTACTTATCAACTTTGACTTAGACATAACTTAACTTTGACTTAGACATATAATAGATGTGTTCATTTACTAGCAGAATTTACAAAATGTTCTCCCATTTACTCAAAAAAATGAAAAAGTAAATGAACGCTTTACCACCAAAAACTAGCAAGTTAGTCATATCGACACTATTCAGATGTAATAAAAGAGATTATATCGTAATTAATTAAATTGTTTTAAACCATTTGCCGAAGAATATAATTCTTAAATTGAAGAAAAATAAATATTTTATGTGATTGAGACTTTTAATTTAAAAATTTTGAAAATAATTTTTTTAAATAAAAATATGAAACAGGTTAAATAATTCTTGCTGTTAAAAATTTAACTTCAGATGTTTTCAATAAATTTTTAAAAAAATTGTGTATGTAAAACACATAAGTAAAAAATTCTTCGGCCAAACAAGATATTTTTACCCTGATATCTAAACTAAAAACTAATTTTTTTCCATGTTGCGTGTTGATGACAAAAATTAAACGATTTAATTCTTAGTTCTTTTATATGGTAGAACGTTTTGCTAATGTGACTATAATGAACATAATTCGATTTACTTTGCTGGCCGCTTATAGATGGAATATGCTTACATCCCTTAATGGACTATCATGTAAATCTTATATTTAATTTACTTACAACGGCAGCAAAACAGATAAATTGGAATCGCTAAAGTTGGGAATAGAAACGAAAAGTACTGTATGCTTAAACCTTTTTTTAATACTCATGCCAGTGTGCATATGCTTGAAACTTACTCTTTGCTATGCTTTTGTTCTATTCATAATTGATAGTCTTGCTATTATCACTGAAATATTGAATAGAAATATGTATTTGGTTTTTACAAATCATATAAACTTACTATTTATTCAAGAAATATTTTGAATTTGACTTTTGCCAAAAAAATTTTAACTTTTTTTAAAAATAGCGTAACTTTTTTATTCTTGCCCTGCAGCACTGTTATGTATGTAGTTCAAATCTCACACTATTACTCTTTTAACTAAATTACAAATAAGTTTATTCGGATAAACTGTTTTATTTATTTTGAAATATAAATAAACACGAAATTAAAATTAAAAAAAGGCTAAAAAAGCTAATTGCATTGTTGAAAAAAGCCGAAAAAAAGCTTAAAGCTAAATGAAATATCTAAAGCTAAACATGAAAAAATAAAGCTAAATTTAGCTCGAAAAAAGCTAATATGGTCACACTGGTAAGTTTGTATAGCTATTGTAATGATAATATTTTTAGTTGAAATCAATAAATAAAATATAATACATAAACACATGAATATATGAATAATAAAATACATATATTAATATATACATATATGTATTTTATTATTCTAATATTCATGTGTTTATGTATATCTTTATATCTTTAGCTAAAATGCAAAAAACTTTGTTAAATGAAAACTAGAAACATGTCAGAAAAACATGCGTAGATAAGTCGTACATGGAGAGAAAACCATTTTATGATATTTTGTTAGCAAAAAATGTGTAATTACGTCGTTTTACATTTAAGAATTAAACACACTTGTAGTTAGTTGCGTCTCTTTGTGTTTTATTAATATAAGCGTAACTTTTGATTGCAGAAGTGTACATTTTTGTCAGCGCATGTGGTTTAATGGTATTCATACCCTAGAAGCAAGCGCACTGACAACAAAGTAGTCCCTTGATAGGTCTTTGGTGGTAGAGAACGGTTCTAGTTCTAACACTTTATATGAATAGGTTAGGTTCCATTGGCAGCCGCTATCAAGCACAGCTCATGTGGGTCCATTAATTCATTCCCGTTGTGTTACCATGTCGCACCGTCTCACAGTGGAAAATTTTAGTCCTTATCGGATCAAAAATCTGTAACTTTTTTGTTCTTAGAGATACAGTTCTAAAATTTTGCACGAATAATCTTAAATGTATTTGCTATTAATCCATAAAATATGAGCCAAATTAAACCACAATAAAGGTAAGAATTTTATTTTTTGTATATAGAGATGACTTGAATATGTATTTGGTACAAAATAGTAACTTTAACTTGAAATTAATTTTTTATTATATTAACATTTGTAATGTTTTTAATTTATGTGATGTAACTTTAACCCGCACCTAACTTAATATAATTATATTGATTTGCACTTTTCCCGTTTTTAACTGGGTTTTGATTTTATAAAATTAAATGTACATATTCTGTTAGGTATAGTGTAACTTTAAATATTTAGGTAATACTTTAACCGTGACATTTTTGTGGTTACTTCATCAGATTAAGCGTATCTTCATCCAAATCTTTTGCAAGTTTGGCGGATGGTTTTCTTATACTTGTTACATATGGATCAGAGGCGTAAAGAAGTCTGTTGAAAACATCTTCGTTAGTGGCTGATCGCGAACATTTTCGAGAGTGATGTAAACGATAATTTTTGTAGTCTTTATTGCGCGACTCTTGTGCGTCTTCGGACAGCTGACCAATATTCAACACTGCAAAATGTTTTATAATGCTTTCCCCATGTATCAACATTTTATGGACAGATGATGGCAAATGATACCAGTTGTATTTTTTTATATACAATCTTGCTGTTTCCATTGCATATTCGCCAAATTTCCCAGGGTCTATTATTAAATCAGCCGATAAAGCTTGAAGAATTATGTGAAACCTTTTTATTAATTCTTCGTCTACTCCAGTTATATCAGCAGATCGTGAAAAATTAAAAAACAATTACATAACAATGCAAAGATACTTTAACAAAAATCATTTGTTCAATTATCTATATAACTGAGTTTTTTAACATTATTGAATGTAACTTCTGTTTAGGCAGGAATACGCAGCTAATATTCTTATAGTATTTTACTAATATATTAAGCTTTACAATTTTTTACATATGAGCGCAGAGCTAAGCAGAGCTCCTAATTAAAAGCCTTACCGAAGTTTTTACATGCAGCCAAAACAACATTACATCATTCAGAAGCTACAATTTCAAACGTTTTGACTAAAACCTGATCCGCTATTTATAAAATCGGAATCTACATTAAATCACCTTTCCAATAAGGTATATATCTCCTTAATTGTAATGTGAATTATATTAAAAATATGCTCTGAAATACGTTTTATTTTTATAGTTATAAATCGTTGTCGTAAAAAGATGTGAATACGCGGCCTTATTGTGGTTGTCGTTGTCGTATACGACTGTGTAAAAGATTAAAGTAATACACAACATGTGTTCTTTAATCTACTACAAAAAACGACACGTTTGTTTACGAAAACGACAACCACAATAAGGCTGAATGTCTTTATTTCCGAGTATTGCTATTAACCAAACAGCAAATATTTTCCTCAAATTATTAAGTTCGACATCTTAGCTTTTCGATAAAAAAAAATTTTGGTGTAATTCGAACCTTTTTAATAATGAATTTTGGGCTGGTCTTACTTTACGATTTTCCACTGTGCGTCTCCCAAGGGTCCTATGTTCCTGGCTGTCGATTCAATAAAAGAGTGTTTCCTGTTTAAATCAGTTTTAGAGAGACAAGTTTTATCTCCATGGGTTCTTCGGCCAATCAGTCTAAGTCTTAGATCACCAAGTGCCGGGCAATGAACTCTAGGTCATTGTAAGGGCGTGCCTCCCAATGGGCCACTGGCCAGTTATAACCGCAATAAGGTTCCTCAGGCGATCTATTGACAGCTGTATTGCCTGGTCCTTTTTACATCTATGATGGACCAGATTTTCCTGGTTTCCCTACAAGTGGTTTCATCAAGCCATCTCCGACCGGCAGCAATATGAAACCTTTGTGCAATAAGTTACTTACTCCTTGGGAGCGAAACACCTATATCGCATGTTGAAACGTTTGGATTCAAATTAAATTAAATGTATATCGCTGTGTCCGGGGACCCACTTAAGGGTTGCCACTGAATGTTTCGCTATCTCCTTCAGAGATATCCGGCATTATTGGACAATTTTGGATGTAATGAACACTTTCTCCAGGGATCTGATAGCCGCCTTGCTATCGGTAATAATGTGAATATCCCTGCCAGATATTTCACCATACCGAATGTGTCTCACGACTGTGTTTATGGCCATTATTTCGGCCTTAATGGCACTGCAGTGATCCGGCAGCCTAATAGGAATACTCCAAATTTGCTGCTCGGAGAATATGCCAGAGTCGACACCGTATAGTGTCTTGGACCCGTCAGTGAATATCTGAAACACATTCGCGGGAAGTTGTTGGCATTCCTGGACAATTTTGGATGTAATGAACATATTCTCCAGGGACCTGAAGGCCGCCTTGCTATCGGTAATAACTTGAATATTCCTGCCAGATATTTTACCATACCGAATGTGTCTCACGGCTGTGTATAAGGCCATTATTTCCGCCTGAATGGCACTGCATTGATCCAGCAGCCTAATATGAATACTCCAAATTAGCTGCTTGGAGAATATGCCAGAGTCGACACCGTATAGTGTCTTGGACCCGTCAGTGAATATCTGAATCACATTCGCGGGAAGTTGTTGGTCATCATGGTGAACCATATTATCCAAAATGCTTTTGGCGAAGCCAGGATCAAAGATTGGCTCAAGTGTGACATAATCAACATCCATGCGCCAATTTATCTCAAACAGCATATCCGATATTGCAATCACTCCATACTCCAGTGGCCCTTAGTCTTACCGCCGTGTTTGCGGCTAGCCTTTTCGTCAAAATGTCTAGTGGTAGCCAGTTCAGGATCGTAAACAATTCCTTACAGGGGGTAGATAGTTTCGAAACCGTAAAATATCTTCCCCTGTGTCTTCCGTAGTGACGGGAGAGAGTCACTGTTTATTATAACAGTGGCCTTCCTGGATTCTTTGACAGAGTCAGAAACCCTCATAATTTTCAGTCCTGTGTGGGTAGCTGGGGGTTACTGATCCGTATAATTTCCAGTCTCTCCTTGGGGTCGGATAGCTTACCGTGGATCTTGGCCACAGATCTTGGCCTTTGCGGTACATCGGCCAGAGGAATTGCCTCAATCTTGGCGCCCTGTCAAACTTCCCCCAGGGAATCCACGGCATTCTTGTACAGCAGCGCTGAACGCTCATCTGCACACGCTATTAATTTAATGTGGCCCTGATACCAACCGGCTTCTTTACATTGGGGTTACCCCTTAAGACATTAAGAAACGTCTTGATAAGTTCAACGACGACCAATTTCCAGTTATTGGAGGAAATTGTGCCTTCACTGGCGTTGCGGTCAATGATCGCCAAAATAAGGTGGTCTTTTGCCACATCCTTATACGATCTGGTCTGCGGCCGTTGAGGCATGTTATTGGACCTTTTGGTCCAAGGAAGTATGTCCTCCCCTGAACGTTGCTAGGTGTTGCTATAGTTGGCTTCCGTTCAGGATTGCCTTCCCTTGCGGAGGGGTGGACACGTTGTAATACCTCAATATGGGTTTTAGCCCACTGGAGAGAGCTTTTGCTCCGTGAGCTCACCGACCGGCTTTTCACTAAGTTTTGACGGATTTATGTCCTAGGCCGTAGAGGCCGAGGGAGGTGCTTCGGAGGTCATCGAATTATTTATCGTGTGCTCTCTTTTAAAAAGATTCGGCACGTGGGAAGCTGGTTATACGGCAGACTGAGTCTCTACCGTTAGACCTGCACCCGAGGAAGGGAGTTTGACGGGATCTACTCCCGTCCGGATCTGGGACGCCTGAGAGGTACTTGGTTTCGAGAACCCTGTACCAAGCTTGGTGTACGACTGCCTAAAGGCTTGGTCATAATTTTTTGCGCACTAGTAACGGACCGACTTGCAGAGCCTGGCGCTACCACTATCCTAGACGGGGCCTCAGGAGCTAACAACTTAATACAGCCTGAAACCGACGTTGCAGTAGTTGGTTCTCCGGAGATTATAAAGTCCTTTGTCAGATACGTAGGACATGATTTTTCGGACATTCTGGGGGGTGTTGGTTGCAGTTTATGCCTAACTGGCAGGTGAACGGAAAACTGCCGCTCCACTGGATACCTACGCAGACCGTCAGTCGCTCATTGTGAGTACCGACGCTAATGGATTTTTTGCGGACCGACAGCCCTCAGAGGGCAAAACAATGACCGTTTAGGGCCAGCGGACACGTTTGTCCATTAGCCGGTCCAACAAGGAGACACATACGCTAATGGACAAGGGGGTAGCTCTTCGCACATTCTCGATTTAGACCCTTTTGGCACGCCAGCATCACTCTAAACGTCCTAGTACTTAAGCCTTCGTATCGCCACAAGATATGAATAAGGCCAATCACTTTTACATGGGGTTGTCATTGGAGGGGTTCTTCTGACACCATTTGACCAGTTACACACCTACTCTCAATTAACGTGTTTAGTGTCAGTTACTACAATGTGGTATTATTTTAATACAATGTAGTATTATTTCAATAAAACAAGTCCTAGAATTAAATTCAAGTACCAAATTTTAGAAAGTCCCAAAAAATGTGTCACACCACTGGTAAAGAACGAACTGTAATTCATTACTTTTTTCTACCTTTTTGTTCTTCATAAGCCAGTTAACTGATTGGTTCGCCTTTAACTGGTCATGAGTTCATTGAATTATTGTTAGCTACGTCTTTTTACATTTTACTTAATGATGTGTATATACATAAATATATTTTAAATTTTGTTTAAATATTTGTTTTTTTTTTTTTGATTGGTGTATTTAATTGTAATAATGATATATACCGTTATAAAAGTTGTTATACCGGTATATCGATGCCAATATAATTAAAATATCGATACCAATACCGAAAAAAAAAATTTAATACCGATACCGAAATTCGTTTCGGTATGCAACCTTGATAAAAAGTGGTTCATTGTTGAAAGTTTACTTTAAACTACCAGATAGGATGAACCTTCTTTAAACCTATCGCCCACTTTAGGTTAAAGTACCTTATACTATCGTTATATTGTGAAAACGGAACTTAGACTATCAAATAAATAATTTCTTAAAGCAAATTTTAATATTAATCGAATGTGTATTTTAATAGCCTGTTCAACTATCTCGACAGCAAATCGAAGCGATCGGGATCTATACGCTCGATTTCGAATCAGATTGGGTTCAACAATTTCGACAGCTATCGATCGCTTGCTCTTACGAGTGTAAATATTTGTTACTTACGTATTAAAAAAAAAAACGTATTGCCATATAAGATATTTCTATATTTTATTGCTGTTTTGTTCAGAAGTATCGAAAATAATAATAAAGTGCTTGATAACAAATGCAACCGCGTTTGAAATTTTATCAGCTGTATAAAAATGTCAAAAAATAAAAAAACCTTTTTTGTTGAAACCAAAACTTAACACAGGGTCTCCACGTGAGATAAGATTTTTATATCAGCAAACGTCAAATTCAATCGCAGAGAGTATTTATTATCTTACGTGTAGGCTCTCAAATAGTGTTAATATTAATAATATAATATTAGGAGGCAGTTGTTATGAGAAATCTTATAGCAACTATCGTATAAGATGAGCTGTCAAAAATACACATACATACATACATGTAAAACAAAAATAAGACGCTTTTATTAAATTGTTTAATTTTTTAGTGCAAATAGTGAAAATCTTGTGATAAACGTTAAAAAAAACAATATTTTTAACTAAAAAAATAAAAAAAACTAAAAAAAATAATAAAAACGACACAAGTTTAATGTACGAGAATCGTTCGATTATGAAATCTTATAACATACGTGTTCCCCTTGTTTAAGAATAAGATTAACATGAAGAAATTTGTTCTCTCATTCTGCCGACGTTCTCTCACATATTATATCAGATATTATCTCAGGTGAAGACCCCATGCAGGCCTGCCATATTTGCCGATTTTTTGCCTCTAAATTATCAAACTGCCGATTTGCCGATTTTTGCTCAAAAAATGCCGATTTTTTAATAAACGACTAAAACATGGTAACTTTTTGTTTGTTTTTGGTATATATTTAAAATTTTATTTAAAAAATGTTCAACTATAAAGTATGAAAGAACTAAATCCAAATAAAAGAAAAAAAGCCATCGGTTAAAATATATTTTTCAATCAGTAAAATATAAAGAACTTTATATTTGAGTTTGAAAATGAATAGACGCTCACAAAGCAGTAAGGGTAAGCTAAATTTATATTCACTATCAATAAAAATAGTTTGAATAAAAAATTATTCTTAAAAGATTAAACGATATTGAGGATGATGCAGCTATATCCGATAGCCAATCTAATATAAGGGAATTAAGTAAATTTGCAAGCTTTTTGGCAAAAATTTAGATTTAAAATTTTAGTGGTGCATTTCCAAAAAATTTGTTTCCTTCCAATCTTTCGAAAATTATGAAAGAATTTGAATTCAAGTCAACCTTAATAGAACAAAATTTCCGTGCGCCCTGAAAAATTAAAATTTGCAAGGAAATTTAATTTTTCGAGTTAAATAATTCGAATTGTTTTGAAACTGATTCTGAAAGTCGTGTTCGAATACTTTTTCGTTTCGAAAGCAATTTTAGTTCTAATTCATTCAGTCAAACTCAAATAAATGCTCATTCATTCAGAATCGACTGAAAGAATTAGAAATAAAAAAGCTTTCGAAACGAAAAAGTATTCGATCACCACTGCCGGAGTTAGCAAGTATGATTTATGCCCGTAATTTCTACAAAAATAAAGCTGGTCGTGTTCGTACCTATCAGTTAAAGTTACCTATTTCAACCAACGTCTGGCCAACGTGTTTTAACCTTCAGTTTTCTTTTAAAATATGGCAGATTTAAACCATAGATTTCTATACAAAGCTCAAATGTTGAACTCAAATATTCGTCTATAATAAAAAAATTACCCTAAAATACAAAATATATATATTTGTTTTTAATTAACTACAAATTATTTATAAAACATTTTTTTTGTCATTGATTTTTCTGTTCCAAACATTAGTTAATGCTGAATTTTTCTGTTTTGTTTTTAAAAATACGTTTTATTGTATTTAAAAGAGGTATTTTAAATATGCCGATTTTTTGCCGTTTTTTTTAAATTAATGTGCCGATAATGCCGATTTTTTTTGAAAATATGCCGATTTCTAATCGAAATCTTATGGCACCCCTGACCCCATGTAACAGGGCCCATACACAATACCATCATGATTGTACAATCAAGTGATTGTGCAATTAAGCTTGAAGCACACAACACACCAGCATGCTGGTACAAAATTCATTTTTTACCAAAAATTGTGTGGAAAAGGTTGTAATGAATAACGATAAAACTTGTGCTGCTGTTATTATTGCTATTATCCTAAAACGAATAAGGAGTAAAAAAAAAACGTGTTCTCCCGAAAATATTTTTTCTTTGGCATTCATGTTTTAAATTTTGTATTTTTTGATGTTTATGCCTTGACGATTTAACATTTATGAGCTAACTTTACAGCACACGATGCAATCATGCTGGTACAATCAAAAAAATATCAAACTTTTTTTGATAAAGCACCATCAGCTGGTACAATCACACCACAAGCTCATACACGGCCAATCAGTTGGCACAATCACTTGATTGCACAATCATGATGGTGTTGTGTATGGGCCCTATAAGAAAAGTGTAAACATAAGTTGAATTTAATTAAAAACAAAATATTCAAGCAAAAAAAATAAATAATACAAACAAATAAATAAATAAATAAGTCAATCAAACCAAACGTAAAAGAAAGTTAAATTAGTACCATGTCAATATTTGGGTAGCATCAGCTTGCTCCTTGGCAGTAGGTGCATTTGTTTCATTTGACAACAAATAAACGACGGTTGTTGTTCCTCAACAACCATATTCCTCTTTTTTACCTGAAGAGCAGTTTGTATTTTATTCCTCACTCTATTCTTCTTCGTTTGGATGAAGTTTTAAAATTTTTGATGTTTTCCTTCAAAATTTGTAGTGTTTCAAATAATATTAAGGGACTTGTCCCTTCAATTTTGCTTTCTTGTGCAACCACTGTCGCAGATTTAGAAACTCTTGGTGGTGATTCTGATATTTGCTGACTGAGTTTCAGCATCTTTAACTTTACCCGCCAACACTCTACAACAAGGTGCTGCAGCCGAATACCAAAGCAGCGTCAGATCATTTATATGGTCTAGGGAAGTTAAATAGTTTTGTTTATAGGTACCACCACCAGTTTCTTGCAGGCTTTTGTTGTTTTCTGAAATTTTTTTTTGTCTTACATTTCAAATCTTCCCATGTCTGTAAAAATATGTAATATTTTCAAACCCAATTCAAGCTATGGTTGTTTTCTGCTTTTATTTATAATGTGGTTTACAATTTCCCACTTTGAATAGAATGGATGGACCAATGACGTTGAGTTTTAGGCCTATTATTTTCCAATAGTCGCCCATTGAAAATTAATTTGCTTCAAACACTTATTCGCCTAATGTAAGAGTTTTCGTGATATTCGCGAAAAATCATGTTTTTCTGCTGTTGTTTTAGCTAGTTATTTTAAAAAACCTCAAGAATTGTTCAACTGAATTGTAAAAACTATTGAATAAAAATGTTTTTCTCTTTCAGCACATATTTATACTGTGTTGATCGGATAAAAATTAACTATGTATGTTACAGGCCATTCGATTTAAAAAAAATAATTGTTTATGTTTTTCAATATTAAACGTTTTCAGTCCATCCATTAAGGCATTTTTTTCTTATTAAAAACCTGTAATTCAGTTAATTTTTATCCGATCAAAACACTATAAAAAAAGTAGAATAAACATATTTATTCGAAATTTTTGGAAACATAATATTATTCCAGAAAAACACGATTATCGCGAAAATTTCGAAAACGATTATGAGAGAAATAAATGAGTGCAATATTTGTGTTTACCCGCCCAAATTAAGCTTAAACAATATCTAATTTTTAAGCCTAATTTTTTTTGCCGTATTGTAATCAATAAAATGTTTTTTTTTTTTATACATACATATGTAATTACCTCTCTTTTCTATTTCTCTTTTTTTATTTAAAATTTATTTAAATCACCCTTAAATATTTCTTGTTTTTTAAAAATTCTACAATTCAACAACAAAACAACAAGTGAGTGGTTTTGACATTTATTTTCGTAATGTCGGCAATACTCGAAGGTAAATCAAAAATGCTGTTATCGTACATATATTTATCTGCCTTAATCTGCAGGTACACAAGTGTGGTTACCTGCATAAAATTGCAGCTAAAGTAAAGTGTTAAAAAGAAGAATAAAAACATTTTTATTAACAATTTTATAGTTTATTAAAATTTTATAAAATTGGGCATTTATATGAAAAAGTGTACACCATATTTTTTTCATGTGTGCAGTAAACTTTGATTTTTTGTATGAAAATAATTTTAAAATGCCAAAAATTTTGGGCATGTTCAAGAATAGAAAGTGCACTTAAAAAAGAAATTTGTATGGAATTTTAAAGAATAATAACAAAAACTATTCATTTTATGCACTTAAACAAAAGGCATTGACATTGGATTTAAAGAATATGTAGTAACAAATTTTCATATTATTCGAATGTGCATTCTAAGTCAAATTACAATCCTCAAAAGCTTTTATACTTTAATAGTCTTATTCCTTCAATATTTTCCAGGAATATTTTGTGTATATTGAAGGAATAAGACTATTAAAGTATAAAAGCTTTTGAGGATTGTAATTTGACTTGGAATGCACATTCGAATAATATGAAAATTTATAAAATTATGAATCTTATACCTATGTATGTATGTTCGCTTAATTGAGCACAAAAAAATATTTTTTGTTCGCTATATAAGGTACTCAATGGAGCAAACTTTTGTGTTCGTTAAATGCGACGTTCGTTAAACAGGAAAACTACTGTAGTCAAACAATATTCAAAATTATAAATTTGAAATAAAACAAAATTTACTTTATTACCAATCCTGCTTGGAAATAAAGCAAAATCGATTTTTTTTTGTCTTATTTCTCATTTAAAAGTGAAACAAAGCTAATTTTTCCTTATTACGATGCTCCCTAATTAATCGTACTGTATTTTAAACAACAAATTTAGACTAAAATCAGAAATGGTTTTAACCCATATCGTCCCAATGTTCGATTTTTCGAACAGTAAATTTTACGTGTTTTTGTATTATTTTTATTCATTTTAGGTAAGACAAAGAACAAATTTTTTTAAACAATTAAATATTGTAAATTGTTCGCAACAAATATAAAATAAAAGTTCTTACCAACTTCGCTCCTCCCTTTTATAACAAGGGGAAAGAAAAAACATTATTTTATCATCAATTTTAAAAACTGAAAATTTTCTATAAAATATAAAAAAATAAATAAGTAAAAAAGTTTTTCCATTGAAAAACGATTAAGCTTTCAAAAACAGCTTTTCGTGCGATTCAAGGATGTAAGGGTATGCATAATCGACATACTGAAACCACTATTGCCAACATCATTTGCAAATTTGAGTCCAGTTATCATAAGTGCATGATACTCGACTGTTTAGACCACATCCAGCACGCAGTAAAGTGAATATTGCAGCTGTAGCAGAAAGTGTAGTCACTGGTCCATATTTCTTGAAAATTGAGGAAATCAGAATAATACCGTCAATGGTAACCTCGCACCTTGTTTTTTTTTTCTTTTTTACATTGCATTGCAGAATAAAACATTTGTGATGGAAGTAGGTTACGGGAACGAGGAAAGAGAGAGTAGGCTTGTGAATATTCGATTTGAACTTATTGACAGTAGGAGGGTTATTCCACATACGAACAGTCCGGCCAAAAAACGAATTTTCCTGTAATGCGTTGTACGATTTACCGGCCAATCGACCACAAAAGGATGGGCTCTTGAGGAAAAACGTGTCTTACGAGCAAAGGTACGGCTATCGGTGTCAGCCAAGGGTATAATTCATGTTCTGCCTAATAGCACCAACATCGGATACGTTTGGCCTATAATCAAATAAATACATATGGCATAGGTTTGTAAAAGAGTAGATAGGGTTGGAAGTTTGACATAGGAGGTCATTTAGAAAAATAACAATCTATAACAAATCGTTTAGTGCGATCTCTGTGAAAACTCGATATAAATCGAGAGAAATTATCACCGACACAATAATTAGAATTGTGGTTATTTTGTTGAACTTTTTATGGTTTTTAATTAAATTACCCAGGCGGCTGGTTACCATGACAGATCGAGTGGTTGCGATCGAAACATGTCATGGTAACCAGCCGCCTGGGTTCGAATCTCAGGTCAGTCAAGAATGAATGATTATCAATAACAATTTTAATTCATTTTCATGTTGTAGGGATGCCTTTCTTGATAAAAATAATTTAATGAAAATTAAATTTGATGAACTTGAGCCTGATTAAAATATTAAAAATAAATATTAACTGATTTAATGGCGAATTTATCCCCAGAGTCCGTTCAAACATTATTTTTTGTTAAATTAAATTGATTTCTTATTCATTTGTATTATTAAAATTATTTTCTTTGATTCAAATCAGTGTTTACTTTATTAATAGCTTCATTAAAAATTTCTTAAAATGTTCATTTTTCACTTTTGTTAAAATCTCTTACATAAATATTTCCTACATTTTCAGAATCTAATCAAAAAAGTCTTTTATTCAACTGCCATAATTAAATAAAAAAAATCACGCGAATTTTCGCACAAAACTTCCAGAATTTTTTTCCGCAAAATGTGCGGTTTCCCGAGAAATCCTGTATGTAAAACAGTTAATGTATAATTTTGCTTTTCTAATGGCTTTATTAATTTTTTCACTCATGAAATGTCTTTTCATGCCTTTTACGCTAATTGTCTGTACCCCCAGGGGGCGTAATAAAAGCATCTTGAGGAGTTGGAACCCTTGGTGTCTTGAAGTACGCCAAATATCTTAATGGATAGGGTTTTTTTGGGTCCAAATGATTTCAAAGAGATCGAAGTAACACCAAAGAACTTTATCTCTGTGGTTTTCACGAATAATCGCGTAAGTTATAAAACCAAACTTTTCAGGAGAGCAAAAACAATTATTTTATTCAATTGCGGCTTCTGTAGATGCTTTTTTAAACTTTTTTCTTTAATATCCTCTTAACAGTGACTTTCTACGTATTATACATAGTTTTCATGAAAAAATCCTCACAGGATCACAATCTGTAAAAGGATTAAAAATGCATATGTTTGATTGACTCATTAAGTGTGTGCAATATAACATCATATCTCCACATAAGTTCTTTTTTGTGAAAATAAATGTTATCATTTTAATCGCACACGACGACTTACGTTGTTTTTTTAGGACACAAGTTGGCGACATATTCTGAGTTTTTGATACTTATAGTACAACGTATACAGTAAACGGGACTTTAAATTACAAACAACCGCTCATCTGCTGTTGTTGCAACTAAAGAAGTCAACAATAAACGCACATGTACATATAAGTTGTTATTAATAGAAAAATTTAAAAAAAAAACTTTCATATTTTTTGCACGAATAACAACATAACATCACATATGCTTTATTTTTGGCGATGTATGTCGACATAAATCGTTACAATAGCAAAATATTTTATTAAACAGTAAACTTAAGTTGTTTTTAGCAGACAAAAATTAATAATACTACATTATATTCTAAAAAGCTTAATACTTATAAAAACCTAATGCAAAATGTAGCACTTTGACATCATTATCTCAATTTCGGTAAAAACCGACTGCGATTATTCGTGAAAACCACAGATCTTCTAGTGCCTTTCTCTTCTCATGCGATAAATGCTTCCAGTCTTTCACGATGATTATCATTACTGAAGCCTTGCTTTTCATTGAAAAGATACTTTTTGGGGATCACATGGTGTGGTGTAAAACTTAAGTCGCGGGTAGGGTAACGTCCACATGGAGGGCGGATTTTTTACGCCCGCGAGAAAGTTCGGTTCGTGAAGGGATCCATAGGTGATGTTACTATTCAACTGAAGCTGCTGGGATTGATGAATAGCAGTGGAGGTAAGATGCTCCGGCTATTAAACAAGAGGTGGGTGTATAATTTTTGGTGGATTATACACTCGAATTGTGTGCACATAATATCCTTAACTTACAGAAGGGCATTTGGTAAGTGCTTCATATTATCAAATCATTTGGTTGAGTATCAACATAAGATTAGGCAGGCCATTGTGCAGGTGCTCATGTAAATCGAAAACGCAACTGTACCCCAGAAATGCAAATTTTGTTTGTAATCTTAAGTGACAAATAAGCTTCGTCGCTGACTATGAGTTTTGATAGGAAATCATCCTCTTCTTGCACAAAGTTAAACAGAGTATCGCTGTAAATTAACCTTGTCAGACGGTCAGAAGACAGCAATTCCCGAACGTTTTCAGTAAATTTCGTTGCAACGAACATCTGCTGATGCCTTATTGTGTACATCGTCGTCTCGTTTATGACGTCGCCGGCAAAAGCAGCGACATTATTGGCCGAACGATCAATACGAGGCCGGCCAGTTCGTGCGACAGCTGTAATGGGCCCAATTTGTACGAGCCGCTCAGCCAGATTTTCTTGCACTTGGGGCACGAGGCAAGTTACGACGAAATTCATGCTGTGTTAAATCAACAGACTGAAAAACTGACAAAAAAGCAGAAACAATTATTCCACGTTCCGTAGGCTTCATAGAGGTTGGCAACTAATACTCTACATAGCAACATTATGACATTATTTTTGCACCACCCTGTATAATCCGATCTGTATTAGAAAATTTAATTAGACATTTTAATAGAGAATTTGGCATAAGCGTACACACATTTTGAATATTTATTGATACAAAATTTACATTTGGAGAAAAAAATTCGTGTGGACCCGTTTCTAATTTCATTCATTTTCGTCCTTTAGACAATTGAAGCTTATTTACACAATTGCATCAATATTTGGTTCATAGTTGCGACCTGCACTTTGGCCACAACTTTGTACCAGCCATCCGAGCGAATGGATGGATATTTCTTTCCTTTATAAACACCAGCACAAATGGATAATACTATACCCAGTTACTGTGGTGCGGGCTAAACGTTTTTAATTTTTAAGCAATTGCTTTGAACAAATTGCATGTTAAAGTTGATGAATGAAGTACCTACAAAAAGTGCAAACCACACACATTGAGACTGCACTCAATGCACAAAAACATTCCACAGTAGTTCCAAAAAAACCAGTTTAAATACATATGTCAGACATGGACATGTTGAATTTATGTGAAGGGTCTGTAACTGGTAACGAAAAAATACTATAAAAAGGTACGCCTTAAAGGTTTTTATCACACACGGTTTCAGTCTTCTTCTATTAAACAACATGAAATTCGTTATTGTTTTTGTGGCGTACTTTTCCATGGTCTTGGCAACACCACTTTCTGAAGATGCTGTTGTTTTAAAATCACAATCTGAAGTAGGACCTGAATCATTTCAATATGTGTAAGGGCGCTTAAAGCCGTTTAAATGTGCTTTTGAATTTATTCTTTTTTGTGAATTTTTGAAAATAGTTATGAAACAAGTGATGGCGTTAAGGCTGAAGCTCGTGGACTTTTGAAAAATGCTGGTTCCGAAAATGAATCTCTTGCTGTAAAGGGTAGTTATACTTATGTGAATAATGATGGGCAAACTATAAGTGTGGAATATATTGCCGATGAAAATGGTTTTCAGCCAAAAGGTGATCACTTGCCGGTTGCTCCTTCTGCTTAAAATATTCCGTTATTTATTTTTTGTTTATTAAATAAAATTATTAAAGTAATAAATTGCGTTTTTATTTATGTTAATAAATTACTTTAAATCAGTTAAAAAAAACTTACATCTTTTTGATTATTTTCTTTTTAATTAGTAATATTTTTAAACTAATGTGAGTATAATTTTAGATATATGTACATATTTGATTGAATATTTTTTTAAAAAAGTTTAACAGAATTTTAACACTTAAGGCCTCGGTACTCTTACGTAATCGTATACGTTGCGGATCAGCTGTTCCGTTTTCCTTACCAAGCTTATGTGCAAAAAGGTACTCACACGTAACCGTAACGTTGCGTTGCGGATAAACCTAATAAAATAAAAATTTCTCTCCCTTTTTACGTATCAACTGTTAAACATTTTATTTTTGTTTTGAAGCAGAGTTGTCAACAAAACTTATTAATCAGCGGTTAACTTTTAAATTGTATTAATAAGATTCTCATCAAAATATTAATTTAAATTTGGTGTCATGAAATCCAATGTTATGGGTTTTTTTTTGAGCTGAAATTAATGTCGGCTTAAGGTGTCACTGAAACCAATGCTGTCGGGTTTTTATTGAAAATTAAAGAAGCAGCTTACAGCTCTTGTTTTTAAATGATAATAAATATTGCTGTTAAAAACTTTATTTTTTATTATTTTTTATTTTATTTTATTCAACAGTTAAGCTTCGTACAGACGATGGTCAGATCTTACAATATTGGTAAGCAGCGTTGCTTAAACTGCATTAAAATTGGCTAAAATATCTTACAGCTGTGTGAACATTGTAAGCTCATTTGTATTTGCAGAAGTGCAAAATTAATGCATCTGACAATTGCACCATTGTCAGAAAAATATTGCTGTTGGAAACGCCTGCTTACAAGATTGTCAGATCTGACCATCGTCTGTACGAAGCTTTAGATTATTTCCATAGATAGTATTTTTTGCATGCCTTTTTCACATTTTCTATGTTAATTTTATTTATAAGTTTGAAACAACAAATATTATTGTATTTTTAATAAATTCGCATTATTTTTTTACAAAACAATAAAATTACACAAATATAAACAACAAATTCAAGTTATAAAGGTAACAAGTCAGAGTACTAATTCGGCTGTGCAGGATCTTTAATCAGGGTTGACTGCCCACTGGGTAACCCAGAAAAACCCACCGGGTTTTAACGGGTATTTTGTTTAAAAAAACCCAAGTGGGTATTTTTCTTTATATTCATTTAAACAAAGATGGTATAATTTTTACATTTTGTTTGCAGAATCATAAAAGAAAATAATATTCAGGCTTATTATGAAAATGGGCGAACAAATCAATATGCATATCGTGCACTTCCTGATTTTTTCGGTGAATTAAATCGTCCAAATGTGCATACAATCGGAAAAATCGTGCAAAAATTTTAGCAAATCGGGTCTGTAGGAGATGTGAAAACACCAGTGCATGCTCGTACAGCTTGTTCTGCAGAAAATATTGCTACTGTTCGCGATAGAGTGGCTGAAGAGCAGACTACCTCAACTCGTCGTCGTGCCCAACAATTGCAACTCTCACGCTCGTCGTTGCAAAGCGTTGATGAACATTATGTATAAAGACTTGCATTTACACGCTTACAAGGTGCAGTTGACTCAAGAACTAAAGCCTCTTGACCATTCCAAACGTCGTCAATGGTCCGAATGGTTGCAAGAAATGGCAACAGTGGATAATAAATTTTCGAAGAAAATCATGTTCAGTGATGAGGCACATTTTAACCTCAGTGGATTCGTCAATAAGCAAAATTGCCGTATTTGGGCGAATGATAATCAAAAAGCTCTTCTAACATTCTCAAATTAATCAAAGTTTTTGAAAAGAATTCTGAAGCATCTAGCCAGACCACCATCTTGTTACTACTGGCTGTGGTGGAAGGGGAATCAAGGGATACCTTTAATTAAAAATTGCAACATTATCGAATTGTTTCTTCCTCTGAAACGCGGTGTAACCCATATGTGAAGCAAGTAACTTGTAACAGTTTTGGATAAAATATGTTAAGCCTATTGAAAGCCTTAACCATGTTAAGTGCTGAATTGGTTTAAAATAGAAGGACCTTTTGTCGAAATCTTGAAAATTTTGTATTTAAATTTTTTTTTTGGAATTTTTTTTTTGTATTTAAACATTTTTTTAAGAACGCTTTTTATAATATGGAAATTTAAAAAAAAACTCAAAATGTCAATATATGCAAGAACAAAAATGTATTTTAAAACTAAATATGCAAAAATATCCATTTTTACCAAAATATGCAAAAACAAATCGATGCCATTTTAACCCAAACTTAATGATTAGGAAAGATAATTGGTCGACATCGTTCTTAGACTATCTACAAAAAACTCCAAAACTTGATCCTCAGGCTCAATAAAACTAGACAAAAAATTTTATTTTTCAAAGCAATTTTAGTGCTGTATATGTAAAAAGATATGTATAAAGTATTTTAATTTTTTGTACAAAAGCGCCGATATCGTTATGTACTGGCGTTTTTAAACAAGAATGTAAGCAACATGTTTTGGAACAAGACTGTTGGCAAATTCAAAACAAAAAATAATTTTCATATATATAAGTATGTACGAGTACACACATATGTATACTTCAACACCATATGGCACGTTAACGTATTTTGAGTAACTACCAACATTTTAAGTCGACCGCAACGTTTACGTATCCGCAACATTTACGTAAGAGTAACGAGGCCTTTAAGCTACAGTCACACTTGTCAAATATTTGACGAAAAAAAACGGGAGCAAACTAAATAATAATTTCCTTTAATTCCAATATTTATTTTGATTATAATACCACCTCTTACAAAAAACAGTTTTTCGCTATGTCTAGTAGTATAATTAGTTTATTTTGTGATAATAAGACCATGTGAAACCTCATTAAATATTAACAAGAGTAGTGGTTACGTTTATTTGGTCAAATATTTAATAAGTGTGACCGTAGCTTTAGTATGTACCTCTATTTGATTTATAACTAAAAAAACAAGTTCTCTTTTGAAAAGATACACATATATTAAAATTTTTAAGGTAAATGCATTTTAAAAATAGTTTATTACTCGTATATTTATCTGAATAAATTGTTTTTGTTTTAGTAAATATTTGTTTTTTAAAAATACAATAACAAATTAAATAAAGAAACAAAACAAAATATCAAAATTAATTGTTAAAGGCAAAAGCAAATATAATTTCATTAGGCTAGTTCTTAACTTTGTAAAATAGTTTAGTTCCTCTGTTCTATATTTAAAAAAAGATAATAACAAGAAACTTTGGATGCCCCAGTAGGTTAGTTAGGAAGTTAGTCTATCAGTGTAATCCTCCCCCAGGTTACACAAAATTAATGCATTCTTTTGAACCGCTTATTTTTCTTTCTCATTGTTCTCTCTCTTAGAGAGTGTAACATCGAAATAACTCTATTGGCAATTTATGTTGCCCTTGAGCGTTGATGGGTTAAACGAAAAAATTTATTT
Organism: Pollenia labialis; assembly: GCA_949318255.1. Lineage (NCBI taxonomy): Eukaryota > Metazoa > Arthropoda > Insecta > Diptera > Polleniidae > Pollenia > Pollenia labialis. The sequence goes on from OX439140.1 coordinate 160,388,001, forward strand.
ATACAGTCCTCGATAATATGCGTCAGTCTAATAAGCTTTTACGGACAGTGGCAAACTGCATTCATAATATAATATACACACATATAATTTAGCAAAGTGTTTATAAAATTCATTAAAATCAAGAATGAGAATAAAAACAAAGCGTTTTTCGGATGCAATACGTATTTAAGTATTTTTAGGTTTTTTGTTTATTTTTAGCCAATATTTTCGTAGTTTTTTTTAGTATTAATTTATTGTTAAATTTCTGACAACTACCCGTCTTTCTAGTTTTTCGAAAAGAAAATCAACAATAACTAATAGGAAGACGAGGAGATGTCAGATTATAAATATGATTTTGACAAATTGTAATTATTATGAATTCATGATAAATAGCTTTTGTTGGCCAAAAAAAAAAATACAAAACTTAATAAAGACAAAAAAGTTTCTAACATCGTAATAGTTAAAAAGCAATTTTAGTATTTAAATAGATAGAAAACCGAAATTAAACATCATAAATCTTAAACGAATCTGCTAGAATACAACAAACCACAAATTTAAATTTCTTAACGGTTTAATACTTAAAAACAAAAAATAGCAACATGAAAATCGCCATTGTATTCGTCACTTTATTCGCTGTTGCTTTAGCCGCTCCTGCTCAGGATTACGCTAACGCTGAAGTATTACGTTTGGAATCTGATGTCAGACCCGAAGGATATAACTTTGTGTAAGTCTCGTCATCTGGCTTACAACACAATCATACTAATTAATAATGTGTGTATTAATCGATTTTTAGTTTAGAGACCAGCGATGGCAAGACCCATCAAGAAGAGGGCCAATTAAAGAACGTCGGTTCCGAAGATGAAGCCATCGTTGTACGTGGTTCTTACTCTTTTGTTGCCGATGATGGTCAAACTTACACCGTGAACTATATTGCTGATGAAAATGGTTTCCAACCCGAAGGTGCTCATTTGCCCAATGTGCCAACTGGCCATTAAGTGTCCTAGGTCCTTTCAAACCAATTTGAGTATGAAAGGAACAAACTTTTTATAGTATTATTAAAATTCTAATAAAGGCAAAAGAGTGATAGAAAAAAAGTACAGTAAAGTAAAAACATATACAAAAGCCATAATCCAGTTTATTTTATTTATTTAATTTTTATTTGGGATTTTAATATTTAATTTATTAACGAATTGCTTTGGATATTCCCATCTAGTGTGTGTTTGTCCATAAAGAAATTTAAATAATGTGGTTCTACAATGCACCTTTAAATCAAAGTTTGCTTATGTAAATATTAAAACATAATAATCAAAAATTTTGTTATAAAAGACCGGTACAATATTAAGAAAGTAACCATTTTGTTTTAAACTTTCTAAGGAATAGACACAACAACATGAAATTTATAATTTTTTTCACCGCTCTCTTGGCTCTTGCTTTAGCTCGTCCCTCTGACGATAAAATTGTTCGTTTGGATAGCAGTGTCGAACCTGAGGGTTTTAAATTTGGTGTTGAAACATCCGATGGTTCTAAGCACGATGCTGAAGGTGAATTAAAGAACATTGGTACTGAACATGAAGCCATAGTTGTTCACGGTTCATTCTCATTCGTTGGGGACGATGGCAAAACGTATACCGTTAATTATACTGCCGATGAGAACGGCTTCCAACCTCAAGGAGATCATTTACCCGCTGGACCAGGTGCTCAATAAAGATTTTCGAACAAAATATTAACTAGATGCAATTAAAATTAAAAAGTTAATTTGTTAAGTCGTTACATTGTTTTATTTTAGGTGTAAAACAAAATTTGGAATGTCAAAAATTTGCTTAAAAGTAAATGTGTTTTCGAATGCCCGAGATTTTTAAAACCAAGAACTTTCGAAACCGAAAACGGTCGAACAAACTGTACAACTTTTCGCTTTTCAAATTGGGTTGACAGCGAATGTTTACATTTAACGAATTAGAAGTAAAAGCAATACTAGTAATCGCCATTCCAGCAGATCATATCCGTTCGTTGTCGACTGTCCAGTCCGTATGTGGAATCGGTTCCCGGCAAAAGTCTTCCCAGTCGGCTACAATTTGGAAAAATTCAAATTAAATGTCCACAAACACTACTCCGTCTTTCCTTCTCCTTACAACAAATTTTCCTAATACTAACACAATTCAATGTCAATTAGTAGGGGGCATCCCCTGACTTTTGACTGACAGCTTTCGATTTGCCGGTAAGGTGAAACATGCGAAAATATCAAATTTGTATTAAAAACCATAAATAGTTCATTTAACCACAAAAAACTAAGATTGCAAAATATTATATAAACATAAAAGATTTTGTCGGCGAGTTTTTGGCTAGAATGTTCCTGTTTTGCGAAGCACTAGTCAATTTAAAAAAGTAAGCCCACATTCATGCACTACGCAATGGGACATACAGAGATGCAATAATGTTAGTGAATAAATTCCTAACATATTTTAAAAAAATATATATAACATTTGCAGAGTCACACCATTCCCCCACTACGAAGCAAATGTGCTAGGGAGTATATTCAAGAATAACGGTAACAACAAAAAATTCAGTGTGTTCATTACATTCACCAATTTTTAAATGCGCTGATTAAAGCTCTTTCGGTGTCAAAAATTTGTTGCTTCAAAGTGGGAAATCGTCATATAAAATGAATGTCTTCCGTAAGCGATATAGTAGGTGAAACTTTTACGTTTCTTCTTTACGAGCCTGCTTCGTTGGAGGCTCCATCTTTTATTTGGCGACATTTGGCTTAAAGTTCGAAACCTTGGCTGAAGGAGATATTCTACTTTGGTTTTCCTGGAAGTATCAAATCTTCTCATGTTAGGCAAATATTAAAATGTTACTTATATTTATTTGGGATGCAGCCAATACCGATATATCGGCAATTCTTCAGGTTTGCGGATATATCGGCATCTGTCGATAAGACGATGCTTTTATAATTTTTTTATAAGTTTTTTTAAACAAACAGTTAACCTTTCAATGCTTATTTTTCATAACAATTAAGAGAAATAATACATTAAAAAGCAGAGCATTAAATCAAAACAGAATAAAATTGTTTTTTTTAATTCTGAACCGTTTTACTTTTAAACGTTCGAACAGATAGAAAACGTAAACAACGGAGATGGAGAATAGTTCAGTATCCCAAAATTTTGCGACTTACTTTTTTTAAATATTTCAAAGACAATCAATCGGCTTCAATCATATTATATTATTTAGCTTCTTACAAAGATAAAAGATGGTTGTGGGAAACATATTCTAAGAGTAACATATTATTATTTAGTTGTTAGAAAAATAAATAATTTTTAGTCACCAATTCTCAAATTTATTATTGCCATAAACATTTATATGTTTACAGTAACTAGAATATTGCTGATATTAAATAAAAATAACAATTATTTGTGTATGACAACAATATATTGTTACATTAAACATAGTGTAATTGCCTTAACCATGCCCAACCATATTTGTCTCTGCGTGTAGCATGACTTTGCAATCGGAAAGTGTTGCAGACAAGGTCAACCCTACACCTAGCAAAAGTTTGGTCAAGTCTACGAAAACTGACCTTTGGAGCGCGCATAAAAAAATCATAAGAGAATCCGAAGGGTTTCAGGTCTGTTCATCCTAAGCTGTTGTTCTGTTAAAAAAGGTGTCGAGAAATACCTTAGTTGATCTTCTAATATTTCTAGAGACACAGGTCCGCTTGTTTACTTGTGCAATGATATGTTTTAAACTTGAAGAAACTTGCGCAGAAATACTTAAGTTTTCAATGGAGTCGATGGTTAATGGTGGACCAATCATCATAAGATATAAAATAAAACAAGCAAAATTTAATGAAAATTGAATTTATGTTTGGTTTTAAAACAAAACATTTGGGTTCATAACTCTAAACTGGATATTAATCCCAAACTGTTTAGGAGAACTAGAAAACATTCGACATAAAAATTGTTCCTTCCTGTTGAGTACTTGGAAGGCGGACGGACGGACATGACTTAATTTACCAATTTTCAGGATTGATATTAAAAAACATTTGTGTTCAAAATCGTTTTAAATACAAAATTCTCTTCTTCACTAAAAACTTAAGTGGAACTTAAGTCACCGATGTGGTACACTTAATTTCAACTTAAGTTTCCATTGTGGCCTCAATATCACAACAATACAACAACAACAGGCAACAAAGCATTAACAGTCAGCTGTTTTTTCAGACCACCTTGTAAATAAATACACCTGTTTATATTTTTTTGTATTTAGTAGTGCTACCATACTTTTATCTTAATTAAATAAGACTTTTCAAATAAAACTCAAAAAACCAATCTGTATTTAAATACGATTTAAGTTTTTATGGAAATTAACTTAATATATATTTAAATACATTCCTGAAAATTGGGCATTAGATTTACTTAAAAACCAGCATATAAAGAGTGTTTTTAGACGTATAGAACTTTTGATAGAGATAACTGTTAAACTAGCTGCCATACTAATGAAATGTGTTTGATACTTTGGCAAATTACCATGCAAAGACTTACACCAAAACAACGAATACAAGTCGTGGAAATTTATTTCCACAATTGGCGCTCTGTTCGCCAAACTTGTAGAGCACTTGTGAGCATCTACTACGCAGTAATGTGGATCGATTTATGACCACATTTACTCCTCTGAATAATATTCATACAAATCGAGACCGGACCGTGCGTATAGAGAAGCCAACGCCGCTATAGACGTGAGTGTGGCAGAGGACTTGAATTTATCGATCCGACGCCGCTCCCCGCAAAGGAAAGGAAATATTTTATCCTTCATTGAGGCCAGCGAACCATAAATTGCGTTGTGTGTTCGGTAAATGGGCTGAGAAACATCTGCAAGTTGAACCCTTTTTTTACTTTTAATCATATTCAGCGATTAGGCTCATATCCGGTTTAACGGGTATGTATGCAAGCAGAATTATCATTTTTGGTGAGAACCCAATACTTATGAGGCTCTGGAGACTGCATTATATATCTTCCCAGCAAAAAATTATGATCTCTACACTGTTTGCCCATCAATGTCCTCTACACCGTTTGCAAAATGGGACCTACAGGATGGCGTTAATAAAGAACACTCGTGGAGGCCATAGGCTAGAAATTATTTATTAACATTAACTGTCATGAAATTTGTGAGTTAATAAAGCCAAAATGTCGTTAACTCCATGGAATTTGTTGTATTTTAATTTAAAAGAAATGCTTTGCCTCTAAATAAAACACTGTATATGGGCTCTTAGGTGAATATTAAAAAAGTTTCACACAGAATGGCAAACTTTCTATGCCCTCATTCACCACTAGTGGCAAAGGTAGAATCAAAAGGAAAAGTATTTTGAAAGTTTCGGGTACCGGATTATCCCAAGAATACATTTTGAAATGTCCAATGTTTAACACATAAATATATTAAAAAATTAAATTTGGTCCTATTTGTGTTTTTGCTTTAAGTGTAAGTCTTCAGATTGGTTACTGTATTGAATTCAACTCGATTTCATTTTGTTCATAACAAATTGATCCGAGGTACTATTAAAAAATAATATTTACAAAAACTTTTTTTTTAAAATGATTTTGTTATTCTTGCTTAATTCCCAATTTTTATTATTTGATAAAAACACTGAAATTTATTGTTGATGGGATAAGGTATTCCTAGGCGCATTTCACTGGTTGCTTAGGCCAGATCATCAGGAAACTTCATCCATAAAGATTTTAGAAAAACTTAAGATATTAAACCAAATAAAACTTTTAAGTGTATAAGAATTACAGAAACAGTTCTACTTGTAACAATATCAAAGTTTAAACAAAATCATCAACAATAAACAGTGAGTTTTTCTCTCCTTATATTTCCCACTACAATTGATTGGAATTCTTCCAACATTAATTGTATTTGTAAGTAGGTTAAGAAAAAACAGGAATAACAAAATCATTTAAATTAAATTTTGTATTCCCACGAAAATTATTTTGATAATTTACAAAAACTGTCAAACAAAAAACGAAAATTTGGGTACAACTTTTCGCTTTTTGAGTTGGAATGACAGCGATAAATGAAGAAGTGGAAGAAATTGTAGTTTTTATACGCTGATTCCATTGTGGGCATTTCTATTTTGACGTGTCGTGATATTTGTACCACAAAATGTAAAAAATTAAATGAAGAAGTCAAATTTGTAAAATAGGGTTTTTATATATACAAAGTAATGAAGTAGCACTATATTAAGAAAAAAAATTACAGTAATCGACGCTAAGGATTTGCAGATAAAAGCAAAAATCTGCGCAGGCGTGACGTTAAAAAAACGGAAGTGGATTTTGACTTGCATTACAAAACTAAATAAGACTGCGAATTGAGCAAGATGTGTTGTATAAAACCTTTTTTTTAGTAAACTTTGGACTAATACAGATTTATTTTTCAAGCTATAAAATTTATAAATCTTTGCTCGTTTTAAGGTAAATATGGGCATTTTCAGCGATGTCTACTTTTTTAATGTAACGCCAGATTGCAAATAAGGTTGTATTTTCTGACCATGGTGTTCAATCGTTATCCCTTTTGTTACGAAATGTAGAGCTAATTGCGCTTTACACCAAAATATAAAAAAGTAAACTATACATATAAAATTTTTTGAGAAACAATTTAAAATACTTCTGGCGTTACGTTACAAAAAGTAGACTTTTCGCTGGAAATGCCCATTTACAAATACATATACATACATACATTGATAACATTCATACCTATATACAAATGTTATATGTACTGATATACAAATATATACGATTTTAAATGCTCGCAACGTCATCTAATCGTATAATGTTTTTGTCCTATTACTTATTATAACGGTATTTAAAAAAATATTTTAATTTTTAAAATTACTTATACAAATAAGTATTTTCTTTATTAACAAAAAATTCAAAACAATTCCATAATTCATTTAGAACGAGTTCTTAAAACCGTTATTAGAACAAAAATATAAATTAGAAAAAAAAATTAAATTGAATTTCAACATAATAAAATTATTTGCAAGCAGTATAAAAAGGCTTAACAATTCTCCTAATTCAGTCAAAAAGTCTTGGACTTTCTAATCAACAACAATTATAAAAAAGAAAGTGTATTCAAAATGAAAACCTTCATTGTTTTTGCCGCCCTTTTTGCCTTGGCTCTGGCCAACTCTGTCGAAATTCTTAAATCTGAATCCGATGTTGGACCAGAAAGCTATTCATTTGAGTAAGTTCTAAAAGACTCTTAAACTGATAGTATTGTAATATGTCTATCCACTAAAGCGTTGAGACCAGTGATGGCACTTCTCGCCATGAAGATGGCAAAGTGAAGGATGTCGGCAGTGAACATCCTGCCATTGTAGTCCATGGATCTTTCTCTTACAAGGATGAAAAAGACGGCAAAGTCTATACCGTCAATTATGTAGCTGATGAACATGGTTTCCAACCCTCTGGTGAACATTTGCCACCCTTGCCAAAGAACTAAACACTGAAAAGGAAATTTTTTGTGCCAAACAAAACTGGCATGACTTCCCATTATTACGGCTTTTTAATTTAATATAAATTTTTATTTATAGTCGATACGTTTGCAAGTATATTTGCATATGTAAAAATTGTTATTTAAAAAATAAATATTCATTTGCATACTGATAAAAATAATATTTCAAATTGCCGTCTATTTGGAAATCTTTTTAAGGTAAAATCAACTTTAAATTATTTTGTCAAAAAGTAATATAAAAACCTCAACCATGACATTTACATTTGAAAGACAAAATTCAATATTTGGTTTTTTAAGCTGAAACCAACGAGAACTTGATCATCCTCCTTGAGCTGGTATCAATTTTTTGGATACCCAGATTGACTAAATAAAATACCAAGAAAAATAAATATAATGAAAACTAATTATTAATTGTGTTGTATGATTTTTTAGTTTCAGATGTGCAATGAGAGTTTAAGTCAAACAACGAAAAGATTGAATTTTGCTCATTTTGCTTCCGTCCACCGAAATCACAACAATATTTTTCAGTATTGCAGACATGTGCAAACGTGTCTCATAAAAACTGATCACCTTTGCCAAAATTACTTTACGAAGGCAACAACCAACAAGTTTTTGCTAAAATTTTTATTTCTAATCTTAATGTTGTATGTAATTAAGTGTATTTATCGAGTTTTGTGTTATTTATTTCACAGTTTTATTTAATTTTTATAGTTTTTGGCAAAACAACACACTGGCGTGCGTCATAAACTTTGAATTCTTTTGTTGCTAAAATATAACCAAACTATAAAAAAAATATGTATGTTTAAATAACAAGTTAAATTAACAACAACTTAATTAATTACAGTGGAGAGCAACACAATTAGTATATTTTAATTGCACCGAAAGTCTTGCCCCATCTATCAAGCCTTTTTGTCAACACAGGATACAGCTATTCACATTATAATTGGGACACCTCATAAAAAGATTGATCATACTTTATATGGATTATTTTTGGTAGGTCTGAATTCAATTATCCAAATTATTCACGTAAAATGAAATTTTTGAAGCGAAAACTTTTAAATTAAATTAAGGCTTTTTTTGAGGTCTGAACATAGCAACTTTTTCTATTTGTACCACTTTAAGTGTGCGTAGCTGTATGTATGAAAAATTATTCAAATGCATGGTAGTTAATAATCCTTATGCTCGCCGCACACTACACTACAATGCTCAAGTCTGGCACTGCGTAAACGAAACTTGAGACACGCACTATACAAGTAAACTAGGCCAATTATTATTTTTAATTTATAAGCGCAAAAAAAAACCAACCCTTTTTTCCTTTTAGACATTTTTATTAACTTTAGGCTATTCTTTGCATAATTCTAGAATCCCTGTTCGGAATAATTTATACATTGTTCGAAAATAAACAGAACATTATTTAGCGTACAGTTCACATGCCCAGAAACGATATCTATTTTTTAGTGTTTGTGTATTATCACACAACCCTTAATACCGTTTATAACTATTTTCAAGAGAGTAACGAACATTATAAAGCGTTCTGTTCTTCGTTATAAAACAGAACAATTGTAGTGGTTCTCAGTGTGTTTCTTTTTTTCATTAACAAAGAAATGAGCAAACAAAACATTTTACGAACGACACCAGCACAATTAGCTTGTGCAGGGCTGCCAGACTAGGGGATTTATCCCCAAAGTTAAATTTTTAAAAATTAGGTGACGAAATATTAAAGACAATATAATAAAGTTTGGGCAAATGAATAGTCCCGCATTTGGTTAGTACTTATTATGCTTCGAAGTATTAAATAATTTATGTATTTTTTTATGGATGGCTAAAACCGACTGAACAAGCTCCAAATTCTTATAAATTGGCTCATATGTCTTCAAAAACAGCATATTTCTCTGCTTGTAATTCCTCACTGGAATTACATAAAAAGGATTTAAGAAAACACGCCGAAACCAGTCGCATCAAACAAAACAAATAATTTTTTTAATAAAAATTTTTATTTGGGTATTTTTGGGAATTTCCTATTAAAATGTTTCTTACTATTTTTAAAAAAATTTAAAATTTTAATTTAACAAGATTAAAAATTTGTTCAGAAAAAAAAATAAAAGAAAATATTAACTTTTTAAGGTTTTGATTTTTAGTTTGGGGATTTTTGGGGATTTTTTTTAATTTTTTGGGGACAAGGCAAAAAAGTACCTGGCAGCCCTGAGCTTGTGTGTGAATTGCGTTTATGTCTTTTGTTTTTGTAAAAAAATTTTTGATTTTCTTTACCAGCCAAAAGGCCGCTAGCCCAACTGAAACGAACGAATATTGTTGTCTTTGAAAGGAAGAGAACGAGTTTAAGTCTTCTCATCTATTTGTTGAGTTGGATAAGTACCGTATTATTTTTGTGTCCAAAGATCAGAAACAAACACTATTAGCGTTTGTGTTTTCCACATATCCATCGAACCGAAAACTAAAGAACAATGATTATTTTTAAACACTGATTGTATCCGCGCGAAATTTTTTCAAGCCCCGCTACAAAATTTAACATTTTTAACATACACTACATATGTTCACTGTACAGATTTACAAACTTAAGCAAATATCAAAATCGTTTTGATTTTTTATTATTCAGTTCACTGTGTAAATAGCAAAAACTTCTCCATACACTACACAAATTCTCAGAGTATAGTATCAGACTTGAGGACTGAACTTGTGTACAAGAATGCCAGAAGTGCTTATTTATCTGCATTTTGCAGTTTTTATATCCCAAAATTGCAAAAATGCAGATTTTAAGATTTTTGGCTTAAAAATGCAGATTTTGAAAACCAAAAATATCAACCATTATTGAAAGAAAACATTAAAAATCGATAGAAAAATGAGTGTTGTTAAGAATTGAGATTTTTTGTACTTACGGAGAACATCACCGTTTAGAAATTAATTCATTTGTAGGAATTGACATTATTCACAAAAGATTACTAAAATCTTAAAAATTCGCATTGCTTAGACACATTAATATCGCCGGACTTATGTACAGGAAACCAAAAACTGTCGAATAAAAAACGAAAATGTGTGTACAACTTTTCGCTTTTTGATTAGGAATTTAATTTTATTGGTACATGTAAAGATGTATATCCACATGTATGCGTATATTTTGTTGTGCCTAACTCGAAAATCAAAAATGTTTAGGGGAGGCAGTAGTGGCTTCAAAAACATGGTTGCAATTTTTTAATCAACGTGAGTTCCACAAATGTTAAAGAAGAATTGTTAAAGAATTGATTTGTGAACTGGATTATGAAAAAAAATTTTTGAAACACTCTGGAAAGAGCACGTCAGATCAAAGCAATAAATGTGTACCGTTTGAATGAAATTATCTTCAAAAACTAATATGAATTCTTTGAAAAACTGTAGTCGAAATAGCATCCGTTATACACACAGTATCTCAGAAAAGTCTACATACAGCCTACATATGCTAACACTGCTTTGGTTTTTAGTTTTTTTAGGAAACAACTAGTGAAAATATCTGTACGAAATTTTAACAACATTAAAGTTGCGATACGATTTATACATTCCTTTAGAACTTTAGGGAATGGACTAAAAAATAAAATGAGCATAATTTTTTTAAAGTCACCTAATAAAAGGCATATTTATCAATACCTCTACAATTCAAAAAAAATTTACTCAAGTTACAAAAATTCAAAAAGTTAAGTTCCTCTTAAAATGTTTGAGCACCACTGTACTTTTGTATTTGCAAAAATAAATATACATACATATATAAAATTATAATAAAATGTACTCAAATATTATAAACCCTGTCAAAGAACTTCTATAAAACATTTATTTCCTATCAATTTAGTGCTAAAAACGCGTATTAATATACATAAATAAATTGTAATTAATAAATTACAATTAAACACTTTTGCCTTCTTGACATTTAAAAACTTTTGACACAATCATTAATTTTTAAATTTAATAATTAATTGCGACCACATCATAAGTTTATCAACTTATCTTTTGGTTAAATGCTTAGATTAATGCAAAGACGAAATTAAATTTACATACGTAAATATTCGAATATAATTAAAAAAACTTTAATAACTTAACTACATTTTTGTGGTTGTATGATGAGAGATTTATGAATAGATAACCTCCATATGGTAAAAGGTCAGAAATCTTGTTAAAAAGGACAAAATTTATGTAGATGTAACTATTTACCCAGTAAAAAAAATTTGGGTTTTTTGAAGCACTTTAGAGAAAAAGCGCATAATCGAGCGCTTCAATAAGAGAGCTTTTATATAGCAGTAAATGATCAAGAATAAAATATAGAAAAAAGCTGCTATTTTGGTGCTGACAACGATGAGGTTTTAAAGCGAAAAAAATACAAATATATAATAGTTTACGAAAATTATTGAAACAATGCATTTAAGCAATTAAAAGCAAAAAATCAATGAATATGGAAATTTAGTTATCTCTTAAAAAAGCGCTTTAGGAGTGCTTTGTTTGCATGATAAAAAAAAGCGCTTATTGTCAGCAGAAAATAGTCCTCCAAACCGGGAACACTCCATACAAAAATCAGGCATCTTATCAGCAGGTTTGAACCGATTTGAGGTATGCATTCATACATAAAACCTGCTTCTTTTGGAGCACATTTTTTACTGGGTAAATATGCAAATCGCTTTATTGCCAGTTACTATGTCAAAATTAAGGATTTTGAAGTAAATAATTTGCTTTAAAAAAAAATAAAATTTTTTGTTATTATTATTAACTTAATTCCAATTGTTAACTGTAAGTTCAAGTAAGTGTTAGTTTTAACTGAACTTGGTGAAATTGTCCGTTAAATATGAACATATTTAAATAAAATTTATTTAAAAAATGTGGTTTTGCTATATTTAACTGGGTTTTTTTTTGTAAATTATGTTTTTATTTATAATTTAAATTTAAACAAGAGTTCGCAAGTCGATAAAAATGACAGTGTAGAATACAGAACAGTACTGTATTTTAGAACTTTGTTCTGGGTAAATTATTTTTAGCAAACCCCCTTAGATCGTTTTGAATTTTATTAAATGTTCTGTATTTGAACTGTGCTTAATTCCCATTTCATACTATTGATAAACTGAAATTTATTGTTGATGCTATTCCTATCGGAATCAATTTCTATTGATTTCTTAAACTTGATCTGTAAGAAGATAATTGTATAATGTAATTGAGAAACTGTTAAATGTCGTTGGAGCTGGCCAAACGTTTTGCAAAGCAAATAATTTTTTAATAAAACTACTGGTTACGTGTAGGAGATCAAATATTTAATAGGTGTGAATAAAGCTTTAATGACACTAACGAAATAAAAGAATTCCAGCCTGTTTAATATTTTTGAAAGTTTCTACGAAGAGCACTCAGTTTTAAAAATATTTTGCATGTAAAATTCTTTACGAAACTTGAGAAAAAAAACAAGTAAGAAGTATAGTCGGTCATTCAACATGGGAAATCATGGACCCGCCAGAATAAAATTATGTAATTGAGTTAAAGATCCAAATAAAAGTTCTTTGTGGCGAATATTATTTAGATATCTTCGTCTATATTTTTTTATTTAATTTCCTAAGCTAATCCCGCGAAGCACTTTACTTGTCAGCAGGAAAGAAACCAGAGTCTCTTGCGGGAATCGAACTCGCAACCCCGGCCCTGACAGACTAGCTCACTACCTGATTGCCTACCGGGGCACTCATGACATTGGTTTGCCTTTAAGTGATTTAAAGAAGGGATTTTATATGGGACCCATGGCTACTTTTGGACCATCTAGCAAAACATTTTGTCCTCACATGGTAGCTATCGTAAAAGTAATTTTTCCACATTTCATATAAATATTAACATTTTTAAGAAAATTATGGAATTAAAAGCTTAAGGTAAGGTCAGACTGATGAAATATTTGGTAGCAAACATCAAATATTTCATAAACGCAGTCTGAACACAAAATATTTTTGAAAGTCAAACGAAATAACAGCAGATTTTGAGCAAATAAAAGTATTTGCCGGCAAACAAATATTTGTCCAATGTGAACATAGTGTGAACATAAAAATCCAATATTTTTGAGCAAGCATTTATTTAAAATGTATTACAAAAATATTGTAAGAGCAAACAATGACAAATAATTTTAGCCATGTTCCCGATTCTTTACAGTTTTAAGGCTTTTTAATAATTATTAGACTTTGCTATCATGCCGCTATTAGCAAATTTTAGCGAATTTCCACTAATTAAGCAATTTCAATCGAATTTTTGCAATGCCTTAAAGTAATAGGCACTTTAATAAATTTTATAGGTTGTTTGAAATATCAAAATTTTTCGCGAATTATCGCTATTTTTTCAACATGTTGATTTAACATGATTTTACAATAACTTGTGGACAACATTTTTATTCTTTTAAAATAACTATAATTCATGTTAATTTAGCATTGCAGTAAAGTTAGAGCACAATATCATTTATATTGGAATAACAATCCGAATCACGTTGAATGAAATTTATTTCAAGTTGAAACAACGTGAATTTCATGTAGAATCAAGTTGGTTTGAGTGTGGAATAACAGAGAGGATATAAATATTAATTTACTTGCAAAACATGTTTCACTTTTTTGTATTCCGCTTTGTTGGCAGAATGGCCCGATATGGGTTTCATCATCTTTCAACTTTGAAAATTTGATGTACTATTAAACTAAATAATTTAAACAAATAGAAAACGGGAATTGTTTTTCTCTTTTTAGATTATTTTAAACATGAAAATAAAAAAATTATGTTTTTCTGTTTTCTGTGTTGTTGTATTATCTAAAAAAAAAGACAAGTAAATCAGGTTGTTATGGTTTTAATATTGAACAATTTTATTAAACATTTTTCATTTAAAATCAACATGAAACCAAGATAATTTTAATTAAAAATCCATACTTTGCAGGATTTTACTATGATTTTTAATCAACATTGTTAATTTAAAATTTATATTTTTTAACAAACAAAAATTGTCAAATATTCGATATTAGTTTTAGATATTTATATTCTAAGAAAGCTAATTGGGCCTAAATTTTTTCATTGTAAATTAAAAACACATTTAATTAAATATTTTCCCAACTTTTTCTTAGGTTGTATTTTTATTCGACCTTTAAAATTCAATATTAAGTTAAAATGCTCAAGCTCGAGGTCTGGTGTATGTAAGATTTGTCTTTATTTATTTCCGATATTTCGATATTATTTGAATATCATCATCAGGGAATGAGTAATTAAAATTTACATTAACCAGAATAAAGGAGAAATAGCTCTTCACGTTTAGTTTTTGATGCTGAAACGTGAAGAGCTATTACATAGTTAAATACAGAATACAGTACAAAAACAGAAATTAAGGAATTCGGAAATGAAATTTTTTGCAGAACGGTCGGTGCTGAGCTTTGTCAGGATGAGTTTGATGATGACCTGACAACAGAAGAAAATCTCGATAGTAACACCGCAACAGAATTTTGCTTATTTATTTGAAATTTCTTTTATTGACGATACAAATTAAGCCCCGTCGCTAATTGTTCAATCATACACAGTTATGTTTAATAGAAAAAAATTGGTATCGTGTTAACATTTCAAATATTTTAAAAATAAGGGATGCTAAAATATATATATCGAGCCTTTGGTGCAATATCGTAGTAACTCAAAATTTGAATTTTTTGAGCTGGGTATGCAGAAATGATCTTTGGGGAAATATCTATCTAAAGAAAAAAAGATTATAATTCCATCTCTAACTGTTCAGATTTTACAGCTAAAAATGTCTTTATTGCCTCTAGCTATTTCCAACCATATTGATATTAATATAACAAAATATTTAATATTATTAATAATTGTTCACCTTTTTTAATTACAAAACATTCCTCTTTATTTAAAAACTTGTAAAAACATAACTTTAGTAAACAAAAATGCTATCAAAAATATGGCTGAAAACTTCAAATGCATTTTTCTCAGTTTACGATTTTTTGAATTACTACGGTATTGCACCAAAGGCTCGATATGTATATATCGTGTGAGAAAAAAAATTTAACTGCCAGGTCCACAATGTCGACAAGAACATTTATTTCGCATATTTATATTGAAAACAATAATAAAAAACTAAAATTTGTTTTTGTTTTCAATATAAATATGCGAAAGAAATGTTCTTGCCGACATCGGTTGCCGGTCTGGGCTGTAAGAAAATTTTGAACGTGAAGGTAATTCTAAAAATATTCAAATCTTATAAAAACTAGACTATTCGCTTGAAAATTTCTTTTTCATATCAATTTGTCGATTGAGTGTGTAAAAAGCTTTAACCTGCTAGCTTTCAACAAAAACTGTTAATGTTACATTGCTAAAACTCGTAGATTGAATTAAAATTTTAATAAATCCAATAATCATTTTATGAATTTTTCAATTTATCAAATTTGGAATAAATATTTAATAAAGTTAAAAATAGTAAGAGATCAAAATGCAAAAAAACTTGTTATACTAAATTCATTCAATTCGCAAACTAATTCCTGTTCAATAGATTTCATATAAACAAAAATTTAGTTTAAAAAACACCAACAATGGTTGAAAATATTTTTTTTTTTAATTTCAACCATAACTAACATTGAAAGACTTGGAGCCAAATAATTGTTATATAAAGGTAAAAAATTTTGGTTGAAATCATTAGTTGGAACCAAGCAAGTAATTCAAACAAATCCTTTCAACATGAAATTCCTTATTGTTTTCGTTGCACTCTTCGCCATTGCTATGGCTGATGTGGAAATCATTCGTCGCGAACTTGATGTCCAGCCTGAAAGCTTTAAATTCAGCTCAGAAACGTCTGATGGTAACAAACACAATGCTGAAGGTCATTTGAACAATATTGGATCCGATAATGAGGAACTTTCTGTGCATGGTTCCTACTCCTTTGTTGGCGATGACCAAGTTACCTATACTGTCAACTATATCGCTGATAAGAACGGTTTTCAACCCCAAGGTGACCATTTGCCCGTAGCCCCTTCAGCTTAAGTTCTTTTAAGTTTATACACGTATTAAGTATTTTGTTAAACCTTTTAAAATAAAAAAAAAATTAAACCAAAACAATTTTCTTTAAGAATGATTTATTGAATCGACTGTTTAATGAATTTAATGCAGAAATGAAGTCGTCCATGGTTAATAATAATTGATAATAATAACTTTGGTCGTCACATCTTAATTTAAGCAAAAAAAATTTATATTTGGCATTGATACATATCAACACGCTAAATCCAAATAAATAATCAGGATTTGTCTAACTAGCAAGTCCAGTTTTGATATATTAGCAATTTTTGTTTAAGGCACACACTTGTCAAAAACAACCACAAAAAACAATGATTAATTAATAAAAAAAAACTTTGCGCATTACATGCATATGTGCTAATTTTCGGGGAGTTCCATGAGGTTTTGATCTCCTTAGAATTGTTTGTTTTTGCTTTCACTTGAATTGCTTGCATTTCGATATAGACTGCAATTTTAACATGATAGACATCAAAGTACCTCCTAGAATAAAAATAAACATAAAAGTTTCGAAATCTAAGGCTCAACTTTTACCGCCTATTTCACGATGTCATTCGAATATGACTGTTGTGGGCAAACGCTTATAATTTAGATTTCTAATGAACAGTTACGACAAAATAATGAACACAGCATTAAAATTTTTATTTTGTTTCAAACACAACAATATTTTTTTTAAACAATTGTAAAATTTTATTTAGGGCATTATGACGATATGACATGATAGCACACCTTGTGAATAGCCCAATTGTTTGGTCGCCAAATAAGCGACCATGTCTGATGAGCATTGTGAGAGGTGTCGCAAAGATATTGTGCACATGCATGGTAGAATAAGTACAAGGTATAGTCATAAGAAATTTTGTTCTCAATTTCAAAACCCATATAACGTCAAACAAAAGAAAATATGGAAAAAATTAAAACAAGCGTCAAAAATCAAATAAATTAATTTGACATTACATGGGTAAATAATGAAAACTCTCCCTAATGAACATACCTGGTACTTATTATACTATGGTGCACATGTAAAAAACTATAACGGCAAGTGGTCTCCAGCAATGTTAGCTGTTTTCTGCATTTCATTTAAGCATGTTTTATGATGTTTTCTTTTCTACAAAAAAATGTGACTTAATATTTAAAACAAATGCAATTTGGTGTTTGTTTATTAAAATTCTTTGCTCTCTAAAAGAGTGGCTTGTTTTATTCTAAAAAAATTAACCCTTACTAATGGCATTAGGCATTGCACTTTACGCCACGTATAAATTTATTTATAGAGCCACCAGACGAAGTTGGGAAAGAATTTCCTCTTATCATGACAGTAAAAATGTTTAATTTAAGTAGTTATTTTTTATATTATTTTATAGTAAAAAAACATAAGAAAGCATTACATTGTAAATGGTAGGTTGTCAGTGATATAAATTTTAAGTGGATTCGGTGTTATAAAATTGTTAAAAAAAAATCGTCAAATCAAAATATCTTAAAAACTTCGGCAATCTTGCAAAGGTATTTTCTTTTTTTCATATTTTATGAAAAACAAACTAAAGAAAATGTTTAAGCATTTTTAGGCAAAAAGTTAAAAATATTTTTGTCTGCTGTTAAAAACAGAGCATTCCACTTTTTCATAACTTGTGTTTTGTTCTCGTGAATTACACACTGCTACAAAAAAACACTTTTTGTCAGAACTTGAAACCCGACCTAGTGGGGGTTGTAGGCCTAGGTGAGGACATACAAAAACCGTTTTCAAACATTTTGAAACACCCTCAAAATTTTGAGTTATTTTCAAAAAACTGTTTTAGGGTAGGTCGTAGCACTTTAGTACCTCTAACTCAAAAATTTTTTGATCGATTTTAAAATTTTAAACTGTTTTGGAAAGGCAAAGAATTAAGCTTTTATGAAATGTATTCATAAAAAATATATTCCAAAAAATTAGGTGAGTTTTTCTCAAAATTATCTAATTTTTTTATTTTTTTCCCTAATTTTTTAAATTCAACAAGAGTTATTTTAATTTTTTTATGTAGAAAAAAACGAGATATCATTTGTTAAAATCGGCTTATATTTGCAAAAGTTACTAAAGTTTTAAATCTCGCACAATATCGCAAAAATATGCATTTGTCACAAAATGTGGCTCAGCCGATTTTGTTTAATATTCCATATCACATTCCTCGTTTTCAGATTCATCATCACTTTGTTTATGTAAAGTTTCATTACATTTAATTGCACTTAATACTGGCTTAGTAACAGTTAACACTTTAGCATACTTAATGCTATCACGATTTTTATATTGATAACCAGTGATGTTTGTTTGGCAAAAATAACAGTCTTGTGGCTTATGGAATATTTGATGATGCCAAATCGTTGGGAAAGATAATGGTAATGGCTGGCTCATAAACTTTTCGGACTTAGTTTTCTTAAGCATACTGGAACAGCTTGTACAAATACTTTCGGGTTCATAACATTTGCTAGAACTGTATTAGCAGTTAAAAACTGTATTGAAGGCATTTACCAAGGCTTTATTTTTCTTCAGATCAAAGCGATGTTTTTTGTCAGCGAATCAAAAAGGTAGTATTTAAACTTTGCCATTGTGTTGGTTATAAATTCGATTAGTTTATGTATTTATCCAAATATATATAACTAAAAATTGCATATAAAAACATTCTAAACTTTTTTAATTATTTAAAAAAAATTGGGCATAATAAACCCTATTCATCTGTATTATCTTCCAGTTCTTGTTTTTTTAAATAAAGACAGATTAACAATAACTTATTAATATGTGGTTTACAGAACACGAGCGGCTTACTCGTCCGTTCAACTTACATTTAAAACATAAACACAATTTTGAATTCGTGTTCTGTAAACCAAACATAAGTTAATACCAAAAACGTAACTGTAAAATTACAACAAACAAATTATTAAGTTGACAAATTTGCTTGTATAGTTAATTGTTTTTTTCGGGGGGAGAAAATACTAAAAACAGGTGTTAATGAAAAGTTGAATAACTTATACAATTTTTATCCGATTTGAAAAATTAAAACGATGTTTTGTTAAGAACTAAATTTCTTTCATATTAAAATAAGCAATGAAAAGCAACTAAAATCCAAAAAGTTTATAATTTTCGTTTGTTTTTGTAGATATTCTTAACAAAAACAATTGTTATAACTTACAAATGTATAAAAAATGCACGTCATTTTAAAGCGTAATTAGTTTTCTTTCCAAACCAGTTAAAAAAATTAAAATCGGACAAGAACTGTTACAGGTCGATAAGTTGACGAACATCACTGAAAACGGTTTTTTGAAAATAACTTCTGAATTTGAGGGTGTTTCTGAAATTTTTTGACACAATTTTTTATGTACTCAACAAGACCAATAACCCAAGCTAGGTCGTTTTCCAAGTTTTTTTTACACTGTAGCACCGTGTTATCAAACGGCATTATTACAGGGTTAACAAGGCATTTTATATGTAGATGCACCTTTTAACAAGGGAGCATTTTTTTTTTTGTAGAAAATATAACGCCATTAAGCCTGGTACTCTGATCAACTTTGTAAAAAATGTTGAGCAGCATTAATTATTTCACACGAAAATTTTGACATGTATCAATGTTTCCTATCATGCGAGTATACTGCAAAGCATGCGACATTGTTTTTCGTATGTCAACAAACTCCACATGTATTTAACTAAAAATAATTTTTTTTTAATAAAATTTTTAATAATTTTATTCAAATTTGTTCGACCTTTTTTTAAGATAATATTCTTATTTTGACCTTAAGCTCAAGTATTAAAAAATTTAATAAAAAAAAGAAAGAAAATACGGATAAAAAACTGTTAACGTTGTGTTATTTTAATTTTTTATTTCTTATTTAACAATCAGTTCATAATTTGCTAAATATTCCACGTGAAATAAGTGCAGCTTACATTATTTCCAGTGAAATGTTGAACAGAGTACAGTAGAATCTCACAAATTAGAACCACTTTGTGCACCGGGCATTTAAAATTTCTGAAAAGTTCGAATTTTTGGACATTTTTTTTACAGAAAATGATAAAAATTATAATGCAACTAGTTGTGTAAGCTTTTTTTTAACTCAAAACTGTTTTTAATTGAATACATTTATTGAATTGAACATATTAAATTCATAGAAAAGCGTTTAAAAAGTTTTTTAATAATTAGGAACTTAATTGGTCTTTCACATAAAATCAGTAATACTTGTATGTTTTTTTGATTTATAAAAACTGGATACAACAATATCGTTACGGACGTCCAAAAGGTTAGACATGTGTTTACTGGAATAATTAGAAATTTGTTTACGTTTGTTTGACATTTTTTTATCTTTCACACGTATGAACACATTATTTTGACCTTCAGTTATCATCTGACCC
Source organism: Pollenia labialis (assembly GCA_949318255.1). NCBI lineage: Eukaryota > Metazoa > Arthropoda > Insecta > Diptera > Polleniidae > Pollenia > Pollenia labialis. Next base: position 160,408,876 of record OX439140.1, read on the forward strand.
AAATTTGTACAAGCATATCAAATTTCAATTGGCCCTATGCTCCAATGGGAGTTAGAGGAACACATATATATATATATCAAATTTCATACGCATATGACCGAATTGTGCTCACCAGCAATAACTCGGTGATTCCCCTTTTATTTTTACTTAAATGAGCGAACCCCCTGTTCTAATTTTAGAGCGGTTAGTTTGGTTTTTCGTCTATTAAGTGCAAAATCATAAAAAATGTTTTAAAATTTTTTTGCTAGGAAGTTGGAATGATTTTTGTTGAAATTTTTTTTGCATTATAATGAATATTTCTCATTTTTAATTTAATAACTTTTATGTCTAGCAGGGATCTTGTTGAAAATTGAAATAATAATAAGGTGCTTCAATGTTTGTACATAAAAACAAGTAATGGTGTTTTCTTTTCTACAAAAAAATGTGGCATTTTATTTAAAAAAAAAAATCCAATTTGGTGTATTTTTCTTAAAAATTTTGCTCCCGAAAAGGGTGGCTTGTTTTATTCTAAAAAACGCATGCTTTACGGGAGCAAAATTTTTAGGAAACAGACACCAAATTGCATTTTTTTAAATAAAATGTCACATTTTTTGTAGAAAAGAAAACACCATAAGAAAGTATAGTCGGTCAAGCCCGACCATATGATACCCTACACCATAGTATATGAAAAAAATCTTTGCTAGTGTGCCCTATTTGGGACCCGCCTTAACAAAATTGTCTTATGTATGAGGTTAAGAGACATGTAAAAATTCTTTGTGCCGAATATTATATAGGTATATTCATCTATATCAGGTTTTAAGATGGGGTTTTATATGGGGCCTATGGTTAATTTTAAAAATTTTGTCATGATATAGTAGCTGTCGTAAAAGTATAATCGCCAAATTTTTATGTTTATACCAACAATTATATGTAATGACCAAGGCCCGGATTTTTATGCAAATGCATATTAGTTCCCGTCAGTCGAAGATTACCATATACAAAATATCTTTGCGAATCAAGAAATTTCCAGTAAAATGGCATCGATTTGTTAGTGCATATTTTTGCATATTTTGCTTTGAATGCATATTTTTGCATATATTGCTGATATTGCATATTTTGAAAAAACTTGTTTTAATTGCTTTATTTTGAAATGCGCCCTTCCGCAGAAGAGGCAAAAGACAACTTCGATGATATTTATTTATTGATTTCTTATGAGAAAATTATTTTGTAAAGCACCTTCATATAAAAAGAATTATCCGGATTAATGTCTTCCTCTACAGCCTATAACAACCAGATGGGGGACGTGGTTGAAAGCAATTATGTATTATGCTGAAAACTTTTGCCAATTCGAAGACGTGGTAAAAGGATTCAACAGAAGTGAATTTAAGTTAATTGATCTTTCCATAAATAAGATGTATTTTTTGGACCTAAGTTAACAAATTCGTAGGAAGCTTGATAAAGATTAAACAAATATTAAGGATGTAAATTTTTTGGTTTAAATTCTTAACTGTTTGCATATTGAATTTCAATTGTTTTCGAAAACAGCGTAGTGAAAATGAATATACCACAGAGAAACTATCAGCATTAAATCATGCACCTATCACTTTCATTTTATTTTGTTTTGTAAAACAGACAGTAAATGTAGTGTCAAATATATTTCTAGAGGCATTTTAACGCTAGGTCTCCACGTAGCAATTTTTTTTGCTAAGCACAAGCAATAACGTCGGCAGAACCATGGCGCAATAATTGCTGACTATATTGCTGGAGAACACGTGAAATTGCTTTGCCATTAAAAAACGTACAGAGAAATTAAATGTCAGATAAATAACAGCTGATTTTACAGCAGATTGCTAAGCAATAATTGCTCAAGCAATAAGAAGAACAATCATTGCGCAATGGATTGCCAATCATGGCAATATGCGGTCTATACGTCGCAAATTTTATGGAGCAATCAAATTTGACGTTTGCCGCAATAAATATGAAATGGGAATTTAGCACATTTAAACGAAACCTTGTTAATGAATTTTTTGAATCCCAAGAAAAACTTTGATAATCAATAACCATTTGATTCGTATGAAATTGCGATCAGTTTCGCACTTTGCTTAAGCAAATGACAGCTTAAAAAAATTTAACTAAAAGTTTTCTCAAGTACAATAGGGTTTGACACTTATGATTAACATGTATACGCACAGTTGCTCAAGCCAGCTTATAAATATTATAGTTGGGCCTTTACAAGTGACTTAATTTACATGATTGGCTTAATGTTTCTTTATATATTTGTGTTTTACTTTATTTTAATTTCTAAATTTGTGGTTATTGTGCCTTACTTACGTTTGTGAGACTGAATTTTAACGTTCTTCATGCTATTTTTGATTTTTCTTGTCATTTTACTTTTTTTTTATCACTAATAAAAAGGTTTAAGATAATTTTAACTGCATATTTTTAAAATTATTAGCGCATATATTTCTATTTTTATTGCATTTTTTATGCGCATAAAACGCGATTTTAACTGCATAAAAGTCCGGGCCCTGGTAATGACCGATAAATCTGGTACGACGATTTTCATTGGAATAAAATAAGTTTGGACCAAATTTAATCTAATTACCAACATAATAAGATGGTTTATGGGCACAAAAACCTAATTACGGAAAAAAGCTTGTATGGGGCCTATGTGAAATTTTGGACTGATTCGCCCCTATGTTTCAAATTTCACAAAATGTGTCTTTAAAACTGTCAGCCAGCCTGACGGACATCGTTAATTCGTCTCAGAAAGTGATTCTGAGCCGATCGGTATGCTTAAAAGTGGGTCTAGGACCACTTTTTTGAGGTGTCAGAAATATCAGCACAAATTCATTATGCACTCTCCACTATTGTGGTGTGTACCCTAAAAATTACTCCTAATTCAAATATACTGTTTTTTAGGGAAGATAAATCAACAATAATTTCTGCTTTTTTCAAATGACTAAACGGATTAAGATAAAATTTTGCATCGGGATAGCAGAAGAGGTCACATAAGATTTGAATATTTTTTTAAGTTAAATCTAAAAATAAAATAAAATAAAATAAAATAAAATAAGACCAGCGACATATTTTATGTATATAGTTTTATGACTACCTGATAGTTTTATGTCTGTAGGACTTTTCCAAGTGACAGAGTTTTATATCTTTGGTACTGTCTCAAGTGTTCACTGTACAGACCAGATAAGAACTATCCCTTAAAACTATATTTGAGATTTTAAAGACATATCTTTAATAAGTTTGAACAGTAATTAACATTGTAATACCTTGTAAAAGTTTGACAATAAAATATTTAAAATAAAAAAAGTTATATAAAAACAAGAAAACTTAATATCTCTCTTACAATACAATGCCCTAAAATTTTTCAATTAATGCTCGGAATTGTATTCTTATTTTTAATTGCTTAAATAATTCCTTTTGATTTCCTACTCAACACCAAATTAGAATACAAAACAAAACCATAATTTTTAATTTAAATATTTAAGTCGTTTAACTTGATAACTTGGCAGTAGTTGTAGATAAAAAGGTCTGGTTTTGAAAATTTAAATTTTATGTGGGTTCTTCTTTGGCCATTATATTTTTTTTTATTTAAATAAAAAAACTAACAATACGGAGTTTTATGCGAATTTGCATACATATATATTCAAAGAGATATTAAGCATAATTTAATTTGATTTGGTTTAATAAGTTTAGAAAAATATAAAAACTCAAGGCACCTTAGCGAATTGTATTCATTCGATTTGAACTATCAATAGGACAACAATTTAACAAAATGAAATTCATCATTGTATTCGCCGCACTTTTCGCCGTTGTTTTGGCTGCTCCCCCACGCTCAGAAGATGTTACCGTTTTGAAATCCGAATCCGAAGTTGGACCCGAATCCTTCCAATATGCGTAAGTACCAAACTTTTTACAAAACAATTTATAATTTTCGGTTCCTGGAAAATCATCAGAACTAACTACGTTCTTCTTTTTGTTAATCGAATTACAGTTATGCTACCAGTGATGGTTCTGAAGCTGAAGCTCAAGGTCAATTGAAGAATATTGGTTCTGAAGATGAAGCTATTGTTGTCAAGGGCTCTTTCTCCTTCGTTGGTGATGATGGTCAAACTTACAAAATCAACTATGTTGCCGATGAAAATGGTTTCCAACCCGAAGGTGCTCATTTGCCTGTTGCCCCTGAAGCTTAAGTTTCCTTTATGAATATTTGTTAAATTGTTAGATTCCCTAGTTCTTTAAGGATAATAAATTGAAAAAATAGTGTTTAAGTACTGTTGAAATTATTTCTTAAATATTTCGAAATTTTGTGTGGAAAATGTTGTTTACCACGACTTTAGTCAAGCAAGATACTTACAGGCAAGGCCGAGTAAAAAAGACATGAAGTACAAAGATAAATGGCGATTAGTTTCATGCATTCCGGCTCTGAAAGAAAAAAGTTAAGTCTGGGTTCACACTACAAGGCTTTTCTATTGTCACACCCCAGTAAAAACTTCGCTTACAAACTAAAGAGTTGAGTAATCAGAAAAAAGCAAAAAGCAAAAATACCACTTACAATTCTATCAAAAAAACTAATGAATTTTACTAGGTGCATCCAAAAGAAAGTAGTTATAAAAAGTCAAAAAATATGTAATTTTGCCAACTTGTCAAAAATCCATTTTCAATAAAACATATTTTTGGAATAACTTTTGTTAATGTAAGTGATTATTTCATTCATTTTAATAATGTTTTATACATAAAATAAAATTTAAGAAGTAATCATTGTAAATCATTGTCTCTAACGAATTTTAAGTATTTGCTGGATTCGTGCTATACCGAATGTAGAGCTTCTATGCCAAGCAAATCAAATGGATGAGGCTTCTCAAATCTGAAAACGTGAATGGCAGTGAATTGGGCATTTACTACGTCGCACACTGGGGTATTTTGTATCAAAACTGTGGATTAATTCCGAGGCCTCTCAAACTGATCATTTTTGTTTAGAACACCTCAAAATAAGCCGAAAAAATTTTATAAAAATTATCGATAACTCGTTTAGTTATCGAGATATCTGGAGTTGAAGTTTAAAAAAAATCGATAACTTTTTATCGTTTTAATTTCTTAGAGAATACCTCAAAATTAACCGAAAATATTAAGTAAGAATTATCGATAACTCGTTTTGTTATCGAGATATCTGGAGTTGAATTTTAAAAAAAATCGATAACTTTTTACCGTTTTATTTTCTTATAGAATACCTCAAAATAAACCGAAAAAATTAAGTAAGAATTATCGATAACTCGTTTTGTTATCGAGATATCTGGAGTTGAAGTTTAAAAAAAATCGAAAACTTTTTACCGTTTTATTTTCTTAGAGAATACCTCAAAATTAACCGAAAAAATTAAGTAAGAATTATCGATAACTCGTTTTGTTATCGAGATATCTGGAGTTGAAGTTTAAAAAAAATCGATAACTTTTTACCGTTTTATTTTCTTAGAGAATACCTCAAAATAAACCGAAAAAATTAAGTAAGAATTATCGATAACTCACTTTGTTATCGAGATATCTGGCTTTGAAGTTTTAAACAATATGATAACTTTTCAGCGTTTTACTAGAAATTGATCATTTTTGACCACTGACATAATGAACAAAAAGTAGAATTAATCAAATATGCCACAAAAGCGCAGCTCAACTTTTTGCAGAAACATCGTCTACAATCCGCAAAATTAAAAAAAAAAATTAGAGCCCGATCTAGTCCGATAATTAACTATATGTCCAAATATATACCCCAAATATGCACATTTTGGGGACTTTGAACAAAAAAATAATTTAAAATATTAAATCACTTTTTTTCCTGTAATACTTGTATCTGAAAAATAGTTCAATACCTGAAGTTGAAGGCTCCATACTCAGATTTGAATTTCACTTGAAGTTTTTTTATCGAAGAAACACTTTTTTAAACTTAAAATATCAATTTTACAGCGAGCGCAAGCGAACAAAGAATAAAAGTGTAAATTCAAAAACATAATGCAGCTTCACTATACAACTTAAGGTACGGTCACACTTATCAAATATTTGACGAAAAAAACGGGACCAATAAGAAAACTAAATAATTTTTCCTTCAATTCCAATACTTATTTTGATACTAATACCACACCTTACAAACAACAATTTGTTGCTATGTGTAGTAGTTTAATTAGCTTATTTTGTGATATTAACATCATGCTAAATCTCAATAACTATTAACAAAAGTAGGGGTTACGCTTATTTGGTCAAATATTTAATAAGTGTGACCGTAGCTTTAGAGCCGTTATTTTTTCGGTTAGCGACGCAGAATTATGTGTAGTTTCTATGGTTATTAAGTATTCGAGTGTTATTTAAAAATTAATTTTTTAATTAATCCACAGTTTTGAATATTTTTTTCATTTTGGTTACTTTTTTCCAAAATAATAACCCAGCCTTTACACATGCAAGTAGTGGCATGCCACTACTGTATACATATTATCAAAGAAAATTTGTTCGAAATAGTCGAATCTCATGCCATTGGCTTTTGAAATTACACATGACACTGCGAGTTCATTTTCAAAATGTCGTTGAAGCGTCAACTTGAGCAAATTTGTTTACTTCTCAAATTAAAAAAAAAGTACCAGAAAACAAAATAGAGTTACCGAGTTAATCATGTTGGCACATTTTTGGGGAAATTTTTTTCATTTATTTACATATATACGCATTATTTAAACAATATTAATGCTCTATAATTAACAAACTTGCTTTTATAAATGCGCGTTTCAAAAATTAATCATAATAATACTTTATCAAGTTAAAACTTTAATTACAATTTGACAATAATCCAGTAAATTTGCATTAAATTTTTAACAGGGTTACATTGCTTATCGTTTTGACATTTAGTGGCATGCAAGTGCCAAATTTCCACTCGCATGCAATTTTTGCTGCCACTGGAGCTGCCATTGCGAAAAATGTGAGTGTATTAGTAAAAAAGTGTGAGTGTATTGAGTTTTTCGAACTGGCAGTAGCATGTGTATATGCTGGGTAATACGTACGAATATTTTGTTCTTGATACAATTATTTACGAGCCGGAATAATTTGTACTGTGAACTACGATTTTTTCATTATTTGTTACCAATGAACTGAAGTTTTTTATATTTTATCGAAAACAAAAAATCCCTTTCAAAACAGCAAGCAAATAATTTTTTTAAGATTTTTGATAAGAAAATATTGCTTTTGTGATTTTTATATTAAAACGCCATGTTCTGAAATCGAAAACAAATGAAGTTTTAATCAATGGAAATTTTCAATTATTTTTTTTAAATAAGGCGTAAATTTTCTTGATTTTAAGAGTAGTAAAGATAAGTAGTACTTATGCCCATAATTTCTACAAAAGAAATCTAGCTGTGTATAGAAGACTATGGTGTAAAAGCTATCATATTTTAAAATAATAAAATAAAACTGAAGGTAAAAACACGTAGTCTAAATAAACATTGAAATAGGTAAAAATAACTGTAAGGTACGAACACGACCAGCTCTCTTTTTGTAGAAATTACGGACATTAAAGTAGGAAGTGCATAAAATCATGCGGAATCTATTTCAGAAAATTACTGAAAAATTACACAAAAGTCTTTTTAGTGTTTCTAAAAACTTGAAAATAAGTTGAATGTTGCGAATTTAGGTTATTTGCAGAGCTTTATTTACATACATATTTGAAAATACACATAGGCATTTTAAAGATTTTTCAAAATTACATTGATTTATAAATATAATTTTAAAATTTATGGAATTTTCTTTAAGAAATGGCTGTAAGTTTTAAGAAATTTGAAATTTTACTGTTTATAACTTGTCGGTATGCATATTTATTTAATGTTTTTACTTTTAAATCACCCTTGTATGAAAAACCACACAAAAGGAATCATTTTAACACGATAAACAACAAAATTGTTGAGGTACACTAAAGAAAATCTAGTAAGTACAAAAAACACATTTTTTAACTATAAATATTTTTTAGTTACAAAATATTTCAGAACTTATGTAAGCTATCTTCCTTACTACGTATTTTGCACTAGAGGCTAAATTTACTGTCGAAAAAGTGTGATTATTTTTGATATTGTTGCTAACTGCATGCAACGTATGTTTTATAAATTAAGCTCTAATACCAAATACACACCAGCTTTGTAGGGTTTGCTGTTGATCACAAATCGGATAAGTACATCATTAATGTTACGTAAATAATGACTTTGATAACAAACAAACTATGGAGCCGCAGGAAAGTATACAGACATTGAATATGTGTACAAAACCACACACGAGGGTAACTAACGTAAGTTTTTTAAGCTTGATTTAGGGGTTAAGATTATTATTCGGTAAAAACAAAAATTTGACTGTCAGTTATTTACTTTTTCCCCATTGAATGTACATTACGAAAGGCGAATTTGTTAATATTCGCCATAATATTTCACAATGGTTTACAAAATATATCAAATATAACCATTATGAATCAGTTATTCTTATTATAGAATTATAAATTTGAAATAACATGTACAAACAAGAGAAAAAAGTTTTTGTAATATTTTATATATATGCAAATTAGAAAATATTTACATAAAATGCATTTCGTATATCGCCTAACGTGAATTTCAACCGACAAAATGATTTAGAAATCGCCACATTTGGCAGTCCTGCCAATAACAGCGAAAAAGTCCCAAATAAATAAATAATTTTAATAAAGCATCTCGTTATTTTTCAATATGTAAAAGAATTCTCAATTAATTAAAGTCATTTTAAATTTGGTTATATTTTTTTACATTTGGTAACTTTTTCAAAAATTTTGGTTGTAAAAATTGTATTGGTTGTGGCAGCACTGTCGACGACTGAATTGTAGAGTTGTGTCGTTCCAGAACGACCTAGTTCCATTGAACGCAGTGTTGCCAGTAGGATACGAAAGATACATTTTTCGTATCTCTTGATGACTTTAGGTACCATGTATAATCCTGACATTTTACGTATCTTTTGAATCTGTACGCAAAATGTACAGAAATAAAATATTAAAGAATTTTTAGCCAACTTAAAGTTATTAAGACTGATCATCGTTGCCGACTCAATATTACGATGATTACTAGCAGTGCAAAGTTGTTCTGAAGAAATATAAACATCTTTTTTATTTTTAGGAAATTTATATAAATTTTTTTATGTAATTGCCTTAGTATATATAAATGCCTTAACTAATACATACATTAGTTTTTACAAAGATGAATTTGTTTTGATAACATTCAATGATAGTTACATACATATATTTAATTTTAAAGTTAGCTTACTGTATTTTCAAAAAATTACGCTCGAAAGTGGATTACTTCAGCAGTTTTGATGTTTTGCGTTTCACACCCACATGTTTTATTCGTGTTTAATTAGAGTAGTAGTGGTTGGTGAGAGTTAAACGAATCGACTTTTTTCTAATATTTTTAACAAGAAAAAAATTTTGTTTTTAGTTTAGAATTTTTTTTTTAATTTAATCAAAATATGTATCTGTGACCTTTTGACATAACATCTTAAGTCAAATTAAGAAAGTTGAAAAATTGCTGTTAATTATTTTATTTTAATTATTTTAAAATTTTGTTTTATAAACGAAATTTTTCTTTAATTTCGGTTAATTTTATTATTTGATAAATTTTTTTTTTCACAGAGTTTTTTTTAAAACTTTTCTACACGACTATATTATGCCGTTTTTGATATTCGCAAAAAGTGTGAAAACGTTATAGCTTAATGTAACTGGCAATTCCAATTTTTAATCTTCAAAAAATCAAACATCTTATTTTCGCAATAATATTAAAATAAAGTTTGATGTTATGAATTTGATGTGTGGCTGTGCTTAAGGTATCAAAATTACTAACACGTCCAAAAAATTGATTAAGCAGTTTGGTGTAAAGGCTTAAAGATTAAAAATATTTTTATTAAAAAACTGAGTGGTTTTCATATAAATTTTTCTACACGTTCAATCACTTTTGTTGTGGAAAAAGCACTTAAAATTTCAATTAAATAGCTTCTTATACTTAAACTACAATAGTGGAGAGCGTATTATGCATTTGAGCTGATGTTTGTAACAACTTAATGTATTGGTCTTTTAAGTATACCGATGGACTCAGAATCTTTTTCTGATCTTGTCCGTCTGGCCGGCTGGCTGAATGTCCATGTAAACCTTGTGCGCAAAGAAAAGGTGGCAATTTTGGAGATAATTTGATGAAATTTGGTACAAAATTTCTAATTAGCACAATAAATCGGTCCATAATTTCACATAGCCTCCGTACAACCTCCTTTTCGTGATGGTCTGTGTGTGTGTGTTGGTATTTAGATTAAATTTGTTCCAAACTTATTTTATTGCAATCAGAATCATCTTCCCAAATTTTATTGGAATCGGTCCATATTTGACCGTAGCTCCCATACAAATACTGCTCCCGAAATTAGCTTTTAATGCCATAACTTCCTAATTAATGTCATGACAAAACTCTCATAAAGACGGAGATATAAAAATAGTATTCGACCCGAAAAACTCAACATAATTATTCAGGCGGGTCCATGATTGCCCATGAGTCCTAAATAGGGTACACTAACAAAAATTGTTATTAAATACTGTGGTGTAGGGTACATATGATCGCGCTTAACCGACTATACTGTCTTGCTTGTTTTTTCGTGCTTAATTGAATGAAATCGTGTAAGAACGGAATCAATTAATTTTATAGATTGTGTCAAATCAAAACCGTGTAAAAACGATCTTGTAAATACAGAATTGGGCGTACCGGAAATTTCAAGTCACCGAAAATGGAGCATGTTAAAAAAAACTACAACAAACCTAGTTTAATATAAAAGAATAAACAATATAAAATGTCTTACTTAGAGCGGTATCAGTCATACAATGCGATAAATTTGACTGAAATCAATCTTTAATTTGTACTCAATTCTTTGCTTTAATCATTTTTCATTGCTTCATACATTTTCAATCTTTAACTTGTATTCAATTAACTGCTTCAAACATTTTCGAAAAGGTATGTAATTGCTTCAGTTTAAGTGCTTTTCAAAATAAGAATTTTGCAGCACTTCTCACAAATGTAACGTAAAAATTGTAAAAACATTTTTTTCTACAAAATGAGATGTTTCGATAAAGTAACATCTTAGCTCAATAATCGGTCCAATCGCTCAATACACGACAAGGCGGATCAGCTAATTTGCACCATCACTGATACGGTCAGTTTTTCTGGACTTTAACACTCAAATTGAATTACATAAAACAAAAAAAGTAATGCAAAATTCATTAAGAATTATTATAATTAAAATTATGATTTTTCAAACGATTAATTTATAATTTAAAAAATTAACAGAAAAAATTTCATAATATGGACACAGAACATTTGAAAATAAAACCCCCTTGGTGGGTATTAATACAAGAAGGGAATTTATTGCACAGATTTTGGACAAGGTTGCCAATTTAGCCATTTTCCGGCTAGATCTAGCGGTCTACCTTTTATGTAGCCATAGAAAAATTGCCACATTCTGGCGGTCTATATTTCATGTAGTCATAGAAAAATGACTACATTTTATCTGGCCGAAAGATCTAGCCATTTTTTCTTCATAGTAATTTTTATTTTAATTCTTGTTATATTTTTTTGGCACTTTCTATAAATGTTGACTTACATTTATTACTTTAAAAATGCATGCTTTGATTTTTTACATTTGTATAGTCTTGAATTGTTTCAGTTGGAACCAGTTTTTGAAAATAACCACTAAATATCTCTACTTAGTGTTCGGTTCGGTAGATTTGTGGAAAACAAAAACGCTTATAGTGTTTGTGTAGGAAATCATTAAAAAAAATAACGTTTCCCTGTTAGTCATCTTTCGAACACAAAAATAATACTGTTTTTATCTAACTCAACAAAAGATGAGAACATTGAATTCCGTTCGGTTTTTTTTTAACACAAACTTCATTGATCTCGGTTCGGCTACTTAATGTTCGTTGCTTTTGTTTATTTACATTTTTTACAAAAACAAAATACGTATTTGAAAAAAAAAACAAAAAGCCAGCAAAATAATTTGACACAAACAAAACATACACAGAATACACACACAAGCTGTTCGTGGTGCGGTCGTTGCTAAAATTTTTTGTTTGTTTATTTTTTTTATAATTGTAAAAAAAGAAACATTATAGAACATTAAAATATAATGTTTGTCTACAGTATTACTTCAATTGTTCTGTTTTTTGACGAAGAACAGAACATTGTATAATGTTCGGCTCTTTCTTGAAAATTGTTACAAACGTTATTAACACAATCACTAAAAAAAATAGATATCGTTCTTGGGTGTGTGAGCTGAACGCTAAATAATGTACTGTTTAACACTGGTTGGAACCATGTTTAATTTCTACGCATAGCAGAGAAACTCCTTTCGCCACTTGCTAATGAAAAATAAAAGAAACGCATAAAGGAATATTTATTCCGCTATTGAAAATCTTAAAACACTTACAAAAAATGACAAATGAAAACGGCAATTGAAAAAAGAGAAAAAATTCTGGGGTGGGAAAAAATTGTGGGTGGACCTTTCCCCTCCCCCAGCTACGCCAATGCCATAAACCATCTTATTATATTGATATTTGGTTTAAATTTGATCGAAACATATTTTTAATCATATTACTAAATTTTTGTCTATTAAAAGAGCTTTTTGGCAGCATTTTTTAAGTTTTTAGCGCATATTTTGCAGTTTTGAGGCATATTTTGATACATTTTTTTAGATGCCTGCAAGAGCTTTCGCAGCAAAAAAAAAATGTTTGCGAAATGTTGGCCATCTTGTAGATGATAATTTGATCAAAATCAGTCTATAACTTTTCATATTGCCCATAAAAACTTATTTTCAAATAAAACTCTTTGTGTACGTAAACCATCTTATAATGTTGATATTTAGATCAAATTCGCCCAAAAAATATTTAACTGCAAATTTAATTATTTTCGAATCAGTTCACATTTTCCCAAAACTCCCATCTATTAAAAGCTTTAACTTCTTTCTAAATGTTAACATTAATAAGCAATTTAGGGACTGTCCCTAAAATCCCTTTAAGACAAAAAATCTCATATGGATGTTAATATCCAGATAGTATTTGGCACTAATAAATCTTATATGAATTTTAACCTCTTAAAATAACTTTGTTTTTGTGAGCCCATGACTGTCCATCGTTTCCAAGCAGGGTGAATTCTCGAAAATTAGTTGTAAATACTATGGTGTTTGGACTTTACAAGTTATAATTTAAGGATTGTTTTTAAAAAATTGAACTGTTATTAAATTGTTGAATATTTTGTTATTAAGCTAGCAATTTTTGATTTTTTTTTTTTCATATTTTTAACAATTTTCAGCGCATATTTTCAAGTTTTTACTGCATATTTAATGCGCATAAAACGTGTTTTAGAGCATATTTCTGGATTCGCTGGTTATAATAAAAGCCATAACAGTTACGGTCCCTGCTTTATAACAAGTAAAATTTTCTTTCATTTAAAATTCAGGCAATTTGTTATTGTTATTTTTACACTTATAATAAATGTTTTACTTTAGTTATCTTTCTATTTACATCTAATAACAGTCTTTCAATTACACACAAATACACAGCTACTTAAGCAACTGGAATGTGATCACCTTGTGGCTGGAAACCGTTTCTATCGGCAATGTAGTTGACCTGATAGGTTACACCATCGTCACCAATGTAAGAATAAGATCCACGAACGGAAATTGCTTCATCTTCGGTGCCAGCATTTTCAAGATATCCGCTTTCTTCAGCGATCTTTCCATCAGAAGTCTGTACGGAATAGCTAAAGTTTTCGGGTTCAACATTGTTTTCGTAGTGCAAAACTTCAGCATCTCTGTTGGCCATGGCGATGGCAAAAAGACAAGCAAATACAATAATGAATTTCATAATGTTAAGTGCTATGTTTTAACTGGCTTAACAACAGCGTGAGTTATCTACGAATGTGTGACTTAAAGTGAATAACTTATTTTGTCTTGCATTTGGTTTTTATACCACGCTTTAGTTAGTATAACCCAAATTTCTTAATATTATAAGTGGATATAAAATACATATTAATTATATTTGCTAAATGCTTTTAAACTTTGTAGTCCCCATTTAATAGTGCACCTTTGTTGTTGTACCTTTATCGATTTTCATCTTACGCATATTTTAAGTTCCAGATTGAGGCATCAAATTTATTTATTAATATCGTAAATAAAAAGTAGCCATAGAAACGAATAAAAACAAATGCATTTCATTAAAATTAATTTGTATTATTATTTTTATGGTAATTTTTGTTGTTTGAATATTTTTTGTTTTTTTAACTTTTACCTAAAAAAATACAGAGTTCACTCATGGTAAAATTAATAATTAAACATCAGTAGCCCAGCTGAATATTGTTTACGAACCTTGCATTATGTCACAATCGGTTTACAATTTTGTTTGTTTACAAACAAGCGTATTTATTGTTGCCAGAAATACACAATTTGTTTTCACAATCTATAAGTTTGTAGAACTAGGATTACCTCATTAATTGTACCATGAGATTACTTTAAATAAAATATCTATGTCACTTGTTTTACTATCATAATAATGAAAACAACTTTTGATAATAATAAAAAGCAATTAATCATAAAAAAAATAATAAGTAAAAATAAATAATAAGAAATAGTAAAATTAAATAATAATAAATAAATAATAATTTACGGTCCCTGGGAGAAATTCTAAATAAGAATAGTTATTTTTTTAGGGTACAAAATCATTAAACATTACAAATTAGCAAATACAGACACCTTCTTGTAGAATATTTATATCCTGTTCAACGTTTACGTTCGAAATCGTTAAACAGGCTGTTAGTACTCGAAAACATAACGTAAGAGTTAAGCCTAAATTCCTGATAGTGTTGAATATTTGCCACTTGAATTATTTAGCAAGTATTAGTGACACATTACGAAAAAACTGATAGTAAAATTCGTAAAATTAAATTTCGTTTACGTCGCTGATCAACTGTGCCGTTTTCTTACCAAGCTAATGTAAAAATAGGGCTCTTACGTAAACGTGACGTTGCGCTGTGGATGATCCTGATAATATTAAAGTTTTCCTATTCTTAATATTGGTCATATACCCAACTTGAGGCATGCCGATCGGCTCCGAATCTCTTTATCAGTGGAATTAACAATGTCCGTCCGGCTGGCTGGCTATCCCTGTAAACCTTGTTCCCATAGTACAGGTCGTAAATATGGAGATAATTTGATGAAACTTGGTACATAGGATCTAATTGGCACAAGAACCAAGCCTGAAAATAGGCTTCTTTCCGGAATAGATTCTTTGTGACCATAAACCATCTTATTATGTTAGGATTTAAATTAAATTTGCTTTAACTTTATTTTATTACAATCAAAATTATATTGCCAAATTTTATTGAAATCGGTCTATATTTGACAATAACTTCCATACAATAATACTCCCAAAGTTAGCTTTAAATATTGGTATTTACACAAAAATGGTGATTGTAACTTGTGGGATACTTAATACATATGGCATGACAAAATTTTGTGCTGTCGGGTATTAAATTAGGCTTTGGTCACATGTATATTTATATTTAAGTCTTTCCATCCCTGTAAAATTTTTGAGTAATGCGAATTATTAACTAAATTACAAGAAAGTACTTGATGAATTTGATAAGTCGTCGGCTTAATATGCAAACCTGCTAAATCCACTTTTAACGTAAATTGAGATGTTGATGCCGTGTGGTAGAAAAAGATACGCTTCGTCGACCGGCATTTAGTTTTTCTTCAATTTGAGTCTTGAAGTGTGAAAAACCAACTATATTTTTGGTATTCTTTTCAAGCAGCTTATAGAAAAAATAAAAAGTTTTTTGTCTCTCCTGTAAAATGTGTTGAAACGGAGTTAGCAGGTTTGCATATTAAGCCGACGAAGTACTTTTAACGTGCAAATTAACTGCAATATAAACCCACAATTGTTTTAAGATTTTGCTTGAAATGGTTTAAAAAAATATTAAGATTATTTTTTAATACATAATGTATTCCAAGACCATTTCTAAACCTCAAATTTAGAGATTTCAGGAAAAATACGGTAAATTAAAAAGTCTTGAAGAAGGTTACGGAAAAAAGATAGACAATTTTTTTATTAAACTTCTCTTTGAGAACCCATAGGACGGGTGTAGAAAGCTGTGTGTAGACTAGCGTATAAACTTTCATTCCATGACTTCTCTGCTAACTTTAAGTTACGTTTGATGTTAATTGAAGCAGACGTTTTGAAATTTCCGACTTAAGGCCTTGGTATCTAACGTAATCGAATCAACTGTTCTATTTTTCCAACAAGCTTATATATAAATAGGTACAATATGATTTTCTACGTATTTTTAGTTCCTACTTACCATTAAAGTTAACCGCAAAGTTTACGTGTCCGCAACATTTACGTTAGAGTAATGAGGCCTGAAATTGCCAAATATTTTGACCCAATGTTTGTTTACTCACTTCAATAATGCATTTTTAAAATGAATATTTTTTCCCCAAGATTAGGTTATACAACGAAATTCGAGATACATTCATATATTTGAAGATCTTCTTGTCTGCTAAGCATTTTGTAAATAAAAACCTATTTAAAAGCCATTCCTTGAACCAATTGAAAAAAACACTTCTCTTAATGCTGCTCTTTCAAGTTTTCTTCACAGTTTCATAAAGAATTAAATTCATTAAACCCACAACAAACCAGAAATTCGAAGATTTAAGTTTAAACTCAAAATTGTTAATTACAACTTTAATCAGTGATGCCAGAAAAGTTTTTCAAAAATCAATAAAAAAAAATCGAATTATCCCTTTACGGCAAAAAAAAATCCCTACAAGTTTTGTGCAAAAAATTTCAAAAAGAAGTGCAGATTTAAATAAAACCATAGGAACACAATTGCACACCGTATCAATGTAACGTTGTCAAATTTAAACGTATACTATTTTATAGAAAGGCATACAATAGCTGACGTAAACGTTAATAATAGCGTACGACGTATGTAGGTACGTTGTCATATTACAACGCATTACATATATTTTATACACAGGCACACAATAGCTGACGTAAACATAAAAACGTATCTACATAATACTTAGATTTTATTCTATTTCATGCGCCAGTAGCGTCCGTATTTTCAAAGAAAAAGAAAAATATTTAAAATTAATATAATTTTATGTTTAGAAATTGAATACTTATTTGAAAAGAAAATTAAAGGGAAAACCCAAAAACTGAACTTTATTTTCCAGAGATTATTAAAAATATACGAAAGACTGATACAGAAAAACATATAAAAATTTCGCTTTTAAAAAAAATTTCAATATAAAAATTATTATTTTAAAATCTTTTATATTTTTTCTACGGTAATGTTTTAAAAGTTACACGTAGAAACGTTTCCCTAATTCTGGCAGCACTGACTCCAACTTACAATAAAAACCCAAAAAATTAAATAAATAAAAAAGTCAATATTGCACCGGTTATTATTTCCATTTGACATACATACATACATAAGTTCATATATCCAAGACATTTGAATGCACAATTTAAAAAAAAAATAAGAAACAAAAGAAGCGAAAAGAAATAATTTTTTGTTTTATGAGTTTTTTTTGGCAACTTTTTTGGTGACTATATAAACGTGAACCCAGACTGCAAAGGTATTCAATTCACCTTAAACATTCAGCGCTGACGTAGTCAACCCAAAAAAAAAAACAACTAAACAAAATGAAATTCATTATTGTATTTGCTGCTCTTTTCGCCCTCGCCATGGCCAACAGAGATGCTGAAGTCTTGCACTACGAAAACAATGTTGAACCCGAACACTTTAGCTACTCTGTACAGACCAGCGATGGAAAGATAGCTGAAGAAAGCGGACATCTTGAAAATATTGGCACCGAAGATGAAGCCATTTCCGTTCGTGGATCATATTCTTACATTGGTGATGATGGTGTAACCTATCAGGTCAACTACCTTGCCGATAGAAACGGTTTCCAGCCACAAGGTGATCACATTCCAGTTGCTTAAGTAGCTGAATGGCAATTAAAAAAAGAATAGACTGTTATTAGTTGTAAATAATTAGAAATGTTGTTTTTGTTTTATTTAACATAATAAATTTTTTTATACAAAATTTGTAAAGTTTTGTTAATAAAAATTAAGATAAAAAATCTTGTAAATAAATCCCTTCACTTTGTGTTAAGAAAAAATCAAAAAAAAGCATTTTAAAACTCCTTATGAAAATATTTTAAAAGTGTGGTGAAGTATTTAAAAATAATAAACGGGAATAATTTGTCGTTGGGCTTTAAGTATCTGATCGTCCACCAATTTTATAACTGTCTCTTTCAGTACATACACAATACCAGAACGCATGTGCAATCAGTCGATTGTGCCAACCAACTGCTAAGGCAAAATCTAAAATAGTATGCTATTTTTACTATTGTGCAGCATGATTAAATCGTGTATTGTAAAAAAACATTATTAAAATAATACTTGTCACGGAGTAAACGTCTAAAAAGAAAAAAATATGAAAAGTGTTCTTGTTCCCGTTTCCTTTTTACGGTAATTGGAAACTTCATTGTAATCTATTATGACCTTTTTCACACACATTTTGTAAAAAAAATTAGAATAGTAGCAGCATGCTTAAAGCTTAATTGCACAGGCACTTGATTGCGCAAGCAATCGCGGGTATAATTATGTCGCTTTTCACACATATAAAATATAGTTCAGATTGCTTCACAATTGTTCGTTGTCTACAATAAATTAAATTGCAAGGTTGGCAATCGATACCGTTATTAGTAGCGATTTTTGTTTCGTTTGGTCAATTAAACTGTACCTATACCGGAATAACGAATATTTAAAAAATACCGATATTAATATCGATAATAATACCTGTTCCTGTTAAATTTCTTACAAAAGTTCGTATACCGTTAAAATTCTGAAAAGATAATTTACAAAGAAATCGAGTGATAACACTAACCAACAAAAAAAATTAACATTAAAAATTTTAAATATTTTAATCTAAATTGTCTAAATATTGCAATTTTTCGCGAATTTTAGCCATGTTCGCGATAACAGTGATTTTTACTGATGTTTACTGTATTAGACTTTGCTTTCATACCGCTGTTTCAACGAATTTTTGCCATTCCAAATAGTCAAAGGGGCTTTTAATCAATTTTATGTGTTCTTTAAAAATTTAAAAATGTTCGCTATTTTTGAAAACTTTTTTATGTTATTTTCGAAAATTTTATTTTTTTTTTATCTGATTTAGTGATTTTAAATAAATTTTTGCGTTTATTTCAATTTTGTAATTTTTGCGAATTTTAGCCATGTTCGCGATAGAAGCGATTTTATCTGTAAGGGTTGTGATTCTTTACAGCTTTACCGATTTTAAAAAAAATATAAGACATTATTGCTATTATGCCGCTGTTACAAAATGTTTGCAATTGTCCGCTAATTTAGCAACTTTTTTTGTCATTCCTTATAGGTTTAAGGACTTTTTATCAATTGTATGGATGGTTTGAAATAATAAAAATTTTCCCAATTTTTCGCTATTTTTGCAAACTTTTCCGAATATTTGCAATTTTCGCGTAGCTTTGTTGCTCTTTGATGCAATCGAATCCGTTAATAAAAAAAACCCCATATATATACATCATACATCACCTTTTTTACAGGGCACTCGTTTTATTCGGGGCGAAAAGTGCAATGCCTTATGCCATAAGTAACGGTGAATGTTTAAGAATAAAACATGCCTTCTTTTTAGAGAGCAAAACATTTTTAAAAAGCGAACATGAAATTCCATTTTTTAAATAAAATATTACATTTTTTTGTAGAAAAGAAAACACCATTAGTTTAAATTGTCCTCCAGTTTAACCTCAGAGATGTCATACAATCATTCAAAGGTGGCGGAAACTATTTCATCCAATCGCCTTCTGGCTACTGCATGACAGTTACAGTGAAGGTGTTCTACGTCCTCCTTCTCATTTTCCGGCTACTAGACTCTGTCATCCCTACCTAAAAGACAGTGTACCGTCGCAACAGACAACCAAATGTGATACGATCCTTTTTGACACCAATTGTAGGGGCATGGCTTGCCCATCCTATGCGGGACCAAAATTAACTGGCCATACAGCATCCAGGTTTCGCGGCAATATAAATATAACCATAAAATTTTGTAAAAAAAAGCTTTTCTAGACCCTATTTTACCAATTCAAAATTTTGCGCAAAATTTGAAATTTTATTTTTTTTTTTAATAAAATCCCATTTAAATATTTCACTAAAACTTCCACATTCTATTAGCTTCTTAGTACAGTAGGGTACCATATAGTTAAACTTGCCCATCTATACCATTTTACTGCTCCCTTTTATTTGAATTGAAAACTATAAATTTCCAAAACTCTTTAAATCTCCGACTTTTTCATTCCAATTAAAGATTTTGTCTTACAATTAAGTGCGGCCGGTATTTGCGGCCGTATTTATAAGGTCGCCGTGACATTTGTTTAATTTTTACTGTGACATTGTGTTCATTTTAAATGACTTTTATGTTGTTGCTTTGACAATTTGCTAAAACGCTCTTTTTGGGTTATTTTATTTTAAACAGCATTGTACATTTTTTATCTTACAAATGACATTTAAAATATGTTTAACATTTACTAGCTACACAGTTGATTGGATTTTCCTACTAAATCTTTGAAAAAATAAAACATAGTATTTTTTTTCAACACTGACTGAATTTATTCACTCCTTAAATTAACATTGTTTTTTTTTATTTACAGGATAAAACATACATATTTACAAAAACAAAATGAAATAAAAATAAAAATTTTACAAAAACGTAACAGGACAATTTTACATACAATGAATTGATGTTTTAGTCGGAAAATAATAAAAAAAAGAGTATTCTTCATCTACTAGGCGAACGAAAATGGTTAACAAGATGTTGGATTTTATAAAGTTATTCTCTATTTTGGTATATGGGCGCCTTCAGGTTGGAAACCATTTTCATCGGCTATAAAGTTCACTGTGTAGGTTTGACCATCAGGAGCAGTCCATGTGAAGCTGCCCTTTACCTCTAAAACTTCATTATCAGTACCAGCATTTTTAATAACACCCTCCTCATTGCGTGAAGTACCATCGCTGGTGGCGAAACTGTTAACAAAAAAAAAACAAATAGTAATAACACAAAATATTGAACCCGTTAAATAATAAAAAATTTTTATACTCAACTCAAACTTGTAAGAATCGATATTCACGTCACTATTTTGGGAAATAATTTCCACATCTTTTTGAGGAGCAGCCAATGTGCAAGCAACAAAAGCCAATAAACCAAAGACTAGCATCTGTTCCAAAAAAATATTTACACACAAAATATACATAATTAAAGTCACTTGTTCTCTATATTTAATTATTTAAAGTGAATCCATCCTTTTTTACGAGAAATAGTTTTTTCTTTATACGCACCAATTTCATGTTGTTTATGTAAAGGATTAATATTTCCTGTAGAGATTTATTTAGAAAAAATAATAATTGAAGCAATTATTGTCTTTAAAACGTTGACAAAATTGACTCTTGTGTTAAGTTACAACTGTAAGAATAATTTCTGATGTGCATCTAAGATGCATTTTATACGTTTGCCCGTGTAGTCACAAAAACCCAAAGAATTGATAAAAGTCATAAATTTGTTAGTTTGTTTTTGTGTTTTGTTTTTACTTATTTGATTCTTCTTGTTAATTTTCTTGCAAAAACAATCCACCAACACCAACTAAAATCTAAATGCATTGCAATAAAGTGCAACTAAACGAGTACATCAAGCAGTTTTACATATTTACACTCACTCACTGTAGATGCATATGAAGCATATAGTAAAATAAAATTGCAACTACATCATCTTCATCTTCTTCTAGCTGGCTGGTATGCTGTCTTTTTAGTACATGGGTTATTGTTTTTGTATTTGGTTTCTTTAACATTTTGTGGGTCTGCAGGCAGCTTCTTAAACTTTATACGATCACAAAATTGCACAGTGGAAAATTCTCAACAAATTCCGATTTATAGATCAAACATTTAAATCTTTGAAATTGCTTTACAAATTAGTATTTAAATATTAAAATTTAAGCATAACAAAGTTGTCGTACTTTAGGGTCTTGTAAAGTAACAAACAGTGTTTTGTTCCCATACAACGGTAGGACATATACAGATAGTGTCCTAGATTATGGAAACTTGGTAACTTTATTTCTTTTGAACGAAATATTATCAGGTATTTGATAAAAATCAAATCAAATTGCAAGCGATTTTAAAATCCATTTTTGAATTATTTGACCATATTCTGGATATCGTAATCACGTAAAATTGAAATCAATGAAAATTTTCAATAAAATTTTTTTTTTTAAAATTAACGTAATTATCAAAATAATTTTCGTGGGTATACAAAATTTAATTTAAATGATTTTGTTATTCGTGCTTAATTCCCAATTTTTATTTTTGATAAAAACACTGAAATTTATTGTTGATGGAATAGCTAATGTGCAAAATCAATTAACGTTTATCACTTTTTAGAAATACTTATTCTATATTTTGAAATGAATTCATCACTTTGAGTCCATTCTTCCAGCACCGATTCGAGCAAATTGAGAGAGGAAAGCATGGCTCATAAGTTTCTACTTTAAAATTTTTTGTAAATAGTGTCCATGGACACCATGACACTGGACGCTATGACATGCTACTAAAACTTATGAGAACTTATGGAAATATGTAGTTATTTTCAAAAAGTGTAAAAAAATTTTATAAAATGATCCAAAGGGATAAATTAAAAAAGAGGTAACAAAAAGTGTCATTGGCATGAAAAAGGGTTAAAAGTGATACTTTAGTGTCAAAACAGCAACATTTTACCAACATTTTTCATCTTATAGGTTCTCATTCACTCAGTAACCTGGACCTAAAGGGTGTCCCAACTAGAACGCAATTTTTAAATTTGGCGCCATTCGAAGTGTCATTGTTTGACATTTGAACAATTAATAGTGTTTGCTAGTAGAAGGTACGAGGTTAGTAAAAATGGAGCGCTACACGAATGAACAACGCATTCTCATTGTGAAATTGTTTTACCAAAATGGTGAAAGTTTTGCGGCTACAGTTCGCAAATTTCGATCAATTTGAGGTCACAATAATGCTCCAAAAGAGTCAACTGTAAAGAATAATTTTGCCGAAACTGGGTCTGTTAGTAATGTAAAGACAACAACGCGCCTTCGACCAGGTGTGTGGTGTGGTTTTTGGGCTGGAGGAATCATTGGACCTTTTTTTTATGAAAATGAGGCAGGTCAAGCGCAAACAGTCAATGGTGTTCGGTATCGTGAAATGATAACTAGTTTTTTCTTGCCTAGGATTGAAGAAATGAATGTGGAGGGCATGTGGTTTCAACAAGATGGCGCCACATGTCATACAGCCAGAGAAACAATTCAATTGCTGCATCAGTCATTTTCCGGTCGTGTTATTTCGCATTTTGGAGACCAGAATTGGCCGCCTAGATCGTGCGATTTAACACCTTTAGATTTTTTTCTTTTGGGTTTTTTGAAGTCGATGGTTTACGCGAATAAGCCGACGACGACTCAAGCCTTAAAAAAGGAATTTTACGCTGCATTAATGAAATGCCGCAGCATTTATGCAAAAAGGCCATTGAAAATTGCATTAAAAGATCGCGTGTGTGCCAGCAAAGCCGCGGCGGCCATCTGCACAATATCTTGTTCCATACATAACCTCATTCTGTCTACTTTACGATATAATGAAGTTTCACGATTTTTTTTTTAAATGTCTGTGTTTTATTTAAAATTTAAAAATTGCGTTCTAGTTGGGACACCCTTTATATAGAAAATTAAAAAATTATTTCATGATGCACGGAAAAGTAAAAGAAAGAAATTTAATTTTCCGTATTTCCCCTTTTCGACACTTTTTTCTCACAATAGAGGTTCGGTTGACAAACAAAGGAAGAAAGCGTTCTTAACTGTTTTACGTGTGCCAATGTATACATAAGATTTATATAGTCGTAATATTCGAAAACCGGTTTCTGAAAAATGTCATTATTTGATAATTGAATTGGTGTATATTTTGTTCAAATCGGTTGACATACAGAGGAGGAAAGTGTTCTTAATTGTTTTGCCTTTGCCGATTTATATACATATAGATTCTAAAAAGTATTATTTGTTCATTTCCACAGATATAGCATTTTTAATAAATAAACTTTTTATTAGAAAGAAAAAAGGAGTTTATTGTTATTAACTTCGCATAAAAATTTTTAATAAACCCCGTAATTTTGTCCGCCTATTTGAAAAAAAAACCTCCACTGTGCATTCGTAGTAGTACATTAAAGCTTAAATGCTAATAGAAACATTTAAAAAAGTTTAAATAACAAACGTACAAACACTAATGTACACATAAGTAGATGTGTTTGTGTCACATATGTATAATTTTTCTTTTTTCATGTATTCCTAAAATTCAATATTAAATGCCAGTGGTCTTTTTTTTCTACTTGATCTTTCTTATTACTCGACGTCTGCTGTGCAGCCAAAAAACCATTTAAGTGTGTTGTACCTTAAATAAATGTTCATCTAGTGTGCCTTACATGTATGTGGTGGCGTCAAGTGGCAACGTGTGCCAATGATGCAACTAACATTTAAGCAGATGTATGTATAATACCACGTATGTCCGTCCAACTATTCATCTATCAAAATTAACAAATCAATATATAGCGAACACGTATGCAAAATAATATCTATAATAAAATAAACGCAAATAGCCATTGGTCGGTCTATTTGTCAATTTGACGATACGTCCCTGCAATAGTAAAGTGTACAGTGGGTTAAAAAAAAACTTTGAAATTTGCTTAAATATTTTACTAAAGAAAAGATACTGCAGGTCTCATCCGATCAGAAGAGTTCTAAGCAAACGAGAACCCTTATTAGAAGAATTTTCGTCCGGTATTGGCAGGACGTAAACTTAAGAATTAAACCAAATATCCAAACTAAAATCAGTTTTAATTAAATATTGAGTCAAGAGAATTAATAGTTTATCTATATTAACAACATAACTGCAGAAAATTTTGTAAATATCAACAAATATTTAATTGGTACTATAAGTTTGTTTACTGCTGCAAATCTCATTAATTTTTTAATAAGTATCGCAAATTATTTAATTGAAATAAATTTTTATTTTTTACTGTGTACTACTTTTCAAAGCCAATCTTTTTACAAAAATTGGCACTATTCAGAAATCTTTCTATTAAAAGTATAAGTTAAAACATTTTTTACAAATTAGCAAAAAGGAACTTTTTCGACTAACTTTTTAAAAACAAATTCCAGCGGAACGATTTTAAAATTTAAAAAATAAACAAAAATTTGTTTTTGTTAAGCGTTTTATTAAAAAATAAAAAAAATATAAAAAATAAAACTTCATATTCTCTCTAAAATTCGATACGAGTTCAACTCCTTTTTTATTTTGAAAAATAAAATAAATTACTTTTTACTTTCTCTGTCTTTAAAAATAATCAGTCAAATAATACAAAAGAAGAAAATATTTAGTTATTAGCCTTATTTTACGCATGAGACACCAACTTTAATTTTATGTTTACAACAGATGCTTTTCTGGCAGAGGTGTCAAGTTCTACGCTCTGTTGGTCCTTTGACAACATATTCGACGGATTCTTGTCATTAGGTATTTTATTTTGAATTTTTTCCTTAACTTAGATCTGCAAGGGGGTGTCTCGAATCTTAATCTTTAATGGGGAGCTACGAGATATAATTGAAGATTTTTTCAGACACTGTCGTCGATTTTTGGCTTTTCGATCTTTTTGGAACATATTCTAAGTATATATTACAGAAAATCTAACACTAAGGTTACTCTTCGTCGTTGCGACGAGTACACACCTCTGAATTTTAACTTTAAAAAAATCGAGGATCCAGCATACGTCCACTCACTACAAGCTTATAGCATCAGCTAATGTTGTTGACAAAAATGGCGTTATTTAAACACTCATAAATAAGAAGTAAATAAGCTTCGCGATTCGACGAGCAGTAACCATCTAGGGTTAAAAGTTAAATTTTCAAGTACCTTTTTAAAATAAATTAAAAAAAGTATAAAAGATTAAAAAAAAGGAAAAATTGTTTTCTTTTGTAAATCACTGTTTGTATGCATGTGAATTTACAAGTATGTATATAAATTTATATTTATACACATATGTTTGCCGGCAAATATCCCTGCAAACAAATGGAAGATATCCCCTAAGGCAATAGTTTAGCAATATCCCCAAATTGTCATCTAAAAGGAAATAATCAAAGTAATTTTTTATTTTCTAGAGAAAAAAAATTTATAAAATATTTGTACGTCATAAAAAAAAACAAGAAATTTTAAATCTAAAATATTCTGTAAGAGGTAAATATATAAATTAAATAAATCTGTAATATATTAATCTGTTTCCTTTTCAACTTAATCCAGATATTACTGAACCCCCATAATTATAATGGATGCAATTTTAAAGGAAGTTGGAAAATGCATACATAATTATTTAATTTTAAGTATAATTTACTTATATGCATGTTTGTGATTAAAAAATTTATTTTAAATAAAATAAATATTTTTCAAAATGCAAAATCTTCTTTTTATCATCCCAATGATATTTTGGCAATATCTTCTTATTTTCTTATATGCGGTTATCTGGCGATATTGCCAGTTTATCATCTAGCAGAATCGCTTTCGTATTGCTAAGGAGTATTGCTATCGAGACACGTTTCTTCCCGAAGGAAGTATCTTCCGCAATACGAAATAGGTTATTGCCGCAATAATATTTTTCATCTAGGCAATACGTTTGTGAATACATAGGGCGTATTTCTGTGTTTGCTGGGATGTATTCAAAAACTCGTACTTACAAAGTTTATAAGGAAAAAATAATATTTTAAAAATAATCACTTTTTAAATACCCTACAATTGTAAAAATATGTTTTAACCTTTAAAACAATGACTATCTATTTACTTTATCAACCGCAAAAGTTTATAGGGAATGTTGCGAAAATTTATTAATATTTATTTATAGTTTAGTGAACATATTCAATAAAAAAATTTTTGCTAAAGTTTGCTATTTTATGAAAAATTTAATTGGGATTTTTGGTTGCTTGACTGGTATTTGAATTAAGCGATTCAATTATTTACAGGTCTACCAGCACGTCTCTGGCCTTAAAGGTACCAGTCTAAGGCAATTCCTGTGATGTCGTCCGGTGGCTTCCTTAAGTATGCGATTATTCAGCGTCGTTTACGTTGGCGAATTTCGGGTTTAATAGGCGTTTGGTTAGTAGCCTTCAACAGTGCCTCGTTGTTAATGCGTGTTAGAATTGTGTCTCGAATTCTACGTAGACAACGGTTGACGAATCTTTTTATACCATCGACATTCTTTTGAGCGGTGTTCCACGGTTCGCATCCATTCAAGAGTTCAGATTAAAAATTGCTCTTAAAAATTCGTATCTTCGTTTACTTCGTTTAACAGCCGTACCTAAGCAAGAGCAGAAGGCGGAACGTTTTCTTCCGCTTAGCTTTTACGCTGATATGCCATACCTAAACAAGAGCGTCAACCAGTGTTGCCAGCGAAATTTTGAGAAAGATACATTTTAGTTTCCAAAAAGATAAATTTTTTCCCAAAAAGATACTTTTTGAAAAAATCCGTTTTTAACGTTAACATTTATTAACATAACATTTTTATTTCATATTTAATGAATATTGTAAAGAAAATTATATTAAATAAATTAATTTTTATCAATAAATTAAATAAATAGTCATAAACATTAGGTATGTAATTTTTAAAAATACAGTAAGCAAACTTTAAAAATGATTATATGTAACTATCTTTGGATGTTATCAAAACAAATTCATTTATATATGGGGGTTTCTACAGAAAATGACCCCTTATAGCTCAAAAATTAAATTATTATTTTTAATTTTTTTTCCGCTGATATTATACAAAATAAATGTATCTGTCATTTTCCGAAAGATTAACTTTAATTTTCTTTATACTAACACAAATATGTTACTTTGAGTTAACCATAATAAATTAATTCAAACACAAAAAAACTGTTAACTATTTAAAATGTAAAGACCGTACTTTTAAAAACAAGAATTTCTTTGGGTAACTAATTTCTTTGGTTTGAAAATAAATCTATTCCTTAAACAAAACATTTCAAAGAATTTAATCAGATATTTTACTTAACATATCCTGCGCAAAATTTTACGATACATGACGTTTGTTTCCGACACTTGAAAACAGCACATGTATAAAGTAACGACCGTTACTTTTTTTATGGTCAAAAAAAGTATTGAAATTACATTTTGTATGAATTCTCTCGGTTGCTGGTTTTACTTGAACTTTCGTAAGTCCAAAATGGAGCAATTTTCGTGGCATATTTGGGTAGGTTGGAATTTTTTTTAAAAAATCTCCGAAAATCGGTAACGACCGTTACTTTGGAAACACCTATATATAATATACGAGTTAAGGCGTTTATACTAGGGCGATTATATCAAAAAATACATGTGTATACATTCCTGAAAATAAAAACAATGTTCATATTCCCTTAGAACAACTTCGCACTACATCGATTTAGGTACATCGTATGTTGAAACTTTCTTAATGTTCTCTTTCACCATAATTAAAGCTGCTATTGTATTAGTACTGAGTCGGTTACAATGATCAGTCCTAATAAGTTTTATTTGGCTAAAAATTCTCTCCACACATGTATTCGAAAATGGAAGTGCAAATGTTAAACCAACTACTTTTTCCAAATTTTTAAACATCAGTTCATTAACAACATTTTTTTAATTAAAATTTAATATATTATTCCTGCACATTTTACGTACAGATTCAAAAGATACGAAAAATGTCAGGATTATACATGGTACATGAAGTCATCAAAAGATACGAAAAATGTATCTTTCGTATCCTAACGACAGCACTGGCGTCAACGTTGTGCCACAAACAGTAGTGTTAACTTTCTTGTTTATTTAAACCCATATAATAGAAATAAAAAGAAGAAATAGCTAAATTGGCTTTATTTATTATTAATAGCGGCCAACTTCACTACTTAACGCGCTGTCAAAATCGGATTTCCCAATTGTAAAGCGTTGGCGCCGCGCTATTTAGGGATGCTTCATACAAATTGTATGGGCATGAGAATTTTTGACAGCTAGAAAACGCTTTCCGCTCTTGTTTAGGTATGGCTGTAAGTGAAGAGTTGCTTGGAGTTCGATACCGAGCGGAGCGAGCCAAACGCATGTTTTGCTCTTCCCAGTCTATTCTTGTTAATTTGGGTGGATCAGTGTTTAAGAGACCTAACGTCTTAAAGAGGGCGGTTTTTTGTGCCCAGTTTAGCTACATCAGATAGAGCATAGCATTTTATTACTGTCATCGGTCAGATTGGGATTCATATCTGAAGACGTTGGCTATTTTGCACCAATTACTCGCCATATCGCCTTGAATATCATGGCATTCAGAATTTCGCTAAAGATACAGCGTAACCCGCATCTACTAAGACCCTCCTCTCGAGGCCACTGAGCTGTCCGGGACTGTTTATTTGATTCGCAGCTGCCCCATATATCTATGGGGCGTTCCAATATACGCAACCTTTGAGGACGCCCGAAAGCACTCAGCTGTTTATAAGAAACGTAGCAATTTCTTTTAAGGGAAAATTTGGCAAATTTTGTTATTTTTAAGATATTTTAAAATTTAAGATGATTTTACAATTATTAGAAATGTTGCTATTTATAGAAAATTTGGAATAGATTTGAAATTTTGTTTATTAAAAGAAAATTTACAATATACAAGAAATTTTTTAAAAATTATTTTTCTAAGAATTTAAATGTGTCAAATTTAATAAAAAAAAATACTATTAATAGCAAAAAAAATCTATAAAAATTAGCTATTTTAGCACTTTTTAGGAAAATGACATAGTTACAGAAAATTGTATAAGATATATTTGATATTTACAGCAAGTTGTATGAGAAAATGCTTTAAGTCTTAAACTTTGTAAAAATATGCTATTTATTTTAAGTTGTTTTTGCTAATTTGATGTTTATAGAGAGTTTTATGAAAATGTGCTATTTTTTTATTTATTATTATGAAAATTTGCTTTTGATTGCAGAGTGTGTGAGAATTTGCTATTTGTAATAGTGTTTACGACAATTAACTATTTAAAGCATATTTTTATGAAATTTTACTACATTTTATAGAAATTTACTATTTACAGCAATTATTAGGAAAATTTGCTATTAATGGCAGAGTTTATGATCATTGGCTAGTTATAAGAAATTTTAAGAAAAAACATATATTAAAAAAATTGGCTACCTTAATGATAATTTGTTATTTAAAGGAAATTGTATGAAAAATTTGCTATTTTTTACAGAGTTTATGAAAATTAGCTGTTTATAGGAAATTTTTAAAAATTAATTGAAATTTGGCATTCATGGCTAATTTTCATAAACTCTGTAAAAAATAGCAAATTTTTAATACACATTTTTATAATATTTGTTATAAATAGCAAATATTGCTATTTAAGTTAGAGTTTCTGAAAGTTTGGAAATTTTACTATTTAAGTTAAATTTCATGAAAATTTAGTTTTTACAAATAGTCTTATATAAATTTGTACTTTTAGCAAAACTTATGGAAGTTTGCTATTTTAGTTTAAATAAAACAAATAAAATTAGCTATTGACAAAAAATTTTTCAAAAATTGCTATTTCCAGCAAAAGTTATAAAAAGTTTTGCCATTTTAATTTTAATAAGACAAATAAAACTACTTATTTACAAAAAATTGTATGAACATTTGCTACTTATAGCAATTTTTACAAAATGTGTAGCAAACGTTACAAAAACTTAACCAACACTAGTTAGTTAGTGTCTTGCAGTTAGCGTGTCTAGTTCGTTTGAATAATTATTTAACATACTTAACCGGGTATTTGAACTTTAGAAACATCAGAGTCACCCAAGATTTCTACATTAACTTGTTTTTGAATTTTTTTTTTCTTTGATTTAAGATGCTTCATCTTCACTTTTTGCTTAAAAAATGCGTTGCTTTGTGGCTAAAGAAAAACAAAAGTGATTAAATCGTTAATTGTCTGTCCAGCTGTCTATCGGTGTTTGAAATTTTGGTAAAGTTCTTTAAAATGTAGTTTTCTGGTGTTACCTTGCAATGACGTTGTGTTATATTCGTACGAAACCCAGCAAACACGCGCACACATACTCAAGTACGGATTTTAAATGCCATTAACATGTGTGGACATGTGTGAATGGGTGTATTTGTGTCTGTGCAATGTTCGTCTCGAACAAATAAATTAATAAAATTGTATTTGTTTTTTTAATTTTTATGTTGGTTAATGTTCCTAATCTTTAATTCAATGCTGTGTGTGTGCGTTTTTGTATTGTTCTAAAATATTTTGTTGCTGTTGTTTACTTAGAATAATTATTATTATTTTTGAATTTTTTTAATTTAATTGATAAATTCGTAAAAACAAAACATATTTTTTTTAAATAAGTTGTAAAATTAAATATGAAAAAATACAAGTACGCGTCAGCTGTTGCCAGGTCCAGTGGTTCAACCTTTCACACTTCTGCATACTGTGTGTATGGTTTTCTTGGTTGGCTCGCTGACTGGTTGGGTTGTGGAATGTCGGTTATGAGTGTCACGAAAACCAGTTAAATTGTAATTGCATATTTATTATCAAGCTCATCGCCATCATCATCATCTTCTTCTTTTTCTTCATTTGTATTGTTTATTTATTATTATTTTTATTTCTTGTGATTATTTAATGGTTTCTTAGTTTTATATTTTTCTTATTACTTGTATGATTTCGTACTCGTACTTTTTGGTAGCAGCAGCAGCAGCAGCATCTCTTTAATTTCAGTTCCATCATTTTTTGTTTTTGCCTTGTCGGTGGCGCTGTATTCTATGAAGAAAAACATGTTTGTTTTTTTTTTAAATTTTATTATTTTTTCTTAAATGTAAAAGTGCATTTTTTGTATGGTGTCATACGAACATTTGCCTTTTCGAAATATGCATTTTAAAATATATATTTTAATATTATGCAGTTTCAATGTTAAGAATTAAGAAAAGCAAATGTGTTGTAAAATCAGCTTTAGGATGCAGTTGAATAGTGTTTCATATTAAACATTTAAAGGTCACAATTTATAAAAGTTTAACTTAATATTTATTGTCTTGGTAGGATTTTAGAGAGAAAAACTTGGAACCTGGCTTAAAAAGAAAATCAAAAATAAAGAAATTATTATTTGAATTTATTAGCAAAAAACAAACAATAACAAAACGAACGAAACAATTCTTGGAGTAGAACGAGCAAAAAAAAATAGTTTTTTATATATCGAAGGTGTTGGTGAATTCGAAAGTAACCCATAATACAAAATACATATCTTATTTCTCAGTCCTTTTCCAGGATTTCCATCAACATATAAGATCTTCCATTTTTCCATGTCAGGCCGGTTTTAATTTTTTTAAATTGTTTGTGTTCCTAGCGAGAGTTTCTTTTGTTGACAGGTCATCATTTGACTCGTCCTGGCAAAGCTCAGCTCAGAACATTCTGCAAAAAATTTATTTTCGAATTCCTTAGTTTCTGATTTTGTACTGTGTTTGTAGAATTTATTGTTAAAAGGAAATATATTGCATGAAAAAATATTTTCTAAATACATGGCTTTTGTTTATGAGACGAATCAAATAGTTAAAAACATAAAAAACTATTTTAAAATACTACATATTTTAAAAATTTTTTAACATCGATTAATTGACTAAAATTAACCGGTTTAATCGTTAATCTAAAATCGCCAATTTTAAATTAACCGGTCAGATAATCGGGTAGTAATTAATCGGTTAACAGATTAACGGTAAACCGAATGATTATCATTATAAAGATTTTGAAGCAGTTAAAGCGCACGAATACAATACATTGTTTACTTAATTGCAAAATTGCTTTCAAGATGCGATAAAGTAAGGGAACGATTAAATAATTGTTGGACCATTTGCGATATTTCCAAAACTTTATGATCGACTTGAAATACAATCAAAGAAAAATGTCTAGAGGCGTTAAATCACACGAATGAGACGGAAAATTGACTGGTCCATTCCTTGAGATAACACGCTCACCAAACTAACTCCTCAATAAATCGATTGTAACGTATGGTGTATGGCTTGTGGCACCGTCCTGTTGAAACCACTTGTCGTCCAAGTCCATTTTTTCCAATTCGGCCCAAAAATAATTAGTAATCATGGCGCGATAACGATCGGCATTCACAGTTAAGCTAAGATCGTTATTTTCACCCAAAAAATATGGTCCAATGACGTCGTCGGCATGCAAACCGCACCATACCGTTATATTTTGTGGATGATGTGATGATTCGTGAAGCTCATATGGATTTTGATCAAACCAATAACTCATATTTTGCTTATTAACGAACCCATTGCGCCAAAAAAGAGCTTCATCACTGAAGATGATTTTGCGATGAAATGCATTATCTTGGCGCATCTTTTCCAGAGCCCAATCGAAGAGCGTGCGTCGCGTCAAATGGATCGTCTTCAATTCTTGTGTCAGCTTGATCTTGTAAGGGTGTTAACCAAAATCTTTACGCCAAATTCCCCTTAAAGTGGTCTAGGCGATAGCATGAGCTTGAGAACGCCGCGGAATCGACAGATTTGGATCGATTGCTGCGGACGCCAGAACGGCAGCGATGTTTTCGTCACTTCGTTGTCTCACTTAATCGACAGCATAACACAATGAATATGTAAACTCAAATTTTTGCACTACAAAAAAAAGTTTACAGTGATTTTTGGAATAGAATGTGATCTCTATAGAAATTAGGAAATGTTTACATAAAAGTCACCTGTGATAAATTTTGTCATCATATTCATGTCAGTCTTAAATGAATAATCCAAGTTTAGGGTATTCTCGTAATATTGAAAAAATATATTTTTTGTTTTGTCTTACTACTAGAGTATCCACTTATTCGACTTTTGGTTTTGTTCGAGTAAGGAATTAATCGATTTTTGAATTTTAAAATTGCTCCGATAATCGAAAAAAGGTTTCAAATTGTTTGAATTACTCGATGAAGAATTCAAATAATTTTATCCAAACATCTCTATTTGAACTCATACTTTTTTTATTAATAAACAGAAAAAAAGAGGTGCAAGCAAGTTTTGAAAAACATTTCAAGCCAATTTATAATTTCTTAAAATCGAGTGAAATTGAAATCGACAGAGATTCTCCGTTATCTTTACCAGAACTGTGTTATAAAATGCATTGCATGTAACATTTATTCACTTGTGACTTATTTTTGTAACCAGTAAAAAATTAGATTCACTGATTTGATATTTAATTTTTGAAGTTATTATTAACAGGGTGACTCCCGTTTATTTAAATATAGTTGTATTTGATGAAAAAAAATTAGCACATTTTTCCCAACCCCAAAATCTCGAGCTTTATATGTAAAAATCCCAGGTTTCGGACCTAAATTTTTAGAATAATCCCGGGATTTCGATATTCGGGATTTCAGGA
Organism: Pollenia labialis; assembly: GCA_949318255.1. Taxonomy (NCBI): domain Eukaryota; kingdom Metazoa; phylum Arthropoda; class Insecta; order Diptera; family Polleniidae; genus Pollenia; species Pollenia labialis. The sequence goes on from OX439140.1 coordinate 160,443,475, forward strand.
TTGTCATCCCTACTATCAAACCAACTTAAAAAAAAAAAAGTTGTACACAAATTTTCGTTTTTGCTCGACAGAAATCTAAGCAAAATATTTTTACATTAAAAAAGTAAAATTATCTAAGAAATTAATTTTAATCGATTAATTGGCATAAATTGTTCGAATTATTCGTTTTTGGAAATTGGCTATTTTAATAAAATCATAAAATAAATTTTTACAAAAAATTTCCAAATATACAAAAAAAGTCTTTCAAAAAAAATTTTAAGAACAATAAATTAATTTTTTTTGGAAAAAGATTTTCAAAATTTAGACTAAAGATCCTTTTATTTTAAACCGACGTTTCTTAAAAATTTTGCTCCCGAAAAGCATGAGTTTTTTAGAATAAAACAAGCCACCCTTTTCGGGAGCAAAATTTTTAAGAAAAATACACCAAATTGCATTTTTTTAAAATAAAATGTCACATTTTTTTGTAGAAAAGAAAACACCATAAGTTTAAAAAATATTAGGCTGAACTTTCTATTTTATTTTATTTGTTTCAAAAAAAATTATAAAAACGCCTTTTTAATGAAAATGTTCAAGATTTTAGTGCATCTTTTTTTTAAGGCATATTTTGGAGTTTTTAGTGCATTTTTTATGCGTATATTTTATATTTAGTGCATGAAAATCTCATCCCTATTAATTAATAATAATAATTATAATAAGCCTTGCTCTAAAATTTTTTAGAGCTACCTCATTGTGGACATATGCTCTCAATTAACAATCTCCATCTGGAGAGTATATTTGCAATACTTTTCCGTCAAATTAACTATCTTTCTATCATTAAAATCAGGCAGCCTGTTAAATTCGTTTAAAGTTGAACGTCGCCAAGAGTGGTTCGGCCTTCCTCGTCTTCTTGCACCCTGGGGGTTATATGTAATCGCTCTCTGGCATATGTTGTCATCTTCTCTTCTAAGTCCAACCAAGTTTACGTCTTCGGATTTCACAGTTTATGTCTTTCATATTTCTTATGGCGAGCAGTTGAGCATTTGTTATTGTATTAGGCCAATAAATTCCAAGTATTATCCGGAGGTATCTGTTGGTAAAAACTTGCATTTTGTGCTTGATTTCTTCAGTTACATGCCATGTTTCGCATCCATATAATAAAACAGACAGCACACATGCTGAAAATATATTTAACTTCGTCTTTTGCTGTATTCATTTGACCTCCAGGTTTTTGATATTGCAAAAGCGCCTTTTGCTTTTCGTATTCACCTCAATAAATGAAAAAACATTAAATGCCTCAGATTTAACTTGGGTCTTTCAATTTCTGTTGATTTTACGCTTTAGCTAATTGTGTGAAATACGAGAAAGTACTTTATAAATTGGTAAAAGGTAATGCTGCGGGTAACGAATGGTATCACAGACTAAAATAATTTAGCATTAAAACTTACTGAGGTAGATAACTACAACACATTACCTTGTAACCAGAAAAAAACTTTGACTCCTTCAAGAGATTTATACGCTTTAACGATATTTCCGGGTGATCGAATGCACAAAGCCTGTAAGCATTATGGGATAATATTTACACTTCGCCAGTATTCTAAAACATTTTCTTTAAAACAGAAATACTTGTTTAATGCGTTACAAGGAACTGCACAAACGAAAAGTTGTGATGTAGTGTATAAATATAAAAATGATAAAGATATGCAAGCTGTATTTGTAGCTTATCTGCTATTGCTATTATAGAATATTTTGTAAGAACATCAACACGAAATGTTGCAATTAAAAACTATTATTATTTAATTTGCTAAAATTTACGACACAAGGCATATTGGTCAATAACACTGCTCAACAAATTAAAAATTATTTTTAATACAAATTAACTTTGCAAGCTGATCAAAAATCTACTAAGAAATACTTAATACATTAAACGGAAAGTTAAGGAATAAGTTTTGCTAGAACATAATGACCAAAATTTATGGAAAAATCTGGCAAAAATTGGCTAAATAATTTTATTTAACCTTTACTGCCGTAACTTAATATTGAAACTAAATTTGTTGAGGATAACTTCTAAACGGTGGTTAAATTTTAAGGGCCGATGTTGATTTTAAATAAATCACAAATTATTTAGGAAATTATTGACATTTCTTTTTTTAATAATAATATTGGTATGGTTCAATTATGTATGGAACAAAATATCGATCAAATGACCGCCGCGACCTCGGCGCCACACCACCGTCCGATGGTAGGAATGGGCAAAAAATATCGATATATCAAAATATTGATATTTAAAAAAAATATAATCGATATATATCGCCGATATTTTAAATACCGATACATCGATGTATCGATATTGAAATACGACTATCGAATTCGATATTTTTTAAAGTCAGTCTTCATTAAGAACTCAAAATTTTAGCCGTTTTTCAAACAATCACCCCTATCGTGAATAACAAGTGGAATTTTTGTTCCCATGAAATTTTCATTCCCCTCGAAGGGGAAAAAGCAATCATGAATCTCATGTGAAAAATTTTTCACGCTATCAGTTCCAGTGAATGTAACAAAAAAGAAGAAAGATTAGGAAATATTAAAAATCAATGAAATTTATGTTCAAAAATATTTACGTATATATTTTAAAGAAAAGTGAAAATAATAAAGCTAAATGATTAGTATTGGAGGAATAGGTTGATTGCAACGTTTGTTTTTTGCATTTTTAAAATTTTATGTAGTAAAATATTTCCCAAAATTCTGCCACCACGTCTTTCGAAAGTTTTACAAATCCGCCGGCAATCAACCTCTTGTTTTGCATTTTGTTGACCAATATATCGGTTGGTGCCTTATTAACGGAAATAAACCTGAATATTCGATTTATAGGAGAAACTACTTACATACATGTTCTGTTCCCTAGCAAAAATAAAGTGAGAAAATCTAAGGGAAATGTGAACAAATTACGAGGGAAAAAACTTTTCACGATAAGGGGAATTTTTTCACGTGAACATTTTTTCACGTTATTATTCTCTTTTGAATGACCTTTTTTTCATGGGAGTTCTTCATGATCGCAAATATGTGAAAAGGGGAAAAATTACGAGGGAAAAATTATTCACGATAGGGGTGAATATATTTTTTAAGAATTGGAATCATTGCATGCATCATATGTTTTTTTAAACAAATATGAAGATCTAAAATAATTGGCATTTATAAGAAGCAGTGCCGGATACAAGATTCAGATTTGCAGGAAAGCACATAAAACAGCGAGTTTTCCTGATGTCCATATCTGATGATTATTGGTTTGACTAAAAAAATCAAAAACATTTCTAGTTAAAGTTGATACTTCCATTTAAATTTTTCGTAATTTATTTTTTTTCTTATGGTTTTTTTTGTATTCTTCCCTTTTGTTTTTGTTATAATTGAATTTTTTGTTTTGATTATATTTTTTTGTTTTTATTAATTTTTTAAAATAAAATGAAACAATAAAAAGTAACAATGTAATTACATATAATTAATTTGTTTATATAACAAAGGTATACTGAATTTTTTAATTTGGTAATAGTTTCAGCAAAATACGTTCGATATATCGATATATCGATATTTTTGAAATAATAAATATCGATACTCTAAAAAAATATCGATTCGATATATATCGATACATTTTTTCAACTTGCCCATCCCTATCCGATGGTCCAAATTTTCGATAACGCTGAGGCATAATTGAGGTTCTATTCCGTTAATGTGCCGACTTATCTCATCTTTTAGCTCTTTAATTGTTGCTGGCTTATCGATGTACACCTTTTCTTTCAAATTTCAAATTACCCCAAAGAAAGAAGTCCGCCGGGCTAAATCACATGATCCTTGCGGCCAATTAACATCGCCACCACGTGAGATAACACGACCATTGAATTTGTCAAGCAAAAGAGCCATTGTTTCGTTGGCTTGAGTGGCAATTGGCACCGTCCTGTTGAAACCACATATCGTCCACATCCATATCTTTCAATTCGGGCCACAAAAAGATCGTTATTATCTCACGAACACCATTCACAGTTAGTACTTGACCGGTCACATTTTGAAAAAAATACGGACCGATGATGCCGCCAGCCCATAAACCGCACCAAACAGTCACTCTTTGTGGGTGCATTGGTTTTTCGGCAATCACTCTTGGATTATCATTCGCCCAAATGCGGCAATTCTGCTTGTTGACGAATCTACTAAGGTGAAAATGTGCCTCATCACTTTAAGCTTTAAGCGAAAAAGTCTCATATACATAGATGTAAGTTATCTAGTTAATATTCGCCGTAAAGAATTTTTATTTTCACCTCATTACACATTTAGGTTTTAATGAGTCCATTATTGCCTGAGGGACCGAACTAGGAATATTAAGCTTCTATTTGAATATAATTTTAATCCTTTTTAATTCAAGGGTTATTTTAAGATATAGCACAAACATTATAGAGATGCTTTGTCATCAATCTCCAATCCTACGCCTGAATCCATTCTGAATATAATATCATTTTTAAAATATTGTAAAATATAAAAAGAACTGTGTAATTGTCTTGTAGAGCCTAAGGCCTTGTAGTCATGACCTCGTTATTCATTAGTCTATAATTTGTAATTATTTTCTAATGCTATAAATAAATAAATAAATAAATTTGGAAAGGTGCTTTTTTTTTGTTTATTAGTGTAATTTTTTAGTTGTTTTTTTTTTATCAAACTAAAATAAAATTTATGCGTTTAATGAACATGAGTACTCAAGTTTATGTTAAATTAAAAAATGAAAAAAATTATCAAATTAAAAATCTAATGTTGCAAATGTGCCATTAACCTTTTAAAGATAAGCTCATAAATAATATTATGTACAAGCAAAAAGTGAAAATTTTAAACAATATTACAAAAATGCTATGCATATGTTGAAATCGAAACTTTTGAATAAAATCTGTCAAGTTCGATTTAAGAATTGTTTTGTTAATACTCTTTTTGACCAAATAAGATTTTTTGCCGGACTTTTTTTAAGCTGGAGAAATTTTCGAAAATTCCAAAAAGTTTCGTTTCAAAAAAGTACCAAAAACTTTTTTTTAATTTTTAAAAATTTCGATCTACCAAAGGTTAAATACAATTTGTTTTAAAAATTGATACAATTTGACTATTGACTGCCAGAAATCGTCGATGGCTGCGAGTGTTAAACGGCAAACCCCTCTGAAGAGATTGAGTGGTTGCAATCGAAACATGTAAAGGTAGCCTGCCCGTAAATCGCCTGAGCTCGAGCTTCAGGTCAGTCAAAAAAAAAAAATTATCAATAAATTTTAATTACTTTCATGTTGTAAAATTCCTTTCTTCATAAAAATAATTTAATGAAAATTAAATTTGATGATTAAGCCTAATTAAAATATCAAAATTTAGATTTTTAGTAATTTTAAAACATGTTGCTCTTAAGATGCAAATTCCTTGTTGACCTTAATTGCACACACATACGCGCCAGTGTTGCCAAAACATGTGTAATTACACATATTGGGTGTAATTGTTACTTGAATGTGTAGCCCATGTGTAATAAGTTCCATGCGTTATCTGTGTGTTATTTTGCTTTAAGTTCTATTTTCATGTTAAAAAATTTGCTTTGGTAATTTTTTTCAGTTTTCATTACAGTCAAACTTGCTTTTTAACCCCTGACATTTTTCACTTTTTATAACATGCTGACTTTTCCCTCTCAGCAATAAACACATATGGCCTGTTCGTCGATAACGAATGAAGACTTCGTTCGCTTAACTTACATGTAAAACAAAAACAGTATTTTAAAAGTTGTTTTTGTTTTAAATGTAATTCAAGTGAACGAAGTCTTCTTTCGTTATCGACGAACAGGCCAATACTATCTGTAAGAAGACTTTAAAAGTGTGAACCAAGACTAACACCATATGTCCCACTGATGGGATTTGTGGTACAATTGTTGCAAATTTGGTACAATCGAAACTTAATTGGTACACTGGTACATTTCAGCTTTTTTTGGTACAATTTAAAAAAAATACCCACGAAGTTTTTTTTTTTTTGCTTCTGAAGCTGATTCCCAAAATATAATATGAAATTCTACTTGAGTTATGGCGCTTTAAGCTATTTTCGGGAGTGGTATTTGGATTTGTAGCTATGTTCAAGTATAGACCGATTTTTGTAAAACGATTTATGTTGCATTCAAATGTTTTTAAGCCAAATGTTATCTTAATGCCAACATAATATTGAGTAGTATGTTTTGAGTTGTATTTTTAAACCATATCGTCCCCTCAATATAACAATAGCGTATAATTTTTTTGAAGTTTTGAGAAAATCGTGTTTAAATTTTTGTCAAATCGGATGTCTATTAAAACCTCAATAAAAATTCTTCTTATTGCATTTTTCGACGAAAACATAACACCGTTTCTTGTCTTTAAATTGACCAATTTTTTTTTATTCTACGTATCCTTTAAGACCATTCATATGTCATTCAAAGTGCAAGTCCTCCATATAGGCTATTTTATTTTTTAAGGAATTCGTATGATAAACCTGATACACTATTTTATTTTGTATGGTATACGCTGTTTTATTCAATAATTTTATGATATTTTTATTAAAATATTTGATCTCAAAAATATCAATTTGTAACATTATAAAACAGTGATTAATTCATAGTTTTGTTAATTCAGTGGCATATATTCATTACTTTTCAATTTGGGTTATTAAAAACAAAAAATTATGACAAATTAAGGTATACTTTGCGTAAATCAAAAATAACTAGAAGTTCATTCGTCTTCTTTCTCTTCCTCTGCTTCATCTGGCTCATCTAAACAATTTCGCTTCTTTCCACCTTGTAAGTTATAAAAAAATGACTGCGAATTACATTCTTCTTGCACAAATTTTGGAGATCATGCAGCTTTCGATGGTCGGAATGAAACTATTTCTCAAACAATAGTGTATATTATTATATGCTATTTTATGAGTTGAAGTTTTCATAAATTGTATTTTTTTTCTACAGACTAAAATGGAGTATAATGCGTATACACTATTATTCTTTTAACAATTTTGGAGTGGAAATTTCAATTAAAATAGCTAAAATGAGCTTACACACTTATTGAAGGAAAATTTTGAACAAGAAATTATACACTATTTTTTCCAACGACATTTTGACCCACTTTTTGGAAGTATAATTTGACGAAATTTTGACCAGACATAAAATCAATTATGGAGATTCTAAATATGCAATAAAAAAATAATAGCTAATGAACACATTCGCTATTGTTATATTAAGGGGACGATATATGGCCCTTGGAATCGGTTTTTGTGAAACATTGAATTAATAAATAAATTATAAGATAGCTAATAAGCACAAAGTCTTTTCCGGAAAGAAGTTTAAATGAGGGCTGTGTGAAATTATGGACCAATTCTCGCCATTTTCAATTTCTTCGTCTTTGAGACAATCGAAATTTTTTTAAATTTTCTTCAAGATTATGAGATGTACGAGCCAGGCTGCTGGGAAACGGAGGGGCATCATTAGATCGACTTGGAAATTGTCAGAGTCAATACTAAAAGACGGGTCTAGCAACAATATTTTAAGTGTTGCCCAAACAGCATTAATGCATTTTTTTTACTTTTCATTATTGTGGCGTAGGTATAAAAACAAACAAAGCCAAAGACTTTCTTTTAGAGCTTAATTTAGAAATGTAGGAAAACTGTTGTCCAACTTCTAGGTGTGTTTCTGTTGTTGCACTTATATGTTGTACAAAGTAAAATTGATACCTCTTGTACAAGCACGATTTATTTAACTTATTTTATTTCACATCTTAAAGTGCAAAGTTATTGATTTTGATCGTTTGCGTTGTCGTAAATCATTTAATAGACTTTAAAAGATGGTCACAAATTGACGACTTTTAATGGACAAATTGTGTGCTGCTCGTTAAAGACATTTTTATGTTACTAAAATCTGTTACAAAGAAATACATTTAAAAGATTTCGAATCAACATTTCAGATGTGATGTGAAGCAGTAGTTGGTATATTAAGCTGCCGCTGTTTTCGTTGTTATTGCTGTTGTTGTGGTGTTAAGCGATAGAGATCGTGTTGAAAATGGCCCTGACATTCAACATAGTAAATGCTGCAGCATTTAATAGATTAATGGAATGAATGGTGGCTGGCTTTTTAATGAAACAAAAACAAAAAAAAAAGATGTATAAAACCAGCTCATCATAAAATCGAATAACAAAGTAATGGAAAATATTAACATGACAACTGGTTTTTTATGGTTTAAATGAGCTTAGGGAGCAACTTTACCAAACAATAGTAATAAAACACATGTTAACCTTCTTCTTTATTTTTATTTGGGTAATACGAGTATGAAACTAATTTTAATGGGGGGTCCCTCAATTTTTGTTAGTTTTTATAAACATCACGTAGGTATGTACCTACATATATGGCCGGCTCATAATCGGTTTCGGTGTTTTAATGGGTTCGTTTTTATGTTCTAATCCCTGGAAATTCTTGAATATTTATGTTGAATTAGGAAATCATTAATATTTTAGTTCTGGTTTTATGTTTTAATTTATGCAAAGTTTTATTTATTTATTTTAAATTTAGGCATAAATTTGTTTGATTTTGTATTTCTCTCTTAATCACACAATAAAATAAAAACGTATTTTTAGTAACAATTTATTTTCTTTTGCTGTTACTGGTTTAACATTTTACGTATTCAAGGTCGTCGACACGTGCCCACCTCACTCTTGTCTGTGTTGCTTCGCCATAAGTTGAAATTGTTATGTGTTTTTTTTTTTTTGTTTATTTGGTCAACATGTTTTTTTCTCTTTCGCTTTCAAGCATCTTCTTTTTGTTAAGTCTTTTACATATAAATTTTATATAAATTGTTGTTGGAGGTGGTGGTGGCAGACGCAGTGCTATTGAAGCTGTTTTTAGCAAAAATTGTTGTTGTTATAATAGTGACTTAATAACTAAAAAAAACAGAAGAACGGCTAAAACGTTACATGTGGATACTGATACTTGTATTTAAGCTTCTCAGCATGTTCCGTAAAATTATCGCTTTACTGCTAAATTCAACGAATTCGAAAAAGCTGGTTTTAATCCAGCTAAATTTTTGGCAAATTTTTTTTTATTTTGCAAATTTTTTTTGTATGTCATTTATTTGCTGGAATTGTTAAAAACTTTTTTCTTTGTCGATACCTTTTTTTTTTTTATTTTTGTTTAAAGGCAGTTAAACACTTTTAATTTCATTTCTTAAGGTTTTTGGCACATCTGAATTGTGTGTTATTTGAAAACTTAAAGTTTTAAAGGTACCTTCATATTATCGATTTGAACCCATTTAAATGATGTTCAAGATTTATGACATTCGTAAAATCAAAAAAACGACTTTTCGAAATTAGGAAAATGGAATGAAGCCAGTGTTGCCAGAACTTTAAGAGGTAAAATCAGTAAAAAAAAACCAAAATTCTTCATCAAAAAATCTGCAAAAATCTGCACCAAGATTAAAAAATCTTCAATAAACCTTAAGAACTTGTTTATTACATTTTTTATGTAGTTTATTTAGAAAACCATATAACAATTCATTTCAAGATATACGGCCATGTTCTGGAATTTGAAATCGATGGTAAATATCTTTAAGTTGTCCTCGAAGTATGAGGTATAAAACAGGAAATATTTTTTTCAACACCGCAATGTTGTAAAAATTGGTTCTATTTTAATTTCACTCGAATGCGATTTTAAGATCATGGCTGATAATTTTTGGATATTTTATCTTTATATCTTTCCAAACTTCTTTTCAAGCTGAGTAGTTATTAATCACGCCTTTGGTATCTTAAGTAACAAACTTAAAGTTAATTGCTTGAAACGTTATTTAAACTATCAAGGGTCTTATTGAAAATGTACAAGAGATGAAATATTGCAACTATTCTTGGCCCCAGAATATCTGGGTTTTTCGAAAACCCCACTTAAACACACACACGGTCAGACGATAATCTTTAAATCAACTTCGCTACTGATAAGCATCTAGAAAATATATACTTTAAAGGGTCTTACATAGAGTTTTTCTTTTCCCGGACTTTTTCATTTCCCGGGAAAGCGGGATTTATTTTTCAATTTCCCGGGATCCCGGGAATTCCCGTTCAATACAAATCGATGCAAAATATTTTTTAATTTAATTTATTTGAACAAAAAAAATTTCCTGAGATCAATTAAATAAGTTTTTAAATACATTCAAATTTTTTATTTCTGTGGCAAAGAGGAAATAGCACCTTAAAATCTTCATGTTCAAAAGTACAAAATTTCATTTATTTTGTAAGATTTTTGAGGAAGTTGTAGCAAAATTAATTTTTGGTTATCTTTTTTCAATGTTCAATAACATTTGAAATGATTAAAACTTTCGATCTGTGACATTAGGAGTGTTTAGGAATTAAAATATAAAAAAAACTAAAACCGCAGAGAATTGGCACCTTTAAAGTTCAAACAAATTATTACAAAATATTTTTGTTAAAATAGTTCAGAATAAGCATTTGCAGAATCGTTTGAAAGCTTATTTCTTTTTTTTATCAAGAAGATTTCAATTAATACATAAAACTCAGAAAATAATTTTTATTTTCTTATCGTTTCTTTAAACAAATTAAATATTCTGTACATTTTTACTCTTCTACTTTCAAAATTTCAAAGCATTAACCGTTATCGGAAATTAATTGATATTTCTTTGACGTTTGGAAAAATGTCTTTAGTCAGAAAAAAAATCCCGGGAATTCCTGTACAAATTTCCCGGGATTTTTTTCCCGAAAATTGAGCGGGATCCCGGAATCCCGTATGAAAAACACTAGTCTTACATCACTTATATATGTTAAACCTACAAACGAAACGACAAACTTATATATACCGTTTCTCCTCTGTATAAAAAAAAACAAAACAAAAATGGCAACTTCCTAAAATTGCTAATTTTAAGAAAATAGTCATAAAATGGAATAGATAACCAATATTGATCAAACAAACGAAGTTTATTATGAATGAAAGGTAATGCAAATTTTAAGCTTTTAGTCAGCTTTTTTGGTAAAAAAAAAACAAAATCTTGCTTAAGACAAAAATGTAATTGCAATTAATTTCAAATCAAATCTACATGATTTCAATACAATGCAAACAGCCTGTAAGCTTCGCTTTATGTTATTAAATTAAGATTTTTAAACATTATTAAATTTTTTATTTATTAAATTTATTTCTGTACGCCTTTAGATAACACAATTTTTACTAATTTGAGGTCGTTGATTTCAAATCGAATCTCAATTTTTCTCTTTCAGCTCTACTTTTCGAGATATACCGTTATGTCAAAAATTAAGGCAATTTCACTACATATACATATTGGAATAACTTAAAAACGGCTCACCATATTAAAAAAAAATCCGGAACTTGGCAATGTAAGCCGTGCTTACATTGGTTTAAAAGTTGCCCTGTATTTTCAGAGATATTGATGAATTTTTGAATTAAAAAAAGAAAAATATTAAAAAAAAAACATATGTTTGCTCTTTAAAAATTCATAAGAAATAAAAAAGCGACAAAAATTACTATGTGCATTTTGAATTTTTTTTTTTATAACACCCTTTGAAACCTTTGTTAATGGTACATCTACCTAACAACCCGTATCTCAGTTATTTTATGTAAAAAAGGGTGTCCGGTAGGCTTGTAGGTATTGAGTTGGTCTATCAGTGCGATGGTTGCAGGTTCGATGGCCGCCAGAGTATCTGGTCTGTTTTACAACAACGAGCTGAAGGTCTTCGTTACCATTGCTCGGTTAATTAAGTTAGAACATTATTTGCAATTATATTAGTAACTCTAAGGCCCGATTTCACAACTTATCCATAGCTAAAAGTTTGTATACGCTCTTAAGCATCCCATGTTGATAAATTCCAAATACTAATAAAAAACTATTTTTCGATAATCTTCACTTACAACATTACAAACTTCATTCAGTTGTGTTTTTTCGGAGGGAACCATTATATGGTTGTGGCTACTTGTTGGATAACTACTTTAACCATAATAGTGTTGCCGGTAACTATATTATAGTTAATTATCCCCAATATGTTTAAAATTTTTCGGTAGTAATAATTTTGTTGAAGGTGAAAATATTGTGAAATATGTGCACTTAGAAACTGTAAATAGATGGATAAAAATATAGATGTCTGCAATCACTCAAAAAATATATGCATAAAGATGAGCACGCATTTTATGATAATTTAAATCATTTGCTCTCAATTTTTATTTTTTGAAATACCCATTATTAGCTAGAACTTTTCTTTGGAATTGTGGAATAAAGCAAAAATACATTCTTCGTTCAGCGATTTCGCGGGTACAATTTGGTAATTTGTGTTTTGACCCGGCAACTTAAGATGGCAGTGGGCATTCAGCTATCAAATTTGCAAATCAACTATGGTTTACTTCTTAATTTCAATTCTTTGGAAACACGATTTTCGTATAACACTTAAGTAGCTCTTTTAGTAAGCTAACGCTCGTAAATAAGTTCTCAAAGAATGATTGCAGCAAAAGTAAATGATGCCTTAAATTCTACATAGTCATGTGAAAGATACAAAAAAGGGCTGTATTAAAGGTGGTACAAAATTTATTTTGCCAAGCCCTAAAATTGGACTGGTCATAATTTCCGTCATGATTGGACGAGGCATTTTCCCTTAGTCCCCATTCATTAATTTATATGCCCGACTTATCGAATTCAACATATGTGTCTAATCTAGGTAGAATGATATCTATATCTGCAGGTATTTCAAAATTGTTATACAGTTACAATTCTTTAAAGTCCTTGAACTATTATATTATTCCTTATTTAACTTAACACAGATATTGCTTAAAGTATGCTAAGTTTAATGAAAATATTCATTCTTTCTTCAAACCAAAACAGCTATGTGTAAAAAAAATGAAAAATAATTATTAAAAATGCTCCAATAAAATGAGTTATGTGTAGTTTTTCGAAAAAATTTATTATAGGTGGCCATTGGCCAATAAGTCGAGTTTTATTTCACTTAATACTTAAAGCAATGTTAACATTTGTTCAATTAAACGTTTTACTTAAAAGTATATGCAAAGGTAACTACATAATACGGGTTTCTTGCTCTCCTGAAAAACCAGGAAAAACACAAAGTTGATTTTGTCGGAGCAACGACGATATGGGAAATTTGTTCATTGTAAAGAATAATTCTCCATATAGAAAATTATTGATTGGAGGTCAAATTACACAAAAATTTAAACAGCAGGGAAAGCTTCATTGAATCCACCATTTAAAAAAAAATAGGTAAACAAGAAATTGGACATTAATTGTTTGCTGGGTAGTTAAATTATAAAACACATTAAAAAAAATTATAGCACATCCTATTGGAAATTAAACGATGCATACGGTTAGGCCGACAAAAATACTAAAGGTGTATGTAGTTTTCATAATGGAATATTTTGATATTGTTAGTTAGTTAGTTTACATTATTGAGACTTCTTTTTTTCATATTACAAGATTTAGGAATATTAAAAATTATAAGAAAAACTTAAAACTAAACGTATTATTTTAATTTCATGAAAATGTATTTGGTTATGCGACTGGCTTATCAAAATTTAAGAAAACTTAATTATACATAAAATTATTTATTAATGTTGAATGAAACAATGCTTGCTCCTGACATTAAGCAATAGAGTTGTATCCATGGCCCAATTAGTAGGTCTACTTGAAACTCCTGCGGATTTTTTGCAGAGATGTGTTTTAATAATAATACATACTAGGGATGCCAATCCCGAAATCCCGAATACCGAAAACCCGGGATTATTCTAAAAATTTTAGTCTCGAATCCCGGGATTTTTTATGTTAAAATCCCGAAATTTTGGATTTAGTAAATATGTGGTTTTTTTTATTTTTTTTATTTATTTATTTATTTAATTTATTAAATTTCAGTAACCTAGCCCTTTGGCCATAACCGGCTTACAAATTTCTACTCAATAATAATAAAAAATTTAAAAGAAATTAAATAATTTAAAAATAAATTAGTACATAGTACTTAACCACAAAAATTAATTACAACTATATTTAAATAAACGTGAGTCACCCTGGTGTCTAATCACCGCATACGATATCGAGCAAAATTGATCGAAATTATTTATTTTGGTATCATGACTCTCGATATCGAATGAAATTCGAAATAATAGCATTCGATATCGAGTAACTCGACAGTACATTTCTCGAGTTTTCATTCGATACATCAGTGTCTAACTAATGCAAGTTGTGCAAAAAGGTCTTACAAACTTTAGGGGATTTTACCAAAAAAGTATTTCGACACATATTTGTTTAAGTTTATTTTATTAGATTACACTTGAATATATGTATATTTCAGATACAATTAATTAAATATTGTTGAATGCGAATATTGGTTTCCTCGACAGCATATGCTCGCAATAAAATAAGGTATCGATTATCAGACGTCATAAATTTGTTTTAGAAGCTTTTTAAAATATAAGTTTTAATACATAATTCGTCCATATTACTTTAAAAGAATACATTAAACTGTTTTATTTTGTAATGAGTTTAATATTCTTCATGAATTAATTTGTTTTAATACTTATACATAAACATTAAATTATAATTATGTATATGAATTTTAAAAATTTGCTATTATATATGAAATCCCGAAAAATCCCGATCCGTCCCGGGATCCCGTTTTTTTGAATAAAAAATCTCGAATCCCGGGTTTCAAAAAACCTGGTCCCATTTGGCATTCCTAATACATACGCATATTGTTACAAATAGAACTGTTGCAGTAATTCTTATACGCTTAACAGTTTTATTTGGTTTAATATCTTTAGTTTTTCTAAAATCTTTATGGATGAAGTTTCCTGATGATCTGGCCTAAGCAACCAGTGAAATTCGCATAGGAATAGCTTATCCCATCAACAATAAATTTCAGTGTTTTTATCAAATAATAAAATTGGGAATTAAGGAAATTTTGTATTCCCACGAAAATTATTTTGATTGTTAACTTTTTTAATATGATTTTTTATTTCAAAAAATTATTTTTCGTATTGTGAAAATTGATATTAAATTTAATAATTGTAACAAAAATTGTGAACAAAAACTGTAAATAATTATAATAATAAAAAATAGAAGCAATAAATAAAAAACCAAAAGGCGGCCACAATGGAGAACAATGATTTTGATATTGTAAAAAAGAAAATATTAAAACAAAATTCAATTACCGCAGTTTTAAAAACGAAATAATATAGGTATAAGCCTTAGATGCAAGTGTTATATATTAGTAAAAATGTATTGTTATTGAAATTATAACGAATTTTTTAATTAATAATAAGTGTTTTTATGAAATCACTTAAATTCATGCAAATGGTCAAAGTTGCGAGACTCGTTTCGTGAAAAACCTTTTTAAATTTTGTGTAATTTTAAACAATTAATGTCAGTTTATAAGAAATGTAAAATTTTGATGGTTTGTGTAAATGAATTCTCGTGAAATTTTTGACGGTTCATTTGCGAGGGCGGTAAAATGCACAGCATGAACAGAATGAGCAAGACTTTTAAGCGATTTCAAGAAAACCCTTCAAAACACTATGTCCGGAAAAAAAATTAGGGGCACATTTGCCTTTTCCAATTTTTTATGAATTTTTAACAAGAAAAACGTTGAACGTTGCTAAGAAATTATGTTTCTTAAACGACTGCGCATATTATAATTTTGCGGAATATCGTTTTTTTTAATAATATCAATAAACTAAACCGTTTTTGAGTTACGCGAATATATGTTGTGCAACTTTCTCCAGGATATCTCGAAAACAAGTGCTAACCAAAAACACGGTTAGCATCATTGGATTCAGTGTAACCGAATTTGGTTAAAACGCCTGGTGCCCGGATTGTCTAAAAAAAGTGTCAAATTCTAGCACAGTGTAATCAGCGATGCTGTTTTTGTGGGCCTAAAAGTATGCAACGAATATATAAAAAATATTTGCTGTCGTTTGTGTTTCGACATCGTGTTTGTCTCTTCAGTCTTTTGATTTTACCAACTTAAAATGTCATGTTTATAGACAATTGTCAAATATTAATGATGAATGATTAATTAATTAGTTTTTAATTTATATTTTACATATTTTGCTTTCGTGTTTATTTTGTTGCAAATAAAAACCAAATAACAACATTTTGTGTCACACTTGCATAGATATGAGCAAAGTTTGCAACAAAAATTGTAAACAAAATGCAACATTTTACTTATAATAATAATACTTATAAATCTATATATGTATACATGTGTATCTGTGGTATTTTGACAAAACATCTTAAGTCAAATTTATAAAGTTGGAAAAGATTTTGTTAATCATACAAATTTTCATTAAAAAAATGTAATAAAAATTTATAAATTAATAACTAGAGAACATTTTAACTTGTTAACCAGATAAAGATTTCAAAGAACCCGGTGATAATTTACGATTTTTCAATTTCATTTTAGGTCTACCACCCACACCAACGGCGGTAAGATCTGTCGTTTTACTATCCAGACGGGCATAATCATCCATACGTAGACCAGTTATAAAAGCATTTTCCTCACGCCTGGAACCATCAGGTAGTTTGTAGCTAGTTTTTATTAAAAAAAATAATAAAAAAAAAGTTAGAAGAAGATATTTCGTACTACTACTGTACGAAATTTCATGTTTCTTACCTAAATCTATAGCCTTGCACTGTGGGTATATACTCAAAATCTTCTATTAATGTTTGGGGTAAAATTATATTTAAATTTGTTATTCTCTCAAGTTGCCCTTCACCCAGTTGTTGTTGCTTTTGTTGTAATTCTTGTAGTTGTAATTGTAATAGCTGCTGTTGTTGTTGCAATAGTTGCTTCTGCTGTTGTATAACATCGTGTTGTTTTTGTTGTTGACCATAATAATTGGAGGGATATAGGGCCCAACAGATGTTGCACAATACATATAAAACTAGCTGTTTTCGAAAAATTTATTTAAAATATACTTTAAAAATTGTAAAAGATTTCAAAACTTACTTTAAATATTAAATATTTCATTCTGTTTGTTTATTTTTGTTCATCAGTTATTTCATATGAACAAGACCTAAACAACGGTCAAACGAATTTGCTATTTTTTAATTTAAGCTTTGAAAAGTTATTGTACTTTTTCTTAATTCGTTGTTTTTTAACACAAAATTTTAAAAAATTACAAATACTCCACTATGCCTGCACCTGCAGTTTGTTTAATACTATTTCCAATGAATTGTATTCGATAAGCAACAACCTTTAAGTTTATTTTAATGTGTATTTTTTGTTTTCTTTTGTTTTTATTTGCATTTTAATAAATCATCATGCTGAACATAATTTGTTTTTTATTACCACTCATCATCATGGCTATTTATCAATGGATTTCTTTTATTATAACCAATACTATATTGGTAGTTTTTATACTTCATTTCACATGTAACTTTTCTTTAACTCTTCTTCAAAAAGTCTTATACATAAATCATATATATAACTGAACATTTAGCAGATCGAAATAATAATGAAGACATATTGACTTATCAGCAGAAATTCTTTAAAAGTAATCTATTAAGTTTACGAAATGCATTTGTATCTCATATTTATAAAATGTAGTGCATCTATTAATCAAACACTACCCTTTTGATTACTTTAAATCTTTTCTTTCAATTCAACAAAAAAACACACTTGTGTGCAATACAAATTATTTTTCCTATTCAAAACAAGATTTGAATGAATAAAATTTTGTTTTATTTCAAAAGCCGGTTAATGTTGATGGTTTGTTGTGTTTCTTTTGTAATTTTATGCTTTGCATACTAAGTTGGTAATAAGCATTTTATATAACAAAAACGGTGTAAGCCAAAGAAACAAATGGCAGATGACTCTCAACACTAATGGCTCCTTTCTCTACGACTCTTCATCCAAGCAAAGAAAGCAAAACTACGAGAGAAAGTAAGACTTAAATATAATTATCCTGATGACGTAAAATTACAATTGCCGAAAATGTTGCTACCACACGCTACCAACCCTTAGAAGTATTTACAGTCGAAACTAATTATGTATTGCAAGTTTTAAATGATAAAGTTAAATCGAAATATAGTGCACATTTTGGGTCAAAAACCCCTAAAATAAAATAATAAGTCGCTTAAAAGAACATCATTACAACTATAAGGAATTTGGTCTCAGTTTAATAACACGGTTTAGATGAATATTTAAGTTTGACAAAATTGTTTTCGGCCATATTGTGGCTCCATCCAAACCGGATATCAGAAATCGCCAAAAATCTCATTTAATATTTTTTTTTAAATAAAATTTGCATACAAAAAAAAAGCTAATATAATATTTCAGTCAAAAATCGCCAAAAACTAAGAAAAAATAAAAAAAGGTGCCGTAAGTAAATTTTGTTTGGTTTCTGTTGTTTTTTTTTTTAATACATAATATAAAATGGAGATCATATATTCAGTTAAAAAACTAAAATTAAGTACACAAGTCTATAACGTCGTTCAACATCATCGATTTCATTACTAGTGTATTGACCTGCCTCATACTATTAGAATTAAAAAGTGACTGGATGCACTTAAAATGATAACAAATCAAAAATCATGTGAATAAAAGTTCCCAGATTTTTTTACATTTTTAATGATAGCAAACAATGACAAACTGTAAAATATCGCTAAAATAATATAAATGGTAAAAATGGCCAGGTAAATCTCCAGTTAAAAAAAAATAGCCAGTCGCCAATTGGAAAATCCCACCGCCAAACACGTTTCAAAAACGCCACGTTTAGCGCGAAATCCCCATATCTGACAGCCCTGCTTTCAGATCATAAGTTAACAGAAAACTAACTGCAGTAAATCCAAAAGATTATTTATGTAGCATACTTTAGGACATTTAATTTGCAAACATTAAAGGAGGACAGTTAAAAATAAATTAATATTATATTTGCAGTAGAAACTAAAAATTTCAAAATTTTCAGTAGAAGCAAAGCAATTTTTAATTAACCATTGAAGGCATTTGAAAAAGAATTTTTAAGCCAACCGTTTCATTACCAAAAAGTAGACCAAATAACACGAATATTTTGAGTTACTACCCTCTTTATAATCAAAAGCGTTATATATGTATACATTTTCAGTATACATATCAAAAAATGCGTTTCTCTCAGTAAAAATAATATCGATATACGTCAAAAATAAAGCGAACATATTTTTGAGCACGTAGCAATGGAAGACATGCGTAATTAGAGATCGCTAAGCCAGGGATCAAAATCGTGATACAATTGTATTTTTCTCTGGTACCGTGGTACAACCGCGAATTGTTTGATTATATATTAAATAAACAAATTGCATCGAAAGCAAATGCGAAAATAACTTGTGCTCAATTTTGGATTTTTTTTTAAATCAAAAGTATACTTTACTTAATAAACTGTTTGAAGGTTATCAAATAAAAAAATTTGGAAATCAGCAATAAAATTGCAATATGTACGTAAATATTAAGTATAAATTGCATATAAATAAGTTATGGAAGCCGATGTAAGAGATTCGAAAACAGGCAGACTCAAAGTTTTCTTATGAATAATGAGTTTGGTTTCAGTGAAAAATATTGTACCGCAATATGTGAATTTTGTTGTGAAAGTTAATACTAAATCTAAAAAGCCATTTTTGATCCCTTGAAAGTTTTAATCTACTGACTTACAACTTTAGCCCTGACTTGGAATTTTTCATTACTAGAACATGATTACGTACATGTTTCACAGTTTAAAAAAAATTGTGTAAAATATTGATTTTAAGGCCGGTAAACTCGGATTTTTTCAGCGAAATGTGATTTCTTTTTATTATTTCAATAAAGACCAACATTTAAGGAAAAACTAAGCTGTTCCGTCAAAATTTCGTTTACAATATTGTTAATGGCGACAAACAGTTTAACTGAGATTTCAGCAACCCAGCCTAATTGATTTTATTAATTTAAGTGAAAATATAGATTATGGGTAAAATAAATTTTCAATAAAAATATAGGTTTAAATTAAATCGTCGATTTAAGTAAATATATGGAATTTTCAGCAAAAATATGATATTTTAGCAACAAAAAAAAATTCCATAAAAACTACTATTTTTAATTTTTAGTGAAAATGTCGATTTTTTTTTTAATATCAATTTTTATATGAAGTATCGATTTTTAGTTAAATGTCGATTTTCTGTAAAAATATCGGTTGTCTGTAATGTTATCAACTCTTAGTGAAATTATCGATATATTTTAACTTAAAATATCTCTTTTCAGTTGAAATATTGATTTCTAGTTAAAATATCAATTTTTCGATTTTCTGAGAAATTGTTCATTTGAAAATATCGATTTTCAAAAAATTATTATTTTAGTGAAAATATCGATTTTCGGTGAAATACATTTTCAGTAAAAATATAGGTTTTAAAATTAAATCGTCGATTTAAGTTAAAATTTGGACTTTTCAGTAAAAATATGATATTTTAGCAACAAAAAAAATTCCATAAAAACTACTATTTTTCAGTCAAAATTTTGTTTTTAAATATCGATTTTTTTATTTATTAATTTTTAGTGAAAATGTCCATTTTTTTTTTTAATATCAATTTTTATATGAAGTTAAATATTCTGTAAAAATATCGGTTGTCTGTAATGTTATCAACTCTTAGTGAAATAATCGATAGATTTTAACTTAAAATATCTCTTTTCAGTTGAAATATCGATTTCTAGTTAAAATATCAATTTTTCGATTTTCTGAGAAATTGTTCATTTGAAAAAATCGATTTTCAAAAAATATCGATTTTCGGTGAAATACATTTTCAGTAAAAATATAGGTTTTAAAATTAAATCGTTTATTTAAGTTAAAATTTGGACTTTTCAGTAAAAAAATCGATATACTAGCAACAAAAAAATTCCATAATAACTACTTTTTTCAGTCAATATGTCGATTTTCGTAGGAATTATTAATTTTTTGTGAAAATATCGATTTTTATTTGAAATATTGATTTTCATTTGAAATATCGATTCTTTGTTTTAAAATTATAAGTTTCTTTTCTGTGAAATTATCAATTCTTGGTGAAAATATCGATTGAATTGAGATATGGGCATTTCCAGGGGTCACGAATGTACGTTCGTACGCTTTTGATGTACAAATAATATAGAAAACAAAGCATTTTTTGCGATTCGATGGCATTTTGCGATTCGATAGCAAAAGAGGGATTTTATCGAGTTTAAGTTTTCATAATGATAGTTATAAACATGTGGTCACGAACGTACGCATAATAGATGTCAACTTTGGCTGACAGTAGTGAAAAGTACAAATCTGCGTAATGGAACGGAAGAATCAAAAGTGATTAATTTATTTTAAAAGTGTATTAATGTAGGTCCCTATTCAGTATTTACACAATACAATATCTGTGTTGATTTTTGTTTAATTTACTTAAGTACCGGTTGCGAAAGTACGGGTCGCGAACGTACGCTTTTTCCATATGTTTTTTATTGTTATGACCATGCATTTTCCCATAAATATCTTAAAATTTCCGTGAAATTATCTATTTTTAGTGAAAATATCGATTTACGAGAAATTATTAATTAATTATAAATTAAGATACCGATTATCAATGAAATTATCAAGTTTTAATGAAAATATCGATTTTCAAAATAGTTATTATAAATTAAGGTGAAAATATCGGTCTTTAATGTTTTTTTTTAAATTTTATATCGATTTTACGTTAAATTATCGAGTTTCAGTTAATATATCGATTTTCAGTTAATATATTGGTTCTTAGTTAAATTATCGATTTTCAGGGATATTATAAATTTTTAAGTGAATATATCGATATGATGTTAAAAACTCAATGTTCAGGTAAGTCATAAAATTGATCGATTTTTAGTGAAAATATCGATTTTAAGTTTACACAGAATTTCACAGAAATTATTATTTTTATTCTTTTGCGCTAAAACTATTTTTTTTTTTTTGTAAAATAGTATAATAAGCTGCACACTTCTCTGCTGTACTACACGGTACATTTAAAATATCTTTAAGACTCAATTTTCATTTTTTTGTGATCGGAAACTACTTGTAACAAATTTTGTTTTTGCTTCTCATTTTCGCTAGTATTTAAAGCCGGATAACTTTTTACACGTTAAGATTACGAAAAAATCATTTCATATTTTTTGTTTTGTGGAAAATGTTTATTTCAAATTAACTGTAGAAGTTTTGCCGTTTATTTTTAAGGCTATTGAGGTTTTTGAAATAACAGTGAATGAATAATTACGGGTTAACTTTACGTTAAAAATAACTAGTTTTTGAAAAAAAAACCGCTGAATTTTGAACTTTAGTATCGATTAAGAGTGGTTACCTGGGCTTTTAGCGAAAATAAAACTTAAATTAAAAATAAGCGATATTTTTATATTAAAAAAAAACCTTTGTAAAACCCATCAATGTTTTGATTCCAAAAAAATTACCTTATTTTTGTCATTGCGATTATTCATACAATAAATTGTACAAATCGCCCTTTAAAGAAAGACCAATAACTGCTACATATGCATATTTTGTGAAATATTAACCTCGTGTGTTCTTACTTTTCCTTCTGAAATTATTTATTAAAAAATCTTGGACCCTCTAACGGTCGGAGGAGAAGTTTTTTGAATTGCATTTCCGAACTTTAATGCCACCAAAACTTAATTTAAAAAAGTTTATTAAATTCTCCATTTAACACTCTTTTAAATAAAATATTAAATATAAGAATACTTTTTTTAGGGCATTTTTCACAACTTTCCGATAGCTAAAGTTAGGATTTTATCGGCCGTATGAAAAGTGTTCCATTATTACAACTTTACTTTAACCTTCCAGGTAGAATGAATCTTAATTTACTTTATCGCTCACTTTAGGTTAAAGTAAAGTTTTCATAATGAAACACTTTTTATAAGGCTGGTTAAAGTCTACTTTTAGCAATCGGTAAGTTATGAAAAAGGGCCTTAGTATTTTTAGATTTTGCTTAAAAGAGTTAAAAAAAAATCGATAGAAGGTTAAGCATGTATTTTCATATAATTTCTAGACTTTGATTAAAGCCAGAGATATTCCATCATTCTTAAAAATAGTTTGGCTTAAAAGAGAAGAATATTTTTGTATTAGTTTTTTTTATTTGATAGCTTAATTAATTACTAAAGAGTTGTTTTTTTCTAAAACTATTTTTAAAAATGATAGAGAACGATTTTATTTGCATAAATAAATAATCAATTGTCAATTCATAAATATGTATGTAAATCTTTAAATATTCATTGTTAATTTATTATATTTTAATTTCTTTAAATATTTATCACAACTTTTGTTTTATATAAAAACTTAAACTCTAAAGAGGAGTAGGAAGAAGAAATTTATGAGATGCCTGCTGGTGGATTCTTAAGTTTATGAGCCGTTACATAAGGTTGGAAACCATTTTTGTTTGCCTTATATTTAACGGTATATTCATAACCATCAGCTGATATAAAACTGTAGCCACCACGAAATTCAACGGGTTTCATAGTTACTTCATCTGGCTTCTTTGGATCTTTTAAAGAATTTTGTGAAGACTTGATCTTGTTGTTGTCGTATTTAACATCTTCCACGCGTTGTTGGCCATTTTCTGTTTTAAAACTTTTATATTTAAAAAAAAAACAATAAATTATTTCGTTATTTTAACTTAATAATGAATAACTATTTATGTTCATACTCAAAATGCAGTGAAGTTTTACCATCATCGGTTTCGATTGCCGCCATTTGAACTGGCTGAAGGTGCAACATTATTGCAAAACAAAATGTTAACTGTAAACAAAATTATTATTATAAGATTAATTATTTTTGTAATATAATTTTTTTTTTTAATTTATTAACGCACAATAAAAATTTTCATTTTAAAAACTTCTTTTCGAGTTCTTCCGTTATTTCAGTTTTATTAGGAAACACCCGCTCTTTAAAAAATTGTGCGTATCAACTTCAGCTTTTTCAAAATACAACTGATTTTAGTACTCCAACTAAGAAACCAGCAAAGTTTATTCTTTTTATTTTATATTTGTTATTTAATATTTAAAGTATTTTTTTGGACTTGTTTTTGTCTCATCGCAAAAAAACAATGTTTTTTTTAGAAAAAATAAAAACAAAAAAACCCAAATGAATTTTTTATAAAGATACTAACAACCAATTATGACGTCATAATTTACAGGTAACTTTTGTGTTTTCAGAACATAAATAAATAAAACAGATCAGAGTTTTGACGGAACAGCCTCGACTTTAAAATACCTTAAAAAACTCGTTATTTATGTTGAAACTTCTAAATTGT
This sequence comes from Pollenia labialis, assembly GCA_949318255.1. NCBI lineage: Eukaryota > Metazoa > Arthropoda > Insecta > Diptera > Polleniidae > Pollenia > Pollenia labialis. The sequence goes on from OX439140.1 coordinate 160,467,762, forward strand.
ATTGATATTTTCGATTACATTAAAGCAGTTTTCGAAAATAAACACTAAATAGTGTTCGGTTCGGTAGATTTGTGGAATACACAAACGCAAATAGTGTTTGTGTAGAAAATCATTAAAATAAATAACGTTTCCCTGTAATTCATCTTTCGAACATACAAATAATACTGTTTTTATCAAACTAAACAAAAGAAGAGAACATTTAATTCCGTCCGATTTTTTTTTAAATCCACAAACTTCATTGTGTTCGGTTCGGCTCATTAATGTTCGTCCCTTTTGGCTGTCAAAAAAAACCAAATATTTTTTACAAAAACAAAATTCACATACGAAAAAAAAACAAAAAGCCAGCAAAATAATTTTACATAAAGAAAACATTTACACAATACACACACAAGCTGTTCGTGGTGCGGTCGTTGGTATATTTTTTGTTTGTTCATTTCTTTATCAATGTAAAAAAAGAAACCTTATAGAACATTTGTCTACAGTATCACTACAATTGTTCTGATTTTTAACGAAGAACAGTACGTTATATAATGTTCGGTTCTTTCTTAAAAATAGTTACGAACGGTATTAAGGGTTGTGTTCGTCTACACAATCACTAAAAATTGATATCGCTCTTGGGTGTGTGAGCCGAACGCTAAATAATGCACTGTTTATTTTCGAACACTTCATTAAAGTAATTTGAGCGCAATCGAAATTTTCTATTAAACTCTATATCTAAGGACAGATGACTTTGAAATTGGTCGCAGGTACAACCCAATTTTTGTAGAATTTGTGGGGGGATGTAGAGTAATTTTAAGCAGCGGATTATGTACTTTTCCACTGCCCAAGATCACAGATCTGAAGAATATTATAATGTATAATCAGGATTAATACTAGTAGTATTCCTACGTTCAATTTAGGGAGGGGCCTAATGGTCGCCGAGATGTAATTACACTATTCTTTTTAACCTTCCTTAGACATACATCTAGGGATAGAAGTTGAAATTGAATGAAAGTTATGGTTTAGCACAGATTCAAAGGAAAAAAAATTTTTTAGAAAGGATTTGACTATCACAAATTCGTCCCACATTGTATCCCAATTATAACATATAAAAACGGTTTGTGGCAGTTAAGGTTACTTTAGGGAATGTACATTTTATGGGCCGAATCTAACAAAATGTGATATGATGATTTATATGTACTAGTGTTCCCTTTAATGGTCAAAATTCGACCATAAATTTTTATATACATATGAAAAAAACATAGCACATCTATTCATATTTTATCTTCCACGTGAGTTATTTTAATTGTTTAAGTTAAATATGAAAATATCAGAAAATATCTATTGAAAAACAAAAAGTATCAAAAAATCTCCTTTATAGATTGCCGTCCACTCAGGGCATTGCATGTTTGATTTTATTTTTCTATGTCTTATATTTACGAAAATAAATCAAAGTTACAGATGTTGAAATAAAAGGTACCACAAAGCTCCGCTTACATATTCTTATTCGCTCAGGACCATGCATGTTAAATTTTAAAAATTATCCCATGCAGCAAGGAAAAGTAAAAGAAAGAAATTTAATTTCCCGTTTTTATATAGTCGAAATATTCAAAAACCGGCTTTTGAAAAATGTCGAATAACGGCCACCCTATTTTTTTTATTATTGGATAATTGAAAAAAAAAATTTTGTATTTATGTGTTCTGCATATGTGTTAGTAGCAAATTTTAACGCTTGTAACTCTGGAAATATTGAACAGATTTTAATAAAATATATACAGCCGTATTCATAATAAAAATTTGGCATTAAGTTGGCACAAAGTTTATTTATAATACACTTACCAAGCTCTGGCAAACGACTTGCTAAACTCTTGTCAACGAGCTGCCAAACGTTTGCCAAATTGTTGTATGTAGAAGAAGCACAAAAAACATACAAATAAATAACTAAACCAGCGATGATTAATGCAAACGTGTTGCATTTTTGAGTAATATAATGTGGCATCAATAAAATTCAGAGTTGATTTATTAAAAGTTAGCAGATGGACAAAAGTTTGTTATGAATAAACTCTGTGCTTACAAGCTGCGAGGCTTAATCAGCATTCTAGTTAGCAGCTAGTTGTACGTAGTGTACAAACTGTGGCTAACTTCTTGTTATGAATACGGCTGTTATTGTATACATTTGAATGGTGTATATTTTGCTTGAATCAGTTGACATACAGAGGACGCAAGTGTTCTTAACTGTTTTGCCTTTGCCGATTTATATAGAGAAGAGGTAGAAGTACATATCACAAGTTATGCATTAAACACATTCACCACAGCAGGATACACGAACACACGACTACAAATGCTGCTGGGTGCAATTACAGTCGTGTAGACAGCTACTGAATTATTTTGAAGACGCAGCTACAATTGAAAAATTAAAAACAGCTGTTTTTTTTATTGTGTATTTATATTTCAGTGGTGCCACTATCATTTTCTTAAACTTTTATGAAATGGAAAAACATGCATAGTTCAAGACTCGCAACAAACTTAATTTTAGCCAATAAATATATAAATACTTATTTATAATAAATGTTAAAGCGTAAAAACAAATGAATTTATTAAACATCATTTAAAATAAAAATAAAAAGTCGAAAAAATAATAAGATTTAATCATTTAAAATATTTTAATTTTGTTTTTTGGAACTAATAAACAATATAATTTTAACAACAGATTAAATAAAAAATATATATTGCTTTTAAAATAAAAATTTTGTTCCGTCATCGCACGTCATAAAAGTTTCAGAACACGTTGGGTACGTGCGTATATATATAAAGGCTATGCATCACTGCTGCAGTGATGCAAAATGTTGTTGCTGATGCGTGGTTACCAGTTGCAGTTGCAATGCCAAAGGCCCAACCATAATATGCATAGCCTTGCTTAACCTACTGTCAACATTTAAAAAAAAGTCTTTCAAATGTACTTTAAAAATCAAAAATAAAATAAAAAAACTTTTAATTCCGTAAAGAATGTGCGATGAGATTCGCACCTTGCTTATAGGGCCCATACACAACACCATCATGATTGTGCAATCAAGTGATTGTGCCAGCTGATTGGCCGTGTATGAGCTTGTGGTGTGATTGTACCAGCTGATGGTGCTTTATCAAAAATAGTTTGATATTTTTTTGATTGTACCAGCATGATTGTATCGTGTGCTGTAAAGTTACATAGCTCATAAATGGTTAATCGTCAAGGCATAAACATCAAAAAATACAAAATTTAAAACATGAATGCCAAAGAAAAAATATTTTCGGGAGAACACGTTTTTTTTACTCCTTATTCGATTTAGGATAATAGCAATAATAACAGCAGCACAAATTTTATCGTTATTCATTTCAACCTTTTCCACACAATTTTTGGTAAAAAATGAATTTTGTACCAGCATGCTGGTGTGTTGTGTGCTTCAAGCTTAATTGCACAATCACTTTATTGTACAATCATGATGGTATTGTGTATGGGCCCTATTACGTAAAAGACAGTTTCATTAAATTTAGCAAAAAGTTTCCTTAAGTTCAATATGGTTTGCCTTATTTAATTTACATGTATTTGCACATTTGCTTAAGCAAATTTAAGCACATTATGGTTTGGCGTTAATATTTTTTACTGCACAACAGCTGTGCAAAGTTTGAATTCTTGAACACGAGCTAAATTTCAAAAGTTTAATGGGCAAACATAAAATAATAAAAAAATTTTATCAACAATAACGATGACAAATTCTATTGAAAATATTGAAAAAAAAGTGACAGTGTTCTTATAAATTACAACAAAAAGCATCGCAAAAGAAAAAAAAATCGATTTGTTTTATGTCAAAACTTATTGCATCAGAAAAAAATTTGCTGCATAAAAAACTTTTGACAAATGAGAGTGATGCCAAGTTTCTTACAAGTGATGCTTTTATGAACATTAAACTTTACATCTGCGCAAGGGACACCCAACAACTGCATTTACGAACGTTCCCCTTATCAATTACTTTAAAAACTGGATCTAAAAAGTATTGTTTTTATGAGAAACTACTTCAAAATATCTTTCACTGATGGATTAAAAATTCCGATTTAGTAGCCCGTTAAGAACCAATTTCAAATATTAATATTTCTTGATAGATTTTTCAACAGCACTTGAAATTTTGTCAAAATATTTAATCAAACATATTACATATTAGTAACTTCATCATCTAAAATTTTAAATTTATTAAGGTTTAAAAAATTATATCTTTGAAATATATATGTGGTAGTAATTAATGTACTAGTTACAGATTTAATTATTGTAATATGTACATAATTAATAAGTGTTCCGCAATGCTGAAAACCCGCAATACAGAAAAACTTTATTAAGCAAATATCTAAGGGTTAGATAATAATTGCCATATCGATATAATTTTAATTTTAAATGCTTATTTTGTAAAAAAAAAATCAGCCACGGAGTACGAATATAGATATTAAATTGGCTCTTAATTGGTTAATCGGTATGCTTTAAACGCCATGTGGAAAATACTTTGAATAATTTTCCAATGATTTCCATATTTTATAGATTCTTTTTAAAGCTTAAGAGATATAGATAAAGTATTTTACAACTTTTAAGTCCTATAACTTCTAAACTAGGAAAGCGTAAGCACGAAAAAAATCTTCGTATAGAACTTCTTTCAAGGATACTAAAAAGTTATTTAATTTTTTCAATTTCAAGCGTATTTTTTTCTGTTAAACAAAAAAAATATTTTCAAGCACTTATTCCTTAAATATTTTTGAATATTAGCAACACTTTTTCTGTTTTGTAGTGGACAAAAATAGAAATTAGTTTAATTTGACTACAACGACAAAATAAGCACAGACAACAACCCGCAGCCATGAAGCCGTGTCGTCGTGAAAATAATCATTTCCATATACACACATGTATTCTATGTTTGACATATTGAAGTCGGTAGCTTGCTGTCTCGAATGTGTTTATAGCATTAATTCGTCGACATGTGTCGTGCATTTAAAAACTTGAGCGCATAAACAATTGCAAGTTACACAACGCGCGTTACAAAAGCCTTTCCTGGCAGCTGTTTTTTTTTTGTTTACTTATTTGTACATTGGAAATGGATTAGAAAATATATCAAGATTTTTTTTACCGTTATTGAATTTTTTTTGTTTATATATATTTTATGTTTTTAAACCACTTCAAGAAGTTTTTCTTTCATTATTCACAAATTTGTTTAATTATTCTTTTTTATTGTCAGCTGATTAAGTGTCAAAAATACACAACGCGTTAAAAAGTTCAAAGTTAACTAACTTTCTGGCGCAAACGCGTCAAAATATTTTGCATGTTACTTGTTCTATGAAAAAACACTAGCTTAACTTTTTTTGACAGAAGTCTACAGAGCGCGCGCGCACTAACGCGTGATATGTACTTTTACCTTAATTGTATTTCTTTCAAAGTTAGAAACGTCACGAAAAGTGACGAAGTTGTATCTGACACGGCCTTAAGTTCTCTCTCTCTCTCTTTCACACTCTGTTTCCACCATGACGTTTTTCTATGGTGTAGGGTGTAACTAAAGACAAAAGTCAAAATATTTTTTTTTTAACTAAGATTAAATTAATTCATAATTCTTTTTTAAGACAAACTGTTAATGAGTATAATTAAATACTTGTTTATGCTTTTTCATCAATAGAAAGATAGTGAGATAAAGTTGAGTAATATAATATTTTAAAGATGTATTGTGTGAAGACTGCATTTAAAAGCATTAACATAATTAAACAGTTTATATTACGTAGAGCTGTGCGCGTGAGTGATTTTTGACTCACGATCACTATCACGAATACAGTATTCCACGGATAATGACCTCTACAAAAATGCCAAACTTTTTGGGGTAATTATGCGGGGTAATCATTTATACGAATACGTTTAACTACCTAATTGAGGTAATAAAGCGAATACGTTTAAAAATCTCAGTGAGGTATTTAAAAGCATTTATTTACTAGATATCTTAACTTAGATGTAGAAAAAAAGTGTAGACAAAGGAATTTTTACATGTATCAGCTTCTTATGAATATTGGTATCGGTTTGTTTGTGGATAATTTGCATATTTTAGCTATTGCTGCTTTTTTTTACACACATATTTCAAGTTTTTAAGCATATTTTAATACATGTTCAGCAAATATAATATTGATAAATTCTGGTTATCAGATGAATTGTATGTTGCTTTAATATCGCCATCTGCATTTAATTTTCGCTCCACAAGTTTTCGCTAAGAAGATAAATGTTATTCCAAACTGTAAAGTTTTATTTATATGTATGCAAAAATTAAGAAAAAAGCAATTATAGAAATTTGTTCTGATACATAGAAATAAATATAGACGCATTGTTTAGTAAACCGAACGAATCAGAATCACTTTTTTAAGTGATCTCTTCGTGTCCGTTCGTTAATCTGGCTGGTTGTCTGTCCATGTAAACCTTGTGCGGAAAGAAAAGAAGCTGTTTTTAGATAATTTGATAAAATTTGGTAAATGCGTTTTAATTGTCATAATAACGAAACCTATGTTAATTGTAAGAATCGCTCTATAATATCACATAGTCCCCAAAACCATTTTGTTATGTTCGTATTAAAATTAAATTTGGCCCAAAATATCTTACTGCAAATTTAATATGGTTGAGTCGGTTCAGATTTATACATACAGCTTCCATTCAAATAACAATCCCTAAAATATTCAAGCTATTTCCTCTTTTCAAATGTTAATATAATTTAAAATTTAGGGAAAAAATATCTCATATATTTGGTGTATCTAGATAAAATTCAGCACAAATAACTCTTATATGAATCTTAACCTTATAACATAACTATATTCTGGTGAGCCCTGAAGAAAGTTTATTTTAATACAAATATTAATTTGTGGAATATTATTTGGCCATATTTTTTTAAACTTGGTTGCACTACTTGCTGTGTTGTTGTCAATTGTCAAATAGTACTGTGGCAATTAAACGAATGAAATTAAGGTGTAATTTTGTTTTGGGAGTTTAATTTTAGATTGGGTAATTAAGCGTAAGGCAATTAAACGTGGATTTTTGTATGAAAAAGGGAACAAAAAAAACGAGGATTTAAAACTCAAGGTAAATGAGAGTGAAAGGCATTTAAGCGTGGGGTAATTAACCGGGTTATACTGTATTCAGATATAAACAAATTTAATTACGCATTCTCACGCGCAGGAAGTTTTTAAATTTTCACGATCAGGCATGCTCACTCACAAATCATCTTAACAGTCTCACAATCACGCACATTCACCATATATTACATAAAAAACAGCTTGTATTTGTTTCTCAGAATTAAAAATTATTTTTAAAGTTTTATTTTTTGTAATGATTTTGCTAGTCGTGCTTAATTCCCAATTTTTATGGTTGAGAAAAACACTGAAATTTATTGCTAATGGGATAAGATATTCCTATGAGCATTTCACTGGTTGCTCAGGCCAGATCGTCAGGAAACTTCATCCAAAGATTTTAGAAAAACTAAAGAAATTTAACAAATAAAACTGTTAAGCGAATAAGAATCATAAGCAACAGTTTACTTGTAACAATATCAAAGTTTAAACAAAAACATCAACAATAAACGGTTAGTTTATCTCTTCTTAAAAAAAATATAATTTTTGAGTTTTATTTATTTCTAAGAAATAAAAGTTTTTTTTTGTATTTTATTGCTTAAAAAGAAATTATTTTGTAATGAAATAAAATACAAGAAAATAACAAATAACTGCTGTTGCACGGACTCTGGGGATTTATTTAAGCGCAAACAATTAGATACTTATTTTTTGTAAGCTCAAATATAAAATTCAAAAAGTAAATTCAAAAAATAAAACTCAAAAATAATACATATATATATTTCCTGTGAAATAAATAAAATTCAAGAAATAACAGCTTTACCTAAATAAAAGCGGAAAGGGTGTTTAGCTGTCAAAAGTTCTCATGCCTATACCAGGCTTTAAAAAACTGCTGATACAATTCTTTAAGTGTATCAAAAAAAATACATACATATCAGCCATATAACTTTTTACAATTTTTGCGAATAGAAAAAATGGCATAGCAAAGTCGAATAGAGCATATTTTTTTTAATTGCATTAAAGTTTTTGCATCAAACACAATTACTTTTTTATAAGATCATATAGCCATTTAATTTATCATTAAATTTTAATAAATTTTATTTGGGAAAAAATGTTTAAAAAAGTGATATAAGTGTGACATGCAATACTTATATGAATTGGTCAAAGCTTTTAAATACCTTTAAGAATTATTATTTTCTTCAACATTTTTTATTTTTCGAATTTATTCTATGAGCTAAATTTCAGTTATGTATTTTATAAAGCTTTTTGTAATAGTCATATTCCTTCAATTTTTCAGAAATGACTTTATACACTATCAGACTATTATATTGTATTTTCTTGTTTCTAATTATTATTTTCCCTATAATAAAATTATTGAAATGCCAGCACTCAGTAAAGCTCGTTGGAATACTGGCACTCTTGTCTTTTTTACTTATTCCGGAATATCAATTGCCAATTGCCATTCTACCCTACCTTTCTAAAGTCTTCGAACACCTCCTACATAAACAGATCTCCAAACACATATCTGATAATAAACTTTTAACGGGCCGTCAATCTGGATTTAGACCTCAGCATAGCTGTACTACAGCCTTAACCAAACTTGTTGAAAACATCCGAAGTTGTTTGGATGATAACAAGATAGCATTATTGATTCTACTCGACCACTCAAAGACCTTTGACACCGTTGAACACAAGATGCTAATAATGAAACTTGCAAGAATGTTTAACTTTTCAGAAACTGCAACAAAATTAGTTGCTTCATATCTAGGTGATTGATCGCAGATAGTTGCCAACAATGGTACCTTTTCTAGGCCTTTGAGAATATTAAGAGGTGTTCCACAGGGATCTATTCTTGGTCCACTTTTGTACTCGTTGTATGCTAATGATCTTCCCTTGCAAATAAATTACTCGTTTATACAAATGTATGCAGACGATGTCCAACTTTATTTGAGCTGCAACAGAACATCAATTCTTCCTGTAGTGATTAAACTTAAACACGATTTGTACATGCCACCGATTTTTCAATGAGCTTCCGCAAATGGATTACGACTAAATCCAAACAAGTCAAAATGTCTTATAATCGGTGCGAGGTCTAACACTGACATAATAAATGACATAAACGTTAATATTTATGGTACTCGAATCGAACTAGTAAAAATCTTGGGTGTTACTTTTAATCATACCCTTACATGGTCGGATCATATTAACCAAGTATGTGGCAGAACATATGCTATGCTTAGAAGTCTTTGGTGTAGTCAGCACTTTACGCCACCGAAGATAAGAATGATGCTAGCCAAATCGTATTTAATACAAACACTTTTGTATTGCTGTGAAGTCTTTGTCGCATGCAATGCCACTGACAAACATAAGCTTGTTACAACATTTAATAACATCACGCATTACATTTTCGCATTACAGAGATTTGATCATGTATCTCCATATTCCAAACGTGGTTTTGGCATGCGCTTTGATGATTACCTCAAGCTGAAAAGTTTAATCTTTTGGCATAAAATTATAGTAACAAAAGAGCGTAGATATCTCTACAACAGGTTGACATTCACCTTATTCTTAAGAAATAATAGCATCCGCACCCTTAGATTTCGCAAGAGTGCTTCCTATAATTAATTTGATACATCCACAATATACCTCTGAACCCATCTTCCCACTGATATACAACTCACCCGCAACTCAATAAAATTCAAAAAATTGGTAATAACTCACTTTGCTAATAACTAAAACATTAAGGACCTAGATGTAACTTTGTTTTAAATTATATGTTTCATTTAATTTAAATGATTTTGTTATTCGTGCTTAATTTCCCAATTTTTATTTTTGATAAAAACACTGAAATTTATTGTCGATAGGATAAGCTATTCCTATGCGCATTTCACTGGTTGCTTAGGCCAGATCATCAGGAAACTTCATCCATAAAGATTTTAGAAAAACTAAAGATATTAAACCAAATAAAATAAGAAGAAGTATTATTTGTGTACAAAAAATTTTTATTGCATAAGCAAGTACTTTTTGCATACAAACGTACATTCAAATTGTTAACTACTAAATAACTGCCAAACTCAAAAAATAAATTTTTTTTATACCCAAGTTTGTTTATCCAAAAAAAAATACTTTGTGGTCACACTGGTCAAACGGAAAAATATTTGGGTTTCATCTAAGAAGTATACCAAAAAAATAACGTCATATTTGTATATAAAACTTTAAACAAACTATTTAGATCTTTTTTATTAACAAAAAACACAAACAATACAAAAATATTTCAATAATTCAAATCATAAAGCAAATTTTTTAAATTGCAATTAAAAAAACTCGCAACATTTTTACCAAAAGATTTTAATTTAGGTCATTGACTTAACATTTTTTATAAAACAAGTTAAAGTAGCTTATTACTTAATAAGAATAACCGCCACCTCCTCCACCTCCACCTCCTCCTCCACCACTACCATCGTCAGGATGTCCTCCACCAGCTGCTATTGTATCTAACGCTTCTTGTATTTCTATTGGGATTGGTGGGGGCGTGGGTAAATGATCTCCTGATGGTTGGAAACCATTTTCATCGGCTATATAGGTCACAACAAATGTATCGCCTTCTGGACTGGTAAAGGAAAATGAGCCTTCTGCCACTTGTGCTTCATTATCGCCTGCCCCGGCGTTTTTTAAATAGCCCATTTCATCAACATTAATGCCATTGCCAGTTTCATATTCGTACTGAAATGAAAATATTTTTTATATGTATAAAAAACAATTAAAAATTTTCGCAATAAATATAAATTATAATATACAAAATTTTAAACTTCAATTTAAAATTTCTGTAATAAAAATTAAAAATTCTAAAATAAAAATAGGTTTGTAAAAAAACCTTTGTAAAACCTGACCTCGCCATATAATAATTAGAGCTACTGCAAACTATTGATCGTCCATCACAAAATTCAGTAGAGTGATTTCCGTTATTAAAAAAAACTTAAATAAGCCCAAATTTCAATACAAATATACACATTTTTAAAACTTAATGCCTCTCAAATTGATTTTCGGATAGCCAGCCGCTTTATATGCGACGTATTGTTATTTATTAACCGATTATCCCAAAACTACATGGCGTAAGTTCTAGCCATATATGTAGTGCTAAGTTGGACCCAATTTTACCACAATATTTATATGTGTTACGGTTTTATATCATTTCCCAGAATACGCTTAGTATGAGGACTATGGTAAATAGAGTTTTTCTTTCCCCTGACTTTTTCATTTCCCGGGATTCCGGGAATCCCCGCTCAATACAAATCGATTCAAAATATTATTCAATTTGATTCATATGAACAAATAACATTTCCTGAGATCAATTAAATAAGTTTATAAATGCATTCAACATTTTTATTTCTGTTGCAAAAAAGGAAAAATGCTTAATGGCATCTTAATATCTTCATGCTCAAAAGTACACATAAAGTACACAAAAGTACGATAAATCGTATTTCCCGATAATTCGTAATAAACTGTCGGTCCCTTGACCATACATTTTTGTCCCCTCGCTAATTCGTAATTTTTTTTTCAAATACATAAAATCTTCTTTAGCTCTTATAAATCGTAATTGTTTGCTAACAACCACTTATAATTCGTAATAAAAACAACAGAAACATGGAAAGAATGATTTTTTGTTCACTGCTATTTTTTTGGCGTGGGTTTTTGCTTGTGTGTGTGTTTCTTAAGATCAGTTTGTTACATGAATAATAAGTCTGAGTTTAGACGGTTCATTCTTTACTGAAAAGATTCTTCCTTTTTCTTCTTTGAACATGAATTGGCGTTCAAATGATTCATGTCATGTTGACGACATGTTTTTTATGTTGTATAGTCGTGCGTATGCATGTGTGCTTTTTGATATTGAAAACAAAAACAAAATTAAACAACGAATGTAAAAGCAAAGCGTACTGACAGTACAGACATGTGTGTACTCGTTTCTTTTCCCCTCTCGCCAATAAAGTAGCAATCTTTTCAGTAAAGAATGAACCGTATAAACACATACTAAAGAAAAATGTCAAAGCGAAAGCATAAAACACTGTCGGTTTTACAAAAGCAACAAATTGTTTCAGTCATTTACATTTATTTCAATTTTTTCGCTAAGTATGTAAATGAATTTGCTATTTTATTTTATGTATTTATTTTGTATTTTATTTTTCACAATTGTTTTTTTTTTTTTGTTTTTATCGTTTTAATAAATAAATTGAAAAACCCCGTTAATTCGTATTTATTTTATTTTAGCCCCGCTAAATCGAAACCTCGCTAAATCGAAATCCCCTATAATTCGTAAGAAATGGCCGGTCCCTTGCGATTACAAATTATCGGGATTCCACTGTATTTTGTAGGGTTTTTGAGGAAGTTATAACAAAATTACTTTTTGGTTATCTTTTTTCAAAGTGCAATAACATTTGGAATAAAAACTTAAGTTTACTTCCGATCTGTGAACTTAGGCGCATAAAAGCATAAAAACTTAAAAAGCTATAACCGCAGAGAACTGATTGATGATTTTAATAATTCGGAGTAAATTTCCAATAGCCATCTTTAAAGTTTTAAATTGTTCTCCTACAAAACCACTTATTGCCACCAAATTAATTCAAAGCCAAAAGCATTTATATTAAACCAAATAAGTTAAATTATTTAAACAAATTATTACAAAATATTTCTTTTAAAATAGGATTTTAGTTCAGAATAAGCATTTACAGAATCGTTTGAAAGCCTATTTCTAATTTCTATCAAATGTTTGAATGTTTGTCTTTATAGTCAAAGGAACATTATATAATCTCTAGACACTTTCAGTTTTCTTAGCACTTCCTTCAACACTTGTAATTAATTTAAAAAAAAATATTTTCTTCATTAATAACTTTCGTCATCATCATTTACAGAATCTTATCCGAAAAATATGTTATGCAGCTGCTCTGCATTGAAATCATTAAATTTTTTTTGAAGCAAGTGGGAACAACTTTTTTTTTTGTTTTTATTAAATAAATCGGGGTCTTTATACAAATTTAAAATAATGTACATTCTTTTTCTTTCGAAATTTCAGAGCATTAAACATTAAATATTGGCTTAGTTATCGGATATGAATTGGCATCTCTTTGGCGTTTGGCAAATTGTCTTAAGTCAGAAACTGAAACTTTTCGTTATATTTAATTGAAAAATATTTTTTAGTGTATTTCATAGATTTTTTTCCTAAGAGCAGATAATAACGATAAGAAGCAGTTGTTTTAAACCAAACAAAAGAGAATTAAATTAAAAAAATCCCTGGAATTCTCGCACAAATTTCGCGGGATTTTTCCCCGAAAAATGTGCGGGATTTCGGGATATTTGTCCCAGGAAATCCCGTATGAAAAACGATAATGGTACATTATGGATTGATCTTTACGAAACTTGTCGGAATTTTTTCTAATCTTACGAAACTATAAGAGACTATATTTTACTCCAATAAAGCGTTTTCTAAAAGTGGGCTTTATATGGGGTGCATGGTAAAAAATTAACCTTTCTTCACAAAATTGAATAATATTATATCCAGTCATATAAAACGCATTTGTGTAAAATTTTGTAAAAAAAAATATTAATTTTTAGAAAGGTTGTTCCACATTTGGGCTTATAACTGTTTTTCTACTGAACATATTGTGCTGGATTTCAATCCCAAAGTGCTTAGAACAAGAAAGAATTTGACACCAACATTGTTGTTTTCATTTGAGTCGATAGAAAACGAGCGTGTTTTTAACAAACAGACAGACGGAGATCGCTATATCGACTTTGAATTAATTAAAGACCCCGAATTGTTATACTTTATGGGGTCTTAGATGAATATTAAAAAAGTTTCACATGGAATGACAAACATAGTATATCCTCTTTTACCACTAGTGGTGGTGGAGGGTATAAACATTTTTAAAGCTTATAGGAAAGCTCTCTAACACCAAGGTAAATTCATGTAGCAGGTGGCCACAATTATAAAACTATATTAAAGTGCTGGTTAAAAATGTTAAAGTCCCTTACAAAACGTAAACAAATTTGTATTTTAACACTTTCAACAAGCGAAGACATATACATACATACATATATTCGCCTTGTATAAAACTAATAAAAACAATCACAATGTAATCAAGTGGATTAAACGTTTACTTATATCAACAAAATTAATGAAGAAAATATTGTTAATATCAAAAAATATTTAATTGATAGTATTAACTTTCTGAAATATCACTTAATTTGACTTGAGTATTAAGTGAACTAAATCCCTCCTAATTAGTTATTGTTTCACCAATATATCTATCCGTAATTGAAAAAAACGAATGCTAATTTACTTCTGATGTTATTTAAATGTAATAATTCTTTTTCACTTTTTTAATTGCATAATCATCGATATCAACAAGCTCTTCTAACATTCTTAAATTACTCAAAGTTTTTTGAATAGAAAATCAAAGATTCCAGGTCCCCATCTTGTTACTACTGGCTGTGTTGTAATATTCCAAATTGGCCTCTAATTTCCTTTACAACGCGGTATAACCCATATGCTAAGCAAGTAACTTGTAACAGTTTTGGATATAATATTTAAGACCCATTGGAAGCCTTAACCATGTAAGGTGCAGCACCTCGGATTAAAATAGAAGGATCCTTTTGTCGAAATCTTGAAGGTAAGGCAAAGCTCCAAAAGAATTTATTTATTGATTTTAAGAGATTTTGAAGGTTTTTTTGTGTATTTAAAATTTTTTTTAAAGAACTTTTTTATATAATGGATATTAAAAAAAAATCAATCAAATATTTAAAATATGAAAAAATCTGCATTTAAAGCCTAAATATGCAAAAATATGAATTTTCCCCAAAATATGCAACAATATGCAAAAACAAATCGGTGCCATTTTAACGCAAATTTAATGATTCGGAAAGATAAACTCATAGTGTCACTTAAGCTTACTTCCGATCTTATCATCACTTCTCTGCGGCTATAATTTTTTTTTAATTTGTATTCCTTAATACTTCTATGCCACGAACGGAAGTAAACTTAAGTTTAAAAAACAAAAAGTAATTTTGCTCTACCTTCCTAAAAAATCGTAAGAAATAATAGAAACTTTGTCCATGGATAATTTTAAACATGGAGATACATTTTGCTTAAGTCTACTGGATCACTTGTTCCCCTTTGTCACTGATTTAAAAACTTACCATATACGATCCATCTGTGTTAACTTTTGATTCCATTTTTATAATGGGTACAACGGGACCTCCACCACCTCCCCCTCCTCCTGCACCACCACCAGGAGGTAAATAAGTATTGCCACCACCTCCACCGCCACCAGTATTTGGTGGTAAGTAGTTTGTTTCTGGCTTTGGAGCTGGTCTTGGAGGAGGTCTTGGAGGAGGTCTTGGTGGTGGGGGTCTAGGTGGTGGAGCTGGAGGATAACCGCCACCACTATTTGGTGGTAAATAGTTTGTTCCTGGTTTTGGAGCTGGTCTTGGTGGAGGTCTTGGTGGCGGTCTTGGTGGAGGTGGTCTAGGTGGTGGAGCTGGCGGACCACCCCTTGGATAACCAGCTGGTGCCGCTTCAATCCATGTTATGTACAAAACAATTAAGAAAAACTACCATATATAAATTTGATTACAAATCAAATTGCAAATTAAATTTTACCAAATCACTTTACCAATTTCATATTGTTATTAAAACTAAACAAACGTCTTCAAATAATTGCACTCGTCTTATTTTTTTTTTAGAAGTCTATCTTAAATACTGAATAACTGATTGGTTTAAAAGAAATCAATTCCTTTTTATAAACAATGAAAACAGCGTTTTGATACATTGACTGCAGTTGCCTGCAATAAAGTCTTTGAGAAATAGAATATGACCTCACGTCGTAGGTTCAAAAACAAAGAAGAAATATAAGTGCTTTGATTTTTCATACAAATTAATTTTGAAATTGAAACAGCAATAAATTTGATGTAAGTTTCATTGTATGTACATATTTACAATATATAACAAACTATTTTATTTTACGATTGCTGTTCTTCTTAATTCTTTTTGATTTTTGTGTGTTTGTGCGTTTTTTTTTTTGCTGTACAAGAAGCTTAAAAAATCGCCTGAGAAATCGTCAGCTGTTGGATTTAACTAAGCGCGCAACATCAAACACTAGTTGTACTCATACTCATTCTGCCCGTAAGACAAGTTTCTAATGTTGTTATTAGAACAGGCTCACTTCACTGTATTAACATGACAGCATGTACGCACACAAATGAAATACCAACCTCCACCCTATTTGATTTAGGCAATTCTCTAACAAATCAAGCTGATATGTAGTATGAACGAGGTCAATCTGAAAAGGTTTATATAAACAAGCGATTAGAATTAGTTGTCTGATGATTTTGGATAAACATCATAGTGTTTTAATAGTCCTCAAAAAATAATCTTAGGTATGTGTTAAATTACAATTAATTTAAAATTAATAAGAAAAAGTGCTATATTTGTCTGTGCCGAATCTTTGATATCCTTCACCGAGAGTAAGAATATTTAAGAACTGGAATTTATATGGAATCAATAAGTGATGAAACAAATTTCAAAAACTTACTTTACAGAATTGAAATTCGTTGCTGTTTTATGGTTTTGAGAATTGTCTTTATATTAGGACAATGGTAAATTACACTGGGCTAGTTTAAAGAATAGACAAGACGGGCGCATGGGGCTTAAACATAATAAATCCAATGGTGCCAACCGTTTTTTTAGGTTAGCTCTTGTTTTCTAGATATACCGTTATTTCGAAAATGGAGGAGGTTGCACTTGAGCTACGCGTTTAGATTATTAAAATAACTAGAAAACCCGAAATTTCGCAAAAAAATGTCCTTTTTTGTAATATGCGCAGTCGTTTTAGAAACATAATTTTTTTGGAAAATTAATATATGACTTTAAGCCAAACAAAAAACAACAACATAGATAATCGACACAGGTCAACAATAAATATTGAACAAAAAACAAATAATTTTTTTAATAAAATTTCGAAATTTTGGTTTTTCAAAATTTTATAAAAAAAATGGAAAATGGAAAAAAAAACGATTAAAATCTGTTAGCATATTATTTTCCATATTTAAGAATTTCATTAAAAGCAATATTTGTATGGGAGACCCCATAAGAATTGGTGATAAGGGCCAAGCATGTTTTAAGAAAATATTAAGAACAAAAAACTAATGGAGTTCGGTTATACATTTTATCCCCCTAGGGTCGATTTCTTTGGCAGTTATGGGGCTTTTTCTTCAATATATTTCTAATCTGTATGGACTATTTTTGTATAGGAGTCGCCTTAAGGAATGGATATAAAGTGGGGGTTGGTCATACATTTGACCCATCAAGAGCGAACCTAAAAAAAACCGTAAGCAACATAGGATTCAGCGTACTCGAATTATGTTAAAACGCCAAGTGCCAGGCTTTAAAAAATTTGTTTTTTCCAGCCTTACAAACCTATGACCTACCAATATTTACCACAATAGTACTATAGTGTTTTCCGAGAGTGGACGTAATATGTGGTCTATCGTTAATTGTGGACTGATCGGCACGAAATTTTGCAATTTAATTTATACTCGTATGGAACTATGAAAAACCACATTGTACTACAATTATTTATTTTTTACGCTTTTAGGGGTTATAAAAACTTTTTTAAAAAGGGCTTAATAAGTGGCATATGGTAAATTAAGGACTACTTGGTGCTGTGATTTACTTTCTGAGAGTGGACTTTATAGTGCCAAAATGGGGTCAAGGTAAATTATGTTGTGGTATGATTTCTAGTTTTATTAAACTATTAAAGACGAAAATGATTTCCGAGAGTAGGCTTTATTAAATCTTCACGAAATTAAGTTGTGCGATTTCTAGACATACTTATAAAATGAATTATGTTAGTTATTTTAGTTAGTTATGTTAGTTTCTATTAACAAAAATAAATATACATGCATACAGTGCGAGCTCGATTTACGCAACTCGAAAAAAATTCGCATGTTGCAATTTTTTCGGTAATTGCAATGATCGACCATTGTTTGTTGTACTTGAGAACATCCTCAAGTAAACTTTAAAAAAATCTAAAATCTTACAGAGTAGAATAAAACCAAAAAACGGTCTTAATCAGTGGCGAAGCAAGCAACTGTCTTAAAAGTAATGGAATTATTCAATTATATTAACCTATGTACGCTTCTCTGTAAAGCCGGTGATTCACTATCGTATTCAGCCGAACGATTTGTCGAAAAAATCATGTGTGCTTATAAAGTACGATAGTGTGACCTAATTTTTATTTTTTTTTTATTATTATTTTTAATTCCCTAAGCTAGTCCCGCGAAGCTCTACGCTTGTCTGCAGGAAAGAAACCAGAGTATCTGGCGGGAATCGAACCCGCAACCCATCGCTGGTAGACTAGCTCACTACCGGGGCACTCAATACTTTAATTCAATGAAAAATTACATATTTTAAGAAGTCTCTCCGACTTGCAAAGGAAAACTTTCATAAAATAACAGAATCCATGCAATCAGAGTTGCATTTTCTTGCAAAGTAGCTGATCTGTTTTTGAAACTTTTTTTTTTGTGATAGTGACATTTGTTTTTTATGTCGGATAAAATTCTGCTAAATTTTCGTGTGAGTGAATCCGGCGATTGTGTATATTAGTGTTTTCCGGCCTTAATAAATAGCAGTTACACGTTTTTGCGACAGCACTAACGGGTACTAAATGTTATTGAAATACATTTTTTTCGTAAATATGATCATTTTAATAAAAAAAAAGTTTCTTAACAAGAAATCCAGAAGAAAGAAGCGTTGTGAATGAAGAAAAAAATAATGTTGCACTTATTGAGACTATTTTCTGAAAAAAGTTGCGGTTATTAAGACAGTAATGTACAAATATTGCCAGTTTCGGTAATCGGTCTAGCACTGTATATCATATAGCTTTTTACTGTGTATTTCGGATGTGAGCGTGTTTTCAACAGACGGACATGACTAAGCCGACTTATAATTAGTCAAGGACCTAGAATATACAAACATACATATATACTTTTTGTAGTCTTAGATAAATTTAAAAAGCCATAAAAAAGTCGTCGAAGTTAGAAAAGTTTGTATTTAATTTCCGTTTTGCAGATAAAAAAAAAATTTTGTTTACGATTTAACAAAAATCAATTATTTTATTTTTTTGAATTTAATTTGTTTCAAGTTCGAAACAATAATTTTAAAAAAACAAATTTTTCAAAAACGGCAACAATTTAGCACCCCATAACTTGACAAATAAGCATCATACAAAAATTCATATCTACTAGATATTAAGGTGTGCCAATTATTACCAAGTTTCGGCAAGCTATTTTTTCCCGCTTTACAATTAAAAATAAAAAGAAATCGCAATAACTTCCAGTCTGTCCTCGTCACTTCCTGTTTCTGTAAATAAGGTCCCTTTGTTAAGAATAACGAATACAAGTCATGTTCTAAAAATTTTAATACACTACGTTACACTCATAAAAAAATTAATGACATAAAATTAAAAAATGTAAATATCACGAATAACACCATAAAGTTTTTCAGGGCGCAATTCATACCATACCGTCATCATACCAAAAATATATTTTGTATTCATCGACCGAATTTGTTTTTATTTAATTTAAAATGTTTTTGGCCTTAACAAAATTTTTAGGAATAAGCCATATTTTTGGTTTCGTAATAAATTACTGTTATGAAATAAATAAGGCAAAGGTAGTATGAAATAAATAAGGAAAAAAGTGTTAAACACTTTTAAACTATGGTCACATGGAATAAATTGACATTTTTCCGAGTGTATGTAGCATTAATACTAGCACATTTACCCTGGCTAAGGCAAAAAGTTAATAGACATTTAAGTTTAACTTAAATTTTAGCACCCTTGTATAGGAATTCCCCACTCAAAACAAACACAAAAACAAATTTTTTCTTGTTGTACTTCATCCTGTAGTAACATCTTTTATACATTAACAATTTGCACCCAAAATGCGTGTACAGTAAGAATGTACATGTTCATCAGTGCAAAGTAGGTTGTGAGTTCAGCAGAAGGAGGGTTAAAAATTAAGTTCAATGTGTTGTTTTGTTTTTCTTGGTTGGTGGTGAATTTGGTGGTTATGGTGAATTGTTATTTTTAAATCTTCTTCGGTAACAATAGGAAAACGAGCACATCGTCGTATTGTCATTAAAATTTCTTACCGTCATACCTACATTTCGCTAGCATGTTAAGGGGAGGACAAACTGATCCTTTACATCGGAATTAGCTGTATATCTGAATTAGAAAGCCCAAAAGAAACAAATGCAGGTGTTGCAGATTTATTTTATGTTTTTTTCTACTTTCGTAAAATACAAATCTAATTGTTTTTCTCCTTTGACAAGTCTAATGCGAATGTAGTTGATGGGGTTGTTTGGTTTTTAATTTAAAGTTCTTTTTTTCGATTTCCATTCGTTTGGTCTTAGCTAGTGGCTCGACAGGTTTTGTTGTTTTAACCAATTTAACTGGCATGTAGTAATTTGTTTTTCGAGAAATCAAGAAGAAGGAGTGTTTAGGGTTGGTTCGGTTGTTTTATAATTTATCTGGATTTTAAGTATTATTGCTTTATTGGATTTTCATACAAAGGTGATTTGAACTATTAATTAAGATTTGCAGAACATATACATTAGGGTAAGTACTTTTTGCAATTTTTGCGAATATCAAATTCTTCATCGCACAGCCGTATAGTGTAATGAAAAAATATTTAGAAATGATGTATTACTTTTTCGCGATCGAGATAAAAGTTTCCGCAACAAACGCGATAAAGCTTTGAATTTCAATTTTTCTTCTAATAAAATTAACATTTAATAACCAAATTTTAAGTATTTTCTAATAATTTCATGAATATAACAAGATCTTACCATTTGTACAGAAGAAAGGGGTCCAAAAAATCGCGATATTATGAATCTATTTCGCGGAAAATAATTTTTGAGTTTTAAACAACTTTCTAGTAAAATACAAAAAAGCCCATGTGTGTTTTCTTAAACACTGGGTGAGTGAATCGTCTACAATTGCAAATCAGCAGCGTAGTAATATATGCGCGGAACGAGATATTAAAGTTGCACAACATAAACTTAAAATTTATTTCATTAATCCCAACAAAAAGTATTCACATTTTTGTTATACAGTTACTAATTTTATATATTTAAAATGTCGAGCCCTTATAGCAAAAATGATGCAACCAACAAAAATAAAATTTTACAGGAGAAGGTTTTCTTTAGATGTCTTTGCTTTAAGCCTAGGTTTTTGTTTGAAATTGCTTTTATTGTTGTATCGTAACGGTACTTCCCACAGATATGAGATGTTTAGAGATGTGCAAATGATGAAAAATTATCGATTTTCATCAAAAATCTAACGGCTCAGTTAGGAGAACGTTGCTGTACCGTATCTGTACTGTATCAATCAGCTGTTCGCTTTTTGTTATATGAAAAGCAATACAAAAGCTTACCGAAATGTAATGTACCGTAGTTGCAACGTACCGTTCTGTATAAAATAGATTTTCATACCGGTTTGTATGTTTCTTGGAATGCGTAATTAAAAAAAATAAAAAACTTTCATTTTTCGGCCATTTGCTTAAACACCCTTTGAGAAAACAATTCAAAATAAGTGGTTTGCTATTTTTGTTCGGCCATTTTGTATAATTGCTTACATAACCATATGGTAGCTTTGTTTTTATGTACAAATTTTCCGAAATTTGTGAACCGTTCTGCAGAACACTCTCAGTAAAAAAAATTATTCTCCGGATAAAAATATAAGTAGAAGTAATTCCACGATTGATCGGAGTTTAAAAAACTTATGGCGATTTCTTTTCTGAGAAATATGTTGCATTTATGTTATATGTCCGAGAGTTTTGTCTTCGTTTTTACAAAAAATACAACTGTGGAAAAAATTTTCCAGTTCGTTTGTGAATATGTTGCTGAAAAGCATGCAAAACATGTTGCATATTTTACCATTACTTTTACTTAAGGTGTTCGTTCATTCTGCCCTATTTTACGATTTTGGTTCTCACTTCTTTGTTTGTACAGCTAATGTTTAATTTTGTTTGTTATAATTCATACCGCTTTTGTTGAAATATTGTTTTATAACAATTTTTAAAAATATTTACATATTAAAATGGAAAAAGTCTATTGGTCGTTTTCTCATTACGCGATTATTTTTTCCCCCAACGAAAAACTGCACATTAAAGAAATTTGGTTTTCTCAATGTCTCATTTGCTTCTATTCTGTCGCAAAGCTAACCAGTACCCATGTTCTTTAACTTAAGTGAGAACTTCTCGCATCGAAAAGTGAGAAAAGAGTGTGTCTGTAACTCATGTCGAAAACTATCGAAAGAGATTACGTAGTTACGTTATAAATGTCATAACATTGCACTCGAAGCCGCTGTGACATTGCAGACGTGGAGAACGTATATCGTTGACGGCGACTAAAATTTACTAAATTTTAAAATTTTTTAACGACGGCGGCGAAAATACAACCGTCAGCAATACCAAATAATGTAAAGTGCGACTTTAATGTTTGTTGTTTGCAAACTAATAAAAAATGTGTTAAGAACAAAATATTATTATTATTATTCTTTGTATTTTGCATTATTAATTGTTTTTTAGTTTTAAACTTTTTTCTCGACCCATTTTTATTCGTGAGTTTATTTGACAATTCAAAGCGGAAACTTTTCTTACAAAAATGTTACAGACACACTTTTTCTGTAAATTGGCGAGTAATTTTCTTACGTGACAGATAGTGACAGATAGTGCTCGTCAAAAAAGTTACAAAGACAGTTTAGTGATAAAAACAGCTGTTTGTTCCAATATATGGCATTTTTGTTTCATTTCAAACATTTTAATAGCAAAGTGGTAAACATGTTAATTTGAAGTGAATAACAAATCACTTCAATGTATGGGAAATCATCTCGATTTTGATGTGAATAGAGCTTAATCACGTTCAAATTGCTTAAACGCGTTTAAGAACCCAAGCATTACATTTCAGTGATTAGAAAGTGTTACATGCAGTAAATGCATATTTTTCTTAGAAAAGAAATCGCCATGACATAGTTGCTAATTTAAGAGTTATGGTCGCCAAACTTTCTATTAATACCAATCTTTATAGGGAAGTTATGGCATTAAAAGCTATTATCAAGTATGGAACGATTCCAACAAAAGTTGTTGAGATGAGTTAATGATGAAAATTAACTTGGACCATATTTAATCTAAATAACAACATAATAAGAGGATTTATGTGCACAAAGACTCTATTCCGAAAAAAATCATGTATGTGTATGTGGAATTATAGACCGACTCTTACCATTTTCAAAAGGCTTGGTCCCTGTCACAATTAGAACATATTCATCAAATTATCTCCAATATTGCCTCCTGTATATGCGCACAAGGTCTACCTCGACAGCCAGCTATCCGGACATCGTTAGATCGATATAAATACTTAAACGTGGGCTTAGAACCAATATTTTTAGGTATTACATACATCAGCTTAACTATTGTGGTATAATTGTTGTGCTAAAATCTTGCATAAAATACATTCAAAAATACACAATTATAATTTTTTGCGATCCAGAAAAAATAACTTTATATTAATGTGAATAAGACCAACTGACGCCGAAACTAATGTATAAAAATAATCGGATAAACTATAAATTCAATATGCATACGCGTACGAGCACGGGAACAAGTTTTATAACAAACCACCATGCCACACCACCCAATAAGTATATTTAACACAACCACCATACCATGTTATAAAGCCCATACCCTGTGCCACACCACTATCACAGCACAATCACAACAAGGACCAAATCAAACAAAATAAAGTGTATGTTTAAAACATTTGCACTTGCTAAATGAATGAAAAAGTTTCCTTTTACCGGCCTAGAAACCAACAATTGTTGGTCCATTTCAAAACTGAAATTTAACACGCACTTATTGCACAAATATTGCCCGCATTTTCAGATTAAAGCGTGCATTATAATGGATGACAGAATGACTGTCTGATTGGCTGACTGGCAAGCTCTGTGACATGCCAGCCATTTAACAAAATCTAAATAAATTTATTTTATGTTTCAAAATAATAATAAAAAATATTTAATGCACATTGATAATGATGACTCGATAAGATTTGTATCAAATTAGGCGAGAGAGCGATTAAAATAATACTATGTGTAGATGGAGGGTGAGGGTGGTTTCGTTGGTGTCACACTAACAAATGCCTCAAATTGAGTTGTTAAGTAAACATTCAATAAATTTGCACTTGTGTATACACGCTTCTGTGTTTTTGTGTGTAAATGATGCCAGGAATTCAAATGGTTAAATTTGAATGATAAATTAGCTTGGTGACACTTGGTTTGATGACAATCTAAAATGTGTTGCATTAACTGTATGTATGTGTAGTTAAACTATTACCATTGTGGCAAGTTATTTTATGTTAAAAATAATGCGTGTGATTGGCAGCACATGTTCAAGGACACTCGATAGTTTTCTTTTATCAATATCTTAAAGAATAATTAGTTATTGTTGTTGGATTAAGATAACATGAATTGGTAACTTAAATCAATAAAAAAAAGTTTGAATTAAAATGTTACCAAACTCAAAACAAAATTGTTGTGGCTATTTTTTAAAACATTGATCTTATTTGTTTCTCTATATTTTTTTTATTATTCTAATACTTTGTTTTATGTCCTGCCAGTGCCAGACAAAAAAATTTCGTCATCACGGTTTCTGTTCACATATGTAGGAAGATAATACAGATGAATAGGGTTTATTATGCCCTATTTTTTTAAATCATTAAATAAGTTTAGAATGTTTTTATATGCAATTTTTAGTTATATACATATATTTGGATAAATACATAAACGAATCGAATTTATTACCAACACAATGGCAAAGTTTAAATGCTACCTTTTTGTGAAGGATAAGAGTAAAAAAAAGTGTAACTAGTTTAAAATTTGTGACAAGTGAAGTGATATTAATATTTAATTTTATTAAAATAAGTAAGTTTGTAATTTTTGTAATCCTTTAATAAATTTTAAATTGTGATTAATTTTTTCTGCAGTGTGTGAAAGGCGTAATAATTTTTGTTATGTTTGCGGTTTATTCGCTGACAAAAAACATCGCTTTGATCTGAAGAAAAATAAAGCCTTGGTAAATGCCTTCAATACAGTTTTTAACTGCTCATACAGTTCTAGCAAATGTTATGAACCCGAAAGTATTTGTACAAGCTGTTCCAGTATGCTAAAGAAAACTAAGTCCAAAAAGTTTATAAGCCAGCCATTACCATTATCTTTCCCAACGATTTGGCATCATTAAATATTCCATAAACCACAAGACTGTTATTTTTGCCAAACAAACATCACTGGTTATCAATATAAAAATCGTGATAGCATTAAGTATGCTAATGTGTTAACTGTTACTAAGCCAGTAATAAGTGCAATTAAATGTAATGAAACTTTACATAAACAAAGTGATGATGAATCTGAAAACGATGAATGTGATATGGAATATTTACCAAAATCGGCTGAGCCACATTTTGTGACAAATGCATATTTTTGCGATCTTGTGCGAGATTTAAAACTTTAGTTACTTTTGCAAATATAAGCCGATTTTTTTCTACATAAAATTATCTTTAAAATACAGTGCAAATAAAGATAGGTTTTCATAGAAAAAAATTAAATAACTCTTGTTGAATTTGAGAAATTAGAAACTTTTGATAAAAACTCACCTAAATTTTTGGAATATATTTTTTATGAATACATTTCATAAAAGCTTAATTCTTTGCCTTTCCAAAACTGTTTAAAATTTTGAAATCGATCAAAAAATGTGTGAGTTAGAGGTACTAAAGTGCTACGACCTACCCTAAAACAGTTTTTTGAAAATAACTCAAAATGTTGAGGGTGTTTCAAAATTTTTGAAAACGGTTTTTGTATGTCCTCACCTAGGCCTACAACCCCCACTAGATCGGTTTTCAAGTTCTGACAAAAAGTGTTTTTTTGTAGCAGTG
The DNA here is from genome assembly GCA_949318255.1 of Pollenia labialis. Taxonomy (NCBI): domain Eukaryota; kingdom Metazoa; phylum Arthropoda; class Insecta; order Diptera; family Polleniidae; genus Pollenia; species Pollenia labialis. The sequence goes on from OX439140.1 coordinate 160,493,884, forward strand.
TGTAATCTTCACAATGAACACCGTTTAAGTAATGTTAGATTCGGGCTTTTATCCAAATATCTCGAGGGTCCTTGGTATCATATAACATATAACCATTGATTTTAAACGTATTTCATGAGGTCAGATGAGTTTCAGAAACCATCATAAAATCAATTTGGTTTTTTTTGAAAAAGTATTCTAATTCAATTTGCGGATGCCATTTGCATTCCAAAAACAAATTTGTAAACAGTTTAAGGCTTCTTAAGTACAGCTTGAAATAACATGGATTGCATCGTTTCGTTTTTTTTTTAAGCTTTACGTCGCCGGCTTCAAACTCCACACGAAAAAGTGGTTGGGGATTTTTTTTCTCTATTTTTTAACATTTACTACATGTTTTATTTTGAAGCCTTTTTCTTCTAGGGATGTTTTTACCTCTTCTGGGTCCACACATGAGTCAATTCCCTTAATCACTTCCTGAAGACCTTTACTGCTTTTCAGTTGGTATGTGAAAATCATTCTCATGATTGACTTTTTTTTTTGTCTCGTTTATACTATGTACCACGTTTGAAAGCACCTATGTAAAACGAATTTTCACCTATCACCGATATTAAACTCTTTATAAGCTCATTTGAGTTTTGCTCCCTAAGATATAACCCCCCCAAAAAAATAATGAAATAACCCCCCAAAAGTTTGTACAGAGCACAACAACAACGATTTTAAGGGGGTTATTTCTTTTTGTTTGGAGTGTTATTTCATTTTCTTAATTGGGGGATTATTTAATATGAAATAATTCCCCAAAAAATCATTATGAAATAAAGCCCTAATATACTTTTTTGGGGATTATTTCCTTTTTAAATTTATAACGAAAATCTTTTTTAGCGCAAGGACTTTCTCTTCTATGGTATAACAAACACCGCCTTCGCAAACAAAAGCTTCTCTGTATAGCCGGCCTTTGGCCGGGTGCTAGAATTTTGTCCTCTTTGTTCTACCAAACACCGTCTTCTCTAAGTTAAGCTCCTAAGCTTTGGCTTGCGCTAGGCCCAAGGCCGTATAGGCAGAAAAGCTTTATTTAGCGAAGCCGGTATTTGTTATACCATGGAGGAGGAAATCCTTCTGCCCGGCCGAAGGCCGACTATGTAGTAAAGTTTATTTAGCGAAGCCAGTGTTTGCTATGCCGTAGAGGAGAAAATCCTTGCGGCTATGCAGAAGAGCTTTAGTTATCGAAGCCGATGATTGGCATATCATAGAGGAGAAAATCCTTGCGCTCGGCCGAAGTATCAACCATGCTATATATCGTATGATTCTTTAAACCAAAACTGAACAATTAATTGTATTATACATATTGGTGAGTTATTTTATTACAGAAATAGGGGTCTTATTTCATATGAAAAATTAGGGTATTAATTCATTTCTTTTTGTGGTGTTATTTCATTTCGTTGGGAGTTTATTTCATTTTCAAAATTGGGGGTTCATTGCATATGAAATAAGGCCCCACACTTTGGGGGGTTATTTCATTATTTTTGAGGGTCATTTCATGCCGCCTTTTATGACGTTTGGTGCTTCAGAGGATTCATCCTCCAGAATTGCAAAACGATTTTGGGAATTAATTTGATCAAAATATGGTATTTTTGAGGCCGAAGGAACTGCTGCAGTGCAGTATTTCAGTATTGCATTCTTTAGCATTAACTGTTACGTATGCATTTCTTTTATCTAGTTTTATTGTTGTTTCATTGTGACTACTCATACAAAAAGTTGTTTTTGTTTTTCAATGTTTTGTCGTGCTCTTTTATTTTTATTATTTATTGTATTTACACCAAATATAAGAATTTTAAACTAAAGGTTTTTGTTCAGTATATGTATACACACATTTGTATGTATGTATGTATGTATATATATTTTATTTTTATTAAATTTTTCGTTTTTGATAATTGTTCACTTTTATGTTAAAAATTTATTTAAAACATGCGTCCATTCGCTAAATTGTTATATTAAAAAATCAACTGTAATAAATAATTCAAATTGTATGCGGGGTTAAGAATACGCGTCTGTTTTTCTTGAATTGGTTTAATTTTTATTCTTGTTCAGAACAAAATGAACTGAGATGCCACTTTTTTCAATTTGTACATAAGAGTTGAAATGAGCTGCCACATCATTGAGTGTTTTTGCATTTATATTACAACAGTAAAAAATATATACAAAAACCCCTTATCGTTTTCTTAACACATTTTAGAAAACAATTCAATATATGTAAGTAGTTCGCTAGTTGTGCTGCTATTTTGTACAATTTTTTGCAACTGTAAACGATATGGTAGCTTTGTTTTTCCGGACAAATTTTTCGAAATGCGTGAATCGTTCCGCAGAACACTCTCAGTAAAAATATTATTCTCCAGACAAAAATATTGTTCGGAATGAATGGATGAATCCACCTTTACTTCAATTAGTTGCATAGTTAAAATCATTATTTTTCAGTAGAGCCGTATAAAGTTATTGAATTTAACCAAGATTGTAAAATCAGGTTGAATTAACATTAAAAACGTATGAAGCAAAATCAACACCGAATAATTTTAAATCAACCTTATTTTCTACGTTTTTAACTTGACTTTTTTCTGCGTGTTTAAGAAGTATCCCGTTCAGTAATTTTTAAATAAATAAACATTTAAAATCCCAAGCTAATTTTTTCAACTGATTCTAACAGTTATTCAAAACACCAAAGGAGCATATAGACGACAAGTTTTTGTCATCTGACATGTCAAATTTTCAAGTCACATGTAATTGTGCATGTCTGTCAAAATCGCTGATTTACATAAGGTTTATAATATTCGGTCACAAACGTACATGTAATTTGGGGCCTGTTCGGAAATGCATCACTGCGCTGCATCAGTGAATTCAAATGCTTAAATATATATCAGTGAAGTAGATGTGGAACAAAAAATTGTCAAATACTCCACAAAAATAATAGTCACACAATAAAAAAAAAAATAATTTTTATCGGCATTAAAAAAAGTTTGCTTTTCTGATGCAGCGCAGTGAAAATGTTATAAAAAAAATACTGAATATTTTCTCAAATTTCTTTTTTTATTTGAAAGTACAATCCTTCCAGTTAATAATGGAATATAATTTCATTTAAATGGCTGCCTCGGCTGGTCATGCAGTAGCCTACACGATCGGTCCAATTTTTAAGCACATTATCGATTGTGTGCAGCTGATTTCATTAATTGCTTCACGAATATTGTCCTTTGCCAATTGTCTCTGGCTTGTCGGCGTAACACTTATCTTTGACGGCACCCCACAAATAATAGTCCAACGGAGTCAAATCGCAGCTCCGAGGTGGCCAAACGACATCAGTTCTGCGGCTGATAATGCGGTCTTCAAAAACAGGGCGCAAAACATCGAGTGTAGCTTCGGCTGTGTGGCACGTAGCGCCGTCCTGTTGAAACCAAATGTTGCCTATATCCTCCTCTTCAATTTTTGTAAACAAAAATTCGTTCAACATGGCCGTAAGTGTTACCATTCACGAAAGAGGCACTAGTTGAAAAAAACGTTAGATGGCGGACCCGTTATATTCACATAAATTCTATTCAATGGTAAGATGATCACACATAACTCGGTATTGTAAAAAATTAACTTCAGTCGGCTAATGATTCCGTCAATAGTGGACGCCGCTGCCGGTTTCTACCCGGCATAGATTTCTGATGTCAGATGGTTTGTCAGAAGAAAATATAGCACGCTGCCATACCAAACGTCAAAGTCAATACAAAAAAAAACTTTAAAATTTTTGTCAGCGTTTTTTTTTTATATGAAGTTTGACGTTTATTAAGACAAAAAATTTGCAGGTGACAAAATTGAAATTTTGTCAGATGACTTGCGTCTGACTTTTACAGAAGCAAAGTTAAAAAGGTAACACACGACATGCATGTATTTTGCAGTGGGAAATTGGACATGTCAGATGACAAATACATGTCGTGTACGGTCGCCTTAAGTGCATATTAATACGGATTTTCAGTTGCAGTTAATATTGTCCGTTGATTAAGTTAATTTCTTCTTAATGTAAAATTAAATGAAAATGTAATTTAAAGTATCAAAAAGTTCATTTAAGTTTTACAGTCAAAAATTCAACTGCGAATTCCGTAAAAACAAATGAACATTTAGTTATTTTATATAATTTAACTACCAAAACTAAATTTTCACTGCTTTGTGTAACAAATTCCCATTTTCTATTTGTTAAAATTATTTAGTTAAATACATCAAATTTTAAAAGCAAAATAATTGCGACGCCATATCGGTCATGTCTGGTATTTTTCAGAAATTCGGCTCTTTTGTGGAGTAAACGAAAATTACTGAATTTAATAAAATAACTGAATATTTTGATAGTTTATTTATATAAAATAACTAAAAATTAATTTGTTTTTACGGAACATGGACTTGAATCTTTGACAGTAAAAATCAAATGAACTTTTCGTTAAAAATAAATGAAAAATAAGTAGACCGGTTTTTAACTAAATTTTCAATTCTTTTATATAACAATTTCAGTTAATTTTACGTACAGAATATTGTGAGTATACTAGCAAATTAAATTGAAATTTGAAACGATCCTAATCCAATAAAAAATAACTTACGTGCTATTGCAAATAACAAATTTTTTAATTCCTCATACACAGCTTGTTTAATTCGAACGTCGATTAAAGAACTTAATTAGTTTTTTTTCCACGATAAAGCAGGGAGTTTTCCCACAGTGACAGGTACCGCGACCAGGTTAGGTCTATTGTACCCAAACTCAATTAGTTTGTTTCTTATACAAAGCAATAACCCAATTCAAATAAATTTTTTTTTCCAATATCGATCGTTATTAAAAAAAAGTTGCAATCAAAATTTATTTCAAAATGTTTTACTGAAAGTAACATACAACTGAATGTATGTATGTCAGTACTGAGTATTTGCTTACTGGTAACGTACTTAATTACTACTTATTAGGTATATTGTAAGTACTTACAATTCAACTTACTAGTACAAAGTTAAATAATAACTAGATATTGTTTGACTTCTAGTAAGTGTTTTGTAAGTAATGAATTCTGTGGACAGCTTGAACAAAAATAAGTAGTTTCTTCTTTAAAAAAGTTAAAAAAAATTATTCTTCTTTTTAAAATAATAAATTAAAATATTCTTATTTATAAATTATTTAATTAAGTACTTCAATATTAAGAAAACAAACACAAACTTAACCAGCTGTGATTTCAAATTTTTATACCACCATCCACGTACCATGAGTTTTGGCTGGCTGCCACATGAAAAAATCTGGTTTAAAACAAGCAAACACCAAACGTTCAACGTAGCAGCAACGTCCTCTTCATCTTTTCAATTATTGCACTAAAATCAGTTGAATATCACCCTCAATGACTTTTTAAAGCAACTCGCTTGCCACCGCGTGCCATGTGACTTGAAACACATGTTTTTTGGGATTTGCACAAATATGCCCACTTGTATGCCAAAAAAAAAAAAAAACTATATTATGAACAGCAAAATTAAATCAGATAAGAACATCATCATCAAATCTTAAATGTTGTCCTGTTGATCCTTCTCTTACTATTTATTATTTTCTCTTGTTTCTTCAGCTATTATTGTTTGATGTTAAACATATTAATAGTGTTAGAAAAGTGAACACAAACAAGAGGGCAGGAACATTTAATAATTTAAGTAGACTTTTAAACATAACAGAGTTGCTTTACAGGGTGAAATAAAAGGCCCCATGTAATTATATCCACTGGTGAAAAAGGGTATATTAATATAACTATAAGTTTTCCATTCCATTTGTTATTTATACAATATGGATATTAATTTATATAAACATATATATATTATATACTGGGTCCTAATAAATAGCGAAGTTGATTTAACGATGTCCATCTGTCCGTATGTATGTTGAAATGGGTTTACCAAAAACCCTTGAAACTATAAGGCCTTTGTCGTGTATTGAAAATCTGGCAGATCGGTAAGAAATGGCTAAGATATAAGACATAATAGATTTCTGTAAATCTGGAGAACGGCAAGAGCCAAAGATTCCAAATTAGATTGGTACGCATAGCTGGGTTATCAATACACAATCCCTCTAAAGGCTTAAAGAAGTGGAAGTGGCACCTTCTGTCTGTATATAAAGATAATTGTAGCAGGAAAAGTTTCCAAATTTGGTACAAATAGCTTCGATGGTAATGCGTGGGCGTGGCATAAAATAATTTTTTTTATATCTGGAGAACAGTAGGAGAAAAATTGTCGCAAATCAGAACACAGAGTTGGGTTGTGGATACACAAAATCCGTTAAAAAATGGGTGTTATTTAATAAATGGGCGTGGTGCGTGCCATACAAATACAACATATATCAGTAACAATAAAACCCGCTTGTTTTGCAAATAGTCAATTGTATTTTTTATATATTTATTATGCTAGCTACATATATCAATTGCTATTTTTTCAGAAACTTTTAGAATGGAAATTGGAAAATTGGTAGGTTTTATCAATTATACTACTTTTTCTCAGGCTATATGTAATGTAATAAGTATCAAATAGACTTTTTTATGCATTACCTGTAGCTCATTAAGTTACTAGTAGTTTACTTTTTTTTGTCTCCTGTTTTTCTACATCATACATTACTATTGGATTTACAAATAGATGGATCAATCGCATGTTTTTTTTTGTACAATTAACGTGCAAAACAAAAGATTCGTTATCGTCGCTTAAAAATTGTTAATTTTTGTCATTTTTCTTTCTTTATTTAGTAGGTATTTTTTGCAGATTTAAATAAGAAAGACGTGCGGTGTGGTTAATTTGTTAAAGTGATTTAAAATTAAAAGGTAACAATGATAAGTAAAAGACATTTAAAAAGATCAATAAAAAAAGAACAAGAATATTACTTGGACAAATTTAATCAAGTTGAAAAAGAATGTATGGAAAGTGCTACTGAAATTGGAAAATATAAATAGTGTCCTCATAGGTAATTGTTTATATATTTAGTTATGGTTGTTTCTTAATCTAAAAACTTTAAAATTTAATAACATCTTTTAATTTTAGAAGCCGTGTCACTTCAAAACGACACTACTGTTGGATCACCAGAAAAAAAAATCCGCGAAAGCAATGCAAAGGCAGAAAAAACGCCAGTTTAAATATAAATGTGTTTCAAAACCAACAGCTACCATAAATATTTAAAATTTTTTTCTTCAAATAATGAACTTATTTGATAAAACTATTTTATTTGATAAAACTAATGAATTATTTTAAGTTTATTTCCTGATTCTTCATGAAAATGCATTATATTTTAAATATGTCTTCAAATTCGTATGAATAAAAATTTTATGTTTATTAAAAAAATGCGTTAAAAGTAACTAATTACTATACTAGATAATTTGGACCAATTAATTACTGAACAAGTAATTTGTATCTAGCAATTTAGCTGATTACTTATCACCAGAAATAGCGTCAAATAACTAGTACTTTTTGAATACTTAGGTATTTGGTTACTGAACCAGATATTGGTAATGCAGAGAATAGCAAATTGACCCCCTCCAATGACATCCCCATGTTAAAGTAAACAGTATTTAAAGCTCAAAATAGATTTGGAGGTAACTAGATCTGGTTACTAAGTAACTAACGAAACTCCTAGTTCAAAACTAGTTACCAGAACTAGCGGGAAGTTACAGAATTTAGTACAAATAGCTGCGATACCAGTTTAAGACATCTATATAAATACATATATGTATGTATTTATTTATATAACTTTATGTTCTTATCTCATTATTATCGGGAAGGGTATATGAGATTCAGCATAGTCGATATTAAAGCTCTATTTTTGGATTGTTGTTTTGTCCAAACAAGTTTACAAATCGTAAAATATTAGTATCGTTTTTCCGGTAAAAATAATATAGATAGTCAATTACATGGAACAATCACAATGTTGAGAATGTGTTGCAGTAATTTGTTGAGTTTTTAATGTTGGTTTTTGGCAGCAACAATGCGCGATTTGTATGCTTATGCAGTTATCAAGACCCTAAAATGAAAAAATCGAAAGAGTATGATGCCGAATGTGGTCAATAAAATTCGTTAGCTAAAAATTTCGCAACGTGTCTATTAAACATGTTGAACAATGATACCAGACTTTTTTATTACACTCTAAGTCTAATTTACCAATTTAAAGGAGGTAAATCCTGAAAAGAAAATTCAAAGAATATCATCTCCCTCAAATACGAACATAAATACTTATGCCTTCATAAAAACTTTTAAAGTTTAATAAAGGTTTAAAGAACAAATTTACTATGAAAATTATCCATAATAAACCTTTGTTAAATTTAATAATCGTTTATGAATACGGGGGTTATTTTTCCTTTAAAAAAAAGCCAATTGAGAAGCAATTAAATTTTTCTTAATATGTGCACAATTTTAATGCTACAAAAGGCCCTTTAACTTCAACTTTATAACAAAAAATACCGCCACCTAGCAAAGGCCGAACAAATGTGTTTGTTCGAAACCACGACCAACCCTAAACCACAAAAACAGAGCTAATAATTAAGGCATTAGTCAATTGTAATGACTGTGGTTAAGGGTGGTTTCAACGGGGACAAACAATTTCTGGAAAGGGGAGGAATCATATCAATTCACGATCATTTTGATTCAATTAAAAACCTTTTAATTCACACACACACACACACACACACACACACAAGAGCCAAAATTAAGTTGACTTGAACGGCCAACAATTCACTCAACAAAGTGAAACACTTATGATAGTAAAGCGAACAACGTTAGAGATTTGTTTTAGGAAAATGTACACTTGCTGATGATGCTAAAGTACAAATCGCAAAACAAAACAAAAAAACATTATGTTGCACTTGCTACAACCATTTCATTGATGTTGAAACAGAAAATCACCACCACTGCTTAAAGCTGAAAAGTAAAGCAGAACATGTAACGTCGAAGGCTGGTAGTAGTAACGAGTGATGGCAGGCAGCGGTTCAGGGCGCGCAAACGCTGGGAATTTTAGCACTTGTTGGCACATGTTGTCATCGTCGTCATCCTCATCATAGAGTTTAGATGTTTTGACACTGCAAGCCGTAACAAATCGTTTTGTAAATCGCAAATAGCAAAAACCTTAACACTTTCTAATATTTACAACAAATCGTAATCAGGATATGCGTATAAGGGTTTTGCACATCACAACTCCTCTGCTCCTTTTGAACACGTGGTTTGTTGTAAAGCAGATTTTTCCTTTTTTTGAGCAGCAACGCGATGCCACATATAAAAGCAAAGGACATTTCCAATAAGAGACTCAGATTCAAGTTAGATTTCATACAATAAACAACACAAATTAGAAAAGAAAAAAGAATAAAACTTGGAAAGTGTTAAAGGTAAAAATATGCTGCCAGTTTTTCCAAAATCACTAAGTACGCACCACAATCAATTAGCGGATATAACAACTAATAGTCAAAACTCTTCTAGACAAAGTCCCACACAAAGTGTAAATAAACGCAGTTCCAGTATGATATTTCGCATTGAGCATTTATTACCGAATACCTCGGATATGCCTACATCACCTCCTACTTTATTTACCGCAGAAGAAAGAGCTGTGAACCCAACGGACTTATCACCACCAAAAAAGTCCAAAATCATGAGAGCTGGAGTACACGTGAGCCAACAAATACCAAGAGATACAATTTCTGCAGCTCTTGATGCCCAAACCTTAATCAATTGTTCAGTCGCAAGCGAAACAACGACACGTGCATATTGTTCTTTAATAAAAGAAAGTGGCATTTTAAATATTACACCCAGTATAATGCGGAAAATTAAACTTTCCGAGGATACACAAAGCAATAATGCCCTATTCGAAGTCAACAAAGGCCAGGTGGTATTAAGAGTGGTACGTGACTTACAACGAGATGATGAAATTGTGGCTTGGTTTGGTGAGGAAGTGACTCTACTCATGTCAGTTCCTTTCTTAACGCCACTTAATATCCAAGGCAATAATAGATATACATGTCATTTATGCCACTTGACATTTGAAACACCAAATCCTTTAAAAATACATCTGGCCTTAGGCTGTGGACGCCATAATATTGATATACTGTGGATACGCTTATATTATGCTATCAAAGCTACAAATTACACGCAACAAATGTTACCTTTTTCGTTGCCACTACCTACTACAGCCACATCATCTAGATTGTCACCAGTGCTGCCTACATCTTCAGCCACGTCATCTTCAATTTCGCCATCCCATTCCCCGCAACCACAACAGCCTCAACCGTCTATATCTAGATTTTCTGCCTTTAAGCCAATTTGCTCATCTGCCTCCATTCATCAACATCACCCGCTACAAACGACCATGTCAACAGTAATGGCCACAAATCTTTGTGTTGGCCCTCAACATACCACCACAGCACCACTTTCTTTTCTGCCTACAATATCCAGTGCCGCCTTACCCCATATGAGCTTGTTGCAGCCATCCTCATCAAATCCTCTCAACGCTGCTGCCCAAATCGAAGCTATAGTCAGTAATATGGGTGCCTCGAAGCAGGGTCACCTTTGCATCTACTGTGGCAAGGTGTACTCCCGAAAGTATGGTTTGAAAATTCACATACGTACTCACACCGGTTTTAAACCATTGAAATGTAAATTCTGTCTAAGACCTTTTGGGGATCCCAGCAACTTGAACAAGCACGTTCGCCTGCATTTGCAAAACAGTGCAAATAATTCATCGGCGGAAAGCTATCAGTGCAATTTGTGTCACAAAACTTTGGGAAGGCGCAGGGATTTACAAAAGCATATGGAATCACGCCATGGTTATTCAAGTACAAGCAGTGTAGAAAAGAAAGTTGAAACAACAAATTCCAATTAAAAGGGAGCTGCAATAAATTTATACATCGAAACTAACAGGCTGCTAACCGAATTTACAGGGTCTATTAAAATGTGATATTAGTTTAAGGATTTTAAATATTTAACAGTATGTATTTTTGTAAATAATTATAAAACATTTAATAAATTTATATTTTATACAAAAAAAAATATATCTATTTTTGCCCTCGGTAGATCTATATATATTTAGCGGACTATCGAAAGGTTTCTTTCATGCATATTTCTTTGGAATAGCAAAAAAACTACTAAAAAATTGTTCTCTTGTTTTGTAAATGTTGTTTTTTTTTTTGGTCATTTATCACCAGCCAAGTTAGACGAACTTGGCGAGAGATTTCATCAAGTATCAGCCAGACTCGAACACTGGTATAGTGCATTGTACAAAAAACTTGATTCGTTTTTAGGGGATATTTGTTTGTTATATCTGCAGGAGGAAGAATAATAAGTTTTTAAATAACAAGTAAGAAAGTATTCGGTCAAGCCCGACCATATGATACCCTACACCACATTATTTAAAAACACATCATGCTTATATGTCCATATTAATCTGGATTTATCTATGTTTATAAACTCATTAAAATCGGTTTGAAAGTTTTTGAGAGGAAGATATTGGCCTCTACCTTCCCTTGCGGTCCTATTTTTGAAAAACTTTGCGCACAAGGTTACATGGACAGCCAGCCGGACGGACATCGTTAGTTCGGCTCAGAAAGTGATTCTTAGTCGATCGGTATACTTTAAGGTGGGTCTAGGAAAGTGATGTCCATTGTATAGTAGCTCGTCAAAGAGCGACGAATGCACATGTACGGAAGCTGTGTTGATTTTGTGTCAAATACAGTGTGTAGAATAAGTAATATTTTGATGCTTTTACGAAACTGTCATTAAAGCTTAAATTTAGAATATTTTAGTGGAGTTTTTTTCTAGATATAATTCTAAAATTCAGTTTACACTGAATTTTTTTAATGGTGATATTGCAAAATTTCCAATTCTAACTGTTTTTTAAAAATTTTTAATAATTAAAATTTTAAAAGTAAATTTAAAAAATAGAAAATTTAGTTTGGACTGTATTATAATAAATGTTTTACAACTAAAACAATTTCTTTCTATTAAATTTAAATAAAATTTGTGCGCTTAGTTTTGCTTTTCTCTGTATTTTAAAATTCTCTCATAATACATATGCAAAACATTTTTGAACACCAATGGTCTAGGACCAATATTTTAAGGTGTTAAGCTTCGTACAGACGGTGACAATGGTGCTATTGTCAGATGCATTAATTTCGCAGATCTGCTAAATGAAAATGAGCTTACAATGTTCACACAGTTGCAAGAAATTTTTAGGTTATTTAAATGACAACAATATGACCACCGCGATTAAGCTTTTTTATTTTTGTTTATTAAAAATAAAATATTAATAAAAACAATCCTTTTCTCATCCATATAATATATTTATATATGTATACGGTGAAGGACTTAAGTTTGCATGTAGTGTTATTTTGAAGAAAATGTTTATTTAATAAAAAAATTTGTGTTCCATTTTTTTTTAAATTATCCTTTTAAAAAAACCCAAGTTAAATTAATTAATTTGTCGTTTTAGAAAAAAAAAAACCTAATAACTAAAATAATATGTCATGCCTTTTTTCACAAATTTCACAAACTTTCCTCTTTCACTTTTAAATAAGCAATTAATAATGTACACCATCAGGGCTACCAATGTATAATACTGTAAACTATAGAAAAGTATACATCATGCAGTTGTTGGCAGCAACACAGTCCATTGAACCATGCTGTAAGTAGTCCATTTAAAACTTATAAATGTATGTATTTATAACAAATTTTCTATGAAAATTTTCCGTAATATAAGTTTGTTAAATTTAATAACCGTTTATTAATACCGGAATAAAACTTTAATTAAATACAAAAATAAATGTTTTTAATTTTTGAAGTTTCGTTTGGTTATTATTAACTGCTTGTTTAACGATTTCGATCGTCAACCTTCGCATAGAAAATTATATTTAAAGCATAAACGAAATTCTAAAATTTGTTTGTGTTTTAAATGATTATGACAATATGTTAATGATAAATCCCTACGTTTTGGGGTTCAACGAAATAAATTTAATATTGGACTACGTGGTCCATTGTGGCTTAAATGGACTACTTACAACATGGTCCAATGTACTGTTGTATGGGCCATGTTATAAGAAATTAACATGCAGTGCTGCCAACAACTGCATGATGTATACTTTTCTATAGTTTACAGTATTACACATTGGTAGCCATGATGGTGTCCATTATTAATTGTTTATTTCAAAGTGAAAGAGGAAAGTTTGTGAAATTTGTAAAAAAAGGCAAAAATTAAATCGTAAAGTTATTTTCATTCAGTAGTGGCATAAAGTAGTTTTTAAAATACCCCTTTTGGCCATTCCATTCCGTAGTGGCATGGAGTAGTTTTAAAACTCACCCTATTAGTTAATCCATGGAGCAGTGGCATGGAATACTTTTGAAACTACCCCTTTAGTGTACTCCATATTGTAGTGACATGGAGTACTTTTAAAACTAACACACTTTAGTTCTCCATGGAGTAGTTTAGGGACTACTTCGCTGGGTTATATGGACCACCATATACCCATATATTTGGATTAGTTTTGGAGTACTCCTACTCCTTTATGGACTATTCTTTACATGCATGTATGGACTAGTCTCGTTATCTGCAGTGTATGTATATACTAAATACTTTGTATTTAAATGCTATTTTTGATACTTTAAAGAAAAACATACATCGCGTGTGGTGCGGGAACTTTTTTTAACGAACGCGAAAAAGTAATACATTTATCATTTCTTAATATATATTAATGGTCTATACGATGCGATAAGGAATTTGATATTTGCAAAAATACAAAAAGTTATAATCCTAGTGTACAAATGTTTCATTAATATTGGTAGACGATTAGATACATAAAACCCCACGACAACAACTACCCTCGTAAAAATGCTTTAAATAACTAAAATTTTAAAATTTTTTTAATAAATAATTTTATTTAGATCGTTTACACATTTTGCGCAAATTTTTTATAACTATTATTTATTTTTTAGTTTTTTTTAGTGACTTAATTTAAAAATAAAATATATATTTTTTTTTGTTTTTTTTTTTTTATCTTTGATGTAAGAACTTCAATATGGGTTTCTTTAAGAATTTTCTTTATTTATATGTATGTATTCGTTTCTGTTGTTTTTTTTATTTCAATAGTTAACTACAAAAATTTTAGAATTTAATTGAGATAAATAGACACCGATATTTTGTTGCTTATTAATTTATTTTATTTATATATTTTTTTTTTGTTCGTTTTTAATTTACTTTTGCCTTAACAAAACAAAATACTTAATTATAATTAATTTTATTTGTATGTTTTTATGTATGTATGTTTTTTAATACACCAAATATATATGAATAAATTTATGATTTTTAAACATAAATTCTTGTCTCGAAAGAAGCACACTTGGGTTTATATTTTTAATATTTTTGGAGGGGAGATGAAAACTGGAATCTCTTTTTTACCAATTTCACTACAAATTTCTTAATTATACAATTTTTCAAAATACATATTTTTTTTAAGATTAGTTTTACATGTACATACAAATATATTAATATGCTACTACATACTTGCATATACATATGTATGTTTGTATGTATGTACGTATATTAACAATTTTGCATTTCTTTTATTCAATAATTTTTTGGATTTTTATTTTATTTTAAAATACTCAAATATTACAATCGTTGTTGTTCCCATTAAGGTAGATTTATTTATAAATTTAATTATTTAATTTTTCTTTATTGTATATCTTCATAATTACTATTACAAACATATTAATAATGTAAGTATGTATTAACAATAAATTACTTGTAAAAAACAATTAATTACAATACAAACAAAAACATTGTTTAACACACTTTCGCTACTTATTATCTTGCAATTTTTTTATTTTAAAATTTGATAAAGTGTCGTTTATTTAAATAATACTTAATTGCGCCTTTAAGAATTACAACCTGTTGCATTTTTTTTTAATTTCTTAAATTTTTTATTTAGAAATTATAAACTAAAAATGTTTAATTTGTTTGATGAAATACAACCCTTAACAGCGAAAAGTTTTACAACTTGGGTTGGAGTGATTTTACTTTGTTGAATATTGAAATTGCCATAAAACAGCCACATTATATTCCTCAATTTGTAAAATTTTTAAAGAAGTTTTTTAAATGTATTACTGAATTAAATTTTTCTAGAAAAGTCTATGGATTTTTAATTTTTGAAATATTGTTAGCCAAATATAAAATTAATAGAATTTCTTTAACTTATTTTAACCTCCACCGCTAGTGGTGAATCAGAGTATACTTAGTTTGTGATTACGTGTGAACCCCTTTTATTTAATTTTTATCTAAAATTCCATAACGATTATAGTTATATTCTGGGTCCTCTAAGTCGATTTAACTACGCCCACTTTCGGTGCCAAATTGTTTCTTGTTATCCAAAGCAGTTTGGGATTAAAGTCCAGCAAAATCGGTCCAGCAGGATAAGAGTTATAAATCCAAATGTTGAAGAACACCCTAAAAAATTGATCATTTTGGGTGGCATACCATAAAGTCCAGTGACATAGTGTGCATGGACACTATGACACTTTTTTTAGTGTTTCATGACGCTTTTACCGGCTTCTCTAACTAAAGCTTCTCTGCACTATGTAACTAGACGTTATGACATGCCACCTAATTTTGTTACTAATATAATTGATATAAGATTTTGCACGAATTCGGATTATATTATAAAACTGCTAATGTTCGTGCAGATCGGTCCATAAATTACCGTAGGCCCCATATAAAGCCTACTCTCAGAAAGCAATTTACTATGCCTAAGAACGTTAAGAATTTTGCTATTGTAGTTGGTCATTCACAGAGAGGTCACTCCTGAAATGTTCTAACTGACGGTAGAGGGTATTAAAGATTTGGCACAGCCGAATATATCACTCTAACTTGTTTTAAATAATATTTATATCTTATTATCAAGGCAAGTTTTTAATATGTATCAAATTATTTAAAATATGAAAAAAAGCTAAGAAATATGCTCTGAAATATGTTAAGTGTCACAGAAAAATTTATTTTTCGAATTCAAAGAAAAAATTTGTAGAATCAAAACATTTTTTGTCTGAAATCGGTCCTGCAAACAAATTCGCATATTCAAACAATTTATTTGCATTTTGCTTACTGAAAAAAACACTGATTTTTTTAAACAAATAATTTACAGAATCAAACAAAAAGTTTACTGAAATTCATATAAATTTCAAACAAATAATTTTGCTGAATCAAACAAAAATTTTTGCACAAGCAATGACGCGCACCCAAGCTATCACTGAAGGAGAAGAAGAAGGCAGAAAGCAGAGAGAGCGGCTGGCTGTGAGACACATTTTTTATGGAATAATTTTTGAACGAAGTCTAGTTTATAAACACAATGTTTTTCTTCATCCCTCACTGTTGCTGTATCCTTTCCTTGGCTAAAGAAGAAGAAATGTAACCAAAAACGGCAGCAGACCGACTCAATATTTAACTAAACAGCTTTAAAAAATTTAATACGGGATTTTGTTTTTCATTCATTTTTACCAACTTTGAAACCAACCAAAAATTTATTTTGTTTCTTATAATGTTGTTGTTGTTTCTGTTGTTTAAAAAGAGATAAACGTTTTTTTTATCTGCTATTGTTTTTTTACTACAAACCTCGTCACGCTATTTTATCATCCCAACAAACACGGAGGTTTGATTTCAAATTGAAAATAATTTGAAATCAAACGTTTTCTCAAACGACAAACGTTTGATAATGATTTGAAAATCATTTGAAAATCATAGCGTTCTCAACAAAAAGGGGAAATTATATTCAAATTGAAAAATGCCTTAATTTTCAACTTGCTTTCAAACGTAATTCTCAAATGTTTTTCAAATGTGGATTATAATACAATGTGGAATATAAATAAAACTATTTCATTTTTTTAATTTAAATTTATTATTTATTTATATAAACTTTGAGATAAACATTCGGTACCATAGCTAAAAGATGAAATAGGGTTCATTCCGTCCTCTAATTCTTGGAAAGACAAAATACTTGGCTCCCTTTTATTTTGAGGATTGTAGCACCGCGATCGTTCAACAATCTTTCTTCACTTTCCCGTTTTACTATTTTTCTTTTTTTTCGTATTTTTAATCATTGTAATTTCTCACAAATAATTTTTATTTTTCACAAGAAATAAACTGTTCACTTTATATTAAAATTTATTTTTAATAGTAAAACACATGTAACCACAAGGGAAAAAAATGTAACTTTAATCGCCATTTTTAATGCTTGCATTTATTTTTCGCTTTAGTATTGCCAAGTTTATTTTTGATTTGATTTTAACATTTGACAAACATTTAACATCAAATTGAAAAAACATTTCAAATGTTTATTTTCTAATCATTCTCAATTTGAATTTAAATGTTAAATCAAACAATTGAAAAACGTTTGAGAATTGCGTTTGATGTCAAATGATAAAGTCATTTCATATCAAAAGTTTGACTTCGTGTTTTTGGGATCTTTCTTATTGTTGTACTTTTTTAAAGCGTCCCAAAATAGACTGTATGTGTTTTGTGTTGTTGTTCTTATATTTCACATAAAGAAGTGTTGCTTACGATCAAATAAAAAAAATGCAAAAAACGACAACATTAAAGAGCGTTAAAAATTTCATACAAAATTATGAAAACTTGAAACCAATAGCGCGTATATTATATTATTGAATAGTTGTCCACATTTTTGTTGGTTAAATAAAAATCAAACAAAAATATTAATTGAATCAGTAAAAAAATTTGTAGAAATTAAAAAAAATTTCAAAGAAGCGTTTGTTTGAAAATAATTCTGCAATAATTTTTTCTGTGTATGTTGACTAAACATAAAAAATATTCATTATCTCACAGATCAATTGAATACATAATTTTTTGTATATTAGTGATGAGAATAAATTTAAAAGCAGTATTTAGATTACAATAGTTTACAAGGTTAAGGCTTACAAAAACATTCAGGCCAAGCTTTTGAGATCCTATTTATTTAAAATTTCAACAAAAAAAAAATGCAGACAATCCAATAAAAGTCTCTTAGCATATTCTGTTCCCAAAAACCTTAATAGTTTTGCTAGTTAATATTTCCAATGTTTTCTAAAATGGGAATGTAAGAAATGAAGTTTGAGGCACATGTTAGTCAACAAATTACTCATATCTGGGGTCTTCGGAAAACCCATTTTAACGTACAGATGGACAGACGGACATCGTTAAATAAACTTCATTTTTCAAACGGACCAGAATATAATGGGTGGTCCAACCAAAACGCATGTTGTTAATTGTAAATAAAACAAAAAGTATTCAGAGAATTATGTTAATAGTTTCTATTATGATGGAAGGAATTTTTTTTCAATATGTAACTGATCACTAATTACATATGAAAACTAATGAATGTATGTAATATTTATTGAACTTGTGAATTTTTATGCACAATTTTGTTCTGATTAAATAATTAAAAATGGTACCGTCATGATCTAAATAGTACATTTTCTTTTCATAATCGGTACAAAATTATAAAAGCAATTTTCCATCCCTGATACATCATTTATAAAAAAGGAATTCGCATGCAATTGTTTTCTAAAACTCAAAAAGGAATCGAAGAAATTATATCAATCATTCTTTTTAAAATCATTGTCAACTACAAAGCGAAGAGTGAATAGTATTGCAAAAACTGTTTATTAACAGAACCGAAGTGGAGTTGGGCTTACAGCTATGATATAACCTTTTTATACCGTTAATATAAAGAAGAGTTTTTTGCTTTCCTTTACTGTATTAATTTAAATTAAAATAATATAAAAACCAATTTCATTCAAAGAAAAAAGCAATGATTCCAAACTAGGGTTGTCAAACGGCCTGGATTGACCAGTATTTTGGGTGTTGTCCAGGTTTCAGCTAAAATGCAATTTGTCTAGTTAAAAAAACCTTTAAATAATGTTGAAAAATTACTTTTTTATTAAATATATATTTATTATGGTTTTAAACAAAATCATAGGGTGTGTGTGAAATGGTAGCAAAGTTCTATGGTGAATTAAAATTTAAAATATTTCTACGCTAATGTCAAAATTTTTACAAGCCCCCAGGGCTAGTGAAATTTTATTTACCTAAATAGTGTCAAAAATTTACTTTCATGAGTACTTTGCGACCGTTTCACACACACCCATATACTAAGAAAAAAATTTATAATTTGCCGACAGACATTCCAATTAATGAGATAGAGAGAGATCCATTTTTTCAAATTGATCTCGTTTGTTAATCATGCCAACAAGCAATACTTTTTGAGCAAGGACTTAAGGTATTTCTGTAATCTTTACTCACAAAAATCCATTCATATGACCGAATACAAAAAAAAAATATATATGTACATATGTGTCTAAACAAAAAGCTATCAGCCATGTTCGGGAAATCGAATTCGAGTGAAATCAAAATCGAACAAACTTTAAAAAAGATCCAGTGTTTAAAGTTCATTAAATTATTTTGTTTTACATACTTCATACTATGAGTACAGCTTATCTTCATTAGAGCTTATCTTAAAATAAAACAAGTAAGAGTGCTATATTCGGCTGTGCCGAATCTTTGAAACCCGCCACCGACAGTTCGAATATTTCAGGAGTGATATCTTTATGATATCTATTTATTATTAGTTATTATTTATAAAAACAGACGTCAGCATTAAAATTTGTTGCGGCTTAGACCTACATTAAATTATTGACCGATCATCAGAAAGTTTTATGCTGTTTATAGCAATTTTAACTAGCTTGAGCCGAACTTAAATGATTTTCAGGAGGGGAATTTATATTGGAGCCATGGCAAGTTATGAAACCAAATTCTGCAGAGTGATATCTGATATTAAAAATCATATATTTCAATACAGCGGTGAAATAAGTTTTAGCGTTTACAGTAAATTTCACAAGGCTGCTAAATATGGAATCAAAGGTTAATTATGAACAGTATATTACAAAATTGCATGACATTTTTTCTGGTCATATGAAACTAAATTGGAAGAAATGTTACCACAATAAATATGTATGTATATCTGCTACGGTTTTAGGCGTATTTTATTACTTTACCAGAGTGGGCTTTATATTGGGCCTATACTAAATTATGGACCGATTATCACGAAATTAATTAGTGCGATTTCTTGTCCTTTAAAACTGTGAAGTATTAAATTTTATTCTGATAGCATTACTAATATGGTTTTTGGTGTACTTAGTTGTTTTCCGGGAGTAAGGTTTATATGAGGCGTAGGGCAAATTATGGACCGATCTTCCCGAAATTTCACAGTGTCGTTTCTAGTCCTATAAAACTGTGACGTATCAAATTTTGCAAAATCTTATATCATTCCGTGCATTGTTCCCCCATTTATGTTAGTTTTTGTAACAAAATTATAAATTTTTTGGGGTGGTGGTTCCACATTTTGATTCATAGCTCTGATCCTACTGAACCGATTTTGCTGGCTTTCAATCCCAAATTGCTTAGAATTACTGCAAGCAATTTGACACCAAGTTTGTTTATTTCTTTTGAGAATATATATACTGTATGGGGTCTGAGATGAATAATAAAAAAGTTTCACACGGAATGACAAACTTAGTATACCCTCTTCACAACGTATTGTGGTGGAGGGTATAAAAACGACGGTAATTTAAAGAAAAATTTAACTATAAATCTCCAGTGATTTCAATTTCACTCGATCCATAACATGGCTGTTTATGTACTTTTTTATTTGATTCAATTTATTATATACCAAGTTGAGTTTATATATACGGTGGCAGCAATACTACAACAAAACAAAGCCAACAGAAACAGAAACAACAGATGTTTACGGCTCGAAATGTCAACTATTTATAAATAAAATATTATGAAGCCAACACAAATTGGTTCGAACTGGCTTTTCTCTGCCACTGCTAGTGAATTCGACCTGATTATAATTTTGTAATATAATATGACTGAATTTTAAGTGTACTGGTTTCTTGCTTTTTAAAATTTTTTTAATTGCAAAATAAAATCTGAAGGGAATTTTTTTTTTTTCTTATAGTTAAGTGCTTTTTGAAATTTTCAACTTATTTTTTAAATCCAGGTGAACTTTTACTTTTGTCCAGTTATTTGACTTTTGGTATCTGGCAACCCTATTCCAAACCTAGTTCATACCAAAAGGCAACATTTCCATAGGGTACAGAGCAAAACGAAATAAATACAGGGTGTTTTTTTAGAGTGTCACAACTCTGAGTTGGCTTCACTGCTTTATTTGTGCACCCATTTAACAGCTGATAGTTGCTTTTGATTAGTTTGCTTTGAAATTTCATTATGAATCGATTAACACCAGAGAAACGCGTGAAAATTATTGAAATTTGTAATCAAAATAATTCGTTGAATGGGCTGAAGCACAAATTGTATTTCCAATAAAGCCCGTTTCATTGATATTAAAAATATATGTTCTTGTTTTATTATGATTTACTGCCTGTTTTTAGAAAACGTAAGCAAGTGAGTGAGTGAGAAATTATATTGAAAACAAAAACAAATTTTCGTTTTTTATTGTTGTTTTCAATATAATTTCTCACTCACTCACTTGCTTACGTTTTCTAAAAACAGGCAGTTAATCTTCTGTTACTTTATAAAAAAAAAACACCCTTTACTATGTGACAGAGCACAACGCAACAATTCCAATTTTGTTACATACATAAATATTTAACTTAAAAACTAACTGCGAGTATTTGGCAAGTATGGGAATAGGTTGTAAAGTATAAATCATACCGAAAGTATATTTCATAACGATAGGTTATCCAGAAAAATGTTTCTTATGTTTTTGGCATATTTTTTTTTTTGTTTGTATTAACGAAATTAAGTTAGTTGAAATAACATATTGTTGTTTTTTACAGTAGTCATTGTCTTTAGCGCTTCATTTCTCTTGTTATCATAGTTCCCATCTCCGTGCACTAAGAATAAATTCGTTACTTTTTATTTAACATCCAAAATATTGATTAGAAATATTTTTTTACAGCAAAGCAACGATTGCCAGGTCAGCCTTACTTTATATTTGTTATCAATAGATACTAATATGAACAAATAAATAATTTAAAATAAGCATTCTAAAAAATGTCCTTTTAAAATTAAAAATATTAGTAAATGAAAAACCAAGTGCATACGCAGTTTGACTATGTTTTGTCTCTACACTAATGGCCGCATTGTAACGTTTCTCTTGTCACACGGTGTTATCCCTCTCTTCCGTATTATTTCAAAAGAATTCAATAGCGAACTACAGCAGTTAAATATTCCTTTAGTTAATTACTTTTCTCTGCATGTATGAATGTATGTATGTGTAAAAATGCACTAGTGTGTGTATTTATTTACTGTATTTTTATTTATTTACTTATCTTAAATACTTATGAATTGTTTCTTAAAGCTTTACTAAGTATTTAGTACATTTTTAAAGTTTATTTAATTTTACATTATACAAAGTATTTATTTTTTATTATAATTAGGGTTGATGCTATAAAATCGATATTTATAAAATTTGATCTTATGATTTCTATTGTATTACAAGACACATTTTATATTACTTTGTAATAACTTTTTGTATTTTATATTTTAATTTTTTGCACCATAAATAAATTTTTGAGTATTTAATGCCAATAACAAATAACATTAGATTTTAAATATTTTATTTTTTAGTAAGTAGAAAGATTTTATTTATTTTCGTTCTAGCAAAACACGCCAGCAGAGAAATATTATTAATTAAAATAATAGGTATAGTGCCGCAGTTAAGAGTTTAATTAAAAACTAGGGGTCTACTCCGTATTTAATGTGATTGCGCATTTGTCTTTTCCATTTTTTTTTCCTTTTTTTCCCTTTCGCAAATCATCGCTATTTATTTTATTTAAATTTTCCAATTTCAAATTTTTTATATATTTTGACATTTCATTAGCTGCGTTCGAGAACTCAAAAGTTTTTACTATTTTTTACAGAACTTTACTGCATTTTACTTAATTGCATTCGCGTTCACAAAATACAGTAAATGAGAATACAAATTGAGAGCGTAAAGTGACAGTTCTTGACCAGAATTGCCAGTTTAGTACTTTTATTATTAGATATAGCACATTGTTTTCTGAATTGGCACTAAGAATATATAACTTTTTAAAAATTTTGCAAACAGAAAAAATTGCAAAGTAAAGTTTGAAAAGTTTTCGCATCAAACGCAATTACTTTTTTATAAGATCAAATATTCATTTAATTTATCATTAAATTTTAATAAATTTTATTTGGGAAAAAATTTTAAAAAAGTGATGTAAGTGTGACATGCAATACTTATATGAATTGGTCAAAGCTTTTAAATACCTTTAAGAATTATTATGTTCCCTATAATAAAACTTGTAAATTTTAATGTGATGCTTAGAGCGAATTTTGGTTTTCTGACCATACATCATACAAAAATCATTGTCCGGCTTTAGAGAAGCAAATGAATGTTTTCTCAGACATTGGGACAAAAAACCATCAGCTACTCACAAAGTTCAGCGAGGCAATCTCCTATTGGACCAACGACCTATTGGATAGAACTTGTTGCGAACTAGAATAAAATCCGAACTATTACGTTCAGTTCAGTGTTGCCGTTAGGATACGAAAGATACATTTTTAGTATCTTTTGATGACTTAATTTAAAATATATTGTTAATGAACCGATGTTTAAAAATTTGTAAAAAGCAGTTGGTTTAACATTTGCACTTCCATTTTCGAATGCATGTGTGGAAAGAATTTTTAGCCAACTAAAACTTATTAGGACTGATCATCGTAACCGACTCAATACTAAAACAATAGCAGCTTTAATAATGGTGAAAGAGAACTTTAAGGATGTTTCAACATACGATTCACCTAAATTGATGATTACTTGTAGTGCGAAGTTGTTCTGAGGAAATATGAACATTGTTTTTATTTTCAGGAAATTTATACATATGAATTTTTTGATATAATCGCCCTAGTATAAACGCCTTAACTCGTATATTTTATATAGGTGTTTCCAAAGTAACGGTCGTTACCGATTTTTGAAGATTTTATAAAAAAAAATCCAACCTACCCAAATATGCCACGAAAGTTGCTCCATTTTGGACTTACGAAAGTTCAAGTAAAGGCAGCAACCGAAAGAATTCATAAAAAATGTAATTTAAATACTTTTTTTTACCATTAAAAAAGTAACGGTCGTTACTTTATAAATGTGCTGTTTTCAAATGTCGGAAACAAACGTAAAATTTTGCGCAGGATATGTTTAGTAAAATTCTTTGAAATGTTTTGTTTAAGGAATAGATTTATTTTCAAACCAAAGAAATTAGTTACCCAAAAAAATGTTTGTTTTTTAAAGTAACGGTCGTTACATTTTAAAAAGTTAACAGTTTTTTGTGTTTGAATTCATTTATTTTGGTTAACTCAAAGTAACATCAAATCAAATGCAGTTGGCATTGACGGTATGAATTCCGAAGATATTGCCTTACTTAACCCATCTGTTTAACTCTATTTTAACAAAATCAGTATTTCCAGATGGATGGAAAGTGTCTAAGATTATACCAATTCCCAAGCCTAACAATGATTACCGACCGATAGCAATTCTTCCTTATTTATCAAAAGTGATGGAAAATATAAAGTGCAGACAAATGAATCAATACTTGAGCCAAAAAAAGCTACTATGTGATCGACAATCCGGCTTTGTGAAAGCAAGAAGTTGTATCACAGCACTTGTAGACGTTGTTGAGGATCTCAGGTCGAGTCTCGATCAAAATACGGTTTCCTTCCTTATTCTTCTAGACCATAGCAAAGCATTTGACACAGTTGTCCATCCAATCTTTATAAAGAAACTCGAAAAACTGTTTTATTTTTTAAACTCCGCATGTAGTTTACTATCTTCATATCTTACTAACAGATCCCAAGTCGTACAATTAAATGGTAAACTTTCCAACCCGCTTGATATCAACAGAGGCGTTCCACAAGGATAAATTCTTGGGCCCCTCCTCTTTTGTTTATACATAAGCGATTTACCAGAAGTTACGCTTAACACCAAAGTACACATGCATGCAGATGATGTATAACTTTATACTAGCACCAATGTCGCTGACATTCAATCATGTGCAAATAACATTAACACTGATTTAAATCGCGTCAACAACTGGGCTCATAACAATGGCCTACTCATTAACCCTTCCAAATCCAAATGTATTTTCCTTTCAACAAGTAAAACAACATTAGGTGATCAATTTCAAATTAAGATTAACAACAACATAATTAACTTTGGAAATTCTTAAAAAATCTGTGAATAACAATTAATAATAAATTTTACTTTGTTCAACCCACATCAACTCTGTTGTTGGGAGAGTTGATGGTATGCTACGTAATCTGTGGGTAGTGAAATTCTCAACGCCTTTAAACATTCTAATGTTGTTAGCAAAAACGGATACGAAATTTTCGCTAATAGTAATAGTACCGACCTCAGAAAACTTAATGTTGCCTACAATAGTATTGCAAGATACATTTATGCTAAAGGACGCCGTGAACACATATCATTGTTTTCATACCGGATATATGGGATGAGTTTTGTGAATCTTCTTAAATTTAAATGCCTTATACTGCTACATAAAGTAATAACTCAAAAACAACCAATATATCTATTCAGAAGAATTCAATTTGCAAGATCGCGTCGTGGTAAGAAAATAATTCAACAGCGATTTCGAAGTCCTTTGTCAAAACGTCACTTTTTTATTTATTCCACTCGTCTTTGGAACCAAATTCCAAATAATATGCAGCTAATAAGCAACGCAAACTTGTTTAAAAAGGACCTATTTAATCACTTTTGTATAATTTAAATATGTTAACTAAATGTGCTAATTAAAATTGTTATGTTTCAAATTTGTATATGTTAACTAATTAATTTTTTTTCTGCGCTTTTTTTTGTAATTTTATATTTCATATTATATTAATTCAATAATTGTAATAAACGTTTATATTATGTATGTTTTACGAATATTTTCTTGATCAAGTTTCACTAGGGGTCTTCTAAGACCAAAATATCTTGCAATGTATGTAAAACGGGTTTTCGCAATTCCGTGCGTAGAGGGTCAATAAATTATAACTTATAAGAAAAGAATCGCCATACGATTCTACTAAGACATCTGAAATTTTTTTTAGCTCGGAAGTACATTTAGTATATTTTTTATGACTTATACCAAACGCCTTTTAAAAAATTCAAAAACTTTAGGGGCCCATATTTCGGGAGCCCGAGCTAACTTTTCAAACCCCTTCGGCAGATTTGCTTTACTAGTAGTCTACTTTCATTTCGCGTTGCAAGTGTTGATGCTGGTTTTTTTTTTTTTTGTTGTTGCACAATGTTAGATATTTGTTCTAAGGTCCGTTTCGCTTGTAGTCCATTTTCGTTTAAAAGTCACATACATATTTTCTTAGCATGCGTACATAATTTTTAATGCAAAAATGTTCGCTTAATTGTCTGGCAACATGTTTTTATTTACCTTTCTGGCAACTATTATAAATGAAAAATTTCGCAATTTATCTATCCACTTTTTTTTTGGTTTCGATAGTGTTTGAGACGCTCTTTCACGTGGTGAAAACTAGAATGTTCTAACTTGCTTAGACTAAAAATGTAGAGAAAGAAGAGCACAAATGAAAGAAAAATAGAATTTTTTATCTTTAACAGCAAATTTTTCGAAATTTTGTTTTTGAGTCATAAGCCACCTTTTCATAGACCGGGTCACATATATGTATGTATAAAAGCGTTGCGCGAGTGACTGACTGAATCATTCATCATCGCCCAACCCAAACCGCTGACAAATCGGTCCACTAAGACGGGATTTTTCGAAATTCGAATGTTTAGGGCGTAAAAACGGGAAAATTCGGTAATTTTATATCTCCAAAACTAAAAGAGATGCAAAATAAATGTAATACTTATCGTTGCTCTTTAGAAAAATAAGCGGACAGGTGTCTGGTACTTTTTGGAAATTCTGCTCTTTTAGGGAGTTAACGGGTAAAATCTAAATTTTAATACTTTTTTGCCACCCCATCAATCTTTTGAACCAATAAACATAGAAACAAAGTTAATACCACATTCGAAACTTATCAAAAAAAAAACGTATACGAATTTGGTACTCTTTCGAAATTCGAACATTTAAGAGGTGAAAATCGTAACTATTTTTGGTATTTTTTTACAAAACATTTTCCTCCATTCATTTAAATATTCGTACTAAATTATGGGCTGCCACTACAATACTGAAATTGTTGATACTTTAATGGGGGAAAAATATAGTACCCAAAAAAGGAAATACGGGAAATTTGATATTTTTCTTTAGCTTTTTGGTTCTACTAAAGTAGCGGGTTAAATGCTAGAATTTAAACAAAATTAAACCTAGAAAAATAAACTTTGGCATAAAAATGTCCATGAAGAAAAAGGAGACGCAAACGAAGTAGCGGGTATATGCTAGTATTTCAAGTTATTGTGAGCTTTTAAAGCATTTGAATTAATTTAAAAAAATATTTCAGTTTTTACTATTAATTTAAATTGAATCAATATTTGGTTATGTGGTATTATTGAAAAAAATGCTAGGTTTCACTTATTATCCATAAAATGGCTTATAAAAACATCGGTTATAGTCCAAATTCGCTTATAGTCCACGAAAAGTACTGTATGGCTTATTACCAAACTTTGAAATTTATTTTTTAATGTTAATTTTTTAGTGGTTGAAGTGTGAAGTATTTGGGTACTGAAGTAATCCATAGCAAATAAATTATTCATGTTCTTTCAGATAAATTTACCCGCAACAATTTAGTAAAATCAAACAAATATGAAAGATAAAATAAAATAATGTTCGTGTTATAAAAAGTAATTAATCGAGTACCGATAAGAAAACGAGTTAGGTAGTAAACATTTTTTTAACACTTTAATTATTTGCCATCAACTGTTGCCTTTATTTGACGAATTTTTAAAAATTTTGCGTTCGCGACTTTTTTGGACAACAGCTTTATGTGAGAGTAAATTCTTCAGTTTTCTCATTTACTGCATTTTACTGTAAAAGTACATATTATTATTGTTTTTATTATTGTTATTCTGCGCCATCTTTAATTTTTATTACTAGTATTAGTGTGTTCATTTACTTAATTTTTTTACAAATTTGTAACAATTGTTGCAAGTCAATGCTACTCCCCGTTTCCACATGCAAGTGCTAGTTTGAAAAACTCAATACACTCACACTTTTTCACTAACATTCACACAATTTTTGTACATTCAGCCAATAGGCTGTTTCCTCGATTTTTCGTTGATAATACGTATGTATGTATGTTATTACTTGCATGTGGAAACGTAGGGTAAAAAGTAAATTAACAAGTAACAATTGTTACAAATTCGTAACAATTTTTTGTAAATGAACACAGCTATTACTTAACTTTCAAACCACTTTGCGAAAATGATAGAGATTACCAAGTTGTCATTTAAGCGCCCCATCCATTTACAATAATAGCTGCGTTCGAGAACACAAAAGTTTTTACTATTTTTTACTGAACTTTACTGCATTTTACGAAATTGCGTTCGAGTACACAAAATACAGTAAATAAGAACACAAATTGAGAGCGTAAAGTGTCAGTTCTTGTTTGAGTATTTACAAATTTTTACTGCAGAAATTTTTGCAGTAAAATTTAGTTAAACAAAAAACCTGTTTCAAAAGGTAAACAAACAAAAGAAACAAATAAAATGCAAACAATATGAAAAAATTCTTAAATATAAGAAAAGTTGAAATAAAACTTAATCCAAAAGAAAAAGTGAATAACTATTAATAAATTAAACTTGTTTGTGAAGCATTTATTTGGCTAAATACAAACTTTTGAAATTTTTGTTGTTAAGTTAATTTTTAAGAGTTGTAAAAGTGTGAAGTATTTGGGTACTTAACTAATCAATAGCAAAAAAATGATTCATGTTCTTTTAAATAATTTAACCCGCTACAAATTAGTAAAATCAAACAAATATGAAAGATTACATAAAATAGTTTGTTTGTATTTTCCAAAAAATTTCATGTTATTAAAAGTATTTAATCGATTAACGATAAGAAAACGAGTTAAATAGTCAAAAGTGTAAACATTTTTCAGCACTTCAATTATTTGCCATCAGCTGTTGCTTTTATTTTACAAACTTTGCGTTCGCGTACTTTTTTGGACAACAGCTTTTTGTGCGAGCAAATTTTTCAGTTTACTCATTTACTGCATTTTACTGTAAAAGTACTCCAACGCACCTATTATTGTATATGTTAGTCGCAACATTATTTCAATATTTCCCTATATTATTCAATAAGTGGCACAATGGTTTCAATTAAAATATGGCGCAACTCTTATTAAAAACAAAACACAACCTTTAAAGCAGTGAAGGGCACACACATACTATCACATTTATGCTTCTGTGGGAACCCTGCAAGTAATAGGACCAGGCCAAACACGCACGTAAGGAGTAATCCACAAGGGACTAGGACTAGTCCAAAAGTAACCCAAACGTATGGAAAAAAACATGGTCTATTTAACATTACGATGTCCTAGGGCAGGACCATATAACCCATCTTTCGACTACAACGGAGTAGTTTTAAAACTACTCCATTGTGTACACAAGAGGATTAGTTTTAACTTCGTTTAAAAACGAAAACATGTCGTTAAAAAACGAAGACATGTCATCTCACTACAAACACTTTTTAGCAATGACATGCTTGCATTACATCGGACCAGTCCATGGAGTAGTCCATTTTATCAAAATGGATCAGGTGGTCCAATATTATTTGTAGGGAAGCAGCAGAAAACGAATGACGCTCATCAACAAGAAATTAAAGCAAAGCAACCCTGCAAATAATAGGACCAGTCCAAACACGCGTGTAAAGAGTAGCCCACAAGGGACTAGGACTAGTCCAAAAGTAGCCCAAACGTATGGAAAAAACATGGTCTATTTAACATTACGATGTCCTACTGCAGGACCATATAACCCATCTTTGAAATACAAAGGAGTAGTTTTAAAACTACTCCATTGTGTACACAAGAGGATTAGTTTTAACTTCGTTTAAAAACGAAAAATGTCGTTAAAAAACGAAGACATGTCGTCTCACTACAAACACTTTTTAACAATGGCATGGTCCATGGGACCAGTCGATGGAGTAGTCCATTTCATGAAATTGGATCAGGTGGTCCAATAATATTTGCAGGGAACAGCCGAACGTACATTGTCATAGACCAAACGTAGAAGTTGAAAGTGTACATGTGTCGACGTCACACAAGCAGAATTTTTATTTTAAATTAACTATCACTTTAACTTCCAGTTCACAATATGTTTTTGACAGTTATAACTGATAGTTAATTATAACTGAACTTGGTGAAATTGGCCGTAAATCGCATATTAAAGAAATTCCAGGGATTTAAAAATGTGCATTAACCTAAGGCGAATTCACACAAATGAATTTATTATTCTTACCATCAATTTTAAACCTGGTAATACCAGACAAATGCGCCATTTCGTATGTGACATGTGGATCATTTTGCAAATACCATCACAAATAGTTTGTTTACAAGATTTACATTGACATCCAGCCAGACAGACACAACGTACATGATCCAATAAGCTCATAAAGAGGTTCTAATTTGTTCGGTTTTCCAAAATCTTTTACCAAAATTCTCAATCACGTTTTTCAATAAACTGTTGTCAATGACTGATATCTGCTCGATAATGTTGTTTTTAAACTCTTGAACTGTTGTTGAATTATTGCTGTACATTTTCGATTCAAAAATTCCCACAAAAATATTCTTAAGGTTTCAAATAGCACGATCTTGGTAGCCAAATCATTCCTCCTCTACAAGAAAAAAATACGATTTTCGAACTTTTCTTTCAAAAGATCCATAGTTTATCTTGCTGTGTGGCAAGTGGCACCATCCTGTTATATATATGTATATAAAGCAGAAGGATAACAGTTTGTTATAAATTAACTCTGTACCAACAAGCTGCTAGTCTTAATCGGCATTCAAATTAGCAGCTCGTTGTACGTAGTGTACAAGCTGTGCCTAACTTTTTGTTATGAATACGGCTGTTAGTTGTCAGTTGAAAAACTCGGCGTATGAAGTAGAAAGGATTCTGTTATTCGACCATAATACACAGTAAAAATTATTTCTTTTGAATTCAAATACGCGGTAAGGATATTTTCACGTTTTCTACTGTATCAATTACCTTTTAACGAAAAATCCTTCATAATAAACATTTTAGAAATACGATTTACTATTCTATTACAAAGCAAACTAAATTTAATTGCTGTAGCAAGGAGGGTCATGACAGCTTCTCTACCCCTCCCCGGGCTAGTCGAGTACTGGTATTATAAATTGTTTTTGAAGGCTGTCCCGACTGAATTCCCATCATGTGACTCCCCTCCTGAACTGATCTGCTCTAATGTTGTTTATAAAGATTTTTCGATCCATATGTATATTTTCGCAATAATGATAGCTAATATTCTTGTGGGTTGTGCGTTAATAAAAAAGTGTCAATGGTCCATATTTTTGACTAACATTAACCGATGTTTAATTGGGGTTTTAACGAAATATTGTATGTATGTATGTTACAAAAAATTATTTATTTAATGCATAGTTTTTTTTTTGAGCTGAGTTTTCTTTCTGTAAGAGAAACCATTCTTTAAATGTAAGTGTGTATCTGTAGTTTTTGTTTTTTTTTTTTTTAATAAATGTATGAAGTATTTATTCCTTAATATGTACTTTATTAATTATGTAACATTAATTAATAAAAATTACAAATAGTTGTTGTTTTTTTTTATTTATTATTTATGTGAAATACAATTTTAATAGCATTTCAGTATTGCTTATTATTTGTTTTTGTAATTATTTCAAATTTATTTTGTTTAAATACTTTCGCTTTGTTTTGTTTTTGTGTTATTGTTATTATTTCTGTTGGATTTCGTATTTAGTATACACCAGTTTTGTTTGATTTGAACATTTTTTTTTAACTGTTTTAATTGTATGTATGTAAATTTTTGTTGGTTTTTGTTTTTAATTTTCAGTATTCATTTAAGTTTCTTTGTTTAAAGTAGTAACTAACTATTGCAAAAATATTTTTTAGGAATTTAGAAAATTGTTTAATTTAAACTTTATTTAAATTGTTATTGGGCGGGATTGTGTTTGAAAAGGGAAATTGTTTAATAATTATATATTTAATTTTTCTTTTCTTTTTTATTTATGATATGGGGGTACTTTGAGTATAAACAAATAAAATGATGTTTAAATGTTCTTTTTGTTTTTTGAATACCCTGCAACTACAATTTATTTTTATCACAGTTTTCTATGATTATGGAAATTTTATGAAGGATTCGTTGATGATGATTCTTAATTTTCTTTTGCTTTGTTGTTTTATGTTGAACATGAAATAAAACAATACAATTTATTTTTATTTTGGTATTATTTAAAATACAAATTTTTTTATTTATTTATATACGTATAGTATATGCATTTGTATGTGTGTTTAAATGTATAGTTGTTTGTTGGGATATTATACAGTTTCTAACTTTCTATTTTTTTATAATAATTAAAGCTGTCATTTGATTTTATGCGCATAATTACCAAACAAAACAAAGAACTTATATAAAATAAGTGATTTAATTAAAAATTACGAGTACATTTATGTATGTTTGTGTTTTTCAATTAAAATTATATAATCATGATTCGTATAGTATATGAGTTTAAGACTACTCTACTAGCATTTATGTATGCATGTATGTATTTTTTTTCAATGGTTTTATTATATATCTCATTCTATGTTTTTACAATGTCTAATGTGTTAAATTGTTTGTGGAAGCAAACAATGGCAATATAGTTTGATTTTTCGGATATGTGTTAAATTAAGAAACTTTAAAATTTAAATGAAAAAAAATATGTATTTAACACTTAAGTAATTTGGATATTTTAATTATTTTATTTGTTGTCTTATTTATAAAGTCTTTATTTGCATATTTTACAAATAGTTCAACTAAAGTTTTTAATTATGTATTTAGTTTCTTTTTATTTTTATAAATGTATATAAATTGAATTTTAATGCGAATGTAATTTTGTACTTCTTTTTTATAAAATATATATTTTTATATTTTCTAACCAATTATTTATTGAACAAACAAATTATAATAATAATTTCATAATGTAAATTTTATTGAGACACCACATATTTAAGTTATTAAGGCAGGGCTCTTAACAGCCAACAATTTTAGTACAATTAGAATGTCAACAAAAAAAGAAAATTTTATTAAATAAATAGATTTTAATTTTATACAAAATCTATAAAGAACAAATATTACAAAAGAAAAATTAAATTAAATAATTTTATTTTCTCGTTTTCTATTGAATTGCTGCAAAAATTTTTTAATTATTTCAACACTAAGTCTTTTCAAAAGTCAGGGGTATCATCACCGCATTCGATATCGAGTAAGCTATAGTATTGGGTAAACTAACGTACTTTTCTGCATACGATAGACACTGTCGTATCAAATGAAAACTTGAGAGATGAGATGGGTTTTCTTTCAGGAAGTCTGAGTTTATTGGTAAGAAGGAAGATATGGATAGCATGTTTCCTCCCCTACTACCAATAAACTAAGACTTTCTGAAAGAAAACTTTCAAATCATTCAAATTAAACACAAAATAAATACGTTTTTAAACTCTGAAGGCAGAATTATGCCTGTATTCACAAAAATTTTTTAAATTTAATAAAGGTTTAAAGAACAAATTTACTATGAAAATTATCACTAATAAACGTTTGTTAAATTTAATAATCGTTTATGAATACGGGAGTTAGTCTTTACTTTCTGTTATGTTACGAATCAGCTGATTTGTTTTTGTTATTAAAAAACCTGTGAAATTGATTAGTTTTTCTGTTCTGTTGCGCTGCAATTTGTTAAAATCAAAAACTTTATAAGTAATTGTAAGTGACAGCAAAATAAATAATAAAAAAAAAACATATTTATGTACATACATATGTATATTAAAATAAACTGTTTTTTGATTTTGGGAATTCGTAAAAATTTATTTGTTCAAATGTATGTATGTGCATTAAAGTTATTAAAATAAAATAAAAGACGGTGCCAAACTAATAAATTTGTGATAAATAGCTGATAAGTTACTACAGAAAAAGTAATTACTAAAATTTCGTAACAGAACGGCAAGGAACAAAATAGAAACAGAAAGTAAAGACCAAGGCCGATTGAACAAGTTTGCGCAAGAAGCCTGATGATCATTGTTTTTATTCTTTTGAGCTTTCAAGAGTTGTTTACATTTTGCTTACATGTGCATGTCCATATATGTTTGTTTAGCGCCGGTTCACACACGTCAAGTTTGAGTCGTCAAGTCTTGAGTTTTTAGGAGAGAGGGAAAAAGAAATGGCATTCTCTTTTCCCTTCTTTCCCAAAAGCTAAAGATTTGATGGCTAAAACTTGAAGAGTGTGAACCAGCACTTACGTTTATGGTATGCCCCACATACACGTTGTTTCCTTTTGCTCTGTATATGTGGTAGTAAGTTTGTGGCAACTTAAATGAATCGTTTTTTGTTTTTGTACAAGTAAGCAGACCTGATAGATGGGCCTCGGTAAAGACTTATTCTGCCTTAACCGTATTGAAACGTTTTATTACATTTAAATTTTGGAAATATTATATTTGTTTTATTTTTCCGTTTTTTTTTTTGTATAAAATCATATTCATTTAATAAATAAAAATTTTTGGCAAATTATTTTTCCATCTGAAATTTAAAAAAAAAAAATACATTTGAAAATAATTCATCTTATCTTATACAACAACAAAATATAAATAAATGTTAAATAAAATATTAAAAACTTTAAACTAAATGTTAGAAAATTTGTGAGTGCGAAACTAGATTATTTATTTATGTATCAAGGCGATGTCATTCAGGTAATGAAGTTATATGATTCTATATGTCAAACTCCATACAAAAAAAAAACAACTTCATCTGAAACCAGGTAAATTGTCAATCATAAATGAATTGAATCAGTTTCTGAAGAGATCCCCATTAGAGGTCTGCTTTGAATAACTCACTTGTTTGCCTTTACTCAAAGTGCACAACATTTATTCAATTATAAAACATTTAAAAAGATAAGCAGAGAGTAAACCATATACAAAAATAAGAATGAATGAATTGAATAAAAAACTTGTTTACTGTAAATGAATATGAGAGTAATTCATAAATAACAAAACATTGGAATGACCCGTTAGAGAGAGCAAGTTTACAAAAAATATTCAAATAATTTTTGAATTATTGAATGTGCATACAATTATTTTAATACCTTGCCATAATATGTGTGTAAGCTTGTGGCTTCTTTTATTTATAAGAGTTAAGCTTACACATGCATACATAATGTGTAGGTACACATATTTTACATTAAAATTATATTTGAATAATTTACTCATTTGACTTGATTTGACTGAATAGAATGAGTTTTTGTTGTTTTGTCTCTGGTTATTTTTTCATTTGTTTCGTTATCATTGGGTGATCGACACATTGTAATTAAAAAACAAATGAGTGTGTTGAAATTGTTTTTTATTTATTCTTGCAGACCTCTAATCCCCATTCAGAATTCTCTATGCAATCTCTTTATCTTTTTAAAAACATGGTATGACAAACCAAGTAGAAGTGCATACATACATATTAGAGAGAGTTGTCAATATCCATCTTTGGAATTTCAAACAACGTAATCTTTCTGAACCGCATATATTAAAGATTTTCCATATTTCTTACTTTTTAGGCATTAAAAACTTAATTTTTTTAATATAAAATCATATATTTTTTGACATATTTTTATAAACTATACATAACAAGGTATATTTACACAAGGTAAACTCGTTGGCCCATATGTTTGTCAGCTGTTTACCTAAGTTGGAACACCAATGTCAAATTCCGTGTATATGAGCCAAAATTTGTACATGTGTGCGTTAAATTTATATGAAGACAATTTTGACAATTCCGTTCCACTCGGTTATTTTTATAGAGCAGCATGTCTACACTCCCAAATGAGTCTACCTTGTGTAAATATACCTTGATACATAATATAATATTTAAACAAGCGTCAAAAATCAAATAAATTCATTTGACATTACCATGGATAAAGATGTCAAGAACAAAAGCAATTGTTTGTGTAAAAAATGGTAGAAATGTCCAAAGCAATTGCTACAAAAACAATTGCACGTAAAAAACACAAATCTGCAAAAAATCAGCAGGCGTTTCAAGCAGACCAACTAATTGGACCATGAACATTACATTGGTAAATAATGACAACTCTCCCTAATGAACATACCTGGCACTTATTATACTATCATAAAAACTAAAATTTGTTTTTGTTAATATATGTATGTGTAAGCTTCGTTCACTATGGTAGCAACTAATTTTTTTTGAATGAAGATTTTAACAAAATGTTTTAAAAAAAAATAATAATAAATATTTACGTAATATTGTCGTAGGAAAAATTTTGCAAGCGTTTTCTTAACACGGGGTTTACATTTGCCAGTACTGGCAAGACAAATAATAGGACCAGTCCAAACACGCGTGTAAAGAGTAGCCCACAAGGGACTAGGACTAGTCCAATAGTAACCCAAACGTATGGAAAAAACATGGTCTATTTAACATTACGATGTCCTAGGGCAGGACCATATAACCCATCTTTGGACTACAAAGGAGTAGTTTTAAAACTACTCCATTGTG
Source organism: Pollenia labialis (assembly GCA_949318255.1). NCBI lineage: Eukaryota > Metazoa > Arthropoda > Insecta > Diptera > Polleniidae > Pollenia > Pollenia labialis. The sequence continues at coordinate 160,530,619 of OX439140.1, forward strand.
TACACAAGAGGATTAGTTTTTACTTCGTTTAAAAACGAAAACATGTCGTTAAAAAACGAAGGCATGTCGCCTCACTACAAACACTGTTTAACAATGACAGGGTCCATGCTTGCATTACAACGGACCAGTCCATGGAGGTGTCCATTTCATGAAATTGGATCAGGTGGTCCAATAATATTTGCAGGGAATATATGCAAACTTGTCCAACTGTCTTGTCTACTGTCTAGGAAATTTTGCCGACAGTAAAATTGGACAGTGATTTGACATTTGCTAACATTAATCTAAAGTTTGCGAATGAAAATGTTTGCTTTGTTGCGAACACCAATTGAAAATGTTGCTTTTTTTGTGAACGAAGCTTTAAAAAAATTAAAAAAAAATATTAAATTAATTTTTTTTATTTTCATTTTTCTTTTGTCATTGACATTATACGGGTTTTAAAATTGAGAATATTTTTTCTTACGTATCTACATATGTATGTACCTTCTCGTTATTGTGCCATGTTTAAAACCATAATTTGTTTTGTAAATAAAAATACCATTCAGAATTCTTTTATTCGATCCGATTCCGACCGAAAGTGGAATTAAATCCATAATTTGTGTCTTGAAAATCATGATGCGAATCCACTAAAATTTTAGTTTAAATTTATTTTTGAAAAATGTTTTCTTAAAAAATAAATTTTTCGAACTTATAATTAAAGTATAATTGTAAAATTTGTATTTCAACATTTTCAAATACAATCGAAATAAAGAAGAACTGTTGAGAAGTTTTTATAGTTTTTGTATTTAATTCTTTTAAATTTTTAAAAGTTTAACAAAGCCAATCAAAAATTCTCATAATATAACTTTTTACAATTCAGAAAATAGCAAAACATGTGATTTTTTATTCAAATTCATTCAATAACTTAACTACCTGTTTTCCAATTGCGAACGAAAATTTGGTACGTTTATATACTTTTGAAACAAAATCAAATTTTAAAATTTTCTTTTAAACGAATATGTTGTCCATCACCGTGAAACTTGTGTATTTCAAAAAAAAAAAAAATTTAAAGTATTCAAATTTCGAGAGATCATAAAAAGAACTTAAAACAAGTTTTCATTAAAAAAAGTACCCTTTAATTTGATATTTATTAAAGAAACTTTTCTTGGGGCAATTCTTTTAACATTATTTTTTTACAGGCATGTTCTGAAACCACAATATTTTAAAGTTTGCCGTATTTATGTTATTTACGGCAATCATAATAGCCAATATTAAAAACGATTTGGTTTTAAATACGACGACACTCGTAATAAATGCGATTAATTTTAAAGAAAATAATTTCCTCCTGAATTGTGTTTGCAAAATGAAGAGCTAGTATTTTCATTATTGTTTAGTTTAATAGAATACTTTAAAATTCGCAAGTTGAAAATGGTGATTTTAAAACAACATTTAACTATAAACATCGTCTTAAGAAGAAGCAGATACAAAATATTACCATTAAAATAAGTGTTCGAAAAAAACGAAACGTTTAGCTTTCTGCTCACCCACCCAGGAACAATATATAATATTTAGTGTTTGTGTAGACGAACACAACCCTTAATACCGTTCGTAATTATTTTCAATAACGAGCCGAACATTATATAGTGTTCTGTTCTTCGTTAAAAAACAGAATAATTGTAGTGATATTGTAGGCAAACATTAAATTTTAACGTTCTATAATGTTTCTTTTTTAACATTGATAAAGAAATGAACAAACAAAAAATTTTAGCAACGACCGCTTCACGAACAGCGTATGTGTGTATTGTCTATATGTTTTGTTTGCACAACAAAAACGAATGAACATTAATGAGCTGAACCGAACACAGTGAAGTTTAAAAAAAATCCGAACGGAATTAAATTGAATTAAAAAATTGAGTTGAATAAGAACAGTATAATTTTTGTGTTAGAAAGATGACAAACAGGTAAACGTTTTTTATAATGATTTACTGCACAAACACTATTAGCGTTTGTGTTTTCCACAAATCTACCGAACCGAACACTAAGAAGCGATATTTAGGCCCTAACTTTGTAAAACACAACGCACGTGAAAGTATTATATTGAAAGCAAAAACAAATTCATAAATATTTTGTAATTTTGTTGTTGCTTTGTATATAAATTTATTTACCGTTTTAAAATTTTCAACGCCACAAGCAATGATGCGTATGTAATCTTAAAAACCAATGTGAATTTCTGTTAGAGGCAACAACAAAATTACAAAATATTTATGAATTTGTTTTTGCTTTCAATGTAATTCTTTGTGGTTGCGTTGTGTTTTACAAAATTAGGGCCTTAGTGTTTATTTTCGAACACTAACAAAGTAGTAGGGAAGATTAAAATCACTTTTGTTGAAGAATCTATTGTCGTACAAGTTATGATCGTATTTTTTCTAAATTTCAAATGGAAATAAAATGTTTTTTTATAAATTGTAACTTAAATACTCATAATTTAAAATTTATAGTTTTAATCTAAAATTTTCCCTTTTCAATTTCGAATCAAGCTTTTATACAAATTTATTAAATAAAAAAGCAAGCGTACACAATAAAAAATGTGTTTTAAAATAAAAAAAATTCTACTAACTTAAACATTATTTTATTTGTAGAATGGATATATTATTAACAGAATTTAAGACTTTGTCATTTTTATTAGATATTTTTTCTTTTTATTTTAATAATTCTAAACATTTTAAATGTCTATGTATTAAAAATTGTTATGGGTGACTTTTCTTTTGTTTGTTTGATTTTCGCTTAACATTAATATTTTGGACGAACACTTGGTGACGGTAAAACAAAAATGCGAATATTTTTCTTACTAGTTTTTTACATTAAATTGTAAATTATTTATTATCTTTTTCTTTTAATTTTTGGTGTAAAGACATTAAGTTAACAAAGTTATTTATGTTTAAAAACAAAAGAAAATAGAAATCTCTCCAAAAAAGCTTCAGTTAGATGTTTTACTTATTAAGTATTATTGATTTATTAAACATAATTATTAAAATGTGTTTTTATTTAAATGTTCGTTTTTTCTCTCTTTTATGATGGTTTTAATTTAAGTGAGCAGCACATAACTGCTTTAAGCGTGCAAAATACATGTAACTGAAATATACAATATTTAGACTGCATGTTTTTTGTGTGTGTGTTTAATTAATTTGTTCAACTAAATTAAAAACAAAATCTAAAAACTTTACTAAAATAGAAATTTAAATATAAATTAAAAAATACCAAAAAAAAAACATAATTGGCAATAGGAGCGAGGATTTTTTAATATAACATAATTCTCTTTTTTTAAAACAGTAATGCTAAAAAAGTATTTTAGATTTTCTTTTTTTATATATAACTTTTAAAATATACTTTGGGCGGTTATTAATACACAAATTGTTTGTTGTACTAAAAAAGCCTAATGCATAATATTTAATATTAATTATAATTATAGCATTTTGTTTTTGTTTTTTTTTTTATTACATATTAAGTAAAAGAGGAAGAATGGGCGGGTTATTATGAATTGTTTATTAAAAAACACTAACTAAACAATATGTTTATTTTAACTTCAACTTTTTTTCTCAGTTCTTCATTAAATTTAATTCTTATTCTTTTTAAAAGAGTAGTTAAACTAAATTAGATACACGATGTGTTAGAAATTGCTTTGAAACGGTTTAATACTGACACAAGTTGAAGAAAACTAATTTATTGACAATTGAAGTAAATTTATAAAAGGATTTTAGTTTCAGTTTGCTCTTTACCTAATAGAAATTTTCTATTCCAATTTCGAATGTGCGATAGTGACTTTTTAATATTGTGTGTATGTTTTGTTTTAAGATATTTTCTGCTACAAATGATGCTTCCTCTCTCCCTGTATTTCTCTGTTTACGTTGTTGAAGTTGCAGTGGTAAAACCGTCTGATACTTTTTCGTCAGCTGACACAGTGCTGATCAGCTGGTTTGTATACGAATTGGTGGTGGTGGTTGACGTTGTATTTCCTGTATCAGTATCGTTAGTATCCAGTAAAAGTGATTTGTGCTTGGGCGTTGTTTCTTCTTGTTTCAAATTAAATTCATTGTTGATTTCTTTAGTAGTTTCCTCTTTATTTTCGCTTGTTGTGATGATTTCAGTTGTTGGATCAACTAAGGTGTTGTCTTCGATTGAATTATTTCTTTTTTTGAAAAAGTAAATATTAATAAATTACCATAAAACAAATTAGGTTTAATAAACGAAAAATGTGTGTCAATGTGTGTAAGCAAATGTAAAGTTGTTATAGAAACTTTTTTAGATGCCAAAATATGTTGTCGAATCTGCTTTCGTTTTACCTTTAAACTTCTTTCTATTTAGTAAAAAAAGCATTAGAGTCAGTTAATATTTAAAATGGAAAGGGATAGAGAAATGATATTGAAGAAAATATAAAAGTGTTTTAAATGTTGTTACAATGTTTGGCATCTAAAGAAGCGTTTAAGAAGCTAAAAATTTTTTGTTTCTTACAGTTGATTTAATGATGATTCTTCTGGCACATGTTCACCTTTTTCCGACATATGGGGGCCGTTTGTAATAGCGTTTGTTTTACACTCATCCGTTTCGCTTGGCGGTTCGACCGATTGCGTTTCGGGCTGTTCAAGAGTCGAAGTTGAGGCGAAAACTCCCAATGGTTTTGTCCACATACCTTCGTCATCTTCGTAATCATCTACAAAATTGCTGGTAAATGGTGTATCTTTTTTGGAAATTTGGAATGATCTAAAATCTCTACTCCATGATGATGACTTTTCTACATTTGCGTTATTGTCATACTCCTCGGAACTGGGTGTTATTGATGCGACTGCGGTGGTGTCAGGCGCAGCGTTCGTTTCATCATTTGTATTTAAGGCTGATAAATTGTCCACACGGTACATAGCTTCAAACTCCGCAAACGCTTTTTGATAGACCGTTTTCTTGTCACCCTTCGTATCGTCTTTCGTATCGAAGATACCGCATATCATATTGTCAAGTTCACTATCATTTTCCCAACGATCTTCTGTAAAGGGATTAACATGGGAATCGACATAAAACGACAAACCGCTATCATTCTCAAAAGATGCTCCTGCATTATCGTCTTCGTCGCCTTCATCAAAGTCGGTTCTGCGTCCAAACTGAAACAAATTTAGAGCATTTTTCACATCATCGTTCTGTTGATCTTTATCATTGCCGTCATTATTTTCATTATTAATATTATTATAATCATCATCACCATCATCGTCATCATAATCGTGATCATCATGTCGAGTATTGTAATCAAGTGTAAAAATTACATCCTTTTTATTTCGTTTTAAAACGCACACATTTTTTGCGGCAATGAAATCGAATAGAATTTTTATTTGTTTGTTTGATTTTATTTAAAGAGATAGAGAAAGAGTTCAAGTTCAAGTTTTGTTTAAATTTTTTTTGGAATAATTAACAGAACAGAAAGAACGTTTAACAAAAACAAAAAACAACTTTTTAATAATTTTGCTGGGTCAGTTTGCGTATAAAAAAGATTGACAGATTTGTGTTTACTTCGGAAGAAATTTAAATTAATGTAATTAAACTTTTTTAAAATTTTGATTTTCGTAACAAAAAAATAAGAAGCATTAGCAAATCTTTGGTAAGCAGGATTAAAAGAAGGATGTATTGCAAACAACACTAGATTACAATACACATTATCTCAAAATTACTTACTCCTTCAGATGAGTCCATAAGAGTGCACAAGCCATTACTTCAATGGGGAAAAAACAAAAAAAAAAAATATTTAGAAAACAGAAAAATAAATAAAAATATTTATATAAAATTACTTACAAGGCATCTGATATATTGTTATCGGTGAAAAAGTCTAAAGATACATTATAAGCACAAGGCTCTTGGTTGGCTAATAATTTGCTTTGTGTACTTAATGCTTTTGTTAGCTCACCGTCTGTTGTATTAACAATGGATTGCCACAATTCGCGTTCATTATCGTCTTTGAGATTACTCTCAATTAAGGCACCGATATGTTTCGATTCTACCATACAACTTGTGATGTGTTTGAAGATGTTGATCAAATGACCCATATAACCCAAACGACGGCCTTTGCCAACAGACCTAGAAACATTTTTTTAAGAATTTAAAAAATAACATTGATAACAAAAAAGACAATTGCTACTAACTCCATTTCCTTATTAGTTTTCCAACAGTCAATTAGCTTTGATATTATTTTACAATGGACAATAGCCTGTAAACATACAATAAATATGGTTAAAGTACGTTGCTTGAAATTTTATTTATTTATTTATTTTTTAGAAAAAAATCGACATTTTTATAGCTTTTTGTGTTTTTGCAGCTCAAAATTTTTAACATATACTTAGGCTGTGTGTGAAACGATAAATAAAAAAAAATCTTAATTGCAACGAATGTCTGAATTTCGACATGCGTGATTGTTTTGGCAACACTGAAATTTAAAATAATCAAAACAGTAAAAGAAGAAGGCAATTTTTGATAGAAGTTTTCTTTTTGATGACATTTAAAAAATGAAATTTCACTTTCATGTCAATTTTCATGAAATTCTATTATTTTTTTTTAAAATTTGTGTTGATAATACGCAAAATGTATTAACAAAGTGGCCTCAGTACTACAACAATAAAACAATAGAAAAAACAACAGGCATTTTGTTGCTAGAATTGAGACGGCAAATGTCAAAATGCCTTTATAAAATATGTTAATAAACAAAAAAAATGACGACAAACGTCACACACGAAGAAAATCACTGCAAACAGCTGCGCTTGTGAGGCCACTTTTTTAGTACATTCTGATAATACGCTTGTGGTTTTTGTACGAGTTGTACTTGTTGAAGGTCCAAGATTACGTGTAATGAATTCGCTTTGATAATATGTATATAGAACTTTAAAGAAGCGACTTTCATGTGTAAAGGCAGTGTAATGTACTTTTTTTATTTTGATAATTACAATTTTAACTTACATGGTTCTGTAAGGCGGGCAGAGTAACAACTGGTTCTATGTCAAGTAGCATCCCGATGTCAATATCACAAATGAAAGAAAAAAAATCTTCACGACTTGTCGATTTTGGTTTGTCCTTTGTGTCATCGATTTCTTGCGTTAAATTATTGTATGGAAATATAGTGTGTAGACACTTTTCGACTTCGCTGTGTAAAAAGTTGTTCCAGCAATATTCCTTAAACAGTAAAAGTAAGACTTCAAGGAAATCCGTTTCACAGATTCTAAAAACAAATAAAAAATATTAAAGTTTTTATATTATTATTTGCCTAATTAAAAAAAAATCTCACGCTTTGGATATATCTTCATTTTTAATTTGCAATAATTCCGTAAAGAGACGACAAATTTGCAGACGAGTCATACCAAAGGGTGGTGATAAATTAGCTGCCGACGTAAGAATATCAGGTTTCTAAATTCCAAAAAATAGATATTTTTATAAATTGTACTTAATAATAAGAATTTCTTACTTTTGGCGGGTTCTTAAGCAGTTCATTAAATTGTTTTAGTTGAGGTTCAATAACACGAATCACAGTCGTTAAAAATTCATCATGAATTTTTTTATCGCGATCAAGAAAACTTAACACACGTTCCATGTTGCGTTCATCTCTAATTATTAAATAAAGTAAATTTTAATGTGATGAAGAAAATTATTTTTCCAAAACTACTTACGTTACTTTTACGGGTTTAATTATCTTAAGTACAACCGTAATGCCGGACACTATCGCACTTTCAACAGCATTGGGTTGTAGAATCACATTAAACAAGGCTAATAAAGTTGTTGCACTTTCAATATTTTGTAATATAGGATTAGAACCTTCAAAAGCAGGTTCATCAAAATCTTGACGCATTGTACGTCCCTGATGTATAAGATCACAGAGAAAATCAGCAACATTAGCGTGCTTTTCACTTTGTTCAGGATCACCAATAATTTCAATAAGTTTCTGAACCAGTCTTTCCTCATTCAGCCACTGAAATTTTACCCATTAAAAAGTATTAAACAATTAAATAAATGTGATAGCTTACTTCAAATAAACTTTTCTTCATTTGACCACCTTCAACATTGCGCATCATTTCCATAATGAGATCGGGCACGACGGGCGTAGAGAAATGTTTGCATATCAAATCCAAAAAATTACTTTTCGTTTTTAAATATTCCAAAAGTTGTAGGCACGTTTGTTGATACAAAAACCAATCTTGATCAGACTTTTTAGTAAAGAGCATGCTAAATGTCTTGCTAAAAAATGATGCTAGCAAGGGATTTAACGGTGGTTCATTTTCCAGATATGAGTATAACAAGTTTAATGTATCTGAATCGGCGAGTAATTTTTCATCTAAGGACGGCAGGCCCCTAAAATCATAATGAAAAAAAACATATTTGAATTTCTTAAAAGAAGCTTTTGCTGGTTTCTTTATAACTTACATTGTTAAAATTTCACTAGCAACATTAGCATGACGAAAACGTTCAGAGATTGGCACTTCCTCCGGAGGCTCCGTAGTAATTAACTCGATCATACGTCTGATAACATCAGGACGAGTAAAACTATATAAAATCAAATATTATAAATAAATAAAGCTGTTTTCTCAATTCTCAAAGTTATTTCATTTTAGCACTTACTAGTTAACAATGTTTTTCTTAAGAGTTTTACATTCTTGTATGATGTTGTCCTCCTCCAAAAATACCTCAACTTTGGTATCCTACAAATACAAAATAGCAAAAATACACATTAGAGGTCTGCACCAGAGAAAGTCAATGGGTATAAAAAATAATAAAGTACTCTATCGAACAACGCGTTGATAACATGCTTTGCAACCGAAGTTTTGGAACTCATCCATACTTTCTGCAAGTTCTGCGGCTCTTATACAATTGACTTTATAATAACATGATTCAAAATACAGTATTTAAGCATCCCACTGTTCTATAATTCTTACAACAAACATCTTCCTTTAAGAAGTCCATTTTGTATAAGAAACACCTAATACAGAATAGAATTCCTGAAATTCTTTTATTTATGTTATTTTTTAAGGACTATGACTATTGTTTTTGTTTAACATTTAATTTAAGCGAACGAAGTCTTCGTTCGAAATTGATAAACAGGCTATAAGCTAACCAACAGTTCCAGTCATGGCGTGAGCGCTGTTTGTTGCCAATCCGATCAAATTTTTTATAGGAATATTGTTTGTTTATCAAAAGTTCTTTATAAGAAGAAAAATTTAAACGGCATCTGACTTGGTAAGCTCGAATAAGATGACAAAACTATCCTTGATAAAACTAACACCGTCAAAGAAGCTTGCTACTCACGTAATACATTTCAATGCCACATCCATAGTTTCATCAACAATCGAAAAATAATTTTTCTGTTTGGTAAAAAAAGCTATGATATTTGCAATTGTCTGCTTTCCGTCCAATGTTCTTAATTTTTTAAAATAAGTATATTTTGCACACTTACTAAAACCGACCAATATTAGGTTTGGCCTACCATCCGACCAAACCACAAATATCCGACCAAATTTGGTCGGAAAAGACCATGTTCGGCAACCCTGTTTATAGGTTAGGTAAGGTTCAGAAGGGTTATGTGCCCAAGGGCACACTTCCACTCGGAGACCAGTACGGTCCATTGTGAATCCCTTCAATATGATAAGAATAAATAAAGAAGATAGAAAAAGAGAAAGGTTAAGAAAAGAAGTATGAGGTAGATAGAGTATAGAATATAGGAAAGTTTATAACTGCCCTGCAAATATTATTGGACCACCTAACCCATTTTGATTAAATGGGCCACTCCATGGACTGGTCCGATGTAATGCAAGCATGGACCATGTCATTGTTAAAAAGTGTTTGTAGTGAGACGACATGTCTTCGTTTTTTAACGACATGTTTTCGTGTTTAAACGAAGTTAAAACTAATCCTCTTGTGTACACAATGGAGTAGTTTTAAGACTACTCCTTTGTAACCCAAAGCTCGGTTATATAGTCCTGCGCTAGGACATCGTAATGTTTAATAGACCATGTTTTTTCCATACCTTTTGGTTACTTTTGGAGTACTCCTAGTCCCTTGTGGACTACATTTTACACGCGTGTTTGGACTAGTCCTATTATTTGATGGGATGTTGTGATTTTAGAACAGGGGTTTCCATTTCTTTGCACAATTGTGCACACCAATACTAACACATATTTTTATGCTCTTCAATTCAGTCGTCAATGTGACTTCGACAAGTGTCTAGCGGATGCTATGTTATTTTGTTTCAGCTTGACACTCAAAAAATATTGTGCGGTCAAAAATGCTTTTGGTAACATCTAATGCTTTGAGTGCAATATTTATATTTTATGAATTTTTAAATGGTTTGAGTATCTTTAAAAATAGATTTCTCTTTATTTCTGCATACATATATTTATTTCAATAATAAGCCCATATGCTGGCTTAAGCAATATAAGCACATTATGATTGGGCCTTAAGAACTAGAATAACATTTGATTAATTACTAGTGTCCGACCGATTTATCGGCTTCGGTTTCGGTACTGGCCAAAAATTGGTAATCGGCCGATAATCGGTTTTCGACATTAAGGCCCCTATTAATGTTTACAACTCAAACCAGTTGAGTTGTAATTTCTTAATTTTTATATTATGGTTTACAACTTTGCTATATTACTGTTAACAAAAACATAACAAAAATTACAACTGATCACAACCAGTTGTTAACTCAGTTTAGTTGTAAACCGTAATAGGGGCCTAATTTTGCCGATTTTTGCCGAAGACAGAACTTTTTTATACCATTTTATGCAAATGTTACAAAATCATTTTTTTTCTTTATTCGTATTTCTTTAATAACTATTAATTTGTTTACATTTTAACATACATATTTTATTTTAAAGAGGTTAGCAAATTATATTCCTTTTCTACTTTGACATTTTGTGTTGTGGTAATAATTATAATATTCCTTTTTAAGTTACTTAGTTTTGAAGGAAAATTTAATAAAAAAAAACCCTTATGAAATAATCCCTATAAACTAAAATACTTAAACTAGGTTAAAACTGTAAAATTTATAAAGAGATAAGCTCGTTTATGTGTTGGAATCCTGAGTGTTCGCATCTTATAACAAAGTTTCTGTTAAATAGTTTAATTTAACATTGACGGTAGGAAATCTCAAAAAATATTATTCAATCTTTATTTAGGGGTAATTTTCTCAACGCAAGGTGAAGTGAACAACAAAATTACCCCCTTAATTCATGAAAATTCACTTTATTTAATATTTAATTATATGGACTGTATTATTTTTAAACAAATTACTTTGATTGTTGCTAGCCAACTAACTTTCAAAAAATCCAAAAAATCGCTTTTCTTTTTAATTTAAATTAAAGGTGAAGTAACTGTTTGTCAAGCTACACAATGTTTGTGTAGTCTTTGTTGTTTGTCGCGATCAACGGTGACAACGAACAAAAAATACATACATATACAACTGTTGAAACAATTATTATTTACTTTATAACTTTGTTGGTACCACCAAGAATGTGGTTTGACAAACAACATCTTCCCAGTAGGAAATTTACAGCAGAGAACATTATCAAATTCTTACACCTATGTTGTTTCTGATGTTTTTGGATTGTTGTAGGTCCGTCACCACCTGTAGTTGAATTCGCCTTGGAATTATTTTTAAAGATTTGGGGGAATTTAAAATTCAAAGTAAAAAAAAATGGCCACAAATAATGTAGAAAGTAAAGCTACTGGAGGTGGTGTATTTAAACAGATAATGCTGAGCCCCTTGGAGGAAGCTGTGGCAAATTTGCTGCAGTTCCAAAAACAAATAAATCCTGAGGGAATGGTTCAAGAAGTCCCAAACAATGTAGACAGTGGTGATATTTACTTCTTGAAATCACTTGAACTGGTAAGACATATTTTTCAAAAAATAGGTCCACATTAGAGATTTTCTTTTCCCGGACTTTTTCATTTCCCGGGAAAGCGGGATTTATTTTTCAATTTTCCGGGATACCTGGAATTCCCGCTTAATACAAATCGTTGCAAAATAATACTTAATTTAATTTATTTGAACAAATACAATTTTCTTAGATCAATTAAATAAGTTTATAAATGCATTCAACTTTTTTATTTCTGGGAAAAAGTATACATGGGCAAAATTTCTATTATTTTGTAGGATTTTTGAGAAAGTTATATCCATACATGTTAAATTCCAATTAGAATTAGCAATTGATGCAATTAGTTTATATTCTCTAATTGATCAAACAATTAGAATTCGTTCAACTAATTCCCATTAGCTAATTGAAATTTTTATTCTAATGGTAAAACTAATTGCAATTAGTTGCCATTAGCAAAAACAATTGGCTTACCTTTACAATTAGAAATCTAATTGACTTCTGCTAATGCAATTAGGTATTCAATTAGCTCGAATTAGAATCAATTAGATTTCTAATTGTAAAGGTTAACCAATTTTTTTTGCTAATGGCAACTAATTGCAATTAGTTTTACCATTAGAATAAAAATTTCAATTAGCTAATGGGAATTAGTTGAACTAATTCTAATTGTTTGATCAATTAGAGAATTTCACAAAAGAATGTTAATTAGCAATCATTAGCATTAGCTAATCATTACTTAACATGTATGGTTATATCAAAATTACAAAGAGTGCATACGAAGAAAGATTCGATACCCTCTGATGCACCTCTCCCAGCCTCTACGGCACTTATCAAAAAACCCCAAAGGCACATAAATCCATCTAAACGGGCCTTAACTACCGCCTACAAAATTATTAGCCGACTTGATGAAAAACCAGTTGGTGAGCTCACGGAGCAGGAGAAAACCTCTCCACAGTGGCAAAACCCCATATAGAGGGTTTAAAACGTGTATCTCCCTCTGCAGAGGAAGGCAATCCTGAACGGAAGACATCCGAAGCAGCGCCTAAACGGCAACGGTCAGGGGAGGACACCCTTCCTGGGACTAAACGTTCCAAATATACTCCTCAACGGCCGCAGAACAGGTCGTACAAGGATGTGGCTAATGACCACCTCATCTGGGTGATCATTGACCGCAACGCCAGTGACGGCACCATTTCTTCCCAGAACTGGAAACTGGTTGTCGTCGCACTTATCAGGGCGTTCCTGAATGTCTTAAGCGGTAACCCTGGACCACCACCGCAATGTGAAGATGCCGGCTGGTATCAAGGTCACAGCAAATTGATAGCGTGTGCAGATGAGCGTTCCGCGCTGCTGTACAAGGATGCCGTAGAGTCCCTGGGGAAAGTTTGGCAGGCCGATAAGATCGAGGCTATACCTCTAGCCGATGAACCACAAAGATCTATTGCCAAGATCCCCGCTGTGCCATCCGACCCAAATAGATCCTGAAAATTATACGGATCATTAACCCCCAGATTCCCACACAGGACTGGAAAGTAGTGAGGGTTTCTGAATCTGTTGAAGAGTGCAGGAAGCCCACTGTAATAATAAACAGTGACTCTCTGCCGTAACTTCGGAAGACACATGGGAAGATATTCTACGGATTTGGAACTATCTTCCTACGAGTCTACAAAGGTGATGATAAAGAGAAGCCTCAAGCTCCGGTGACTACCACCACAACAACAGCTCCAACGGAGTACATGGAAGACGATTCTGCTACGTCATCGGCCAATGAAGACACTCAATCGGTCAGTGGACTTATGGGTGACTTCTTTGGTAAGATGGAAGTGGCGGACGATGAGGACATCCTTCTGGAATAGGACGACGACCCAAAGGATACCAACGTCACAGTCGTCCATAGCGATGAGATGAAGGTGACACAAATCAACCTTCATCACTCCAAAGCGGCGTCAGCTGCCCTTCTCCTCCGATTGGCTTCAGGCACGGAGAAGCTTATATGCATCTAAGGACCATTGTTGTATAAAGACAAGGTTTGCGGACTTAGTTTAGACGGCTATAGTACTCTGTACGCAGCCGATCAAGGTAAGACCAGGGCTTGTGTTATTGTCAAAAACATCCTTAAAGCTTTCATTCTCTCTGATTTTAGCGATTAGGACACCTGCACTGTCGCAGTAGAAAGCAAAACCAGAACAGGCGCAACATCCCCCTAATAATATGTGCTGATGCTAATGCAAATCATACCGTCTGGGGAAGCTCGGATGTCAACCCGCGAGGTGAGTCGATTTTGGACTTCATAGTAATAAATGAACTAACAGTAGTTAAAAGGGATAGTGAGCCTACTTTTATTGTGACTAACAGAAGGGATTTTCTTGATATTACTCTTATTAGTGATAAGTTCTCGAATATGATTAGCGATTGGAACGTGTTAAAGGACTGTTCCTTCTCTGATCACATGAATATTGATTTCAATTTTTCCTTTAGAGTCGATTCAGTTAAACCATACACGAACAGGAGAAAGACCAACTGGTCTGTCTATGCGAGTGTACTCGGGGACAAGCTGCCTATGTGCCCGGTTCTCATAAGACAGTGTGTCCATGCTCGACTCTGTAGTGGAGTCATTGACGGGTGTCTTAATTGAGGCAACAAATGAATCCTGTAAAAGAATCGACAGGAAGGGCAAAGCTAATCCCATATGGTGGAATGCGAAAATTGCTGAAAAACGCAATGAGGCAAATCGTATTGGTGTTTGGGACAATAACAAGTCCCCAGTGAATGGATTCAAAAATCTTATCAGGAAGGCCAAGAGACAGTCATCAAGGAAATTCTGCAGCGACGTGGAAAACTCCTCGGAGACAAGTCGGCTTCGTAAGATTTTATCCTCTAAACCAGCTATTCCATCATATATACGGATAATAGATGGATCCTGGACCACAGTCAGGACACCCTTGAGGTCCTGATGAATACACACTTCCCAGGTGCACGATGACTTAAAGATGACATTAACAATTTGTAATGATGCCGTATTAACAATTTCATCGAAAAACTTGCCAAATGTATATAATTTTCTAACATTACTCAAAAGTCCCTAGATTTTAATGATTTATATAATTCCGTCCTTTTTCCCCTAAGGCCATTTTTTTAGAAGAAAACGTTGATCGAGACGCCAGATTTTTTGCTTAAACATTTCTTACTATTCTCAGATGTAAAGTGTAAAAAAATACCGAAATCGGTCAACGGGTTCAGAGATTATGATTACATTTCTTAAAATAAATACAATTTCATATATTGTAGCTCTATAATAATAACTTCCCCAAGTAATAGACCTTAAAAATTCAATTGCGCGTAAAAATGCGAAATGAATTGATCTAGAAAAACTGAGATATGTACATATATTTTTTCATGGGTGAAGTCAAAAGTTAAAATTGTCGTATTATGTAAAACAATTTGTACATTACATTTGCACCAAAAAATTCTGTACAGTGATTTTTACATTAGAAATATGCATAACTTATACAATAATAATTTAAACTAATAAAATTACTTAACCCCCTGTCGAGTACAACAAAGTCAGTACTCAAATGTTTTTCCCTTCACCCGACTTTGCCTCTCACATCAACAAACCAAGAGTTGCGCAAGTTACTTGCGCAAGTAACTTGCCGAGTCTGAAAGGGGGTTTGCAGATACAAAATAACTAATAAATACAATACTAAGAAATTTAACGTATTCTTAACTAAAGCTACTTTTCTTTTGCTCTAAGACAATTATGAGTGCCATGGTTTTTCTTCCTAAGTTTCTTCAAAGTCTTCTTAGGAATCTAAATTCTCTTCAGAGCCAAGTACAGGTGGAAACATAAAAGAAATTTCTTCTTTCGTAAAAAGTAATGACGTTTTTTTTAAGTTGGTCTAATAATCAGTGGAAAATTCTATTTATAATGTCAGGATAATCGACTAGGATGAAAAACACGACCGATCGCTTTTATGTATTTATTAAGAATGATCCAAGTACAATTACAAATGTTAAATGTTAATGATAAAAGAGTTGCCATCCTACTTGCTGACAACCGTATATAAAAAGAAGGGAACTAAAAGAGTAAATTCAAAACCAAATAATCTCATGACAACTCGGCCAATCCTGCATAGAACTCGTCCTCGAGTTAGTCTTCACTTGAGGTTGATTCATCATCATACGCCTCATCAATGTCTGGGTATAAGGCACACCAGGGTTTCATCTTGTCGCTACTAGCAATTGTTGAATATTTACGTTGACTACGTTGAGCGTCATCAATATCTTCGACAACATACCGATCATATCTAAGCACCTTTTTAACAACATACGGTCCCTTATATTTCACTTCAAGTTTCCTTGATTCACCAGTACTTGGAATGACACTTTCAATTAATATCAAATCATCTTCATGATATTTGTTTGGAGCCTTATGCTTAGCATCGAACCTTGCCTTCCACAATTTTCTTGCGTCCTCGATATTACGTATAGCATCTTCACGTTTCTTGTTCATTACTGACGATTCAATTTCAAAGGTGACGTCCTGGGCTGCTGCCAGGATTTTATTACCAGAAATATCTCTAACCGGAAAATCAAAAACCAATTCAATGGGAGAGTGTTTCGTAGTACCATTTACATTCATATTCAGAGTCCACTGTAAAGCTCTTATTGTGGTGTCCCAGTCTTTGGCATCATTAACTGTAGACTTCAAGTACGACAACACTGATTTGTTGACTCTTTCGGCCAATCCATTGGATCTTGGAGTTCGGACTGCTACCTTTATATGCTGAACATTATTACTTGAACAATAATTTTCAAAATGAGATGATGTGAATGCTGTGCCTCGATCAGTGACCAACACTCTTGGCATTCCGAAAATCACCGTTAGCTGATCTAAAGCATCCAGCACAGGTTTCGTCTTCGTTGACCTTACAGGGCATAAAACAACATATCTTGTTAAGGCATCCACGGTGACTAATAGATGTTCATAACCACGACGACTTTTGACGAATGGACCTAGATGATCCATATGCATGACTTCAAACGGTATTTTGGGTATATCCATACTATATAGCTCACATTCCTTACGGACTGACTCCTTACAATAACAACATTCGACACATGCTCTAAGGTAACCTTTCACAAAATTCCGTGCTCGCGGGAACCAGAAATCTCCTGACAACCTCTTCAGAGTATTCTCAAGCGCCGGGTGGCCTACGTCATCGTGGCATAACTTCACAATGCGCCATCTAAGACCCTTCGGCACCACCAACAATAATTTGTTTTCCTTCTCCTTTCTATATAAACGATTTTTCCTCATAACGAATTCATTAGCGAACTGTCCCTGCTGCTTCGACTGCTTACGACCAGTCAGAACATTTTTTTTTTTTTTTTTTTTTTTTAATTTTTAATTATTCTTTATTTGCAATAAATTTAATTATAATGATGATTTGTTTCAAAGTTTCATCTTCTCGTTGCATCATGTACACCCAGTCATTAGTAGATGGCTTAATCATCATAATTCTTTCACCTACATCCTGAACGACTACCTGTTGATTGACTGGGGCCCACTGGGGCCCGACTCAAGGCATCGACATGACACATTTTATTACCTTCACGATGTATTATCTGACAATCATACTCCAACAACTTCAAAAACCATCTCGACACTCTTGGGATCATCGGTTTAGACACCCTTAGGTTCGAAATTGCAGAGCAATCAGTGACGATCACAAATGGTTTCCCAAGTAAGTACATGCGGAAACGTTGGCAAGCCTCTACAACAGCCAAAACTTCTAGTTCATATGAATGGTATTTTTGTTCGGCACTATTACACAATCGACTAAAATAAGCTATAGGCCTTAAACAATTCTCTTCGCCCTGCTGCAGCAAAATACCAGCTAGTCCAACAGCACAGGCATCTGTGTGCAATTCATGCCCCTTTGTGACGTCATAAATACCCAACACTGGTTCACTTGATAGCAGATGAATTAATTTCCCGTATGATTCATTGCATTCTCTAGACCATTCGAACTCAACATTCTTTCGAGTCAACCGATTTAGAGGGGCTGCTATTTGGGCATAATTTTCAATAAATCGACGGAAATAACCTGTTAAACCA
The DNA here is from genome assembly GCA_949318255.1 of Pollenia labialis. NCBI lineage: Eukaryota > Metazoa > Arthropoda > Insecta > Diptera > Polleniidae > Pollenia > Pollenia labialis. The sequence goes on from OX439140.1 coordinate 160,548,601, forward strand.
ATAAAACGTCTCACCTCTGACGCACTTTTCGGAATAGGAAAATTTCTTACTGCTAAGGTTTTAATTTTACCAGGTTTTAAACCATTTCCGTTTAGTTCATGACCCAAAAAGGTCACATTATTCTGTAAGAATGAACATTTCGACAACCGTAAGGTCAACCCATGACCCTTAACCACCTTTAAAAACATCTCCAGTTTTGATAGACCTTCAGAGAATGATACGGATGCTATAATAACCTCATCCACGTAACTTACAACATGTTCTTTAATGGGTTCCATAACAATTGACATCATCTGCTGAAAAGTACTTGGGGCATTTTTCAGCCCAAATGGCATTCGATTGTACTCGAAATGACCATTGTGAGTTACAAAAGCTGTGTATGGCTTCGATTCTTCCCGGATGGGAATTTGATAATACCCAGACATCATATCTAAAATGGTAAAATACTTCTTACCCGCTAATGTCTGCAGCACACCTTCCACTGTCGGCACCGGCCAGGGCTGTTTCTCCGTGATAGAGTTTAATTCCCGATAATCAACACATAATCTCTCCTCACCATTTTGTTTTGGTACGAGCACAATTGGTGAAGAGTACAGCGACTTAGATGGGCGAATTATCTCCGTTTCTAACAGCTGAGCAATTATTTTTTCGACAGATTTCTGTTTTGGTATTGGGATATTATATGGATTTCTTGACACCGGTTTACCTGACTTAACCTTGATTTCCATTTCAACCACAGTACATTTACCGATCTCTTCCAGCTTCTCAGCAAAACACATCGAATAATTGTTGACTAGTGTTTGTAATTGGCACCTTTCTATATCATTCAGTGATTCGTTGACATTTAATTGTTCACCGCAACTACACGACATTGTCCATTTTCAATTATTACGCGGCTTTTCGATAAAATATCTCTTCCGATTATAATATCACACGGCATTATGTCATCATCGACTACTAAAAGCTCTGACTCAACATTAACATCATCAATTTTTATGTTCACAACGATTTTTTTCCGACATTCGTATTGTCCTCCCGCGAAACCGTACAGTTTTTCTTCACAATTCGCCGTCGGAATATTTATTCCCAACGCTACACGTTTAGCCATTAATGATCTACCACTACCCGAATCTATTAATGCACCATATTTCAAATTGTCTATTTCAATGTCTTTAAAAACCTCTTTATCATATACGGGTTGGTTATTTTTTCCATCTATTAAGTTTATCGATCGCGACGGGCACTTATCTGTCTCGTGTTCTTTTGCTCCACACTTCCCACACTTTGTCTTTTTAGATTTGACACAATTTCGGGCAATATGACCGCGTTCCCGACAGTTAAAACATATTGTACCCGTTTTCACTGTATCAGTATTCACATCACCAACTGTTTTGTTTACATTCAGTTTATCATTGTTCACATTACGATTATACGTTTTACGCGATTGTTCATTCGGTAAGTTTCCCGGTTTAATTTTATTTTCTTCGTATATTCTATTTAATGTTTTAAATAAATCCGTACACGACACGAAATTCATAGCGATCAATGTTTTTCTTAAATTCTCATCACTGAGTCCATTATCGATATATTTAACTATGCTATTGTCGTCCATATTACCACGGCGACCCACAGATAACATACGATAATAATATTCAATGAGCGACTCACTTTTATTCATACGCGAATTCATCATTTCTATGTGAATGTCAGCAGAATTTGTAATCGACGGAAAATCATACAAAAATGCAGAAACAAATTCTGTCCAGCACCGAAATACTTGTTGGCTGTCTACCCACATTTTAGCAACACCTTTTAAATTACTTTGAACCGCAAACAAAACAGCAGAATCATTCCATCCATAAGCATTTTTCAATTGTTCAACACGTTCCACAAAATTTACAGAGTTTATCATACCGTTGCAAACGTCAAATTCTGGCAACATTTTAATAATATCGTTAATACTATGATTTGCCACCACTTGCTCTCTTACACTTTCAACGTCAACTGCACTAGCGTTCATATAGGGGTTGTTCTCATTACGGTACGGCATATATACGTTTCTTGCCATTCTGTCCTCTGCCGCCGCTGTATACATCGGCGTAGCATTTGAATTTAACGGATATTGTTGAGCATGCTCGTGCAGAGTTGTTGCCGGTAGATTATTTTGCGACGTCACAACTACATTCACAGGCGAATGATAATCACTTGACAGCGTTGTCAACGGCTGTCTAGATGTTGTTGTTGTTACACTTGTGTCGTTATACTTGTATGTGTTCGTCCATACACACCAGACGTTGGCGCAGCATAAAGTAACGTATTTTGCATGCATGCGTTTTCCTGCATGTTATTTTCACAATTTTTGTTTTGCTCCATTCCATCAATCTTCTTGGTCAGAGCAGCTACAGCCTCCATTAAAGAACACATGTCCCTTTGCATCTCATGATACCTATCACTTTCCCTGGTACACTCCTCAAAACCAATTAGCGTCTCTTCTGAATTTGCAGCCACATCCTCAAATTCTGGATTTTCCTCATCGAACGCTTGTAATCTGGCCACTAACTCTGCCTTCTTACCCGATGTTATTAACCCCCGACTTTGCAATTTCTGCTTCAGCTCCACCATTGTATAATCGGAATATTCCATTCTACGACACTTGCGACACACGCTTTTGCAAAAACTCCTTGCGACACACGCTCGGTTAAATCAGCCGTCTGATTTATTTACGCACAATTTAATAAGAACTGCGACACACGCCTTATTAATTTTTTCCAGCGATCCACTTATAAACCTTTTAGTAGATCCCACTTCTGATTATTTGTCAGGATAATCGACTAGGATGAAAAACACGACCGATCGCTTTTATGTATTTATTAAGAATGATCCAAGTACAATTACAAATGTTAAATGTTAATGATAAAAGAGTTGCCATCCTACTTGCTGACAACCGTATATAAAAAGAAGGGAACTAAAAGAGTAAATTCAAAACCAAATAATCTCATGACAATAATATCTTTGATACGCTGTACCCTCGAAAACTTTCTAGCAAAATTCTGCCTGCGAATGGATTTTGTAACCACTTGTAATTACTTCAATAATAATTTTCATTCGGTGGGTAAATCAAATGCAATTCCAGTTATTTTTGCAGCTAATTCCGGACTGGAAAAAAATCTTCTGCTAGTATTACCATCGTTGCTTTCAGAGCTGTCAGACATGGCGATTTAGAAACGTGTTTGGCGATGGGATTTTTCCATTTGGCGACTGGCGACTTTTTTGGCATTTTTTGATATAACTGGCGATTTACTTGGCTATTTTTACCATTTATATTATTTCAGCGATTTTATACCCTCCACCAGGGTTCGAAAAAAAACTGAACAGTATCGTAACGTATTTTTCTAACACACAAACTCTTAATTTTATTTTTGTGTTTGTTAATGTCTACACAAACATATACGGTACACAGCGAGTGTGAGCTGACGCACACAAACACCAAGATAACGTACATTACTTATTTTAACGTACATGTACAGTATTTTTAGCGTACTTATCTGTACCTTTTTAATGTACACGTACTGTACTTTTAACGTGCGTGTACCATATTTTTTATTGTATGTAAGCTGTAACTTTTTATGTACTCCTTTTTTTAAAGGAAGATCCAAAGGAAAAAATCAAAAAAGCCAAAGTTGATTTGCTGGCGAGTTGTATAACAGGAGTGCAGGAATATAAAAAACATGCAAAAGTGTACTAATACTTTATGCAGTAAAGAAAAGAAAATTGTAAGTAATGTACAGTTGTAAAGTGTTAAGAGTATGCGCATTATGTAAATATGTATGTATACCCAGCGGGAAAAACAGGGCATACAGATGCCTTTTAGAAGGCCTCAGTTCTTTATTTTGGATGTACAAGGCCTGCTTGCTCCATTGCATTTTCATAGCTTTTTTACACATGTTGTCATTGCAGGGTAGGCCTTCCACTCTGACTTAATTCTATTATTTATTTATTTATTTCATTTATTTTTTTATTCATTTGGTATGGATTGCAAGCCCTGTCGGCCAAATTAATCCAGCTTAATCGTATGGCAAATATTACATTTTTCTTCTTATTTCTTAAATAATGTATAACTATTTTTAATACCGCCCCTATTGCACAAATGTTGAAAACGATAAAAGGACTTGTGGCAACTTTATACAGTCAACTTCTTACTTGCTACAGATTTTCTAATAACATTTTCTTAAACATTGATATAGAATTAGAGAATGTGCGCTCACTACAAGGTATGACGGAATTCCACAATCTTGAGACTCTGACAGTAAATAACCTACTCATAATTTGAGTGGAATGTCTAGGTATGATCATTAAACTAGTTCTAGTGGAGTGCCCGAAACCAAATTTTTCCATAAGATACGAAGGGTTCCCTAATTTAAAAATCTAATAAAATTGTAATAATATTCTCATATTAATGAAATTTTAAAATCACATTTCAATAGTTTTATAGTATACGAAGTCATATGAGTGTGTGATCTATATGTTATTCCAAAGATACATAGTATATCGTGCAACTCTATTAAAACACTGTTTAAGTATATTGATACCAGTTTGCGATACCCCCGAGATTCTGAAATTCATTTTAATTAATGTCTTTTAGAACGCTTTAATGATATGAGAATGGTTTTCAAAGGGCCTTAGAATAAAGGTAATCTTAAAGAGTCTTTTAAAAATTTATGTTAAAAGGGAATCAAGTTATTGGCTCTAAAAACCATTCATGAGATATAAAAATTTTTACTTTGTGCCAAAATTTAAAAAAACCTTCCAAAAAGGGGCCAAACCCCTTTATTATAGAAATTTAATTGTGCACTTTTAATGGGTATTTATTATATTTTATACATAATTAATAGATGGTTTTAAGGGAAAAATGTTTTTTAAACTAAAAATCAGAAAACAATTAAGTATTGATTGTGCTTTTATTTTTTAATTTTTAAACTTTTTTTAGCAGTACTTAAACAGCTTATTTTTAACGTATTAAACTCAACTAAAATGACGTATTCTTTTTCATTTAACCGTTCTGTATTCTGTTTTGGTCTGTTTCTTATATAATTTTAATTTTATAACGGGCTAAAAACTAAATATCTTAGTACTTCTCTTCTCCCTTCTCATAGAAGGTAATTTGGAATATTGTCTGTGGTCCGATTGTCAAAAATATTACTAGTAAAAAAAAGGGTTGTTTACATAAAAACTGTAGTTTGTATACAAACTTTGACAACTATACCACAGAAAAAAATAACCATATGTTGACTTGACCCACCTTCTAGTCAATTCCCCTTGATCAGAATGGTAATTGAATAAAATATGTCAAATTAGGCCTTTAATAAGGCCTGCATAAGAAGCTGTTCAGACTTTTACCTCTAAGAAAGTCTTAAAATGTGTATGTGTGCAATTGTTTGTGCACATTTGTAACCCAGCAAATAAAATTGGACCACCTGACCCATTTTGATAAAATGGACTACTCCATGGACTGGTCCGATGTAATGCAAGCATGGACCATGTCATTGTTAAAAGGTGTTTGTAGTGAGACGACATGTCTTCGTTTTTTAACGACGTGCTTTCGTTTTTAAACGACTTCAAAACTAATCCTCTTGAGTATACCATGGAGTAGTTTTAAAACTACTCCTTAGTGGTCCAAAGGTGGGTTATATACCATGGAGTAGTTTTAAAACTACTCCTTAGTGGTCCAAAGGTGGGTTATATGATCCTCTCCTAGGACATCGTAATGTTAAATAGACCAGGTTTTTTCCATACGTTTGGGTTACTTTTGGACTAGTCCTGGTCCTTTGTGGACTACTCTTTACACGCGTGTTTGGACTGGTCCTATTATTTGTAGGGAAGTGGCAAATGAAACGTCGAAAATTGTTGTTGTGCTTTACGTTATTCGAGTTTATTTGAAGAAAAAAAAATTATTCTTACACTCATAAAATTTTTACGATAATTGATTGTGGATTATTTCATAAGTTTTTAATTTAATAAAAATATAGTTATTTCACGCATAACTATTCAGCGAATATCTTTAAACTTACAAATTTAGAAATGTCAAGCCAAAATAAAACAATATTAACGTTTTAAGTACCTATGATAAAAATTTATTCTTTGTAATAAAAAATGTATTATTTTTTCTCAAGGCAATAGATACAAGCAAATAATGAATAACTTATCACAGATCTATTTTATTGTTATTTCATTAAATTTTGTTAATTTTCATAAGTAAAAACTCCGTTTGATTTTACCATTAATATATGTTCCACGTTTAAAGCTGAAAACCTATTTCGCTGGTCGGATAGTATGTATTTTAAGGATGAACAAATTCGTTCAACGCTGAGTTGTGGGGATGGTACTGCCAAAATTATTTCAGCTATCTTCGACAAAGAATTATTACATTTGGACCAATATTCTAAGATGTTAGAATTTAAAGGCAATCTCGTTTCTCGCTCATACAACATAAAGTTATTTTCTATATCAGAAAGTATTGAGTCTGCTTTATTCTTTTAGAACTTCTAATATGATGGTTTTAAGGTATTCACTAGTGTGACTTAATTTGAGTTCTTTTATTGCCAGTGTTTTAATTTGTATAGACGCATTTTTTATATATTGCACATTAATACCGAGAACACTTAAGTCTTGTCTTGTTGCTGCATCAATCTTTAAAGAAATCATTTTGTCTTTTAAATCATCCATTATATCTAGTTTTACTTGTTTAGAAAATGCTATTATTCTTTCAGCTACGTTATGCTCATTAACATTTATTTCCGAAGCATCAAAAGCAGGTTGAACTAATATTTTGAAAGCACGATCTTCCGCCATACGCAGTGGGCGTCCATTCCTTGTAAATAATTCTACAATCGCCAATTCAATGTTAGTTTGATTGAAATAGGTTGGAACTGTTTTGGTTTTTAAATCATTAACTTTATTTTTATTTGCACACTTTATTGCAACATAATCTGAATATAAAGTAGGGTGGTACCGTTTTAAATGTCTTTCTAGATTTTCGGTATGATTATTTAATTTTTTTTTTCACAACTTCCATTATCACAAAATACGTCACTTTCATCGATTAAACTAAAATAATCGTGCAAAAAATAATTTTTAGGGCGCGGCATCTTACTTTCTTTTCAACCAAATGTTAAATGATCACTTAAAATGCATAATGATTGAAGTCAACTGAAAATTCCCAAATTTTCTGCGAATTATTTGCATGATATTGCTTCTGAAAAAGGTTAGTGCCATAATTATTGTTAAATATACCATTATCCAGGTAAGTGCATACAAAAATATTTAATAAAAAAGATTTACCTTAAAGGTATGTATGAATATAAAAAATAACAACAATTCTGTAACTGAAAAAATTTTAAATTATTAATAACAAGAGAAGTCATAACATTTTTTTTCAAATAAACTCGAATACCACAAAGCGCAATAACAATTCCTAAATTTTCTGCGAATTTGTTGCTTTTGGGTTTTTTATGAATGATATTTCATATGAAAGAGTTTGGTGCCATAAATATTGCTCATAAAAATAGTCAAGAAAAAAATTACTTTAAATCTATGAACAATTCTTTACCTGAAAAAAATAAGAGCAGTCATAAAAATTATTTTTTTCTTTCTTCAAATATACAAGGCACAAGTAAAAAATGCCCACAAAAAGGAACTTCATATATCTGCATATGAAGTATGCGTATATGCATATCAATTACCTCAAATGTTGCATACAATTATTTAACAGCGTTAATGTGTGGGCCATAAGTATTGCTTAATAAACCAATGTCCATGCAGGTGCATACAAAAACAACTAGATAAAAAAAAGGATTTACCTAAAATATATTAAAAAGAAAAACAAACTCTTTTACTGCAAAAAAAAATTTATAAAAAAGAAACAAGAGCACTCATCCCATACAATCAAAATATTTTGTAGCTATGTATATTAAAAAAGAAAATTCATTTTAAAGAACTTAAAAATTTTTTAATTTAAAATAAATTTTAACTTTAAAATAAATGAATTTTACATTAATTTTTAAATTTTTATTCATTAAATTCATTAAAATTCATTAAATATTATAGGTAGTTGCTGCTTTTTAAAAATATATTTTAAACGACAAAAAATCAAACCACATAACATAATATGTACGGATAAACTTTATTTTTTTTGCTAATTTGTTTTTTGAATAACAAGCATAAATGTATAAAACGAAGTTATTTAAAAACTAACTAAATTTGTATTCAATTTTAATAGTACGAAAAATTTTTTTTTTATAAACCACAATCAATTACTGTAATAATTTTATGAGTGTTAAAATATTTTTTTTTCTTCAAAAAAACTCGAATAATGCATAGCACAACAACAATTTTCGACGTTCAATTTACCACCAGGGTTGCCGTTTAAAAAGTTTTTATCCAACAAAAACCTATACTAAAAACCTTTGAAGCCGACCAATCTTTTCAATTATTTAAAAATTTACATGTGTATATTTTTGAAGTAAAGCATAACTTTTATTGGATATTTTTTTTTGCAATATGCAATTTATAATAAAACCAATAAGTAACAAAAAAACGCATATAAAAATTAATTTAATAACGCTTATAAACTAGAGCTGTTCATTGAACATATGCAATAATACCAATAAAAAATTAATTACAATTTGGATTTACATATCGTCACCTAAAAAACGAAATAACCTATCTGCAGTTTTCTAAAGTTTACGGGAGAGGGATAAAACGTTATAAAATTTGAACTATTAACGATATTGAAACGAAAATTACACATTTTGATTAAAATGAAACCAGTAATATATATCGGTTGAGAAAATTTTGTTTTTCTAATCACAGCTTATTATCTGAAACCAAAAAAAACCTATCTGCAGTACTAATGAGCATGAATAAATAAAAATTTCTTTATACACATGAATATTATATATATATTATATAGTAGTTTCTTTTACTGATTTACGCAAAAAATCAGTACTTAATGTTTGTTTAAATTACACTATGCCACAAAATTAAACTTTTATCGTGATTTTTGATGATCTATTTTTCTCTTTTTTGTGCGTAACGGTCCTCTAGTTACAAAAACTTTGTCATTTGTAATATTACATGTTCAAAATTTTGCACACATATGCGTTATGATATAGGGAATAAAAATCCATTAAAAACTCAATTTTGAAATTTTTGCAGAAAGGTTATTAGGTCTTTAAGATGACGATATGTATATGTACAATTTTTTCTTTTAAGAAAGATCCCTTTTTGCTGACCACATGTAGCGTGCATCATTATTTAACCAGAGCATTATGCCGTTAACTGTTCTTATATCGAGTTTATTTCACAACATTGTTTTGATTAAAAAAAGTGTTGAAAACTTGCATTCGACAGATGCGGAATTATGCGGGACCAAAGTGAATTAAAGGCAAAGTTGGCATGATCGTAAAATATTTTTATTTGAATCCGCTTTTAATGGAATTCACATAATTCGAAAATATATCATTGCCTAAGTCTCCTAAAAGGTTAATTTCTGTTAAGGAAACAATCCACAATATTGGAAAATTGTAGATATTTGACTATATAAATAGGCAATTCTTGATTAGACAATAACTTAAAAAGAGTAATTATTTGTAACATTTAAATTTCTTCATACTTAGAGTCAAATCTAGCAGGGGTGTGCTGGTATTCGAAAACGCAAAACGCAAGAATTTGGGAGTTCTTTTTAATACACTTTAAATGCAATTTTTATAATGTTTGTTATAAAATTCTGTTTAATAGACAAATATTTGCATAAAATTTGTCATAAAATTTTTTTATTAAAGAAATCTTAGTTAAAAACGACTGTTGCGTTTTACGTTTTTGATTTCCAGTACATTCCAATTTTAAATTTAAGTACATATGCATTTCTTTTTTAACTTCTGTGTCAATAAAAATGTTTAAGACATCAATATGATTATTTTTTATCGAATTTAATTAAAATTTGTAAAAAAATTGGACTTTAAACATGATTATAAATTTGACAAACGATATCCATCTGGTTGATAATCTTTATTAAGATTATTAATTATGATGAGTATATCGGCCATTTTCTAACAATCGCGCGATTTGAAGCCGCAAGACGCTAGAATTATTTCATGGTGTTCGAAAACTTATGCGTTTTGCTTCCGATCTTTCATAGTTTTTGAAGTAGGCTAACTTCTTGCGATTGCGATTTAGAGAGTGGCTATTATTCGATTTCAAGTCAGAATCGCAATATACTTGTATATGACACAAATAAAAAATGGCATTTGACTTTTAAAGACATATTTTCTGAGAGTTCTACAGCTCTTATACCATTGGCTTCGTAAAAACATGATACACAACCAAAGCATCCCACTGTTCAGTAATTCTTGCAATAACAACCTCTAAAGATAGGCGTTTTGTATAAGAATCACCTAATATCTTATGAGGTGGTACCCAACAGTATTCCTGAAATTCTTTTAGTTCAGTAATTCTTTAAGGGCTATGGGGAAAAAACTGTTAATATTACAACAAAGAACCTCTATATTTTCCCCAGCATTTTACATGCGTAACATGAACAAAGGTTGAGAGAGCGCACTTAAATAAAACAAATTCATTGCTACGTAATTTTTTTAGTCCACTTATTTTACTCGCCATGGCGTTAGCGCCGATTGTTGCCAATTCAATAATTTTTTTAAAGGAATATTTTTTGTTGTTGAAATTTTTTTATTTTCATTTCTTCATTGGCACAACCGAAATTTCACCAACAATCAAGAATATCTTCTGTTTTTTTAATAGATATTATATTTTCTATTGCCTACCACATTTAACAAGTCAATTTATAAAATGAAAAAGTAAATTTTCTCAAACCGACCAAAATTAGGTTTAGCCTACCATCCTACCAAACGAAAATGCCAAGTTCGGCAACCCTTTTTACCACTTAAAAATGTGCACAAACAATTATACATATTTATGTATACGCACACTCTATTCAACAGATCATTACCAGCGTTGTCAACTTTGCAATTTCAAAACGCACCAAAATGGTGAAGAAAACGCGCAATTTAAAAATAGAAACGCACCAAGTTTAGTCTTTCTTTTTAATTTAAAATGTTTATTGGATTAATTTTAAATTAAAAGTAAAATATTTTTTTATTAAAAAATATTATAAAAAAGCAGTATTTTACAGTTCAGGGTTCTAGGAAAAAAATATAAAACTTAACAAAAATAAAAAAACCTAACAAATTTGTTTGTATTGATTTGTACTAGTGATGGCACGAATATAAATTTTTAATATTTGCGAATACGAATATCTGCACCAATATTCAGCGAATACGAATATCCAATCTGAACTAAAACGCCACTCGATATTAAAAATGTAATTGAAAAAAAATCTTCTATTTGCGTTGTAAAAAATAAATTGTAAAAAACTGTCACTAAATTGACTTAATTTTAAATCCACTTGTCGATAATTTTCTTACGATAATTAGCACATTGCTTCAAAGGATAATAAATCTGGAAAAGTTAAATTTAAAACTTGAGTAATTTTCATAAAATAGTTTTGTACCGGCACAAACTTCTAATGTACCTATGTTTGTTTGTGTTTTACTTTTCTAAACGAAGATTTTTTTGTGTTAAGGCCAAAAATCTTTTCTAATAAAATCAATACTTTTTGTTTAATTTTATGTATTTTTTACACTTTTGTATTTTTTCTTCTTTGGAATGCATTAACAAAATATTCGCAAAATATTCCCTTGAATTTGGAGAATACGAATAAAGTAAAGCAGGCGAATATTCGGCATTTCGAATACGAATACAAATATTCGTAACATCACTTGTATGCACATAAGCCTAGAAATCTGCGCAATTCATGCAGATTTTTCGGACGGGGGCAATTCATTACAGCTATTATTTTAAGTTTATCTGTTGAAATTGGAGGTTAGGTGATATCCCTGGTACTTTACTTAATTTTGGAAGTCCTTCCGTGGATATACGTTTCAACACTTCCAAGTTTTTCAGGTGCTCATCAAGTGACAATAATGTCGTCAAAGTGCACCAAGCTTGTCTTTTAGTGAAGAAATTTTGGCACCTGCTCCATTAAACGCTCGAATTAAGCTGGAGCATTGCAAAATCCAAATGGCATCACATTCAACTGTCATAAAACCGATCCACTCCAGCACAACATATTGCTCTTACTTTCTAAACCCATACTGTACGTGAAGAGGATATTACGAGTTTGTACTACTATGTATGTGAATTATATTTAAAAAGGGTTCTAGTTTAGTATACCGATTGACTCAGAATCAATTTAAGAGTCGATCTAATGAGGTCTGTCTTCCCAAGTTAACCTTGTGCGCAAAGTCTATACTTTCGCAATTTTGGAAAAAATTTAATCTAATTTGGGATATATGTGTTAATTGTTACAAGGTTGAATCCTATTTTTTTTTGGAATCGGACCATATTTGACAATGGCTTTTTTTTGTTTACACATAATATCGTTATTTTTAACAAGAACTTTTTTGTGTTGTTAGCTACCGATATTGGTTACCGATATACATCTATTAAATTTCATTACATCTCTTAAAGACAATTGTAGTTCACTAACAAATTATGACTGCTTAACGATAAATTTTTGTCTTCACTTTGTTGCCATGTATTTTTCGCACAAAAAATTTAAAAAGCACCCAAAATGGTGCGAAACGCACCAAGTTGACAACGCTGATCATTACTTACAACATTTTTTTCTCTGATGCATTGATGCACAAAAATGTTTTGCAAAAGAATGTACAGTGATAGGCAAAACCCAACCCAAATTTGTATTAATATATAATCACAAGAAATAGTTTTGGTTATAAAATTTGTTTGTTTTTAATTAAATCAGATTTATTTTAATAATTTTTTCCGCCTGTTAACCATGCCAAAAAATCTTTTTAATTAAAAACTTTTTTTCTTATCAGTGCACTCAGTCATTAAGCTATTAAAATAATCATAATGCCTCTTAATAACATTTTCCCTATGTCATTTTAATGTTTATTAATATAAAAAACTGTGGACATAAGAAAAGACATTGTTTATCATAAAAGATGTTTTTAATTCCTTCTATTACCATTTATCTTGCACACTGTATTTGTACAAAGTTAAAAACAGCCACGCACATGTGCATTCTTCGCTGTTTGGCGAGCTACTACACTTTTGCATGTTTCTTATATTTCTGCACTCCTGTTACCTGCTCACCTCAAAATCATACTTTTGGCTCTTTTTTGATTTTATAAAATTAGCTTTGCTTTAAAAAAAATACGGCACACGCACGTTAAAAGTACAATACCTGTTCACTAAAAAGAACAGATAAGTACGCTAAAAATACTGTACATGTACGCTAAAAGGTGTGATGTACGTTATCGTAATGTTTGTGTGCGTCAGCTCATTCTCGCTGTGTACCGTATATTGTTTCTGCACACAGTCACAAACAGAAAAATGTTTTTTTTTTTTATTTTGAATTCTTGTAACGAATGTGTATGTGTGCTGTTCATGGCAAAATACGGTATGCTACACTTAATTGTGTACTTTACAGTTTTTTTTCGAACTCTGCCCTCCACCACAATTAGTTGTGTAGGGGGTATAGTAAGTTTGTCATTCCGTGTGAAACTTTTTAACTGTTCATCTCAGACCCCTAAGAAGGCCTAAGACCGTAATAAATAATGCTGTCATTACAAAATTTGGTACGTCACAGTTTTATAGGACTAGAAATGACATTGTAAAATTTCGTGAAGATCGGTCCTTGATTTACTCTGGTAAATTAATTAAATACGCCTAAAACCGTAGCAGATATATTTATTGTGGTAACATTTCTTCCAATTTAGTTTCATATGACCAGAAAAAATGTCATGCAATTTTGTGATATAATAATTTATATCCATAATTTACCTTTGATTCCATATTTAGCAGCATTCTGAAATTCACTGTAAACGCTAAAACTTATTTCACCGCTGTATTAAAATTTATTTTTTTTAATACCAGATATCACTCTGCAGAATTTGGGTCAATATAAATTCCCCTCCTGAAAATCATTTAAGTTCGGCCCAAGCTAGTTAAAATTGCTATAAATAGCATAAAACTTTCTGAAGGTCTAAACCGCAACCAATTGTAATGGTGACGTCTGTTTTTATATAGAAAAATTAATAATAAATAGATATCATATAGATATCACTCCTGAAATATTCGAACTGTCGGTGGAGGGTTCCAAAGATTCGGCACAGCCGAATATAGCACTCTAACTTGTTTGTATGCAAAATTTAATTTAAAAAAAAATGTTACGAAAACTGAACAAAATTGACGTTTGGCGATTTCTAACATCCGGTTTGGCGATCGAGCTCAAAAAAATCTGACAACCCTGGTTGTTTTTTCCAAATCCAGTTTTCTGTACATCCAATATTAGCCCTAATTCATTTCTAAATTTTTCGTGGATAGTTTTTTTCTCACTTTGACAATAGTTTTGACCTCATACGATGTTAATTCCCACTTTTTCATTGTGTGTTTAAACGGCAGGTGTAATATGCTCTCAAATAGACGAATTATGGCTTCACAGGTGGTTAAAACCCGTTACTTACTGTTTCGCACATTCCGTTTTTTACACAAGTTATATTAGTCTTAGGTGTAATAATGTCAATAATGGACAACCAAAACCATTTACGACTGACGAAAGGGTTGTTATCATATATACCTATGTAAGACGAGCAATAACAGAAAAAGGTGAAATTTTCAAAAAATCGACAAATATAAAATGGCGCAAAAACGCGCAACGTTTTTTTTTTAATTTAAAAGTAGAGCAATCAAATTTTATCGTGATGTATAACATTTTTAAAAATGCAACTAAATTCAATTCCAAAAACCTTTTTTTTTACAAAAAAGTGAGCAAAAAAATTGTTTTTTTTAATTTACCATAAAAATTTTAAATAAAATTTTTCTAAAAATGTTTATAAGTATGTAGCTGTTAATATAGTCTTACACAGAAAAAAAATCAATGTAAAATCTTTATTCGTTTACCCACAAAAAAATATATTGTAAACCTCTCAAAACCGTAAAAAGTCAATGAACACGCACGCATGCATTTTACTCAACTTTCCTGACTTTTGCAGAATTTTGTTGTCTGTGAAATTTTTACTTTTCTTAAATTTAATTGTTTGTCTAATGTCCGGCTAGCTTGGCAAAAAGCCCCGATGTGCGGCACTACTCTAAGGATTTGAACTGATTTTTCGTCAGTTCATTCCTACGCACGGAATACGCTCCATTTACTACTTGAAAGCTGTACCAGAGCCCAGTATAATTTCATCAGTGGACTTTCAGGCGACATTTCGTTGCAGGTGGGTATTTTGCCCTCTTCCTTGGCTTTCAGAATTTTTGCTAAAATGCGGTAATTTTTCTGCGCCATTGACAAGTCTTCAGGAGCTTCTATTTGAAAAAGACGAACGTCACAGATGTATTCCTTCAACCCTTACACAATGCTTTCATTCCAGTTAACATGTTCGCCTAGACAGAGCATTTTCCACCTTTTCTATGTTTATTGCTAAAATCGTAGCTCTGAATTGTAGCAACCACCTAAGTGTAGAACGATCTGTTCTAAAATCAAAATGTTGACCATACAAATTGTTTTGGAAATGTTTAATGCACTCTAGTACTGACAGAAGGTCTCGCCGAGGCATTAAAGTATTGTAGATGGCATAAACATAGTACAAATTTTCGAGAGTGTACTCTATTTGGGACCCATGGCCAATCATGGACCCGACATAACAAACTTGTGCTATAAGGTTAAGAATCATAATGTGTGCCGAATATTATCCAGTGGGCAAATTAAGGCCGTACAGATATCTTAATCTTTATGTGATTTGGCTGCCACTAACTAACTAACAGATTTAAGTTAATTTTGGACCTACCAGCACAACATAGTACTTAGTTATTGTGGCCAATTCAATTCACGTCAACACCAACATTTATAAGGAAGTTATGGTTAGGGTTACCGTTGGAAATTTTCGAAAAGGGTCACAGAAAGTGGATTTTCCAAAAAAGGGTATTTCAATAAAAAAAAGGGGTCAAGTTTTTTTCCATTTTCTAGTATTTTCCATTTTAATAAATATAATAGGACCAAGTTTTTTATAAACAAACAAAAAATAAATTTTCATATTATTCGAATGTGTATTCCAAGTCAAATTAAAATTCTCAAAAGCTTTTATACTTTAATAGTCTTATTCCTTCAATATTTTTCCAGGAATATTTATTTCGGGTAGGTAGTGATTAAAAAAGTTAATATGTTTATGGAATGCCCTTTCCTGTTTTTAACACCTGACAAAAAGTTTGTTCTTCATCATTATAACTCATTTTTTTAACACTTTTTATCAGGTCTGTTCTGAAAATCACGTGATTTCAAATCACATGTGCTTTTAAAAACACACGTGTGATTTTGTGGTGTTCTGTTTTTGTGTTTTTCGGTGTGATTTTCAATTGTTGAAAGCACAAGCAAACACAAAGGGTTTGTTTTTCAATATATAGCCCATTTTTCAACCCTTTTTATGTTATTTTCCGACGATTTTAAACATTTTCGCGATAGAAGCGATTTGTTCCTGTTATTCTTTACGGCATTTCCGATTTCAGCTTTCATGCCACTGTTAGCAAAAAAGCGAACTTTAATTCAACTAAAAAAAACAAACCTGAAATCACAACAGAAGTCACAAAAGCAAATATCATTTTGTAGTATCGTAGAATTTTCTTAATTTTAAATGATTTGTTGTAAATAGTTTATTGCATGAAAAATTAACAAAAAACACGGAATATATTTAAGAAATTTATTATAACGGTCAACTTACAATAGCCGCAAAAATAACAAAGTGATTTCAAAAAGTTGTTTACGTAGCTGAACGTTTTGAAATCACAAAATAATATGCCCAGAACACCTTTCTTGTGATGTTAAATCACTTTCATAAAATGTGATTTTCAGAACAGGCCTGCTGTATGTTATTTTCCGACATTTTCTTCTTTTTGCCGATTTTGCCGATTTTGCGATTTGGCAAAGCGCTGTTGTATGTTAGTTGCCTAGTCCACGCCGTGGACACTAACACATCCAGAAAGGACACGACGGACGGGATTGACCAGGGTCATTCGGACGTCACGGTCGGAGATTCGAAGAGTACCTTTTCGACTGTTATGATAGCATAATTGAGCAGGAGAGACAGGTACTGACCAACTTATATGTGGATGGTCTTCTGGGACTATCGAGTGACTCTGCTCTCTGACGCAAAGCACGATATTGAGAGTATATCTGCTCATAGTCAGACCACAGTGCCTGCCTCTTTCATCTGTGAGGCCAAGGGACATCAGAGGGGACACTCAACAACTTGTTCGGCCGGCCACCGTGGAGGATGGGCCAAGCGCCCCTTCACGTGATATTAAGAACACCAGGCGAAGAAGGAGAAGGCGCAGAACGGAACCAGGAATTCTCTAGCACATCTAGATAATATGTCGAAGAGAGATTCTTCAACTGCGTGGGATATACACCTTCTGATACGGCACCGACAAAGCGTCGCAAAATTTGAAAGAATTTACGGCCATGTCAGTACCGTGATTGGATGGCAATATCATTGCAAAGAGCAGGTGGATGAAGCCGCCGACCCGGACACAAGACACAAGAGGATGCATCCTTCAATCGTGCAGACTGGGAGTGAAAGCTGTCAACTGTGGTACCAAGAATTCATTGGAATTCTTAAGAACCACAATTGACAAATGTAACGACATGATTATATTTGTAGCATTTTGACAAAACATCTTAAGTCAAATTTAAAAAGTTGAAAAAAATGTTGTTAATCATACGAATTTTCATTAAAAAACATTTTGGTTTACGTTTTTAAAATTTTGTATTATTAACAAAATTTTTCTTTAATTTTAGTTTTATTTGCGAAAAATGATTTTTTCATCGAGTTTTTTTTAAACTTATTTGCTATCTTATCTCGACTTAAGATGTTTTGTCAAAATGCCACAGATATGTAATTACATTGTTACTTTTTATTGTTTCATTTTATTTCAAAAAATTAATAAAAGAAAAAATTCAAACAAAACAAAAAATTCAATAAAAACAAAAAATTCAATTATAACAAAAACAAAAGGGAAAAATACAAAAAAACCATATGAAAACCAAAAAAAGGATATTACGAAAAATTTAAATGGAAGTAAATAAGTCGTGGAAGTATCAACTTTAACTAGATGTGTTTTTGATTTTTTTTTAGTCAAACCAATAATCATCAGATATGGACATCAGGAAAACTCGCTGTTTTATGTGCTCTCCTGCCAATCTGAATCTTGTATCCGGCACAGCTTCTTATAAATGCCGATTATTTTAGATCTTCATATTAGTTTAAAAAAACATATGATGCATGCAATGATGCCAATTCTTAAAAAAAACATATTGTTTGATAAACGGCTAAAATTTTGAGTTTTTAATTAAGACTGACTTGAAAAAACATCGAATTTAATAGTCGTATTTCAATATCGATATATTGAAATATCGATATTTGAAATATCGGCGATATATTTATTTATTTATTTTATTTTCTTCAATTACATAACCGAGCCCTTAGGGTTTTTTATGGTTAATAAAACCTACTAATTAAACAACAAACTTCAGTTATTAAATAAATAAAAGAAATATAATAAACAAGTAAAGAATGTTACCAATATATAAAAATTAAACGGAACTATCTAAAGCATATAGTACACGGAATGTAAAAAGTCACATGCGCATATGGTTCTGGCGTAATTTTGTCGTCATCACACAACACGAACTTGCTATTGTGGCTTTGTAGTGACGTCAAAATTACGTCAGAACCACATGCGCATGTGGCTTTTTACATTCCGTGTACTATAGGCTTAACAAACGATAAAGAAAGCTTAAGCTCAAAAAAAAAAATTAATACATTAAATAGCATTTGGTTGGGGGTTAATTGAAAAGTGACGCGAATACAAATGAGTTATCATAATGTACCCACAGCCAATCCTTTTCAAATGACAACCTCACCTTCTGTCCAGAAAGGACTTGGTGACCCCTGTTTTTGACAAACGAGGCCCTGTCGACCGATCTTAGGCGGAATACCCTTAACAACCGCACAGAGGAAATTCTGTTGCCAACCTGGAGTGTCAGCGAACCCTGTATGGCCAAAGTGCGCCTCAGGAAGTAGGAGATCGCAAATACTGGATCCTCTGAAACTCTGGCTCCAAACACAGCACTTTTGGGTGCTTAGATAGCAGCCCTATCACCAAACTAGGGAACGAAGGCTAGCAACCTACGTTTCTGAACTTAAATTGCTAACGAATCGCTAAAAATGAATCAAAATAAACCGAATTACTTGAGGCGCCCTATGCTTCAGTGGGAGTTAAAGGAACATATATATATAAATTACAAAGACAAAAAGAATGCTATATATTCTGTTTCCATATTACGCAGATAGAAAATTCCAACACATTGGCAATTATTCGTTTTAGTGAATTGACAAGTTATTTTGCTCTGCAAATTCCAACAACTTAGATTTAAACAAGTGCAGCAAATAAGAAAATTTTCTTAAATCTCTTGGCAAAGTGTTCCAGATTTTAGAAACCCGAATCTGATATGATTGTCCAAGTGTTTAAACGTCTAATAGGAAAAATAATTTGGGGATTCCTTGTTGACCGAGAGAAATTAAAATTTTCAACAATATAATCAGGGTAACCATTTACAATGCATTTATAGATATTTTGATATATGTGATAAGTAGGGTAACCAGGGAGACACCACAAGGGGGGTTATATCGCATCTACTGTGGTTGCTTGCGGTCAACGGGATTCTCAGGTCATTTGATTCCATAGGAAGGTTGTTGCCTATGCGGATGACATAGCTGTTCAAGGCAATATTTCTGTCCATGATCAGGGAAATTATGCAGGTGATGCTGGCCGAACTCTCGGCATGGGCGAGGGATAGGGGGCTGTGTATTAACCCTGTGAAGACTGAACCGGTGCTATTTACCAGAAGATATAGGATAGTGGAATTTAGGGGGCCACTGCTCGATGGCGTCGAGTTAACTCTAACGGGCTGTGCAAGGTATTTGGGTAAACTGGCTTGGAAGAGAAATACTCAGGAGAGGATGAGAAGGGGACTCAATGCCTACTACACATGCAGGAACTCCATCGGTAAGAACTGAGGTCTGAGACCGGATTTGGTTTCTATCCTGAAACATCGTTGAAATTCGTGAAAAATTGCAAACTTGTAAACAAACTCTAAAATTTATTTCAAATCGCTAAATTGGTTAATAAAACAAAATGTCGTAAAAAAAAATTGCAAAAACAGCAAAAAAAATCGCGAAATTTTTAATAGTTACAAACAAGCCATAAAATTAATTAAAAGTCCCTAAAAATATAAGGAATGGCAAAAAATCGGTAAAAATTGCCTGTTAAATGTCCGTTCTTAAATCGTGTTAAGAATTGTTAAATGTAAGTTAAACGGACGAGTTTTGCGCTCGTGTTCTATAAACCACACATATGTGTTACACTATTGGGATCTGACAATTCTAACATTGTACCGTCTTGATGGCAATTGTTCCAAATTTACATAAATTTTTACCGAAATTGCGCTTTAAAATAAAAAAGCATACATAGTTAGAATTCATAACACTTCATCTATATGTATATATAAAAGAAAGTGGCGTTAGTTACTACGTTTATAACTAAAGAACGGCTGGACCGAATTCGTACCAATTCGGAATGGTCTCTAAAATCTAAAATAGGTGGCGCCATTGAAAATTACTCAGTATGAATTAAATCGTAAACTCTGCATTTGACGATGCTATGATCTTTACCAAAGTTGTTGAGCATGAGCCGGCGAAGGTTTATAAGTTGATATGACCAATTTCATAAACTGTGCATTTGATCATGCTATGATCTTTAGCACAGCTGTTGAGCATATAATTTAAATAAATTATATCATTTGATCATGCTATGGTCTTTAGTAAAGTTGTTGCGCATGAGCCGGCAAAGGTTTCTTTCTATGTTGGTATGAACAATTTCCGAAAAGAAGTGTAATTGAAAATGAATCAAATCGTAAGCTATGCAATTGATCATGCTTTGATCTGTTAGCAAAAAAATTTCTAAAATATTCCAGAAAAAAGAAATTATAAAGAAAATTAATTTTCTTATACATTTTGCATGGAGTGCTAAAAGGAAAGTTTAAAGGAGAGGAAGTTCTTATTCCGAGAATTCCAATGATCCTTACCGATATGCCATTCGAGTTTAAACACATCCAATTTTCAATTCGTCTCGCATTCGCCATGACAATCAACAAATCCCAAGGGCAATCATTCAGTGTTTGTGGCCTAAATTTGGAGAACGACTGTTTTTCACACGGTCAACTCTATGTCGCATGTTCCCGTGTCGGAAAGCCATCCTCTTCAATAGTTTACTTATAATTCACATATCATATTCTTTTTTTTTTTTTTTTTGTAAATAAAGATAAATTATCTGCACCGAATATTACCTGTACCTGATTCTGTATTTTAAATATACACAAAAACAATACTTTTCTAGGCAAAACAACGTTTGCCGGGTCAGCTAGTTTATTTAATAAAAGCAAAACAAGTAAGAAATTATAGTCCGTCAAGCCCGAGCATTTGATGCTATATACCAGAGTGAGACTCATGGCTAATCATGGACCCGCCAGAACAAAATTATGCTATGAGGTTAAGATCTATGTAAACGATTTTGTGAAATTTTTACTGTCCTGATAAGAAGCGATTTTTCCCATCTTCGTCTGGTAACCCCATATATAAACAGAAGCCATCTCTTTACGGGGCATACTCAACACTCTCTTTTTATACGGGGCGTAGAGTGCAATGCCTTATGACATTTAACGGTGTTTTTTTAGAATAAAACACGCTGCCCTTTTAGAGAGCAAAGCATTTTTAAGAAACGAACACCAAATTGCATTATTTTAAATAAAATGTGACTTTTTTGTAGAAAAGAAAACACCATTAATTTAATCTGTTACAGAAACGACACCGTCGATTACCACAACGACAACCGTTATAAGGCTAAATGATTGCATACATGCATATATTTAGCCTTATTATGTCAACGACCAGCGTAATAAAGCTGATTATACCACAAACAGGTAACCCTTGATTTGCACGGTACTCCATTTACTCGATTTAGATATAACACGGATCAATAATAGCAACCATTTTTTGAATTACGCGTTTTCTTTTACTTGATTTTAATAAAATACTCTAAAAAATTTATGGCAATCCTTATTTTGTGCGAAATGCGGCACTGCGATTCAAGAAATTTTATCATCTGTGTGCTAAAATAGAACTGTGCAAGGCGAATTCATCACAGGTAATTTAGGTACTACAAGAAGTACAACTCGTAAAAAAACCACAAGCAATTTGTTTTTGTAAAATCATTGTACAATGTCAAAAACAGAAATAAAACAAAACAGAAACAAAGATAATAAAAGAGATTAACAAAATTTTGACATCCAACAGTGATTATATTTATCGTTTTTATTTATAATTTTCTTAAATCCAGTGAATTATTTTTTTGTATTTTATTTTAAGGATTCTAACAAGGTATATTTACACAAGGTAGACTCGTTGCTACAACAAGTACAACATGACAAAAACAATATGCAATTTGTTTTTGTATTTTTACCCGAGAGTTCAAAAAAAGAGCAACACTGTGCCTTCAGAAACACAAAATAAAAACAGAAATTAAAAAAAAACAAAACAACACGTGAAGGAAAATAATAAAAATTTTAAAATGTAAACATAAATCAAAATTTTTTTTCACAATCTTTATGTTTTTATTTTAAAATGTAAACAAACATGAAAATATGTAAACAAAAATGAAAAATTTTTGACATTTGGGGCTTAACTGGGGTAAACAGCTGACAAACATATGCGCCAACGAGTCTACCTTGTGTACTTGTACCATGGATTCTAATAACTTTTGAATAGTTTAATTTGTTTTTGACTGTTTAACATACAGTTGCCATGATTTTCTTATATTTTTGATTTTAAATATTCGAATATATTTCAAGTATTGTTTTTGTTCTCTTTTAATTGAATTATTTTATGAAAATATCGAGCCCTAATAGCAAAAATGATGTAACCAACAAAAATAAAATTTTACAGTAGAAGGTTTTTTTTAAATATTTTTGCATGAAGTCTAGGGTTTCGTTTCAAATTGCTTTTGCTCTTACATATTTCGTAATGGTACTTTCCAGAGATATGAGATTTTTAGAGATGATGCAAATGATCAAAAACTATCGATTTTCATCAAAAAACAAAAATCTTAAATGTTGTTGGTTACATCATTTTTGCTATTATGGCTCGATATAATAACAAAGCTTTAAACATTTCATTGTATAGCAACATCCTTTTATTTTTAAAAAGTAAAAATAAAATTATTAAAAAAATATATAATTCATGAGTTCTTGATTTAATACGGTTTTTAGGCCCAAAAATTAAATTTTGATTTACGCGATTTGTTAAATTTCTGGTCCCATAAACGAAATTTGTACTAGCCCTGAACTAGGGAATGGTAAATGGATTCTAAAATCGATTTTCGATTTTTCGATCGACTTTTTTTATTTCGGTTTTTGAAATCGATTAATCGAACCTCAAAATCGATTTTAAAATCGATTTCAAAATCGTTTAAGATTAATTTGCAAACTTATTTCTTATATCACAAAGGGGGATACACCAGCATATTTTTTCGACAAACTACTGAAGAAATTGAACTAAGGTTTTTACAGTGGGTAGATATGACAACTGTTTATAATTTTCCTGCAAAAAGTAAACATGTGTAAATTATGAGATGGCCTTTAGAGGAACTTGTGCGATATGTATGTACATTTCACATGAAAATTGTGTTCTTGTGCAGTCAATCAGACCTGTCACATAAACCAATTCCTACCGAAAGTGATTCCGTATCTTGCTTCACATAATTGATTTCTATGAGAAGCCTGAATATATGGATAGCATTTCAAAGGATTATGACAATAGTTGCTGATCGGTGGCGACTATTTCTTTGCTAAGTTACTATTAATAGGTATTAAGATTTAGAAAGCAAACGTTTGCATGTCATTGATTTCGGAAAGATGCAGATTTATTTCCTTGTAATTTCGTATTTGTTAGGATAATTTACATACTTTTTTGTTTTTCACTCTGATGACTTGGTTTAAATTCACCTGTTGTGTTTCTATAATACGTTGATTTTCACAAAGCTGACTTTCAGTGTTTGATTCGGTACTATATGTTTGGACTGTTTATTCACTGTCCATTGATGGCTTTATTTTCTGAAGAACAAGAGCCCCTATATTAAAGTTGAAAGTATACCAAGGGTATTAATAGGTAAATACGTAAAACTACAACTTTAAACTTAGAAAACTGCATAAACATACCACCTACATATTGTGCATGCCCAAAATTTATCGATTTAATTAAGATTAAAATTTAAAAATGGCAAAATGTTGATAAAAATAAAAAATCGATTTTAAAAGCCTAATAATCGATTTCAGTATAAAATCGCATACGTATATTCGATTGCAAAAAATCGATTTTTTTTACCACGAAATCGATTTTCGATTGCAATCGAAATCGCTTTACCATTCCCTAGTTGTAACTTATAGTTTATTATAACTGAACTTGGTGAAAATGCCCGTTAAAATATTAAAAACAATTAGGTATGTACATTCGTTCTTATTGTGGTTGGCGTTTTAAAGAAATGGTATCGTGGCTACCAAAAACGGCAACAAATACGACACTGTTTACAAACTTATTTCAAAAGATATTATATTTTTTAGCGTATTTATTGCAAAAACTGTCGTTAAGTTGTTCAATCACGACAGCATAGGTATATGTAAAATACTTAAATCTAGTTTACCAACTCAGCTCCATACAAAAAAGATTTACATACATAGGATGATAGAATATTGAAAAAGATACATTCAGTACATGCGAATTTGCGCTACATTTCAAAACCAATGTGTCCAATATTATTATCATTTGAAAGCTTTTGAATAGGTATATCTTTCAGGATTTACAAAATTTATTTTCCCTAAAGGTACATAATTTTTTCTTCATATTGTTAAATTTTTGATCACCTTATGTGCACCTTTTTTGTTTGGAGCTGCTTTGGTAGACTAGATTTGTTGCTAAAATTAAAAAAAAAATATTTGTTTTTTACAGCCGCGAAAAGAAATTAATTTTTTATAATATATTCAGGGCTGCCAGGTACTTTTTTGCCTTGTCCCCAAAAAATTAAAAAAAAATCCCCAAACTAAAAATCAAAACCTTAAAAAGTTAATATTTTCTTTTGTTTTTTTACTGAACAAATTTTTAATCTTGTTAATTAAAAATTTTAAATTTTTTTAAAAATAGTAAACATTTTAATAGGAAATCCCCAAAAAAACCCCAAATAAAAATGTTTAGACAAAAAATGATTTATTTTGTTTGTAGCGACTGGTTTCGGCATTTTTTTAAATCCTTTTTATGTAATTCCAGTGAGGAATTACAAGCAGAGCAATATGCTGTTTTTGAAGACATATGAGCCAATTTATAAGAATTTGGAGCTTGTTCAGTCGGTTTTAGCCATCCATAAAAAAATACATAAATCCGACGATTATTTAATATTTCGAAGCATAAAAAGTACTTACCAATATCCCCGCATTCTTTTTCCCAAACTTTATTATATTGTCTTTTATATTTCGTCACCTAATACGCAAAAGGCCCTATCTGACATTTTCAAACTTTCACAGCAGAACTAATCAAAATGATAAATTAACTAGCTGACCCGGTCCACGATGCTGGCCCTAAGCAAACATTAGTGTTGTATTCCACACGATTTAAATTGAGCATTTAACGAAGTTTACGGCCTTTAAAATAAAAATCCATGGAATACCTATCATAAAGTATTTTTTACAAAATAACTTACATATGGTGTAGATATGGGCTCCACCAAAAAAGAAACGCATGTAATTTATTATATTTATTTATTACTTCATCTTAAGGTATTTGGTGTAAAGAGCCGTTTTCTGATTTTAGGTAAATCGAAAAAAGCGGGCGGTGCAAAATTTTCTTTCCTTAAAACCCTAAGTTGGACCATGGCGATCATTTTAAAGAAAAAATCGTCCAAATCCTTTCATAACACACCTCTTTAATACAATTATCACCACAAGTTCTTTTCCTTTTAACTGGAAATACTCAAAAGTTGTGCCAATTCCTAAATCTCCCAAGGAATATCGTCCTATAGCAATATTGCCATATCTCTCAAAAGTTTTTGAAAAACTCCTGCATAAACAAATACTGGAATATGTTACTAACGGAAATCTTTTAACTACCAACCAGTCAGGTTTCAGGCCAAACCGTGGTTGCATAACAGTACTTTCGGAAGTTGTCGAAGAGATCCGATGTATTATTGATCAGGGTAATATTGGCATTTTAGTCCTTCTCGACCACTCGAAGGCGTTCGACACCGTACACCATGGAACTCTTTGTAGAAAACTGCAGCAACAATTTAATTTTTCAACAACATCTACAAAGCTCATATCAACATACTTTAGCAATAGATACCAGGCTGTATATAGTAACTCAAGATATTCATCATGGCTGCCAGTTTCTAGAGGTGTTCCGCAGGGATCCATTCTCGGTCCGCTTATATATATTATGTATTCAAATGATCTCCCGACTCAACTGAAATTTATGAAAATCCAAATGTATGCTGATGATGTCCAATTGCTCATTGGCTGTAACATTTCAACATTATCAAACTGCGTCTCGAAAATAAATTCAGATCTATTAAGAGTCAGTGAATGGGCAGCTATAAATGGGCTAAGTTTAAACCCTAAAAAATCAAAATGCGTTCCAATTTGCAGAACACAAATGGACAACCTGTATCAGCTTAAAGTAGTTTTGGGAGGTACACAAATTGAGATCGTGAACTCTGCGAAGAACTTGGGAATAATTTTTAATTCAACACTTTCGTGGACAGATCATATAAATAATGCAGCAGGGAAAACGTATGGAATGCTGAGATCACTATGGACTAATCATTATTTTACGCCATTTAAGATTCGAATGTTATTGGCGAAATCATATTTGTTGCCAACACTTTTATATGGATGTGAATTGTTTTCTGGTTGTAGTGCATCTGATATGCGGAAATTAAAAACTTCGTTTAATAATATTGCCAGATATGTTTTTAATCTGAGAAGGACAGACAGCGTATCCCGGTTTGCAAATAAATTGTTTAATGTTTCATTTGATAATCTTTTAAAATGTCGCAGTTTAATTTTCCTACACAAAATAATCTACACCAAGGAACCTGACTATCTATTTAGAAAATTAACATTTGCAAGATCGGCTAGAGGCAGGGTTATATTGCATATCCGATATCATTACCTAATGTCGGAGCGGCAATTTTTTATATACGCCGTACGGCTCTGGAATCTACTTCCAAGTAATATTCAAAGCACAAGCAACGCAGTACATTTCAAAACAGCAATTTTTAATATTTTTGACTAATAACAATGAAAATTAGTCCTTATTATGGTATATTACTAATAATTTATCAACCTATAATATTTTTACACATCTATAAATACATTTAATTTCAATTTTGGTTTTTTTTTTTTTTTTTTTTTAATTTAAAATTTATTGTAATACTTTATAAGTTATTCAAATTGTATACGTTGCCAATATTGATGTCCAGTGCTAAATTTAAAAGATATTATATCTTATTGCACTGGTGACATTTTTCTAATAAACAAACAAACAAACAAACAAACAAACGAACAGTTAAAAGAAAAATAAGTCAAATCGATAGAGCAGTTTTTTGATTTTAGGTAAATCGAAAAAAGTGGGCGTAAAAATGGGCAGGGCAAAATTTTCTTTCCGTAAAAACCTTAGTTGGACCATGGCGATCATTTTAAAGAAAAAATCGTCCAAATCGGTCAAGCCGTTCTCAATTTATGCGCTAAATAGAAAAAGTGGGCGTAAAAGTAGGCTTACGATTATTACGAACATTTGAAAGAAAAATTTGTCAAATCGATGGAGCCGTTTTCTGGTTTTTTGTAATTCGAAAAAAGTGGGCGGGGCAAAATTTTCTTTTCGTATAAATCTAAGTTGGGCCATGGTGATAATTTTAAAGAAAAAATCGTCCAAATTATATAGATGTCATTGGTGGTGCAATATGAAAATTGGATTTTGCCACGCCCCACCGCCCGCAGACCGAAAACAAAAAATCAGACTTCACAGTGTCACGCGCCTGAATATTCTGAAGATTCCCTGAAAATTTCATCAAAATCGGCCTAGCGGTTTTGGAGTCCATACGTTACATACATACACACATCCTATTTTATATATATAGATAGATAGAAGATAGATAGATAAATGACCTTAACTGTTGATACTTAAATTTCTTTTATTTTTCTTGTAAAACCTTCCAGTTGTTTTGACAATTGACAATGTAGCATATTATGCAAACTGTCAGTTAGGCCTTTTAGCGTTTATCGTAGTATCTTTTGTAGATTTGTATGGCCTTTTGTTTTTTGATAATAAAATCGCAAATTTTAGTCGAAAGATTTTTTTGTGTACATTTGTGTTGATGCAATAGATCAGAATAAAAGAAAACGTTGGTTTTTAATTTTTCGTTAATAAGTTCCTTTTGCGTTTCAGGTAACGATTTACTTATTTTTGGGAAAGACATGTTTACTTGAAATTTGTCTTTAAAAAATCAAAAATTGTATGTGTTGTCAACGGTTTAAGATTATTTTTTTAATTCTTCCTTTTTAAAACACTCACTCAACATTTTTTAAGCTTTTAAGCACCTTTTACACACTTAAGAAAAAGGTAATCTTAATTAAGACGCTCTACACTGCATTAGTTGTTGATAAGAGTAAGGTAAAAGTTTTGCTAATTTTTTCATATTTTATGTACGAAACAAAGAAAAATAAGCGCAACTAATAAAAGAAGGGAAAATTATATTTAAAATGTATAAAATCCCCAAAAAAAATTCGGGGATTTTTTTTGAAATCCCGAAAAAATCCCCAATCCCCAAATGAGTTTCTTTGTCCTTTTTGCTCGCATGAAATCCCCAACTTTGGGGATAAATCCGCAAGTCTAGCAGCCCTGAATATATTTGCAAAAAATGTAAAAAAAGTTACTGCGCTAATGTACTTGCATACACATATAGTGCATTCGAATTATGTATATTAATCAATAAAAATATTCACTTACCGGTGATTGCAGCAGAATCTCTATGTTATGTGAGGGCGGATCCTTTGTATCCCAAAACATTCTGTTGGATTTTTACTGACAATATTATATGTTCCTTCCTTGGTATTTGATGTTTGTAGTTCGCACGTCTTTATTTATTTTACATACAAATGCAATGTAATTGTTGCGTGACGCGTAATGGCAACTACCAGCAAAAAATATGAAGAAATAAGTATGTAGGTATTTCGTTTTCTTTTTGTAGACTAATTGCAGAATTACTTTAAGATTTTTCACAACTCTATAATAAATTAATGGAAAATTTATTGCAATTGAATGCTTATTTTAATTTAAAATCAAACGATTATTACAAAATTTATTATTATAAAATATTTTTAATTTTCCTTTTCATTCAGTTTTTCTGTATTTCAGGGAGGTTTATGTTCGTTTTTTTCTTTGCAGCGTTTTCGATTTTGTGCACTTTGTATTTTTTTTAGTTTGGAATTCTTGTTTCACAAATAAATTTTTAAGTTTAATAACAAAATAATTTTTTTAGGTGTGTAACATGTTTTTGCGTTGTTCAACTGCAGAAAATTAAGAATATTTTTTGCGTTTTCTAGTTAACGATTTTTCTTGTGTCTTTTTTTGCTAAACTTCAAGATTGAGACAAATTTTTTTCATTTTGACAATGTCTAACAGAGATGCCTGATTGGATTATTTTGTACATAAAACTTTGAAATAAAATTAAATGAAAGTTAAAAAATTTAATTTATTTTAAATAAAATCAAACGTTTATAAATACGTACTCTTAACACTAAAATAACTTTGATAACTAAATATTTACACTCAACTTGTTCTGTCAATAAAATTCAACTATTGTATTACGTTTGCAAATTATTTGAAGTGGCACTACCTTCAAATATATTGGCAATTTCCTAAAACAAATTGTTTATAATTTTTAAAATTGTTTAAAATGCATATATAGGTCTAATTTGATTTCAAGCGAAAAAAGCGAAAAAGACTTTTGATTTGATTGCATAACGAGAATAAAGTGAAATGCGTTGGCAACATTATGCAATTCTGTTTATATTATTCCGATATTTATGTTCACCTTTTATTGAATGAAGTTGGGCAATATTTAAATTGAAACCATTGTGCGACTTATTGCATAATATAGGACAAAATGGAAATAATAATATGGCAAATATCATATACAATAATATTGAAAGTGTATGGGCCCTTTAACATTATATAGTATTCTATATCTTTATAAAACAGTGCAATTGATGTGGTTCTGTATAAGTACACTATATTTTAATGTTTTTTTTTTATTAATGAAAGAATGAGAAAACAAAGCATTTTAGCAACGCTTATCACTAGTATTGTTGTTGCTACTTGGCAATTTGCGCGAACAAATATTGAACCGACCACAACGAAGTTTGTGGTTTCAAAAGAAAAAAAGAACGCAAAAAAATGTTCATCATCTTTTTGTTGAGTTGGATAAGTACAGTATAATTTTTAAGTTTAAAAATCACAAAAAGAGAAACGTTTTTGGTTGAATTGCAGTTTACGGGGCCCCCTGAACCTAAAAAACAGCCACCACTTATTGGTATGTGTGGTAACTCAAATTAAAGATAATCGGCTCATGATTGCAAATATTTATTTTGTTTTTGAATTTGATAGAGGGGGTTAATTAAGGTATATTTTACATGCAGAGAAATTATTTAGCGTAGCTGGTATTTGTTACACCATAGAGGTGAAAATTGTTAATGCCGGCTTTGCAGAGCCTTAATGAAAAAATTACGCATAAAACATGAAAACAAAATATTTAAAATCGTGAACTTCACTTTGAGCACCGACGAGAAGTCCTGCCTGCCCTAATTTTTTTATTTTCGTTTTTCTTTACAAGTACTTTTCGGCTCCGGTGGGACCGAAGGCCCCCTTAAATTTCAATTTTGTTTTTTTTTTAATTTCCGAGAGCTCCAAATATTTTTTCGTGTGCCACTTTACGCGTTTGTTTTCCACTTATCGAACAGAAAATTAAAGAAAATTCTTAATTTCGAACACTGGATTTAAAATTAAATCAATAGTCTGGCAGCACTATTCGCTCAATGACATTTATTTCCTTTATAGCTTAATTCTCTTCTATCTCTTATTTGTTGAGGTGTCATAGTTGGAAAACGTCAAAGGTACTATAAAAATAACTCAACAAAACGTACTTGTTGCTTTTTTACATTTCCTTTTTTTCACATTATTATTGCTAAAATGTTAATAGATATCCCAATTTATATATATGCTAATTTTTTTTGTAACAAAAACTGTTTTTTAAGAAATCAAATTTTCACCATTTGTTGTATTTCTTTTAGTTTCTCTGATCACAAGCTTTTTGCTCATTTGCATTACACCTTCATTTTTATTACACAGCCGTAACAAAATTTGTGTTAAGAAAAGTATCTCCAACTCACCGCTTGTTAGTCAAAACAAATTATAAACTTAAAACCTGTTAATATATTTTCGAAATTAATCACAATTTAGGAAAAATATTAATTAATTAATCTAAAAATATGTCGCCCGTTTTACAAAAATTATATTACTTTTACTTTAGTAACAAATAAGTTGCCAACTCTCATTGAACATCGATAACAGGGTTGCAGGATCAAATAATAAAGTTTCCTTACTAGAGTAGCCAGACTCAAGTTATAGTCATTTCGACGATTCTTGTTTCTAAAATAAAACTATTGATGATTTACATATATTAAAAACGTTGAGTGGTTATATAGGGTGGCGCATAAGTAACGTTAAGATTTATTCAATGTATAACTCTTTTCTTTCTGCTTTTATTTAACGTTGGCATTTATTAAAATTTAGAATATAGTTTGGAAATATGTTCACATTATGTTTTTAACAAATTTTCAATCATTTCCCGGTATTGAATGCCGTTCACATTAATCGCAACTCCTTCGTCGTTTTCGAAAAAATATGGTCCAATGATCCTCTCTGAAGTTATTCCACACCATACTGTGCATCTAAGTGGGTGCATTTGATCTTCAACAATTATTCTTGGATTTTCGCTGCCCCATATTCTGCAATTTTGTTTATTCACGTGACCATTTAGGTGAAAATGAAATGAAATTTCGATATGATCTTTGTGTCTGAATAATCGAATGCTGGCTTTCAAAGTAAAATTGAACAACTTTGGTTCTTTGTTCTGTGCTAAGCCTTTCCATCATAAATTTCCCAAGTATTATTTAGTTAATTCTGTAAAGAGACGAAAAAAAAGACTTAAATTAAAAAATGTATTCACTGATCAAATCTTAACGTTACTTATGCGCCACCCTATATATCAAATCTGTCTAATAAATGTGCTCTCTTTTTAAATTCGTAATCCATCTTTTTAATTCTCAAATATATAAAGAAATATCGAGCATTAACATCGCCTAATATCCAAAGTTTTCGAGCTTTCTGTCTTAATTTTGGGGGGGTTGATAAAGTGTCGAATGAAGTAAAACAATCATGGTTATTCTAAAATACGCTTCGAAGGAGTGAACATTTACTTCAAAACAAAAATGTACGAAAATTGTTTTTGTTATCTATGTATACACTTCTAAAGTCAAATTAAACCGATAGTTATAACGCGTTTCTATCTCTTCTAAAAACCAAATTTTTTATGATAAAAAATAAACAATTTTTTTCAATTTGTTTTTGTTTTCATGCAAATATTCACTTCATTCGTCACTTTATCAACCCCAAATTTAAGACAGGAACTTAGAGCCGATGGCTTGCTACTACTAGCTGAAGATACTTCGAATTTGGTAAGTCGGTGGGGACGCTATTACAGGCCTAACATGCAGTCTACAACTAACATAAAATGCTTAACATTAACACTAATTTGATGTTAGTGTTAGTTATAACGCGAATGTTTTAACAACACTTTATAACATCATGTTATAGCAGCAAATCAGACGTTAAAAAATTAAATTAAAAAGTCAATTTTATTAAAATAAACTTAATAGTAAAAAGTAGTCAGTTTGCCTTAACTTGTTAATCGTGGTCGGTTGTACAAGTGAGGGGTACGTTCATTGTGGCGATTCTACATGTTACTCAGTTTGAGGTATGTTCCGAGGATTATATATGATTAATACAGTGACTTAGTTTTAAACATGTCAATTAGTCATCTCGATTTTGATGTGATCAGAACGTAATAACTTTCAAGTTACTTATGCTTTGTTCACACTTGGGTTTTTAAACGCGCTTAAGCAAAATGTTAATTTAGTTAATCAAAGCCATTCACATTCCACTTGAGATGATTATGATGACAGATGATTAAGAAAAAAAACACAACAAACAAATATATATTTCTTTAAAGTATTAAAAATGGATAAAAATACTTTTATAAAGCAATCAGAAGATTATTTTAATCATTTTAATGATGATATTGTGAAAATTTATGAATTATTTACGAAAAAATAAAAACATTAAGGACCGGTTCGCACTCATCAAGTTTGATTCGTCAAGTTTTAAGTTTTTTAGAAAGGAAAGATATGGCATTCTCGTTTCCATTCTCTGCTAAAAGTTCAAGAATTGACGAGTCAAGCTGTGCATCGGCACTAAGCAGAAATCGTGAACGGTTGTACACATTCATATTGGCCAATTCTACATTATACTCAGTTTGAGGTTTGTTCTTCCATGTGATTCATGGTACAACTACACAAGGTAGACTCGTTGGTCCATATGTTTGTCAGCTGTTTACCCCAGTTAAAACCCAATTGTCAAATTTCGTGTATATGAGCCAACATTTGTACATGTGTTCGTAAAATTTATATGCAGATAATTTTAACAACTCGGTTCCCCTCGGTTATTTTTATAGAGCAGCATGTCTACACTCCCAAATGAGTCTACTTGTGTTAATGTACCTTGTTTTATAGCATATTTTTCGATAATTATTCCGGTGGATTTTTTGTGTGTTTTTTAAAATAAATCTTAAAATTTTAATTAAATTTGTTCACAAATCAATTTTCAATCCTATGTTAATAGACAAGCTCGAGGCCATAATCAATTTTTTGTTTTTTTAATTTCAAAAAATTTGCCGATACCAACACCTAAATAATCAAATACCGTACCCGAAATTCTTTTCTGCTGCCAACTTTGATTTTTACCACCAATTTTTTTATGTGAACCCTGTTAATTGTACAAAAAATAAATTACATATGTATATTGAAATGGCAGTACTGTATGGAGTCTTTACAAAGTATGGCGACTCTGGTTGGACCTTCTATTTATAAACATGAACGCGAAATGACAATTGCTGAAGGAATATTAAAAATTTTTAATATGCAAAAGACATCATCTTGTCGTAACGCAAAAAACGATATTATATAAAAACAGGGAAGTCCAAGAACTATTAGTAAAAATGTATAAAGTTAAATCTGAAATTTACAAGGAGACAAATTTTAAGACGTCAGAGGGTGAAGATGGTCGAATTGTTTCAAAATTTGAATTTAAATATCCCTGTAACAGCTGTGGTGTAACGGTTGATGGCGATGGAGATCTGGTGGTGCACAGAAGAAGTGACAATGATAATAGAGATGGTGTCATTGAAATACAGCATTCCGACGCTACTGAATTGCGTTTAGTTGGTCTACAAGTGTGGAGAGGTGCATTGCTACTGGCTGATTTTATATTTCACCAGCGCAATAATTTTAAAGAAAAACAAATACTTGAATTGGGTGCTGGAGTGGGATTAACCAGCATCGCTGCTGGCTTATATGTTAAAAAAGTTGTGTGTACAGATGTTGATATTGGTGGTATTTTAGACTTAATTCGAGGTAATGTCGAGAGAAATAAGAAACTGTGTGCTAATAGTAAAATTGATGTATTAGAGTATGATTTTATGACTGCTAAAAATTCCTATAGTAAAGAGCTGTTGAAGGCCATAGATGAAAGTGATATTATTGTTGCAGCAGATGTGATTTATGATGATGATTTAACAAAAGGTTTCATAAATGTAATCGAAGAGATATTTCAAAGGGAAATTGTAAGCGATAAGAAAAAGACAATATATGTGGCTCTGGAGAAGCGTTATGTTTTCACAACATCTGAGTGTGATGCAGTAGCACCAATGTTTGAGCACTTTATAAAATTGACTATGCCTAAACCGTGGAAATTTGAATATGTTCAAATTGATTTTCCACAATACTTTAAATATGAGCGTTGTAAAAGTTTGGTACTTATTAAAGTAACGAGCTCTTAGTATAATTAGAAAAATAAATATATATTTATTAAAATATAAATAATTTTAAAATATACTTGTGTATATAAGTCATAAATATTATGCCATTAAACTAAACTATTCTTATTAATTTGTTGTTTTGTAAATTGCTGTCACCACCTTACGAATATCGTTGTAGTCTATAGAATGTCGTTGTTACAGATCCTGCATAGCTAAGATAATGTTCTCTAAGGCTGTTCTGGCATCATTAGCTGGAAAACTTTCTAATACACGCAAAGCAGCTGTTGTGTGTTTTCGCTGCAATTCTTTGGTCTTTTCTAATCCAGGACCATTTAATATAGCCTTATGTATTTTAACAAAATCAACATTTTCAATAGATCCTTTTCCTTTTTCGATTTCATCATACAAATTAGGATCAAATTCTAAATGAAATAGCACTGGAGCACTTACTAAGCTGAAGGAGGTATCTACAATTAATAAAACAATTTTTAAACTGAGTAAATTATTCGAGAACTTTAAACTTTTACCAAAAGGAAGCGTGGGACTTTGAAATGGTTCCACATCTAAACACGCCTGCCACGCCAATGACAAATGTTTCCCAAATAGATACGCTTGCTTTTGCATATTTTCATTTTGCCCAGCTAATTTAATCGATGCTTGACATGATTTACCCAAAAGACTGCCGGCATTAAGAATGTTCCGACATTCCCATTCTTTTTCAGGATTGCCCATAACCTTTGCTATGCTCATGGGTATGAGAACGTCTTTTTCATTAAAGTCAATATCTGGCGTTGTGGCAGTGCCATTG
Source organism: Pollenia labialis (assembly GCA_949318255.1). Classification (NCBI taxonomy): domain Eukaryota; kingdom Metazoa; phylum Arthropoda; class Insecta; order Diptera; family Polleniidae; genus Pollenia; species Pollenia labialis. The sequence continues at coordinate 160,584,932 of OX439140.1, forward strand.
CTTTGCACTGTATTTGAACCAGGTTTTGAGGGTAAGGGATTGTTTTGTTCATCACGCTCTCCAATAAATTCGGATTCAGAAAAATCTCTTACAGCTGAAGAGATTAGCTCTACGACTTCTTGATTCCGCAAACCGGCCAATTCTGCACTGGAATGTCCCAACAGGTAGTCTCCAATTAATAAACCAATTTTGTTTCCAAATGTCATATCTTCGTATGTGTTAGCATCTTGACCAGCTTGTGACGACCGTTGTAAATTTACTAAACTCTATTAAAGAAAGCAAATGAATATACATACTAAATATTTTATATCCCTATCGTGAATAAAAATTCCATTGGGGGTTTTCCCCTTTTTCCAATTTTCCTATGTTAATTCAATTGTAAAAATGGGAAAAGGGAAAAACTCCCAAAGAATTTTTATTCACGATAGTGGTGATTATGTATACATAGTATGTATATTTAAATATCAATTTATCATTATTTGTGTCCTTTCTTTTGGTTTAGATTAACATAATTTTCGAATGTGAGTCTAAAATAGCTGATCAAGTAATATGTGATAAAAATCTATCGATGCAATTTCATTAACATCGTATATATACATAGGTATATGTACATATTATTAAATTTTAAGGACTATATAAAGAAAACAAGAGGAAGATGTATTACAATTTTTTAACAGATACTGAATATTTTTTCACATCACATTCCTGATTAATTCTATTGCTTATATTAAACAATTTTATTCGAGGCCATTTTCTCTTTCAGCTGAATAATGAAAACATACATATGTATATGTTCATATGAACAGAACTACATATTTTTCAATTTCATTAAAACCCAGAATAAAAAATATCCTTTGTATGTATTATCACTAATGGCGAAATTCTTTGTGATCATAGAGCATCAACATTAATAATACTTACGGTATGCACTAAATGTGAAATACGTATCATTTCTGTGACTTCAACTAAACCACGTTGCGAGTGTAGTACTCCAGCACTTTTATCTTGTTCCATATCAGGTATGTTTGGAGCATGTCCAGCTGCTTTAGATATTAGTAAAACTATTAGTCCCCAAGCCTGTGTAGTATTTTTGCCATTGTACAATAAATGTCTGTGGTAAAAAAGAGATCAGATTAAAAAGAAGGGCTGTGGAATGTATTATGTACATATGTACGTAAATACATATTTATTTACATATACCTATGTAGGTATCAACTGTTCAACAATAAGATTAATATTCGTAAATGACAAAAAAAACAAAGCTTTGACCAAAGATTGCAGCTTTGGCTTTTAATATTCCATTCGCACAAACAATGTTAATCATTATTATTACAAATAAAAAATGTTTTATCATTTATTCATTTTAATTTACTTAGCTGTTTTTAGTAGCGGATGACTGCTGCCTACCAACTTTCGTAAATGTAATGCAACGTTAGCTATTTCGTCACTCAGTAGCCAGCGTAAGCTTAAAAAGGATGTTGGATAGCCAACAATACGTTCAGCTTCACTAACAGCACGATTCCAGTCGTGTTTTGGAGGTGTTGCTTTCGTGGCCATTTTTTCATTCCCCTCTGTATGGGAAGGTACTGTTGTTACACTCCTCAACACTTGTTGTTGTACTTGATGATGTGTTTGTTGTAAAGTGAAAGTTCCATTAGTATTTGTCAAGACATTTACAGGACAAATAACGCGCCATTGCTTATTCGATAATCTTGTCAGGACATTAATTCTGTACATTTCGTTTAATAATATTTTGTTATTTGCTTTTTAAATCTTATTTAAATACACAATTAAATATTTATCGACCGCTGTTAATTCAGTGTTCGTTGTTAACACCACAGTAACACTTTGGAAAGTGAAACTTGACTTGATGTAACTTTTTCAACTCTTTAACCCACTTAATTTCTCTTAAATCCGCCTTGCAAGCAAAGTTTATATTAAATTTTATTGTTTGTAATTACCTCGTTTAATTGTGTGTTACCTTTTGTTTACTTCTTAAAAAACCTGTTTCTTCTTCAACCACATAACACTATAATGACAGCTGTTTGATAAGAAATAGATCAAGGCGAATTCATACATTAATTCGCCCTAAATTCGCCTTTGAAATGCATACGAAATGGGGAAAAGAATTAAAAATCGATATGTTTGGGAATTTTATAAAATTTAAAATATGATTTTTTAAAAAACAAAAACCTGGACCTCGAGCTTAATTAATTAATTATTTTATTTAAAAAAAAATTAATTGGTTTGGCTATTTTTCAAAACCTAGCTAGCATTACAGATCCGTAATAGGTATAAACATTATTAATTCAAATTTCCATGAATTATATGGCGCAATAATAATTTCTGGAATAGACGGGCAGTTAAGGTAAAAAACAAAGCAAAAAAAGAGAGTTAGCAAAGCAACCACTTAAATAAGAATTGCTGCTTCTGTAAGAAAGAAGTTTTTGTTTTTATACCCTCAACCACAGGTGGTGAATAGGGTATATATGTATAAGTTTGTCATTCCGTTTGTAATTTCTATAAAAGTGATGTTAGACCCTATAAAGTATATATATTCTAGGTCCTTATGAGGAGCGAAGTTGATTTAACGATGTCCGTCTGTTCGTTGAAATGGGGGCCAGGTTATTATACATTTATGTCACATATGGTTCGGAATTGTTTGCTGTTGAAATTCAAAAAGATCGGTCCGCAAATGCCTGTATTTTACCTAGCATTTACCCAGCATTTACACGTGAAAGTAATTTCATGAAAGTCGCAATACACTCACAATTTTTCACTAACACATTTACATTTTTTTACTTTCAGCCCAACCATGGTGAAATTACTAGAAGGTGGCAGCACTAGGAGTTGTTGTACAACAATACAACAAAAACAGGCAAATTTGTTTGTGTAAAATAGTCCATTATGTCAAAAATATGGATTTTCACCACACCAAAATATTATTGTTTTTATTTAATGAATCGTCATAAACCTGAATATTAACATCGAGAAATTTTACAAAGGAATGAAGTGGAAGCTCCCCGCAGTTTAAATGAACTATAGGCGAAGTTTTCCCGGGAACAAAAGCTTTTAGTTTGGTTTTAGGCAATAAAGACCAAAAGCAACAGTAAGGTAGTAGCCAAAAAGGCAATGTTAAAGAAGACAATTTTACATGACACAAATATCAAGAACAAAGAATACTTTGAAATAATTATTTAAGAAAGTAATGGCTTTATCATGGAAAGCAAAGCTGACTAGCATATTAGACAAGGGATTTCCAATGAAACGGAGGACTTAAATAAATTTGCCTTTACACTATCTCAAATTTGACTTACGATGATTAGCATCCCATTAAGGGATTCTCTCAACATTCACGACTGTCGATATCAATTTGTCATGTGTTCACATTGTTGGTAACACTTTGCATGGCATTTTTAGGTGACATATAGATGCGTCTACGTCTACCCTTTACATGCTCCTCTGGCGCACCGGTAATAATAGGTTTAAAACTTTAAAAGAAACCATTTCTTAAAAACAATCTTTTAGCATGGGCGGGTGATTTAAAGTTGTAGTTTTTGGTGGAAAAGTTATGTAGTGGTACAACGATGTTATTCATATTCCACTTTAGCTGTTGTTGGGTGGTTCACAAATCAACAAACCCAACCAAACCAGTTCACATACACAAAATTCTCAAATTCACTTACACTACACTTTCAATTTTGTGTTTTTATCTAGAAGAATAATTTTTATAATCTTTTGTGTATTTAAGTGGCATTACATCAAAAAAAAAACAATTGATTTTGACATAATGAAAGTTCACCATGAATTGAGCAAAAAATAATAGATTCCGTAGTGCTGCCACCTTCTAATTATTTCACCATGAGCCCAACTTTCAGCTTGCTTTCAATGAAAATTTCAAGAAAGCGATTTTTTGACAATTTCATGAAAACAAATGACAATAAACTAAGCAGTGTTGCCTATTTAAAATTTGCATTTGAAATTTCAGGATTGTGTTAAATTATAGTTACAAAAGCAACTTGTTTTGGACGTATATATAAAGAATTTTAATATATTTTTTAACTACAATTATTTGAAACACAACTATTCTTATTAAAGCGGATAAATATTAGGAAAATAAATAAAAATAAATATTAATTGGAACGAATGCCTAAAGTTCGGCGTGAGTATTTGTCTTGGCAACTCTGAAATTACAAATAAGAAAAACAATAAAAATGGAGGCAAAATTAATCAATAAACAAATTATTAAATTAATAAATTTGTACCGATCCCACCCCATTTTGTGGGATATGAACCACAAATCCTACAGAAGGAACGACATTAAAAAAAAATCGTATGAAGCTATTGCAAAAATTATTAAAATCCTTGTCGTCGTCTTCCCACAGTAGGTCTCTCAGTAAATTCGCTTCCACATCGAATTCACATCTTTTTATTAATAATGGCTTAACCCACTGCCTCCTATTTACTGATTTTTTTATTTTCATATCTTTTTTTTTGTTTTGGTTTTCAATTTCTAGTTTTTTTAGTTCTAAAACTAAAACAATTTTTGCCACTTTGCGCTTTGACGACATTTTTCAAATGAACTTTCACTTTCCTGTGTAATCGAACAAGAAATTTTCAAGAAAGTCGTCTATTTCATTGAAATTTTTACTTATAATACATATACAGAAATTTCATGAAAGAACTTTCATGTGTAAAGGCAGTGTTACACGTGAAAGTAATTTCATGAAAGTCGCAATACACTCACACTTTTTCACTAACACATTTACATTTTTTTACTTTCAGCCCAACTTTCAGCTTGCTTTCAATGAAAATTTGAAGAAAGCGATATTTTGACAATTTCATGAAAACAAATGACAATAAACTAAGCAGTGTTGCCTATTTAAAATTTGCATTTGAAATTTCAGGATTGTGTTAAATTATAGTTACAAAAGCAACTTGTTTTGGAAGTATATATAAAGAATTTTAATATATTTTTTAACTACAATTATTTGAAACACAACTATTCTTATTAAAGTGGATAAATATTAGGAAAATAAATAAAAATAAATATTAATTGGAACGAATGCCTAAAGTTCGGCTTGAGTATTTGTCTTGGCAACTCTGAAATTACAAATAAGAAAAACAATAAAAATGGAGGCAAAATTAAGCAATAAACAAATTATTAAATTAATAAATTTGTACCGATCCCACCCCATTTTGTGGGATATGAACCACAAATCCTACAGAAGGAACGACATTAAAAAAAAATCGTATGAAGCTATTGCAGATGAAATGTGTTTGGACGTTGAAGCCATAAAGAAAAAGATCCGGTCGCTGCGTATTACATACACCGGGGAAAAAATTCAGTTAATTCGCTTCCACATCGAATTCACATCTTTTTATTAGTAATGGCTTTACCCACTGCCTCCTATTTACTGGTTTTTTTATTTTCATTTCTTTTTTTTTTTGTTTTGGTTTTCAATTTCTAGTTTTTTTAGTTCTAAAACTAAAACAATTTTTGCCACTTTGCGCTTTGACGACATTTTTCAAATGAACTTTCACTTTCCTGTGTAATCGAACAAGAAATTTTCAAGAATGTCGTCTATTTCATTGAAATTTTTACTTATAATACGTATACAGAAATTTCATAAAAGAACTTTCATGTGTAAAGGCAGTGTAAATGGCTGTTGTATTTTTATTACTTTTTGCTGTATATCTGGGGAACGGCAAGAGCCAAAGTTTCCAAATTAGGTACACACATTTAGGTTGTCAATGCACACCATCCTACAAAATGTGGGCGGAATTGGAAAATTGTATAACAACCTAAATTTTAGGGTTGCCATGCGTCCTATAGATATGATTTATATACCAAAATATCGGAAAAATCGGTTCAGATACAAAAAAGTTATCCCCAAATTTTTTTAACACTTACTTTCGGGAACCATACATCTTCCCGAGTCCAAGCTTTATAACTCAAGTAAATGGTAAATTTCTTCTTAGGCACGTCGGTATATATACGAAACCAAATGAACAATATGTATTTATATTTAAGTTTTAATGCATCAAAACGAATCTATGTTCCGTGTATTTTGTAAGTAAAGTACTTAAAAATGTAAACTCAAATCATGTTTATTTTTATAGCCTTCACCGAACGTGTAAGGTTATATATGTACATATAAGTTGATCATGTCCGTTTGTTGAAATGGCGTTTTCGAAGACGGGGTGGGCTCATGGTTGTTATATAACTCTATCACATCGGCTCCGTTAAGATCGACTTTAATTTTTTTCATAAAATTCCATGTTGCTGCTGTTTTTTATACCTATCACAAAAAGTAATGATTTATATGACTTTTGCGTTTTGTTACACATAACAAATACATACATGTACAGCGAAGTTTATTTAACGATGTCCGTCTCTTTTCCTGTATGTATGGAAAGAGAAAAAGTTTCCAAATTTGGTACAAGCATCTTGGTTATTAAAACACAACATCCGACATAATGTGGACGGTTTGGATAAGTCGGCGTGGCACAAAATATAATTATTTATTAGCTGCGTTCGAGAACACAAGTTTTTACTATTTTTTACTGAACTTTTACGAAATTGCGTTCGAGTACACAGTAAATGAGAACACAAATTGAGAGCGTAAAGTATAATTTGTGGCGTAAAGTGATAGTTCTTGTCTGAGTATTTACAAATTTTTACTGAAGAAATTTTTGCAGTTAAATTTAGTAAATCAAAAAACCATATGTTCCAAAAGGTAAACAAACAAAAGTAACAAATAAAATGCATATAAATTGTGAAAAAATTGTTAAATAAAAGAAAAGTTGAAATAAAAATTAAACCAAAACAAAAAGTGAATAACTATTAATAAATTAATCTTGTTTGTGAAGCATTTATTTGGCTAAATACCTACAAACTTTTTAAATTTTTTTTGTTAAGTTAATTTTTTAGAGTTGTAAAAGTGTGAAGTACTTGGGGACTTAAGTAATCAATAGCAAAAAAATTATTGATGTTCTTTTAAATAATTTAACCCGCTACAAATTAGTAAAATCAAATAAAATTAAAAACAAACAAATATGAAAGATTAAATAAAATATTTTGTTTGTATTATATAAAAAAAAAAAACCTCAAGCTTAAAAAAATTAATATGCATTTAAATAATAAAGTCGAATTGGAAAGAATTTATATGAATAAAAATAATTTTTACAAGATTAACGCTAGTTTTTACACTGCACCTTCCACCTTGATTTTTTTTCACATTATAAGTTAACATAAATACGTTTGCCTACATGAATCAAATAAACAAGATTGCGCATTGCGCAGGTCCGTTATTTTTGTGTGTGACGAAACAATAGACTTTGTGTGTGTTCATTTGTGTGTTTCTTACATTTTTTACAACAAACACTCATGTTTAGTCTATGATGACGTAGATGCGCAGTAGAAATTTTTTTTGTACGGCTGAGTGTGCAATCTTGTTTTTTTGATTCATGGTTTGCCTATGCCCAAGGCGAATTCAAACAGGTAAACTCATCTCGTCAGCCGTTCATCAGCTGTTTCCACGGCGAATTGAAAAATATGGTCAAACGTCAAAATATGATTTTGTTTTGAGAAGAAGTTGAATAAAAAGTGTTAAAAATATTATTTTTATAATAAAAAATTTTCAAAACTGCGAATGATTGAAGTGAATTTATTAATTTCTTTTATAAAAAAGTGATAATTTTAATTTGCAATAAAAAAATTTTGACAACCGACCAGAAAATTGTATAAACAAACTACATGGGGCTTGTTGTAGTTGTAGAGATGAGTTTACCTGTTTGAATTCGCCTTGCCTATGCCTTTAACATAACCCTACGGCCACACGAGTTACATATTCACTCCTTTGTCTAATAGTATTGGCTGGTAGAAGTGTAGGGAACCAACATCATATTACATTTATATTTTATGTTCCCACATTTTTTCCAGACAGTAATATTAAACGCTTAAAATAAATATAATATTACAATTTTCTATTCCCATAGTTTAGCTTTTTTACAAATACAAAATTATTTTTAATTAAAAATTTAGTCTTAAGATTCATTTAAAATAAATAAGACGTTCTAAAGAACGTCAGAAAACAAATACTTATATATTTTGTTTTATTTAAAAACTGTTTCTCCCCAAACAGTTAACTGGCGCAGTCGGTTTCGCGAACCATATTTAATAATTTTGGAAAAAATTAAGTTTTAAACCTTTTTTTTTAAATTAACAAAAATTAGAAAGAGAACTTTAAAAGTATATATTTGTGAGAAGAAAGAAACCCATATTTAATAATTTTGAGAAAAAGTAAAGTGTTAAATCCTTATTTATACAAACAAAAAAAAATTAGAAAGAGAACTTTAAAAGTATATATTTGTGAGAAGAAAGAAACCCATATTTAATAATTTTGAGAAAAAGTAAAGTGTTAAATCCTTATTTATACAAACAAAAAAAATTAGAAAGAGAACTCTAAAAATATTTGTGAAAAGAAAGAAAATTTTTTAAGGAAAAATAAATAAACATATTTTTTTTTTATAAAACGTTTGAATTGTTCAAACTAAAAACAACAAAGTGATATTTGTTAAAAGATACTGCGAAAAGATGAGTAGATTCGATGTAAACAGGGATCTACAGCAAGACGACCGGGCAATGCAGGAAAAGATCGCTGAATTAGAGGCGGTCCTGCGGTTGCAAGAACAAAAAATCCTCCAGCAGCAACAGCAGTTGCAAGAACAACAGCTGCAAATGCAACAGCAGTTGCAAGAACAACAACAGGAACAAATACAACAGCAACAACTAGAACAAGCTCAACAAGAACAGCAACAGCGTCAACAATTACAAGAACTTAATCTACAACAAACACAACAACAACAGCTACCCCCACAACAATATCCTCTGAACGATGAGTTCGGATTTAATATGACGGCCAAGGACGTCATTGAACAGTTCCGGCGTCTAAAGCCTCTTGACGAAAGGCATAGCCCAAGAGCATTTATACATGCCGTTGAGGCAAATCTTGCTCTCTGCAGGAACAATGAAACTCTGGCTCAATTCTGCATTAGGATTGTGGCAAACGAAAAAGTTCTCGGAAATGCTGGTAAAAGGGTGAGAGAACTACCAAACAATGCCTCCTGGGAGGAAATTAAAGCAAGGATTCTACAAGAGTACAGACCGAGAAGGACCTATGCGGAAATCTTCAATTACTGCCGTACAATAAAAGTAAGGAATCTAAATGAATTATTTAATATATTTGAAAAAGCTAAATTCGAAATAAACGACATATATTTAGGGGATCAATTCAAACCAACTATATATAGGCCAGAAAATGTCGACAGGGATCTGGTAGATATTTTGCTAGAAAAAATAGACGGACCTATTAGGGCACACATAGGAGAACATGAGACTTTGACCGACATTATTCTTAAATACACAAGACTTAAATTATTGGACGATACAAGAGCCATTGCTTTCAACCATAGGACTAAGGGATACAACCAAGGAGTTTCAATCATTAACAAAAACCAAAACCACCAAATACGACAAAATTATCGCACAAAAAATTACAATAATTTAAGCTCACAAAATTCTAACCGAACACGACAAACCTATCATGCAAATAACCAAAATATTTTTAGCTCAGAACACACAAATAGAAATTATGAAACCCGACATAATTACCAACCAACTAACTACAATAATTTAACTACACAAACTAGTAACAGAAGGCAAAGCCATGAAAACAGACAAGAGTACAACCCGAATAAAGATAGATATAGCAATCAAACAAGGACTAGTCGTACTGACAGTCGTAATAATCAGTCCACGGACGAACCAATGGAAATAGGCAACCTTTATAGGGAAAATGAAATAAATTTTCTGATGCAGCCTCAAAATCAACACTGCCCATAATAGTTATTTCATTGGGAAAGCAAAAGGTCAGGTGCCTTATAGACACCGGATCAACAACTAGTATTGTTAAGAAAAATATATTGATTGAAAATTACCCAGAACAGAAACTGGAAACCCCAATTAAATATCGAACTATCAATGGGTCTAATGAAATATGTTTTCATGTGGTTACACCTTTCCCCAAGGAATTTCAATGTAAGGGAACACTTAGTTGGAAAATAGTAGATTTTAGAAATGATAGATACGACGCTATAATGGGTCAAAATTTTCTGATACCACTCAAGGCTGTAATAGATGATGAGCATGGTTATGTGAATATTTTAGGTAATAAATTCCTTTTTGAGAAAATAAACCATCCACTCCATACTGTTAACATATGTGCATTGGAACCTATCTCAAGAAAACATGTTTTAGATAAGCTCGATTTTAGTCATTTAAACGAAGACGAAAAAAATACAATGATACGTTTGCTTAGGGATTTCACGGACTTATTTTATGTCGAGGGAGACAACCTTTCGGCAACAACTGAGATAGAACACCAAATAATTACTAACATTGATAGACCTCTTTATTCAAAAATATATAGATACCCCCAAGTTCACGAAAGTGAAATCCAAAGGCAAATCAAAGACATGCTCAGACAAAATATTATAAGGGAAAGTAATTCTCCTTATAATAGCCCCTTATGGGTCGTACCGAAAAAGCAAGATAATTCGGGAATAAAAAAATGGAGAATTGTCATTGACTACAGAAAGCTTAATGAGAATACAGTCGATGATAAATTTCCCATACCAAATCTAAACGGTATTCTGGATAAATTGGGAAAATCCCAATATTTTACAACCTTAGACCTTGCCAAAGGTTTCCACCAAATTTTGGTAAGAGAAGAAGATCGCAAGAAAACAGCATTTTCAACGCCTTTCGGACACTACGAGTTTATTCGTATGCCCTTCGGCTTGAAAAATGCGCCATCAACCTTTCAAAGGCTGATGAATTCAATTCTGCGTGAGCAAATTAATAAAACATGTGTTGTCTATATGGATGACATTTTGGTTTTTAGCACGTCTCTAGAAGAACATAAAAATTCTTTAAAATCAATTTTCGAGGCCATAAGAAAAGCCAAATTAAAAATCCAGATAGATAAATGCGACTTTCTGAAGAAAGAAACGCAATTTCTAGGTCATTTACTGACCAATAAAGGCATTAAACCGAATCCCGAGAAAATTAAAATAATACAAAACCTGCAACTTCCTCAAACGACCAAACAAATCAAATCATTCCTGGGAATGACAGGTTTCTACAGAAAATTTATTAAAAATTACGCGAAAATCGCAACCCCTTTAACAAAAGCGCTTAGGAAAAATGGAAAAATTAATATATTTGATCCCAATTACATTTTGGCTTTTGAAAAATTAAAAGAAATCGTCACCAATGCACCAATCCTAAGATATCCAATCTTTTCCAAAAGATTCAAGATAACCACTGACGCAAGCAATTTCGCAATTGGCGCCGTTCTTTCACAAGAAGGCCACCCAATTGCATATGCCTCTCGAACTCTGAATGTAAACGAAACAAACTACTCAACAATTGAAAAGGAATTGTTGGCGATAGTATGGGGCGTTAAATACTTCCGACCATATATCTATGGAAGAGAGTTTGATCTTGAGTGTGATCATGAACCATTGAAGTGGTTACAAGTAAAATATACGGGTAAGGACATCAACCCACGTCTTCAAAGATGGTTGGTTCAATTGGGAGAATATAATATGAAAATCAATTATATAAAAGGTGAACTAAACAAAGTTGCCGATTTCTTGAGTCGTATTAATTCTGACACTAATGAAATTAATTACTTAACAGAAAATGACTCCGATGATACAAACGATAATAGGGATCAAGATTCATTGTTGGTACACACTGATCATTCTCTGGATGAAAACTCAATCGAAAGTTTACGAGAGTTTAATGAGAAAGTTTCAAGAATTCAATCAGAAATCTTTTATAAAACTGAAGATGTTACAAACATCAAGATCAGAATGTATAACAAATTTGAAAGTATTGTAAGTATTGACTTAGTTAACGAAACATCAAACTTCGGTGAAATGCTTTTAAGGTTACAAAAAAGAGCTAACAATAATGGCATTTATATTATAGAATGGGCAAAGAATGATCCATTTTTTTCTATATGCTCTGTTCAGAACTTTAAAAACCATTGTAACAAAGTACTTACTACTTTGAAAATTTTGTTGGTTGATCAGTCAGAAGACGGTGAGACCATACACTCTCAAGAGGAAGATCTAGGCGATAGTGTTCCAATATTAGATACGGTGGTTAATCGTTTTAAAACTCAAATTATAATACTAGATGTTAAGGAGGTAGTCACTGAAACAATTTTTGGTAAAAAACGAATTTACATAGACAGAAACGACATCGCGAATAAAAATATTTCAAATATTTTAAGAAGGGAGGTTGCTAAAGGAAAAATAGGAATATTTTCCAAATTGAATGATCACGAATATTACAAGGTTCAACTGAAGTTGATAGAAGAATTTCCTGACAAAAAGAACTTTAAATTTGTTAAGTGTTCTAAATTTGCCAAAGATATTGTTGAGGAAAACGACCTAAAAAAACAAATAGCATTGTTTCACAAATTCGAAACGGGCCATGCTGGCATAATTCCAACTTACGAAAAAATTAAACACAAAATATACAACCCTAATTTGAAAGAATTCGTACAAAAAGTAATAAATAATTGCGAAACTTGTTCCGGGGCTAAATACGATAGAAACCCAATAAAACCAAAATTCAAAATAACTGAAACCCCTTCCACCACGAATGAAATAATTCACGTCGATACTTACGTAAACAGTAAACATTCATTTATAATTTTTATCGACAAATTCTCAAAACATGTAATTTCATTCCATTTGCACGACAGAAACAGTCAAACCCTAGTTGGTAAAATTCGAGCATTTTTAGCCATCAAAGGTAAGATTACTAAATTTGTTTTAGATAATGAATTCAATAATGCGAATGTAAGGGACTACCTTGATCAAGAGGGAATCCAATATCATTTTACAAAACCAAACAGCCATACCGGTAATTCGGATATTGAAAGATTCAATAATACAGTCACAGAAAAAATCAGAGTTTTTAATTTGGAAGAAAAACTCCCAATAAATTCCCAAATTCTTAAAGCAATAAAATTCTACAATAGTAATTATCATAGCACAATAAAATGCAGTCCTTTAGATGTTCAAAATAAATTGATTGATCATAGCATTATAAAAGAGAGACTAAAAAATGCTAAATTCAAAATAGTTCAAAAAAGAAATAAATATCGTGAAAACTATGTAGAAAATAGGAACGTAGGTTTTATAAAAAATTATAAAAGCTTAAGGCATAAAGAAGAACCAAAGTTTATTAAAAAACCTTTAGAAAATGTTCATGTATCAAACATTAAAAGACCATTCAAATTTTCAGACAATATCACTGATGCTTCTGTTATTGATGAACATTCAGCTGAACCAATCCACTCTACGGATTAATCCAATAACAGGAGACGGCGGATTCATCAAAATAAGAATAGGCGAAGTGGAAATTGTCAACAAAACGACTACTCTTGTACATGTCATAAACATAATCGAAATAGAAGAAATATTGAACCAAATAAAGGGAAACATAAAACATTTACTTTTACATGAAGAGATAATTATGCAAAATGAAATTAAATTAATAGAATCTAAGATCAAGACTCTTAAACCAATTCAAAATAGGAAACGAAGAGGTTTGATAAATATAGGAGGAAAGGTCTACAAATGGCTCTTCGGGACAATGGATGATGATGATAGACAAGAAATTCTGGAACACCTTTCCGTTACTGAACAAAATTCACACAATTCAATCGAGACTTTAAATAAACAAATAATAATCAACAATTCGATGAACAAATCACTGCATCATCTGAAAACTGCGGTGGAAAACGATAGAAAGGAAATAAGCATATTTTTGCAGAAGATAAAGAACACGAATAATGAAATAGTGAAGGAGATAATTTACTTAGACCAACTTACAAAACTTAAAACCTTAGAACATAAAATAGATCAGATTCAGGATAATGTAGTTTCAGCAAAAAGTAATATTATACATCCAAGTATGTTTACTACACAAGAAATAGAGAAGTTTGAAATTGATTTTTATAAGCTAAGGATGTTGAAAGTAGGCATAATGACTTATAGTGATCATTCTTTGATTATCGCGGTACTAATTCCTGACAATTACATTAAAACTGATTTAAAAATGATTACACCTATTCCAAACAAAAACAAAATTGAAATAGACGCAAATGACGAATACATAGTCGAAATTGATAACCAAACTTTTGCATATCAAGATAACGTACCTTTAAGGAAATTGAAAATAACTAATCATTGTACTTATTATAATACGTGTAAATTTAATTTTAATAACATTACATCTATATTAAGTCTTGACGAGGAAACAATTATTGTAAAGAATGTTTTTTTCGAAAAGGTGAATCAAGATTGTGATGATAGAAAATTTAAATTGGAAGGAAACTTTTTTATAAATTTTAATAATTGTAGTATAACAATTCGCAACCAAACATTTTCCAACAAAAAATTTATAATAAAAGAAAAATATTTTTATCCAAACTTTAATAAGTTTGAGAATTTAAGTATATCAAATGTTAACCCAAAATTTACTAATATCATAACAGAGCATTTTGAGAACATTAAGCAAATTGAGGAGCTTAAATTTCATAAAACAGTTTCTTATGGTATAAGTGCAACGCTAGTAATTATAATCGTTGTGATATCTGTAGTTTTGTATTGCCTTATTAAAAGAAATAATGTAAAGGTAACCATTAAAGAAAATGTTGCAACTAGAGGTAGCAGAGCCGAATTATCAGGTTCAAATGAAGTAGGAGAAATATTAAAAAAATATAAGTCATAATAAAAATCTAATAATTTAAATTTAAGATAAAATTTTTATAAAAATAAAATAAACTGGAAAAATGCAGTATATTTACAATGGAATATTGACAAAATAAAAATTATAATAACACTTAAAGTTTAAAATCTATTTTATATTGATAAATTAAAAAAAAAAACAATTATTTAAAAACCATAAGAAAAATCAAGTATAATGAAATCCAGGAGTATTTCAAACAAGGGGTGGAGGAGTTACATATTCACTCCTTTGTCTAATAGTATTGGCTGGTAGAAGTGTAGGGAACCAACATCATATTACATTTATATTTTATGTTCCCACATTTTTTCCAGACAGTAATATTAAACGCTTAAAATAAATATAATATTACAATTTTCTATTCCCATAGTTTAGCTTTTTTACAAATACAAAATTATTTTTAATTAAAAATTTAGTCTTAAGATTCATTTAAAATAAATAAGACGTTCTAAAGAACGTCAGAAAACAAATACTTATATATTTTGTTTTATTTAAAAACTGTTTCTCCCCAAACAGTTAACTCACGTGCAATTTGTGATGTCTTAATACAAGCAATAACACCGGCAGAATAACTTCGTCAAATTGCCAATGTGTTTTAGGTGGAGAACACGTTAATATCTTACAACATAAGTTTAAAAACAAGCTAAAGACAGGTTGTGTGTTAAATTTGCTAAAAACATAATTTTTACTCATAAACATACATACCTTAAACAAGTTTTTTTCACCAATTTGCTTTTAAAATGAATTTATTTTCGGAAAACTTATTTTGCACTTTATTTTGCGCTTTAATTTTAATTATTTATCAGCCACGCGCGTATTTTTGACAAGTTGTATAAAAAAGTTAATAAAAAGCAACAAAAAAAGGCTGTCTGTCAAACTGAAACGTCAAGTTATGTTATAAAATAGCTTTCAAGACAGATTGCTTAGCAACGCTGTTAAAACACAAACAAAACACTAACATGAGGAGGCTATACCTAACACTAACATAATGTTAATGTTAACCATTTGATGTCAGTTGTAGCCTGGGTGTAAGCTGATCAATAAGAATATTGCTCTGTTATTCTGCCGACGTTATTGCCAACTTGCTGAGATATTTATCTTTACCCGGCGTTTCCACATGCAAGTAATTACTTGCAAGTAGTGTATACGTATTATCAACGAAAAATCAAGGAAACAGCCGATTGGCTGAAAGTAAAAAAAATTGTGTGAATGTTAGTGAAAAAGTTTGAGTGTATTGAGTTTTTCGAACTTGTACTTGCATGTGTAAACGGGAGGTTACCTACCCAGCGGTAAAACTCAGAAGACCTTCTTACTTCAGGCCTTTTAAAAGGCCTGCTTAAAAATTGTTTTGATTAAATTCCTATTCTTATCTAACTGCTAAAGAATGCCTCATAGGCCTCGGCTCTTTGGTGTAAAAGATAAGATACACCTTCCACACTCGCTTCTATGAGAAGGGAGTAGAGAAGGAGTAACATTTTTTGTATTGTTTTTTTTTGCACAAGCAAAAGCAAAACAATTATTTTTTTTATCCCGTTGCCATTCTTATGTACCTTCTAAAGAAGCGAGAGCGGAAGGCCTTCTCGGCAATGACAACGTGTGTAAAAAAGATATGAGTATGGAATGGAGCGAGAAGGCCTTGTATATCCAAAAGAAGGAGTACAGAGGCCTTCTAGAAGGCATCCGTACCCCTTCTTTTTCCCGCTGGGTAGGGTTTACACTTGGAAGTGCAAGTTCGAAAAACTCAATACACTCACACTTTTTCACTAACCCCATCACATTTTTCGTACTTGCAGCTCAACTTGCAAGAGAATTTGCTCGCAAGTAAATATTTGGCACTTACCCGGCGTTTCCACATGCAAGTAATTACTTGCAAGTAGTGTATACGTATTATCAACGAAAAATCATGGAAACAGCCGATTGGCTGAAAGAAAAAAAATTGTGTGAAAGTTAGTGAAAAAGTGTGAGTGTATTGAGTTTTTCGAACTTGTACTTGCATGTGGAAACGCGAGGTTACAGTAAGTAAAATGACAAATAAAAAAACAGTGTTACCGTGGATGAATTTTGTATCAATTTACTAGTACTTAGTAATATAAAAGTAATGTTTATAGCGGATTTTAAGTGTATTTATAAAAATAACAAATAAAAAAAAGCACAACTATACAACATCGCATATTAATGTCAATATTAATCATAAATTTTAAGCATTTTGAAAAAAAAAATTGTTAATCAAAATATTTTCTCAGTAATATTATGGCATCGTTACTACGGCAATACTGGAGTCACATATATTATAAAATAAACATAATTGTTTCATCAAGATGGACCGAAAATTAAATAAAGAAGAAATTATTAAATATATTTTGCTATAGCATGGTAATGTTTTTAACATGGTGATGTTTTTAAGCCGAAAAACAAACCATTTTAATAATATGTTTTCGCTTCGAGAACATTTGAAAAATGAACTTACAACTGACTGTGTAAACACTCAAGCTACTTGCAAGACTTTCGGCTTTATCTTCGACATTTTCGTTGATAATACGTATGCACTACTTGCAAGTAATTACTTGCATGTGTAAAGGCAGGGTTAGTGTAGAGCAAGGGTTAGAGCAAAATCCAAGGGGAATTCATAAAGGTGACATTTTCGAGTCATCTGTTTAATGTGTATTTCCTTGTGTGTATACTGAATGTCAAGCGTTGTTTACATTTTATGAAAAAAATTTGTTAAAATTTAAAATTCAATAAAAATATAAATTCTTGAAAAAATCTTATTTAAATGTTACAAAACAAAAAAGTGAACATAAAATTTAAAAACAAGGATTTTAAAAGGCGTAAGGTATAAGTGGAGACACAATAAATTTGCAATATAGGAAAAAAATTTACTTTCAAAAGCAATTGTGTATATTTAATAAACAAATAATTTTGACATTCACTCTAACTTTTTACAAAAACCAAATACGTAGTATTTTTTCAAAAAAAGGGATAGCAAGCATAGCTCTATCTCATGATGCGGTCACCTTTATGAATTCGCCTTGGCAAAATCAGAAAAAAATATGCTAAATTTAGCACAAAAAGTGCTAAACTGGCAAGCCTGTTCATTAATTGTTTTTCTATTGTGGTATTTAGCGCTATACATTACTCGGTTCAAGAAATTTAAATTACAAATCAAAAGAAAATTTTTTTACTAACATGAACAGAAGTTTTGAGAATATTTTTGAGAAATACAACATAACATGCAAGATTCCTAGAAAACGCCATAAAAGTATTCCAACTTTGACTCAAGCAGCTCTTAATAAAAAAGAAGAAAACCTAAAAAGGAATTTTATACTGCAGAATAATGTTTCAAGAAAAGTTCCTAGCAATTTTTCTAATTCAATGAAAATTCAAAGTATTAATTCTTGCTTTTTGAACACTAGCACAAAAGGAAAATATTATATTCCCACACGTTACAAAACCTTAGAAGTTTTTAAGGTGGAAAGTATTCCAAAACGTTTAAGTTGCCCAGTTACAGAAAACAATCATGTTGGCATTTGCAAAAGAGCAAACATTAGCAAAGAAAATTGTGCTGAACAGATTTCGCCCTGGTGTGGATACAAATTCGGTGATAAAAAAGTTGAAAGGGATTTATGTATTAGCATTATAGAATCGGGTGATAAATCAGGAAAAGTATCTGAGGGATTTAACGAATCTTTATCGAACTGCTTAAGTATAAGCAAATCTAAACAAAGTTACAAACAAGAACATAATCTATCTATTAGTACATCATTTGAAAACCCTAACTTAACATGTACAACATCAAGTTTTTCAGATTACCTTATTCATAAGCCATTTCCTTCCTTAAGCATCTCTCCTAAAACAACTGAAACAGAAGATAATAGTTCAATAACTAAATCACTAGTTCAAAATTCGAACACGGAATTGGATTTACTCATAGACCTGATCCTGTACGAGGAAAAGAAGAATAAACAGCAACAAGAAAAATCCCTAAATTGCAATGCTAGTTTGTCTGCTAAAAAATCAAGTGTTAAAGGCGAGTTTCAAGATATTTTTGAACGAGCTCTTAAACGTGAGACAGTGAATGGCAATTTTCTAAAATATGATAGAAAAATGGGTCTGCGAGCTGGTAAATTGCTGACCGCTGTAGAATTAGTAACATCTTATGGGCTTACAATGGCTATAGTTAAAAGTGACGATTTAAATAAAAACTTTGCCATTATTTTATCTCCACAAATGGCTTCGATTCTAATGTCAGGAAGCCAAATTGAAGCATTTTTCGATGACAAAACACTTCCATATAAATTTACATTTAATGGAGAATGCCTGGATATTTATTTGGAGCCTTATAAGATATTAATACAATAAAATAATTTTGTTATTTAAAGAAAAAATGTTTTGTTGTGTTTCCTTGCATATTCCATTAATTTTAAGTTTAAATGCCTTCTGTTTCGTGAAAATTAATAAAACTAAATACCTACATATTTTAGTATTATGCATTTTTGTTTAAACTAAACATTTAATAAAAAGTAAAATTAGGTATGTATTCCAAATTTTTTAATCAATTTTGTAGATAAAATATTAAGAATTGATTGTCAAACTTTTTACAATCTTCATTCATATCGCTAAGGTAGTACATATTAGGGCTATCTAAAGATTGAGAAGGTGTAAAGAACCACTTTTGCTTAAGTAACTTTAAATTTTTGATTATTTGAGATATGATTTCCCCCGGGATCCCAATTTGCACGAAAAACGTTCCCGTACTTTTAATTTGTGTAAATGAGAGCGGATTTGAGATAATAAAATTCTTCTTCTTGCACGAAACAGCCCAGACTTTTTCTTCGTGCAAATTGTGTAAATTGTCAAACAGCTGTAAAACATAAACCAAACAAAAAAAAAGGAAAAACGTTCATGATCCAAATTCTGGAAAAAGTGTTGTGGAATAAAACAATATACAAAAAAGTTTTGTACTGATGTTGTCTTTATGAGAGAAATTTGTGCTTTGCACGAACTTTACACAAAAAGTAAAGAAACAGAGCTACTTTGTCAACGGCCCAAAGTTGCTTATAAGCAACTTTCAATTTCTAGTCACCCGAAAATTAAAAAGTCTGAAATTTTCCTTAATTTAGATCTAATAACTAAAAGGGGTAAAAAGGGTAATAACGAAAATTGGGTAATCTTATATCTCCAAAACTAAAAGAGATATAAAAAAGTACATAATACTTATCGTTGTTCTTTAGAAAAAAAGCGGACAGGTGTCTGGTACTTTTTTGAAATTCGGCCCTATCTATCTTTTGAACCAGTAAACATAGAAACAAAGTTTATACCACATTCGAAACTTATCAAAAAAATTCGAATACAAATTTGGTACTTTTTCGAAATTCGAGCATTTCTGGGTTCATTAACACATACGTACTAAATTATGGGCTCCCACTAAAATACTGAAATTTTTAATACTATAATGGGGGGAAAACAAGTACCAAAAAAGGGAAATACGGAAAATTTGATATTTTACTTTAGCTTTTCGGTTCTACAACTGTTTTTTTTTAATTATCTTAAAATATAAGATTCAACATGCAATGTCCTGAGTGAATGAGAATCTGTAAGAAGGCTTTTTGGAACTTTTTTGTCATATAGATATGATCATGAAAGAAAAGGCCCGATTACGAAGAATAACCCCCTACTTTGTAATGTAATTGAATTAAAACAAGTTAAAACCTAGAAAAATAAACTTTGGCATACAGATATGTCCACGAAAAAAGGAGACGCTAACGAAGTGACGGCTTAAATGCTATTATGTAATATAAACATGAGCTAAGGCTCAGTTAGCCGGGAGATATTGATTTCATAAGATCTTGTTTTATTAGAAGTAATGCTCGGCATACTTAAGGAGTTTCAAGAACACATATGTACACACATATACTCTTACATTTTGAAAAATTATAGCTTCATAGTAATCTGAAGCCAGAATATTATTGGAAAAAGGTTGTACTTTGCAAATAGTTTTTTTGTTTAAATCTTTACAAATGCTGCTGCAATTTAAACAATTGCACGACAGATTTAAAAATGAATACATAGAAATGGTGGACCAAACTTTCCTATTCCAATCAACATAAATAAAAGTAGAAGCTTTAAAAATCTGGAAAAATCAAAAAAAATTGATCTCAATGTAAATGAGATGTATTTTACTTTGTTTATTTTTAAGTTATAAATTACTATAAAAAATATGAATTTTTGGTTTTGAACCGTTATTTTTATGAAATAAAAAACGATGACTATTTAATTTAAAAAAACGTTATTTTTTTTTAACTAAATGAAAAGACATATTATGAAACCCAAAACAAAAATCGTGAGTTTTCAAATAAAAGATAGCATGTGTAGTTTTTATTTTCATGTTTAATTTTGGAATGATCCATATGTTATTTACCATTTCGTTGGTGGCAACACTGATAGATTCATATGTATGTATGTTTGATATTTACCATATTTTCAATTGTACGTATTTAAGATTTTTATATACCGACCCTTCATAGGTACATACATACATACCGATAGTAGCTTTTTTTAATTTCATATTAACAATACATACCGATAGTTGTATACTCCCCCAAATTTGTATAAAATTAGAAGTAGGGAATTTGCATTTAACGGTTATTTTCTGAGAGATCTGAATTAAATTAAAAAACATATGGAAATTACTGTCTGTTTTTGAAAATAAAATAAAAATATTCGTTTGGCAATTTGTATTAAAAAAACAAATTAGTTTTTTTATTGTCATTTCAATTTGAATTCCCAAACAAAAATATTTATTTTAATTTTTTCAAAAAAGGTAATAAAAAAAAATTCTGTAACCAATTTTTTTAAACATAATGGGGTTACTAAAACCACTATTAAAAAAAACTAATAAGAATTTTAATGTTACTCAATACTTTTTTGTTATCATCAAAATAAGTAACTACTAACCACACCTTTAAAATAATGAATTCTATTTGGATTAATTCAGTGAAGAATTTAAACTAACTGCCTGTTCAACGATTTCGAACGTTAATGTTTGCATAGAAAATTTATATGAAAAACACTCAGTTTTAAAAATATTTTCCAAATAAAATTCTATACGAACGTTAACGTAAGAAATCGTTGAACAGGCAGTAAATTCAACCTCAAAAATTTTAATTTACCTATCAGGATTAAATAATTGCTAAGCTGAGTGCATTGTTGAATTAAATATGTAGCTTAATTCATTTATAGAGTACGTACAATTCCTTTAAATTTAAACAAATTTAAATCATTATAAGTCTGAGTTTAGACGGTTCATTCTTTACTGAAAAGATTCTTCCTTTTTCTTCTTTGAACATGAATTGGCGTTCAAATGATTCATGTCATGTTGACGACATGTTTTTTATGTTGTATAGTCGTGCGTATGCATGTGTGCTTTTTGATATTGAAAACAAAAACAAAATTAAACAACGAATGTAAAAGCAAAGCGTACTGACAGTACAGACATGTGTGTACTCGTTTCTTTTCCCCTCTCCCCTCTCGCCAATAAAGTAGCAATCTTTTCAGTAAAGAATGAACCGTATAAACACAGACTTACACTGCTAATGCAATTTTGCTGATTACACTGTGTCACAAAATTTTAACAAAGCCGTGACAAAATGAATTTGACACGTACCGTTTATGTTAAGTTGTCCGCTGAATCCGAATATGAAGTCAGAATTGCCAAAAGTAGAACAGTTTTCCATTATTACTACTATTTGCGTTTTTAAAATGGGGGTAATGCACATACATATCTGGCTATTGTTGGGCGCAAAAGATTCGTATTGAAATAAACTAGAGTCCTTAAACACAATTAAGCAATTAATTCTTTTGAATTTATGATACCAACAACATTTATCTTTTAGATACATATGTATATGTATGTACATTTGCACTCAATTGATTAAAACTGAAGGTTTTTGTTTTTATTTTATAAACTTTTGAATTGTTAAACAAATAATTCTATAGTTTTATTGAAAGAAAGATGTCATATAGAAAAAATTTAGTAATAATTTGTTAAACAAAAATAACGCTATTAAAACACACTTTCCAATTTTTGTTTTGTGAAGAATTAAAAAAATTATCATATTGTTAATAATCTTATCAAAACTTTATAAGCAAGTTTTCGCTATAAAGGTACATAAATACAAAGTAAAAATAAATGACTTTACAATTTTGTTACCACTGGAAAATGAGTTAAGTTAATTGTAACTGTAATCCTACTTTAAATGAAATAATTAAATTAATGAATTAAAATCATTTACTAAAATTTAAATACATATAGTGATGGCCCTAAACGTGCATAAGAACTAGATCGATTTGCTATAAGCAAGGAAGAGCAAAATTATTTGTTTATTAAAAACTATTTACAAAAAAACTTGAAATTTAAAAATTTTTGAGCAACTTTTTAATTATTTCGTTTGGAATTGCCTGTAGTGCGGTTGTTTCTGTTGAGGGGAATGTAGAGAGGGTAATAGTTCTACGTGGTACCTACTAACTTTCTAAATTCTATCCACCTCATACTTCTTTTCTTTACTTTTCTCTTCATTGAAGGGATTCACAATGGACCGCATTGGTCTCTGAGTGGAAGTGTGCCCTTGGGCACATAACCCTTCTTAACCTAACCTAACCTATATGGGTAATAAGGTAATTTATAGACCGATCTTTACAAAATTTTGTAACACATAAAATTAATTTGTTAGAATTCAAAGACAATCGGTGTATTCCGTGTATTTTTAGGGTGGATGTTCCACATCTGGGAGAATTACTTTTTTCCTACTGAACCGATTCTGCCCGTCTATACTAGAGATAAATATTGCTACATATGTATATTGCAGTAAATGTCAAAATTATGTTATCTTTAATGTAGACAGCAATTTTTTGTATATATTTATTGCCTACAATTTATGTTGCAATAATTGTAAGTCCATTTTCGTTGACAATTATTGCTACAGTACAATACGCATATAAGAAAGCATAAAAATGCACCGATTTTCTTTCCTATATGCGAGCTTTCTTATAAAGAAAACAAGCATATCGCTGGCTTAACATGTAAAGGCTCTAAGTCTACTTTTTTAAGAAATTGAGATTTTAATGCAGTAATGTGCAATAAGTAAAAATACATTGTTTACAAAGAAAAAATTACAGTAATATCATTTTTTGTTGTTGTTTTGTAGTGATGAGCAACAGCGCTAAATCCAACTTATCACAAGAAAAAGCTCTAAGTCCCAATTAAATGTACAGTTTAACAATTTCTCTCGAATTGTTTCATCACATGTATTTTGATTGCTTTTTGTCTCCTGTAAAATTTTCAAATATTGACTTAGAGCCTTTACATGTTAAGCCAGCGATATAAGAAAGATACTTTCTTATATCTGTAACACGCATATAAGAAAGATATTTTCTTATATCTGTAACACCCATACTATAAGAAAGATATTTTCTTATATACATACATCAGTAACAGAATTTAAAAAATGTCCTATAGAAATATATAGGAATTGAAATAAAACTGTTTAATATACTACTTTCTTATACACGTACCATTTTCTTCAGAATTTGTTTCTTATAGAAGAGTTTTTCTTATAAGCGAGTTTCTTATAGGTATGAGGATTATTTTGCACGCAGATATGTATATACAAATGTGCATGGTGTCTGAAAATGTCTTTCTTATAACCGAGTTTTTCTTATAAGCGAGTTTCTTATATGCGTTTTGTACTGTACCATAAAACGATAAATTTGGTTGTCAATTGAAAAAAGAAGCAAAAAAGAAAAAAAAAATAGTAGCAAATTGTGTGAGAAAGAAATTAAATTTGTGAAATGGTAGAAAACTATGATATTAGTAAAAGATTTAAATTAAAGAATTAAATAAACACTAAAAAAAATTACAAAAATTATTTTTAACAAATAGAAACTGGGAATTATTTCCTTCCAAAGGTTACTTTATATAATATTCAACATTTTTTATTATTCGAATTTATTCTGAAAAATTTAAGGAAAAGGACTATTACAAAAAAGCTTTATAAAATACATAACTGAAATTTAGCTCATAGAATAAATTCGAATAATAAAAAATGTTGAATATAATATAAAGTAACCTTCGGAAGGAAATAATTCCCAGTTTCTATTTGTTAAAAATTATTTTTATATATATAATTTATGTTTTATTTTTATTATTTAAATGTATTTTTTATATAAAAATATTAATTTTAGTTTAACAAATATTATAAATAAATTTAATAAACTTAATATTTTTATATACATATAAAAAAGACCTTGAGCCAAAAAAAAAAAAAATAATATGCATTTAAATAATAAAGTCGAATAAGGGAGAATTTACATATACATATTAATAAAACTGTTTTTTGCAAGATGTTTTTACTCTGCTTCTTCTTTGATGTTTTCAAATTACGAGTTAACCAGGGCTGCCAGATTTGACGATTTATCGTCATTTTGACGATTTCTTGTTCCGAAATTAGCAAAGTGCCGATTTGCTGATTTTTTTCTAAAAAGTTACAATTTTTTCTTGAAAGTCTGAATAAAACATCACATTTCTGAAAATTTCTTCTTGACGAGTCAAACTTGACGTGTGTGAACCGGCGCTTAGTGTTAAGTAATGAGAATTTTTTTCCCGAAATGTTTTAATTCCCGAATTGTAAAAGTTTCAAAAAATATGTCATGTTTTGGCTTTTTCTTATTCGACGGAAAGAACTCCTATATAGATCTTGATGTGATAACATAATTTTGTATTGGGGGCCCATAACTAATTGCACATGGGTTATAATACTTACTTGGTTCTTATTGCTTTTTTTTGCATATATTTTAAAAAAGTTATGAGTATTTTGAATCAAGCAACGTCTCTTTTTTTTTATCATTTTAAAAGGGTATTGAAAATGTTTCTAATTGCGATTTTTTGTATGTCTTCTTAAGATATTAACAATTAAAACTTTAATTAGTTTCAGTTCCTTGACATACAAATTTTTTTATCTTTTCAAATTAACAAACTTTCATTCATACCCAGTCTGGTACTTGATTTCGGCCAAGAAATAATTGTTGTTGGAGCATGTAAATATTAAAGGCACATGTGTTTTAAATGCGCATGTTTTAATAATACAACACTGACTGTTATGATTACCTTCCTAGTTGTCTTCCTGTCTTTTTCGACATTCCAAACGTCAGTTTTATGAATGAAAAACATTACAATACAAGGAAAATTGTATTAACATGCTTAAAAAATCAACCCCTTACGTTGTTCGGCTCCACAAAACGGTGATGTACATTGGAAAATTACGCTCACGCAATTTTTGGGCTCAACGCGGTCAGTTCCAGTTAAAAACATAATGTTAAGAGCCATATAAAGAATACCAATTTTTCAATAGCAGACAGAAATTTTTTCCACTAACATCGACGACCAAATCGATACGTAAGAAAGAAAATTTTTTGTGATTTTTTTTCACACACAAAAGTGAAAAAGATTATTAAAATATTAATATAAAAAAAGGAAAATTATTACCGTGGCAATTTTAAGAAAAATCAATGGCTAAAAAGGAAACGACGTCCAAGAAAAGTGTTAGTTAAACAAATTTATGTACTTAAACAAAATATAATACTTTAAACTCAAACGCATAAAGAAACAAATATTTAAAAAATAAACTTTAAAAATTAACTAATAAATTTACTAAAATAAATAAACTGAAACTAAAAAACATGAAGATTAAAAAAAGTGTCGTTAAATTATTGAAAAAAAATTGTATTTACAGGAAATTTATTTGAACTTGAACAACCAATTAAGAATTTTAATTAATTTTTAAAACATTAAGTACATTTGCAAAATCCTTAAAAAACTATCCTTTTTTCTCATGCATACATTTTAGTACAATTATTACATAAGTATATATAATACAAATTCAACATTTCACACAAATACACATACATAATTACAAACACACTCACTTACACACACACACTGAATCCTTAATTTGCTATTTTTGGCTTTAAGTGCTTGTGTCTTCTTTTATTTTTCTTATTCTTACTGTAATTATATTTTTTTATTTATTGTACTCGTATTTGCTAATTAACTAATCTCTACTGTATTTTTTGAATTTTGTGATTTACAATCTTTAGATGGGAAACAATTCGATTTTGCTTATTTAAATTGCAAATCAATCGATACGAAAAGAGAAATTTAAAATAAGTTAAATCTAGACAGACAGGAAAAGAACACGCAAAATAATTTGGAAAACAATCATAACTCACAGACAAACAAACACATTCAAACACTGCTTCCCCTAAAAGTGTGCTAGACAAAAACATAAGAAAACAGATTTCAAAAAAGAAACAGAAACAAAAATTTAAATATAGAGTAGAGGCTAAAAGTAATCTTTATTTATAAACAAAAAAATGCAGCCCCCACCGCGTAAGGTAAGCAATAATGTTACTACGAAACAACAACAAAATTTTACAAAAGGTATTATATTAGCGAAAAAGTAATTTCATACAACATTCAATAAATGCAGTAATTAAATAAATAAATATAATTCTCTACAGATTTAATAAAAATGTGAATGTGAAAATTTTAATAATAATAGAAAAAATAATAAATTTCATTTGGAAATATAATTTACAATTGACAAAAGCTTTTCTAAATTTTTTTTTTAAATTTAATTACACAATGCAACATTTTTGAATTCATCGAGTGCAAACTCCTCGTACGGAATTTCTCGAAGTACTGATCGTAACTATGAATTATAAAATATTGTTTTTGTTTTGCATGTTAGTTAAGCAGACGTTCGAAATCGACGAACAGGCTATAAATGTATTTCTATAATGTTAGAGTTGTATTCATTGTTTGATCTTTTAAAAGTCTAATGTTAAGAAATAAACAGCCCAATTATGAATAAAAACTCCCGGGGAGTTTTTTTCCTTTTCCCATTTTTACAATTGAATTAACATAGAAAAAAAATGGGAGAAGGGAGAAAACTCCCGGGGAATTTTTATTCATAATTGGGCTGAAAATCATTTGGCATAAGAACTTAAAATTACACTACAACTTGACAACTTGACGCCTAAGCCTTGTCAAAAAATGGGATACATATTTCTGAAAGGGTCATCCGAATGAGCTAGCGTTACGAAACATACTTCACGACCTACCAAATAAATATAAACAATTTCATTATATAGAGTCGTTTCGTTCTGTTTGAAATTATTTGGATATTGCTCATATTTATAGGTATTTTTTGATGCAAAATACAAAAATGCGAAAAAAGTTTTTGGTAAAAAAAATAAAAAATAAAAAAAAAACAAATTGGAAAAAAGCTTTTCTGGGTAGAAAACCGTAATGACCTAGATGTATGATATATACTTTACGACATATTCTCATACTTACAAAATATACATAAACAATTTCATAAAAATTAGTTGAGCCGTTTCAGAAAAGTTCAACACTTGTGACACGAGATTTATATAAAAATATACATACATACATATAAATAGATAGATTAAACTGTATTAAGAAATTCAACGACTTCCATCACATACTTTTAATTGAAATTTGATTACATTTTCTACTTATAAGCAGGGCTGCCAGTTTAAGGGTTTTGACCCCAAATTAGGGGGTTTCCTGTTGCTAAAAGGGACAGAAAATGTAATTTGGGGTTTGGGGTTTGCATTGGGGATATTAAAAAAATAACTTGGGATTTTTTGGGGAAATAAAAAATGTGAGCTTAATTTTTCTATTAAAGACAACAAAGTTTACTGCACACATAGTATGTGTCACATACACATTACAGTGGATTTTTTGCAACATCACTTGATATCAATGAGCACCGGGCAAAAAAGTTTCGTTTTTATTAAAAAAAAATATTTGATAAGTTTGAAGTTAATCTGTCAATAAGTCCAAAATTTGCATTTTCCTGTACAACTTCATGTGTATAAGAGGTGTTCAAAAAAATTAAAATGAACTCGAAAGCCAATGAATGGGCTTATTGGTTCCTTTGTATATAAAAACATTTAATATGAAGTTTGGTGACGAATGGGTAAAGAAAAGTCGATTGAAATTTCAAATAGTGTGAACAAGGCAAAACAATCACTTATTTAAGTTTATGGAAACTTGTTTAAATGTCGTAAAAGTTTTTAGTCTAGAATTTTAACAATTCGAAATGTTTTTAAAAAAGAAATAAAAAAAATCGGTTTAGAACTAGTAATAAATGATGCCCCAGACCACTAATGTGCCAATTATTGCTTGACCTAGAAATGCGAGCACACACCTTTAATAGTTTTAAAATTGATTTGTGCAAAAGACTAAAAATTGTCAAATAATAATAACGCATTACAGAAAATACAGTACGTTACGGTACGTTACATTGCATTGCACAACATTTACGGTCGACTAAAACAACCTTAATTCTTAAAATGTAGATTGCAAACAATTAAGCATGAAATGCAAGAGCCCTTAAACCTGTGTTTGTAGAGAAACAAATAAAGCAATTCTCAAATGGATAACTGGTGCGCGTGGGAATGTAATCCAAATTAGAACAGCCTCATTATTTTTTAATAAAAGTAAAAATAAAATTAATTTTGTAAAATAAACTTCTAAAAAATTTAGTGATTTTGTAGTCCCATGCAAATTCATTATAGCAAAGTTCGACTGTATATATATGGGGGATTTCGTGTCAAGTGACCCAACTTTGAAATCGATGTCTTCCGATTTGGAAGAAAGTTAGTCCTATTGGATAGTACTTTAGACACAAATTTTCAACCAGATCGGTCAAAAAGTTCCTGAGTAAGAGGAGGTCAAAGTTTGACATTTTGGCCATACAGGTGTTCTTTCTCATCCATGTAACTTATTACCTATTGGTGTTAGCAAAATTTGTCCCAAGTAGCTTCGATAGCTAAAAGTTCGATTTAAAAGTTGGGTCACTTGACACGAAATCCCCATATGTATATAAATATTTAAAAAACAACTACATATTTCCTTTCGATAAAAATGATCTCTTGTAGAACATGGTACAAGTAAAACTTAAATAAATGTTTAAATTATCGGTTAAAAATTATGTATTTTTTTACAGGGGCTTTTTTTTGGGGATTCTTGCTTTTATCGGGGGATATTTGGGGAAATTTATTTTTAAATTTGGGGAGAACGAAAAAAAGTACCTGGCAGCCCTGCTTATAAGGTTGTTTACACACTGTAGTATTAAACCTATTTAAACTGAGATTAAAAAAAACC
This sequence comes from Pollenia labialis, assembly GCA_949318255.1. NCBI lineage: Eukaryota > Metazoa > Arthropoda > Insecta > Diptera > Polleniidae > Pollenia > Pollenia labialis. Next base: position 160,615,078 of record OX439140.1, read on the forward strand.
CAGCCTACGTAAATTGTCGACTTAAAATTATTTTAATAGAACATTTCGAATTATTTACCTTATGAGAGATTTCGTCTACCCAAAAGCATTAACTATTTTCTTACTGAAATTTATCGCATTATACATTGGTCAAATTTCCCATCAAGCATAATGGTTGTATGTATCAGTAAAAAGGTTTTTTTTGTATGTGACACCGACGATGATGGAAGGAAAATTACCCCATTTAGATACTCAAACGTATTTATTAGTATTTCGATTATCAAATATTGCCTCCAAGACCTATAAATATCTGTTGATGGTAAAAATATTATATTTGTATAATCGAGCGCTTCAATAAGAGAGCTCTTATAGAGCAGTTAATGATAAAGAATGATATACAGTGAACTCGCGATAACGTGAACTAATTATTACCATTGCTTTTCACGTTGTCGAGATTGTTCACGTTATCGAATGCCAAAATTTTAAAAAATTAAGACCAAATAGATAAACAAGTATTTTAAAACAAATATTTTATTAATTTTTAGTAACAAAAAATATATGTCTATGCAATAATTTAGTTGATATTAATAATAATTCGGTGTCATCCTGATTTTCTTCTGGATTGTTGTTCTAGTCTTTCACCGTAGAAAGGGTCACTTCAATCTATGATCAAATTAATAAGTTAAATAAAACTCTCTAAAAATACTATAATAAAAAAAACCTGAGGATTAAGCGCCTGAAGAAGTTAATTCTAGATGTCTTATGTCTTATTTTGGTCAAAAAATATATTTAAATTGTACCAGCATTTGTGTAAAATTTCTTGTGAAATTTGACTCCATGCTGAGTCTAATAGATAAATTCCATCTTTCGGTTTTTTAACGACATTTTTCCCTTTCACGAATAACGTAGCTAACTAACACGTCAGCGTATACATACATGGATACAATTAAGAAAAAAGAACACTGTAACATAAACCAATAAGTGAAATCAATTCATGGATTCCCCAATTAAACAAATCATTTTAAAAAGTAAACAAAAATGTGTTCACGTTTTAGAGCTTCCAGATTTTGTTCACGTTTTAGAATAGTCTGTGTTAAAATAAATTTGTTCACGTTTCTGAGACGTTCACCCTTTTGAGTGTTCACGTTTTCGCGACTTCACTGTATACAAAAAAGCTATTCTTTTAGTGCTGACAACGAAACAGGTTTTAAAGCGAAAAAAATTAAAATATATTATGGTTTACGACAATGATTGAAAAATGCATTTAAACCAGTTATAGAAAAATATTAATGAATTTGTAAATATAGTTAGCCCTTAAAAAAGCACTTTAGGAGTGCTTTGTTTGCATGTTAAAAGAAGCGCTTATTGTCAGCAGAAAATAGTCCTCCAAACCGGGAACACCCTATACAAAAATCAGGCTCCTTACGGAGCACATTTTTTACTGGGATTTTATCTTTAATAAAATATTATTTATTTATTAAATTCAAAATCTGAAGTATTTAATATCAATGAAAAATAATTTAGTATGTATTTAAATCAAAAAATTAAAGTTTCAAAAAAAACTGTGGATATTAAAAAAAGTCAAAGGCTCCGTCTTTACATTTAAATACGTAATTATAAGCAAATAAAGTCCTTTCCAAAAATCTTGCGGTATATCGATTAATTCCAAGTCCAGAAATTTTATAAATGACGAGATTTTTTTTTCGATAATTTTCGAAAAAATTAGTACTTGAGTATATAAACACTCTTAAAAAAACTTGTCAATGTAGCTCCAAATTGTTGCTTCACTTTCGGGCGCTTAGATTTTAAAAGAGTCCATATATGTATAACTTTGGTTTTTTTTGAAACTTCACGGAGATTCCTTCCACTGCTAAGCTTTGCAAATAGTTTCCTTTAGAGAATCGATCGAAGTATCTTGTTTAAAATATTTATTCATTGGACCATTTTGTTAGTGCAGCAGCTTCTTCAAGTACTGTGATGTAGTCATTGTGTAAGTGGTAAATTAGTGAAGTTGTTGAAGAGCATTTACGTAAATACATTTTTGGACACCTGTTACATTTAGCATTATTATATTTATGCTTCGTACAATATTTTTAAACCAAACTGATTCTAAAGTTAGAAATGCATGAACTATTAAAAAATTCGGGCGAGTTCTTGAAATTGAAATGAAATGAATTTAAAATTGAGCAAATTTTAAAAACAACCCTGTAATGAAAGTTTATAAAATTTTTCCATTTACCTACTTCATTCTCTGCTAAGCTTTGCAAATAGTTTCCTTTAGAGAATCGATAAAAGTATCTTGTTTAAAATATTTATTCATTGGACCATTTTGTTAGTGCAGCAGCTTCTTCAAGTACTGTGATGTAGTCATTGTGTAAGTGGTAAATTAGTGAAGTTGTTGAAGAGCATTTACGTAAATACATTTTTGGACACCTGTTACATTTAGCATTATTATATTTATGCTTCGTACAATATTTTTAAACCAAACTGATTCTAAAGTTAGAAATGCATGAACTATTAAAAAATTCGGGCGAGTTCTTGAAATTGAAATGAAATGAATTTAAAATTGAGCAAATTTTAAAAACAACCCTGTAATGAAAGTTTATAAAATTTTTCCATTTACCTACTTCATTCTCTGCTAAGCTTTGCAAATAGTTTCCTTTAGAGAATCGATAAAAGTATCTTGTTTAAAATATTTATTCATTGGACCATTTTGTTAGTGCAGCAGCTTCTTCAAGTACTGTGATGTAGTCATTGTGTAAGTGGTAAATTAGTGAAGTTGTTGAAGAGCATTTACGTAAATACATTTTTGGACACCTGTTACATTTAGCATTATTATATTTATGCTTCGTACAATATTTTTAAACCAAACTGATTCTAAAGTTAGAAATGCATGAACTATTAAAAAATTCGGGCGAGTTCTTGAAATTGAAATGAAATGAATTTAAAATTGAGCAAATTTTAAAAACAACCCTGTAATGAAAGTTTATAAAATTTTTCCATTTACCTACTTCATTCTCTGCTAAGCTTTGCAAATAGTTTCCTTTAGAGAATCGATAAAAGTATCTTGTTTAAAATATTTATTCATTGGACCATTTTGTTAGTGCAGCAGCTTCTTCAAGTACTGTGATGTAGTCATTGTGTAAGTGGTAAATTAGTGAAGTTGTTGAAGAGCATTTACGTAAATACATTTTTGGACACCTGTTACATTTAGCATTATTATATTTATGCTTCGTACAATATTTTTAAACCAAACTGATTCTAAAGTTAGAAATGCATGAACTATTAAAAAATTCGGGCGAGTTCTTGAAATTGAAATGAAATGAATTTAAAATTGAGCAAATTTTAAAAACAACCCTGTAATGAAAGTTTATAAAATTTTTCCATTTACCTACTTCATTCTTTAAGTATTTTTGCAAGAACAACACTTAAAACCATGAACAACTACGGTCATTTTGTAAATAGTAATTGAATTTAAGTTATCGTTCGATATCAAGTTCACTTCATTTCGATTTCTAGAACATACCCGATAAGTTAATATAAATCTTTATGTTAACATACCTTTGTGGTTTTTTCTTTTGTGAAATTAATTATTAAATTGTTTTGAAAAATTTAAGAAAAATATAATCTAAGTTGCTCACTAAACATGACTGTTTTTTTCTTAATTCCAACGGCCATATACATTTGGTTTGTTTATTCGACTTAGGCCCGTTTTCACAACTTAGCGATAGCTAAAAGTATACTTTAACCGGCCTTATAAAAAGCGTTCCATTATTAAAACTTTGCTTTAACCTAAAGTGAGCGATAAAGCAAATTAAGGTTCATCCTGCCTGGTAGGTAAAAGTAAAGTTGTAATAAGGAAACACTTTTAACACGGCCGACAAAATCCTACCTTTAGCTATCGGTAAGTTGTGAAAACAGGCCTTAGAACTTTAAAAAATAATACAGTTAACAGAAAAACTATATATTATTATCATTCGATTAATCGGTATAAATTATTCGATTAGTCCTTTAATCGAAATAAGCAATTTTAAATTATTGGAACAATTAATCGTCTAAAATTGTTCGATTAATCGAACAAGAATTATTCGACTGAGCACCCTAGTATGTAACCTACACATCGACACAATGTAGCACTCTTGTAAGTAAGATTAATGCAACAAAATAAAGCACCAAATAATATTTTGATATTATGGCTGAGTTCCAAAACATCATAATCTTCATAAAATTGCAACACAAGTTTAAAATGTATCAAGTTTAACGATGCCCAGTTTTTTTTATTATGTCCGCAACAAATACTTTTTTGGTGCACTTTGGGACAAATAACATTGTAATAATCTACACGGTTGCATTGTAGCATGCACTTAAAAAAGATAGTTTTGGAACTAAGCCTATTTTTTATTATCTTAATCATTTCTAAAGCTGCGGTCACACTTATTAAATGTTTGGCCAAATAAGCATAACCACTACTTTTGTAAATAGTTAGTGAGATTAAAATCAATATAAATACAGTCAAATCCCGATAATTCGTACCCCGATAAATCGTAATTCCCGATAATTCGTAATAAACTGTCGGTCCCTTGAAAAAATCTCGTTAATTCGTATAATTTCCATACGTTTTGGTCCCCTCGCTAATTCGTAATTTTTTTTCAAATAAAATCTTCTTTGCCTCTTATAAATCGTAATTGTTTGCTAACTAGCACTTATAATTCGTAATAAAAACAACAAAAACATGGAAATAATGATTTTTTGTTAACCGCTATTTTTTTTTTGCGTGGGTTTTTTTCCTTGTGTGTTTCTTAAGATTAGTTTGTTACATGAACAATTTTTATATATTTTATCTTTTTAACCATTTTTTTATGTTTTTTTATCGTTTTAGTAAATAAATTGAAAAAACCCGTTAATTCGAATTTATTTTATTTTAACCCCGTTAAATCGAAACCCCCTATAATTCGTAAGAAATGGCCGGTCCCTTGCGATTACGCATTATCGGGATTCTACTGTATTGTAATTAAAGGAAATTATTTTTAAGGTGGACTGTTGGTCCCGCTTTTTCGTCAAATATTTGCCAGGTGTTACCGTAGCTTTAGTTGTTCTTGCTAAAATCACTACTTTTAAAGGCACATTCTAGTACTTTAACCTCCTACTTGAAAACCGAATTCTAAAATTTTAAAAGAGGCCATCAAAATGCCCTTAAATCAATAATAGTTCACAGTGGAAAATTTTAAATTAAATTTTCTGTAAAAAACGAGTTTTTAAACTGTTTTGTATTAACGTCAAATTTTTATTAATATTTTTTTGCATTAAATTAATTTTTGAGATTTAAAGACTTGAATAAAAAACTCATATCTCAAAAAAGGCTACCAATATTATAGTATTCCTACAAAACCAGATACTGGACCTAAATTGGTTAAATAAAATTTTAGACATTCGCAAAACAAACTCATATTTTTCTCATTAAAAATATAGTTTTTAAACAAAATGAGCGCTACAACCTTTTTTTAATTTATAAATTTATCTATTTTGACTTGTGCATTTCTATTGTATTTTTTCCGAAAATTTTCTTTTGAGCAGCAAACTAAAATTATAATCTTAAACAATTTGTTTTTTCAGTTTTTCTATTAAAAACACTTGAAAACAATTCACATGCTAAACGAAATTACTTTTTCCCTAATCGAATACAGTTAAATGTTCATAATTAGACAAAATAAATGTATTTTTAGCTTTTATATTCTCTCATCATACAAAATAATATTTATTCACATTTCCATCCATCATCATACATTTTTTACATTCATTCAAGTATCTTAAATGAGTATTTGTTACTGTTGTTTCCGTTTCCTTTTAAAAAATAGTTAAGTTTTATATTTTTTTATTTTGTTGTTGTTGTTATTTAAATTATATTTTTAATATTTGTTGTTGTTGCTGCTTACACTCCTTGTGTCGTCTACGTCGTCTTCAATTCCATCTCGTTAGGGGAACTATGTAAAGTTCTTGAAGAATTTACACACGGAACAAGTGGCAAAGCTGCAACTGAAGAATCAACATGAGTGCGATTTGCTGGAGGACATACGCCAATTTACCATTAAGAGGTCTGCCATTGAGAAATCTTATAGTGAGGCGTTGCTTAAGATATCATCACAATATTTGAATAAGAAAATTCCCAATATACCAGACATTAAAATGGAGGGAATGGAAGAGAGATGGTAAGTTAACATTTATATTATTGTAATACATTTAATTTAAAAGATTTTGTTTGTCGTGCTTAATTCCCAATTTTTATTCTTGATAAAAAGACTTAAATTAATTGCTGAAGGGATAAGCTATTCCTAAGCGCATTTCACAACTACAATTAATGTTGGAAGAATTCCAACCAATTGTAGTAGGGAATGTAAGAAAAGATAAACTTACTGTATATTGTTGTTGTTTTTGTTTAAGCTTTGATATTGTTACATGTAAAGCTGTTGCTTATAATTCTTATTCGCTTAACAGTTTTATTTGTTTAATATCCTTAGTTTTCTGAAATCTTTGGATGAAGTTTCCTGACGATCTGGCCTAAGCAACCAGTGAAATGCGCATGGGAATAGCTTATCCCTGTTTGTATGTTTGTATCCCCAAAAAATTACTTTGATAATACATTTAATACAAAAGTTTAGTTAGAAAAAGGTATTCCAAAATTAACACTAGATATGAAATAGGTAAAAAAAATATGATGCGGTTTTTAGAACAAAATATCCCAATATCTTGTTCGTTATTGCGGCATAATAAAAACGTTTTTTTTCGCTTACATTTGGTTTCAACAAGACAATAGCTGTGTTCATTTGCTAAAAATTGTTACAACTGTTACAAAAAAATGTAACAAGTCAATGTTAAAAGTAAATTTACAAGTAACAATTGTTACAAATTTGTAACAATTTTTAGTAAATGAACACAGCTATTGTCTTGTTGAAACCACATGTAGGCGAAAAAACGTTTCTATCAGCTAATGCTACATGTCATAGAGCTTGTAAAACAATCCAATTACCAAATAAGACATTTCTCGATCGTTTAATCGATCGTTTTAGTGATCAAAATTGCTTGACATGATCTTATGATTAACCCCCTTTCCTTTGCCTTTATGGGGTTATTTGAATTCAAAGGTTTATCGATTTTTAATGCGACATCAGCGAATGTAAGCCACATTTGTAGACAGAAGTAATGAACATTTTTAGAAACGAGTGTGTGCTTTGGCCTTAAACCCATATGTAGAATGTGTTATACCGTAAATAACCGTAAAAACCAACAATCTTAAAGCTAAAAACTGTGTTCTCTAAAATACATTTCCTAAAAATTTCGCAGTCCTCGACAAATCTTCCGATTTTTATAAAATGGCATAAAGTTTAGAATTTAAAATTAAGGAGGAAGGAACACTACAAGCTGCAAAATTAAAAAAAAATAACAGGCTGTTAAGGCCTCGTTACTCTTACGTTAATGTTGCGGATACGTAAACGTTGCGGTCGACTTGAAATGTTGGTAGTTACTACAAAAACGTAAACGTGTCATATGTTGTTGAGGTGTATGCGTGTACTCGAACATATGTATGTATGTAAATTATAATTTGTTTTGATTTTGCTCACAGTCTTGTTTCAAGACATGTTGCTAACATTCTTGTTTAAATCGCCAATACATACCGATATCAGCGTTTTTGTAAAAAAAAAAAAAAAAAAAATAAATATAATATATTTTTTTTTAAAAAGACCTCAACCTTAAATAATTCAAAATAATTATAAAAAAAATAAATGTCAAATAAAACTAAATAATATATATATTTAATATAATAGGGTTAAGGCGAATATTTCGCTGATTTTTTTCTATTTGCATTGCCCAAAATCTATGCAAATAATTATTTTATAATAAAATCAATAATCGAATCAGCTGTTTTATGTTTTGGCTCATGTGTTTACAGCTTTAAATTAATGTTTTATTTAATAATTTTATAAATTATGATTTTTGCGTTAAAATATTGTTAAAACTTGTGTTGTAAATGTAAAAGAAAATTATAGAAAATAAAATAAGAAGTGGAAATGCAGTAAACATATAAATGTACATATAACATAAATGCCATTGTTGTATAACTTGCATTTGTTGTTTATATTTGTGTAATTTTATTGTTTTATAAATATATAAAGCGAATTTAGTCCGCTGCCGGAAACATGCAAAAATACTATTTTAACATTTATCAATTTTATTTACTTCCATCTATGGAAATAATCTAACTGTTGGATAAAATAAAAAATTAAAATTTTAACAACAATATTTATTTCCATCAAATAAACAAGAGCTGTAATCTGCTTCTTTTATTTTTAATAAAAACCTGATAACTTTGGTTTCTGTGAAAAATAAAGCCAACATTAATTTCAGTTCGAACAAAAAACCCATAACATTGGATTTCATTACATCCTATTTAAATTAATGTTTTGATGAGAATCTCATTAAAAAAATTTAATAGTAAACCGCTGGTTAATAAGTTTTTTTTGACAACACTGCTTCAAAACCAAAATACAACTCTTAACAGCTGATACGTAAGAACGGAGAGAAATTTTAATTTTATCAGGTTCATCCGCAACGCAACGTTACGTTTACGTAAGAGTACCTATTTGCACAGTAGTTTGGTAAGAAAAACGGAACAGCTGATTTGCAACGTATACGTTTACGTAAGAGTAACGAGACCTTTACTCTATTTTTATTAAATATTCTAGCCGATAATCAAATTAAACCTTTAGAGAATTAAATTATTTTTTTTGTTTTTATAGAAGCAAAAAATTTAAGGGGTGGATAAACACACCCTTTATTTAAAATATTTCTTTTATCAAAATAAAATATTTTGGTTTGTTTTCAGGAACATGTGGAGTGTTTGGCGTACAGTATTGGAAGAAAATGAAAAATTAGCTCGTGCTCGTTTAGCTGCTATAGAGGTATTTCAACAGCAAATTGCCGATGAATCGAAAGTGTTGCGCGATTACAAGCTGGCCATTGCGAAAAGGTCTCTCTCGCAAATTGTCAACGTGCAAAAAGAGTTGCATTTGAGTGTTGGCGATTTGGATAAAACGAAAAAACAATATTTCGATGAAGAACATTGTGCTCACGATGTTCGCGATAAGGCACGGGATATTGAAGAGAAATTGAAAAAGAAAAAGGGCTCTTTTTTTCAATCCATTACCTCGCTGCAAAAGAATAGTGCGCGTGTAACATCGCGTAAAGAGCTGTTAGAAGAAAAATCGACTGGAGCACGCAATGATTATATTTTAAGCTTAGCTGCCGCTAATGCTCATCAAAATCGTTATTTCACTGTAGATCTTCAGACAACAATGACCACAATGGAAAATTATGTATTTGAGCGTGTGGCTGAATACCTGACCCTAATGGGCCGCACTGAATTGCTGACCTGTTCGGCAACTCAAAATTCATTTGGCAAGATAAGGGACCAAGCTCAACAGCTGACTCGTGAATATAATTTGCAATGTTGTTATTTATTCTATCCCGTTCTTAAGCAACATATACAGTATGAGTTTGAGCCATGCGATAATGATCCTGTACGCAAGGTTACCACAGAACATGAATCGGCGGCAGAAACTCTGACCAAAGAAGCTAGGAATTTGGCTGGTAGAGTAGTTAAGGAGAATGTTTCTATTAGGGAATGTGCTAAAAAGTTGGCCGTTTGTGTTGCTCTTCGTGATTCGGGACAACGAAGCGATCCCAATGATCCCACTGGCCCCGACCTCGATACTAAGATTGAAGAATTCCGTGATTTAATTCGAAGATCGGAAACAGAAAAGGCCAAAGCGGAAGCTTGTTTACAATGTTTGCGCGAGGGTGGTATAAATGTCGATGAATGGGTACAAGAGGCAGAAATAATTGGAGCACAAGAATTAACACGTTCTGCCAGTTCAATTTCAATGCGTACGGATGCATCTGGGCAAGGAGTGAGTTTATAGTTCAATATTTAAGTAGTTCATATTGAAATCTCTATTATTGGCCAATTTTTTATTTGTTTTTCTAGGAAAATCCTAGCTCAGACTCTTTCTATGACAGTGATAAAGAGGAAGCTGCAGGTGGTGCTCCGGCAGCAAGTAAAGCCAAAGAAGAAACCCAATTATCTAGAGATAAAACATTCAGCGATAGTGATGAAGGTGAGTTCTAAAAAATTATGATAATTTTGATGAAAGTTAAATAATTGTGTATATTTTATTTTAAAATTTAAGATTATTGAAAATGAAATCAAACTAATAATGATATGCTTGGCAAATTTAATAAACATAAATTCTTAATTGTATAAGTAGCGTCCGAGAATCACTTTATATAAGTAATTTGTATATTCTCCACCACCACTTGTGGTAAATGATACTATGTTTGTCATTCCATGTAAATCTTTTTTATATTCATCTCAGGCCCCATAACGTATTCTAAGCCGATTTAGCCATATCCGTGTGTTTAAAACACGCTCACTTTAGAAAAACTCAAAAGAGAAGACGAATCTTGGTGTCAAATTGCTTCTAGTTATCCTAAGCAGTTAGAGATTGAAATTCAGAAAAGTAGGATAAGAGTTATGTGTCAAAATGTGGAACCACCACCATAAACAATTAAAAGGATGGTATAGGATTTGGCACAAATTCGTTTTATATGACTAGAAATCATATTGTTTAATTTCGTAAAGATTGGCCCATAATTTACCATGGTCCCATATAAAGCCTATTTTCGGAAAACAGTTTAGTACGCCTAAATTCGTTACAACTGATGCCATTGCAATAAAAGCTATTACATCATCGTTTCGTGAAGATCAGTTTATTCCCAGAGGAAAGGGATCTAACACTAAACTTTTCACGTGACAGTCCTATAGTGAAAGGGACCGGATCGAGATCTAAGACTTTATGTGAAGGGACATGTCACTTTCACATAGCGATGTCCTACGAGGGGGTTATTTGACACCTTTTTGACGCTTTGTAACATGTCACAGAAACAACCTAAATGGACAACTTAAATTTTGGCTAAAATAATGCCTGTCGCAGATATTGTTACAAATGAACCATGTAAATAGGACGGATCCCGTTCTACAAAGTATTATAACCAGGTAGAATCAGTCATTACACGTAGAGAAAATACATGTTTAAATATGGTCACCTCCAAAAAAACAATTTTTAAAGAAAATTTTAAACATGTTATGTTTAAAAAACCATGTTATTGTCACCACAAAATCCAGTTACATGACTAGTTGTTTGTCAATTATCATCTGGAGTAACTACTTTTTAAACACATTATCACCAGTTAAGTGATATGTCCTGTTTTCACCACCACAATTCGCTTCTTTTTTTATTATAAAACTGTTTTCACTGGTCACGGAATAAGTGCTTTAAAACCAATTGACACAAATTTCCTGCAGGGATAATTTATCATAGGACCAATTAAGTCGAATAAAGCTTCATATGACTAGAAATAATACCATGCATTTTTGTTATAATCGGTCCATCATTTACCTTAGGTTTCAGGTTAAGCGGCCTTCTGAAAACCACTTTAAAACTATAAAACGCTATTTAATTTAGGGTTTTTATTACCAGAAAGCACTCTACAGAATTTTGTAGAGATTGGTCCATAATTTACCATGGCTCTAATATACATTCCCCTCTCGAAAATATTTCTTCAAATTAACTTTTAGATGACTAAACATAAATACATTGTTTAAGTAAAAGCTAAAGCCGAGGTTTTTTTTGTAGGTTTTCGGTTTTTAGGCATTTAAATCCCTACAGCAATCCCTACACGTATGAAGTTATGGTGTTCCGTGTTTGTGGTTTTCGGTGTGATGTTCAATTGCCGAAAGCACACGGAGTGACATTCGCCCTTATTGCATTCATTTATAATTTTTTATGTTAATACCGCACACCGTAACGAAGTCCACATTTTTGCAAAATTCAGTTTTGGATGCAGTTCAATAGAGTACACAAAAATACATAGTTTGCAGAAAAAAATACTATTGCATGTGTTCAATTTGTTGTTTTGCATTGTTACGTTAAAGTGCTTAGTCCAATAATGTTCAAGAGTCAAGTCCCCTTTTAATATGAAATTTTATAACAAAATTATAACACTTGTTAGTTGTAAAGTTTTAAATAAGTAAAATAAATCTTTCGGGAAATAGCACTACTTTAACCTACTCATCGGCCATTTCAAAATCCCTTGTACCTCCGACAAAAGTGCTCTGCAGTCGTCAGGAATCAATGCGAGCTCGATTTTCACAACCCCAGATTATCGCAACAGGCAATATTTTTACTTTACAGTCTTTATAACCCTGTAACACTTTTTAGACTTGTTTTAGTGTGACGAAATTAAAATAAATAAAAAAATTTTTTGCCGTAACAGAAGGACTGAAAATGTTGAATTTTGAAAAAACATAGAAAAAATCAATTTTTTCCAATCTTAAAGAATGTAACACAGTAAATTTTTGTCCGATAAACACAGTATGGATATCAGCTGAAAGGGATATCTTTGCAAAAATGTAAAATTTGCGTAAATAAAAAAATCAGTTCTCAATATTTTTGGAAACAGCCTTATGAACTGCAAAAAACTGGTTTTTCGCGTATATCTCGAAAACGCTAATTGGGAAAAATAAATGAATACCATATTCGTGTTCAGCAGCCCCAATTTATCTTAGAAAACATCTCATTTTTGAGGTTATGGCAAAAAGATAAAAATTTGTGAACCAGTGTAATATGTCTACAGCTTACGTTAAATATTGACTACTTCACAACACTAAGTTGACAATTGAGAAATTAAAGTTTTGCTAGAAGTTAACTTGTTGACGACATTTTAAAAATAAACTTGCACTGTGCTATGTAGCCGATAAAAAATGAAATGGATGAAATTTGGTCCAAAAATATTATATCCTGCAAATTAATGCGACTATTCCACACACAGCATGTAAAATGTAGCCCATGAGGGACTAGGACTAGTCCAAAAGTAACCTCAATGTGTGGAGAAAACATGGTCTATTTAACATTACGATGTCCTAGGGCAGAGACCATATAACCCAGCTTTGCTTTACAAAGGAGTAGTCTTAAAACTACTCCATCGTATACTCCAGAGGATAAGTCTAAAAATCGTTTAAAAACGAAAACATGTCGTTAGAAAACGAAGACATATCGTTTCCAGCGTTGCCGTTTTGATTACTTTTAACCAAAATTGGTTACTTTTTTTTCTAATGTGTACTTGTGTACTTTGTTTCCATTTTGGTTACTTTTTGCAACAGAAAAATAGCCAATTTTTTTAACCCTTAAAATTGTGTGTGGTATTTGTGTATCTAAAGCCAATACTTTTTTCATCTACTTAAACATTTTTTTAGAAGCTTAAAGCAGACTATTAGGTATATACTTATAAGTGTAGATGGTCATTATCTGCTACTCATAATGCTATATAGGTCTCACTGAAACACTTTTCTAGATTAACAATAAGGTCAAATGCCTTTCCGATCCCATCCCGTTTAATATGATTATATGTATGTATATCTACCGGGGAAAAATATAAAAAGATCTACCGCATAATTTAGCTCAATTTTGCACTTTGATACCATAACGCTACTACTTGTAAAAGCTCTTTAAAAAATGTGTGTTAAAATTTACGAAAATTAGTGTTAACTTTGTATAGGAGGAGCAACTTTCGCTAAAAATTTCAAAAAATTTACTGTCAAAACTTAAAAAAAAATCGGTCTAGCGGCTTATGAGCCCATAAGATACAAATGAACACTATTTCCTCTTTAGACACACAATTTTAAAACTGAAGTACGAATAAAAATAGCACTTTTGATACAAAATAATTTTGGTTACTTTTTTTCGCTTTTTTGTTTTTACATTTTGGTCACAAATTTTTTTTATGGTCGTGGCAACGCTGGTCGTTTCACTACAAACTCTTTTTTTAACAATGACATGGTCCATGCTTGCATTACATTGGACCATTCCAGGAAGTAGTCCATTTGATCAAAATGGGTCAAGTAGTCCAATATTATTTGCAGGGTTATTGTAACAGAATTCCTGTCACCAATATTTTTTTAAATCGGTCCATAATTGATCATAGATCTCATACAAATACCACTCCCGAAAATTGCTTTAACTTCATGACAAAATTTTGTTCTGGTAGCACCAAAATTTACCAAAGGTTCCATATCAATCCTCTATATAATCGCTTTAAACTTCGGCAAAAATAACTCTTATATAAATCGCAAAATCATAACATAACTTTGTTTTGCAGGGTCAATGGTTGCCCATAAGGTCGAAAATACATTAGCTTCGTGTTTATTGGAATATGTTGTAGACAACTTTCTTCAAAGGAACAAATTATTGTTTGCAAAACTTTCATGCGCTACTTTGTATATGCTTTATCTAATAATGAAAAAAATCGGATTATTCACAGATTATTTTAGCGTAATTGATATTTGACTTGTCGGTTTTATTTTTAATTACACCTTGCAATAGATTCGTTCTTTAATTTTTGTTACAATCAAATTTTAGAAACTCTTCATAAAGCAGCATTTCCGAGAGGCAAAATCGGCATTCATTGTCTTCTTATTTTGTGATATAAAGTTTTATTGCATCTTAATGAAAACCAACTAATCTGCCTTGTTATTCTTCTGTAAGGTTTTTTTTGTATTTGACATGAATATTTATCGAGTAGTGCCTTAATTTCTAATAACCTTAACATTTTGTAAAATATTCAACATTTTTTATTTTTTCGAATTTATTCTATGAGCTAAATTTCAGTTATGTATTTTATAACGCTTTTTTGTAATAGTCCTATTCCTTTAATTTTTAGGAATGACTTTATACACTACCAAAGGACAGCTAAGGTAAAATGTAACAAGAAGATACAATATAATAGTCTGGTAGTGTATAAAGTCATTCCTAAAAATTAAAGGAATAGGACTATTACAAAAAAGCTTTATAAAATACATAACTGAAATTTAGCTCATAGAATAAATTCGAAAAAATAAAAAATGTTGAATATAATAAAGTAACCTATGAAAGGAAATAATTCCCAGTTTCTATTTTGTAAAATATTGTAAAAATTCGTACAGACATCGATTCGACTAAGCACAGTGCTTGTAATAACTTTCCAACCTTTTGGGAAATGAGTTCAGTGTTTTTTAGTTCTTACAAAAGTGTATAATTTTTTATATTTATGTAGAATCACATTTTTCACCATGCTCCTTTTACATACATATGTACATATATTATAGAAACCGAAGAACGTGTACCAGAGCCAGTGTCTCAAGTACAAAATATGTCTTTAAATACTGGATGGGATGATCCAACAGAAGTTAATTGGGATAATGAGCAGGAAGAGGAAGAAGAAAAGGAAGAACCCATTGTTCCTGAACCCAAAGAGGCCATATTTAAATGCACTGCTTTATATAGTTACACTGTAAGTAATTTTATATAATAAAAAAATTTCAACATGAATTTGCAGAACCCTTTAATAGGTTTTAACATTTAAGAGGCTGTTACATGGTATTATTTAAGACTTTCATTTTATATTCTCTAACAGGCACAAAATCCAGACGAACTGACCATTGTTGAAAACGAACAATTAGAGGTTATTGGTGAAGGTGATGGTGATGGTTGGTTGCGTGCACGCAATTATCGCGGTGAAGAGGGTTATGTACCACACAATTATTTGGACATCGAACAGGAGACACCAGTGAATGGTAGTTCTGCCAATCAATTGCGTTCACAAATTTCCTTCTCATCTGTTGATTATACTGTTGATAATGAAGATCAAACTGTGGACTCTATGCAATCACCCGATCAAGTTTCGGTCATTATGGCGCCACAGAAAAAGAAATCCGAGATCTTGTACTGCATTGCTTTATATGATTATGATGCTACCGCCGAAGATGAACTCACCTTTGAGGAGGGTCAAATTATAAAAATTGTTACAAAAACAGCTCATGGTGTGGATGACGGTTGGTGGGAAGGTGAATTGGACGGTAAATTTGGCAATTTCCCTTCATTGGTGGTAGAAGAATGCGATGAAAATGGAGAACCACTAACAGAAGGTGGCGATGAGTCACCACCACCAACAGCTCCACCAAGTTTTGCTCTTCCCCCAGCACCAGCATTGCCGCCAGAGTACGCCCATGAGCTAACAGAGGATATGTTTGGTTCACAGGATACGGCTGGTGAGTTGTGTGATATTATTTTCCAATATAAACAATGGATACATAATTTGATAATATTTTATTTATTCAGATGACGACAGTGGCTATATTCCGAATGGCGCTGTACCTAGTATGCCTCCCCCAGGTAATTCTAAATAACAAAATCATTTATACAGCTCATCCAATATTACTTTTACAATTATGTGTATATTCATGTCTCTCACTATTCCTTTAGAATCTCTACCATTTAATAACTACTTTTTTTTTAATTTAAATTTCTATAAATTTATCCATATTGATACATTTTTTCTTGAGTTTTCTTTATTACAACTTTTTCAAAAATTATCACTTGTGTTACAAAATTATGAATAATTTTTGTAATCCTGCTTCTTCATCGTTAGAGGTAAAAAACATAAAAAGAATCCAAATCCCAGAAATAGTGAAATTCTTCTAAGTCACTTCAATCTCTACACAACGTATGTGGATCCCAGAAATAAATTTAAAGAATCTAAAATCTAAACAACGAAATCCATAAAACAACCTTCTGTTTTCTATTTATCTCAAACTACGAATATTGTTTTTGTCTCATTTTATGTGTATGCGTGTATTTTCTTCCCACTGCTATTTATTTCGTTGCAGCTTTTTAAAGATTCCAAAAAAATATTTTTTTTTACATAATTTTTAGTTAATTGTATATTTTTAAACAATTTTTCTCAGTGTGCATTAATCTCAAGAATCAAAGCTTTATTCGTGTCTCTATTTTGTTTACAAATAATTTTCTTTCAATTCAATTTAAGCACTGAAAAAAACTTCTGCCAAAAAGGGTAACGTTTTTGTTAAGTAGTTTGTTCTTTTTTTATATTATTTATTTTCAAATTATAGTTTTCAAACAGTTTTTCTTAAAATTTTGTATTTAAGTTGTGTTAATTACTTTTTTTAAACAATATAATTTTCTTATATTTAGAGCGAAGTATTTATGTATGTATGTATGCACTAAATTTATATTGATCCGAATACTTAAATAGGAAGATTCTTAAATTTAATTTAAATGGATGTTATGTGAACCGATACGAATCAATACATACATATATTATTTATAATGAATTAAAACACAATTACTTATAAAATTTTTTAAAACAATTTTTCTCTTAGTTCTTCTTTAGGCACGTCAGGTTTACCCGAACATGTGTTCTTTAATTCTTTTTTGATCTTTCGTGTACGTTCATATGCAATCAGTTTGTGTTTTTAATTTTTTTGTTCTTTACCTTAAACTTTAACTCATCATAAAAAGCCAAAGAAGAAAAAAAAACAATTAACGAGTACGGTCAAGTCTGGATCCCTACCCATTCTGTTTTTCCCTCTTTCTAAAAAACTTAATCAGGGGTGTCATAGAAACCAATTTTATTGGAATTGGATTTGAAACCGACAAAAAAAAATACGTTGGTGTCATGAAACCCAATATTGTCGGTTTATTGTTCGAACTAAAATTAGTGTCGGTTTTAGGTGTCACAGAAACAATATTATCGGTTTTTTATTGAATGCAAACCAACCCAATAAAAAATTTTATCATTTTGCGAAGCACTAATGGTACATGTAAAAAAATAAGCGCACAATTAAGCGCTACGCAATAAGACATACAGAAATGCAGTAAAGTAAGTGAAAGAACTCTCAAAAACTTTTATCAAAAAAAAACATAACATTTCAAGTGCTACGGCATTCCCTTACTGCGAAGCAGGTTTGTAAGGGAGAGTACTAAAAAAACCTGTTTCAAAATATTCAGTGTCTAAGGCCGATCGTTACATACAACAATTTTTATATGCGCTGAATAATGCGATTTATGTGTCAAAAAGCAATACAAAGTGGGAACTCGCCATATAAAATTCATGTCTTCCGTAAGCGCAATGGTAAGCGCAACTCTTGCATTTCTCCCTTACAAACCTGCTTAGTAGCTTACAGCTCTTGTTTTTTATTGGAAATACATATAGTTGTTAAAGGCTTAATATTTTTATTTTATTTATTCAACAGTTAGATTTTTTTGCATGGATGGAAGTGCATAAAATTGTTAAAATAGTATTTTTTGCATGTCTCCGGCAGCGGGTTGCTGCAAACTCGCAAAAGTCTTCCCCTTCCTTTTTCAGCAAATATGTATTGTTATATAAATTTTATGGCTTGTTTGAAATATTAAAAATTTTCGCGATTTTGCAAACTTTTTTATGCTATTTTCCGACATTTGGTTTTTTAAACCAATTTAGAGATTTCAAATAAATGTTAGGGGTTGCTTCCAATTTTGCAATTTTTTGTGAATTTTAGTCATGTTAGCAATAGAAGCGTTTTATTCCTGTTAAATTTCTGATTCTTTACAGCTTTAACGATTTTTAATAAATATTAAACTTTGCTATCATGTCGATGTTAGCAAATTTCCGCTAATTTAACAATTTTTACCGAATTTTTGTCATTCTTTATAGTTTTAGGGACTTTTAATCAATATAATGGCTTGTGTGAAATATTAAAAATTTTCACGAATTTTCGCGATTTTTGCAAACTTTTCGAATTTTTGCGCAGCTTTGCTGCTCTTTCGTCGCAAACTATATAAATAATTTTTTTTTGTACTCTTAAACAATTTGCTTTATATTTTTACAAAACAATAAAATTATACAAATGTAAACAGCAAATGCAAATAATATAACGATGACAATTATTTTATATGTTTACTGTATTACCGTTCTTATTTTCTTTTCTATAATTTTCTGTTTATTAAAATCAAACAAAAATTGCATTTAAAGCCGTGTTTCCAAAACATAGAACAGATTTTTCGAATATCAGTTTTATTTGTATTCGAAAATAACAAAACTGACTTGTTTTCATGACACCAAATTAAACCAATATTGGTTAACAATACCGACAAAAAGCAAAACCGACTTAGATTCTATGACACCCCTGAATATGTACTTGACAATTCAAACTTGTTGTGTGTAAACCAGACCAAGCGATGTAAAGGATATGGATTGTCATTGCCTTAAAGCAGCATAAAATCAGTAAATTTATAAAAAACACACTTATGTATATAAAAAAACTCTCATATATACAAATACTACTACCGTGTGTGATTGAGAGAACAATATTTGTTAAATTTTTGAAATTTAATCACGTCTGTACATGGCTTTTATAATTAAAAAAAAATTTTGTTAGAAAGACAGCTAAGTTTTTAGGATCAAAATCTCGTAAATTGTAAACAAAAGATTGTTTAATACTTTTTAAAAAAAATATGATTATAAAAACGCACCAATTTTAATAAAAAAACACCAGCAAAATCTATTGTTATGAAAAAATTTAAAATTACCCGCGACTTCGTTTACATGAACATTAGAGCAAGATTTAAATACAGAGGTTAATAAAGAACAAATTCTTAAGTAATAGCCTTTTCAAACTTGTCAACATTTAATTAACATCTAACATTTTTTCGCAGATATTGAAATTTTCCCATAAGAAATGCATTGGGATAAGAATACAATTTTTTAACATCTTTACAAAATTTTCTATTTCATTTCATTCCATTATACATCTTCCGATTATTTTATTGTCATCACTACAAAAGTGGCAATAAATTCTATTATTATTGTGGCATCACTGACAGAATGGCATTTCGTCAATTGATTTTTGTTTAAGCCTACACGCCATTTTTGAATTAAATATGACATCAATGTTCTCTTTAATATTCCAAAATCCATTTTTTGATATCTCGTATAGAATCTGAGATAATCAGCATTGTCTTTGGTCTACATCCACATTTTTTTGGGTTCATTGAACATTAGATTGCTACATATGACAATTTTTTGCATATGGAGCAAATTTTGCATACAAACAAACCAAAATTATACTTTACTATTGCTTAGCGCCATTCGAATAATGTACAACGTAGGTCAAAATAAACTGTCACAATAATTAAAATTTATGGGGCACAGTGTGAAACTTGATATGAATATTGAGTCCAAAACAAAACTAATTGCTGAATATTGATTTGCGCCAGCTAACACAAAATATTATTAGCAGCTCTGATTTCTTTTAGTTTTTAGTATTTTATTAATTCCATTTCCCAAAATAAAATTATTAGTATATAAAAAATTTGACAAATTTCGAATCAAATTTAAAAATTCAGTAGGAGAAATACAATTTCACAACGCAACAATAATTAAATCGGCGGCATGAAATAACTCCCCACGAAATAGGTCCCCAAACGGAAATGAAATAACTCCCAAAAAAAATATATGAGATTTTTGGGGATTTATTTTATTTTTATATTGGAGAGTTATTTCATATGAAATAAGTTCTCAAAAATCTGAAATGAAATAAGTCCCTAAAAATATTTTAGGGACTTATTTAATTTTCAAGTTTTTTTTCCAAAATCGTCAAAAATGGAAATTATGTCTCGTTATAATATGTAAACAAAACTTGTTTTAATAAATAATGGAGTTTTAGGTCGGTTCGCAGAAAAAATGGTCACTTTTTCAAATTTCTGAAATTAATTCGCAACGAAGAATTTTCTAAAAGTAGGAATTTTGCTACGTAATGCGAATGTGGAGGAGCAATGTCCCAAAAACGGAGAAAAAGAGACAAATTTGCCAAATTCATTAAAATAGAATGTGCATCAAATTTATTGCAGGAAGGAAAACTAACCGTTTCTGAATTCCAAACAACAATAGTGTTTGAGGGAAATGAAATTTGTATCAATATGACACCAAAAGAAGACATTTTAAAAGAGTCTTCCGATGAAGAATAAGAAGAAGACATTTTTGAACTCCCAGTTTCCAATAACGACATCCTGTGTGCTATTTGTCAGGACAAAAGCCCAAACTTTGTTTTTATTCCCTGCAAGCATCTTCAAATATGCAACGAATGTGACGAAAAATTAATGGCGGATGCCATTTCTAATGGGCTGTAAAAATACAACTGCCCCTGTTGCCGCCAAACGGTTGACGAATCGATGCAAGTTTGTGTTTAAATATTTCAATAATTGCAAATAAAATTTATTTGCAATTATGCAATTTTGTAACGAAAGAGTTTTGCAACTCACCTACTCAAATCTATATTTTGAATTGATTGGATTTTTTGAATACTTTTTGGGGATTTATTTAATTTAAGGAATTGAGGATTTATTTCATTTTGATTTGGAGAGTTATTTAATTTCGTTGGGGTTTCATTTCATTTAAAAATGGGGGGCTTATTTCATATTAAATAAGATCCCAAAAATTGGGGAATTATGTCATAATTTTTTTGGGGACTTATTTCGTGGGGGGTAATTTCATGCCACCAATTAAATCAGCATCTTTTAACTTACTATTTCCAATAAAAAGAAAAGAGATTTTCATTAACATAAAGTTTTTAGTTTTTGATACTTTTATATTTATATATAACTATTATAATTTTCTCAAAAAAGGCTGTCGTTTTAGACTTAAGTACAAAATCTATTATTTATTATAATATTTTTTTAATCATAACAGTAGAACTGTTTTTGTGTTATATTGCTTAAAACATTAGTTCATTAATTTAATTTTTCAATTATCCAACCTTTGACCAACATGTTTATATTTTAAAGCATTTGAAATTTTTAAATTGTACTTAAAATGCCATTGGAGTACTTCAGGACTTTTGCAATGCTAATAGTACTGAAAAAAGTACAATTGTACCGAATTTGTCATCCCTGGTACACATGACATTTTTGATTTAGAACGAGCTCTTTTTTCAAGTGACAGCATCTGAAATCAGCAGTATTTTATTAACAAAATTGTTTGTGGCGGCAAAAATAATTGAAATTTTATAGTAAAAAAAAAATTAAACAGATACAAAATACACAAATTAAAAATTAAATTTAAAAATATTTTTTTTATTTTTGAGAGGTTATGTCAAATGTACGTTACATACCAACATGTGAACATGCAAATCACACACATGAAATCACATGTGGATAGAAAAGTGACATTCCACATGACAAATACTCATAATGTGAACATATGTTGCTTAAATGTTAGATGTTTCAAGTGCGGAACGCTTATTTCACATTTTCACCATCTTCCATGCGTTCCCATATTATAACCATACTGAAATAATTGTGGTTTGTTGACGTAAACTCGTTCAAAAAACCCCACAAAAAAAAATCTGGAGCCGTCAAATCTGGAGAACACCTCGTTCACGCGAAATCTGCATTTTTCGAAATTATTCGAAAATCGAAAACTTCTCGCAGAATTGCCATTGTGGCTCTTGTGGTTTAAGCTGTAGCTCCATCTTGCTGGAACCATATTTTTCGATTATTGAGAAACTATCGGACAGTTGGATCCGTGTGAACACTTACACGTACAGCTTCTATAGCTTGTTCAGTGCGAACAGGACGAACAACATTTCTTCGTAGTTCATTACGCACTGAACCCAAATTCTCAAAACGGGTCATTAAGTTTCTTATCATGAGGGAAAAAAAAATACAAAAATTATAAGCATTTCAAATCAGTCAGTCCAAGTTGGCACACCCTGTAGTTGTTAATTTTATCAGGTACAATTTTTTAGTTTACTTTTATTGTAATGGTGGAATTTTTTCCCCCATCACTTTTTTAACACTATCTGAGTTTTTATTCATAAATTTTTTCGACGTAAAACCACAATCAGTTATTTATTTAACAAAAGAAAAAAAAATCTTATAAAAATTTGGCGATAAAAAATTTTAAAACACTATATAATTTAAATGATGACATGATGACACTATATAATTGTTATAACTCTGAAACAGTGATGCCAGAAGTGCAGATTTATCTGCCTTTGGCAGATTTTATACCCCAAAATTGCCAAAATGCAAATTTGAAGGTTTTTGGTTTAAAATTGCAAATTTTTTAGCTCGGCTACAACTCCTTTACATTGTCACTTATGTTTCTACTATATCCTTGCATTGATAAACGAAATATATCAACTATTCATGGAGGAACCGCGTGGAACTAGATTCATTTGCAGGAATTTTATCACAATAGATTACTTAAAACTTCGCATTCTCTTGACTTGATTTTGCACGACATAATATGCATATGTAGCTACTTATATATTCATATGTACTTATGAATAAATATTTAATAATTTCATAATTTGATCTCTTGTAAATTTTCAATAAGACCTTGATGATTAAAAAACATGTCAAGCAAATAACTTTTAATTTGAAAATAACAAAGATGTGATTAATTACTCAATCTGAGAAATTAATTATGGATAGATATTTTTAATGTAAAATATCCAAATATTATCAGCCATGTTCAAGTGAAATTATAATCGAACAAATTTTTAAAACTTTTCTGTGTTGAAAGTTCAAAAAATATTTCCGTTTTTATACCTCGTTCTTCGAGGAACACTTCTAGATATTTATCATTTTAAATTCCAGAACAAACTAATGTAGGAAGAAATAATAAAAGTTGTTTACCTGCATGTGTCAACGCTCATGCGTACGTTTTATCACACATTTAAAACTGCGACCTTAATTATCTATCATTACTGCAGATGCTAGTATTTCTGTTTGTGTATTTACTTATATTCAACAATTAGTGGAAAACACATGAATTTTTCTTAATCTTAAAAATATTAGCTGCATATTAACTGCCATGCCTCTCTTATCAACTACTGGTAAATGCATGTTTAAGCAAAGTTTAAACTGACTACAAAATCGAAAAATAGGTTGCATTCAATAATCTTTCAAGTTTAAGTCCAAAACACAAACAAAACTAATGAAAATAAACTTTCTATTAAGAAAAACTTTTGAATACACAAACACTCATGTACGTTTTGTTTTAAATATTGTATTAACAAGTCTTAACCCGGGATCGCTCAAAATTAGTTCAGAACATAGGGGGCCTTTTTATACCCACACCATAATAGTTTTTTTTATGTAATTTCTGGAAATTAAGAAAAATATACACAAAGTATTTAATTTATTCCAAACTCACACACACACACACACGCATACATACATGTGTTGGATATGTATATGGATTGTCACAAAACATTTTTCGAATAACAATTTTTCAATTAATATTTTCTCCAAATATGTATGAAGCACGATACTAAGGCATGCTAACCCTCACTTTGTAACGAATTAGTTTTATTTTTTGATATATTATTTATTTTTCCAATTAATATTAGATAAACGTATTAAGGCCCGTTTTTACAACTTACCGATAGCTAAAAGTAGACTTTAACCGGCTTAATAAAAAGTGTTCCATTATTAAAACTTAACTTTAGCCTAGAGTGAGCAATAAAGGAAATTAAGGTTAATTCTACCTGGTAGGTTAAAGAAAAGTTGTAATAATGGAACACTTTTTATTTGGCCGATAAAAATTACCTTTAGCTATCGATAAGTTGTGAAAAGGGGCCTTATTGTATCCCAACACTTAAATGAATATTATTCTCTATTTAAACAAATTTATCGAATAACTTTATTCTATTTTAGTAAAATATATTTTAAATTATACCTTTTTCAATTCTATTTATTGCTTTCATGCAGTTCTTATACAAGAACCTGGAGATGAGGTAATTTATTAATATTTCTAATCCACTTACTTTTTTAAGCTTAAGCTAACAAAAATGAGATATTATGAAATATTATATTTTTGTAGAATATAGTTAAGCAACAAGTTTTTATATAAAAAAATTCTTGTTTGAATTTTAAATAATTCAAATTTTCTTGCTTTTAGGACGATATGGACGAAGATGGTAGTAGCATGCCACCGCCATCACAGCCGCCACCGGCTTTAACTAAAACAACTAGGGCAGCTAAGGATACTGGAAATAATTTAAATTTAGGTATGGCACAAATTATTGTTACCGCTGCAACCCCAATGGTTGAAGACGGTTCCGATAAATCTTTCCCACCAATAGGAGAAAGAGGAGGTGGTAATGAAGATGACTCAATGGAATCTGGTAGCCAGGAAAATGCCACGACAACAAGTGCTTCCACTAAGGAGGAAATTGTGACCAAGACGAAGGCAGGGGAAGCCAAACAAACGGAAAAAACTAAAATTATTGAAGGTAGGCAACAAGTTATGGACGCACCAAGTGTAACTATAACCCTTACCTCGCCTACACCCAATCCAGAAGACTTACCATCTTCCGACCAAGATTCATCCGAAGTACAACCCTTAGAAGAGGCTGAAGATCCCTTTAATGAAAAAGCAGATCCAGCTAATGCAGCTGATGCTGCAGCAGGTTTTGAGGCTAATTTTGAGGCAAATTTTGATGCAAACTTTGATGATGCCTTTACCAGCATAGGAGGTGGACCAGAAAGTGTTGGTGAATCTAAACATGAAGATGTTGATGTCGGTGCACCTAAACAGGTTGTGGGTGGAAGAGCTAGTATTCCAGAGGAATTGGATTCGAATCAATTGGAAAGATTACAAAATCTAAAAGAATCGAATGCCTAATTTGTATCTTATAAAAAAAAAACTATTAATTAAATAGAAACTATTAATCATATTTATATATAATTACACATACATACATATATATATACAAATACACACCTAAAGATACAAAATCCCACTTCCAAAAGCAGTCAGGCACAAAACAATTTAGCGAAATTAAAAATAATCTGCAGCGGAATACAAATAACAACGATTCTCTTTTATTTAATTCTCAACAAAACAGCACAAATCAGAAATTGTGTCTTAATAAGAGAAAGATAGAGAGAGCTAACTACATGTTCGGCCAAATGGAATTAAGAGTACCCTCCGCCAATGTCGGTTTATAAAGTATGAAGTTTTCGTTTAAAAATAAAGGAAAATACTACACCCATCTTAAAGCTGCCACGCTCATGTGGGGGAGAATTTGTTTAAATAAAATTTCTATTAAGTGAAATATTTTGTAGAAAATCTGTAGAATTGTTTTTAAAGGTATACATTTTAAATGAAGGGTATTAAATTTTTTCTTTTGACTAACCCTAGCCGAAGTCAAACAGGTCACCGTATAATGTGAGAGAGTTATGCTAACTGTTACTTTTTTTGTATGTAGGTTGGTATAGATATTTTTAATGTCAAACTCAATACAAAAAAAAAAAAAAAAAAAAAAAATTGACAGCCATTATCTTTCTCATCCGGTCTGATGAGGTTACCTGTATGAATTCTTCTTGGGTTAGCCAAAACAAAAATATAAACTATACAGTATTAACTATTTCCATTAGTTTTTATTTCAGTCTTTACGTTTTCCATTAAATTAAGAGAGCATTTTCTAATGAACAAAGTAATGTATCGTTTATTTAAACTTCGAACTCTTATCTGAAATTTGACGTCCTACACGTAACCACTAGTTTTATTGAAAAATTGTTTGCTTTGACAAAACGATTGCTAGATCCAATATCATTTCACTTAAACAATTATCTTCTTACAAATAATGTTTAGTTAATTAATAAAAATTATTTACTGGTCACGCTTATTTAATTTTTTTTTATTAAATATTTGTTAGTTTTGAACATAAAATTTAACAAAATTTTAAATCTTTGAAATTGCAATAATAATTTGTGGATCTATGCCGCGACACAAGCAAGAAATTTTGTGAACAAATGTTAATTGGCAATAAACTTTGTCCCAAGTTTGATTTCGATTTCAATATTCGCCACTGTAAAAATTATCTACAATCGCCAATTGTAGATCTGCTGGAGATACATAATGCTGGATATTTATTAGAGTTAAGGTCTCGTTTAAACACTCTAGTCTAGTTGAAAGTCCATTTGTCAGGAAATAGGCGAAAAAAAATTAGAAAGCTCTAAACGAAATTTCTCAAATATTTATATAAAAGAACTATTCTGAATTATTATTGAAAAAAACTCATGTATGGGAAATGCAAAAAAAGGTCTGAAATATAATATGAAATTCATTCCGGTGAATCAATAAAGATATTTTCAATTTAATCATGTCAAGACCCTGAATGAAAACTGGGTGCAAGTGTCTCGAAGTCACTCACCAGTTTTGTCGACCATTTTGGTGACATTGTCAACGAAATGTCTACACTACACTACATTTTATCAATAACAACTGAGAAGTACAATTCCTATAAAAGTTGAAGATATAAAAAAAAGATTGATATGATTTCTTATTCGTACAAAAAGTGTAGACTACATTTACTAAAATGTACTACTTAGTTATTCTCTGGATCCAAAGGAACTTCTTAGTCAGTAGTATCAATGTCAGTAGTAGATTTCCAATGACACACACATGCCAAATGCCTAGTAAATAACATTCTCTGGGGTGTAATAAGTCAATAGTACAGTACAGTACAGTACAGATTAACTAGTGACATTTTCTGCAGGGTAAATACAGGTTGCAGCACTACAAATACAACATTACAGCCAAAATGGAGATTTGTCTTTGAATACGTCAACCATTATTTTAAACAATAATCAAATTGTGGCGCTGAACGTGATGAAATAAACAAAATTTTAACTAATTTTTATTACATTCTGGTCATCATCTTCTTTTTAATAATAAAAAACTTTAATAAAATACACTCATCACATCACAAAAAAAATGGACTTTTTGGAAACATAAACAAAACTTTGAAAGAGGACTAGACCAACAATACTGGGATATATAATCGTCATTTGGCGTAGTAATGCCACCGGTTTTTTTTTCCATAATGAACACCATTAGAATATTTTCAAATACAAGTGGAACGAACACAAACTCAATTATAATACTTAAATGAATAAAATATTTTTGTTAGATATTCTGAGACCTAAGATCACATTGTTGTATAATATTCACAGCCATAATTAAACTTTAAAACAAAATATGTCAATGAAATAAATTATTAAATACACTTACTGCCAACTGTACGATATCAAAAGAATATTTTCTTTTCTAAAATTCAAGAATTTGTTTTTAATTCGAATGCAGTTGTAAGAAAGAAATAATTCTTTTTACATCGTAAAAGGGACAGACACAATTACCATAAAAAACTATACTAAATTAGGGAATTATATAAAACAAAAAACACAGAAATATAAAATGGTCTATTTTAAATATTCATAATTTTGAATATGTACAATTTATTCATTATAAAATTAGTGTAAATAATATTAATAGAAAAAAATTAATAAAATATGAGTGTATTTCACAATTGTGCTTAAAATGAACCAAATAATCAACACCTAAACGAAATTAAACATACATATACATACATATTTAGATTGTAGTGATCAATTTCATAGTCTGGGCTCACATTATGAAAGTTTTCTTTCAGAAAGTTTGAGTTTATTGAAGAGGGGAAGAGAACATGCTTTTTTTCTCTCACCCATAAACTCAGACTTTCTGAAAGAAAAATTTCAAAGTGTGATCCCAGACATAATACAAACAATCCGAAAATATTTAAAAACAATATGGCCACATTTTAATAAATTTTGAACGTAGTGGCAGTGCCTCAATAAAATTGTGTTAAACAAAAATAAGGAAACTAAATGCTCAGTTAACCGGCAGTACCAGTAACATTAACCTTACCGTAAAAAAGTAAGACCAATCTATTTCTTACAGATTGAGACGTAACATCTTCCTGCTAACAAAATGAAGCAGCTGATTTACAACGTTACTGTTACTCCCGGCGTACTGAGCCTTAACTGCTTGTTTGTAGAATACGAGCGTAAGACCCGTTCGCTTAACTACCATTTCAAAAATTTTAAAATTAGTTTTTCTTTTAAATATAAGTTAAACGAAAAAGTCGTGCGCTCGTGCTCTTCAAACAGGCAGTAGTACTTCTTATACTTCTTAAGAATGCCTTGATCTCTAAAAAATGGCAGTTATTTATTTCCTAAAAAAAACCTTTAATATATGAAAAAATACAAAAATTTATGGTTGACTTTACTGTTTAATAACGATAAATTACTTTTACAAACAAATACTGCGGATCAGTGTAGCAAATCAACTACAGTTTGCCATAAAAAGTAATAACTTCAATTTGATTAAAAATAAATCCCCTTTAATGCCAACTTAGTTCAATCTTAGTTACTATACCAAAACAAATAAATATAAACTTAACACAAACTCTTTTTAAAATATTTAATTACATTTATTCAAAACACTACACACACACTCAGCGAGGAAAGGAAGAAGTAAAGATGCCTTTTAAACCGCATTATTGCAGATAAAAGGCCTCCCAATAACAACGTTGTGTCATTAGAGATCAAGTCTTTTCGTATCTACAGGGTGGCCCAAAATTAACGAAGGGGTTTGAATTCGTTATAACTTTTTATTTAAGAAATAATTATTATGTTTTTTTTTAATTCAGAATATAAATGGGAAAAATTTTTTGTTTAGTTATGAAAAATAATATCCCGCAAGTGGTGGTAATTTTCTGCTTCGGAAATTCGTGCTCTTTCCAACACATTTTCCATAACCTTTCGCAAAACTTCAGGTGTTATGTTGTTTATTTCATCGCGTATATTGCTTTTCAATTGCTAGGCTTATTAATGTAAAATTTTCCTTTCAAATAAAATCACTTGTACGCGAAATAATTCGTTCACCAAAGATGTCCCGTAAAAGAGCCATTGTGTCCCTTGCAGTCTGCGCTGTGGCTCCATCTTGTTAGAACCATACTTGCGGATGGATTCCGCTGGCCTTAAAAAAATTTCCAACATTGTCCAATATCTGACACCATTGACGGAAACGGCGACCCCGTGTTCATTTTCAAAAAAAAAAAAATAAGGACCAATTATCCTTTCCAATGAAACACCGCACCAAACCGTACATTTAGGTGGGTGTTATTCTCGCTGTTAAACTTCTCTCGGATTTTCCATAGCCCATATCCTGCAGTTTTGCTTATTAACGAACCCACTTAATTGGAAATGGGCTTCGACGCTCATAATTAAATTATGAATACAATTTTGATTTTCTTCTGCATTTTGCCGTAAAAAAATTTGGGCACGTTGTTTAATTGAGTACTGCTCCACATTTATTTCCCTAAGCCTTCTTTACAAAATACTGAAAAAAAAATTGTAATAAAAAAGTTATAAGCAATCCAAACCCCTTCGGTACTTTAGAAAAAGGCAACCTTATATTGTTGTTATAGAACAATACGAAGTGCTAATAATACGAAGTGAGTAAATAAATAACGGTTAATGTTGACTAAGAGGCCGATTTCTAGAGGTCTTATCGAATTCATTACATTTGGCTGCAAGTTCGAAAAAAATTGTTTTTGTTTAAAATGTTTTGTTTGAAATGGTTGACATTTTGAATCGCTAATAATAAAACTGCAATGCAAAAATCCTCTGTTACTTCTGTTGTTTTTTGATTGTAATAATATTTCCTCCACCTGTGTTGAATTCGTTTTGGTCTTATCTAAGAAATTATATATACATAAATTTAAAAAATGAATTATAAAAGAAATTCTAAAGGTCTTTTCAAAGAAGGCAATGAAAAAAAGAGTAAAATATAATTATGAATGCGTTTGTATACCTTCTTAATGGCCTTAAAGGTAAAATCGCTTGGAAATTTGTCCGCTGGGTATATACATACATACATCCATACATACATCCATACATACATTTAAACATACATACACACACAAATACCTTATTCAAATTTGTATAGTACCTTTAATTTGCCAATAGTACTTTATATTTATTAAGTAATTAAAATAAAATTAAATTAGCAACCTGCATAGATGTTAAAAAAACTATAATATTTATTTAATTCGTTTAATACGATTGATTTGCATTAAATAACACAAACCAAAACTTTAGACAAATATAACAAATAAGCCTTCTTATTCTTAATATACGTATAAATAATTATCAATAATATTATTGTTTTAATTAAATATTTATTTGTTTTTAACAACATACATATATTTTAATTAAATTAAGAAATATAATTCGTTTGCTTTTACCTGCTGTTTGCAAATTTTTATGTTTTAAATTGTTACATGTTTTCTTTTATACAACAAATATATATTTCTATATAAGATTATAAATTAATGTATTCATGTAATGTAATTATGTTAATCTATTCTAGAAAATATTTTGTTTTTACTTAAAAAAGAAATTTATAAAAAAATTAATAAAATTAAAACAAATGTGAATTAAGTTCTTCGCCATATACATTGTATGTCATGTATGCACCTTTGTTCCATTATTAACATTAATTAAACAAAAAATAGTAAACAAGAAAACTATTAAATAATATTACCACTAAATTAACAAAGTGTTTTATTTTGATTAGTAAAAATTTTCTCGAAACGAATCCTTTTACAAGGGCCTTATTCATAAAACATATTTTATGTTAATAACAGGCTTATAAGATACATTTTATTTGCAAAATTGTTTAATAAACCTCTTATAAAACTGAATTATTTTTTATAACTAAGGAGTTAAACATACAAAAGCTCAAAATCAAACTATGATCTTTTTGTTGTATAAACGAGTTTACGAGGGTCGTCCCAAAATTAGCCGGGATGTTGTAGATATATATATGGCGGCAGTGGCTTGTAAAAAAATACGCTGTTTAAAAGTTGAAAACTTGGTAAAAATGTGGTAAGTTTAAAAGGCCTTATTCATAAAAAAAATTTTTTTATGAAAATCTGTTTAATAAACCTTTTATAAATTAAAATTTTTTTTTATGAATGTGGGGGTAAGTAAGACTCTACGTTGTTTAGTATTTTTTGGAGCCATCAAAAATAAATGATCACAGTAAATTTTTAACATTAAAAAAATATTACCGTTGTCTAATTTAATCATTTTATTTGAAAGGGCTTAGTCCAAATAGTATTAAAGCCGAGGTAGACTCTACTCTGGGGAAGTCTGCTCTTCGTACGAGCAATGTCCAAACCAAAAACAGTAAAAACCCCGCAAAATCGTATTTGATTACACAGGCCTGTGAAATGAAAGCTTCTCAATTGTTTTTGGTTATTGTCGTAAAAGTAACGGGAAACGTTACTGTTATGATTCATTGCGAGATAACGGTACATTTGATTGATTGAAAAGTTTTTTTTTAGTTTTTAACCGATTTCGGTCTATTATAGCTACCAATCGACTTTTTGCGAAAATAACGTTTTTATTGCTGAAATGATTCCGTTATTTACAAAATTATCGGTATTTTTCGGTTATTGAAGAAAATCAAAATTTTGACCTTAAAATTTCCAGAATTCGACCAAATAATGTTTGGCTATTTTGTACAAAATCCTTTAGCGTTTTTTTGCTGAGCATATGAATCATAATATTTGCAAATACAGGGTGTTTTGATGCATTTTTGCGCCATCTAGCGGCAATAATTTGTATATTTAGCAATAAGAAAGGTAATTTGAATACCTTTCCAACAAAAAAATTTTGAAAATCTGTTGAAAAATAACCGAATGAGAAAGAAAATAGCTATAAAAAAAAAATTTGAGCTTCAAACGAAGCATATTAGTAAGGGAAAATGTAAGAGTTACGCGTATCATCTTGCTTACGGAAGGCATGAATTTTATATGGTGAGTTCCCACTTTGAAGCAATACATTTTTGACACAAAAAGCGCTTTATTCTTTGGATATAAAACACGTGAACGTAGCGTTCAGCTGTACACACTGAATGTATTTTTTAGTTATTTTTTAATATTCTTCCTTACAAACCTGCTTCGTAGTAAGGGAATGCCGTAGCACTTGAAATGTTATTTTTTTTATAAAACTTGCTTAGAGTTCGTTCACGTAATTTACTGCATCTCTGCATGTTTTATTGCGTAGCGCATAATTGTTCGCTTATTTTTATAAATGTACCATCAGTACAACGAAATTGTTTCCAATTTATATTAAAATATATATGTTACTTAAATGCAGCAGTTAAGTTTTGAGCGTACCTTACGGTAACCTAACGGTCTGCATACTCTTCGACAATTTTCTTCGGAGACATCGATTAGAAAACACTCGTATTTCACGTCTCCCATGTACAGAGGAGCACCGTTTTGACACATGAGTTAGATATACTGATCTTAGTGTTCTTGGATATGACGGAAGATTTTCATACTGAACGAAGGGTGGCGAATGCTTGGTAGCTTTTTGAGATTCGGTATAAAGATGCTGCCTTAGCAAAATGACGAGACTTCGTTGGTTTCAATTACTACTAAATAATTCATTTCAGTAGCATAAATGCCTGTTTTTTATTCTTACTTAACTTTTTTAATGAATGAATAAAATTTGCCGAAAAAAGGCTTTAATGTTTTTTAAACGCCACAAATTGGGCCAAATGTTGTGCCTTGAAACTCAACATACACGCAGAGAAAAAACATGGTTGTGGTAAACAAATTCTAAGAGCAACATATTATGATAAGATTCATGATTGTAGTCACCATATTATGATTATTATTGAAACCTATTATGACTAAATATACACGTAATATTACATCATAATATTTTTCCCTTAATCATATTATTATTCTGTTAATCATACTAAGTCAAGAAGTAATTAAATTATTGTTATGTTAATCATAATAAGTTAAGAAGCAATCATATTATTGTCATGTTAATCATAATTCGCTAAGAAGTAATCATATTATTATCATGCTAATCATAATAAATTTAAAAGCAATCATATTATGATGCAGCACCTTTCATATCTGTCATAAAAATATAAAATAAATTAAAATTTTCTTGCATCGATTTTTATTTTGTGGCTTTTTACAATTTTTCTTAATGTAAATCAAATAGCGGAGTTCAATATAAGGCTTGCAAAAGAGAAAATCCAAAATCTGTGGCTTTCATGGGCAACCGCGTTTGTCCATTTTTTCTTATTTTTCTTTTCCGATTTTGAGATGTTGATGCCATATTGCCTACTTTTAATTGCTCTTTACATGTTTCTAAAAACTTTTGAAAAAAGATGTATTAATTCCGATTTTTAAACGTGGTGCACAATACCTATCCCATAGTTTAATCTAGAATGGTTTTTCAGCATTCCTGAAAATTTTGTTTTAAGACATACGCAGTTGCCCAATAAAACAACAGAAATATCAAAACTCTTTTATAAAATATAACGAAATCTCTATGTGTTTTGTTGTTGGATTTTACAAAAAAAAAACTACGATAATTTCCATTTGCACTATTAAATCACTAAACTGAATGAACTCCGCTAATATTTTAATTTTTTTAAATTCTTTAAGCTAATTTTTTTATGGGAATTTATCTTTAAATTGTTTAACCGCTCACATATAAAATTAACGACACAACTGATACAAAATTATAATATTAATAATTATAGTAATATAATATGTTTTGAAAGCTATCATAATTTAGTTGTTAGAAAAATAATTATTTTTCGTTCAACAATACTCAAATTTATAATTGCGATAAACGTTGATATGTTTACAGTAACTATAATATTGTTGATATTAAAGAAAAGTAACAATTATTTGTGTACGACAACAATATATTGTTACATTAAACATAGTGTTGTTGCCGTAACCATGCCCAACCATATTTTTTCTCTGTGTGTAGGTGTTGATGACTACAACATCTAACATTCTGCGGTGGTGCTTGAAGATTTCATTCCTACTTCAAAAGTTATATGTGAATAAAGGTGAGCATAACGCATTTTTTAATTTTTTTTTGCTTTTTTTTAACATTTTCCAAATTTTCTTGTAAAGGAAAAATGCGATCGTTACGCACCACCGCGGAATTTTAGATGTGGAAGTTTAACCAACGGTGTTGAATGGCAAGACATAATATTCAGCCCAATTTGAGCCGCGCTAAATGTTAGCAGTAGTATTTTCCTTACTTCCAACTTTTGTTGTTACCATTTTTTTTCTCTGTGTATTATTGCAACAATGTCCGAAAATGGAAGATTACTACCCACACGCAAAGAAAAAACATGGTTGTGGTAAACATATTCTAAGAGCAACATATTATGATAAGATTCATGATTGTATTCACCATATTACGATTGTTATTAAATCATATTATGACCAAATATGTTCGTAATATAACATCATAATATTTTTCCCTTAATCATATTGTTATCCTGTTAATCATAAAACGTTAAGAAGTTATAATATTACTGTCATGGTAATCATAATAAGATAAGAAGTAATCATATTGTTGTCATGGTAACCATAATAAGTTAAGAAGTAATCATATTACTGTCATGGCAATCATAATAAGTTTAGAAGTAATCATATTATTGTAATGGCAATCATAATTAGTTTAGAAGTAATCATATTATTGTTATGGCAATCATAATAAGTTTAGAAGTAATCATATTATTGTCATGACAATTATAATAAGTTTAGAAGTAATCATATTATTGTCATGGCAATCATAATAAGTTTAGAAGTAATCATATTATGATGCAAAGTGATATGAACTGTTATACATAAATTTTTTACATCATAATATGATACAACTTTAAACATAATATTTTTATTGGAAAAAAATACTTATGATAAAATAAAAAACATAATATAGTTACTGTAATCTTTTTGTCGTAGGTCGCAATTATTTAAAAATTATTTTATGGAGTTTTCATTATTTTTCTCTTAAAATAACACAAAACTTACCAGTAATGGGTAATATTTTGCACCAATATTTCACAAATTTTTCCACCACTTTAAGATTATTAAAATTTTTTAGCAAAGATATTTTATTTTGTGACACTACAACCCTTTTTAATGTTTTTTCTTTATTTTTTTTTAATTTCTTGTTTATTTTAATGGTTGTTTTGTTATTTCTTTTTTAATATTTTTTTTAATTTCTTGTTTATTTTAATGGTTATTTTTTGATTATTTAGCCACTCACTAAGAAATAATTCGATATGTTTATGTAAAACACGACACAACTGATACAAAATTATTTTACAAATGGCGATACCAAAATATTATTAGAGTAACGATATTTTGATTGCATCTTAAACTTATTATGATTAATGTATATAAAGTTATCATGATATGGCTATTAAATATCATGTTATGGCTGTGAATAATATAATATGTTTTGAAAGTTATCTTAATTTAGTTGGTAGAAAAATAATTATTTTTCGGTCAACAATACTCAAATTTATAATTGCGATAAACATTAATATGTTTACAGTAACTATAATATTGCTGATATTTAATAAAAATAACAATTATTTGTGTACAACAACAATATATTGTTACAATAAACACAGTGTGGTTGCCGTAACCATGCCCAACCATATTTTTTCTCTGCGTGCAAACTAACTATCCAACAAACAGAAATATTGATTTTGTAGCTGTTAATATAAATAATGCGTTTAATTCATTAAAACTTAAAAAATCCAAGCTTAAGAGGACACCCTAAATTTCCGTTTAAGGGCAAGTGAGTTACACTCTAATTAGAAATTAAGGTAGCTGATTCTATACCCGAAGCATTAAATATCATTCGGCATTCATAGCTTGAAAATGAAAAAATAAATCTTTTTGGTATATTGCTAATTATAACTTAATATTTTTGCTAGCAAATGGAATACACAATAATATTGTAAAACTATGAATTTTGTTATTAATTGTGGTAAAAAATATCTTCCGAAATGACAAACTGGGTGAAAGTCGTTAAAGTGTTCATAAAATCTTAGATCATTTTCACTCTAACTCATCCATTTTTTATCCGATCAAAGCCAATTAGCCACTGTTCGGCGCGTAATTTAAATGCCTTTCAAACATGTAAATATACTTGATTTCAATCGAACTTGCACTTCAATCTGGATGGGGTCTGAAATATAAGTTTTCATCGAAGAACAAAAATGTACCGTTACTTCGCAAATGTGACGTGATTCATTAAAAAAAAGTTTTAATTTATAAAATATATGCCAACAACGTCTATCCGTTTTATACAAAATTTAAAAAAAAGGATTTTCATAAAGATCTGTGTTATCTTCAAAGAGGAAAAACAATAAACGGCGAGTATTATCTCAGTAAAAAATTTGGGTTTTTTGAAGC
This sequence comes from Pollenia labialis, assembly GCA_949318255.1. NCBI lineage: Eukaryota > Metazoa > Arthropoda > Insecta > Diptera > Polleniidae > Pollenia > Pollenia labialis. The sequence goes on from OX439140.1 coordinate 160,652,150, forward strand.
ACTTAAGAGAAAAAGCGCATTAAGAGCGCTTCAATACGAGAGCTCTTATACAGCAGTAAATGATTAAGAATAAAATATAAAAAAATCTGCTTTTTTAGTGCTGACATTGAAGATGGTTTTAAATTTAAAACCACATATGCCATATATGTGGCGAATACACTATTGCAATGCTCGAAACAACTGAATAAAACTTTAAAGTTTGAATTTCTTAACTTGAAAATTGGTTCGGTGTTTAAACATTTACCAGCAATGAAGAGGTGGAGTCTGGGTTTGGTGGCTCTTTTAGGGGGTTTGACATTTCTTACCAAAAAAATAGAGTATCGCTGGAAAGGGCGGTACAAATAGATAACTTTGACCGCTCCTATAGTTTCTTATACAATTTTGTTTTATTGTTTTTGGCAAAAATCCGTCTGTGTCTCTGTTTATTATAAACACGCCAATTTTTGAAAGAATCAACAGAACAACATTGGTGCCAAACAAGCTAGCTTTTCCTCAACAATAAATTTCAGTGTATTTATCAAATATGAAAAATTGTCAATTTAACACGTCACACGGAAATCTTTCTAGTTTTCCTAAGCAGTTTGGGATTGACATCCAGCGTAATAAGTTAGGTAGCAAAAAAGTTATGAATGCATATGAGGAAGAACCTCTTTAAACTATTGAGCTTTTTGTAACAAAAATTAACATACATTGGTGAAAGAATGCACGCACCAATTAGGTGGATAAAAAAATAAATAAAGGTGCCAGTCACCTCCTAGAATAAAATATACTTGTGTCAATAAAGTTTCCAAAAACGGAAACATTTTTTTGCCACGCCCCAAAATACAGAGCATTTGGTTTTTTTTATATATAACGCTGTCATTAAAAAGCCAATCTCATCTTATTGGTGACTTTTAAAACTGACATCAAATTCTGGACGCCACTTATGTTATCTCAGATCCTTCCCCCTAATCACCAACTTGTTACACGTGAGAAGAAAGCACTTCTGAAACTTATATAGATTTTAATATACTCATTTTTGTGACACGCCTCAAAATTAAGCCTTATTTTCTTTTTGACATGCATACATGTTACATTAATCCAGGGCTCTGTTTCTCAAAAGTACAAGTTACAAATCTACAAGTAAAATACATTAAAAAAGTAACAATTTTACAATTTTTGTTTCAAATATACTATTTTACTTGTAGAAACAGGGCCCAGGTCGATCCAGTTGTGGATTTACGCCTAGGCCTGTGAGTCCCGGGCCTAGGGCGGCATAATTTAAAGGGCGCCAAAATTTAAAGGTACAAGAATTTAGGGGGAATTCAAATTCAAAAATTGATTTGGCCAAGCTTAAACATATTAAACAAAATTAATCATATTAAGTAATTCAATTGTTGAATTTACTTCTTTGTTATCTATCACGGTTTTTGTTCACATATGTTGGTGTTTGGGGCTCTTCTATTCGGATTAGACTTGCTATATCTCTTTTGCTAGGCGGAAGTGGCCACCACAAATTTAATTATTTTAGGTTAAAGCATTTGGATTGAATTCAAGGCTTTTTAAATTATTTACCTATTATTTCATGACCATAGTTTTTACTCACTACATGTAAAGAAAAAACAGGTTTAAATATGGTCATATTATGTTTAATTTTATCATGTTATTGTTACTGACAATCATATTATGGTTAAATTAGTCCTCCATCAAGAAGCCCCAACCATATTATGGTTGCCTTCAAACATATTATGGGTAATAATAACTAAAATGTGTTTAACACTTATAATTGCATGGATGGTTTTCAACCATAGCACGGTGCTCTCGGAAAAGAGGAAAATGCTTTTGTTAATTTAAAAACGAATTATTTTCTTTTTTTAACATAGCATGTTTGGATCAACTATAATATGATTGTGGCTTCTTGATGGAGGGCTAACTTGACCATAATATGGTTGTCACCGACATAATATGTACTAAACATAATATGTTTAAAATTTTCTATAATAATAGTTTGTTGGAGGTGGCCATATTCAAATAGGTTTTTTCTCTGGGTGTTTTCACATTTTCATTTCCTTCATCCAATCTCTATATTGAATGTTTTTATATACAAAGGTATAAAAGGAATTCACTTTGAAAAATGGCTATACAACGTTGGAACTAGAGATGAGCGATATTTCCGTACCTGTGATTTAATCACTGTTACTGAAAAATCACGTATCACAGTTGTGACCAAATCTGTTAAGTAACAGGTACTTGCTAAAGCTGTGTTCACATTATGTGTATTTGTCATGTGGATTGTCACTTTTTCACATGTTAAATATGTACATATCGTCTGAACCCCTTCAAACACTATCATGTGTTATTTCTCTGTGTACAGTACACATGACAATTTTGATTTAGAACGTGTTCTATTTTCAAGTGACAAAGCATCTGACATCAGCTGTTTTTTATTAACAAAATTGTTTGTGGCGGCAAAAATTAATTCAAATTGTAATACATATATATTAAAATAGTAAATAAATAATAAAACAGATAAAAAAATACACAAATTAATTATTAAAAATGTTTTTTTTTATTTTTGATAGGTTATGTCAAATGTACGTTACATACCATTATGTGAACATGTAAATTACAAACCTTATGTAAAACTCAAATTTTGGCATACACATGAAAACACATGTGGGTAGAAAAGTGACATTCCATATGACAAATACACATAATGTGAACATAGCTTAAGTTGTTATTTTCTTATTTTGTTTCATACACAAATTTATGATATTTCACTGTTTGTGTGGGTAATAGCGTTTTTTGCACTCATGAATGTAATTGTTGCTATTTTTTCTTTTGTTCTCTCTTCTTCCTTTTTAGAATTTTTTTACAGCCAATGTTTATTTGTTCAAGTATGTCCAACTAAACAGGTGATCGTTTTTGTTGCCTTATTTCTTTGTCAAACTCCATAACAAAAAATTTTCAAATATCCTAGAACAAAAATAAAAGTTGTGATCACAATCACAGTTTTAAATAACAGTGATTTTAAAATCACGTTCACTAATCACAATGTTCCTTAAAAATCACGGGATCGCTCATCTCTAGTTGGAACCCTCTATTAACACACGACATGTATGTATTTTGCAGGGGGAAATTTGACAAAACAGATGTAATGTCATGTACCGGGAGGCTTTAGCGGTTCTGTGTACTCTTTTAGTAAGTTCTTAAGTTAGGGGATCTAGGCAATTGCCATTCTCTCCAGTCGTTAATATGATCTAGTAAACAAAAATTAATATTTTATTTATTTCTAAAACATTAAAGAATCTTTTAACTTACCATTTTCTCTTTAAAAATAAAACAATTTTTAAAATTTTTATACAAGTTTTCATTTTTTATTCATTTCACTTGATTTGTTATCAATTTTATAATTTTTTTTTTTTGGTTTTTTTCGTACTTTTTGGTTTTTTGTTCTTGGTAAATAACTTAATTTTATTATAATTTTGTTTTCAATTACTTAATTCTTGTTTCTTCATCATGTTTGTTTTTTTTAAATCTGTGTGTAACGTGTTATGACAGTTTTTTGTCTTTGCTAGATTTAAGTTTTTTAATTTATCTCTTATTCAAATTAATTTAATTCTTTTCAGGATTATTAAGTGTGTGTTTTATTTAGAATATGTCATTATTATTTAATAATAATTTGTTTTTGTTGTTTGTATTTATTTAATTTATATAATGAAAATTAACACAGTCAAATATTAATGATCAATTCAATGATCATCATATAATTACATTCTACAATACGCAAATATTATTATTATTTTCTATATTTTTATTATTATTTTTTGTTATTATTGTTGTAATAAATTAATTATGTAACTTTCATTATTGTTGTGTCTGTTTCAATTTATTTAAAATTTCTTTTTATTTAATTGCTCTATATAAATACTTGTATTATTTGGTTTTTTTTTTAATATTCGTTTAATTTTTCCTAAAAGATCCTGTTGGATTTAAAAAAAATGGGGTTCTTAGTAGGAGTTCTGATTTCTTATAAACCATTAATTGTTTCATAAAGTGTTAATTTTGTTAATATGGTGATGATTTTATATTTCTTTTATTTTGTTTTTCGTGATAATTTCATTAAACATCTAGAATTTTTTTGGTGCTTAAAACAGGTTATAAACAAGGAATTAAAAATAAATATTAAAATGTGTTGTAAATAAGAAAGGAAAGTTTTTATATAAAAATAATAAAATTTTTAAAGTATTAAAAATGTATTTCGGCATTCCTGGTTTTTGTTTTACTATGTGTAAGAATGTTTAATAAAAACCAATTGTTGTACTATTTTGATAAATATTAAAGTTAGGAACTTTTATGAGATTTTTCTTTTGCTTTATTATGGACGGATAAAAAATAAAGTATTTAATTGAAATTAGTTTCATATGCAGGGCAAGTTATTCAAGCTTATTTCTTTAAAATTTTGAAAAACTAAATTTTTTTTCAATATATTGGTGCATATTTTGCAATTTAGCAAACCGTTTCTTAACAAAATGAAGGGGTCTTGCAAAAAAATTAAACTTTTACTGTCAAAGTTTGTTCAAAGACTTTATTGATTTACTTTATTTAGCGAACAATTTTTAAACAAACTATGATTACTTTCACCATATAGTTGTCACGCGCAACCATATTATGGTTAAATTAATCCTCCATCAGCCATAACTTCTTAACAGAATATGGTTAAAATCATCAGCAATATGTTTACCAATAATGGTGGTATGGTTGTTTGGAAAAGAGGAAAATGTCATTGTAATTTTAAGACCACATAATTATTAGTGTTTAAAGTTGTTTGTTTGGTGATTTATTTTAGACAATATCTTACTTTTGTGGCTTTTAATATGTATTTTTATCTTTTCTTTAAAACAATTGCTGACGGCCACATAACGCAAATGTGTGTTGACGTGTAGAAAAAAACAAACAAATGCTTAACTATATTGAAAATGCAGGTGTAAAAAGTACTCTCAAAAATAAAAAAGGGAATGAAAAATACACGCAACAATGCGAGTGGGAGCAAAAAATACACAAATTTTTTATTTTTTAATATGTGATTTTGAGATATATTTTGCAATTTTTTTGCAAAAAAAAACATTTGTATGCGTATGCTAAATACCAGTATGTACCTTCAAATTGGACTCAGTTCTACACAAACTAATACCGACATAATTTTTTTTTGTCTTCGGGTTCTGATGTTTTTTGACTTTGTTTAGTTTATAAACATTTTTTATAAAGGCATCTTGACATTCACCGTCGAAATTTTAACAACAAAATGCCTGTTGTTTTTCTTTTGTTGCATTGTCGTAGTAGTCACTTTATTAATACATTTTGCCCACAAACGACAGACAAGTAAGCATTACCAATTATCGCAGAATGCACAAGGTAATATAGGCAACAAATGTTTACTATATTAAAACGTTTTTAAATATACAATTACTGTTTGGGGGTATTTCTTTGAATTCTAGAACTCTAGAATTCTAGATTGTGCGACGAACAGTAACGTGTAGCATTTGTTATTTTGAGTGTACACACAAGTTTTGCACACACATTTGATTTATCTTGTGTTTTGATTTTCAAATACAATTTTGAAGGACTTTTTCCACTTAATTAGAGTAATTACCAGGTTTTGGTTAACATTTTGTGAAATTAGTTTAAAATTGAATAATGTTTGTAAGGTTGAATGTGTAGATTATCTAACAATTTATAAGAAGTATAAAAAAGCGATATTGAGCCCGCGCTTAAGCGACAAAAATACAATTTTACAGGAGAAGGGGCTTTGTTTATTTAAATTCATGAAATACCATATGTGACCATGATATTTAAGGTGATGATGCAAGTGTTGCCAATAAATTCATTTATAAAAAAAAACGAAAATTGAAAATCATGTCGCTTAAGATTTTTTTGTGGTACAGGGTTATATGAGTAATCCCAAGAGTACATTTTGTTTTTAAAGCTGGTAAATAGTAAAGCCCTATTTCATCTCTGACTGATGCATAAACACCAAAAGCTGAGCCGCGATTTTTTGTCACGAAATATAATTCTTAACAAAAGGTTTGACTGAGAGTGTAAAAACAAAATTTTCTTATGCTAATGGATTTTAAGCACGCATTCAGCAAATTTATTAAAAGTATAAAATATTTCTATTAAGAATGTTGTAATACGAGTATGAACGGTATGCTAATAGTTTTGAAAAAATAATGCCATTTTTATATTATTTGAAATAAGATTTAACAAATGACATAAAACTGATATTAAAATTTCAGTAAATTGAAAAATCTTTAAAAAAAATAATGTTGTGGACTTTAAAACTATAATTCTCAAATAGTTATATTTAAATTTTCCTTAAAAATTTGTCCAATATTTTGTTTTTTGTTTTGCTTCCAGGAATGCCATTTTCTCTTGAATACTAAAAAATTAAAAAATTCTTAATGTTTTTTTTGGAAAATTATTTTTTATTTTTTTTTTAATTTATAATAAAATATAAAATTTGAAAAAATAATGTTTTATTACTTTAAATAAATAAAAAACAAAGGCATTTGTTTGTTTATTAATAAGAATATTTAACTAAATAATTAACAATGAAATAAAACGATGATGGCTGTAACAAATATCTATGGCTAAAATTTAACTAGAGTTGTTTGAAAAAGATTATTTTATTTTGAGTTTTTCAAAAGAATATAAAAGTATAAATGTTTTTAATAAAATATTATTTATAACATACAACCATAAGTTTTTTAAAATTTGTTTTAATTTATTTTTTATTTTTTAATTTGGTTTATTTGATTTTGGTAGCAACACGCAGTTTGTAAAAGATTAGAAAACCGGAAACCAAAATCATCAAATTTTGAACCAGGTACAGGTACTTTCTAACTTGACTTGTTTTTATGGCAATAAAAATTTCAAGTCAAATTATCTTGAATCACAGAGTTACAATCTTAACTTTAAATTTAGATTTAGTACGAGCAGTCTGGCCAGACAATTTGCTTAAAAATATTCCTCATGCGTCAGTTTTCTGAAAAATCTGTTGCTTGATTGATTAAGAAAAAGCGTTTGATACTGTGCAATTGGCTGAAATTGGGAAAGCACTTTTAAAACGTAATGTTAACCGGCACATGTCGGAATTATATAACAACAAGAAACCAAAAAACTGTCAATACTGTTATACGCAAACATTATTGGCATTCTGCAGACATTGCCGAAAACCTATAACATAACCTAAATAGTATTGTGACGGATTTATTAGCAGCGGCATTCATAGCAAAAAGTTAAAGCTTCGTTCAAAATGGCAGCAACAATTTCGTTTTTTCTTCTATCTTACTTTTTCCCAAAGTATTTCATATATGTATCTGTGGTCACAAGTCATAACAGCCTTATGGCCGATTTCTCATTACACGGTTAACTTTTTTCCCAACGAAAAACTGCACATTAATGAAATTTGGTTTTCTCGCAAAGCTAACCAGCACTCATCTGCCAATTAATTATTTTCCTTTTATTTGCCGTACAGATAATACAATCAGCTGACTCCCAACTTTTACATGTATTTTGAGAGGTGTTGCCAACTGAAAACAATGTTTTTTGTCGGTATATTAAGAAACCCAAAAACGGACAGTTTATCGGTCTAATAAATTTATGTTGACATTAGGTAACAGACACTTTGTCGATACATTGAGAAAATGGCCATTAGTCTGGTTTCAATATTTTCAGTAAAGCAGCTTAAGCTTTGGAATTTTCATGGAAAATTTTGAGACGGTTTTTTAAAGAAAACTTTGCTACAGATTCCAAAAAAACGAATTTCTTTACTTAGTTGTAAAAAAAAATTGTTGGTTATTCTCGTAGTCAAAAGATATTACCGATAAAGACAAGTAGGTTCTTAGGAATTGTTAAAGGAAAGAAAGTCAAAACGTTAAAGTTGAGTTAGGCTATTATTCTAGATAAAATAAAAAACTTTCAGTGCGCCCTCACAGAAAAAAATAAAAATAGATTTCAATTAAAAAATTTGTGATATTAATTAAATTTGCACCAGTAAACAAATTAATAGTATCAATTAAACGTTTAGTTAAATTGATTAAATTTTTAATTCACTTGATTTAACGTTTAATTCAATTGATTAAATGTTTAATTAGAGCTGATTTTATTTTTGATTAATGCTTTAATTAGTGAAAAATTTTGGAGAATTTTTTCTGTGTTATTTGACATAAATTATTATTTTATGCAAAAATTTTTCAGATTCGATCTCTCATGTTGATTTAGGTTGTTATTCCTATATAATATTTCATAAAGTTTAAAGAATAACGACTTAAGTTGATTTAGGCAATAATATTTATATAAATAATGTTTATATATGTTGTAATTCTGAATTGACTTAGGCGGTTATGCCAAAACAGCCAATTAGAAAAATTACTTAAGCTTTTAGGGTTTTTAGGGTTAACTGACTTCCTATAACAGACACAAAAATGCAAATAGATTTAGACACGCTGATACTAATAACTCAATTGTGTCCTAACTCGAATTAGGCTGTTATGGGTTGTGACCACAGATATTTTCCTTTAATTTTTCAATCAAAAATACAACTTAAGTTTTTTTTAGCAACAATTTGTATGAAAATATAAAAGACGTTTTAAAAAATTTATTTAGTTTTTAATAGAAATTTTAATAAAAGGTTTTAATATTGTTGTTGGAAAAATTTGCAAACGTTTTCTTAATTCAAAATATGTGTGGTTTCGAAAAAAATGTCGTTCCATTATGAACACCAGTAAAAATGTTGCCGCCTATTGTGAACGAAGCTTAAAACTAGAAACCCGATTAAGTTTAGCAGCTTGTTAGTTAGCATGGGGTTGATTCAAAACCAACTTTTATCCACCTGATAATTTTGAATAAATCTACACTGAATTTTAATGATGCCACGTTATATTGCTCAAAAAGCAACACTTTTGCATTAAAAATTTACATTTAAAATTTTATTAGTTATTTTTTGCGCACAATTTTTTTAAATTCGTACAGGAAGGCGAGAACTTTCAGAATCCGCTCCAGATTATTGTGGTATCACTAAGTAATCAATCTAACTTTTAATTTGGTTTCCACCAGTACTTTGTCTTTGTTTCTCATGGTACTACACCGAGTCACTTTGAGTTATTTATGTTCTCCCTAAATGCATAAAAAAAGTTAGGTTAAAAACGATTGCTTGTGTTTCACTGAACCTCGGCGCAGTTATACAATGCCAAGGTATAAGCCAATGTGAAAATTTTACGTTAAACGTCCCAATAAAAAATTTTATTATTTTGCGAAGCACTTAATGTACATTTAAAAAACCAAGCGAACATTTGTGTGCTAGGCAATAATGTATACAGAGATGCAGTAAAGTAAGTGAACGAACTCTAGGAAAGTTATATAAAATAAAAACACATTTCAAGTGCCAAGCCATTCCCTTACAACGAAGCAGGGTTTTAAGGGACAATACTAAAAAATAACTAACAAAACATTCAGTGTGTAAAGCTGATTGCTACACTCACCAGTTTTTATATGCGTTGAACAAAACGCTTTTTGTGTCAAAAATGCTTTATAATGGGAACTCACCATGTTAACTTCAGGCCTTTCGTAAGCGTGATGGTAAGCGAAACTCTAACATTTCTCCCTTAAAAACCTGCTTCTGCCAAGGTCTGCTTGTTTCCCCTTAAAAATTAAGAACAATGACTGGAGAGCTGCTTCCCTGCCCAGAGCAGTTTTATAAACGCCACATAATTATAAAAAAAAGCTTAAATTAAAAAGCACAGTCGTTAAACCGCTATTGGTGGGGAAGCATCTCGTGCGTTATACTCATTATTTCTAAAGGGCCACTAGGCCATCTCTGTTTGTCTGCATTCGCGTGTATTGCGGCACATCGGAATTGGTTAATGGTTTGTCATCGTATAGCTGTACCGTGTTACAGTTTTTGGGGTTCGGCATTAGCTTTTCTTTCTTGTTTTTAACCAAGCTTTGTGCAGTGTTAAAAAAACACATTTTTAATATAAGGAATGGACGACTTGTGAAGTTTTGACTTTTTACAAGCAGATGAAGGTCGAACGATAGCTTGTGGAGGAGGCTCATCCTAAATTTACTCTCCGCCAAACCTTTTAAATTTCTAAAAAAAAATAAATAAAAACCTCAAAATAGAGTTGTTTCCAAAATCCCATAAACCATTTAAATCACTATTGTGAATTGTTAATGATGTTTTATGAAAATAAAGAAACCTTTCAAAATAACAATCTTAATTCGAAATCATGTATAATTTTTTGCTTTAATGTACGAGTAACTATTATTTTAATTGGAGCATTTAATGTGAGTGGTTTTTCTTTATTTTATTTAATTTGATTGAGTTCTTGATTTTATTTTCATATTAAAATGTTTTGTGCTGATTTTTTTGCATTTTTCGTATTTTATAAATGATTTTTGTTGTTGATGTATTTGACTATATTTACTTAACACTTAAATTATACGTGGTTCAATCAATAATTGTCTTAACTGCTTTTCATTGATTTTTTTTTATTATTTGATATAATAATAAATATTTTTTATTTCATTTATATACAATTGTTGTTAGATTTTATTATAAAATATTATTTTCTTATATTTAATAATTTTTTTGTAGCTTTTTTCATTCATTATTTATTAGGGCGATTTTTGGAGCTTTAATTTTTTTTTTATTTTCAATAAAAATCCTAAATTTTGTGTAGTTTTTGTTTGGTTTAATTTCTTTTTTTTTAAAGGACTCCAAAATTGTTTAAATAATTTTTTATTTGTTTGTTTTGTAAGTAAAAAATCCGTATTGTTTTTTTTTGTTTATTTATTTAAAATTTGTTCAAAATATTTGTTATTTTTTATATATAGATTTTTTTATAAAACTCAAAAATAAAATTTTCTATTGTTACAAATAAAAAATCAATAAAATAAAAGCTTTCATTTAATTTTTATCTTTGAAGTAGGTATAAGTATGCTAGAAATACGCTCCGAAACCGTTGAGCTTTTTGGTTTTTAATTTATTTATTGAATTTTTTTTTTTTTGAAATTATCTCTTTTACTACTGTTTACCTTTTAATGGAATTTTTTAGAATTTATTTCTTTTTGCTAACAGTTTTTGTTTTGTTTAAAACTTAAATGTGTTCTATTCGTTTGTCATTTTATTTAATGTATCACTTGCTTTTGTTTTCTTAAATGTTTTGCTTGTCATTAATTAAATTATTTTTTCATTTGGGGTATTAAAAATTTAACTCTTAATTGCATGAAAATGGGGGTTTTTATTTATAAAAAGTCAACTACAGTTTGGTTGTCAGTGAAAAAGTATGATTTACTGCCTGGCTTACAAAGTGGTAAGGAACATTTCTTTAGTAAATTTATATTTAAAACAATCACAAGAAACTAATATGGGTTTATGTTTTGAATATAAACATAAGAAAGAAATTTTCTTTCGACATTGTGGGCCAGGCAGTTAATAAACACAAATATACTGAATATAAATTACGTTGCTTTTGTTTGTTATAAACACAGTTTTTTGTTTTTGTAAAGCAATTTATTCGATAAGTACACTCAGAGCTGTTTAAATATGGGCATTTCTGCTTGCAATCTTTCAATTCAAAGTAAATGTATAACTAAGATTTAAATATCCCTGGTAAGGGCTGCCAAGTCGAAAAGTCCCTAGGATTCGTGAAATTATTAAGAACTGTATGCACTTTGTAAAAGCTGGCGTTTGCCAGTTTGAAATTTTAGAGCATAATTTGCGTTACGTCATTTTCCCGACATGCAATGGTTTTCGCGATCTTAATTTCTATTATTATTGATACATTTACCCTGGAAGGTAGTAAATGCTAAGCAAATGCAAAAATATGTACTTAAAAAGGAGAAAAAAATCTGACAGATAAGCTGGCCTGCACTTGTTGGGCACTTTAGTGTATTCTAAAAATACAATTCGTGCTTTCGGAAAAATTGAAAAAACTCCAGTTCCTAACCATCTTAACACATCAGGTGCAGTTAATACCTGGAGTTCGGCCAAATCTAAAATTTACAAATTTCAAAAGCTCTAGAGGGCCTATCTGGAACCAAGGATGTCACTTGCCCCAAATTGCATGGCAGCGGGCTGACTTTTGGCTTAGGCGTTTATTAGAATGCTTCTTTCGTTAAATGCTTTATGGCTTTCATATATAATGTCGTTGCGGAAGTTTCACTTTTCCATTGAAAATAGGGCCAATTTACGGTATCCATCGAAACTACCATTGAAGTTGTATTTTAATTTGGATCGATATCGAATGCCGTTATTCGACGCCTGGAATGGGATATCCTGAAAATCCCACTAAAGGGCAGATTTTTTAACACTTGTGGCAGATTTTGGTCTGAGTGCTGTTGCTTATTAACAGATGCTGCTAGCATTTTTCTAATATATGCGGAGGTAAGATAACTCCAGCTCCTTAACAAGGAACGAGTGTATAATCTTCCCAGATAAAATAGGGCGGTTGGTAAAGAAATTATTCTCACTAAGTAGTTAATATCCACTGTGGAGCAGACCCGAGGGCAGGTATCCATTTAAATCTTTTCCACTGACGTACTTCGATTTCTGGTAAATTCTGTGTAACATGGAGAGCCCCAAAGCTAAACATCTTTAACTGTTGTGTGAAATCGGACCTGCAAAATTGCCACCATTCTACAATAAGGGCCTGAAACAAGGCCTGCGAATTTGCTGTCCCCACTGGGCGATCAACGAACAATTGCTCTTGATGTCTAACTGCAAGCCAATTGAATCCAAAATCTGCAGGCTCAAATGGAGTTAGATCCCAGTAAAAAATGTGCTCCAAAAGGAGCAGGTTTTATGTATGAATGCATACCTCAAATCGTTTCAAACCTGCTGATAAGATGCCTGATTTTTGTATGGAGTGTTCCCGGTTTGGAGGACTATTTACTGCTGACAGTAAGCGCTTTTTTATCATGCAAACAAAGCACCCCTAAAGCGCTTTTTTAAGGGATAATTATATTTCCATATTCATTTATTTTTTGCTTTTAATTGCTTAAATGCATTGTTTCAATAATTTTCGTAAACCATTATATATTTGTATTTTTTTCGCTTTAAAACCTCATCGTTGTCAGCACTAAAATAGCAGCTTTTTTCTATATTTTATTCTTTATCATTTACTGCTATATAAAAGCACTCTTATTGAAGCGCTCGATTATGCGCTTTTTCTCTAAAGTGCTTCAAAAAACCCAAATTTGTTTTACTGAAATTGGTCATATCTAAAGAAGGCCACCTGCCAAAATCGCCAGACATGCACTGGACTGGAACCGCAGAGCCATATTAACCTTAGAAGACCCCGAAGCACATGGATACGAATGCTGTGAAATTAATGTAGATTAAGTAATGTGACTAGGAACAATGAACGACTAATTACTCTGAAAATATTGAACAGATTTTAATAATATATATATTGTGCACTTCTGGCAGTAAATACCTTTCAAATGGTGTATTTTTTATTCTAGTCGCTGGGCAAACAGAGGAGAAAAGTGTTCTTAACTGTTTTGCCTTAACCTATTTATATATAGAGATGTAGATATAAACATGCAATTAATTTAAAAAAATTAGGTATCTTAAATCACAAAGAAAACAAGCAGTGCCCTTAAACAAACATCTGTGAGTGTGACATATTGAAACGTTAAAGTACTGAATTGCTCCATTCTTTGTTGTTGTTTAAGTTTTTTAAGCGGGTCAAGGGTCAAAATAGAGTAACAGAAGAGCTGAGAAAAAGTGTTTGTATGCATTTTTCAGTTCTAACTCACAAACACTTTGCTTCCGTTTGGTGTTCAACTGGGTGCTGGATTAAAATACTTCTTTAGGGGAGAGTTGTCTGCTTCAAATCCTGCTTCATGTTTTTAACTGTTGTTTTTTTTTTTTGGTTCAATTAAAAGTTCATCATGTTCGGTTTGATTGATAATTCATCATCATCATTTATGAAGCTTAAATTTTATTGCATCATTTTCTTTTGATAGTATAAAATCGTTAGTAGTAAAAGATATTGCTTTTCTTTTTTTTTTTTTTTTTTTTGTTTAAATTTCCTAAAGTTGTTTTGTTTTGTTTAAATATTTAGTTTTTTTTTTGTTTAACATATTTCCTTCATTGTGTTTAGACACGTTGATAAAGTAATTTCTCATGTTGGTTGTAGTTTAGTTTTAATATTGTTAGTATTTATTTTAAATGTGTATTTTGGTTTAATTTTTCTTATTGTTAAATTTGTTATAAGTATAGAGTATAGAGCATTTAAAAAAAATTATAACAAAACTTTTTTATTAGTGTTATAAAAAAAAATCATATTTTTTTCTTGTTTTGTTTAATTGCCTGGTCTTTTGGAGAAATTTCCTTCGAAAACATTTTGCGAAAATTGACAAACTTACATTTAAAGATTAAATTATTTAGAATATGATCTCAAATTTTCTTAAAATGTTTTCAATTGAAATTATTGTTTTTCGGTATAGTAGTAAAATCTAAAAACATTTATTTTGTATTGAAAGTAAATAAATAATTTTTTTGTTTTTGGTTTAAATGTAATAATTTTTTTTTAATATTTTTAAAAATTTGATCCTACTTGCTAGAAAAGTATATATCTGTCCGTGTGTGTGTGTGTGAAAGAGAGATAGAGAGAGCGAGAGAGATAGATAGATAAATAGTATTTATGTGTACACTCATAAAAAAAATATTTTTTAATGTGGTCACTCCCAACAAAACTGTTTTTAACGAACATTTTTGAACATATTATTGTCATCGGCAACCTTATTATGGTTAAATGTAATCCTAAATCAGCCATCTTATGATTGCCTCGGACCATTTTATGGTTAATAATAACAAAAATATGTTTAACTTTAATTATAGCATGGTTGTTATTCAATTATAGCAGCTTGTTGCTGTTGGAAAAGAAGAAAGTACAATTGTTAATTTGAAACCAAACAGTTATTAGTGGTAAACGTAACCATAAAATGTTTATAAACAACCATAATATGGTTATGGCTTCTTGCTGGAATTCTAATTTAACCGTAATATGGTTGCTAGTGACAATAATATTTATTTAAAAATTTTGGGTTAAAAATAGTTTTTTAAGAGGTTACCACAGTGACAAATATTTTTTCTCTGTGGGTATGAGGAAAAATTATTGAAATGTTTCAATTTGAAAAGTCTGTGGTCTTTTTTTCGCTACTGTTTGATAACTTTTTAGAATATGGAGTAAGTGTGTGATTGATTTTGAGTTGGATTTTTTACTTATATTTATTTTTTTTTTATTTATATTTACAATTTACTTTTATAAGTATGTTTCAATGTGTTTGACAAAGGAACTGTTTAACTGGTTTTTTTTAACTGAAATTAGTATAGAGTTTTGATGATGAAGTGAATTTTGAATGAATACTGCGAATGTACAAGATAACCGTCTTTTATAAGACTAAACATTTTTCGATGTATTCATTTTGAGTTCTTAAGCAACACTTACCATTGCAATCATGTGGAATAAAATTTTTCTTTTTAATTTTATTTAATGATGACAACTTATTACTTAGATCACAATGTATGAGTAAAGTAATGATGTTTTTAGAAGCATAATTTTACATTATCCTAACGATTAAGTAAAATATACATTAAGTATACATTTAGTATAGAAGAGAATTACATTTATCATTATATAGTTAGTAAATCACTGCCGAAACAAAATATGGTAATCTGTTACCTTATGTCAAGATGTTTTGTCTCTTGCGATTATCAAAATAAGCGCAAAACTTGAATTAAATTCGTTTATTTCAAGAGGATTTTTTGAATCTGAAAAACTTTCCAAAGATCTTGAAAACCTATTTAATAAAAAGGTCTTTTTTTTAAGTTTTTAATATTTAAAAATTATGTTTTATAATTCTGCAACATCTTTTTTTTAGATTTTTAAATAAGAAAATTGTGAAAGTGCATTTTTGTGATAAACAAATTGCAATATAATGAAAGTTATACATTTTTAAAAGCGTTTTGATTCAGCTAATATTTTATAAAATCAAACAAACATTTAATAGCAGTAGTGGTTACGTGTTAGCTATCAATTATTTGTTTAGTCTGACCGAAACTTAAGAAGTATAAAACATTTTCAAACAAGTATTAATCAGTTTCTCAGATTTTTTTTTTTAATTTTTAGAAAATAATCATATATATGCATATTTCATGTTCTGAATTTTGCAAGGGATAAACAAAGTATGCCCTGGTAATGTGCTTAAGGCATCAGTCTGACTGCAGCTCAAGTGAAAAGGCGGAGTAGCCTGAATGACAAACTGAAAGCAATGTGTCCCAGGTAATTAGTTGACAGGCCGTTGCCATCACTGAAACCCAGCAGTTCTTCTACCGTTTTGCGGTTAGCCTGCCTAGAGGCTGTTGGTTGCCCCAATACTAGGATAGGGCAAGGTGGCCCAATAAGTTGCTTTGTCTTAAACAGTTTGTGTAACTGAATGCACAAAATCCACAGGACATAATATACATCGTATAAAGAAAACAAGCAATATTGATTTTTTCGCTGTTTTTGGCATATATCAGTGCTGCCAGTTAGTGTTAAAGTGCCCAAAATATTACGCTTAAATGTTCTACAGAAGCCACAGATAATGTTTAATTAAAGAAATAGTTACAAAAATATTTTAAAAAATTACAAAGAACTAGAATAAAGGATCAGTTTTTCTAAATACGAGGGTGATCCCATAATAATGTGACCTACATATATTCATTAAGAGTTTAAAACAGGGCTACCACTCGTCGACTAAAGTCGCAATTTGACCTCTTTTTGGCGGTCTGGGCCTTTATGTTTGATTTTTAATTATCATATAATTTGGCGACTTTTTTAATTTTGTTGTAAACTATTCCCCTTAGTAAATAACAATCGTTATCAAATTTAGATCAACCAACAAATTATTCTTCGCTTGGCAACATAGTTTTATATATCGTTTTTGTGCCACATTTTAAAAATTCCCAACGGTAACCCTGGTTACAAAATATATGCTTTCTTAATTAATCGAGCAATAGTAATTAAGACCATTAGCCCGTTGCACAGAGGGGTGAAATCACAAAAAATGGAGATTAATTAAACTACTTATCCAATTTTAAAAATTCTTTCACTATTAGAATGCTACGTTATCACTGAGAGACATAGGCTACACATCTTTTGGAAAAGTGGGCGGTGCCACTCCCCCCCATTTAAAATCGCTCTAGCGGCCATAGTAATAGACCGATTGTCATGAAACTTTCCTAATGTTTTACTGTTGACCTGCTAATAGTCCTGGGATATACTTGGTTATGATTGGATAAAGGGGCGTGGCACAGCCCATATAACCTGAAACTTAGAACGGATATATCTCATGAACTATCAGAGGTATGAATATGAGATTTTGTATATCTGTTAATCGTACAGCATGAATTACATTCAAGGTGGAATAAGGCGGTGTCACGCCCCCTTTTAAAAAATAGCTCTGGCTCAGTCGGATTTTTTTTTTTTTTTAAAGTAATACAATTTTTACATAGTTATCAATTTATTTTTAACAAAAAAACGTAGACGAAAGGAAGATTATTGTATCATATATGTAACTTCGGGACTCAAAGCAGATATTAAAATTGTTCGATCGTGTACGGATGTGTCTGGTGAGCATTTTGTTCAAAAATATAAATAGCTTGTATATACATATTATAAGACATATGTGTCTAACCTGCTATTTTAAAAAATATGCCCGTCGTCATCTGTATCATGATTTGTGCCTTCTGGTGCCACGTTCGTCAAAACTGAAGGCGAAACTAGTAGATCTACTACTGATTTTGGAAGTTGGTGGAATTTTTTTTTTTGGAAATTTTGTTTTTCCAGATAGGATTGGATCTGAACTTAGTAGCAACCTATTTAATATGTCTCGATTGCAATCCTCCCTACTACTTTTGCGAGAAAAATGTTCTCTGTAGTTTTTAAAATCTTTGTTTCGGGCTTCCTGGGCTTCCTCAGACAGTTCACCGATCGGTAATAGCCCGTGCGAAATGATTTCTGGCCATGTATTAAAAACTTATGCAAGGTTGGAGGCATGTTAAGCCACTGATACTTCTTAACAAAAAGTCGAGCTGTATTCTGAGCAAATACTCTAAATTTTTCTACATTAATATCATGACCACAAGATACGGCAATTAATATTGTGTGCATGTCCTTAATCAGCTCCAGATCTAGTTTCGTAATATCTGCTGTGATTTCAGCGTTTTCAAAAAATCTTCGTGCTGTATTGCGATCATTTGAATTGCCGAAGCCGGGCTTAGGTTGGTAAATAATAAGTCCAGTTTTTTCCTAAATTCCGTTTGAATACGACTCTTGTTTTCAGCAACAACAAATTTTTCGAAATCGGTTCTTGCCTGCCATTTTTTAATTGGTAATTTATATGCCACGTGAAGAAGACATTCATAAAAACGTATCCAACCATGCAGTATAGAAAGACCGAACTCCAATTTTTTAACCTCTTTAGCGATCATTCTTCCAATGTCGTTAAATTCTTTACTCGTGGATCCACATAAATAACAATGACAATGACAATTATAACAACGAAAATGTAGACAAAGCAAACAAAAGACAAGAACTGGTGTTCTTTGCTTGAGTGACTATTTTCACAATTAATTTAATAAAAAAATTTCGCGCAAAAACGCGCAACATCTTATTACTGAATATGAAAGCCTAGGAACTGTTGTTTCTTAACAAATTAATATTCTAACGCCAACTAACACCATTCATATTTAAATATCCACGAATATTTTGAAAATAGTCAAAATTGAGACATATTTTAAAAAAATTTTTAAAAATACTTCTACACAAATTTTGTTAACGCAATTATTTTTAGAATAACGCTAAAATACCTGAGGTTGAAGTTTCCATAGTAAAAGTATTACTTTTGACTTGCGAAAAACTATATATTAAGCGTCGAAATATACCGAATTTCAATTAACACTATTGTGCGCGAATAGCTCAAAAATTACTTAACTTTAATGCAATGCATCTTGACAAGTAAACAACATATGACATTGAAATTTTCAGTAGTGATGTAGAATCTTATATACTGTAATCGGCTACTAAATATTTTTCAAAAAAACTAATTTTCATTTTTCAATTAATATCCATTTTTTGCGATTTCACCCCTCTGTGCGTTGTAGTGAAACAGATCAAAGTCTCTGGAATCGAACCAACAACATTTGGATTGATAGACTAGTTCACTAATAGTGAAGATAAGATAGCGGCAGTAGTTTGGAAAAATTACTTTGGTGAAAAGTAAAAACCTTGTACAACATGTTTTAAGTTTTAAAGCGCCACGTTGTAAATTTTTTTTTGGAGCCGGCGAAAACCAACGATCGAGTGCTCTGTAAACATGAAAACAATTAGTCAGCATTGAAAAAAATTTATTTGAAGAGGTCAATTATCAATATTAAGGCCTAGCTAGATTCTTACCTGGGGAAGTCTGCTTCTTCGTTAACGGCTATAGAATATTGAGTGGTAATGGCCGTACGAGCTTCCAAGACAAACACCGATCCGTAAAATCGAATTGGATAATCGCCAGCTAAAGGTGTGTGAACAAGGTAGAATGATAGGCCTTTAAATAAGTTTAATACATCGCATATTGAATAAAATTAGAAGTTAAAAAGCTGTGCTGCGTTTTCTTTGTTGTGTCGGCAAATTTTCGGACTGCCCTTTAAGACAAAACATTTTGTTTTCCTATTTAATTTCCAAAACCAAAAGAAGACAATAAATAAATTCAATTTTTGTAAGAACCATTTTCTTTCAATACTAAACAAATTTTTTACAAATGAATTGTGCTAAAAACACGATTTAGTATAACCTAACATTCATAGACTTTGAGAAGGCTTTTAATACTCTTAACCACTCTGCTATCTTGTCCATACCAAGCTTTTACATCTCATCAAAGTGGTCATGAACAAACGCTTAGTTCGATTTTACGTATATATTGGCCCTCAACAATATCAAACATCCATCTATAGGCGGAAACAAACCAACTACCGATATAAATGGAAATCCGGATACAAAAATGTTGCTTGATTGAACACCGTTCAGTCAACCACAAGCTGATATCTCTAACGGCTAGTTTACACTATTTCACAAGTCTTACTTACGTATTCCATAATACTTTGTGAGATAGAAATCTAAAGAGTTTTGTTGCGACTGTCAAAAAATCCAATTTAACATGACAGTTTGTGTTCACACCATCACACAAAATATTAACACTCACACATGAAATAAAATGCAACCCTGATCTAATGAAAAGTATTATTGTTTAAACATTTTTCAAAAAACGATGAAGTCGTATGGGATGTAAAACTTTTTTTCATAATACTTGTCATTTTCATCACACATGCATTCACACTATCACACTTTTACATGTTACTTAAGTTTTTGACATGTATTAATACAAAGAATAATAGTGTAAACTAGCCTTAAACAAGTTATCGACTGGAATCCACAAGATATCCGGTAGAGGTCTGGGGCCTAATTCTGGCAGTCGTGATCGAGTACTTCCTTGATTCGAAATTAATTTTATTTCTTCCACTCGATACTGAACGAATCGAAATTATTTTTTCAGTATTGTGAAATTATTTTTTACATTTGAGAGAAGTTTTGTTAATTTTTGACAGGAGTTTAAGCAAGGCTATGCATATTATGGTTAGGCCTTTATTCAAATATAAAACACTCAAAGAGAGAGAGAGAGAGATCCATAAATAACAAAATATTGCAATGACCCGTTACAAAGAGTAAGTTTACAGAAAACTTTTAAATAATTTTTGAATGTGTTTATAGGTATTTATTTGAGTACATTGTCATAATAGTTCTGTAAGCTTTAAGCTTCTTTTATTTATGAGTTAAGCTTACAAATACAAACATAATATGTATGTGCAGAAAACATTCAAAATATTTTTGAATATTCAACTAATTTTACTTGAGTTGACGGAATTGTATTGTATATTCGGTACGTCATTGTAATTAAATAACAAACAAAACAAATCGTCAGCTCATTATGAAGGCTTAAATCAAATTTTCTAAAAATATACCCGATAGAATTTTTTTTGTATTTTCACGACTGCTTCTGGTATATGTTTTTGAAGAAAAATGAAAATTTTTGTAAATGTTCAGGAACGAAGTTAGAAATTAATGGTAATTGAAAGTGAAAATTATTGTTTTGTGCCGCATACGCCACTTTTCTAATTTTTTTTCTGAAAATCTGTGTATTGAGTTGTTGACATTGCTTCGATTTTACAACTTTTTTCTTACGGCTATGAAGCAGAGCAAGAGTGAAATTTATTTTGTATCTTTTTGTTAGAGAAATTTGCAGTATTCGTGGCGTATAGAGCAAAACACTACTTAATAAACTTTAAAATAGTTGAAATGGAGCAAAAATTTCGTGAAACAGATTATGTATTCAGTAAGGGTGTATTTTAAATATACATATATACCCCATACCTTAATCAATTTTTTTTGTAAATGATCGGTAGTTCAAACCAATAATGAGCTAACGAAATAAGTGTGTTGAAATTGCTTCTTATTTATTCTTGCCGACCTCTAGTTGCGTATTAGAAGACCAGAAGTCTACACTTGGAAACGACACGTTACAATGAAGCCGTCAAAACTACTCTTAAAATGGAATGAAGTTAAACATCTAGAAAAAAATGGAGAGCTTGTTACGGCCCTATTCTTCTTACAGGAGGAAAAGGATATACATACATTGTTTAAAAATGTTAATGCATTTTGTCAAAACAGAATGCTTAATCAAGCATCGAATGTGCTAAAATTCCATCCCACATTTAAATTAGATTTCTTTATAATTTTAAGCTTATATATTGATTATATATCTTGCATGGTATAAAATTTTTGTGTATGTAAAAACTTGCCCTAATTCTTATATGTATGTATGTATGTATGTATTTTGAATTTAGTTTTTTTTTTTGCTAAATGTCTGTGATGTATGAGATTAAAAATTGCATGGCTACTCGTTCATATCCATACGTAATCGATATTAAATTATATAATTAGTTTATTTTGTTTAAAATTTAAGTTGCTGTTATTGTTGTTATCGTAGTAGTAGTAGTAACATAGTAGTACGAAACAAACTAAATTAAAAATAGTTTGTGTTTGCATAATATTTGTTTTAATTTTATTAATTTTTTTTGTATTTTTTTGCTTTATTTAAGTATGATTGCGAAGTTTTATTCCTACTTTCACTTTGCTTTAATTTATTTATTTCTATTTTTCTTTTTAAATGTAATTATTTACGTAGTAACACATACATATGTTTGGTTTTATTTTCTTTTCTTTTTTAATACAATTAAATATATGTACACTTATAATAAACTAAATTTTAACTCATTCTGTACAGTTTTTGTTTTTGTAATTTTACTATAATAGTTTTAATTATTTTTATATTTACATTTTGTGTTTAAGTTTTCAAGTACGTTTTACATAATTTTTATTTTTTATTTAGGCAGTATATTTTCTCACTTATATTTAACTTTTTTGTTTTTTTTTTGGGTTAATTATTATTATTTTTTTTTTTAAATACTATAACCTAAGATTTCGTTTTTATTTTAAATCATAAACAACGTGTGCCTTAAAATTTATATATAAGTTATTTTTTTTTTAAATTTTTTATTTTTCTTTGGTTTTTTTGTTTGTTTTTTTTTTAAGAAATAAAAAAATAATTTGTTTTTTTTTATAACGTGCAAAAAAATTATGTTTTTTTTTCGTTCAAGTGCAAAAATAAATAAAATTTTGAAATATTTTTCTTCTTTTCTAAATTGTTGCTGTTATTTGTTTTAGAATCCCGATGCTTTTTTAGTATTTGTTATGAATAATTAATTAAAATTTTTAATACTTGATACCTAAATTATTTTTAATTTTTCTTTTCTTTTAAAAACTTTCTCTTTTGTTTTTTTTTTGTATGACCTCATGTCTTGTCTTAATTTTTATTTCTTAACATTTTTTTTCTTTTTTCGGTTTAAAATTCAAATGCCTAAAATATAAATTTGGCAATTTATTATGGAAGCGCTTAATTTAAAGAAGAAAAAAAATATAAAAATAAATTGGTTTAAAGTAAAATGAAAACAAAAAATATTTATATATTTTTTTTAAGTCCTTAACCTTTTTTTTGTTTTTTTTATTTAAGGCGCTATTCCATTAATAAAACAAGAGTTATTAAAATAAAAACAGTGTTTGATACAATATAAAATTTTAATTTTATTTATTAACTTTCTGTTCATCGATTCGAAACAAAGATTAAGTTCGCTCAACTAACATATAAAACAAAAACAATATGTTAGAATTTGTTTTTATTTTGAATGTAAGTTAAGCGAACGAAGTTTTTGTTCGGAAATCGATGACAGTGAAATGAAACTTCAGACGTTATATGCACATATTTATTTTAGAATTATTCTAAGAACTTACCCACGGAACGAGAAAGAGCGAATATCATTACTGATTTTAATTTTAAACATGTTTCACTTTTGTTCTGTTTCCTTTTGCTTACAATAGAACTCTCAATAATCAGATACCAGCTATTTAAATTGCCTGATATGGATTTCGTCATGAAAATTTTAACTAAATAATTTCAAAAAATAGAAATCGGGAATTTATTTATTTTTTTTTATAATTTATTATATTTTTTAACAATGCAAATAAAAAAATGGGGCCATAATAGAAATGTTTTCAAATTCTTATTATTATTTTGCATTGAAACTTTAAAACATAAAAAACCCAATTTGTCAACTATTCTCAGCGAATTGAAAAGAAATAGAAAAGAAGAAAATGTACATGCATATATATACAAGCATCTCCGTTATTTGTTCTTTTTTCGTTTGAAACTTAAAAGTTAAGCATTAAAGGTGAAACGTATAAACATAGACCAATTTCATCATCCATCTCATTGTTGTACTTTGCGAAGCGTACAATAATACTATTATTGTAACCAGTCCCGTAACAACTAGTAATAAATCGGTCCAAAACCATACTAGTTACGGATATACATAGTTGCAGGGATACTATAGAGTAACTAATATAGTTCTCTAAAGTTAAAATTCTCATAAAACAAAAAAAAAAATGTCTCTCAAAATTCCGTACTTCAGTAATTTCAATAAGTCCCAATTCACATTATATGATTTTTGTCGTTGCGATATTGTCGTTTCCTCCTTGAAGTCGGTCTGATGTTTACATTGTAAGATTTTTGTCGTTACGACTTTTTCTTTTGCAACCGAACTTCAATAAATTTTTCGTTAAATGAGAGAACGAATGTGCGAACAAAATGAATCGAAGAGTACACTCGCTTGTGTACCCCTTTTAATTCCTCTTTCCCCTCTCGTCCATAAAGTTAGAATCGCAACGACAAAAATCGTATAATGTGAATGGGCACTAACATTCCTTACTAACAAAATCATAGTTAGGGTTTTTTGACACGGCTGCTGAGCTAGATTTGTTCTCTCTCTTTCTGTTCTTGTCGTTTTTAGTTTTTGATATTTTTAGATATATCATGGCGAATTCAACTAAATGTGGTGGAGATACTACAACAAACCGAAAACAACAGAAACAGCATGAGGTGTTTGCATTGTATTTTTAGTGTTTACGGTTCGAAATGTCAATCGTTCCTAACAAAACTCTTACAAATCAAAACAAATTGGTTCTAACTGTCAAAATCTACCACCATCTTTTACTGAATTTGCTTTGAAATACATTGGTTAAAGCAAAAGCTTTTTTTTTTTTTGGACACGAACAAAATTTTAATTAATTTTTCGTAATTTTTCATTACTTGCCGACAAAGTAATTGCTGATCACAAAGTTGTTGCGTATTAAAATGATATAACATTATAAGCGTGATTATTATCGATATTCGCAGTATGTGGTCAATTGATAAAATCACGTAAGTGAGTTCATTATATGTACTTGTAACGGTATCGATTAAATTTGTTAAACAGATTTTAATTCAAATAACAAAAAACTTAATTAATTGACATTTCTTTTTTGGATTTGATTGCTGTACAATGTTACATATCTTATTTTTTTGTTAAAGCGCTAAAGAAAATAACTGTAAATACAACGAGAGGAAGAGAAAAAGAGTGGGAAATACAAAGTAATTTTTTGTTGTTGTGTTACTTTGCCGTTACTTTTTCTTCTCGTTTAAATATTTGAAGGAAGACGATGTATTTGAGTATACAAATATTTACGAATGCAAAAGTGTTAGTGAGTGAGATACATATGTTTGTTATTAAGTATATTTTAAGGATACTGAAAAACATAAGAAAAAATAAGGAAGTGTTAGTAAACAGAATAAAGTGCCAAGTATTAAAGTGCCGTTATTTGACTATACTAAAAAAAATTTCAAATATTTTTTTTCTTTATTTGTTTTTTTTTTTTTTGTTAAATTGGGAGTAAAAGGGTGTACTTATTTATATGGGTTTTGGTTAGTGAGTGTTTAAATGTAATTTTAATATTCTCTTTTTTTAAATTTATTTCATTTAGATTTTTTTGTTAAGGAAGCCTGATATTAAAAAAGAGAGCCTAAAAGAGCATCAGGGATTCTGTTTTCATTGTGGGTGAGAATGTCTTATGATTTTTTACAATTAATTTTAATTTTTCTTCTTTCCATTTAAGTCTTAGTTTTGTTTTTTTTTTGTGTAATGTGTGTGTGTGTTATAAGTGTTGGTTTTTTAGACTTAGATATAAAAATGTTTTACATTGTCAGTAAATAATTTTGATTTGTTTTTGTTGTTGTTGTTTTTCCTCTTTTTATTTTTTTAGTAAATTGTTTTTATTTGTTTTAACTCTGGTAATTAACAAGTGTTTGTTTTCTTTTTTAAATTAGGTTTATTTTATTTCTCGGCATAAATTTTTTATATGTAAATCATTTACTTGTTTTCATTGCCGTTATTAAACCATAAATTTTAATTAATTTATTCTTGTCTAAAATTATATTAAATATGTATGTTTTAAATTTCATTTAACTACAACTAATGCGTGTGTATTTCCTTTTTCTTAGTATCGTGTCTATAGAGCGTCGGACAGTGTGTATTTGTTTATGTGTTGGCTGTGGTTGTAGTAGCAGCCGCTTTTAATGAGCGCTTTGAAGTTTTGGTTGTTGTTGATGTTGACCCTCCTTTTAGCTGTGATTTTAAATGAGTGGTGTGTGTTCTGTGGTTGTAGACATGCTTTGCAGTAGTAGTAGTAGTAGTTGTAGTAGGCTTTTTAATCTTCACCCAATAACACTAAATCATCGGCTACCACATCGCTGACATGTAGATAAATAATCCAGTACATGAGATTGAAGCAGACAAAACACACCGGAAATACTATGCGCGAATATTTATCAATGTCCGAGGGCGTTATGCCCAAAAGCTTATTAATGTCCTAGATTTTGGTTGAATAATTATGGTTAGGAAATAAATTTGTGAAATGAAATAATAGAGTGGATTTTAGGCGAATGGTTAAGGAGTTGTGTTGAAAAAAGAGACAGAGAAATAAAATATATTAGTCAAGTTTCTATTCAAGGTGGAGTAAAAACGTGTAGACATAAAATTACTTTTTTTACCTTGCCCGGGTGTAATAAGTGTGCTGGTACGGCTGCCTCAGCATCACCACCTTCGGGCGGTGCTCCTCCTCCGCCTCCTCCACCACCACCTCCGCCTGGTGGTCCACCACCGCCTCCGCCACCTTGGGGTCCAGGTCCATGGGGTCCTACAGGTGGTCCTCCTCGTCCACCATTAACCGTATTCTCTAGCGTTCCTCCCTTAGAATGGGCCTTGGGATCATGCACTTTGAATCTCACCTCCTGGAACAAGGGTCCCACTATCGAGCAACCGCGAGCACCAACATTTTGTTGGATATTTTGAAAGCCAATTGGGCGGTTACTCACTGTTTGTTTGGGTACATGAGGATGACCATGGCTGTGATGGCCATGACCATGCCCATGTCCACCATGATCCACCCCCGTATTTGGATTTGGATTAGGGGGCTGTTGCACCCCATCAAGTTGCTGCTGCTTTTTTTGCTCAGCCATCTTCTGAATCGTCATAAATCTTTGTTTTCGCATTTGAATTCGTTTTGCCATATAGCCGACCGTGGCATATTCTATTCAGATCAAGTCAAATCAATCAATTTTTATGTTTGATTTTCAATTTGATTTTGTTTTTAAATTTGTGATTTAATTTTGTTTATTGCATTTTCGATTTTTGTTTTATTTTAATTAATTGAATTAAATTTTTTTTTGTTAAACAAAAAATAGGATGTTGGGTAGGCAGCGCAATTTTCATTACATTTCCAATTCATTCAAATTCAATATCAATCAATGTTGTTTGGATTGTTAATAAGGGAGATAAGTAGCAAAAATTTTGAATTTTGATTTAAGCGATGGGTTTGCAACATTTGAAATTCCAATTTATTTGAGGATAATATTTTTTTGGTAATGGTTTATTTTGTGAAGTTTTGCGGTTTAAGCCAACGGATTTTTGGTTTTGGTTATAAAAAAAATATGTGGAAAGACAAAAGATGAACAAGAAAATAAAAAAAAAATAAATCACAAGAATTGAATTTTACGGTTCTCTATAGTAGCGAAATTAGAGAAATGAAAATAATGAAAAAGTAAAAAGAAAATCTTAATAAAAAAACACATTGTTTGATTTTAAAAGTTTTCTAAAAAAAATTTTACAGAAAAATATAGGGGACATGAATTTATAGTTTCTTAGCCTTTAATTGGCGAGCTGGTGTCACCACATTGAGAACACTAGATTTGCTGATTATAAGGGAATAAAGCATTGTGTACCGTGATACCATGCGAGTTAACTGTCTTTTTTAGTAATTACTTGTTTTTACTTTTTTTTCGTCCGTCAGTCCTGCACACGCAGCAAGTTCACAGGTGTTCCCGCAAGCGAACTTGGCTGTCACCGTGACACGTAAGGTTGGTGATAATCTAATACTGTATTGAGTATTAAATAGAAGATTAATTCTTTAAGATATTTCTTATACCTTGTGAACGAGTGTTTTTTGTTGTTGATTTTATAAGATAAGATACTGTTTTTTTATGAACTGCTTTGTTTTGCCAATGGCTTAGATTCCTCCAATTGGTAGGCCTGCTCAAAACGCCTGCTAATTTTTTTGCAGAGTTGTGTTTTTTACGTGCTATTGTTTTTGGCATTTCTACCAATTTTACACAAACAAATGCTTTTATTTTTTACATCTTTATCATTTTGAACACAAACAAAATGTGTTGTTTTTTCTATTATTGGATTGTTGTCGTTGCGCCCTACTAATTGGGCCATGGATTCCTCAAAATGTGCCAGGTTTTAATTTACACAACTAAAAGTTTTTTAATCTATTTTTTGTTGTTTTTATATACCTTAATGTACAGTAAGTTATTATTCAGATAAGACAAAATTTCAACAGACTTTAAATATAGACCAACTTAAAAAAACCGTGACCTAACTGTAACAACCAAAAACTAAAAGGTTAATAAAAAATCTGATTTAAGTAATATTTTGCTTCGAATATCGGATTTGTGGTCGTAACGAAGTTCTAAAACTACCAATTGGAGACTTAAGTCATTACTTCTGTACTAAGGAAATCCGATTCAGGTTCGCTGCTAGGCAGGAGTGGCGAAACGTCAGGACCATGATAGATTGGTATTATCACAGGCCTCTGCATGGCAGGTAGGATGGCGGTGAGATGGGATCTGACTTGTCGGTAGGTTGTGTGAGGACCGAGAGGAGTTGGAGACAGTTATGCACATTCTGTGTCACTGCACGAGGCTACAATAAAACCGGCTGAGATGGCTAGGTAGTAGATTCTTGCGCGAATCGAAGATGTCTCGGGCTGTGGGTTCGAGAATCTGATGGGATTTGTAATGGGAATAACCCACCTGCTCAGTAGGAAACTGCGGACTGGTTACATGTAGGGCTCTTGCTTGTTTTGCCCGATTTTCATCTTCTACTACTTTCAATATTCTTGTCATTTCACTCTTTATTCACTTCTTGTTGGATTTCTATCACCCATTAAGGCGTCACAATGAAACCTAACCTAACCTAAGTTGGTGTTCTAATTATTTTTTTAACTGCAGGGATATTTTTATACCGATACCATACAAATACTACACTCGAAAATATCTTCCTTATAAATTTTTGTTTTGACATAAAAATTGGCGACATTAACTTTTACAAAAGCTTTTATGTCATGACAAAAATTTGTATTGGTAGGTCCAGAATTGAACATAGGTCGTAAATAAACCTCCTCCCTTAAATCAGTTAAAGCCAAGCAAATGTGATATATATTATTATCTAAATAAAAGCACAGGTAGACATTTTAAGGCTTTTTAACTTCCAGGCACACAATATACATGTTAATATATATTTAATTCGAATATGAACTCAGTTTTCTCTCATCATGTCACATTTAACAGATAACAGCCCATTTTTATTCCTCGATGTATACTTTTTTTCAGCCACCATTCAGAGTCATGTGGTGGTTCAATTAAAATAAGTTGTATCTTGTTTGAGAGGCTGCTTAATTATGTGTCGAATAGCGGTTAATTGGCTTAAAACGGATAACACTGCCTGGGCTATACTGCCCTATTAAGAAAGAAAGTCACATCTCCATTTTATTAGTTTTGAGCAGGTTAGGAAACAATTCTACAATTCGAGTAAATTTTCTCGTTTAAAAATTTTTGCTCGCAAGTAGAATCTTTTCCTAGCCTGCTCAAAACTTTTAAAATGGAGATGTGACTTTCTTTCTTAGGAGGTCAGTATAGTGCATCAAAGGAAACATTTTGTTAAAATTTTAACGTTTTTCACCAATTATTGTCTTAAGTTTTACAATTTTATTCTATAGTCCATTTGACTACAAAAATTCCAAGCCAAAATGGACTTAATCAGATAAAAACGAAGAAAAAACTCGGAATGGCGGCTGAAAAAGAAGAATGCAGCGAAAAACACAAATGTACCGTTAGCTAATAAATGTGACGTGATGGGGAAATCCGAGTTAATATTCGGCTCTAGCATGCCAAAAATCAAAACAATCAGTTTTGATTAAAAAACCTTTTCAAATGTCTATCCGTGTAATTGGCAACCAAGAACCCCTTTCTTTGCACCAACGTTATAAAAATGATACTTCGCTCATTCATTCCTTGTAGGGAACCATTTTACATGAATCTTAACCTCATAACATACAGTCGTCGGCACAATTATTTTGACAAATTTTTCTCTTGTTTATTGGCGTTTTTTTTTTTGTTCAAGCGCGTAAGAAAGCGTTACCTCATCTTTGCTCAAAAGAAAGTGCACAGAAACAACAACACTTATGTAAAATATTTTGTCCATTGTTTTGTAAACTCTCAAACTGCTGATAAGAATCATAATAGGCAGCGACTTTTGCTTCGGCATAAGTATTTTGACATGCACTTCATATCAGTTTTCTTGCGTGTTCTTTGCAATTTAAGGTCAACTAAAATTGTTTTTATTAATTTTTGTGTATTTACTTATAATTTCGATTCAAGGCGAATTAACTAAAGGTGGTGTCGAAACGGCATCTGATTTTAACAGCTGATTGTTTTTTGATTTGTAAGTGTTTTGCTAAGAATGGTTGACATTTCGAGCTATAATCACTAACAATGCAATGCAAAAAACCCTATGTTGTTTCTGTTGTTTTTGGGTTGTTGTAGTTCCGACACCATCTGCAGTTGAATTCGCCTTGTTTTGATTCACCAGTGATTTGAAAATATTGGGAAAACAGCTGAGTTAACTAATATCGTAAGATCCACAATAGTAGCAAAGTTCAATGCCGGCTTCAAGGTAATAGACATAGCCAACGAGAAATAAACAAATTTGAAAACAAAAACGATGTACAAAGTTTACCGCGATCCGGCGCGAACGCAAAACAACTCTAAGTGAAGACCGAATCATCTTGCGAAACTTTAAAACAGACGTTCAGTTTAAAACCTTATTGTGTCGCAGATGAATGGAATAAGTCATCCAGTACTTCAATTAGGGAGCGGACTACTCGGCGCCGCTTAAGAGAAGCATGATTTAAGACTTACATAGCTAGAGATATGCCATACATACATATGTATTAATCAAAACAAATTTAAGCGCTAAGCTTTTGCTTATGCACATGCCCAAAAGAAAGAATAGTTTTGGATAAAAGCTCTTTGGACTGATGAAAGCTCATTCGAATACAATTCATCGAAAAAGAAGATTTATGCAAAGCTTAGATCCCACTATCGGCGCAATGTACCAATTTTTGTCGTATTTCATGTGCCGATAGTGTGAATGGTCAACATATTTTATATGCTACAATCTGTGGCGAAATTGTGCTGACTGTGGACAATCAAAATTAACCTTGAAGCGCCGATAATGTGAACACTCTTTGTGCCACTTGTGCGCCGATCACAGTCGCCAATTAGCTGTGATACAAGGGATGGCAAAACGAAATTTTTAAATTGCACCAACTGGCTACTAAAATTTTATCAAAATTACATTTGTTTTATCTATTATTTACATATTAAAACGTTAAATAGCACATTTGTACTGTTTAATGAAAGAACACATTTCGATTTAACCAAAACATTGCTGTTTTATCGATGTTTCCATCCCTGGTTTGTAAACATCTGTTTACAAAACAACAATTACAAAAAAAAGAACAAGTGTAGTAAGTTTGAATAAAAATTGAATACATTGGTTATTATATATTAATATATTATTTAAAATTGTTGGGAAACATAATGGGATATTTTGACGGAAAATTTTGCGAATTTCTAAAGTAAAATTATGTCTGCCAACAAGCAAATAAACAAAAACCTATGATTTAATTTGCCCAAATAGCACGATAGTGTGACCGCATTGTACCAATTATTGTCGCAATTGAGTTTTGGCCGATATGAACCGAATTTAGAAATTCGCAAAATTCTCCGTCTGCATATTCCATTATGTTTCCTAACAATAAAAAATATATTAATATATTTATGTATGTATAATAAAAAATGTATTCAATTTTATTCAAACTTACTGCACTTATTCTTTTTTTTGTTATTGTTGTTTTGTAAACAGATGTTTACAAATCAGGGATGACAACATCGATACAAATGCAATGTTTTGGTTAAAGCGAATTGTTTCCTTTCATTTAACAGTACAAATGTACTATTTAACGTTTTAATACATAAAAAATAGATAAAACAAATGTAATTTTGGTTCAATAAAGCTCATAAAAGTAGAATTTTAGTAGCCAGTTGGTGGTTTAAAATTTTGTTTTGCCATCCCTTGTATCGGCGCTAAATGTCGACTGTGATCGGCGCACAAGTGGCCGATAAAAATCGGTGCATATTAAATATTTTGACTGCTTCACATTGTACAAAAAAGTGTTCATATTATCCGGCGCATTAAGGTTAGTTTTGATTGTGCACAGTAAGCACATTTTAGGCACAGATTGTCGCATATTAAAAAATGTTGACCGTTCACACTGCCGGCACATCAAATACGGCAAAAATTGGTACGTTGCGCCGAAAGTAGGATCTTAGCTTAAGGCTTCCACAATTTGAAAGACAAGAAACTGCGCCAGTTTGTTAAAAAGAAATAACTGCCTGTTCATATATTTTTGATCGAAGACTAACATGTAAAACAAAAACAAATAATAAAATATTGTCTTCGAAGTCTTCGTTCGAAAATAGATGAACAGGCAGTTAGTGATTTTTTTTCTTGTCAAAATAATTGTGCCGACAACTGTAATTTTGTTCTAGCGAGTCCATGATTGCCCAGGGGTCCCAAATAGGATCTCACTCTCGAAATTTTTTTCTTTATATACTGTGGTGAAGGGTATAAATTGGTCAGTGCTTACCAACTATACTTTCTTACTTGTTTAAATTAAATTTTTGTTGTTTTGTAAACGATAACGGGAGATTTTCAAATTTTCAAACTATCTCAAATCTTAAAAGCTTATTAAAAAAAAATTACAATGTGTTTTTATATTTTTCCTTTTCTGTCAGCAAAACAAAATAAAACATATTTAAAATTTAAAACAAATTCAAAACTTGTTAAATATAAAAACAAGAGATATTTACAATTAAACTTAAATTTATTAAGTTTTTTTTTTGTTAGCAATATTTAAGCAAGTATTTAAAATAAAAACGCTTTCATGTGTTTTTAGCATTAATTTATTTATTTCACATAAAAAAAATTAAAAAAAAAAAAAATAGAAAAGCGTTTGAGTATGAAAATGCAAAAAGGAAATCGTATTGCAAATAAAAAAAATATACTTTTTATACAATATTTGTAAATGTAGGCAAAGTGAATATGAATGTATTTAAAATGCATACACAGACTAAAGCATAAATAAATGGAATGAGTGAAAGAATGAGTGACTAAGTACGATGTGGTACGAGTAAAACAAAAAAAAATCTACTTATTGTTAGTTTGAACATTTTACAGAAGAACAAACAAAAGAAATTATAAAAAGGAAATGAATTCAATAGAGAGTGGGTAAGAGATTTTTTTTTTGTTAAATAAAACATTGGTGATGGTGGTAGTAAAAGAAAGTAGTGGAAATCTGATTTTAATTAAAAATATCGAACTTGTTTTTCTTTTTTATAAATTTTTTTTTGTTTAATTTTTGCAAGCAGGATTTTTTGTTTAAAATGTATAAAAATTTATTTTTAGTTTTTATTTATTTGTTTTTTGTTTCAGTCTATCATTTAAAGAAAATTGTTATTGCTGGTTGTGCATTATAATACAAACTCATCGCATCAGCACTTTTTTCCATCGTTAAGAGTTCAAAATTATAATGAAAAAAAAAAAAATAAATTAAATAATAAAAAAACTGTAAGGCCAATAAATTTGATAAACAATTTTAATTCTATTAATTCCCACTGTTAATGGGTACATTGTTTGAATACAGTAATTCAAATTCAACATGTTTCTATTTTATAATCGTAAAAGTTGTGTTAATGTTAGGAGCACAATAAAGGCCATGTCAAATTCAATTTCTTCGCTTTGCGTGACGTTTTTTACTTACTCAGAAAAGCGTTTAGCAAGAGGTGTATGACACAATAAAAACTTTGTCAACACTCACGCATTTTTTGTTAAAAAAAAAATAAATAAAATTATCCTAGCATTAAATTATACTTTTCGCCTAACTGTTCATTTAAGATGTCAAAGTGAATCTCTAACGCAACGCAAAGCTAAAGTTTAATCTAAAACGGCCTTAAGGTCGTACGTGGTAAAAACGTAGGACGTAAGACATAAATTTCTAAAAATACGCACCGTTTACTAACCATTCTGTTGGAAACGAATTTTAAAAGGGCAATTCACAGAGTGTACTATTGGGTCATATTGGTTGTATTTGATATAATTTTATGACTGTCATAAAAATTTAGTTTTTTTTTCATATTTTAATAATATATGATAATACAACTTTTTCACCGGTATTTTCAGTGTGCCATTTTTTTTTTACTTTAAAATTTTAAGTCATTATTTATTTTTCTTTAATTATACATTTTTTTATTTAATATAAAATATACATATATATTTATTATCAAAATAATTTTCGTGGGAATACAAAATTTAATTTTAAATGATTTTGTTATTCGTGCTTAATTTCCCAATTTTTATTTTTGGTAAAAACACTGAAATTTATTGTTGATGCACGGCCTAAAAAAACTTACTGGCAACCCGCTTTTTATTTTGCTTGCGAAAACAATAAAGCGAGTTGTTTTTGTTTTTATTTTGTATTTTCTTAACCTACTTACAACTACAATTAATGTTGGAAGAATTCCAATCAATTCTAGTGGGGAATGTAAGGAGAGATGAACTCACTGTTTATTGTTGATGATTTTGTTTAAACTTTGATATTGTTACAAATAGAACTGTTGCTCTAATTCTTATACACTTTACAGTTTTATTTGGTTTAATATCTTTAGTTTTTCTAAAATCTTTATGGATGAAGTTTCCTGATGATCTGGCCTAAGCAACCAGTGAAATGCGCATAGGAATAGCTTATCCCATCGACAATAAATTTCAGTGTTTTTATCAAAAATAAAAATTGGGAAATTAAGCACGAATCATTTATATATATTTATGTTGATTTTGACGTTTATACTAATTTACCATATCATAATACAACAGGCAGTTCACAACAGTGCTATTTAGCCTCAAATAGTACTTTAGTACTTAGCACTTTATAATACTTTGGGATTTGGCTGATTTTCTTTTGAAAAATAATAGTAGAAAATTCAAAATTAATTGAAATTGTTGTATATTTTTTCGACTTTTATTTTGTTTTATAAATATAAAATTTTTAAAAACAAAAATATTTTCATTTAATACTTGAAAAAAATTCAAATTGATGAACGGAAATATTTTTTAAATAAAGACTATATCGCACAGTAAATCATAATCATAAACAGGAACAACTAAAAACCGGTTTTTTTCTCAAACGCCTGTTCACAAATCAAATCTACAGCGACCATGAAAATTTCGCTTGCGACACTGTTTTCTTAAACTTTCTATATTTAACATTTCGTCAGCTCATTATTGGCTTGACGCATATGCCAAAAAGTCGTTTTTTGAAAATAAATCCGATAGATTTTTTTGTATTTCCACAACTATTTCGGCATATGTTTTGAAAAATTTTAAAAATTTGTGAACGTCCATTAACGAACTTAGAAGGTAATAGTATTTTATTGAAAATGAACAAAATTGTTTTGTGTCGCATACGCCACTTTTCTAAATTTATTTCTGAAAAGTAGCTTTTTGTGCTGCATACGTATACTTCTACCGATTTTCCCGTTTTTACTATTTTTTACCCCCAAAACATTCGAATTTCCAAAAATCCCATCTTAGTGGATCGATTTGGGGAGTAACCAATCTCTGGTTCAAATTTCAAGTTTTTAGCTTTAGGTGTGAGGTTGTGCGATGATGAATCAGTGAGTAACGTA
Organism: Pollenia labialis; assembly: GCA_949318255.1. Taxonomy (NCBI): domain Eukaryota; kingdom Metazoa; phylum Arthropoda; class Insecta; order Diptera; family Polleniidae; genus Pollenia; species Pollenia labialis. Next base: position 160,688,144 of record OX439140.1, read on the forward strand.
ACAATTTTATATATAAAGATATAGAAATCGAAATAATATAAAGATGTAGAAACCGATTTCTAGAACGAAATAGTTTATGCGTTTCTATCTTTAGTATGAGCTAGGTTTAAAAATATTGTATGAAGGATAAATCAAATAATGCTTAATGTAACAGATGTTAAAAAAATGTATAAACGTAAATGTTCTAAATATTTTAAGCAAGATACAGAATATATCAGAGAATGGAATGTCCGTGAAAAGTTTCAAAAAATCCAAAGTTATACATTTATATACTCTTTTAAAATATATGTGCCCGAAAGTGAAGGAACAATTTGGAGCTACATTGACAAGTTTTATTTTAAAAAAGAAAAAAAAAAAACAGAGGCAAAGGTAAAACATGTAAAATCAATTTCGATCTACCAAAAGGTTAAAATACAATTTGGTTTAAGGATTGATGTTTGACTAGTGACGTCAGCAGTCGTTGATGGCTGCGAGTGTAAGACGGCAAATCCCTCTGAGGAGATCGAGTGGTAGCGATCGAAACATGTCAGGGTAACCAGCCGCCTAAGTTCGAATCTCAGGTGAGTCAAAAATTAATGATTATCAAGAACAATTTTAATTAATTTTCATGTTGTAAAATGCCTTTCTTCATAAAATTAATATAATGAAAATTAAATTTGATGAACTCAAGCCTGATTATAAATATTGAAAATTTGGATTAAAAACCCTAAATAGTTCACTAAAATTACCACAATACTAATTATTAAAAAATAATGTTTATTTACTCAAGTACTAATTTTTTTCTAAAATTATCGAAAAAAAATCTCGTAATTAATAAAATTTCTTGATTTAGAATTATTTGATTAATATATTAATTTTAAAATTTTTGTCGTTTAATCGAATAAGTTAAAAATTTCAAACATCGATTAATCGTTTAATCGAATTGAACCCCCTAATACAATGTACATAAGAAAATTTTCGCAAATTTTTAGTAAAGTTTCAAAGAATGGTTTTAGCAAAAAAGCTTTTTAAAGTAAAAAATTGTGCTGTTTGAAGTGCTCATTTTACAAAATTATTTTTAGCCGCCGAGTCAATGAAATGGGAAGCTGTCGTAAAACATGGACAGGGATTTCTAGCTTCATTTCACATATCTGTAGTATTTTGAAAAAACATCTTAAGTCAAATTTAAAAAGTTAAAAAAAATGTTGTTAATAATACAAATTTTCTTTCTAAAACCAGCTCTGTTTACGTTTTTAAAATTTTGTATTAAAAACGAAATTTTTCTATAATTTTGGTTTATTTTATTATTTAATAAAAATGTTCACAATAGTTTTTTAAAAAACTTTTGTGCTATCTTGTCTCGACTAAAGATGTTTTGTCGAAATTCCACAAATTTATTTTATTCTTATAAATATGATTACATTTTAGAACGAAGGAAAACCTGAGAATCGAAATATAAATACTTGTTCAGAGGTGGTGGAAACCGCGGAGTCTTAGACGGATAACGTAAACATCGCTGCATAGAACTATTTTAGTCGAAAGACTGGGAACTGAAGTATTAATGGTTTAACCAAGACATGGAGTCATTAAAGCGGCCTTTTTGCAGTGTTGTAAACATCTTTTCGTGAATTACAAACATCATCTTCAGCGACATGGAAAAACAAAAAGCACATTTATAAAATATAAAATTGTTTTTTTTGTTTTCCAATGATTCTTTTTTTTATAAAAAACTGTAAACAAAGATGTGCGACTTATTTTTTCTCAGACGATTTTTTGTGGGACTTTATTTTTACAAAACGACCTTTTGCGCAACTTTTCAAAAACTCCTAACGGTAACCCTGATCAGACTTATGCAACTAGTTGTTTAAGTCGGTCGTGTCAGATTTGTTGCCTCAGTGTGTAAACTGCGTTAAGGCCCAACTATAATATGCATAAGATTGCTTAAGCAACTGTGCGAATACATGTGAAGCATATGTGTGTAACCATATTGTACTGAAGGAAACTTTTTGTAAAGTTTTATAAAACTTTCTTTGTTTAAGCAAAGTGCGAAACCGATCGAACATTCTGTACGGTATCAGATGTTTTTTTATTTTGTTTTTTGAATGCATTTGAGAGGCTTTTCTGTAATTTTTGATATCATGTAAGTAAATTAAAGTGGCGCTTTTAGTTGCTTAATTTATGAAAAATTGAATAATATGTCTTTAATTCCTTATAGGCCGTTTCTATTTTGTGAATCTGATTGGAACTCATTTTCAAAATCTATTGCATTTACTTTGCAATTTCTTTACATCAGGTGCGTTCGAGTACTTTTACAGTTAAATACAGCAAATGATAAATTACTCTAGATGAACATTTTTCTTAAAAAAAAACTGTTGCCCAAATTGTACGCGAGTGTTGAAAAATATTTAAACTTTTGACTACATACTTAATTCCTTTTATGATCGGTACTCTATAAAGTAGTTCTTAAAACACGAACCTTTTACGAAAATACACGCCAAATTTTTTAAGGGAAAGCCATTTGTATTTTTTAGTTTATTTGATTTTGATATTTTCGTCTGGTTAAATTTACTACGCAAAAGTACATGAATACTTGTTTTTTTATTGATGACTTAAAAACAAATGTATGTAAAACCTAGTACCCAAATACTTTAAACTTTCGGGCTGTCAGCAAAATGATTGATAGCCAAATCGCCCAAAGCAATTTGTGACAAATCGCCAAAAAATGTCCATTAAAATTTGCGCGATTTTGCATAAGAAATATAACCTTTTTTGGTAGATTTCTTCATAATTTTTAGGTTAAGTGGCCATTCACATTATACGATTTTTGTCGTTGTGTTTCTTACCTTATGGACGAGAGGGGAGAGAGGAATTAAAAGGGGTACACAAGCGAGTGTACTCTTCGATTCATTTTGCTCGCTCATTCGTTCTCTCATTTGACGAAAAATTTATTGAAGTTCGGTTGCAAAAGAAAAAGTCGTAACGACAAAAATCGTACAATGTAAACATCGGACCGACTTCAAAGAGGAAACGACAATAATCGCAACGACAAAAATCGTATAATGTGAATTGGGACTAATATTAGTTTTATTCATAAAGGATCTCCCGGGACAAAAATGCCGGGATAAAAGAGGAGTAACAATTTACACATTTTTAAATTTTTTTAAAGGGCCAAATTTGTTTTTAAAAAACGAAAAAAGCTGTTGCCACTTGCTTTAAAAAATTTAATGATTTTGTATGCAGAACAGCTCCATAAAGTACTTTTTCTATAAGAGATGATGACATAAGCGAAAAATTAGCATTTAAGAAATAAAGCAACTACAAATGTTCTAATTCGATTCAAAGAAAATTATTTTTTTTTAAAAAGGAATTCGAATTTTTCGAAGGATATTTTGAGGAAACTGAAAGTGCCAAGAGATTATATTATCTCTTATTTTGAGGCAAATATCTGTAGAAACGGAAAGTGTTTTCTCATTGACAGGTCTCTCCTTGATTAAAATTATGAATTGGCTGTCAATCGATTCTGTAAATGCGAATTCTGTTTTATTATCACATTTTCAAAGAAATATTTTTAAAGTAATTAAAATGTTTTGGTTTTATTTTAAAGCGGTTGGCTTTGCACATAAAATACCAATTTTTTTTAATAACGTTTAATGCATTAAATAACCTTTTTAATAGATTTCATAAATATTTATTTATTTAAATAAATAAAATTAAATTATAATTTGCACCGTTTTATATAAAGCGGGAATTCCTGGCGAATTGAAAAAAATCCCAATTTCCCGGGAATTTAAAAACTGCGTGAAAAGGAAAGCTTTTGTTATATTTCACTTTTGCCATAGTTGTGAAAAAACTTTTATTCAAGGTTTCGTTTTTTTATTTAGAAAAATTTTTTTTTTTTAAAAATTCGTCAATAAAAAAGAAACAAATAATTGTTGTAAAACCTAGTGAAACAACTTTTATTGATGAACCCTAACTCAATTTGTGAAAATAAATATGCAAAAATGTTTTCATTATTTAATATATTATTACTCATTAAAATCCTGAATTTCAAAAACCAGAATTTAAAAATCCCGAATCACTTACAAAAGCTTCTTTGCATAGCCGGCCTTCAGCCAGGCGCAAGGATATTTTCCTCTATGGTATAACAACCACCGATTTTGCCTACTAAAGCTTCACTTCAGTAGTGCGATTCACTAACTTTTATAACGATAATCGAATCGTTAAAATAAATATAACGAAAATTTATTGAATATGCTATTCAGTAAAATTTTTAACGATATTCGCTGTCGTTAAAAGTCAGCTGTTACTTTAAGAAATTTTTTGTCGATATTTTAGCGACAATAATTTAAGTTGTGTTTATTTAATCGGTAAAATGTATTTTATGTTTAAAATAACTTACAAACATACAAAGATATATTCATATGTATGAACAAAATCAAAATCCTATATTTAAAACAAGCAAATTAGGAACAAAAACAAAATTCTAAATGTGAAATTCACAAAAAAAAATCTAAAACCACAAATTAACCCTTCGTCTTACTCATGAGTCTCGCCAGACCTTTTTCAATGTATTTTGTATGAAAAAACATGTGTAACACGGGGGGTTAAAAACAATTTCATTTGTTTTTATTTTATTCTCTTTTGTGCTTTTCGTTTTTTTTAACATTTTGTAGACAGAGATGTTACAAAAAAACTGCTGTTAACACTCGTTAAAAATAAGTTACTGAATCACACTATCGCTACTGCAAGCGAATATTTATGTCGACAAATATAACGATTGTCGGGTCGATAAAAGTTAGTGAATCGCACCACAGTTAGCGAAATACTCGTAAGTACTCAAAATACTCGTTAGGAATAGACTTCGTTGAAATGTAAACGTGCTTTTAAGAAATTTAAGGAAACTAGATTTGGCTCGAAATTTCGTAAGTTTGTAATAGATTTCGTTGCAGTATACACGGTTTCAAATCAACACAATATGCTGAACTGTTTTCTAAGTATTATCTTTAAAGTAAAACATATTTTTGTTTTAATAATTAAAATTATGGAATCTCGTAAGAACATCGTAAAGGCACACCGTTAATAGATAAATAGAATCTATTGGACTGTAAAGTCCAATCATGCAAGAAATATGGTGAAAGCTCTCGTACAAATAAGAAAAAGATCAATAAAAGACCTTAACAAATTTTCATTTCAGAAAAAGTATCAAAAATGTATACTTTATTAATGATACTTACCAGAAAAAATTGTTTTTATAATCACAATAGTTGGCTTTTTTTTTGTCTCTCCTGAATTTTTGTTAAAATAATGATATTTCCTCTTTCATTGTTTATGACGATTTACATATGTTTATGGGCATTTCCACAGAAATGTTCTTTTTGTAACTTAAAGCGGGCACGCAATTATATTTGTTTCTCAAAAAGTTTTATATGTAAGTTTTGCTTTTTTGTATTTTGGTGTAAAGCGCAAATAGATCTGCGTTGAGTAACAAAAATGGGAAATATTTGACTACACGATTTTAGGCTCATGCAAGCTTATTTCTTAGTTGTCGCTAACGTTGCAGAAAGTAGACTTTTAGGTGAAAATTCCAATATAGTTATAATAAATCAAATTATATAACCACTATATTAATACGAAATTAGATTTATCTCAGAAGTTTAAGTTATAAGTTATCTTGTAAATAATAATATAAATCATATTAGTCATAAGAATTCGAAGAAGAATTCTTAAACCTACTACTCTACAACTACTATCAGTTGTGAACTATAAATACAGGCTGACTCGTAAATGTTAGGTTAAGTTTTCTTTGATTATAGACATTAAACGGTTCAGTTCGTTACTCGTAGTGGATACAATTGTGTGAACACTATAATTAATTATCAAAGTAATTTCTTTTTGGGAATACAAAATTTTAAATTTAAAAGATTTTGTTTGTTTGTCGTGCTTAATTCAAAAAAAAAAAAAAAAAAAAATACTTTGATAATAAACTGGCAAAATGCACGGCTAAAAAAACTAAACTGGCAACATGCTTTATTATTTGCAAAAACAAATTTGCTTTTTCTTAACCTACTTACAACTACAATTAATAAAGATAAACTCACTGTTTATTGTTGTTGTTTTTGTTTAAGATTTGATATAGTTAAAAGTTGCTAATAATTCTTATTCGCTTAACAGTTTTATTTGTTTGATATCTTTAGTTTTTCTAAAATCTTTCTATGAAGTTTCCTGACGGTCTGGCCTAGGCAACCAGTGAAATGCGCGTTGCAATAGCTTATCGCTACAACAATAAATTTCAGTGTTTTTTCAAAAATCAATATTGGGAATTATGTACGACAAACTAAATCTTGTAAATTTATTATAATTAAGTTGAATAAGTGCGTGCATTTATTTTGATTTGCAATTAAATGGACGCAAAAGTTTATTATAAAGGGAATAAACCGAAAAACGTAACAATATTTAAATATATAAATTAAATTCTCGAGCTTAAGGTCTTATTTTTTATATAAAAAACTTTTCACAAATTTATTTAAAACCAAAAAAAATTTTTTGTTAAAAAGAAAAAGAAAAAAACCCTGAAGAAGGCACTTAAAGAAGTGCCGAAATATTGGTTTTAAATAAATTTGTGAAAAGTTTTTTATATAAAAAATAAGACCTTAAGCTCGAGAATTTAATTTATATATTAAAATAATAAAGGTCGAAGAAAATACATATTAAGTAACAATATTTATATAATTTTCTTATATAATGGGTGATCCAAGTAGAGATACTTTTTTCAATAGCCTTTTTTTGACAGATCACGTGTGAGTCGTGTCATGCTGACATGTTATTTTTATTTAGTATTGTTTGGCATTTCATAATGGAAAGACTTACGCCTGAACAACGTTTACAAATCGTTCAACTTTATTACGAAAATTCACGTTCTGTGAGGAATGTGCTATGTGCACTTCGCTCAACTTATGGTCAACATAATCGGCCTACTGAGCGTACCATTCGCAACACCATCTCCCATTTTGAGACCCAGCATATAGATCACGTCCAGTACGCTGTAAAGAATATAGCGGCCGTAGCTGAGAGTGTACACGAAGTCCGTGGAGGGTCGATTCGGCGCAGTTCGCAGCAATGGCGACCGTTATCGCGCCATGATAACCGACTATTTTATGCCTGAATTTGGAGCTCTTGATCTCGGCGACTTTTGGTTTCAGAAAGACGGCGCCACATCCCACACATCGCATCAATCAATGGATTTATTGAGAGAACACTTCGGTGAGCACATAATTTCACGTTTTGGGCCAGTCGATTGCCCACCAAGATCGTGTGATATCACACCGTTAGACTTTTTCCTGTGGCAATATGTAAAGTCTAAAGTTTATGCGGACAAACACGCTTCGATTCAGGCCTTGGAGGAAAACATCACGCGTGTCATTTGCCAGTTACCAGTCGAAATGCTCGAACGAGTCATCGAAAATTGGACTCGACGGATGGACCATCTGCGACGTAGCAACGGCCAACATTTGACGGACATAATCTTCAAAAAATAAATGCCAAAGAATGTTCTTTCAAATGATAATTAACATTCCCCATTAAATTTGAATTTTCTGTTTTGTTTTCTTAAAAAAAGTAGGGAACCTCGAAATGGATTACGCTTTATAAACCATTTTCTTGTTTCATAACCCAAAAAATATTATATGAGAATTTTAGTAACGTAACCTCATATAAATTCACTTCAGACAATAAAGGCTAATAATAAATACGAGCATTTTTTTTAGATTTGATAACCTGGAAAATAAATTAATATACATAAGTCCAAAGCTTACTGACAAGGTTTTATATACAATGTCTTGCCCACTTCGCGGAGTTATGCAATTTTGTAATGCAAGACAAAAATCACTTGTGCTTTTTGTAACGTTACGCCACTTACTCTTCAAATCCTTAGAGTTGATTGTTTTTAATTTGTTTTCTGAATATAGTGCTACTTGATAACTTTGCAAATATAAAAAAACTTTTTCCAAATTTGACATCTTCATTTAATTTTTTTACATTTTGTCGTACAAATGTTACGTTACGTCACAATCGATATGCCCAAATACACTGTAAATTTTTTCTTAGTAGATAATAAAACGCAAATTTTTTTATTTAAATAAAGAATTTCTGAATAGATAATTTAAAAATGGGGCCTATAAATATTAAAATTTAATTTTATTAGTTCCTGATCTTAGATCCATCGTTTTTTGAAATTGTAATATTTTTCATTGGCAAATTTGAAATGGTCCATATATCAATCTATTTTATTTTTTTTTTTTAATAATGTATACATACCTCGGCTAAGCGTTGGGAAGTACGATATATATATACATATATATATGTATAATATACATATATGTAGTGCAGTAGAAGTAAGAAATAAACGTTAAAGTAACAAAACGCATTTAATACGCGTTGTGTTTTCCGGAAGCTGGGCGTATATGATATCAGGGTATCATTTAAGGTTATAAAGTGTTTTTCCTTTTCTTTCATATTTGTGCATTTATAAATTTCTATATTTTTTTTTTGGAAACATAGAACTTTTGTGCATTTGCTGTGAGAAAAACAAGTTATAACCTTAATTTGCGAAAAGGTTTGATTTTAGGTAAGAATTTTTAAAATTTTGTTTGGCTTTTGTATTACTTTTTGATTGCTGCTTTTTCTTCATAAACAAAGTTGTTGTTTAAACAAATAATAATTATAAAATTAAATTGAAAATAAAAATATATTTACGTTAACTTAAAATAATATAATTAAAAGAATAATGCCGGATGTTGTTGCGTGTGTTTGAAACTCTGTTCCAATGGAATTCGCACATAACAATGAGTTTGTATTAATTTTCTTCGAATGATAGTGTTTTCATTTTGTTTTGTCAAAGTAACAAAAATATTTAACAAGAACATACAAATACGAAAAAAGAGATTTCTTGTGTTTTTTTTTTGTTGTCTTATATTCATTTTGTTTTCGTTTTCTAGAAGAATTTTTATTTTGTCAATTCTTACTGTTGTTGCTTTTTATTAAAAATAAAGTTTTCTTTAACAACTGAAGTAGTTTAAGTTTAACTATTAAATGTGTTAAACAACTATGATTTTTGGAACTTTAAGAAATTGATTGTGGTTTAAAGTTTTTTAAGGATATAAATTTAGTTTCCATCAATTTAGCAAAAAAAGTTTTGCTATAATATTAAATTAATAGAAAGTAAATTTGTCTAAATTGAGGCACAAGGCTAAAAAACATCCTTCAAAATAACCCAAAATATATAAATATTTGGTACAATTTCGAAGGTCAAACTTAAAACTGCTTTCCATCGAAACTAAAACAAAGAATCTTTATCAGGGATGGAAAGTTGAGATTTTAAAATGTTACTAAATTTATAATAGTACAATATGTTCTTGTTGAGAAAACAAATAATACTAAGCTCGTCCTTAACTTTGTGTTTGTAACGACTTTAAAAGCAAAAAATGCCAAAATATGAAACAATCAAAGCCTTATCTAAAAACAGAAAACTAGTTAAAATATGGAAACTAAAATTTTCGATTGTCTTTGGAATATTTCCTTTGGGTTTTTTTATTTGATTGACTTTTTTTTATATATTCACCCAAACCTCGTTTTATGTGTGTTCATTTTGCGCGAATTCAAATTTATGCGAATGTTCAAAAAAAGAAAAAAAAATAATGATCATTTAGCTTATGCTTGACGTCTTAATAATAATCTCATCGCCATGACGAGACATGAGACAAGTCAAAAGCAGCCTAAACTATCAAGCTTTGATTTTCCATCCAGCATTGTTGGTGTCACACATACTAAAAATTGTTTTTACTCATACTAATAACCTTCTTGTTAAGCATTTTGATCGCGTATAGAATGCTTTAGCTTAGAAGTCGACGTATTCATATGTAATAGGGGGAAGTACCTCTTGAAATTATCTTTTCTTGGAAATCTTTAAAAAAGTTATCAAACTGCAGTTCTTGTTTAAAAAATGTTTAATACTTTATCAGATAATACCATCGGAAAAATGCTGAAATGATAAAAAAATCAAGAAAAATAAAGGATGTTCCAACCATAATGCACGATGTTTATTGTGTGTCACACCTTAACGTCAAGTTCTTTTCCCCACTTAATTTGTTAATTCGTTGTTTTTGTGTTTGACAAATTCTACCATAAAGAGGTTTGCAATTGAGCAGAGCGCTAAAGGATAATTCTTTAATAGCAAGCTCTTATATAAGATCTAGCGATAGAAGTGGGTGGCTTGGAGTATTTAATCGAGACTGATTCGTAAAATGTTCATAAAAGAATTAACAATATAATTTAACGGCTTTTGCTAATCTGTTTTATTATCCTTTAATTGGAATAAACTTAACGTGACTATTTTTTAGTCCGATTTGGTTGACTTTTGTGATACATAAATTTGAATATATTTGTTACTTTTAAAATGAGGAACGCATCAACTGATTGAAAAAAATCGTATCGTCTTCTGCGAATTCGACTTAAGCGGTTTCTTGCGAAAAAGAGCAATTGCATAAACCGAGGTTTGAGTGTAGTGGTACTTTTAAATTACATTGGTAAAGAAGTTAACAACAACAATGCAATAGAGCTTAACTTTCCATCCCTGATTCGTATAGATTCTCAGAGAATCATTGAAACATCATTGTATTCTGTAGATGATGGAATTTTTAATAAATGTATGAACAAGTATTTATTTGAATTTGAAAACATTTAATAGTTTGCAAGTCTGTGTGTAGTTATTTGTTAAAGAAGACTTTATTTGGATATGGATTTGAAGTGTTGTTAGTACGTTTTTTTTTTATTGAAGTGCTCTTTGGTGACAGGGTGTTTGTTATTTTTTTTACTTTATTTGTTTATTATTTATACATAATTTTTGTTTTAAAAGGTGAGTGTTTCTTTTGTTGTATTTTTCGAAATAATAAACATAAATTGGCTTTCGTTTATTGTGTCGAAAATATAAGTCAAATAAAAAAAATAATGTTAAGTTTAAGTTATAAAAAACAGATTAATATTTAAATTTTAGTTTTGCTTTTGTTTAAGAGAAAATGTAAGAAAAAAAAACAACATGTACCGATTTCAGAGCAGTACATGTTTTCAAAATTTGTCTTAGCATTTTGATAGAGGAGTTTACAAAACTTAATCTATAGTAAAAACAGTTTAAAAAAAACCTTCAAAAATATCAACAACTTTTGTAAACTTTTAATTGTTGACATTATTTTAAAGGCTTTTTAATCAACTACGAATTTACATAAAAAAAAACAAAAAATAGCAAGAGTATTAAAACAAAAAATTTAAAATATATAAAAAAGTAAAAAAAAGTTAAAAAATTTAAAAGAATTTTTCATTTTGTTTACCCAATAAACTGGCAAAGACCATCACGAAACATGTTCCGAGATAAACGTCAATCGATTTAACGTATGAAATTTTTGGCAGCGCAGCATTTGTCGACGACATCAACGTTGTCATTGTCAACACAGTGGTGACACCTAAAGCTACACGAGCAGGCGTAGCATTACGATTAAGCCAAAATGATACCCATGATATAATAACGATCAGTCCAGAGGGTATATAAATTTGTATAAGATAATAACCCATCGAACGCACAAATTGTATCTCGCACGCCAAACGAGAATAGTTTCCTATTTTTTTTCAATTTCCGGGTTTCAGCATCCAGATTGTTGTTGTTGTTGTTAAAGCCAAAAACAAACAGATATTTTGTTTTGTTTTTATTCATAAATATTGGTGTCAGGTCATTTCAATTCGAGGAAAAAGAGAAAACAATTTTATATTATTAAAGGAATTTTTCAGAATAAATTTCAATTAGTATAAATGTTATTTTAAAACAGATTTTTTTTTTATATAAAAATAAACTTTAATAAAATATTTAACATCACAAATGAAAACTAATAACTGTAATTAATAAAAAATAAAATATAACAACATCAACAAATTTATTAAAAAAGAAATAGATATGTATATATATTAATTAGTGATTTACAATAATATATATCATAAATATTTATATGGTTATCGAAAATAAAACTGTTATTTGAAAAGAAAATTGAAGTAAAAAAATCACAAGCCCAATAAAATAATGACATTTGTTTAATGAAAACTATTAATCAAACAGAAATTATATTTTAACAAACGGTACTGGTGGCAAACATTTATTATGAAAAATAAATTAAAAAGAAAAAAGTTTAATTATTTGTTTTTTTTTTATATTTTATTTCATTTAAAATTAAAAAAGAAAAGTTAGCTTCTTTTAAAGTGCGAAATCAAAATTTGAATCTAAAGAAAAACGCAGACAAACACGCATTTGTGAAATGGGCTGTTAATAAGCGTCTTTTAAAAGCTGAAAGCATAAAAATAAATTAATTAGACCAAAACTTTAAGACAAGTTCATTATTACTACATTAACATTGTTATAAGCTTAATTTTGGAAAATGAATAAGATTACGAGTAAAGGCCACGACATTTAAAATATGTCGCGAAATAAAATAAATAAATAAATACAGGATACTATTTTCGAGGCGAAGTAAGAAATCGGATTTGGCAAGTTTATAACCGGTGGAGAAACTTTATAGTTCTACTATCTGAGTTGCGACTTCTACAGGCAAAGACATCGACTTTTTCGATATGGTTCTAACAGAAAAATTTCAAACGAAATGTTTTTAAGCATAATATGATAACTTTTACTATATATTATTGTCACTGAAAATCATATTATGGTTTAATAACTCCTTCATCATGAAGCCATATTCAAACATTTTTTGGTTAAAAATAACAAAAATATGTTTATTAGTAATAAAAGTATGATTGTTCTTAACCATTACTTGTTAATGTTAGAAAAGAGAAAAGTGGTTAATAAACTATTATTAATATTAACCATAACATGTTCGAAGGCAACCGTTATATAGTTGTGGCGTCTTGATGGATCACTAACTAAGGCATTATATGGTTGCCTACCAATGAGAATAATATGGTTAAAGTTCCAAATAATTTTATTTGGTGGTGACCATATCGAAAAAATAGCTTTCTCTGCGTGCATATTTGAATTTTATAGGTTTCAACAAATTTGGAGTTACATTATACTATAAATATTAAACAATCTTCTTAACAACACATAAAATAAAATTTTGTTTGAGTTTTTACCAGTTTTAATATCAGTTCGATAACAATACTAATTTAAAAAAAAAAATATTTCATTTTAAATATGAAGGTCTTTTTGTAAAAACATCTTAAGCCACCCGAATGGAAAAATTGGCTTTATGTGTTTTTCCTATTGGTTAAAGCCTTCCCAACATTCCCTCAAAGGATATGAGGTATTTTGCAATTAGTTTCTGATTAAGACGATACCAGTTTTTACAGTACAAAACAAAAATGTTGGATTTTGAAGAAGGTATGTACGAAAGTAGTGATTTTTTTCTGAATTACGCATGCCTGTTTGGGTATACAAAGATGTTTTGTGAAGTAACGATCACTAAATCTCAAAAGCCCGAGAGATATGATGTTTTTAATTTTGGCGGCTTATTACATAATTACGAATTAAAAAAACTAAAAAAAAAACTAGTCATTTAATTCATATGGTAAATACATGAGCGCATATTCAGAAATCATAACTAAAGTCGCAACAAATAAAACATAAATTAAAAAATAGTTTATAGATAGTTATAGATCTTATTCACAGTTCATAACTAGCTCAGATGATTGAAGGTCTATCGATATGTGCCAACCCCAAGTCCCTTTCTCTTATGGAACTCCCCTCCCGGCTTGATACCACAAAGTTGATGTTTTAATTTCGCCTTCCCTTGTAGAAGTTTTATGTTGTAAAGTTTCAATATCCTAAATCAAATTTTTGTTATAGATGTACGAGAAGATAACTTCTGCACGACGATATTATGTTATTCGCAAAAGCCCTCCATTTTATTTAAATAAAAAAAATACTTTTTTTGACTAAAAAACTTTTGGAATTGGAAATGACGTACGGGATCATTAAATTTCGAAAAAAGAATTTTGTAGCTTTCGGTTTAGCACAGAACGTGTAAAATATGTTGCTCGAAAATTTTATATCTATCGATTAAAAATTTTAATTTTTGAGAAGTTTGATCGATTTCTAAACTTTGTAGGAAGGCGAAAATTTCGCTCAAAAATAAATTTCGGTGTATTTATCAAATATGAAATATTGGGAATTTAGCACGTTATATAGAAATCTTATTGAAAATTAAAGCAATTAAATTGTATTTTAATTTAATTTTCAAATCTGTTGTTAAATCTTTCCCTGAAGACTTATAAGAGAAATCTCTGCCATAAATCGGGCGGCAAACTGGCTGAGGTACTGTCGTATATTGAGAGATGTATGTATATTTACGGACAACAAGGCTGCCATTGCAGCTCTGGCTGGTGTCTTCGCGACATCTTTGTTAACAGTGGAATGCCGGCTGTCTCTAAATGAGATCGCGGAACATTCCAGTGTAACGCTGACATGGGTACCAGGACCCAGTGGATGCCTGGGTAGCCAAACTCTTGGCCGACATGTTCGTCAACGTAATGATTGGCATTTCAATGGCCGGCTGCAAGACCCTAATCAGACGAGAGTCGTACAGAAGGGTTCAGGGGAGATGGCAGGACGAGCATTCCTGCTTGATGGCCAGGACTCTATGGCCATAGGTATGACGCGGCAAGAACGCACGTGCTACTTGGTCTCGGTAGGGACCAGATGAGGACGGTGATATTGGTCATTACGGGTCACTGGGTGATGAGGACTCATGCTAGATGAATGGGTCTTGATTACAATGACTACTGAGTAGTTGTGATGATGAGGAGGAGGAGGAGGAGACGGTGTTTCACTTCCTCTGCCAATTCCCCAGTCTGGGGGACATTAAGCTTAGGCATTTTGGGAGACCGGAATTGCCATGTCTGGACGAGGTGTCTAATGTGGGACTGAGATCGATCTCTCTGTTCTGCAGGGAGTTGGTGTGGTTCGAGGCTGCAGTTACCTCTGGAGAATAGTCTGGTTGACACTGAATGACTCTTGTCACTAGCTAAGGGTATGACAAAGGGACCGCTATAAGGACCCAAGTGAGCCGTCGTCGTGACGGCTGCCCATTGAATCTAACCTTATCTAACCTAAAAGAGAACATTTTTCGAACATGTACACAGAAAAAAAACAAAACTTGATTTCAAATAAAAATTCACTTGATTAATTTTTAATTAAAACTGATGTTATTTTTGATCAGTGCTTTTATTAATGAACAATTTGGAGAATTTTTTCTGTATAAAACTTTAGTCTGAAAAATTGTCGAGTTATTTTAAAATTATTTGAATATTTATATGTTGTTAAGAAGTTTTTTAAATATAACATAATTTTAATATGATTTTAAAGTCTGGTAGCTCAACTGCAAATAAGGGAGCATTTTATTTAAACAGGGTAACGAAGAAAGGAAAAAATAAAATTTTAGAAAAAAAGTAAATCAGAGTGAATAAATTCAGATTACCGCACAATTCATTTTTAAATATATTGTAAAAACAATTAAATCCTATTTTTAATAGTATTTCATTTACAATCTTTACTATTTATTTATTTTTTTGGTTGAATAGTACATTAATAAACTAGTTAGATTAGAAAACTCTTAAAACTTAATTTATTTTTATGATTTTTTGCTTAAATAAAAATTTTAATTGTTAGTGAAATTATATGAAAAATAAATAACGAATTGTATGAACGAACAATTTAATTGATTGCAATAACGAACTGGATTTTAGAAAACAAAATTTTTATTCTAAGAAATTTTCAAAAAAAAAAAAAACAAAGAACGAAATATCTAAAAACTGCAAATGAAAAAATCCAGCATTAAAAACAAAGAGAGTATAAGAAAAATTAAAACGAAAAAATTATAGAAAAACCAAAAAAGAATTTGTAGCATAGTTAATGTAGGTTAATGGCATTTATGAAAAATTTGAGTTGGAAATATAAATAATTTCTTTAAATTTTTTTCTTCGTTATTGAATTAAATATTAAATATTTCAGTAATAATATATTTTTGTAAGATTTGTTTCTTTTTGGTCTGTTTGAATAATAAATATTTTGATATTCTTGATTGCTTTCTAAAGACAGCTGGCCGTTAGCCGCTGACTGGCGTTATAGTTAAGAAAAATAGCTTCTCAAAAAAAATAAAGCCAAATTTCAAGTTTTTTAACTTTTTGTTGTTATTTTTTTTAGTTAATTGTCTGGCTTTGTTGTATGATAATTAAACGATATTCGTTGTTTTGTTTTTGGAAAAAATACAGGTATGCCTAGATATATGCATACATACATATAGTGTAAATTTATATGTCGTTTCTTAAATTTAGAAAAGGCGTATCTGGCATATAAAATGTTTTTAAGTTGGAAACTTAAAACTTGATAAAAAAAATAATAAATAAACAACTAATGGATATTTTTTTACAACAATACGAAATATAGGACCTTTCCTTCATTTCCTGTAGTTATAAAACTAAATAAAAGCTTTTTTACATTTTTTTTTACTCAAGTTTTATGTCTAAATCTTAAAATTGTATATGTTAGATGCACCTTTTCTTAATCACAGATACATATACATGTATATACAGATACATATACATGTATATACAGATACATATACATGTATATATATATATAATATATACACTGGCGAGCAATTTTGTGCATCAAATATTATAAAATATTTAATAGCTAGCCAGGTTCTTAGCAAAAACAATTCCTTGCGATATTATTTATATGGTGTGGAAAGAATTTTTTCAAATTTAATACTAAAACTTAATCACCCTTATTGTGTTTGGCGCATTTAAAATACGCCTACGACTGTTTGATAATAGATTAAAGGAAATAAGTTCACGTTCTCTTTAATTTATTATAATTTATTTATTTATTTAATATATTATATCGTAGGCGTATTTTAAATACGCCAAACACAAACTAAATATTTCCCTTCCAAATATTTCCCTTTCTAAATGGTGACTAAGAGCTTTTTAAAATCGTAAAACGATATGTTATTCGACGTATTATTTCCATGCAATTGCCCTTTATTTTGCAGTAAGTGGCACAATGGTTTCAATTAAAATATATAGTCCAAACCAATATTGAACAATGTTGCCAACACATTTCACAGTATATTTCACTTCTTTACGTTGTGCAATAAAAATCATATGTCTTTTGATTGCTGACAATATACTGTGCCTTCTTCGAATTTCACATACACATTGGCGATATAATTGTACAATACGAAGTATTTGAGCCACTTAAGGCAAATTCCGACCAAGTTTGCCTAGCGAGAGAGATGCGCGAGCCTCGACCCTAAGCAGGCAACAGATGCTATAAACAAGCCAGTTTGTGAGTGAACAAAACGTAGGGCTCTTAAAAAAATTGGTGGTCTGGTTTCAGCTATGTATGAGCAAAAACTAGGGCTCTCAGATAAGAATATCAACACCTTTAGATTTCTCCAAAGAGCATGAAAATTGAAGTGCGTGAGACTGAATACGTTAAATATTGTCGTATTAAACCAAAATAAACTATTTTCAGTCATATACTTAGAAGCGAAACTTCATAAATGCACAAAGTTAAAGAGCACAGAAAAATATAGAAATTAATTTCAATTAAAAAATTTGTATTAATAATAAAAAATTTAATTAAATTTGCACCAGTAAACAAATTAATAGTAACAATTAAACGTTTAATTCACTTGATTGAAGTTTAAATTAAAACTTATTTTATTTTGGATAAATGCTTTAATTGGTGAAAAATTCTAGAACATTTTTTCCGTGAAGTGTTGCCCAAACCATTGTTTAGGTAGAAGCTTAATTTAAAGATACTTTGGATTTTTAAATGATATTACATTTATCTTAATATTTTATTTTATTTATATATTTTTAAATATTCCCGAATTTCTTTATGTTTTCTTATGTTATACTCTCTTTAGTGGGATGAATTAAATTTGGAATAGGTTTTAGTGATAATGTTTCCACTATTGCTCGCCATTGTAGATATTTATATTACCTACACGTTAAGATAACACATTTTCTATATCGTCACCTCTAACAAAAGATTTATTAACGAAGAAATTCTAAACATATTACGGTTACATCATAAATGATCCACAACCATAATAACAATAATATGATTTTAACTTATAATACAATAAATGTTTTTCAGCCATAAAATTTTGCACTTGAAACAGAGAAAAATTTTATTGTTAATTTCACATCACAGTGTTATTAGTCGTGGAGAAGTTATTGTTTTTAATTAACCAAAATATGTTCCAAGGCAACCACAATATGGTTGTGGAGGTGATCATGTAAAAAATGTGTCTTTTTCTGCTTCTATGTACCATATCTAGCATATTAATTTTGTTATTCTTTTTTTTTCCTTTTTTTTTAGTTTGTTGTTGATTGTTTGTTTTAGATGAGTGCATGCTTGGGAGGGCGTTAATTATATTGTAAGTTGGTTAGATTTATAATTAAACTATATTTGTAGTAAATATTTTGCAAAATATAGTAAATAGTAAGAAGTTGATTATTGAATTTAGTTTTTCAGCTATTTTTTTTTTTAAAAGTAATAATAAGTAATATAAAAAAAGTCTCTAATATTTAGGTGGTGATATTAAAATGCTTTTATTTATTATTTTTTGTTGATTAATTGTATATAACAAATTATACCCTCCACCTTGGGCAAAGAATTCATAGATAGATAAATACATACATACATATATACATGGATAGATAGTTAAGTTGGTTAAATGCATCGTCTGTAAATTTTTTAAAATTGTTAATTTTTCTTTTTCAAGTCCAGGTCGAAGCAGAATTGGAAAGCAGTTAGTTAGAATTTGTTTCTGTTTTCGGTCAATTCACAGAAATTGTTGTAGATTTCTAGAGATGATATAGAAATACAACATCTGCTGTGCAAGTTTTGGGTTTTTTTAACACAATTTTTTTTTAGTTCTAGTTGAGGTACGAGTAGTTGATTAGAAAATGAACCAAATTGGAGCTGAAATGTCAAAGTTGTTAATATTTTTATTTTCTAAATACAAAATACACAAATATTTCAAGACGTTGTTGTTCAATCTGATCTTTAATTAAATTTGCACGTAATTATTTTTTTTTAAATTAAATTAACGCATAAATCTTACTTGCTTCGTTGTTGTTTTCAAAGTTGGTGTTGTTTTTGTTGGTGTTTTTGTTTGTTGTGTTGTAATTCAGAGAGATATGTAGATAGATAAATAGAGAGATCGAAAGAAAAAGGGTGAGCCTGTGTGGTAATCCTTTGTTAACTTGGCTTGAAATTTACATATAAAGAATGTTGTTTCAAAAAGCTTAAATAAAATTGGTTTTTTATATTTCTTTTTCGTATTTTCTTATTTTTGTTTCTTGATTTTTCTTCTGTTTTCCTTTACAGAAAATGGAACAAAATAAGGTCAGCATTCAAATCGCGTAGTAATTTTATACACATATACATATACACATGTATATAGAATTACAGTTTATTCAGGAGTTCGTCAGGGCTACGTCTTATCAGAACTACGTTTCAACAATGTACTTTACATACACACACACACTCACACACACATTTTACAATACAATATATTAATTAATGATTAAGGCTATGAATGGATATTTTAATGGGGACATTACATGGGCTCTGAAGGATAGTTTTAAAGCGACTTGGATAAATGCTGATGATATTTGTTATTGATAAATATAATATATATATGTATATATAAATTTATGATATATAGAGTTGTAATGATATGTCAACCAATCTACAACGGTAATCATTTTGTAACAAACATCGCTAAAATTGCTAAAATTCCTAAGATATTGCGGGCGGTGGTTGGCTTAAGGCAGTTTAATCCCACATACATGCATTACTTTTTTAAAATTCTTTTGGCGGCAAAATATCAATATCAATGGCCTCAAAATAAGCATAAAAGAAAAACAATTAACCTATTCCTATTAAAAGTAATTGGATAATCAGCAGAATAAAAATCAGATGAAAATGTTAAAAAAATTAATAGCTAAAATTAATGCCATTCAAAAGTGTAGCAGCGAAATGGTCATAATTAACAAATATAAAGGATCTTAATTTTATTTGGAAACATGTTTCCAAGATATGTTTGAAGATATTTTCGAAAATGAATTCTAGAAAATTTTAAACATAGTGCCTGGAATAATTTATTTTACATTTCAGAAGTATTTTCAACGGCACTTTGTTAGAAAGATACTTTAGTTTTTTTATAACTAATATTGTTGTTTGAAACAGTAGTTTTGCAAGGTTCTAAAACAAACGATAGTTTGGTTAAAGAACCTTTTTACTTTTTTAAAGGTACATATATCTTTGTTAGACATCGTTTTAAGTAAAACTTTTGGCTCAAAAAAGTACTTTTTGGAAAAAAACGAATTAGTTTTTAAGCCAATTTAAGCCAATGGCCATTTCCACAGAAAAGTCTACTTTTTGTCACGTTATAAGCGCGACAAGCTGTAATTAAGTGAAAGAGAGGAATATTTTAGCAACGTGGTTATGATGAAATTTCTATGCAAAAAGTTCGCTCTTGAACAAAATATACTTCTTTTAACAAAAGGACCTTTTAAGCAATAAGTACCTTTTTTACTTTTGTGTTTTAAACAAAAATTACCTTTTGAAACAAAAAGTAAATCTTCAAACAAAAAGTAACTTTTTAAACAACAATTATCTTTTTTACCAATAAACACATTTTTAAACAAAAATTAAATTTCTATACAAAAACTGTCCTCTTGAACAAAATGTACTTTTTTTAACAAAAGGACCTTTTAAGCAATAACTTCCTTTTTAACTTTTTTAAAACAAGAAAAACTTTTTGAAGCAGAAGCAAAAGTACATTTTAAACCAAAAGCGCGGTTTTTGACAGATAGATCCTTTTAAACAAAAAGTACCTTTTTAAACAAAAAAGTACCTTTTTAAACAAAGAGTAAATTTTTAAACAAAAAGTATCTTATTTAAACAAGATGTACCTTTTTAAACAAAAAGTATCTTTTTAAACATAAAGTACCTTTTTAAAGCAAAAATTACCTTTCCAAACAACAAGTCCCTTTTTAAACAATAAATACATACCTTAAAAAAAATAACCTTTTCATACAGAGTACCATTCTAAAAAATCTAAAAAAAACCTTTTGGAAAAGAGTACCTTATAAAAAAAATATGCCTTTACCAAAAATTATCTTTTTAAACAATGAGTAACTTTTTAGAAAAAGGACTTTTTTTTACAAAAGTTCGTTTTAAAAAAAAAAATTATCGAATAAAATTTTTTTTCACAAAAACTAGCTTCCTAAAAAAAAGGAACTTTTTAAAAAAATTATGTACCTTCTTTTAACAAAAAATGATGTTTTATGCAGCAAATAGCCTTTTCATCTTTTTTCAATTAAACCTAAAAATTGAGAACAATTTTGCTAAAAGCTTGCTGAAAAAAGGATTCTAAAATTGTTTATTATAAACTTCTTCAACTGTGTTGAATCTTTAAACCCTCTAAGAGCCAATTTCAAGTCATGACCGATGATTGTAACCAATTTTAGTCAAACAATTTCTGAAGATTTTTAAGGACTTGTTGTAATGGTTTTGTTTTTTGATGAGCCAAATAGTAGTTGTTTGATAAGCAAGATTGGTTACACATAACAATAAACATTTCCAATAGCAAAATTTTTCAAATCGTTTTCGCTTACTCCAATTATTGATAGGAAGTTTTTTGCAGTGTCGCTGGTAACCAACCTTGACCATTAGTGTATTTTTGTTTGTTTTTTTTTCAGATTATATGTTCTTTCAATAAGGACATTTGTTGAACTTTTTTTATTTCGACCAATTTGTCATTCGTTGTTATTTATTATACTCATACCAATTTTAGTTATTTTTGTTTTTGTTTTTAAGTGTTTTTCTGTCAATTTGTCATGATTTCGGTATGTTTTATATGTTAAATTTTTTTTAAGCGTATTAGTGAATTTAAATTTTGTTTAGGGAGAAAATTTCTTTTTCTGTCGTTAATTTTAGTTTTATGGTGTAAAATGCATTTTTGTTTTCTATGGGGTGGAGGGTATATATGATTCGACTGGGGCCGAATTTAGGACTCTGACTGGTTTTTTTATAATAAGATCTAAGTGATTAAAAGCTTGTATGTTTTAGTTATTAACTAAAATATTTTTTAGAAATAGAGCGAGAGAGAGAGAGAAAGACAGATAAAAATATAGTTATGTAGAAAAAAAATAATGTATGATACATTCCTTAGCATCGGAATAATGTTGGCAACTACTGGCATAAAACTACTGGTATTTAAAATTTGAATTTTATTTATAAATTTTTTAATGTCTCTAAAGTTAAATCGATTGGTGTCATTTTTTTCTTTGTTTTTTTTATTTTTTATTTTTATTCTTTGATATGAAACCATGAAAGCTGATTTAGAACTGAGGTGTTAAAAAGAAAAACGTAAGTTTGTTAATAAAATTATAAAACAATTTTAAAGAAATTAAGGAAAGGAAAATCTCATGATAAAATTATACAAGAAAACTAAAAAATAAATGAAAAAGGAAAACTAAAAATTCTATATATTAAGATGCTAGCGTTTTCATGCTTTATTTTAATTCAATTTAAATAAGTTATCTTGGGGGTTTTCTTTAACAATTAAACGAGAAAGCTGATATTAAAAAAAACAGCGAACAAATCGTTTTAAAAATTTGAGTTTTGATTAAATTTTTTTTAGATTTAAAGTTTTGAGTATACTTTTTTTTATGATTCTTATTAAAACTTTAATGCCTGCCTCACGATTTCGAAGGAAAATATCGTTTAACTGTTTACATATAAAAACAATTTTATATATTGTTTTTGTTTTGAATGTAAGTTAAGCGAATGAAATTTTCATTCAATATCGAAGGATAGGCAGTTAGTTTCCTTTTTTCATTTGCTTTGTTTTTATTAATAAAGGAAAAGTTTATTTTTTTCTAAGTTACTAAAATTTTTTTTTAATAATCTTGAACTTTTAAAATTAATAAAAATTATTTAATTATTATCACTTTTCAATATCTCTCAAGCAAGATTTAATGAAAATAAAAGTAAAAAAATTTTAAAGCTCTTTTTATCAAACTCTCTTAAAAGCTTTCTCAGTTTGTTTTTTGTCTTTTAATGTGTTTGCCTTATTTAACAAACAAATTAAAATACTATTATTGTTAATTTTTGTTGATTGTACAAAAAAATAATTAAAAAAATTATATAAAAGTAAAGAAGGGGGCGGGGGGCGGATTTGGGTGAGGGAGGGAGGAACAAAAGAAAGTTTAAAAGTATAATTATTAAATTCGGTAACCGTCTACAGGTACCTGTGGTAAGACTGATTTCCATAGCTCTCTGACGATGGCCCAAGACCTTAAATTGTGGTAGCGAAACCTCATTCGAGACACCAACCGAGTTTGGTCCTTCATTCCATTTATAACGTATATCACGCATCGTATAGCCGACTTTTAGGGGTTTAATTTTGTTTGTACGTTTTGTTTAGGTTTGTTTTTATTTGTATTATTTTCATAATTATTATTTTTTTTTTAATTCAAACAATTTGTATGTACAATTATTTTTTAAATTTGTTAAAATTTAAAAAAAGTTAAGAGTTGAAGTTGCATTAAAGGAATTTGGTTTTAAATGTTGCATAAAATGTTTTTCATTTGATATTAAAAATTGAAGTATATTTTTGGGGATTTTTTTGGTTTATTAATTGTTTTGTTTTTTTTTTTTAACGAAAAAATGTTCATATAAACAAAGAAAAAGAAATATTTGTTGTATTTTTTGTATATTGTATTTATAAATATAAAAAAACAATGTTAGATGAGACTATTATTTTTAGACTAAAAAATAATGTTAAATATAAATAAATGTCTTTAAATAAATATTTAAAGCATTTTATTTTCTGCTATGTATATCTTTTGTAATTTGTTCGCTAATAGTCTCATTCAGAATTTGTGGTTGTGTGTCAATAAAAAAAGAAAAGAAAATAATAAAATAGTAAAATGATATTAAAATATATTTTTAAATATTATTGCCGTTTTAGTTAATATACATTGCTGCTTTTGCTGTATAGATATTGATGATTTATACAAATACGTTTTAAAAAAGCGGATGTTTAATAATAAATTCAAATAAAATTTACTATTTTTTGTTTTAAAATAAATAATTTTGTTTAAATTGTTTAAGCTACTGTTTGTTCATATGGGCAGTAGTAAAAGTACGTTTTCTTGTTTTTTTTTTTTTTTTTTAAGAAAATGTTCAAGTGTGTACTAAATTAATAACGAATTCTTAAATTTATTTTAAGTTTTTCTTTTTATAACCTTTTGATATGCTTTTTGTTGATATTATTAAATGTGATTGTTGCTATTTTTGCTGTTGTTTGATTAATATTTAATGGTAGTTTTTGTTGAGCATTTAAAAAGCAGTTTCAGGTGCTCTTGTGTTAACTGTTTTTCATTTCTATTTAAATTTGTATATTCTATTAGGGGTATTCAGTTTATGAAAGAAGATTTCCGTTAAAGCAAAAATTACTTATGTCTTAACGTAATTTAATTTGGCTCTTAAGTATTTAAATTTTAATTCGTTATACCATAGAAATCCTATGAAGTCTTTTGTAAGTGAATACCCCTAATTTTAAATATACATATATATGATGGTATTAACAAAAATGCTATCTAGTTTTTCTAAATGCATTAAAAAACGAAACCCTCCAGAGCATTTTTGTAGATATTTTTATTTTATATAAATGAATATTTTTTTTTATAAATTTATTTTGGTTCAAGTGTTTTTAATCATATTGCAATAAAAAAATTTATATGTAACAGAAAATGTTGTTGCATAAAAGAAGGGGGTTTAGAAAACATTTAAGCCTACCCAAGCAAAAAGGTTTGAAAAAAATGTAGAATTTATTTAATTGCCTACACTTTTCTTTCTTGTTTTTTTATTAAAACTCTCTATAAAAAGGTTGGAGGAGAAAAAGTTAAAAACGGCACTGTTTTACTTAAAGAGGTTTAAGAGTTTTTGCAAACAAAATCTCAGAAAATACTGACGTTTAGTTTGTTCTTTCTGGTTTTATTTTAAATATTTATTTGAATGCTTTATTTTAAATCTTTGCTACAATTTGTTGTTTTATTTTCTAATAAAATTAAAATAAAGTAATTTAATTAACAAAAAAAGAAAGTTGTACAAAATGAAGATAAACCAAATAAGGTGCTTGAAAAATGTTTAAAAATAATCGAAATTATAAATTTAGTATTTACAAAACATATAAGACGACAAATGTTAGAGAGTAAAGAATCTATCACATATTACTTTAATGTTTTAAAACATTTAAATTTTGAAAATCCATTCATTTATACTGTCAAAAAGGTAAAATTTTTCAAGCTTTTATTTCTTACAGGGGTTGAAAACTTATGATTTCAGTATAAAATACTATAAATTTAGAAAGGGCTTTCCTTTAAAAACAGTAGAGGGCAATATAGCAGCAGCTGTAACGAAATTCACCAGCTTATTTCACAAACATACCAATCCGGAATTATCTAAAAAAAAATCAGAAGAGGGGCACAAAACTGGTCAAGTTAGTTGGCTTTTGAGCGAGAAGGCAAATTGGCTTGTTTTTAAAAAATGTGAACTGAAAAATACACAAACAAACTCCCACCACAATGCATTTAAGAATATTTCACATTAATTTCTGCAGGGCATAATCAGGCACATCTAATATCTGAAATTCAGCGTAAATCTAAAATCAACAGGTCTCTAGAGATTTTCACGAACCCCAACAAGGGACTAGTGTATATTCTTTTAGGTTTATGCACTCAAAGTGCTACCTGTGTGTGTTGTCACACGCGGGGGCCGTTGGTAAATGGATTGTTTATCACCTAGTGCTAAGATCAACCATGGAGTAGGCAGTAGGCCATACAAATCTTTTCCACAGCTGTCCATGAAAATGATTTTTTTTATTGCATATTTGTTCTCTTGTATTCAGAAGTCCTGCTTTGTGGAAAAACCGATAGACTAACAGCAGAACGAAAATAAATTAATATTTTTCTAATTTCCGTGGGAATCAAGTAAAACATCGAAAGTATTTTATAACCAAAATAAGTTGATGTTTTTTTAATATTCGAGAAAAATATGTCGCCGTAAAGATACGTTCTAAGAAATTTGTTAAAAAATTAAAATTTTCATTCCAGCCGAAAAAGTAAAGAGTCGTTTAACTATATGTAATGTACATCAACATCTGCTCTGCTGCTGTCCCGCCTTGTGGAATTTAAGGCGGACATTTTTCGGGGTGTTCTATGATCAGCCCAGCTGAAATAATTGATCTTCCACCAGGCAGTGTAATTGACTTTGTACGTAGCCTGAATGGTGAGTATTACAGGCTGCACAAAAGATCCACTGGGTCGCGGTGCTAATGGCCTTTTATTTATATACATACACACACACTATAATGCACGAATTTTGAAATTTCTTTGTTTCAGTGTTTGAAAAATTCAACCATGGAGAGGTACACAATTGAGCAGCGCGTTAAGATTGTTAAAGCCTTTACGAAAATGGGCGTTCAAATCAAAATACATTTTGTACATTTCGTGACACAAACTTCCCCTCAGTGGATTCGTTAAGCAGATTTGCTGCATTTGGGTAAATAAGAATCTACGAGTGGATGTTGAAAAGCCGATACATCCACAAGCAGTGACTGTTTGTTGCAGTTTTTAGACTGGCGGCGACTCCGGGCCGTACTTCTTCCAACATTTCAAGGTCTCCCTCCTCCCGACTTGTGTTCTAACCACATAATGTTCCTAAGAATAATCGCTAGCCATCCATTCAGGACCAATAACGAGGGGAGACTACAAGTTCTTGTGGTACCATATTTGACTCTTGGCGTATACAAAAGTTTTATTACTTTTAGATTTGAAAAATTGGCTGTGTAACCCAGGAGAAAACACAGTTCGAGTGTAAAGAAAACCTCTCAATTGAGAAAGACTTCAACTTGATTTTACAACAAGAGAATGTAAAAAATGTAGTATAATTAAATTTTATGCGATTTCATATTATACATTGGAAACTTGAATCCTTGTGTTTTATTGGCAAATAAGGACTGTTAATCATCAAATGAAAATAAGCACTAAATAAATCTAATTTTGTAACGATCGGCATTTAAGTTTTCTTGTCATCAAATTCAAAATTAAGTTCAATTAATTTTTCGAATAGTTAAAAACATGTGATTGAAACTTTTCCTCTTATTTTATACCACAAAAATTCATTTAGATATAAAATTAATTGATTGTTTTTTATTTTATATAAATAATATTGTTCTTAAAATATTCAAAGTGTTAGTTGGTGTTAAATGACATTTTATTATGAGACTTTACAAAAGAACAAAAGAGAAACCAAAGAGTTAAGGGGAACCCTAAAAATAAATCATGGTTGCCGTATTCACAAATCCCCTTGTATCGTTGTATCTATTGTATGTTGTGAGCTGTGTATTTTAATACAACGTACAATTGATACAATGATACAAGGGGTTTTGTGAATACGGTATGTGTATTTGGTTGTTCAGAAAAGTAAAACATTTAATAAGAAAACGAAAATAAAAACAAGAAGAAAACTTAAGCAGAGAGAAATCATAATAATAATAATCATTATAATAATAATAATAATAATAAAAATAATAATAATAATAATAATAATAATAATAATAATAATAATAATAATAATAATAATAATAATAATAATAATAATAATAATAATAATAATAATTACAATAACGTTTTTATTTTATACAAAAAGAAAAGCTTTGTTTGGAAATTGTTTTCAATGGAGGGTACCTGTGGTTAGGTTTATTTCGGTCGCCCTCTGCCTGTGTCCCAAGACGCGGAACTGCGGTAGTTCGACCTCCTTGCTCATGCCAACACTACTCAGTCCATCTCTCCACAAGTAACGGATATCTCTCATCGTGTAACCGACTTAATAATTCAAATGTTTAATGAGTTTAAGTTTTGTATTTTTGTTTTTTTTTAGTTTTTTTTTGGTTTTTTTTGGTATCGTTTCGTTTCGATTTGATTCAATTCATTCGATTTGGATTATTGTCAATTCATGGTTTCATTGATGGTTCATTTGAATTTGTTAAAATTTGTAACATTGTTTAATTTGATTGTCATTTTGGTGATTGATTGATTAATAGATTGTTTGATCGATTGTTTGATTTGATTGGGTTTGATTGATTGATGATCGAGTGATTTGTTTTGATTTCATACGATACGTTAACATACACACATACAAAAGAAATATATATTTATTTATATATTTGAAAGAATATAACAATATATAATAAAAATGACATTTAATCCCAATTTGAAAAATGTTCAAAATTGTTTACATATTTTTATAAAATTTTTTTTAAATATTTTTTTTGTGTTCTTGCAATAATGAAAATATGATCAACTTAAAAGAAGTAAAAAATTAAAAATTGATTTAAAAGTGAACATTTTTTTGTTAATTTTATTTATTTATTTTTTTAAACAAATATAAAATTTTAAAAATTAGAAAAGAATATCGCAAAATAATTAAAGTTTGTATTTGATTTACAAAACAAAAGACTTGATTAGAAATTAATTATGCAAATGTGTTATGAAGTGTTTTAGTTTTAATTGAAAAATGTTTGATCAATAAGTTTATTTTCTAGTTAATGAACCTTAAAACATTGTATTTGAAATTGATACAAAAGTTTTGTATTTTCTAAAATTTCAGGCTAAATGACACAAAATGGTGGTTGTGGTGGTGGCTGTAGTGGTGGGTGCTGGGTTTAGTTTGATTTTTAATTTTACATATTTGACATTTGATTAGAGTTAAATTTTTAATTCTTCTTTAGATTTTGTTAAAGGTAAAAGGGGGTGTTTGTTTTTGTTGGTACCAGATTTTTGCAATGTTTTAGTAAATAAAGCTACAACAAAAAAAAAACAACTTGTTTTAATGAAAAACGAGAACAAACTATAATTTTTTAACTTAAAATTTAATTGAAGGGGAAACAAAATAGTAGAAGTTGAGCATTCCAAGAGGCCATTAAATGTTTGAATGAAAAATGCTTTAATCAAATTAAAAACCAAAAATGTATTTTAACCGTTTTTTTTTGTTTTAATCGATTTATGATTTTAATTTCTGAATAACCAACTATTATTGAATTTAATAATTAAAAAAAAGAAATTTTGTAAAATATATACTGCTTCATTTATAAAAAATAAAACAAGCTAAAATCCGTTTAATAAACCCGTTATTAATCTGTTGTATTTTTTTATAAATTAGGCCGATAATTTCTATATGTAATTTTGTTTTTTTTTTTTTTTTTTTGGTTTTGTAATTTGCGACTGTAAATAATTGTAAAATACACTTGATTGTTAAGAATCAACCTTCTGCGGTTGCTGTATTAGAGAAGGCGACCGAAAACCAACCAATTTTTTTTCTAAACCGAAAATGTTTTTCTTTCTTAATTTTATTTCACTGATGTTCTTCATGTTAAAAATAAATTAATATTTCTTTCTTTATATGTATATTAAAAATGAGTAAATTTTATAAAATAATAATTAAAATAAATAATGAATAAAATTTCATTTTCCTATACTTAAAAAGAATTATCGGCGATACTGATACGCATATTTAATTCCAGCAGAAATTACACAGAAAAAAATATAAAAATTCATGTATATAAAATATTTTTTGCTATTAATTAAAAAATAAAAAAAATTTGCACAAATGAATAGCATCAATTAATTAATTCACTTGATTAAACGTTTAGTTCTCTTGATTAATTTAATTAATGCTTGAATTGAAAAAATATAAGCGAGATAAGTCCTAGTCCATATTAATTATCAGTTGCTGCAAAAACTTTCTTCAATTTTCTTTTGAAACGGCATTCATGTCCATAGAATGAAACATTTGTTTTGCAGCACTTAATTTTTTTGCATGCCTTCTCTTTTTTTCTTCTTCCTCTCAATAAAAAACACCAGATTTTAAAATCATGTCTTTTTTAATTCCTTTTAATAGTTGCTTCGTTGTGGCAATTCTTCTTTAATTGTAAAGAAGAAACAATTTAAATGCGCGTCATGTTTTGTATTCTAAAGAGATGTTGCCACATTGAAATAAAAAATAAAATGAAGCAACATAACAAAATACGAATGTGTGCAAAGGAAAATATAAAAAAAGGTACAGAGAACAGAAAATTTTATTTTTCTCTACCCCGCTTGCTTCTCAACACCGTTCGCCGTCAAACAGCAAAAATCATGTCTTTAAAAACATGGAAAAAATCACCGGCGTCTAAATCTAGTGAAACTGACAAAAACTGCTTGTACACGAAACAAAGTGCATTTTTCCTGTCTTCTTTCCACTTTTCATCATCAAACTCAAGTGTTTAGCAGCCAATGTTTCATTATATGGACGAGTACTTATTAACATTGAAAATTGACATATTGGTTTTAAGAACAAAGTATTTTTAACTTTTGCGGAGAGAGACAATTTCGCAAGTCCATTTTAACAAGACTTGCAGTGGCGAATAGTTTCTCAGATGCGACAAAACTCATTTGAAAACTTAAGTATTTTTGCACTTTTTTTTTAAATTTGTTAACATCAAATCTAGATATATTTAGTCCATATTTGGAGATCTAAGGTATCTCTCGACTTTTTCTTCAGCAGATCCACGGCTTATGCTCGAAAGGGGCTCATGGTTTTCGGATTCTGTTATAAGTTTTTCACGAACGCTTCAAAGGACAGTTCTAGTAGACTTATTAGGACTTTTTCTCGAAAGGCAGAGTCGTGTTTAGTAGCTTAATATGATGCTTTTTCGATACGACTTAAGTCAATTGTCTTTGAAATATTCGAGCTTTGTATCGAGGGTGGTGAATTGTAGATAAGCAAAGATAATGAAACCTTATCCTCTTAACCCCCAAAATCTTTCATTTAAAGCTTATTCAAAGTAAATGCCACATTTTTGGGTTTCTGAACTATTCTCTTATTTCCGTTGATTAATTTTTTACCTTTTCTAATAATGTTCGTATACTGTTAACCAGCGCGATAGCGTCAGGCAATGTTGCAGTGGCTTTTCTTATGCATTTTTAAGGCTCTTCGAAGTAACCTTCTTAGTTGGTATTAAAAAAAAACGCATTAAATATTAAATTGTTTGTTCAAAAAAAAACTCTAAAAATTAAAGTATCGTTGTATCGCCAGTAAAATATTGCCGATAACGATATTTCGTTAAGCCAGAAGTATCACTGATATATCGGAATCGGTTACTTTTCTACTTCTTACCAATTTAAATTAATGAAATTAAAAATTTTTAATTTTGTTTTCAACAGATTAATTTTAAATTATTCTTGAAACATTTTCGGCTTTTTTGTTTAAAAAAAAAATAATAAAAATTTACGGCAAAAAAAAAAAATAATAAAATAAAAAATTAAGCAATAAAAAACCAAATTAAAAAAAATATACTTTAAGTTTAGATAACTTGAGTTTATTATTTTATATTTTTTTCTTAACTTTTGTTTTAATAGTAGTAGCTTTTTCATTAAATTTTTTAATTTAATTTTTAAATTAAATTTATTTGGTTTTAATTCGGGTTCATTTTTATTTTTGTAGAAAAAAGCAAGTGGAATTTAGTGCCAGTTTAGAAAAAACAATTATTTTTCTCAATATTTCATTAATTTTTTTTCTTTTTAATCTAAAAACATTATATTTTAATAATTTTTATGCTGAGTTTTGTTTTTCATGGTCTTAAGCTTTTGCTTGATTTGACTTTTAATGTGTGAAAAAAACGTATTTAACGAACAAACAGCGCGAGATTTTTTTTGTTTCATATGGCTTTTTGAAAAGAATAAATAGTTTGAAAGGAAAGAAGTCCTGAGATTTTTTGTTAAAAAAGAAAATATGGGATAGTAAACATCGATATAAATGTTTCGTTAGTTTATTGTATTAAGAGATTATTAATAATTTTTCGTAAAAGTTTACAAGTTTTTCTTATATCATAAGCCAATGTCAATATAAATTAATCAATTTAAATAGATAATCATTCAAAGCAAATTTCGACCTGCCAATGGTTAAATAAAATTTGGCTTAAAGATTGATGTTTGACTATTGACTGCCGGCAGTCGTCAATGGCTGTGAGTGTTAAACGGCAAAAACCTTTGAAGAGAATGAGTGGTTGCAATCGAAACATGTAAGTGTAACCTGTCCGTAAAAGCCTGGGTTCGAGCCCCGTGGCAGCGAAGAATGAAAAATTATCAATACATTTTAATTAATTTCCTCAAAAAAACACTTTTTTAGCGAAATGTATGTAAAAAGTGCAATTTTTTGATTCTTATACCCACACCACAAAAGGGGAGAGGGTATCATGTATTTGTGCTGATGGGAGTATACCGAGATCGTCTAAGAAACAGTTATTTAATCAACCTACCGATATTCGTCCATCCATCTGAATGGCGGCCTATGTTAACCTTCTTCGCAAAGTACAGGTCGCAGTTTTGAAGACAATTTGATGAAACCTGGTATATAGTTTCTAATTGTCATAAGGACCACGCCTATTGCACATGGCGAGAATTGGTTCATAATTTCACAACGCCCCCATTCAAGATTCTTTCCGGAATTGAGTTTTTATACCCAAAAACTATCTGATGACTTTGGTACTTAGATCTAAAGTTAGCGTTTAAAATTTAAAGCTGTTTTATTCCGCTAAATTTAAAGTTGAAAAAAATACAAAAACTATATTATAACCGCAAGAAATGTACTAAAAAATAATTTATTTTTTCAAAAATATTAACAACCCCAACTATTATTGATCCAGTGCTGCACTTATGCCACTTTAATAAAAATTAGTGTTGAGCATGTAGCATTTTTTTACTTTTAAGGAGAACAGCATGAAAAAAGAACGCGTTACACTTTAAAAAAATAAGGGCCTAATAAATCAGAGCCAGTTTAACTATCGTTTTGGCTTAATATGTGTCAAAACGAACATATCTTAAAATCAGTAAACATATGAACCATCTCTTAACGAATAAAATTAGGCGTTTAAACTCCCAATACAGACCATTTGCATTTTACAACATTTATCGTAGTGCTGGCACATGTAATTTTTGAAAGTACATATAACTCATGAGACACTGATTAACAGCTGTTGAGTTTAAACTAAATATAAATTTAAGTTAGTTCAACTAAACCAACGTTTAAACATTGCCTGATTTATTAGCCATAAGAGATATTAAAGGCAGAATAAATGCAGAATCTTATTCGGAAAAGAAAATGTCATTAGTTCCCAACAAATCTCATATAGATGAAGACATCTAAATAATAAATGGCACAAAGATATATTTTCATGAATCTTAACCTCCATAATTGCACATGGGTCCCAAAAAGGGTATACTCTCGAAAATTTTCCTTTAAATAATGAGGTGTAGCATATCAAAGGTTCAGGCGTTCGAATTTTTTAAAATCTGTCGAGTCATAATGTTATAGTCACACGTCACGTACGATTAATATTTATTTGCCAAATATCACTCATACGCCAGTCTGTGCGAAAATTCTTATATTGATGTCAACTTAAATTTACATTTTCTTTAATTTTCTTCAGGACTTCTTTCCTAATTAAATAGTTATTTTATTCTGAATGAGTTCTTTTGAGATTTTTTCATAAGACTTAATTTCGTATAGAGTGTAATGTTTTTTTTTTGTTGATATATTCTTTGTTTTTGAATGTTCAATAAATAATTGTCATAGTATTAAGTTTAATAATAGTAATTTAAATAAAAACGGGTACTTACAACTTTCAATTTCAATGTGACACAGTTGACGATCCATTGGAAAGTATTGTAGATTCATTGGGCACGATGCAGTAATGGTCAATCTAAGAGAAATGTGAATTTATGTCATAGAAAAAGAGAGAAGAAAAAGAAGGAATTTATTAATAAAATTTTTCCTTTGCAAACCACTTTAGAACAAATGACATTTAAAGCTTTGTTTTTTTTAGCCAAAATTGCTAAAAACTTTACGAGACAAAATATTAACTTTTTTTAAAAAAAAATACTTATTTTGTTTTTAACAATTGATTATTTTATAATAGCAAGAGTTACTTAAGAGAGCGTAATGCAAGTTGTACAAGTAAGTTTTTAGTTTTATACTAAACAATTTGTGATGATATTTAGCGAGTTCAATTGGATGAAATTAATAAAAATTCATATTTGTAAGTAAAACTAAAAAAGTGATGTACGAAAAAAGTCAGATAGAGAATAAAAGAGAGAGAGAGAGAAAGAGGGACATTTATATAGATAGACAGTGTGTGAGAAAAATAAAAAAAAAGAATATAACTATTTTTCATTTCAATACAACATTCATACATGTGTAGTAGTAGTAGTTCATATAAATTGTTATTGTAAACTAGAGGGGAGCTAATATTTATATATTTTTTTCTTAGATAGATTAATTTTTATCTAATCTTTTAAGAAGAACTTTACACATACAAACTTAGCTGCGTTATTTGAATTTTTTTATTTATTTTCTTTATGAATATATTTATTTATGTATGCTAAAATTTGCTTTATGAATATTAATTGGTTTAAAGTTTATTTTGCTTTATACTTACATTTTAGTTTGGCCTTTACAAAAAT
The DNA here is from genome assembly GCA_949318255.1 of Pollenia labialis. Classification (NCBI taxonomy): domain Eukaryota; kingdom Metazoa; phylum Arthropoda; class Insecta; order Diptera; family Polleniidae; genus Pollenia; species Pollenia labialis. The sequence goes on from OX439140.1 coordinate 160,722,827, forward strand.
TATGCTTTTATGTTTATGTTTATGTTTTTTTTTTAATGAGAGGAAAAACTTACAAAATCACAGCCGTAGAATCCATTTATTCTCATTGTATTCAAAAGTCAAGTACTAAGTTGTTCATTTAAGTTTCATATTCTTTGTGAAGAGGGGCAGGGTTTTTTTTGGACAGATTCTTGTTTTAAGGTAGTAGAAAAATTAAAATTGGAGAAATTCCTTCAAATGTGTTTTTAGCATTTTTTTGTTTACAGAAATTTCTCCATTAGTCAAACCTTTTTTCGGTGTAGCAAAACACATTTTATACTATTTTGTATATTTTTTGTTTTTGTTCTCTGTATTTTTTTAATGGCTGCTCTTTTTTTCTTAGAAAAATGTAGACGTATTTGTTGTATTTGTAGTAGTTGATAAATAAAATGGATAAATTATAATTTATGAACATGCTTTAAAGCAGGGATGAATCTTTTTAAAAGTATGTTTCTTTTAAAGGTTCTTATTGCAAAAGGGGACTTAAAGTGAAAATATATTTTTCTAAAAATTCCATTTCAAATATGTTTAAGAGAAATTTGCTTTTTTTTAGAATTAGAAAGCAATTAACCTTAAAAAGCTTTTTGGAAAAAAGCCTGTTTACAAAAAAGTAACTTTTTGCTTAAAAGTACCTCTTTGCTTAAATGTACCTTTCTGCTAAAAAGTACCTTTTTGCTAAGAAGTGGCTTTTTAGCAAAAACTAAATTTTTCGCAAAAATAACCTCTTTTTATGTCAATATTATTATATTTACTTGTATCGTTTGTTTTGTCACGTAATCTTTCCTGTGCTATAGATACAAGACCCAGTCTTGTTGTACACAAAATGGAATCAATAAATAAATAAGCTACGAGCAACGACCTGTTTGGTAAAAAGTACCTTTTTTTTGCAAAAGGTACATGTTTGGTAAAAAATAACTTTTTGGTAAATACACAATTTTGGCAACAAGCACTTTTTGGTTAAATAGTATCTTTTTTTTGGTTAAAAATATTAAAATATTATTGGCAAAAATATTACAGTTTTTAAAAAGTTGAATTTTTTCACGCTTTAAATGTGCCTTTTACGAGGTAATTTTTAAATACTAGGAGTATAGGCACACGTTTTTTTGCCATATTGAAAGAATTTGAAAGAAAAAAGGACTGCCTGGAGTGTATTTCCCTGAATTATTGTACTCTCACAACATATTTAAATGAATTGAATACACATTTGATTTTGTTTTGAGTTTCTTTTCTAAAAAGCTACCTTAATAACACAGTCTTTTTTTTTGCAAAAAAATTATTTTTAAAAGTAGTCGTTTAGTAGGTACTTTTACCTTTTCAAAACAACTGTTAAAAAGCATTTTTTCCTAAGAAGTAGTCCTTTTTTAATATTGACGTTTCTAAAAAAGTACTTAAAATTAAAAAGTTCATTTGGTAGAAAGTACTTTTATGTCTTCTAAAAAAAAAAATGTTTAGATTCATCCCTACTTTGTTGTAACAATGAGTTAATTTTATAAATTTGAAAGGTGATTTTGAGCGTAGAAATTTTTATGTTATAAATAGAAAACAGAGAGAGATGATGTGAGGGCTGGGGTATTATTAGTGGAATATATATATATGAGATGATGCTGATTTATGTTATAAATAGAAAAAAATAGAGTTTAAAATTTTGAAAAAGCTCTTTTTCCACTTTGTTTTCAAAAACAATAAAGCCAATTGAACTCACTTATACGAAAAATCTTTTTCACTTTCAGAAAACCATCAAAGACAAATACCAAACGGAAAAACTTTTTTTTTTTGCCAGATTTTAAGTGAAAATGATTTTAAGCTTTGAATCAAAAATTTAAAATAAAAGTAAGAAAATAATTAAAGACATCAATATATATTTAGTTGTTTTCTTATTGGGATGAAATTTTTAATAGCATTTTAATTGATTTACACAGAAAAAATTAAAAATTGATTTCAATCAATTAAATTTGCACCAGTAAACAAATTAATGGTATCAATTAAAGGTTTAATTCACTTGATTTAACCTTTAATTCACTTGATGACATTTTTAATTAAAACTGATTCTATTTTTGATAAAATAGTGAAAAATTTCGGAGAATTTTTTCTATGTAAATCTGTTTTGTACTCAATGAATTTGTAAGTTAACCATTTTTTTTTAATAAACGAAAATCAAATTGTTTGCACAAATAAACACACATAGAGTTTAAATAGTTAAAAGTTTTAAACACAAATGAAAAGATTTCAAACGAAAAGTGTTGAAAATTAAAATTTTCTTTTACAAATAACTTACGACATTCATAGGTTTATTAAATAAAATATATGTATATTCTTTGGTCGTTTTTTTTAACAAATGAAGAAATAATAAATTTTGCTTTGAATAATTTTGAAATAAAGTTCAATTTAAAAGTTTTTTTTGTTGGTTTCTTTTACCTAATACTTCTTGTTATTGATCCAGAATGGTGAACACGTATGAATTCATTGCTGGTTGTGGCAATATGAAAATATGATTGTTTTTCATTTACGAAAAAGGTGTCAGGTACCCAGATATTTTTAATGAACTCTGATCCAACCGATAGTGTTTCTACACCAGGTCGTTTTCTATACGCTAAACGAGGATCGGTCCAAAATTGACGAAAGTAAAAATCCAATGTAAAGTCCTTTAGATTGTTTAATTATTATAACAACAATCAATTTTGGGTTTTGTTGTGTTTTTTTTTAGGTTTTAATTGTTTTAGTTTTTTGTTATTTGTTTATTTTCGTGTAACAAATATTTTGTTTATGAGGGGAAAGGAAAAAAAAGTTAAAAAAGGTAGAGAAAAATATATATAAATGTATTAGTTATATTGTTTTGCTAAATGTCTCTCTATTCTTGTTAACTAACTTAGGTTTATTTAAAACAATTTTTTAACTAAAAAGATAATAAAAAATTAAAACCTTTAATTATTAAAACAAAAAAGTAAAACGTGCTTTTAATTATTTATTAATTTTTTAATAGGAACATGCATATTTTTTTTTTTTAATTTATTTACAAGCATTTTTAGTATTTGCAGTATTTTCTACGTAAATTGAAGTTAGTATACTTATTAAAAACATTTAAGCTTAAAAAGCCTTTTAAATAAAAAAAAAAATAAATAATTCGAAAAAAAATAAATTTTCAACAGCCAGGGTGTTTTTAAGTATTAGATTTTTCCATTAGTAATTAAAAAAATAAATAAAGAAAAAAAAATCCATTAGATAATTAAATAAATATATTTACAACATTTGCATAAGTTTGATTTTAATTTAACATATTTACTCAGATTATTTATATACACATATATATAAAGTTTTATATTGGTATTGGTTTATTTACAAATAAATAAAAATTATACAGATTCCTCTCACAAATACTTGTTATGTAAAGTACTTTTTTTTTAAGGTTATGTTAGGTTTTAATTTGGTTTTTGTATTTCCTTTTCCTTTTATTAAAGTTCGTTAATGATGTTTTATAGTATTTGTCTCTCTTTTTTGATACTACCATTCAAAATCCGCAGTTTACTTAAAGAGAAATATGGTTTTTTTGTATTTTAAATGAAATATTTTCTTTTTGTTACATAGATTTAGCTCTAGTGAAATAAGAAAGAAAACCCAAATATCTTTTTGCTAAACGTTTTATTTAATTTTCCTAAAATCTAAAATAAACCTTAAATACGTTTCTTTTTACATTATCATTTTTGTAGAAAGTAAATCTTTTACTAACCTTGGCATTTACGGAAATGAAATTTTCCTTGTTTAACTTTTCGTTAATAAACTAAAAGCAAAAGTTAAACTTAGTGTTCTTCGGCTTTACAAAAAGTGTAAATGTGTGCTGTGCACATAGATAATTTTGTGGCAAGAAAAGGGCTTTATAAAGTTTTCTTAGCAACTTTAAATATCAGCTATACATAGACATTAAAGCCAAAGGGAAACGACTAGACTATCAACTTCTACAAGAGAATAAGGAAAAGTTTATTTTCTCTTAAACTTTTGAAGTTACAACAAGATTTCTTATATAATCATTGAGTTAGGTTTTTTCGACAACAGAGTTAGGTTTATTTCGCTCTCTCTCTTTCAATTCCATTTGTTTTGTATGGTTAAAGCATCTCAAACGCGTTTTCAAAAAGAGAGCTTACTAGATTTCGTGGTTTTAGTAATTTGAAAGGCTACCGCTTCTTTAGTGTGGTCCAACCATAACGCACAATGTTAATTGTGAGTCACACCTTAACTTCAAGTTATTGCGCAACTCAATTTATCATTTCTTTGTTTCTGTGTTTGATAAATTCAACCATGTACACAAATTCAATGGTTGGTTGAGCAGACAGAAGTGGGGTGACTATACAAAGAAAATACTCCTCAACGACAAGGCTCACTTTCAACTTAGTGGATTCGTTAACAAGAAAAATTGCCGCATTCGGGCAATCTACAAGGAGTGACCGTTTGGTGCTATTTATGGCCTGGCGGCGTCACCAGGTCAGGCCGTACTTCTTCGAAAATGAGGTCGGCCAAGCAGTTATGTGGTTACAACAGGATGGGGCCATTTGCCACACAGCCAACGAAACAATGGCCTTGTTATTTCACGTCGCGGCGATGTTAATTAGTCGTCACGATCAAGTGATTTGACACCGTTGGACTTCTTTCTTGAGGGCTATTAAAAAAATAAAGGATGAGATACTTCGGAGTCTTTGAAAATATGGACCATTGAATAGATGAATGGCAGCGAAGCCATGGAAAACACATGGCCTATTTTTTGTTTCACACATAATTGTCATTGGTCCTTCTATAATAATAAAAAATACTAAGATAATTCTCTGAAAGCTTTTTGTTTTATTTCCAATTAACATCGTGCGTTTTGGTTGGGCCACCATTTATATATGGAAAGCTGTCTTCATATCCATATCATTTAAACAGGGAAGTACTTGTTTAATATACTATCGACTTTTGTAAAGAGAGATTTTTTCTCAACAGCACAGTGCAACAGGAAAAAATACCTGGGTTGCCTAACCTTTTCTCTAGTAGGTCTTGTCGAGCACAACAAGAATCAGTCCTTGAAATTTCCGAACCACCTCCAAAATCTTGAAAAAATTTATCGCATCCCAGGTATTTCTCTCTCATTGTTTTTTGTAACATTGTGTAATTCTTTGAGCATTTAGTAGAAAGACCTGCTTTACATAAATGCCAATTACTACGCCCCTGTATCTTAGCAACCTATTTTTTTTAAAGGCGATCTTCGGTTGGCTGTTTCTGCCTTATGGATTCCTCTTCAGAGCTTCCCAGAAGTATGCTTTATACATTTCCATTTTCTTTGCTTAATAAAAATATGGATATGATCCATTCGGCATTTTCTCTAAAGCCCTTTCCTGTATTTATTTAAAAAACTTCGGTCGTTTCTATTCTTTTTGTATTTTTGTAGTGTAACTGCCACAGTATGCATAAATTCACTTTGCTATGCCCATGCATTTCTTTCATTAAAAAAACTCTCTTTTTGAACGCCTTGTGTAAAAATTTTGTATGCAATCGGTTGTTTGCTTCTAACAGCTAAACCTAAATCAGGGCGTTAGGCGTTTCTTATCTGTAAAAAAGTTCAGGGTCATACGAAATGTATGAAGCAAACCCAAATAATGCGGAATCAACGCTTTGCAATTGAAAAATCCGATATCGGGAGTGCCTTAATTAAGTTGAGTTAAGTTGACCTGGCAAAAAATTTTTAGTTATTTTGCTTTAGTTGAACAGTAAAATAACAATTCAGCTTTTTACAAACATGCGATTTTATCTCTATTTTTTTTAACAAGTTAACATTGCTGCTCACAATGTTACCAGGTTAGTGCTTTTATTTAGGTATATCATTTAAGCGGTAAAGCTGGACGGAACGCAATTGATATTTTTACAATATTTGTATCGTGTATCGTTTTTACAGTGTTGATGTTCCGGCGTTGAGCCAACACATTTTTTGCGTACCAAGAAATTAAAAAAATGCCTAGAACGGCTTAAAATATATGGATGTACTCTACGAAATGCAGTTTTGTTTAACTGGTGCAAGTTTTATTCCTTCAATTTGTGTATACAAGTTGAAGTTGGCTTAAAAATTCTAATAAATAACTACTAGAAACAGTTAAATTGGGTAACTTGATAAAGTGGTTTGTTTCAGGAATAACCTGAAAGAAGAACTAAAAAATCTATGTAACACAGTGTTATTGTTAGTATAAGTATTTTGTATTTTGTAAAATGGTGTTAAAAAGAATTTAGACAGGTATTAAATAAAACTTTTATTAAATTACAGGGTAAGTAAGGAATAGATTTATCGGTTAAAAGAAAAGAAAAAACTAAAAAAAAATATTTGTAATAAATTATAATATTTATTTGTTTAAAATTAAGTAATAAATTTTTCTCTTAAATCACGTTTTGTAGTGACGGTAGGGATTATTTTTTATTTAATTACATTTTTCAGGTTTTATTTTCAATTCTCTAATAGAATTTTCCTGAGACTGTTCGAGTCTTTTTTTTTTTTTTTTTTTGGTTTTTTATTGAGATTTATTTTTTGCTGGTGTAAAACTACAACAAAAGTTGAGTAACTTTGATATATTTACTATTATTAATTGTTTTACTAAATGTATTGATTTGGTTTTCATTCAAGTTTGATTTTTTTTTGTTAAATTCGGTTAAAGCAAAACTTTAAATTAAAAATAAGTATGTATGTATTAATGTTTGTATGCATATGTTATGCAATAGTCTTTTTAACATAATGTATGTATAAATATATGTATTTAGGTATGTGCAAAAGATTTGTAAAGATGTGTTTGTAAAAATGTGTGATTTATATATAATTATGAAATATTGATTAAAATAAAAAGAACTTAAACTTAAACCCTTTAATGTATACCCAGCAAACGAAACATTAAACGTTTAACATTTTTCTACGGTTTTCTCTTATTTAAAATTTCATTTTTTTTATCAAAGTTATTTCGTGGGAAAAAAGAAAATTTCCAATTTTTATTTATTCATTTTTTTTATTCTCACAAAATTACTTCGATAATAAACTGACAAGTGCACGGCTCAAAAAACTAAACTGGCAACATGCTTTAGTTGTTTTTGTTTTCATTTTTCATTTTGTTTTTTCTTAACCTACTTACAACTACAATTAATGTTGGAAGACTTCCAGCCAATTGTAGTGCGGAATGTAAGAAAAGATAAACTCACTGTTTATTGTTGTTGCTTTTGTTTAAGCTTTGATACTGTTACAAGTAAAGCTGTTGCTTATAATTCTTATTAGCTTAACAGTTTTATTTGTTTTATATCTAAAGTTTTTCTAAAATATTCACCATTTTTATTTTTTCGAATTTTTTCTATGAGCTAAATTTCAGTTATGTATTTTATAAAGCTTTTTTGTAATAGTCCAATTCTTTTAATTTTTTTCTAAAATCTTTGGATGAAGTTTCCTGACGATCTGGCCTTAGCAACCAGTAAAATGCGTATAGGAATAACTTATCCCTTTAACAATAAATTGTAGTCTTTTTATTAAAAATAAAAAAAATGGAAACTAAGCACGATAAACAAAATCTTTTAAACTAAATTTTTTTTGAAACTCTATTCAGATTCTGAACAAAACTTTCTTTTTATTTTCAAGCCCATTATAATTTTTTCGGTTTTAAAATCTACTAAAAAAAGTGAATGCAAATCATACAACTTGGGCAGAAGAAGACTTCGACTTTTATATTGTCGTCAATAGCTGTTTATACAAGTCAACTTACGAGACAATGATAAGTAACGTCCCACATAGAGTTTGATAGATCCTAATGTCGCTCATCCTATCCTTCATAATTAATAAATTTAAAGGAAATCAATGTAAAAATAAAAGTAAAAATTCTCGAGTTGAACCACTTCTAAAAGAATAAGCCCCTTAAAAAAAATGGTTTGATTGGGGACACTTAACCAGACGTTGTCGCTGATACTACCGCACAACTAATTCATCGACGACGATGTCGTCAACGACAATCTGGCCAACTGGGATATTTTCGGTAATGGTGTTGTGTGTAAAACTAACAAATTTAGGATTTAACGACGAATGCTTTTGAAAATGGCGCGTCCATAATTTCATATAGCCCCCAAACAACTTTCTTTCCAGAATAGAGCCTTTGTGCCTATAAACCATCTTATTATATTGGAAATTAGTTAAATTTTGTTGCAAACTTATTTGATTAATCATCAACCTAATTTTGTAGGAAAAGGCCCGTATTTGACCATGGCTCCCATACAAATGCAACTCCAGAAAATAGCCTTTAAAGCCATAACTTTCTTATAAATGTTGGTTTCGACTTACAAATTTGCGACAGCAACTATGTCCCATATAAACATCCATCATAAAACCATTTTAAGGCAAACAAATCTCATATAGATGAAGATATCCGAATAATGTACGACACAAAGAACTTTTACATAAATCTTAGCATCATAACATAATTTTGCTCTGGCAGCCTATGGGTCACCAATAGGGTACATGGTCAGTGTGTTTATGGAAAGAAAACGGACCTTTAAAAATATTAAAACAAAAAAAAAAAAAAAATTATGAAATCATATTTGCGCATTTCTAATTCAGTTTTATTGAAGCAAAAAAAAAACTAAAAGGGGATTTCATGGCTGCATAAAATAAGGATTATGAAAAAATAATACAATGCTAGTTTTCAAAGAATATACAAATTATAATATTGTCGCGTTATAGCGCATTTAATTGAATTTTGGAAAATCTAAATCGTCTACACCATTGGGTTCTGACACTTAGCAAGATTTAATATTAAAGAATATTAAGAAAAAGAGTATTATGAGAGCCTCTTTTTTAGCATTCTACAGCCATTTCTTTTTGTTGGTGCGTTTGCTGTTAAAAAGTTCCGTTGTTTTGTTGTAATTAATATTTTTTTATTCTATTTGCATCCATTGCTCTTGAAAAATAATTTTCATAGCGAAAATGTCAAATTTTAGCAATTTATACAGAGGTCTATTTATTAGTCCATTCACAAATTCATGAAGTAGATTTAATTTTGTATTTAAAATTTCTCAAAACCAACTTCATTTGGCTCGAAATCTCGTATGTGCTAGATTTCGCTTTGGCGTAAATGTACTATAAGAAAACATTTACTTTGCTGCTTTGAGAGGAAGTACAAGTTTTAAAATTGTTTCATTAAAATAAATATGCGTTAATCATATTGTTATTAAATGCTTTTTGCATTACTTGAATAAACGAAAAAAAACTGCAGTGATTTAAAAAAATCTGTTTTTAAAGTAAAAATTGTCCAGACCTTTTTGCACTTCAAAAAACTGCCAAAAAACGGGTAAATCTGCACATTTGGCAGCACTGTACACGTTAAAAAATTTGTTTTTTAAATAATGTGGTGTAAAGTATATTATGGTCGGGATTAACCGACTATACTTTCGTACTTGATTAATGATTATATTTGACTAAAATCAAAACCGTTGTCTTGATTATTTTTAAAATATTTGTTATCGTAATCGCTCAGTAAATGGGACAGTACTAAAAATAATCGTATTTAATCAAATACTTAAGATAAAAAAAATCGGCGACTCGAAATAACACCCGATGAAATAACACCCAATTAGAAAAATGAAATAAACCCCAATAAAATTGCAAAATTTTATTTCATATTTAAATTTGGGGTTATTTCATTATGAAATAAAGCCCAAAAAAAGTAATCCTCAAATTATTTAATTGAATTTTATTTCACATAAAATTTTTTTGGGGCCTTATTTTATTTTTTTTGGGCTTTATTTCATTTGCATAATTTTAAGCATATTTTATGCGTAGTTTGTGTGGCGGAGGAAGGAACCCAATACACTGCATTTTCCATGTAGGCACATGAAAATTTGTGATAGCTGCGTCATGAAACTACAAGCTGTAGCAATTTCCAACAATGAGGAGGAAATAAGCTGTCCATTTTGTCGCCGAATTGTTGAAAAAACAATACGCGGTGTTCTCCAATATGTTAATAATTAAAACAAATGATTGAATTTCAAGAAAATAAATAATTGAATTACAAGAAAATTATTGGAATCCAGAAAACATACAAAATTTGGGTCTTATTTCATTTTTTTGGGTGTTATTTCATTGGATCTTATTTTATTATTTCCTTGGGTTTTATTTCATTATGAAATAAGTCTCAATAAACAAAATTTTTTTATTTTTAAATTCGGGATTATTTCGTGAAAACTGGGAATTTCTTCATTATTTTTTACTTGGCTGTTACTTCATTTTATTGGGGTTTATTTCATTTTTCTAATTGGGCGTTATTTCATCGGCTGTTATTTCGTGTCGCCAAAAAAACTAAATCTTAGTAATTATGTATCTGCTATGCCAGGTAGATTAAAATACATTAAAGAATTTTAGTTTTTTTGTAAACAAATAAAAAGCTTTAATTAAATTTACAGCTGGATTTCATAACAAAAGGGAAAGATATTAAATCTTAAAGGCCCAAACACACTAACCAAAATACTCATCAAGCATTGTGGTAGTATTAGTGAAAATATGTTTGAATGTATCACACCGACGATGCTGAATGACAAATCAAAATTTAAATATGACGGCAAATATTACGTCCAGCACACGCACACGAGTGAATTCGCCCGCTGGACAAGCATTTGACGAGTGTATTTGGCCCTTAAGAGATGTAGGTAAATAGAAGATTGACAAAGTTATTCACTTATCTTTTTTGATCTGGGAAACACTTATGGCACGACAAATCATATAAAAATCCACAATTGTAATCAATATAGCATTTTTTCTTATATAACAACAAGAAAACGAAAACGCAAAACGCAAGAATTTTAAAAGTCGTTTTTTAATAAGACTTTTGTAATAAAAGAATTGTATGACAGATATTATACAAATAATTCTCTATTAAACAGAATTTTATAACATTAAAAAAATTAAATTCAAAGTGTATTAAAAGCTACTTTTTATCGTTTTCGATTTCCAGCACACCCCTGATAGTGTCGATGATCGTTGAGCAAACAAATGTTTGCATAACACAGTTTAAATAAAAACAAAACATCTTTACGGGCCAAATTCATGTGTGCACAATAAATTGTTTGCTATTCAATTATGGTTTTGGCACGTGTAGATGGGGTGTTCACACGGAGAGCAATATTCGTGTTTCGCTCTCCCATTCCTGTTTCGCGTATCAAACATGATCGAAACAACATGGTTAGCTATACAAAATTTTGAGAGCGAAACGGGTCGTTTCATTTTGAAACATGCTGCGAAACAGAAAAAATGTACTATCATCTCCAATTTCGATAAAAAATATCGTTAGTCTATCTGAATTAGCTCTCAAAAGAAATCAAAAAAATTAAAAAAAAAAAAATAAAATTTGATTTTTAATAAAATAAAGTGATAATTATAAAATAAAAATATTAATATTAATGTTTTTAATCTTTAAATACATTTTAATGTTTAAATAAAACGACACAAACAACACAAAAAAATGTCAAAACGAAACAGGAATGAATCGTATGAACAGCACGTTTGGCAGTCTAGTTTCAGAGAGCGAAACGAGTGGTTTATATCGTCGTATGGTTTTTCTGTGAAGCCACACACTTTTATATCTTAACCCTTTCGGTTATTCTATGCCATATGGCATAGTGCTTTTTGCAAGCCCCTGTTTGGGGCAAAACAGTTAGAAATTAATTTTTTTGATATTTTTGTATTTTTATTTAAAGCTTTTTATTAAAATTGAAAAATAAAATATTTTGATTGGTACACCAAGTGCATTCCGATAGGCCAGAAAGCAAACATGCATTTCAAGATTTTTAATTTTCGAAAAAAGGTCGCTTTGTAATTTTGTAAATATTGTTACGAAAATAATGTTATTTTATAACTTTCCATAAGGGTTTTATCAGATTATCATTGCCTTAATAAGTGGAGAAAAAGTTAGATCCCAACTGTTGTTCAAGGAAGGTGTCCGATTTTTTTAAAATCATGCTATGCCATTTGGCATGGATTTTATTCAATGGAAAAAAATAATAACATAGAAATATAAATATGATCGTGTTTTTAATCCATTTGTCTTTCTGATTCTAAAAGAAAAGCTGTATTTTATAAAGAAAATGCAGTTTTTTTTTGTAAAATAAATCTTTCTGAATATAAAATTGTGAAATTGCATTAAAAATGTTTATTAAAATTAAACCTTTTTTTATGTAAATTATCTATCTACAATGTAAAAATTTTGATTTTTCCAATTTGCTCTGAAATCCTGCCTTAGTAGTGTAAAATTAGTAAAAATGTGTGCAGTTATATGCGAAAGTGTATATGAGAGTTTTGTATTGAGTAGAGTGTATGAGCTAAAATGTAAAAAGTCCTTATTAAAGTGCTCTTAATTTTAGGGTACAAGTAAATAATTAATAAGTAAAGCATGTGCCAGAAAGCATTTAATTTAAACTTTTTGCAAACGTTGCACTGTGCGTAAACCTGATATATTCTACACGTCCAATGAGAAACTTATCTATAAAAATCGTAGAGGAGGATTTATGTTTCAAAGGACTTGATTTTGTAATTACTCCGTAACAGTTAACGGACTGACTTGATTTTCTGTTAAAATTTATGAAATTTCCTTTTATAAGCTTGTCTCTAGAGTTACGTTTAACAATTTGTACAAATGTATCTTCTACCACCAAACTGTTACCGTTGGATGCTTGGGGAGATATGTGTAGTTGCAGGCAATTCGCAAAACTTGTCTGGCACACAAGCTTCTAACTAACCGATCTCCAAAAGATCGCGAAAGATCAGTCAGGTCAAAGTGGAACCTAAGCTAATATCCTACACATATTGAAGAACGTCCTGAATTGGTATGTAGAAGTTCCATTTGGGAATCTTATGCGAAAAAGTTTATAAAAATGGCTTGCTATTTTTGCCAATAACTTGCCAGTTGTGACGAATGTCGCCGTACGCTGGTGCTATTCAACAGGTTTGTTGTGGAGTTCCAGATAATCGAGTGTCCACAAGCGGTTGCTGTTTCAAGCGGGTGAACTGCCATCAATCGGTGCTTTGAATGCTTTGCCTTCAATTAGATTTTTGAAAGCATATCCTTTAACGCTAACTTTCCTGACACGGGTACCCGAACGATCATTAAAGTCAAACATCTCTTAACCAATAAGAGATACAAAGTTGCTGTTACGCAAGTTCTATTAGCTGATAATTTTCTAAAGTTTTTTAAATTTCAAGCTTTCCAAATTTGTTAGGGTGCCCGTATATAATTTAAAGCATTCTGTAAACATGATTATATCCAACTTTGTATTGATAACATTGCATGAACTAAATCTTAGATAATTAACATTTTGTGCAGCGTGTTGCAATTATTTTGGTAATCGTGTTGCACATTGACCGTTTACAGCTGATTATTTCTGCTTTGTTCATTTAAAATTTAAATAAAATCTTACACAAACCTTATAACCTGTAATTTTTAAGCATTGTATAATCTCTAAAACTCAAAGTCATTAAAAGCCACAAATCTCACTCTGTATTAAAATAAATATCTTAATTAAAAATGTTCCGAAAGTTCAAATTCTCCTCTATAATTTCTATATACATAATTCTTATTTAAACGGACGAGAAGTTTTGAAATTTAAAAATTAATTATAATTTTCATTTTGTTCTGAAGACTTTTTACATTTCAGATACATAAGTGTTAGCTTATAAAAACTATTTAGATTTAATTTAAACTTTTAATTTTTTTCTTTTAAACGTGATCACTAATTTAGTGTGTGTGTATATTTAAATATGTTAGTCACGTAGTTGATGCTTAACTAAGTTAAAAACTAAACTAAAAATGCAACATAAAATGAAATAAATGATTTACTGTGAAATTCAAATAGAAATTTTTTAAAATTGTTAACTCTGTTTGTGCCATATAAACACAATATGTTGCGGCTTTTTCTATATGATTCTGCAGCTATTGCTATATGTTTTTTTGATAAAAATAAATAAGATAGACTCCTTGAAAATTAAAATATTTTTGCAGATATTTTCTAAGGCTTTAAAAAACAATAGGGCCAAAAACCTTGAAAAATCCAAGTTGGGTGTGGTTTACATGCTGAAGAAATTATCGTCCCATTTATCTTTAAATCCTAACCCTGAATGGCGAACGCTAAAAAAAAAAGATTATTGATGCATTCATTCCTCATCTCATGTTTGACATCTTTAAACAACTTTATGTGGGGGTACATCAGATCTCTGGTATATGCTGATAAATAAGCAACGATTTATTATTTAGAAGTCAACATTTGACGTACTATTGAAGAAATAACACCGGGTATGCAAAATTAAACCGACAGGATGGCCTTCATAACACGCGGTCGCGGAGGCCATATGCCAGAAATGATTTTCAAACATGAAAGTCAAAATGTTGATCATATCATTTAGATAAATTTTTTATGTTTAGTTCTATGTCGCAAAAAAATCCCTTTTATATTAAAGGAGTACTTAATATTAAAAAACCGGTCTTTTATTTCACTTGGCGCCCATATAAGCAAACACCTGAATTAAGGCTTTTGGCCCAATACATACTATGGCGAAGGGTATATAAGATTCGGCACAGCCGATTATAAAACATTTGCTTGTTTTATCTTTTTAAAGTAATTTAATTACAAACATTATTAAAGTACAATTTATACAAAAACACAGTTCAAAACAGTTATGACAATAAGCAACTTTTACTTAAAACAAGATGCAGTTCATTACTTCGCTGTATTCTTTTTCATTAATTTTTTTGAAAACGTTGCTCGTCAATAACAGTTCTTTATTATTAAATAAAATGTTTTTTTCATTGGAATATTTTGGGTTTAAACAAATTTGCTTCTTTATTTTGCATAAAAGGTACAGTGGAAACTCTCATGTCCGGGCACCAAAGGGGCTATTTAATGAAATCCGTACAGGGGAAATATCCTCACAAAAGAACTTAATGCTTTCCATTATAACGCTGCTGGGACTAAGGAACAGTGTCTGTCGAAAGGGGCTATTCACTTTCGAAAGTTATCCGTTAAGAGAGATTACACTGTATAGAAAAATATGTTGAATTTGTTTTTGTAATAACAGAGAAAAAAAATTAAATGCACAACAAAATCAAAAGAAAAAATTAACCGAAATCTTTAAACCAGTTATCATTCACATAAAATTGATACTGGCTGAAGTGTCAGTATGAACAGTTTAACTATATTCCTGAATCTTATTATAGAAAAATAGTATCTACATACATTTCTAGAATACGTATATTATCTCTTGCTAGTATGCTTTTTCACTTATTCAGAATTTAAATTCTCTTCAAAACTTTTGTGTTCGATATTTGTGGGCATGCGGGCAGCCGAAGTATTAAAGGCTGCTAAAATACATTTTTATAGACAAAAAAGAAAACTTATATAAATGAAAACTTTTACACACACACACACACACACACACAAACAATTGTTGTTGTGATTATTGTAATATAATAGACACCAATTAAAAAAAAAACACATGTCAACCATGTAATTAAGAGAGCAATAAATTTGTTGAGAGTAATAAACATTTGTATGCATTATATCGAGTTTGGAGTAATTGTTAGTGGTGAAGTAATTGTTAAAAATTAATAAAGAGTAAAGTCCTTGTTAGTCTTACGTAAACGTATTTGTTGCGAAGCAGCTTTTCCATTTTTTTACGATGTCGACAAGAACATTTCTTTCGCATATTTATATTGAAAACAATAATTAAAAACTAAAAGTTGTTTTTGTTTTCAATACAAATATACGAAAGAAATGTTCTTGTCGACATCGTGGGCCTGGGCCTTAGTTTATGTAGGTACTTTTACGTAAACGTGACGTTGCGTTGCGGATGAACTTAATAAAAGAATCAGCTGTTAAAGAATTTTATGTCTGTTGATTTCATTAAAGTTCAACACGTTTTTTTTTTAAATTCTGAAACCAAAAGCACAAATATTTAAAGCTTAAATTTATATAGAACAATTGCGATTTTTTTTAGTTGAACTGTCGATTTTAAATTGAAATTTTGATATTAAGTTAGGCTTGAGGTCATCAAATTTAATTTTCAATAAATTCTTATTAATTGCTCAGCCAAGAATAAAAATTATCAATACATTTTAATAGATTTCATGTTGTAAAGATCCTTCCTTCAGTTAAAAATAATTTAATGAAAATATGATGAACTCAAGCCTAACTAAATATCAAAATTTCAAATTAAATTTATATATATTAAAAAAATTTTGGTAAATTTTCTGTTTACTTTTTTTTAACACATTTAAACCCGTAGAAACTGCCAGCTATTGAAATCGACCACAACGTTAACTTTTCCGCAACATTTACGTGTGACTAACAGGGCCTTAAGTATGAAGTTGTACGAGAAAATGAGAATGATAGCGCAAAATAAAAAAAAAGTGAGAATTATAAACAAAATAAAAGCACGTTTGTTGGCAATTTTTATATACAATTGCTTGAAAAAATGTTTGTTTTTTTTCGCTGCGAATTAATAGTGCAATAACTTTTTAAAAGAAAAATTAAAAGAAATGAAATGAACTGTACTGAGCATGAAATGTTATAAAATAATATTATTAAAAAAACCCTAATGAAAACGATCAAGCATTAAGAGAGTATTTTTTTTAAAGGTTATTGTTTATATCACAACAAGAAGTTTATTTATAATATAACTCTCCTTAAAGCTTTAATTGATTGAAAACGATGGAAACCCAAAATAATCAGAAAACTGTTTTTTAAACAGAGAATAAAACAGTACAGATATAGACAGTTAGAGAGAAAGAAAGGTAGATAAAGAGTTAGAGTATGACAGAGATAGAGATAGAGAGAGAAGAGAGATTTTTGATTATAGAAAAACCTATAATTTAGAGGTTAGTGGTTTATTATCATACTTTGTTTATTAAAACTTTGTAAACAATTTATTTCAAATGATTTATATATGAGTTTGTATGTATGTAAATATAGACATCGATTTATTAAAAATGTTAGTAAATTAATGAATATATGTATATATATATGTATATATATATTGTTGAAAAAACAACAATAACAACAACTATAATGCTTATTTCAAAAAAAAATCATTAAAATTTAAATTTTCTTATTTATCTGAATCAATTAATTTAAACTGAAATTCATACTTAAAAGTTTGAATTCAAAACACAATAAGACCAATAAAAGAGAGCGACCGTTTTAAAGAGAGATCGAGAAGAACAAGTTTAAGCATTTTCAATTTATTATTTTATGTAAATTCGTGAAAGCTTAAAATAATAATTAATTTTTTATTTATTTTGTTTTTTTGAATTATTGTGTTTTAAAAGTTTTCAAAAAGAAAAACGTTTTACGTTTGAAATGCTCAAAAGCGCTAAAATGTATTGTACAGATTAAAGTGTTGACAACACAAAGATAATATTTAAAAAAAAAATTTCTTAAAAAATAAGAAAAAAAGAATTATTTGTCTAAAATAAAAAAACAACATAAAGATAAAAATAAGCCTTTTATAAATAAAAAAAAAATTCAACTAAAAACCACATCGATTAGGGCGTGTTATTAAAAGAAATTAAATGAAGTAAAATTAATAAGATTTACATGAAATTATTTATTTATTTCTTTAGAATATTTTGTTTAACTTTTTTTTAATTAAATATTTTATTGCTGTTTTTGAAAGTGAACAATTAATTGAACCTAAAAAAATCTAAAAAAAAATTATGGAAATAAAAATATTTTTTTCTGCCTGTTTCACAATTTCGAACGTTAAGAATAGATCCACGAAAAACCCTGAGTTTTTGAAATATTATACATATGGCTACCTGAAGTGTTAAAGTTCGTAAGTAACAAAAAATTAAAGATTAAATTAGACGTAACATAACCATACAAAACAGCTGTAGGAACTAACATCATTGGCAACACTGTATTTGAGATGAACACTGTATTTGATTATAGGTGGCCTGCCATAACGCCATTCCATAGAAACCAATTGAATTTGGGGTTTTCCATAACCCTAACCAGCTGTTACGGCTATGGCTTTATGGTATGGCACGTCTAATTCAACTTTTTCATTAATTATAATACAATCAACCGAAATACATCATAATCAATTAAAAAGTCGATATTAAATGTTTTCTCCCTTACGGCTAATTAGATTTAAGTGGACGATATGAAGTTTTAGGCAATCGTAACCATTTGAAATTGTGCAACAGAATTTTAATCAAATTATAATAAATGTTATTTTAAAATTATACAAACACAAAATAAAATCATATAATTGTTGTTACAATATGTACCATTAGAACTTCCGAAACCGAACTGATACTGAGAACGTACATTGTGACGCCAACCTCCACAGGGGGACCTGTAACATATACACACACACGTTTGTTTTGGTTTGTAGTTTATTTCTTTTAATTTGCTTAATTCTTCTTTCTTATTTGTTTTGGTTTTTTGTTTAAGTAAATTTTCTTAATTGTGATTTTGTTAAAATGTTTGAGTAAATTAAGTTTGTTGGTTTTTTTTTTGTTATTGCTTTCAGTAGTAATAAGCGATATTTTTCTAATTGTTTATTCTAAATTCAGTAAAAAGTCTGTGTTACAAATTCATTAAATGTAGTTTTACAAATAGAGAATGTATGAATTTTGTCCTTTAGTTAATTAAGTTTGTCCTTTTAGTAAAGTGTATTAGTTTAAGTGTGTAAAGCCAAAAAGGCATTGTTTTATGTGTTTAAATAATTTATTTTGACTTTATCGTTATTTCTTTATAATTTTTTTTTAGCGATGTTGTGGAAATCGAATTCGAGTGAAATTGAAAGCGAAAAAAAAATTTCAAAACGATCCTGTTTTAAAGGTTCATTAAAATATAGAACAGCACAATATTTATCAAAATTTCTCTAAAAATCATAAAAAACTATTAATTTAATAATTTCCTTCGATTTCAGCTTTACTCGAATTCGATTTCCAAAACATGGCCGATTGTCTCTCATGGAAAAAATTTCAAGATTTTTATGACATTTTTTAATCGGTTTAGAAAGTAACGATATCGTATTTTTTTAATTTTAAAATTATTTAAATTTACTTATAAGGCCTAACTGCTTTTTTTATAAAACACCATTTAAATTTTAAAAATCGGTGCAAAAATAACAAAGTTAAAAATTGTTCAGTCCTTAAACTTTTTTTTTATCGATAACTTTAGATTTTATGGGTATAATAGAATTTCTAAAGTTGACAAAATAATATACTCAAGTTGGCCTTATTTATCACTAGGTATTTTAGAACTGCGCTTTATTATTGCTTGTTCATTTTGGTTATATAAAAGTTCATTAAATAAATAATAATAAAAAGAAAAAAATAAATTACCAAGTGTGACCTTTCTTTGGTTTTTATCATCAACTGCACAGAACTTATTCCGAAAGAATATTTAAATCGAGTCTAGCTCAAAGAATGTAAAATTTTAATTTTATGGGAATATTTATATTAACACAAGGTTAATTAATTTAAATTTTTAATAATTTAGATCCCATCTTAGGAAGATAGTTGTTTAATTATTTTTTATTAATTAACTTATATGTTATTGAAGTAACCATTGCGATTTATTTATTTATTTTTTTTATCAAATTTATAGGGATTTACGAATCTAATTCAATGAAATAGCCATGAAACTTTTAGCACAGTTTTTGCTTTTCTTTTAAAAACATTTAACACAGTCTTTGTAATATTATTCCTGATAGCATGATATTCAAATGAGTGAAATATTGAAAAGTGCAATTGCTATTTTTTAAAATTTAATTTTTGAATTTGCCACAAAATAGTGTTGGATATAGAGGCCTGCAACGACTACATCAAGGCGAATTTACACCAGGTGACCTTATCTTGCTCCGTAAGAAACAGCTGATTACTAACCTTGTGTCAAAATGATATACCGTTAATGTGGTTCTGGGGAATATTTACTAAATTTTATATTTTTCACTTAAAATTATGAGATTTAAAATTTTTTTAAATTATTACATTTCAAAATAAAACAATTTAAAATAAAAAGAAAATGAAATATTTGTTAAAATTGTTTACTACAATGTTGTATTATTTTTGACACAACGTTAAAATATTTTACAGTGTTGTAAACGTTTTCAAATTACGACCACCTTGTATGAATTTGCCTTGGACTACATTTTTCTTGTACACGTAAGGTTTTTTTTCTTTCGAGTAACGAGAATCGATCTCATCACTCAAACAATGAAGGGAACTGGGGCCTAATTCTGGCAGTCCTAATTGAGAACTTTCTCGATTCGAAAGCAATTTTCTTTTTAATTTTTTAATACTTAATTTTTAATACTGAACAAATCGAAATTATTTTTTCATTATTGTGAAACTCAAATTAATGCTTTACAGCACTGAAAAAATAATTCCGATTCGTTCAGTATTGACTGAAATAATTAGATATTAAATTGCTTTAGAATAGAGAAAGCACTCGATCACGACTGCCGGAATCAGGACCCTGAATTGCTGTTTGCTCTAAACTTTTCACGCATTCTAGTTACAACCGAAAAGGTCCTCAGAAATTTTACTTATAAGGAAATACATGAACAAATAAAAGTTTGAACATGTAAAAACAAGCAGTGCGAAGATTATATTTACTTGCTTACCAGAGCTGTAAATGAATCATACTTTTTTAATACGTTACGACCTAGCGAAATTTTGAATTAATTCTTTTCACAGCCAAAAAGAATTGAATGAAATTTAAATCAATTCAAATGAATTAGGCAGAAATTAATTTCAATTCGTTTTCCATTTCAAATGAATTTGTAGAATGAGTTGCAATTCGTTTTCAATTCAAGTGAGTCTGTAAAATGAATTGCACTTCGCTGCCAATTCAAATGAATTTTTTAAAGTGAATTGCAATACATTTTACAGATTCATTTGAATTGAATAGATTTTGAATTCATTAAAATGAATTAGAACAATGAATTGCGATTCAAATGAATGAAATAAAAATTGGGTTGCAATCAATTAAATTCAAGAGCAGATCTAGTGGGAATAACTAAAACTTAGTACGTGTTTTCATGATAACGCTTAAAACTGCCAATTGTGCAAACGAACAAACTTGCGTGGCTTTTTAATTGTTGTGTAATTTTAAATGATTAATGTCTGCTTCTAGGAAACGTCAATACTAAAATAAATTAAAAAAGAAAATTCAAAAATATAAAAATAAATGTTGAAATTTGCACAAAGAAAGCCAAAAGACTAACTTGCTCAAATTGTTGCTAGAATATATTGTTTACGATTTTTAAACACTTGGATTTTCATTGAAAACGACGTTAAAAGCACTAAAAAATCTGTTTCTTAAAATGCACAATTGAATAGCGCAAGTTAACGAGTAAAAATTGTTGGGCAAATTTACGAAGTAAATGCATTCTCATGCAGTTTTTGACACTTCATTTACAAGGGCGTAAAAATGCACAGTTTGCCCAGGTTACAAGACTTTTAAGCGAAATAATTAGAACCCTTACTTTTTTTTAATTGCAGTTGGAAGTTTTCAATACAAAAAGCTTTGACAGCAAAAAATGTTGTTGAGATTTAAAGTTGCTATAAAGTCGCTATATTTAAAAAAAGAAATTTTCCAAAATATACAATATACACAATAAACAGATTATTTTATCACAAAAAATTATTGTTGAACAGACTTTTAACAATATTTTCACACCATTTGATACAAATAAAAATTCAAGTTTCGTTTACCAAACAAACAAAATTTTTCCATTTTGATGGTATTTTCGCATACATCTAATAATTTTATTCCTCTTCTGCCGCTACCTGATAATTCCATTTCTAATACAAAATCCATTCAGTTCAAATGAGTTGGAAATGAATTGCTAATTCTTTTTTCTAATTCATTTTAATTAATTCAAAATCAATTCAATTCAATTCAAATGAATCTGCAAAATGAATTGCAATTCACTTTTACAAATTCATTTCAATTAGAAACGAATTGCAATTCGTTCTACAAATTCATTTGGAAATGAATGGAAACGAATTGCAATTAATTTGAATTAAAAATTAATTGCTATTAATTTTTACCAAATTCATTTGAATTGACTTAAATTTCATTCAATTAATTTTTTTGTGTGCAAAGAATTAATTTAAAATTTGCTGGTGCAGCACATGAGTGTTTCGCGAATTAATTAAAAAATTAATGACTCATTAACAGCTCTGATGCTTACGATATCATAATATGCACTTAAAATGTGCACAATGGCCATCGTGAAAACCCTTACAGCCGTACCTAAACAAGAGCGGAAGGCGGAACGTTTTCTTCCGCTAAGCTTTTACGCTGATATGCCATACCTAAACAAGAGCGTCAACGTTGTGCCACACACAGTATTGTTAACTTTCTTGTTTAATAAAACCCATATAATAAAAATAAAAATAAGAGAAAAACCCGCTAGATTGACAAAAAATAGCTAAATTGTCATTATTTATTATTAATAGCGGCCAACTTCACTAATAAACGCGCTGTCAGAATCGGATTTTCCAATTGTAAAGCGTTGACGCCGCGCTATTTTGGGATGCTTTATACAAATTGTATGGGCATGAGAATTTTTGACAGCTAGAAAACGCTTTCCGCTCTTGTTTAGGTATGGCTGTTAATGTGTAAATAAGTTCTATTGTATGTTGTAATGTTCGTAGAAGAGAAAACAACGTTGCTTTTATTGTATTTCAACTCTTTTCGAATGTCGTGTTGAATGCTAATGCGAAAAATTAAATAACCAAGAACAATTATTTCTTCTTTTAAGTACCTAACCACTGAGCATTCAGCCTGGTTAGGGTTGGCGTTAATCGTTTTTTGTAGCAGATTATGTAACATAGGTTGATGGCTACCTTAATCTTTTGAAGACACAGGCTCTCAAAAATGTATTCTTTCCCTTTTCTTGGTACTTCTATTATGTATTTATGCCGTGTACTTCACGCATTAAAATATATTTGTGCAGACCTCTAGTTATTGCCCGTTTACATTGTGCGATTTTTATTGCTGCGATGTTTACTATATTGATAAGAGAGGTAAGAGGTATTAATTCCTCTCTTCCCTCTCACCCATCAAGTAAGAATTGCTGCGACAAGACTCGCACAATGTAAACGGAATATGATTCAATATGGTCACTTTTCAAACGGAAAATATTTAATTCATGTAATGATTATAATTATTTATTGTCGCCGCAACAAATTTTTTTTATTGTTTTTTAGTTACAAATATTATCATAAATATATATTGTATGGTTGATTAAATAACCATAACATGTTGCAATTGATTTGTTTAATATTAAACATATAAATGGTGTAAATGTTTGTGGGCAACCATAACGAGAATGTAATGTAGACATATTTAGATATGAAGAGGGACTGATTTAATCAAAATATATTTGCGAAGACAAAACGTTTAATCATTTTGTATGGAATTTTCTAAAAACACTCTGAATAAGTTTTCCGTGACCATATCAAACCACACCACACTTTTTCTCTGGGCATTAGTGAGATCTAGTTAAAAAAGAAACTATTAAGCAAAATAGCAAAAGGTGAACATTTTTAAATTGCTTATAAAATTTGCTTAAATTTGGAAACATGACGAAGAGGTACAAATGATTTAAATAATTTTTATTTATTAGATTAACAAACTGATGAGTTGGCTTAATGATGAATTTGTGGATTTCTAAACTGACTAATTGATTCATTAACTGATGATAGGTTGATTATGTTAAACCAAGACGAATGAAAACCAAATCAAACTCTTAGCCTTCGATTTATTTAGTTGCTTTTTTTCTTTTTTTTATAAATAATGTTGATTAAAATGGAGTTGGAGACCAAATATTTTAGTGTAGACTCTTAAATACGTTTTATTTTTAATTTTAATGCTGCGTTAAATCTTTTTTCCAAACTAAAAAAGCCATTTATTTAATTAATTAATTACCTTATTAATAAGTTTAACTAATAGATACCTGGTTTAAAAAAAAACAAAACATAAATGGAATATTAGTAAAAGGAACTCATAAAATATGAAGCTAAATCATATTTGTGACAATACGAAAGTTCTTTAGGTTTGAAATGAAAGAAAAAGGATTTAAATTTGAAAAAATAAAGGATAATTGGTAAAGTTTAATTGAATTGAATTGAAAAGCGCCAATGAGCAGTGTTTTATTTCATTTTTCTTCTTAATTTCGTTACGACATTGTCAACAAAAAAAAAAAAAAATTAAATTTGTTTAATTGTTTTTTCTCTCTTAATGTAAAAAGGACTCTGGCTTAATTATTTTGTTAATCTGCTTCATCTACTTAACAAAAACAAGGTTTGTAAGTGTAAAACTAATTTATTGGCTAAGGTGATTGTGGTAGTAGTAGTTTTAGTAGTAGTTGTAGTGGTAGAGGTGTTCAAAAGTAAAACATTCTAATAAAAGAGTGCTGGAATGTTCAAGATGATTTTGTACTTTAGATTAGATTTTTTTTTGGATTTTTGTTTTAATTCTTTTTTTAAAGGAAAGAAACCATTAAAACTGTTTTTTAAGGAAATAGAAAGAGTTACATGGCAGCATAATAATTAGTTAACAGCGATACATTTCAAAAGCCCTTTTTAATTTATTTTTGCTAGATAATTTCTATTTTTAGCGTTTGTTTTTTTTTTGTTGTTGGTCCTTTTAGAAGTTCAATACTAATTGGATAAAAATCCATTTATTTATAAGAGGAATTCCGTAAATTGGAAAGAGAAATTAAAATCGAACTAAAAAAAAGGAAAAAACAAGAAATACACAACTGGAAAATAAATTTTAAACAAAACAGCCTGTTTTTTTTATTAAAATAAATTAAAATTTTTGCATTAAAATTTTAAAAGAAAGTGTTGTTATTTTTTTTTGTTTTTTTAGATAAAAACTTGGAAACACTAAAACACAAACTAGGTTTTTTTGTTTTTTATTAAAAAAAAAGAGGAAAATTGAGCTTTAAAATAAAATAAAATGGACATTTCTAAAAAGTTTTAGAAAGTAACGAAAAAAAAAAATTTTTAAATTGTTAACAAACATAAACGAAAATAAAAAGTTCGAGTTAATTTGTTAATTTGTTAATAAATATTAAAAAGAAAAGAAAACAAAACAAAGACGAGAACAAGGTACATTTTATTGTAAATTATGTACCATTTTAACTTCTGATAGCGAGCTGATCGATAGCACATACATGGTGACACCAACTTCAACAGGAGGTCCTGAAATCATGTATCAATCAATATCAATGCTAAATTAAATGATTTTTTGTTTGGATTTTTTTTAAGTTTTTGTAATAGAAAAAAAAACATTATCATAAAAACATTATAAAATCGATGAAAAAGGATTTTTTTCAAAGAAAAAAAATATTATCTTAAAATCATATAAAGTCCAGATATTGTTAGAAATTAAAATTTTTTTGTTTAAATATTAGAAATTTCTTTAGAAATAACCCTAATACCTGTTAAACTATGTATATGACTATTTAAATGTTTTACTAAAAATATTTTCAAAAATAATTTGTTTTCGAGTATGTTTTTGTGTTTTTGTTGTTTTGTTCCTGTTTTCAAACTTTCAAAAGTGTTTTGTATAGCGTTTATAGAACAATGATCGTTAAATAGTCTTGTAGGTTGTGGGTTTTTTAAATCTACTTACCACCATAGTTGGGTCTTACTCTTTTGTCATAACTGACACTAAAGGAATCCAAAATGGCGGATATATTTACATCGCCCAGCATACTACCGCCAGCGGATCTAAGGATAAAGAAAAGAAAACAAATAAATAGATTAGATATTTTTTTTTATTTTTGTATATTCGTTAGTAATTTCTCAATGTTTTTTCTTTATCAATTACTTTTCCTTAACTTTTTTCCCTGAATAAAAACATGGTGATTAGTTTGGATTGATTGGAAAAGTTTTTTTTGTTTAAAAAGCTCAAATTTACTTAACTTATCCAATTAATTAAGGAAACTATTAAAAAGGGTATAAAATAATTGCACAGTAGGTTTAATACAAAATAAAAGCTTTGAAGAGACCTTTTTTAACAAACTTCAAATATGTTGTAAACATATATACAAAAGTAAGCGAATATTACTAAGGCTGGCCACTCACGTACAGTTTTGAAAATAACTTAAGAGATTAGCCTCTGAAAAAGATAGCTGAGCAGTTTGAAATCAGAGATATACTGGTCAGCACTGTTGTTGGGACAGTGTCATATACGTTGCCACTAGGGAGGTCGACTATTCGACTTTTTTCAAAAACCGGTTTTGAAATATTCCGTATAGCTGCTATTTTAATAAAACCGGTTTTCGATTAAGCATTTTAAAAGAATCCGGTTAACCGTTTTTAATTCCAATACAAATAAAATTAGGTTTCTTAATTAAAAGTTAATATAACTAAAAACAAAATAATTAAAGAAGGTAAGGAAATAGACAGATATAAGTTAGGGAATGTTCAGACATTACAAATTGAAGATAGAATAAAAAAAGGCGTGACCAGTAAATTGATCAAACTTAAGCTTTAGTTTTAATAATTTCTATTTATTTCCTAAACTTTATTCCCAAGATAATAATTGTATAATTTAATTTAGAAACAAATAAAATGTGGTCATTTATTTCTCATGGTGAGTAACATTTATTAAATAAATTTTCATAACCACCCCTATCGTGAATAAAAATTCCTTGGAAGTTTTTTCCCTTTTTACAATTGAATTGGAATAGAAAAAATGTAAAAAGGGAAAAAACTCCTAAAAAACTAATTCGAATAAGACTATTTAAGTATAAAAGATTTTAAAATTTTAATTTAACTTCAAATACACATTCGAATTAATTTGAAAATTTAGCCAAAAGTTTTGCAAAAGCAAACAATTCTTTAAGAAAACTAGTGGTTACGTGTAGGACGTCAAATATTAATAAGTTGTGAACATAACTTTAGAATTTTTGAAAAACTTTGGTTTTAAAAAATGATCGGAATTTAATAAATTTTTTATTTGAGATATTTTCAAAAATTTATTTTAAATGAGTTTTGATTGGTTGGTAGCCAAGCATGTCTATATGAATCAGTAGACTTCAACCATATTTTTGAAAAGTTGCAAAGAAAATCTCTTAAGCCCTTATGACACTACATTTTTAATGCATTGTTCAAGTTTTGGTGAACAGTGCAAATATAAAGTAATAGAAAAATTTACCAAGTGCGAAGGGTTCAGCTGTATTAAGATAATTGGCAAACTGTCAAACATTTTACTGAAGTTATCGATAAAAAATGAAGTTATGTCAAAAAAAATGTAAAATTGTTCAAATTAAAATTGATATTTCAAGCTTGAAATATCAAAAGTGTTGCTGCATCAGCGGTTTATGGGCAAATTTAGCGATTAACCGCTTTTTGTTTTTAGGTTTCTCATAAACAAAAAGTTGGCAACATTTAATACAACTAACAGAACAGGGATGGCTAAGTTGTTTCAATTGTACTTTTTTGTTGATACTTTTTAAACTAAGATTTATAATACCTTTTTGTGGTGTTTTTTAAGAACATAAATAAAGTTAATTTCAATTAAAAAAATCTTTTAGTACAATTAGGGTAAACAAATAAAATTTTTAAAGGTTGTTGGAACAATTTTAAAAATTCTCAACGCCATCCCTGAAACATAACCATAACAAGAGAAAAAAAAAAACTAAAAAACTTTGTTTACAATTTTATAGTTTGCTCTTTCTAGCATTTACTGTTTCTTTCTATCAATTCTATATCAATTAATGAATAAAAAATGTAGTGTCATAAGGGCTTTACCCAGGATTAAATATTTCAATTTATTTTGTTTCAGAGTTATAGAAACGATTAGTAATATGAATATGCTTTTTGTATGAAATATCTGTCAATTCTTCCATCACAATTTAAAAGTTCGTTGATTCCGACGTTGTAGTTGTAGTTTTAAGCATGATGATATGCTAAAACTACTTAAAAGTTTCAAATTTTGGCAGCATATTTAAGAAAATTATCATATGCAGTCTTTTAAGGACTGCTTGGGACAGAGTAAACGTTTACTTGGCGTATATTAATGTTAGGCCTGTTGACTAATTAAATGTGATTAATAAGTCGTGAAGTTGAAGAACCTTTGCAACTTAGCATTTTAGGGCCCTGTAAGCACCATTGTCTGGCCTAAGCAATCAGTGAAATGAGCATAGGAATGGCTTATCCCATCAACAATAAATTTTAGCACGACAAACAAAATCTTGTTAATTAAAAATTTTATATTCCCAAAAATTACTTTGATATTATATACAATATTTAAAATACTTTCAAAATGCTTATTACTTTCAAGCTGAAATTTTTTTTGTAGTATTTTGAATTGTTTTTAGTTTTTGTTACAAGAACACACTTTTGTATTAGCGATTTGTATTTACATTGCTCATAATGTTTTTTGACTTTTGTAACATTTTGTTTGGACATTCTTCATAAAAAGTTAAAGTTTGCCCAAAGTTGTCTGTGGAAGCCCGCCGAACATTGTTCTCACTGAATTATGACATCGCTAGCCTAAAACCCAACCAAACAGTGACATTTCTGGCCACATTGAAATCTTTTAGATCTCATTTGGATAAGTTTTGGCCAAAATTCGACAATTTTATTCAAACCCATTCATTCAGAATTGTGTCTCACAGTTGAAAATGTAAAATAAATTTATTAATTTTAACGCTATACCACCGTTTTAAATAAGTGACTAATAAATTCAAAAGTTTGGGAGTCCCCAATGCAAGACCCTTTTTAGCCCTGATATAAAATTAATTGCTCCTGTTTGCACGTACACATGTATGTTTGTATGTGTGCGTATCAATAGCAAAACTTCTTGTCCATATTTTTATGGCAAAACTATTTTCAAACTTAAGAATATTGATGGCCACTAATATTCACAAAAAATAAAGAAACAGGAAGAAAATATACGAAAATGGTATAAAATAAATTAAAAAGTAAGAAATTCTAATGCACTTTAACAAACACTGTCAATAAATTTTGACAAGCTGTGACTTGTTGTACGTTCTTGTAAGTCATTTTCTTAGTTTTTTTTGATGTTGCTGCTTTTAGCTTTTGTTATTGTTGTTGTTTTTGTTTTGCCTATCGTTACTTGCACTTACAATATTATTGGCAACTGTTTCCGCCGCATGCCAACTTATTTTCCATAACTTTTACAACTTTTTTTAGTACCATGGCTGGGGCTTGCGAAAGTTTTTTTTTGATTTCATAGTTTTCGTGCTTTTTTCTTTATTGTTGAGTTTTAAATTTTTTTTATTTATTTTATTTTAAGGACGAGGCTCGAAAGGAAATTAAGTTGTTTTGTCATCTTAAATAGAACGTATATTTATTTTCTTTTAATCGGAAAATAATTTAGGAATATAGCAATAACGCCTGTGCTCGCCATTGAAATAATAAAGACTGTGTAAACAGAATATAAAAATAATTTTTAAGGGAAGTTGTTCTATATTTAGGTCTATAGCTTTTGTTCAACTGAAACAATCGCGCTGAATTTTAACAATTTTCTAACAAAAAACAAAATTAGAAACAATTTTCTACCAAAAAAATATTTCATGGCTAATTTTGGAACCAAAATTGAAATAAATAGTTATTTATGGGGTCTATGCTGAGTATTCATTAGTGGTGGAGTGTAAAAAAAGGTCTGAGTGACTTTCTATTGAACCCTCGTTTCACAAAAACCCAACAAACAAAAAGTATTCCTTTATTTAAAAAAAAAAAATTACTTTTCAGTTAACCCTCGTAACGAAAAAACCAAACAAACAAAAAGTCCTCCTCTATTTCTAACATGCCTCAAATTACCAAACAAGCAAAATTTAATACATGACAAAATAAACTGGGTCATACAGTGATAAATTATAGGAAGTATTCATTGTTTTGTCTTTTAATTTAGGAGTTTTTTTATTTTTTTTTTTTTTGATAAAAAATACCAGTGGTTTGATTGTATTTTTAGTTGTGGGAAAACATGTTTAGAAATTTGTGTTTTGTGAAAATCGAGTGATTGATCTATTTCTATTGGCTGTCCAAAATTTTTTTTGCTTAAAAAGAGACTAAAAAAAATCTTGTGTTATAAAATTAAACTTAAAAATCAAAACAAAAGTTTTATATAAACGGAGCGTATACGTAATATTAAATATTAAATGTAAGCAATTTATAAGTATGTATCAGTGTTGCCACTTTGTGGGAAATTACACGAATTTGGTATAACTTTTACTGTCGTGGGTAGAGCGTGGGTAATTTCAATTAGGTGTTATTTAGGTGTTATTTGTAACTCTTACTTCAGATACCCAAATATATATCAAATCAAGTTCGATTTCCGTGATGGCATTTTTATATTTTTTTAAAAATTGTTGTTTAAAAATTCACAGTCTTCTGAACCAAAGTCTCTGTTGCTGTTTAGGGAAGGATTTCAATCATTAAATAAATAACTATTTTTAAAAGTTTGGTAATAAATTTTGCAAGATGGACTCTGAGATTTGGATAAATATCACTATCATAGCGATTAAGAACCTGAAGTTTATTGAATAAAGTTATTCAAACTACAAACAAGCCTACGGGTAGAAATGTTTCCAATTTTCCAACATATAATTAATTTAGTTTGTGTCTGAAAACTTTCAAATGCTTTAGTTTGAAGAATATTTAACGCTCTTAACAGTTGTAAAACTGAATTACGAAAGGGACAGTTGTATAAAACCCTGAAGGCATTTTGTTTACTAATTATGGTATAAAGAGTATTTTTTATTTGACCATGAAACTTAAAATGATAAAAAAAAACACTAAACAAATGAATTTTACTCGCAGAGTAATACACTGCATTTCCATCTGAACGCATTGCAGACGCCCAATTTTGTTCTTTTTTTCGAGCATTGCTCGCTGTATGTCACGATTAAAAACTATCAAAACTATCAATTTATTGCAAGTATATCGGGAGTCTGATAGTATATGTGCAGATTTGTCACAAATTATAGATTATATGGGAAATTCGGCTCAAAATGCAACTGAAAATAAAAATGCTAAAAGGTTCTTTAAGAATGAATTGGTACCATGGATAAATAAAAATTTACAAGCCCTAATAATTTATAAAGATAAATTGTTAAAAATGAGAAGAAAAAGAAAAAGTGTTGATACAGAGATTAGGTTAAAGAGAATAAGTTACGTAATTAAGAAATCGTGTAGAGAGTTAATGAATAATTATTACTACAACCATTTAGAAAAAATTAAGCAGGAACCGAGGAAGTGCTGGAAGTTTTTGAATCAAAACAAGGAAAACAAGGAGTCAAATAAATGTTAAAGATTCGAATGATATAGTAGTAGTTGACAATCAACTTAAAAGTAATCTCTTTAACCAGTATTTTCTTAAAATTCCAAAAACACTAAAGGAACAAATTTGTTATTCACCTGCTGATTCATGTAACGATTTAAGAACCTTAACACGTTGTCAAACCTCATTTAGTTTTTCATATACTACTTCCTCGGAAATTAAAGATATGATTTCAAACCTTGATTTAACAAAGAGCTCTGGTTGGGATGGAATATCGCCCAGGATGTTATATGAATGCAAAAATCTTATCTCTCCATTTCTATCAAGAATATTTAACAGGATAATTGATACTTCGATATATCCAGACGATCTGAAGCTTGCCAAAATTGTTCCAATACCGAAGGAAAACAATGCTTCAATGAAAGAAAAATTCCGTCCTATTGCTTTGCTGCCGATAATCAATAAAATTTTTGAAAAAATTCTTTATAAACAGTTGTCGTTATATTTGAATAATAATAGTTTTTTATATAATTGCCAATACGGATTTAAGAAAGGTTGTGGAACAGAAGAAGCTGTTGTAAATGTAGTCAACAGTATTTGTCAAGGTTTGGATAATGGGTTCAGTGGTGTGGCTGGAATTTTTTACGATTTTTCTAAGGCGTTTGATTTAGTAGACCATAAAATATTAATTGAAAAACTAAAGTATTATGGGGTTAATGAAAAAGCACTGGTTTTGTTGAAGAACTACTTAACAAATAGGAAACAATATGTAGATATTGAAGACTGTAAAAGTTTTACTGGTGTTGTAGAGTATGGGGTACCACAGGGGAGTGTGTTGGGTCCTCTGTTATTTAACGTATATCTAAACGATATAAAAAATTTAGAATTGTTTGGAAAACTGTACATGTATGCTGATGATATATATATTTTGAGTTCAATAATCTTCCGCAGAATTTGAAAAACATTGAAAGGGTTTCAATTTTTAAGAAAAGTTTAAAAGAGTTTCTTCTCCAAAATTTAGAAATGCTTCTAATTTAAAAGTTCTTGTGAAAATTTATTTGAAATGTAATAATATTTTTTCTTTTTCTTTTTTTTTTTGTTATTGCTATTATTATATAAAATTTATGTAATATTTTTTTGCCAACTCGCCTCAATTATGTCCAAGTGGCGCTGAGGCACTTTCTATCTTTTGTAAAATATTTTTTTTTTTTGAAAATAAACTGAATAAAAAAAAAAAAAAAAAAAAAAAAAAAAAGTGGTGTAACATCGCTCGGCCTTGAAGTCTAATTGACAGTTTATTTTCTCTGAATCAACACATCGCACAGTGGTTCAATAGGCCAATCTCGCAGGAAAAAATTTATAACTTCACTTCGGAAGCAGCTAGAAGTATGAAATTTGGAATTATGTATTTCTTATTGAAAGCATTCCTTGTACCAAAAGTGGGTGTTGTAGGTAAAATGGGCGTGTTAATTTTTATGACATTTTTAAGAACATGAAAATGTAATGAATTAGTATATTAATGTATTCATTTAGAGGTGCAGAAGACCCATTTTGCCAACTGTGCGCATAATTGAACGAGGGTTTCATTCACCGCATTTTAAGATTGAAGATAAATATGAAAATTTTTAACATAACAAATTCTTTGTAATAATTACGAAATTTTCAGTAAAAAGTTCTATTGAAATTTAACAAATAACAAAGGAGACCCCACCACCAATAGGCTCTCTTGGGTACTCCACTAGGTTCGAATAGATATATTACACTAACATACAAAACAACATAAGATAATAAATTTATAAAATAATAATCTCTTATATAAATTAGTCTACATCTTCCTGTATGAAAGGATCTAAAAGTAACGAAATCTCTTTATCACCTAATAGTTCTTCATTTCGAGGGCTAAGAAATGGCTTTGTTCAAAATGACACTACATTTTTTATTCATTAATTGATATAGAATTGATAGAAAGAAACAGTAAATGCTAGAAAGAGCAAACTATAAAAAATATTGTAGAGCATGTTAGTTTTATTAATACAATAATTTATGTATATGGTCACCTTATTTGAATTACTGTCATTCTTAAGTTTTCATTACATTGTTTTAAAGAAAGAAACAAAGAATAAAACGAATACTGGGTTGACTGAAAACACGTGTCTTTTATCGCTCCCAATACACTACAAATGTAAACAAAGTTTTTTAGTTTTTTTTTCTCTTGTTATGGCTTTGTTTCAGGGATGGCGTTGAGAATTTTTGAAATTTTACCAACAACCTTTAAAAATTTTAATTTTTTCCCCTAATTGTACTGAAAGATTTTTTTAGTTGAAATTAATTTTATTTATGTTCTTAAAAAACACCACAAAAAGGTATTATAAGTCTTAGTTTGAAAAGCATCAACAAAAACGTACAATTAAAACAACTTAGCCGTCCCTGTTCCTTCAATTTTATTAAATGTTGCCATCTTTTTGTTTATAAGAAACTTAAAAACAAAAAGCGGTTAATTTGCTGAATTTGCCCAAAAACCGCTGATTCAGCAACACTTTTAATATATCAAGCTTGAAATGTCAATTTTGAGTTGAACAATTTTACATTTTTTTGGACATAACTTCATTTTTTTTTGATAACTTTAGTAAAATTTTTGACAGTTTGCCATTTATCTTAATACAGCTGAACCATTCGCACTTGGTAAATTTTTCTATTACTTTATATTTGCACTGTTCACCAAAACTTAAACAATGCATTAAAAATGTAGTGTCATAAGGGCTTAAAGAAGGGAGTAGCGAATGTGTACGAAGTATTTTGGAATTTCTACCTTCTAAAAGGCATACTTCTGAAGGCAGGATATCATACGAAGCGAATCTTTTAGAAAGCTGTAAAGGGGCCTTCAAATGCGGTCCTTTCAATATTTACCGCTGCGATATGTTTGTAAATCATGTATGACTGCAGGTATTTGTACAAATTTAATTATAATCATACCCCTAAGTGAATACATTAAAAGGTAATCCGGAAACATGGCGTTTTCTCATTACACGATTAACTTTTTTCCCAACGAAAAACTGCACATTAGAGAAATTTGGTTTTATCAATGTCTCATTTGCTTCTATTCTGTCGCAAAGCTAACCAGCACTCATCTGCCGATTATTTATTTTCCTTTTATTTGCCGTTCAGATAAATTCAATCAATTGACTCCCAACTTTTACATGTATTTTGAGAGATGCTGCCAGCTTAAAACCATGTTTCTTGTCGGTATATTGAGAAACCCAAAACTGTTAACAGACAGCTTATCGGTCTAATAAATTTATGTTGACATTAAGTTACAGGCAGTAGATTGAGAAAATGGTCATAAGTATAACTGTAGAAAGTATCTATAACAAATTATAAAATTTTGTTTTGTGTTACATGCAAGTTAAGCAGACGAAGTCTTTATTCAAAATCGATGAACAGGCAGTTAATTGTTTATAAAGGGTGGTCCAACTATAATGCACGATATTAATTGTGAGTCACACCTTAACGTCAAGTTATTTGACTAACTTAATTTTACATTTTTATGTTTCAGTGTTTGACAAGTTTAACCATGAAGAGGCATAAAATTGAGCAGGGCGTTAAAATTGTTGCAGCTTTTTACGAAATCGGACGTTCAAATCATAATCAATTTCGTCCACTTCCTGGTTTTTTTGGTCAAAATAATCGGCCAAATGTGTCTACAATCGGGAGAATTGTGCGCAAATTTCAGCAAACCGGGTCTGTAGGAAATGTGAAAAACGTGTTTGGAGCGGTTTGCGCGGCGTCATCGAGCCGTGCTTCTTTGAAAAAAGCGTCGGCCAAGCAGTTACCGTAAAAGGTGTTTGCTATCACTTCTTGGGGCCAGAATAAGGATATAGTCCTGGACGATATGAGGTTCCAACAGGATAGTACCACTTGCCAAACAGCCACACAGCCAACAAAACAATGGCTCTTTTGCGTTAGAATTTCTATGGCCGTGTTATCTCACGCCGTCACAATTATGTGATTTTACACCGTTGGACTTTTTTCTTTAGGGATATTAACAAGAAAAAGAATTCGCCAATAAGCCAAGAATAACTCAAGATCTAAAGGATGAGATAATTCGGCACATTAACGACAAAGAACCTCAATTGTGTCTCAGGGTCATTGAAATTATTGACCATCAGATAGAGGTATTGCACCGAAGCCGTGGTGAGTATTTTGTGAGACATGCAGCCCATGGGTAGTCATGGGTCGTCAGAACAAAATTATGTTATGAGGTTAAAAGTTATGTAAAATTTCTTTATGCCGAATATTTTTGAAATATCTGCATCTATAAAAGATTTGTTTGTCTTTAAGTGATTTCAGGATGGGGGTTATATGACCCTTATGGTAAATTTTGGACCTACCAGGACAACATTTTGGCATGGTTCGACAGAACACGACATGAGCTCCCTACAAATATTTGTTAATCGATGTCTACGAAGAATCGATGTCAAAAAGAAACAAGCCAATTCATATTGATATCTTGAACCGCTGCAACCCTTTAGATGGCACAGCGTAAATTGCCATGGACTGCAACCCAACAGGTTTGACACGAAGAATAGGCAGATCCTTACATCCCTGGCATCAAAGACTTAACATCGAATTCAGCCGTAGAAATCTAAGCTGGAGAGAAGTAAAACAAATATTATCACATCGAATGGAATAGATTCGTTGCGGCCCTGTGTTCCAAGTAGGAACCACACGACACAATTCAAGTGGCCAGTCGGACGCGCGGACATATCATAGCATCATGACTTCATAAATTTCTTTGGAATAGCAAAAATGGCTAAAATTTTCTCGTTTGTTTTGTAAATTGCAGAAACAAAAACGGTTTAACATTTTTCTACGAATCTTTGCTTGTGACATTAATATTTAAAATTTGTATATACTGCTTTACGATTCACCGCTTGGATTTCACGTTTTTTTTTCCAAGTTGTTGCCGCATTAAACATTCTATCTGCAATCGGTACAATGTAGATATGAAAGTCTTTCAATTGTGTGTGAAATTCGGCGCCACAAGTTTAGCCATTTTTGTGCCATTTTAAATTTAAAATAGGAAATTTTTCTTTCTTACGCTGTTCATTCTACAATTGGGTTTCTCAAAGTGTACTGACCTGTTTTTTATTTATATACACTAAGTATTTTTGAAATTCTGTTCAGTCAAACCCCATGTAGGAAATAGTTTTTATATGAAAAAATTAGCAAATGTATGTTAATTATTTAAATATTTTTTTGTAATCTTATTAACCACACGCCACATGGCCACCTCTTAAAAAGCTACTTTAAGCAAACATTTTTTTAAACATGTTATGGTTACTTTAACCATATCCATACTCCAAACATATTATGGGTAAAAAAAGTCCACTTTCAAGAAACCACAACCATATTATTTAAAACAAATCTGCTTTAAAAATTTCTTTATAAATGTTAAAGTACTTCAACAATTTGCATATTCCGTTAAGCAATTTATAGTAATAGTACTAATTCGTTTTAACTGAATTCTTTAGTAGCAAGTCTTATCCGTTATTTTTTTTAATGTTGTTATTCTACTTCTCTTTTCTTGCTTGTAACAATATAATCTATGCCTTATTGACGCCACTTGACAGAAATAAGTGTGTGAGTTTGTGTATTATTACATAAATTTAACAACAACTCAAGCATAATATTAGTTTCTGTTAACTGCACTAAACAACTTAAGGCTCATTTGCATTAAGTGTCCTTCAATTGTATAACTCGATATATATATATATTCCATTACCATACACCAGCTCATACTACATACAGATGTTCATACTTATTTTCATAAACAATGAGAGTGTGTTGGTATGTTTAAAACACAAACGTCATATATTAAATGGAATTTTATTGCTAAGGAAGAGGATATAAAATACACAGAAACAATAACACATGCACGCACGTACACACACAAACAAATGAAAATACATTCGTGCATGTTGTCTTAAGAATTTATTTATTCAAATAGAAAATAATAAAAATGTATGCTTACAATTGAAAAATAAGAAAAATAAAACTGAAAAAGACAAAAAAAAAAAAAAAAATTTATTATGAAAATGTTTTTAGAAAACATTTTTGATTTTCTGCCACGTATTTAAAGTATTGAAGTTATTCTTGAAAGGACTTCAAAGAATATTAAACAAACAAAATGTTAAAAACAAATAATTGTAATAGAATCGTTATTTATTGAAACAGCGTTTAAAAAACTTGACCTTAAGTAGCAGTAACAGCCAATATTTTCTAAATATTCTAGTTTAAATAAGTGTTTAAAAAGCTGCAGTCAAAATCAAAAAAATGCTTTTTCTTCCACTTTCTGATTTCTCATTGGACGAAAATAAACCGTTGCCTTTACTTCTGATTCATTAAATGAAAACAGTCGTAGTGAAGACAAATCCAAAAAACGAAAAGTTGAAAACAACAAAGAACATCGGCACTCGACATGTTCGGAAGTGTTTCTTTTGACAGACTGAAACTTTTAATAAATACCGAAGTTAACAAAGATGGGACGTTGTGTTTTTTCCGCATTTTTTTTTTAATACATGTGTACATAAATACATACCTTTATTTAATTTCAAAAAATTAAAAAGATTGTTAAGCATTAAAATAAATACATATGTATGTATATATATACACATGTATTATTTAAAAAAAAAATTCGGAATAAAACACAACGTCCCATCTTCGGTAACTACGGGATTTTTTAAAAGTTTCAGTCTGTCAAACCAAACACTTTCGAACATGTCGACTGCTGATGTTCTTTGTTGTGTACAACTTTTCATTTTTTGCTTTTGTCTTAACTGCGACTGTTTTCTTTTAATGAATCAGAAGTTAAGGCAGCAGTTTATTTTTGTCCAATGACAAATGAAGATGTCGAAGTTACAGCACCATCTTATGACTTTTACTATCTCAACTGCAGCTTTTTAAACGCTGTTTTAAATATATAAAAAAACTTGGTGCCATATTTCTACTATAACACTATGCAGCAAGTGATGAAGCATTAGAAGCAGCATTTAGGAAGCATGTAATGTAGTAATAAAGTAGCAAGTGATGTAGCAATATATGATTTACTTACTCATATTACACCTTACAGAATGATAAAACACCAACATCATGCCCGATATGATTTTTTCTTTAGAAATCTTATATACATATTTAACCAAAAATTTAAACTAAATGAGAAGCCAGAGTTCAAATTAACTTTTGAACCCTTCGTGTTACACATGAGTCTGGCCAGACCTTTTTTCTTTCTGTGTATGTAGAGAAGTTGTCCAATTATTAACCCTTGAGAAGCACCTCTTTCTGTTTTGTTAATAAGATAGTAATAAACGTGTAGTTGTTATCGAAAAGTTAAAGACATTTTGTAAATTGTATCCAAGTATTGCATGAAAAACGGTATCAAAAGCTTCGGAATGATCTTAGAGAACTGAAAAAGTGATTTTATTTTGATCAAGTTCTTTTCTTAAACCTTTTGAGCTATCAATTGAAATACTGATCGAAATATTTTCTTGTCTTAATGCAATTTTTGTATTTACGAAAAACCACATTCCCTGTACACTGAGCACTGAAGACATTTGCATTAACTTTTTAATGAATAAATTTTGAGTAACCAGCATTTTTTTTAAGAAAACTTTCAACTAATCTTTTATAAGATTGTGTATATAAATTTGCTACTTAATATCTTAATTAGACCGACTCCAAGAATGTGTACTAAATATTAAAAGTTTTTTAGGTTAAGTGAAGGGTTAATAGCAGCCATTTAAGTTAAAATTTTTTTTGAAGACAAGCTTTTGACATGTCATTGAAATTGTCACAACAGTAAAATATTTTATTAAAAAACTAAAGAAAACATAACAAGTACACAAAATACATGCCAAATATGATGATGAAAGGAAACACTTTAACCCAACAAAGAGGTTAAGGCAACAATGAACACACAAATGTACAACAACTGCAAAAAAAAATATGTTAAATAAATGAAGGAAATATATGACACAATTACACAGGCCAACAGATACAACAGGACAACAGCAACAACGGCAAAAAAAGTTGCCTTTAGTTTTAGTAAAATTCAAGCGAAAACTGATATAAAAAAAATTTTTTTAATGACATTTAAAAAATTATATAAAAAAATTGGTTGAAAAAGATAGCAAAATGTGTGAAAAAGAAAAAAAATGGGAAAAATTACAACAATAATAAATGATAACCGCAACAATAACTTTGCAAACGCCCCAAAAAAAATGTTTATTTACCGTTATATAAACGGTTAAACTTGAGTGCCAGTATAAATGTGCGAATCTGTATGTATGTGTATTAAGAGTGTAAAAGCCCTGCAAATAATATTGTGCCACCTGATCCATTTTTATTAAATGGACTACTCCATGGACTAGTCCGATGTAACGAAAGCATGGACCATGTCATTGTTAAAAAGTGTTTGTAGTGAGACGGCATGTCTTCGTTTTTTAACGACATGTTTTCGTTAAAACTAATCCCCAAAGCTGGGTTATATGGTCCTGCCCTAGGACATCGTAATTTTTAACATTACATTACCATGTTTTTTCCATACGATTGGGATACTTTTTAAGTATTCCTACTCCCTTGTGGACTACACTTTACACGCGTGTTTGGGCTAGTCTTATTATTTGCAGGGAGTGGGTAAAAACTACAAGTATGCTTGCCTATGTGTGTAAGCGTTTGCTTGAGAGTTTGACTTGTGTCCATTTTATTCAAGTAAGCGAACGTGTATACGGATGGATGCTTCACTTACTTCGTTAAAAGAAAACCCAGAAAATTTCGAAAAAAGAAAGAAAGAAAAATAATATAAAGCAAAACATTTTGAACATCTTTGCCTTGTTTTTTGTTTTTTTGGCAAGATGCTTTTGCTGGCTTCAGCTGCTGAAACCTTGTGTGTATGTGTAATTGTTTCAAGTTTGTGTAAGCGTAAAAGTGTGTGTACATAAAAAATACGAGATGTTTTATATTGTTGTCGCTGTGTGAGTTTGCTTGTTTTGAACGTGTCTAAATACGTGGCACCGCCCTTAATAACAAAATCTAGATTGCAAACATGTCTTGTAAGATGTAACAGCTACGTTAGCAGAAAAATTCAATGTAAACTCTAGATTCTTGTTAGTTTTTTTTTAAGCAAACATTTTCTATATAAAAAAGCATTATACATAAAAAAGAAAACTTGTATATTCATATTTAAATAAAAGCATTTTCAATGACCCTCATAGGGCCGGCCGTACAATCGGAACCATGATTAACAACGGCATTAGTCCTGCATGTTCAGGACATGTAATTCAAATTTTTTAATATGTTTATGTGTGTGTGTTAAGTACTTGTTCTTTTTTTTTATTATTTTTTTTTGTTTAATAATAAAAAACAAAACAAAAAATAGTTCCATTTTGTTTTTCTTTTCAAGTTTAACAAAAAATATGGAAAAACCAGGACAAAACTCAAAGTAACATTGAAGTGTATGTTTAATGTAAAATGTATAATGCATAAATGTAATGTAATGTAACTTAATGTAATGTAATGGCTAATGGCACTTAAAATAACGACACATTAAAGGAATTATATGCATTGTGTGTTGAGTATGTACAAAATACATTAAATTTGCCAAACTAAAAGCATTGTACAGGATACAATAAGGATTTAGTTGTGCTGTGTTTTTCTTATTTACACATTTTAAATGGCACAAATTTCGAAAAAATACATGTCAATGTATTTTTATGTGTGCACGAAGTAATATTTGTTTGCCTTTCTATTTGTTTATTTTTTTTTGGTAAAAAAACTTAAATAAATGTTTATGTAGCGTAAAGTCTATAGCAATAAAGCTTTTTGTTTTTTTCTCCTTTTTACCCTTAATTTTTATGTCATGGAGAGTTTGTGTGAAATTAAATGCAAGTATTAGATTATTTCTCTTATTTGCTCTCTCTTTGCCTTTGCTTGCCAAATTGCTCATTTCTAGGTTAGAGAACAGAGCTCAGTTTTTGTTGTTTAATTGTGCTCTATTTTATAGCAATTGTGTTTTTATCGCTACAAATTATTTTTGCCTACTTGTAATTTGTGCTGAAATCAAACCTACAATCTCAACTGTTTTTTTTCCGGGAGTTAAGTGTAATTTAAGTTATAGTTCGTATAAAATAACACAAAAATTATTGGCCTTAAATTTATTTTATAGAATCGCTATGATTATTATAGAAAATGGAATGAATGTTTTGTGAAAAATTACAAATATTTATCGAAAAAATTTCTAATATTTGCTTTAAGATTTTTTTTTAAAGAAAAATCATGATTAAAACTTGTGCTACACCCTTCTTTTTTAGATTTTAATTTTTGTAATTTTTACAAATATGCACAATGAACAATTCATGACAAAAATTCAGGGTCCAAATTGTCGCATTCGTGATCTGGTGCCTTCATCGATATCTTACTTTTTAAGATTACTGTACTCGATACCTAATAGCTTTTATCGAAGTATGACATTTGATAACGAGTAGTGGATCGAATACTTTGTCTTAACATTTTATTTAATAGGTTAAGTAGGTGTAGGTTAGGTTTAATGGGCTGCCAGCAGATTCAGCCAATAGCCACATGATTACTCCCCAGAGATCACTGCAGATTCGAATCATCTTGCCTCCCTGCAGAACAGAGAGATCGATCTCAGTCCTACACTAGACACAGCGTTCAAACACGGCAATTCCGCACTCAAAAAATTATGTAGTTAAATTCAAACGAAAATTCATTTGAAACAACTTAAAATTCATTAAAAAAACGGATCATTTACATTTCATTTAAAACAAATGATTTTTACATTCATTTAAAATTTTTTTATTTATTAAACAGCATATTCCGTAAAATTGGATAGTTTTTACTTTTAAAAAATATATTTTAACAGAAAAAAATCAAACTACATAACAAAATAAATACGGAAAAACATTATTTTTTGGTAGTTTGTTTTTTGAATAACAAACACAAATCGCACCCGTTCAACAATACTGTATCAACTCAAAATTTAAAAATTTTCAGTAGAAGCAAAACAATTTTCAATTTAACATTACAGGCATATGAAAACGAATTTTTAAAGCAGCCGTTTCATTACAAAAAAGTGGACAAAATTGCACAATATTTTTACAGTGGGTAGATATGAATATTACGTATCCATTTTTTCCAAAAAGTGAAAAAATAAAAATTTTGAGTTAATACA
The DNA here is from genome assembly GCA_949318255.1 of Pollenia labialis. NCBI lineage: Eukaryota > Metazoa > Arthropoda > Insecta > Diptera > Polleniidae > Pollenia > Pollenia labialis. The sequence goes on from OX439140.1 coordinate 160,765,395, forward strand.
GTATTGTTGAACGAGTGCGAAATGTTGAAAAATAAAATTATTCGTAAAATAACTATATTTTTATTCAATTTTAACAGTACGAAAACGAATTTAATAACCCACAATCAGTTACTGTAATAATTTTATAAGTGCGGCCTCCCAAAAAGCCTCATCCTAATAGTCGCTAGAGCGGGGCATTGGCAGTGAAAGCAAATGTGAAGAACCGTTTACCTCCTCGTCATCATAAAAACTTCGACAGCAGTTATTATAACTCAAACCCAACCTCCTCGCATGGCTCCCAAGCATCCCGTGACCCGTCAAGAATATCCTGATCTGATCCCTACCTCCTCGCACCATTATCAACCAAAGAGTCCTGACCCTCAACCAGGTATTTTCACCCAGCCATCTCTCCTGAGCCCTTCTGTACGGCTCATGTTTATTGAGGGTCTTATATCAAGCCATTTAAAAACAGGTCAGGCCGTCGACGAATATGCCATCCAAGTCATACGCTTTTTTGTATTTCTCGTTGTGCTTTTGACAATTGAAAATCACACCGAAACTTAAGGCAGAACTATAATATGCTTAAGTTGGCTTAAACAATTGTGCGAATACATGTGATACATATGTGTCGAAACCATATTGAACTTAAGAAAACTTATTGGTTAATTTTATGAAACTGGCATTTCCTAAAGCAATGTGCGAAACAGATCGCACTCTCCGTACGGAATAAAATATTTTTTGATTGTATTTGTATTTTTTCAAATACTTTTTTTAATTTTTGACAGAAGCTGGCTTAAGCTTATGCATATTATGGTTGGGCCTTTAGAAAAAATAGTTAAATATTTAAAAGGGCTAAGGTTTCAAATTAAACTTGATTTGATAGGAAGTTTCAGCTACAAGCCAATAAATGCAGTTTAAAATTTGTGGAGAGGTAAATTGTAGATTAATTTTAAAGGAAGGATTTGTAGATCTCTACAATTAGATTATTCATATAGTGCAGTACTTTTCTTTAAATGGTAGCAATTTTAAGAAGTTTGAGAGAATGAAGGCTACAAAACTTAAAGGAATAAATGTAAAATTTAAATCGAACAAATTATGAAAATTCACATAAAATATTCCTTTTTATTTATGTAAATACTTCATATGTTGTGCACCATAGAAGATTGACTAGAGAAAAATGAGAGAGAGAGAGAGAGCGATAGAGTGAGAAAAAAGCTTTTATTAGCTTCAAAATAACTTTATGCTATGATTGATTTACTAAAACACTTGTTTACATTGCTTACTTCAGACATCCCAAATTTCGAGAGATAATGTTTTAATTTGTTTTGAGATTGTTTCCATTCCAGCCAATCTTCTATGTTGGGAACCATCCTAATACTACTCTAAAAACCAAGAACAACTACGGTTTCTTTTAAAGTAATAAAACTATATCAAGTAAGAAAGTATAGTCGGTCATGCCCAACCATATGATGCCCTACACCAGAGTATTTAAAAACAAATTTTCGAGAGTGTATGACCATATGAATATAGGGATATTTGTATCTATGTTTTAAATTTCATTACAATCGGTTTGATAGTTTCTGGCAGGCAAAAATTGCCGCTGTCTCCCCTGGTGGTCCCATTATTTTTAAAAATGCAAGGCTTATGTGCCCAATTTTATTAAATTATCTCTAAAATTGCGACCTGTACTTTACGCACAAGGTTACATGGACAGCCAGCTAGCCAGCCAGACGGACATCGTTAGATCAAGTTAGAAGGTGATTCTGAGTCGATCGGTATACATTTAGGTGTTTCACACTTCAGCACAAATGCATAATACCCTCTCCACTATTTTGGTGTGGGTATACAAATCGTTCGATATCAAATTCACTGGATTTTGGTTTCTAGAACTTGTCCATATTAAGCCTGGTACTCTGTTCAACATTTCACGTGAAATTCTGTCAAAAGTCATATGAAAAAAACTTGTGCGGAATGTCTATGAAATAATGTTTATAGAGTTGCACTCTGTTCATTTTGTGAAAAAGTTCCGAAATGTTTCTGGCAACATTATTTTTCAACTGCGAAATAATGCGCGTGGAATTTTAAGCAAAAGCAAACAAGTATGAACTGATTATTAAATAAGAAATAAAAATTTAAATTACACAGCCGGGAACAGTTTTTTATTCATATTTACTTTCATTTTTTATTAATTTTTTTATTAAAAAAAATAATTTTTTGTAAAATACATGTGGTGTTTGTTTACATACGCAAAACAATGTCGCATACTTTGCAGGAATAACAACGTTAAATTGTACAAACTCGCATGATACGTATCATTGATGCATGTCAAAATTTTTGTGTGGAATAATTAATGTTGTTCAACATTTTTTACAAAATTTGAACAAAGTACTAAGCTGAAGCCATCAAGAAGAAGACACACAACTATTGGATGAAGATTTACATTTAATGTCGTTGGTAGTCAAACGACGAATTTGCATATCACAAAACAATTTAAACCTAATCGAGGCTTTAAACCAAAGCAATATTTGCGCCGTTTTTGATTGATATAAATTTAATATTACGTTCTTACTTTCATGTACCAAATGTGACATTTTTTTACATGACTACCAGCCTTTTGGCCAAACCACATTGTAGTCCTAACACCTGGTGAATAAAATACGTCCACCACCGTGCCCTTAAACCTTCTGCCACAACACCATACAGTACAGGTGAAGCGTAGCAATCAAATAAAATGCATTTGGTAAAGTGCAAAGCCTATCTAGCAATACTTCTGTTCTTTGCATAGCAGCAATTGGTTGAAATGCAACTCCACATCGTTTAACTTGTTCTCCCCTCGATTTAAGTATAAGCCACAGCCACCACGTGAATCCTCGAAACGCTTCACAATAATCTGGGTTGGAACTTTGGTCCCAAGGACATCCTGGTTCACACGATACCACCTAAATAATCCCGGACTTCCCTGTTCAAATAAAAAAGGTATGTACAGTAGTTGTTTTTGTTAAGTATTATTTGCTGCCGATTACTCCGGTAATTTTTGACAAATTTTTCAATAGTTTTAGATTTTATTTGTCTTAAAGCGAAAAACTTGAAAAAAATATTAAATCTCAAGTTTGTTAACCCTAGTCCTTATACCCAACTTTTACTACAATAACGTAGACCCAAGTACAGGAGTGGCCAGCAATTTTTTTCCGTTTTTCCTTATATTTTCGAAGAAATATAAAATTTTTTTAATGCTATTTTGTAGCTACCGGGTGTCCCGGTAGCCTAGTTGGTAGTGAGTTAGTCTATCAGTGCAAGGGTTGCGGGTTCGATTCCCGCCAGAGACTCTGGCCTGTTTTACTACAACGGGCTAAAGGTCTACGTTACTATTTCTCGGTTAATTAAGTAAGAATATAATATGTAATTGTATTTGTTACTCTTATGAAATAAACAAATATTTACGAACATTTCAAGTGGTAATAAGAATTCAATGTGAAATTGGGAAAACGTCATCATCCTTTTTTGTCAGCATCCTTAAAAGTCATTCTTTTTTATTGACAATGCGTACTCTAAAATGTCAACCAAATCCAAATAAGGAGGACAAAATTTAAATACTTTAAATTATAATAAACAAGCTGAGCGCTAATGAGAAGTGAATATGGGTCAGTGTGTTAAAAATTTTAGTTCTTCGAGTTTCGCCTTAAATTTTCTCATACTTAGAAAAATGAGAAGTGAGAGGAGACAGTGTGTTTAATTTCATAAATTCTATGCAACACTTTTTCAAAAAAAGATCAACGATTAATTGTAAGTATTCGAAATTAATAATAGTTCGATATATATCCTTTTATTCAAATACATATTTATAAAGATTTTTTTTTCATCAGAAGGTCAATATTTTCATATTAAAAATGTAAAATAGAAGAAGAGTTCTCTGAGTTTGTACTAAAATTGTCTCTTATTAATAAACATGCAAAATTAAAAGGAGGCAATCTTTTATTAACTAAAATTTTCCGAGTTTTACCAAGAATTTTTAAATGTATTTTTCTTTACAAACCATCTCCTGAAAATTCCGAATCGAATAGAAAAAAATCAGTTAAATCGCTCCAGCCGTTCTCACGTATATGTATATGTAGATAATTATTGTAATATAAATTTTATTTGAATTATTATTATATAAAAAAAAAAACTTAAATTTTCATTACCAATACAAAAAGATTTTTTTTATTATGTAGTCAATTCAGAAATACGATCTTGGGGTCTCGACTTCATATCATAGCTGATAGCTTTTCAATTCCTTGACCTAGAACAGTAGTTGAGGTGTCAATCGTCGTAGTTTCAGCAAAAAATTTTAAGCAGTTTAGGAGGTACATTACAAGAAGATACATACTAGCTACACCTGTATCCGGGTATAAGGACTAGCGTTATATTAAAAATCTAACCAGCTTAAAGGTTAAGCAATTTAACAAACTATAACTTTTGAATAATTAAAAACTAAAAAATATTTATAAATTATTAATTTTTATTTTTGATGTTTAATTAAAAAGCCACTTAGTGCAACCAACCAGTTTTGAAAAGGGGTTAAATATTTTTATTCTTATTATGTTTCATTTTTGTTTTTCATTTTTATTTTGCTCACTTTCAATAACTACTTCAGTTTCTTTTTTGTATACAATTTTCGCTCTACAGATAATCAAACATCTTGAACATTTTCAATCATACTCATTGTAAAACAACAATTTTAACACAATGACACTTAAGACGTCAAGAGTTGTGGGCTTCAGTTTGCACTAAATTGCGGCTGACAATGCCAACAGGGAAAAAATGAGATGATATGGCTTTTAAGTAGAAGAACAGAATGGAAAACATACAAACAAACTACAGAAAAAAAACAAATAATCATAAAAATAATATTAAAAAAAAAAAAAAAAAAACATCACTCGTAAATTTATATAATATTTTTTAAAGCAACTAAGCAGCCAGTAGAGCAAAAATCAAAAAGAGGCAGCAACATCTTGAAGATGTGAAGCAAAAAACAAATAAATATTAAAACAAGAAAGATGATACTGATGATGCTTTAAAAGATATACCAGCATTTCACAGCTGGGCGTATAAAGCAAAATGTACAAAAAATTACATAAACACACACACACACACACACACACTACATTTACAAACACAGTTGGGTATGAAATGGTATCATTTATCAATAATTTTTCAGGGCAACATGTCATTTAATAATGAATATGAAAACATTTTGAATAAAATACAAGCACTAGCACGGACAGACATGTCATGTCGTGTAGAAGGCAAAGCAAAAATATATTTTCTTTTTGTTTTCAATCTGTATAGATTTGATTAAAAAAAAAAAGAGAACAATAAGGAATGTTATTTTATGTTAATATTAGTTTGTGTGTGTGGATTGTGACTAAGAAAGCATTTGGGTGATCATTTTTGTAAAAATCACCTAAATAAGACTTTTCAGAAAACTTTTGATTATTTACAACTGATTCATTCATATGCTCAAAAAGGAATCAGAAAATTGCATCACAAATGATTCTTTGAGGTGTTTTCTCACAACGAGAGTATAATGATCCAAAAATTTGCTTATATGCGGTTAATTTGCTTAAGCTGACATAAAAGATTCAAAATGCTAGCTAGGCATCCTACCGATGCATCCCCTTAAAGAATCATTTGTGATGCAATTTGCTGATTCCTTTTTGATCGTACGTATGAATCATATTTTTTCAATCGCTCGAGTCATAACTCAGTTTTTAATCATCAAAAGTGATATCAGAAGATTTTTGCAAAAAATTATCACCAAAATGCTGGCTGGGATATACCACATGTGGGTTAGTGTGTGTTTAATGTTTCTTGCAGTATCCATCAAAAACAGTATGTTGCATATTAACGGAAGCAAATTTATAACAGACTACCTACCACATTAATAAAATTTTATGTATTAAATATTCATTAAAAGAAAATGGTTGAACTAAATTCAAGGCTTTCTTGATTAAGGGCTAAAAAAGAATCAAATTTCTTCTAAATTGTTTATTAAATTTTATATTTTCCTTAATTGCATGCATATATACATAACTATGTATGCTTCTGTTTTCACGTGTGTGGCTCTGTGTAATGGATTTTGCTTTTTTTTCTTTGTTGTTTCTACTGTTCTGCTCGTTTATGTTGCACTTTAACCTTTGACATTGTGTATTTTGAATTTAGTCATTCACTTTCACATTGTGTGGCAAAATGTTAAAGGTTCCTCTGACATGTAAATCTAAAAAACATCACCATCATCTCTGCTAAATTTTCCCATTTTGCCCTAAGGTTAAGTGTATGCATGTATGTGTGTGCACGTTCGCATATGTAACTATGTATGCATATTAAAAATAAAAAACTCATATTATTGCGTGCAGAAATTTCAGTTATTATCGAACTTGTAGTTGGGTAGTTTTTTTTTTATAAAAAAACAAGAATAGTTTGCAGTTATTAAAAACACTTTTTTTATTTTTTTGGTTTGAGTAAATTTGGCTTAGTTTAACATACACTTTTTAAAGACGAAAATTTATTTAAAGTATTTGCACTTGAAATTGAAAAAATAAAATTGAATTTTAAAATAGGTGGAAATTTTATAAAAACACTTGTGAGAACTAACAAAAAACTTTTCGAGTGTGGACCTTATTTGGGTTCTAAGAACAATCGTTGAGCTTACACAACAAAATCTTTTATCAAGATATCAACATTTATGTACATATATAATATTTATTTATCTTAATGGGAGTTTCGGGCACATACAGCTACAAAATTTTACTGTTGTTGAATAAAAGATTTTATTTGTCGTGCTTAATTCCCAATTTTTATTTTTGATAAAAACACTGAAATTTATTGTTGATTGGATAAGCTATTCCTATGCGCATTTCACTGGTTGCCTAGGCCAGATAATCAGGAAACTTCATCCATAAAGATTTTAGAAAAACTAAAAATATTAAGCCAAATAAAACTGTTAAGCGTATAAGAATTATAGCAACAGTTCTACTTGTAACAGTATCAAAGCTTAAACAAAAACAATAACAATAAACAGTGAGTCTATCTTTTCTTACATTCCCCACTACAATTGATTGGAATTCTTCCAACATTAATTGTAGTTGTAAGTAGGTTAAGAAAAAACAAAATAAAAATAAAAACAACTTGCTTTATTGTTGTCGCAAGAAATAAAGCGTGTTACCAGTTTAGTTTTTTTTAAGCCGTGTACTTGCCAGTTTATTATCAAAGTAATTTTTGGGAATGTAGCTTATCTGATCAAAAATAAATTTCAGTGTTTTTATTTAAAATAAAAATCGGGAATTAAGAACGACAAACAATATCTTGTTAATTTAAATTTTGGTATATACAAAAATTACGTTTATAAAAAACATTTTGTAATTCAATTTGGTAGAAAAACGAAATCAAATATATGTAGGTTTAAATTTTTTTGGTAATTTGGAAGACGATGTAGGACAACATAGCAAATATTAACCTTGAATTTTACCTGGCATTACTAATGGACGGATATGTTTTAAAACTTTCAAATATAAGCATTTCGTTTGTTTTGAAATATTTTTATGCATGACAAAGTTGTTGTCCACTTAATTTAAGTAAATTTAAGCACTACTTTATTTTGTTTAAAATATGTTTTTAAACTGATTCGAAATAAACTGGCCTAGAATGTTTGGAGCTAAAGTTTTTCCACCACAGCCAGAAAAAAATGTTAAAATATGATCACCTCCAACAAAACAATTTTTAAAGAAAATTTTAAACACATTATGATTTATTTAACAATATTATTGTCCCCGACAATCATATTATAATTGAATTAGTCTTCCATCAAGATGCCATATTATGTTTGCCTCCGAACATGTTGTGGTCAAACATAAATAAAACATGTTTAAAACTTATAATAGCATTGTTGGTTTTCAACCAAAGGAAGTTGCTCTGGGAAAAGTGGAAAATACTATTGTTAGTTTAAAAACAAATTATTGTCATATTAAACCATTACATGTTTAGAGGCAACACTAATATGGTTGTAGGTGACAATAATATCGTTATATTAACAACAATAAGTTTAAAATTTTCTTTAAAACTAGTTTTGTTTTGGGTGATCATATTTAATCATGTTTTTTCTTTGCGTGCAAAGACTCATCCATACATGCCTTAATATCAAATCAAGGACATGATGCTAGCACCAAACATGTTATGGTGGAGGCAATCACATATGTATGAAATCATTTCGAAACAAAGCCACAACGCCATTTTTCAGTGTTTTCATTCTTAATTGCCACTACTTGAATTTCTTTCTTTCTTAAATATTTTTTCCATCAAAATGTAAGCACCACAATTGATTTTTTAATGTTTTTATATAAAACAGATCTTTTAGTTGACAAGATTTTTAAAATTCCAGCTTTTGATGGAGTAGGAAAACCTATTCCTCACTTAGCCAAACTGTTTATGTCATCCTGTTGGTGTGTAAATATCATCGTTAATTTCGTTGTCAGTTTTTTTGATCACTATAAAATATTGATGAAGAATCTGAATCAAAAGTGACTCAACTCAAAAAACTTAATTTTTCACAAATCGAAAAAAAACTGTTTTGGCCTAACAAAAAATAGTTAAAAACAAATGTTTGGACCATTAAGTAAAAAATCCATACAGATTATTATCTAAAAAAGTTTTTTTTTAGACATTTATACACTAGCTAATGAACAATTTTTAGTTGTGTAATTTTTGATGATATATTTTTTGCACAAGTGTCCGAATTATTTTGAGTTATGTCACTTTAGCTGAATTCTATTCAAGTTTTGACACTTTTACCAAATTCTAAGCTGACACAAGGCTCATTAATATAAACTCCAACAAAGTTTTGTTTCAGCAAACTTGTCACACTTAGAATTAAGACTATTTTGCACTTAGCAGTAGGGATCTACTACCATTTCATTTGCGACACAACTAAAAATATACCAATTGAAACATAAAGAAAGACAACCGTTTTTTATTAACAGTTTATAACAACAAAATACTCTGATATTTTTTTTTTATAGATAAACAAGTGTTAGTCCATTTCAAGTTGAGTCACTTTTGAACTAGATGTGCGATATAATGAATAACATCCGATTAAAATTTTTAATCCCATGCTGTAGTGGTAATATTAAATGTTTCTTTAAATGCAATTCCTCTTGAACGTTTTACGATATTTCTACACTCAAAAAATTATGTAGTTAAATTCAAACGAAAATTCATTTGAAACAACTTAAAATTCATTTAAAAAACGGATCATTTACATTTCATTTAACCCAAATGATTTTTACATTCATTTTTTATTTTTTTATTTATTAAACAGCATATTCCGTAAAATTGAATAGTTTTTACTGTTAAAAAATATATTTTAACCGAAAAAAATCAAACTACATAACAAAATAAATACGGAAAAACATTATTTTTTGGTAGTTTGTTTTTTGAATACCAAACGCAAATGTTGAAAAATAAAATTATTCGTAAAATAACTATATTTTTATTCAATGTTAACAGTACGGAAAACGAATTTAATAACCCACAATCAGTTACTGTAATAATTTTATAAGTGTATAATATTGAATTAAGCCATATATTTCTGGTTTCACGTGAGCAACACGAATTGTTTTGAATTTAAGCGTCTCCCATAAATTTATAAGCCTTTTGTTTCTGCACTTTGCAGCCATGACTAACGCATTAAATCTTTCTATTATAGATTATTCTTCAGGTATTTTGCTTAAGTTTATCAATATCAGGTATATGCCAGTTTTAAAAATAAAATAAATTTAGTCAAGTTTCTTCCCCAAATTTTCGCATTTCTTCTAACACACATTTTGCTTATCTTATGTCTCATTTTAACTTAACCAAGCTTATTTTCATTTAAGCGCAAATCATTTGACAAATGACATGATAAGAAAAGTTTTTTCAAATAAATATTAAATACGAATTTCAGTTAAAAACGACCATTTTGAATAAAAACTTCATGGCGTTTGGCACGTGTACTTTTTTAACGATAGCGAAAAACTAAAAATGAGGTTCTAAATAATTGAAATTTTTTTTGTTTTAAATATAAGTTAGGCTAACGAAGTGTTTGTTCGGGGGACAGGCATTAAGTTATTATCCCATAACATTACCGTTAATTAATGCGAACCCTAAATATACATACATAGCACTTGATCATAAAGAGGGTTGTAACTCAAAATATAAATACTTTTAAAAAAAGCTAATTAATTATTTATTAAATTAAATATCAGAAAAATAATTTTTAATTAAAAAAAAGTAAAAAGTAGACAAAACAGAATAATATTTTTCCAAAAAGTTAATAAATAAAAATTTTGATTTAATAGCCTCTCACTGATCAAGGCAATATGTCAATATATATATAGAAAGCAAACATTTCTGGTATTAACAGCAATAACTGAGTTGAATGACGAATTTTTAGCAAGAAAAATCTATTCGTCTTCAAAAGCAACACGTTTATGTATATGAGAATAAACACAATCCGTGAGTCGGCTGAAATATGTCGTGTAGTACGGCAAGAGATCTTAGGCCCGTTTTCACAACTCACCGATAGCTAAAGGTAAGATCTTATCGGCCGTATATTACAACTTTACCTTAACCTACCAGGTAGGATGAACGTTAATTGACTTTATCGCTCACTTTAGGTTAAAGTTAAGTTTTAATAATGGAGCACTTTTATTAGGCTTAAAGTATACTTTTAGCTATCGGTATGTTGTAAAAATGGGCATTAGAGTGTTACAAATTACCAGAAATTACTTTTAGACCACGATGTAGTTTCATAATAAAAAAATTCCTTAAAAGGTAATTTTTACAAAGTCTCTCTCTAATACTATTGTCCTTTTGAAACAAGTTTGATTTTTTGTCCCGTTAACCATTCTAAGGTTTTTACCAATAAATTTAAAAAAACCACAAATTGAAGAAACCTATTTGTTACACTTAATGTAGCGCTTTCTAATCCCTATCAATCAATGGAAAATATAACAAAGTTTTTATAGCCCCTCTGTTGATTTTTTTAATTTAAAAAATATTTTAATAACCGCATTCTGCACTCGAGAAATGTCTAAATCTAATAGCAAACTTTGATTTAGAGCAAACATTTTGAAAACTGAAATCTTTTGTCTAATCAAAAATGTCTGTTTTTGGCTCTTCTGTTGATTGATTAACTGTAGAAGTTTGTATATTTTGGTACTTGCAACATTAACGGCTAATTGATTAGAGCAAGTCAAACTTTCTTTTTTGTTTAAATTGTTCTTAAGCCATCAAATTTATAAATCAGTAAACATATAAGCCATCTCTAAACGCATAAAATTGGGCGTTTAAACTACCAATACAGACCAAATTAATTTGACAACATTAATCGTATTGCTTCCACATGATATTATTTAAATTACGAATAAAACATCGGACACTGGTCTACTGCTGTTGAGTTTAAACTTCATATAAATTAAAATTTAGTTGAACTAAACCAGCTTTTAAGCATTCACTGATTTATAAGCCATAAACATGTAATTGTTCTTTATGATCCAGACAAGAAACAGAGTTCAAATTGCTATTTGCTATATTTACATTTGCTCTTATGTTAGGGATATGTTTTGTTGTTGTGATAAAGTTGACGACTCTCCAAGGTACAATTTGGCTTTTGTTTTAAAAGCTTCGCCCTTGTTGTTGTTAATACTGCTGCATGCAGCTGTTTGTTGTGTTGCTGCTGTTATGTTTTTTTTAGTTTACAGCCCAAAGCATCTTTTTGTTTATAATTTCTTGTTTATGTTTTTGTTTCATTCATTATTTTGTGTGCAAGAAATTGGCTCATGTGTTTAAGATTTATGTTGATCTGTCCATTTGTTTTTTATTCTGCAGTTACTTTGCGGTTAATGCGTCACTTTTTCATGTTGCAGTCTCGCATGTGCAATACTTTGTAGGTATATATATGAAAATATGTTTAAGTTGTAAGACTTATATGTATAGTACAAGAGGAATGGGGCATGGACAAAAGCCTGATGTATTCAGGTTCAAAAAATTGTGTTGAAATGTTTTGGCACGCAACCACGTGTTTCGTATTTTTACTTATTATTTTGTATATTTTATTTAGAATTTAAATATTTAAGCTAAACTAATTTTTATTTTATGGATAATAGCAGCCACATTAAAATATTTACGTATAATTTCATCTTGAAATGCTACTTTACGGCTGCCGCAAAAGTGGCAACATTACACCACAAGGACAACAATGCTGATTAAATAAAATAGGTTTGTTTTAGTTTAATTTACAACTAGAGTTGCATGTGAAATACGGAAAAATTATTAAAACTAAACTTAATGAAGAAAATATATGTATAAAAAAAATAAATGTCAAGTTGGAATAAAAAACTCAACAGAAGCAGAAAGGAAAAACAAATCTAAAAACTGTTACGTTACATATATAAATTGATACATTGTACTACAAACACAGACACACATTTTGTCTGAACAGTGTGAGTGTTTGTTTACTTTTTTTTTTGTTTTCAGCAGTGCGTGTAAACGTGTTTGCATGTTTCAACCTAGTTGTTAGCCTGACTTAGTTTGCCAATGTCGTTGTATTTACACACGTGAGACCTGAAGTTCTTAAATAAACGAAAAAACTATTTTATTTAATTTTAAATATGGTTATATTTTTTGTTTGTTTCTATGCGCCAGAGAATTTCTTAATCTATTTTTTTTTAATTTATTACTACGGATGCTAATTATTTTTTGTGCATTTTTGCTCTCAAGAGTTTTAAATAAAACTAAGTATTTTTAAAATTAAATACTCTTGGCAAATTATGAAATTGATATATGAACTTCTTTTTTGTAAAGAATTTTAAAAAGACGTATGAAAAATATTTAATTATATTACGAATTACTTGTACGCCCAGTGGCAGCTAAATGAAAGCTTGCGAAAAACTTTTTGTGGATAGACTAGCTGCCTGTTTTTAAAAAACGTAAACAAGTGAGTGAGTGACTTGCTTACGTTTTCTAAAAACAGGCAGTGGGGATCTAAAAGGACAACAAATTTTAATACTTTTATTGGAATATTAAACTTTTTTAATAATCTTTTTCTACATTTATTAATGTGCAGGTTATCTAGGAAAGAAAAACAGGTTGAGAAATAAATTTATTAGAGTCATATGGTTTTATAAAGACGTTCTGTAATCATAGTTCAATTCCGTTAATTATAAATTCTGTTTTTTTTTAAGTTTGTTAGGACTCTATTTGTGCCAGAGAGCATAAAATTTTTGCTTTCATTCCGGGGTATTCCTGGGAATTTTTTTGTGGATTTTGAAAAGTTAGCGCGGGTTCCTAAATTTTTTGAAAAGGCGTTTGGTATAAGTAAAAAAAAATATACCTAATAAACTTCTGAGCTAAAATACTATTTCAGATGTCTTCAGTAGAATTGTATGGCGATTCGTTGCTTAGAATATATTAACCCTTTAATACTAATTTTAAAAGGTAATTTTTTGTCCTTTTTTTTTATCTTCCTCACAAAAGATTATAATAAAACGGCACTTTAGAGGGTTAAAATATTTCACGAATATTTTCTGCTCAAATTTCACTAGGGGTTTTCATAGACAAAAAAATCGTGCAATGTATGTAAAACGGATTTTTGAATTTTCCGGCATTGAAATTTTTGAATTTCTAAAGCAGGCGTTTGGTACCAGTCAAAAAAAAATATACTTCTGAGTTAAAATACTATTTCAGATCTCTGCAGTAGAATTGTATGGCGATTCTTTTCTTAGAATATATTAACTCTTACACTAAATTAAAGGGGTATTTTTTGTCCGTTTTTTAACTTCCACACAAAAGTATACAAAACGGTACTTTAGAGGGTTAATATTTTCTGCATTAAATTTCACTAGAGTTCTTCTAATATCAAAAAATCGAGCAATGTATGTTAAACGGATTTTCGAATTTCCGGACCTTGAAATTCCTAGATATGCTTTAATTTGATGTTATTGCCTAATAAAAGTAAGAAAATTATCGACAACTTTAATTGGTCAAATAAATATCAAGACAATTTCAATTCCATTACTCAAATTGGAAAATATACCTATCGGTAATTGGATAATATAATTAATTTAGTTGAAATCCCTGTGAAATAAAAAAAAAATTGGAGAGGTCGTTTCGTTCTGCTAACACAGGGCACCGTGGTCTCATGTATATTTGGGCTAAAACTTTATTTTTTTGAAGAACATGCAATTTTTCTCACGATTATATCACGGAAAGTAGTTGAAATTTTGTTCCTGTCTTCGGCGTGATTGTAGTCTAGAAAAAAAACAGTGTAAAACAAGCCCGAAAAACTGAACCTAGTGTCTCACAATTTCTAAAATATCAAAAAATTTTTAATTTTCATTTCTTTTTGCACTAATTTGGGCCCATAGCTTGCAAGCTGTGGACAATTCAAAAAAATATTTCTTATAATACAGTGCATAATAGTTCAGAACAATGCATTTAATACTGGAAAATGCTTTTTCACAATTTTCAGCTGTATCTGATATCAAATATTCGGCAAATATATGAAAAATGTAGCAAAAGGTATAAATAACAACATGAACTAATCCATACTCTTACATTTACTAAATTTTCAATGAAAATATAGCAGTATATATTCCTGCTACATTTTCCTGGTTAATCATTTCTTAAAATAACTTCATTAAATTTTCCACAGTTTGTCAGCGATGCACAGTGATCGATTTGAAGTATTTAGGCGGCCAAAAATATTTTTGGACGTTAACGGCTTCGAAAGACTGTATTTTAAAAAACTATCTATTTATTTTAAAAAATAAATAAGAAAAACATATATTTTATAATAAAAACACATTTTATTCTCATAAATCATAAATAAATAAAAATGCATTAAATTGTCTTATTAAAAGATGTTTCTATCTCGTCTTCTTCGTGCTCAATACTTGATTGTCTGTGGGGCTCGACTGGAAAAAATGTTTTGTGAAGTTTTCTTTAACGAGCTTTCTCTACTTACGAGTGGATCTTAAGGAAGAAGCAATCTTTGATAAATATCACGGTTGCATTCTTCCCTTGAAAATTTTCTTGAAAAATTCTGTCTGTATGACCGAAATTGTTAATTTCGTGCTTCTGCAGCCTCCTCCGACAATTGGCCGATTACCAACAGTGCATTATCTATTATGGTCGCCCCATGTAATAGTAATTTATGCATTGTTGGAGTCATGGGATGCCATCCGTATAATTCCACATATGTATTTTGTGTCCACTTGAAATCGCCTCTAATAAGATTTTAAATTTGTGTATTAATTCGTGGTTAATGCCTGTTATGTCCGCCGCTAATTCTGTGTTTTCAAAAAATCTCCTACTCGTATTGCCATCATTGGTATTACCAAAATTGGCTTTAGGCATGTCCACCAACAGCCCAGTTTCTAAGCGGAATCTTTCTTGGATTTCTTACTTTGAACTGCTTTCTTTAAGGAATAAGCGGGATTCTGCGGCTCTTGTTTTTTTTTATAGAAAAGCTGAATGTGTAACGTATTCAATAAACAAAAAAATATGATCCGGACGAATCCTGATCCATAACAAAATTGCTTTTGAAATTAAAAAAAATTACATTTTTTTTGTGAAAAAGAGGGTATGTTTAACTACCGAAAAATATAACGAAAGTTAAAAATAAAATTTAAAACTATTATTTATTTTATAGAAGCTTACTTGAGCTATGGGAATCACTTTCACTTCTATACACAACTTAAAATAAACATACATGCGTAGTGCGAAATTTGATATAATTTGGGCACCCAAATAGAAATTCGTATCAAGTCAACGATCAAATTGCGTCTAACTGCATGGAAGCGGTGACGTATGGTTGTTGAAAAAAAGGGTGGGGTAATTCGCGGAAGTGTTTACTACACGTAGACGTCAATATTTTGTGCCTACTACGTATTTACGATATTGACTTTTGGCCGCCTAAATACTTCAAATCGGTCACTGTTCGATGGTTCAAAAATATTGAACAAACATTTCAGAAATTTTAAAGAATTTGATGCAGGTTTTTCGAGAAATATATGAAAAATGTATCAAAAGGAAAAAATTTATTTATCAGTATCTTTTGGTTGTGTTAGTTTCAATAAAAATTGTGTAATGCTTTTTTTTATTAAATTTATTGTTATAAATGCAAACGGAAGATTATTTTTAATTTAATTTTAAATATCGATTGGCTCTTAAGTTTAGATTGTATATCCCTATTCAGCGAATATTAAAAATTGATAATCGTAATATCACTATTGCCAATCAGTAACAACTTTAGGCAATGAAACATGTTGAATCAAAACTGAGTTACCGGTACTGTTTGGAATATATTTCAGCCTACAGTTTCGCAATGCTTGGCATCGTATGTACACAGAAATTGATATATCAGTTTAAATTAAAAATTTTTTTCAAATGAATTAATTGTTAAATCAAGTGAATTAAACGTATACTATTAATTAGTTTACTGGTACAAATTTTATTAATTTTTTCATTAAAATCATAAATATTTTAATTTAAATTTATTTTTATTTTTTTTTCTGTGTGAATCTTTATATCGCCTTAAAAAATGTGTTTTTCTATATTATTCGTCAGGTAAATTCAAGTTTACAACTCAGAATATGCTATTAAACCTCTTTTCCTTTCAGTGTATACAAATATTTATTATTTTTGCTTAGCAATAATAACAAATAACCTTTGAACATACATATTTTTTTGTTTTACAATATTTATTATTTTCTGCAGCAATTTATTTATGCAGATAACATCTTTTATGAATAGATAATAAACAAATACATATGTATATCGTTGGCTTCATTGAGAATCTCCTTTACTTTTCGATATTAAGCTTTTTTAGTGATTCCAAAACATTTCATTTAAATACACCTCGTTAACAAAATTTTTATGCAATAGTATCAAATATAAAGTTTCTACAAGGAATTGTACAGCCAAGTTTACATTTGGTTACATACAGTTTCCTTTATTTTTTTTTACCTTCTCCTGTAAAATTGCAATTGGGGCCTTTCTCGATCAGACTAACGATATGTAAAATTAATATATAAGTTTAGTTAAATTTACTATCATTAAAAATATGCTCATTTTTATAAACAAAAACAATAAAAACTTTGAAAATTAAAAAAAAAAAAAAAAAAAAATAGAAGGCCATAAAAGTCACCGCACTAAATTGAAACACACGCACATTTATAGAAAATACATAGAAATGCAAATACTAGCACTAAAACCAAATACCGCGTACATGCAAGGTTATTTTTTTAAAAATAGTCATTATCATCATAAATGTTATAAACACAAACTTATACACTCCAACTGCCAAGAGCTAACAGCCAACTAAATATTTATGTAGACCGTCAGTGAGACATCCAACCAAACAAAATATAAGCGAACCAAAAACTCTCGTGCTACCAATACAATCCATTCTGATCCTTTTCAACCAACATACACACATACTTTTTTCAAACCCATGCACATTTACATAATGATGTGGTTTATAATTTTTCCAATTTTTTTTAATTTTTTTACTGTTCGGTTTTAATTCATATTTGGTTGTAGCAGCAGTTGTTTTAAATAGTTTATTCATTTATACGCACATAAGTCGACATGATTAAAGGCTTGTGTATGTGCATGTTTTGGTGTATTTGCATATCTGTGTTTATACGTGTATGTAAATAAACTTTCGCTGAAGGAAAAAAAACAAATATTATCATGTTTACCAAGTTGGAAATAATATTAGCTTTGGTTAATTCAACAATCATTTTTCGTAAACATATATACATACATGTAAACAAACAGCTAAGTATACATGTGCATAAGTATGTGTACAATTTTATTTATTTTTTAAATTTCTTATTCTATATGTATGTCGAATTAGTTAGGGAAAATACAGTAGAATCTCTTATGACCCAAAACCGAAGGGACCTTAAAAACTGTGTTCGTTCAAGCTGAATATCCTCTCAAAAGAATTAAACACTGTCCGTCACAAGGGGCTTTAGGAAGGTGTCCGTTAACTGTTTAGTTAAATTGCTGAAAATTATCTTTGTGAAAAGTTTGCTTTAGAAAAATTCATAAAATATGTTCCCAATTCAAATTAAATGGTTTATGCAACAACAACAACAACAACAACAACAAAGCAAATTACTATTTTGAGAGTTTAAAGAGGATTTTAGTCGATCGCTGGTCTAATTTGTATGAGATTTAGAAAATTGCGAGCAGTTACACACCCCAACAACTTTTTAACCCACGGACCAAAATATACTTTTCTAAATGTTTGAAGGATATTTTCGCTTAAAGTTTTAAAATCCCCTGTTTTGCGCCATATTCGAGATAATCATATTCGAATTAATCTTTAATTAAAAATCCTAATAGTCCTACCAATTACCTTTCAAATAAATGTAATATATTTTTCCTTCTCTCAATCTCTATAAAACCCGAATTTTCGCTATATTCGCTTATTCTTCGAGATTTTTTTTTTTATATTATTTTGACTTAATTTCTTTACTTTTTAAAAGATTTTTTTTAAGTACAGCGCAACTCAAACTGCTAGAAAATTAAACGTTTTTCGAGGGTTTCGACTTTTCCAAACTTTGCACGATTGTATTATTAAAAGCCGTTTTACACTATCCCACAAAGTCTTTAGTAATTTACGAAAATGCAACCATGTCATGACAAGTTGTTATTGTTTTTTGAAAATGTTCAAAGAATAATTAGATCAGGGAAGCATTTTTGAAAAATACGTAAGACTTTGTGGGATAGTGTGCAACGGCCTTAAGTGAGATTTTTAGATAATATTGAAACTATTATTAAACTATTGCTAAGAGTTTGTATACTGTCGCCCATGATCGCTTAATTATTCTCTTATTTACACATACTTAAACATTGTTTATTGTTGGTGTTTTGTCTTAGTTTTGATATCGTTTGCAAGTAAAACTTGAATGTTTGTAATTCTCATTTGTTTTACAATTTTAACTGTATAATATCTTTAGCTTTTTTAAATTCTTTGGAAAAAGTTTTCCTGATGATCTAGCCAAAGCCACCAATGAAATTCGCATGAAAACTAGCTTTCACCTCAAAAATGAATTTCAAGTGTATTTATCAAAAATAAAAATTGGGAATTTAGCACGTCATAGAGAAATCTTATTTATAATAAAGTTTAAGTCTTAACCACACGCACAAAAAAAAAACAGTCTCACAACGGCATTTGTGCAGGCAATTTGTGCTACACTTTACAGATTTATCTGCATATTGCAGTTTTTCTAAGCATTGAGCAGTTTTGCAGTTTTTTTGTTAAAAAATATACTTTTTTCTTTTAAATCGTGCGCACGCAAAGAAATACATGGTTGTGGTAAACATAAGAGCAACATGTTATCATAAGTGTTATGATTGCAGTCACCATATTACGATGTTTAATGAATCATAGTATGATCAAATATAAATGTAATATTACATCATAATATTTTTTCCTTAATCATATTATTATCCTGTTAATCATAATAAATTAAGAAGTAATCATATTATTGTCATGTTAATCATAATTAGATAAGATGTAGTCATATTATTATCATGTTAATCACAATAAGTAAAAAAGTAATCATATTTTTGTAATGTTAATTATAAGAAGCTTAGAAGTAATCGTATTATTAAATCATAATAAATTTAGAAGTAACCATATACCGCACACTGTATAAAAATAAATTGATTTTTTTTTGCATCGATTTTTATTTTGTGGCACTTGACAATTTCTTTATTTTTTAATTTCTTTGCACTTATTTTTTGTAATGAGTGTTAATTTTTAATTGTGGCGGTTTTCCTAAAAATGTATCAGTACCGTGTTGATTCATTGTGTTCTTAAATGTTTACCTACGTTGTATTGTATATGAATATGATTTTCATCTACATTATTTTAAATGCTTTCTATTGCTTTTCTCTGCGTAGTGACAACTACAAAGTTGCATTTCGGAATTAAATGCATTGTCAAAATTTTTATGGTTGCATTACAGAACATGTTGCCATGTATTACTACAATGCAACAGGCGCTTAGGAAAACAGCCTGTTTAACCTCTCACTCAAAATAATTCAAATAATTCCATAGGCATATTTTAAACAAACGACACAACTAATTAAATATTATTTTACATATGGCGCTAACATAATATTATTAGAGCAAACATATTTTGTTTGCTTTTTAAGTATGACCACACGTATAAAAAGTAATCATGCTATGACTATTAAATATCATCATTAGATGTTAGAAAAATAATTTTTTTTCTCTCAACAATACTCAAATTTATAATTGCGATAAACATTGATATGTTTACAGAAACTAAAATATTACTGATATTTAACAAAAAAAAAAAAACTAATTTTGTGTACGACAACAAAATATTGTAACAATAACCATAGACTAGTTGCCGTAACCATGCCCAACCATATTTTTTCTCTGCGTGCAGTTTCTTTAAATTATTTTACTTTCAATTTCCTATTTGCGTAAACCAAAATCTTATTACAATGTCAAGCCGAAAGGGCAAACAAACCACAGAAATAGCTTGGGAACACACACACTTTTCGCTTACAAAGAAACGACCTAAATATTACTAACCATTTTTCAAAAATTTCTAACTAAAAAAATATTCAGCATTTTGATTTTTCTAAAAGCCTGCTTAAATCTTATGCCAACTACCCTAATTAACAGAGCAAAAGGTTTGAGCAAAGGTAAAATTTTGATATGTTTGCATAGTTTAGTTGACTTTTACTTTCGACAATTTAGTTATGTCACTGTTAATATTTTGTTGTTTCGTTTTTAAAGCTGTATTTGAGTTTTCATTTGGAGATATTTTTTGAAGCAGTTTTTCATTTATGTACACTTGAAAAAAAACAAATTTGAATCTGTTAGAAGCCAGCTTTCTTTGTTTTTTTTTAGACTTAACTAATAAATAAGAATTTTTTTCATTCAAAACACACAAATTGCATAGTTTAATAAAATTTATTTATGGCTTCTGGACATTCCTTAGATTTTGTTATAATTTTTAACATGTTGTGCTTAATAATATTTTTATACTAAACAAAATTCTTCAGAAATATTTTTTCTTCTTTATTAAATTGAACTTAAACATTTTCATATTGCCCACATTGTACAAAATTCTTTTCAGATTTAAAGCCTTGTTAAAATTAAAATTTTAAATTTATAAAAACAAATTTTGCCACGCAAAAAGTTGATGTTTTTAAAACTTTTCATAAACCTAAAATGTTAATTATTAATTAAGGACAATCTGCCATAGTCCAGGTTCATATTTTTTTCTATTGAGTATTAATATATTATTTCTATTAAATGTTGGCAAAATATACGACACACGTAGTTTGACAACCACAAAAACAAGATATTTGTGCAAATATAAAAATTTTTAATATTCATAAACACATTCTCCATACTTTTTTCATACATACATATGTATGTTTGTATGATTTTTTTTTGGCCCTTTTAGCTGTATTCACATTTTATTAATATTTGACGCTTAAGACGTAACCACTTTGATATATTTTTTTTTGTCAAATATTTGTTATATGTAAATATACATTTTTTTCACTGATTTGCAAATTTTTGCTTCAATACAACATACAAACAACAAGTAAGAAAGAAAATAGTAATTTGAAGAACAAATTTAATGTGTAGTCTTTTTGGGACCCACGAGCTGTTAAATTTTAAATGTTAAATTTTATTTTCTAAGTTCAATAATACAAAAAAAAAAAAAAATCGGAAAGAACCAATTGAAAAACAAAAAGGTACCAAAACGTCTCCTTTTATAGTTTTTCAATCACTCTGGAATCGGCGTGTTGAATTTTATGTTTCTAGGTTTAGCATAAATAAAAATTAAAAAGGTACCAGTTGATGAACGAAAAAGTACTTAAAATATCCCTCTTGCTGATTCTCATTCACCCAGTACCTTGCATGGTTAATTTTATGTTTCTAAGTCCAATACCGGCATTTCAATAAGCACCAGTTGAAGAACAAAAAAGTACCAATATTACCGCAAATTAAAAATAAACCGTTGAAGAACAAGAAATTACCGAAAAGCTCCATCTTATAGATTCTTATTCACTAAGGATCATGCAATTTTATTTTATGTTTCTGGTTCGAAAATTCAAAAAGTACAGGCTGAAGAGAAAAAAAGTACAAACATTCAAGAATTACCATCTGCAGCACGAAAAGTAAAAAAAAGAAGCATAATTTCCCGCATTTCACCTTTTTGATACTTTTTTCTCCCCATTGAAGTATCAAAAATTTCAACCAATATTGTAGTCGAAGCCCTTTCCCAATAAAATTTTTCATAATTTTGCGAAGCAATAATGGTACATGGTATGCGCTACGCAACAAGACATACACAGATGCATTATAGTAAGTGAAGGATCTCTTAACAAGTTTCATAAAAGAAAAAATAATATTTCAAGTGCCACGGAACTCCCTTGCTACAAAGCAGGTTTGTAAGGGAGGATATCAAAAATATCGGCAAAAAAAAGTACCAAAAATAGGTATGATTTTCACTCCTTAAACGTTCGAATACCGAAAAAGAGCCAAATATACATTTGTATTTTTTTTTAAGATAAGTTAACAAACTGGTATTATCTTTATTTCAATGTTTGTTGGTTCAAAAGTAAGATATGCTGACAATGAAGTTCCAAAATACAGGTTATACCTGTTTATTCAATAAAAGGGCCGAATTTAAAAAAAACAGTACCAGATACCAGTCCCCCAATCTTTCTAACGAACAACGATAAGTATTAATTTCGTTTTGTATCTATTTTGTTTTGGAAATACGCTGTAACCGAATTCACCAGTTTTTACCCGCTCAGATTTTGATAAAATATATATTGTAAACCTGTGTAGGTAAATACCTTTCAAATGGTGCGTTTTTTTTTATTAAAATCAGTTTACAAACATAAGATTTTTAAGATGATTTATCTTCGAATAATATTTTTGTCCCCTATCACGGTTTACAACTTAAATCTTGTTTAGTTGAAATTTTGTATTATGGGTTACAACTCTGTTATCGGGCGGCTTACAATAACATAAAAAAATTACAACTCATCGCTAGCAGTAAACCGTCATTGGGTCATTAATCTAAATGCCAAAATAATAAGTTAGTTGATATGGCCCAAAGTCTATTCCGGAAAGAAGTTTTCTAAGCGGCCATGTGAAATTATTAACCCATTCTCAAATGGCTTCGTCCTTCTGAAAATTGAAACGTGTGGACCAATTTTCATTAAATAATCTTCAAAATTGCAATCTTTTCTTCACGCACAAGGTTTACATGAACCGAAGGATGGCCGGACGGACGTTAGATCGACACAAAAAGTTATTCTGAGTCGATTAGTATATTAAAAAAGAAGTGAGTCAAGGACCAACATTTCAAGGTATTACAAACATCAGCACAAAAAAATAAAACCCTTTCCACTATTGTGGTATTGGTACACCAAGCACCGACGTCATTCTCTCTGATTTCATTGAAAACCTGTTTTTTTTTTTTGGAAAATGTTTCAGGCTTAAAATATCAAATGATTGTGATTGTTAGAAATGATAAAAAAAAGTTTCATAATAATTACAAAGTGTTAGATTTTCTGAACATTAAGATTTTAGGAATAACGCTGCTATTCCAGAAAGCCACCACACATTCAATTTGCCAACCAAATAGGATATTTCTAACATCAATGTTGTTACATAATAATGTATGGAAATTACAATAATTTAAATTGCCTATTGATCAATAAAAGTTTAGTCTCACTCATTGTCTGTCAAAACCATGTATTTGTATGCCAACATACATATATAAATGTGTTTACGTTAATGCAAATGAATACAAATAATGCATTATATAAACACACATACCTACATATTTACATATTCCATACACTCATTTACATTTTATTAATACTACATGAAAAATAATTTGTAAATGTAATAAAGTAAAATTTGTGCTTTCCGTTTTTTGATCTTGACTTCATTTACTATCAAGTTACTACAGTTCGAATTCATTACATTCGTTTAAACTTAAATATGTGTAAAAAACACACACAAATTATAGTTTCAAACTAAAAGAAAAAAATTATAATTTATTCATTTACATACTTACAGTTTTTCTTTCTAAAAATTTGACAGCAAAAGTTATTTATTGTTGGGCTTATGGTGGGTAAATTATATTAATTTACTTGACATTATCTAACGAGTAACACAAATTTGTATACGAAACTTGTGTATTTATCAAAATTAAAAAAAAAACTATTGGTTTTATATAACAAATTGTTATTAAAAGAAATTTATTTCTGGGCAAAAAAATAAATATTCGTTAATAAAATTAATGACTTCTTGTCATAGAACTTAAATAAATCATAATTCTTAGGAAATATTTTAATGTTGGAACGTATTAAAAAGAAATAACTGATAACAGTCATGAATAGAAAACTTATTTAAAGGTCTATATGACATTAAAATTACAAAACCCATGTATGAAAAGGGTGGTACACAAGTTAATAAGCTTTTTTTTTCTTGTTGGATACTCGCAGTACAGATCAGAGAATTGCAACTATATGTATTCGATTATTCAGACCTTATTGAAATTTGTTTAAGAGTTCCAATGACATACAGAATATGGGGTACCCAAATCCAATTTGAAGTACAGTCTAGTGTAATAACATAAATAACATTGTACCATATATTTTTTTGAAAACCACTTCAATTTGTTGTGATTGTGAGTGGCATTCAATACTGGGCAGTTTCTGAACGTTTTATAAAGCCAAAATATAAGAATCGTTTAGAATTTTAATTCCTATAAGAAGGAGCTTAGCAACTTTTTTGTTTTTTTTTCTGATTTTAATTAGTTGCTAGCCCTGCAGGCGGAAAACTGGCTAAGGTATTATCGCATTTCGATGGATATACTAAATCTACGAATAGAACGTCATAACAGAAAAATTCCATTTCATGATAATTGCAGTTGATGTTTTTAATTTGCTCCTTAGAATTATATACACAATATAAAGAAAAAATATGCGTACAATTTTGCATCTTTAACACCAAAATTTAATGTTTTGAGTTATGACGTTTTATATTTATTTACTGATAGCACGGCTGCCATTGCATCGCTAGCGGTTGTCTACACAATATCTAAGTTAACTGCAGAATGTCGAATGTATTTAACCCCTAAGGTGGTCCTAGCCAGGCATTTTTGCAATTTCTCTTGATATTTTACTTTTAAAGCATCGACAGACCATCCTAATGTTTCAATGAATTACTCAATTAAGGTGTTCTGAGTGAAAACAAGCTAGAGCCACAGTATTTTTTGAATTCGTGGACGTGTAAGTTTTTGTCAAATTTTTTCAATCATATTTGAATCACCAGAGCTTGGCTAGGCCCTGCACTATGATAACACACACGCAACACATAAGAATTCTTTCCTTTCCTTTATTTTGAAGAATTGTGCTAGCCTACAACAAAATGTTAAGGCTGTAGCCCTCAAACTCCACGCAAAAAAATTGTCACAGCCAGGCCCTGGAGTTCGTTTCTCTGAGTGCCCTGGAAGGCTAGCTGCTAGTGAACTAGGCTATCAGTGCCGGTGTTGCGGGTTCGATTCCCGCAAGAGTCTCCTGCAGACAAACGCGGAGCTTCGCGGGATTAGCTTAGAAAAAAATTCTTGCGATAACCACAAAAAACTCCTTACAGAATACAAGCAGTAAAAAGCCAGCAATATGTGCAACATTAATTATATATGCATTTAGGGTTAAATGGGATTGTAAACTGTTCTCAGGTAACGCTAATGTGGACACCAAGGCATGCAAACTGCCGGTGTAACCATATCGCAGATGAGATTTCCAAATAAAATAGTCACCAGGATGACATATGCATTTATCAACTCATTGGCCCTTTAAGAGAACAATGTAAGCCTTATCAAGCGTAAGTCTTATAGACTTGCGCAGTGATGGTGGGCTTGCGAATCAACCTGCTCAAAATCAAGGGTATTGTGGCCTAGCAATGATGAACTGCGAAACAGCTCTCTACTTAGGCTCACAAGGGTCCAGATTATAACAGTGATATTTGTGCTTACTTGTCACTGGACATTGGAGAAGGATGGTTATGAAATTCAATTGCTACTGCAGAAGTGGTTTTGACGAGGGGGGCGGTAAAATGTCTTTTATTTTCTGTGTCAATGTCCTGAAAGTCGGGACATTAGGAAGAGATACTAATTAAAACCGCTGTTTGCATGTTTGGATGATCTTTCTTAAATAGAGCAAATGCTACTTATTTTCTTCATTAGGACGACTAAATGGTTGAATTCTGCATAGAGTAACTGTTTTCTACGATGCTCATTGGCGCTGAGTATCACAAAGAGACCACTGAATGACCCAAGTTATCTGTATTTTCGATGGCTGCCCAAAGAAACTTACCAAACTATCTACAACATATGCTCTTTTTTTTAGCGGTTTCCAGCATTTTATTATTTGGGGTTACCAAAAGGTTTAAGTAAATGCCAATAAGCTAAGAGCCATCCAACAGTTCTTAGCCGGATCTGAAATCCTATAAAAAAAATTATAGAACATGTTGCGAAGAGAGCTCCTTAGGTCAAAGGAAACAATGGGCTCCATTTAAAATGTTAACATTGTTTTGTAGGTACTGTAGTGATCGTTATGTATACAATTTGTACAAATGGTTCTCAAAATAACAACAATTACGAGAAGACGTAAATCTCATCCAAAATATTCCTAAAATGTAATCCAGCTCCTGGCAGGATCGCCAATTATGTCGTTTAATAAAAAAACGATTAAATACTTATTTAAAAAAAAAATTAAATTTATTTGTTGAAGAAATTCACAATTAATGAAAATAAAAATAATACATAAAATTCAAATCAAATTTGATTTGAAGAAAACATAAAAACTTAATTTAAAATTTAAATTCAACAAGTAGATTACTGTACAAATTGTATACATAACGATCACTACAGTACGGTTTTCCTTAAATCAAGTACAGAATGCTTAATTTAAGTACGAATTATTCAAGTGCCTCGTGCTTAAAATAATCGAACTTTACAACAAATTAAAAAATTTTATTTTTACTCAACACCATGAAATATTCTTACTTGTAAGCTTTGTCTTTCTTGTAAGGCGAAAACTAAAATGTCCATTGAGAGTACTTTACACTGTTACACAAGTCTTAAGTATTTTGCTGAAAAAGCATCCCTAATTTAATTATTGTTTTAAAAATTATTAATTAACTAGATTTAATTTGTCGTGCTTAATTCCCAATTTTTATTTTTGATAAAATTTGATAAAAACACTAAAATTTATTTTCACTGGTTGCTTAGGCCAGATCATCAGGAAACTTCATCCAAATATTTTAGAAAAACCAAAGATATTAAACAAATAAAACTGTCCTGCGAAAACAATAAAGCAAGTTGTTTTTGATTTTATTTTAATTTTTCTTAACCTACTTACAACTACAATTAATGTTGGGAGAATTCTAACCAATTGTGTGGGGAATGTAAGAAAAGATAATTTCATTGTTGTTGTTTTTGATTAAGCCCATCAAAAATTACTTTGATTGAATTTATAAAATAAATAATATGTCCAAGCTCGAGATCTGTTTTTATTTTTCTTAAAATTCTTTATTTTTCAATGATTCGACTTCCTTTAAATGTTATCCATAGCAATAATGAGTCACAAAAAGACAAAACAATTGGTTTGTTGGCCAGTTATTGCTTGAACAAATTAACTATTTTATAAATTATAATACGAAAGTCCGAATAACTAAAAAAACAAACCAATAACAGATGACAGCTTGTATTTTCCTTTAAAAACTTTTGACTTGTATGATAGTGTAAAGTACCCTAGTTTACACGGTAATACATTGTATTACGACATTATGTTGAATGAGAAAAATCATACCATGTAAAAGCAAAATGGATTGAGTAAGAGAGAATACGAACACAAAATCTGACAAGCAGTCGGTAATTGATTTTTTTCTAAACCATTTTAGAAACTTATGTATTTTCATCAGACCAGAGGTGTATTTTAACAGAGTATATTGAATTACAAAAACAACTAAAATCAACTCAGGAAATTTTCCTGTTGTTTTTGTAAAAATTGTAAAACTGTAACCATCTGATTTTTTGTTATTATTTTTGATTTTACTTTTACCATCCATGTAAACATGAAAAATACATACAACAGATTATTATTTTTTTCTTTAAACACGGAGAGAATTTCATAACATTTTGATTCTACAAAGTCGTAATACATTGTATTACCGTGTAAACTGGCCTTTAGCTGTTACTACACAGAAAAAATAGAAAATCAACTTTAATTAAACAATTCGTTCAGACAATTAAATATTTAAATAATTTTGCCCCTGCAAAGGAATTGATCATATCAATTAACGGATTTGTATTTTCGAGTCATGGGACACAAATTTAGTCAATTAAAAAATTAATTGCATAAACTAAAAAATACACCACATATACACACACATTTAATTTTATGGGTTTTGATTAAAAAAATTAATTGCAGCAAACAAAAATTAACTGAATAATTAATGTACACCAATTAATTATTGCAAATATTTTTTCTGTGTATCTCCTTTTTCAAGAGAATGAAACCTATTCATGGTATGTACTTACCTGAAATTATTTTTTTAATAAGTTTTTATATTTATTATTTGTATTTTATATTCAGGTGTGCCACAGAAACTAAATTCGTACGAAAGTGAAAACTTTTTAACCTTCTCTAAAAAACGTAAAACGTAAACATTTTTCAAAGTTATTTTTGGGAATACAAAATTTATTAGTAATAAGATTTCTGTATGACGTGATAAATTCCCAATTTTTAATTTTGATAAATACACTGACATTTATTGTTGAGAAAAAGCTAGTTTCTATGCGCATTTCGCTGGTTGCTTAGGCCAGATCATCAGGAAACCCTTTTCCAAGGAATTTAAGTAAAAATTTTTCATTTTAAATTCGTTTCAAAATAGCAAGGTGTTTTTTTTTAATCGTAGGCCACTATCATTAAAGTAACGTTAAACAAATTTAAAATGATATAGAATCCTGTTGTTTCTTACGTTGTGTCTTAAAAAAAGGGGCAACCCCTGTGCCCACAATACCTTGCTGTCCTTTCACATACGCCTAGTAATATAAAATATATATTTTTCTTAAATTAAAGAACAATTGCCATTTAAAATAGTTAAAACAAACAAAAATTTATGAAGACAGCGTATTGTATCTTACAGCTGAATATTTTCGATATTTAAAACTTTCTACTTTTGCTAGAAAAGCATTCATTTATTATTTTTTTATTTTTTTTAGGCAATTTGGAGAAAAATATGGCGAAATTTCCATTAACTTTCTTGTTGCAAGTTTCTGCTAGTAAAGTAAATGAACACACCTATTCATATTATGCAAACTTTTTCCACAATATGTCTAGTCTGCATTACTCAATACGTCTGTGTCTATAGTTCTTGAAATATTTTATTGTTTAAAACACGAATTTGTTTTGTCTGTCACACAAAATGAAGGTTATTCTTTCGTAAAAAAAACAAAACTATAAGCGAACTAAACAATTAACCGTAATTATGAAATAATTTACCCACATGCTTTGTATTAATAAATTAAAAATGTCATGAAAATAGTTGTTCGATAAATTTTAACGTGACAACATTAAAGCAAATAAACATTTTCTTTGATTGTAAGTGAGAAATTAAATTAATCGTTTTTGTTCCAAAAAATACCAGCAACAGAAAATAAAAGAAAAAAAGCACAATTTCACACAAAAAAAAAATGTGTACTGCATTTTATTTTTATACTCCCAAGGACATATTGACTAAAACTAAAAGAAAGAGAGTGAAGAACTCTATTTATCTGTCAAAAAAAAAAACAAAAGACCAATTCAATGACTGTGCTAATAAGAAATGTGCTTACCTTCCCTGCAGGATATTAAGAGTTAATTGTCAAAAATGATACTGTATATAAAAATACTAGTGATTATGAGTACCAGTACTTGATGTAGAACAAATGAACCACTTGTAGGCTGATATAACTTTTTGTAACAAAACTAAAATTCGAGTACATATTTGTATGCTTCTTTAATTCGATTTTAAATCATTTATTTATGCCACTGTTATTAGGAAAAATTTTAAAATGCTAAATGGTAATTTGTTCTATACACAAGAACTAGTAACAAACTGGTTCTCAATCACCTAATGTAGTCCAAGTGTACTACTTCACGTCTAGAACTAAATGCAGCAGTGATTTTCCAAGCACACTCAAATTTGAGCATTGAGATGGTATAGAAAAGCACTAATTTGGCACTAGTTAGGTTCTAGTTCAATCTCCGGAAGGGTTATTATTATTATCATACATACGTTATTTTGGAAGAGAACTTTTTGTTTTGTTCTGAGGAAGTTTCAATTCTAGGCAATCTTATATGACCTTAACTTGTTTTTTTAAGATACGTAAAACCGTATAGGGGTTCGTTTAAGGCAATTCTTCTTCTTTGATGGACTATATAACATCAAATAGCTACTGTCAAATTATTCTCGATTAACAAGGATAAAAAGATAAACTTTACAGACTCCAAAAAGCCAAAAAGCTTATTGGCTTCTAACTGTCTTTTTATATTCCTTCTTTATTTGAAACAAAAAAGTTCTTTCTTAAAGCGGTTACTGAGATGTGTGAGATACCATCGAAAATATTTTGATTCCGTTCTGAGTTTTAAATGCGTTTTCAACCAACACCCTGGTACATAAATCATACTAATTTGACCGATGGTATAGGCCATGGTGGCTTTGATGGCCGCTATGGTTTGTAATTTAAGTAAGCCTAACTAACAATATAATGGGACCAAATCGTAACATATCGGTGGCCAGCTCACATTATCTCTACGTAAGTTGACTATGTTTTTAAGAGCAGTCCTGTTTAACCACATATCTTTTTTTTATCCATGTCAGCCAATTTAGGTCAAAAGATGATATAGCGCTTGCCGTTGACAGTGAATTAATATCGACCGATAAAGTCGCCCATTTAAAATCCATGCCAAACAGTGAATTGGGGTCGTCGCTGAAGATGATATTTCGATGAATATGAGGTCCAATATAAAATTTATAATTTTATCATTTGCACGTGATGTTTAGCGCCTTATCAGTCCATGATGATTTGGTAAAACAATCTGAATAAATGACAGCCAATTCGACATAAAAGCTTCAACTGTCAAAGTTTAAAAGTCCATATTTAAAGATCTTTTATAAGTTAGTTATAATTTTTTTTAGTGGTTGGAAAATGGCTGCATTTATTGTTGAAGCTTCTTTCAAATAAAACAAGTTAGAAAGTATAGTCGGTCAACCCCGACCACATGACACCACAGTGTTTACAGACAAATTATCGATAATGTACTCTTTTTAAGACCCTCCCAATTTAAAAGAAAAATATCTTATTGTTTATCTGAGAGTACGAACAGAGGTGACGGTTGAAAAATTCCCAATCCGTTGCGAAGGTAGTTTCGAAGAAAAAGATAGAAAGAGTTTTTTGCTAGTGATTTGCTAGTGAAATTGCGTGATCAGAACAAAAATAACAAAACACAAACCACGTTAAACAAAAGTATTAGTTTAACAAACGTTTTGTTTGGTGCAAAAAAAAATGTTTTTAGCAATATTGTTTTGTTTTGTAATGGATTTTATTTACTTAAATATTATTTTATCGGCTTAATATGCAAACCTGCTAACTTCACTTCAGTAAATTTTACAAGAGAGACAAAAAACTTTATATATTTCATATGTGCAGCTTGTGAGAAAAACAACAAAATATAGTTGGCTTAACACACTTCAAAAAACAAATGGTAAAAACTACATGCTGTTTGACGACACGTATCTTTCTCTACCACACGGCATTAAAATCTTAACTTACTTTACAAGATTTTGTTAGTCGTGCTTAATTCCCAAATTTTGTTCTTGATAAAAACACTGAATTTTATTGTTGAAGAGATGAGCTATTCCTATGCGCATTTCACTGGTTGCTTAGGCCAGATCGTTAGGAAACTTAATCCAAACATTTTAGAAAAGCTAAAGATATTTAACAAACAAAACTGTTAAGCGAATAAGAATTATAAGCAACAGCTCTACTTGTAACAATATCAAAGCTAAAACAAAAAGAACAACAACAATAAACAGTGAGTTTATCTCTTCTTACAACTTGCAAAAGCATGTTGCCAGTTAAGGTTTTTTAAGCCGTGCACTTGGCATTTTATTATCAAAGTAATTTTTGGGAATACAAAATTTAAATTTTAAAGATTTTGATAGTCGGGCTTAATTTCATTTAAATTTTTTGTGAAAATTTTGTATTCCCAAAAATTACTTTGTTACATTAATTTACCTAAAAAGTGGATTTAGCAGGTTTGCATATTAAGCCGACGATTTACTTGCATTGTGGTAAACTAAAAAGCTAATTTTTACAACAGTTTTGCAAATAAATCTCAACTAAATAAATAAAAAAAAGGCATAACGGTGGCATGTCATAAAGTCCACGGACACTGTGGCACTTTGCAAATGGACATTATGGCACTTTCAAAAGTGTCATAAGGTCCGTAATTACTAAAGAGGTTAAATACAAAAAAAGATTTACATACACGCTGAGAAAAACATGTTTTGTTATGGTCACAACCAACAAAACTATTTTTCAAGAAACTAATTTAACCATAATATGGTTGTCGGTTACAATGATTTGGTAAAATTAAACATATAATGGTTAAATTTTTTTTTAAAAATGGTTTTGTTGCTTTTTCTCTGGAACGACTACGCAGAGAAGCTTTAGTTAGCGAAGCCGGTGTTTGTTATACAGTAGAAGAGAAAAGCCTTGCGCCCGGCCACAAGGCCAGCTGTGCAGATAAGCTTTAGTTACCGGCTGTATTTGTTATACCATAGAGGAAAAAATCCATTAGCCCGGCCGAAGGCCGGCTATGATCCCAAAAATGTTCAGATTCTCGCTTTCAAGAATTTTTGACATTATACTTACTTATTTTGAAGACTACAAAGAATTAAAACTCCACACATTGATAATATAAGTTGTGGACATTATGACACTTTGCAAATGAAATTTTTAAAAGTGTCATAAAGTCCATGAACAATATGACACTGGACGTTATGACATGCCACCGGCATAACAGTTGGTACGAAGTGGAGAAAATCAAAAAGGGTAGCTTTCGTCTCGCGTCTGCCCTGTGTATACTTTGTGTTGCTTATTCTTTTTATTTTATATTTTATATTTTCTATTTTCTATTTTCTATTTTATATTTTATATTTTATATTTTATATTTTATATTTTATATTTTATATTTTATATTTTATATATTATATATTATATTTTATATTTTATATTTTATATTTTATATTTTATATTTTATATTTTATATTTTATATTTTATATTTTATATTTTATATTTTATATTTTATATTTTATATTTTATATTTTATATTTTATATTTTATATTTTATATTTTATATTTTATATTTTATATTTTATATTTTATATTTTATATTTTATATTTTATATTTTATATTTTATATTTTATATTTTATATTTTATATTTTATATTTTATATTTTATATTTTATATTTTATATTTTATATTTTATATTTTATATTTTATATTTTATATTTTATATTTTATATTTTATATTTTATATTTTATATTTTATATTTTATATTTTATATTTTATATTTTATATTTTATATTTTATATTTTATATTTTATATTTTATATTTTATATTTTATATTTTATATTTTATATTTTATATTTTATATTTTATATTTTATATTTTATATTTTATATTTTATATTTTATATTTTATATTTTATATTTTATATTTTATATTTTATATTTTATATTTTATATTTTATATTTTATATTTTATATTTTATATTTTATATTTTATATTTTATATTTTATATTTTATATTTTATATTTTATATTTTATATTTTATATTTTATATTTTATATTTTATATTTTATATTTTATATTTTATATTTTATATTTTATATTTTATATTTTATATTTTATATTTTATATTTTATATTTTATATTTTATATTTTATATTTTATATTTTATATTTTATATTTTATATTTTATATTTTATATTTTATATTTTATATTTTATATTTTATATTTTATATTTTATATTTTATATTTTATATTTTATATTTTATATTTTATATTTTATATTTTATATTTTATATTTTATATTTTATATTTTATATTTTATATTTTATATTTTATATTTTATATTTTATATTTTATATTTTATATTTTATATTTTATATTTTATATTTTATATTTTATATTTTATATTTTATATTTTATATTTTATATTTTATATTTTATATTTTATATTTTATATTTTATATTTTATATTTTATATTTTATATTTTATACAGTAGAATCGCGAAAAAGTTAACCAAAATGTCCCAAGGGTTTTTAACTTTTTCAAACTATTAACTTTTCAAAGCGGGCTTAAATTTGAAAATATACAATAATAAACATGGATCTTTCAGAAATAACGCACTTAACTCATTTCAATGACTTAGTTTTCATAACAGCAAAAAATAAACTCAGATTTTTCATATTAATTCGTTACAGTCTCGAGAATTTTAAACATTTTTTTCTAATTTTTGAGATCCATAATCCAACGCTATTGCTTTTCTCTGAATATTTTTTTTAATTTTGTTCAAATTCTCTACTTTCTTCTCATATCCGATGTTTTTTTTATCAAAAATTTCAGAAAAGTTTACTTAAAGTTAACTTTTTAGAGCGACGCAGGCACGCTAATTTTTTATATTTTTTTATATTTTATATTTTATATTTTTTTACAGGACACATTTTTTACATTACAGGGTAAGCAACGTGAATTACTAAGTACATAAGAAGGCTTGTGATACTCAATTCTTTACCACATTTAGTATATTTTCGCTCTGCATGTAGTACTATATCGTGCATTTTGAACAATATGCAGCAAGCGAAATAAAACTCTGTGCTACACTTTAGCTAACAATTCTGAGTACTCGGAATATTAGTAACAGGGTAGTTTGTTAATGTTGTGTATAATTAATAAATGTAGTTGTAAGACAGCTATATGAATCTCAAATTTGACATATCTAGTAACATTTTATTTTGGTTAAGCTTGTCTTTTTAATATAAATTGGCTTTTGGCAGAAGAACGTTTGCAGCTTCTGCTTGTTTTGTTTAAAATTATAAAGTTATTAATAAAATAGAATCTGGAAATTTATTTCTCATGGTGAGTTACA
The DNA here is from genome assembly GCA_949318255.1 of Pollenia labialis. Taxonomy (NCBI): domain Eukaryota; kingdom Metazoa; phylum Arthropoda; class Insecta; order Diptera; family Polleniidae; genus Pollenia; species Pollenia labialis. The sequence goes on from OX439140.1 coordinate 160,800,760, forward strand.
TTTATTATATAAATTTTCATATTAATTCGAATGTGTATTTTAAGTCAAATTGCAATTTATTAAGCTTTCATATTTTAATAGTCTTATTTTTTCAATATTTTCCAGGAATGTTTTATTTATTAAATTTCATTACAACGTTGCGCAACCCAATTTATTTTTTTATATTTACCATACCGGCGTATGAGTAATATTTAATTAATAAAATTAGAAACGTGTACGCTTGTTTCAATGAAAAAATATTGCTCATACGCACACATAAAAAATTTAAAAATACCACTGTGCCATTTGAAAAACTGTCAAACGAGACACCTGGCGGGTTAACATAATTCGAGTACGCTGCCCCCTTTAGGTTGGGCAAGTATGTTTTGAGAAAATATTAAGGACAAAAAACTAACGGAGGTCGGTCATACATATTATTCCCCTAAAGGCGATTCTAAGGCAGTTATGGGACTTTTTCCTCAATATATGTGAAGAATATAGTTTATTTATGTAGAAGAAAAAGTCCCGTTACTGCCTAGTTGTTCCTATGATGATAAGATGTATGTAAGACATATAATTATAATTCGTTGCGGGTTTAGGTGTTTTAAAGTCTATTTTAAAAGTACGGTTTATATGGTACGGTTTATATGCAACAAAAAAAAATAATAATAGTCTCAATAGTTGCAATGCAAAATAAAACTTAATTTCTGGTAGAGCAAATTTGCCAAAGGGTTTTGAAAAGTTAGCTCGGCTTTTCGAAATTTCGTGCCTTGAAGTTTTTAAATTTTTAAAAAAGGCTTTTGGAATAAGTCAAAAGAAATATTCTAAACGTACCTGCTTCCGAGCTAAAAAATTCAGTTGTCTTCAGTAGAATTGTATGGCGATTCTTTGCTTAGAATATATAAATCCTCTTACTCTCATTTTAAGTGGTAATTTTTGTCCTTTTTTCAAACTTTTACACAAGTATACTAAAATAGAACTTTTAAGGGTTAACATGTTCTACGAATATTTTCTGCATCAAATTTCACTAGGGGTTTTAAAAAAATAAAAGTCCGTGCAATATATGTAAAATGTTAAATAATGGAAAATTGAAAAGTTGAATATATTTTTATTTTTCACAAAAGCAGTGGCAATTAAGTAATTTTTTTATTTTCTGGGGTCTTTTTTGTCCTGGTTAACAAACAAATTCTCAAAATTTTACAATAAATATGCCTAAAATTTTGAAAAAGAAGCTGAACGATTTTTTTTTGCAAAAATTATTAAAAACTATGTGGTTCGAGACACCTGATGCCGTTTAAGCGGACATTTGTTAGTAGAGTAAAAACTTGTTTGAAGAGAAAATATGCAAGTCAAAAGACCCAAAATAGAGCTTCCATATCTTACCATATCGCTTACTGGAGACATGAATTTTATATGGCGATTTTCCACTTTGAAGCAATACATTTTTGACTGTGCGCTTTAATCAGCGCTTATAGAAATTGTAATGATTCGTTCTCACAAGCTGATGGAAATGATTGCCAAAATTGCCATCTCTCAACGACTTCTAAAAGACCTTGAAGCATGTAATTTTTAATATTTTTTACGGAAAAAAATTCATTCAGCTTGTTTTGCAAAATATTCGTAGAACATATTACACATACTTATTGTAAAATTTTTAAGTATGTTTTGTTTTAAACAGGATCTCAATGAATAAAAATTTATGGTTAATTTTTTTAAAAATATGCCATAAGATTTTCTTTGTATAAATCCTAATATACAATTAAGCTTGGAATACTTAACACTGTTTTGACTTAATTACCACTGCTTTTATGAAAAATACAAATACGTATATGGAGGATTTCATGTCAAGTGACCCAATTTTGAAATCGATGTTTCCGATTTGGATGAAATTTGCACCAAGGTTATTCCTATTGAATAGTAGTTTAGACACAAATTTTCAACAACATCGGTCAAAAAGTTTCTGAGTTAGAGGGAGTCAAAGTTTGACATTTTGGCCATACAGTTGGTCTTTCTCATCCATGATCAATAGCTATTCGATCAATCTTTTATTTTTTTTTAGCGGGAATGTTTTTTTTTTTGCTCAAAAGAAAGCTTATGTCTTTTTCTTTATGGTAGTTTTGGTCGATTTTTGGAGTGCGAGCGGCTTATGTATAAAAAAAAATCTAACTCTAGACGAGGGTTTTTCAATTTTACGCATATGCACTATTTTGAATTTTTTCAAATTTGTGTTTAAGTGTTTCTAAAACCTTAAAAATAAAACTTATGCAGAGAAACTAGACAAATTAACCTTTCCGACGGTATGTAATATACCCAACTATCATTTGACACCTTCGATACTGTAATGCCCACAATATGTTAATCCAAGGAATAAAATCATTTTTTACTGTAGAAATGTTGACAAGTAATTCTTTTTTTTATTTATTTGTAATAATAATTAAATTAATATATAATAATAATAATAATAATAATAATAATAATAATAATAATAATAATAATAATAATAATAATAATAATAATAATAATAATAATAATAATAATAATAATAATAATAATAATAATAATAATAATAATAATAATAAAAGTAATAATAATAATAATAATAATAATAATAATAATAATAATAATAATAATAATAATAATAATAATAATAATAATAATAATAATAATAATAATAATAATAATAATAATAATAATAATAATAATAATAATAATAAAAGGATAAATAATTTAATAAAATTGAATCTTAATCACATAAGATCCTTTAATATCCAAATTTTTTTCATTTAATTTGTTGAAGCTGATGAAGTGTTTAAGTTTGCAAATTTTCAAATACCCAGTCTTTCATCTTCCCTATTTATCGCCCTTATTTGCTGCATTTTTTGCCAATACTTTCTTGGCGTTACTACGTTTAGCTATTGATTTCGCTGCTGGTTTTTTTTTTTGCTTTGGTGCATATGCTAAAAGTTAAAAAAACCGTCGTCTAGAGTTAGAAATAATTTTTTTATACACATAAACCACTCGCGGCACAAAAAGCGACCAAAACTACCTTAAAGGAAAACACATAAGCTTTCTTTTGAGCAAAAAAATAAAAAAATTTTATTTAAAAAAAGAAAAATATTTTTTTTTTAAAAGATTGATCAAATAGCTATCCAAGCTACTTGGGACAAATTTTGTTAAAAACACATAGTTTTAGGTAATAAGTTACATGGATGAGAACGAACACCGGTATGGAAGAAATGTCAAATTCTGACCCCCTCTAGCTCAGAAACTTATTCATCTAAATCGGAAGGCATCGATTTAAAAATTGGGTCACTTGACATGAAATCCCCCATTTACTACTTTTAAATTTTCGTTTATTTATCATTTAACATCTATTGAGGCTGGCGGCGATGACCCGAATTATGTCGCACTTTGTAATGGACCGATAGTCAATAATAAGATTTTTTTACGGTTGTAGGTATACTACTTATACGGGGGTTCGTTGGGATCTTCAAAGGATAACTCACTTTTGGGTGATACATCCTCAGGAAAAATCAGGTGAAGTTAATTCCCGGTTTTCAGCAAAAATCCAAAATTGACAGATGTGGGTTATTATGCTATTTGCGAAAAATTCTTTCTGTTTTTCAGAAAGATTTTCTTAGCGAACGTTGCGGTTTTGCGTTAAAAATATACATTCGGAGATCTCGTAGTGGCAGTGGCTTAATACCCGAAGCTCTTTTTTCAGCAATAAGTGCTGTTGCTACACAAGAGATGCAGTAAAACTTTTTTTAAGACAGCGGCGGTTAGATAGATCCAGCTTCTAAACAAGGGGCGAGCCTAAATTCTTGCCGTTCTTTGCAGTCAAATTGCTACCTGGGTTGCGCTTGGACTTGGGTGCTATTAGTAAACGCATTGTTTGTCACCCAGTGATTAAGATCCACCATGGAATATACTCTAGGGCAGTATACCGTACCTCAAAAAAGTTCTTTGTATGGCGGTTATTCCACATGTAGGCTAATGACTGTTTTTCTACTGAACCGATTATGCTGGATTGCAATTACAAACTGCTTAAAACAATTTGACGTTAAATTTCGAATTTAAGCATTAAGTCAATAAACGGATAAAAAGATAAATGTGGCTAAATCGACTTAGACAGGGACCCAGTATATATTTATAAGCCCATTATGGTTTTAGTGCACCCGAATTCACCACTAATGGTGGAGGGTATTCAAAAGATAAGTTGCTCTACGCCAAGGATAATTAAAGAAATTAATTTTTAGCATTTTCTTAAAAACATTCATTGCTTTTCGAATATTATGAAAATTTTTTAAGCAAAGTTCTCAATTTTTCAAATTCATGTTTTTATGTTTTTCACAAAGTAACTTTGAAATCTATTTGAAAGCTTAATCAAATGGTCAGCCTTCATTGAAAACAATAACTATATTTTAATTTTTTTTTATTTTTAAAACAAAATCTACTTACGCTGCATTAACTGTGGTAATTTGTTTCTTTGGTTCCTGTAGAAACATCGCCAGATTGAAGGCCAGCCACAGGGTTATAATTCGTGACCTGGGCATGAACGTATCAAATTTGCGATACAGCGTTGAATCACTCATGGTGGCAGTAGTTTGTGGATGTTTTTGTTTGTGTGTGTTAAAGCTGATGAGAGACTGGAGGTTGGCGGCGCTGGTAATGATGATGATGACGTTGATGTATGTTGAATGTTAGGAGACGTCTGATTTGCTTGTGTGTTTTTATTTCTCTTACAACAACAAAAGAGCTGCGATTTATAAAAAATTATTTTGTTGTTGTTGGTATTTCGTTTTTGATGTTGTTGTTTTATAAGCGTCTGATGCTTTTAATGGTGATATGTCCTTAAAAAATAATTATGCTCTAGTTTGTTGTTGTATTTTGTCTAAGATGTTGTTGCTCTTGTTGTTTATAATATGCAATAGTTTTACATCTGCGTTTTTTTTTGCAACTTGTTGTTGTTTTAGTTGTTCTACTTGTTTACATGGCAACTAACAAAAACAAGTATTTTTATCATGATGCTGATAATTTTTATTGTTTGGAAACATTTTTCTATACATTTATATATTTTTTTTTAATTTTTTTGTATCTGTTGTTTGCTTTTAGTTGTAAATTAAGTGGAGATGCATGTATAGATGTATTTGTAAAGTGATTTTATTTATGTTAAGGAGAGGAGCTATTTTTCTCACTTGTTTGATTTGAATTTTGTTTCATTTAATTTTTATTTTATATCCCTAGATTTTTCTGCTTTTTAGTTTTCATCTTATTGCTGTTGTGGTATAAAGATATTTTGTTAAACAATATTGATATTGATGTTTATATATTTAAAAAGATTTTCTAAAAATTATCAACAGCTCAGGTGATTGTTTTTATTTTAATTTTACGTTAGTTGTTGTTTTATAATGTATATATTTTTTTAATATTAACTAACACATACACACAGTTTTGTTGCTAATGTGGCTGTTGCTGTTTGGATTTATTTATACAACTCCCTCTTTATAGGCACTCTTTAGTAATTTATTGAAATATGGTGTTATTTGACTCGAACGAACAAATTTGACTTGGCTTTGTCTACATGTCTCAAATACGTACAATGTAAGAAGAATGTGTGTATTGCGACTCTTTCTGTGTGTGTGTGGGTGTGTGAGTATGATTGTGTTGAAGGTAGCCGCAGTTGTAAGTGAGTGTAGCGATTGTATTGGTAATAAATGAGTGCTGAGCGGCTTTAACTTTTTTTGTTCTTTTATTTTTGCATTAGATATCAGGTGTGTATGTGTTGTTACTGCTTGTAGATTCCCTTTTTTAAATAAAAGATATTTTTAATCTTTTTTCTTCTTTTAATATGTTGTTTACAGGCCAGTTGACGGTCTAATCATGCATGTTATTATTTATATATTTTTGAATTATTTTTAACTTAAAAAAGGGGTTTCTGCAAACACTTTTGTACAAATTCAATACTTGCTGAAGGAAGTAGAGGAGGGGACTGATCAATGATGCTTTTTGTTTAATTCAATTAAACTGTTGATTGTTTTTGCTCACAACGCAAAAATGTTTGGCGGATGTTCACCTAATCTTTTGCGTCCTAATTAATGATGCCCGTTTTGGTGTTGGTGAAAACTTTAGAAGAGTGTAATTGCGATTTTTAAGCATAATTATTTGATAGTTCTGTCAGCATGGTTATGTTTTCAACTCACATAGAACGAACTTTTGATAACCGTCTATATCCTCATTAACAATAAACCACACTTTGTCACCTAAATTTCATTTGATTTAATGACATTTCAAAGCTTTTGTTGGATTTCTTATAGCTGACGTTATCGCTGTAGCTAAGCAACTACCATCATCATGAAAGTCCAGCAAACTCAACATTTTTTTTACTCTAGACTTCCGCTACTGACTGCGAACAGCTTGAAAAGGTTTTCGAAACTGGCGACATATGTTGGTAGTTGCTGTAGTTTTTTTGTTTGTATTAATTTTGTTATAATAAATTTGCAATTATTGTTATTAACACATTTTGTTGTTAAACTTTTGTTTTTCTGATTGTTTTTCTTTTTGTTTCTTATTTGTTTCTAAGTTATCAAAAAACATTTATAAATATTTTTCCTTCTTGAAATTTTTGTTTATGCACTTAAATTTTTAGTTAAAAAAAGGTTTAATAATTATTTTCTTTTTTTTCATACTCGTACATAAATTTAACTTTCACTTTAATTTGGAATTTTTAATTTTTCACAATTTTTTATTCTGTGTGCTGTTTTTTAATATTTATTGTGCTGTTTTGTATGTGTGTATAGTATTTTTTGTTGTTGTTTTTTCTAAATAAATTGTTGTGTACACACATTTTTGTTAGGTTTATGCGCCTTGAAGTATACTACGAACGTTAAGTACCAAAGTGCTTTAGGCTCTGAGTTAAGGGTAAATATTTCAGGAGCCTATTTATGGGAAAAATATATTTAAACTCATTTTGCCTCTTTCCAATGCTGTTCCTTACAAATAAAAATATTTTGCAGATTCCAGTAAAAGCTGAGAGTTAATGTTGTGCTCTCTAGCTCTACATTGTACCTTGCATTTCTCTCAATTAAGGATTGTTTTGTATTTGTTTTTGCTTAAAGTCTTTCAACTTTATTACTGTTAAGCAGAGACAAAAACAACTAAATAGAAAAATAATAGTAAAACAAAAAAAAAAGAACCCCTAAAAAGTATTGTTGTTATTTAATTTCCAGTTAAATGTTTTTGATTTTAGGTCTATTTAATTTTTTTTTAAAAATTTTGAAAGTTTCTTTTTTTTGTATTTAAAAGTTGTATTCACAAAACTTGATTTTTAATGTATTTAAAAGAAAATTTTAATGGAAATTACGTTTTGAAATAAGTTTGAAATTTGAACTCTTTAAAGAGTTTTTTTTCGCTTTTGAGGATTTAACAAGAATTTGTTTTTGTTTTATATTTTTCTACTATGAATTTTTTTCTTAATAAAACTGGCATGTTTTGTCCATTTCAAGTTAACCCCACTTTAATGCTAAAATTTGCAATTTTACGAGTACTAAAATATTTAGGAAGAAGACAAATTTGTAAAGGTATGTTTAACAAGTATTTGGCAAAAAGAAAAAATCATCAAATATTTACTTTCTTTTTAACAGTTTTAAGGAATTTACAAATCTTATTTTTTAAAAAATTTGAGATAGTTTGTAATTGCCCCAATTAACTAATTAATTGCGCAAATCTTTTTGATCCAGTAAACGTTGTGTAAAATCGAACAAATATGTGTTTGATAAAAATAGCGATTACTTGTGACGCGAAAACTATTTGTTATTTCAATGGATCAAAATCATGATCTGAGTATTTTTTTTATTAATTTATCTTTATCGATCGCTTGTACTAGTTGTGAAGAGGTTTTGCTAAGTTCGTCATTTCGTATTAAATCTTTTTAATACTCATATTAATGTAATGCCGGTATTATTATATACTCTGGATCCTTGAGTAATTCTAAGTAGGTCCAAACATGTCCGATTGTCGGTCGTTCCGTTTTATTGAAAACATGCTCACTTCCGAAATGATCAATAGAAAACGAAAATGTTTGTTTCAAGTTCTTTTAGTTATCCTAAACAGTTTGGGACATCCAGCACAGTAGGAAAAGAGCTAAAGATTTAAAATGCGAAAATACCACCGTAAAAATTGATATTTTTTTACAAAAATTTGTCATTTAATTTTGAACAAATTATTCATTACTTTTCGAAACATCCGAAGCTACTAATTTTATAGAAACAGTTCAAAAAATAAGTGATTCAGAATTTTATAGAGATAATGGAAGGAAGATTTCAGGTATTTTAACTGATAACAGCTTTCCTAAACAAGTTATAACAGATTTATTAATACAACATAATAATTGTAGAATAAATAACCGAAATAGTTTTACAGTACAGGGTATTTATAAGTTATAAATGTGTTCCAAAATTTTCAGAAAGATTAGAAAACTCAAATATATATGATAGCAAAATATACAAAATAGCTCATAAATCTTTATACTCACTATTTACTCAAATAAAAGACAAAATAAAGAAGATTAATATATGCCATATATTGTTTATAAAATACCTTGTAAGGGAAATGATTGTGAACAGTATAATAAAGTGTATGTAGGTACAACAAAAAATAAACTAAGAACTAGGATAGCAGGACATACATCAGATCAAAAATATAGAAATGTTTCATCACAAAAAACAGCTTTATCAACTCGTTGTGCGAATCTAAACCATTTTCCAGATTTTGAAAATACAACTATTTTAAACACAAAAAATAATTATAAACGTAGTTTTTTGTTAGAAATATTACAAATTATAAAGGTTCCGACAATGTCGAGAATTAATTTTAAGTCGGATACTGAAAATGTAGAACAAAACTATAGACCCTTAATTTTTCAAAATAGAAACGGAAGTTAAAAATTTATTTATATTGGTCGATCTATTGATCAGGTTTGATTTGAAAAATATTTTGATCAAAATAATTTTCGTGGGAATACAAAATTTAATTTAAATGATTTTGTTATTCGTGCTTAATTTTTATTATTTGATAAAAACAATAAAATTTACTTCATCCATAAAGATTTTAGAAAAACTAAAGATATTAAACCAAATAAAACTGTTAAGCGTATAAGAATTACAGCAACAGTTCTATTTGTAACAATATCAAAGTTTTAACAAAATCATCAACAATAAACAGTGAGTTTATCTCTCCTTACATTCTCTACTACAATTGATTGGAATTCTTCCAACATCAATTGTAGTTGTAAGTAGGTTAAGAAAAAACAAAATAAAAACAAAAACAACTCGCTTTACAAAAAAAGGGTTGCCAGTCAGTGTTTTTAGGCCGTGCACCTGCCAGTTAATTATCAAAATAATTTTCGTGAGAATACAAAATTTTATTTAAATGATTTTTTTAATAATAATTGGGAATTAAGCACGAATAACAAAATCATTTAAAAAACAAAAAATATATTTTTTTTGTTTTTAATTAAAATTTTTTTTAGTCTGTCAGTTATTGTTAAATTTGTAACAATTTATAAAATAAGGAAGAAAAAACCCTGAAGAAGGCACTCAAAGAAGAGCCGAAATATTGGTTTAAATTAACGATAAAACTTTTTTTAAAAAAGACCTCAAGCTCGACAATTTATTAATATTACCAAATTTCGTAAATTTTTTCGAATTTATTCTATGAGCTAAATTTCAGTTATGTATTTTATAAAGCTTTTTTGTAATAGTCCTACTCCTTAAATTTTTCAGAAATGACTTTTTATACACTACCAGACTATTATATTGTATCTTCTTGTTAAATTTAACCTTAGCTTTCCTTTGGACAGCAATGAAAAATTTACAATTATTAGACACCAGCAGAATGTAAAGCATTTTCTGGCCCGCTACGGCCTTCGTCAGCATTCTTTGTGTCACATTGGATAGTGATACTTTATAAATTGAATGTATTTAACTCAACAATTTTAAAAAAATAGAAAGGAAATAATTCCCATTTTCTATTTGTAAACATTTTTAGTGAAATGTAAAGGTGAAAGTAATTTTTAGGAAGCAAATGACAATTTGAAGAGACAAGTACACTCTCTGAGCTTAAACAAATTATTTTGAAATTTAGTACTCAAAACAGAAGATTAGATAATTTGAAATAAAACAATGAATTTTGAATTTTTCAAATTGGTTATAAAATTATTTGAAGGATGCATTTTTTTAATTTAGTAGAAAATTCGTACAATTTATTGACATTTTTCAAGTAAAATGTGGGAAGAATGCGTTGAACTTTGAGGTCACCCCCCTTCAATGCTTTGATTTAGTGTTTTTATTTTATTTTCTTTTAAGCTTTAAATTTCAAAAACACAACGGTCATAAAAATGATGATTAACTAGGTAATAATAATCTACATTCAATTAAATTTTAAATTAAATAAAATTTCAATATTTAAGTAGTTCGAGTTATGGCTGCAATACTACCGATAATTGGCCTATTCTCCATACTATCGAATCGGCTTGAAAACTATCGATCTATGGATAGTTTTTTTTTTAATAATTTTTTTAGGTGGAAAAGAGTAGTGAATAAAGCTGGTATTTAAATTAAATAGCCATCTTTATTTTATATGGAAATCGAAAGATTTAGCTGACAGCAGGATTGCCCAATTGTTTTTTACCACAATCGCCCAAATATCTACCTTAAACTTAGATTTTTGTTGAAAAATAAGGGAAAACAGATAAAAAAAAATCGAGAAATAGCTACTTTTTACAACCCTCTTTCTCAGTATTTGCCGGATTTACTTTTATTTGTACAATTGTACCTAATTGTAATGATGCAATTATACATTTGCTAAGTTTTTCACTCAATTTTAAATTCAATTTTTTTTAATACTTATAAACATTTTACTCCAAATATATGCTGCAATATTCTGGGACTTTCCATGTTATTTTGAAAATACTGGTCCCGCAGCCCAATACAAAATTATCTTGATTTGCCAAGCAGTAATAATAAATTTTAAACAGTAATTGCACATTTATGTGCTTCGCAATAAGACACAAACGGAAAGGATATTTTACTAATGTTGTTTTCTTTTCTACAAAAAATGTCACATTTAAAAAAAAAAAATGCAATTTAGTGTTCGTTTCTTAAAAATGCTTTGCTCTATAAAAAGGCAGTGTGTTTTATTCTAAAAAAATCACCCTTAAATGTCATAAGGCATTACACTTTACGCCCCGTATAAATCGAAAGTGTTGATAATGCCCTGTAAAAAGATGGCTTCAGTTTATACATGGGATTACCAGACGAAGTTGGGAATAAAACGCCTCTAATCAGGACAGTAAAAATTTTTAGTTTTAAAAGTTATTTTTCCTATTATTTTATAGTAAAAACAAAAGAAAGAAGATATTGTGTTCAATATCTGTTATTTTCTGCAAAAGCTAGCCTTGCAAATGATTTTTACCTTTTATTGTATATGCTTTTTCAACCGTTGTATTTTCCGTGGCCCTAAATGGGTCCAGCTCATATTTGCTACTTGTATAGAATCGTCCAAGTATATGATAGATCGTTTTTCGATTGCCTACCAAAATGGGACTACCTTGTCCAATTTTGTAGTTATTAGCAGTAGTTATTAGTAGATTATGAGCAGATTAATTATACTTTTTTGTCACATTAAAAAGGGGTTTGAGTTGTAAAATAATGTTAAAACTTTTCGTATTTATTTTTTTGGCCAATTAATTATTAATTTTCAGTTATTTATTTTTTAAGCTAATAAGACCTAATGAAGTTGATGTAAAAAAAAACAAATTTATTACATTTCACCCTACGTTTCGTGACTTTTTTGTTGACTTTTTCAAGGGTCGTAAAAATTATATATTGTTTTACATTAAAAACATCAGATTTTTAATAAAATTCAATTGCACAAAAATATTTAACAAAAAACAACAAATCTCAACTTACAATTTTTATCACAGCTTTTATTATATTGCCGTTCTATAACTAGCGCTAATGTTGCCTAATTTAACTGTGTTTTAGTTAGTTTAGCCATATTATTGTCCTAACAAGTTTAAGTTAAAACAAAAATATGCCAGCCACTAATAATATTATGGTAATTTTTCAAACACAACGTTTTACTCTGGGAGAAGATATTCGGAGGCCTAAGCAAAAAAAAAAAAAAAGTTTTCCCTAATTTTTTATTAAAGTTTCATAAATAATAAAAAAATCCTACTACTGCATACATATGGATATATGTATAAAAAGTCATTAGAGTCTTAAAAAATCTTCGCATGTCCTGCATCCATACTTATTTTAATAATTAAAATAATTTATGAATATTTTGTACATTTTTCTCTTGTTTGCTTTATAACTTTACTTTGCGTTTACTGGTATGCAGAAAATAAGAAAAGAAGAACGAGAAAAATATGTGTGTTTTCCATTCTTTCTTCTGTCTTTAAATTCTTTGCGGACTATTTGTTTGCAATTTATAGCCTGACATGTCAGGCTCATATAAATTTTTCTTTTTTGCTTAATTCCTTTTTTCAAATCATATGTTTTTTTGTTGTTTTTGCTTTATTTTTTTAAATTTCTCTTTATGAAAGCATTTTTTGTTTATTTTTTATATATTAGTTCTGCTCTCCAAAGTCTCTCTTTTTTTCGCTTTTTTCTTCTTTCATTTTTGGGGAGCTTTTATGTGGTGCTATTTTCTCTTTGTGTCTGAACGTGTATTTGTATGCGTGTGTGTGTGTGTGCCTGATTTGACCAAGTTTTATTATGTTGGCTACTTGAAGGTATGTTGTTGTTAATTGGCTGCATTGTACTTTTATATTTTTTGTTGCTTTCCTTTTGACATTTATTATTTCGTTTAGCCTTTTTTCTGTTCTTCTAGAGTAAGGTTCAAGTGTTTGTTTGTATATTTTTATGTGTGTGTGGGCGTGTGCGTGCTCGTATGTATAAGAGATGTGTTTGTGTATAATATTTATTATAATTTGTGTTTGTACGTGTGTTCATGTATGTCTATTTGATAGATTTAAATCAAAGTGACAAAGACTTTGTTAAACTTGTGCTTAATTGGTAACAATTAAATGTGTCTAATGTGGGGGTGTTATTTTGTAAGTTCCTTCAATTTGTCTTGAGAAAATTTTTAACATAAAAATTATAATATTTTCAAAAATGTATATGAAGATATTTTTCAAGTGGGGTGAAGTGTTTATGGCCCTAAGCCCCTTAACGCCTAAATTTAAAAAGTTTTTCTCGTGTTTATTTTTTTATTTAAACATTACTTAAACATGCTTATAACGTTTTATGGACTGTTTTTGGTGTTATAAATGTAAAATAGTCGAATTTGAAATATTTATCTAAAGCATTTTCTATTATTTTGTTGCTTTTACTAGACCAAAAATAGTTTTAAATATTGTTTTTTATCTTCTCTACAATTCTAAGCAAGTGCTTTTATTTTCCATTGAAAACATTTCCTTGATAAAATAATACAAAATATACTCCCCTAAGACGACAAAACTGCTAGGCTCAGCAAATATTCAAAATTTTGATCCCTAAATCTTTCGGACCCTTCAAAGATTTTTTATCACAATTATCTTATTAAGCTGTTGTTTTTATCTAGAAAAAAAAACTTTTACGTTTTACAATAATGAAAAAAATTTAAATATGCCTCCTTTTTTTGCCAGTTGAATCACTGATGTTTTGGTATTAGATTGGAAATCCGAAATTAGAAGAATAATGTAATCAAATTTACTATATAATGGATCAAGATTAAGGCGAACTCAGTACAAGAACGTGACAAATTTTGTAAGTTCGAACCATTTTTTTTTGTATTATTATTTAATAATTATTATTATATTATAACCCTGAGGGAAATTTGTGTCAATTGGTCCAACAGACTGGTCCTGGGATTTGTGAAAAGAGAACAAGTGCAAAATGTAAGGACTCATGACCAGTGAAAGAAGAAGCAATCCCTTAAATTGTTTATGAGGAACAAAAAGGTAGAACAAGTAATGATTTAAAGTACAGTTTTCAAAGGTGCTGTGACACTTTTTTTGTTTCTAAAAATTAGGTTCTTGAATTAAATTATAGGACTTGTTTTATTGAAATAATACTACATTTTATTGAAATAATACTATATTTTAGTAACTGACACTAAGCACGTTCATTGAGAATATATCTGTGACTGGTCCAATGGTGTCAATTGACTTCCTCCAATGACAACCCCATCTAAAAGAATAGGTATTCATGTAAAGTGTTAGAATTGGAACCGGTCTCTTCCAACAAAGACCTATCACGGGACTACTTTGATGTCAGTTCGCTTCACTCTAGGGTATATTTATATTAAACAAAACACTAACAATGCAATGCAAAAAACCTCTGTTTTTTCTGTTGTTTTTGGGTTTTGTTGTATTTCCATCACCTGTATGTAGTTGAATTCGCTTTGATCAAAATTATATGACATGATGCACTTTAAATATAAATTTGTTTTCAAACAGAGCTGTTTATGATTTCAATAGATTTTTTTTTAATCACATAATTTCTTGTTTAGGAATGTTCGTTATATGAATCCATTCGAAATCGTAAATTGATTTTATGACTTCAATTTGAAATCACGAAATCAACACAATGAAAACGATAAAATAAATTTGTTTAAATCAATTCATATATTTATTGATATTTGATTACAATTACTTTAATTGTTTTTGAATACAGCAATCGCAATCACATTAAATCATAATCAATCTTTTCGCTTCTGATAGTTTTGAATTGGCAACAATGTTTATTTTGGCTTCCAAAATTTTCTAAAAATAGATTCCAATCTTATATTATTTCGTTCGAGTTGCACTTAAGAAGAAGGTAGGACGTAACGAAATTAAAGTGACAAAGAATGCTTAAATCCAAAACGAATATCTCTCATAATTAAATATCATTATTTCAATCCAGATTTTTTTCTTTAAATTGTATGCTTGTCATAGAGCCGTAAGTGCGCATTTAGCTAGACTAGAGGACGATAACTTGAATTTTGAAACAAAACCAGTCACTCGAAAAATTCTTAAAAATTCCCTGAAACGAAAAAAAATGTTTTTGGTTTCCGTAAAATGGAAAAATTCCGCTAAATTACAAAACCAATTTACAACAATATGTTTCTAAAATTTTCGTTTAAATGACACGTCGGCTTATTATGCAAACCTACCAACTCCCTTTCAGTAAATTTTACAGCAGAGACAAAAAATTTTTTATATTTTATATGTACAGCTTGAGTGAAAAACCAAAAATATATTTGGTTTGACACACTTCAAGTCTCAAATTGAAGAAAATCTACATGCCGGTCGAACGCACGGCATCAAAATCTCAATTTACTTTAAGATGGATTTAGGAGGTTTGCACGTTAAGCCGACGTCAATATCCATTCAAGAATTCTTTTCTTTAATTACAGCATAGAAATAACTGCTTTTCAACATTTAAATAAAGAAGCAATTAATGACAAATAAAGTAATTTGTTTACTGCAGTTTATTTTAACTCTTTATAATGAAATATTCATAGAAAATAAAAAAAGGGAAGTATAGTCGTTTAAGCCCGACGATATAATACCCTAAAATACCACAGTAATTACAGACAAACTTTTTAGGACTGGACCCTTCTTGATACCCATGGATGATAATGAACCCTCCAAGGATAAGTTCTAAATAAGATTTTTTGTGCCAAAAGCTTGTCTAAATATTTACATCTTTGTGTTTTTTGCTTTTAAATGATTTTAGGGATGGGTTTTACATGGCATCTTTTGTCAAGTTTTTGCTCGACCAGCACAAACTTTCGGCATTACATAGTAGCTGTCATGAAAGTTATCGTCGACTAATTTAAATCACAACCAATATTTATAAGGAAATTATAACATTAAAAGTTATTTCAGTTATTGTTTTTGGGTACCAAAATGATAAGATGGTTTATGGCCAAAACAACTCTATTTAGGAAAGAAGTTTGTACAGCTGCTAATTGAAGCTATGAATTATGAACCGATTCTCGTAATTTTCAAATGGGCTTGGACCAAATTTCATCAACTTATTTTCAAAATTGCGACCTGTACTTGCGCGAAGGACTTAGTACATGGACAGCCAGTCAGGTGGCACAAATGCATAATACCCCTCCACCAATGGTGGTGTAGGTATATTGATATGATTATAACAGAGCAAAAAAATATATTAAGGAACAATATCTTCTTTTTTCACAACAATTACAAAAGTGTATATCCTTAATATATATTTGGCGGTAATAATACACTGAGAAAATTAAAAGCTTTAAAATCAAAAAATGAAAGTCTTTGTAAAATTGTAACGAAAATATCTTTGTTAGAAGGAAAAAATCCTTGCATCAATGATTTATTCTTTAAACAAGCAAATGGTGCGTCTTCAACACAAACGACTAAAATTCTTTGAAGCTTAATCAAAGAAATTATCTTTTCTGTAAAGATAAAATATTTGCTACAACGATTAATTTCTTTGCTAACAAGGGATTGTAAAACGTATTTAAAATTAAAGACTTTTCTTTGTTTTTTTTAAGCTAAGCATCCTTGCTACAAAGACAAAGTCTGTAACTTTAAAGAATTTTGTCTTCAATGCATAAGTGAACATGTTAGCTTGTTCACACATGTTTGCTTGCAACGGTAAACAAGAGCGGTTAAAAAAAAATAAAGATAAAGTCTGTCAGCCGTATTCATAACAAAAAGTTAGCCACAGTATGTACACTACGTACAGCGATCTGCTAACTAGAATGCCGATTAAGGCTAGAAGCTTGTAAGCACAGAGTTTATTCATAAGAAACTTTTGTCCATCTGCTAACTTTTAATAAATCAACTCTGAATTTGAATGGTGCCACATTATTTTACTCAATGCAACACGTTTGCATTAATCATCGCTGGTTGTGTCATTTTTTTTTGTTTTTTCCTCCACATAAACAATTTTAAAAACTTTTTAAAATTAAAATAAAATAAAAAAAAAAATAGAAAAATTAAATAAAACCAATCAAATTGTTGAACATTAAACAGGCGTTTTTCACAAATTGGCAAACGTGTGGCAGCTCGTTAAAAATAGTTTAGCATATCATTAGCCAGAGTTTGGTATGTGCATTATAAATAAAGCTTGTGCTTACTTCATGCCAAATTTTCATTATGAATACGGCTGTGTATCTTTAAAGAATTTAGTCTTCAAAGTTAAATTTGTATAAGAATGCATAACGAAATCGGCTATAGCCGATTGATTGCAATATATGTAAAAAATAAAAAGAATTGTTTTCGTGGTTGTCATTAATTGTAAGTCAATCGATAGGAACGCTCAATTGTGCATGTGCGCCTTGTCTTTGTCTTTTTTTTTAATAATTAAAGTAAAGTTAAGCTTTATATGAACTATTTTTTATTTTTATAACATTAAACTGAAATAAAAAAATTGTATAAAAATGCTGTGTTTGTTTTCATTAAATATTTTATTTTGCAAAAAAATTTTAATTTTTTAAAACATTTCTATAGCAGATTTCAAAAAAAATTGCCTTTGTTTCTACATATCAGTCTTAAGTATTTCAAAGATTTATTTCGTTGAATTTAATTGCGTGTCTTTGTAATAATGTTAAAATTACGTCTTTGTTACAATGAAAATTGTACTTAAAATCAAAAATTTTAGTCTTAAGACTAACGAATGAAAGTCTTTGTGCCAAAATACTTTTTCCTTAGTTTAAGGACTTTTTTTCATGTGTTTCCAAAGACGTACATCCTTGCCACAAGATTTTAAGTCTTTGATTTTAAGTATGTATTTCATGGGAATCTAAAGATCTTTGCACCTTTCCGGTAAAGACGTTTTGTCTTTGGGCACAATCTGACCAATAAAAGTCTTTGCAACAAAGTGTATTTTCTTTGATTTTACGATTTAATTTTCTCAGTGTAACAATGTGCAACATTTTCAAGGTCGTTAAATGTGCACAATAAAAAAAAATACTATTTATTAAATTTTATTGTCAATTTTTTTTTTTTGCTTCAAATAATTCCGAGCTAAGCCAGAAAACCCCAAACGGGTTATTTCGATTAGTATTTTCAGAAACTGAAGAAAAATGGAGTCTTTGTTTTAAGTGTTGCACTGTGTAATAAAATGATTGTCGGTTATCGTAATGTTGTTGGTTTCACTACATTTAGGACAGAGTCGAACATAAAATGTTGGTGAGTGTAGTGGTTCTCACGTACGGACAGGGGTGGCCTTCGACCAGAACTAAATTAATTTAAATATTTTTATAGTATCTTAAATATCATCTTAAGTTTGTATTTCTTTAAGGATATTTCACCTCTTGGTGCTACCTGGGATTCTAAAAAAAACAAATTGATAGATCACAGATACCCTTACGATCTCTTGCAATCGTCCTGACCGGCTGGCCAAGGAACCCAGTAACCCCCGGTGGCATGGCACCGTGCTGACTATGGTTTGGGGCCTCCGCAAGTATGCTTCTTAAAGAAAATACTTTCTGTTTTTCAGGAAGTTTAGCCTTTCCATTGAAAAGAAACTTTTGGAGATCTGGTGGTAGTTGTGTTGTATTACCTACGGTCTTGGGAAGGGATATCATAAAAATTCCACTAAAGGGTTGAGTTCGGCCTAAAGAAGGGGCATCTTTAGGTGCTGTTGGTACAAGGTGTAGTTGCTGAAGGATCAGTTGGCAATTTTCTAAAAGCAGCAGAGGTAAGATAGCTCCAGCTCCTAAACGAGGGGAAGGGAATAATTTTGCCAGATTATGTACTCAACTTACTACCTGTGTATGTTGGTTGCGTTCACACTCGTTTGCGGTTGGTAAACACATTGTTTGTAACTTAGTGGCTAAGGTCTACAATGGAGTAGACGTAGGTAACGATGTGAATCTTTTCCACAGCTATATAAATAAATACGACTTTGATCAAAAGTTATGTTACCATTAAGATATGATCAGATGGCACCAAAATTGTTAAACCATTTATTTATTTGATATGAATTGAAACTAAATCGGTATCAGTTAGACCGTTACCAAATTTTTTTTATTAAACTAGTGTTACGGTTTTAAAAGTACTTAAGTGTTTTCCGAGAGTGTGCATTATATGGGGCGTATGGTAAATTATGGACCGATATTCGCGAAATTTGATAGTAAAATTTCCAATTTTATAAAACTCTTGGAAGCCAATCATCTCAAGATATAAAGAAAAGTTTAAAAATATTTCGAAACAGCCTTGCAAAAATATTTTATATTAGAGGGTGTACGGCGCACTTTTTTTTGGCTAGTTAGGTTGGCTCTAGTTTTCGTCCCCTTAAATTAGTAAATGATATTGAAAAGGAAAAATTATAACATTAAATTTCTATTAATTAAAATTCTTTTTCATAAAAATCTCTATTCAAACTCAACATTTCATTCAAGTATCAATTAAAAAAATACTCAAACAAAATTAGCATTCACTAACAAATACTTCAACTACAAAGGATTATCGGCAACAAGCAAAAATGGGTAATTTAGCTTTTATTTTCCATGATTTTATATAAAAAAAAATTATTTGCTTATTTTTTTTTTTTGCTAGTCATTTAAATCTTAAAACATTTATGTCTGCAAGAACAGAAATATACAATTATGTGAATATTTACATGTACACATGTGTGTAAATATTATGTGTATAAGTACATTTGCACAAAATGTAGAGAGCATAACTAAAGAAAAAAAATCAGCATGACTTTGGCGTTTTAGACAGCCAACCAGACGCGCACGCACCAGGCACAACTACCATTTCAAAAATGGCAAAAAAAAAAAAAATTGTGAAAATTTTTTTGTAAAAAAAACACAATTGAATATTTAAAACAAAACGAAAAATAAAAAAAAAATAGATTTTTTATGGTCTGTATATATAAAAAGTCAATTTTGAATTTTTTTTAAGGTTTTAATTAAATCACAGCACTTTAAAATTTAATGTTGAATTTATTTAATTTATTTTATATTTTTCATTATAATTTTCATTATATTTTTTTTATTTTTTTGTAATATTTTAACCAAATTTTCTTTTCCAATTTTGATTTAGAGGCAAACAAAACTAAAAAATCTCTCTATACTATAGGTGTATAGGTAAAAATTTTCATTATATATACGAGTATATGTGTAAAGGAATTTTTTATTTTTCTTTTCAATTCGCATGTTATCCTTGCTACGCCTTGATTTTTTTCACTTCATAAAAAGAAAAATTCACTATTTTTTTGGAAAGATTTTCACAAAATTTACAATCATTAAATTTGAATTTACTTTTTTGTTACTCCAATAATTTTCTTCATTTCGAATTCATTTCTCTTTTTTAAAACATGAATTTTGATATATTTTTTTTAATTGGAAAAAATTACTTAAAACTATTAAACAAATTAGTTGAATATTATTTTTTCTATTTCATTTACACAATTTCTTTTTATTATTAGAACAATCCATAAGTGTAAAAAACAAGCGAGTATACAGAGACCGACTGCCCCAGAGCTTACATCACGAAGAAATTCAGGGTGCGACCAGAATTGGATTTTAGTTTGGAAAAACTTGGGTGAACATTTTTAACAGTTCGTGGTTTTTACGAAAAACGAATAATGAAATCGAAATCCTGCGCAGCCTCAATTTTTTTTGGTAAAGCAAGAAAAAGCTTTAGAAACAAGCACACACACACACACACACACTAATGCTAGCTAAGAAGTATAAACATGAACCGAAAAAGCAAAAAATTTACACACAAGTTGTTTGGAGTTGTGTAAAGTCTTTCCAGCCTGTTTGCCCGCCTGACAGCCAACACAAACTTTGATTGTTGAAGCAGTTGTAGTAGTGGCGAAAGGTGGTGTATAAAGCACAAGAAGAACAAGAATCCTTCGCCTTCAAGTTAATGCAAAGTGTGCAAGGACTATGTTAGTAGAGTATTTGGTATCTATAAACAATTACATGACACACACACTTACAAATATATTCGGTAAGTTCACATCTACATTAATGAGTATATTTGTAGAGCAAGTGCTCTCTTTACATTTTGTTTTCCTTTACTGCCACTTATTGAGGTGGGTTCAGTTTTTTTTTTTTTTTTGGTACAGAATTTTTGATTAGGGAACACTTTTGTAAGCGCCAGCAAAAAACACACTCATACAAACGCAAACTCACACTCGTAGTTGGTATAAAGCAAAAGTTCATATAAATATAAATCAGCTAAACAGCCAGGATACCCACACACAAATAAGTCAATGACAGCGTCTCGGTGTGTGTTTTATGTTTATGTGTGTGAATTTGGCTTTTATTTTGGGTTCTTGAATTTTTGAATTTCTGTTTACACAGTCTAGTAGATGTTTGTTTACTTCAATAACAACTTGATTATGGAAGTTGAATTTTGTTTTATTTTCTAGTATTTGGGTATGGTCACCCCGTTTTTATGGTTCGACTGTATTATGTTTTGTTGAACGACTTGTTAAATGTCACAAAACAAGTCGTAACTTATAATTTGCCTTTAATTATGATGTAGTGGAAGTATTTGGGAGTGAAAAGATTATGGTATACATTTCTCCAATTATAATTATGGTTGGAGATTAAAGATGCAATGAGAACTCTTTGTTGTCAAACAATGGCTTTTAATATTGCTCAAAGCAGGTTTTGATTATATTTAAACGTTTTGTGTTTTGAAAATTCAGATACTTTGCTAAACAGTATCAAAAAAAGAAAAGATTTTAAAATTAAATCAAAACATTTTAACTGCTTTGGCATTGAAGTTGCAAACAGAAAAGAATGTCAGTAATTGTTTCATATAACTCAATAGATGGTAATGCTGTCAGATGTCTGTGGGGATATTTTATATAAAATTCTTCAAATAATTAGGTTAATAAATCAGTTATTATTAATTACACTTTGATAGTTGAAAAATAGACAAGCCGGGCACATGGCGCTTTAACAAAGTTCGGGTACGCTGAATCCAATGGTACGTTTTTTTTAGGTTAGCTCTTGTTTTCGAGATATACCGTTAAACCTAAATTCCACAATAAAATTTCCTTAAAGAAAGGTATGCGCAGTCGTTTAAGAAACATATTTTTTTTTGGAAAAAAGAATAATGTTTTTATAAAAATTTCGATTTTTTTTTAATTCATAAAAAATTGGAAAATTCGAACGTATAAAAAACGAAATTCCAAACAAAACAAGACATAAATGTATAAAATCTGTTGATTTAATTCACAAAAGTTTCATAAAACGCAATATTTGCATGGGAGCCCCCGTAAGAAGTGATGTCACGAGAAAATGTTATGGACAAAAAACTAATTGGGGTTGGTCATACACTTTATCCCACTAGGGGCGACTCCTAGTCATTTATGGGACTTTTTCTTCAATATATTTCTAGTCTGCATTGAACATTTTGTATGGGCCCCCTTAAGGAATGGAAATAGCGGGTAGGTATGTTGTAAATAAATGATTGAGATGAAAAATAATGTAGGGTTGGTCATACATTTGACCCATCCTCGCTGTACCGGCTAAATTTTAGAATTCCAAACATATACATATGACGGTTTTATAAAATTCTTAAATTTGGCGCCTGCGGTGCTTAGGATGCCCCTAGATGGGTCAATATATCGAATATATGAAATTTGAACACATAATAAAAAAAATTATAAAGCTATATATACTAAATACACGGTAACGGTAATTCTTGAAAACAAGAGCCAATCTAAAAAAAACGGTAAGTCCCACTGGATTCAGCGTGCCCCAATTAGGGCAAAATGTAAGGTGCGCGGCTGGTCTCTTTTTTGCAACTAGCACAGTGTACTTATTGCTCGAAATTACAATATTAAAATTCTATTTTAAGATTATTTTTTCAAAGGTTGCGAAAGAAAAAAAATCATATCTTAAAAATGAAAAAAAAAACACCTCCTTCAAAGTTTCAGGATTTTTTAAGAACAGTTTGGGGTATTATATAAAAAAAATCAGCCAAATAAAAAAATAGGTTTTTGCCTTAGTCCGTTTTTAAAATTTAATATTTTGCAGATATTACATTTTTCAAAAAAATTGTATCTTTTCAGTATATGGTTTGTAGTCCCAAGTATTCTCTTTAAAATGACATTTAAATCATCTTCGTATGTCAAGTAGTTTTCGAGATATTGAAGAAATAAGCTCTACACATTCGGCTAAATCTGCGAAATTATGACATTTTGAATATGACGTAACTTTTGAAAAAAACATTTTAAAATTTTTTTTCGTTCATATATGTTCCTTATAAGATAAAATGAACCTTCTCACCAAATTTCATTACAATCGGAAGAGGTCGTGTCCCACTCTTGGTCGTTTTGACATGGAATTACCCACACATATTTATTTATAAAGGGTGGTTACATTTTAAGGGCCGATGTTGATTTTGAATAAAACACAAATTATTTAGGAAAGTATTGTCATTTCTTTTTATTATGATAATATTGGTATGGTTCAATTATGTATGGAACAAAATATCGGCTGTGTGGCAAGTGGCACCGTCCTGTTGAAACCACATATCGTCCACATCTATATCTTCAAATTCTCACAATAGCGAACACATTCACAATAACTGCCTGATTCCCGCTTGTTAACAAAACGGCCTCATTTTGGAAAACATGGGCCGCATGTAATACCGCCAGCCCATAAACCGCACCAAACAGACACTCTTTGTGGGTGCATTAGTTTTTCGGCAATCACCCTTTGATTATCATTCGTCCAAATGCGGCAATTCTACTTATCGCCGTCACTTCAAAAAAAAATTTTTATTTAGGGATTTTTATGTAAAATTTACGCGTTGTCTTTTATAGAACACATACCTAAAGCACTTTTGAGACTGAAAATGCTTCGTTTTTTTTTGGCCTGTTTAAAAGCTATTGTTGCGTGGTCAACCAGCCCCTAAATTATGCACTTTACATGTTTTGGACATTTCTTAAGCTGTGCCCTGTCAAGGGCTGGGGGAAGGCCTGCCAGGGATTAAATGAACTCCATATTCTTTTGTGTGCCGTTTTTTTTTTGCGTAATCAAGGCAATACACACTGGCATATTAACAATTGTTTCTGCAGGTCCATTTGCAACGAAGAGCCGTCAGCTTGCAGTGTGGCGGATGGACAATGCACACAAAACGTGTGGTTGGACACAGACACCAGCACATTGAATCGTTTCGAAACTCAAACTATTTTTAGCAGCTGTGGTTTTCCCGCCACTTTTGTCCCAATTTTTTTTTATAAGTATTTAATAGAATATTCTGAATTACTAAATTCCCGCTTGTTTGCAAAACTTAAGTCAAAAAAAGTTTCTTCTTGTCCTCTTTAGAATCATTTTGCAGCCATATTGGAAAAAGATCGGCGTTTTCCATGCAAAGAATACCCAACAAAAATGTATTTTTTTTAAACAATTGGTAACACTGGCTGCAAATATTTATAGAATAATATTTAATGGAGTACCACTATTATTTTTGTTTTTGTATGGCACCGGACGTATTTTGACATTTTTTTAAAAGTCATATATAATTCGGAATAAACCAATTAAAAATAGAATTTGATATGAACTTAGATAATGCAAGTTTTTTTATTGTTTTAACATTTTTTAAAACACTTACTTTAAACTTCACTTTCCCAAAAAATTTATTAAAATTGCTTTCTTTTAATTGCTAAACGCACTCAATTTTTCAACCATATAAAAAAGTTTTATGTTTTTCGCTATACAAACTAATAATATGTATGGAACGGTATATAAAAAGAAAATATAAATTTTGTTGATTTGAAGAGTTTGTTTTATCTCAGAAAAAAATAAGTACATTTTGGCTTGAAAATAAAGAGTTTTGACCAATGCAAAAAGTGGAGAAATTCCTTACGAGCTATGCAGAGTTAATTTAGTAAGCGAAGCCGGCGTTTGTTATACCATGTAGAAAAAAAATCCTTGAGCCCGGCCGAAGGTCCAACCATGGTAACTATCATTTGATTTTTAAAACCAACACAGGGGTCTAATTACCGCATACGACATCGAGCAAAATTTATCGAAATTATTTATTTTGGTATCTCGATATCGAATGAAATTTATTGAATTTGAAATAACAGCATTCGATATCCAGTAACTCGACATAACATTTCTCGATTTTTCGTTCGATACGTCAGTGTCTATCATACGCAAAAAAATTCGATAGTTTATTCAATACGATAGTATCGAATGCGGTGATTAGACACCTGTATAATTATTCGGGAATATAATACTTTGGATTTTAAAATTAGTGATTGGGATTTTAAGTTTCGAGCATTTTAGCCCAGACCAAATTTTTAGTATCTGTGTTTTTTTTTTAATTTTAACTTTGTTTGGGGTAAAAATTCATTAAACATTTTGAGGTAATTTTTCATAATGAAGAACAATCCAAAATTTTGGATCATATTTAATATTATTTTTAGGGCTGTTTTTAATGTTCTTAGGGGTATTTTTCATTAAAAAAATGGTGTCAGATTGCATTATGAAAAATAGCCTTAAATTTGGGGTAAATTTTAATTTATTTTTGGTTCAGCGTATAATTAAATGAAATAACTAGGACCCATTTACACACACATAAACATCTATAATGAACTTTCCCTGAAGGAAGTCTGGAATAAAGTGCTCCAAGTCACCAATTTTGACGACTGTTTTGGGTGACTTATTGGTTACAATGTCCATATGACCCCATACGAACTACATTGTAATGAGTGTCCTTTATATTATTAGTGTGAAAATATAAAAAGTTCCAAAATTGTAAACTAGAAGTATTAAAATGTTCTAGCAGATCTATGGTTCCAATGTCTCCATTTGGTTCCATAAGAACCATCTAATCCATAGTTTAAGGTCACAAGTGGATGCTCATTGACAAGCACGTGTAATTGTCTACAGTAGGAACCATTGCCTATGCCACTATGCCACAAAAAAATGAACCTCAAAAATGAGATATTTTCTAAGATAAATGTTTTTCTGCAGATGTTTTAGGTATTTCGAAAAATCTTAAGAACTGTTCAACTAATTTGTACAAGATTTAATATTTTCTCTTTTAGATCATGTCCAAACTGTGTCGATTGGATAAAGATTTACGGAGTAACAGGACTAATTTTTTATGTTTTTTCAAAATTCACCATTTTAATTCGCTCCATTAAGGCAATAAAAAAATTTTAAAATTGTTTTTTAACATGTATCCTAAATAACTGAAATTTATTGTTGTGGGATAAGCTAGTGTCCGCATTTCACTGGTTGCTTAGGCCAGATCATCAGGAAACATTCTCCCAATTTTTTTTTTTTTTTTTAGAATATATATTAGCAAATAAAACTGCAGAGTGAATAAGAATTGCAAACAAAATACCACCAATAAACAGTGTGTGTATATTTTCTTACATTTCCCACTGCAATTAGGTGGAATTCTCCCAACATTAATCATTAAGCCATCTTCAAGCCATCAAAGAATCAGCATTACATTCTTAAAAATTAACTGTTTTGTGCGGCTTACACGCTTTTTGAAAATGAGCAAGGAGCCTGCCATTCTGGTGATTGGTCAGCACTATCGTACCAAGCTGGCTGAATTTTTGTTTCCAAACATTAATTAGTTAAACATCAACGACATTTCCCAATAAATAATGGAGCTTCCCACGAAGCAGGTTCGTAAGGGAGAAACATAAAAGTTTCGCTTACCATTGCGCTGGCGGAAGACATGCATTTTATATGGCGAGTTCCCACTTTGAAGCAATAAATTTTTAATACATAAAGCGCATTATTCAGCGCATATAAAAATTGTTGTATGTAACGATAAGCTATTCCTATGCACATTTCACTGGTTTCTTAGGCCAGATAATCAGGAAACTTCATCCATAAAGATTTTAGAAAAACTAAAGATATTAAACCAAATAAAACTGTTAAGCGTATAAGAATTACAGAGTTCTTTCACTTACTTTGTTGCATTTTTGTATGTCTTCGCAAAATGATAAATTTTTTATTGGGTTGGTTCTAACAAGACTTTTCTGTTAGGACCACCACTCAGGGAATTACGCCTGTACCTGTGGGTATTCGAATTTGACTCATTCGTGCTGAAAGTGAGAAGAAAGATTTCAGCAAGAAGGTTATTCCACATACGCACAGTCCGGCCAAAAATAAATAAATAAAAAAAAAAGATGCAAACGTACGAGTTTCGGTAACCTGATCCCTAATTTCAACAGATACAACTATTAAACAGGCTAATACAACCAACATTGCGTCTTTACAATTGGATGCCCTTCTGTCACCATTGATAACCTTCGCCCTCAACTGCCTTTAAATAGACTTTAAAGCACCGGATCACAGCTGAGAGTTGTATTGCTACAAATAGTGATGCGGTCAGATGAAGTGAATTGTCTCTTACACCGGTTAAAAAATCACAGGCAATTATTAAACTTCCTCCAAATGTTGAATGGTACGGCAAAATTTTTACGATAACAGTTTGACTTTAAAAATTTGACAAGTTGGTGATTGTATGGATTGTATGGCGCGCTGTAAGGAAAGTTTCCATACAGCGTCCTTATCAATTGATTTGTTACAAAATCAATTTGGTGACAACTTTATTTCCGCCTCTTGAGTACTTTTTGTAAGGCTATGCAAAGTCATTGTGTTATGCCGGCAAACCAGCAACTCTTGAAGCATTGAAAGCTTATATTTATACGAAAAAGTAGTCATATATTGGACTGATTGATTTAGATCATATTTAAAAAAATAAATGTCATGAAATTATCCACCAGGTTAGAATAAAAAAAATTCACTCCAATAATATTTCTTATCATTTTAAATTCTCATTCAGTTAAAAAACACCCAATACTTGTTTTTAAAAAATTTAACTTATTTAAATGTTTAATGTTTTATGGAAAGAAATTAAATAATGATACGATTATTTAAAAGGCAGAATAATATTTTTTTGATTCTAAATAAAACATTACAAAATCAAATCTCTGATAAATTTTAAATACAAACCCTAAAATAATCTTTAATAACAAATACCTTAATGATTAAAGAACAATCAGCGACAAATTAGGAAACGGATGGGAGATGTGTGTGTGTGTGTTGTTTACACTTGTATGTATTTGTATAAATATTTTCCGTAAAATATACAAATTTCCGTTTTACATTTCCCGAACTAATTACTTAATGTTTAGATATTACTTATTTTATTTCTGCTGTTTCTTTCACTTTTGGATTATTTCCTTATCGAAAATAGAAATCAGCATAAAAATTTATTTGGAAAATTGGCAACAGTCTACAAAACACACCAATTATTTATTCAAACATTAAATAGGTTTATTGTATGTGTGGAATTATGTGTTAGAGTAGTGGTGTGAGTATATTTGAATAAAAGCTACATACATATTTTTAAACAGACATCAACACATACACCGACTCACACATACTGAATGTGCCCCATAATAGTGGTAATAATTTAATTCAATGTTAATCATCGTTTTGTATAAATTATTTCTAATATCAAATTCTTAAATAGAATCGATTCGACAAATTTGTTTTATTCCCATTTTTTATTTGTTTTCTCACATCCCATCCAATTCCTTCCCTGTGCTTGTATGTCTGTGTGAACTTTTTTAATATTTTTATTTTCATTCTTTAATAATCCTGCTGGCTTTAATCACACAACTGTGTATATTTTATTTTATTTTTGTTTTGGTTTGTACTTTTAATTCGTTACAAATCCTGTTTGTACATTCCTCTACACTTCCATCCAGTTCATTCAATACAATCCCGTAACAATTTAACATGTACATATGAACCAAAGTACGACGTTGAGTACTAAAAATCCAAAGTTGTATTTAGTGTATGTATCTGCGAGTGGAGATGCAAACAAAGGTGATGGCTGGATGGTTGGTTGTTTGGCTCGCTTCATAAATAGAAATTTTATACAGGGTGGTCCAAAATTACCGAAGCGTTTGAATTGCTTATAACTTTTTTGTTATAATTTTTTTTTCTTTTCAGTATTTTGTAAAGAAGACTTGGGGAATTTAATGGAGCAGTATGTACTAAATTGAACAACGTGCCCAAATTGTAGAGCTTTATTTTTCAAAAAGAGCAGAAGAAAATCATCATTTTATTTTTAATTAAATTATGGGCGACGAAGCCCATTTCCAATTAAGAGGGTTCGTTAATTAGCAAAACTGCAGGATGTGGGCGACAGAAAATCCGAGAGTAGTTCAACAGCGAGAATTACACCCACCTAAGTGTACGGTTTGGTGCCAGTTAAAACCATTTTTTTCCACGATAGAGCGGGGAGGTTTTCCCCACAGTGACAGGTACCGCGACCAGGTTAGGTCTATTGTACCCAATCCCCTTAGTTGGCCAAAATACCCTCTGCTTCCCATAGGAACCCAACCAGGGCCTTTGCCGATATATCACCGATTCGGGACGCACACATTATACCATGCCCCAAGTGCCTCCTTCTGGCCCATGCCAGCGCCGGGCAGTCACACAGTACATGCTCCGTCGTCTCGTCCCCGTCTAGACACAGTCTGCATTGCTGATCCTCAGCCAGGCCCAACCGATAAAGCTGGTATTTGATCGTGTGGTGTGGTTAAAACCATATGCAAGTATGGTTCCAACAGGATGGAGGCACAGCACATACTACAAGGGACACAATGGCTCTTTTACGGGACATCTTTGGTGAACGAATTATTTTGCGTACAAGTGATTTTAATTGGACCCCGCGTTCGCCAGATTTAACCGCCCCAGACTGTTTTCTTTGGGGTTATTTGAAAAAAAGGTCTACATTAATAAGCCTAGAACCATCCAGCAATAAAAAGCAATATACGCGACAAAAAAAACAACATAACACCTGAAGTTTTGCGAAAGGTTATGGAAAATACATTGGAAAGAGCACGAATTTGTGAAGCAGAAAATGGCCGGCCACCACTTGCGAGATATTATTTTTCATAACTAAACAAAAAATATTCCCCATTTATAAATATTAAAAAAAAAAAAATATTAACAATTATTTTTTAAATAAAAAGTTATAACGAATTCAAGCCCCTTCGTTAATTTTGGGCCACCCAGTATAAGAAAAATTAAAATAATTTCTGTACAGAACGAAGAAAAAAGCTAAAATAGAAAAAGGAACACAAAATATTTGTAAAAACAGATTACAAAAATGGTTATAGATAACACATCTTGGCATTCGTCGCCTTTTTATACTTTATTCTTGCTATTGGTAGGGTGTCATAAAAAGGGGAGGTTATACATTTTTCTACCCACACCACAATATTGAAGAGGGTATTATGCATTCAAGCCATTGAGTGGTACACTAAAAGACATTGGTCCTCGACCCAAATTTTAAAATATAAATCGATTCAGAATAACTTTTTGAATCGGTTTCACGATGTTCGTCCATTCGACCGACGCCAATTTGGAAATAATTTAATGAAATTTAATACGTATATTTCAATTTCCCATGGTCCTTGTAGGAACTGCGGGATAAATATTCAGTAGTTTTTTATCAATAAAAAAAATTGTTAAAGAAGTGTTTTAATTTAATCTATTATTTTTTTTGTTAAAAGAAAATTAAAAATATATTTATTTTATTCAAATTTTTAATATTTTAATCAGGCTTAAGTTCATCAAATTTAATTTTCATGAAATTATTTTATGAAGAAAGGAATTTTACAACATGAAAATTAATTAAAATTGTTATTGATAATCATTCATTCTTGACTGACCTGAGATTCGAACCCAGGCGGCTAGTTACCATGACATGTTTCGATCGCAACCACTCGATCTCCTCAGATGGATTTGCCGTCTTACACTCGCAGCCATCGAAGACTGCTGACGTCAATAGTCAAACATCAATCCTTAAACCAAATTGTATTTTAACCTTTGGTAGATCGAAATTTGGTTTTTTTTTGAATGATTATTCATTTTTAATTGATTTTACATGTTTTTCCTAACTTCTGTTTTTTCCGTACTTATGTCAAGAATTTTTCTTGAAGTCCAAAGTACATTTTTTTGTTTTTTTGCTTTTGTCTTTCTTTTTTTTTTGGTGACCTTTTTCAGCACAACTTGAAGGACGATCGAAACATGTCATGGTATCCAGCCGCCTTGGTTCGAATCTCAGGTCAGTCAAGAATGAATGATTATCAATAACAATTTTAATTAATTTTCCTGTTGTAAAATTCCTTTCTTCATAAAAATAATTTAATGAAAATTAAATTTGATGAACTTAAGCCTGATTAAAATATTAAAAATTTGGATTTAAAACCATAAAAAGTTCAACAAAATAACCACAATTCTAATTATTTATTTTATTGCTATAAAAATTATGAAGAATTGAACTCAAATTTTAACATTTTTATTTTAAATACCTCTTAAATAATCTTCGTTTAAAAATGTTTCTAAAAAGAAACATTGTTTTTCTTTAAGTTTTTATTTAAGTGTAGAGTATTTTTAAGCCGTCCTTGTCGTTTGCATACGACTTTCCATTAAATATTGTTGTTGTTGTTATTTTTCATTTTCTCTTTATTTTCGCTTTGATACTCAGACAACAACAAATCTGAAACTGAGTCAGTATACTACAATGTGAATTGGTGACCTCTTTAAAAGTCGTAAATTTTGTATTTGTAGAGCTGGCTTAATTTTGCAATAGAGACTTTTACATAAACAGACAGTTATCAGAACTTCAAAAGATTTGCCTAATGTAAATTGGTTTAATATTTAAGTAGTAAGTTTTTTTTATCAGATAAAAAATACGAAATAAATTTTTAAAATTTATTTTACTATCCAGTAGCCAAAAACTAAAGCATGTGAGAAATTTTAAAGAAAAAAACAAAAAAAAAGTAGGGGGTTTGTCCTATAAATACATTGTGGGCCATAATTTTCTGATCATTGTATTTTTGATATAACTTTTTAATTTTTTCTATTTTAGTATTATAATTAACGTTTGGGAGATTCAGTAGCCATGTGTACGATTGAGGAAGGAGCAAAAATGTTTGAATTTTATTTTGCTAGTCAAAATTCAGTAACTTTAAACAAAAAGACAAACAAAGTTTGTATTATGGAATTTTTAAATTATTATGATAATTCTGTTTTTTGAAATTTTAAAATTTATTTTTCCATTTATTGTCAAATTTTAGTTTATTTAAAAAAAAAAAAAAAAAAAAAACAAAATTCCTGAAGAAGATTTCCAACGGAAATCGAAATATTAAATAAAAACATTTTAATTAATTTTTTAAAAAAGTGACCTTAAGCTTAAATAATTTATTAAAGTATAAAATTTAATTTTGGTAAACATTTTCTTTTAAAATAAACAGAATTCAATTATTGCCTTTAGTTTCCGAGTGATTACAGATACATATACAGATACATATTGCATTAGCTCGTTAAGTTTCCGAGAAAATCGCAATTTGCTTTTCATTGAAAATTTACCAAAAGATATATTTTGATAAGAAATATTAGCGATTATTCTTAACTTCTTAAATTATTTTACTTCATCCATTTTCATCTTTTTAACAAGCAATAAATCTTATTAAATTTCTTTGTAATTTATTTGTTTGTTAACATTTATCAACTCGTAGGTTGATCATATCGGGTGTGTTCTGCAATCCGAATCCACTCGAAAGTGGGTTAATTTAGCATTTTTGGTGTTCTGCATTTCAATTTAATGATCTCAAATTAGTTTTTTAGCTTTTTTAAAATTTTGCAATTTTTTGCGAATTTCAGCCATGTTTGCTTTAAAAGCGATTTGTAACTGTAAGTTGTCTGATTCTTTAAAGCTTCAACGATTTATAATAAATCGTTAGCAAATTTTCGCCAATTTAGCAATTTTTACAGAATTTTTGCCATTCCTTACACTTTAAGGGACTTCTAGTAAATTTTATGGCTTGTTTGAAATATTAAATATTTTCGCGAATTTGCAAATTATTTTTTTAATGTTATTTTCCGACATTCTGTTTTTTTTAACCAATTAAGCGATTTCAAATAAATTTTAACGTTTGCTTAAAAATTTGCAATTTTTCGCGAATTTTAGCCATGTTTGCAATAGAAGCAATTCTTCCTTGTGATTCTTTACAGCTTTCATGATTTTTAATAAGTGTTAGACTTTGTTATAATGCTACGGTTATCTGTTCCTGTCCCAATTTATTCGACATTTATTTTTAATAAGTGTTAGACTTTGTTATAATGCTACGGTTATTTGTTCCTGTCCCAATTTATTCGACATTTATTTTTATTTTATTTATTTGATTTTAGTTTATTTATCATACCCACACCACAATAGTGGAGAGGGTATTATGCAGTTGTGCTGATGTGTGTAACACCTTCAAATATGGGTCTTGGATACAGCTTAAAGTGTACCGATCGACTCATAATTACTTTCTGAGTCGATCTAATTTTGGAGATAACTTGATAAAATTTGGCTTATAGGTTCTTATTGGCACAAGGACAAAGCCTTTTGAAAATTGGATGCATTGTAGGACCAAGAGGGGATATAGGGGAAATTTCTGCCTCTCAGAAACTATCAAACCGATTTTAATGAAATTTAAAACATAGATTGATCCATATTTATATGGACACATAAGCATGATTCTCCATGGGTCCCGAATAGGGTGCGCTCTCGTTAAAGTGTTTTAAAATATTTTGGTGTAGGGTATCATATCGCTGGACCGACTGTACTTTCTTACTTGTTTTTAAACCTTCCACCACAATAAGTTGTGAAGAGGGTATATTAAGTTTGCCATTCCATGTGAAACAGACCCCACAAAGTATATATATTCTGGGTCCTTGAGTGATTCTAAGTCGATTTAGTCATGTCCGTCTGTCTGCCCGTCAGTTGAAAACACGCTCACTTTCGAACAACTCAAAAGAAATGAACCAACTTGGTGCCAAATTGCTTGTAGTTATCCTAAGCAGTTTGGGATTGAAATTGAGCAAAATCGGTCCACTAGGACCAGAGCTATGAATCAAAATGTGGAACCACCACCCAAAAAAAATGATAATTTTGTTACAAAAAATAACATAAAGGGTGGAACAAGGCACGGAATGAGATAAGATTTTGCAAAAATTTGTTTTATTCGACTGGAAATCACAATTTCGTGAAGATCCGTCCATAATTTACCCTAGGCCCCATATAAACACTTCTCCCGGAAAACAGTTTAGTACGCCTAAAATTAATAAAAAAATTAGGCTATCATAACAATATTTGGTACGTTACAGTTTTATAGTACTAGAAATTACTCTGTGAATTTTCGTGAAGATCGGTCTATAATTAACCGTAGGCCCCATTTAAACCCTACTCTCGGAAAACAGTTTAGTACGTCTAAAGCCATAATAAATAATGCTATCAAAAAAAAATTAAATACTTCACTATTTTACAGTATTTTACTTTTGCTGATACATAACACACAAAATTATGTTAAAACTAGCTGATAGCTTTAAATAATTTTAAAATATAAAAGTACTTTGCGTTAACGGCTGCTAATTATACGAGACAAAGCTCATAAGAAAAGCTGTATAATGTGCATAGGATTCTTTGTGACTCAACCTTTCAAGTTTCTCAAAAATTCCTTCCTTGTTTTTTAAATCATTGGGCAAATCGAATGATGATCGAACGTGGAACGTTCTGGACTAGTCGGGTTAGGTGTAAGTTCCTAGCAATATTTTCTAATTAGTTTTTTCTTCTTTCTTATGACATTCAATCGAGCGTTATAAAACGATATACATATACTATGAGAAAATCATATTTGTAAATCAGAGAGAAGGAATTATTAGGTGTGTCACAGAGTTTGTACGAGTGTGAAAATGTATGCATTTTTCAGTTCGTACCGTTTTAAAGGAAACGTTTTTTTTTTTAAACGCATTAAATCGAAAAATTTTTATATAACTATTACGTTATTTAGACAAAAAGAAAATTCTTGTCGAATTTGGTTTCTGTACATGATGAGAAATCTTCTCAAAATAAAATTTTATTGAATTCCAACTTTAACGATCCTTTTCGTAAATGTGTGTATTCGGCTGTGTATAGTTCAGGTTATATATTTTATTGTATACCCGTTGCCATTGTAGTTGCTGTGTTTGTTAACGTTTTTTTGGCGTTCGTTGTATTTTTTGTTTGTTTTGTTTTTGCTTTGTTTTCTTTTCTGTTGATTTGCTGAAAAAAGCAGTAAAGTAGCAGTGAATGGTTCACAGCTTGTTGAAAATTTAAACAGGCTGTTTTTTTTTGCTTAAAGGGAAAAGTCTTTATAAAAACAGTGTAACCTCCCTTAACGGACGCCACCTTTCGACGGACACAGAGGTCTGGTCGTGTCAGTGTGCCAAAACGAAATCATTGAGTTTTTATGACAGAACACCTCCATTGTATGGACATATTTGAATGGTCCCTTAGGTGTGCGGCCATTAGAGATTCTCCTGTATATAAAATGGGTGTATGTTTGTACAAGTGTAAGCTTGTATGCGAGAAAGGGAATACTGTTTAATAGAAAAATCTTCGTATTGAAAATTTTAAATGTTTAAATGTTAAATATCCTGACGTTTCTTCGGGGTTTTAAGTTATTTGTTGTAAATATATATTAAACCTAAACTTAAACGCATATATAAACACAAACACCCATACTTGAAAACCTTTTTATTATTTTGTTATTCAGGCAGCCCTGCTGCTGTCAGTAGTTGTACGTGCTCAAATGCTGGTGGTGGATTTCAGTTTAAATTTTATTGTAGATTTTCTTGTCCCAAAATACTTTTGGGGCTTTTTGGTTTTTGCGTTTTTTTTTTTTACTTTTCTTTTGCTTAGTTTTGTTTGTGTGTTTCGTTTTATCTTGCTAAAATTTTTAAGTTTGAATTTCCATCTTTTCGACATTTTCATTTCATCGCTTTCATTTTGGCTTAATACTTTTTTTTTTTACTTTTAAGAAGATGATGCCGTTTCGCATTTTTAATGGAAACGTTTCTTTTTCAGGGTTTGAGTGTTTGTATTTGCATGTGTTTGCTTGGAATTATTTATTATTATTTGTATTTTATATTTATTTTTTTGTGTTACCAGAAATTTGGGTTGCGTTTAACTTTAAAACGGAAAAGTAAAAAGTTAGTTAGTCGCTGAGAGGTTTTTACTTTTGCCTTACAAGAGAAATTTAAAAGAATAATTTCAGAGTTAACTTTGATCAAATAGAAGTAATTTTTTTTAGAAATTTTAAATTGTTATGGGAATTATAGAAAATAAATATTTTATGGCAAATCTTTGTATAACATCATGTATCGCAATTTCTAGAAATAATTTTGTATTGCAATTTCTGGCCACAGGAAGTCCGTTATCAGACCTCATTTTCCAAGAAATATGGCCCGATGACGCCCCCATTCCACAAGCCGCACCAAACAGTCACTCTTTGTTGATGCATCCGCATCCACATGCGGCAAATCTCCTTCTTAACGAATCCATTGAGTTGAAAAAAAATAACGAAGTGCACGAAATGCATTTCGATTTTAACGCCTCTTTTCGTAAAAGGCTTCAACAATCTTAACGCGCTGCTCAATTGTGAACCTCCCCATAATTGAATTTGACAAACACTGAAATAAAGAAATATCAAATCAAGTTGGGCAAAAGACTTGACGTTAAGGCTAAGGTACGGTCACATATGGCAAACCATTTTCAAATTTTGTTTGCCGGCATTTTTGTTTAAATTTGATAAAAAAATTTAATTTGCCCATTTTTGTTTGTTCAAACAGATATGAAATACCTTTAAATAAAAAATGGCAAAACAAGTTTGCCCTGTGTTCACATATAAAAATTTTTTCCTAAAAATAAATATTTGAACAAATTGTCAAAAATAATAATTAAATAAATAAAATTACTTTTCATTCAAACTAAAAATTAACATTTTGATGCAAAATATTAAAACTTTTATGGTACAGAAGAGCAAGAACAGCAGTTTTAAAAGTAAAAGATGATTAAGATAACAAATAAAGGCAATTGGGCGAAGTAATTTCCAGTCTTGTACAACTAAATTAACATACATACATACATAAATTATGTAACTTAAGCATTATTTGTTACAGTTTTAGACGCAAGCAATAAAGTGTTTTAGATAGTGGATATATTGTAAATTAAAGACCGATCTTCACGAAATTTAGTTATATGATTTCTAGGCATATAAATTGAGTTTGTGCAAAATTAAACGATAAAAGGTGCATTGCGCCACAAATTTACGTTAGGTTTTGCAAATAAATATTGATTTTTTCGAGAGGTTGTTTCTCATTTCGCTCCATAACTCTTTTCCTACTGAGCCAAAAGTGCTTGGACGAACTTGCGACCAACATTTTTATTTTTTGTCAGCTAGCCGTCCGGCTAGCTGTCGATGTTAACCTTATTCTCAAAGTACATGTCGCAATTTTTGAGATAATCGGGTGTGTTCTAGAATCCAAATTCACTCGAAAGTGGATCACTTCAGCATTTTTTGTGTTCTGAAATTTACCTCCACATGTTTTAATTCGTTTTCAATTAGAGTGGTAAGGGGTTAGTGAAAGTAAAACGAATCAACTTTAATTCTTATATGTGAGAACATTTTTAGCAAAAAAACATAATATTGGTTTTTAGTTTGAAATGTTCTTTATATAATGAAAACAATACGTATTTTCACACAAATATCCCAAATTTTTGCAAATTTCCACTGATTTAGCAATATTTACAGAATTTTTACCATTCCTTATAGTTTTAGGGACTTTTAATCAATATTATTTTTTTGTTTTTTCCGACATTTTAACCGATTTGGCAATTTCAAATAAATTTTTGGGTTTGCAATTTTCCGTGAATGTTCGCGATAGATGCAATTGTTTCCTCTGATTCTTTACAGCTTTAACGATTTTTTTTTATAAATACATATTAAACTTTGCTATCATGCCACTTTTATCGAATTTTTGCCATTCCTTATAGTTTTAGGGACTTTAAATCAATTTTATGGCTTGTTTGAAATATGAAAAATGATCGTTATTTTTGAAATTTTCGCGTAACTTTGTTGCTCATAAAACTTATTGCTGGAGAAAAGTCTTTGTGCCCACAGACAATCTATTATCACCTTACCAAATGTTATTGTAATCGATCCATATTTTACCATAGCTCTTATACAAATACCCCTTCTGTAAATAGCTTTTAATGTCATAATAATCTTATAAATGTTGGTTTTGGCAATAATTTCTATAAAAGCTTGTATGTCGTGTCAAAATGTTGTCTTGGTAGGCCGAGAATTGGTTCTAGGTCACTTGCTACAATCACTTCAATACGAAAAAATCTCATAAAGATGTCGATGTTGGTAAATTATTCGGCACTAATAAGTTTTATATAAATCCATGATTGTCCACTGACCCCAAACTGGTACACTCTCGAAAATTTATCTATTTATATAATGCAATGCATTATTCGTAACATTAGCTTACCCATATTAAATTACCTATTTACTTAAGAAAAATGTATTTTGTAACATCTTGAAACCTACGCGGTAAGCAACTCTTGCTAAAAAGAAAACACATGAACAATATTTTAAATAATTAAGCTTTTTCGTCATTATAAAATTATTTAATTTTGTTAATTTTTTCAATTTTATTCAATAATTTTTATTTTAAAGCTTTTTATTTGCCGCTGTTTGGTCTTACAAAAATTTTGTAAGAACAAATATTTATTTGCCTAAAATCGAGGAAAATATTTGACGTTTAATGGTCACATTAGGAGCATTTCTGTTTGCTAGCAAATAATTTTGTTTGCCCAAAATCAGCTGTTTTTCTGTTTGCCCCTCAAAAATATTTTGTGGTCAGATCAGGGCAAACAAATATTTGATATTTTTTTTAGAAATGTTTGCCACTAACTATTAACGTCGTGCATTATGGTTGGACCACCCTTTATTTATTAATTTATTTATTCATTTAGTCTATGGATTAACTCCTTTTAGACAAAAATTACAAAATATTACAAACAAATTTAACATCATCTATTTAAATATAAAATTAAATTTTGTTCGATAGTATTAATATTCAAAGTTATATCAATAATACTGTACAGATCATTAAAGTTTTGCATAGTTTTGTTGAAAGTATTCAATTGATAACGGCTGGTAATAACGTGTAGGGCGTGGGGAACATTAAAAAATAAATTGTTTAACAGGAACTTCGAGCAAATATTGCCTTTAATCAGACTGATAACAAATATCACATTCAAAACCATATATTATTTTTTTGCGATCAAAAATTTCTATAGGTTGAGATGAAATATAAACTGAGATGCTGTGAGCTGGAAAAGAGTTCGATGCTTTGTTTTTTTCACAGCATCTCAATTTTTGATTATCTTAAGAATCTTAACCCCTCGAACGAAATGTTTCAGATCGGTCTGAGAGACTGACAAATGAAAATGTGTCTAACAAAAACGAAAATAGGAAGGGTCAAATTATCACTTTCTATAGATCTTTTTTTTTCTTTAATTTTTTATTATGTTTTCTTTTTATGTAGGTATGGTATGTATGGATGTTGATTTTTCCTCTTTTTTTAAAAGGAAAAAGTGCTTAAGTCGACTTAACAAAAATTTGAGTTTATGGTGTATCTTTCCAATCTCCATTTTTTTAAAGTACCCATAGACAAAGCTACAGTCGAACTTCCATAACTCGAACTTCTCTAACTCGAATTTTCTTTAACTCGAACTAATTAGGTTGGCAGTAGCGTTAAGAGAATAAATAACATACAATTCTTCTTCCGTAACTCGAACTTCCACAACTCGAAGTTCTCCATAACTCGAAAGAAATACATACATACGAATTCTATAACTCGAATTTTTTGCTTGGTTTACTGGTTTATTGATTTTGCTTTTTTGTTTTGGTTTGTTTATTTTGTTTTCTTTTGCTTGTTTAGCTGGTTTGTATATTTTGCTTGCTTTTTTTTCGGGGAAATCCCTTTTTGTACATCATGTGCTTCTTTTTTTTGCGTAAGTATCAGTACTTTGCATAAATGTCATTCGCCTTAGATGATAAATGTTATAATCGCATTTTATTTTATTATCATGGCAACTAAACGTGTTTTAAAATGTTTGTCAATTGAAGAAAAATACAAACTAATAAAAGATGTCGAAGGTGGATTAAAGAAAAAGGATGCAGCTGATAAATATGGTATCCCGGCTAGTACGGTCTCAACGATTTTTAATTTTTTCCAAACATTGAATTTATTTTTAAATACGAATGACACTACAACTGATGAGCACTATAAGGCTTTAAACAAGTTAGAGTAATTTTTTACTGAAAATAACAAAAAAAAAATAAATTTTCAGTCACTAATTTCAAAATATTTTACTTCATTGTAGCTTTGTATGTAGTTTTCAGTAACTACCTGTTTTAAATAAAAAATTCAAACTATAGACACGTGCTTGCAATTGATTATTTTTTTAAAATTTGTTTTCTGTAACTCGAAGTCTCCGTAAGTCGAAGTATTTTTTGGGATAATGATGATTCGAGTTATAGAAGTTCGACTGTATAATTATTTTGTGCGATTTTATATACATATTTTTTTTCAATGTGCTATAAAATTTGGTATAAGAACTTAAATTTACTTCCGATCTACGACTTAAGGAGTATTTAGGTGTATAATCTTAAGAAAACTATAACCAATTAGAAGTTTTGATATTATTAGAACAAAATTTTATTTCAAAGATTTCCTGCAAAACAAGAAAAAAAGACTTAAGCTATTTTTCCTTATTGCCACAAATATATTTTCTTCTTCAATTATTTTGATTGTCGCATACAAAGGAAACTTCTTTATACTTACAAACATACAGAAGGAAATTAAAACAAGTACATTCATTCACATAGACAAGTATATTTTTGAATATTTAATCTGAATTATCAAAGCACGTGCCAAAAAAATATAAGACAGAGATGGAAATAATGGTACATTCGAACTTGTATTTGGTACATTTTTGACTTTGTTGGTTTCGTGGTGCTACCGTGACTAATTGGCTAAAATTAAAACTGTTTAATTTCTATTAAAAAAAATTGTTTACAAAATTTAAAGCTGCGAACGTTTGTGCATACCGTGTATTTTGGGGATCTAACAGGTCTGGTACCTTATCAAATTAATTTTAATTTGTATTTAATTTTAATTCTAGCAAAGTAGTTTATTATTTCAGACATGTTTTAGTTGCGAGTTTTAAGGTAAACGGATAGCTTTTGCATAAAGTTCTAAAGACAAAGTTTCCATTATTTTGCACAATTTTATATAGGTGCCTATTATGAACTTAATTCGATTTTCGACAGCAGTCGAATTAGCTGATCGAACGAATTTTCATTTGGTATTATGGCGCGCATTCGATAAAAATTTACTATTGTGATTTTGTCAATTCACAATAGTACACTTTCGATCAGCTGTCACTTACAATAAAAAATTTTTGTTTACAAATTTAAAAAATTAAATTAAAGTTTAGCGTGAAAACGGCGGAATTATGGTTGTTTTCAAATAATTAAGCTTCAGTTGGGTTTCATCCCACTTTTTTAAATGCGGAACTTTGCTGCAAATCATTTGGTCAAAAAATAATTTTGTTCCATAAGGAATATGGGCGTTTCCAATTGCTGTTTACGACGTTGGACTTGCATAAAATGAACAAAACTGATAAAGAATATGGTATTTGGTATACGAACACAAAAAATGTACAAATATTTACATTTTCAACAAGTTTTTTACATTTATTTGCACCGTCGAAAGCAAATTTGTTTTCGTTGAAATATACCACATTAATACCAAATTAACATTCGATAGTCGATGTTCGATAGCCAGCGAAAATCGTTTATCGAATGTAACTCATAATAGGGGCCATAGTGTTTTTATGTGCAATAATATTTGCAATAAAAACTTAAATTTACTTCCGAAGAACTAATCAAATTCACAACATTTTTATACGTTTTCAAAACAAAGATAATAAAAGTATTTTAACTCATGTAGCTTAAAAAAAAATTAAAAAATTGTACCGGTAAGTACATTTTAGTTTTTTTGAAATTTGGTACATAATCAGTAAATTAAATTTCCATCCCTGATATAAGGATATTGATATGTTCGTATGCTTATGCAAGTATACAAGATAAAATGTTTTGTAAATGTAAATGTAAATGTATCTGTGTCGATGTGTTTTGTTTTTTCTTCTCTAATTTATTCTGTTTCTTTTCTGTATTTGTAAGATTTTTGTCTTATTATTTCTACAGCTTTGGTATATTTGTTTTTTTCAGTTAAAAAGTTTGCAATATTTGTAAGAAAGTTTTTATGATTGTAAGTCCGATGCGGGTGTTTCCATTGTTTTTTGGCTTCGGGTGCTTCCTTAAAAATTTTTTGTTTTTTTTTTTGGCTCGTAAAAAGTAACTGAAATTTGTTATGTCTTTTCAATTTTTAGCAAATAAAAAAAAAAAATATCTTTATTCTTTGATTTTCTCCTCGAATTCCTTTTAGGTGGCATTTGTCATATTGAAAAATGTTACTTTGTTTATTACTAGACAATTAAGACCGTGCGAGTGAGTGTGATACAAATGTATTGTGTTTGTTTACCTTCTAAACATTTGGTACAGTGTTTTTTAAGAGTTTCAAAATACCATTATTTTGTCACATTTGATAGTTTTGTTTAGATTTCATAGAATTTTATTTATCTTGAAAGTAAAGGCATGCACAAATATATTTTAAAATCAAACCCACAACAAAAATCAAGTGAGTGTATAATTTTGTACGTGTCATCAATTCGATGTCACATTTTATATACTATTATGTAATCATGAATTACATATATATTCATGATTACAATGTATTATAAGAAGCAACATTTCTATATTAAATTTTTTAAATTATTTATTTAAATACAGCAAATTTTTAGAGAAGAAGAAGGGCATGGTGCTGCTGTCATATTATTGGGAGTTCTGCTGTAAGCAAAGGTCGTAATTCAACAAACGTGAAACAAACATATGTAACGGGTAAGTAAATAATAATATTCTCTCACTTTAACTAAAGTCAACTCCAATGACTTTGACTTAATGACAAACTGACATTAAATAGATGCTAATGTGTCTTTTCTCTATGTGATGCCGATGTGTCATCCCATTGATGACATAATTTCATTTTGACCCTGATGACACTTTGGCCAATTGATGTCAAGGCTGAGATCACAATGATGTAAAGTGTCATGGGGTCAAAAACGAGGACACTTGTCATAGTACTGA
Organism: Pollenia labialis; assembly: GCA_949318255.1. Lineage (NCBI taxonomy): Eukaryota > Metazoa > Arthropoda > Insecta > Diptera > Polleniidae > Pollenia > Pollenia labialis. Next base: position 160,843,950 of record OX439140.1, read on the forward strand.
TCTCAAAATACATCTGCGTTATGACGCCTTTTCTATCAGTGTACAGAATCACTGCAATTGATCTGCTTCATAACGAAAAAGAGAACACTTCATATTGTTTGAAACTTTCTTGAAAATAGTTAATGAAGACATTAAGCTTAGTGTACTTTTACACAAAGACTTAAAAAAATAGAAAATGTTTTTGGATGTATACCGTACACTAAATAGTGTTCGGTTTTTTTCAAACATTGGTTTAAACATTTTTTTTAGATAATTGTAAAAGATTTGCAATATGACGGTAACATAATTAAACACTTTCCTTAAAAAAACTGATTTTTGCTCAACAGTTGGACAATACAAAATCAAAGTGCGGAAATTTCGACACTTATTTGCTTAACCTTAACAGTTTACACTTAATTTTAGTACATTAAGGTTACTCATCGGCGAATCAATGAACTTTTAAAGCAAAAAATCAACAAAATTTTTTTGTTAAGCATGTTATAAATAAATTAAACATAAAAAATAAAAGTTCTTTTCTTTCAAAATTTCATACGAATTTAAACACTTTTTTGTGTTTTCAAATTCAATCAGCTAACGCGGTTGAAAAAAAGAGCGCAATTTGATTACACATGAAAAAGTTATATGCTAAAGTGTTAATGAGCTTCGTCGATTCGACTAACAGTAACCATCCAGGATTAAAACACGAATATTACGAAAAGTTTCTTAGATATTTTTATTGCTTTGCAATATAAATAATGAACCATAGCTGGAGACAACTTGCCATCATATCTTTTCTCTAACTATGCAATATCAAGGTTTTTATACGAAAAAGAAGTTCTTGAACCAGTTCTTTGAAATTTACCGCCTTTACAAGAAATGCTCTCAGATTTGAAAAATTGGTTTTTATACATTTCTGTTATTTGGGGACCAATCAATATGCCACTGAATAAAAATAACTTAAATTTGAAATCTAATTAAATTATTTTTCATTTTACATATTATAAAAGAAATTCTGCTTTTTTTTACTTTTTTGGTACAGTTCAGTAAAATGTGAAGAAAATAAATTTGAAGTCACTGATAACGACCAAGACTCGTTAGCGGACAGACATAAATCCCAATTGTCAAATTCGTGTGCATAAGCTAACATTTTTACATGTGTGCGTCAAATTGTTTTTGTTTTACATTAAGACAATTTTGTCTTGGGTATTTTTATATAGCAGCATGTCTTCACTCCCAAATGGGTCTACCTTGTGTAAATGCACCTTGCGTACGACGAAACACACATAATTTCTTACAAAAGAAAATGTCAAAATTGATTTTATATTTTTGTGTAAAAACAAATCAAAATTCTTCTTCAATTGTTGCAATGAACCTAATCAATTCGCTGATAAAGTTAGGACTGTTTTGAACAAAAAGAAGAGAATTGTTCTCGCAAAACCTCTCTCACCTACACACATTTCGATTACACCGGGATCCCGCGAAAACCCTCCCAATTTTAAGTACGGGAACAAACCGTATATGTACGTAATTTACTATATTTATCTTACATCTGCTGCACGCCTTGCAAATTTAATACAAAAGCTGCCATCAAACAGGCATTTTGATTAGTTAAATTGTGTTGTATGTAGTTGTTTTTGTATGTTTTACAAATACCTAAACAAATTTTTAATGTGACAAACAAGTATATTTTAAATAATTTGAATCTTATGTACTGTGTTATTGTTGAACTCTGCAAAGTCGTCTGTATAACTACTAGATGTGTCGCAGTAGTGAGTTTTGCTAAAGAATGGAAAGGCACGCTATCAAATGCTTGAAACTATAGCATAAAGTCATATGTCATGGCATCATTTAAGAATTTTGTTGTACATAAATGTGTTCATATTTCAACATATTCTCTCATATGTGTATACAGGCAAATGAGTTTTTTAAGCATGTTTCGGCATGTCGTTGTACATTTTTTTTTTTGCTAACAAACATCCAACAGTTACAAAGTTAAGGGTGTATTTTTAAAGCCCGATTAAACTTGAAATTGAAAAAAATTAACACAAATATAAATTTGAATTTAAAAAGAAAAATTTTTATTCGGAAAATCAATACATGGTTTTAACATTTGAAATTTTTTCAAGCGTATGGGCTCTCCGGTTGATCTTGACTTTGGGAAGCATTTACATTGCTTGTCGTTTGTCACTTTACAATTTTAAATATAAGAAAATGTAAAGGAAAAAGCAATTTTTGATTTGTTAAAGTGAAAAAGCGATATCCATCCGTCCGTCTAGCTAGATGCTTGGTCATGTTACCCTTGTGCGCAAAGTACAAGTTGCAATCTTGTAGATAATTTGATTAAATTCGGTAAATACAATATTTAAATGTACTAAGGACGACGAAGTCTATGTAAATTTCACATATTCCTCATAAAAACTTCTTTCCAAATTAGACTCTTTGCGTTGATTAACCATTTAATTATGTTGGTATTTAGATTAAATTCGGAAATTAAATTCTTTTAGAATCAGTTCACATTTGCACAAAGCTCCCATATATAAATAGCTTTAACTTCCTTTTAAATGTTTATATTAATAAACAATTTAGCGACCGTCCCTAAAATCCCTTTAAGACAAAAAATCTTGATGTTAATATCTAGATAATATTCGGCACAAATAACTCTTATATGAATTTTAACCTTTTAACATAACTCTGTTTTTGAGAGCCTATGACAGCCCATCAGTTCCAAACGGGGTAACATCTCGAATATGGAGTATATACTTTGGAGTTAAGGCTTTACCGATTATAATTTTAGGATTTTTTTTTATTAAATGGAACTGTTTTTTATTTATTAAATATTTTGTTTTCAAATTAGCCATTTTTGAATTAATGTGGCATATTTTTAAAAATTTTTAGGGCATATTTTCAATTTTTTACTGCATATTTAATGCGCATAAATCATGTTTTAAGAGCATATTTCTGGTTTCCCTGCTTATAACGAAAACTATAACGAAAATAGTACAAGTTTGCGTAAACAAATGCATAATATGCTGCATCTTTTGAATCCGACGATTATCAAACGAGAGCCGATAACTCGACAAATAGCAAGAAGTAAGTGAAAATGGATTGGTCACACATTGCTGATTTCATTGCAGGGACTAATGATTTCATCAGAAAGACCTGCATTGCAATGGAACCCCCCTGGTAGCCAACGCTCAGCCTTCCCAATTAACATCTGGCTTAGAAAAGTCGTACAGGAACTAAATATCCAAAACAAATCCTTTTGTTGAATTTTTTTTTGTTAAAGAAATATTCTTAACCCCTTATTCATAAGAAATAATTCAGTTTTATAAGAGGTTTATTAAACAAATTTTTATATAACATTTATCTTATAAGCCTGTTATTACCAAGCAATATTTTTAAGAATAAGGCCTTAAGTATATACATTATGAGATTTATATTGTATTTAATAATTAAATAACTTGGAATTTGCTTGTAAAAGCACCATCTTCCCAAATGGAATGAAAATAGAAAAATCTATGTATAAATCGGCTAAGGCAAAACACTTAGGAACACTTTCCTCCTCTGTTTTCCCAACGACTAGAACAAGAAATACACCATTTTAATGGTATTTACTTATAAAAGTGCGCAATAAATATATTTTATTAAAATCTGTTCCTTATTTTCCGAGTTATAAGCGTTTAAATTTGCTACTAACCCATATGCAAAACACATAAATAAAAATTAAATTTTTTCCAATTACACAAATTTTTTCTATCAAATAATAAAAAAAAGGGTGGTAGCTAATTCAACATTTTTCAGAAACCAGTTTTCGAATATTTCGATTATATAAATAGGCAAAGGCAAACCAGTAAAGAAGTCTTCCTCCTTTGTTTGTCAATCGAACCTCAACAAGAAGAAACAAATATCAAAAAGTGGAAATTCGGGAAATTAAATTTCTTTCTTGACTTTTTCGTGCTGCATGTGATAATTTGTTAATTTTCTATATTATTGAACGTAAAAACATAATATTATAGGTGCAGGATCCTGAGTAAATGAGAACCTAAAAGATGAAAATTTTTGGTATTTTTTTGCCTTTCATCTGGTACTTTTTGAATTTTTGTTTACATTGGACCGAAAAAGATAAAAGCAAACATACATATATATGTATATTCCTGAGTGAATAAATAAACATGTAAAGTGGAGCTTTTTGGTACTTTCATCTATTTTCGCCAATATTAGGCTTTATGATACGTTTTTGTTTTTCAAATGATACTTTTTGATATTTTTTATATTGAACTTACAAAATAAATTAACTCACGTGGAAGAAAACATATGAATCGGAGGTTGGTCCCTCGTCAATTCGATCTACTAAGACGGAAAATATAAATGATCGGAGCATGTAAATTCATATATACTTAGATGTTCTATGTTTTCTTCATATTTACATAAAAATTTATGGTCGAATTTCGACCATTAGGCTAGTGTTTTAAAGAAAAAATACAATTAGAAATCACTCATATCGCTACTTATGCGCCACCCTATACATGTCGGTCAGTTGTGTTAACATTTTGTTATTAATTACTTTTTGTTTAGTTGGCAAAATGTATATTTTTTTGGCTCAGAAATTTTTGTGTTAAACAAAATATTTTGTTTTTATTATTTTTTTTTGTTTTATATAGTATTTTAGATTAAAGTAATTTGTTAACATAGCAAAAAGAATAAAAAACCAAAATAATAACAAATTCAACCAAAACTATAATAAAAAGCATAAAAATAGTTTTGTCCAAAAATTGACCCAACAAGATAAAAATATTTTGTATTTCCACTCTTATTTCCTTTTCGATTTTTTCTTTTTTAGTTTTCATTTGTGATTTTATTTTCAAAGTATTTCTTATTTGGCTTGCATTTGATTTTAGTTCAGTTTCATTTTTTGCACTTTAAACAACTTCCTGTGTGCCAGGAGGTAAGTGCATCTGTTGGTTTCTGCGGCATTAGGTTTCATTTCATGTTATTCCATTTTATTTATATTCTCTTGGAAAAAAAGGAGAAAAGTTAAAGGTAAGTTTTTGTTTGCCTTTATGTTTTAATATTTTGGTTGCCATTATGAATTTGTTTGGCAATTTAGGAACAAAGTTAACAAATTAAATATGAAACTTTCATTTTGTTAGCCTCTTAAATGACTCCTTTTTTATGGGGATAGCTCGGTATTTCAGTTTCTAGTTAGAAGTTTATTTTTGTAAATAATTTCTAACAAGTTTTGTTATTATGTAATTGTTAGGGAGGTCAATTATTCGACTTTTTTCAGAAACCGGTTTTCGGTTATTCCGAATATTTGCTATAAAAAAACAGCCTTTCGAATAAGTATTTAGAAAGTAACGGTTAACTGGTGTTATTGAAACAAATATTTACAGAAAAATCAAATACGTTATTGAAACAAAAACTGTTCATGGTTGTTGTTTTTGTTTAAGCTTTGATATTGTTACAAGTATAACTGGGGTTTATAATTCTTATTCGCTAAACAGTTTTATTCGTATAATATCTTAAGTTTTTCTAAAATCTTTGGATGAAGTTACCTGACGACCTGGCCTAAGCAACGAGTGAAATTCGCATAGGAATAGCTTATCAATGGTATGATTTTAGCACTTTTAAACGAAACGCTGTTAAGTAAACAAAAATGTTTTTTGAATGAAAATTCATATGATTAAAACATTTTTTTTTATCTCTTTAAATGTTTTGTCAAAATGCCACAAAATTGTATTTGGTTTCAAAAATTTTTATTATTCGTATTTATCTTCAAAAATGTCATGACCAATAATTTTTGAAAGATTGCAAGCTCAAATTTTGCACTATTTGAATTGAGTGTCGATTTTTTGCATTCAATCTACGTTTAGGGATATTGAAACATTTTGATATGTCACTAAAGGTTGTTAGTGGTAGTTAAAAAAATTACAATCATAAAAAGAGCAAACAAATTTTTTTGCGGTTTTTTTTTGGGTGATAGTGCACTGCTGATTTAAACCAATATTTAGTGCACTACCCCCAACCATGATACAAACAAAGCAATTCACAAATGTAAGGAGGACACCAACCATATACATACATAGTTATGATAGATTTTGAAAGAACTTTGGTTTTAAAAAAAATATTTGAATTAAATAAAATCTAGGAATTTATTACTCATGGTGAATTACATTTATTATATAAATTTTCATATTATGCGTAACTGAAATATTAAAAAAAAAAAATTCTGTAGTGCATAGAAAATTTTTCTGGAAAATATTGAATTATTAACGTATAAAAGCTTTTAAAATTGTAATTTGACTTAGAATACACATTCCAATAATGTGAAAATTTATGGAAGTAAATAAATTTATTAAAATGATGAGCTGATTCTGTTTTTAGACGATGAAAGAAAAAAAAGAGCCAACAAAAAAATAAAGTACTTGTTTTTTTTGGGCGGGCAAAAACTTACAAAAAAAAAATTTTATTTCTTAATAATTAGTATTGTGGTAATTTTGTTTAAATATTAATGGTTTTTAATCCAAATTTTCAATATTTTTAATCAGGCTTATGTTCATCAAATTTAATTTTCATTAAATTATTTTTATGAAGAAAGGAATTTTACAACATGAAAATTAATCAGAATTGTTATTTATAATTATTCATTCTTGACTGTCCTGAGATTCGAACCCAGGCGGCTGGTTACCATGACATGTTTCGATCACAACCACTTGATCTCCTCAGATGGATTTGCCGTCTTACACTCGCATCCATCGACGACTACTGACGTCAATAGTCAAACATCAATACTTAAACCAAATTGTATTTTATCCTTTGGTAGATCGAAATTTGCATTTTTTTAATAAAAATATTTTTTTAGGCTAGAGCCTAAAAACATAACCAGTGCCCGTGTTCTGTAACTCTCGCGTCGAGAAACTTTTCGATTGAAATGTGTGAAATGAAACAAAAATGCCATATGTTGAAACAAACAGCTGTTTTTCTCACTAAACTGTGTCTGTAATTTTATTAGCGAGTTCTATTTGTCAAGTAAGGAAATTACTCGCCAGTTTACAGAAAAGTGTGTCTGTAACATTTTTGTGAGAAAAGTTCCCGTTTTAACCTGTCAAACAAACTCACGAATAAAAATGGGGCGAGAAAAAAATTTAACACTGAAAAACAATTATAAATGCAAAACACAAAGAATAATAATAATATTATTTTGTTCTTGGCACATTTTTTATTGTTTAATTCTTTTACTTTTAACATTTTTATAAAATATACGAATATTTTCAAAGCTCTTTTGCAAACAACAAACATTTAAGTCGCACTTTACATTACTTGGTATAGCCGACGGTTGTATTTTCACCGCCGTCGTTGAAAAACTTTTAACTTTAGTAAATTTTAGTCGCCGTTAACGATATGTGTCACTGGCGTTCTCACCCTCTGCAATGTCACATCGGCTTCGAGTGCAATGTTATGCAATGTTTATAACGTAACGACGTAATCTCTTTTGATAGTTTTCGACATGAGTTACAGACACACTTTTTTCTCACTTTTCGAGAAACGATATTTTGTTTCACATCTTTTCGATGCGGGAAGTTCTCACTATAGTTACAGAACATGGGTACAGGTCTTAAATTAGATTATTAATAACACTGTGCTAGAAATTTACACTTTTTTAGGCAAGCTGCTAGCCGTTTTTTAGGTTAGCACTGGTTTTCAAGATATACCGTTATTTCGAAAATGGAGGAGGTTGCACTACCTCCTTCGCGTAACTCAAAAACGGTTTAGTTTATTTAAATTACAAAATAAAACCGAAATTTCCTTAAGGAAAGGTAAAACGTATTTTTTTTTTTGTAAAAAAATTTTTTATGAATTCTTCGAAATTTTGAAAAAAAAAATATTTATTCTTTTTACCGTTCTCTTTTCTTATGCGAGTATATCTCGAAAACAAGAGCTAATTCAAAAAAACGGTTAGCACCATCAGCGCACCCGAATTATGTTAAAACGGCATGTGCCCGGCTTATCTATTTTTCCAACTAGCTCAGTGTAATAAATTATATTTTCAATATATGTAAAATTAGTTTTTTTAATATAATTGAATGGTGAAATTATTCTTTTAAATTGCCCTTAAGGTTGAATATTTTTTTAATCTCACTACAGATCAATATATTATTATTTTTTATATATGGATATTAAAAAAATGTATATATTTTAAATTCATTTGAAAAAATAAATTCTTTTTTCTAGTATCTTGTTTTAAACATTAAAGTTATTTTAAAACACTTAAGAGGTTATTTTTAATGCCAATAGGGCCATAGAAATTACGGTATAAACATTGTCAAATTTATTAAAGTCTTAGGGGAATATAACGTATGGAAGGACAAATAGGATCTGAAAACTTTACATTACGAAGTAGGAATTCTTTAAATGGAAACATTAGTGCAAACAGTAAATAATGTTACAAACACAATGGGTTATATGATACAGGATATTCTCAGAATGCAATCGATGTTATTGCAAGCTGTACTCAACAAGCCATTAACTATTTAAACATTTGTTTTTGAAACGCAAACGGCATCCACCAACATAAAAATGAGCTAGAATACTTTATTAAAAATAAGCAAATTGATGTCATGATTATTAATACGATTTCCGTATGACGTGCTAAATTCCCAGTTTTTCATATTTGATAAATACACTGAAATTTATTGTCGAGGGAAAGCTAGCTTCTATGCGCATTTCACTGGTTGCTTAGGCCAGCTCATCAGGAAACCTTTTCCAAAGATTTTAGAAAGGCCAAAAATATTATACAAATAAAACCCTAAAGCGAATAAGAATTATAAACACTCAAAGTCTTACTTGTAACAATATCAAAGCCAAAACAAAACACCAACAACAAACAGTGAGTTTATCTTTTCTTACATTCCCCTACAATTGGTTGGATTCTTTCCGACTCGAATTGTGAAATTCATATGACCTCAAGAAATATCAAGGACCCCCGAGATAGAGCTTGTGAAGGATCTGCCATTTTGATAAAAACCCGAGTCAAACACTACTTAATTTGTGATCATCGTGAGGATTGTCTGCAAGCAACAAACATTTGTGTTGAAGAGCTTAATCGAAACATAGTAATTTCATCTTTATACTCTCCACATAGATTTTCAATATGAGAAAGCCAATATTGCGAATACTATAAATCACTAGGACCATGTTTGCTTGCCGCTGGCGATTATAACGCTTAACATACCTGCTGAGGGTAACGAGTCATAACACCAAAGGGTCGTGTATTGTTTAATATTTAAAAACTCAAAAATGGATTTAAATGTGGTCCCGAGCGGACAACCAGATGGTATCGATTTTGGTGTGGTTAAAAACATCCCCACAGAAACGATTTATGTGGAAGCTTCCTTAGAATTATCTTCCAACCACACACATACAATGGTTACTTAGCGACGTCAGCCACAGAAATAAATTGGTTAAAATATAAAAAATTTCTCAGTACCCATTGCACAGAAAATATTCCGCTTAGTACACTGGAGAATAAAGATCGCTGTATTGGTTATTTTGATAGTTATCCAAAAGTAGCTGTTCAACATTACAGTATTGACCGCAAAAAACCAAAAAATATTAAAGTATATTCCACAGATGTCAAGCGGCTCTTGATTAAAAAAAGGAGAGTTCGAAGAGAGTGGCAACTGTTTAGATCCCCGCAACTTAAGAATTTATTAAAAGAGTGCACAAAAAGACTTTGAAAGTTACTACAGACTCAGAAAACGGCTTCTCTAGAAAAATATCTTAAGGAACTTGATGCAACTCCACAGTCAGACTACTTATTATGGCGTGCAGCTAGAAATCTTAAAAGGCCAGTTATATCTGAGCCACCATTAAGAAACTTGAATGGTAGTTGGACAAGAAACGATATTGAAAAAGGAAATCTGTTTGTTAGTCACTTGAAAAACGTATTTACACCAAATACATATATCTAACGATATTGTGGTCGAGTTAGCACCTGTTGCTAACTAAATCGAAAAGGCTGTTTGTGAATTAAACCCCAAAAAAGCCCCTGGTTTTGATAAGATCAGAAACAAAATGCTTTTGGAGCTACCCAGCACAGAAAAGAAAATTATTCTTTTAATTTTCAATGCTATCTTACTCCTTAGTCACCATGATACCTAAACCAGGAAAGGATCATACAAAAGTTGAGTCAAATAGGCCTATAAGCTTACTTTCTAATATATCCAAGCTGTTTGAGAGGCTGTTAGTGTGAAAATAGATGTATTCCTAACCACCAATTCGGCTTTAGAAGAGAACACAGCACAATTGAACAAACCCATCGTATAGTAAACGCCATAAGAAAAGCCTTTGAAGAAAGAAAATATTGTTCCGCTCTCTTCATCGATGTTTCTCAAGCTTTTTATAAAGTCTGGCATGAAGGCTTATTACATAAATTGAAGCAAAATTTACCAGCAAACACACACAAGCTGTTAGAAAGCTACTTAGTCGGCCGTCAATTTATTATTAAAGAAGGAGATTTCTTAAGTTCACCTCAGCCTGAGCCCTCTTTTATACTTAATTTATACTTCGGACATGCCAACAAACAACTACACCCAAACTTCAACATTTGCAGACGATGCAGCTTTTCTAAGCGTCCACGAAAACAGTTATGAATCATCTAGTTATTTACAGGGTCATATATTTCTACTAGAAATATGGCAAAGACAATGGAGGATAATGGTAAATGAGCAAAAATGCGTACATATAACATTCACCTGGCGCCGGGAATCTTGGCCCCCTTATTAAAATCAATAATAAAATAATACCTCAACATTCGCATGTAAAATATCTCGGTATACATCTGGATCGGCGATTAATGTGGAAATGCCAAATAGAGGCAAAATTAACTCAAATGAAACTAAAAGCCATTCAAATTCATTGGCTTATTGGAAGAAATTCTGTCCTTAGTCTCGATTGCAAGCTTCTACTTTACAACTCTAACTAAGAGCCTATCTGGTACGGTATTCAACTATGGGGCACGGCCTCGGCCTCTAATATCGAAAAAATTCAAAGGCGCCAAAATGAACTTCTTCGAATAATCACAGTCGCTCCCTGGTATGTTAAAAACTCAAACATTCATAAGGATCTCAATGTGCCATTAGTGAAAACTATGATTACAAAAATGCAGTAAAATATTTAAAAAGGCTTGAACAACACCCATATCCACTAACTCGAAATATTTTAAATCATGGCGACCACACTCGCTTAAGAAGAAGAGACACTGCAGCACTTACCCAACTGGATGAGCGATAAGCAACTTTATATGTGAACAGAATCCGTGATGAAGAACATTTTTGTCTGGCACTGGCAGTACATAAATAAAGAATTAGGATAAGATTTGATTAAGTATTGTTAGTTCATATTCAAATATATGTGACGCGCAAAATAGATAGGGACCTAATGGTAAAAACCGGGGTTTTTTGGGCATGGGATTGGTTTCATTAGGTCCCTTTCTCTATGCGCTGTCACATATGAAGATTCAATAAATAAATGATGAGGAAAAAAATTCTGAAACCATTTCACCGCTCAACAAATTGAGCATGAAGTAGATTTAAATTTACCCTATTTAATAACATATTTTATATACATATTTTTTTGTCATTCCATGTGAATTTTTTTTACATATTCATCTAAGATCCCATAAAGTATATATTGATCATTTAATAACTTGATTAACGTATAACTCAAAAAATTAAATTTTTGAGGTAGTAATGCAGAATTGTGCGCTGTGCTTTTCTTTATAATTGTATAAAAAAAAGTCATTCTTTATATCTTTACTAGCTTAACCCGGTGCGCTTCGCTACACTGCTGTAACCACTTCATCGGTTGAGAGATATTTAATATATGCATCCTATGGAAGGTAGTTCCCCCCTGCGCCTACCCGCTTTATTTTTATTTTCAAAGTGAAGTATACCATAAGAGTGACTTCTACAAAGTTTGAACTTTCTCACTATAACAGTTTTTAAGATATCCGATATTAAGCATTGGCGTCCTATGGTGGGTAACACTTTCCCCGCTGCTATTTTATTTCAATTTTGGGGCTCAGATAATCCTACTACCAAAAGTTCAACAAATTGCTTGCAGCGGCTCTTATTAATATTTCTATCTATGAGGGGAACTGCTCCTCCTCTGGCTACCCCGCCCATTTCTATATTGAAATTTATAGTTTACCATTATAGTAGCTTTAACTACGTTTGAAGACTCTCCCTTTAATAGTTCTTCAGTTGAGCGATATTTAATGTATGCATCCTATGTGAGGTATTTCCTCCCCTGCGCCTATCCGCTTTATTTTTATTTTCAAAAGTGTAGTATACCATAAGAGTGACTTCTAGAAAGTTTGAACATTCTCACTATTACAGTTCTTAAGATATGCGATATTAAACATTGGCGTCCTATGATGGGCATCACTTCCTCCGCTGCTATTTTATTCCAATTTTGGGGCTCAGAAGATCCTACTACAAAAAGTTCAGCAAAATGCGTCCAGCGGCTCTTACGATATGCGATAATTAATATTGGCATCCTATGGGGGTACCAATTCCCCTGCCCCTATCGAAAAAATAAGTAGCCTATTTTATTTTTAGGGCTCACGTGATGTTACTGTAAAAATTTCAGGAAAATCGGTTCAGTAGTTTCGGAGTCTATAAGCCAACAAACAAACACACAAACAAACAAACAAACAAACAAACTGACAAACAAACATACAAACATTTTTCATTTTTATATATATAGATTCTTCTCTCGTTTAAAAGTAATGTGCTCTTATTTTTCCCAAGTACTCAGAGCAAATTACAAGCTTAAACGCGTATATCTGGAAATGGATTTTTGGACGATTATGACGGTGTTGAAGCAAATGAGCGATATATTATGGGTCTTTCAGTAGTTCTTAGTCGATTAAGCCATTTGGGTGTCAAATTGTTTCTAGTTCTTCTAGATTGAATTCTAGCAGAATCCGATTTTGTAGGAAAAGAGTTGTGCATCCAATTGTGGAACTATCTCCCTAAAAACTTGTCAAAAAAATGTGTGCCGGACTGCACCGATTGCAATTGAACTTCAACAAATTCGTTATATATTTCACCAAATTTCGTAACTTACCAATGGACTCATGTTAAGACCAGCATTTTAATATGGCTAAAAGCGTAAAGAAACATGTTTTTGTGTTGAAGACTCGAAATCACTCGAGATTCACCTTATAAACTTTCTACTATGCCATAACCGCATAACTTAATAATAATGTTGTAAAATTCTGACCACTACAGTTTGCTAAGACAAGAAATAAAATATTATGAAGAAATTACCATAATTAACGATAGGATATATAAAGCCCATACACAAAAATCAGCTTAATAAGCCTTATACTGTGGTCAAATTAAATAACTACTAAAGACATGAGTCTCATTAACTTAAGTTTTAAAACAAGTTTATCTTCAAAATTTCCCGGGAATCTCGCAAAAAGGAAGTGAGTATTGAAAACAATTGAAAATTCCGGGAATTCCCGCGGCGAGAAATCCCGGGAATAAACTCTAACCAAAATACATTGTCAAAATTTTCCTTGCATGTCTTTATCAACTGTTTAAACTCTCCATTTTCTGCTGTAAAGCTAATATAATTTGTTAAATTTTTTAAGAGCGAAAATTCGGTAACCTTAACCGGGAGATTGATTTTTAAGACAGTTAACTTTTTTAGATTCTACTGTATTTATGATATTTACACATTTTGAGTAAAAAATAATCTCATTACGCGTGTAAAATTTAGCCCTCAGGGACTAGGACTAGTCGAAAAGCAACCCAAACGTATGGAAATATGGGCTATTTAACATTACGATGTCCTAGGGCATGACCATATAACCCAGCTTTAGATTACAAAGGAGTATTCTTAAAACCACTCCATGGTATTCTGAAGAGGATTAGGTTTGAAGTCGTTTAAAAGTGACATGGCCCATGCTTGCAATACATTGGACCAGTCCAGGGAGTAGTCCGTTTGATCAAAATGGATCAGGTAGTCCAATATTATTTGCAGGGAATATAACGAAAACGTATTAAGTTAATAATATTAAGCAATTAGGCAATTTACAGAGTGTTTTATTGTGTCATATTGGTTTTATATGCTATAATTGTATAAAAGAGATATTCATTAAATAAAGCAAACATAACCAATATGACACAATAGATCACTTTGTGACTTGCCTACATATTTTTTAATTTCTTTCCATTAGATAAAATTTAAAAATTTAATAGAGGCGTATGCTTAACGATTTATTTAAAAATTCATACGCCAGAGCTATTTAATTTTTATATTATTTTATTAACAGTTTTTAAGTTTTCTTATCCAAAAGAGTTTTATCTACTTAAACCCGAGTATCTAAAGCAAGTTAGTTAAATTCAAAATTAATTTAAAATTTTAGATTTTTAATAAAGTTGCATTATGTATTAATGTTCCAATTATTGCTGAACATTAAAAAGCATTTTTCATCGTCATCATATTCATTAGAGGATTTGAAAAACTTTTAATTCGTATTCCTTTGTGTGTTTTGTTTTAAAAAGGCGCTTACAAAATTTAACAAATTTAATTGCTAAACACACACACAATTGCATTTAGACAAAATTTAATTTTAAACATAACAAAAGAAGGGAAAATAAACAAAATCGTATAACAAAGAAAAAGCGCTAAAATAAACATCAGAAACATTGGCAAAACTCAAGAGGAAGCAGCGTATAAAAAATTTACAACATGTGGATAATCCGAAAAGCTCATTAAAAATAAAAACAAAAATTATTCCACATCTTTGTTTCGTTTGTGTATGAGTGTATTCGTGTGGCATTTATTGGTGTTGGTAGTAGTGGTTGATCGTATGAATGATTGTGTAGTTGTATTAGTGCAGCTTTTTCGAACAACAAGCGTATTTTTAGTCCGTATGTGTGTCTGTATTTTAGTTTTCTAAGCAACTTTCAATGTTAGCACACAATCATAAGTGTCTGTATATGTAATTCAATGTATACGTGTATGAGTTCAAAACACAACCACAAGCTCTATTACTAAATAGTTAAATTGTTCATTTTAACCACATAATTATGCTTATATATTTAACCCCTTTTAGCTGAGTTTATTTATACTTTTGTTTTCTGCTTTTTTTCAAATTTGTTTTTATTTTGTTCTTTGTTTTTTTTTAACATTTTGCACTGCTTCCTGGTGGTGGGCTGGTTGGCGCGCTGTCTTGTCGACCGTCATGCTCGTTTTTTCCTTTTTGGGAGCTTAAACCATATTGTATGCCTGGTGTACATAAAGTATAAAGGCTGCCAGTGGGGGTGTCAACAGTATCAGGAGCTGCGGAGTAGTTACGATGTCATGTTGTTTTTTTTTTCCTTTTGTATATATTCAGTGTTTTATGAATTTGTTTCTTCTTTGGAAACCATAAAAATTCATTAAACTTGTCTACGCCTGAGGCTCAATTTAACATAAGTCCCTTGAAATGTGTAGCTGTGGTGCTTGTGTATGTGTTTTTTAGCTGATTTATAAAAGTTAAAGCAGCATGAAACAAAACCGAAGCTGTAACACTTAAAAAAGCCTTTAAAATGTTTCAGAGCAAAAGGACCAAATAAATAATTAGACAAATGCAAAAGAAAAATAAACATTGGCAATGATATTTTAGAGGGGGTTCAAAAAAAATAATTATAAATGAATGTAAAATATTTATTTAAATAGACAAGGAAATTATACGCGCTCTCAGTAAGTAAAACAAAAATTATATTAAATAAAAATCCTGTCAAGTAGTCAGTCGATCAACTGGTATTTTAAAAAAAAAATTGTGTTCTATAGATATACAAAGTAATATTCACAAGGGGTCATAAAGTTATATGTCTTAAAATAATAACATGAACAAATACGACTGTTGTAAACAACCCTTCATAATTCAGGGTGCTATTTTGAATTTAAATCAGCTGATTTAAAGCATACATTAAAAATAAATATTTACCAAAACTAAAAATATTTTTTAATTCTAATCCATGGATTAATAAATTATATTAGATCTTACCTGAATATTTTCCATTTTTCAGGCGCAAACCAGATATATTTATTTTTTTTTTGTTTGGGTACCCAACAGCCAATAAAATTTTAAATTAAATTCGGATGTAAGCCAGATAAAATTTTATTATCAACGGCGACGGCTTACAAAAAAAAAATGCTGCTCGGCTCAGACGTTCAGCGAAGATCTCTTCGGATTAATCACGACAGCACAATAAACATAGCAAGCAAAGTTCTATTTATTTAAGATACATTTTGGTAACAAAGCAACAACAATATTTTTAACCCATTGTAAAATGTTAGAAAATTATGACAATATAACATGATAGCATACACTGTGAATACTCCAAATATTTAAACATATCTGTTTTTTTGTAGTTTTTAAGAAACTATTAAAGATTTTACATCTTCCAAAATAAGAGAAAATGCAGGGTTCATCTGATTAGAAGAGCGCCAAACACTTACAATTCGAACCTCCGGTGCATTATCGACCAAATTGCGGACTATTCATGTACATAATTAAGATATTTAATATAAGTTATATTCAAAGATGTTCAAAATTATATTTTTTAGGTTAGTTCTAAAAAATAGTGTGTCCTAAAAAAAATTTCTGGGGCTCAGAAGAATTTAAAATCTTATAGTTAAAGTATTTTTGAGATTTGTTTCAGATTTTGCCTAAAATCCGGCTTGCCGTTCTTTTTTTGAATTTTCTTCTTAATACTGACAAAAACCACGATTTTCTTTACTTTTAAGGAAATAATTTAAAAAAAAATGTCCAAGCATTAGTTTTCTGTGCATTCACAATAATTTTTTGCAATGAATTTGCTCATTAAGGTATCTAATTACAATTTTTCCATACATTTTATAAAAACCGCTTTAAAGCTTTTAAAATTTTCATGAAAATAACAACGCAGTTTGAAAGATCAATTCTTTTTAAACAAATATTTTATAAAGTTTTGCTCTGTAAGATATATCGGGGGAGGCTTGGACGATTTTATGACGTTTGGTGCTTCAGAGGATTCATCCTCCAGAATTGCAAAACGATTTTGAGAATTTATTTTATCAAAAGATGGTACTTTTGAGGCCGAAGCAACTGCTGCAGAGGTAGGGCTGTGACTACTTTTAAGCACTGTTATGTACCTGTCCATACCAACTTGAACTTGAGGCTCTTGACAACTTTTTACTTGAGATTTTTCCATTGAATTCATGGTAACATTTGTTTTTGCCGTTGCGGCAACACTTGCAGGCACTAGCGAGAGATTAATATTTTTAAATGTATCTGCATCAACAGAGGACGAAAGGGAACGTGTACGAACAATTGGTTATGCCTTTAGGTAGTTAATATTGTTTTGTTTTATTTATTTATTTATTTATTGCATTCTTTAGCATTAACTGTTACGTATGCATTTCTTTCATCTAGTTTTATTGTTGTTTCATTGTGACTACTCATGCATAAAGTTGTTTTTGTTTTTCACCGTTTTGCTGTGCTTTTTTGTTTTTATTATTTATTGTTTTACACCAAAAATAAGAATTTTAAACTAAATGTTTTTGTTCAGTGTATGTATACATGCATATGTATGTTCATTTAAACATACATATATTTTTTTTATTAAATTTTTCGTTTTTGATAATTGCTCACTTTTATGGTAAACATTTATTTAAAATATGCGTCCATTTGCTAAATTGTTATATTAAAAAAATCAAATGTAATTAATAATTCAATTGTATGCGGGGTTAAGAATACGCGTCTGTATCCCAACAAAGCACAAACCGAACAAATTTAACCTATTATTTTGTGTTTCTAAGTTCAATAGTATAGAAAATTAAAAAAGTAGCACTCGTTGAACATAGAAGCAAATGGAAAAAAAGAACATTTCCCGTATTATTCCAAAATATGTACAGGTTATACGCGTTTACTTTCTCAGGACATTGCATCTTGAATTTTATATTTCTAGGTCCAATACTTACGAAAATTCAAAAAGTACCAATGTAAGAATAAAAAAGTACCAAAAATTGCTTTCATAGATTCGTATCCACTAACGACATTGCATGTTGAATTTTATATTTTAAGGTCCAATATTAACGATGATAAAAAATACCAGTTGTAGAACCAACAAGTTCAAGAAAGATATTAAATTTGCCGTATTTCCCATTTTGGTACTATTTAACCACCCCCCATTAAAGTATCAAAAATTGCAGTATTTTCGTCGGTGCCCATAATTTAGTAAGAATATGTCAATGAATGCAGCAAATTGTTTTGTTAAAAAGTACCAAAAATAGTTACGATTATCACGTTCGGATTTCGAAAAAGTACCAAACTCGTATTCGTATTATTTTGAAGTTTTATTATTGAAGAAGTTTCGAATGTGGTATAAACTTTATTGCTAGGTTTATTGGTTCAAAAGATAGATGGGCTGACAAAAACGTACCAAAATTCCAGTTTTACCCGTTTTCACCATAAAAGACCCAAATTTTACAAAAGTGACAGACACCTGTCCACTTATTTTTCAAAAGAACAACAATAGGTCTTACAGTTTTCTTGTATCTCTTTTAGTTCTGGAGATAAAAGGTTTCCGAATTTACCCTTTTTTACCCCCTAATCATTCGAATTTCCAAAAACCGAATTATCTTCAGGCGTTTAGGCTGTGCGATGATGAATCAGTGAAGCAGTATCGTTACAATTGTATATACATACTAGATGACCCGGTCCGCGTTTCTGGCCCTAAGCAAACATTAGTGTTGTATTACCACAAGATTTAAATTGAGCTTTTAACGAAATTAATGGCCTTTAAATAAATATCCATGGAATACCTATCATTTTTTACAGAATAACTTGCATATGGTGTAGATATGGGCTCAATCCAAAAAAAAACGCATGTATTTAAGGCAAATTGGAAATAATATTTATTTATTACTTCATCTTAAGGACAGCGGATAGACAATGTTTTTTGTTTTTTTTTATTTGGTGTAAAAACGTATAAATTTGTTGGCGTACCAACTCGAGGGCAAGCCACATACAACAGACCGTGTGAAAAACATGAATTTTCCGAAACTAAGAAGAGTCAATGAGTGGCCTTGTGCTTTGTTGATGGTAATAGCAAAGGCAAAACGCAAGGGGAATTGGAATAAGTACGTCTTCACATTTGAATCTGTCACCGATGATTGTTGCCTCGATTAAATTTGGTGAACAGTTTTTGATGTAAATAAACCGAACACTTATTGTGGTCAAATTTCTTCCAACTTAGTTTTCATCCAGCAGCCTTCTGAAACGCTAAAACAAATTTCACCGCTGTTTTGAAATTTATTGAAATTTATGTTTTTTTTATACCAGAAATCACTCTGCAGAATTTTGTGATGATTTTTTAATTCATAACCATGGCTTCAATATAAATTCCCCTTCTAAAAATCATTTAAGGTCGGCTTAAACTGTTACAAATCATGATATTTTACTCAAGCTAGTTATAATTGCTAAAAAAAAGCATAACACTTTCTGATTGTCGATCAATAATTTATTATATATGTATGTCTAAACCGCAACCAATTTTAATGCTGATGTCTGTTTTTAGAAAGATAAATTAATAATCAATAGATATCACTTCTATAGCCGACTTTAGCGCTCTAACTTGTTTTTTAAAAATGGTTGTCTCCTTCAATAAAGTGATTGTAACACAGCTTTCATATGTGTGAAGCAGAAATTTAAAATAAAAAATGGGTTACAGTATACAAGTAATAATAAAAATGTGTAAGTTAAATAAACATGTAACAAATCATAGGAACAAGAAGTTTGCAATATAAAAGGGATGCAAAATTGCAAATTTGTTCGACTTTAGATATTTTATGAAAAGCCCGGTAGTTGATTAAGTAACAATAAAACGTTTTTAAACAAAAAAAAAATTAAATAATTATTTGGCTGCCATAGCAGCACTTGCACTTTTATAACTCTTTTGTAATAAAAGAGAGAGTCACATGGTACCATAGATTATTGTGTCATATTGCTACAATAAATATGTAGTCCAAGGTGGTCTTAAACTGTATGGAGCATATTTGTTTTCTAATTCTTCACGCTCTAGCCTCCCAATTAGGTGGGTATTGGTAAAAACGACGCTAAAAAATGTTTATTTAAATCGTCGAAGGCAAAGCCGACCCTCAAGTCCGACTTTTACAGAAAAAAATAGCAATGTTAAAATAACATGGCGAAATGTTGATTGAGAATCATAGTAGAATCATATTAATTTCAAATGAAAAATATTAAAATCACTTTTTTTTAATATTATTCACTGTTAAAATAACATAGTTCAATACTGAATCCATAAAAACCTGTTTTATATTAAAATCAAAAGTTTATCTTGTTAAATTAACATGCATACATACTAAAGTATGTACATTTTTTTTCATTTTCACGTTTAAAATATGTTATAAAAAGAAGACAATTCTTTTAATTAAAATTATTTTGTTAAATTATTTTGTTAAATAGTTATTCTAAAAGAAAAAAATGTTGTTCGCAAGTTATTGTAAAATTATGTTAAATTAACATGAAGTAACAATGAAGCAAATTCACCACCGAGAACGGTAAGATCAACCTTGTTTGCGACGATTTTACATTGATTTTTTTCTGTGTGTTTGCCTAATAACTAGGAAAATTTTAATTTTACATAAAAATCGTTTGCTAAAAAGTTGCCATTAGTCAAGTATCCAACAACTTTTGTCTGAACAAGTTTTCTCTAAATCTTATATTAAATAAAACCCAACTAAAATAAAAACTGCAGCATTGCTGCGAATTTTTTCTTTAGATCTTTTGTTTCTAACACACGTAAATTTAGCTTAAATATTTGTGTTTGGATGTGTTTGCTTACAAAAAAAAAATAACTTGTTTCTAACATACCTACCCGTTAAATTTATCCTTTAAGGGACATCCCATACAAAATTGTCATTACAGACTAGAAATATTTTGAAGAAAAAGTCCCATAACTGCCACGGAATCGCCCCTAGGGGTATAACATCTACACAGAAAGAAAAACACTCGGGATAAATCCTGTTTTTTATGATTACTTTAAGTACGAGTCGTACTCAAAAATTCAAGTACGAATAACACTAAAACGTTCTCAAAACAATCCTAAATCAGCTTAATTTCGAGAATCAATCCCGGAATTTCTTGAAATAAGCATAAAATTATTAACTCAAGTAAAAATAAGATTAAACTCTTCATTGTGTTTAACCGTCCGGCTTACTGTTTTGATTTTCTATACACATTAAAAAAAGGTCTGGCCAGACTGATGTGTACCACGAAGGGTTAAAAAGTAGATTTGAACTTCTGATTTTTTTTATTATTATTAGTGACAATTAAGTATTATATCTATTTCATATTTAAAGCATATTTAGAGTCTATATCATTATTATTCAAAATATTGCAATAAACTATACATATTACTAACTATAACATTTTTAGATTACAACAGAAGTGTTTCAAGGTTAGCTAACAAGTAAAATTTAAGTTCTCTTTGAAAGGATGATAACACTGATATATTTTTTAATCTTATCGGTAAGTCATTGTTTTCAATTCTCATTTAGCTTATATTTTTGGTTAAATATGTCCATAAGATTTCTAAAGTAAAAACCATATCTGGCATGCTTTTGGCAATTTATAATTCTATAAGGTGTAATACGGATAAGTAAATCAGTCATAATAATTTTTTCCTTCCGATTTATTTTTTGTTTTTTTTTCAAGCACGAATTCGGGATAAAACCAACTTTATAATAATTGAATCAAATGCATTTTGAGAGTGATTAAATCTAGTTTTACTTAATAAATCAATTACATTATCGGATTATTTCAAGTTAGAAATCAGGATTGAATATGAATTATTTAAGTATTTTGCGATTGAAAATCCGTTCTTGAATTAAGCTTTCTGTACTTGATTCAAGAAAATCCGTACTCACCGAGCAATTAATACCGCTTCGGATTAATTTGAGTACGGATGGATTGATATTTCTTTTGGGTGTATAAACGAGCTCCATTAGTTTTTTGTTTTTAACATATTCCTAAAGGTTCACATACTAGAGCTGGCAAACAATCGATAGTACTATCGATAGATCTGTTTCCATTGGACTATCGATTGTTTATTTTCGAAAGCGATACAAACTGTGAAATTTGTTTTTAGCAAATTGTCCCAAAATTGTTGCTTCTATCTAAGAACAACTAGTCTCCCAAAAGTTACTCTTAATTTTGGTACACTAATGTTACTCTTCGTCGAATCGACGAACTTTTAAAAAAACAATTATAGCGAAACGATTTTTTAAGTAAAAAATTAACAAAAAATTTCTTTAGTTTAGCATTTTATTAAAATAAACTAAAATAAAACATAAGAAATTAAAGTTTTTAATCTATCTTTCTATAATCTTTTTTAATCTATTTCAAAATTTGATACAACTTTTAGCAGTTTTTTGTGTTTTCAAATTATTTATTTTTTTAAAGCTTTCGTCATCAGCTAACGTTTTCGAAAAAAAGAGCGTAATTTGAAGACACATAAAAAAGTTATATGATAAAATGTAAATGAGCTTCGTCGATTCGGTGAAGAATTAAGGCCCAACCAGAACATGAATGAGGTCGCTTAAGTCAACTTAAGTAGCTGTGCGAATTCATATAAAACATTTGCTTAAGCAAAGTGCCAAACTGAACGCACATTCCGTACGAAAACAGATGTGTGTGTATAACAAATAAAAAATAAAATAAATAAAAATGGACTTTTGCATATTTTAATTTATTTTCCATTTTTTTAAAAACACTCACAAATTATCTATTTTTAAATTCTTTACAAATTAAATAGCATAAAATAAACATATACACGGTTGGACTTTTTGCTACTTTTTAGTTTGAAGTACTCACAATAAAACAAAATATTGCACAAATATGCAAAAATGGTCAAATAGATATTAAGTACATTATGAAACATTATTACATTAAGGAAACGGTTAGTACCACTAGATTTAGCGTACCCGAATTAGGTTACAACGCCAGGTATCCGGCTGGTCGTTTTTTTTTTAAATAAATAATAAAAATGTTTTTCGACTAAATTAAAGATACGTGATTCAATAAATTATAAATTTAATTTTTTTTAGTGGCTTATTCAAATGTTTCAGTTTATTTTGCTTAATAAGTTAACAACTTTTCTACAAAATTAAATTTTCTAAGTTATAAAACATCAAATTGGCGGGTGAGACCTAAATAAATTTAACTTTTGATTTTAACGATCGCCTTAATGTAGTCATGTGCTAACGTTTACATAGATAAAAATAAATGCCAATTAAAAATTTGTGATATTAATTAAAATTTAATTAAATTCGCGCCAGTAAATGTATTAATAGTATTATTAAATTAACTATTTGTTGATATTTACAACATTTTCTGCAGTTATGTTGCCGATATAAGTAAAAGTTGCATTCACATGATTAAATTTTTAATTAAAACTGATCTATTTTTGACTAATGGAATAATTGGTGAAAAATATGTTCTGTGCACCAGAACTATTGGAAAACTTTTCTATATTATATGTGTTAGTAAAAGTATAAAATGTTAAATATGAAATATGAAATATCATATAAAAACTACAACTTAACTACATACACTCTCTTAAATAAAATACACATGTAGGATTGTGTCTTTTTCTTGCATGTATTTCGTGCATGTGTATAAAACTAATATTAACCATACTTTATGAAAAATGATAGTCGTTGGAAAATAACAGAGAGAAAGACATAATCAGGCAAACTCCATCCCTGCCTTTTGCCATTGCACAGACACTTGTATAAATATTTTAAGTAACCAATGAACATTTTTTGCGGACTTTTTCCAGCATTTTTATCAGCATTGGGCACAGCGTAGCGATTTTGCATCCTACTTAGAAATATTTGGAGGAAATGTGGAAAACTTTTTTGTTTTGTATACGAGTTATATAAAGAGGGATTTTAGAAATATTTAACAGACATTGTAAATAATAATTTTGTTTAAAGGTTTTTTTTCAACTGATGCGGTTTTGTAGGAAAATCTCTTAAGTTTTTGTCCACTACTTGGTTCCAAAATTCTAAGCTCACAATTTAGCCATGATGCTAAGTTTGAAATACTGGTTAAAACTCTTAAGAGAATAAAGACATTTTAGTTGATTTCAGATGATGTCTGATAGCCACACATGTGAGCAAAAATTGTTTGCTGGGTAGATGGAATCTTTAATATTTATTTATAATATTTGTTATTTATATAGTACAAACAATGCTGGAGGTATTGGTGTGAGTGTATGAAGGAATAAGTGTGCATATGCTTTAACTGTTAAAATTCCCTGCAGTTCACATGTGTGATAAAAGAAATGAATATTTTTAATAGAGCTTAGATTAATTTATAATTATCTGGAGTATTCTTTTATTCTTTTCATAAAAGCTTTAAGCAGGCGAAAAGTTTTCGAGAAATTTTAAACAAAACTTTAAGGATTATACACAAATTTCCACTTTTTATCCTCTGACTTCCTTTAAGTCTTGTTTTGGGTTTTTGGTTTAATAATAAATTTAATATAAAATAATTGCTTTTTTCAACATATGTTTAAGTAGATAAGTTATTCTCTAACTGAACTCTTTATGTAAAATCATTAAATTATTGTGTAATCCAAAATTATATAATAAATAAAATGAATTTACATATGTATACATATACATACACAAATTTCATATTAATAAAATGTGTTGACTTAACTTCCGGCAGTACTCAGCGATGTCATGGTTATATTACACATGTTATTAATAAAATCCCCAATTTTTTGGTTTACATCTCGACTTTAGCCCATGTAAACATTGTGCGCAAAGAACAAGTCGTAATTTTGGCGATAATTGGATAACATTTGGCACACAAGTTCTATCTATCGTCAGGGTTAGGTCTATTTAAATGGTCTTTAATTTTTTAAAAAAAATTTCCCCTCGGTTTTTTTTAATATCCTAAGCTTATCCCGCGGTGCACTACGCATGTCTGCAGGATTCTCTGGCGGGAGCCGAACCCACATCCCCAGCGCTGATAGACCAGCTCACTACCAGCTAGCATACCGGGGCACGGTCATGAGGACCACGCAGGCAACGAAACAGATTTCATCACTAAATTATTTGTACTAAGTCCATTTTCGGTACACGTAGAGAAAAAACATAGTTGAGGAATGGTTAAAAAAAAACATATTATGGTCCCTGCAATGGCAACAAACAAACTTTTGTTGTATTTAAAAAAACTTTTTTCACGATTGATAATATTTTGTTTCTATTTAACAATAAAGTGTTTACATCCCTTGAAACTTTAAATATGGTTGGTTTTAACAATATAATGTTTAAATAAAATTAAACTATAACCATACACTTAAACATATTATGGTTACCTTAACCATATTATTATCGCGGTAACCATATTATGGTTAAATTCGTCCATCCAAAAGCTACAACCATATTATGGTTGCCTCCAAACATGTTATGGTTAATATTTAATAACAATAATATGTTCGAAATTATAATATTTTAAAACATTGTATGATTAATTTTAAATTTAAAATAACATGTTTAAAAGGCAACAACATTCTGGTCGTTTGCATTTTACTTGGTTTGCTTAAAATTCTCATTCATTTTATCTTAAATTTTGATTAAAACACATAAATTTACATAGAAAAAACTAGTAGAACAGAAAAAATGGTAATATGAATGTCGTCACAGGCTGGAATATGAACCAATAAGGATTTTTTATAAAAGTGGAACGTACACGCAGAGAAAAAATATGGTTGGGCATGGTTACGGCAACCACACTGTGTTTATTGTAACAATATATTGTTGTTGTACACAAATAATTGTTATTTTTTATTAAATATCAGCAATATTATAGTTACTGTAAACATATTAATGTTTATCGCAATTATTAATTTGAGTATTGTTGACCGAAAAATAATTATTTTTCTAACAACTAAATTATGATAACTTTCAAAACATATTATATTACTCACAGCCATAACATGATATTTAATAGCCGTAACATGATAACTTTATATACATTTATCATAATAAGTTTAAGATGCAATCAAAATATCGTTACTCTAATAATATTTTGGTATCGCCATTTGTAAAATAATTTTGTATCAGTTGTGTCGTGTTTTACATAAACATATCGAATTATTTGTTAGTGAGTGGCTAAATAATAAAATAATAACCATTAAAATAAACAAGATTTAAAAAAAAATAAAGATAAATATTAAAAAAGAAATAGCAAAATAACCATTAAAATAAACAAGAAATTAAAAAAAAAATAAAGAAAAAACAATAAAAAACGTTGTAGTGTCACAAAATAAAATATTTTTGCTAAAAAATTTTAATAATTTTAAAGTGGTGGAAAAATTTGTGAAATATTGGTGCAAAATATTAACCATTACTGGTAAGTTTTGTGTTATTTTAAGAGAAAAATATTGAAAACTCCATAAAATAATTTATAAATAATGGCGACCTACGACAAAAAGATTACAGTAACTATATTATGTTTTTTATTTTATCATAAGTATTTTTTTCCAATAAAAATATTATGTTTAAAGTTGTAGATACAACAAAGATATGATATCATATTATGATGTAAAAAATTTATGTATAACAGTTCATATCACTTTGCATCATAATATGATTACTTCTAAGCTTATTATGATTGCCATGACAATAATATGATTACTTATAAACTTATTATGATTGCCATGACAATAATATGATTACTTCTAAACTTATTATGATTGCCATGACAATAATATGATTACTTCTAAACTAATTATGATTGCCATGACAATAATATGATTACTTCTAAACTATATATGATTGCCATGACAATAATATGATTACTTCTAAACTTATTATGATTGCCATGACAATAATATGATTACTTCTTAACTTATTATGGTTACCATGACAACAATATGATTACTTCTTATATTATTATGATTACCATGACAGTAATATGATTACTTCTTAACGTTTTATGATTAACAGGATAACAATATGATTAAGGGAAAAATATTATGATGTAATATTACGAACATATTTGGTCATAATATGATTTAATAACAATCGTAATATGGTGACTACAATCATTAATCTTATCATAATATGTTGCTCTTAGAATATGTTTACCACAACCATGTTTTTTCTTTGCGTGTAACACCTATCAAGAATATATAATTAAATACAATTTTAATTTGACACATAACAAACGAATTGAAAAATTGATTTACCATAATATGATTAAGCATTCACCATATAATTGTTAATCCTGACCATAATATGGTTACTTTTCTCAAAATTCTGGGAAGTGTTGACCATATAATGGTTAATTTTGAACATAATATGTTTAGTTTTGACCATTAATATGGTTAATATTGACTAAAATATGGTTCATTTTGACCATATTATGATTGATTTAGGGAAAAATTAAACATACTATGGTCAAAATTAAACATAATATGGTAATCTGTAAACATAAACATTGTTAAAAACCAACCATAGTATGTTGCTCTTAGAATATGGTTACCTCCAACCATATTTTTTTTCTGCGTGTATGTTTGCCGGCTAAGGGTAATATTTCTGAAACTCGACAAAACAACAGAGTTGTCACTTATTCCGTGGTAAATCACGAAAACTACTTCTTTTAAATAAAAATAAACTAAGGCCGTGACTGTTGCAAATTTTGTTATTTTATATTGTGATCGACCTGGTTTAGTGTAACGTCTATGGGAAAAGAAAATGTTCCCAATTTTAAGGCGTGTTATAAAAGTGAGTATATTAAAAAATATACATACTAAATTGGATATTCAAAAATAAAGCCATAGTCGAGCCATGAGCAATGATATTCGATATAATGAGATCGAACTTTAAATCTCAGGGCTATACATGAAAATCACAAAGTGCTGAATATTCGGGCGTGAAAAAATTGTTTTAGAAACTTTATTCAAGGGAATGACTGGCACAACTTGTGTTTGTTGTATGGGGGCCGACCCGCTTTAATTTCCATAAGTTCCCTTTATGATATATAAAGAAGGATAGAAAAAACTTTGTCTTATTGCTGATAAATTTAGCTAGTTCTATTTTGTTGAATCCTTCGTTTACTCCTTGCTAACAGAGTGCTCACCATCAATAAACGTTAGAAGATTGTTCTTTATGATGGTTTTGCCTTTTGCTGTCGTTTTGTTTTTCTCATCATCATCTTTATTTATCATTTTTACTCTATTCAGATGCAAAACTGGCTGTGTTAATGTTTGTGTTTTCTCCTGCCTCTCTTGGCATTGCCTTTTTCGTTTATGTTGTAGTTGTTGTTGCAGTTGCTGTTCTAAAATTTATAATTCTGACAACAGCTCAAGTAGGAAGTTGTGGTTTAAATGAACCTTTTTGCTAAATTATGATTCCCACCTTCAAGCAACAAAAAACTAACTAAAGTAGAAAAAACCAAAGGACAGAACATGTAAAAAAAAGTGTAGAGATGAAGGAACAACAACAAAACACATCCGTATTTTTATGAATAAATAGTGAAGTCAAGTAAAAGTAAACGCTCTTTATCTTTTTTGGAAGTTTTTGTTTTTCATATTTTTTTTTTTTGAAATTTCATTGGGCTGAGTTGAGGATGGTCGCTAGAAAACAACATGAAAAGATTTGGTATCTTGGTAAATGAAATTCTTCTTTACCTTGGCTCTGTTCATTTGCGTGAGTTTTGCTACTGTGTCTTGGCGTAAAACACTAGCAGGAAGGACACAAGAAAAACAACAGTATTGTTTTGAGAATATTTTTAGAAAAGGCATTCTGCGAAGTCATTTAAACGTGTATTAGTTTAGCTGAGTAAATTTAAAGTACATATTAATGGCCTGCAAATGCTGAACTATAAAACATAGTGACATGTTTAATACCATGAAATTACCATGTTTGGAAACGATCTTTTCATACACGCAGAGTAAAAATATGGTTGGGCATAGTTGAGGCAACTACAATATCAATGTTTATCGCAATTATAAATTTTAATATTGTTGACTGAATAACTACTTATTTTTGTTCGAGGTGTCCACAGAATTCAGTACTTACAATACACTTACTAGAAGTCAAAAAGTATCTAGTTATTATTTAACTACAAGTGAGTTGAATTGTAAGTACTTACAAAATACTTACTTAAAGCCAAAAAATCACTAGTTAAGAGACGTAATGAGTAGTTATTGAACTCGTTACCAGTAAGTAGATATTCAGTACTGAGAACAACACAATTTATAAGTAGTTATTGAGCTGATTATTAGCAAGCGAATATTCAGTAGTGAAAATAATAGAAGTAATAAGTAGTTGCTGAGGTCATTACTAGTAAGTACTTATTGAAGTTTTCAGAATAAAGACAATTGTAATGACAACTACTTACCAGGTAACATATGAAATAACTACCACCTATTACCAAAATTCAAAAAGTTTTTCCTGGGTATTTCTTGAAAAGGCGTTTGGTACAAGTCAAAAAAAATATACTTAATGTAATTCTGAGCTACAAGACTATTTCAGATGTCTTCAGTAGAATTGAATGGCGATTTTTTTCTTTGAATAAATTAACCCTCTAACACTAATTTTAATGTCTAGTGCCCCAAAATTGCTAAAATGTTGAAAAGTTTTCATTTTTTGTATATTTTTTCACCAATCTGTGAAATACGGGTAAATTAATATGCAGCAAAAACATTACTGGAAAAGGTTTTTTCATATTTTCCAGCTGTATTTGTGTTGAAATGTTATGTATATTATTTATCAACATTAACATTTTGCTTTCTTGCTTTAATTATATTTTAAAAAGTCTTTTATCTGACCTCAGCAGTGTTTTGATCTGCACAAACCATCGCTCGTACATTTAAATCGAAGGAATATATATATGTCATCAGTTATCAGTATATCGATGTGCTTAGCTGCACTATTTTTAAATGCTTTGGTGGAACAATATTTTGGCTTTTATTGCCTACACTATTTCTTCCGTTTGCTGAGTAAGAAAAACTGCTTACCCTTCACAGTGACAACTGAAGAGTACACGGCATGAGAAAACACTTCGTCGCCAGTCTTGCCACGTCATGGATAATTCCCCGAATTGGGTGTAATTTTAGCTGCCGTGGGTAGGGCGTGGGTAATTTAATTAAGGTGTGGATCAGGTGTAATTTAAAAATTCTTTCGTTTTTAATGCAGATACAATTTTGAATGTTAATTTAATTTATATGTATTTGTATTTCCTAAAAGGGCTTAAGTTATTAACCCAAAGAGTTACACTACTACCCTCGTATGTACGATAATAATAACATTGCTCGTACTATATAGCGTTGAAGTTTTTTTTGTTAGCTTTTGAGTTTTGAATAATTCGTGAATATGTTACGAACAAGAAACAACAACGGCATCAGAAAACAGTAAAAAAAGTAAAAAGCATCAACAGAATGGAAATGGAAATTTAAAGATTACAAAACAAAATCCATGCTAAACAACAACATCAGCCATTCAACAAAGCATTTCATCTACACAAAAATGTTTTCCATAAACTCATACAATGAAACTGAAATACTGCCTGTCTTACTGTTTAACTAAATGGCAGAGTAACTGACAGTCCATTTGGCTGACTGACTGACTGAGTAACAGACAACAAAGTTACTTAGTAAGTAAGTAAGTAAGTTCTATACGATAGAGATGTACACAAAAAACAACAAATACAATAGTTGTGTGGTGGTATTTGTCGTCCTAAAATAAGTTTTTGTTATAAAACAATGATTTTTTTTATTGCTTTTTTCTCTTTTCAGTTGTCTTTTTTCTTCAAATGTATTTGTATCTTTCTCGTGTTCGTTCCCAACAAACACGAAGTCAAACCTTTGATTTGAAATGACTTTATCATTTGACATCAAACACAATTCTCAAACATTTTTCAATTGTTTGATTTTAACATTAAAATTAAAATTGATAATGATTTGAAAATAAACATCAAATGTTTTATTAATTTGATCTCAAATATTTATTAAATCAAACCTAAACTTGGCAATAATTAAGCGAAAAATAAATTTAAATATTAAAATTAGCGTTTAAAGTTAAATTTTTACTTCGTGCTTAAAGTGTTTTACAAGTGAACGATTTATTTCTTGTGAAAAATAAAAAACTATTTGTGAGTAATTACAATGATTAATAATACGAATAAAAAAAACGTGAAGAAATTATTGGCTTGTTGTATGATCGCGGTGTTACAATCCTCAAAATTAAAGGAAGCCAAGTATGTATTTCGTCTTTGCAAGAGTTAGAGGACGGAAATAACATTATTTCATCTTTTAGCGATGTTGCCGAATGTTTATCACACAGTTCATTTAACTAAATAAATAATTGTACAGGGGTATGCTGGAAATCGGAAACGTTAAACGCAAGAATTTTAAAAGCCGTTGTTTAATAAGATTTCTGTAATAAAAGATTTTTATGACAAATATTATGCAAATATTTCTTTATTAAACGGAATTTTACAACAAAAATTATAAAAATTATATTAAAAATGTATTTAAAACAACTTAAAAATTTTGGCGTTTTACGTTTACGATTTCCAGCTCACCCCTGTAAATTAAAAAAATAAAATATTTTTTATTATGTTCCCCATTTGAAAAACATTTGAGTATTCTCGAAAGCAAGTTGAAAATAAAGGCATTTTTCATTTTGAAAATAATTTCCACTTTTTGTTGAGAATGCTATGATTTTCAAATTATTTTCAAATCATTATCAAACGTTTGTCGTTTGAGAAAAGGTTT
The DNA here is from genome assembly GCA_949318255.1 of Pollenia labialis. Taxonomy (NCBI): domain Eukaryota; kingdom Metazoa; phylum Arthropoda; class Insecta; order Diptera; family Polleniidae; genus Pollenia; species Pollenia labialis. Next base: position 160,875,797 of record OX439140.1, read on the forward strand.
GATTTCAAATCACTTTCAAATTGAAATCAAACCTCCGTGTTTGTTGGGTTTATTGAAATGTTAGTGAATTTTGATGATATTGTTTGTGTGATTTGTGTTCATACACAGCAGTTATTGGCAAAGTATTATTTTTTTATATTTTTAGTTTGGACGTGTAAATTTATGTGTCTGTGTTCGGGTGTTTAAGCGTATGTACGTGTGAGTGTGTGGAAAAGATGTATTTTTGTTAGCGATTTAATTTGCATAAGTACATAGTAAGATACGAATTTTAATATGCATTGAAATGTTGACTAAATTGTTTTAAGGTTTGTGCAGATAATCGATTTTAATTTTTCTTTTTTCTCTCCCCTGCTTCTTGTTTGTTTGATTTAACTTCTAATTTGAATGTTAAGTATGATCATACATGATAATTATAAATTTGTTCCGCACGTGTATGTAAAAAATAAATAAAAAAATATTTTTCCATTTTGGAAATTTTTTACATTTAGATAGTGCCACATGCCAGACTATTTTCTGTGCAGTGCTATTTTATTCAAATTTTATAACATTTTAGAAAAAGTTTCCTGGATTAGTTTGTATGTTTTGCAAAATTAAGTTGAAAAAATTGTTGGATGTGTCTTCAGAATGTAAATGACTTTAGCTTTCACAATACATGATGGCGTATTGATAAACTTTTATATTATTTGTTAAATACATTTTTTTCTATCTTTTATTTCATCATACTTATAAGTTTTTGAATATTTTCAAATTTTTAATTTACACGATTTTGCTTGTCGTGCTTAATTGGCAATTTTTATTCTTGATAAAAACAATGAAATTTATTGTTGAAGGGATAAGCTATTTCTATGTGCATTTTACTGGTTGCTTAGGACAGATCGTCAGGAAACTTCACCAAAGGATTTTAGAAAAACGGAAGATATTAAACAAATAAAACTGTTAAGCAAATACGAGTTATAAGCAACAGCTTTACTTGCAACAATATCAAAGCTTAAACAAAAATAAAAACAATAAAAAGTGAGTTTATCTTTTCATACATTCCCCACTACAATTGGTTGGAATTCTTCCAACATTAATTAAAGTTGTAAGTAGGTTTAGAAAAAACAAAATGAAAACAAAAACAACTTGCTTTATTGTTCTCGCAAAAAATAAGCATGTTGCCAGTTTTGTTTTTTTAGCCGTGCACTTGCCAGTTTATTATCAAAATAATTTCGTGGGAATAATTCCTTAATTCCCAATTTTTATTTTTGATAAATTATTATTTTTATTGCTTGCATCCACTTGATATGCTCTAGTTGTCGAATTTCCATCATTTCCCATAAATGTTGTCACAGCTTCAGATTCATGCCTTCTAATATCGGGTTTCGGTTTCAAAGGTAAAGTTAAATAGAAAACGCACGGCAAGCTAAAATTTCTATGAAACTTTTACTTCAAAAAAATATTGGACAAAATATTAGTTGGATCAGTCGATCCTTTTATAGGAAGTTTTCGACCACTTTTTCGCACATTTCGGGCGGTATCTCGGCGATAACTTGACGAAAGTTGGTTTCCAAATAAGGATTATCCGCGTTAGTCGGTTGCAGGTTCATCCAACGTCATTTTCAAAAAAATACGGCCCGATAACACTTGCACACCAACATTAACTTTTTCCGGTTGCAATGGCTTTTTCACAATCACTCCTGGGTTCTCCGAGTCCCATCTGCCGCAATTTTGCTTGTTAACGTAGCCACCGTAAGAAAAATGAGCTTAATCGCTGAAGAACATTTTTTTTCTCGAAAAATCAACATTGGAAGCCTGTTGCTATAGCAACCAATACGCATATTTACGGATAATCAATCAATCAATTATAATACCCACAGCCACTAGTGGTGAATGAAGGTATACTAATATCTATCTAATATCAGTCTAATATTAATCTATATTCTACGTTCTCGATTTATTCGAAGTCGATTTGGCCTTGTCCATTTGTCTGTCTGTCCATCTGTTGAAAAAAAGCTCGAAAGACTCAACTGAAAGAATAATTGTGGTGTCAAATTGCTTCAAGTTTGGGATCGAAATACAGTAAATAAGGAAAGAAGTAATGAGTTAAAATGTGGAACAGCCTCCCTTTAAATATTATAATTTTATTACAAAAACTAACATAAGTTGGGGACGGAATGCACCGATTCTCATTTAAATTTGCACAAATTATTTTTTGAAATCACACTGCAAAAATTCGTGAAGATCAGTGAAGCTCGCAATATTTTTCATAGGCCTCCAATAGAGCGTACTTAAAAAAAAACAGACTTCAATACGCATAAACAGGGTTGCCGTAGAAAATTTCAAAAAAGTGCCATAAAAAGGGTATTAAAGCAAAAAAAAGGGTCAAAAAAGGGGTATTTTAAAGCGAAATAGGATCAAGCTAAAAGGTATGTATTAATTAAAAACATTAGACTAAAAGAAAAGTAATTATACATACTTGAATTATAAATCAATGCAAAGACTAAAGGCCCAACCATAACATGCATAGCCGTGCTTAAAGTACTGTCAGAAATTACCAAAAAGTCTCTCAAATGTATTAAAAAAACAATAACAAAATCATGTGCGATCAATTTCGCTCTTTGCTTAAGCAAATGACAGTTTCATAAAACTTAACAAAAAGTTTCCGTAAGTTCAATATGGTTTGCTTCCTATGATTTACATGTATTCGCACATTTGCTTAATTCAACTTAAGCACATTATGGTTTGGCCTTAAGAAACAATTGACAGGTACATGCCAATATTAGTAATATTAACAAAAAAAGAAGTTACATTTACAAAAACCTTTGATAATGTCTATCACTTTTTAGAAATACTTATTCTATATTATATAATGAATATGGAGTCCATTCTTCCAGCACCGATTTGAGCAAATTGATGAAGCATCCTTAAATAGCGCCGTGTCAACGCTTTACAATTGGAAACTCCGATTTTGACAGCGTTAACACTACTGTTCGTGACACAACGTGACTTCTGCTCTTGTTTGGGTACGGCTGTTAAAGTGGTTACCGTAGATGTATTTCGACGAACATTTGTACATATACGCTGTCCTGATTTAATAACTTTCCGACAGTTTTTGTGTAAACCACGATAGCCTTTTTGTAATAAATTTTTAACAGTGTCGTATTTGTTAATCACGAAATTAGTTTTTAAAAACGTCTAACTTTCGCCACAAAAACGCCAACCCCAATAACCGTTAATATCAGCACATAAGCGTAAATAACCGCTGAGTGGCATTAAGATTTTTTAAAAATTGTAGATTTTTTACAAACAGAATAAATACAAATTTAGTTAAAAAGAAATGAAAACAAAACTTAACTTATTTCGGTTAACATTTAATACTTAATGGGAAAATTCTATTTATACACAAACAGACAGAAGTTTGCATATTTTTATGTGAAAACGTTTCATTAACAATTTTATCTTGTTTATAACATGCATAAAGGTAAAGTTTTACAACACTTACAATCATTAGCGTCGTTCACAATCTGGCAGTTGAATAAAAGTTATACTGCAGACAAACACAGGCACACAAACATTTGCAAACACTTTGTGTGTTGTAGCAACAGGACTACGTTGATGAAATGATAATAATGGAGTTTAAGCTGTTTGTTGCTGTTTCTGTTAATGCCGTTATATGAATATAAAATATTTACGAAATGCTACAGCAACATCACTAATAACAAACATGGTGCCAGTGGGAATAAATGTAAAAAAAGACCGTGCAAAAATAATTTTAAGCCACATGAATTTTTAAAAACGTTTATTCGAAGAGCAAAACTTGTACTAAAAACCTTCATTTACCTAACTCTAAATGCAAACACTTCAAACAACATTTACTGCCACGCATGCACTGAGCGAAAAAAGAAACATGAATAAAATGTGTTTAGCAAATGGAAATGAAAATGTCAAGTTGTTAGTGATGTAACAATAAAATCATTATTATCTTATAGTCTTAAGTAAATATAAATATTCATGTTTATAAAACACTAATACCAACAAAGTAAACAAATAATAAGATCATTATCTCAAATGCTGTCAGCACCGTCAACACCGACATCATAACGAACAAGAGAAACATCATAATAGTCTACCTAAAGTCCACTGTCAATGTTTTTGTTTTTTTTTTCATGACAACAGAACAAGGCAATGAGAAACGAAATTGCAAAAATAACTCTTCTTTATTATTCGTGAATGTGTTGGCTTGAAAGGCATTGTGTTTGGTTCTTTTGTTGATTGAACAGAGCGCAAGCGTTTACCCGGGAATTCGTAACAGTAAATAAATACACAGATATTCATAGAAGACCGAAACTAAAAACGTGCTTTAAGTTCACGAAGACTACATTTTGAAGAAATAAAGTTCGAACAAAAAATACAGATCACGAAATTTATTGTTTTTAAATTATAAAATTACCATAACAGTACTAGTAAACAGTAATTTGTTATTATAATACTGTGCTCGAATCATATACTTTTTTTTAAAGCAAGTGGTCACTGGGCTAATGTGATCATGCGAATTCATTACGAATTTAGCGCTCGTATTATCGATAAGAAATTTCAATACTTAAGTACCATAAAACGATATTTCGTATACTTCTGGGAACATTGTTAAATTAAACCCTAGTCTTTATTGCCAACTTTTACTACGAGAACGTATACCCGAGTACAGGAGTGGCCAGTAAATTTTTTCCATTTTTCTTTATATTTTTGAATAAAAGAATAGAATACAGTGTGATCGGGATAACGTCAACACCCAATTTTGTCAACATCCTAAAAAGTCAACACTTTTTTATTGACATTGTGTACTCTAAAATGTCAACCAAATCGCAATAAGGAGGAACAAAAATTTAAATACTTCAAATTACAATGAATATTTATTATAATATTAATGTTGTTAAGATTATTATGTAAAAAAAATAATGTAAATTTACATTACTAGCACCAAAATATTCTTTAATTATGAAGGCAATTCAGAAATTTGCATTAAAATTACACCAATTACACCTGTACTTGGATATACGTTCTTGGGGGTCTCGACTTTGGAGTCTAATACCTGCTCAATGGCTTGACGTAGGACAGTCGCAGATTTGCTCTATCTTCCAAGATCCGGAGTTTCAGCAAACAATTTTTAAGCGGTTGAGGAGCTACATTACTATGAGAATCATACTGACCACACCGGTTTTAAGGATTACCTCTGTTAAATAAAATTTTTCGTTGTTTTTTGCAGAAAAATTTGTTATACCAAATTTTTTTTACAAAAATTGTTTTCCTTAACTCTATTGAATAATTTTCTAAACTTTTTTAAATATTTAAAATATAACATAACATTCTAGTTTTTATTTGCAGAAACACTGTTTTTGAAATTTTTTTTAGCGATAATTATATTTATTAGGCGTATTAAATTGATTGGGTTTTATATGGGGCCTTTGGAAATTATAGACCGATGTTCCCGAAATTGGTTAAAGTGATATTTAATCATATAAAACTATGCCATAACAATTTTTACTGCAATATCAGGAATTGTAACTTTATTTAGGAGTACTTTAGAGTTTTGCGAGAGTAAGGTTTATATGGGGTTTTTATAGTTAATTATGGACCGATTAGCATACAATTTAAAAATGTAATTTCTAGTGATATGGAAAGAATTCGAGCCAAATCTTACATTATGCCACATTTTGTGTTAGTTTTTGTAACACAACTATCAATTTGTTTAGGGTGATGGTTCCACATTTGGAATTATAACTCTTATCCCACTTCAATCGCAAACTACTTAGAAAAAATAGAACCACTTTGAAACCAATATTGTTTTTTTCTTTTCAGATGTTTGAAAGCGAGCGTATTTTCAACAGACTGACAGACGGATGAACGGACAGACAGACAGACGGAAATGGCTTAATCGAACAAGAATTACTAAAGTACCTAAAATATATGCACTTTATGGCAAACGTTGTATACCCTCATTTACCACTAGTGGTGGAGTGTATAAAAAAGTGATTTCACATATCATCAATACTTTTGTAAGCGTATAATTAATATTTATTTATTTGGAAAAGTATACGTTAACGACTTGTACTTTAATTGTTATTGGAGAGACTTCTTATATAGAAAAAATTGAAAATTTCTCTTAATCACCAAATTCATAGAATCAATTAAACAATTTGTTAATTCTGCACGCTTATTTTACTTCGGCCAAACTACGGCATACGATATCGCTTAAAAATGCAACACAATTTAAATGGGAATTGATCAATATCGAATGCCCTGATTTGCCCCTTGATCGATAACTATAAATATTAAATTAAATCTTATTATTTCTTCGACCTTTCTTTAATTAAAATAAAAAGTTTTTTCGAGCTCGAGGCCAATTATTTTAAAAATAAATATATTATTTATAAAATTATTTGTTCCAATATTTCGATATCCTTCGGATATCATTATCAAGGAATGAGTTACAGGTATATTTGCAAGAGACTTATTACTGTCTACAGTTCGATATTAAATGTAGACAGTAAAAAGTCTCTTGCAAATATAATTGTAACTCATTCCTTGATAATGATATCCGAAGGATATCGAAATATTGGAACAAATAATTTAATAAATAATATATTTATTTTTTAAATAAATGGCCTCGAGCTCGAAAAAACTTTTTATTTTTATAAATATTAAATTGTGTTTATTTCATTAATGTTCGCCTTAAATTATAAAAATATGATAAAAAACCAATAAAAAAAAAACAAAATAAATTATTAATAAAGTAATAGAATTAAGTAAACTAGTAAACTAGTTTTCAGTTTTATTAAATAAATTAAAATGCATAATTGAAATTTAAATTCAAAATAAAATTTATTTAGTTTTAATTTGGTGGTGAAAGGTCACTTAAATTCGTCAAAAGCTGTGACAAATAATGATGTTGTGGTGAAATTTGGCTTCGTGAGACCAGAAATCCCACTAAAGGCTTTTGCAAAAATCGATCCAGAATTTTCCTTCGTAAAAGCTCTTCAATACTTCTAAAATAGAAATGTCCTATTGAAAAAATACTTTTAAGAAATTACTGTTCTTATTATAACTTTTTATACCCTCCACCCCAATTAGTTGTGTAGAGTGTATACTATGGTTATCATTGCGTGTGAAACTTCTTCATTATTCATCTCAGACTCTTTAAAGTATAAATATTCTGGCTCCTTGAGTAATTCTAAGTCGATTTAGCCGTGTCCGTCTGTCAGTCCGTCCGTCTGCCCGTCTGATCGCCTATCCGTCTATTGAAAACACGCTCACTTTCGAAAAACTCTAAAGAAATAAACAAACTTGGTGTCAAAATTCTTGTAGTTATCCTAAGCAGTTTGGGATTGAAATCCAGCATTATCGGTTTAGTAGGATCAGAGTTATGAATCAAAATGTGGAACCACCACCTTAAAAAAATGATAAATTTGTTAATAAAACTAACATAACTGGTGGAACAATGCACGGAATGATATAACATTTTGCAAAAATGAGTTTTATTCGACCAAAAATCACGCTGTAAAGTTGGGTGAAGATCCGGCCATAATATACCCTAGGCCCCATATAAAACCTACTCCCGGAAAAATGTTAAGAAGGCCTAAAACCGTAATAAATAATGCTATCATTACAAAATTTGGCACGTCACAGTTTTATAGGACTAGAAATTACACTATGCAATTTCGTGAAGATTGGTCTATCAGAATAAAATTTAATACTTCATAATTTAGTATTTGCCCCATATAAAGTCCACTCTGGTTAATTAATTAAATACGCCTAAAACCGTAGCAGATATATTTATTGTAGCAACATTTCTTTCAACTTAGTATCATATGACCAGAAAAAATGGCATGCAATTTTGTAATACGCGGTCGCCAATTTACCTTTGATTCCATACTTAGCAGCCTTTTTAAATTCACTGTAAACGCTAAAACTTATTTTACCGCTGTATTGAAATTTATGTGTTTTAATACCAGATATTGTGTTCATAACTTACCATTGCTCCAATATAAATTTTCCTCCTGAAAATCATTTAAGTTCGGCTGAAGCTAGTTAAAATTGATATAAATCATAATAATTTTAATGCTGATGTCTGTTTTTATAAATAATAACTAATAATAAATAGATATGGATATCACTACTGAAATATTCGAACCGTCGGTGGAGGGTATCAAAGATTTGGCACAGCCAAACATAGCACTCTTTCTTGTTTAATCTGGAATTGTTATTGTTAATATATAATATTTTAAAACTTTAATCATACACTCCCAGCCACATGATAGAGCAACCTAACACAATTTTTTTTAAAAGGTTATATATTCTACAAAAAAAAAATGCTACGAACTTAATTTTTATGTCTATTTTAAGGTAGTTTAGATGTTTTTGAATACTATAGAATTTCAATATACAATATAATCACTGGTTTTGTTTTTATAAAAAATATTGTAAGCCTTTTAAAAAAATTACTTCAAAAACCGTTTTTTCATTGTTTGAATTATTCAGTGATTTCATGTAATTGATTCTTGAATGAAAAATTGTGTTTTCGTAAATACCAATTTTATTGTGCACACACACCCAGTTACAAAAATGTATTCATCATAATTGCATGTTTGCAAAAACTGTTATAAACGATCAAGTTCGTTTGTCTAAATACAAAGGAAAGAACAAGCAACTAATTACGAATAGTTTTTGTAAGCAAACATATTGTGTGCGTGATATTTGGGTTTATATGTATATATGTGTGTTGATATGTTACAATCTTCGGCTTATAAAGCTCTGTGTATAATCGAATTTCTTAACACCCTCCGTTCATATTATTTTATGACACTTGATGTTCATGTTTTCAGGTTTTTAATGCTGATTATGATGATGTTGTATGCTTAAAATGATGCTTGTACTTCATTTTTCGTTTCTTATTTTTTTACTTCTTCTTCTTTTATTTACTAAAATGTTAAAGTTCTTTGTTCTCTTATCGATTTTTTGTTTTGTTATAAAGGCAAGAGGAAAAAACAACGCCACACAATAAAATATCGAAGTAGCCATCATACATATTTATTGAATTTAATTTAAACTGAATTTTGTTTGCTGTACAGAATGATTAAGGAAGGCGTTAACATTAATTTAACTAATTTTCAGGATTTTTGTTTGCAATTTCCGTGATTACAAACATTTCTAAATTTTAGGGAAATTGTTTGTGAAGAAACTGTGTAGAATTATTGACAATCGATGGTTATTTTTGGATATGAAATTTGCTTTATCAGTAAAAAGTAAATTGCTGGTATTGGTTGGAATATATTTTAGAAATAAGAGCTTAAAAGAAGTTGCTCGGATTGCCTTTTGTTCTTAAATGTTTGATTTTTGATCTCTTGAAATCTCCTAATCGAATCACAAAATATCTTGGAAGTCAACCCGTCATATTTATTACTGGCAATCATTTTAAATGTTTTCAAGATGCGACCTACCGCCATTTTCCTAAGAGATTCTGCCGTTCAATAAGCCAAGCATTATATCCTCTGTCCAAATTGTATTTGGATTTAATTCCAAAAAAATACGTTTTTCTTTTAAGCGTGGCCGTTAGTTGTATTGAAAATTTTGTTGATATTTTATATTTTTTTCTCCAAATCGGTTCAGTTTTATTTTAAAATAAAAATTAAAATAAAGGGGGCGTCCGCCCCTCAAAGTGTCCTTTCAAGCCCATTTATTTAAATGTAATTTGTATGCACGTGACTATCTTTAAAAAAAAAAACCTTTTACAAGAATAAGATAAATTACAATATTTAAGCTTTTCTAGTCAACAAAGACAGCCTCAAAGGAAGTTTTTTGCTAAAATTAATATGTTATAAAATTATCAAAGTAAAGTAAAAACAAGTAAGAAAGTATAGTCGGTCAAGCTCGACCATATGATACTCTACACCACAGTCTTTAAAAACAAATTTTCGGGAGCATATGGCTATATGATTAGGGATCTATCTACGTTTTTAATTTCATTAAAATCGGATTGATAGCTTCTGGGAGGCATATACCTCCCTCCATCTCCACTCGTGGTCCTATTTTTTAAATGCATAGCTTATGTGTCCGTACTAATATGGATATATCCACGTTTTTAATTTCATTAAATTCGGTTTGATAGTTTCTGAGGGACAGAAATCGCACCCTATCTCCCCTTTGACCCATTTTCAATAGGACGTACATTGTTAGATCAACTCAAAAAGTGATTCTGAGTCGATCGGTATACTTTAAGGTGGGTCTAGGACGAATATTTTAAGCTGTTACACACATCAGCACGAATGCGAAGGAAATTACTAAAAATGTTCTATTTTGTTTTAAATAAAACCTAACCGATTTGGAGGGAGAGAACATAAAATAAAAAAAAAAAATCTCCATACAAAAAAAAAAAAAAAGGCCACGCTAATGTATATGTACGTATGTATATTTATTTCTATGGTCCCAGTGTGGATCAAAGGGCCACAACAAAGTTTTTCCATTGAGATCTATTCTTCGCTATCTGCTTCACTTCGGCCCAGCATTTTCCAATTTGTTTCACTCTCGGCTTGTCTGCTTCAGGTGTTGGCAGGGCTGTCTCTTCTTCTTCTGCCTTGGGGGTTCCGTTCAATCGCCATCTTGGCTACGTTGTCGTTGGTGTTCCTGAATACATGGCCAATCCAACTCCACTTACGATTGATGATCTGGATACGATACTTTCTGACTTTTTTAAATGATGCTGAACATTATATACTAGTCTTAACATATGATCACAAAGTAAAGCTCTCTTTTCTCTGGTCGAAAAATATCCTTTCAATTTTCGCTGGTGTATAGAGTGCCACTTGTTTTTATTTAATGTCACAAAAACTTAAATTTAAGTTAAAAACTTTGGCAGATAAGAAAGAGTTGTAAAGTAGAAGCTTGCAATAGCGACTAAGGACGGAATTTCTTCCAATAAGCCAATGAATTTGAATGGCTTTTAGTTTCATTTGAGTTGATTTTGCATCTATTTATCATATCCACATTAATCGCCGATCCTGATGTACAGCGAGATATTTTACATACGAATGTTGAGGATTTATTTGATTATTGATTGTAATATGGGGGCAAGATTCCCGTCGCAAGGTGAATGTTATATGTACGCATTTTTGTTAATTGACCATTATCCTCCATTGTCTTCGCCATATATCTAGTTGATATACATATATGATTCTTTAAGTAACGAGATGCTTCATTACGTTTTCATGGACGCTTAAAAAAGCTGTATCGTCTGCAAATGTTGAAGTTTGGGTGAAGTTGTTAAGTATAACAGAGTGCTGCTGCCTTGTGTGACTCCAGCGCTGATTGGATGAGGCGAACTTAAGAAATATCCTTTTTTAATAATAAATTGACGGCCGACTAAGTAGCTTTCTAACAGCTTGTGTGTGTATGCTGGTTAATTTTGCTTCAATTTATGTAATAAGCCTTCATGCCATATCAAAAGCTTGCGAACCATCGATGAAGAGTGCTGAGCAATATTTTTTTTCTTCAAATGCTTTTCTTATGACATCTACTATTCGATGAGTTTGTTGAATTGGGCTGTGTTTTCTTCTAAATCCGAATCGATGGTTTGGAATACATCTATTTTGACTAAAAATCGGTGTTAATTTTGAAACTAATAATATCTCAAACAACTTTGACATATTTGATAATAAGCTATAAGGCCTATACGACTCAACTTTTGTATGATCTTTACCTGGCTTTGGTATCATGGTAACTAAGGAAACCTTCCATTTTTGAGGATAGTATTGAAGGCGTAAAATAACATTAAAAATAAAAATTGTAATTTTCTTTGCTACGCGAGGTAGCTCTTAAACCATTTTATTGCTGATCTTCGATTTCTCTTATCTCAAATCTTATGGGAATAGTTGATCTAGTAGTAGATCTAGTGGTGTAAATACGTTTTTCATATGACTAACAAACAGATTTCCTTTTTCAATATCGTTTCTTGCCCAACTACCAGTCAAGTTTCTTAATGGTGGCTCAGATATAACTGGCGTTTTAAGATTTCAAGCTGCACGCCATAATAAGTAGTCTGATTGTGGAGATTGCATCAAGTTCCTTAAGATATTTTTCTAGAGAAGCCGTTTTCTGAGTCTGCAATAACTTTCTAAGCCTTTTTGAGCACTCTCCTAATAAATTCTTAAGTTGCGGGGATCTGAACAGTTACCACTCTTTTCGAACTCTCCTTTTTTTAATCAAGAGCCGCTCGACATCTGTGGAATATATTTTAATTTTTTTGTTTTTCTTGGGGCCAATACTAGAATGTTGAACAGCTTGTTTTAGATAACTGTCAAAATTAACAATAGAGCGATCCGCATTCTCCGGAGTACTAAGCGGAATATTTTCTGTGCAATGGGTACTGAGAAATTTTTTATATTTTAACCAATTTATTTGTGTGGCTGACGTCGCTTAGTAACCAGTCGGATACAGTTATATTTTGGTTCATTATAGTACCAATTGTAGGTGTGTGATCGGAAGATAATTCTAAGGAAGCTTCAACATAAATCGTTTCTATGGGGATGTTTTTAGCACCGCCAAAATCGTTAACATCTGGAATTTTTTGCTGATCAGTAGGCCAATATGTTAGTTGTTTGCTCGCGACCACATTTAAATCCATTTTAGAGATTGCATTAAACAAAATACGACCCTTTGGTGTTATCAGTCGTAACCCTCAGAAGGTCTGTTTAGCGTTATAATCGCCAGTGGCAAGCAAACATGGTCCTAGTGATTTTCATGTTGAAAATCTATGTGGAGAATATAAAGTTGAAATTACTATGTTTCGATTTAGCTCTTCAACACGAATGTTTGTTGCTCATCTTCACAATGATCACACATTAAGTATTGTTTGACTCGGGTTTAGACAAAAACTATTTCCGTATTTTTAAATGATGAAACGTTTTATTTTAACAAACCGTACTAGGCAAGTGCTAGAACATTACTAAAACTACCACTTTAAATAATTAAAGAAATAGGAAAAATTAAAAATTATTTAAAACCAAACCGTTATTTTTACAAATTGAGTAAATAAAAATTTGAAGTGAGTAATGTAAAGTTAGGTATGTACATTATGTACTTGTTCAAGAAACAACACATATCAATAGAGAGAAATTCAGTTGTTATTAAAAATATAGAAGTAAATAGAGTAATAAAGATATATAAAATAAAAAAGTTAAAATAGTGATGGGACATCTTAACAAATTGGTTTAGCCGTTAGGTAGTTTATATTGTTTTGTTTTATTTATTTCAGTATTGCATTCTTTAGCATTAACTGTTACGTTTGCATTTCTTTCATCTAATGTTATTGTTGTTTTGTTGTGACTACTCATACAAAAAGTTTTTTTGTTTTTCACCATTTTGCTGTGCTATTTTTATTTTTATTATTAATTGACTTTACACCAAAAATAAGAATTTTAAACTAAATGTTTTTGTTCAGTTTATGTATACATACATACATATGTACATTTATACATGTATACATACATACATATATAATTTATTTTATTTTTTAAATTTCAATATTATTTATTAAGCTTGAGGTTTTTCTTTTTTTATAAAAAATTAGATAATATTTATTTTATACAAATTCCAATATTTCGATACAGCAATGTATCTAATATTATCTAATTTTTTATAAAAAAAGAAAAACCTCAAGCTTAATAAATTATATTGAAATTTAATAAATAAAGGTTAAATAAAATAAAATTTATATTTTATTTTTTATTAAATTTTTCGTTTTTGATAATTGTTCACTTTTATGTTGAAAATTTATTTAAAAAATGCGTCCATTCGCTTAATTGTTATATTAAAAAAATCAAATGTAATTAATAATTCAAATTGTATAAGGAGTTAAGAATACGCGTCTGTATCACAACAAAGCACAAACCGAACCGAAATTAATAGCTAATAAATTGTTGCAAGAACACTTCCATGTGGAACATCAGCTTGTATGTTACTTAAATTGTCACATATTCAAATTCTTTGTTTCATTCCTTAAATATACTCTCTAGTAATTAGTGGGTGTTTGGCGACGGCAGGATTTTATAAACTTATCTATTATGCCACACGCTTTCGGAAGCCTGAGCAAATCTAAAAAACTGCTAAAAATTATTTCAAAAAATGTTCTTATTCTATGGTTCCGTAGTGTTCACGAAAACCAATGTGTTAGCCTGTAATAGTTTTCCTGTCATTTACATAAATGAGGGATAATGTTTAATTGAAGTACCGTATTGAATAGCTTCAAAGCAAGGAAGAGCTCATTTGTTATTTAAATGAGATTTTATTTACTTTTATTTAAATGTTATTTAAGTCGGATAGTCTGCGTTATTGCGGTTGTCGTAAGCGACTGTGTCGATTTTTGTAACAAATTAAGGTTAAACACAACCTGTGTTCTTTAATCTAATACAGGGATCTTACAAAAGTAACTCACTTTTCTGAACAGAAGAAATTCAAGGTCAACACCCCTGGGAACTATAAGAAGCAAAATTTTCAGACACTTTATTGATCAGCGGTAAGCAATGAACCATTTTTCTCTACTCATACTGACTTATAAAATTGTAAGTATAAGTGCGTAGACATCATTTAAACTAAACTACTCTGATTTTCTCATACTCACAAGAGAAATTAATATGAGTGCGACGTCGACATTATACACAGTAATTTAAGTTGAATCTAAATCAGCTGCTACAAATGTTGCTAAATATTAGTACGATGAATAAAATCAAACTTCTGAGTGAATATGAGCTTGAATAACATTGCAATAAGTATGAGTGCGTATAAGTACAAGAATATATGAGTCATGATTTAGCTCTACTCACTTTTTCACTTCTCATTGCTGATCTCTGATATGGATATGGTTAAACGGGATGCCTGTAGGGCTAAAGTACCGTGGCACACATACGACATTAGTCGTTCTGAGCTACATCCTAATTTCAGTCTCAAGGATATTTCGAGACTTGTCACAACATACTTACTGGTCACTGGTCACTATGAGACTCGGTCTCCCTTCCAATGGGCCGCGTGAATAAAAAGGTACCTATAGCTAGTACTAGAGATATTGAATTATAAACTAGCTTTGAGGTGAATAAAAATTTAAGTTAAAGCTAGTACTTTATACTGACTAGTAGAAACTAGTTTTTCTAGCGTTGACTCAAACAAAGTGTGATTAAAAACGATTGAATGCTTAAAAAGACTAGTTTAAGCTTTATTTTTTTTAAGCTTATGATTGAGGTACTTGAAGTTTTTGTTTTGCTACTATATTTAAAAAAAATTTTATTCTTAACTAAATATTAGTATGTCTGATAGAATGAAAGTTCACCAAACGAAAGAATATCCCCTAAGGACAGATTTTAATCCAAAAGATTACTTCAAATTGTATATTTTTCGGAAAGAACACCTTAAATGTTAAATGTAGTAAATTCAATTATATGTTTACATATGTTACAGTTTACCAAGGTGGTTTTACTTAATTTTAAAAAAAAATTATAAATTTTGTAAAACAAGTTAAACAATAATAAATAACAATCAATGACGTTGTCACAAATTTTTTTTTTAATCAACCCCAACAAGGTCGGTATAGACTTCTGTCATAGAAAGTCTGTGTGGCATTTTATAAATAAAATAAAAAGCTTTGTATAAAAGAAAAAAATGTATAAAAAAAAACAAATATACAAGAATATATTTCATACATTCGCATACAAACTATACCATTTACAGGGAAGTTTTTTTTTTGAAAATATCAATATGTACACAGTAAAGACCTGCACAGATACATCTGTTTATATCTGTTTCTGTGTGTTTTCTAAAGTGGATATGTATGGATGAGTGCTCTTGTGTTTCTGATATAAGTTGATATTGATATGAATTGTAAAAGAGTGGATGTAAGTTGATACAAAAGCGAAAGAGAGTATCATATCTGTTAATATCTGCTTTGCAAAAGCAGATACTAGTGGATACTGATGGAATACAATAAGTTACTTATTGTACGATGCCGTTATTTTCAATTATTTTTCAACGAAAAAGAGCGTGAATGTATTACGAGCGAAAAAAAAGCCAAACAAAAAATTTTACAAAAACAAAATCCACAGGCTGCTTGTACTATGGTCGTACAAATTGCCAAGCAACAACAACACTACAAGTTACGTATTATACCTACGACGAAAATACAAGTGGAAGCGCTTGCAATCTTTCTTGATGAGCAGCACGATTAGCCTTTGTGTCTGCTGCGTACATGATTTGTTCTTGTAAACATGTGTATGCTGCTTTTTTTAAAGCAAACATTTTTGAAGATTTTAGTAGCGGTAATATTTTTTTTCTTAAATTCTTTGATGCCTATGGTTATTTTGTTAAAAAGACATGTAGACAAAAATTATTGTAAAAAAAAATTACTGAACACATGTAATTTGTTTTTGTAAAAAAAACTTGGGTTTTAACCAACCAAAACTATTTTTTTCGTTTAAAGCATTTTCTTAAATATTTAAACATTTGAAAACATTAAAAAAGAAGTATGCTACATTTTATGTGGAAATAACCTACATACATAAAGGCAAATGTTACAGTAAGTATAATTGTTGGGTTAGAAAAATTAAAAAACGCACCGAAATTTAAAAAAAAATAGCAATTCATATTAACGTTTTGAAATATTTTTATTTTGAAAAAAATTGTTTGACTAATAGTTGAATTTGAGCCCTAACCGCGAAAATAACGTAAGCGGCATCATTTTAGATTTTTGTTTTTTTCTAAATAAATGACTTTAACGATTTTATGGCAAAAACTATTTTATCCAGGGACCCTATAAAGGAAACGACAAAAAATCATATAAATATAACCATTAATATTGATGAATTATAGGTACCGTAAGGTTAAAAATTACAATTATCATTTAATATATATATTTTATTCTGGTTATCGTAACCAATTAAAGTAAAAAATTTTTTTTTTGGTTATACCTTCATAAATAACCATTAATTCAACTAAAAAATTTTTTTGGTTACAAACAACTATTAAACCAAATAATTAATTTTTTGGTTACAAATAACCATTTTAACAAATAATAAATTAATTTGGTTACAAATAACCATTAAAACAAGTAATTTATTTTTTGGTTACAAATATAAATTATACATAAGTAAGAAAGTATAGTCGGTTACTATTTGGGACCCTTGGGCAATAATTTTTCCGGCAAAAGCAAAAAAACTGTTTTTAAGTAAAGACGGTGATTCTAGCGGTTTAGAATTGCCTCTCAAGTCACGCACAACAGTTGACACGTTCACTCCTTCTTCTTAGTCATCGAAATAATAAATGCACGGAAATAATCATACATATAAATACCCTAGAGGGAAGCGAACTGACACTGAAGTAGTCCCTTGATAGGTCTTTGGTGGTAGGGACCGGTTCCAGTTCTAACACTTTATATGAATAAGACCTATCACTTTTACATGGGGTTGTCATTGGAGGGGAAATACTATGTAGTATTATTTCAATAAAACTAGTCTAAGAATTAAATTTAAGAGCCAAATTTTAAAAATTACCAAAAAATGTGTCACATCACCGCTGAAGACTGTTCTGAAGTTCCCCTAGAGGGAAGCGAACTGACACTGAAGTAGTCCCGTGATAGGTCTTTGGTGGTAGGGACCGGTTCCAGTTCTAACACTTTATATGAATAAGACCTATCACTTTTACATGGGGTTGTCATTGGAGGGGAAATACTATGTAGTATTATTTCAATAAAACTAGTCTAAGAATTAAATTTAAGAGCCAAATTTTAAAAATTACCAAAAAATGTGTCACATCACCGCTGAAGACTGTTCTGAAGTTCCCCTAGAGGGAAGCGAACTGACACTGAAGTAGTCCCGTGATAGGTCTTTGGTGGTAGGGACCGGTTCCAGTTCTAACACTTTATATGAATAAGACCTATCACTTTTACATGGGGTTGTCATTGGAGGGGAAATACTATGTAGTATTATTTCAATAAAACTAGTCTAAGAATTAAATTTAAGAGCCAAATTTTAAAAATTACCAAAAAATGTGTCACATCACCGCTGAAGACTGTTCTGAAGTTCCCCTAGAGGGAAGCGAACTGACACTGAAGTAGTCCCGTGATAGGTCTTTGGTGGTAGGGACCGGTTCCAGTTCTAACACTTTATATGAATAAGACCTATCACTTTTACATGGGGTTGTCATTGGAGGGGAAATACTATGTAGTATTATTTTAATAAAACTAGTCTAAGAATTAAATTTAAGAGCCAAATTTTAAAAATTACCAAAAAATGTGTCACATCACCGCTGAAGACTGTTCTGAAATTCCCCTAGAGGGAAGCGAACTGACACTGAAGTAGTCCCGTGATAGGTCTTTGGTGGTAGGGACCGGTTCCAGTTCTAACACTTTATATGAATAAGACCTATCACTTTTACATGGGGTTGTCATTGGAGGGGAAATACTATGTAGTATTATTTCAATAAAACTAGTCTAAGAATTAAATTTAAGAGCCAAATTTTAAAAATTACCAAAAAATGTGTCACATCACCGCTGAAGACTGTTCTGAAGTTCCCCTAGAGGGAAGCGAACTGACACTGAAGTAGTCCCGTGATAGGTCTTTGGTGGTAGGGACCGGTTCCAGTTCTAACACTTTATATGAATAAGACCTATCACTTTTACATGGGGTTGTCATTGGAGGGGAAATACTATGTAGTATTATTTTAATAAAACTAGTCTAAGAATTAAATTTAAGAGCCAAATTTTAAAAATTACCAAAAAATGTGTCACATCACCGCTGAAGACTGTTCTGAAATTCCCCTAGAGGGAAGCGAACTGACACTGAAGTAGTCCCGTGATAGGTCTTTGGTGGTAGGGACCGGTTCCAGTTCTAACACTTTATATGAATAAGACCTATCACTTTTACATGGGGTTGTCATTGGAGGGGGTCAATTGACACTATTTGACCAATCACAGACCTATTCTCAATGAACCTGCTTAGTGTCAGTTACTAAAATGTAGTATTATTTAAATACAATGTAGTATTATTTCATTAAAACTAGTCCAATAATTAAATTTAAGTGCCAAATTTTAGAAATTACCAAAAAATGTGTCACATCACCGCTGAAGACTGTTCTGTAATTCATTACTTTTTCTACCTTTTTGTTCTTTATAAACCAGTTAAGGGATTGGTTCTTCTTTCACTGGTCATGAGTCCTTTCTTTTTGTACTTGTTCTATTTTCACAAGTCCTAGGACCAGTCGCTTGGACCAATTGACACAAATTTCCCGCAGGGTCATTACTTTTTCTACCTTTTTGTTCTTTATAAACCAGTTAAGGGATTGGATCTTCTTTCACTGGTCATGAGTCCTTTCTTTTTGTACTTGTTCTATTTTCACAAATCCCAGGACCAGTCGCTTGGACCAATTGACACAAATTTTCCGCAGGTTACATATGCACAGAAAAAAATATCTGAAGAAAATTTTTAACCTGTGTCGTTGTTAAAAAAAATCGCTTGTTTTAATGGTTATTTGAAACCAAATAAATTAATTATTTTTTAAAATGGTTATTTGTAACCAAAAAATTAATTATTTGGTTTAATAGTTGTTTGTAACAAAAAAAATTGTGGTTGAAGTAATGGTTATTTATGTGTAACAAAACAAAAAAATGTTTTTTACTTTAATTGGTTACGATAACTAGTTTAAAATATATGTAACGATAATGGTTAAAAATAACCAAATGAAAATAAAAGGAATTTTCCAGTAAACTCAAATAAAATACAATAACCATTATGTTTGGTCCCTGATTTTATCGTGAGCAACAAATTTAATACAAAATTTATATAAAATAGAATAAAAAAAACTCTCACCTATAAAATTTATTTTGGTGCTTACGTTATTTTCGCGGTAAAGGCTCGAATAATAAAAATGTTTCACACGAAATGACAAACTAAGTATACCCAGCTAGTTGTGGCGGAGGGTATACATAACAAAAAGCCAATAAAAAACCACACATGTTACACACACACATACACTGTGTGTTGTGCTGTGGCAGTACAAATTGCCGAGCAACAACTGCAACACAAGCGAGAATCGTTGTTATCAGGCCATATTTCACGATTTTTGGCGATATTTTCCTCTAAATTATCAAAGTGCCTATTTTTTGAGAAATACTTACAACACGGTAATTTTTGGTTTGTTTTATATATATTACACTACGCTAGTTGGAAAAACAGACAAGCTGGGCACCTGGCGTTTTAACCTAATTCGGGCGTTTTAACCTAATTCGGATACGTGGAATCCAGTGGTGCTCGCCGTTTTTAAGATTGGCTCTGGTTTTCGAGATATACCGTTATTTCGAAAATGGAGGAGGTTGCACAACATACACCTATTAGCGTAACTCAAAAACGGTTTAGTTTACTGAAATTACTAAAAAAAACCGAAACTCCGCAATTTTTTTTGTTTTGTTTGCAGCTTCGTTTTTTATATGTCTGCAAAAAATTAGAACCCTTGCTGCATTTTTGAATTTTTTATGAATTTTTAAAAAACAAAAATTTCGAAATTAATTTTTTTTTTCAATAAAAAAAAATTATGTTTCAAAAACGACTGCTCACATTAGAAAAAAGTTTTACTTTTCTTAAAGGAAATTTTATCGCAAAAGCGTGTTTGAGTTACGCGAACATATGTTATGCAACCTCCTCCATTTTCGAAATAACGGTATATCTCGAAAACCAGAGCCAATCTTAAAAGCGGCGAGCACCGCTGGATTCAACGTATCCGAATTAGGTTAAAACGCCAGGTGCCGAGCTTGTCTCAAAAAAAGTGTAAATTTCTTGCACAGTGTTATTAATTTTGGGCAACTTGTTACATTACAAAGAGACAACTGTTATTAATTCAGCGCTTATATCTACTTAAGGAAAAAATGGTTATATGTATTCCATATATGCAGTATTTGTATTGTATGTCTAACCAAGCAAACACATTTTGAGAAATATACCACTACATATGAGGGACTTAAGGCACAAGGGGAATCGATCTAAAGAAATCCACCCGTCCGGCTGGCTGTCCGTGTAACCTTGTAGGCAAAGTTCAAGTCGCAATTTTGAAGATAAATTGCTGAAATTCGGTACATAGGTTCTTATTGCCCTAAGAATTAAGCCTACGATAAATGGTAATAACATTGACCTGAATCTTAACTTTATAATATTATTTTTTTTCCTGGGTCCATGATTGCCCATTGGTCCCAAATAAGGTACACTCTTGAAAAGTTGTCTAAATGATGTGGTGTGGAGTATCATAGGGTCGGGATTGAAGAACTTTACTTTCTTATTTGTTTAAATTGGATATTTGTACCCAAAAAATAAAAAAATATAACCAGAAAAAAATATATTTTTTCCAATAGATATTTGTAACAAATTTGGTTATCATTAACCAAAAAAAAAATAAATTTTACTTTCATTGGTTACCACCAACAAAATAAAATATATATAACGATAATGGTTAAATATTCCCAATTGAAAATAAAGGAATATTTCTCGTAACCTTTACAAAAAATAATATATGCAGTAATTATTTTCAGTCCCTGAGTTATTTTTTTATTTTAAAAACCAACAAGTCCATATAAAACAGTCATTTTTCAACGTAAAAATAAAAGGTAAAATTTAACTCTTAAAAAGAGAGTTTTATTAAGCCGTCATAAATTTAAACTCAGTTGAGGAATAAAATATCGAATAAAACTGTTAAAACGAGAATTTATTCAGCCGTCAAAATATAAAACTCATTTCAGGAGTTTGATTTAAACCAGCATTTTATTCAACTAATTTTTTGTACATTAACAACCAAAGCTTGTCGCTGGTCAGATCACTACAATTTCAACGTAAAAATAAAAAAAGAAGAAAAACATAATGAGTATTTTAGACGTAAAAATTAAAATCCTTAAAAGAGTTGTATTTGTTGATGGTGTGAGTTCTATTTTAGGGCGAATATGTTATGATTGCGGAAAAAACTCTGTTTTTAAGAGTTTATCCAAACTTTTATTTTTTCGTTGAAAAATGATTTTTAACTGTGGAGTTGAGATTTTTTTTTCTAGATCACCATAGGTTCTTAAAGAGAACTTTAGAACAAACCTATTGGTTGACTCCGTTTTTAAGCTAACATTTTATGGATAACTCTTATTTACGGTCCTTGCGATTTTTTAATTAACTAAAATTTATTTCTTAAAAGTTTATTTTTATTAATTTTTTTAAAGCATTAGGTAATGGTTAATTGTTTTGCTTTTTTATTTTTGTTAATGTTTTATTGTGTTAAAAATCGTAATAGTAATTTGCCGATTTTTTTATTTAATTTAATTTCTGATTTGCTTTTGAAAATATGCCGATTTCTTACCAAAACGATCTGGCACCCCTGGTTGAGATCGTATACAAGTTTTTATAAACTTTCTTATTTTCATAAACTCGCCAACAATATTTTAAAATACAACATAACACCACAGATATTGTAGAAATACTTATGGTGACAACAGATATTTGTAAGCAAGAAAAAAATGTTATGTCATACTCAATACAAAACCATAAGCAACAGTTTTTGTTTTTAAGATATGGTGAGTGGACAAAAGCAAAACCATACAATATCAGTTACACTCATTCTCTCATTTATGTCAGTAGTAACAGATAAATATCTGGTGTATCTGTTTCAACAATACTTACTGATACACTCGTGCAGGTCTTTAGTACACAGTACTTCTTCCACGCCTCAAAACATAAAAAAGTACATAAACATTTGTGTACTTATATTCTGTTTTATACATTAATATTTTTTAAATAAGTTTAAAAGAATTCAAGTTTTTAAATTTTTGCCTTTGTTAATTAATTTTGTTTTCGTTTATAATTTAAAAAAAAAACAAGAAAATGTTTACACAAGCAACACATTTATTTAACACAAATCTAACGAATTATGTTTCTGTAGAAGAAAATGTAAAACTACAAACGTAGAACTCCGGCAAAATTCAATACCGGTATTTAACAGTGAAATTGTGGCAACTTCAGTAACTATTTTTGGCAGCTGATTTAATAGTCACATTTTCCAGCTTATGCTCCCCTAGCACTAGCACTAGCTATAGAGCACTAGCAAAGGGTTATTCACGCTTTTTGTAGTTTAAATTTTCAGCATAGCTAGTACTGAAAATAAAAAGCTAGTGCTAGTACTTAGTACTATGTAGTATAAACTATATTTTTATTCACCCGACCCAATGAATGCTGCCGCAACTGCAGAGAACCCGAACGGAGGAGACAGTATTTGAACTCCTATGTGATTGTCTAGTGTTTAATTCAACACGACATGGATTATTTGGAAATGACCTTCTAATAGGAATCTCTGAGATATCGCGGGTGAAACTCGGCAATTCGGTGACATATCTCAACGCAACGGGCTGGCTCTAGCAGCTAATAAATGCCCTGGTTTCATGATTGATCCTGGGTTCCTAATCTTGACGAATTGTGTGGTGTCAAAAAGGAGTCACTGTTGATTCTACTTGCAGCACGCCTAGTTTTGGGCGTGCTACCATGTTCACCAACCAATCTACCACAAAAAACAACTTATTATACTACAGCAGCCTTAAATTATTTTATTTTTCATATTTTTTTTTTTAAATTTTAACAATTTAATTTTTGCGACATCAATGTTTTACCCATTTTTTCAAGTTTTTACATCCTCTCTTCTTAGATATGTTTTAAACCACAAAATCCAACTAAATTAGTATAATGGATTTTAATAAACTGGTAATTTTCATTTTGATATTTATTAAAAAACAGAAAAAAGTGATGTAATCATTTTAATGGTGTAACATTAATGAATATTACTTTTACCTAACGACTTGCCATACACAAATACACACCAAATAATACACACAGAATACAATAAGTGTAGGTATGAATACGTGTGTGTGTGTTGTGTAGGTGACTTTAGCATGTATTTTTCACACTCGGGTCCTTTTATGTATCCTCTTCAATGATACTTATTATCATTATTATTATTCACATTTCATTGTTGCTGTTGCCGCTGCTTTAGCGGTTATTGTGTTATGTGGCATTTTGGCATTACAAAATGCATTTTTCTTTTTGTTCATTTAGATTAAAATCCCGCAAAAAAAAAACAAAACCAACAAAAAATAATTATTTTATAAAATCATTCGGCACGCAAAAATTGTATCGTAGAAAAAAAAACTTGGCAAATTGTTGGTTTTAAACAACAACAACATTAGCAACCATTCATTTACAGGACTGTTTTTTTGAGTGTAACTTGTATGTTGCCAGCATTATTAAATGCATTTATTTGTGTTTTTTTTTTTAAGTTAAATATTTCATTGGTCTATAATTTTTGCCTCACATATTTTATATATTACGAAAAAAAATTAAAGGAAAAAAAGAAATATTTATTAATAACACTGTCCAACTCACAAAAAAATAACAATGTTCTGTTAATAGATTATTATAGAGGGGACTAAAAAAAGTCATACATGTATCGGCATTTAAAAAGTTTACATCTGAAAATTTTACGGCCAATTTAAAACTGAATCCTTGTGTAGCAAAAAAAAAGTAGAAAACCGTGTGATACTTGGGTTTTTGGTATGTCTTCAGAAGTTATTTTCAAAAAAAAATTTAATTTTGTTGTACAGTGTTATTTTAAAGTTCTTAAATTTGCGGTAAAAAATGGCTAAGAATTTCAAGATAAAAACAAATACTAAATTTTTATATTTTTACACAGTTTTTTATTTGTTAGAAAATATCAACTTTATGAAAAATGTTTAACATACAAGTTTTAACAATAAGCGTGTTCAGCAGGTAACAATTCATTTAAAATAAATCACTAATCGAACTGCATTTAAAAAAGCTTCGCAAGACAAAAGAATTGCTTGTTTCAATAAAAATTTTGAGAACTTAAACAAACCCGTTTCAATTTTATTTAAAAGGAAGTATTATTGAATCGCCAAGTGCAGAATGGGAATTACTGACATTTTGGTCGAAATTAGTTTATAATGTATTCATACTAAGAAAATGCACTAAGAACATAATGCGAAAATAATTTGCTAAAATATTAATAATTTTAAAAGTTTACAAAGTTCAATTAAGTGAAAAAAAGGGAACATTTTCAGCAGTAGACCCTTTTCTGCACTTAATCGATAATTTATGAAATTTCAAATAAAGGGTATCACTGCTTTATTTGAGCACCCATTTAACAACTAATAGTTGCTTTTTGTCTAGTTTGCTTTGAAATTTCATTATGAATCGACTAAAACCAGAGCAACCCGAGCAAATTTTTGAAATTTTTAATCAAAATAATTGTTCAAGTCGAAATTCAAAATTTTATTATGTTAAATTACTTGTCTACGTCGATAAGCAATAAACAAATGAAAATTTGGAAATCAACATGCGAAGAGTTAAGGGCGAAATCCGGCCGCTAATGCTGCAAAAAGTTGTTGAAAATGTATGTTCAAGATTGCGCCTTCTACGCGACAGCAGTGGCGACCACATGGCAGAAATCATATTTTTCGTAAAATTTTCATTCCAATTAAGTTCGTTTCATTAATTAAAAAAATGTTTCCTTGTTTTGTTACGATTTAAACTTATGTCACTCATTTAAAAAAAACCTTTGCTATTCAGTTCCGTTGTAAAGTTGAAGAGATTTTATAATATATTTCCTTATCGTTTTATTCAATGACCGGAGTTTACACCTTGTAGTGAACTTATTTCATATACATATTATAAAATAAATTACTTAAAATACCTACTTTGTAAAAGAACTACTTTGTTGTTTAAAAATATTTTCATCACATAAGCATTGATTTTCAAGTTTAATATTTTGTTTCTTTAGTTTTTACAATATTTTTCATTCTTGTTTAAATTTTTGAATTATTAAAACCATTTTATTTTTGTATAAAAAAATAATTTTTTATTAATTGGAATTTAGTGCTTGAGCTAAAATAGTTTTATTTAATATCACTAAAACCTTCTAATCAACAACTACACAGTTTGTTTTTTATTAAACAACATTTTAAATGCACTGGCTATTAACAAATACAGATAAAAAACTTTTAACGAAAAGAAAATAATAGATGTGAATAAAGTTAAACAATATATTCCCGATCAACACGATTACTTTTATAAGGAACTGCTTGAATGGCCTAAAATAGAAGCAGTAGGAGGCGATTCTTATAAATATGTAGTTTAATATTTAAGACAATTCTAATCATTAACACAATCGCAAGCGTATTTTAAATTCGCCAAACACGATAGGAGTGAATATTTTAAGATTATTTAAATGCTTATGAATAACAAAAATACCATTTCGCTAATGAAATAAGAGAATCTTTTATTAACACAACGTGTTCTTTGACTTCAAATGCTGTTTAATGCAGAAAGGGGCTTACGTCATCTACCAAAAAGTGTTATATTAGACAACTTTCTTTTTAAATTATCAAAATAAATGTTTAGAAGCAGTTCACTTTCTGCACTTAGCTATTCAATTGTAAATGCATTATTCAAAAGTATACACGGAAAAAAATTTTGCACGAGTAAAAGCACTAATCAAAAATACAATCGGCTTCAACTAAAAATGTAATCAAGGTAATTAAATGTTTAATCAAATGAATTAAACTTTTAATCAAGTGTATTAAACATTTAATTGACAATATTAATTTGCACCAGTAAACAAATTATTAATATCAATTATAAGTTTAATTCACTTGATTAAACGTTTAATTCACTTGATTACATTTTTAATTAAAACTGAATTTTTTTTTTTTTGATTAATGCTTTTTTACTGGTGCAAATTTTTTTTCTGTGTACGCCAGCATGTACATTAGGGGTATAACCAAAATAAGAACCTATCATTACAGTATGGGCAATGTTATACTGATATTAAAAATCGATATCAGGGGTCATTGCTGTCCAAAAACCTTCGGCACCGAATGCAATTTCTAAAACACCAAAATTTTTTTTTTTTTTTTTAATTTTTATTACAAAGTAAAAAAATTAAAACAAACTTAATTAAATAACTTATACATTATTGTTGTACATTATAAACTTCAAATTGAGAGTTCGTGTTGTTTTACAGAACGGAAAAATGTCTTGAACAACTTTCACCGTCCGCTCAGCGCATATATTGCTGCGCTGCTGTTTAAAAATTCTTGATGGCTCCTTAACCCAGTGTCGAAGAAAACAGTTGTGAGCGTTATTAAATGTTTCCAATGACTGACTTAAAATTTCAAAGTTATTTTCATCATAAAAATGGTCCGAAAACCAAACGTCTTACCATGCTCCACAAATTAAAATATATGTATTTTTACGTTATATTTTTGTCGCATAAATTGTAATATAAATTTTTATGGTGGGTATCCTTCCCTTGTACCGTTTTTTTGGTTTCTTTTTTTGGAATGCAAGGAATCGCCATTTCATAAAAAAACACGAAATGCAAAGACCAGCATGGCTTTCGACGTAAGAATAATGGATTTCCTGTAAAACTGAAAAAAATTATAAGCTAAAACTTCATCGCTATCGGTGCCGAACCTTTTTGAACGCTCGCGAAAAAAGGAAGGCACATTTCTTCATATTTTTTTATTCACTATCTCACTATGATAGGTCCTTTTTGATATTTGCAAAAAAATGCAAATGGTTACATCCCTAATGTACATGCTCGTGTCATAAGGTGGCTTTATGTGTACAGTATGGTTATAACTTTTTTTGGTTCTCCAAAGGGTCTATATTACGGTCAATATTGTTTTGATACTAAAAAAATATTGTTTTGCTTGAATTAGGCGCCAAAAGAGATTTTTAAAATGTATTTAATTTTTTTAGTTTTTTAATTTTTTAATTTTTTAATGTATGTAACTCTATACGAAAATTATAAAATTACATAATTATGACTAGATTAAAAAAATAAACTTCAAGTTCATTGAATGCAATGTTTTACAAAGTGAATACAATTCTTGAACTAATTTAATTCCACGTTATGCCCATAAATTTATAAATGCCTTATTTAACACTTAAAATTATTTTGTTGGAAACAGTGGTTTGAAAACCAAGTTTCAAACCATGCATCACAATTAAAATCACAGAAGATGATAGGACAAAATAGCAAATACTGCCCTTGAATTCCACCTTATTTTGCTTATCTTATGCAAAATACTAAAAATGCAGTTCCTACACGATTTTACCATGAGGCAAATCTGGTCAAATGCAAATAACTTTTTATGTTTCCTAATTGCCACTGGAGAAAAAAACCAAAAATATAGTTGGTTTAACGCATTTCGAGAATTAAATTGCAGAAAAGCTACTTGCTGGTCGACGAAGCTTATCCTTCTCTACCATACGGCATCAAAATCTCAATTTACCTATACAGTAAATTTAGCAGGTTTGCATATTAAGCCGACGTTATTTATGTTCCCTATCAATAAACTAAATATAAGCGGTCTTGTCATCTATTTATAATGACTTCGACACTAGATTGGTCTGCAGTAAGACACATTCATTGCTTATACTAACCAAAAATTTCATTCACTTAAAATTTTCCAAATTAAGTTTTAAGATCAATGAAAAAATTTAAATGCGATGTTTAAAATAAATTATGCAAATCTTATTTAAAGAGTTCCCTTATTCAAAACCTACTTTGCATGCCAGAAATTACTGCGGTATTTATAACCACAACATAATAGTGGAGAGGGTATTATAGGCTTGTACGGATGTGTGTAACACTAAAAATATTGGTTCCGGACCCCCGTTTAAGTAAACCGATTAAGTCATTTCAGATTTAACGATGGCGTCCGTCCATCCGGCTGACTGGCTGGCTGGTTGTATGTCCATGTGACCTTGTGCCCCAAGTACTGATCGCAATTTTAAAGGTAATTTAAAACAATTTTTTACAAAGGTTATTAATATCATAAGGGCGAAGCCTTTTGAGAATCAGTCAATAATAACAGATGACCCCTATACAAACTTCTCTCCGGAATAGTCTTTGTTTCCATCAACTATCTTATTATGTTGGTATTTAGATTAAATTTAACTTTAAGATATTTTTTTAACATAAATTGTCTTGCCAATTTTTTTTAAATCGGTCTATATTTTACCATAGCCCATGTCAACAAGAACTTATGGAAACTGTGTTCGAATATAAACAGAACATTATTTAGCGTTCGGCTCACATACCCAGGAACGATATCTATTTTTTTAGTGTGTGTGTAGAGAAACACAATCATTAATACCGTTTGTAACTATTTTCAAGAAAGAGCCGAACAATTATATAGTGTTCTGTTCTTCGTTAAAAAAAACAAAACAATTGTATTGAGACTGTAGACAAACATTATATTTTAATTAGGGTTTTTCCCGAGATTTCCCGTCCCGGGAATTCCCGGGAATTTCAATTATTTTTTCCCCCGTTTTCCCGGGATTTTTGTTGCGGGATCCCGGGAAATAAAAGTTCCTCATAGTTTCAAAAAAAAGCTATTTATACTTTGAAATTTAGTTTTCTATTCTCTAAAAATTAGCATCTGTTGATGGGTTGTCGATTAGATCAATAACAAGAAGTGAGTACGTTCGTAAATCAATGTCTTCTGACGCAATAAATCTACCAAAAGCAGAATGTGCCGTGCAACAGTTGATAATTAATAAATTTAGTGAAGTGA
This sequence comes from Pollenia labialis, assembly GCA_949318255.1. Lineage (NCBI taxonomy): Eukaryota > Metazoa > Arthropoda > Insecta > Diptera > Polleniidae > Pollenia > Pollenia labialis. The sequence continues at coordinate 160,905,474 of OX439140.1, forward strand.
AGAGTTTATAAAGAACATAAATTCAAAATAAGATGCAGGCAGTAAATTTTAATTGTCCATGGACAAGTCTTACAAATAGGAGATATCCAAAATTTATTGCAGCAAAGCCATATCTTCAAAATGGCAAAATGTGATTAAAGTTAAAATGTACCGATTTAAAGATACATATATTTTGCTATAACTTCGGTTCAGTTTGAGATAAAAACCGATGTTTTGTTACGAGAAAGTAGAAGGAACACTTTGCTTAATTAACTTAAAATTAAAAAAAAAATTTGAGATATGACGATATGTTTATAAGGTGATAAACATAAATTTGTTTCATTTTTTAACAGCTTATATAACCAGGAAGTGCTGGGAAACAGAAATAAAAAAAACTATGGAAATTCGTGTAAGATTCTACAACATACAATTTTAAAAACATATTGTCCTAAAGATTACAGGTGGATCTTGTAAGAAGAAGTCCGTTTGATGCTATTTTTTACATCAACCTTGACATACATTTGACTGATAAAGACGTTGTTTATAAAAAAGAAAAATTACTTCGGATTGTGAATAAGAAATATGCAACAACTTTAAACTTTTGCACTTTAAACTATTTGTCCACTCTCGGTAAAAAAGTGAACGAAATTTTTCGGAAACATGGTAATAAGTAAATAAAATAAGAAATATACTCTTTGCCGACTTTCTAAACGCATTGAGTATGTCTTAATGTTATTTCCTAAGCTGTTAAAAAATGTTAATATATTTATAAAACATATTTATTTAAAATATTTTATCTATTTTAGAAATTTACTTTTTGATCTCAAAACTTGAGTATCATAATTTTTGTTTGTTTTTATTATTGTTTTATGAATTAAATTGTTATGTTTATGTTATCTTTTTATCTTGTATCTAGAGCATAATGATACGAAAAATGTACATATAAAAGCGCAAGGTAATAATAATTCAAGTTCCCCTTTCAACCTTTAATTAATTTTTAGGAGTATTTAGGCATTTCTTTTACTTACTTTGTAAACAAGTTCCCTTACGCTTTTTTAAAAAAAAAGTTTTTTTCATTAATTTAAAACAAATTTACTTTGTATTAGTTATATGGAGCGGGATCCCGGGATCCCGGGAAATTATAAATTGTTTCCCGTTTTCCCGGGAATCGAAAAACTCCGGGGAAAAAAAACTCTAATTTTAATGTTCTATAATGTTTTTTTTACATTAATAAAGAAATGAGCAAATTAAAATATTTTGCAACGACCGCAGCACGAATAGCTTGTGGTTAAAATTATTTAGCTGGCTTTTTTTCGTATGTGTATTTTGTTTTTTTTTTTAAATGCTTGGTTTATTTTTTAATCAGCCAAAAGGGCGCTAAGCAGAAAAGAAACGAACAAACCTAACACAATGGAGATTCTGGTTAAAAAAAAAAAACGAACGGAATTAAATGTTCTCATCTTTTTGTTGAGTTGGATAAGAACAGTATTATTTTTATGTTCGAGAGATGGACAAACAAGGAAATGTTATTTTTTTATTAATTTACTACTCAAACACCATAAGCGTTCCACAAATCTACCGAACCAAACTCTAAGGAGCGATATTTTGGGTTTATTTTCGAACACTGTCTGGAAATAGCTAAAAATTACATTACTTACTTAAAAATATTGGTATTAACATAAAACTTGGCGAAGATAACCTTTATAATAGCTGCTATGCCATAGCAAAATAATGTACTGGTAGGACCAGAATTAACCATAGGTACCATATAAAGCCCGTCTCCAAAATCGCTTTAAGATGAACAAAACTCATTTAGATCTTGATATTCAGATAATATTCAGCACAAATAACGATGGTATGAATCTGCACTCCTATCATAATTTTGTCTTGCTGAATCCATGATTGGCCATAGGTCTCAAATAGGGCACACTTTCAAAAATGTGTCCGAGAAGGTCGGGCTTGATCTGTTTTGTATTAAAACGGGCTGAAAAAGTCCCATATTTTAAAATTCTCGCTCATTATTGAATAACTAAAGATCTAAAATATCAGTTATGTGAGTAGTTCTTAAGTCTCTAATTGTGTTTTATCATATAAAAAATAAATTTCATTAAAAATAATACAACAAAAAGAGTAAAAAATTCTTTAAACTTATTTTTACAATTAAATATTAATAACACCATGTGACAGTGTTTTGACCAAATGTTTTTGACACCTAATCTTTATGTAAAATGTCCCCCTGATCTAGATGTCAGACTCAATTAGGTGTCAGATTCATTTGGTTGAACATTTGTGACACAGTGTAATTATATCCTTTGATATCCATGATCCATATTTATAGGTTGTGTGCTCTTTTTAACATTTTGCAACTGATTTAATTTTAAAACATACCATAGTGAGTAAAACCTTAATAAGTCTACACAAAATATATTTGTATTTACAAGATTCGAATCACTCGACCGCACTGAGAGCATTTTATTTATATACAAATATTGCAAAATAATTATCTGTTTAATGGTTATTTCCAGGTCAATAGATTTTGAGCTTGTATTTTAATTGTTAATCGAATTGAAACGTAAAGCACCAGGCAGCCAGTTGCAACCATTTTTGTCAAACATACAATTGTCATTTTCAAGGCCATTAAAAAGCAGTTATAACCATAAGTGGCAAAATTTTAATAGACTTAAAAGATACCTAATTGTTTGCTTAAATTGCAGCATTTCAAGAATATAAACGTTTTTGTTTATTAAACAAAATAAAGACATAAATTTTATTTACTAATTGACATTTATCCGTATCTTTCAAAAGTACTAAGTACTCTTTCCTATCAAAGCTAATAAATTAAAATAAAGATGAATAAAGACCTTTATTTTTCAACAAATACTTAATGTGAAATGTATATGGGAAATGCCATTTCCCCTTGGGTTATATGTTGTAAAAACTCGTGCATGCGATACTACTAGAATCATTCTTTTGCAAACCTGCATGAGGAAGAAATTCTACTTGAAAATTTTCTTTTGTATGAGGAGAAATATAGATTTTGTTATCATTTTAAATGTATCTTTATTACAGCAGCAGCAATATCAACAGCAATTGCAGAAACAACTTTGAGATAATTTTGTAAGATTTATGTTGTGATGTTTTTTTTCTCTTACTAAATTCTCATTCAACTGAAAATGCGTTCAATACAAATCTTGAGGAATATAAATAAAATCAAAATATAAAAAGGACCAAAATTGTCGATAACACAAGAAATAAATACACACACGAATACCATCAAACTTTTATACTTATTCACATCCCAGCGGTAACTATAATGAGCAAATAGGCTTAATAGAAGGACTTATTTAGCAGTCTCAAGCCCTTCTTGCCGCATTCCATACATATATTTTTTTATACAGGTTGTCATTAGAAGCAAGCCCTTCCACACTGCCTTTAATGTCAACTTCGATCCCTTCCTAAAGAAGGAAGTAAGGAAGTTCACTAAAAATAAAAAGTAAACAAAACTGAATAACTTCCCTTTTTCCCTTCTTAAAGAAGGGAATAGCGAATGTGTACTGAATATTTTAGAAGATCTTTTATAGAGGTATAGTATAGAGGCCCTCAAAAGGACTGCGGTCCTTAAAATTTTTAGCGCTGGAATGTAATGAAATTGTAATGAATACAACCAATCGAACATTGCCGCAATTCGTCAATTTAATGTTTTTGCATCCGAGGAAATATACTATTACTATTTTTTGAACGATAAACTTTATTAAAGTCTTTATGGGACTAAAGGCGGGCTAAAGACGAGACCTTAGGCTAAAGTAGAGCAAGGCTAAAAATAAACAGCAAGATAAGACTGCACCCAGAGAAAAAATATGTTTAAATATTGTCACCTCCAACAAAACTATTTTTAAAGAAAATTTAAAACATATTATGTTTGATTTAACCATATTATTGTGACCGACAAGCATATTATGGTTAACTTAGTTCTCCATCAAGAAGCCAAAACCGTTTTATGGTTGCCTCCGAGCATGTTATAGGTTAAAATAACTAAAATATCCTTAACACTTACAAGAATGGTTGGTTTTCAATCATAGTATGTTGCTCTTCGAAAATAAGAAAATATTTTTGTTAATGTAAAAACAAATAAGTGTCATATTTAACCATAACATGTTTAGAGGCAACCATAATATGGTTGTGGCTTCTTGATGGAGGAATAAGTTAAGCGAAAACACATTTTTCTATATGGTCACATCCAACAAAACTATTTCAACATATTATTGTCCCCGGCAGCCATATTATGGTTAAATCGGTCGTCCATCAAGGAGTCACAACCATATTATGGTTAATAACAAATCAAAAACAATAACATGGTTGAAGCTTCATGATGATCAACTAACTTACCCATGATATGTTTGCTGGCGACAGAAATATAGTAATAATAATACAGATCATAAATAAGGCTCCTGACGCGACTTAAATATGTCGTGATTAAAGATAAACAAAGTATGGGTCTTAAGACGAGGCTGCAGACAAGGCTTTAGATGAAACTATGGAGGGAGCTATAGTCAAAACTTATGATGAGGACCATAGATAAAACTATAGACAAGTCTATAGACTAGACTTAATACAATACAAATGACGAAACAGCTTTAAAATTTTCTTTGATTTTTGTTAAAAAATCTATCCACTTCAAATATTAAAAGATTTCAAAATTAAACAAATTCAAAACATTTCCATTTTGGATTTAAGTCTGCGTGTTTACTGGGATCCTACGCATATGTATATATTTTTACATTTAGCAATAAGCATGTGTATGTATATGAGAAGTGAGTGTCATGCTGGCATTGTGAACATATAGAGCCAAAGGGAGTTCAATTTCTTGGTTGTCGAGTACAAAGTTTAGTATACATAACGTCCATAAATTCTTGCTGATAAATCATGCAGAAAATCAAAAGTAACATTTTCAAAATGGGATTTTTTTAAACGATGAGAACACTAAAAAAATATATGCTAAACATTCACCAACACAGATATAAATGGGAGCTCGTGTATGTGCATAGAGGATTATTTATATACTAAAAAAAGAAATATGTAAAAATAACAACGCAGAAATTTCTAAAACAATAAAAACAATGAAGTTTAATAAAAATCTCAAAGGAAATAAAGTTTAAAGCAAACACACATACACATTCTCACATTTTACAGTTACATTTTGATGCTGTGCTCAGTGCAAATGTATTTGTTAACTTTTGTTTCTGTTCCTCTCATTTGAGTAGACCGCAGAGAGTGCTAAATTTAATAAAGCTTTTCATTTTACAAAATAATGAGAGAAGTAAAAAAGAGAAGATGTTTGTGTGGTGGCGATGGTATTGTTGTGTTCTGGGGACATTCTAAAACAAAAATATATTGTAATTTTATGACGTCATTAAAAAGCATTTATGCTCTATCCAGTTATACAAGGCATTCAGAGTCAGTCCTTCAGTCAGTTGATTTTGGCAAAGGTGTGTTTCCCCGACTATTAGTGTGTTAGTGTATCAGTAGTTAAATAATCTTCCACTGGAAGCTGCAAGCAAGACACCGTAAAGGAAACTAAATAAAACAGAGAGGCAGTCGATTTATAATTTAGTGTAATATAATTGAATAAGAGAAGTCTGTGAGATTAGGAAAGAAAATAAGAAAAGGCATCACAAAAAACAAAAGCTTTTTGTTTTAATTGTTTTGCCATTGTAGTACGTTTCCATTATTCGTGATTTACAATATTTTCTTTTCACTCTGATAATACATTCACCTCTTTTATTTTATATACTTATGCATATTTTCTACATTTCTTTGCATATTTATGGTTCAATATACACAATAAAATCGGGTGTGTTGATGTGTTTTTGAGAGGTTTTTTCCCTTTTTTTATTTGTTATGCAAACACACACTTATCACAACCACCTCGATATAAGTGACCAGGGTCCATTAAATAAATCCCTTTAAAACATATCCATACATATAAATGCATACATTTGGATATCACACACAAACACGTCATTTATATACATATTTCTATCAATCTGTAGACTATTTATGTACTGTCTGAATAATCACAAACTATTTTGTAGTAAAAAAAGCGATTATTAAAAATACAAGTGTGAGTTGCGTTGTGTGTTTGCTTTTATATTCGTACGATTGTGTGGGTGTGTGTTTCTTTTTCTATTGAAATGTCAGTTAAGTATACTTGTCAGTTTGACATTTGTTTTTTTACACACTTACACAAGCACAACTACATTTGGTTTTTGTATATGCATTTAATTTTAGTTATATGGGCGTTGGGTTTATTAAAAAGTTTTGCAAAAAAGAAAACAGCAGAATGGTAATGACTGCAAGATATGCTGTTTTCTGTCTATCTGTGTGTGTGTGTGTGTGTGTGTGTGTGTGTGTGTGTGTGTTAGTTCGCAAGCATATATTAGTGTTGGCTTTAACAGTCAATCAAGCTATTTTTGATGTAAATTCTTCGTATGTTTGTGTTTAAATACATATATTTTCATCAGTGTGTTTGTGGTGGTAAGTGCGAAAGGATTTTTATGGTGTTAGTATGAAATTCAATATAATTTAATGAACTTTATCTGACACTCTATATCCTTTATTAAAGGAATGAATAATAAAATAAAAAGAAAATTCAATTTGTTAAAATGAATGAATGATATACATATAAGTAAAAAAGTAAGAGAGTCTGTTGGATTGAGAATTTCATTGAGTGTTTATTGAAATGTACACTAAAGTATTTATTTAATCAGTAGTCAATTTTAACGAAAGTTTTTTTAATAGACCAACAGTTATCACAAGGCAACAGTTGGTAGATAATAAGCCTTTTATTTAAAAAGATACTAGCTGCTTTTTGTAAAATAATTTGTAATAACAAACAAATGCATTATACAATTGACTTAAAATATTTTGTTAATTTTTTTTGCTAATTGCAACACACGTTGCATAGTAATAGAATTTTTATATCAGAGAATACAGATGTACAACTTCTGAGTAAGGTTACCAAAGAGAAAACATTTTTCAATACAAATCAATTTTTAATGGAAATGATTAACATTTCACAGTTAATTTAACCAAATTATTGAAATCGGCAATCATAAAAAGGTTAATTGTGTCCTTCATCAAGAAGCAACAAAAATGTTATGGTTGCTCATCTTCATGAAATTTAGTGGTATGATTTCTAGGGTTATGAACCTAGATTAGACCAATTTTTTTATATAAATGCATTGTTCGATACGGTTCAGAGTATGTACTGCAAAAATCACTATTTTTCGGATTTACTAATACGCTTAAATTAACATCAATTCTATGCCTGCAAAACAAAGTTCAACGTTGGTAATGTTGACATCGTTTAGTAAACATTTTATTTGTACATGTGTGAGTTTGATGATTATGCTTTTGCATAGTCATTGTCCACCCAAAGAGACAACGGAGAACGTAAATGAGCTTGAGTGTATGACTTTGCTTTATTTTTTAAGTTTTTGTATTTGTATATAGCGTTACCGTTGTATATTTTAAAAGAATGCCAAAAAAGTGAATATTGACAACAAAAACAAAAAAATGGCAACAAAAAGGGGATTTAAGAAAAAAGGTGCACCTGTTTTAAAACCAGAATGAGTTCAACAAATGAGGTTTTTTCCACGTTTTTTGTTCAATTTTTTTAAACTTCAAGTAATATTTTATAAATAGAAAAAACATAACAGTAAACATTATGTTAAAACGCTCTTTAGCAAAACCCAAAACAAGTCGGGACCTACAACTATTTTATGTGGTTTTAATTGACTTAAGCGTGCCGAATCAAAATCTGTTCACTGATTTGTGGGTTAAATAAATATTAATAACATGTATTTTAGACCGGGTCGACCTCCATACAAAAAAAAAAGTTATGCCAGTCACACCCTAGAATCATAAATATATCAATGAAGTTTCTAAAACAGGAAAAATTTTGTTTGCCACGCCCCAAAATACAGTACTTTTGGTTTTTTATATGAAGCGCTGCCATTTAAAGTCCGATCTTATCATATCGCATATCGTTGTTCATGGCTTGATAGTGGCTTCATTTTTGCCGTTGGTGACTTTTCAATCCGAAATCTAACTCTGGGCGCCACTTATGCCATCTCGGATCCTTCCCCCAAATCTAAATTTTTTAAACGTGCCAAGAAGTCCTTGTAAAAATCAGTATATCTAGCTTTTATTATACTCACTTCTATGCCACCCCTCAAAATTTAGCCCTTTTTCACATACATATTACATTAAACCAGGTAGAACCCAACACAAAAACCAAAAAAAAAAATTTACTTATCTAAATGATAACAGATACAATTCCAGCTATACGGTATCAGGGCTTTGAACAAATTAGAATTATTCGATTAGATCCACCAAAATATCTTCGGGAATTCCGTACATCAAAAGGATACATCAATTTTAATGTCAAAACATATGACGATGCAATTATGTTGATTAATCTACAAGTGACAGAGCCAACATGACTATATTTGATCCCCGATGAGCAGCTGGTACATTAGCAATATTCCTCTCATGAGATAATTGATTTACCAGGTACGTTTATCAAAACAACCTGACCACAGAAGCAGTGTTGTTTTAGAGTTGACCTCACCTTCTACTCAATTCGCCTTGGGCTGTGCATTACTTGAACGAATTTAAAAACAGCAGCGAATGTGTGTGGCAGAGAAAGTTTGATTGCATGAACGCAAATGAGTGTATTTGATGGTGTTCATAAAATACGATTTTTTTCAGTCACACAAAGCCGTTCTCTGATCAGCGATGCCAGAAGTGCAGATTTATCTGCATTTTGAAGATTTTATCCCAAAAATTGTCAAAATCCAGATTTGCAGATTTTTGGTTTTACTTTGCAGATTTTTTAGCTCGGTGAAAACTTCTTTACATTGTCATGATTGTACTATTTCCACTTCTTGTATTGATAAATAAATATAGTATATCAACCATTCATGGAAGAACCGTGTGGAAATAGATTCATTAGTAGAAATTTTATTCACAAAAGATTACTTAAAAATTAAAAATTTGCATTGTCTTCACTCATTAATATCACGTAATAATATGCATATGTACGTATCAATATATTATTATAATTATTATATAAAGTTGTAAAGTTATATGTCTTAAAATAATTACAATATATGACTGCTGTGAGCAGCCGCTTATAATTTACATTTATTCTACACAGTAATGACGAATCAATGAATACAGCATTACAATTTTAATTTTGTTTGAAACATAACAGTATTTTTTTTAAACAATTGTAAAATATTATTTAGGACATTATGACGACTGAAATAGTGTCAATATTTGATTTCTTGTAAATTTTCAATAAGATCCCTGATAGTTTAAATAACATGTGAAGCAGTTAACTTCAAATTTGTTGATTAAAATAACAAAGTTGTGATCCTTACTTAGCCTGAGTAATTAAATTTGGAGAGATATTTTTAATGTAAAAATATCCAAAAATTATCATCCATGTTCTAAAAATCGAACAAATTTTTAAAACAATAAAAATTGGGTTTTTATTTCGACCTTTTCGTAATGGATTCTCAAAGAAATAAATATTCAAGCTCGAGGTCATACGTTTTTTTTAATAAATGTTTTTTGACCTCGAGCTTGAATACTTATTTCTTTGAGAAATTTTTAAAACATTCTGAGTTGAAAGTTCGAAAAAATATTTCCTTTTGTATACCTCACACTTCGAGGATCACTCATATTTACCAGAACGACTTTTAAAACAACCATCGATTTTAAATTCGGGAACATATTTTGAAATTAATTGTAATATCTTTTTCTAAATAAACTACATAAAAATGTAACAAATGTGTTTTGAAGGTTTATTGAAGATTTTTAAAACCTTACGCAGATTTTGCAGATTTTTTGATGAAAAATTATGGTTTTTTGCTGATTTTTCCTCTTAAAGTTCTGGCAACACTGTCTCTGATACGGTTTTAACCATATTAAAGTAGTTTTGGAGAGTGATCTTCATAAAGGTCCTTAGGTAAATAAGAGACAGAACAAAACGAATCTTAAAGGTGTGGTTGCTAGACATGTAAAACGATTTTGTTGAAATTTAATGAAAATCGGTACATTTCACCGTTTATTTATGTTAGTTTTGGAAATAGTTATTTAAGTGAGGTTGTTCCACAGTTGAGTGCATAACAATTTTCCTACTAAACCGATTCTTATAAATTTCAATCAAAAACTGCTTGGAATTTTAAAAGGCGGACATGTCTAAATGGACTTTGGACCCAGAATATATGTACAGTGAGTGTCATAAGAAAGTGTATAGCTTGATTTCATACTTTTGCCATTTTATTTACATATTAAAAAACTATTTTCTTTTCAATTTTATGTCCAATTTTACCAATTTCATTTAAAAGTAACTATTACTTCAAAATCCAGTTAACAGTATGCTTTTGACAGTTATAACTTATATTTAATTATAGCTGAGCCTTATGATATTGGGCTTAAGTATTATAAACAAAACCTTATATTATGCCCTAACAATATCTATACAGTTAGAATATCTCAGGCGTTGTCTATAAATTAATAATTAATAACGTGGTTTAATCCGACATATCCTACATTATTGACCGGCAATCAGAAAGCTTTGCACTGTTTTTTCTAGCAATTTTAATAAATTTGAGTAAAATATCATGACTCGTAACAGTTTCAGCCGCACTAAAAATATCTTCAAAAGGAGAATTTATATTGACCCCATCGTAAATTAGTAGCCAATCATTACAAAATTCAATAGAGTGATTTCTGGTATTAAAAAACTTAAATTCGAAGAAATTTTGGTAAAGAAGTGAAACTTGTTTTAGCGTTTTTAAGTTTTAAAGTCGTTTTTTTAAAGCAGGTTGCTTAATATGGGATATAAGGTAAATTATGGACCGATTATAACAAAGTTGCATTATATTATTTTTGGTCATATGAAGCACCAAATTTTACCACAATATCTATATATGCTTCTGTTTCAGGCATATTAAAATAATTTCCCAGAGTGGCCAATATATGAGGAATATGGTAAATTACACAGTGCAACCCGAAAAAAATAACCATATACGGACAATAAATAACCATAAAGGACCAACAAAAAAAGACCCATGTCTCCCAGTTTTGCCGAAAGTCATGCACTTTTTTTATGGGCCCTTAAAGATTTAGGGCCACGGTGTCATTTTTGTCAATAATAATTTAATCAATGATAATTTTCTCAGGCTCATATCTTGCAAACCGTTTGGAATTTTGATTAATCATCTGGGATAAAGTTGTAGCTCTTGCCATAGTGAACAAAAAATGTGAACATATAAAATCAAAAAAACTTCATCTTCAAGATCAAATTCGCAAAAAACTTAAAAAAAATCGATATTTTTTTTACCTTTTTTTCCTGTTCAGGTCCATAGGTAGCAAACCGTTCAAAATTCAAGAAAACAATCGAGGTATGTGCAAGGTATTATATCCATCCGTGCATTATCCCACCATTTATGTTAATTTTTGCAAAGCTGCAAAAACTTTGCTTACAAAATAAGCAGAAAAATAATGAGAACTCGACGAGAAGACTACTTACTTTTTTACTAGAGAAAGTACTTATTTTTGTTCGCGATGTTCCAAAAGTAACCATATGTAATTTGGCCGAAAAAAACCTAAACAATACTACACATCTTTCTTTTATTTCTTTTAAAATCGATTTTGAAGTTCGATTAATCGATTTCAAAAACCGATATAAAAAAGTCGATCGAAAAATCGAAAATCGATTTTGGAATCCATTTACCATTCCCTATTTCAAAAGGTAAAAACACACTTATTCAACCTTCTCATAAAATAAACTATAAACAGTAAATGTAAAACTATTTTGAGTGTATGAATGAGAAAGCTTATAGAATTTATATAAATTATATACATTTTTCGAAATGTATTAAAGCGTTTAATAAACAGTATTTTGGCACAAAATCATTTATAGCTCTAACACTGTATTCCAAATGTATGTTATGAATGTAAATGTCGAAATTATACATTTAATTATATGGTATCGCCGAATGTCTAAAAAATATTAATGGAATATACAGCAAATTGATTTAAATGATTATTTAAGATCGTATAACAAAATCTAAGCCAACAAAAAAAAAGCATATACTTATTTTTTGGTTTACAAAAATATTGTTTTTGATTAAAAACAAACTCCGATCATAAAAAAAACAAAAATAAATGAACTATATTTGTTAGGGCTTTTGTTTTTGCTTATTTTGGCAATATCGGCTTTTTTTAGTTATATTTGCAGTATCAGGTTTTTTTAATTATTTTGCCAGTTTAAGATCATTTTTCATTTTTTATAAAAAAAAAACTTATTTTATAAATTTTTGCAAAAATCGGTATAATTTTGTTTTGATGTTGCAACTTTTTTTTATAAATACTAAAAAAAATTAACAATTGTTGTGCTGTAATCAATCTGGTTAAATAAGACTTTCAACGGTATGGTAATATTTTGTGTTTTCCTTGTACAGTATCATCCCAACATCCTACATTATCTCTGCACGGTATTAAACCCACACCACAAGAGTGGACCGGGTATTATGGATTTGTGCTGATGTGTGTAAAACCCTAAAATATTGGTCCTGTAACCGTGTGTGCAAAGTACAGGGCGCAATTTTAAAAATAATTTAATAAAATTGGGTGCATAGGTTCTAATTGGCACAAGGGCGAATGGGTCCATAATTTCATATAGCCCCATACAAGCTGCTTTCCGCAATAGGCTCTTTGTGTCCACTTTGAAACCAATTTTAATGGAATGTAAAACATATGTAGATAGATCCATATTTATATGGACACATAAGGTACGCATTTTTTAAAAAATAGCACCATTTAGAAGGTCTTTCTTACCTTTGCAAAAAATTGGACATTATGGGGGATGGATCCGAAATGGCATAAGTGGTGCCGAGGATTTGAGGTCTGAATAGAAAGTCACCGAAGACGAAAATTAAGCCATATACCAGCCATAAATAACGATATGCAACTAGAAATGGCGACAAGTTTACAAAAAACTAAAAGGGAGGCTTGGCCAAAAATTAATACTATTACTTTTTAATAAAAAAAATAGTTGTACATAAAACGCCTCATCGACTACTATTGAAAATAAAATGCAGTAAAAACTGTTTGGGCGAGCTTGAGTCATAAACACATGGTAAGGGTTAAAAAGATCATATATAAAATTTGCTATTTTAACTTTTTAAACTAGTGAATTTTATTTAAGAATCTTCCGCTCTTGTTATTCTTTGCCATGAACATTTATTAATATAAAAACAACCCAATTAAAGTAATTAAATAAAAGAAAAAACAAAAGTAATTATAAATAAAGTATTTAATAACAATCAAATTATATATAAAAACATTACAAGTTGTTAAGTTTCCACGTAAAAAAAAAATCACTTTCGTCCTGAGTTAATATGATTTGGAATTATTTAGGTGTCAAATTTTCAAAATTTTGTTTATAATTAAAACTTATTATGTACATGCCGACAAAAGGTAACATTCTAGTAGTAGTTTTTCCATACACAGGGTAGATTGATGCTTAATTAATGAACGAAATCCATTACACTACTTATTTATTTATTTGTATGTTTGTCTGTATGTGTGACAAGATTTCTTATGGATTTGTATAAATAGCAAAGTATGTATTTAGTTGATGGTATATTTCGTATATAGAGTTTGTGTGGGTATTACATGAAAAATACTTCCGCTCTTAATTAAGAACTCATGTAAACTATAATTATTTGGCACATGAAATTTTTATTAATTTATTTTTACACTTTTTCTCTTCAACACATTTACATTCATTCATAGTTTAGAAAAAATAAGGTGGCGATATAACCTAAGATGGAAATATACACGAAAAGATATGTAAATACATTTAATTAACAAGAAATTTACATATTTAAATAACTTATGTAGTGTAAAAATGTTTCGTGTGTTCTTTTGCTTATTAAAAAGGCGACCAACGCCAAATATTTATGGCTAAAGAGCCGCAGTTTTTGAGAAATAATATAGAATTCATATACATTAAACTTAAGTTTTTGTGTTACAAAGGCATTTTATAGTTTTGTTGTAAAAAAATCTAGTTTGAAAAAAATGCATTCATTGAAGAAGGAAACAAAATATACAAATGCTGGATTCGGAAAATTTAATTTGTTTCATTTACTTTTCCGTTCTACATGTGGTACTTATTAGATTTTATATTGTAATTAGAAAAAGATCTTATAAAAACGTTGGTACGTTTTCCTATAAAAATTTTGGTACATTTTTGTTAAAACCTAGAAACACAAACTTAGGTATATATAAATATATCTACGAAAGAAAAGGAGACTCTAAAGAAATAACGGGCTTAATGCTAGTGAGCAGCCGTATTCTGTTATTCGCTTAGCAAAAGCTTAATCTCAATCGCTTAATTGCATTAGATATATAAATATTGTAGTGTATCCACACAATTTCATATTTTAAATAAACAACGGTCAACGTTCGTTTGCCTATGTCAAAAACAGAGGTTCAATGTACGTTGCTACAATTTGATCCAACAAATTTCTTATCCAATACCGCTCAAACCAATAGGAACAAATATTGACATTTATAAAGTAACTCAAATATTTCTGAGTGCCTGTCACAATACGGTATATTTGCATGTAGGCTTTTTCTAAGCACAAAATAAGTGATTGAGTGAACTTTTGTAAAGTCGCTCTATATTAGGCTAAAATTTATTCTCATAACTAGTATTTTAGCCAAACAAATTTATTAAATAAAAATCAATTTATATCTTACAATCAGGGCTTGCGCTTGTGTTTTATTTTTCGAAGAACATTACAATTGGGGGATTCACAAGGTGTCATAAGTCTTAAAATAAATACATGAAAATTTACGACTGTTGTGAACAACCCCTCATAATTTAGTGTGCGATTTTCAATTTAAAGCAGCTGATTTAAAACAAATATAAAAAATAAATATTTACCAAAAATTAAAATATTTTTTAATTCTTATCCATGAATTTATAAATTATATTAGATCTTTCCTGACAATTTTCCATTTTTCAGACGCAAACCACAAATAAATTTTATTTTGTTTGTTTACCAAACCTCAGAGTCCTAAGCCGATCTAATTTGACACCGCAAGTGTTTTGTTGCAAAAATTGCTAGCCGCAGGTTAAATTCGGATATTAGCCGGATACAACTATACCATCAACGGCGACGGCTACACAAACTAATGCGGTTCGTTTCCGCCGCTCAGCATAGGTCTCTTCTGATTATTTACAACAGCATAATAAACATACCAAGCAAAGTTCTATTAATTTAAGACACTTTTTGTTTACAAAGCAACAACAATTTTGTTAAACCATTGTAAAAAGTTAGAACATTATGACAATATAACATCTGCTATCATGTGAATACCCCAAATATAAATATTTTAGCAATGACAATAAAAGCTAAAATTGCGGTAAATTAAATTTGTTTTTCATTGCCAAATCACCAAAATCCAAAAGCCAAAAATCACTAAATCAACTTTATAGATTTTTAGTGACAGAATTAGTGAGTGAATTACAGAATACAACTAAAGGAAATAAATTTTAACTATTAGACGCAAGGAAAAAACATGGTTGTGGGAAACATATTCTAAGAGCAACATATTATGATAAGATTCATGATTGTAGTCACCATATTACGATTATTATTGCATCATATTATGACCAAATATATTTTTAATATTAAATCATAATATTTTTTTTAATCATATGTCATGTTAATCATAATTAATTTAATTTTTCTGAATCGATTTTTCATTTTGTGGTACTTTAAAATTTTTTTTAATAAATTGTATCTTTATTTTTAAAATTTGTTTAAATTGTTTTTTTAATGGATTTTTTTAATTGAAACACAGTTGCGAATAACGTTTCAAGTTGCAAAATAATTATTTTTCAGGAGAGCAAAAAAACGTTATTAACCGTAAAGATTATTAATTTTTTATTTTTTTTCATTAAATTATTAAAAATAATGATAATAAAAACTTTTATGCAAAATGTCAAGAAATTAAAAATTGAAATTGCATGCATATTTACAGCTTATTAGCTTTTTTTAGTGAACAAACGTTTCATATCCACAATCGCGATGCCATTTAAAACGTTCTTCCACTACGCAAGCGGCGTTTAAAACATCACTCAACGTTTAAAAACCACTAAGTTACTGTAAGTAACTTACAACGTTCTTCTACTAGTTGACTTTTTGTATGTCATTTTGAAGGTGTTAAGGTGCATAATTTTAGGCGATTGGAGGTTTAACCCGTTTAAGAGAGTAATGTTAACGATTATCTGCAAACAAACAGTTTTTGCAAAAAATGGCTTTTACAACGTTATTTGCGGCTGTGCTTCAATTGTTTAACCACTCACTAACAAATAATTCGAAAGGCATATGTAAAACAAACGTCAAAACTGATTGAAAATTATTTTGCAAGTGGAGATAACTAAATTTTTTTAGATTTGATTTAATTTTATTATATTGAAGAAATTAAAAGTGTTTTATGTTATAATAAAAATGGGTAAGCAATAGTATGCTCTTAATACATTGCGGGTGTTTTTTACATTTGGGATAATAGATCCCATTGGTTTTGTTTGACCCATATAAATGGGATATATTATCCTATTGGTAAACAAATGTATGCCGATTTGTTAGTTTTCAGAGTGAATAAAAACAAATCTGGTGGGAGACTGAAGGAAGAAGAAATCTCTGCGATAATTAATTTCAGAGTCACTTGTAGAATTTAGAGCCTCTGATACAGCATATAATCTCACAGAAAATATTATTGTTATAGAAAAACTTCCGATGGGATATTTAGTCCCAATTTGTGAGGTTTAACAAGCCTAGTGGAACATATAATCCCAGAACATTCCTTATTTCTGAAGGATAGTAGATTTTTGGCGCTTTATAGTATCACATCTACATGAAAAAATTACTTAGATTTGCCAAAAATCACTCCTTATAGTACGGTAGTGATAGGGTTAAATAATTAGTTACAATCAAGTTTAATAAGTTGTATATTTATATTGATTTGCTATAAAAAGCTCCTAAAGGTTTATTAAAAATGAAAAAAGCCGAACCGCGTCTTATAAAAAAATAAATAACTCCCCACGAAATAAGTCCCCAGGAAATGAAATAACTCTTCAAAAAAATGTATGAGAGGCACCAACAACTAGAGGTTCGTAAAAACCGACAAATTTGAAAACCGCGGTTTCGGTTTTTCAAAATTCTGAAAACCGCGGTTTCGGTTTTTTCGGTTTTTTTGGAATTTAAAAAGGGATTATTTAAATATTCATTAAAAATTTAATTTAGTTACATTTTTTTATTATCAGTAAATTAATATATAAAAATACAAACGCATATCGCTCATTGCTTGTTTTGTAAATGAAACAATATATTGTTTATATTAGGATGTATAAATTTAATATGATTTTATTAACGCACTCAAAAAATAAACAAGCTTTTACAAATATGTTGTAAGTTAATTTTTTCTTGTGTTAACCGTTTCACACGTTTTTTGTTTGATTTTCTTTCAAACTGTCACCGGTGTTACGAACACTTTAAAGAAAAAAAAATAGAAATTCCCAAAATTCGGTGGTTTTTCCGTTATAACGAATTTAAATTTTTATGAAACACCATGTTAATTTGGCAAACCATTTTAGCAAGGGTTTCTAATAAAACAAATTAGCTAAAAAACCGGAGAAAATTTAAAAATAAAACCGACTTATTTTTGTCGGTTTCGGTTTTAGGGCTTTAAAAACCGAGGTTTCTACCAACAACGTAGAAACCAACAACGTTTTTTGCGGATTTATTTAATTTTTTTGAGGACTTATTTCACTTTTATACTGGGGAGTTATTTCATATGAAATAAGTCCCCAAAAATCTGAAATGAAATAAGTCCCTAAAAATATTTTGGGACTTATTTCATTTTCAAATTTATTCCAAAATCGTCAAAAATGCAAATTATGTCACGTTATAATATGAACACAAAACTTGTTTTAATGAATAATGGAGTTTTAGGTCAGTTCACAGAAAAAAATGGTCACTTTTTCAAATATGTGAAATTAATTCGCAACGAAGAATTTTTTAAAAGTAGGAATTTTGCTATGTTATGCGGAAGTGGAGGTGCAATGGCCCCAAAACGGAGAAAAAGGGACCACTTTGCCAAATTCATTAAAATGAAAGTGCATTAAATTTATTGCAGGAAGAAAAACTAATCGTTTCTGAATTCCTATCAAGTATTGAGTTTGAGGGAAATTTGAATCAATACCCAGTAAAAACTTCGCTTACTTTTTCAAAATGAATAGCTTCTTTACTTCTATAAATCATTTTTTCTGGATGTATTTAAGTAAAAAAATAATGACTTACTATTGAATGCGTTCATGTTAAATTCATTGGTTCTTTCAGTAGAATTGTAGGAAGTGCTTTAATGTTTTTTTGTTTACGCAACACATTATTTTGTAGGCGAAGTTTTTACTGGGTATGACACCAAAAGAAGACATTTTTAAAGAGTCTTCCGATGAAGAATCGGAAAAAGAAATTTTTGAACCCAGTTTCCAATAACGACAACCTGTGTATTATGTATCAGGACAAAAGACCAAACATTGCAAACATCTTAAAATATGCAACTAATGTGACGCAAAATTAATGGCGGATTCCATTTCTAATGGGCTGCAAAAATTCAACTGCCACTGTTGCCGTCAAACGGTTGACGAATCGATGCAAATTTTTTTTTAAATTTTTCAATTATTATATATTTTGAATTGATTGGATGTTTTGAATACTTTTTGGGGATTTATTTCATTTTAGGAATTAGGGATTTATTTCATTATGATTTGGGGAGTTATTTCATTTCGTTTTCATTGATTTTAAAATTGGGGGTTTATTTCATATGAAATAAAATTGCGAAAAGTGTGGAATTATTTCATAATTTTTTTTGGGACTTATTTGGTGGGGGGATTTTTCATGCCACCGAAAAAAAATTTAATTTCTGAAACTATTTTGGAACTTCACTGATATTCTTTACAATAATGGCAACCTTAAAAGTGAGCGGTAACTACCCTGCAAATATAATATTCGACCACCTGATCCAATTTGATTAGATGCACTACTCCATGGACTGGTCCGATGTAATGCAAGCATTGACATGTTTTCGTTTTTAAACCAAGTTAAATCTAATCCTCTTTTGTAAAAAATGGAGTAGGTTTAAGACTACTCCTTTGTAATCCAAAGCTGGGTTATATGGTCCTGACCTAGGACATCATAATGTTAAATAAACTATTTATTCCATACGTTTGGGTTACTTTTGGAGTAGTCCTAGTCCTTTGTGCGCTACATTTTACACGCGTGTTTGGACTAGTCCTAATATTTGCAGGGTATATCTAAAAAATACAACAGATAACTGTGAGTGTGTGAGTGTCTATTCAATGATAAACTACTACCCAACAAACACGAAGTCAAACCTTTGATATAAAATGAATTTATCATTTGACATCAAACACAATTTGCAAACGTTTTTCAATTGTTTGATTTTAACATTTGAATTCAAATTGCTAATGATTTGAAAATAAACATTTGACATCAAATTTTTTTTATCAATTTGACGTCAAATTGGTATCAAATGTTAAATTCAAATCAAAACTAAACCTGGCAATACTAAAGTGAAAAATAAATGTAAACATTAAAAATGGCGATTTATGTTGAATTTTTACTTCGTGGTTAAATGCGTTTTACAAGTGAACGATTTATTTCTTGTTAAAAATAAAAATTATTTGTGAGTAGTTACAAAGATTAAGAATACGAATTAAAATAAATAAAAATTAAAAGTTTGTTGCATGATCTCGGTGTTACAATCCCCAAAATAAAAGAAAGACAAGTATTCCGCCTTTCCAAGACTTAGAAGACGGAAAGAACATTATTTCATATTTTAGTTATGGTGCCGAATGTTTATCTCACAGTTTATTTAAATAAATAATGAATAATAAATTAAAAAAATAATATATTTTTATTTATGTTCCACATTGTATTATAATCCACATTTGAAAAACATTTGAGAATTAAGTTTGAAAGCAAGTTGAAATTAAAGTCTTTTTTGAATTTGATAATAATTTCCCCTTTTTGTTGAGAATGCTATGTTTTTCAAATGATTTTCAAATAATTATCACACGTTTGTCGTGTGAGAAAACGTTTGATTTTAAATCATTTTCAGTTTGAAATCAAACCTCCGAGTTTGTTGGGTAAGAGCTTTATACAACATGATACAGTTGTTGGCATGTGCGTGTGTGTGTGTGTGTGTGTTTGTAAGTATGTCATAGATGCCAGAAAATGGATGTAAAAGACACCATTTTAATCTACAATGGTACTACTGCAGTCAAAAGATAAACTATCGCACGACTCAACTATGTTAGTTGATGGACAGACTGGTTGGCTTGCAGCTTCAATGCTGATGATTTGCTGCTGTACTTTAGGATTTAGATGATGTGATGGTAAACAGTGAATAATAGCGAAGTATATGGGTATGGGTTTTAAACATACATACTTTTTTTTAAGGTGATGATGACAATGATGGACTTAATGGTTGTAGCGTGGTAGATTATGATGGTGACGATGGTTTTGATTATAATGACGAGGCGAAAGACAACCAATATGGTTTCAATCATTTTTAAAATTCTATGTTTTTATACATGTGTTTACACTGTTCTTTATGATTTAGGATTCAGTTAAGCAAAAATGTTTTTATGATGTGAAATAAAAGTGATCAGGATCTCTGAATTTTATTATTAAATATAAAGTGCCTTCACCGACTCAGAAGTATGGGAATAGTGTTACCATAAAAACATGTAGTTTTATATTTTCGGTGAAAGATTATGGAAATGAATTGAAGAGTGAACATTTGATATCTGAAGCCGTTATAGAAGAAAAACATATGTATATAAAACATATCGCACTGGTTCCTTAAGCACGAATAAGAAAATCATTTAAATTAAATTATGTATTCCCACGAAAATTATTTTGATAATAAACTGGCAAGTGCACTGCTTAAAAAAACTGACTGGCAACCCGTTTTATATTTTTTTGCGAAAACAATAAAGCGAGTTGTTTTGATTTTTTTTGTTTTTTCTTAACCTACTTACAACTACTATTAATGTTGGAAGCAGGGTTGTTAGACTTTTTTCCTCAAAAATCGTCAAAAGTTTTACCAAAATTCGTCAAAATCGTCACGAAAATTGAACAAAATCGTCAACAAAACGTCAAATATATAAATTTTATAAATTAAAGACAATTTATTGCTTGGATTGGTTCGAAAATATAAATTTTTAGCAAGAAATTCTATTTAAATATGATGAAGAAAGTGATATGGTTAAGTTTTATTCTATTTATTTCAGCAAGTAAGCTGAATATATTTATCATTCAAAAAGAAAACATAAGAAAAAATATATTTGCATAAATGCATAGCAAAAATATTTTTTATTTGATTTATCCATATTCAGAAAAATATTAAATAATAAATAAAATCTCATTTGCTTTTAACTCGAACTATTTTTTAATGATTAACTTTTAGCGCTATCTCTATTGCAAATTGTTTTTATTGTTAAAGGTGCTAAAAAACAAGGATTCTGTCTATATCAACAGTATTTTTACCCGACATGAAACGTTTTATTGCGTCTAATATTAGTTCCAAACTATTACATTTTCTTCTCATTGCACTCATTTTTCTACACAACTTCTTATTAAAACGTAACTTCTTACTTCCTAACATGCAATTTTACTAAGAATAACTTACCTAAGAGAATTAAATGGGATTTGCCTTTTTACACACAAATAGAAAAATTCTTCACATTCGAATGTAGGGACGCAAATCGAAATCATAAAAACGCAAAGCGGATTTAACCAATTTTTAAAAAGCGGACCAAATATAACAGACGCAAATTAGGGCTCTAGTGTATATTTTTTGCAGCATCGATAGCATTTCTATAATTGTAGAATTTGAATTACTAATGCTTCCAATGAAATCCACCTGGTTTGTGATGGGGGAGGAATTTTTTTTGTTTAATTTCCAAAAATTTTTGTTTTCGAAAAATTGATTTTTAAGTTTTGGACTGTTTTCAATATAATTGTAAATATTTCTTGTGTGTCAGAAAATCGGCATAACACTATTACTTTTAGTCAAAAAATCGTCAATCGTCATTATACTGTATTTTCTCAAAAAAATCGTCAAAATTACGAAAAATCCTCACATCTACCAACCCTGCTTGGCCGATTAAAGTGTTATAAAATTGATGCCAGATTAAAGTTTAAAGTAAATTTATTGACGGGATTAAATCGTCAAAACATAAGTGACTCTACATCAAAAATCGTCAATCGTCATTTTGGTAAATTCATCGAAAAAAATCGTCAAAATGACGTAAAATCGTCACATCTAACATCCCTGGTTGGAAGAATTCCAATCAATTGTAGTGGGGAATGTAAGGAGAGAAAAACTCACTGTTTATTGTTGATGATTTTGTTTAAACTTTGAGATTGTTACAAATAGTACTGTTGCTGTAATTCTTATACGCTTAATAGTTTTATTTGGTTTAATATCTTTAGTTTTTTGTAAAATCATTATGGATGAAGTTTCCTGATGATCTGGCCTAAGCAACCAGTGAAATGCGCATAGGAATTGCTTATCCCATCAACAATAAATTTCAGTGTTTTTATCAAATAATAAAAATGGGAAAATTTAATAATTTTGAGTTGTCTCTCTTTAGAGGAACCAGTGCGATATATTACTCAAATATTTAAAAGATTTATGAATCACATCTCTTACCTTAAGTTAATTAAAATATTTTTTTTCCGGCACAACACCTAACATATTTAGAAAAATTAATTAATAACTTACCATGATTATACCTGATAACCTGAAGACATTTTTTTAATAGCTAATGTTTAATTTTACGTTTAACATCATATCCTAGAAACTGTATTTTTAAAAAGAATAAATAACTTAATAAAGGATATATTCACTATAAAAGTGTGTGCAATCATGCCCACCTCACATAAAAAATACTTAAATACAACCAAGTATTAGAAAAAAACGAAAGTTTCTAACACAAAAAAAAGTTGGTAAATACTAAACGTGTATTGGCACACAAATACACACTCAGAACATATCCGTTTAAAGGAAAATGAGCAAATAATTCTAATGCATTTAGGGAGGCAGTTTGTTGGCAAGCAAACAATATTTTCTGTATTAAACAGTTGTTCAGTTCATTGTCAGCGGTGCTAGAACGTTAACTCAACGACTCCTTTGATGCATTTTACATGAAAACCTACATGTGAAAATCTGTGTATGTGTGTGTTTTGCTGTGTCTGTGTTGGCTTAATGTGTATGACATTTTTAGTACAGTTTCACCAAATTGAATCGTTTAGATTAAATTGTAAATTTGGGCTTATAAAGTGCTGTCTATCTAAAACGGGTGAACTTAGATTAAAAAAAATGGAAATGCTTTTTAAATCAATAAACTACAAACATATTTAAAAGTTGCAGGTAAATTGGTTTTAAACGTGATTAAATAATTGTAGTGTTTATTAGGATGACGAGAAATAATTTTAAGAGTGGTAGAAAAGATGTTGATTAAAAACGAAAATAATCTTAAATAGTGCCCTCTTACAAACTTAATAAATTGATAGTTTAAGTGAGAAACTTTTTTTTACTATTTTTATAGCAACAACACTGCAATAGAAGTGTAATATTGTAACGCAAACATACAAGCA
This sequence comes from Pollenia labialis, assembly GCA_949318255.1. Classification (NCBI taxonomy): domain Eukaryota; kingdom Metazoa; phylum Arthropoda; class Insecta; order Diptera; family Polleniidae; genus Pollenia; species Pollenia labialis. Next base: position 160,929,296 of record OX439140.1, read on the forward strand.
TACATAAACAGCAGTACATTTCTACATACACATGTACATGTATGCAAAGGTGCTCGAGTGTTTGTTAGAATTCATAGAAAATGTTGGGTTCATTGTATTGAAATTGTAATATTGCCTAGCGCGAAAAAGAGGTAGTATGGATGCCTTCTAGGAGGCCTCTGCACTCCTTCTTTAAGATATATAAGACCTGCTCGCTCCATTCCATTCTCATATCTATTTGACACCCGTTGTCATTGCAGGGCAGGGGTTTCGCTCTCGCTTCTTTCGCAGTTACAAAAGAATGGCAAAAAAAAAAAATATTTCTCCTTCTCTTCTCCCTTTTGAGAAAGAAAAAGAAAATAATTGTAATTGGATCTAACAATTTGTAAGCAGGCCTGTAATAAGGCCTAAAGTAAGAAGATCTTCTGAGTTTTCCCGCTGGGTGTATTTACACATAAATAAATGTAAGGCTGTGTGTATGTATTTCAATTTGCATCTGTATGTTTATATTTCATTGTAGTTGTTGACTGAATGGATTGTTTAGCTTTTTTTCAATTCCTTTCAGTTGCATTGAGTATGTGTATTGAATGGTTTTTATGCTTCTGTAGAATTAAAATTTATTTATTTAGGTTTTTGTTTTGTGTACTTTGTTAAAATTAAGTGCCAATAAAGTAAAATAACATTACGAAATTAATTCAATATTTGCTCCAAGCCAAGTGTAATTAAGTAATTTTTTATTTAATATTTATATTGAAAAATACTTAAGGAAATGTTATTTATTTGCTGTTTCCAAATGGCAGGCGATTGATTGTTAGTAGACCGGGTCGATCTCCATACCAAAAAAAGTTGTGCCAGTCAACCACTAGAATCTTTGGTGACTTTGTAATCCGACATTATATTATGGGCGCCACTTATCCCATGTCGGATCCTTCCCCCCATTTACCAATTGTTTTACATACCAAGAAAGTCCTTCTTAAACTTAATATGTATAGTTTGTAAAATACTGAATGTTATAAAACGCCTCTAATTTAAGCCCCTTTTATTTTTTTTACATACATACTTATTAACTTCAACCAGGTAGAACCCAATAAAAAACAAAAAAGTTTCCATCAGTCACACCACACCCTAAAATAAAAGGAATATTAATTAAGTTTAAAAAACTTAAAAAATTTTTTTGGCACGACCTTAATTACAGCGCTTTTTGTTTTATAAACTTCAAGTTTTTTTTTTTCATTTGTTTTGATATTTCTCAATTTGGACCATGAAAAGATACAGCAACGCCTTAAAGTTATTCAGGCTTATTAAGGAAATGGGCGTTCAAATCAATATGCATATCGTGCACTTCAGTGATTCAGTGATGAGGCACATTTTCACCTCAGTGGGTTCGTCAATAAGCAGAATTTCCGCATTTGGGCGGATGATAATCAAGAGTGATTGTCGAAAAACCAATGCACCCACAAAGAGTGACTGTTTGGTGCGGTTTATGGGTTGGTGGCATCATCGGGCCGTATTTTTTCCAAAATGAAGCCGGTCAGGCAGTTACTGTGAATGGTGTTTGCTATCGTGAGATGATAACGAACTTTTTATGGCCCGAATTGGAAAATATGGATTTGGACGATGCCACTTGCCACACAGCTAACGAAACAATAGCTCTTTTGCGCGACAAATTCAATGGCCGTGTTATCTAACGTGGTGGTGATGTCAATTGGCCACCATGATCATGTGATTTGACACCGTTGGCCTCCTTTCTTTGGGGTTATTTGATAGAAAAGGTTACGTCGATAAGTCAGCAACAATTCAAGAGCAAAAGGGTGAGATAATTCGGCACATTAACGTCATATCACCTCAATTATACCTCAGCGTCATCGAAAATTTGGACCATCGGATGGAGGTGTGCCGCCGTCGTGTATCATTGTTAATGGCTTGAATATTGCTTCATTTTTGTATTTAATGCTTTTTAATCTAACTTTAAATTCTAGAGTGCATTTTTGATATCTCAGATTCTTACCCCCTAGTGTCTAATATTTTCACGTGCCAAGAAAGTCTTTCTAAAGCTTAGTATATCTTACTTTTTATGTATATACTCGCCATATATATATATTTTAAAAATTTCCTTGCCATTACATTACAACCTAGCCACCTTGAGTCTCGTGAGGATTTACATACACCGATTACCACTCATTAGTACGCATGTAATTAATTTAAAATTTTTTTAAATTTTGGAATTCTGCAATTTTTTTAAGTTTTTTAGTCCTTGTTTCATGGTTTCATATTTGAAATTATGTTTGCTTTTACAAATGTCTTAATTTAGCTTTTTGAATTAATAGAATTACAATAGTTCCTTCTTGTTTTATTAAAAATAAAAAATACTGAAAAACAGTAGAAAAGTTTCACAGTCCGTTTAAATATCGAACTTTAAAAAATTAATATCCACAATACGATTGCGGATAGCAAATGTTTCGATGAGATTTTAAGGGGCGATGTAATTACTAATGAAGTAAAACCATTGGCATAATTTCAGGGCGTTAGTAAAAAGCAAGTATTTAAAAAACTTGACTTACAAAGTTTCAGAAGGATTTATTTTCTATTTATGACAAATCGGACATTAGAGGGAAAGGACCCGATGTACCCCGATGCCATCTAGATCTTGAAGTAAAATTAAAAACGCACTAAGCGAAGCCATTTTTTAGCCATTAACAATGATATATGATACGATTAAATTTGGCTTTTAATCGCGATATATAAAACAAAAAGCGATCTCTTTTAGGGCGTGGCAATTTTTTATAGGTAATTCAAACTTAATAAAAATACTCTTGATTTAAGGGCGTGACTGATGGAAAATTTTTGGAATTTTTTGCAGGAAATCAAGTGCAAAACAATTGGTTTTCTAGTTACAATTTCAAGTTCCAAGGGTTGAGATAAACTTTTATTATACTTTGGGAAAAACAAGAAATTTGATATTTTACTTAGGTTTTTTGGTTCTACAACTGGTATTTTTTTAATTATCGTTATTGTTGGACCTTTAAACATAAGATTCAACATGCAATGACCTGAGTGGATAAGAATCTATGACGGAACTTTTTGGTACTTTTTTGCTCTTTAACTGGTACTTTTTGAATTTCTGTTAGTATTGGACCTAGAAACATAAAATTCAAGATACAATGTAATGAGTGGATAGGAATCTATAAAAGGGAAGTTTTTGGTATGTACTTATTTGTTCTTTAGCTGGAACTTTTTGAATTTCCGTTAGTATTGGACCTAGTAACATAAAATTAATCATACAAGGTCCTGAGTGAATAAGAATCTGTAAGAGGGCTTTTTGGTACTTTTTGTTCTTTAACTGGTAAATTTTAAATTTCCGTTAGTATTGGACCTAGAAAGATAAAACTCAAGATACAATGTATTGAGTGAAAAGGAATCTATAGAAGGGAAGTTTTTGGTACTTATTTGTTCTTTAAATGGTACTTTTTGAATTTTTGTTAGTATTGGACCAAGAAATATAAAATTAAATATGCAAGGTCCTGAGTGGATGACAATCTGTTAAAAGGATCTTTTTGTACTTTTTCGTTTTTTAACTGGTACTTTTTTAAATTTTCAACATTTTTCTCCATCTATCTATATAATATGAAATTGTAAAGTTACTGACTCTATGGAATCATCTGATAAATCATCTCACATCCTAAACTCCTGAAGCTAAAAAGCTGACTTTTGGACCGGAGGCTGGCCTCTCGCCAAATCGATCCCACTAACATCAAAAATCGAAAACTAACAGAGATCTTAAAAATTTAACACTTATTGTTATTCATTACTTTTTTGAAATTTTGTCCTTTGGGGAGTAAATGCGTAAAACCTGTACACATTTTGAAACCTTTTTGTCACGCCATCTATCTTTTAAACCAAAACACTTTCATCATTCTTTGACATAAACGTACTAAATTATATGCGTCCACTACAACATTGAAATTTTTGATACATAAATGGGGAGAAAAAAGTATCAAAAAAGATAATATGGGAAATTATTTTTCTTTCGTTTGTTTTTGAGATCTTCGAGTGGTACTTTTTGAATTTTCTATAATATAGAACTTAGAAACACAAAATTATAGGTGCAAAGTCGTGTGTAAATATCAACCTATGAGATGAAAATCATTAGAACTTTTTTGCTAAAACGTAGTTACATACATATACTTTGGCAAATAAATATGTTCATGAAAGAAAATGCGGGTTAAATGCTAGAATTTGGACAAGTTTAAACAAAATAAACTTTGGCATAAAAATATGTCTACAAAGGAAAAGGAGACGCTAACGAAGTAGCGGGTTAAATGCTAGTATGATATAAAAGCTTGTGGCGCGATTCAAGTACTCGTATTAAGTTAGCTTAAAATTTCTAAAAGACTGTTTTTCTACACAAGTAAATTTCGCGACAAGTTTTTATATCATATAAATTATGAATGACTTTATACATTTTTTTTTATTATTTATTTATTGAATCTTCATAATATTTTATTAAATATGAACTAACAATAATTAATCAAAGATATGAACTAATAATAATTAATAAAATCTTATCCCAATACTTTATTTTATGTCCTGCCAGTGTCAGACAAAAATTTTCTTTATCACGGATTCTGTCCATATATATATATACATATATGTGTTTACCGCTCAAATAAATGGGTAAATGCTGTAATGGCTCTTCTCCGTAAGGTAATAAATTCAAAGTTAAATATTTAATATGAAAGTTTTATTCTTTTAGTGCAAGTAAATTAAAGCTTTAAATTTTTTTTGCGCATTAAGCTTGTTTTTTAAAACGATTTTTTAGAATTTGCATTCGTATTCTCAGTAAGTCCTTTTATTTGATCCCCTTATTGTAGGCAAGCATTGAAAACTAAGTCCGGCATATTCGATTAGGAGTGACGTCACTTTATTGTTTAATCTTTTGTCAGCAAGCCCTCTCATTCGATACCCATATTGTACGAATGCATTAAAAATAATTGGTCTACCATCTTGGGTGTTCCACCATAATATATTTAGAATAACGTAACACAGCCAAACATATATTGTCGCTCAAACTGAATGTGTATACAAAATGTCAGCACAATCGGAAATTATAAAAATTTTTTTAGTACTATTAAATAGGAATTAAAAGTGGTTAAAGTTTGGCTTAATAAAGTTTGTCTTAATAACAAGAAATAAGTAAATGTGATAATCACATACAGAGACAATATATCGTCCCCTTAATATAACAATAGCGTATGTGCTCATACGCTATTATTTTTTTAATGCATATTTAGAATCTCCATCATTGATTTTATGTCTGGTCAAAATTTCGTCAAATTCTACTTCCAAAAAGTGGGTCAAAATGTCGTTGGAAAAAATAGTGTATAATTGATTGTTCAAAATTTTCCTTCAATAAGTGTGTAAGCTCATATGCGCTATTTTACTTGAAATTGCCACTCCAAAATTGTTGAAAGAATAATAGTGTATACGCATTATACCCCATTTTAGTCTGTAGAAAAAAATACAATTTATGAAAACTTTAACTCATAAAATAGCTTATAATAATATACACTATTGTTTGAGAAATAGTTTCATTCCGACCATCGAAAGCTGCATGATCTCCAAAATTTGTGCTAGAAGAATGTAATTCGTCGTGGCTCGCAGTCATTTTTTTATAACTTACAAGGTGGAAAGAAGCGAAATTGTTTAGATGAGCCAGATGAAGCAAAGGAAAAGAAAGAAGTCGAGTGAACTTCTAGTAATTTTTGATTTACGCAATGTATACCTTAATTTGTCATAATTTTTTGTTTTTAATAACCCAAATTGAAAAGTAATGAATATATGCCACTGAATTAACAAAACTATGAATTAATCACTGTTTTATAATGTTACAAATTGATATTTTTGAGATCAAATATTTTAATAAAAATACCGTAAAATTATTGAATAAAACAGCGTATACCATACAAAATAAAATAGTGTATCAGATTCATCATACGAATTCCTTAAACAATAAAATAGCCTATATGGAGGACTTGCACTTTGAATGACATATGGATGGTCTTAAAGGATGCGTAGAATACAAAAAATTGGTCAATTTAAAGACAAGAAACGGTATTATGTGTTCGTCGAAAAATCCAATATGAAGAATTTTTATTTACCGCGTTATTGAGGTTTTAATAGACATCCGATTTGACAAAAACTTTAAACACGATTTTCTCAAAACCCCAAAACAATTATACGCTATTGTTATATTGAGGGGACGATATGATGATGGTGGCTATAATCTAAGAGCAAATAGTATCTTTTAATTATGTGGTTGTTCTCCACTATATGGGTCAAAGTTTTGGCGTTTTTGCGAACTTTTGCATTCGCATTCGTTAAAATGATACTATTAATAATCTTAAGTAACTTGCTACTCCTCCTGGTAGTGCTTCTAAAGAAACAAATAATAACACTATGATACAAAAGTTCAGGGGTTCTCATGCACCAATTTAATTTCGTTGGAGTCCATAGAGACCGAAAATAGTTTTATATTTTTTAAGGGGCCTGGATTAATATTTCAAACAAGGCATGCTTTTTCAACTTTAAACTCTAAAAATAACTTTGATAATATACATACTTGCATGTGCCCGTGCAAAAAACTGAATTGGCAAATTGGTTTTTGTTGTTTTCTTACGAAGACAGTAGAATGAAGCAGTTTGTTTTTAATTTTGTTTTATCTTTTTACCCACTTACAACTACAATTCGAGTCGGAAAGAACCCAACCAATTGTAGGGGAATGTAAGAAAAGATAAACTCACTGTTTATTGTTGGTGTTTTGTTTTGGCTTTAATATTGTTACAAGTAAGACCTTGAGTGTTTATAATTCTTATTCGCTTTAGGGTTTTATTTGTATAATATTTTTGGCTTTTCTAAAATCCCTGGAAAAGGTTTCCTGATAAGCTGGCCTAAGCAACCAGTGAAATGCGCATAGAAGCTAGCTTTCCCTCAACAATAAATTTCAGTGTATTTATCAAATATGAAAAACTGGGAATTTAGCACGTCATACGGATATCGTATTAATAATAAATTTTGTATTCCCGAAAATAACTTTGATAATATAAAATTTTTTTTATATTATAGAAACTAAAACTATTTTCGGTCCTTATGGACTCCAATATTATAAATATAAATGCATTTACTCTTGCACATTGAAGGGGCACGATTAAAACTTGTAACATTTGTGCAGAATGGGGTGGAATTTTATGCAAGGAAACTTACATTAGGTACAAATTTTTATATGTATATCGGCAGTTGCAGTTGCAGTTGTTTTGTTAAAGATTCAAACAGTTCCAAAATTGAAAATACTTTTGGCGCCGTTTGCCATTGTTCGTAGATCCGCTACCATTACTTTTCGACTTATGGACATGATTTTCTTCCAGAACTGCTCTAAGAGTTCACGTTTTCTTTGTTGCATCCGTGTCTTGGGCTCTGACTTTCGAATTTATTACTTTTTATTTGAAGCCCAACTATATAAAAGATTAAGAACAAATTCAGTACAGCGAATACAGCGAAGCCATTTACAAGGGGCTTAAAATCGAGAGAGCTCAAAGCTTTTATCGACATAAATTTCTAAGGGTTAGCGCCACATAGTTACAATTTACACAATTAGCGCCTTAGTTTATTGCTAAGAGGGAAAGGGAACATACTATTATTCTCTACTATCTCATCAATAAACCCAGACTTTCTGAAATAATACTTTCAAAGTGTAAACTCAGACTAGCTGATGTTACAAAAATTATCTTAACTCTCAGAGCATCGGTATTTAACTTTTGCTTAAACGAACTTTGTTCTGTGGTACCGTCGATCCCATTATTAGGAACAAACATCTTATTGGTTTGGCAATATTCAATTCTCCGTGTGGTTAACCAAGCTTTGTAGAGGAATTTGAACCAATTATTCTGTTTCTGTAAATCCTTTATGCTGGCATTGTATCCTATATTCTTAAAGTTTTATGTTGCTGGACTAAATATGGCAGTTATGTGATTTGTTCAGATCTCTCATCTTTATATGCCGTTGTTTTATCAAATTTTTTCCATCTAAAATACTAATGTTGCTTACGGGGTCAGCATTAACGGCTTTTTGTCATCAAAAGCTGGCAAGTTTCACATTTTAGTTGGCCTTGATTGGAAAGAAGCTGCTACCTTTAAGATAAAATTCAAATCCATTGCATTAGATGAATGAGCTCCAATTGAAGCAATTATTTGGCATCATTTCCGTGGGCTGACGAGATTATGAAAACAATTTTTCATTTTTGACGCACACTTCTATCGCTATAACTGACATAAGGACGACCATTTTGCGATGTTACTATTTGGTTATTTAATTTCGGTCACACATGATAAGCATAAGATTCCTTCTTTTTAAAAGGTACGCACGCGAACAAAAATTATTCATTTTCTCTTTTATTACAATAATTACAGAGTCCTTAATGTTTGTGAAATAGAAATCTAATGAGTTTTGTTTCGACTGTCAAAATCTTGTTCAACATGACAGTTTGTATTCAAACATGGACATGCTATTTTTAAAAATGATCCAAAGAAGATTATTATTGTTTAGAAAAATTACAAAAAACCAAGTCGTATGGGCAAATTTTTTTCGTAACTCTTGTAATTTTCATAACAAATCGCATTCACACCATCACACTTTTAGATATTTCTTAAATTCTTGCATGTATTACTACAGAGTATGTTAGGAAGATTCGACACTTCAAATATGGACTTTTTGCCTTAAAAACCAGTAATCGTGCCAATATTGCCGTGCTTAGAAAAACGGCAGTAAAATTCAATTATTGCCTTTTTTTGATAAATAAATTCCTTTAACTTAAGCCTGATTAAAAATTTGGATTAAAAACCATAAATAGTTCAACCAAATAACCACAATTCTAAATATTGTTAAAGCTAAGGCACGAGCTCTATGTGTACATTTGTCCTTCAAGTTGTGCTGCAAAAGGTCAACAAGAAAAAGAAAGACAAAATGAAAAAACAAAAAAAAAAAAAAAAAAAAAATGTACTTTGGACTTCAAGAAGAATTCTTGACATAAGTACGGAAAAAATAGAAGTTAGGAAAAACATGTAAAATCAATTTAAAAAAAAAATGGATAATCATTCAAAGAAGCAAATTTCGATCTACCAAAAGATTAAAAATACAATTTGGTTTAAGGATTGATATTTGACTACACGCAGAGAAAAAATATGGTTGGGCATGGTTACGGCAACCACACTGTGTTTATTGTAACAATATATTGTTGTTGTACACAAATAATTGTTATTTTTATTAAATATCAGCAATATTATAGTTACTGTAAACATATTAATGTTTATCGCAATTATAAATTTGAGTATTGTTAACCGAAAAATAATTATTTTTCTAACAACTAAATTATGATAACTTTCAAAACATATTATATTACTCACAGCCATAACATGATATTTAATAGCCATAACATGATAACTTTATATACATTTATCATAATAAGTTTAAGATGCAATCAAAATATCGTTACTCTAATAATATTTTGGTATCGCCATTTGTAAAATAATTTTGTATCAGTTGTGTCGTGTTTTACATAAACGTATCGAATTATTTGTTAGTGAGTGGCTAAATAATAAAAAAATAACCATTAAAATAAACAATAAATTAAAAAAAAATAAAGAAAAATATTAAAAAAGAAATAACAAAATAACCATTAAAATAAACAAGAAATTAAAAAAAAAATAAAGAAAAAACATTAAAAAAGGGTTGTAGTGTCACAAATTAAAATATCTTTGCTAAAAAATTTTAATAATCTTAAAGTGGTGGAAAAATTTGTGAAATATTGGTGCAAAATATTAACCATTACTGGTAAGTTTTGTGTTATTTTAAGAGAAAAATAATGAAAACTCCATTAAATAATTTATAAATAATTGCGACCTACGACAAAAAGATTACAGTAACTATATTATGTTTTTTATTTTATCATAAGTATTTTATCCCAATAAAAATATTATGTTTAAAGTTGTATCATATTATGATGTAAAAAATTTATGTATAACAGTTCATATCACTTTGCATCATAATATGATTACTTCTAAACTTATTATGATTGGCATGACAATAATATGATTACTTCTAAACTTATTATGATTGTCATGACAATAATATGATTACTTCTAAACTTATTATGATTGTCATGACAATAATATGATTACTTCTTAACTTATTATGGTTACCATCACAATAATATGATTACTTCTTATCTTATTATGATTACCATGACAGTAATATTATAACTTCTTACCGTTTTATGATTAACAGGATAACAATATGGCTAAGGGAAAAATATTATGATGTAATATTACGAACATATTTGGTCATAATATGATGTAATAACAATCGTAATATGGTGACTACAATCATGAATCTTATCATAATATGTTGCTCTTAGAATATGTTTACCACAACCATGTTTTTTCTTTGCGTGTATTGACGTCAGCAGTCGTCGATGGCTGCGAGTGTAAGACGGCAAATCCATCTGAGGAGATCGAGTGGTTGCGATCGAAACATGTCATGGTAACCAGCCGCCTGGGTTCGAATCTCAGGTCAGTCAAGAATGAATGATTATCAATAACAATTTTAATTAATTTTCATGTTGTAAAATTCCTTTCTTCATAAAAATAATTTAATGAAAATTAAATTTGATGAACTTAAGCCTGATTAAAAATTAAAAATTTGGATTAAAAACCATAAATAGTTCAACAAAATAACCACAATTCTAAATATTGTTAAAGCTAAGGCACGAGCTCTATGTGTACATTTGTCCTTCAAGTTGTGCTGCAAAAGGTCAACAAGAAAAAGAAAGACAAAATGAAAAACAAAAAAAAAAAAAAATGTACTTTGGACTTCAAGAAGAATTCTTGACATAAGTACGGAAAAAAAAAAAAAAAAAAAAAAAAAATAGAAGTTAGGAAAAACATGTAAAATCAATTTAAAAAAAAAAAAAATAAAAAAAATGGATAATCATTCAAAGAAGCAAATTTCGATCTACCAAAAGGTTAAAAATACAATTTGGTTTAAGGATTGATATTTGACTATTGACATCAGCAGTCGTCGATGGCTGCGAGTGTAAGACGGCAAATCCATCTGAGGAGATCGAGTGGTTGCGACAGGGTTGTTAGACTTTTTTCCTCAAAAATCGTCAAAAGTTTTACCAAAATTCGTCAAAATCGTCACGAAAATTGAACAAAATCGTCAACAAAACGTCAAATATATAAATTTTATAAATTAAAGAAAATTTATTGCTTGAATTGGTTCGAAAATATAAATTTTTAGCAAGAAATTCTATATAAATATGATGAAGAAAGTGATATGGTTAAGTTTTATTCTATTTATTTCAGCAAGTAAACTGAATATATTTATCATTTAAAAAGAAAACATAAGAAAAAATATATTTGCATAAATGCATAGCAAAAATATTTTTTATTTGATTTATCCATATTCAGAAAAATATTAAATAATAAATAAAATCTCATTTGCTTTTAACTCGAACTATTTTTTAATGATTAACTTTTAGCGCTATCTCTATTGCAAATTTTTTTTATTGTTAAAGGTGCTAAAAAACAAGGATTCTGTCTATATCAACAGTATTTTTACCCGACATGAAACGTTTTATTGCGTCTAATATTAGTTCCAAACTATTACATTTTCTTCTCATTGCACTCATTTTTCTACACAACTTCTTATTAAAACGTAACTTCTTACTTCCTAACATGCAATTTTACTAAGAATAACTTACCTAAGAGAATTAAATGGGATTTGCCTTTTTACACACAAATAGAAAAATTCTTCACATTCGAATGTAGGGACGCAAATCGAAATCATAAAAACGCAAAGCGGATTTAACCAATTTTTAAAAAGCGGACCAAATATAACAGACGCAAATTAGGGCTCTAGTGTATAATTTTGCAGTATCGATAGCATTTCTACAATTGTAGAATTTGAATTACTAATGCTTCCAATGAAATCCACCTGGTTTGTGATGGGGGAGGAATTTTTTTGTTTAATTTCCAAAAATTTTTGTTTTCGAAAAATTGATTTTTAAGTTTTGGACTGTTTTCAATATAATTGTAAATATTTCTTGTGTGTCAGAAAATCGGCATAACACTATTACTTTTAGTCAAAAAATCGTCAATCGTCATTATACTGTATTTTCTCAAAAAAATCGTCAAAATTACGAAAAATCCTCACATCTACCAACCCTGCTTGGCCGATTAAAGTGTTATAAAATTGATGCCAGATTAAAGTTTAAAGTAAATTTATTGACGGGATTAAATCGTCAAAACATAAGTGACTCTACATCAAAAATCGTCAATCGTCATTTTGGTAAATTCATCGAAAAAAATCGTCAAAATGACGTAAAATCGTCACATCTAACATCCCTGGGTTGCGATCGAAACATGTCATGGTAACCAGCCGCCTGGGTTCGAATCTCAAGAATGTCAGTCAAGAATGAATGATTATCAATATCAATTTTAATTAATTTTCATGTTGTAAAATTCCTTTCTTCACAAAAATAATTTAATGAAAATTAAATTTGATGAACTTAAGCCTGATTAAAAATTAAAAATTTGGATTAAAAACCATAAATAGTTCAACAAAATAACCACAATTCTAAAAAATTCCTTTAATAATTTTCTACTCATTAATTACAAAATTAAACCTTTTTTGAAAGAAATGCTTAACATTTTTATTCTTCCCCGGCAACGCTTATTTGTAAGCGGGTGGTAAGCAAAATAAGAATATATTCTTTATTTAGCAAATTTATACATTTTTCACATCTAGAGGGCATCTGCTAATTGGTTTAAAAATTTACTAGGACCAGAAAGCTTTAAAAGCTTATTTAAAAATGCAATTTTCTTTCTCACAGCCAGGGTAATGGTAAAATTGCGGAAAATATAAGATAGGAGCGGATGCAAGATTTGTTTTTTTTTTTAATACAATTATGCCAAGTTTTTCGTAAATTTTTGTTACTTGCCTAATGACCTTGTGCGCAAAATACAGGTCGGAATTTTGAAGGCAATTTGATGAAATTTTGTACATTGGTTTTAAATCATAAGGGCAAATCCAACTGAAAATTGTGAAAATAGGTTCATAATATTACATAGCCCTCATACAAATTTATTTTCGAAATAGTGTTTGTGTCTATAAACCATCTCATTATGATGTTATTATGATTTACTTAGGGCCAAACTTATTTTATTGCAACCTTAACCGTTTATAAAAAATGTATTTGAATCAGTCTTTATAACATATTCGTGGCTATTCAGAAATAAGCGTCGAAGAAGTGAACATTTACATGAAAACAAAAACAAAATTTACAAAAATTGACTATAGGCTTTAGTTAATAAAAGGCATTTTAAATTTGGTTTGTTTTTTTACATTTGGTAACTTTTTCAAAAATTGAGGTTGTACAAATTGTATTGGTTGTGGCAGCACTGTTCAGAAGCTTAAGAAGTTTTCTAGCAGAAATGTGAAAGCAAGTGCTTTCTGTTTTTTTTTACAAAAGGATTCAAATTATGCAAGCTTTAACAGTAGTATGTGCCACAGGGATGATAAAGTCAGTACAATTGTACTTTTTTCAGTACAACTTGCAATGCAAAAGTACTGAAGTACTCCAATGACATATTAAGTACAATTTAAAAATTTCCAAATATCAGAAGAATTGCCAAAGACATATTGTCTACACAACATTCATCTGCGAATATGGAAAGGAATTTTTCGTAGCAAAATATGATAAAAGCAAAGCAAAGAAACCGCCGTTTCGTGAATATTGAATCGAATTTAATTCAGACAAAATATATACTACAGTCTGATCAATCTTGTTGCTCTAAATTAACGAAAACTTTTAAGCTTGATTTTTTAAAGTATTGGGAAACAGGGTAAAGTGCGGCGCTACATGTTGCGACTTGTTGTACAATTCGATCAAGTTGTACAACCATTTGTTACGTTAGAGGTAAGGTTGGTCATCGGTTGAATAAAAAATCAGTTTGATTGGTGCTTTCAAATTGGTACGTCTGCTGGCGATTTTTTCCTTCGTTTTTAATTTTCATTCTAACGCTTTGAAAGCAAACAATATTCTAAAAAACTAATACGAAATTCCAATGCACAATTTTAGTAAAGAATACAAAAACTACAGGAACTATTATTTAATTTCTTTTCTTCCTCCTTTTCTTACTCCACTTCATTTATCGCCACTAGTGCTAAAAAATCGGTACTCATTAGGACTTTATAAAAATAATTTCTTAATAAAGCTTAATGAAAAGTTTGTTAACAAATTTAACATATACATACTGCGAACGATCAACTGGTATATTCAACTCAATTTTACGACCAATTACAGCGTGTTTAGGTCGCATAAGGGCCCTTAGACAATATCTTTTGGGGTTATTTCTGGGTGAAACGTATTTATACCCTTTTCCACTTTGGCGCCCTATACTCCAGTGGGAGTTAGATTAATATAAAAAAATACCCTGTTCCACTATCAACTATTAACTTAATGTTTTTTGTTAATTGCCAAAGATGTATTTCAAATAAGTATGTATAAAAGTATAGTACATGTGAATTTTAATGTACATATGTTCGTACATTTTCTGTTATTTTAATAATAAAACTAGTAAAAAATATTTTTAGTACAATTAGGGTCAAAAAAGTACAATTTTTTACTTCATCAAGTACAATTTAGAAAATGTCATTTATCAATCCTGATGTGCCAGTCAAGTTGGTTGCAAGACTTGCTAACCCTGCCTTTACACATGCAAGTAATTACTTGCAAGTAGTGCATACGTATTATCAACGAAAATGTCGAAGATAAAGCCGAAAGTCTTGCAAGTAGCTTGAGTGTTTACACAGTCAGTTGTAAGTTCATTTTTCAAATGTTTTCGAAGCGAAAACATCTTATTAAAATGGGTGGTTTTTCGGTTTAAAAACATTACCATGCTGTAGCAAAATATATTTAATAATTTCTTCTTTATTTAATTTTGGGTCCATCTTGATGAAACAATTATGTTTATTTTATAAAATATGTGACTCCAGTATTGCCGTAGTGGCGATGCCATAATATTACTGAGAAAATATTTTGATTAACAATTTTTTTTTTTCAAAGTGCTTAAAATTTATGATTAATATTGACATTTAGATGCGATTTTGTATAGTTGTGCTTTTTTTTATTTGTTATTTTTTATAAATACACTTAAAATCCGCTATAAACATTACCTTTATATTACTAAGTACTAGTAAATTGATACAAAATTCATCCACGGTAACATTGTTTTTTCATTTGTCATTTTACTTGCTGCAAGTGTCAAATATTTACTTGCAAGCAAATTCTCTTGCAAGTTGGGCTGCAAGTACGAAAAATGTGATGGTGTTAGTGAAAAAGTGTGAGTGTATTGATTTTTTCGAACTTGCACTTGCAAGTGTAAACCCTAGGTAAGCGGCACAGTAGCAATTTTTAAAGAATTAAAAGAAACAATAACAGTTACATTTTTAGACTAGTTCGTTCCAAAATTCTAATAAAACCGCATAAATTCAAATTTTATTTAAAAAATCAAAACAAAATCGCATAAAAAAAATCAACAAAAATATGTTTGGGCATTTTTTGTAATAAAAAAATGTTGTTGGAATTCCTTTATATTTTTCACAACTATAGTTCCAGTAGATATAAATAGGTGTGCGAAATAATTTTATTCTATGATGTTTATTTGTCGAGTGTTGCTGTTTTCAAAAAAATGGGTTTTAAATTATTTTTTCGACCTAAAAAAAGCAAACAAAAAAATTTAAAGTGAAGAAAATCTATTGATCTTTTAAATAAAAAAATTAATTTGAACAAAAAAAATGTTTTTTTCATTTACAAAGCCGGAAATGACCAATTTTAATCAAAATTTTCCTCACTTAGGCCTATTTTTTTTTTTATTTTTTTTAACCTTAATTAGCCCATAGTGTCCTTATTATATTGTAAAAGTTTTATTATGGGACCTCAATTAGTTGAAAAGTTATGCAAATTTCATTACTCTCGTAAATGTGGTTATTGCAATGTTGTACCCAGCGTTACCGTATGATACTTTTACTAAATGTTGAGAAAAGTTTTATTACTTTTTATTTTATAAAAATCCTAGCCTTAATGAAAGTTAGATATGTATATATGTAAGCAAGTGAATAAATTATGTAAACATGTACAAATTTGCATGCAAGTGCACTTGGAAAGTGCCAGTTGTTTAACCCTGCACCGTCATCCTTCGTCAAAATGACGACGCGAGATTTTTTTTTTAAGTTAAAACTTAAATTTGGTATAATTTTTGTTGTTGGATAAAGGCGTGCAGCGAACTGCGTTCATTGTAAGTGTTTGTTTTTTCGCTTTTATTTTTTTGCCGTAGTCAAAATGACGAAAGATGAAGTTTGTGTAACTTTTAGGAAAACGAACAGGTGGCCGTTATGCCAATTTTTCGGAATTTTGAACATGACATTTATTAACTCATACATTATTTACTCGCATAACCTGCTTCAAGCTGGCCAAAAGCCTCTTAATCGTGTTAATTTCATGAAAAATCTTTTCTCGGAAGATATGTGGAGTTTGTCCCTCTTCGAAGCGAAGAATGACTAATGTTGTCTGTGTAAAATGCCGAAAAAGGCTGTGTGGCGAGCACAAAATTGAAGTTTGTGCCTCGTGCTTTATATGAAATAAATTATTTCGAAAAGAATGTTCTTTTTTAGTTTAATATTTATATTAAAAGAAACTGCAAGACTGAATTGAAAAAAATTCCAATATGTATTACTTTTAAATTTTTTATTATTAACTGTTAAAAACACCATGCCAATTGAAGGAAGGCTGTGAAATGTTTATTTTCTGTTAAAAATTTAAAAATAAATAAATAATTGAATTTCTTTATGTTTTAATTAAAAAATAAATGAATTTAAATAAAATATTTATTTTGGTACGTATTTTTGCTTATGACGTGTTTTATAGTCGCTTTAAATATGTCGTAGTCAAAATGACGAAGGATGTAATAAATATAAGGATGACTTTCTAGGGTTAAATGCATATTACATTGCGTATACTATCTCCTTTCAGAAAAATCGAAAAAATTTAAAATTTCTTTCCTTATAATTTTTGTATAAATTTTTGAAAACAAAAATAGTACTAATTTTGCAAAAATGATACTTTAGTGTCACAACGGCAACGCTGCACCGCATATATATCGAGCAAAATTGATGAAGTTTTTTATTTTGGTATCATGATACTTGATATCAAATGAAATGTATTGTAATTTGAGATGCTAGCGTTCGATATCGAGTAACTCATGACATTAATCTTGAGTTTTCCTTCGATACGTCAGTGTCTACCATATGCAGAAAATATGATATGATCTGCACTGAAATTCTGTAACTTTTTAACAACAAAAATTGTCGTTAAGTGGTCAAAATTCGATAGCTAACGATAATTGTCATTTCGATTTTAACAATTTTTATCGGCAAATAATGTCGGTAGCTAACGACACAAAGAAAGTTCTTGTTAAATAATAACGATAATAAATGTACTGTTAACAGATTAAAAATAATAGCAAAAAAGACAATTTTTAACACAAAAAAGTAAGAAAGTATTGTCGATTAAGCTCGACCCTACATTAAAGTATTTGGGCGATCATATTTCCGCCAAAAAGAGTATGTTGTGAGGTTAAGATTCACAAACGAGATTTTTGTGCCAAATATTATCCAAATATCTACTACTATAACTATGATTACTACTATGACATAACGTAGAAGCTATTTTAAGGTAACTTGGTTTAAGTGTAGTGGAGCTTTGGTCAAATATGGACCGATTATAATAAAATTTGTTCTGCTGATTTATGTAGGTTGCAACAAAACATTTTTGCACTTCATTAAACCCAAATGTCAATAAAAAAAGACGGTTAATGGACACGAAACCCTATTTTGGAAAATGTTTGCATGTGGGCTTTTGAAAACGCACTTCGAACTTGTGACAATAAATTGCGACCTGTAATTTGGCCACAAGGTTATCTTGGACAGCCAACCACCAAGACTGATACAAGGACGGACCTCGTTAGATGGATTCTAAAATTGATTCTGAGTCAATCGGTATACTGAAATGTGGGTCCAGAGCCTATATTTAAATGTGTTGCACACATTTGCACAAGCACATAGTAGCCTCTTCACATACAGTAGTGTGGGTATAAAAAGTAAGAGCAGAATGTTGTGCTAGAGTGGCTCAGGCACCTCGAACTTTTTCCATATATATAAAAAGATTAGAAACTAATGGCGTTTTCTTTTCTGAGTAAAATTCTGCATTTATTCTGCCTTTTACATTTTTTATGTTCTTTTCAGAAAAACATGTGTTATTTTAAAAGTGTAAAGCGTTCTTTTCTAATGATGTTCCCTTTAAAATTAAGAAAAAATGCTACATGTTCAACACTAATTTTAATTAAAGGGGCATGCAGCACTACATCAAGGCGAATTCAATACAAGGTGGTGGCAAGTTTCGAGCCGTAAACACTAACAATGCAATACAAAAAATAACTGTTGTTTTTGTTGGCTTTAGATTGTTGTAGTCCTGCCACCACCTGTAATTAAATTGCGCTATTTGTACTTTATTGTTTAATGCCGAAATTTGTGTTCTTTTGTAAACGTAAAATATGAAACACTTCTTAAAAATTAGGGGAGCATTTAAAATGTTGCCAAATTACATGTAACACTTATGCAACACTTTTTTAGAAAAGAAATATGTATGTTATATATTTGTTTAGAAATATAAGCAATATTCACACGTTTTCATTCATGTTTTGTTAAACAAATTTTTTACATGATAATTAATTTTATACTAGCATATACCCACTGGACATATTTTTATGCCAAAGTTTATTTGTCTAGGTTTAAACTTGTTTAAATTCTAACATTTAACCCGCTACTTTCGTAGAACCAAAAAGCTAAAGAAAAATATCAAATTTCCCGTATTTCCTTTTTTGGGTACTATATTTTTCCCCCATTAAAGTTTTAAAAATTTCAGTATTGTAGTGGCGGCCCATAATTTAGTACGAATATGCCAATGAATGGAGGAATATGTTTTGTAAAAAAAGTACCAAAAATAGTTACAATTTTGACCCATTAAATGTTTGAATTTCGAAAAAGTACCAACCTCGTATACGTATTTTTTTGATAAGTTTCCGAATGTGGTGTTATTTTTGTTTCTATGTTTGTTGGTTCAAAAGTTAGATGGGGTGGAAAAAAGTACTAAAATTTAGATTTTACCCGTTTATTCCCTATTAGGGCCGAATTTCAAAAAAGTACCAGACAACTGTCCGCTTATTTTTCTAAAGAACAACGATAAGTATTATATTTATTTTGCATCTCTTTCAGTTTTGGAGATAAAAGGTTACCGATTTTCCCGTTTTTACTCTTTTTTTGGGATTTGGGGAGTGACCAATCGCAAGTTCAAATTTCAAGTTTTTAGGGTCAGCGATTTGGGCTGAGCGACGCAACACTTTTATATATATTTATAAATTTTAAAAAATTTCAACTTTTACGTTCTTGTGTTTTTCGATTTTTGTCGTCAATATTTGTTTATTTAAAATACAGAATAATAAATTCGTTAAAGTAACTGAGATTTCTTGTTACTTAACGATATCGGTAGTTAAATTCAAAAAGATACAGAATTGAGGTACTGAAATTAAAGTGGGATTTAACAATTTTTTTTTTAAATGCATTGAAATTCTTCAAGTGCAAGACAATGTTTTACTTTTAATAACAGTACGTATTTATTTATTCAAACAAACCAAAATTTAAATTAGTAGAGAGTCACACCTATAACATCCTATACGAAAACAATACTTTTATTAAAAAAATTAGTTTGCTTTTGTAAAACTTTTGGCTAGGTCAAACTTCACTTTACAGTTTCAAAAATAATCTCATTAAAAATAATTTAATTAAATCAATAATTTAACTGTATCATTTTGAATCGAAAACGTACGCTCAACAACTGCTGATGAATGGCGTATTGGCAATATTCCGATAGCAATACGTGAGATATCAGAAAACGTAAGTTCGTCCATTTTGTACTTAATTTGGCTTACATTTTCCAAAAAAATCTTCACACATCTTCATTTTTGAAATGTTTTATTTCTGAGAAATCCGCCAAAGCACGAGATTGATTTTTAAAACGTATGACAATAATAAAAAACATAATTGTTTCAACGTTTAAAATTTTAGTCGCAATAAATTTAAGGCGTTAATTTTTAAATCCGCTTTCAAAGTAGTTTAAATTAAAATAATACGTTAGCGGTTCCCATTGCTTCAAAAATCTTTCAACCACAGCCTGTCTTGGAGTTTGGGCATACCTTGGAATTACGTGAACTTCTGTTCCAAAACAGTCTGGAAACTTTTGAAGCTCTTCTTTTCAGTTTGAGCTATTACAAAAGTAAAAAATTATTTGTAAATAGCTTAGCTATTTACAAACAAATTTGGAAACAATTCTTTTAATCTGGCCTGATCACCACTAAATTGCCCCATTATACATTGCAATTATGAGCCGCAAGCATAACAATTTTTTCCAGAGGAATATTATTTTTCTTCAAAACGTCTACAATTTTGTGTGTGATTCCAAAAATGAACAAGAAAAGAGTACTAAGACTGACGTGGGGGTACCGTGGTAGTTTTGAAATGAAAAAGTACCATAGTACTGCATTTTCCATCACTGATTAGTACTCAAAATTTAATATTTAATACATATAACATTGGCTTAAAAGCAATTTTCTGAATAAAGTTGTCCGTGCCTCTGGTGCTGAAAGGTTGTTTCTGTTCACTGCCTTAAGATTTATAAATACACCCATAGAAAGACATGTTTAAATATGGTCACCTCCAACAAAACTATTTTTAAAGAACATTTTAAACACGGTGTCCGGTAAGGTTCGGTAAAAATTTTGCCGCACTCCGAACTTTTGACGAATATCACTTTTTGACGAACACCATAACCGAACCCGAACGTTCGGTCGGACACTAAAAATTATACATGTTACTTTGGGCCAGGGTTGTTAGACTTTTTTCCTCAAAAATCGTCAAAAGTTTTAACAAAATTCGTCAAAATCGTCACGAAAATTGAACAAAATCGTCAACAAAACGTCAAATATATAAATTTTACAAATTAAAGATAATTTATTGCATGGATTGGTTCGAAAATAAAAATTTTTAGCAAGAAATTCTATTTATGAAGAAGAAAGTGATATGGTTAAGTTTTATTCTATTTATTTCAGCAAGTGAGCTGAATATATTTATCATTTAAAAAGAAAACATAAGAAAAAATAAATTTGCATAAATGCATAGCAAAAATATTTTTTATTTGATTTATCCATATTCAGAAAAATATTAAATAATAAATAAAATCTCATTTGCTTTAAACTCGAGCTATTTTTAAATGATTAACTTTTAGCGCTATCTCTATTGCAAATTGTTTTTATTGTTAAAGGTGCTAAAAACCAAGGATTCTGTCTATATCAACCGCCTTGAAACGTTTTATTACGTCCAATATTAGTTCCAAACTAATACATTTTTTTCTCATTGCACTCATTTTTCTACACAACTTCTTATTAAAAAGTAACTTCTTACTTCCTAACATGCAATTTTACTAAGAATAACTAACCAACAGAATTAAATATATATTTTGCAGTACCGATGGCATTTCTATAATTGTAGAATTTGAATTACTAATGCTTCTAATGAAATCCACCTGGTTTGTGATGGGGGAGGAATTTTTTTGTTTCATTTCCAAAAATTTTTGTATTTCGCAAAATTGATTTTTAAGTTTTGGACTGTTTTCAATATAATTGTAAATATTTCTTGCGTTTTATCGATGCCAGAAAATCGTTATAACACTATTACTTTTAGTCAAAAAATCGTCAATCGTCATATTATTGTATTTTCTCAAAAAAATCGTTAAAACTACAAAAAATCGTAACATCTACCAAACCTGCTTGCCAGATTAAAGTGTTATAAAATTGATGCCAGATTAAAGTTTAAAGTAAATTTATTGACGGGATTAAATCGTCAAAACATTAGTGACTCTACATCAAAAATCGTCAATCGTCATTTTGGTAAATTCATCGAAAAAAATCGTCAAAATGACGTAAAATCGTCACATCTAACATCCCTGCTTTGGGCCTTCATAAGTGACGTAACATTTAACAAAATGTAACGTTATTAATTTTATACTTGAATTATTTGGGTTCAAAGATTTGCTTTTTGTGAAATGCTTTCTAAATTTGTTTTATACAGTACATGTTGTTGGTTATTGTGTTTTAGAACCATAGATAACTTTTTATTTATGTGTTGTTTCCAGGTGACAAGCAATTTATTGTGTAGAAAAATTTATATGAAAAGCATTAAAAACAAACTGAGTTATTTTTGTATAAATTTTTTTACACAATCAATTGTTTGTCACCTGGAAACAGCACATTATAATAAAAAATTTTGAACCAATTTGTAGCCGTTAGTCTACATGGTAATGAAAAAAAAAATGTAAAGGTCGACTGACCTGCTAAACGTATGTTGCGTATTCCATGAATCGTGTAAACTTTGATCAAGTATTGAATCACCAAACTCATCTCTTTCCCAGTTGATATGCAAACGAAAGTAACTGGATCATTATGTAGATTAACAGTCGTACATTTAAACAAAGGAACTAAACAAATATCCACTTGACCTGCAGGGAAAATGGAAAATGGCTGGCATAGAGCCCCTACGTTTTTCTAAGATTTGAAGAAAAGACTAATCCATTTTTTCGCCACTGGCAGATTGTATCGACCAGTAGGTACATTTATTAACGTTACTGTTGCCAATTTAGAGATTTTTCAGCTTAATCTAGCGTTTTTGAAATATCAATCGCGGGGAAATATACTTTTTAGCGGTTAGCGAATTTCAAACATGTCTCAGCGGCTCATTTCCACTACACAAACATTTCCTAATATTTAAATTTAAAGATTTTATACTTTTTCTTATTAAAATTTTTTGTTTTTCTGCTTAAAAATTATTTCTTTGTGTTCACGGTTTTACTTACTTTATAGTTTTAGTTAACTAAGGATTTTTAGGGCTGTATGTCACAATTCACAACTTTAAGCTTGCAAAAAAATTTGAAACAAAATTGTTCTAAATTGTCTCGATAGATTCCAAGCAATATAATTTACTTACTTTCATCTAACTTGTTTTATTTAAGTGCTAAAAACGACAAATAATTGCCAAAAATAGCGTAAATGTTATAAACTTTTTTGTGTTTTTATAAAGGTATTTGTATAGACTGCACCATAACTAGTTTTTCATCAATTCATCGAAGACTCCAAAAAAATATATATTTTCTAGTTTATTGAGTAATTTTAAGTCGATTTAGCGATGTCCATCTGTCTATCCATTTATTGAAATCACGCTCACTTTGAAACGACTCTAGTTTCCCTAAGCTGTTTAGGATCGAAATCCAGCAAAATTGGCTTCGTAGGAAAAGAGTTATGAATTAAAGTGTCCAACAACCACCATAAAAAATGTATCATTTTGTTACAAAAACAAGTATAACTAGTGTCGGAATGATATAAGACATATTGATATAAGATTTTACACAAATGCGTTCTATAGTCTACATAAATGGAAAAAAATTTATATCTGATTTTGGTAGGTAAAATACTTAAGTATGGTGGCAATATTACGTTACTTTTAAGTTTTTATAGTGGCAACAATATTTTGATAATTGTTTAAGAATGTTAAATGGAAATGTTAAAAAATGACATTTAGGATAGAAAACTTTTATATGGGAACTTAAAATAATCGAACGCATAAGAACTTCCATGAATAAATAAAAACAATTTAAATTTTTTTATAAATTTTTATTTTATTTTCTTATTGATGTTTCGTATTTTTGATTATTCCTTTTTTGCTTTCTTTAAATAATCATAATTTTCATTAAATTTATTTGTTTGTTTTTTTTTGGCTTTTAATTTTTCGCTTTTTTTTTTGTTGTTCTTATTGGTTTTATTACTTTTTATTTTTTTAATATTTATTAAATGCGTAGTTTTAACAATATATATGTATGTATGTTTTTTTTATATATATATGTATATATGTATATATATTTTTAATAATACATATTGGTTTTTTTCATTATTATTAATTTGTTATATTTAAATATAAAATATTCATTAAGTACATACATATGGATTAAAGAGAAACATGATAAAAAATATTTTACAAATAAACATGCGTATTATTTATTAAAATTTTTTAACACATACAAATATTTAATTAAACAAAAAAAAAATCACTTAAAAACCACAATTGCATACATTCGTTTATTTCATCTTTCTTTGTTTATAAAAAACAATTTTTTTATTATTTAATTATGCATTTAAGCTGAGACAGTTTTGCTCTAAATGTAAATATGTGTATTTGATTTTTTAAATTTAAATTTAATTTTTTTCAGATTTTGAATCGTTAGATTTTTGGCATGTACTTTTTACATTAGACTTCTTGATAATAAGTAAAACTTGGAAAATTATATTACAAATTTAATTTGAATTTTATTTAGATCTTGAATTTTGAATGCATTTAGAATACCATAAAATGTTTTAAGATAATAAGAGTTAGTGATGTATATATAGCGAACACACGATATAAGGAAATATCTCAATAACACCTGTCTCTGTTAACATTGAGTTAACTTGTCGCTTTAGGGATCAAATTAGTTTTCGCATCGAATAAAATTTCGCAATTGCGGAATTCTATAGCTTTTAAATCGAAATTTGTAACCCAAAGCCGGTTGTTATTTAATATAAATGTCAAATAACTGCCAAATTGTCTACAAAAGCAAACATAAAGGAAAAAGTTATTATATACATTTGTGCTAATGTGTATAATACATATTAATCTAGGGCCATGGTCTAACGATGTCTACTCGTATGCTTGTCTGTCCATTTGAACCTTGTGCACAAGGTATAAGTTGCCACTTTGTTGATAATTTGATAACATTTGGTTATTACGTTTATTTTATAATAAGGACGAAGCATATTGTAAATGGTGAGAGTCGGACTCTAATTTCAGTCGCCATACAAACTTTTTTCCGAAATAGTCTTTTTGTTTTCATAAACCATTTTGTTATACATATATCTGTGACATTTTGACAAAACATCTTAAGTCAAATTTATAATGTTGAAAAAAAAATGTTATTAATTATACGAAATTTCATGCAAAAAACATTTTTGTGTACGTTTTAAAATGTTTGTATTATAAAAGAAATTTTTCTTTAATTTTGGCTTATTTTATTATTAAATAAAAATGATTTCTTCACCGAGTTTTTTTTAAAACGTTTTTGCTATCTGTTCTCGACTTAAGATGTTTTGGCAGATATGTGTTTAAATTTAAATCGCCCCAAATATATTTTACTGCAAATTAAATTCTTTTTGGAATTGGTTTACAATTGACAACTGCTCCCGTCCGTTTAAGGTTGACCTTCGTTTAAATTAAATATAAATATAGCATTTACACGTAGAGAAAAAACATGTTTAAATATGGTCACCTCCAAGAAAACAATTTTTGAATAAAATTTAAAACATATTATGCTTAATTTTACCATTTTATTGCGACCGACAACCATATTATGGTGAAATTAGCCCTCCATCAATAAGCCACAACCATATTATGGTTGTCTCTAAACATGTAATGGTTAAATTTGACAACAATTTGTTTTAAAATTAACATTAGTATTTTCCTATTTTCCAAGACCAACTATGCTATGGTCGAAAAACAACCATTCTATTAAAAGTTTTAAAAATATTTTAGTTATTATAAACCATAACTTATTCAAAGGCAACCATAATATGGTTGTGGCTTCCTGATGGAGGACTAATTTCACCATAATATGGTTGTCGGACACAATAATATGGTTAAATTTAACGTAATATGTTAAAATTTTTCTTTAAAAATAGTGTTGATGGAGGTGACCATATTTAAAGATGTTTTTTATCTGGGTGTACCCTATTGAAAACGTTACTAGCACCGAACATGTCACTTGGCAGTTCTAAAGTGGCAGAACCGGTTCCAGTTCATACAATTAATATAAAAGGGACTTATCATAAAAATAATGCTTATCACAGATGCTGTCCCGAGTGAACCTTGTCAATGTAATAGATTTCCTTGTAGAGTAATAGTGCTGGATAGAATTCGCCACTTACCCAACAAAATCCAGTCACATAACTAGTTTCCTCTGGAGTAACTACACTTAAAAACATTATCATGAGTTTCGTCCTCCATCACAATTCGTTCAATTGTATAACATTATTGTGTTCACTTTTAAAGGGATAAGTCCTTTAAGAGCAATTGATGACTTTGTTTAAACTTTGATATTGTTACAAGTAGAACTGTTGCTGTAATTTTTATACGCTCAACAGTTTTATTTGTTTTAATATCTTTATTTTATAATCTTTATGGATGAAGCGTTTGTAAAGTATCATAAAAAAATTTAATCTTGGCGGGGTTGGCCATAACAACTTTTATACACTCTTAAAATTATAGCAAATACAACCAATGTGACCCCATAGAACACTTTGTGAATTGCGTAATTATATTTAGCAATATGTCAAATTCGATTTTTCGTGTTCTACGACTATTTCAAATTTGGCCTATCCAAAAATTTACCGTTATTTTTAAAAAAATAGTAAGCATGAACATTTTGCAAATAGAGGCAAAACTATTTAGATAAATAACTTTTTTATGCT
Organism: Pollenia labialis; assembly: GCA_949318255.1. Taxonomy (NCBI): domain Eukaryota; kingdom Metazoa; phylum Arthropoda; class Insecta; order Diptera; family Polleniidae; genus Pollenia; species Pollenia labialis. The sequence continues at coordinate 160,956,103 of OX439140.1, forward strand.
GCCTCTTTTCATATCTTAACGTGTATAAACTGTTTGATGTTAAACTATTTCAATAAACAAAAAAATATAAGAATTATCATTTTAAACCAATACATTCATATTGGTTTTAAGCAATCGATACTCGATCTGGACCAAATGCAATTTGTATACCAAATTTGTCATAAATGATTATAAAAGAGAAAATATAACAAAATACCACTTTATTTTAATCTGTGCCATTATTGCTAACAATACAGTTATAGGAATTTTTCATTTAACCGACATTAATCTTTCCTGTGAAAAGCAAGGTGTGTCTTAATATGTAGTATATATTATACGGTATACCAAACTTATCCAAAAAATAAAAGAACCAAGAGTGACTTTAGGTCCCCAGAAAGAACACTATATGCTTATGTAGGCTTAAATCTTTATGTGTATCCAATTTATCGAAAAGATAAATAGTACCAATGTTATCCCTTAAAAAGTACCCTATATTTTAATCCTGACCATATGCAATCTGAACGCTGAAAAAAACTATGGTTGGAGGTAGCCATATTCTAAGAACAACATACTATGGTTGGATTTTAGCATAATATAAAATTAACTATAATTTGTTCATAATTAATAATAATATGGAAAACCAATAATAACCATATTATGGTCAAAATTAACAATACTGTAGTAAATGTTAACCATATTATGGTTATTTATTTCACCCATTTTATAATTATATTAAGTTTTTCTAGTCTTTGACGACCTGCATTAGCACTGCTTCTGTTTTATTGGTTCGTAGTACTACGTGTATTTATGTATTTTAATTAATAATTAAAATAAAATGGATGAGAATTTTTAGCAAACCATGGAAGTATGTAATTGATAATTATTGTAGAGAGCAAAACGACCATCCATAAAATTGTTTTCTCAAACATATTATTTTAAATTTTAAAGTAATCATGCGATGTTTTAAAATATTATAATTTCAAAGATATTATTGTTATAACATATCGAGCCATAACCGCAAAATAACGTAAGCATCAAAAATCAAATTTTACATGGGAGAGTTTTCTTAATTCATATAAATTTTGTATGTCGCTTACGGTAAAATTGTTCTTGCTAAAAAATCTAGGACCACAATATGGTAATATGCTTATGGTTGTGCAACAATATGTTTAAAGTAACCAAAATATGTTTAATTGTATGGTTGTAGCTTTGTTTTATTAAAACTTCTATATAATTTGTCCTATGTTCGTCTTTTTATAATTCGAGAACAACTCAACCGATTTTGAAACGAGTACATGAGTTGGAAAGGTATACTTTTACTGATGGTTTATAAATAAAAAACTCCCGATAGGTGGCGCCGTTATCGTGATATTTAAGTTTTTTTTATTGATGGTAGGTCAAGTTATTATCGAAATCCTCCAGTATTAAATTTTTTATTTTTTTTTTAGAAAATCGCGAGCAGCGCCGGGACCAAACAGCTATCTATATACATAAAAGAGTTGTGTGAGTGACTGACTGGCTCATTCATCATCGCCCAACCCAAACCGCTGACCCTTGAAACTTGAAATTTGGACTAGCGATTGGTCACTCCCCAAATCGATCTACTAAGACGGGATTTTTCGAAATTCGGATGTGTAGGGGGCAAAAAAGGTAAAAACGGGAAAATTCTGTAACCTTATATCTCCAAAACTAAAAGAGATGCAAAACAAATGTAATACTTATCGTTGTTCTTTAGAAAAATAAGCGGACAGTTGTCTGGTACTTTTTTGAAATTCGGCCCTTTTAGGGAGTAAACGGGTAAAATCTGAATTTTAGTGCTTTTTTGCCACCCCATCTATCTTTTGAACCACCCAGTAAAAACTTCGCCTACAAAATAATGTGTTAAGTAATCAGAAAAACATAAAAGCACTACTTACAATTCTACTGAAAGAACCAATGAATTTTACAAGGGATGTCCCAAAATGAATGCATTCAAAAGAAAGTCATTATTTTTTACTTAAATACATGCAGAAAAAAGTAGTTTTAGAAGTTGTTATAGATGTAGCTATAGAAGAAAGCTACTAAATAATGAGTTAAAGAAGCTATTCATTTTGAAAAAGTAAGCGAAGTTTTAACTGGGCAATAAACATAGAAACTAAGTTAATACCACATTCGAAACTTTAAAAAAATACGTATACAAATTTGGTTCTTTTTCGAAATTCTAACATTTAAGGGGTGTAAATCGTAACTATTTTTTTTTTACATAACATTTTCCTCCATTCATTAACATATTCGTACTAAATAATGAGCTGCCACTACAATACTGAAATGTTTGATACTTTAATGGGGGAAAAATATAGTACCCAAAAAAGGAAATACGGGAAATTTGATATATTTCCTTAGCTTTTTGGTTCTTCTAAAGCAGCGGGATATATGCTAGAATTTAAACACCATCTAACCATTTTAAACGGCTTCACCCACATTGACGAATTGAAACGTATGCACCAAATTTCATCGAATTATTTTCAAAATTGCGATCTACAATTCGCGCACAATTTTATATGGGCAGACAACTAGACAGACAGAGGAACGACAGATCGACTCATAAAGTGTTGGTTGGTATGCTATAATGTGGGTCTAAAACAAATATAACACATATCAGAACAAACGCAGAATGCCCTCTACACTATTGTGGGGTTACACCTGCACTTAACTTATCAATTTATCTGCCTGTTCATCTATTTCCAAACGAAGAGTTTGTTCGCTTAAATTGCATTTAAAACATACAATAAAATAATGTTTTTGTTACATGTGAGTTAAGATACTACTCTTGTTTCTCTCAATTTATTTCCCAGTATGCTTTTGACATATGTTTTGTGCTGATAACCGAACTATTTGTATTTAATTTTTATGTATGGGTATTTCCACAGAAAGTTTTTTTTTGTCACATTATTAGCGTAAAGCACAACTAGCTTTACATTTAGTTAAAGAGGGCACAAACTGTTCCCACATGAATATATTTAGATACATACACTGTTACAAATTTCCCATATTTTTCACTTACTCTGCTTTTTGTTGTACTCTTGCCATTTTCTATGCATAGAAGCAGTAGAAATTAAAAAAAAAATTAATTTAAATTTTCTATTTGTTACTAAAATTCCTTATTACAAACATAAATAAAAAGATAAATAAATTGATTAATAGATTTTTATTACAAATATTATTTTTTTGATATGACTTACATACAGTTTATTTTTTATAATAATTAAATTATTCATTTAATTAATTCTTTAACACTTAACTATTTGTATTAAATAAGAATTTGATAAAAAAAATTTTGTAAGAAAAGAAAAAAATAATTTACAATTAACAATTGAATTCAAAATTTGTTTTTATTTATTTACTAGAAGAGCGGCCCTAAAATTAAAGATATTTCTTAATAATTGTCACTACTGTTACTGAATTAATTTTATATGTTTTTCTTTAATTTTATATTTATAAAACTAATAAAATAGAAAAACCAATTTACAACATTTATTTAGTTTTTTTATTAATTATTAAAAGCAGGTTTAATATTTATTGTTTATTTATTTTTTTTTTTCATGGGAAAGATTTTTATTCTTCAATATAAAAAAAGGAAGTTTTGTGACATGTTAATTTATTTTTTTTGCTGTTATTTTTGTTTTTTTTTTATAATTTTTGTTATTCTGTTAAAGTTATTTTACATTTTTTTGTTTGTGTCAGTGTATTTTTTTGTTGTTTATAATTTTATTTTAAAACTATTAAAAATAAAATGTTTCTAGAACTAACAGTTTCTTTTTTGTTTCTTTTAAAATTTTATTCTTTTTAAGGAGATTTTTTTTTGCAAGGTAATTTAATTTTTTAACCTAGAACTATTATTATTATTATTTTTTTGTTAGTATAATTATTATTATTCAGTTTATATTTTTTGTTTAATTATTTTTTACTTTAAAATTAATTATTCATCCTGCAAAATTTACTTAGTATCATTTTTGTTTTATTTATAATAATTAATTATTTTCCATATTACTTTATGCAATACGTTTTGATTTTATTTTATTTAAAATTGATTACAACAGTAGTTTTTTTGATTTTTTTACAATTTGTTTTTAAATTATTACATATTTGTTTTAAACTTAAGTACTTTTCTTTAAATAACAAATTTTAATTCAGTCATTTTAATGCAATTAATTGCAAATTTATTTAATTTGTTTTAAATTTTTAATTACAAAATAATAAATAAATTTTTATGTTTGTTAATAATAAATAAACTAAAGTGTGTATGTAAAATATGTTTATAATGTTTATACAAGAGTATTAGAGTTGTTCAAAATAAGAGTTTTTAAAAATTGCAATTTTTCAAAATATTTCTTTTAAAATCGAACCGTAAAATGTTCTGAAAGTCAGTTTTAACTAGTGTTCAAAAATTAACACAAACCCAAAATGTTTTAATGTTTTTGTAGACGTTCACAATCCTTAATACCTTTCGTAACTATTTTCAAGAAAGCAAGGAACATTGTATAGTGTTCGGTTCTGCGTTTTAAAACAGAACAATTTAAGTGGTTCTGTAGACATACATATTATTTTAATGTTCTATAGTGTTTCTTTATACACAATAGTCAAGCGATACCCTAAAGGGAAGCGAACTGACACCAAAGTGGTAGAGATCGGTTCTAGTTCTAACACTTTATATGAGGGGGTCAATTGACACCATTTGACCAGTCACAAAACTAATCTCAATGAACGTACTTAGTGTCAGTTACTACAATGTAGTATTATTTCAATACAATGTAGTAGTTTTTCATTAAAACAAGTCCTAGAATTATATTCAAGAACCAAATTTTAAAAAGTACCAACAAATGTGTCACAGCACCGCTGAAGACTGTACTGTAATTCATTACTCTTTCTACCTTTTTGTTCTTCATAAACCAGTTAAGGGATTGGTTCTTCTTTCACTGGTCATGAGTCCTTTCTTTTTGTACTTGTTCTATTTTCACAAATCCCAGGACCAGTCTATTGGAACAATTGACACAAATTTTCCGCAGGGTAGTTACAGAATAGCCAGTTAAGAGGAAGTCCCATCATCACCCAGTCTTTTAGAATTTAAGAAGTTTCTGCTACCTGAAATGCCTTCGCATAGAAAGACACTCCCACTAAGATAAAATAACTGAAACAAGCCCTCTACGATAACGTCAGTTTCAGAATGTTGCACTGGCGTAAGGCAAGGCTGTATTTGTCAATTTTTTTTTTTTTTTTTTTTTTTTAATTCCCTACGCTAATCCCCCCGAAGCTTTACGCTTGTCTGCAGGAAAGAAACCAGAGTCTCTGGCGGGAATCGAACCCGCGACCCCGGGGTTGATAGACTAGCTCACTCTGCTCTTCAGATAATATTATTAAGAGGAATTTCGTTGGGTTTTCAGAGAAGGCTAGAAGATCTCGATTATGCAGATGATATCTGGCTTCTCACAACTACTGCAAACTACTGTTTACTAACCCTGGCATGAATATCAATATATCAAAGACCAAGACAATAATTATAAAGTCTTTAAATAACAGGACGTTCTCCATAATTTGAGATAAACGAGAAGATTTTTCAAAATTCAGCTAATTGGGCAGAATATTAACCGCTAATGATGGTTCTAGTTATGATGTACAGAACTGCATTAACTCTGGCAAGCGTTCAATTGGCCTCTAAAATCCTCATAAATGGACGGATGGACAGATGGAACCGATAAATCACCAGTGTTGAAGGTTATAAAAATCCAGATTCAAATTTTCTATAAAGTTAAATGTTAGGTTGAAACAAATTGTATTCCTTAAATTGGGCCGCCACCCTAAGAATCCGGTATGGATTTATGAAATATGTTTGTACATTATTTTTATTGCAATACACGTGTCCGTACTACTGTTTGGGTTTACAAAGTTTATTATGTATATGTTGTATGCGGTTGCTGTGAAGTAGTTTTATGACTCGATAAGCATGCAAGTGTTATACAAACATATATACAAAACTCGAACACACACACTCACACGCCTACACAAACTCACACCCACTTAAACGCTTAGTGAAATTCACGCTGTGGAAAAAATAAAGAATTTTCCATATTACATTTTCAGTTGAACTTCATACAAGCAACCTTGGACATTGTGTAAATTTTTTTAGGTAAATTTTTTAGACATACATCTTGAAATTGAAATGCTTTGAATTGTAAATTTCACCAACAAAAAAGAAATAAAATCCGAAGGCAATGAAAAACCTACAAGCTGGTTTTTTTAATAAGAAAAAAAAAAGAATTTTGTAGAATAAATATTTGAACGTCAAGGTTCTTTTTTATTATCCTACATTTCCTTTGATACGGCTAAACCTTGAAGTCGAAGCTTTTTTGCTGTTGTTGTTTCTTTTTAAACTTTTTTTTTTGTTGGCTTAAGAATATTTTAGACATAACTGTCAGTTGTATGTTTAATACAATTAATAAGAAACTTCCGGCTGTAGGATTTCATCCCTTTTTTTAAGGATTTGGGAACTCAACTCGAAATTTAAAAAGGTTTGTAAAAGCAGTTCTTAAAGAAATTAAATTTAAATAAAGATTTAAAGCATTGAAACTTTTTTAAACAAAACAATAAACTAAGTGATTCTTACTTTCCACCGAGGGTAGGAATATTTCAGAACTGGAATTCATATGGAATTTAAAAATAATAAACAAATCATAGCTGTGTTCAAATTTGTTGAGGTTTTAGCTGTACTCCAAAAGTAAGCTTTCGAGACTTAGCTTTATATGAGGCATATCATAAATTAAAGACCCCACTTAACTAAATTCGGTCGTGTGCCTTACATACCCAATTTTACCACAATAGCATTATTTGTTACGGTTTAAGGCTCTCTAAATTGCTTTAGGGGAGTAGGCTTTATATAGGGTCTGTGGTAATTTATGGAACGATCTTTACGCAATTTTGTGGTATGATTTTAAGTCATATAAAATAATTATGTGGTAAATTAAACATTTTAGTTTTTTTCCACAGAATTAGCAGTTTTTTGTAAAAATTTAATATTTTAAATATTTTTTTTTTCAATAAACAATATTTTTAATTTTAATTTAAAATATGATCAAAAAATTTTGCCGCTTCAAACAATGTGTTGACTGATTTTGACAATTTCCAACAACAATTTCAAAAGCTGAAATTATTTTATTTTAAACAAAATAATTTTTTGGTATTTGATTATTATTTTAATTCAAAATTTATGTCAAAGCAACTAAAAGGATAATTAAATCAAAATTATATTTTTAATTTTCTTTCAACAAAAAAAAATAATTGATTCAATTATTACAATAATTAAGTTTAAATACTTTTTAAATAAAACTAATAAATAAGCGTGTTTCAATAGTCGGACAGACGAAGTCTTAGCAAGAACTTTTTTTCCAACAGAGACTTATAAGAATAACATGACGGTTTTAACATTTTACTTTTGAGCATGCCAGTTTTAGTCGGCTCGCAAGCCTCAGTGATGAAGAAGTTTCAAATTAGGTGATTTCTCGTAAGGAATTCATCTACTAGATCTTATTTGATTGCATAATTTCTATATTCTTTGTAGAGAAAAATTCTAATATTAAGCAAAACAAAAAAAACCAAGCATTTGTAAAAATAATTTTTCAGATGGTTTTTGTTTACAAATTTTATTCATTATTGTTCTTTAACATAGCGTTTACATTTGACAGCACTGGAAGACAGTAAGAAAATACATATTAGTTTCCAAAAACACTACTAATTTTTTTAATTTTTTTTACATATTTGGGGGATTCACAAGGTGTTAAAGTCATAAGTCTTAAAATAATAACACGAAAATATACGACTGCTATGAACAACCCCTCATAATTTGGTGTGCTATATTGAATTTAAGTCAGCTGATTTAAAACGAATACAAAAAATAAATATGTACCAAAAATAAAAATATTTTTTAATTCTAATCCATGAATTAATAAATTAAATCTTTCCTGATCTTTCCTGACTATTTTCCATTTTTCAGACGCAAACCACAAATAAATTTTATTTTGTTTGCTTACTAAACATCGGAGTCCTAAGCCGATCTAATTTGACGCCGCAAGTGTTTTATTGCAAAAATTGCTAGCCGCAGGTTCAATTCGGATATTAGCCGGATAAAACTATACCATCAATGTTGACGGCTATAAAAACTAATGCGGTTCGGCTCAGCCGCTCAGCGCAGGTCTCTTCTGATTAATTACGACAGCACAATAAACATACCAAGCAAAGTTCTATTAATTTAAGACACTTTTTATTTACAAAGCAATAAAAACATTTTTTTACACCATTGTAAAATGTTAGAACATTATGACAATATAACATGATAGCACACCTTGTGAATACCCCGATTGATTTTTCCCCTTTTGCTAACAAAACTTCAAATTACTGTTAGCAAATGTCAAATCACTGTCCAATTTGACTGTCTGAAAAATTTGCTAGAGAGTAGACAAGACAGTTGGAAAAGTGTGCATGTATAAGTGAAAAGGTTTGCATGTATTGCTACTGTCTTGCCGGTACTGGTAAATGTAAACGCCATGTAACTGTATATTTATTCACATAATGAAAAAACTAATTTATCGAGAGCTTAAAAACTGCAGTCCAAACCAAAAACTGTCGAACAAGAAAACGAAAATATCAGCACAACTTTTAGCTTTTTTAGTTGGTTTGACAGCGACTGCTTACATTTAATGAATCAGAAGTAAAAGCAACAGTTTTTTTTCTGGCAAATGAATGAAATTACAGTTTTTCTAATTTGACTGCAGTTTTTAAAGACTGTATTTATCATCTTATAATTAATCATATTTATCTTGTATACTAGCAGTATACTTTAAATATAGTAATCCTTTCTTTAATATATTTAGAATAGAAATGGGTCTCAAAAATTTCTTGTGTCTGATGTCCTATGTTAAGCATTTTTTAATACAAGTTAATAGTGATTGTAAAAGTTTGAAGACAGTAGACTTTTAGGTCTTAAAATAATATATCATTGCAGTCATTTTGCGACATCACTTTTGTTTTTTGTATACAAACATATATATCGTTAGCTCATTAATTGTTTGGGGCATAAGCAAAAAGTCGTAGTGGAGAAAAACAACAATGAAAGTTTTCATTTAAACCCGGTACCCGAAAGAATTTTTTTGTATTTTCACTAATTTTTCTGGCATATGTTTTGAAGAAAAATTAACCTATTTTTAACGATCATTAACGAACACAGAATTTAATAGCATTTTATTGAAAGTGAAAATTATTTTTTTGTGCCGCATACGCCACTTTTCTAAATTTATTTTTAAAAAGTAGTGCTGCATACCTATACTTACTGCTGTGCATTGATCTGTTGATATTTTATGTTGCTTTTTCTTTAACTACTTTTTTCTTACGGCAAAGAAGCGAAGAATTTATTTTGTACGTTTTTGTACGAGAAATTTTCTGCATTCGCCAAACAGTGGCATGTAGAGCAAAACAGTACTTAATAAACTTTTAAATAGGTGATATGGAGCAAAATTAATGCTTGTTATCTCAGAAACCATAAAAAAATTTGGTGAACCCGGTTTTGGATTCAGAAAGGAAATATTTTAAGTATATATTCCCCTTACTTAACTCAATTTTTTTAAAAGTGGTCGGTAGGTTAAACCAATAATTAGCTGACGATATGTATATCCGTTATTCTCTAATTTGGAAGCAAACAACCCCAGTTATATTGTTATTTGAACTTTTAATGTGATCTATCCATCCATATTTTCTCCGACTTTTGTCAGTTCTGCTGAGGACTTTTTTAGTAATTCAATGTTACTAAAGGTGTTTGGCCAGTAGCTTCTGATGGTTCTCCGATGACATCCATTTTCAAATATTTGAATTTCCCTTATCTGCGAATTTGTAAGACCTCACGTTTCGCATCCGCATAAAATGCGACTTAACACAAGCGTTGTCTATATTGATCATCGTGAGCTGCGATAACTCGTAGGACTGCCGTATAATGTGTAGCTTCCACATAGCATTACGGAATATATTAATGCTGTTGTCAATATCTTTGCCTGACCCATGTTTTGAAATAATGCAGCCGAGGTAGCAGATGGTTTCAACGATTTCAATTTCTGTTGCATCGATGAAAAGCTTATTTGTGTTTAAAGTTGCAATTTTCATTAAATTTGTCTTTTCTATATTATTTTTAAGTCCGACTTTTAGGGCATTTGTTTTCAGAACATACAGTTTATTTTAAATGGGTTTCATGGATGTAGGGTATTCAAACGATTAATCGAATAATTTTAGACGATTAACTGTTATTATTTGCGATTAACGAATTTATCGATTATCGAAAAATTGTGTTATCACAGTATTAGTTTTGCTCTTATTGAAAAAAACAAGTAGGTACATTTCAAATACCTTTTATTGTGTCTTAACTCAAGACCATTTCCTTCGAATTTAGTACAGACTTTTACCACAATGATTCAGATGAAGAACCTTAACAAGACTATTGCAAGGATTAAACTTGTTAAAAAATCAATAAGAGATTCAAGAAGTAAAATGGGAGACTAGCAAATTATAGAAAAGACGAGGAAAAAGAACAGAGAAATATGATATGCTTTATAACGCTTTACTTTCAATTTTTCCAACGTCAGCAATAAGTATAATAATCTCTCCTAAGATTTAGAAGAATAGCTGTAATTTTAATGCTATTTTAATTTGAAAAGTTATCCTCTTTTTAATTACATAAAGTACCTTTTGTTAAATTGTTGTTTAATAAAATTTTTATGTTAAAAAATATAATTTTTGGTCTTATTTTAAAACTTCTAAGCTATACAAAATTCAAATTATTCGGTTAATCGAATACTATTAAATTGTTCGATTATTATTCGATTCAATTTTTAGCTCTTAACATTTAATCGCGCAATTAATCGATTAATTCAAAATATCGATTAATTGAATAACCTATTTGCGTGTCATTGTTGGTTTCCCTCATTGCATCATCCAGAGCATTGAGAAAAATGAAAATTGAGAAAGAGTACTGGCGAAATAATGTATTTTAATATTAAATTTAATATATTTTTCCGACTAAATGAAAATTAATAATAAAACTGAATAACAAACAAAGAGATGATTATTATAACCATGCTACAATCATATGCATTATTTAAATGATTACAACAAGTCAAATTATATGCTTCGGAGCTAAATTTAAGTTTTCTCTTTAATTATAAAAGCGTTCTCGCTGAATACCTACTTGTTTGCAACAATAATTTTTGGACTATGCTCAATTGTTATGTTGAAAGATATGTATATGAGGCAATAAGTAATACCACCAATTAGATCTTTTTCTGCAGCCACGTGAAGAACCATGGCAGATCAAGGCTACGTACGAAGCAAATTGGATTCTTTATGGATTCCCCTAGAAGTTTCTGTCTCTGAGTCCCAATGGAGAGACAGTTTCAAAGCAGATGTGTTATCATTAGAATTTTTCTTTTCCCGGGAAAGCGGGATATATTTCCAATTATATCAGCAGTAAAGTTACCAAAAAATTTTAAATTAATCCCGGGAATTCCCTCACACATTTTCCGAGATTTTTTTCCCGAAAAATGTGCAAAATTTTATTAAAAATAGTAGAGTTCCCGTATTCGTATTCAGAGTATATTTTTCTGTGGATGCAATTATACAATATTTTACCAGGATAATATTTTTTTCTTGCGTTTGGCCAGTTATTAAATTACTTTTTTCCATTTTTTTGTTTGCAAAACATAAAAAAATTATTCAATATATAATTTTTCATTCAAATTAAACAAATATTTAAGTTAAAGCTGTTGTCAATGGCTTATTGAATGAATGTTTTTACAATAATAAAAATATATTAATAAAAGTGGGGAAAAATAATGAAATGTTTGCAATAGTTTTTTGCAATTTTGAATAAAAAATATATATTATTTAAATACTTTTGTGTGAATGTGTATGTTTGTGATTGTTGACATGCATACACCCAGCGGTAAAACTCAGAAGACCTTCTTACTTCAGGCCTTTTAAAATGCCTGCTTAAAAATTGTTTTGATTAAATTCCTATTCTTATCCAACTGCTAAAGAAGGCCTCATAGAAGGCCTCGGCTCTTTGGTGTAAAAGATAAGATACACCTTCCACACTCGCTTCTATGAGAAGGGAGTAGAGAAGGAGTAACATTTTTTGTATTGTTTTTCTTTTGCACAAGCAAATCAAAACAATTATTTTTTTGATCCCGTTGCCATTCTTATGTACCTGCTAAAGAAGCGAGAGCGGAAGGCCTTCTCCGCAATGACAACGTGTGTAAAAAAGATAGGAGTATGGAATGGAGCGAGAAGGCCTTGTATATCTAAAAGAAGGAGTACAGAGGCCTTCTAGAAGGCATCCGTACCCCTTCTTTTTCCCGCTGGGCATGTGCAAGTTGTTAATGTTAGTAAGGGAAGTGTGTTTGTATATCTACAACTGTACGTTTGCAGCACAGATATTTTTTCTATTAACATTTTTTGTTTGAATATACTAAATAACATACATGTCTACATACGTATGTTTTTCTGTGTGTGTGCAGTTACTAGCATATTGTAAATGTATGTTTAATATTGACATTGCACTACCATGTACTAGTCATATACATACATTGAATGGCAGGCTGGAAAATACCTAGAAAGCAAAGGCATATTTTCGTTTTAAGCTTTTTTTATGAAATATTGAAAAGAAAGTTTAGCAGCATCTGGAATTTTGAGGACCTCGGAGAGGTTGAGACCCCTTCGGTTGTTATATAGTAGCTGTGGTTAACCCTACGTTTCAGCATGCAAGTAATTACTTGCAAGTAGTGTATACGAATTATTTACGAAAATCGGGCGAAATACGTTTTTTTAATGGCTACACAGGACAGTTCATTTTTAAAATGTCGGCATCAACTGAACTTCTAACTTTTATTTTTAAATCGTTGTATCTATAGACTCTCCTCAATACTACTATGAATTTCTCTAAAGGTTCCAGCCTTAAAGCCAACTTAAAATTTAATGGCCATTTTGTCAATGTACCGATAAACTGTCTTTTATTTAAGGTCCACATAAATTTATAAGACCGATAAACTGTCTGTTAACAATTTTGGGTTTCTCAATATACCAACAAAAAACATTGTTTTGAGTAGGCACGACATCTCAAAATACATGCATAAGTTGGGAGTCAGCTGATTGAATTTATATGTACGGCAAACAAAAGGAAAATATATAATTGGCAGATGAGTTTTGAGAGAAAGAAACAGTAAATGTTGGAAAGAGCCAACTATAAAAAATGTTATCAAAAATTTTTTTCACCTTTTCTTTAGTTATGATTTTGTTCATTTTATTAAATGCTGTCGACTTTTTGTTTATGAGAAACATAACAAACAAAAACTGGCAAATCGCTAAATTTGCCCATAAACAGCTGATTCAGCAACACTTTAAATATTTCAAGTATTATTTTAAGTTGAACAATTTTACATTCTTTTGACATACTTTACTTAATTTTTTATCGATAACTTTTTAAAATTTGTTGACACTTTTCTATTTATGTTAATACAGCTGAACTCTTTACACTTGGTAAATTTTTCTATTACATTATATTTGCACTGCTCACTAAAACTTGAACAATGCATCAAAAATGTAGTGTCATAAGGCCTTTAGCTTTGCGACAAAATGAGACATTGAGAAAATCCAATTTCTTTAATGTGCAATTTTTCGTTGAGAAATAAGATAATCGTGAAATTCAAATAATCATGTAATTCAAAACTAATACGTAAAAAAAAATTTGTTTTTCTATCAGTTAAAAAAAAAATAAGAAACATAAAAAAAAGATATTTATTTTTGAAGTACAATATGTATGTGCTCCCCCAGTATTCACAAACGATTATTAAGTCTTACAAAGGTTTATCAAGGATAATTTTCATAGTAAATTTGTTCTTTAAACCTTTATTAAGGGGGTAATTTTGTTGTTCACTTCACCTTGCGTTGAGAAAATTTTCATATAAAATTTTTTGAATTTTTGAAAGGTGAAGTGAACAACAAAATTACCCCCTAAATTTTAAAAATGTTTGTGAATTCAGGCAGAAAACTTTTTTTCATTTTTATTGAAAATTTTTTATCATTGGTGTTCAAAAAATATTTTTTTTTGTTTGAATTGTTCTTTAAAGTACAAAACAATTAAGTTTTTAAAAAAACGTTTTAAAGAAAAATATTTTTTTTGGTTTTTAGGAACTTACATTGATAACTCAATTTTGAAGTTGAATTGAATTTATAATCACCCCTATTACTAAAGTCGACTGCAAATTTAAAAGAAGTTATGGGCAAAAATTTTATTTGTAAGTTAAACGTAAATATTGCAAAAATTCGAAAAAGTTTGCTTAAATCGCGAAAATATTTAATTTGCGAAGTTTGCCTTGAAGAGCAACAACGCTACGCGAAAATTGCAAAGTCCCTTAGACTTTAATGTTGAGAGAATTTCAACTAATTGTAGGTGGGAATGTAAGATGAGATGAATGCCAACAATTCGGTAAAAATTGCAAAATTAGTGGAAATTAGCAAAAAAAATTTCTAACATTTTGGGAATGTATTTAAAATTCAAAATACGAATTTATATATTAAATACGTATTTCAGAAACATGTTTTTGAATTACTGCCTAACCTTCAATGGAAATTAGACAGCTCTGGCTTCTAAGTTTAGGTTTCGTCCATGAATTTCTCTGTTATGTATTATATCTCTGATTTTCTTAGTGTGTTTGAGCAACATGAGTTTAAGTCAACACGACAGGTACTCATTTTATGCTATAAACTGCATTGAACAATCAAATTACTAAGAGAAACACTCGTCCTTGCCCTGTTCTTCCTGAACTTTTATTTAATTAACAACCACTCTATTTTTAATTTTATAAATAAAGGAAACGTGATGAGCAACATATATACCGTAGTAAATATGCGTCTTAATTTTTGTGTTAAAAATAGCCCCACGACAACATCATAAGAAAACCAGACTAAATGAAAAGAAATGTGTGAGCAAGAGAGAATATCATAGAATACGCGTGTCAACGTTGTTGCTCAAACACGTGTACCGAAATGTTGATAAAATGTACATGACTTACAGGTCAACTTATATAAGAGCGACATGCGTTTTCTATATTAAAACTTCTTATATTCATAGATTTGATACCGAACAAACCTTTATAAGTCGAATTCAACTTTATCCGGCTGGAAAATCTAATTTGCAGATCGTAGCGTCAGTTTGTTTAAGAAAAAATTTATTGCTAATATAATTTTCATATTAAAAAGCGCTTGTCGCACTTATTCTCACGCCTAGGTGTGCTTGATATTTAATAAAATCAACCAGTTTCGCTTGAGTTTTCACACTTTTTACACATAAAGGTGGTGCTGCTTGAATTCGATGTTGCCATTTTGTAATGATTTTAAATACTAAATACTAGAACCTTTGATTAAAACGATTTTATTTTCTTTTTACCAGATTTTTGTAGAACTTTCTACCACTGTAGTACAAATAAAAAAGGAATCTGTTGAGAACACTGCGAACATTGATCTCTATTCTTACTTAAACTATTAAAATATTTCAATGGGGACAATGTGGATTTTTTAAATGACATGAAAAAACTACTCCCCATTTATTGTTTCATCTGTAAGTTTTTTTTTTTTGCTAAAAGTTTAAAAATTTTACCCTAAAAAATAAACTGAGATCTGTGTCCATGTTCTGTAACTGTTGTGAGATATCGAAAGATCGAAAAGATGTGAAACAAAATATTCCATTAGTGGTATTCAAACCAAGCTTGTTAGTTTGTTTGTAGTTAATCGTTACTTTTTAAATTGTAATAAATTGTGTCAGAACAATAAATCAGCTGTTAAACTACGAAAGTTACTAGACTAACAAAGTTTTAAAAACGGGGTCGTTCACAGTTGGTAACTTTAACAAATTAACAAACTACCGAGTAATAAATTAACAAGTTCGATGTGAGAAAAAAGTGTGTCTGTAACTCATGTCAAAACTATCACTAAAATTAAAAATTTTTCAACGACGGTGGCAAAAATACAACCGTCGGCTATACCAAATAATGTAAAGTGCGACTTTGATGTTTGTTGTTAGCAAACTAGTTTTAAAAACATTCGCATATTTTATAAAAATGTTAAAAGAAAAATAATTAAACAATAAAAAATTTGCCAATAACGAAATATTATTATTATTATTCTTTGTATTTTGCATTTTGAATCAGTGTTAACATTTTTTCTCGCCCCATTTTTATTTGTGAGTTTATTTGACAGTTCAAAGCGGGAAATTTTCTCACAAAAATGTTACAGACACACCTTTTCTGTAAACGGGCGACTTATTTCTTTACGTGACAGCTTGTAGTCGCCAAATAAGTTACAGACACATTTTAGTGAGAAAAACAGCTGTTTGTTTCAATATATGGAATTTATGTTTCATTTCACACATTTCAATTGAAAAGCTTCTCGACGTGAGAGTTACAGAACATGGGCACTGGTTACTAAAAACAAAACAAATTTGATAGGGATCGAAGGTTTCTGAAATCACTTTAAAAAAAAACAACTTCTCAACTTCTTTTAATATAATTTTAAGTTTCCCCTCGACTATACGTACGTATTATATGCACATATGGGTGTATCTGTGTGCCGGTTTGTGGGTTTTGTTTTTGTATTCTTGTTAAAATGTTTAACTTATGGCTTTTGTTTTTTTTTTAATGCGATAACTGGTTTATTATTTTTTGTCTCTTTAATTTTTTTGTTTTGTTTTTTTTTTTTTTTTGGTTTGCAACTTTTATGTTTTATGGTGCATGTGTGGTTGCAAGTTCGGCCTTATCTTATTTTTGTTTTAGTTGCCTGCAGCTTCCGTATTGTAGTAAATGTTGTTGTTGTCTTAAAAAATGTTTATTGTTCAATTTATAATTTTTCTGAATAACATAAGTTTTACTCAGAATTTTCTACGATTTTGTTTTGATTTTTTGAATTTTGCTTCTCGTGTGTTACTTTTAATAAGGTACATCTATAAAATGTTGTTTTTTGTTTTGTCTGTGATCTTATTTTGTTGCATATGGAATGTTCTTTTGCTATTTCAGCTTATATGTTTGATTGGATTTAATGTTTGTAACATTTTTTTCTTCTTAGTTTGATTTATTTTTCGCTAATTTATTGTTTATCTACATTTTGAATATGGCGTTTGTTTTAATGTAAATTTTTGAAATATTTGTTCTGATCTCGTTTTTCTCGGGATATTTTTAACAATTATTTTGGGATAATGTTACACATGTTACAAAAAAATATATTTTTTAAATTAATTTTTTTTTTATTATAATATTTATAATGTAGTGTTATTAATCTTATTTATTTATTACTATTATTATTTTAAATATTTAAAACTAATATTTACTTTAATTATTACTATAGTTTATCTGTTAAAACTTGTTGTTGTTTTTGTTATTATATTTATTATAAATTTAGTATTATTTTTTTTTTTTTTTTGGTATTAACAAAGAAAAAAATCTATTTTATTTTATCTTTGCTAATGGTTTTCACTTACTAAATATTGAGGGGGAGGAGTAGAAATAGGAGTTGCTGGATGATAATCAGTTCCATTTCATTTGTTGTAGGGATGATTTACATCTGGATTACGCATTAGTGTACTATTTTGACTGCCGGCCAGTTGTTCGTGATTGCTTAAGATCTTTTCGGTTTCTTGTCGACTGTTGGCCATTATGCGTCGTATTGTTGGTGCGCAGGGTGTACGTCAGAGGCGAGTATCCTGCGCATGTTCATGTCAAACTTGACCATGGGCATTCATGTGCATTGTCTCGGCATCGGTTGGTGGTGTGCCGGCATTTAATTGAGCTGTAGGATAGTACTGTAACGAGGCACAATTCAAGTACTGAATTAGTGTTAAAAGAGTTGTTTAGTAAGGTGTGGTTTTTGTAATTAAAATAATAAAGTTTATTGAAGAAATTAATTAATTTTTATGTTTATATATTATTTATTTGCTCTAACTCCTGGGGTTTTTTTTTAAATTTGGCTTTTTTTTTCGAGAAGAATTGTGGAAGAAGAAACAAAGTTTTATTTAAATACTGGCTTATGTAAAATATACATTAAGCGACAAATAAAGAACATTATTCAGATTTAAGTGAAATTTTCGTAAATAAATTTAATTTAGAGAAATATATGTTTCTGATTGGCTGCAGACAACTTTACTATTGTTACAGTAAAAGCTTCATACGTATTATGATTACTGCAATTGTTTTGTTGTTACCGCAACAATATCATTATTATATACATTTTCTATTTCACCAACGCAGTCGTATATTAATTGCCTGAGATTAATTTATAGATGATTATAAAAATTTTTTCTGACGGATTCAATCATAATTGGAAAATCTGGATTTTCGAAAATTAGTCGGACAAGATACCAAACACCGCAATATTCAAAAACAAATTTTCGATAGTGTCACCTATTTGGGATGTATGGGTTAAGATTATTGTAAAAGATTTTTATGCGCGGAATGTAATTTAGGAATCTTTATTACTATGAGATTTTTTGCTTTTAAGTGACTAGAATTGAAGTTTATACGGGACATATAGTTAACTATGGATATAGTTAGTACAGAGCTATCGTAAAAGTTATTGGCATCATAGTTTATGTCAATACCAACATTTATTAGAGCGTTATGGTATTTAAAGCTAATTTTAATTCTAATAATTTGGTAAGATAAAATAAGTAGCAAGTAAGATGTTTTATGAAAACAGAGACTCTATTCCGGAAAGAAGCTTGCATAGGAGATATGTGCAATTATATTCCCATTTTTGCGATTGTAGCAATAACAACCTATGCACCGAATTTCGTAATATTATCTCCAAAATTAAAATGAAACCTGTATTTTGCGTACAAGGGCTACATGGACTGGCTGGCTTTTGCAGCCAAAATACACTCTCTACAATTGCGGTGTCGGCATAAAAATAAGCGAGCGCTTTAAGTGAAAAAGTTTAATATCGGTAGAATAGATATCCATAGCATGATTGTGGTAGACATGTAAATGATTGATAAAGTGTCATATTATTAATATTGCCAATTTTTATTTTTGAGTTATCCGCAACTATACAAAATGGCTTTTCTATTATGGTCAAATTAAACCACGTTTCTTGTTTTGGAATACGTTCAAATGAAAATCAGCCTTGAAAACATTTATGCAACTTTGGTAAACGTAATATGTATGGAATATGTATAAAAAAATATTGTCAGAAGTGTCCAAGTTTTTTTAATACCACATTTTTTATACATCTTTTTAATGTAAGTATAAAATATGTCTTTTTATATTTGCTTAGCATACGATTCAAATAATTTTCTTTGGGCTTAAACAGTATTTTCGCTTGGCTAATCAAACAGTTAAATATCACTCATACGCCCCATAAAGTTAATGTGACTTTACAGCTCACAATACAAACTCAAACAAGCAATCAGATGTAAATAAGTACATATCGTTACTTTAACTTTACTTTTAGGAAAGGTTTGTAACAATGCTAAGAACAACCATAATCGTTATCATAGATTTAATTTTTATCAAGTTTTATGTTTCAAACTTTAGAAAAGTTTTAGATGTTTGATACGCCTTTTCTAAATTAAAGTAGCGATATGTACAAACAATTTTAATTGAAATTATTCACGTTCTCTATCAAAGTTTTATCAAACATTGTACACATGCACTCTTTAAAGCACAAACACACATAAAATTCAGTAAATGTGCAAATGTCCAACTCTTGTGTTAGTGAGTGTGTGTGTTTAAGTAAAAATGTGCGTTTCTGTACATAAAGCACTTGTAAATGACTTTTTCAACACCGAACACCATCATTCAACAATCAAAGGAAAAGTAAAATTTGCAAAACGGCAACAGCAAAAATGAACGACATCAACACATAAAGTAAACAGTTATGCACATACGTAAAAAAAACGTATCCTGTGTGTGTGTGTTCCAATCAACAACAAAATATGTAGTTATTTTACTAACAAACCCATTTTATAAGTTACGTTCAATTCGTATTTGAATTTCATGCGAGAAGCTCCATCTGCATTAAAACACACAAACACTCACAAGCCCAGAGTAAAGGAAAATGCAAAGGATGAAGAAAATATTGAATATTTTTTAAAGCTGCCAGCTTTGCACAGTGCTTTGTTAATGCGCAAAAGTGACATCATATTTGCAAAAATCATATGTGCATATTGTAAAAGAATAATATTCCAATGTTTATTTTCATTTAAATATCACATTTTACAAAAAAACCGTACAAGCCCAGATGATGATACTTAAAGAATATCGAAATATCGGCAACAAATAATAATAAAATTAATAAAATAAAAAAGTCGAATAAAAACAGCTTTAATTAAGAAATCGTTCTTATGCCGTCTAGCAGAATAATAAGTTTTATTTTGTTATACTAAGAAACGGTGTTCAATTAATCGGGATTTTTTTTTAGCTCGATTAAACCTTAAATCGATATTTGGCATTTTTAAGTTATTCAATTAAACGAATACAATTTTAAAATTAATCGATTAATCGAATAATGCTAAATCCAGAAATTTTATAAATTACAAGATTTTTTTTCGGTAATTTTAGAAACAAATAGTACTTCAGTAAAAAAACAATATTTTTTAAATAAAACTGGTCAATGTAAGTAGCTCCAAATTATTGCTGCACTTTCGGGCCCTTAGATTTCAAGAGTTATGTTGGATTTTTTGAAACTCTTCAGGGGCATTCCATCCTCTGCTATTCTTATGCAAATAATTTTTTCCAGAGAATCGATCGAAGTATCTTGTTTGAAATATTTGTTCATTGGACCACTTGTAATCCCTTTTGATTTTGTTGGTGGAGCATCTTCATGAAGTACTATGTTATAGTCACTGTGTAAGTGGTAAATTTGTGAAGTTGTGAAGAACTGTTATATTTAACATTCTTAGATTTATCCTTCGTACAATATTTTTAAACCAAACTCATTCTAATGAGAGAAACGGATGAACTTATTTGTTAAAAAAATACAGGCGTGTTCTAGAAATCGTTATGAAGTGGATTAAAAATCAAGCAAATCTTAAAAACGACCCTGTAATAAAAATTCATAAAAATATTCCATTTTATCTACTTCATTCTTTATGTATCTATTATTTTTGCAAGAACAACACTTAAAACCACGAACAGCTACGGTAATTTTTTTAATAGTAATTCGATTTAAATTAGCGTTCGATTTCAATTTCACTTCATTTCGATTTTTAGAACATACCCGATATTTTAATATAAATCTTTGAGTTAACATTTTGTGCATTGAATTATTTACGATGTCACTCGAACGCTTTCCTTTGCACAAATTTCATGTAAAACAAAAACAAATTTTAAGAGTATGCATTCTATGCGATTTTCTGTGTAACTTGTCAAATACAATTACACTGATTCTACTGTTTTGTCAGATGCTTAAAAAGGACAGACGCATAAACGCATGGTGGGACCTTCAGCTTTAGTCGCTGCAATTCTTACTTTGTAGGCGAGAGGAAAGAGAGAGAGAGAGAGCGCTGCCAGACTTGGGAATTTATCCCGAAAGTTGGGGATTTCCTCCGAGAAAAAAGGGCAAAGAAAGTCATTTGGGGATTTGGAATTTTTCTGGGAATTTAAAAGTAAAATTCGGGGATTTTGCACATTTTTAATATATTATCCCTTCTTTTATTATTTACGCTTATTTTTCTTTGTTTCGAATATAAAATATGAAAAAGGTAGCAAAATTTTATCTTACTCTTTTCAACAACTTATTCAGTGTAAAGGGTCCTAATAAAGATTACTATTTTTTGATAATTTAATTGTGTATTCTTGAGTGAGTGTTTCAAAAAAGAAGAAATAATATATAACCTTTGACAACACATACAATTTTTAATATTTTTTTGAAAATTTTCAAGTAAAATATAATAAAGTTTGGGAAAAATTTATTTTTATTGTTGATTTTAAGAATGGCTAAAACCGATTGAACAAGCTCAAAATTGTTCATATCATCATATTGTTCTGCTTGTAATTTCTCACTGGAATCGCATAAAAAGAATTTAAAAAAACATGCCGCAACCAGTCGCTACAATCAAAATAAAATAATTTTTTACTAAAAATTTTTATTTGGGGATTTGTTATAACCATTTTTCTTACTATTTTAAAAAAATTAAAATTTGGTAAAAAAAAAAATATTAACTTTTTAAGGTTTTGGTTTTTATTTTTTTGGGGACAAGAAAAAAGTACCTGACAGCCCTGGAACCGGGTACAACAGTACCTGCATTCTTGTCGTAAATCTGTTATTTGCTTGGATTAACCAAATAAAGAAAATATCAGAAAAAATACTGGGATTAAAATTTCACCATGTAAACGTATAATTAACGGTTACATAGTGCGTCGAAACGAAAAAATTGCAGGGAAAAATGCACTGAATATATATTGACACATAACTAGCCTCACAATTACTTTAATGGTTTTATTTGTTAACTGCTAAGGTATATTTCATATTTTATTGGTTTGCAGGTTTTAAAGATAATTTTTTCTTTACGAAGTTTTTACCATCCAGCCCATTGTGAGGATAATGCCATAAAAATTCACTTTATCATTTATAAAGTGCTTTCAAAAAATATTCAAGTCTATTCAAGTATTGATTTAAAAAGCATCGGGATATGTGCCAATTTTGAACTAATTCGTTACATAACTCTAGAAAGAATTACATTTTATAGGTGGGAAATAGGCGTGTCCTTCGACAGATTTTTAACACAAAAATATTCAGCGTAAATAAAAATCTGCTAATCCACGGCAACTTTATCTTTTTGTGAACAATCGTTTTATCGAATTAAAACACTGTGCTTTGTCTACTTCAGTAGAAAACTAATGTCCAGTTTCTTTGGTCATTATACACTTAACCCTTAACAATACTACCAACTTAATACAATTTTCTTTTTCTGCAATGGGAATTTGAAAAAAAATGTTTAGAGAATTTAACTTGTGAATGGTACTGAACAAAATACACTGAAATATTTTATCTTTAAAGACACATGAAATCAACAAAGAACCAGAGAGATAGAGAGTAGCAATAACGAAAATCAAATTTCATAAAAACTCTATTATTAAATGGTTCTTGTTGATTGTTATTGCTGCTGTTGGGCCAATTGAATTCTCGAAGTAAATGTTTTGAAAGATTCGAAATAATTATGCTATTGTGTGTGTATGAATGTGTTTTTATGGCCTTAACACAAGTCGACTCAAGGATCACAATTTAAATTTGATTACTTGGTACAATTTTAAATGAGGATAACATTTGTTTATCACTCAATGTAAAATACAGTTAGTGATGGGAAAGAAAATATGGATATATCTTGAGCAATTTAAAAAGTATGATAATAAAGCTACGTGCTCATATTGGCTTCAATATCTATAAAAATAAATTAAATGTGCTGTTTTCACAACACAAGTGATTGAACGTCCTAGTTTTTTGAGTCCTTAAGAAGGGGATGACATGAAATAAAGTAGTTCACAAATTTATCTAATAAGTTGAATCTAGTTTACTCTTTAAATCAGAGCACCGAAAGGTTCACAAATCGTTCATCCATGCCACATATGAAGAGAGACCAATTTACAACAGACCCTAAAAACTCCATTTCATCTAAGAAAATTCACCGTTTTGAGCGGTTTACATGCAGGTGACATCATCCGACATAATTTCTTCAAAGCTGAAGCCGAAGCTTGCATAACGACTAATGAAGTGATAAATGATTTTTTAAAAAATTTGCAGAAAAACATTTATTTAAGGATTGCAAAAAAATTTGACTTAACCTGGCCTACAAAAAATATGCTTAAATGTTAAGTTATCTCCTTTGATTTTAGAGATATTCGGATAAAACGGATTTTTAGGTGGATTTTTTTTTTAAGATTTTTCTAGTTTTTTAATCGAGTGGATTATGTTTAATACCAAACAGTTATCAATAGTGTGTTAAACATTTTTTATATTGATGGGAAAGTAGACTTTAAGCTATGGTATGTTGTATTGTTAAATGCTTATGCATTATTCTATAAGTATAGTGCTATATTCGAGGCGAATGTATATGCGCATAAAGTTATCATCTTTACTATTTCACCAAAATATTTTCTTTCGCTGAAAACACAATATTTTCTTCAGAAATATGTATATAAAAACTTTTATATTTTTCGAAAGAAAACGTAATGAGTATGCTTGTAGAAGAATTATTAGTCAATTTGACATTTGTTTCCCCCACATGCTCTATCCAAAAAAATTAAATTTTTCAAAGAAAAAAAATTAATTTAAGTAAAAATTCTAATAAGTCAATACAACGATTTTTATAAAGCTAGAACAAATTGTTTTCTAACATGTCCATGATTTTCTGAAAAAATTCTGATCAATATCGAGTGGTAAATGGTGTCAGTATTGGCCATTTTGTAAAACAAAAATGTTTTTTAAATGCGTTTTTCCGGTATTGGGAATTTGGGGTAGTGGTTAAGTAAAAATCTTTTCGGTCTACACCACTTCAAAATTTCATTGTGGTATCTCTATCCCTGTCTGATTCACGGAATGTTAAACATTAAACTTATTATTTCTATAGTGTAAATGAATGAAATGGCTTTTAATATGAGTAAAATATAGTAATTTTTAGGTTTGACATTCTATAAATCTGACATGAATAAAGATATCATAATGAAATTTGGCTTTATCTAGATTAAAAGTTATTAAAACAATGCACTTAAAAACATCCCCCTCTTTGAATAAAAAAATACCATAATTAAAAACATCAAAAGTTCAACTTTGACCTTAACATCTTAATAACTTCTAAGCCGATTTTAGTAAAATTTAAACTGTAAGAAAGTTCAAGAAGTCTTCTCTCCAGCGAAAAATTGCAAAATTATCGTTACCGGTTCAAAAGTTACAGAGTTTTGGCCAAAGAAAATCGGTTTTCAGCCACTGTGCGGCGGTCAATTGCTACATTTGAACTATTTCTTGAAATTACTTGTATTCTGATGCATACATAACAATTGACGCCTTGGCGACAAACATTGTGCGTGTTAATCGTGGCATATGGCCAGCAATGCTCGAAAAAGTGGACCAAAATTAGACATTAAAAATGCGCTTTGCCAAGGACAGGTCCGTTGCCCAAAATCATTTTCAAATGTTAATGCCATGGTTTGGTCTTTCGAATTGTAATTTTTTTTTTGTTGTAATTAAACTTTTTTTTGTTATTTTTTACAATTTAAAGTTTTATTGGGCCTAAGTTATTTATTTATTATGTATAATGTGCAGGGGTAATAAAAGTCGGATTAAGATTAGATTTTTCGATAAAAGTTAGAAAGTTTTTGAGAAAACCAAACTTAGAAAAACAATTACTTCAGTTTTGTTTCTTTAATCTATGTAAGATCGCTTGAGATCCCAATTTGCACGAAAAACGTGCAAATATCATTAAAATCTGTGTCAATGAGAGCGGTTTTGAGATAATAAAATGCTTCTTCTTCTAACGCGCAATAGCCCAGACTTTTTCTTCGTTTCAACTGTTAAACTGTGTAAATTGTTAAACAAAAAAAAAAAAAAAAAAAAAAGGCGTTCCTTAAGAGAATTAAAATAAAATAATTGCAAGAATTTAAAAAAAATGGTGTGTTAAATAAAGTAAAAGGGTTTGTATTTGAACAAAAATCAAAACACTCTGACGTTCTACTTTGTGTTGACAAGTGCGATTCCTTTTGTCTTTATATGAGAGAAAATTTACTCCTACTCTCATTTTCACTAACTTAACCAAAAAGTTAAGGCCCCTTAACTTTGGTTTTAAAATAACTGTTCCTCTTTAAAATCAATTCGCTAGCATAGTCCTGAAACGAGAATGCCGCAAAAAAAACTTTAATAATAACTGAAGAATACCATTGTGTTGTGACAATTTTAGTCCTAGTGCACACACATTAAGTTTGACTAAACAAGTCTTGAGTTTTTAGGAAAGAGGGCAAAAGAGAATGGAACAGAACTCGTCAATTTTCTTTTTATTTTTATACCCTTCACCACTAGTGAAAATGATTAACTTATCAGTCCGTTTGTAGTTTGTGTAAAATTAATCTCCGATCCTATAAAGTAGAGCCTTTGAGTAGCGAACTTGATTTCACAAAGTTCATCTGAAAGTCTGTCCCTTCGAATATTAAAATGGCTTTTTCGAAGAACCCAAAACTGATGGGGACTAGGTTGTTGTTATTTATGTTACATGCACTCTGTTTAAGTTAAGCCGGCTCAGTACATAAAAGGCTTTGATATGAACACAAAACCACAACTGCCTCTTTAGTTTTATCCAAATTTTTTTTATTATTGTTGTTTCTTTCTTTTCTGAATATCTAAAGAACGGCATGAGCCAAAGATTCCAAATTAAGGACAAGCATCTTGGTTATCAATACATAAAATCCTCAAAATGTGTTCGGGATTAGAGAATTAAGCGTGTCACTAAATATATTTATTTTTTTCCTAAGAACGTTAGGCGAAAAATTATCCAACTTTGATTCACAAAAGCTGGTTTAAAAATACACAGCCTCCCTAAAAAATTTAACGCTATTTTTCGCAATTAAAGTTTCGATCGTTTTCTTAAACCCACTCGTTGATTATTTTAAAAATGATTTAGTGAATATGATTGTAGACACATTAATTACACCTAAGCCACTCGTTAAATTTTTCAATTTTCCATATTAGATGCATTTTAAATTCAGTCTCCATTAGTTACAGCCGAAATGGGTTGGCTTTTTTTATTAAAATTTCATGATTAAATTTCAATGCGAACAACCACTAACAACCTTTCTCTCATACATTTATGTATGTATGTAATACATATGTATGTGTACATATTATATATATAAATTTCACTCTATATATAATATTTCTGTATTTATGTACGTAGATGGTGTAGAAATGTAATTGAACATTCTCATTTTATATGCTCGTGCCACAGATTGTGTGTACAACTGCATTTACTGATTAAAGCCGAAAACAACTCTGTCTGATTATTTGGGAAATAAAAATCAATAGTTTTTATTTAGATAATAGAAAACTGCAATGCGTTAATGTTGGCTGTGTAAATTTTTTGCATAATTAACAATTTATTTATAAACTATAATTTTTTTTACTGGGGTGAGGGTAAACATTTTTAAACAACGATTTTTGATTTTGCTTCAATAATTTTGAGAAACACACTATTTTGAATGAATTGAGTAGCTGAGATGCAAAAAATCTTCGTTACAAAATTAAAAAAACAAGACGACAAATCCACAACTCATTATTGGCTATTATTGCCGCATATGTCAGAAAGTCGGAGTGGAGAAAAACGAGAATGAAGGTTTACATGCACATTTCTCATAATGCACACGATAGAATTTCTTTATATTTTCCACAATGCTTCCAGCATATGTTTGGAAGAACAATGTAAATTTTTGTCAACTTTCATGCGAGAAGTAAGAAGTTAATAACATTTTATTGAAAGTAAAAAATATTATTTTTTGCCGCATACGCCACTTTTCTTAAAATAGTTTTAAAAAGTAGCTTTTAGAACTGCATTGAGTAACTAGCTGAAATGAAAGTTCCTTTATTAACAATCTTTGTTTCTTTTTTTTTACAAAAACCATTTAATTTTTAATAAATTTTACTATTTATTAAAAAAATTAAATGTTCAACAAATTTATTTTCTTGTTGACATATTATATTTCTTTGTTTGTGCACAACATAATGGAAATAAATGTGTAAAAAACAATTCATACAAAAATAATTTCATTTTGCGTAGACCTACTGATTCGACAATGCTTTTGCTTAAACTTCTTTTTTTTCTTATGACAATGAAAGAGGGCAAGAGTGAAGTTTATTTTGTACGTTTTTATATGAATGATTTGGTGCAATCGCTAAAAAGTGGCGTGTAGAGCAAAACACTACTTAAACAAGTTGATATGGAGCAAAATGAATGCTTAATATCTCAGATTTAGATAGAGGATATTAAAAGCATATATTCCACATACCTAACTGATTTTTTTAACCCTTATGTGAATGGCAAAATAAACACATTTAACATCATTGCAAGGTACCCGGGTATAGGAATTAGTATTGCAAACTCAAATTTTTTGTCGAAATATATGTGAATAATCACAGAAAAAAACTGTGAGACTTAAAAATATGATTATGTTAAGTAAATTTTAAATTTTTGTATACACACTGGGCTATGCACCGTATTAATGCTAAGATATGCAAGTTTGAAATTTAATATAAATTTTTCTTTATGCATATTAACGTTAGCAAATGTGAAACAAAAAACTTGTAAATATTACTCCGGTAATTTCCCTTATTGAATAAATGCAGCAATTGAATGTTTTTGTGTGTATTGTTTAAGACTTAAATCTTAAATTTTGACCGAGTACATGAAAAATTTAATGTATGAAGGTACCCGGGTACCATACCATACCGTTGAGGGTATAAGATGAAAACTGCTTCACCACGCCTTTTCAAAATAAGTTTAAAGCTAAAAAACAATTATAATTTAAAATTTATTAATAGTTAGGAGTTCTCAAGAAGTTTAGGATATGTGGACCATTATTTTATTAAAAAAAAAATTAAGTTGAAAATGCCAAAGGTCAATTTGTGATAAACGGTCCATAATTGGATTCTGAAAAGCACTTTAAAAATGTAAAGAACGCTAAATCGAATTTTACTACTGTATTGAAATTTGGTCTAATTAAGGCATTTCAATAACATGTTACGCTACCTGAGAAGCATTAAAAGCACAAACGTTGGAGCAGAATCTGTGCTGTTTTATGGTAGTGAGACCTGGAAAGCTACGAACACAATTTCCAACAAGCTTCAAGTTTTACTAAAGGCTAGATTACACTATCTCACAAGCCTTACGTATTCCATAATACTTTGTGAGATAGAAATCTAATTAGTTTTGTTGCGACTGTCAAAAAATCTAATTTAACATGACAGTTTGTAATCGCACCATCACACAAAGTATAAACACTCACACATGAAATAAAATGCAACTCTGTTCCAATGAAAAGTATTATTGTTTTGAAATTTTTCAAAAAACGATGAAGTCGTATGGGATGTCAAAATTGTTTCTTTAATACTTGTCATTTTCATCACACATGCATTCATACTATAAGACTTTTACATAATACTAGAGTTTTTGACATGTATTAATACAAAGTATATTAGTGTAAACTAGCCTTAAGCAAATGCTTGAGGCGACTACTCAAAACATTTTGGGCAATTCACATAAATAATAAGAGATCAGGCGTAGAAAGTGGAGTTGGATAGGAGATACGCTGAGAAAGGACAATACAGGCATTGCTAAGGTCTGCTTCCAATGGAACCCACAAGGCTTTAGAATAGGAGAACGCCCACGTGCAAAATGTGGCCACATATAAGAAGCCTAGCTCAGGATTGAGCAATGTACAAACATTTTGTCGAATTTTTATAACTATTCTTAAGCATAATTTATTTCTAAATATCGCGGCCTTTGGACAACAAGTTTCTATTTTCACCTAAACTACGTGTAAGATAGAACCTAAAGTCGCGATATATTATGTCTATTTCATTTTTGTTGTTGCTAGAACCTCCTTTTGACGTAACGGCCTTACAATTGTAAGATTCTTTAACTAAAATAAAAAAACAAATAAAACTAAAAACCAATCTACAGAAATGTGTGATGATTGATCCAAAATTTTTAATGAGTCTAATATCACGTCAGCTTAGTTATTATCTAAAAGAGCCGCCAGCTGAAACATTCAAACTGTCGGTTAGATTGGACACTGCCGAATATATCACTCTAACTTGTTTGTTATACTTAATTCCAGTCCATACTCTGAAACATTTGCTGCGAAACATTTGAGTTTGATGCTAATAGTAGAAAGACGAACAAAGCAGTGTACTTTGATTAGTGTATATGAAATATTTGCACTAAAAATGCTGCAAAACAAAAGTTTCAGTGTATGAACACGAATGCAGTTAAAAGGAGAATTGAAGAATCTTTCTGCAGACAATTTTCCATAATGCGGATGAGGACTTACGATTGAAATGACTTTAAACTATTTACAAGTTAAATTTAGAATTTAAGCTTTCTGCTTAGTTTCATATGAGCCCTTAAACAAATATACAGACTTAATTTTGAGTAGAGGTAAAAAATATAAATTTTATTCACTTCTTATTCACCTCAAACTCTCTGAGAATTTTTTTTTCGATTTTAAAAACAAAAGAAATAAAATTAAGATTGATAGTCGCTTTTGTTTTATTTACAAAACGTAAAAGGCCAGCCATGAAAAGTTTTAAAAATAAAGAAAAAATCGATAAAAATTTAAAACAAAAACAAAAACAAAAGCAGTTTTCGTTGCAGTTATGCGGGCTTCACAAAGGTTTTTATAGAAAGTTAGATGTTTATTTGCTGGCATGGCTGATAAACAAACACTGTCTTATCCAGTCCCTACCAAATCTCACATCATTATTAACTTTGTTCTTTTATGACGGAAATTCAAAAGTTTGAGTGAAACATTCTTTAGTGTTTACCCTTTTACCATATTTTAACTGCAAAATATTTTTTTTTTTTTTACCCAGCTGTAATGAAAACCTCCGGAACTACAAAGCAAACTTATCAAGTACTTTAATGTAAACATTAAACAGATACAAGCATTGAAGGAACAGCATAAATATGACCGTCAAAATACAATAGCTTTTTTTCAAAAAAGAATTTAAAAGGATATTAGAGAGTTAGAGCAATAAATAGCAAAACATCGAGGATGAGGATGAGCAAGAAGAGGAGTTAAGTGAAACTTACCCCAACACGTCCATTATCATATTCTCTGCTCGCTTGAATAGTCAATTTTGCTTTGGAATGCATGGCATCCGACAGTGAGTTTCTTTGATGTGTTGATGATGATGTGGAACCTAACATCGAACCATTTATTTTAGTTGCTGCCGCTGAAGATGAGGATGATGAGGATTTACTGCGAAAGCAAAATTCTATAATGGCCACAAAGACTGCCACCAGTAGACCACCGATCAGTATGTAAAAAATGCCAGCGACATTGCTCAGCGATAATTCATTGTGTGAAGTTTCCTGATTGTCCTTGTTGAGGTTGCATTCGGTTTTGTCATACCACCATTTATTGCGCAATTTTATCAGTTCGCCATTCTCCTTTAGTGAGAGTACAGCTAAATTAATTGGATCCCTGGGAATATGTAGTCATCGGCGT
This sequence comes from Pollenia labialis, assembly GCA_949318255.1. Taxonomy (NCBI): domain Eukaryota; kingdom Metazoa; phylum Arthropoda; class Insecta; order Diptera; family Polleniidae; genus Pollenia; species Pollenia labialis. The sequence goes on from OX439140.1 coordinate 160,987,398, forward strand.
TATATATATTTACAGACAGATGTTAGTGTTGTTGTTTTACAATAAATCCAAATAAAAATGGTACAAGTTAACAAAACAAAATGCACACAAACATTCAAAAGGGTTTACGGTACATTGTTGATGAGCATAAAGCAGAAAAAAAAGTTTGAAAGAAAGAGCAAAGCAAGTGGAGATGGGTCGATGGCATTGGCAGCAACGATGATGAATAATAATAATCATTGGTAGTTGTAGTAGTGGTAGTGGTGATATCAGTGGAAGTAGTTAAATAGAGAACATTCAGGCATCGAGTGGTTATGTCGACAATACACATATGAATTTTTATAATTTTTTTTTGTTCGTTTTGTACGTTCGTGTGTATGCGTGTGTTTTAAGTCATCCAACCGTTAAATACAGATGCATGTAATAATACCAGCAACAATCAACAATCCAACATTTTTATGACAACAACAGCAAAGATGTCGTCGAAGTTGTTGATGACGATGATGTTGTTGACGAAGTTGGTTTTTTGTAGGCGTTGATTTAACACGGGAATTCGAAATGAATTTGATGCAAAACGTTGAAAATACATGAAACGAGAAAGAATTCTTATTTTAATTGATAATTCTTGTACATGTGACAAAATAGAAACGAAAACACAAGACATAAGACCTGAAATACAGTTCAAAAGAAAGAAAAAATGTAAAAAATTCCGACATAAAATAAATGCATTCATCTTTTTAGAATAGTTAGTGAATGTATGGGTGTGTTTTTCTCTGTATGGATGAATTTGCTAACAGCAATTTTTCTATTTTGTTAATGAATAATACTGTCTGCCTTCGTAATTTTGTAACAGGACTAAATAAAAATAACAACTCCTAGGCGGTGGATGAAATGTACCCTGAAATATGTATCCTTCGGTGAGTGTGTGTGTTTTGTTTGACTATGCGGATGTCCTTTGTAACTTGCTTTTAATATTTATTGCTTGTAATTATATTAGACACATTCTTTTTTTAAATAAGAACCATCTAGTGTAACGACTACTTTGCCTGCACTTTACGAAGAAAATTTACTACATATATTTTACATAAAATACAGTCAAGGAAATTCAGTAGGCGTTTTTTGATCAATAGTGAAAAGTTTAAATTGGTAAAATGGTACTCGCTGAGAATATTTAGGTTATCTGTTGTTTAGAGGATACTGCCATTGTCGCACGGATTAATTAAAAAAGTTCAAGTACGTGAAAATAAAAAAAAAACTAGTTTAAAATTATTCAGGTGTGTGCTGGAAATCGCAAACGTAAAACGCCAGAATTTTAAACGTCGTTTTTTAATAAGATTTCTGTAATAAAAGAATTTTATGGCAAATATTAAGCAAATATTTCGCTATTAAACCGGATTTTAAACCAAAAATTATAAGAATTAGGTTTAAAGTTTATTAAAAACAACTTCCAAATTCTTGCGTTTTGCGTTTGCGATTTCCAGCACACCCCTGATTAATTGGACTCAATTAAACAGATATTTTAACATTATTTTTTTTAGCAAAATTTATGCTGCGCATCGTTGCACCTTGGAAGTTAAGTAAGAATTAGTAAAAGCACCAATCAAAAGTGCTTCGCGACTTCTTTTAAGACTTGTTTTGCCATTGCCATTGTTTTACGTCGTAATTCGTTACGTGTGAGTCACGAATGAGTTACGCGTTATCGTTTATATATTTAAATGTTTTTTTGGTTTAAATAAATGGGTAGAAGTTGGTGTAAATTAAAAATCACGTTTATAAATAAATTGATAATTTTTTAAGAAGGGTTTCCGCCTCCCCCCGTGTACCACCAAGATTTTGTTGGAACACTAAGTTTGTTCTAAGAGTTACTCACAACAAATTTATTGTACCTCATTATTGTAGTTCATCAGATATAAGAAAAATTATAATTTGCTTGTACACAGAAAGGAAAACACTCGGGATATATAAAGTTTTTATACTTAGTTTAAGTACGGTTCGTACACAAAAATTCAAGTACGAAGAACACCAACACGTACTTTGAACAGTCCTAAATTCGATTACTTTCGAAAATTAATCCCGCAATTTCTTAAAATAAGAACAAAATTCTTAAACCAAGTAAAAAAGAAAATTGAACATTTTCTTTTTTTGCTGCTGTTTTCAGTATAATTTCTCACTCCCTCACCTGTTTTCATTTTCTAAAAACAGGCAGTTAGACTCATTTAACTTATCAAAATTTGTTGTAGGCATTACAATCACACCACACAAGTAGTTATAAAACGTTTTGCTTGTTGTAAGTGGAAACAACAAAAACAACAGAACAAGACGAAAACACATTATTTTCATGTCTTAAAAGTAAAATTGAGAAATCTTGCATCAGTTTTATATGTACCATAAGGGAAATGATGCTGGTATTTTATAATTAAAATTCTGTAGGGTGTTAAACCGGTAAGTAAATCAATCATAATAAAATTCTCCTTCTAATTTCACGTTCGGTTTATACGAATTCGGGATTGAATTAACTTTAAAATGCTTGAAACAAAAGCATTTTGAGATTGGTTCAATGTTAGTTTACTTTAAATCGATCTCATTTTCGGATTATTTCAAGTACGAATTATGGATTGAATATGTTTAAGTTTAATATTCGCGATTGAAAATCCGTACTTGAATCAATCTTTCTGTACTTGATTCAAAAAAATCCGCACTCACCGTACTTTTAATACCGCTTCGGATTAATTTGAGTACGGATGGATTGATTTTTCTTTTGAGTGTATAAGGTACCCATCTCCCCTTCATATACTTCCAAGAGGTACACACTTAAAAGTTAGTGTGCCTCACTATTGTAAATGAGGCGATATTAATTGGTCCGATATAAAACGGCTTTAGGCACCAGTGTGCGTCGTTCAGGAATTTAAGCAAGAGAACCAGAGGCAGCCGATTCTTTGCTCGAAAATTCAGTATGAGTTATAAGTAACATTTTTTAAAAATGATCAAAAGCTGACGATCGTTAACAAAGTCGTTTTCAAGAATAATCCTTTCCTTAAATAATTTTCAATGGCAAAATGAATTTAATTGCTACAAAATTGCTGTAGTTTTTTAGAGTCAGCATATCCCAGAATTTAATTCAGAATTTAATATATGAAAACAGACAACTTAGATCCGTATTACGATGAAGGATTAAAATAAGACATACCAGAATACATTGAAGCTGTAAAAGTCAAAAGTTTCTATTGATTTAAATTACCTGGGGCCATTACAGTCCTACAAATGTTGCCTAAAAATCGACACTGATAGCATGGGGTCTTAGTTAATCGTTTGGGTTCTACTGGAAAGTAATTCATTATCCTTTTGTAGTTTTAAGAGTTCCGAACGTGAACTGCTACTTGTGTTTTTTTTGCATAAACTACCTTAATGATTTAAAAAAATACCTGCCTTAACTTAATTTCCTCAAGTGTAAAAAAATACTAACTGCTCCGTTTTCATAACATAAAAAGGACTTTTTATATCACCTAAAAAATTACCGTAGTACATTTCTAAAATACTCACTTGAGTGGTGATCCAATTGGTGTGGCAATACCAAATCCTTTGGTATCTAAATTTCGTCCAACCTTCATGGTGTCACAAGGTTCTCGTGCATTAACATACTCATTCTTTGGTGATTCCACAAGCAGAGCGTATTTGCCTTTTGATGTTCTAACACGTCTAATGCCTTCATCGTACGTACTAACAAAGACATGTTTGCGTGAGTTCATGTACTCCCACATTTTATTGTGTAAACCAATTTGGGATCTCTGCAAATAGAAAGAAGTAAAACGGCAAAAGAAAATTAAATTTAAGCTAAAAACAAGTAAAACATCGTAGGAAATAAGAAAAATAAATGTAGTACAGGGTTATTCATTTCGTAGTTTTATATAGCCGCTGGAAAGGCTGTCAGCGGTGGAACATCTGTCATTTCAAGTATAATTTATTATGCAATTTACAAATAAGTATCGTGTAACAACCGAAGAATGGATAAAAAATAGTTACAACTTACTATAATAGTGGTTTTTCAAACGTGGCCTCTTTTCGAGCATTACGGGGTGATTATGATTATCATAATCGACCTACTTTGCAAGGAATTAGCAAGGTTATAAAATATTTTAAGAGACGGAAGTATTAGTGAAAATGTGGGGGATAGTCCGAATTTTCCTTTACCGCTAATTAAGAGCCTGCAATTGAAGATTTTGAACTGGACGATATGTGGTTTCAACAAGACGGTGCAAACACACAACACCAATTTTGGCTTAATTGCATGTTTTTTTTTTTTTTGGTACTAAGTCAAGAAGCGTGTCGACGAAGATTATCCTCTAATGTTGGATCATTTGGAAACCAACATTCGTCAAGTACCGTCCGAAATGTGCGTAAAACTATCGAAAACTAACTTAAAAGGGTCGACTGCAGCAACCATCTTAGAGGTGGATATTTAAATGGCAGTGTATTTCGTACATAAAAGCAAGGTCCACACATTAATATCAAATAAAACTTTCATCGAAATGATAGCTTTATGTATGTATGTCTTTCTTGAATTTACTTTTGAAACCGGAAATGGAAAACCCGTTATATACTTAAATAAATAATACTGTCGTATTTAAAATTCTTTTGATGAATGTGTTTACAGGATGCTGGGTTTTTTACATTTAATATTTTGGGTCATACACTTAGTATTATGTTTGTACATAAAAGTATATGTAGTAGTATATTTGAAGGCAGGCCTGTTTGAAGGCCTCTATTCTCTTTTCTAAACGATTCGCTTCGTATGGTATCCTGCCTTCAGAAGTACGCATTCTAGAAGGTATACATTTTCTTTTGAAATTCCTTCCAAGATAATTAGGAAGTTGTTCAGTTTTTTTAGTGACCTTTACTGCCTTCTTTTTAAAGAGAACGAAGTTGTTATTAAAGGAAGTGTGGAAAGGCTTGCTCACACTGAAAACCTGTGTTTAAAATAAATAAGTGTGATCGCAGAGAAAAAAGATGTTTAGGCATGGTAACGGCAGCAACACTGTGTTTGATTACCGATTGGACACAAATGCTGAAATACTTTTCGTAAAATGGAATGACAACAAGGGTGCTAAAGAAAAAAGAACATACCACAACCGCTTTTGCTGAAAAATTATAATAATTACATGGGTGGAGTGGATCAACATGACTGGTTGGTGGGTAAATACGCAACAAATATTAAAGCCAAGAAATGGTACTGGCCCCTATTTATAAGATGAATAGATATGGCTATAGTGAACTCATGGATTGTTTATAAGCTAGTAAACGAAAATGGCATTAATTTGTTAGAGTACAAAAGATCTGCCACCGATCCTTACTTGAAGATGACTCAAAAGCCATCTGTCGGCAGACCGAGAACGTCTTCTACGAAAGTTTTTACAGATGTAGATATGATAACAAGGGACATTTTATGAAAAAAACGAAAGAAGCAGCGTAGATGCCAGGGACAAAAATGTATATAAAAACCACTTTAATTTTACGCCAAATGTGAAGTGACATTCTGCAAAGACTGTTTTATTCCATATCATGCAAAATAATCTTCGCTTTATTTGAATAAAACAATTAATTAATTTTGGTTTCATATCACCTATGATACCTCTATATCCCAGCGTCCTATTAATAGGACGGGCAATATTTTCCATATTTTAAAAAAAAATAAATAAATATTTGAATTCTTGTGTTATTTTACTTTAATTAAAAACGTTTTACCAAAAAAAAAACAAATTTTTGTATTTCTTAAAAGTTGGGCGCTAACCGGTTAATGTAACAATATATATTGTTGTCGTGCACAAATAATTGTTATTTTTATTTTTATTTAATACCAACAATATTATAGTTACTGTAAACATATTAATGTTTATCGCAATTATAAATTTGAGTATTGTTGACCGAAAAATAACAATTTTTCTAACAACTAAATTATGATAACTTTCAAAACCTATTATATTACTCACAACCATATCATGATATTTAATAGCCATAACATGATAACTTTCTATGCATTTATCATATTGTGTTTAAGTTAGCGCAATTTGTAAAATAATTTTGTATCAGTTGTGTCGTTTATTTTATATGTGAGCGGAGAGCCGAAAAACCATTCTAGATCAAACTATGAGCTAGGAATTGCAGTTTTTAAACTTTTTCATTGCGTTAAAAAATCGGAATTGGTCTATCTTTTTTCAAATATTCTTAGAAACATGTAAAGAGCGTTTAATATTAGGCAATATGGCATCAATATCTCAAACTCGGAAAAATGGACACACGCGGTTGCGCATTAAAAGACCACAGATTTTGCATTTGCTCTTTTGCAAGCCTTATATTGAACTCCGCTATTTGATTTACATTAAGAAAAATTTTAAAAAGCCACACAAAAAAAATCGATGCAAAAAAATTTTAATATATTTTATATTTGTATGACAGTTATGAATGGTGCTGTATCATAATATGATTGTTTCTAAATTTATAATGATTAACATGATGATAATATGATTACTTCTTAGCTTATTATGATTAACATGACAATAATATGATAAATTTCTTAGCTCTTTATCTTTAACATAATAATGATTGCTTCTATACTTATTATGATTAACATGACAATAATACGATTAGTTCGAAGATTATTATTATAAACATGACAGTAATTTGATTACTTCTTAACTTAGGATGATAAACAGAATAATAATATGATTAAGGAAAAAATACTATGATGTAATATAACGAGTATTTTAAGTCATTAAATGATTCAATAATAATCGTAATATGGTGACTACAATCATGAATCTTATCATAATATGTTGCTCTTAGAATAATGTTACCACAACCAAGTTTTTTCTTTGCATGTGGAATGCGGCGAGTAGGGCTTGTGTCTGCTAAATAAGGCAGCAGGTTTGCACCAGAGTTCAAAAATAAGCATAATACATATACTTTACTTTAGTGGTACGTATGGTAGAAATATGGAAAACACAAACGCTAATAGTGTTTGTGTAGGAAATGCCTTAAAAAAACGTTTCTCTGTTTGTGATTTTGGTACACAATAAAAATACTGTACTTATCCAACTCAACGTACAGATGTACAAATCGCAAACTTCTTTGTGTTTAGATCAGCGCTTTAATGTTGTTCATTTCAGTTATGCTCAGCGCCCTTTTGGCTGATAAACAGAACAAACATTTTTTACTATTATAAGTGCTTTGAAAGAAAACGCCTTTTCGGAAATATTTATTTGTTTACAAAGATTTTTTGATAAAAAGAAATAAAAGGGTTCTCAAGTTACATTTTTTTTTAAAGAATGTATGTTAGGTTAGGTTAAGAAGGGTTATGTGCCCAAGGGCACATTTCGACTCGGAGACCAATGCGGTCCATTGTGAATCCCTGCAATGATAGAAAGAGAAAAGTTAAGAAAAGAAGTATGAAGTGGATAGAATTAATAAAGTTATAAGAAAGTTAGAATGTTAGTAGGTACCAAGCAGGTACCTCTCTACAGTCCTCTCAACAGAAACAACCGCAATATTTCCCTGACAAACCCCAGTAGATCAGCCGGATTACATCCAGCGATGCACCGCAGTTTGTAGTGAAATCTATCTCCTAGCCACTTCTGTCTGAGACCCTGCATCCTAGGACAATAGCACAATACATGCTCGATCGTCTCCGGCCCTTCAGAAAAATCGCACAACCTGCAGAAGTCCGGTATGGTGTTGTCCCATTTGCCCGTGAAAGCCCCGTCAAGAACCCGTTCTAAGACCACCTCTGTCCATTTCCAGTAGAACCCTGGTTGCCCCCTCGCGCATTCTGGGCCATAGTGCCCTAGACAACCTGCAATCCGTTCTGTTCCCCCAGGATCGGTTAACGTCCTCACGGAATTTCTCCCGTATCACCCTATAGTGGTAACTTAGGGGGCTTTACCCCTTGTCCCATACCACTAAGTCCAGATTCTCGCGAGTTCGTGTACCACCTCATTTCCATCAACCATGCGGTGTCCAGGTACTCTACACAGCCTTACATTGAATGATTCCATTAGTTCCCTAAGAGCATTCCTACACCGAGCGACCAGCCACGATCGCACCGCATAATTTGTCAATGCCCTAAGTGCCGCCTGACTATCGACGTAAATTGTTACCACAGATCCACCCACGATGTGATCAAGTATCACTTCCGTCACCCTCCAGATCGCTAGGATCTAAGCCTGGAAGATACTGCACTCATCAGGGGGTTTGAATGACCTTTTCACTTCGGTGTCCGCGATATATACACCGGCGCCAGTGCCGGCTTCCATCTTGGATCCTTCCGTAAATACTGCCCTCCCCTCAAACAGTCTATTGGATCCTCTCCAAATTTCCCTATCATTCAAGAAGGAGCTAATTGCAGACCAATGCGTTTGCCTGTGATAAATAGAGTTGAAATTGCTGGTAAATGCCACACAGTGTTAAAGAATGTAAGAAAGCTTTCTTTAAGAAAATTAATTATGAAAAAATATACGAAGCAACTTTATTCATTACTTAAGTAAAGTAATAGTATAAAGCTTTTCTTAGAAAACTTTCAGATAAAAGGTCGAACAATAATATGCATAAGCTTGCTTAAGCTACCTGTCAAGAATTAACAAAATGCCTCTCAAATGCATTAAAAAAAAAATAAAAACAAAATCAAAAATCATTTGATTCCGTGCGATCAGTTTCGTACTTTACTTAAGCAAATGACAATTTCATCAAATTTAACAAAAAGTTAATATAGTTTGACACATATGATTAACATGTATTCGAACAATTGCTTAAGCCAACTTAAACGTATTATAGTTGAGCCTAAACCCATGTTTTTGAAAGAGAAAGACCCTTTATAGGTGATAAAATTAAATAAAGTAAAAAAAAAATTTTTCACTTACAGCCATATACCTAAACAAGAGCGAAAAACAGGACGTTTTTTTCTGATAAGCAGATACACTATACCTAAATAACAATGTCAACGTTGTATCCCGAACAGAAGAGTTCACTTTCTTGTTTAATCAAACTCACATAATAGAAAAAAAATGGTAACAAAACCGCTAGGCTGGCCTAAAAAACGCTAAATTGTCATTATTTATTAACAATAGCTGCCTACCTCACTATCAAATACGCTGTCAAAATCGGATTTTCCAATTGCAAAGCGTTTTCGCCGCCACATACAAATTGCATGGGCATGAGAGCTTTTTACAACTAGAAAACTCTTTTCGCTCTTGTTTAGATATGGCTGTTAATGCAGATGCATCGCCCGAAACAAATAAACGACTAAATGCCAAAGGGATTTTTTTTTTAAATTTACCAGAGTAAATTCCTTTTTCATCTATATTTTTCATATGTCTGATTTCTCATAGCAAAATAAACAATACAACTAAAATAGATTTTAACTTTTTAAGGAAAATGTGGAAAAATTACTCTGTTTCTATTATTTTAGTACAAACTGTACTTGCTTCTTCATTTATGAAACACATGCATGCATATAAAATACATTTTGGAATTTTTTTCCGAAAACATGAAAAACCATGCTGTACTTAAAAAATTCCAAAGGATTTTTAATGAAATGCTTGATTTTACAAACAAGCAAGAGTTCTTTATTGCTTCTTTGCCTGTGTTTATGAAAAATACTTTTCAGATTCATTTCGTAAATTAAACGTTTAATCTCTCATTCCAGTGCCTACAACTAGCGAGCAACAAAGTCCTACTTAGTCCCCTTTTTTAAGGGTCTGGATGGCAGAACATCAACTAAGTATGTACCAGCTGAACTACTATACACTTACAAATATACACACACACAAACATATTAAATGCATGTAAGTAAAATATAAAACGGAAACTACCATTCTACTTAAGCGGATGTTCATCTTGAATGTTCGTGCTTGGTTTGGCAGGCAAATTAAATTAAAATGATCCTCAATGTCTTTGTAGTGGAGAACAATTGCTTGTTGTTGTTGATGTTGTATTTGCCTTTAAATTTTGTATTTTTTTACTTCTGTTAATTTACTAACTAGTTGTTGTTTTTAACCAGAAAAAGAGGCGGAAGATGAAGGTTGAAGTGGAAATGGTTTTGTAAATCTTTTCCTATAACATTTTTTATTTGCCTGTCTGTCTGTCTGTCGGGTTTTGTGTGTAGGTTTCGGAATGAAAATTTTATATGTTGTTCATTTGTTGAAGGATTTTCCCCTTTTTTGCTGTATGATTTCCTTAAATATTTGTTTAATTTATTTTTATGATGTTGGTATGTTAAATTAAAATGTGTGTGTGTGTGTGTGTGTGTGCCTATTCTTGTAAATTTAAACATAATAATACACACATATTTTTGCATGTACATACGTTTGGGCTTTAAAAATCAAATGTTGAATATAGAGAAATATTTATTTTTAAATATTTAAGACCATTCAAGCAAGAAATTAATAAATTTTAAAATAAAATATCAACAAATTTCTCCCTATATTTCTCCCTCTGGAGATATTTAGAAATATTCTTTCGTTAAGTTTTTATTATGCAGTTAAAGAAACTTTGCATACATTTTTTGTTAGATTTATGAAAACATTTAATGTTGCAGTAAATTTGAAAAAGAGGGTGAATAAAGTTCTATTATGTTACAAAAGTTTTTTTTTTTGGAAATAACTATCTATACTATTGTGCTAAGCATCGTTTTAAATTCATTTACTATTAGAACGGTCATTTAAAATTATCTTAGATAAACTCTAAGTTATCCTTTAAAATTTAAAAGCAGCAAAAATTTAATAAATTACTTCAAAGGTAAACTTTTTTGCATAGCAGTTTGCACAATTTGATGTTTTTATTCCTTCAAAGTCTGCGACATTGTTTTTCTTAAAATTCCACGTGAAATAAGTGCAGCTTACATTATTTCGCAGTTGTCAAAAATGTTTTGAGGTTTGCTTCAACAGCATCACATGCTCCTTTAACATGAGCTGTGGGATGAAAATGCAACTCAGCTGGCATTCGTTTTAAAATGCAATTTTAAAATTTAAATTTCTTTTAAAAAATTATAAATAACCACATTATTAAAAAAAATTTTATAATTAATTAGTTTAATAATTGTGTATTGTTTACATAATATTTGTCAAAAAGGTCAACTTTTGAATTCACACAGTTTTTCAATAAATTGAGAGTTGCATAGTCATGTGTTTATATATGTTAGAATAAGTACCAGGTAGGGTCATTAGGGAGAGTAATCATTATTTACCCATGTAATGTCTGCCTTTGTATGAAATATTATACGTTTTTATCTGACAACGTAAGTATCTACGTCGCACAGTGGCTGAAAATTTTTTATCATTGATATTGCCCTGCTTGTTTTTTTTGCTAGGTTGGTAGTCTTGTTATCTTTAAAAAAGTTATATATGCGACTATTATGTTATTTATATTTGAGATGTTAAGACATACTTAATTTCTAAGCAACTATATTTTTGACAAATTTCAACAAGTTTAGAATATAACTTTTGCAGAGCAAAAGGAACCAAAAAGGTAAAACCACTGATAGAAAGGTGAATGTGTTTTCTTTAACCTTGTATATACTCTTGGACACGCCTGTTTAACACTTTTTTAATTTTAATGAAATTACTCCAAAAACATTTTTTTTGTTTGAAATTTTTTTTTTACTTTTTTTTATTCCGCAAAAATGTTTGCAAAAGTAACAGAAATCATGTGCTATTGCCTTCAAAAAATTTTTATGACATAGGGAATATTGATAGTGATCGAAAAGAATACAGGTAGTACATATAAAAAATTATAGCTGCCCTGCTTCATCCTTATCCGTTACACTACGTTCCCGCTAGCGTATTTTACAGTAGAATAAAGAGCTTAGACACGCGTTTACGCTAAACAGGTATATTGTGAATCCCACCTTTGAAGGGATTTTTAAATTTTTTTGTCTATTTATTTTATCTGTTTTTATGACTTTAATAATATTCTATGACCACAATGCAATGCGTAGTTAAATTGTTGTATTTTACAGCATATAAATAAAACGATATAAATTTTTTTAATCCTTTTTATTCTACCTGTATTTGGTATGAAAAAAAGTATGAAAAGGTTTAAAGGCAAGTGACATTAGGATGCAAACACAGTATCTGAGCAATAACAACGTTTTTCATAAAAAAGATGGAGAGCTTCAGCCATAAAGAATTGGCCGGAGTGTATTTTAGAAACAAAAAACAAGGAAGACGTAAAAAATTACATTCAAAAAATAGGAAACTTTAATTCCTATAGCACTGAAAAACAATTGGAGAAAATAAATTATCTGTTTTCATCAAACATTTAAAACAGCGATACAGGAAAGTTGATTACAGCAAATATACATTTTATAAGAGATTTGCAAACTGGTTAGATAACGAACTTTTTGTCCAGATTGCTTTAGAAGCTTCAAATCAAAACACAAGTGGGAGACCGCAAACATCGCTGGATAACTGTAGCGATAGATCGAAGATGCGGAAGCTTAAGGATATCAATGAAGAAATCGGATATAAAAATATATTCAAGATACTTTCCTACATCAATTACGATCGCAGAAACAATTGACAAAAGTGAATATCATTGAAAAAGTTGTTAACGCTAGTCCATTGAAAACAAAACGGATTCTTAAAAGTATACCAACTCCGATCGTATCAATGTACCAATGGACTGTTTGCCATTAAAGAACACTATTACAATCACATCAATTTCGGCAGAGGTACAACTACAATCTCTACTTGATCACACAGCCGAACGCTTGCTACAATCAATAAAAGGATATGAGTTAAAGAAATATGAAAACACAAAGTTAATTCTTTTTTTGGAAATGGGGATGTGATGGTTCTTCCGGACAAAAACAATACAAGCAAGTAGTATGTGAAAATATTTTGGACTCAGATATGTTCATGGTATCATTTGTACTATTGCGATTAAAAAGGATTTTGGAAGTTTTAGAGCCTTCCACTAGTACAACGCAAACAAAAGTTATTTGGAAAAATAAGACACCATCTTCTACGAAGCTGCAAGCCTATTAAATCTGAATTCAGAAAAGAAATTCATGATGCCATTAAAAAGAGTTAAGAAGTTCAAAAAGAAAACATGTTCAACATGAATATCCCAAATTTGGGTTGATTTTAGTTCAGCCGAAACCAGGGCCAAGCAATACAAATGATTTCAAAACTGCTAGAAGATTCTTTTCAGGTCCAGAAACAGCATCTGAAATAACAGGGGTTGATTTTAACCTCATTTTAAGATTTAAAATAATGCTAGAAGTATTTGCGTGGAATGAAGAAATAGACTAAAGAAAATTTCAAGATTTTGCTAAGGAAACTGCAAAAATATTTACTCCCTAGTACCCATGGTACAGTTCACAAAATCCTTTATCATGGAGATGTCATAAAATATCAGTTGGTGCCACTTGGAGATTTATCAGAGGAAGCTCAGGAAAAAAGGAATAAGGATTACAGATTTTATAGAGAGCACAATACTAGAAAAATTTCACAAAATTCCACAAATGAAGATCTATTAATATATTATTGGCAACGTCAGATCCGTTTATCGCCAGTATTCGAAATCAATGGAAAGAATAAGTCAAAAAACTACTAAAGAACAAAAATAACACAGAAGAGAATATGGAATATTTGCAACAAATCTTTTAATTAAATGCACAATAATTATAATTCATTAGATCTTAGACAGACATTGTATTAGTAAAAAATAATAATAAACAGTTCCACACATTGTAACAAAAGCTATTAAAATCAATTGCTGCTTTTATTTTTAAAAGGTTTTTTATGTACATAAGTATGAAATGTTTTAATAAATAAGAAATATTAAAAAAAATACCTATACTTTTGTATTAAATTAAAAAAAAAATCAGAATTTAGCGGATTTATTTTGCTAATATTGACAAATTTTTCAGCAAAAAATAATAGATTATTCTGTAATAATAGCAAGATTTTAGATAATATTTCTAAAGTTTTTTTAAGTGTAAACAAATTTGAAAGCAAAAAACTGTTAATTTTTCAGTAATAAAAGCAAAAATTTCAGTTTATTTTACTATTTTTTTTTAATGTTAAATGTACAGTGTAAACATTTAATTTTTTTGAGTGTCCCATTATTACAAAAAATGTTAATGATTATTATTTAAATCCAAAAATTACATTTTTAAAAAATTAAAACAAATAAAAACTATATTTCACGCTTAATTTAAAAAATCTAAAGTTACAGTTTGCCATTAAATTCCCCAATAACTACTCAACCGATTTTAATGAAATTTAAAGTGGAGAAAAGTTTCAAAAGTTCACTAAAGTATCTCCTTCGGTTCAAAAGTTACAGATTTTTGGCCAATGAAAAACGATTTTCAGCCACTGTGCGTCCTAAGTTGCTACGGTGCAATTGTGTTACTACGGTTGGTTGCTAGTTTTTGCTGGTATAGTGTTCACTTACTTTTTTGTTTTTTTTGAATAATTGGGAGAAACATTATTAAAATTTTTATTTTACTATCTCGTTGCATGTTTCTTCGAGAAAAGTAAACGAACAGACCTATTGAAAAATATATGATAATTATATTAATGTAAATTGAACTAGCGATGGCATTTGTAAGTGTAATTGGGTGCTTGTGTGTGTGTTATATAAAAGTTGTCTTGGAATTGTTATCACTTTTGCTACCAACAATTCTGCAAGAGATAACAAGAACAAAAGCAGCAACAACAATGATGGTAATTGATGAACGTACAATAAAGTTTGTCTTGTTTCATTGTTTTTAATACTTTTGCGAGTATTTGCTAGAAAAATGTGTCAATTTGCAGAAAGAGTAGTTATTGAAATCCTTAAAAGGGCAAAGAAAAGAGAATAATGTGTAAAGGAGAATACAAATATATCCTACAGGACATATGATGACAATATAAAATATTTACGCACGAAGATAAAAAAACCAAACAATGAATTCAGTTCAATGAAGTCAACAGAGGGGGGGAGGAGAAGGCGAAAAGAAAATTGTTTAACAAAACAGAGCATAAAAAGTATCGCAGGCGACTTCAGCATTTTTGCCAGGAAACAGGACCAGATTCTTGCGACTTTTTTGTTATGTAGACAAACACTCGAGACGTGTTAACAAATAATAATAAAAAAGGCATAAAATGAAGCGAAACTAACAAGCGGAACCAATCTTGTTTACTATAGAGGTGTTTTAAGTGATACTAAATGTGTGTATTATAAATATCTACCGTTACTCTAATTAACAAAAGGCGTATCTAACATATTTATTTATTTTTTTAAGTTTGGAACTTTACATTTGATAGGAAAGAACTTAAAGAAATGTTTTTTCTATAAACATTTTTTTAATATCTTTCTTTTTCTCGGCATTTTTATATCTTTAAAACAAGCAATAACTTTTAAGCCAGCCATCGTTTCAAATTTTAAATTGCAAATATATTTTAGTATTTAGGCTTTAGAGCTGCGATACGTGTCAGAGCATATATTAACTCAGCGCAGAGATTGTCGCAAGCATTTCCTTGTCAAAACTAATTGCACTGCACATCAGTCAAATGTCACAAGAAGATTTCCTGTTTGTTTTTTTTGTTGCTTTTTTTCTTTGATTTTAATATCAGCTCCACTATTTTGCAATTCAGATACACAAACACTTACGCAAACACAAACATACATATACAGATTGCCATTAATTGTATCCCAATCAACCCCAAGTCTGTTATAAAACTGCAAATTCTTTGAAATCGTAGTTGCTCGAAAGGCAATGCTACACGTTCAATATGTGTATATTAATTGCGATATATATTGACCTTGTAGTATTCAGTATTGATTCATCGCGATTTATATCGCATATTATTAATATATTTTTGTGATCTACGATCCGAATCTCGCATCACGTCATAAAAATTTACCGTTTAGTTAGCATACTTTGTGATACATATTTGGAAAAACCCAAAACCAATAAAAATTTAAAACATTTTTTATATGGGTTGTACACGTAAGGCTGGTTAAATTTTTATTAAGTTATTTTCACAACAACAAAATGCATTTATTTATTTTTTTGTAAATATATTTTGTTAATATAACTTAATAAACCTTTCATGAACAACCAAATAGCTTGTGCTTTAAAGTAGTTAACAGGCGTTTTGTGGATTTCAGGCGGCATTTTTGTACTTCGACCGAACCAACATGGACGCGATTAATATTGAAAATGCAGCATATGCACGTTTCAAATATCACAATATACATATATACGTTGCCCTTAAACATTCAATATTGAAATCAGGGACATTTTTTAAAAAAGTAAAAAAAGAACTATTATTTTTTGACCATTAATTTTTTGGTCAAAAATATTTGATACTTTTCAGTCAAAATAAAAGTTAAAATATGCTTGATTTTGTTAGTCAAAAAGAGAAATTTTATAATTATCCTTTTTGTTATACAATACATTTTTTGTAACTTTTAAAAAATTAATGCAGTACCGATTCCGGCATGTTCTAGAAATTGAAATGAAATGGATTAAACTATAAAAACGATGCTGTACTGAAAGTTCAGACCATTTTATCAATTTCATTTATTGAGTACCAATTAGCTTTACAAGAACAACTCTTAAACCCAAGAAAAATTTAATAAATAATTGAACTTAAAATTTTGTTTGATTTCAATTTCATTTCATTTCGATTTTTAGAACAATGAAAATTGAAAAGAAAAAATCATTAATTTCTTGATTGTCTTCATGGTTTACTTCGTTTTATTATTTCTTTTGACCAAACGGATATCGCTGAAATTTTAACTTTTTTTTTGCTGAGCTCAGTCAAAGTTATATTTTTATATAAAAGTAAAGAAAAGTATTTCAAGGATTTTATTCTTTACTCAAATAATATATAACTCCCACTGGAGCATAAGGCGCCCAAATAACATATAGACAAATTCTTTCTCTCTGACTATTTGAACTGAATTTTTGAAAATAACTTTTATTTTCGATTCCTGATTGAAATGTTATAAATTTGATGAATAGTACGTTAAGCCAAATACAAAATATTTTCTGAGTTGTTCGTCAGTATTTAAGAAAAAATTTGGTTATTAATATTGAAACTATTCGCTTGCAAAGTTTGAAAGCCAACCTGCTGATGGATGCAGGATTTTTATGGGAAATCTTGGTTTAAAGAATCACTACTAAACGGGTTTTTTAACCGATTTGCTTTTATTTATTTAAGAATTTGTGTGCTTGCGGAAAAAATCGAAAATGATTCATTTATGATGGTTTTGACTTTCGTTGCCATACGTTTGCATATGTGTTAAATTTCTAAATTTTAAAATTTTTTTGTCGCTTTAAACCCTTTGTTTTTTAGTACAATTTTGGTTATAACCATTCACTGCACTTTTATTGGAGTTCACGATAATTCGCTTTTTCTCTTAAGTACTTCAAAAAATACTATTTTATTTTACTTTTACTAGGGAGCTAAAACTTGTTACACATTTCTTTACAATTCATGAATATAAAGATTAAAAAAATTTTACTGTTGTGTTCATTCATGTTCATTTAGTTTCTTTGATTTTAATCATTATTCATACATTAGCAAAAACAATGTAAATGAGCAGCGTATTCGCACAGTTGAAGTGTTACAGTAATTTACTTTAATATGTTTTTAACGGACTTAAAAAAGGACACATAAAATACACAGGCTGGCCGTGCTATGTGCGTGTGGATTGCCAGAAACGTTGACAATATAAATAAGAAACGTTATGCATGTTCTTTTCACTATTATTTGATAAATGCTTTAAACCGAAGAAACTAAATTATCTCATATATGAATGGAAAAAACCGAAATGTTTTTTATCCTTCATTTTAATGAATGAAAATAAGCAGCGAAACGTGTATACTTTTTAAAATATGAACGATATGTTAACGTTTTGATACACTCACAAAGTGTGAAAATAAAAATTCTTTACAGAAATTAAGTTGTTTTTTTCTACAACAAATATGAAAATTAAAAATAAATGAAATTTGGTGTGTGTTTCTTAAAAATGTTTTGCCCTGTAAAAGGCGTAAAAAATGAGCTATAATCATGAGGGACAACCTTTTTGGCAGGTGTTAAAAACCGGGCATTCCACTTTTTATAACTTCTGTTTTGTTCTCGTCAAAAGACAAATAACATTATTACAGGGTTGGCAAAACATTTTATACCCTTTTCAGAAGATGATATTTTTTGTGTAGAAAAGAAAACGCGATTAACAATTTGTACAGTAAGTAAACATTTTCTTTAACTGAAGCAAATTAAAAGAAATAAAAACGAAACTGTCGCCATGGCAGGTATTGGCAAGGGAAAGGTTAAATTTAACTTAAATTATTTAAATTTATATTTAACGGTTATATGGAATCGAATCCATATTCCTTACCTCATAATATGTTGAGAACAGGAAAATGCGTTTTAAATTGTAAATTTATTTTTTCTCCTCTAATTTTCAACCCTTAAAAGTAAGAAAGTACACACCACAGTATTTCGAGACAAATTTTCGAGAGCGGAGCCTATTGGGGGCCCATGAGCTTAAGATTCATATAAGAGTTATTTGTGTTGAATACTATCTAGATAAATACATTCAAATATAATATTTTGTCTTTAAGTGATTTTAGGGAGGGGTTTTATATGTGACCTTTGGTCAGTTTATTTTAAAAGTTTTCGTTACTAAATGTTATACATATTAATACCAATATTTATAAGAAAGTTATGGCACTTAAAGCTATTTTCGGGATCATTACTTGTATGGGAGCAATGGTCAAATATGAGCCGATTTAAAAAAAATTTGGTAAGATGTTTGAGATTGCAATAAAGTGAACCAAATTTAATTCAAATACGAACATAATAAAATAGCTTATGTGCGCACTCATATGTTGATTATGTGTAATTAAGTTCGTTTTTTGTCCTGTTAAAATTGAATACAAGTTTTATCAGGGCTTTGTGAAATTAACGACCGATTTTTACTTTTTTGATAGGGTTCGTCGTTATTACAACTGAAATCGTCTTCAAAATGAGGAACTGAACTTTGCGCACAAACACGGATAATCAGCCAGCCACCTGGACGGATGGACATTATTAGATCGTCTCAGAAAGTGATTCTGAGTGGATCGGTATACTTTAAGTTGTTTCAAGGGCCAACAGTTTTTAGTGATACATGCATCAACACAAGTGCATAATACCCTCTTCAGTATTGTGGTGTTTATGTTGAAAATCTTATTAATTGAATTTTGGCAACAAGCATTTGAAATAAAGTAGTATCAATATATTAGAAATTTACAATCAAAGTCATCAATGTATCATAGAGATAACCAATGCACAGTCAGCGTGGTCCATTTTGTATAACCAAGCTACCAAGGAAAATTCTTAATTAAGAATGTACTAAAAATAAGACGGAATTCTTAGGATATAAAAGTTTCCTTTTTTTTTTTGTTGCTAAAGTTAAAATTTCAAATCAGTTTAAGTTTTTTTACATTCAATTCATTCTCAATTTTGCTTGCTGGTATATCAAACAAAAAGAAAAAAAATTTATTTAAATATTCGCAAAATGCAAATTGTTTTTCATGTGCACTTTGACATCAGTAAATAAACAAGAAGCAATTTTGATTGTGTCTTCAACTCAAATGACAGCAAACTGAAAGATACACCAAGGAATTAAAAAAAAGAAGGGGGGGGGGGGAAAGGTTAACATATAACTTACCCTAAAGAAATCCCACGTTGAACCATGCAATAAAGTACCATATTGTACCTCTGTTTGCATGGCCAAATCCTCTGGGGAATTTATGGGAGTAACCATACGTTCGACAGTGAGAAACGCAGCCAAATTGGCTGTGTATGAAGAGATTAGTATGAGTGTAAAGAACCACCACACTGCACCCACTATACGTCCCGAAATCGAACGTGGAGAGACATCACAACCCTGTTGCATGAAGGCGGCCAGTGAAAACCAAAATGAATTCAGTATACTAAAGTCATTGACAGCAGCTGCTGATGTGGTGGTAACAGGTGCACCCGATGGTCCTGTAACACCTGGTGTTACAGCTGTCATAGGTCCAGGCACGGGTACTCCTCCAATAATTCCTGGCGGTTGTTGGCTTGACAGTTGATCATGATGAGCATGAGTATCTGAAAGAAAATTAATAAAGGAAAAAACTTAAGTTAGCTCGTTACAAAAGGCACAACATGTTTGCTTATGCACACATATAATTTTTTTCATGAATAAACGTGTGCTAAACAAACAGAGATTTAATTTCAATTCATGCGTGATCTAGATTTCTGTCTGCTTTATATATTTTCTTTTGGGGTTTCCTCCATTCCCAGTCTTTTATTATTCTATTATTTCAATACTGTATCAACAAACATAACAGCATGAGCAACAACAACAACGTTGAATTAATGCCAACATTTTGTATAGAAATGGTACAAAAAAATGTGTGAATGAATTTTACATCATGTTCAAGTTTTTGTTTCGATTGCACTATGGACAAAAGACGAGGAAGTTTTAATGATAATATATTTTAGTTATTAATACAGATTGATTTTTGACTATTGATTGCCTGCAGTCGTCAATGAAGAGATTGTGTGGATATAAACGAAACATGCCAAGGCAACTTATTCGTGAAAAGCTGGGTTCGATTCCCAGGTCAGGCAAGAATGAAAAGATATTAATAAATTCTTATTAATTTTATGTTGTGAAATACCTTTCTTCATTAAAATAATTAAATGAAAATTAAATTTAATGAACTTTAACCTGATTAGCATATCAAAATTTGGATTAAAACCCATAAACAGTTCAATAAAATAACAGCAATACTAATTACACTATGCGACAGCCGGGACACGTATAACTTCTTTTTTACCGATATTACTTTCCCCGGTAGTTTAAACCTTCCTGATTACTGACCCCTACCATTTGTCGCACAGTGTTATTATTAATAAAATATATTAATTTTAAAACATTTTATTCCAGTATCAGTTTAAATAAGTTATTTAGAATATGCAATCTAAATCTAGCACTTCTTTTAAACAACAATTGTTCTTTTACAAGCATTTAAAGCCATTGTGCAAAAATATACAAAAGCCTAATAAATTCACTACTTACTTACATATCTTACAAAATTTTGTTTCCCATGGTGCAAACGAGCTTTGATATGCAAAATATTCGTTAAAAAATTCCTTTGCATTTTAGTTATGTGTGTGTGTAAAAGTTTGAGTTACTATTCAACTTATGTACGAATATATATTTAGTACAAGGGATGTATCGTTTTCCCTTTTGTTAATTTTAATATTGCTGCTGGTGTGTTATGATATGCCAGTTTGTGTTTTTATTTCATTTTTACCACATGCTGGCCACGTTTTTCTTTTAAGGGCTAAATGGAATTTGAGTTATTCGGTTACAAGAATATATCAAATCGTTTCACTGTGTTTAGCATCTGTATATCAAAATTTAAGAAATTAAATCATAGAAACTTGTTTTAAAATCAAAATTTTGTATACCACAAAACTTACTTCTTACTGAAGATTATAAAAAGTCTGTGTGAATAAAACAAATTATGCCAGTACCTTGATTTTCGATGTAAAACATGTTGATGCTTGCTTGAATTTATATTAAATTCAAAATTGATGCAAGATGGTTTTTGTTTTTAAAGAAAAAAATAAGAAAAAAAAAATTATTAAAAGTCTATTTTTAAATTTTTTGTTTTAGCAATTTGTAACTTTTTTAATTAATATTGCATGTAGTACTTACTACCCAGCAAAAACTTACATTGCAAAGTAATGAGTTAAAAAGCTAATATAACGACTCTTCACTACTTATACATTGGCATTTTAACTAATTATTTTAACACAGTGATGTCATTGGAGGCAAGTACTTACCACGCTCGCTTACAAATAGGGAGTTAAATAAGTCATTACCACATTCTATTATAAGTAGGGAGTAAAATATTCCTTTTAGTGTTGCATTGCAATACTGCGTTAATGAAGTGTGCCATATTCATACCCAATAACCTAGAGAACGAAATGAGTTCAAAATCGATATGCATGGGTGTTCTGGAAACGGAAAACGCAAGATGCAAGAATTTGAAAGTTGGTTTTAACTTTTAATAACACTTTTAATAACATTGTTTTTATTTTTGTTACAAAATTCTATTGAATAAAGAAATATTTCTTTAATATTTGTCATAAAATTCTTATATTACAAACATCTTATTAAAACCTAACTTTTCAAATTTTTGCGTTTTATGTTTTCGATTTCCAGCAGACCCCTGTTGATTTTTCATATTCAAATTTATTACAAATATTACAAATAAAAAAAAAAAAAACAAATTGTATGAACAAATATTTAAAATCAATTTTTATTAGATTTGAAAATAATTAAACCTAAGATGCATTTTATTATGAGTTAATTATAAACTTCGTTAATCAACTCATACACAAGTACTTATGTATCAGATTATATGTCAGCCATTACTCAACTACTTCTATGTAATGCAGATTTTATGATTTTAAGTTGTTCAGTAATCGCAAGTCATTACCAAGTTTTTGCTGGGTAAGCAGGCTTTTTGGAGAGATTTGCATTTTTATTGTGAAAAATTTTCCAATATCGTTAGTTAAAACCAGTATTCGAAAATAAACACTTAATATCGCTCCTTAGTGGTCAGTTTGGTAAATTTTGTGGAAAACACAAACGCTTATAGTGTTTGTAGAGTAAATCATTAAAAAAATAACGTTTCCCTGTTTCTCATCTTTCGAACAATAAGACTGTTCTTATCAAATTCAACAAAAAGATGAGAACATTTAATTCCGTTCGGTTTTTTTAAACACAAAATTTATTGTGTTCGCTTCAGCTCAATAATGTTCTTTCGTTTTTATTGTGCTTAGCGCCCTTTTGGCTGGTAAAATTTTTTACAAAAACAAAAAAACACGAAAAAACAAAAAGCCAGCAAAATAATTTAACAGAAACAAAACATAAACACGATACACAAACTGCTCGTGCTGCGGTCGTTGCTAAAATTGTTTGTTTGCTCATTTCTTTATCAATTTAAAAAAGAAACATTATAGAACATTAAAATATAATGTATGTCTACAGTCACTACAATTGTTCTGTTTTTTTAACGATGCTAAAACAACTAAAAAAAATAGATATCGTACCTGGGTGTGTGATCCGAATGCTAAAAAATTTTCTTTTATTTTCGAACACTGGTTATAACCCTTTCCCATCTTACTTGCAACAAAAAATCAGGGCCTCATATTCCAGTGAGAGTGTTTGGCAGCTGATGCAAACTTTCCAACTAATTTGCTCTAAATAGTTTAAACTGATAGTGTTAATTGTGGCTAAACATTGTTATAATGGAATATAAGGGCTCTAAGCCTGGTCGCTTATTCCGAGCGTTTTTCTGCCAATGCACATTTAAACAAAACCAATTGTGTTCGGTACATGCCCCTGTGCACTTCCTGTTTGTTTCAATAATTCGATATATATCCTTATTTTCCCGTCAAATAGGGGTATTCTCTATTCGGTTGTTCGATTTCTTGCCGTTCGATTAATTTTATTGTTCCGTTTTCCTACGCCGGTAGTAATAAAGACTATTATTTATGTCATTTTAGTATCTTAGACCTGCAAAATCGGCTTTTACCGCCCCAAGCATTCTAATCGAGTGGTAACGAATTATCGTGCTTTTGGATAAATCCTGCTGCTTGCAAACGCTTTGAAATTGCTGGATGAGTGGATCTCATAGCTTTTAAAGGTTCTTCTTTAGTTTAATAAAAATTTTCATCTATTTATAACTCTAATTCATCATCGTCGACCTTTTTTAAGCTGGCCTGGGTCTCGATAAAATAAATTTAGAAAAAGCTTCCAGATATTGGTTTGGTTTTGCTATTTTTGCTGCGGTTCGGATTTCATGGCCTCATTAATATGTTGGCACAAATTGATTTCTCTAAACAACAAGTTATTCTAACAAATTAGAATTTTTTCTTTAGTCTTCGCCAAAATTGTAGCTATTAACTGGGAGAAAGAATATGTTAAACAAACTGGCCCGAAAAAACTGTATATAGTGCATCAAAATGCTAAAATTGCATGTTCTTTGAAAAAATCCAGTTAAAGTTAAAATTTTCATGAGGCCATTAAATCCGAACGGCAGCTAATCTAGCAAAACCCAAATATAGTTTTGTAAGTTGCGATTAGTGGCGGTGCGCAAAATAATCCCAGGAAATAAGGCCCCAAAACGAAAATGAAGAATGGCACAACAATTTTACACAGGAAATTGCAACACGCAATTTTGGTGCAATTTTTTTTGGTTTTTTTTTTTTATTTTTGTTTGGGGTTTTTACATTTGAAATGAAATGAAAAATGAAACCAATATCAAAAAATGAAAAATTGCCCCAAATAAAATCACAATTTTCGCTTTGGGGCTATTTTTCATTTACCAATATAAAATGCAAATTTTTAGAAATAAAAAATTACCCCAAAAAATTTTATACAAATTTTAAAAATTGTATATAAAAATTCTTAGGGATATTATCAAAAACCCGAATTCTTATACCAAAGTGAAGAAAGTCCTTGTCAGCTATGCAGAAATACTTAAGTAAGCGTTGCCATAGAGGAGAAAATCCTTTCGCACGGACGAAGGCCTACCAAGCCATCCATCGTTCGATGTTTTAAATCAAAACTGTATAATTATTTGTGATATTAAAATTCAGGATTTTAAAATTCTTGATTTTTAAACTTTGGATTTTAAAATTTTGGATTTTAAGATTCGGGCACATTCATTTTACCTAAATTTTTAAATATAACTCTCTTTGTGTTTTTTTTTTTTTAATTTTAACAATAGTTGGGATTTATCTTAAGCTTTTGTTCTTTTTTTTATTTACTTTGGTTGTTTTGTTGCTACTTTTTTTTGCTTTTTGAGGAAAAAAAAAACAATAAGAGAACACTACAAAAACTTAAAAAATTGTGCGAGTAGTGGCATTTGATGATTGTGCCTTTGACTTTTTATTCCTCATGACTACACATATCTTTCAGTTGGGGAATGTATACAATGTTTTATTTTTTCAACTTTTATACGCAGAGATACGAAATATATTTTTGTTTTGAAGGGGATTCTTTCAAAATGTGTGTATGTTTCTTTTTTCCATATTCGAGGTTATCACGTTGCTTGACATGCAACGAGATATTTTTTTTATTACTTTTTATAAAAAATAAAGAAGGAATAACATTCAAAGAAAATAAATGCTGATTTTATTGCTGCCCGGTGATGGGGTTTTTTATCCTTACGCAGAAATTAAATAAAGACATATACATATCTTTGCTATCATTACTTACAGTACATGTGTTTTTTTTGTATACACATAGCATATTCATTTATCTTCTACTACCCTGCAGTTCAATGCATAAATAGAAAAGTTTTTGGACAGTATGTTACGAGTTGTTACGAGACTATATGCAAAAGTATTAATTTTTTCGCATAAAACTTTTATTATTAAGGCAACATCCTTCAAATTTAAAACAAAAATTTTCTAGAATAATCCAAGTTTCATCAATATTAGTTACGCCAACATACCATACAACCCAAATCAATTGTTTTTCGTAAAATTTTTCATATCCAAGCAAAAATATTCAAAATTTGTACATACACTTTTTAGAATAAACAAAAGATGCATGCAAAGTTTCACCAATTTAAAGCAACGGAAGAACTAACATTTTATTTATCAACAATTATGTATATCTCTAACTACATTATCTTGTTCTAATTGATAATTATGAGATTGAAGTTTTATACTACTTATAACTATAAGAATCAGATCTTGCAAGCAAGCAATGTAAGTCATGAGTATATGTTTAAGTTCCTGTAATCGTTATTAAGTGTTTCATCTGATCCTTCGGATATTTATTAGGTCCTTTTTCTGTATTTTTATTATAAGGACAATAAAAGGCATAAGGTACTACATAGTTATTTTTTTAACAAACTTTACCCCACGAAAATATTTAAGCTTGAATTTTATCAAGCTTTTGCATTTTCAAATTTAATCATCAATTCATTTAAATACACATAGAAAATAATTGCTAATTGTTTTCAATTAAACCATTAATCAAAAATAAAATCATTTTCAATTAAAAATTTAAACAAATTTGGTAGAGCAAATCTGCAAAAGGGGTTTGAAAAGTTAGCTCCGGTTCCCAAAATATCGGCCCCGAAAATGTTTGAATTTTTTGAAAAGGCGTTTGGTTTAAGCAAATAAAATATGCTAAATTTACTTTTGTAGAGGAATTCTCTAACTTTTAACGATTAACGTTAACGTTAATTTTACCGGCACAGTTTATTGCTTACGGTAACAATACAGAAATTCAGTAACTCAATTTTAACAACATATGTAGCTAAAAATTTCAATCAAGTGGCATCTTTGTTAATTAATTAGTATATTTAACGAACACTGTCATTGAGGGCAAACTATTTATTGTGTGGAACGACATAAAGTACTTTCGAAACTAACAAAACCCCATTTAGGTTTTGCTCTTCTAGCGAAAATTGCCAAAATTCTGAAAATGTGCTAAAATAGCGAAAATTTTTATTATATCAATCAAGCTATAAAATTGACTAAAAGTCGCTAAAATTATAACGAATTGCAAAAATTCGGTAAAAATTGTTTAATTAGCGGAAATTCGCAAAAATTTGCAAACAGCGGCTGTTTATTAAAAATCGTTAAAACTCTTAACAACCACAGGAAACAATCGCTTATATCGCAAACATGGCTAAAATTCGCGAAAAATTGCACACTTGCAAAAAAACGTAAATTTTATTGCAAATCGCTAAATCGCTTAAAAAATCAAATTGTTGGAATACATAATTTTTTTTTTTTGCAAAAATAGCGAATTTTGCGAAATTGTTAAGTATTTCAACAACCATAAAATTCGATTGAAAGCACTAAAACTATAAGGAATGGCAAAAATTCGGTAAATTTGCTAAATTTAAGAAAATTCGCAAAAATTTGCTAAAAGCGGCATGATTGGAAAGTCTACCACTTATTGTTTGTGTAGAAAATAAAACACTTTTAGTGATTTATATAAGCTGCATCTAAAATGGAATATTTTTAATGAAAGTTATAAATTCCCAAAAAACTAATTTTTTTCATATTATTTTGCCAAAATGTATGTAAATAACGTGAATTTTAAAAATGTTATGTGGCTTTTATTTCCAAAATTTTTGTTTGTTTGTTTGTTTTTTATTAATACGATTTTCGTATGACGTGCTAAATTCCCAGTTTTTCATATTTGATAAATACACTGAAATTTATTGTTGAGGGAAAGCTAGCTTCTATGCGCATTTCACTTGCTTAGGCCAGCTCATCAGGAAACCTTTTCCAAAGATTTTAGAAAAGCCAAAACTACTATACAAATAAAACCCTAAAGCGAATAAGAATTATAAACACTCAAAGTCTTACTTGTAATAATATCAAAGCCAAAACAAAACACCAACAATAAACAGTGAGTTTATCTTTTCTTACATTCCAAAAAAAAAAAAATTTTTTTTTTGTTGATTTTTTGTTTATATATGAATTTAATAATAAAATAAAAAATATTTTGTTTTTTGTCCGGTAGTTTTTGTTTGGGCTTAAATGGGTTAACTTATCATTTGTCAATATTTGTTGAGCGATATGACGCCTGGAGTTTCTTTTTCTTCACTGCTGCTGCTTCCAATTATGAAGCAAAAATTTCAAAAAAGATAAATGGAATAATACAAATTTACTTTCGTTTTTAATGCATATACAATAAATAAAACAACTAGATTTTAACTAGTATAAATCTGTATAGAAATGAAGGAATTTGGTTCCTTTGACAATCCAACGTTCAAACCGATTGTTCGATGTATGCAATATTAATATAAAATATGAAATAAATCGCAACTAGTATATTTCTAACTTAATATTTCTTACATTGGCTGCAGGGAACTTCTTTTTACACAGCCCTTTACACACATAAGTTTTTCAAATACATGTTGTTGTCTTTTGCTTTTATTGTTTATGCTGTATTTGATAGTGCGGGTAAAAGTTTGTATTTAGATAACAGAAGTTTTTAAACATGTCTGATTTGAATTTTTGATATATTCCCCTTCTATTTCTTATGATGTTATATTTAATAAATGGTTTCTTTTTAATATTTGATCTTTTGCGTTATTTCATATTAAGCAAAATTTATTTTTATGCTCGTAGCAAAATGTTAGACTGCGCCATTTGGATATGTTGTTACAGGTTCCGACCTGCGGGAAAATTTACTCTTATTGTTCAATTATTTTTTTTTTATGTGTTAGAAGTTTTTTTTTTTTTTTTTTTTTTTAGAAAGCTTTGAAATGACATTCTAAAATAAATGTTGGAATTGTTGTCTAATAGTTTGTATTACTTAAAATTTATAGAATTGGGTACGGAATTAGTTTTATAAAGGAATTATGTTGGAAAGGTAATTGGAAATAAATGAAAAATGTCGTGGAATATTAAACGGTTCAGTAATTTGTTTATCAAATAAATCTAGTTCATTTATATTATTTGGGATCTCTTACAGACATAAGAGTAAAATAAAAGGCACTTCGCATGCATTTTCCTCCATGCTTTTTCTACATCATCTTAAAGGCATTCCCAGGATTTTATAAAAGAAAGAATTAGTTATTGGAAGCAACAATTAAAATTGCTATTGAGAAACATGCCAGCGTCAATTATTTTCTAAACTTGGAAATTTAAGGTACCCAAATAGTTTTACGCAAAAGTTTTCATTTAATAATTATATAGTATTGTAGTTATATTTGTTGAACTGTTTCATGGTTCTTAATCCAAATTTTGATATTTGCCCCACCCTCGGTAGTCAAGAATGAAAAATTATCAATAAATTTTAATTTTTTGATGAAAATTAAATTTTTTGAACTTTAGCCTAGTTAAAATATCAAAATTTGGATTTTTAATTTAGTTTATAAAATAATTTTTCAAAATTCTACTAATGCTCTTTTTATTTTAAAGAAATTGAAAATAAAAGTTAACGCATTTTTCATTAAATAAAAAATTTTTATATTGTTTTCTTTGTGAAAGTGCAAAAAATATTGAGCGTTGCATTTTAGTTTAATGTAATTTAAATAGAAAAAAAATTTATAAAATAATTGCGACTTACGACAAACGATAATAATGATATCCTATGATTACAATATTATTACAGTTATTATAATATGATACATTCAACTATATTATAATAACTTCTTAACTTATTATGATTATGATACAATATTACGAATATATTTGGTCTAATATGATTCAATAATAATCGTAATATGTTTACTTCAATCATGAATCTTATCATAATATGTTGCTATTTACCACAACCATGTATTTTGTTAGCGTGGTGTGATAATGTGTTAAAAGTTTTGTTACTTTTAAAAAAAAGTACATACTTAATATGGTCGCTTCAACGATTTTTTTACGGAAGCCTAAGTACGGTTGCGTAAGGCAGTGTTGCCATTGAAATTTCGAGAAAGATACATTTTACTTTCCAAAAGTTGCATTTTTTTTCAAAAATATACGCTTTGAAAGTAATTTGAAAATCCATTTTTAACGATTAATATTTATTAACATAACATTTTTATTTCATATATAATGAATATTGTAAAGAAAATTATATCATATAAATTCATTTTTATATTTATTTAAGTTATAAATATTAGCTGCCGTATTCATAAATAATCAAAATGGATTTGAAATGCATTTTAAGAAAAATTTGTAGGAAAATTTTGCCTTAAAACACATTTCAAACTTATTTTATTTTTTATGAATACGGCAGTAGGTATGTAATTTTGAAAAATACAGTAAGCAAACTTATCAAACTTGTTATGAAAACAATTCATTTTTGTAAAAATTAATATATGGGTGAAGACGTTTATGCTATGGCGATTATATAAAAAAGTTCATATAAACTTCCTGAAAATAAAAAGGACGATCAAATTTTCTCAGAACAACTTCGCACTACTAATAATCATCGATTTAGGTTTTGTTTTTCCATTATTAAATCAGCTATTGTACACAGAAACAATTTTTGCAAAAAATTATTCAATTAAATAATTAATTGGTGTACATTAATTATTCAATTAATTTTTTGTTTGCTGCAATTAATTTTTTTAATCAAAACCCTTAAAATTAAAAGTTTGTGTAAATGTGGTGTATATTTTAGTTTATGCAATTAATTGCCTAAATTTGTGTCCCATGACTCGAAAATACAAATCCGTTAATTGATATGATCAATTCCTTTGCAGGGGAAAAATAAGTTAAATATTTAATTATCTGTACGAATTGTTTAATTAAAGTCGATTTTCTATTTTTTCTGTGTATTAACTAGTATTGAGTCGGTTACGATGATCAGTCTTAACATGCATTCTACAACTGATGTGTAATGCTTAACATTAACACTAATATGATGTTAGTTTTAAGTATGGACCCATCATGACAGAGGTTTTCTCATGTTATTACAAGTGTTTAAGCAACGCTTTTGCTACATCATTTTATAACAGCAAATCATGTCAGTTGTGACGGGGAGTAATACGTTTTAGTTGGCTAAAAATCATCTCTACACATGCATTCAAAAATGGAAGTTAAACAAGCTAGTTTAGAAATGATAACTTAAAAAACTTTGTCAGAGACGAAAAGTTTAATATTTTATTTCTGTACATTTTGCGGACAGATTCAGATTCAGATAACAGGATGATACATGCTACCTGAAATCATCAAAAGATACCAAAAATTTATCTTTCGTATCCTAATGGCATCACTTTCGTAAGGTAATGTTACGGTATTAAATATCATTTATATGTTTGACGAAAAAAATTGTAATACCGTTACAAAAAAAAAAAAAAAAAACGAATAAAATGTTTATGCTTAATTTCAAACACATGGTCACAATAAAAATGTGCATGGTTGTGGAAAACTTTAAAAGAATTGTGATTGACACCAAAGGGAGTTATTCAATCATAATTTAGTTACCGCAAAAATAAGATTTATTAAAGAGACTATATACTGACTAAATTTTCCCTGACCATTTCGCACGATGTTTTTCTCTGGGTGAAGCCGAGACAGCCGCTTTAAAGATATCAGTTAGTTGTTAATATATAAATTTATTTATTTATTAAAAGCTTAAAAAATAAATAAACGTTTTAAGCAAAATTTTAATCATTTGTGTCTGTACGTTTGTTTCAAATGTTGGTATCGGGTACGAACAGATAACTTTAATACACAGCACGAAGGTTAACAAAACTTTTTTAATAGAATCACATGTATGGCAAAACTGATTGCAAAGCTAGTTACAAAACTTGTAAAATACAAGAAAGTTGCCCACGTCCAAACAGTATTCTTCATAATAAACGTAGAATGATTTTAATAATTTATCAAACCATCACTTTAAATTTACAAGGTCCTTAAATACTTCATTTTTTTAAATACTAAGTAAATGAAGACACTTACTACTTAACTCAGTAAACTAATTATTTATAATCACCTCAGCTTTAAACTTCTTATCTTTCATTCCATAAATAAACTTTCTTTCCCAACAATAAATTACAAACTCAACTTACCTGTTTGATACTGCACAATACGCCATTCATATGGAGAGAAACGCGAGACGAAGAACAGGACTATACTGACACCAATGTAACTAAATATCACGCTGACCTAAAATTACAATACAAGCAAATTAAACGTACAAAATATTACTTTTTTTATATAAAATTGACATGTGGTTAAATAAATTACATATTATACTTAAAAGAAAATAACTTAAACAAATCGCACAATCACTCTTTAATAATAAAGAAAATCAGTAGTCGTCAGTGGCAATATAATAATTTGTCCCAAATGGCAAAGCTGATGCTATTATTTTTTTCTGCTTGCTCTTCATATGAAAAAAAGTTAAACGTTGTTGTGTCTTGTTTATCGAGAAAAAAATTGTCTTTGTCTGCTCATTAAGGTAATTTCTACTTTTTATTCCAGTCCTGCAACCGGAGGGGTAAAATGTTTAAGAAAATAACCGAATAAATAACAACCTGTAACAAGGTATATTATTAAAATTTACCTCTACGTTCGTAAAAGGGAGTGTGTATATGCATATGTATGTATATGTAGATTCTTGAAGTAAGACCCTGTCGGACTTTTATGAGCTAACTCAAAATAAGGCTGACTTTTAACTAACTCATTTTTAACTAACTTTCGAAATAACTCAAATCTGATACAGAAATAAACAAAAATTAAAAAACATACAGGTGAAACTTTATTTTGTTGAAATATTTTTTGTTTTCATTAAACAGAGAAAAATTTGTCAAGTTATTTCATAAAATGAAAAAAATTTAAATTGAATTGTAATTTGACTTAGAATACACATTCGAATAATATGAAAATTTATATGTATAATAAATGTACTCACCATGAGAAATAAATTCCCAGATTCTATTATGTTAAATACATAAAATTTATTATAAATATTAATAAAAATATATACATACATAATTAGTTAATAATAATATAAATATGAAGGGTGGAGTGAGTGTTGACTTGTTCTGATGAACTACAAGCTGCCTAGTTAAACTTAACTATAAGTTAGTCAATTTATACTTAACTCATAGTGCACTCTTACTTTATGCACTACAAGCTAACTCATAATGAGCTAGCTTGTGGTTAGCTGAAACTTATGCAGAGTGAGTGAGTACTGACTCGCTCTGATGACACTACGTGTAAAAACTGAATAGAGTTTAACAAGGGAAATGAGCCAGCTTTTTAGTCACCTGTGACTCATTTCTGGTTGACAATAAGTTAGTTTTAAGTTAACTCAAAGTCCGACAGGGGATATACAGTTTCTGAAATTTGTTTTGCAAATTTTACTGCCAAGCCCATTTACAAAACAAAAACACACACACATGAAAGGTAAGCTCTCCAAACACGTGTGTGTGTGATCATATGCCAGCTTTTTTGGGGTTATAATCAAGACAGGTATTTTTCTATGACTGTATGTGTATGTTCAAGTCGAGCGAAGAAGAAAAACAAGAAAAGACTTGTTGGGAAATACGAAGAAAAAGTGGCTCAAAGATAAAACAAAATTGTTCATTTAATTTATGTCAAACTAGAGGATGGCCCGGCGTGTGTTACTACGTCTAAAAAAGAAATACGTTTTGTTCATGGTATTAGTATTAATCAATCTATACTTTAAATTTCATTAAAATCTCTGAGGTAGTTCCAGAGGGGCAGAAATTGCCCCCTCTTCCCCTCGCACTCCTATTTAAAAAAAAATTATAACTTGCTTGTCCATCTGGTTTCAATATTCATTAAAATCTGTTGGATAGCTCTGGAAGGGCAGTAATTGCCCCCAAACTCCCCTCATGGTCAGATTTTTGGAAAATGTATAGCCGTAAACTTCCCCTGGTGTTCCTATTTTTTTTAAATTTATTGCTAAAGTGTCCATATATGAAGGGATCTATTTATGTTTTAAATTTCATTAAAATCTATCAGATAATTGCGGAATTTTAGAAAAAAGTGGAGCCTAAAACCATTACCTTTCTAATGAAACCGGTTTGAAGCACATCGGTTGGGTGGTTCGAGAGTCTATAGACGACATACAAACATTTTCTGTATTTTATCTATATAGATAACTTGTTGTTATTTTATCTATTAAATGTTATATTATTAGGTTACAACGTCATCTCCCCTATCAGTCTTCCCAGTAACACGACCAAACACCATAGCACCGTCGAAAAATAATAACGTCACAAGTTGCACCCTTGCGAAAAAGCAAAACTGAAAAAATATAGCAACAACCACACAGACAATTTGTTGTTCGTAAATAATTTTCTTTGTGGTTCTTGTTATGTGTTTGCACTTTTGCTTTTTTGCAAGGGTGCAACTTGTGACGTGACTTTATGCCACTGCATTTTTAACGTTTTTTATATTAATTTACTTCTTTTTTTTTTTTGTTATTTTTACGTTTTTTTTTATCAGTAATAAATGTGTTAAACAAAATTTAAGTGCATATTTTTTTAATTTTTACCGCCTATTTTTCTATTTTAAGTGCATTATTAAAGCGCATAAAAAGCGATTTTAACTGCATAAAAGTCCTGGCCCTAGTAATAATACTGAAGCATGTTATGCGTGAAAACCAATTATACTATTATTAGTGGTAAACATATTCACGAAAAGAAGTGTATCTTTTAAAGTAAACACTTTTGTTTCTTAAAACAAGAAAATCCATAATAATTTCTTAATTTCGGTCGTATTGAGTTTGTATTTTGCTTTAACCAAGCCACACATGTATTTAGAATAAGTAATTTTTGGCTTGGACGGGATCATACAAAATTTTCTTGGTTCAAACCATATTTTCTGTTGATTTACTGTCGTATTCATAAAAAATTTAAATGGATTTGAAATGCATTTAAAAAAAATTTGTATGAAAATTTTGCCTTAAAACACATTTCAAACTTATTTTATTTTTTATGAATACGGTAGTTAGTAAATAATTCTTTCCGTGTAATAATGTTTGTAAATAATTATGATTTGGTTGAGGCTATTTTATTGAGGACTGGTTGTACCAAGTTATGGTTGACGGTGACAATAATATGATTAAATTAGCCGTAATATGTTTAGAAATATTTCGTTTAAACAGTTTTGTTCCAGGTGACCAAACCGAGAAATTTCTCTGCTTTAAAATATAAAAACAGTATGATATTTATTTATTACGGATCATAAAATAGTATTGTCGAAAATTTGTCATCTTGAAGACAAATTTTCGGCACTTCTAATAACACTGTGGAACAAATTCAGGTTAGCAAAAGTTAGGTCGATTCTGAGAGTGAGGGGTGAAAATAGGGGCTAAATTATAAGGCCCGTAAATATAATTTTGAAATGTTACAAAACGTAATAAACATATGTGCATCTTTAACAAACATTTTTTAGAACAAAAAGTAACATATGTGACCCATATAACTTTTATTATGCCTACAAAATTTAAAATGCATTTTAAGTTAAAAAAATGAGTGAACACGTTGTTGTTACTTATGTTTTACCAGAAATTACTACTTTTCGTTTTTAAATCCCTAAGGTGAAAACTTACATGCGTTTATATGGTACAAGCGAACTAATTTCAAAAATAGAGATTCAGTTAAGACTTGGAACTAAGCCGAAGCTTGTGTCTTTTAATACAATTTTAATTAAAAATATCGGAACCAAAATGTAAAATGGACTATTTTTGTATTGCTTGTGGACGTTTCATAGCAAGCGATGAAAAATGTCAATATGCGAGTGATTTTTTTTTTGGAAGCCTATAAACAATATTTCTCGCAAGAGTTTATCACTGATGTAAACTATGCCCATAAACAAGTTTGCTTTAATTGCTTTTCAACTCTTATGCAATGGAAAAGTGGAAAGAAGAAGGCTATGCCTTTTTGTATACCAATGATGTGGTTAGACAGCCCGCATCAAGAAGAAAATGGCTATGGATTTACCAACCACCATAAAACTTTGAATAGAAGGAAAGCAAAGAATAAAACTTATGTAGCAGTGCCAAGTGTCCAATTACCATAATCGCACTCAGAATTCTTTCCAGTACCAACATACCGAAGTATACAACAACCGCCGCTGCAACATCCATGGATTTCTTCTCAGAATACGACCCTAGTGAAGATACATCCTATGAAACATCAAAGGACCTAATCCTAGTGCCACAAACCCAATTGGGTGGAATTTTTGCAAATTTGTGTTTCACTAAGAAAAAAATCAGAAGTACTGGCTTCATTTTTGAGAGGAATTAATTTACGGGCGAAAGATACCAAAGTAACAAGAGTTAAAAAAGTTCTTAAATGTGAATGATGGAAAAATTTCGCTTATTGCAACGATATTGAAAAGCTAAGGAAGACGATAGATAGGGTTAACCTATAAAAAAGATGATTGTCGTTTATTCATTGATAGTTTACTAATTAGCTTAAAAGTTGTGATTTTGCACAAGGCAAATAGAATGCCTTCTGTTCCGATTGCGTATAGCACTGACACTACTAGTCGACGAGTTATAGGCAAAAAAACCATATAAACAATGGTGGGGTGCTTTAATACCATGGGAGATAAGGCCATGATGGCTTTATCTCTCATTCAAAAGGGAGATAAAGTCTTTTATTTTTTTTGTCCATTTGAATGGGAGATAAAGCCATCATGGCCTTAGCTCACATAAGTAATTTTAGAAAATGGCTTTATCTCTCATTTCAGTTTTGAAGAACTTTTGCATTTTACATTGATTAATAGTTTTCTTATTTTTTAATTAAGAGGAAATGATTTGCCCTTTTACTAAAGTTAAGTATTGAAATCTGGCTTCGCATACTAAAGTTTTTCTGCGTGGCGGCCTGCGGCCGTGCTTACGGGTTTTCTCCTCCAGTAGGACGCGGCAGGTGGCTTCGCTGAGTAAAGTTTGCCTGCGTGCGTCACAAGGATAAAAAAATGTCTTTTCTCGGAAACACTAAAGTTAAGTATTGGAATCTGGCTTCGCATACTAAAGTTTTTCTGCGTGGCGGCCTGCGGCCGCTCTTAAGGGTTTTCTCCTCCAGTAGGACACGGCAGGTGGCTTCGCTGAATAAAGTTTTCCTGCGTGCGATACAAGAATAAAAAAATGACTTTTCCCGGAAACACTAAAGTAAAGTAACAATATTCTGGAAAAATATGGTTTTATCTCTCATTTGAGAAAAAAATATGGCTATATCTCTCTTTACGTAAAATTGTAAATATGACCTTACCTATCAATGATTGGGCAATAAGGTCATTATGGCTTTATCTCCCTTTTGAATGAGAGATAAAGCCATCATGGCCTAATCTCCCTTGGTTTTAAACCACCCCACCTATAAACAATATGCTGAAAACTAACATAAACAAACGCCGCGATACGGGTCTTTTAATTTAGCCTCTATTTTCACTCCTCACACTCAGAATCGACCTAACTTTTGCTAACCTGAATTTGTACCACAGTGTAATTTTAGCCATTTCTAAGAGACAAATCTTTAGTAAGTCTCTTCTTAAGTAAGTCATCGTCCAGACTTGCCATTTTTGTTGGAGAAATTCTTGAGTTTATGGGTAAGAGTGGTGAGAAGATTGGGAAGGGAACTTAGTTTCATGTACTCAGTAATTCTGGTTTGTTTCGTTAATGGCACACTTTTCAACTTGAAGTCGGATGTAGGTCAATTTGTATTTATAGATAATAAGCAGGGCTGTGGAGTCGGAGTTAAGGTTTTTTTTTACCGGAGTCGGAGTCGAAGTACCCACAAAAACTCGCGACTACGACTCCAAAATTTGTCCGCATAAAAATTTTTCTAATATTTTTTTAAATAAAAAAATTTAGAGGGTCTTCTTTAAAAATTTTGGACTCAGAAAATACGGACCAGTCTACATATGAGTAGGTGAGTTGCAAAAGTCGTTCGTTTCAAGAATTAAACAATTGAGATAACTATTGATTTTGACTGATCTTATAGCAGTCATTTTCAACACTAATCTCTGCATTCTCTGAACCAAAACTCGCTGGTCCATGGCATATATTTGTTTTTTATAAATCGTAAATGGCATATATTTGTTTTTTATAAATCGTAAATTGAAAACTATTTTTGTAGCGATGTTTATATACATATGTATGTATGGATATGTGTGTGTATATGAGTGGAAATCTGCTGTAGCTCCTGTGGCGAAAATACTTAGTGAACTTAATTTTGAATTACAACATTCTCTCTTGCCTACAGAACAATTATTACATATTTTTTAAGCAATGTTTGCATTATTTTAATAAATTAATATATCTTTCAAAATAAACTAAAGCTCAAAGATCAATTGTCACTATATAAAAAATTTCAGCGGATGGTGTCGAAGTCGAAGTTAAAACCTTTTCTTGACGGCTCCACAGCCCTGATAAAAATAACAAAATAAAAATATAAAATTGC
Organism: Pollenia labialis; assembly: GCA_949318255.1. Classification (NCBI taxonomy): domain Eukaryota; kingdom Metazoa; phylum Arthropoda; class Insecta; order Diptera; family Polleniidae; genus Pollenia; species Pollenia labialis. Next base: position 161,025,346 of record OX439140.1, read on the forward strand.
AAACATAGAATTTCATAATCAGGACACTAGTATAATTCCAAAGCAGAATTTAAAAAAATTGCAGCAACAATAATTGCAAGTCTGTACGATGAATAACTATGGCGACGCTGTCACGATAAACCAGTCTTTCCGGCAAAAGATTTAATATCATGAGCGATGAATTTTGTGATATGGCTATACTTATTTTAATTTTCAGCTATAGAAAATACTTAAAAGGCAGAAACATGTACCCTGCAGATATGAGGACTAGTTCATACACGCATGTAAAATGTAGCCCATAAGGGCCTAGAACTAGTCCAAAGGTAACCCAAACAAATTGAAAAAACATATGGGGTATTTACATGTTATATTGTCATAATGTTCTAACATTTTACAATGGTTTAAACAAATTGTTGTTGCTTTGTAAACAAAAAGTGTCTTAAATTAATAGAATTTTGCATGGAATGTTTATTGTGCTGTCATAATTAATCAGAAGAGACCTGCGCTGAGCGGCTGAGCCGAACAGCATTAGTTTTTGTAGCCGTCGCCGTAGATGGTATAGTTTTATCCGGCTAATACCCGAATTTAACCTGCGGCTAGCAATTTTTGCAACAAAACACTTGCGGCGTCAAATTTGATCGGCTTAGTACTTTGATGTTTGGTAAACAAACAAAATAAAAATTATTTGTGGGTTGCGTCTGAAAAATGGAAAAAAGTCAGGAAAGATCTAATTTAATTTATTAATTCATGGATGAGAATTCAAAAATATTTTTATTTTTGGTAAATATTTATTTTTTTTATTTGTTTTAAATCAGCTGACTTAAATTTAAAATAGCAAAACAAATTATGACGGGTTGTTCATAACAGCCGTATATTTTCATGTTATTATTTTAAGACTTATGACACCTTGTGAATCCCCCAATAGTCAAGTTAACATTACGATGACCTAGGGCTGGACCATATAACCCAGTTCGGCATTACAAGGGAGTAGTCTTAAAACTACGCCATGTTCATGAATACTCCTTGTGGATTAGTTTTGAAACTACTCCATGGTATACTCCAGAGGATTAGTTTTTACTTCGTTTAAAAACGAAAATATTTAATTTAAAAACAAAGACATGTCGTTTCACTACAAACTCCTTCTAATAATGACATGGTCCATGCTTGCATTACATTGGCCCAGTCCAGGGAGTCGTCCATTTCATCAAAATGGATCACGTAGTTCAATATTGTCTGCAGGGTTATCTTGAATTGTTTCCTTCACATTTATATTTTATGTGCGTGTTGGTGTGATGTGTTTAGAAGTTTTAATATTATTATTGCAAGTCGTTCGCATGTGTGCATATTTAAAATGTATTTATATGTTTTCATATCCGTTTCCTCGATTTAAGATAAAATTTGCTTTGTTTACAAATGTTTTCATTTATTTTGTGGTATCTGGTCTTATTTTATTTCAAGTGTGTTCCTATTTTATTGCTCTATTTTACTCCTGTGTTATTCGGTGCTGTGTTGTATTTCGCTTATGATTAATAATTTGTATTTGAATGTGATATGGAAAAATTAAATGTGTTTAACAAAAGCTGAAAGCGTTTCATTTTCAATTCTATTTACTTTTTATTTTTCCAACTCTCTTAAATTCAAATATGAAAACAAAGATGTGCTATTAAAAGGAATTAAACTTAATGCTAAAAACAGAAACAGGAAGAATAAAACAATTTATATTTAAATGATGTCGTGATAGGAGTAACATAAATTTGCTGTCAGGATGTAGAAACTACTGTTTTAAATAGTTGTGGGTTGTTGAAAAAAGATTTGTTTTATAAAAAGATTTAACGAGAAAATCACATTTAAAATTATGGAACAAAACTGTGAATTGTTTTTGAGTTTGAATTTTTTTTAGTCTGTTTTTTTGCACATGATTTGCTTTCAAATAAGTTGTTGCTCAGTAAATCAATTTTCTTTCTATTAAACAAAAAAAAAAAAAAAAGGATTCTATGTGTTATTTTAGCATCTTTATTATTTTGTTGATATGAACAAAAAAATTCTTTAAATCCCATGTGTTTGGGAAAACTTATTGTTAAATAATGTCGCTGTATGAATAATTCATATTCTTATAAATACAATATTTTTGCAACAACCCTTTTTGTTCTAAAGGAATTTTAATTTGAAATCTTTTTATTTGTCTGCAGCGAATTTTATGAACCCTTTTCAGCGTTTTATAAGAAAATTTGTGAATTTATAAATTTAAAGCAAATAATCTCTTTTCTATTTCGCGAACTAAGGATAAGAGACAACCGGTTTTGAACTTCGCTTTTTATAAGGACCCAGTATATATATACTTTATAGGGTGTAGGATCAATATTGTAGAAATTACAAACGGAAGGACAAAGAAGTAAAGAAAAATCCCAGAGTATGCGCAACCAAAATAGTGGGTGATATCGCTAATTCTTAGAAAAAACGTGCTTATCCAGAAACAGTTCTAAAACCATATCAGGAAAGCAACAGTTGAAGTCTTGACGAAGATGAAGATATTAACGCGCGATTAGAAAACGATGTACCTGCTGATAAAGAGGTAAAAATTAAACACAGAGATGTAATCAGAAGCTTTGACGTATGTATCCAGTGGGGACAGGAAAATAATATCGATATATCCAAGACATTACGGGTTTTCATGATATCGCTTAAAAGTCTCGCAATGTGTGCAAACTCTATCTTACATGTAGAACCTTTTTGGTCGTGATTTCTTAATACAGAATATCATTAAAAAATTTAAAATTTTTGGGAATTTTTAAAACATAAACCATGATGAAAGAATTTTTTTAAGTTTACAAATTTAATAGAACAAGTGTTTGCCTGATGGTCGAAATTCAGCCATACATTTTTTTAATATGAAGAATGTATAGTATATCTAAGTTTATATGAATTAACATGTTGCGAGCATTAATTTTTTTCGTCTTAGTGGATCGATTTGGCGACGGACCGACCTCCGGTTCATATGTTATGTTCCACGTGGGAAAATGTTGACAAACAAAGAAAGAGTTCGTTTTTAACTGGCTTGCCTGTGCTGATTTATATATAAGATTTATATAGTCAAATATTCGAAAACCGTTTTTTTGAAAATGTCGAATAAACAGCCACCCTATTCTTTTTTTATTATTTGATAATTGGAAAAAACAAAATTTTTATTTTTGTGTTTTGCATATGTGAAAATTTCAATTTGAACGCTTATAACTCTGAAAACATTGAACAGCATTTAATAAAATATACCTTTCAGAGGGTGTATTTTTTATTCTAGTCGCTAGGAAAACAGAGGAGAATAGTGTTCTGAACTGTTTTGCCTGTTTAAAACATTTTAGAAGTTTGGAAGCCTTTTAAAATTTCAACTTTAAAAAGATCGTTCAAGTTTTTAAATTTCAAAAATTGTTTCATGCTCCAAAATAATTTTTTCGTTTGACTTTAAAAATGGTCGAATTTAGTTAAATTTTTTTTTTAAATTCAATGACTTAAAATAATTTTGAATATTTTAGTGCTTTCGAGTATAAATTTTTTTTAAATAATAAAGTTTTATGTCTTCTTCAAATCGATTACGAGATTTTCCAGGTTTTGCCTATTTTGAAATTTAGCCGATTTTCTGTAGAAAAAAACTTTAAGTTCATAAGTTGTCTAAAAAACAGATTTTGCCTTACTTTTCAAAGTGTTTCCAACGAAAGGACAGACTTATAGTTTTATATCTTTACCGATTGTGGTGAAGGGTATACAAATAAAATTAAAAAAATCATATATGCATTAACTTTTTTCCACTTTAATAAGACGTTAGCTTAAGGTTTAAAGATCCTTTTTCTACTTTAAAATCTTTTTTTTTTGGTTTTATTTTTAAACTTTTTTGCTTCTGTTTTTTTGGATTTGTACTTGGCCAAAAGCTGTTTATTACAAAAGTGGTATAAATGCTTTTATAAGTATATATACACACTCAAGTAAACTTAAACGTATACAAACTTAAAGACAACAATATTTTATAAATGCTTGGAAACGTGGCATAAAATTTCAACGAAATTTGATTTCTTTTTATTTTTGTTAATTTTGGAAGAAGATGTTATAAGAGAAAAAGTTGATGCTGGTTCGCAGTTTGAAAAATGAGTTGAAAACTTTGCTGTTTACTCTATTAAAGTTTATAAGCTTTTTTGAGCCAATTTTTCTTTAGCAAAATACATTAAGCTGAACGGAATAAGAAGGAAAAAAATAAAGTCAAAAAATTTTGTTTTAGTAGAAAAATAAAAAAACTTTTAAGAAGTAAATTTTAAAGTTTTCTCATTTGTAAGCAGTGCAATTTCTGCAACATTGCCCTTTTTTTCCAGTAAATGTAAAAAAAACCAATAGCAACAAATTTATGTGTATATAAATAAATAAAAAATAAATAAATGAAAGAGATTTTACTCTCACATACTTAAAAAAATACAGTCAAATAAAATTAAGAAAAAAAAAAAAGAAAAAATAAAGTGAATAAGATGGATGATGGATGAAGCCAGTTGAAGGACAATCTATATAACAGAGACTTGACTACTGCCAACTTAAATTTAAGTCTTTAGCAATAAACTTGTCGATTACTTAAAACTGTTTCTTTTGAAGTGTAAAGTAAATAAACTGAAAGGAAGATGAAATAAAAACTTACCCAAATTTCTTGTGACAAAGGATTCATGAAACTGAAAACACCTGGAGTTTGCTTAACGGGTTTCTTAATCATTATCGAAATACCCAGTGACATAAATGGTTTACTGAAATCGATGACACGTTCACGTTCAGCAGTAATTGTCATGGCAGCTATAGCAATATCAGCTTCCTGTTTAAAGAAAATAAATATTAAAAAGAAGAAAGAAGAAAGCAAAAATGAAATAACACATTTTCGTTATATTGTCAAGAAGTAAACAGAATCAAAGCGAAGGAAATTAAAGACAAAGAAACGAAGCGGTAGTTATAAAGAGTTTTGTTGTAAACTGAACTTACTCGACGCACAAGTTCACCAACCATGCCGTCCCAACCACCATGAACTTTTGGATTTTCTGATCCATAGGTATTGTCTTTAACCAAACGCATTTCATCTAAAAGAAAAGAACAAACAAATTATTAAGAAAAACCTTTAAAAAAAAAAATATAAAATAAAATGAAATGTGGCTTAATCAACAACATAAATAAATAAAGTTACACGCCAGACAAACAGCCCTCAAGGAGAAACCAAACAAACCCGAAAGAAAAAAAAATTAACATTTCAATGACCCTTAATTTATTCGTAAGAAATATATGTATACAAATACTAAATTAAGTGGAAAAAGGGGATATTTGGCCAACGTATAACGTAAATCATTCAGCTACACACAACTGCTGTACTTACAATTGATGCCCAACTTTTTGGCCAACAAATCAGCCAAATCTTTACAGTAGCCTTCAAAACGGTCATTGCCCTCCAAAGTTTCACCCACATTGGGCCGTTTCAACATGATGTATGGCTCTTCCAAAACAGTGGTTACAATGTATGTACGATTCTTTTCAATTTCAGCGTGCGGCTTCAGTCTCACATATTTCGCTGATAACGGTTGCAGGCCCAAATCGTCACTCCACTCGGCCACTTTCACCATGGCACTATTTACTGTCATTTCAACAACGTGCAGAGTGTAATTAACACGTCTGCCATCGTCGTTGAACTTAATGTCGCCAGTAAGTCCCTCAATTTCAACCTATAATTAAGAAAATTAATTTTAGTATATGTAGTTCGTTCTTCAACCACATCTTCATCCTCATTTCCATCACCAACATCATTGCTCATGTTCCATCAACATCTGCTTTTTGTATTCATGCCAATGTAAAATGCATTTGGTAATTAATCAATAAAAATGAAACATTCTCCCAAAAACAAAGAAAAAATATATAAAATATATAAAATTGACAAACATTAAAAACGGAATTAACACAGAAAGTACACGCAGAGAAATAACATGATTGAAGTATGCTTAAAAAAACTTATTATGGTCCCTGCAATGGCTACAAACTAATTTTTGTTGTTTTTAACAAAATTTTTTTACAAGATTGTTAATTGTTTTCAAATATGGTTGAACTTAACAATATAATGTTTTAATAAAATCAAGCTACAACTATACACTTAAACATATTATTGTTACCTTAAACATATTATTATCACGGCAACCATATTAAGTTAAATTTATCTATGAATAAGCTAAACCCAATTATCTTCCCTCCAAACATGTTATGGTTAATATTTAATAACAATAATATGCTCGAAATTATAACATCTTAAAACATTGTATGTTTAATTTTAAATTTAATATAATATGTTTAAATAGCAACAACATTTTAGTCGTTCACTTTTACAAAAGTTGCTTAATTTGCCTAAAATCCTCATTAATTTTATTTTAATTATTGTAGAACAGAAAAAATGGTTATGAAGCTCCTCACAGTCTCAAATATGAATCAAAGGGGATTTTTTATAAAATTGGCACATAACACTTATTAGGAATAAAAAACTTGTTTGATGTTGTGTATAACAAATTGAAAAAATGGATTAAATCAAAAACCATAATATGAATAACATTGACCATATTATTGTTAATTCTGCCAATAATATGGTTACTTCTGTCAAAATTCTGGAAAAATTTGACCATATTATGATACATTTTGAATAGAATATGGTTAATTTTGCCCAAAATATGGTTAGTTTTGGCTATATTATGGTTGATTTCGGGAAATTTTGGTTGATTAACCATACTATGGTCATATTTAAACATAATATGGTAACCTGCAAATATAAACATTTTTTAATCCAACCATAGTATGTTGCTCTTAGAATATGATTTCCTCCAATCATATTTTTTTCTACGTGTATCAGAGGAAAATATAAAGTGGACTTTAAATAAGAAAACAGTTCCACACAGTGGGGAAATTTAACGATAAACTGCAGCTTTATAAGAGTTATAGTTGGGTCTTCTGAAGGCCAAAGTTCAGAGGTTGGTTTTTGGTTCACATTATAAAAGTAAACTAAAGGAGCATATAGATGACATGTTTTTTACATCTGACCTGTCAACTTTGCTCAAATTGCTGTTTTACATAAGGTTTATAAAATTCGGTCACAAACGTACATGCAATTTGATTCTGACATTGTCTCTGTTTTTTTCGCAAAGTTATTGCAAAAACCAAAGTAGTTATCCGTTTCAAAAAAGCGTGCGGCCGCCACAAAAATTTTTTTTTGCACCGTAAATGAGTTCAGCCATCTTAAAATTTTTTTTTTATAAATTCGAAGATGCCAATTTTGGATATAATAATTAAACGGTTTTTATATATGTTTGTACACAATTTCTATTAAAAGGTTAAAAGAACATACATTTATCGTTATTGTAAAATAACAACCTCAGCCGGCTAACGGCTTCCTTGCGGCATTGATTTCTAACAAAATTTATTTTCAAAATTACAACAGTGATGTCAGATGGTTTGTCAGAAGAAAATAGAGCACGCTCTAATTGAAATTTTGTCAGATGAAAGTTTCTACGCCCATACAATTTGTATGTAGCATACCGAAATAGCGCGGCGGCAATGCTTTGCTATTGGAAACATTTGATTTTTAAAGCGAGTTTCATAGTGAAGTTGTCCGCATTTTCTAATAAGAATTCATTGCAATTTAGCAGTTTTATCTCCAGTTGTTATTTTTATTTGGATTTTATCAAACAACTAAGTTAACACTACGATATGCTGCTTAAAAGCTGAGCGATAGAAAATGTTGCGCTTTCTGCTCTTGTATACGTATAGCCTTTAGTCAGTATCACATGTTTTATTTAGCCTGAGTGTGTGAGTTATATTGTCGTCAGTCCTTTTAAAAGTTTTGCCACCAGTCGGTGTGGCTCGTACTTATTCCGCGACCCTCCAACGGTGCCATTTACTAACGTCGTAGCCTATAAGTGGGTACTTTCATCCGTCATTGTGAGTGTTTAATATAAATAAATATTTGTTACGTTTTTAAATGAGCTGAGTTTCATTATCTCGGGAAAGAACGGAGCACTAAGGACCGCGGTGCAACGAACACTGGAGGCATGCGCTTACCTCAGCATATATTGTAAAATACGTCGTTACAAGCTTTAATTTTGAATTTGAATAAAGTGGATTTCCTTGCAGGCCAGTTGGTAATGAGGTGGTCTATCCTTGTAAGCTTTTCAGGCTGTTTTACTACAACGGGCTGAAGTATAAAGTTGCTATTTCTCTGTAAATTATGTTAACAAATAAATAAATAAACAAATAAATTAGAGAACAAGTTTTAAAAAGCTTGCCCTGATTATTATTTTTACATTTTCTGAATTTAAAAGAAAAATTAGATATGTTATTTATTTCCCTCATTTTCCAAGTCCCCCACTGTGCAATATGTTTTAAGTATTCAGTGGTGTAAAGTAAATGACACATCAATTAATTTTTATTGAGCCTTCCAGTCAATTAAGGATACAACTGAAAGGGGTTTATAAAACGTAGCAACAGAAAAAGGAAGCTGTACCAGTAATAAAATGAAAGGACATTTACTACAATTAAAATGGCCTCTTGCTGTTGAAAATCTTAAAAGCATCTCTTTAAAAGGCACACACACTCATGTCCCTATTAAATTCATGTAACAATTGTAGCATACAATTTTCCATTCATTACACTTCACCATTTGCACACACATATTGCCATAATATGCTTACATTGGCATGTCTTTGTTAAACCGTAATTTGATGCCGGCACTGCTGTTGATGTTGTTTAAGTTGTTGATGTAGTTAGTTAGTTTGTGCGTTATTGCTTACCTTTCTCAAATAGCGCGAAATTTTATCACCATGTTCCCAAGGGTTTACCCAACCTTTTGAAGTGTTACAGTCTAGTGCACGTGGCACACTGTTGCTGCCACCACTGCCACCATTGCCAACGCCTCCACCACCCATACCATTGCCACCATTCGAGTTTGAAGAGCCACCCATAAGGCCTCCACCCATGCCACCACCACCATTCGGTAAACCTGTAGCATTAGCCGAGGTGGAAGCTGCCGCAATCAAAGTCTGACCTCTTCTAATGTTGTTGCGAAATTGATCAGGTTTCTTACGAAGAATTTTGTTAAAGGCTTCAACCAACACAAACACGGCGTCATACATGAGAGCTGCCTGGGCCTGAAATTAGTTTACATTCGTTAAACAAACAAACAGTCAGTCATCACATCATGCGAAAAAAGAGAAAATAGAACGAAAAAAATGTTGAAGTTACAATAGAAAACTCCATATACAACACTTAAGACAATTCAATATATTTTCGTTTATTTTCATGTCTGTTTAATTTACAGTTAATGTTTACTTAGTCCTGGCTCTTGAAATTGTTATCAGGGTGTTCAACGGTCGGAAATGAATAAATCCTGAAATCTATTTCTACTTAATACTTATTCTGCTATAAAAATGTTAATATTTAATAAGTTATTTTTATCACAAAAAGCCTTTTCTTTTAAAAGCAACATTAAACGTGTCATTTTCTTTTTTATAACATCTACGAGCTAATAAAAAAATTATTCCATTCATAGTTACATACACATTCAAATACATACTTAATTCTATTCTTTCCAATTCTGTTTTATATCTCTGACATACCATTTATGCGGAAAGTACATACATATGTATACAATCTCTTGTCTGTATCTATTTCTGCTTTTTATTTATTTTTTTGTGTTATTATGGCCGTGTTTTGTTATATTCAAACACTTGCAAAAAAATTATGACAACATATGCACGTTGATTAAAATTGTATAAATCTCTCTTTACCGGCGCACAGTGGGTTGAGTTATGGGTAAACTAAGGATTTATTCAGGGAAGCCCATTATCACTGATGTATATTCATTTATATATAGTGTGTGTCAAAAATCGGGTTAGGAATTAAGAGTGGATTCTAGTGCCTTAAAGGATGTAGAATAAGATAAGATGCGTTTTTCTCAAAACTTCATTTTCACATACCAGGTCCCTTTTCTCAGGGAAGGTCACATACATATATGTTTCTTTTGGAATTACAATACATTATTTAGTAAAAAATGGTTTTGGAAAAAAATTATAGAAAATATTTTTAATTAAAAAAGTAAATCGTGTATATATGTATGTATATTTCGTTACCTCAAGCGCCCTTATTAACAAAATTTGCAATTTTATTCACTCTTAAAGGCCGTTTTACACTATTCCACAAAGGCTTTAGTAATTTACGAAAATGCAACCCTGTCATGATAAGTTGTTATTGTTGTTTGACAATGTTCAAAGAATAATTAGATCAGGAAAGCATTTTTGAAAAATACGTTAGACTTTGTGGGATAGTGTGTAACGGCCATAAATAGACACCTAATTTGTATGGCAGAAACTGCCAGCTGGGCTTGGCGGGACCGACTGTATTTTGTATGGACTTTTTTGCTATCGAAAAAACTCACACTAACGAACCCCTGGGTTTGGCAATAGAAAGAACATTTTGTTGTCAACAAGAATCATTTTTCGAAATAAAAGTAAAGAAAGATTTCTTCTGTGTTGCGTATGCTTTTTGATACGTTTTGTTTTGATTTTATTTGCTAGAATTTATTTACTGGCAGGGCCTGGCCAGGACCAGGTGGATACAATAAGCACAAAATTTTCATTTAGCAAATTGCCACGCCCACGAGTTTAAATTTACACTTTTATTTCGTTTTCTTGAAAAAACACTTTAATTAAGGAATACATGAAGTTTCGTTCTAAAATATTTAATGACACTGCGCGTTGAAAAAACATTGTGCAACATTATCAACTATAAAAACAATTTTTAGGTTTAACTGTCAAGCAATCAATTAATTGGAGAAAAATATGTAATATTCAGCTAAGCGATAATAACAGAAAGTTAAATAAACCACAAGTCTTTAACTTAAATTTACCGATATTCATTAAATTGAATAAAATTTTAAATTTTTGTATATATATTTAATTTCATTAAATTTAGCTTAATAAGACGCTTTAGATAAGAATTTTTAAAAGAAATTAATAAAAATTAAATTAAATTTAATGAATTTTAAAAAGAAATTAACAACAATTTAATTAAATTTAATAAATCTTGTGTAAAGCAGAAGTTGGTTTATTTTATTTTACTAAATCAAACGAAAGCTTGTAAAAAATAACTTACACAGAAAAAATGTTTGCAAAAAATTATTCAATTAAATAATTAATTGCTGTAGATTAATTATTCAATTAATTTTTTGTTTGCTGCAATTAATTTTTTTAATCAAAACCAATAAAATTAAATGTTTGTGTATATGTGGTGTATTTTTTAGTTTATGCAATTAATTTTTTAATTGACTAAATTTGTGTCCCATGACTCGAAAATACAAATCCGTTAATTGATATGATCAATTCCTTTGCAGGGGCAAAATTAGTTGAACGAATTGTTTAATTAAAGTCGATTTTCTATTTTTTCTGTGTAAACCAAGAAAAATTAAAGAAAATTCTTAAAACTTAAGAATTCATAAAAAAAATTATTTAAACCGAAGAATTTTCTATAAAACGAATACTTTTATTCAAACTAATTTATCTAGAATGTTAAATATAAAAATAAATTTAATATTATTTTATTTAAACATAAGACAAAGTTAATTTGATTTCAAATCTTTAAAAAATTCGATAAAATTTTTTGTCAAATTAATTAAATTTAATGAAAAATATAATAACCCCCTTATTCATAAAAAATATTTAAATTTTATAAGAGGTTTATTAAACAAATTTTCATATAAATTTTATGTTATAAACCTGTTATTAACATGAAATATTTTTTATGCATTAGACCTTAGGTCTTCAAAGTTTGCGTGTCAATTTAGTTAGAATTTCTTAAAACTAAAAGCTTCGTTATATTTAGGAATTTTCCCTATATAATAAATTTTAATTAATTTATCTTATTTTTTATAATCTTTAATTGAATTTCCAGACACGTCCTACTCTATCTATTTTCTAGTTTTAGTTTAATTATTTATATGTGTTCATTTATTTCTCAGCTTGCTCATTTAACATATAACGTACTTACCGATATTGATTCTCTGCCCGCTCCTATTGACGTGGCTGGATCCAAACGTTTCCAGCTGTCATAAAAATCTTTAACCAACCGTCTATTTGTATCCACTAAACGAAATCCTGTTATATTAATGGCACCAAATTCTATAATTTCACTTTCCCAACGATCGTCCATAACCTGTAAAATAAAAGGCAAAAAAAAACACACACACTCCTTTAGTATTGATAACCGGAAGCGGAAATATAAGACACTCAACCCAAAATGTTTGTTAATTATTTATTAATAAGAGATTTTTGCAAACTAATGAATGAACCTGTCTATTCACTCAGTTTGTTATCTATGCTTGCCATTTTATAAAAAAGGGAGTGGAAGGGGTGGATGACTAGCGGAAAGTTATAAAATACACATGTCAGCAAGTAGATTTATATAAAAAGCTTACAAATGTGAATAAACATTCACATGTACAAAAGCAAACACATACAGTTGCATATATACTATGATAGTTCTAAGCAAAAACAAGTTACAGAGGTTTTGTATGAAAACTATAGAATTTATGAAGGACATGTGGTCCTTTGGTTATACAAATAACTATTTTGCTTGACTGCTTTGTTTAAATATACTCGGATACAAAATGCAAGCGGCAAGAACGACTCTTAAATATTTAGTTTTTAGATAATAAAAAAAAATGTTGATAAATATTATAATTTTCTCGCTTTAAATTAATATTAAAGGCATTTGGAAAAAAATAACCTTTTACTTTTAATGTGTAGTGTATCAAGAAATCGTGGTTGATGGTCATAATTTAGATATTTTCATGTTCATTTAACAAGGGCATTTGGTTGCGGGTATTTGTTTGATACAAAAGCACAAAATCTACACAAAAAATAAACTAAAATATAAAATGTGAATAGAAGGAAAAAAACGAATCCTATTTGCTTATAACCATTTTGCCAGTAATATGAACATTTGTTTGTGTTTGCAGTCGAGTCGTATTACACATGTGGGTTCTGTGGTGTGAAGTTCTGCTTAAACATGTATCTCTGTGTGTGTATGTATTGTACTTACCAAACCACTAAGCAAATAGTGGTATGTGCGACGTCCCAATGAAATGTCCCTTACATGCTGGATTAGAATCTCTTTGGCCATTTCCGTTGGGCAATCAAGTACAATGTATTTATTTGTAAAACGACCCAAATCCTCGAGTGTATGCAGGAAATCAATGGCCATGGTAACATTGGCAATGCGCTTTACCATCTCAACTTGAAATGATTCATTTCCGGGCTTTAAGCCTTGATAGATTTGTTGCAACCGCAAAAGACCTTGAAATATAAAGGAACAAACAAAAGAATATAAAAATCACTTCTTGTACATAAATAAAGGAATAAATGGGAAATAAAAGCAACATCGAAATTATGTGTATGAAAGGGCTTAAGTATCATTAAATAAAAAAAACAATTGGAGCTTCTAGGATTTATTTTCAAATATTTATTTTTCTATGTTGAAATTAGTTTATAGACTTTCGGTATGTATGAAATTTTCTTTTGCTTTTCTCCTCTCCCCTCTTCACCATAAACTCAGACTTTTTGAACGAAAATTTTCATAGTTAGTGTGAACCTAGACATAAAAAAAATTCATAGTGTGAAACCAGACTTTGCAGTACCGCATCAAAAGGTTTTATGTCAAATTAAGTTTTTTTGCATCTCTTCTTAGTCGCTGTTAAAATTTCCACCATTTTGGCTTTCAGATATATTTTTCTGGTTCAAGCCAATAGTTTTATACACGAGCCAAACCAAAACAAATTCTTTTGAAATTACAAAGAAAAATTCGTCAGCTCATTCTTGGCTTGACCTGCCGGTATTTAAAAAAAAAAAACTGAGTTAGGTATGCGGTAAATATATTTTGGATACCCGCTTTATGCAACTTAAAACTGTCTCACGGTAAAACGTACATAATAAATTGCACTCTTGCTTTGGTTCATAGCCGTAAGAAAATAAGTAGTAAACGAAGAGGCAAAATAAAATGTCAAAAACTCAGTACACATGCGTTTGCAGCACAAAAAGCTACTTTTTAAAAACTAATATGCAGCACAAAACAATAATAAAATGCTATAAATTTCTTAGTTCCTTCACGAACGTTCACAAAAATTTACTGGTATATTTCTAGAAAACTTCATGTAAACCTTTATTGCCGTTGTTCTCCAATACGACTATTTGGCATATGTGCCAAACCAAAAATGAGCTGACGAATTGTCTCTTCACTCATCTGCATGCTTGAGATTACCGTTCCACTCGTACATTTGAGAACAAATTAAATGCCGAAAAGTGTATTGTAAATTATTCAATAAGTTTATTTTAACTGTGAAATATCAATCATCAAACGTTTGCGAATAGTTTTAGCAGAAAACTTTTTAATTTCGCTTCCTTTGTTGTCTTTTCTAGCAGCATGCGTTTAAAATAATGTATGTACGTGTTGTGCTCAGAAGAAAAACAATGCAAAACTACGTAAATTTCTAGCAAAATCATACTCATTGTTTTGGTTTTACTCACTACAAAGCACTAAACGAATGCAAACATTTTGTTTTGTTTATATTCTTACTTTGCAAATCAAAGTGACAATTGTGGGAGCAATATACTTGAACAGTTTCAAGACATCATAATCAACATTCCGGCCAATAAAATGCATACAACTTTAAAAAAACATTAGCAAATTTTTGGCCACAATAAAAAAATTCCTGATAGAAAACCATCAGATTTGTTAAGACAAACTCTTTCTATTGCTAAAATAATAATTGTGTTTATTAAACAGGAAATTTTATTTGCTCTACTCCAAAAGAATGTTGTTTGATTATAGATGTGCACATAAATGTGTGTGCACATCTCGTAATTGTAAATGTCATTATGTCAAAAAATTTTAAATTTTTCAAACAGTCACACAATTTTTTTTTTATCCAAGAAGAGAAAATGAAAATTTTTCTAGTCAAAAATTCATTTGAAAAAATTCCGTAATTCCTTTTTTTGTAGTTTCTTCCTGGTGTTTTCTCTCTAGAGCTGCCGTGCAGCAACATGTAAATCGATTTAGAATGAACACAGTTGAAGCACAACTAACAAGAGTACATGGTGTGGCGTCACATCTAATCAAAGGCTCATTTATTTCAATTTGATAAAACTTGATAACTATTGTTTTCAATTGAATTGTTTTGTCATTAAATATGCAACTATAAAATTCTACAATGCACTCTTACATACTCAAACACATACAGTAAATTGAAGGAATTGTTTAATAATGTACCACAGCAAATATTTTTGTGTGGGTATCTGTGTTATCTATTATTGTAGTAGTACGTGTTGTCTGAGTGTATGAGTTGTGCAAAAGAAAATAATTTTATTTTTGTTTTTTTCCATTGTCATCATGATCATCATTGTCATTGTCATCAACAGCAGAAAACATCAGAAAAATCATTATTGTTTTTACCCTTGAGTTTTTAAAAATGCATTGTTGTTATTTTTGACCACTTTGATTTCTATTCTTGTTAATTTATTCTCCACCTGTAGTGGTGAATGATGGTATACTTCGTCTGTCATTCCGTGTGAAACTTTTTGAATATTCTTCTAAGACCCCATAAGATATTTCTATTCAGGATCCTTGAGTAATTAAAAGTCGATCTATCCATGTCCGTCTGTCTGTTCGTTTATTGAAATAACGCTCACTTTTGAATGAGTCAACAGAAAAGAGCAGTGTTTGTGCCAAATTCTTTCTAGTTCTACTAAGAAGTTTGGGCTTGAAATCCAGTTTAGTTGTATCTGAGCTATGTGTTTAAATCTGAAACAACTACCGTAAAAAATTGATAATTTTATTATAAAAACCAGCGTTTAAAAACTGCAGTCAAAGTAAAAAAAACTGCCAATTCTATCACTTCTTAATATGCCATTGTCCAAAAAAAAAACTGTTGCTTTTACTTCTGATTCATTAAATGTAAATAGTCGCTGTTAATCCAATTTAAAAAGCGGAAAGTTCGACTGTCCAACGGTTCTTGGTTTTGACTTCAGTTTTTTAAATCCTGAAAAAAACTAATATAAATGGTGGCGAAATGCCTGGATTAGAAAATAATTTTAAACAAATTTATTTTTTTTATGACTAGAAATAATACTACAAAATCCATAATTTCTTATAGGCCCCATATATAGCCAACTCTCCGAAAACACTTTAGTATTCCTAAAATCCTAACGAATACGGCTATTGTAATTCAATTTTGTCTGTCACTTTTTCATAAAACTAGATCTCACTCTGCCAAATTTCTTGAAGATCGGTCCATGATTTAACATAACCACATTTAAAGTCCACTCTCGGAAAACACTTTCCCATATAACCCACTAATGAAATAATTGTTTAAAGCCGTTTTACACTATCCCACAAAGTCTTTAGTAATTTGCGAAAAGGCAACCCTGTCATGATAAGTTGTTATTGTTTTTTGAAATTGTTCAAAGAATAATTAAATTAGGGAAGCATTTTTGAAAAATACGTAAGACTTTGTGGGATAGTGTGTAACGGCCTTTACTGGCAGTTGAGGATATCAGAGGTTCGGTGCAGCCGAATATAGCACTCTTACTTGTTCAATTTCATGTTGTTGGTTTTGTTTCCTACAATTCTTATACTTTTATTCCCTTAGTACATATTTTTTGTTCTCTCTCCCTGTCCCACACGTTATCCATGTAGTAGAGATGCCATCAACACGTTCTTTGTTTTATTTTAATCAATGTTGATGACAATGCTCTGATGTTGTTGGTGATTTTGATGATGGTATTGCCAATTTAAAAATAAAAAAACCTACAGAAAACTCTTTTAGAACTAGATTTCTTGTTATGTTTTCTCTTTATACTTATTTATACTCCAGCTGTAGGGATGGGTAGTAAAGAATACAAATGGTACTAAGAAAATTGTACTTTTTGTTTAAAAGACGTGATTTGAATATGAATTAAATGATCTTAATACAATTTTCTAAAGTATTGCTAAGATTTGTTTTAAAAAATGTTTTTAATGGAAGTAAAGCCTTGTGAAGCAAATTAAACAATATAAAAAATTAGTCAAATTTCAAATTGAAAGTCGCATACAGCATAAAGGCCCAACTCTAATATGCTTTAGTTGACTTAAGCAATTGTGCGAGTACATATGTGAATCATATTGAACATAAGAAATCTTTTTGTTAAATTTTATGAAACTGTATCACACACATAAATATTTGTTAACGACCCACCTTTGGGCATACCGATTGAATCAGATACACTTTCTGAATCGGTCTTACGATTTCTGTCCGTTCTTCCAGCTGGCTTGCTGTGCTTGTGCGCAAAGTATGGTTGCAATTTTTAAAATAATTCGATGAAATTTGGTTTATAATTACGTCTCAATTGTCATAACAAAGAAGCCTATTAAAAATGGTAAGAATCAGTCATAATTTTACATAGCGCTACTGATTATTATTCTGAAAAAGATTGTATGTATGTATGTAGTATATATGTTTCAGTATTAGACTCTTAATACCCTAAACCTATCTTACCGAGTTGTTATTTAAATTAAATTTTGCCCAAACATATTTTTTTGCAACCTAACTTATCTTAATAAAATCGGCGCCGATAACTTTCGGAACAGCGCAGACAATGAAGCGCGCACTAAAGGAGAAGATGAAGGCAGAACAGAACGGCGGCCGGCTTTGAGACACATATTTTGTTGGAATAATTTCTGAACGAAGTCTTGTTTATACACACAATGTTTTTCTTCATCTCTCATTGTTAATATAAGCCTTTCCTTGGCTGAAAAAGAAGAAATGTAACCTTTTTGGCAGAACACCGACTCGATATAAATTTCGTCATCATTCTTTTTTTTTGTATTTGATGTACCGTTTTAACTAAAAAGTTTTAACAAATTGAATACGGGATTTTGTTTTTCATTCTTTTTTACGAACTTTGAAACCAACCAAAAATTTATTTGGTTTCTTATAATGTGGTTGTTGTTTCTGTTGTTTAAAAAGAGTGAAACGTTTTTTTAACCTGCTATTGTTTTTGTTGTTTTTACTTTTTAACATCTTTCTTATTGTTGTACTTTTTTAAAGCGTCCAAAAATAGACTGTATGGGTTTTTTGTTAATGTTCTTATATTTTACATAAACAAAGTGGTACTTACGATCAAATAAAAAAATGAAAAAACGACAACATTGAAGAGCGATAAATATTTGATACAAAATTATAAACACTTGAAACCAATAACCAGTATATTATATTTTTGAATAGTTGTCAAAATTTTTGTTGGTTAAATAAAAATCAAACAAAAATAGTAATTGAATCAGTAAAAAAATTTGTAGAAATTAAAAAAAATTTCAAACAAGCGTTTGATTGAAAATAATTCTGCAATGATTTTTTCTGTGTATATAAATCCGCTCGTTAAAATCGCGTTCTAAAGGAAAAGATTTGTTTTAACTCTCAAGAAAAAATCGCTTTTATCGATAACTTCTGATTTTGAAGGTGTTTTGATAATTATGAAAATAAAAATAAAGTCTTCTTAACAAGACCTATTACATAGTCTATTTCGAAAGTGTATTCTCACTGCCACGATTTGCTATTTGTTTAATTGAAATTAAATTTTAAGTTTGTATTTACAAGCTATATTGCCAACCTTTAAAACATTTTGGTTACCCTGATGTCTCAAAACAAAATAATGGAAAACCAAAGACGGTCTATTAGAAGTTTTAATTAAATACATAAAAATTGTCTGAATATCTTTGATGATTATATTTCTCTGCTTTAAATCAGTAAATTACATTTTATTTAAACCGCGAGCGATGACATGCAAAAGTGAAGGAATGTGATTGTAAGGACAAAGTGACTGTGCTGAAAACGTTAAAGTCAAAATGTTTTCGGTTTTTACATTATTTAAACATATCCTGTCAGAATATCCTTAACAAAGGCCTTTAAAGAATCGAATCAAAGACCCACAAAGAGCTACTGTTAAAACCAGTTTATCACAGAACACATAAGACTCAGTTTTATTAAATAAAATTTACAATTCAATCCCAATTGAAGTTGTACGGACATTAAGATGTGTAAGGAATTGAACTGATAACAAATTGTAGTTTGTTGTCCTTAATAAGGCAGTAATTGTACCAAAAGGGTAAAACATAATCTTCATTTGAAAGCGGTATGTGCATGGGAAATATAAAACAAAGTACAAACATTTGGCACGTTCAATAAATGCAGACAATACAAGCACATAAAAATACTCGTAAGCATTAGGATGTCCCAAAAAAATTAAAAAAAAATCCAATTTCCATTTTTCAGTAACAAACCGATTATTGGCTCGCAATTTAAAAGTCGACTATTAAGTTCTTTATTGCATTTTCAACAGATCCTTAAGAAAATAAAAATCTCAAAAGGCAATTTGTTTTTGATTTTATCCATTCAATCTAATTTTTCAATATATATTCTTATTTGGGATAAGAAAATGAACACCTTTTTCTCAAATCTAACAGAAAAGGGACCTCCCTAAAATCTTAAGTGGACGTGAGTTTAAAATTGTTAAAGTTAAAAAAGTGAACATAACAATAACAATAATAACAAGGACGAAAAAGGAGAAAAAGAAAAAAATCTTAAAAACCAAAAGTCAACAAAGTGTTTAGTTTATATTTGTTTATTTTGTAATTCTTTCGTGTTCTGTTCTTCTACAGTAGTTTTCCATAAGTATTGTGGATGGCTGTCATAGTGAGAATCATGTGTGTACCCAACAAACACATTGATATACATTTAATTTACCATTTGATATGAAGCACAATTCTAAAACCTTTTTAAATGGTTTAATTTTGACCTTTGAATATAAATAAAAAAAGATTCGACTAATAAAATTTATGTTGTTATTAAATTGTTATCAAGTGTTATTCTCAATTTAAAAATACAACTGGCCACACTTAAGCGAAAAATAAATGTTAGCATTTTAAATGGCGATCAGAGTCAAAGGTCTTTTACATTTAAAGAAAAAAAAAAAAACGACGGCGCACATTAGAAAAAGTTTAACTGTGCTTAAAGTTAATTTTTTCGGTTTTTTTTTATTAATATCAATAAACTAAACTGTTTTTGAGGTACGCGAATATAAGTTGTGCAACCTCCTCCATTTTCGAAAGAAAGGCATATCTCGAAAACAAGAGATAACATAAAAAAAGTAGGTTTAAACGACAGGTGCCCGGCTTGTCTGTTTTTTTTTCTTTACAAGCACAGTGTTATTTTCGAATCATTATTAAACCTTTGCCGTTTGATAAAGGGCTTGATTTCAAACTATATGGCATTATTTCCATGTAGGGAGTGAAATAAAACCAAAATGACCTTATTTCCCATTAAAATTAATTTCTAATTAATTAATTTTAACTTATTTAAAAATTGTTTTGTTGTTTTTTCTCTGGGTGTATATTTTAAATATATAACGAAAACACTTTTGGGCGCAAGGATTTTCTCTTCTATGGTATAACAAACACCGGCTTCTCTAACTAAAGCTTCTCTGCATAGCCGACCTTCGGCCGGGCGCAAGGATTTTCTCCTCTATGGTATAACAAACACTGGCTTCGCTATCTAAATCTTCTCTGTACGGCCGGCCTTTGGGCGGCCGCAAGAATGTTCTCCTTTATGGTATAACAAGTACCGGTTTCGCTAAGTAAAGTTTGTAATATCTGCCTTGTATCCAAACGAAGGTCGACTACGCAGAGAAGCTATAGTTAGCGAAGCCAGTATTTGTAATACCATAGAGGAGAAAATCCTTGCGCCCGGTCGAAGGCTGCTATGCTTTGGAGTTTGTAAACATGTTGTGGAGGGCCACCCTGCGCGACACGATCGGCCGCCGGACGCGCTCCCCCCTTTCGCCTACTGTGCCATATTTTTTCAACACTTGACAATGGCAAGTCTTCCTTTTGACAATTTGTAACCGTAACAATTACACTTTATGGCGTTATTACCACTTTGGTTACTAAGCGGTTATGGTGTTATTGCACTTGGGTGGTAATAAACTGATGAATGAGAAATAAAGCCATATGGCTTTTTTGCCTACGTTTTTAACAGTTACTCAGTTAGGAAACTAGAGCGCAACTAAACATTTTGAATTTCTAAAAGTCTAAAATGGTAATATTAATTCCATCAATTAAAAAAAGTTCAAGTAATTTTCAGGCCACTTTTACCGTTCAGACCAGTTTCATCAATTAAAATCAGTATTCAAAAAAACATAACAGTTAGGCTCATGGCCTCAAATTAAACCACCTTGTTTGTTGGGTATGAACATAATAAGAGGGATATACTTCTGTTATTGTTCTTTTTTCTTTGTTATACTTTGCTTAGCTTCGCAAATAAAGTCTTATGTTCTAGAGAAGAGTCCGTTAAGTAGCTTTTTTTACTTTAACACTAAACGGATATACCAAAAAACAAAAAAAAAATGTAAAGCAATGGGGACATATTGTTTTAACATATATGTTCTGACATACAGGGATGCATTGATACAAAAAATAAAATAAAAAAAAAACAAAAACAGTCCTATATTAATAGAACGCTGTATTGATTCCACCTTATAAAATATACAATACAATTGTTTTGCTACATACTGTGTACAAACATAATTTAAGTTCTTGTAGAACATTGTGAATGTGCTTTTTAAGGAAAAATAAAAAAAACTACCAATAGAGGAATTGAATGGTGGCATGTCATAACGTCCAGTGACAAAGTGTCCATGGACGTTATGATGCTCAAAAAAGTGTCATAGTATCCACGGACAATTTCACGCTTTTAAAATTGTCATAATGTCGTAATGTCAAACCACTTTGCATAGTGTCATAATGTTCACATCATGTTTACAAACACGAAAGCATAGCCGGCCTTTGGCCGGGCGCAAGCTGGTTCTTGTTGTACCATAGAAGAGGAAATCTTAGCGCCCGACCGAAGGCCGGCTAAGGCGATACGCTTTAGTTTGCGAAGCCGGTATTTGTTATACCGTAGAGGAGGTAATCCTTGTGCCCAAAAATGTTTTCGTTATATATTTAATATATACACCCAGAGAAAAAACGATAAAACAATTTTTAAAGACAATTTTTACCATATTATGGTCAATTTAACCAAATTATAGTCACCGACAACCATAATGTTTTTTATCAGAGTGTATGTAGATATTTTTTTATATTTAACTTCTTTAGTAAATATGACGCGTTTAAAAATTACATAATGTCCATTTGGAAAGTGTCTTAATGCCCACGGACATTATGACATTTTCACTGACATGGACACTGTGTGGACGTTATGGCATACCACCAATTGAATTCTTAGTTGTAGTGTTCTTTTGCATAACTCAAAAAAAATGTTGTTGCTATAACTTTAAAATTGCAGGAATCATAGAAACGATGTCTGTGAGAAAAAAAGGAAATTTTTTGGATTCTTTTTATGTATTTCTTACAACATAAGCTGCTCGGTGTTTCACATCACCACTATCTACTATCTACACTCTCTAAAGTATGTCTAGAAATACAGAAGTCTAGGGTATTAATTGGTCGACTATACTTTCTTACTTGCTCTTTAAGGAAAAATACGAAGGAGTCAGTTCGAGGTATGATTTTTTATTTCTTAAAATAGCCCCAAAGTAAAAATTGTGATTTTATTTGGCACCATTTTTCATTTCTTGATATTGGGGAAATTTTTCATTGCACTTAAAATGCAAAAACACTCTAACGAAAAAATGAAAAATAACCCCAAAAAACATAAAAATTTTCCCAAAATTCACTTTCTTTCCTTTTGGGGCCATATTTACTGTGCACCGCCCAAAATTATGTTATGAGGTAAACATTCATAAAAGAGTTCATTGTATCGAATATTAAATATTTATATATTTATGAGATTTCTTTTTGTCTTAAAGTGATTTTAGGGAGGGGGCTTATCTGGGATCTATGATCACTTCTGTACCTACCAACAGAAAATTTAGCCACGCCATGGTAGCTATTAAATTTTTAGACCAATACTCACATTCATAAGGACGTTATGATGGTATTTAATGCTACTTTCGAAAGTCGTTTTTACATTAGAGCTAGTTCAAATATGGATCGTTTCCAAAAAATTTGGTAAGATCATTCAGGTTGTAATAAGATATTTTGGACCATATTTTATCTTACTAGCAACATGATAATATTGTTTTGGGCACAAAGACTCTAAATTTTTAGTAAAAAATGGCTTTTTTAGTGGCTTAAAAATGGCTTAAGTAGATTTTATCCAGCGTTAAAAAACTGCAGTCTAAACCAAAAACTGTCGAATAAAAAACGAAAATTTGTGCACAACTTTTTAATATTTGAGTGGGTTTGACAGTGAATGTTTATATGTATGTATTTAAAAAATCAGAAGTAAACTTAAAAGTTTTTTTGGCGAATGACAAATAAAGAGGTGGAAGAAATGGCAGTTTTTCTTCTTTGACTGCAGTTCTTTAGACGCCAATTTTATCACAAATTATTATAAAAAACTGTAAAATTTGTTTACTTCACTGTAATTGCACATAACAGATTATTTTATTTATATTAGTAAATATTTATAAGAGTAAATAGAATCGAAAATAAAAAAATGTTTAATATATTGAGAAATTTTCAGTAAAAATAAACTAACCATAAGAAAAATCTTTGAATATCGAAAAGATCATAAAATGGACATAATTTTTTTTATTGCAAAAGATATTAGACAACAGTGTGACAGTATTTTTTTTTTGACCTGTCGTAATTGGTGTGGGTTACATTATAGCAAAGCCCGCAATTGTGTGCAACGAGGTTCGTTTCAGTCTCTTTTGTATTACTCTGTGTTGGGTTTGTTGTATCAAACCACATGTATTTTCTACAACCAATGTTTTGTCGCAGTAAGTCAAAATGCCAGTTTTGCTTTTGTTTTATTTGGTGTGGGTTGTTTCATAAGAACTAACCCAATAAAAATTTGAGCTTCGAGCGAAGGAGGTTTGTAAGGGATAAATGTAAGAGTTTCGATTACCATCTCGCTTACGAAAGGCATGCATTTTATGTGGTGATTTCCCAATTTGAAGCAAAACATTTTTGGCTCAAAAAGCGCTTTATTCAACGCATATACAAACTGGTGAGTGTAGCTTTTGGATTTACCCGCTGAATGCTTTTTACAGTTATTTTTTAGTATTCTTCCTAACCGTGGCACTTGAAATTTAATTTTTTTTATAAAATTTCTTAAGAGTTCGTTCACTTACTACTGCATCTCTATATGTCTTATTGCGTAGCGCATAATTATACGCTTAATTTTGTATATGTATCATTAGTGCTTCGCAAAATGATAAATATTTTTATTGGGAATGTTCTGTTGTCATATTAGTCAAAAAGAAAAAAAAATGTTTTGTCTGTTGTTGGTGTGGACTCAGCTTTAGCTGTCATCTACCATCAAAAATTAATTAGTAATAATTAGTTTTGTTCTTTGCTTTATTGCGCTGTGACAAAATGCGCTTTTTACGAAAACCATCTAAATTTCGTTTAGAATTTAGTCTTTCTCAAAAAAGAAAAAAAAAACTAAAATAGAAGTTCTAAATGTAGTTCGAAAAAAAATCCTGCAGTACTAAAGTATTAAACTTAAATTTATTCTTAATATCTAAACTTAAGTTTTGAATGCTATCGTTTCTCTTAAATAAAAATTAGAATTAAACAAATGTTATAACTCTTTCTATCTATTGAAATACACACAAATTTAAAAAAGTGACTCTAAATCACTTCTCTTTGTTGTTTTATTTCTCACATAACTTTATCACTTAAAACCATTTTTCTTATGTGTTTCATTCTTTTTGCATTTTACCAGCTTTTAACCGATTAATATTTTTACTCCTAAGATTTTCAAGGAATAAAGCCAAAAAAAAATGCTAAAGAAACCACAAATGAATAAATCCATATGAACAATTGTGTTGCCCACTCCATGAATGACCATCAACTCGCAGTTGGGAAACAGATTTTCTGTGATTGCTTTATGACAATGTTCCTGTATAATGTTCCAGTTACATATTCCTTTTTCGCTTCCCATTTTTTTTTGCGAATTTGTTTAAGAGAGAGAGAGAGAGATGGAGGAAGTATCTGAGCGGGTCAGTTAAAGTGTGTACTGTTACGTAAATAAGTATTTTTGTTTTGTCTACATTATTGTTGATGTTATTGTTTATTGTACATATGTATGTATGTATATGCATGTATGTATGTATTTCTTAAATAGGAGTTATATAATACAAATATGTTAAAATGTATACCCCACACTAGTACACACTCTCTTAAACATTTAAGTGATGATAATGGTAATAGTAGCTTGAAGTCAAGAAAATTTAGTAAAAAAGAAAAAGTAAATGGAAAATATTTACAAAGAATGCCAGAAAAAAGGAAAAATGGATCAAGTTGTTAACAGCACATATGAAAATAAATGGTTTATTTAAATGTTCTTGTGTTTAAGTACCGTGTAGTTTGTTGTCAATTTTTCAAATCAAATAGTTTTAAATTTATGTTTGTGCCATATTTTCGATTACTTTCTAACAATAATTTGTTTTTTTAGATACTTTATTAAATTATGGTAAAAAAAATTAAGAAAAGATAAAAACAGGATACTTAACGTATAAGTTATAAATGGCATTTATTATTATTACTTATACATACATACAAAAAAAAATATTTAGTACATATCATTGTTAATATTTAAAGGAATGATTATACTGATTTGTGTAACAATCTTTTGAACCGATCTAACGATGTCTGTCCGGCTGGATAGTTGTCCATGCAAACTTTGTGCGATAATTAAATTTTTAAATTGCTGCATTAGTAGTGTTGTTACGTTGATCTTTTGCTTTATTAAATAAAAAATTTATTTGATCAAAAAATTAAGATTTCCGTTATATAAAGATTTTTATTCTGTTTAGTTGACTGATACAAAAAATGTATTAATATAAACAAAATAATCTCTTATGTTTAATTTCAGTATAGTAAAATTTGAAAACATTTTTATTTAAATATTGGTGGGTTTTTTGTATTTTATTATTCTTAAAATTTATTTTATAATTTTTTCATTCTTGACTGCCGCTGGGCTCGAACAAGGGTTTTTACGGACAGTTTACCTTACATGTTTCACAGCCATCGAAGACTGCTGGCAGTCAATAGTCAAACATTAATCTTTAAACCAAACTGTATTTAACCTTTGGTAGATCGAAATTTGCTTTGAATGATTATCTATTTTAATTGATTTTTCGTACTTTTTGTCAAGCATTCTTCTTGAAGTACAAAGTAAAATTTTTTGTTTCTCTGTTTTTCATCCTTCTTGAAGGACAAATGTAAAGAAAGAGCTCGTGCCTTAGATTTAAACAGTAATTAGTATTGTGGGAATTTGTTTGAACTGTTTATGGTTTTAATTTTTAATTTTATTTTTCAGGTTTTTCCATACATTTTACAGTGTGTATGAGGGCTACTATTAGAATCAGAGGAAAAACTTTAAATAATTTAAAAGAAATGCTAAATTTATAATTTCTAAATATTTTGAATTTTTGGTTCATTTGTCCCGTCAAATTCGCAGAGAAAACATAAATTGTTTATATAACTTCTAGTAAATATTAATTTGAATTTAATTGAACAAATTTGATTCCGAAAAGACTCGAAATTAAATAGAATACGATAACAAAGTGATCAAAAATTGTAAATACATTTTAAATATTCCATAGACTTAGCCTGTCGAATATGGTTAATATTTTTATAGGCCACAATGAAACTTTAAATACTCTACGTTTCTTTCAGTGTAATACACTAGGCTCCTAAGAAGAAATATATAAAGTGGAAAACCAGCTTAAATGTTTCTATGCACATATTAAATGATATATAATTCATAAAACGCACACACAACAATCCAAGCAAATTAACTCTCAAACCATATAAGTGAAAAATATAGCCAAAAACCCACACAAAATCATACTGGCACACAGCCATAGATATAAATATAATGTTTGTGATAAAAATGGATTTTCCAATACAAAAAAAAAAAATCTTATGATTTTAATATCAATTTTGTGTTATTATTAAACATATACTTATAAATACTTGTATGTATATGCGTATGAATATACAAAGATACGAATGAATGTGTCTTCTATAAAACAATTTTAGGCAATCGTTAGCATGTGTGTTTCGAAAATTGCAAGAATGAGTAAATAACTTTATTTTGAAATTTTTATGAAACAAGATTAAATGTAACAATTGCCTGCTTCGAATTTGTAATGTGCCTTTGTACCTAATTCAATCTCACAGCTGTCTTTTCACAAACATATATTAATTTAGGTGTTTACTTTTCTCGTTAATATTATTGATCCTTCCTGTTAAATTCTTAAATAAAATTTTTATTTGGAAATTTCCTATTAATAGAAAGTGTGCGCAAATAGTTGTTTAAATGGCAAATTTATACAAAATTGCTTATAAATAAAAAATTTCTCTAAAATTTTATCCAAAATGCATGTTTTTGCAAAATTCTCTTCAAATGGCAAATTTGTGATAATTTTTTTAAGTAGTAAATTTTTCTAAAACTCACTTAAAATAGCAAATTTGTGTTGAATGTTCTTATAAGTAGGAAATTGGTGTTAAATATTTCGTAACAAGCAAATTTTTGCACAGTTCTCTTGTAATAATAAATTCGTGCACAATTCTCTTGCAATAACAAATTTGTGTAAAATTTTCTTTTAAAAGCAAATTTGCTAAAATTTCCTACAATATCAAATATGTGCAAAATTCTTTTTAAAAATTTGTCTAAAACTTTCTTGAAAAAGGAAATGTGTGTTGAATGTTACTATTATAAGGTAATACCAATAAAATATTCTATAAATAGCAAATTTGTGAAAAATTCTCTTTAAAAGGCAAATTTGTACAAAATTCTCTTTGACTACTAAATTAGTTTTAAACTTCATAAAACTAGCAAATTTGTAAAAAATTCGTGAAAATTGCCAATTTGTGCAAAATGTTCCTTATGTAGCAAGTTTGTGTAGTGTACGTGATAATGTAAATTTGTGCGAATATCCCTTAAAATAGCAAATTTCTGTAAATATTTTTATAATTAGCAAATTTGTGCAAATATCTTATTAATTAGAAAATTTGTGTAAAATTTCTGATAATAAATACATTATAATATTATAATAAAATTTTCCTTTAGTTTCAAATCTGTGTAAAATGTTACCGAAGTTGTAAAAATTTGCGAATTACGAATTTGTGCAAAATTTTTTTTATATAATAGAGTAATGTAACATAAAATAACAAAGTCGTTTTAATGCTCTTATAACTGGCAAATTTGTTCTGTATTTTAATCAATAACAAATTTGTGTAATATTTTCTTCAAATAGCAAAGTTTTTCCAGATTTCTTCATAACACCAAATTTGTCCAAAATTATGCTTAATTTCCTAAAAACGTTCAATAGTTGGAAAAATCCACATACATTTTAATAAAGTGTTCAATAATATCAAAATAAATGTCATTAAGTCAACCACCTGAACCCAAATACTGCAAACATAGAGAAACAAACTGGTTTTAATAAAAAAATAGAAGTCGATGAAAAAATTGAGAAATACCCTGCACATAACATTAGACCACTGATCCATTTTGATTAAATGGACTACTCCACGGAATGGTCCAATGTAATCCAAGCATAGACGATGTCATTGTTAAAAAGTAGTTTTAAGACTACTCCTTTGTAATCCAAAGCTGGGTTGTGTGGTCCTGCCCTAGGACATCGTAATGTTAAATAAACCATGTTTATTCCATACGTTTGGGTTACTTTTGGATTAGTCCTAGTCTCTACATTTTACACGCGTGTTTGGACTAGTCGTTTTATTTGCAGGGTACATACACACTCACACATGATCAAATAAAAATATTGGAAAAAATATGGCATACAATTTAACAATTTATTCCTAGAATCGCACAACTCACATGCAAAATTCTGTTCCTTAGAAAATACTTATGCATACACACACACACATATGAAATTATATGAATATTATTTAACACCCACAAGCAAACAAATCTGAAAAAGGAACAACAAAGTTTTAAATAGCAACGCAATTTTATATTACATTCAAATCCCAATAATTTGTACCCCTATAAATCGTAATTCCCGATAATTCGTAATAAACTCTCAGTCCCTTGAAAAAATCTCGTTAATTCGTAAAATGTCCATACATTTTGGTCCCGTCGCTAATTCGTAATTTTTTTTTTTAAATAAAATCTTTTTTACCTCTTATAAATTGTTTGCTAACTACCACTTTTAATTCGTAATAAAAACAACAAAAACATGGAAAGAATGATATTTGGTTTCAGTTTTCAGTAAATAAATTGAAAAACCCCGTTAATTCGTATTAATTATATTTTAACCCCGTTAAATCGAAACCCCGCTAAATCGAAAACCACTATAACTCGTAATAAATGGCCCGTCCCTTGCGATTACAAATTATCGCGATTTGACTGTAATAAAAAAATTTTGATTGAATGTGTGCGTTTATTAATTCGAATACAAACCAGTGTTGCTAGATTTCACTTTTTTAAAAAATGCTTACTTTTTATTAAGCCAAATTTTTTCCCTTCATTGATCAAAACATGTTTAAACTGATTAATTTAATTAAATATGTATAATAGTTCGATCAAAGCCTAGCAAATTTGGTATTGATGAAATAATTATTAAGCGGATTTTTAAGTCTTAAGCTATGTTCAAACCTATCAAATATTTGACGTCCTACACGTAACCACTAGTTTTATTAAAAAATTATTTGCTTTTGAAAAACTTTGGACCATTCCAACATCATTTAACAATTTCTTAATTTCATTATACAATTATCTTCTTACAAATAAAGTTAAGCACATCAATAGAAATTGCTAAAAATAAAGCTAAAGCTCAATTTACTGGTCGCGCTTTTTTGTGGATTTTTCCTCAAATATTTGTTAGGTCTGAAAATAACTTTATTGAAATGCAATGCTTATACGTTTTATATTCATATTAAAAGCGATTTACTAGAATTGTATTTCACCACAATACGTACATAAATGCATGATATGCATATAAGCAAATACTTATGCATAAAACTTTTTTGTCTAGTTTTATAAAATTGCACAAGTTTGAATGCATAAAGGTTTTTAATCCCTATAACTCGTGTGCAAAAAAGCAATAAATTGTAAATCGATTAAATGAGTGCTTACACACTTTTCTATTTAAAATGATTTTTGTAAACAGCTTATGCAACTGTTGTACATGCCACGCCGTACTTTGCCAAAAAGAAGTGGAAAATTAAAAGAATTTAAATTAATCCATTGCAATATCTCAGTAAGTGCAGTTTTCCGAAATGTTGAGAAATCACGTTCAAAGTAATTTTTTCCGTATGATTAAATTTATTTCGTTAGTTGGTACTTTTTTTTTAAATAAAATTCCTTACAAAATATTTCTTGTCATAACATACAAAATGATTAACTTCTTTGGGAATAAGGACACAGGTTTCTTTAAATTCTCTAAGTGACGGTTCACACGTAAAATTTGGCACGTCAAGTCTAAAGTTTTTAGGAGAGTGACGAAAAGATATGGCATTCTCTTTTCCATTCTCTCCCAAAAGCTCAAGACTTGACTAGTCAAACTTGACTTGTGCAAACCGGCACTAACAACAAAAATTATAAAAAGCAGTTATATTTTAGGAAATAAAAAAATCTGTACGATTTTCCAATGAAACAATATGAGATATAAAAAAAAACTACCTGAGGTTTTCGAAGCTTGACAGTTTATAACTGATATTTATTAAGTCTCCTTTGTAAAATCAACATAGACCAGTATGAACACTTGAAAATGACCAAAATTTTAAAACTTTTAAACTTAGTTATTTCATTGCAAAATCATCGGCGGTTAGGCAAATTTCTGAAAGAATGGCTTCCTCACAAACAAAATTGAATAGTTGGAAACGATACCAATTGAATTATTATGAATCGCTTATAAATATTGTAACTAAGACCGTCAATCCAAGAGTCAATGTATGGTGTAGATTTTGAGCTACCGGTTTCATCGGCTTATAGTTCTCTAAAAGCCGTCAACGGCGAGCGCTTTATATCAATGATTACCAATTTCTTTTGGCCTGAGCAGGATGAAATGAACACCGATGGCATGTGGTTTTAAAAAACTGTGGAAGGTGTCACACAATTCATGACACATTGAAGATGGGTATCTTACATGGGGTGATGTTAACTAACCATCGCGCTCCGGTTTGACACAGCGGCCCTCGAAGCCAAAAACATTACTCATGTAAAATTTAGTCTGACTTATGCGAAAGTCATTGAAAATTGAATATTTTAAATGAGAACCACCCAGCGAAGCCGCGGTGGACATTTGTAATGCTTCACGCATAATGTTGTCGATAATCCTTTCTAAGGAACAAAAAATATAACGTTAATAATCCATGTTAATATCCCAAACATACGTTTTTTCAATAAAATACCCTTTTTATGTTGGGAAGTTTTTCCTTCTTCTGGCATCATTGATACACACTGGTATCAAGCATGAGATGAGCTGTGCTCGTCACAGTACAAAAAAGTTCACATTTGAAATATTCCATGTGTGTGAATGGCTGACTGACTGGCTTGGGAAATGTTTGCCAAAGTTGAAATGAAACGCATTCATTTGGATTCTCGTTTTTTGCTTTTTTTAAAATTGTTTGTCTGTTGCCTTATAAAATTATTGATATCAAAATCGTAACTATATTTATCATTGAATGACTGCATAAAATTGTACGACTGAAAAAATTTATTGGTTATTGGGTTTCGTCAAACTTAACTTGCTTTATGAAAGTTTGTGTGTGAGCATGTGTGTGTATGGCTTTTTTGCGTATGGAAATATTCGTATTGATATGAATATGAATGTTCATATATGCATGTGTTTCTTTATATCTATAACGATATATATTCTATGAAATCGATTTCTGTGTTCGTATCTAAATGTGATTAAAATTATGTTGACGAACATCTTGCATTTGTATGATTGTAATTACTACAAATATTGCTTTTTTCTCCCTTAACAGATATAAGTTGGCAACAATTCAAAATCGTGATTAAAAAGCGTTTAATTAAGATTAAGCGATTTATATGCTGCCATATTTAGACTCAAAATAACATGTAACAAATTCAAATTTGAATGTTTTTATTTTTAGTTTTCGATTATACCCAACAGACCAAAAAAGAGCAAATTGTAAATGAGTTGTAGAATAAGCTTATCGTAAGAGATTTCCCACAACATGAAAACCAATATTATTGCAAATGACTTATTCTCCCAATAGTTTTGTTAGTGGTTTTGAGAATGATGCCCCGTTATTTGAATCTTGTATTATTTATAAAAAACTGTATGAGAAATTTGGCACAAATTTGATATATATAACAAATGTTGCATTTACAATTTTTTTATTTTTACGAATACAGTTTAATTTCTTATGACCGGACACCAAAGGATCTATTAAATGTGTCCTCATAAGAAAAATATCTTTTGAAAAGGACGTTATTCTTTCCTTTAGGACTCTGCCAGGACCAGGTAAACGTCAAGACGAGGTGTCCGCAGAAAGGAGATTACACTGTATTTGCGTTAATTTGCTCTTTATTAAAAGTTTTCCACAAACGTCCTATGTAGCTCGTTATTTATAGAAAGTTTGACACAAATGTGTCAAAATTTATAGGAAATTTTTTTTTACCAATTTTCTATTTTTACAAATATTTGCGTAAACTTTAAAGCAAATTTTGCACAATCTTTTGCACATATTCGCTATTTCAAAGAAATGTTGCACAAATTTTAAATCAGTAAAAAATTTTGCATACTTTACATTTTTTTTTAAGATACACGGGTGTTCTGAAAATCGAAAACGTAAGAACTTGAAAGTTGTTTTTAATAAACGTTTTTTATTATTTTTGTGATATAATTCTGTTTAATAGAAACAAATTTGTCTAATATTTGTCATAAAAATCTTTTATTAAAAAATCATATTAAAAAACGATGTTAAAAATTCTTGCGTTTTCGATTTCTAGAACACCTCTGATAATTTCGTAAAAATTTGCTATTTTTAGAAAATTTTTTGTATACTGACTCTTACAGAAAACTTTTGTAGAAGTTTGCTATGTATTTATAGAACGTATTTGCGCAAATTTGATATTTTTCTAAACAATTTTTGCACAAATTTTGCAAAAAATGGCTTTTTTCATAATAACACTTTGGGTAAATTTGTTATTGGCAGCATGTTTTGTGCGAATTTCTTGTTGGGTAATTTTTCGCGAATTTGCATAAATAGAAAATTTTGAGTAATTAAGAAATTATTGCTATTAAATTTTGCGCAAATTTATTATTTGTAACATGTTTTGTGCAAATTTTTTAGTTAAAGGTTTACAAATATTTTTGTTAAGAAAGTTTTGCGGAAAAACGCGTTTTGTGCAAATTATAAGAATTTTTTTTAGGAATAGTAGTACCCCTGTATATTGTAAATAAGTTCAGGTTCCCAATTAGCAAAATAATAAAGCTACTTTATTTTTCTTTGTTAGTGGTTTTTTGTTTTAAGTTTTTATTCACTTTAGAGTTCAAATTAAAATTATTTCCTCATAATGTTTTTTTGCCGTACTTATGTATATTTTAATTAAACTATTTATTAAGCTGTAGGTATTTCAAAACTTTAGCGCATTTTAACATCTCTGTTAATTGTTTAAAATTCATATTTTATTAAATTTGTTCGTGCTTCAAATGGTTTTTCTACAATCTTTTTTACCGTCGTTTGCATTAAAAAAGGATGTTCAGTTTTCTCTACAAACAAACCAAAAAAAAGGGTGCAAATGTTTCATTATTCAAATATAGAGATAAAAAACTCCTCTTGTTTGTTGCAAAAAAAATATAAAAAATAAGTTTTTGGAAGTTAAACAAAATATTGTTACATATTAATAGCTATTTCTTATTCAATGTTTCCACTTTCGGTTTTTGTACTCTTTTTGTATTTGGAAACTCATCATGAAACTGTTTGGTTGCGGCAAAGGAAAAAATATAACAATTTTCGACATGACCTACCATAAAGCAATATTTTGTGTACACAATATTTTATTTTTATTTTTTGGCTTTTTTTTATTTATTTGCAAGAGTGTGAGTTCATGGCTGAACGTAAATATGTTGGGTACGTGTATGTGAATTTACTTAAATATACCGTTGTAAACACAATTCAATTTTGTTATTTCTTTACACATTTTTGATATTTTTTCCAATGCGAAGAAGACTCAGCCAACGGAAACAACACAATTATTCGACATAAAGTAATCATTTCTGTTTACGTGGTTTTTGCATGTGTAACCATAACTTTAGGTGTATGTATGCATGTAGTTTATGTGTGTGTGTGTGTGTGTGTGTTTAACTGCCCTTTAGTTAAAGTGAAATTCCAAAAATTTACGCAAAACTTTTTTATTTAATATACCTACCCGAATATTGGAAAATTGTGAACGGATAAATTTTATATATAAAGAATATTTTTTAAAAAAATTCCTTTTTCAAGAAAAATTTGCACTAATTTGATAGTAAATTTTGCCCAAATTTGATAGAAAATTTTGCACAAATATGATATTTATAAAAATGTTTGCACAAATTTGCTTTTTTAAGAAAAGTTGTTGCTGTTCGCAGAAAAATGTTGCTACCTTTAAGGAACTTTTGCAAAAATTTGCTATTTAATAAAAAGGCTCAAAATTTTGTAGTTAGAATGAAATTGGATTTTTACAAGAAGTTTGTATAAATTTTTAATTAATGAATAGTTTTACACAAATTTGTATCTTGCTCACTGTGCTCGATATAGGTAAGTTTGCACAAATATGCTTTCTGTTAGAAGTTTTTTTACAAATTTGCTATTTGTAAGCAATTCTTTGCGAATTTGTTGTTTGTAGGAAATATTGTACAAATTTGATAATTATTAGAATTTTATATACAATTTTGCACACATTTGCTTTTTTACAAATTTGAATAATTTTACACAAATTTTTATTAAAATTAAATTTTGCACATTGGGCTGTCAGTAAGAAATTTTGCTCGTTATAAGAAGTTTTGCGCAAATTTGCTATTTGTAAAAATTTTGTACAATTTTTTTATTTAAACAAAATTTTATAAAATTTGCTATTTATAAAAACTATATTTATCTAATATGAAAATTTGCACAAATTTAATGATTATAAAAAATTTTGCAAAAACATATTTGCTAGTTAAGAGATATGCAAACAATTTGCAAACTATAGAAAAATTTTGCACAAGTTTGCTTTTTACTACAATTTTTTTTTTTTTAATTTGCTATTAACAATTGATTTAACACGAATTGATAGTAAGACCCCTTTCAGACTCGGCAAGTTAGTTGCGCAAGTTACTTGCCGAGTACAACAAAGAGTTCCACAAGTAACTTGCAGAGTGTGAAAGAGGTGTGATAGGAAATTTCGCACAAATTCGATATTTATAAAAAAACTTGCACAAATTCGCTATTTATACATGCTTTTGCATTTTTTGCTACTTGAATATTAATAGAACATTTTCGCAAGTTGTTACTTTTGCTAGGAAATTGCTCGTGCACTGTCGGGTGTTTTGCTTTATACAGACTATGATAACAATTTTGTATTTTTATTTCGGAAATTTCCAATAATGGTGTTGTTATTTTGGTGGCAGGGTGTGTGCATGAATTGGTATATATTTGTAAATAAGCATTAAGTTACGAGAATACAGAAAAACATCTTTCTATATCATCTATAAAAAGAAAGCTTTATTGCAAAAATAGTTAAATTTAAATATGTATATAAATGTGTATCGGGATCTGAGCGTTAGTGGTAGCGGAAAATGAATAAGAATGATGTTAAATTTTATGTTTTGCCTTATTCAAACATTTTCACACTATTAGAGTGTTTTATGAATGCACACACAACACGTCCCTAAACATCCAAACAAATAAAAATACTAATACGAAATAATATTTTATCCAAGAAAAAAAAAATTCATTGGCATAAATTTGCTGGAAAACTGTCTTGTTACCGACCTCATTCTGGTTTTTGCTACAATTCTCTATATAACAAATATTTTTTATATTTTTAAATATTCGTTTTCTTTTATATATATATTTATCTGCAAATACATAAAGTTTATAAAAATAAATGTATATTTTTATTATATGTTTGTCTGTCTGCCCGTTTTATTAAGCCATATTTTTTGTAACTTTAATCAATGTCTAATAATCAGTCTGTTTGACAAAAACTTTTGCTTATTTTTTTATAAATGTTAAAAAGAAAAACTGTTAATTTAGAAATACTTATTATGTGCATTGATATTTAGCTCGTTTTTTTTTGTAAACTTTCGCTACATAATTAAGATCTCAGTCTGGCTAATGTTAAAATTATCACATTTTCTGTCTGCCTTTTCTGGTAACTTGCAAAGGGTGGTCACCAAAACGCACAATCTTACTTGAACATAAAACAAAAAGTTTTCAGAGAATTACATATCTTAATATTTTTTTATTATGATCGAAGTATCTATGAAAATTATGTGTGAATCAAAATATCGGCCTATTTTATACCTCTATCCGATGGTCCATATTTTTAAAGACTCTGAGACATAACTGAGGTTCAACGTCGTTAATGTGCCGAATTGACTCATCCTTTAGCTCTTGATTGTTCTTGGCTTATGTACGTACCCTTTTTCTTTTAATATCCCCAAAGAAAAAGTCCAACGGTGTCAAATCACATGATCGTGGCGGCCAATAACCATCGCCTCGAAGTGAGATAACACGGCAATTGAATTTTTTGTGCATAACAGCCATTGTTTTGTTGGCTATGTGGCAAGATTGACACCAAGATAAATTGGTTCAGAAGGATAAGAGTTATGAATCCAAAAGTGAAATAACCATTTTTAAACATTTATAATTTTGTAACAAAAACTTAGATTAATGGGGGCGGAATGCCCCGGTAGGCTAGCTGGTAGTGAGCTAATCTTTCAGCGCCGCGGTTGCGGGTTCGAATCCCGCCAGGATTAGCTTAGAGAATTAAAAAAAATCATAATTTTCCATAAGCCCATATTTGTGTAAAGCCCACATTCGGGGAATATTTTGGTAGCATAAATCTGTAGTGATAGTGCTATTGCAATAAAATTTGGTCTGTCCCAGTTTTATAAGAATTAAAATCATATAGGCCTACTTTCAAAAGACTGTTCTTCACACTGCCCATTTAGTTCTCGGTGTAGGGTATCAAAGATTCGGTACAGCTGAATGTAGTACTCTATCTTGTTTTTCCATTAATTTGTTGTTACTAAAATATAATTTCTTCTGAAAAGTTTCTGAGTATATTTTGTTGTTATTGTTGTGAAACAGTAATTGAGTCAATTAATATGTTTTTGTCTTGTTGTTGATACGTTGTTGAGATACGATTCTGAAAAAAAATTAGCCCATGAAGAAAAAAGTTTCATTAAAATTAACATTAAAAAAACAAAACAATTTGAAGCCAAATAACAAGATGAGGAACACAATTGCACCATATAAACTAAGTAGGGTCTGACAAAGATACGTTTGTCAAATAAAACGTACCATATTTAATGCAAAGGTACACAATAACTGGCGCTAAAGCAAAGGCGTATCAAAGTTGTTTGTCGACTTAGATTTAATTATTTTCCATACGAAATTTACGGCGATACGTCCTACGTTCTGATGACGTACGACCCAATTCTGTTTCTAGGAGATATCTTAAATATTTTTTTATGAATAAGTAGCTTTAAAATTAATAATAAATATTTTCGTGCTCTTTAAAAACAAATTTTTAACCCCTGACAATGACATAACTTTTTTTTTTTTTAATTTTCAATATAGCAAATCATTTCTTTATTCGAATAGAAATGTGTAAATACTCCTACGTTAACAGAAAAATCGTTTTTTTTCTCGAAAATATTTCAAGTATTCTTTATAGTAAATAAAAGGATGCCTTATTCTTTATTTGTATTTCTGTGCCTTTTGTTATTGAACAACAATAGGAAACATGATCTAGTTTTTCCTCTTTCTAAATGCGTCAAAGTATATTGCTACTTATTTGACGATAATAACAACAATAATAACAATGAGAACAACAACAACAACAAAAAAACATATTGAACAAAAAAGCAAGCTACAATTGATAAACTCTATGAGTGGTGTTACGAGCAGTGATGTTAACTTTTATTTTTTAATTACCTTACGGCCCTCTAAAAATTACCGTTTTTAAGACGAAATTACCGTACGCAAATGTTTTTAATAAAAGCATTAATGTGCTATTTCCAAGCGACAGGCGATTGTATGTGTAGTAAAATTTATATGAAAAGCACTCAGTCCATCACCTTTCATTTGGAAACAACAGATAAGAGCATTATTCATAAACAACTTATTTAAAATTTAAATGTGTCTTAAAATACAATTTTTACCAAAATTATTGTATAATTTATGAAAACGACAGTAAAATGATTCTGAATAAAATGTAGATATATTCATTCAACTCAAATATTTTTATTTAATAGGCTTAGCGTAGATATGTATGTGAAGCACATTAAAAAAAATAATGTTTTGTTTAATTCATTTAAATTTATACATTAAAAAAAACATTTTTGAATTGTTATAGTCAAAAGAAAAATCAATCATCCGTAAATTGAAAATCACCTCTCAAAAGCTAAACTTATAAAACCTAAATAGGTACATACTTATTAATGTAAGCAACTGTATTTTAAAAATCCATCTTTCTTTAAATTACCGTATTTAGAATATAATTACCTTGCTACCTTTTGCGGCCCAAAGTTACCGTAAAAAAGGGTAATTACCGTACGGTTAACATCACTGGTTACGAGTATTAATTTCTAATATTCGCGAATACGAATACAAACAATATATGCGTCAATATTCGGCGAATACGAACAGGAATATCGAATCGGAAATTTTATATTACAAATTTGATTAAAAAAACTGGCACACTACTGAATGTTTTTTAACACTATTATGATATTCTGATAACTGAATTGAAAATTATCAACTTCGTAGTGGTACTGAGCAATTTTAATTTTATAAAGGCACTTTAAGGCATAAAGCACCGCGGTCCAAAGGATTTCTTGTGCAGTCCAAGTGTACATTTAAGTGGATCAATAATCCGATTACGGATGGCAACTGAACTGAAGTTGAGTTGCCAGCAGCGATATCAGGAATAGCCGCTCATTTTAAAATATAAAGTAAAAACAAATTTTCTATATTTTAACATAAGCGGCGTTGCCTGATTTTGCGGCTTGCAACTCAATTTCAGTCGTGTTGCCATTCGTAATCGAGCCATAATACTACAAACACATTTTTGTTAAATATATGTAAACAGTGTGAAATTATATTAAAAACTAAGTAAATTTCAGTAACTTATTTTGAACAAAACTCAAATATGGTATATACACAACGACAAATTCGTCAAATGAGACACAATATGTGCGTGACTACCAGGTATTAATGGCACTTAAATTTTTTTTTAATTAATACTTTTGAAGCCAGATTACATAAACATTTATAATTCTTAACTTCTTGAATTTACAAATATCAGGCTTGCGTACGCCTTTTTTACCCTCTTGTTTTTTTTTTTCTTTTAGAATGTATTGACTATATATTGGCGAAATATTTAAAAGGCGAATATTCAGTGATACGAATACAAATATTTGTAACATCACTAGTTTCTTTTTAACAATCTTAGTAAAATAATGAAACTTTAGAAACGAGAACAAACACCAACAACGCGTTTGCCTCTATAGATTTCGATGGAAACAATACAGCGACAATAGCGGGAAAATGTGT
Organism: Pollenia labialis; assembly: GCA_949318255.1. Classification (NCBI taxonomy): domain Eukaryota; kingdom Metazoa; phylum Arthropoda; class Insecta; order Diptera; family Polleniidae; genus Pollenia; species Pollenia labialis. The sequence goes on from OX439140.1 coordinate 161,065,270, forward strand.
CGGAAATTATTTGAAAATAAAACGTAAAGAGGGAAGTAAAAAACTGATAGTAGTTATTAACTGTTTTTAACAGATGTGTGCTTAAATCATAAATAACTAAAGGGTTTAAACAAGTTTTAAGGTGTATATGAATCAAAAGTTTTGCTTTCACGTTTTTACTTGTTGATTTTAATTTTTATAAAGGAATTTGAAACTGGGCTTCATTAACCTTTTAATTGTATTATATTATATTAAGACAGTCTGCGGCTTAGGACAAGTTTTATTTTAAACGAAAAATCACTTTCTGAGTCGATCTAAACATGCCCGTCTTTTTGTCTGAATGAACGGTGTCGTTGAATACTGTCTCAGTTCATATTATAAAATGATGGGATCCGTTTAATCTTTAAAAGCCCTGAAACTAGCGGAGTGAGTGGAAAAGGGGTAACCCAATGGACATACCTTTACAATACCAAGACAATCTAAATCTATTGTTTTCTGCGATGTGATGAGGATAGTTAGCTCTCTAATGCCTGAAGTGTTGTTCAGACGAAATATTTATGATCATAACCGTCTATAAAGCATTTTATGACTGTTATATTTGTTACAATCTGAGAATTTTTTGTTGCTTCTGGTGCTTCTCTTAATTAATTCATATACTATCACACCCCTATTTATCAGACAGGAGAAAAATAAGCTGTAAAAAGTGGGTAATTTGCATGTTATTACTCTTCTTTGGGCACTTGCGCATAGAGACTAATTAGACAGAATGGGATTTACATTAAAAAAACTCCAATGTGCCGTCATTCGCAATTCCACTGGGCTCTTTTGCTGAATTCAGATGACAGAATTGGAGGCATGTGGCCAAGTAAATGGCATTTTTATTAGTCAAAAGCGAACCATGGAACTTATAGCCCATTATTGAAAAAATACATCTAGTATGGGGGTTGGTTTTAATCGGACATTGAATGATAGGCAAGCAAGCATGCAGAACAACACGGACTTTATGTTGTTATATTCGCAATTTGTTTTTAGACAAATTCTGGTTTTGTTTGAAATTGCTCCTAGTTCCTTGTGAGCTTTACAACAATCTTTATGAAGTATTGGCTCCAATTCATCAACGTCTTTCGTGTCAAATGCAACACGTGTTAACCGCATCAACTAACTCTAGGTGAAAGATATGAAATCATTAAAACATTTTCAGGAAAAGCCTCAAAGAGCAGTCGAAATGGATGGGCTCCCACCAGCTAAAACCGGTTCGGACTTCTGTTTTGCCGCTAGATATCAACATGTATTATTGCGTTACATTTTAAACGTAGATATATGTACAAAATATACTGCGATGACAATAGATAGTTGGCCAAATGAAAATTTTGTGCATATTGTATCCACCTGGGCCTGGCCAGGCATTGCCCTATTTTATATGTACTGCAGTAAATAAAATCATAAGAAAACGTATCAAAAAGCATACGCAACACATACGAATTCTTTCTTTACTGTTTTTTGAAGAATTATTCTATTTTCAATAAAATGTTCCTGCTATAGCCATAAAACTCCATACATATAAAAGGAGTCCCAGCCTTGCTTAGGTGTTCGTTAGTGTGATTTTTTTCTATAGCCACAAAAACTCCGTTCAAAATACTAGTGGTCCCAACCAGGCCCAGGTAATTGTTTGTGCCACACAAATTAGGTGTCTACCTAAGAGTTAAAAAGGTAACATTTGTTCTTCTTAGTACTTATTTTGAATTTTGAAATTCCTTGCCATTGCTGCAGGCTATTATGTATAAAAGTTTTTGTATATTAAGTTCGAGTAGTTATTATGTATTATTTGCAATTTGTTTAAGCATAAATATATTGTTATAGTAAAAGCCAAAACTGAGGTTTTTTTTGTCTGTTTTCGGTTTCGATTTTTAGGCATTTAAAACCGCGGCTTCGGTTTCGTTTAAAAATAAACAGCAATCCCCACATTTAGCGCAACCGTACAACTGCATGTTCGAGTTAACTGCAAAAAGGCGAAGGCTGAAAAATGGATAAAAACACATTTTTCTTTCTCCACAATTAAAATTGTCGATTTTTTCGTTTTTACCAGCCACAAATGACAGAATACTTTAAAATCTATTTTCGCCAGAGCAGAATGCATTAGTATTATAACCCTTATTATGATGTGCCGAGACTTGTTGCTGGGCTTATTTTGAGATAAAATGACACTGTTTTACAAGCTCCAACAAAAGCTGTCACTAAGTATTATGTCAAGTAGGCAATGGCAGTTTCTTTTCAAGAGAAACTGTATTAAAGTTTAAGCAAAATATAGAAATATAATGAAAATTGTGTGAGAGATTAAAATATTGCATTGATATATTTTTGGTAACACAAATATTTTTAATAAAAACACATTTCTCTTCCGAAAAATGTAATACTGTATGGTGTTTTTCAAGCCCTTGTGTTTTTAGCAAACGTTTATTTAAGCTAAATTCTCCCGAGAATGTATTTACACCTTGTATTTGTTTGAAAAACCATTTACCTCTTTTTTGTTTAAATATGTTAAAATATTTTCTAAATTCTACACACCTATACACTAGTGTGTGATACACTGTGTGTCCGAAAAAAAATTTTTTGGGGCTCAAGCATAATTTAAGAGCTTTTAAGGTAAAGTAATTTTGAGATTTTTTGGAAGATGTTTAGAGGTCGCTCAAGTCGAATTTTTGCCAAAAATCGGGTCTGCCGGCCTTTTTTAAGTTTTTTTATAACTCTGTCAAAAACCACGATTTTTTCACTTTGAAGGAAATAATTTAAAAGAAAAATGTCCAAGTTTTTTTTGGTACAATATTTTGAAGAATGCTTAAAAAAGGCCGGCAGACCCGATTTTTGGCTAAAATTCGACTTGAGCGACCTCTAAACATCTTCCAAAAAATCTGAGAAAAATCTCAAAAATACTTTACCCTATAAGCTCTTAAATTATACTTCAGTTCCCATGAAAATCCAAAAAAACTTTGTTTTGCAGCACACTGCTACACACACCATATTTAACACACACGCTCTCATCAAATTAAAATACAAGTGATTCTTATTTATTTAATTTTGACAAATAAATTTAATATTAGTTTTTCATTTGATTTGCAAATATTTGGTTAGACAAATGATTTGAAAAATATTTTGTGCAAATAATTTAGACCTTGACCTCAATTTGATTTAAACAAAGATGCACAAACACACATTTACATTCATAAATACATAATGATTTTTAGTAAAATATTTTTATTGTCAGTTTTCAAAATTATAATTAAAATTATGAAAATACAATAATGAAATTTATATGATTTAGGAATTTTTGTGATGTGTCGCTCTCCTATAATAAAAAGTTTATGTGGAATTAAACATTTGTTTTTGACGATTTTAATATACAAATTAATTTGAATTTATATTTATTTTTAAAGTTATTTATTTAAAAAATTGAGTTTAGTTAGATAAAAAGAGGTTGTATGGATTTATATTGTAAAATTATATTTTGTATTAATTTTGGTTTTGTTAATTTTTTTTGTGGTTACACATTAAAGACTTTCTTTGTTACAAGATTTATAAGCGAAGTTTCTTTCATCGATTGTTATAAGCAGCATTTAAAAAGCTGCAGTTGAGATAGTAAAAGTCATAAGATTGTGCAGTAACTTCGACATCTTCATTTGTCATTGGACAAAAATAAACTATTGCCTTTACTTCTGATTTATTAAATAAAAACAGTCGCAGTAAAGGCAAAAGCAAAAAACAAAAAGTTGTACACAACAAAGAACATCGGGAGTCGAAATGTTCGAAAGTGTTTGGTTTGACAGGCTGAAACTTTTAAATAATCCCGTAGTTACCGAAGATGGGACGTTGTGTTTTTTTCCTTATTTTTTTTTTTTTTTAAATAATACATGTGTACATAAATACATACATATGTATTTTTTTTAATGCTTAACAATCTTTTTATTTTTTTGAAATTAAATAAATCGTATGTTTTTATCTACACATGTATTAAAAAAAAAAATAAGTCGGCAAAAAACACAACGTCCCATCTTCGTTAACTTCGGTATTTATTAAAAGTTTCAAGGCCTCGTTACTCTTACGTAAACGTATACGTTGCTAATCAGCTGTTCCGTTTTCCTTACCAAGCTACTGTGCAAATAGGTACTCTTACGTAAACGTAACGTTGCGTTGCGGACGAACCTGATAAAATTAAAATTTCTCTCCGTTTTTACGTATCAGCTGTTAAGAATTGTATTTTTGTTTTGAAGCAGTGTTTTCAACAAAACTTATTAACCAGCGGTTTACTTTTAAATTTTATTAATGAGATTCTCATCAAAACATTAATTTAAATTTGATGTAATGAAATCCAATGTTATGGGTTTTTTGTTCGAACTGAAGTTAATGTTGGCTTTATGTGTCACAGAAACCAAAGTTAACGGGTTTTTATTGAAAATAAAAGAAGCAGCTTACAGCTCTTGTTTATTTGTTGGAAATAAATATTGTTGTTAAAAGCTTAATTTTTTATCTTATTTTATCCAACAGTTAGATTATTTCCATAGATGAAAGTAAATAAAATTGATAAATGTTAAAATAGTATTTTTGCATGTTTCCGGCAGCGGGCTGCTGCAAACTTGCAAAAGCCATTTTCTCACTTTTTCTATGGTCAGTTTATTTATTTATAATTTTGAAACAATTTTGTTTGTATTTTAACTAAATTCGCTTTAAATATTTACAAAACAATAAAATAACACAAATATAAACAACAAATGCAAGTTATACAACGATGGCATTTTTTTAATATGTATTAACATTTGTATGTTTACTGTATTTTCATTTACATTTACAACATATTAACAATATTTTAACGCAAAAATTGTAATTTATAAAATTATTAAATAAAAATTTAATTCAAAGCTGGAAACACATGAGCCAAAACATAAAACAGCTGATTCGATTATTGATTTTATTATAAAATAATTATTTGCATACATTTTGGACAACGCAAATGAAAAAAATCAGCGCATAGTTCCGAATATGCGCCTTAACCTTATTATATTAAAAAAATACATTATTTAGTTTTATTTGACCTTTCTTTTTTTATAATTATTTTGAATTATTTAAGCTTGAGGTCTTTTTTAAAAAAAATATATTATATAAATATGTATTTATTTATCTCATTATTGCGCTAACCTTTGGTTAGCATCGTTAGGAAATTAAATTAAGTTTACAATAACAAATTTTTTTTTTAATTTTGCTTAACACATATTGGTTATATCAAAGCCCATTGAAAAGGTCTGCGCAATAAACCTGATGATCATTGTTTATGTTCTTTTTAGTTGTCAAAAGTTGTTTACAATTTGCATGTATACGTTTGTTTACGTTTATGTTATGCCACACATACCCGTTTTTTCCTTTTGCTTTGTATATGTGGTAGTAAATTTTTGACAACTAAAAAGAATCGTTTTTTGTTTTTGTACAAGTAAGCAGACCTTATAGATGGGCCTTGGGTTATATCAAGTTTCATTTAAAGAGATATTAATAACGGCTAAAAATATTTTAAATTCAAATTCAAAAAGTTGAAAAAAATGTTGTTAATCATACGAATTTTTATTCAAAAAACATTTTTAAAATTTTGTATTATAAACGAAATTGTTGTTTAAGTTTGGTTTTTTTTATTATTTGATTTTTTCAGCGAGTTTTTTAAAAGCTTTTTGCTATCTTATTACTATCTTATTTTGCCAAAATGCCACAGATATGTATAAAGTATTTTATTTTTTTGTACACAAGCGCCGATATCGGTATGTATTGGCGATTTTAAACAAGAATGTTAGCAACATGTGTTGGAACAAGTCTGTGAGCAAAATCAAAACAAATAATAATTTACGTACATACATATGGACTAGAACATGCATACCCTCAACAACATATGACACGTTTACGTTTTTGTAGTAACTACCAGCATTTCAAGTCGACCGCAACGTTTACGTATCCGCAACATTTACGTAAGAGTAACGAGGCCTTCAGTCTGTCAAACGAAACACTTCCAAACATGTCGAGTGCCGATCTTTGTTGTTTTCAACTTTTCGTTTTTTGCTTTTGCCTTCACTACGACTGTTTTCATTTAATGAATCAGAAGTAAAGGCAACGGTTTATTTTCATCCAATGAAAAATCAGAAAGTGGAAGAAAAAGAAATTTTTTGATTTTGACTGCTGCTTTTTAAACCCTGGTTATAAGTTATTAGTTATCAGTTAAAAGTTTTTTTCTTGCGATTTTTAGAATTTGTTTGAAATAAGTGTTTTATATATTTCCGATTTTTAAAAATTTTTGAGTTATTTTTTTATTTCATTTGAACATTTTCTTCGGTGGCATTTATACAATGACGCTAAAGACATGTTTTTTATATAGAGAAGAAAGAGATATAGAAAAAACACCAAATTGAAAATATGATTTAAAAATCACGTTTTATTTTGAATTCCCTTTAAAACACACATCAAATTCAGACGATAATTTTTTCATATGTTTAATGGTTGATTTTTCCCCAATTATTGATAAAAACACCGACATTAATTGTTGGGGGATAAGCAAGTTTCTATGCGCATTTCACAGGTTGCTTAGGCAATTATTTGATATTAAGGGTATACAAACGACCAGACTACCGGGCACCCGTTCGCACATCATATTTTCTTCAGCAAGTTCGAATTTCGAGGGGTCAATTTTTGTATCATAAATTGTTCAATCTAACTTCAATACATTCCACTTTATTTGATATTTATTTATTAAAATCTGAATAATAAATGATTAAAATAGAACAAAAAAAAATTGAAATTTATTTATTTGCAATAGTCCCAATAGTATTTTTTCAAATATATATTCACCAAAATAAAATGTTTTGTACAATTTTAAGCATTTTCATTTTTTCTATTGATTAACATTTTTGTGATGTAAGCGATTAAATTGTAATGTTAACTTACAAAACCATAAATATTGTACTACTCCTCTCGTTTCGTAAAAAAGATGGGATACATTTTCTATTTACAATAAATTTGTATTAAATTTCACTTGAGGCAATACTTCGCAGGAGTACTTCTTTCTTGCTTACTACAACAACTATTGCCTTTACAACAAAAATATATAGTAGATATGCTTGAAACGCAAAAAAAAATGTTTTTTCCACTCTTAACTATTTTCATTTGTTTTTGTAACAGAATGATGTCTAAGATGTAAAACCAATTAAGGAATACAATGTTGTAGTAATAGACACCAAAAAAATGGGTGGGAAGAAAAAAAAAGAAGAAGAAGCAAAAATAACAACAAATAATCAGAAATAACGAGAAGACAAGAAAAACTCTCCCAACAAACATGAAATCAGAGCTTTGATATAAAATGACTTTATCATTTGACGTCAAACACAATTCTCAAACGTTTTTCAATTGTTTGATTTTAAGATTTAAATTCAAATTGATAATGATTTGAAAATTAACATTTGACATCAAATGTTATATCAATTTGATGTCAAATTGGTATCAAATGTTAAATTCAAATGAAAACTAAACTTGGCAATACTAAAGTAAAAAATTAATGTAAACATTAAAAGGTGAACGATTTATTTCTTGTGAAAAAAGTATTTTTTTGTGATTAATTACAATGATTAAAACTACATACGTATTAAAAAAAATAAAACGGGAAAGTGAAGAAATTATAAGTTTGTTGAATGATCGCGGTGCTACAAACCTCAAAATAAAAGGTTGCCAATTATTTCGCCTTTGCAAGAATTAGGCGATGAAATGAACATAATTTCACTATAGTGCCGAATGTTAATCTCACAGTTTATTTTAATTAATAATGAATTTAAATTAAAAAAATTAAATATTTTTATTTATTTGCCACATGGTATTATAATCAACATTTGAAAAACACTAGAGAATTACGTTTGAAAGCAAGTTGAAAATAAACGAATTTTCAATTGGAAAATAATTTCCCCTTTTTGTTGAGAATGCTAATATGTTCAAATGATTCTCAAATCATTATTAAACGTTTGTCGTTTGAGAAAACGTTTGATAACAAACCATTTTCAATTTGAAATCAAATCTTCGTGTTTGTTGGGTTATTACAGAAAGTATAAACAATACGCATATAATTTAACACGCACACATAAGGCCTAACGACTTAAGGTATGTTCACACTTAACAAATGTTTTACGCGAAAATCCAAAAAGTTATGACTTCTTAACTTATAAACCTTTTATTTATTAACTAAACTTTATTAAAAAACGCTTAGGGAATTATAAAAAAAAATAGTTAATTTTTAAATGTTGTTTTATACAGCAATCGCTATGCAACATCAAACCAATGCTTAATACAAATAGTGGTATATTGTATATTTCATATTTTAATAACCAAAAAAAAAAAAAAAAAAAATTTTTTCCAATTCAAACAAAAAATTTGTATAATCAAAACATTTTTGTTTTAAATCGGTCCTATAAACAAATTCGCATATTCAAACAATTTATTTGCATTTTGTTTACTGAAAAAACACAGATTTTTTCAAACGAATAATTTAACTGAATCAAACAAAAAGTTTACTGAAATTCATAAAAATTTCAAACAAATAATTTTGCTGAATTAAACAAAAAGTTTTTGCACAAGCTATGACGCGCACCAAAGCAATCACTGATGGTAAAGATGAAGGCAGAACAGAGCGGCGGCTGGATTTGAGAGACATTTTTTTTGTTGGAATAATTTTTGAACAAAGTCTTGTTTATACACACAATTTTTTCTTCATCACTCACTGTTGCTGTATCCTTTCCTTGGCTAAAGAAGAATAAATGTAACTGTAACGACTCGATATGTTTTTCGTCATCATTCTATTTTTGTATTTGATGTATTTAACTAAACAGTTTAAAAAAACTGAATACGGGATTTTTTATTCACAAGCGTTTGTTTGAAAATAATTCGGCAATAAAGTTTTTAATATATTAATAATAAACAGCCTGTAAACGAAGCTACAAGGATAAAAGCAAGATCTTGTTTGTGCTGAAGTAGTAACAGGAAAAGCTAACTAAAGCGTAATTTACACTATCACCACAGGTGGTGAAAAAGAATGTACATAAGTTTGTCATTCCGTTTGTAATTTGAACAATATTTATGCTAGACCCTATAAAGTATATATATTCTTGATTTATCGATGTCCGTCTATGATGGGGGCTAAATTGGCTGTTATACATTTATGTCACATGTGATCCGGAATTGTTTGCTATTGAAATTCAGCAAGATCGGCCGACAAACGGCTGAGATATAAGTAAAAACCACGACTGCCTCTTAGTTTTTTCGTTTAAATTCCTTGTGGTTGTTGTTTTTGTTTTTATATCCATCATTTGTTTAAATAATATACGCTTCACCACAGGTGGTGAAAAAGCGTATACATATATATAATTATTTCAATGTGTTGAATAGAAGAACGTATGCCACACATGCCCATGTACATATGTACATGATATGATGCCTAAATAGAGAACAAACAAAAAGACTCAACTGGGGTATTCACAAGGTAGTCAAACGTTGTTAAGTCATATGTCCTAAAATAATTACAAGAAATATATATGACATCTGTGGGCTATCGCTTATAATTTAGATTTCTACCGTACAGTTATGACGTATCAATGAACACAGCATTAAAATTTTTTTTTTGTTTGAAACACAACAACATTTTTTTTAAACAATTGTTAAAAATTATTTAGGACATTATGACGACATAACTTGATAGCACACCTTGTGAATCTCCCATAGATATCTGCGCCTAATTTGATCCACCGAGTTAATAAAGTAAGTGCGGGTAATTTGGTATGGGCTGGTAATGTGGTATAGTGCCTTTTTTCTTAAACTAACAAATCAAGGATAATAAAACCAATCTAAATGGCTTGAGCTCTTAAAAATAAAGAAAACTTTGATCTATTTTATATTAACAAGTCATTCTAATGCCCATAATTTCTACAAAAAGAAATCTAGCTGTGCATAGAAATCTATGGTGTAAAAGCTGTCATATTCTAAAGGAAAGCTGAAGGTAAACCACGTAGGCAAAATAAATGTTGAAATAGGTAAAGATAACTGCTGGATACCAACACGACCTGCTTTCTTTTTGTAGAAATTACGGGCATAAGTGTCAGTTCCGAAAAATTCGATAAGCTGTTTAGTCGAATTTTTTTGGGTGTTGTTTAAAAATAAGTTTTTCTTTTAAAGGTGCATTTTTAAGTCCTTATGTATATGTAATACTAAAGTAATTGGGAAGTACCAAATTAGTGAACAATATATTGAATTACTCTATAGCTGTAGTAAATAACTTAAAATTAATAAATATCTGCATTAACCTCAAGTGCGCCTAATGTGGTATACATTACCTGCCAAATTAAATATAAATAAAATTGTTTTTTTTACATGAATTGTTTTTGTTATCATGTTTTTTTTTGCAATAAAGTAAAAATATACAACACAACTAAATACTTTTAAAGAAAATACTTTGATTTGGTAAATTTGTTCACTATACCACATTACCAACATATGGTGTACCACAATATCCGCAAATTTTTTAAAGTCGAGTCTAAAGAGATTTGCAATATTTTCTTAAATATCTCTGAAAGTGTGGGTTTAATGTTTTTCGCAAATGTCTTCGTTTAAGCCTAGCATATGTTGCATGTTAGATGAGGTAATCATATTTTAATTGCACAAAAATTAAAAATTTGGCAATCTTAAAACTAATAGGTATACCACATTGCCCGCACCATACATGTTAAGTAATGATTAGCTAATGCTAATGATTGCTAATTAAAATTCTTTTGTGAAGTTCTCTAATTGATCAAACAATTAGAATTAGTTCAACTAATTCCCATTATCTAATTGAAATTTTTATTCTAATGGTAAAACTAATTGCAATTAGTTGCCATTAGCAAAAAAAATTGGTTAACCTTTACAATTAGAAATCTAATTGACTTCTGCTAATGCAATTAGATATTCAATTAGCTCCAATTAGAATCAATTATTTTGATATTTTCAAAAACAAAAAAAAACTACAATATTCATAATATGAATTTCACACATATATATATTACTTATGTGCATATATTACATACATGCACACATATTTAACGTACGTACTAACTGTTTAATAAATACAATGACCGGGTATATTCGCTTTCAGCAATACGAGCTTTTCAAAAGAAAAGTCCGTCAAGCGACCCCGCCTTGGACTATTAATAATGCCCGCAAAGGAAAATAGTCGCTCCACAGGGCCTGAAGACGTAAGCGGTGTGTTGCAAAACAGTGCTATTTCACTTCAATAATTTAAAATAATTGATTCTAATTCGAGCTAATTGAATACCTAATTGCATTAGCAGAAGTCAATTAGATTTCTAATTGTAAAGGTAAGCCAATTGTTTTTGCTAATGGCAACTAATTGCAATTAGTTTTACCATTAGAATAAAAATTTCAATTAGCTAATGGGAATTAGTTGAACGAATTCTAATTGTTTGATCAATTAGAGAATATAAACTAATTGCATCAATTGCTAATTCTAATTGGAATTTAACATGTATGGCCCGCACTAACGCTATTTTCCCATAACATTAGTTTTGGGAAGAAAATAGGAGTTATTTGTTAATGACTATTTAATTTCGTGGTGGAAATAATAACTTGCAAAACACGAATGAAATGTATTTCAAAACATTTCAGGGAGTTTGAAAAAAATAGATTTTAATTTATATTTTTATTAAATATTTGAAGAGACAGTCGACGCGACCTTAAAAATTAAGTTTCTTTATTTGTGTCTCGCTTTTTTTTGTTTAAAAATAGGATAATGCAAGCAACTAGATTAAACAACGATGGCAACTCTGTTTTCCTAACTTAACAAGTTTTTTACTTACGAAAGAGCCACGTCTGGTGAGTTTGCAGTAAGTTAAGCTTGACTGAAAAATATATCACTTCGCAATCGACCAATATTTAATTTTACAAAGTTAAAGGGAGCTTTACATAGAGGCACAATTTGAAAGAGCAAGACGAATTCATGTACTTGGTTGTGGCAATACTTAAACAATAAAAACATCATTGTGCCGTCTGTTAAATGAATTTGCCATCTATAATGTGAATCCGATATTTTTAAAACTCTCGTTCTATAGAATGAATTATATTTGTTGCCTTAGATTTCCTAAAAGTGTTTATTTTTGAAATGAATAGTTTATTTCAATTTCCAGCAACGCAACAAAAAAATTAAGTATTTGGGCGATTACTGATTTGAAAAGATGAATACATCTTTTGATGAAAAAAAAAACAATAACAAATACTATCACCGTGAAAGTGAAGCAAGGCCGAGAAATCCTTGTTTAAGTTTGAAATTCTGATGTTTAGTTAGGCTTGAGTTCATCAAATTAAATTATTTTTACTAAAGGAAGGAATTTAACAACATGTAATTTATGAAAAATTTATTGTAAATTTTTATTCTTGGCCGAACTGAGGCTCTCGGGTTGAATTTAAGTTTATTAAAGGTAATTTTACGATTTCTAGGAAGTTTTCTTATATTTATTCAAAATCAAAAATTGTTCGCTTGACTGGTTTTTGAATCTCAAAAAAATAAAAGTTGGCCAAATGCGATTAAAGTTTTCAAAATGAATCTTTATATACAGGTTTAATGAAATATTTTTTTGCTATAATTTCGGTTCAGTTTGAGATATAATACTGATTGTTTTTAAATATAAAGAAGGCATGAAGGAACACTTTTGCTTAAGTAACTTGAAATTTTTGATTTTTTGAGATATGAATATGTTGCAATAAAGGAGCGAAATATTTTTTTGGTACAGGGTAATTAATTTAATTTAACAAAAAGACTTATCTAAAAAAAAGTATTTAAATTAAATATTAAAATCCCTTCAGATTTATAAAAATATCTCAAATGTAATTTTTGCCATTTTTTCACTTTTCCATTTTTTTATTATCTAAGTTTGACGTTCATCGCCCTCAATCACTGCACAAACGTACACACAAGCATATAAAAAAGGCTTTCGGTTTGAGTATGATAGCCGAATTGGTGCTGGTTAAGTTAACATCCCGTATATGTTGGTATAGTTTTACAAAAATTGAAAATAAAGAAAGGAACAACGAGAGAAAAACTACACTTTATGGATTAAATTTAAGATTATACAGCACTTCGTCTAAAAAAGTCTTTCTCAATAAAGGAAACATACATGCAAGTGTGTATAGCTGTGTCGATTTTAGCAAGAGTTCGAAACTAAACTCAACGAAAACATAAAAAAGGAACTAAATTTTAACTCTAAAACGATGAAACATAATAAATGGAGCACATCCTGGCAAATGCACTAAAAAAACCCACACACACCCACACAAAAAACTCACACTTTTACTTCCCGCTCACCCACACTTACATCCCTATAATCATATATAATTCACAATGCTCTTATACATATAACCAGAAATGCTGCTATTACAGTTCATACTACATTCATTGCTGCTGCAAGCTGGCCACAGACTTCATATTGTTGTTGTTGCTGTTAATGCTTGTTTTGAGTGTTTGTTGCTCTAGCAACAAAATAAGCAGCAGTGGCACTCATACCTTTGTCCTTTACTAAAAAGATGCCATAGATAACTAAGAAAATAAAGAAGAGTCCATACATAAACTTAAAAACTCTGTATAGATTCTTAGTAAACATCATTGCTTAAATGTTAACGTACAATGAACGAACACATCATGATTTTATTGGAACACAAATTTTGTTTTTCAACTATTTTATTCTCTCAAATATTTTTTTTTTGATGATGTTACTTAATAACAACTTAAATAGAATTGTATGGATTTTATTCATACTTAATAATATATGAATGGACCCATAGCAAAACGCAACAATTTCACTATAAAAATTTTTCGGATAAATGAAAAAAAATTATTAAAGCCAGGACGAAGTGCTTATTTTTGAATACTTTTAAAAAAGAACTTTATTTGTCTAGCAACTTTTTAGTTGGAATTGTTTCGTTTTGATCCAATTCATAGTAAATAACTTAAACAAAAAACTTAAAAAGTCGAATTGATTCGTTTTTTTATGGGCCTTCTCATTTGTTTCTTGTATACGAAGATCTTGGAAAGTAACATTTAGTTAAGTAGTCGCAGACTAGATTTTAAATGCAAAAACGATTTACGTCAGGCGATGCTATTGTACTAACAGCATAAGCAGATCAGATAAAAGCAAATTTTGCAAAAAAAAACCCATATTGTTTTTAACAAATCTACACGATTGCAGGACAAAATATTTTAATACGTGACCTATTACGTTACCTATTAATAACTAATAAATTATTCTTTGTTTTCAAATAATATTGGAAGTAAGTGTTCACGAATACCAAATTCTTGTTTAGAGAGAGTGGAAAAATAACAAACAAATTAACTAACCTGTTTCATGTTTTTCTTAACAAAAAAAAAAAAAAACTTTTGAAAATTATTAAAACAAGCTGGAGTGCTATATTCGACTATTCCCAGTAAAAATTTCGTCTACATAATAATGTGTTGAGTAATCAGAAGAACATAAAAGCTCTACTTACTGAAAGAATTTTACAAATGAACGCATTCAGAGGGAAGTGATAATTTTTTTACCCACAGTTCGTTATGCAAGTTAATTCATTATACGTTAAGGAGAAGGGAAAAAACAAGTAAGAAATTTAAAAATTTTTGTACAGTTAGTGCTTTAACGAAAAAGCATTAACAAGATCATAAAATAGGATGCTAAACAATCTAAAATACCGTAAATATCGACGCGATAAAATTTGAACATCCCATTAAGCTCTGCTATATGTGCGTACGCGCTTGATCCATCAATCCATTAAAATAGATTATGATCAAAATATCGAAATACATATTAAACATGTGGCAGTGCCTAAAGAATTAAACAAAACAGTAAAAATAATAATATATAAGTATTTTTTTAAAGTTAAGCGACAATAACAATGTAGAAATAGTTCAAAGCAATTCAATTAATTAAGAGAGTATTTCATAATTAACAGCTGGATACTATCAATGTGCCTAACTTGCTAGTTTTTGCTGGTAAAGCGTTCATTTACGTCTTTATTTTTTGGGTAATTGGGGAAAAAATTTTGTAAATTTTAAATTTGTTCTATGCCAGTAAATTAAATGAACATTGAATATACAACTTCAAGATATTTACGAAAAGAAATTAATTATTTTAAATTTACTAGAATATAACAAGAAATTTCCAGAGTAATTCCTTTTAAACTTTTTCAAAATGCTTGTCACTCATTTAAGAGCAAAAATATATTTTGAAATTAAGGCTATTCCGTTCGTATTTTTGTTGATTGCAAAAAGGTAAAATGGAAAATTACACTCATGTTGAAGTGAGCGGTCTTTATTGCAATTTAAAAGTTTAAAGTACACATTTGACGTGTCAAAAAAAGTAGAACAACCTGTCAATCAAATGCTTATAATACATCGTGCTGTGGGTTTTTTAAAATGAAAAAGGATTATTAATTTTCCCTGAAATTTTATTTTCAAATTAACCTCGAAATGTCTATTATCTGACTGTTTTTTGTTTTGTTTTTGTTTTTCCGTTTTTTATAGCCTCTTTCCGATGTGCGAAAGAACTCTTTCCTTCAAATAATCATAGTTGATTGAAAAGAGATGTTAATTTTAGAGCTTTTTGTGAAAAATAACAACAATTTTTGGCAACCATATTAAATTTTTAACATTTTCAAAAATAGTCAAACTTTAAGGAATTGGGATAAAATACGGCCCGATGGTGCCGCAAGCCCATAAACCGCACCAAACAGTCACACTTTGTGGGTGCATTGGTTTTTCGACAATCACGCATGGATATCACAGAAAAAAAAATTACGACAAATCGATTGTCATATTAAATACCATATTCATCAATACAATTAACTTTTCAATTGAAAAGGCACCAAGATCTGAATTTGTAATTACAAAAACTATTTTGTTAATGAAAATTGTTAACAAATACTTTTAACGACGAGTTTGTAGTATTGAATTAAATATTTGATAACAATAATATTTTGTTACTAATTAATTGAAATTAAAGATGCATTTAAAATTTATTTTTTTAACGTTTTGGAAAAATTCATTTAAAATTACATCACAAAAAACCATTATAACTGATAAAGGAACAAATATAGACCTGCATACAATGCACTCTAAAGTTGTGATATCAACACAAAACGGAATCATTATAGTATTATTTAATAGCATTATTTAAAAAACTATAGTTTATAGAAGACCTGTTAAAATTTCTTTATGAATAATTAAATAATAAGTTAACTGGCCGTATAGACTGGTAAAATTTCAGAACAATCGCCACATCGTTAATTTTTTTTAAAGATGCAAAATAAAAAAAATAATTTTTTATTTAATGTTTTTTACTTTTGGACACAAAATATTTTTTCTATGATATACACATTTATTTTCTACAAAAAAAAAAACAAATTGTTTATATAAAAAATTTACAAACATGTTAATTAAAAAACTTGTTAAAAATATTAAAAAGATTAAACAAATTTTCTTTAATTACTTATTTTTGCACGATTTTTCCGATTGTACGCACATTTGGACGATTAAATTGCTGAAAAAATCACAATATGCATTAATAACTTTAACGCGTTGCTCTATTGTGTATCATTCCAAGGTTCAAATTGATTTAGTCTGAAATTAAGAAATGTCAGATGTAGAGCTCAGAGTTTAAAATGCTTTCGCCATATAAGCAAAGGCAGGCAAATTTTGCCTTTTTCCTAGTTAAAATAAAAATTAAAAAGCCGACAAGTTCCACTGCTACAATAGCCCATATTTTTAAAAAGCGGCAGCAAAATAAACACACTGGTTTTAAAACGTAACTTTTTAAAGGGCACTGGCTTCTGGCAACATTTGCTTTTTTAACAATAGCAAAAATTTCTTATTTGATGGAATTAAAAAATCTACGTCCAAAAATTTAAGAAATTGCAGTCAGCTAAGTCTGAATTTATGATACACATTATATAAGAAATATTTTCTGCAATACCCGCCAGAACAAGATTATGTTATTGAGGTTAAGATTCGTATAAAAGTTCTTTGCGCTGAATATTATTGTGATTTTAGGAAGGGCATTTATATGGGACTTATGGTTAATGTGGTACCCATCAGCACAACATTTTGTCTTCACATAGTTACAGTAGTTATCGTAAACATTATGATCGCCAATATTTTTTTGCTAATACATACCAACATTTGTAAGGAAGTTATGGCATTAAAATTTATTTTCGGTAGTAGTATTTGTATGCGAATTATGGGCAAATATTGACAGATTCCAATAAAATTTGGAAAGACGATTTCGATTGTAATCAGATAAGTTTAGAATAAATTTATTCTAAATATCAATAAAACACAATGGTTTATGGGTACACAGACTTTATACCGTTATACCGGAATGAAGATTGTATGATATGATAAATTATGGAGCGATTGCCACCATTTTCAATAGCCATCCAGCCAGCCGGACAGACATAGTTAGACCGACTCAGAAAGTGATTCTCAGTCGATCGGTAGTACAAACATCACCACAAACGCATAATACCCTCTCCAATATTGTGGCTTTATAAAAAGTGACAGATAGCTTAACGCTGTTGACGGTCAAAAACCGCAACAAAAGGAAAAGGTGGATGTTTGAAATTTGTTTTCTTTTTGAATAATAAAAAATTTTCATTCCATCTTCGAATAATCAGAATTGTCCTAAAGTCCATCCATGAAAATTAATGCAACTACGTTCGAAGCTGTTTTTCCTAATAAGAAGTAACGCCTGTAAGAGTAAGAGAGAGACCAAGGAAATATAAGAAATAAAAAGTATTATATTCTGCGCTTAAGTTATTGTTATAAATTATGGTTTATCAAAACTGATAATTAATTACTGGCATGCATACACGACAAATACCACCTAAACACTACTAGCCCAATAAATGTTGCTTTACCTTAGCACCATGTAAGTTGAATGCCATGCAAATAACGCATGTACAAATGCACGTCTGTAGTTATTCTTCATATGTGCAAATAATAGTTGGTTTACCCCATTTTTTCTTTTTTTTTTACTTTTGCCTTAAAAGATTTTCCTGTTTTTTTTTTTGTTCTTCTACATTCTCATTTTATTTAATAAAGTTAATGTTTTTATGAGGCGTTAAGATAAAATAGTGCTTTAAAACTTCTAATATGATTTCATGTTCTAAAACTATTATTGCTACTACAGCATACCGCTTGCTATGGCAACATAAATACTTTGCACTACAATAATTTATAACAATTGTATTATTACTATTTTAATGCCCCTTGCTGTTTCTTTTTCGACGTTAACTATACTTAAAGGTACTTTATGCATCAACCAAACAAACAAAAAAACTATTACTCATATGTAAAAGTATGTGTGTACGTGTAAATTCATGCAATCCTTTATCCTTGTATGCAAAATGTTCTTAACAGCAGTACTATTTTGTTGTAAACTTTTGTACACTTTTTGTTTTGTTTTTTTTCAAGTCTTGGTTGAGTAAACTTTACACTTTCCATGCATAAAGCAAGTGTGTGAAAAAATGTGGCTGAGTTGAAATGTGTGTGTGGTGTATGTATGTGGGGATTTGAGTCTTGCATGAGCTTGTATTTTTTATTTCATGAATAGTTCACAAAGATGTTGCATGAATGCATATAAATACAGTTGACATTTGTATTTACTTGTTGTTACACATTTTTAAACTATGATATATATAAATAAACTATAAACACACACACATATACACAAATACACACACATTAAGAAATATACAGGACATATTCACTTGTGTAGTATACATTAAATTCTTGCACATACAGTTACGTTTTTTAGAGCATATTTATAAAAAATACTAACGATTCTAAAAGAAAGGAACAAAGAAACAAACCGTTCAAGGGTCGTGCCAAGGATGTGCATATCACATGACACTAATATTGTCATGTATACAATTCTCCATGTACGAACAGCATGAATACTTTACTGTGCATGGTATACGGGTAAACGAGTAGTATGGAATAATAAAATGTTATGCGACATAAACGCAGAATAAAACAAACATGTACTCTTAAATAAAAATAAACATACAAAATTATTAGAAAAGAAACTTAACTGAGCAGATTTAATTATCATGTCTCTCCCTCTCTCTTTCTCACTCTTTTAAATCACTTTCATCATTAATTTTATTTGCACTTCATCTTATTTTTCATTTCGTTTGTTTACTTTACAAAATAAGCTTGTTGTTTACATTAAAGCTGTACACTTGAAATTCGTTTTAATCCAGTTTACTTTTTGTAGTGTTTGACCTAATTTAACATTTCCATGGCAATTAAAGAGACGTAGAGGCAAATTTTATAAGTTTAAAAAACTAGCCCAAAAGGGATTCTGATAAGGGCGACAATTAATTTATGTTTTCTTTTTTATTAAACTGAAATAGAGAACGAAATAGAGTACTTTGAAAGCACTTTTATTTAATTTAATTTAAATTCTTAAAAATATATAGTAAATTTTTACAAAAAGTACCTTAAACTTATTTTTTTTATTTATTTAGCCCTTCACTTCATATTGTATCACTGATGATACACACTTTTGTTATTTGAATAACAGTTATCTCCCTCTTACTCTCGACAAATATAAACTCATTTTACATTATATTGAACATATTTGCACAATATGAAAAAAGAACCGTAATGTAATTCTCAATAGCTTTATAATATAAAGTTTATATTGTCAACTCGGTTTTTTAAAACGTCTTGCAGTTTAGGGAAAGTGTCCGGAGTACTAAGACAATAATTAGCTGCAAATTTGGGTTTCTTAAGTAAAGGCTCACTGAATGAAGATTAAATTCAGGTCATTAAGGAAGCAGGGATGACAGTGAAAATGCATTTGAGGACTTGGAATCTGAATGTGCATTTGATAACAATCCCAAAATGTTGCCAACCGTTGAATATGATAACGATTTATTTGGCATTAACAATTTACCTGTAATAATGAGTGATGAAACCGAACAAATTTGTGAAAATATATCAGATATGTATACCTAGTACAAGTAGTAGATTTGTTGACCCAAAAAATAGCGGCAAAGATTTAAAGAATAAATATGGGGGATTTCATGTCAAGTTACCCAATTTTTAAATCGATGTCCTTCACTACCAAGGTTAGTCCTATTGCATAGCAGTTTATTTATTTTTTTTTATACATAAGCCACTCGCAGCCCAAAAAGCGACCAAAACTACCTAAAATGAAAAGACATAAGCTTTCTTTTGAGAAAAAAAAACATTCCCGCAAAAAAAATAAATAAAAAAAATGTATTAAATAAAAAAATTTCAAAAGATTGATCAAATAGCTATCTAAGCTAATTGGAACAAATTTTTCTAACGCCAATAGGTATGGCCAAAATGTCAAACTTTGAACCCCTCTATCTCAGAAACTTCTTGACCGTGTCTAAACTACTACCCAATAGGACTAACGTTGGTGTAAATTTAATCACTTCACATGAAATCCCCCATACACAAAAATTTTATGGAAACAAACAGATTTTCTAAATAAACCCGATCAACTCGCTTTCAAAGGAAATTCAACTCTGCCAACAAGAATCTTAAATCTAGAAACTCCTCAGGATTTTTTTAAATATCTTTGGAGTAATGAACTAATGGAAAGTATTGTCGAACAAATAGATCCTGCACTCATATCTCTCATACAAGAAAATATAGGTCACCAGTAATAGGTAACAAGCTTATTCAGGATAAAATGACTGTAAATCAATTTGAAAAAATAAGAAAATTTATTCAATTCAATGACAACACTTAAATGCTTGCTAGGGATCCGTCGTATTTAAAATTCGACCTCTTAGTACATCTCTTCTAGAAAAATGTCAAAGCGGTTCATACGAACCGTGCTTGTCCCTTGACGAACAGTCATGTTCGACCAAAGCTAGGAGTTGTCTGAAACAATATTTGCCAGACAAATCTCACAAATGGTGTTACACACTTTTTGCTCTAAGCGGCATTTTGGGATTTACGTTTAGTTTTGAAATTTATACCGGGAAGTAAAATTATCCCAAAAACCGGCTATCCAATGAACCAGATCTGGCCTGTTCAGCTCATTGTTATCAGATTATTACGCAGTGTTCCAAAATATGAAAATAATCGTGTATATTTTGATAACTTTTATACCACGTTACCATTAGTTGTAGAATAAGCAAAAAACCAAATACATAACCTTGGAACAGTTCGCAGAAATCGCATCCCAAATTGCAAGCTACCTACAGAAATAGAGTTGGAAAACGTGGCATTATTATAGAATATGCTGGATGTATTGATGAAATTGGAGTTGCAGCTGTAGTTTGGAAAGATAATAGGCTTGTCAATTTGATTTCAACGTTCACAGGAAAGAACCCAATACAAACAGCGGAACGTTTTGACAAAAACCAAAAGGAAATGATAACTTTGGAATGCCCAAATATAATCAAAGAATATGTTATGGATAAAACTGATAGCCTTATTGGGAGATATAAAATTAAAATAAGATCCAAAAAATGGTAGATAAGAATTTTTTATCACTTGATAGATGTATCTTTTGTTAATTTGTGATTATTATACAAACGCGATTTCGCAGAGAGAAACAAGCAGACTTTGTCGTTATTGGATTTTCGACTTGAAATAGCTGAGAGTTTATATAGAACTGGTACGTCTACAGCACGAAAAGGTAGACCATCTAGCACAAAAATAGAAGTTGAAATTGAAGCGAAAAGACAGAAAACGTGCCCAACTCATTAACCAACAGCAGACGTGCGATTAGACAATTTTGCATATTGGCCAATATGGACTTATGAGAGGCAACGATCTAAAAATCCTAAATGCTACTTTTTTTTGTGCATTTGTGTCTTTTAAAAAAATATGAATTGTTTTACTAATTTCCAGGTGAACAAATAATTCATTCCTAGTCATTTTAAATGAAATTATTATGAATCAATTTATATTTATTTTTATAAAATTATTTTATGTGTAGTTATTTAAAATTTTTTTTTATATTATAATGAATTGTTATTTTGAATTATAATAAACTGCCAAAACCCCTTTAAGACTCGGCAACTTAGTTGCGCAAGTCTCTTGCTACATACGAAAATTGCATAATATCTACTAAATTAGTGTTTATATTTTTTTACCAAAAATTTTTGATCATAAAATGTGTTTTAAGGACTTAATTGATATTGCTTACAAAAGAAGAAGTTTCAAATTTTTTGGTTTATCGTGTTAAAATGATGATTTTGTGTGGTTTTTCACACAATGGTGATTTAATGGTTAAAATAGTCCTCTATCAAGAAACCGCAACCATATTATATGGTTATATTATGGTTGCTACCGAACATGTATCGAAACATGTGTTTTATATGCACGAATTTATGTAAAATTTGCCAAATTGTCCAAATTTAAATTTAGGGTTTTTTAAATTAATAAATTTTTTAAACTCAAAATTATAATTTTAGCTTAAGCACATATTATACTCTTTTATTTTATTCATTTCGTAAATGTATTTTTTTTTAATTTTTTTGTAAAAAAATAAAAAAATTAAGGCCCAATCAAATGTCATTAAATGACTGGCATAAGGAAAATGTTCTTTTTAAAAGCTTTACTCCTTTTACATCACAATTGCCCCCCTACACACTCACGTTTAAAATATACGTAATATTTCTTAATTAAAAAAAATGTGTGTGTGTGTGTGTAAATGTGAATGCGCTCGTTTAACTTTATATCCGTTTTCAGTTGCTCGTGTATGTGTTTTTTTCTTGTTGTTTGTTTTTGCCATTCATTGAGTGTAATAATAAATATCCGTATTATAAAAATTTTGCTAAGTTTTAATCAAAATAAATGTTACATTATGAACTTTCAACACAGATTGTTGTTCATTAATCAATGACGTTGTCCTTTTTGTTGCTGTTGTCGCTGTCGATTTCGACGTCTTGTCAAGCTGTCCTAAATGGCATTGTGTTTGTTGTACTTGTGCTCGCTTTTTTTTGTTGCTATGTTTGTATTGTGCCTTTTAAATGTTTAAGTCTTTTTTGTCATGCTGTCAAACATAATAGTTGTACTTTATTTATGTATTTTTGTTGTTGTAAGTACCATTTGAACATTAGACAAAAATAAGAAGTTAATCTAAGAGAGAGTAACATACAGTACACGATTAAGGTATGTTCACAGATAACAAATATTTTACGTAAATATCCAAAAAAAATGCGAGACCACTAAATTGTTCTACTTTTAACTTTCCTTTTAATAACTTTTTTTTTTATTACTGAAAAAAGTAAAGATTAATTCGCACAGTTACAAGGTCTTGAATACGGCGTAAAACAAGATTTTTTAAAAATTTAAGCTAAGATACCGCGAAAAGTTGATGTGATGAGTACAGATTCGGATTCAGCGAAATTCAAATCTTTCGAAAAGTATTCTCTAGTCCAATAGTTAAAAAATTTGTTGGCCTGTGTTATTTTTCTGCTAAAATATGTTACATTTTTTCAATGAAATATAATATAGAAAAAAAAATACTACAACGTTTTTGTAAATTTTTTTTAGGTTCATTATAATTCTGTTATTCTTGTTATTTCTTTGAGTTTTTATATGGTATTACATATTTTGTGTTTTTTTTTCAACTTAATTTAACTTTTTTTTGTTTACTCACCATCATGGGAATCATAGAGATAAATTATTTTACGCCAACCGTAAAACTGTATTGTATCGATAATGGCTTGATGGTAGTCCGGACGCATACTAATGGCAAAATCCAAAAAACCGGATGATGGTGTAAGCACCTAAATGAGATTATAAAACAACGTTTAAGTAATTATTAATAATATCTAAAAGGGAAAAAAATTTAGGAATTGGTAAAATATGTAAATAAATACAGATTAACGAAAATTTTTAATACAAAAAAAAAATTTTTATTTTGAAGAATTATTATTTTTTTTAAATAAATTAAATTTAGGAACCCGGTGAAAACTTCGCTTACTTCTTTAAAACGTTGAGCTTCTTTCACCCATTATTTAGTAGCTTTCTTCCATATATTTTGTTACATATTTCAATAAAACAACTTTCTTTGTTCAACGTTAATAAGCGAATGTTATGCAAAGCAAGATTAAAGAATTTATTATGTATCCAATTATTAAATATTAAAGTAACTCAAGTACTAAAAATAACAGTTCATATTGAAAACAATATTGCAGGACTACAAAGGTATTCAATCATCATGAAATACATAACATTTTCCCCTTTTTATATAAGATTTTCAATTCATTTTTATACATCTTATAATCTAAATTACAAATTCATTTTTATAAATGTATGCACTTATTTTAATATTACTTATTTTTATTTACCTAAAAAATACAAAATACACAAAAACATATTTTATTTTTTTTTTATTTATATTGAAGTCTACTTGGTCTTTTTTTAATGCGGTTTGATTTTCGAAGAGGTATAGACTCGTGTAAAACTCTTTTTTCCTTTCTCCTTTTCGATTTCTTATAAATAATAGTAGGTGTATTTTTATTCTTTTGGTTTGTGATATTAGGGCTTTTTGCTAAGTCATTATTTAGCAAAGGGTGATACTTATCTGATAAGTTTGAAAAACGTAATTGATTTTTATGAACATATTTTATAGAATTATTGATATTAATTAAATAGGTAAAAGGACTAATCTGTTTATGGATAGTGGCAGGTATCCATTTTACAAAGTCTTTAAAATGATTTCTATACAATACTCTATCTCCTACTTCAAACAAGTGTTCCCTATTTCTTCTCCCCTTTTTACTAATTTCCTTATTCTTCTGCTCTTTTTTGATTCTATTTTCCAGATTATTATTTTCTAAGTTATCATTTTGTGGTTTTGCCAATGAATTTAATAAAGTTTTGGGTGTATATGCGAAAATTGAACTTGTTGGACTTTTATTAGTAGTTGTGCTAGGTGTATTATTGTAATACATTAGAATTTTATCTAATTTTGTTTGAACCGGTAGAGGATTTAATTTTTCATCGGAAAGATATTTTTTAGACTAGTTTTAATTGTTTGCACACCGCGTTCAGCCAAACCATTACTTTGAGGATGATACGGTGGAGATTTCCTTAAAATAATGTTTAATTTTTTTGCAAAATTTTCAAAATGGAATGATGAAAAAGGTGGTCCATTGTCCGTTACTATTTCTTTTGGATAGCCAAATATTTTAAAAATGGATAATAAACTATTGCACAAATTTATCGAATCGGATTTGATCAAATATTTAACTTCAATAAATTTGCTAAATGAGTCAATATAGATCAAAAATGTCTTTGACTCAAAATAAAATAAATCCAAATGAACTCTTTCAAATGGTATTTTAGTTAAGGGCCACTTGTTAGTTACTTGTTCTCTAGGTACTCTTTGAGTTGATTGGCACGAAAAGCATTTTGTAACGTATTCTTCAATACTTTTATCTATTTTGGGCCACCAAACTGAACTACGAGCAAGCATTTTTAACCGTACTATACCATCATGATTTTCATGTAGAATATTTAGAATTTCACCACGTAATTTTTCTGGTATTACTAGCCTATCTCTGTAATAAATACAGTTATTATCCGTTGATAAGCTTTTACGAAACTTGTACCAGCATTCTAAATGTTGTGATATTTTTGAAGGCCAATTGTTCTTTAAAAAATTTAAAACTTCATATAAAACAGGATCATTTAACGTGTACTCCCTTACTTTTTCTGTGCTTATGGGTAAATCTACTACATTTGAGAGATTATTTATCGATTCTACCTGTGTCTCATTTTCCAAAGGTAAGCGTGACATTGCGTCAGCTGGAGCATTACGTTTTGCAGGACGATATTTAAAATCGTACTTATAAATTGATAGCATTACAGCCCATCTCTGTAATCTTGATGCGGTTATACTTGATGTATCTCTATTTGGATTAAAAATCTCCTTGAGAGCTTCGTTATCACTACAAAGAGTAAATTTGTGACCATATATGTACTTATGGAATTTTTTTATTCCAAACATAACAGCTAGAGCCTCACGATGAATTTGAGAGTAATTTTTTTCTGATGGACATAAAGTACTCGAAGCAAACAAAACCGGTTTTTCAACACCATTGACTAAATGAGCAAGAACGGCTCCTACACCATAAGGACTAGCATCAGTAGTTACTATTATTGGTTTGTTTGGATCATATAGTTCTAATATATTATTGTTTAAAAGTAATTTTTTTGATTTTTCAAAACAATTTTGAATATCTTCTGTCCATACAAACGGGTGATCTTTTTTTAGCAAATCATATAACGGTTTTAATTCCGAGGACAAATTCGGAATGAAATTGCTATAGTAATTTAACATGCCCAGGTAAGACTGTAGCTCAGCCAAATTTTTTGGACTTGGAGCATTTACAATTGATTTTACTTTGTCATTATTTGGCTTTAAACCATTTTGCGAAATGGTGTGTCCCAAATAATTAATTTCATTTTCAAAAAATTTACATTTTGCCAAATTTATTTTTACGTTGAACTTATTTAGTTTATTTAAAACTTGAAATAATCGCTCTTTTGCCTCCTCTGATGTAGAGCCCCCAATCAAAATATCATCTAAATAACACGATGTACCTGGTATTCCTAAAAGAATTTGATCCATGACAGACTGAAATATCGATGGTGCACTGGATACACCAAAAGGAAGACTAGTATACTGGTACAACCCCTTATGAGTATTTATAGTAACATACTCTCTAGAAGATTCAGATAATTTTAATTGTTGATAAGCTCCTGATAAGTCTATAACGCAAAAATACTTAGAATTTGCTAAGTTAGCAAATATGTCGTCTATTCGAGGTAGGGGGTAATGCTCCGTTTCTATAAATCTATTTATGGTAACTTTACAATCTATACAAATTCTAATCTCATTTCCCGGTTTTGAAGCGATGACTATCGGAGATGCAAATCTACTAAATTTTACAGGTACTAATTTTCCTTTATTTACTAACCGATCTAATTCCCTTTCAACTTGAGGTCTTAATTTAAACGGAACATCATATGCTTTTTTGAAAATTGGCACAGCATCCGGTTTTAAAACAATCTCCGCCGTATAATTTTCAATGCAGTGGTTTGGCTCATTATTGAATATTCGTGGAAATTTTACTTGTATTTCCTTAAGCATTTCATTTTGATTAAGGCCGATCGTATTTATTAAATTACCGCTAAAAAATTGTCTCCAGTTTGGATACAATATATTTAACCAACTTCTGCCAAGAAGTGGCTTAAATTCTCTTTCCGCTTCAATAACGATCATTTCTAAAGTAAATTCTTTTTGGCTGTTTACCTTGCTTACAACAATTTCAATTTATCCCACACATTTCAGTTGATTACCAGTAACAGAAAGAAACTTTTTATCTACGGAACATAACTTAATTTTAGCAAAATACTGTAAATACTTAGCTTTAGAAATAACGGATACACAAGCTCCGGTATCTACCTCCATTTCCAACAACAAACCTCCAATCAACAGCTTTATACATTCCGCACCACCAACAGCTATACCATTTATTGTATTAAAATTTTCATCTTTGGTTGAAATACTGTTAAGGCCAACAGCTTCCATCATTTCTTCAACGCACTTAACTTTATTTTCCCCTTTTTGGGAATTCTTCCATTGACTACATCTTTTTGCAGTGTGCCCTTTTTTATGGCACTTAAAGCATACCCAGCTTTTGCAAATACAATTTTCAGCATTGTGGCCTGTTTTACCACACCGATGACAAGGTTTATTTGCATTGTTTTGCCAATGATTGTGACCTCGTGACTTACTTTGAGCTTGACTAACCGCAAACGTAGTAAGATTCTCATTCTTCGAACTAATTTCTTTTGTTTCACCTTCTGCCATTTCCCAGTTCAGTGCAATCTCGCATGCGTTTTTAAATGTCAATTTCGACTCCTTTAGAAATTTTGATCTAAGTTGACTATCTCTTACGCCACACACGAATCTGTCACGTAGTGCTCTTTCCAAAAAATTTTCAAAATTACACTTTTGAGCCAGAGATTTTAATTCAACAATAAATTCTCTTATGGACTTTGACCCTTGTTCTGCCTTACTAAACTTATACGATTCAGCAATTTCATTTACAGATGGCTCAAAATATTTTTTTAAAGCGTCAACAAGGTCTTTATATGTCTTCTCACTTGGATCCTCTGGAGAAAATAATTTACGTAGCACAGAATATGCATCAGCACCAATATATGTAATAAAAAACGCTACCTTCTTCTCTTCAGCAACATCATTAACAATAAAAAATTGTCGAAGTCTCATTTCATACTCCGAAAAATCATTCCCAACAAGGAATGGATCCATGTGACCAATCATTTTTGTTTTTTGAATTACAATTTTTTGTTCTTTTGATTCGTCTTTATTTGACATTAAGTTTACTTTTTACTTAACACGTTTTACATTAGTTTGGTTTCATTTTTTTTCGTCGCCAATATTTTGTTACATATTTCAATAAAACAACTTTCTTTGTTCAACGTTAATAAGCGAATGTTATGCAAAGCAAGATTAAAGAATTTATTATGTATCCAATTATTAAATATTAAAGTAACTCAAGTACTAAAAATAACAGTTCATATTGAAAACAATATTGCAGGACTACAAAGGTATTCAATCATCATGAAATACATAACAATAACTACTATAACTAATTCTATAACTACTTATTTTTTAGATGGATGCATGTAAAAAGTAATGGATTACATTTAATGAAAAAAAATTGTAATGACCACAAAAAGGGCTTACTTTATCGCAGAATGTTATTTAACGAACGCCATAACTTGCGATGCTGATTTGAAATCGGAAAACAGGTCTTCTGTAAATTGCAATAACAAGAAATTTGGCGGCTTCAAATTGCAAAAGTATGCTCAAGGCAACTAGATAGCAACAGTTTCGATTGTCCGAACATGGCTGATAACTAAGGTGACCATCAAAAAACAACTGTATTTGAGAACTTTGTTCTGTGAAAATCATATATTTTACATTCCTAATTTATCTGATTTTTCGCATTACTGGAAATATCCCAGTAAAAACTTCGCCTACAAAATAATGTGTTTAATAATCAGAAAAAACTAAAAGCACTAATTACAATGACAATGAAAGAACTGATGAATCTTACAAGGGATGTCCCAAAATGAACGCATTCCAACGAAAGTCATTATTTTTTTACCTACATACATACATCCAGAAATAGGTAGTTATAGAAGCAGTTGTAGAAGAAAGCTACTAAATAATGAGTGAGAGAAGCTATTCATTTTGAAAAAGTAAGCGGAGTTTCTACTGGGATGTTAATTTCTTTTCTCGAAAATTTATACACACAAAGGAAAACACTCCGGATAAATCAAGTTTTTTATGAGTACATTAAGTACGAGTCCTTCTCGAAAATTCAAGTACGAATAACACTAAAACGTACTCAAAACATCCTAAATGGGATTCTTAATTCTTGAATTACAATAGTATCAAATTCTTATATCAAGTAAAAAAAGATTAAACATTTCGTTGTGTTTAACGTCCGGCTTACGCATGTATTGATTTTCTATGCACATTGAAAAAGGTCCGGACAGACTCATGTGTACCAAGAAGGGTTAAAAAGTGAATTTGAACTCTTGCTTCTCATTTAGTTTATATTTTTGGTTAAATATGTACTAACACTTATTTTTTTATCAGGCTGATTTTTTTATATTATACCTCATACTGTTCTTTTAAAATCCTGAAACTTTGAAGGAGGTGTATTTTTTCTTTTTCAGATTTGATTTTTTTTTCATTTGCAACCTTTAAAAAATAATCTTAAAATATAATTTTAATATTGTAATTTTGAGCAATAAGTACACTGTGCTGGTTAAAAAAAAAAACAGATAAGCATGGCACCTGTTGTTTTAACCTAATTCGGGCACGCTGCATCTAGTGGTGCTAACCGTTTATTTAGATAAAATATTGTTTTCGAGATATACCGTTATTTCATAAATGGAGGAGGTTGCACAACATAAATTCGCGTAACTTAAAACCGGGTCCTTCTCTTCGTCGATTTGACATGGAATTACCCAAATGCCATTTTGTCA
Source organism: Pollenia labialis (assembly GCA_949318255.1). Taxonomy (NCBI): domain Eukaryota; kingdom Metazoa; phylum Arthropoda; class Insecta; order Diptera; family Polleniidae; genus Pollenia; species Pollenia labialis. Next base: position 161,095,442 of record OX439140.1, read on the forward strand.
GTGATGCCACAATAATAATCGAATTACTTGGCACTTTTCTTGTGATGGCAGATTAAAAATCGGAAGATAATGAGGTAGGGAACATCTTGGAAAAATGTTGATTTTAGGCTTTATGTATTTCGTTTGGTAAAATTTCAATATCTTCGGAAATGTTAGATTTTGACAAGCTAAAAATTTTTTACATTTTCCTATTCGATTGAAAAGTCTCTGAAATATTTGGGAAAAATTAAATCTTGGCCACCTTGATTGAAAAAATACCATTTTGTGCATCGCACTGAAATCTAGTCTCAATCTCTAATTCTCTAGAAAAAATTTTAAGGAATCCTTATAAAGCTTAAATAAAAAAACTCTACTGTAATTTAAATACATTAACACAAGTTTAACAAAGTAAATAAATCAAGAAGATATTAAAAGTGGACATTTCATCCATAAATTAAGTATTTTTATATTAAAACATGTTTGATTTAAAAAACGTTTTTAATAATTTTTTGCTTACATATTTTTTCAATCTACTTTTAATGAAGTTGTTAATTTATCTTTTAATACCTCGTAATTTTATATTTTTATGAACATGGTCTATGGACGCGTTATTATGAGTTCGTTTCAACGTTTACAACTATAATTATGTTAAAAATTTAATACTATTTTTTTTATTTAATGTTTTTATATACGACAAAGATTATTATGATATTTTTTTTGAATGGTTTTATTTTTTCTTTGTTTGCATTGGGCTGTGTATTCCCAGGGGCTACTAAGGAAGGGGCCAGTTGTATTTTTGCTGTGCTTTTCTTTGTTTTTATTGCAATTGTTATAATTTGTGCGCCCTTTTGTTTGTGGGCCATTTAAATAACAATAATGTGGGAGAGTTTGCGTAAAAGAGACAGAAATACACGAGTTTTTGTTATTCCAGTTTGCACATTTACTACTTTAATAACAATATGAACTGGCTATAAATTTTATAATGTTGGCAATATTGTTGAGCAATACATTCATTTTAATGATGCTCATGAAAATAAACAATAACTTTTGCCCGGCAAACCGGAAAACCCAAAAAAAACCAAACGAGTGTTGTTTTTATTGGTCTAACTGGGCGTATGATTAATCGCCTAAGTACAGCAAACAACAAACAAGTTCATATTAAATTTTATTGTAAAAACAAGACGAAAATTTTAAAAATCTAAAAAAATTTTAATTAAATTTGGTATTGAAATGTTCAACAGAAACTTTCAAGAATAAAAAAATTATTTTATTTGCTTTTTGTTAAAAGCTATTTATATTTAACTTACTTTTTCCGGAAACCATGGTGTCACAAATGGCATTTGAAAAGTGTTACTGTACGAATGCAATGTATCAAATGAATCCGGCGATACAGCGCCCAACATTGAATAAACTCCACGAGAAAATTGATTGCATACTGGAAAATAGTAAAAAAATAAGTTAAAGAGAAGCAAGTGAAAAACAACAAGAGTTGGAAATAAATTCACGCATATTGAAGATCAACAACAGAAAAAGAACAACAAACTCCACTGTTAAAAAAACAATTGAATTTTTTTCGTTAAATAGAATGGCCTATATATGAATCATATCTACCAACACACAGGCATATTTGAGTGTCTGCATGCACATGACACAATTCATGAGCTTGTATAACAGAAATACAATTGCAAAATACAGAAAAAACTGAATTAAATTAAAAAAAATAAATAAATATTGTACATTAAAGGAGGAGTAGAAGACGAACCCAACAATAAAGAGATGGGAGGAGATAATGCAATCTGATATAAATGCATACAAACGGAAAGCAATTAAAAACAAACATAAAACGGAATTACACTACGATTTTCAATAAAGAAAAACAAGTGCTTCAATGACAACAAAAACAACTACCACTACAAGAAAAATGACTACATTTAAAACAAAAAGTATTCAAACATAATTAATGTTAAAGCGTCATTTGCTCACGACAGCAAGAGTGTATTTCTGTCACATCTATGAAATTGCTACGCGAGTACTTTTATGTGAATTAAGGGAGCTGCATTTCGAACACTGTTTTTTGCAATACTTTATCGAAAAGCGAACTTTAAAGTTTAGATTAATAAGACTAGTTCTTCTATCTTGTTTTGCAACATTCATCTATTAAAAAATTTGCTAATTAGGTGCCTCTTGTTATTCTCCAGAAAAACAGAAAAAAAACAACAGGGGTTAATAGCTAAAGTAAGAGACTGGTGTGGGTTTTTGGTAATTTCTTACCATTTATTTACCGATCTGACTGTATAGAAAACTTTGGCGGAGTATATGTGACACAAATTTATAACAACCAAGTTCCCATCATATATCTGGGGTCTTCGCAAATTCTTTTTAACAGACGGATGTCGTTAAATCAACTTCGCTATCAAAAGGACCCAGAATATAAATTTTTACTTTATAGGATCTAAGAACAATATTAAAGAAATTAAAAATGGAATAACAAACTTATATACATATGCTCTTTTCCATCCTTGGTGAAGATAAATTGCGAAACCTGGCTGCCATCCTAAGCCTTTGTATGTATTGATAAAGCAGTGTTCCACTTAAGAAACATACGACAAATCCAACGCATTTTTTTTTAAATGTAAATAATGCAGAATTTACATTTGATGGCATATCAGCTGCAAACTATAGTAATGCCACACTTTGTGAAAGTTTGCAGGATTGCGTTTGGGAATACGCAACATTATTGCGCTGTTAAGCAACATGCGCTTAGAAAGGAAGCCTTAAAATAATTAAAAGCTAATTTTTTATGGAACAAAGAGATACAAATTTTTAATTTTCGTGCTTTAAAAAAATAATTAAATTTAATTTTTAACAAACCAAAAAATTCAAAAGTATTGGGTAATTTAAACGTTCATAAAATTAAGATGTTACCAAAACCAAAATGTAAATCGTATTGTTTAAATTATAATCAAGGGTTGGAAAGGTCAATAAGCGCTTTTTTATGTATTTTTATGCATAAGCCAAACTCATGGGCTTATTATTAACTGTTAAGGTAAAAACGTAAAAATAAGTGATGTTAACTAAAAATTGGTGATTCGTTAATGTCTTTTTGTTTGAATATAATAAAAGCTGAATTGTCAAGCTTAATCAAATGTTCATTATCTGACTTCTGTTTAAATATACAGGGGTTGTTTTTTAAATTCGGTACAACTTAAAATTGTTAAAAATAAACACAAACAATTTATTGCCGAAATTTAAAAATATTTTTTTTTGTCTTAAATGCAAATTAAACGATCGAAATTTTCGCTCGAAATCAAGGGACAAGCATTTAATTTTAATCAACCAAATTTTTTTTTATAAAGACAAATAAATGTCATTAACATTTCAACCACTGTTCGAAAATAAACCCTAACTACCGCTCCTTAATGTTCTGCTCGGTAGATTTGTGGAAATAACAAACCCGAATAGTATTTGTGTAGAAAATCATCAGAAAAAAACAACCTTTCCTGGTATATCATCTGTCAAACACAAAAATAATACTGTTGTTATCCCAATCAACAAAAAGATGAGGACATTAAATTCCATTTGGTTTTTTTTAAACCAAAACATCATTGTGTTCGGCTCAGCATATTAACGTTCCTTCGGCTGTTGTGGTTAGCGGCGCTTTTGGCTGGCAAAACCCCAAACATTTTTATAAAAACAAAATACATTTACAAAAAAAAAAAACAAAAAGCCAGCAAGATAATTTTACACAAACAAAACATATACACAATACACACGATAGCTATTTGTGCTGCGGTCGTTGCTAAAATTTCTTGTTTGTTGATTTCTTTATAAATGTAAAAAAGAATCATTATAGAACTTTGAAATATAATGTTTGTCTACAGTATCACTACAATTGTGACTTTTTTTTAACGAAGAACACTATTTAATGTTCTGCTCTTTCTGGAAAATAGTTAAGAATGTTATAAAGGGTTGTGTGCATCTACACAAACACCAAAAAAATAGATATCGTTCCTGGGTGTATAAGTCGAACGCTAAATAATGTTCTGTTTATTTTTGAACACTGATTTCACCACTTTTTCCGTCGTATGGGATTAAACGATCTAAATGGACTGTAACGCAAGGCCGGGCTTCGTTTTTAACCATAAAGATCCGATGATGCCACCCGCGTCTAGACCGCACAAAATGGTGCACTTTGTTTGTCGTAATGGAGTCTGTAGGTGCTGTTATAGATAGGTTCATTCCATATCCGGTTATTTGGTTTATTAACAAATCCGATAAGCAAAAAATGGGATAAGCGATTATGTGCGCCATAAAAATCCCGAAGTCGTCTATAAGTTACTCAAATCGATGAACGATTTTCAAAGTAATTTTGGCTAATTTGCTAGTGTTGTTTAAACGTGAATCTGTTCATGACGTTTTTTCGAATATTACTACTCATAAATGTCATAAAGTGGCCGCAGTAACACAGTTCGTATGACAGCTTAATCCTTTCATAGTTTCTCCTGGGCTTAAAAAACACATTTTTATAAAGCACTTTTTCCATTATCTTTTTAACTTGGCTTAAGAAAGCTTCCAAGAAATCGCGGATAAAATATCTTTAAAATATCTCGAGAGAATAACGAGTCTTGTCAATTTACTGATATTGAATACTTGACTTTTATATCATTTTTATAAACATGGGTCTAAAAATTCTGTGTATTTTTATACATACAACATGATGTTATCCACGTAACATGTTTCTACCATCAAAAATAAATCTTGAATAAATTTTTAATAAAATGGCAAAACAAATATGAAAATAACCCTTTTTGTACGTGAGACCAACGGTGTTTTAAAATTTAATAATATGTATCATAAACACAATTTTTTCCAAACCATGGCAATTTCAGAGCCTCTTTTTTCTTTCAATCATGAAAATAAAAATTTATTCCAAAATTACTATAGGCCGTTACACACTATCCCACAAAGTCTTACGTATTTTTCAAAAATGCTGCCCTGATATAATTATTCTTTAAACATTTTCAAAAAACAATAACAACTTATCATGACAGGGGTGCATTTTCGTAAATTACTAAAGACTTTGTGGGATAGTGTAAAACGGCATTATGCAACATTTGCCTTATACTGCAATTTTTTTTTTATTTACATCTCTTTTCAAATGTCTAATTTTTCTACAATTTTTTAACATGTTCATTCGATTCAATGTTATGAGTTCATTTTTAATTCACAATTTCTACCCTAATATTCTTCATCCACGTCACAAGTATACAATAAATTTATACAAAAAAAAAAAATTTAAATACTAAAAACGAAAAAAAAAAGAATTTCAATTGGCGCCATTTGTTGACCTTTTTTAAGAAACGCGAAATTAAAGCGAGACAAATGAAATGTAATAAAGTGAAATAAATTAAATTGAAGTTGTTTTCGCCTTTTCTGTTGTTGCTATAGTTTTTTTTTTTTTTTTTTGCTATTGACCACCTACTTAAACGTGATAATTTAAATGCATCTGCTGTATTTATAACGTCCACATATGCCTGCAGCTCAAAACGACGTGAGGACACATTTAGATTGTGATTCAGCATGGCGTATTTAAAGGCAGATTGTACTTCATCGGTACCCTGTTCAAAGATGGCACCTGCAAATAAAGAAATCATAATAAATTAATTATTTTTAAATAGGTTTCATTATAGAAATTTTTAATTAAAGATTTATATTTGCATACATTTTTTAAAAAAAGAAATAGATATACAATAGAAATAGATGAACATCTGGATTCCAAACACAGAGATAAAGTATTGTTTAAGTATGATTAAAATAAACATATTATGGTCCCCGTAATAGCTACAATGAAACTATTGATGTTTTTTACATTTCTTTTGTAACGATTGATAAAATTTCATTTATCTTTAAGATCAAAACGTTTACGACCATTGAAAATTCAAATATGGTTGAATTAAATAAAAAGACCATATCGTTACCTTAATATAAAAAGGCCCCAACTCATCAAAAACACTTTTTACAGGAGAAGGAAAAAACATAATAAAAGCTGAAATAATATTGCTACACAAACATTTTTAAAAAACATCTTTATTAAAATTAAACGAGGAATTTAGATGTATGAGTCAGTGTTTTTTTCTTTCGAAAAATTGTGTGTATGAGTTAGGGCTTTTTGTGTTCTGCTTATAACTTCTTTATTTTTCATCAAATTTGCTTGAAATTTTAATAGAATGTGTATTACCAACCATTCTACAAGAATCAATAAAAAAACGGATTTCCAAAAATAATGAGTTGGGGCCTTTTTATATTAAGGTAACGATATATAACATTTTGAAAATATTATAGTAGAAGCAAAAACTAACTAATTAAATTGATATGTTACCTAAAACTGTTTATATGTATTTATTTTTCTTCTATTTTTCTTGTGAAACATACCAGTTATTTTCAGAATTGACAATGTTGCATTTTATGCAAACTGTTATTTAGGCTTTTAAGCGTTTATCATATAATCTTTTGTAGAAAAGGGCGTTGGTTTTTTTTTGTTAATAAAATCGCTCATTTTAGTCGAAAAATAAAAAATCCATAGCCAGTGGGAATGTAAAGGATCTGACAGGGTATGGGTATAGGGATTTTTATATGGCGTATTCCCACTTGGAAGCACTAGTTTTATCCTTTCTGCTAAGAACAAAAAATTTTATGACTGATTGAGTTAAAAAAAAATTTTAATTTCTATGGTTGATAATATTTCGGGAATGATCGTAAATACATTTTAAAATCATTGCAATACAACCTGCTTCCTTGTAAGCGAATAACAGAAGCACTTGGAACATTGTTCGTACAATTTTTCTTTCAAAAAGGGATAATGCGAAGTTATTCAGTCATTAAATTAAACGTTCATTTAAATGGTATTCGCTTCTCTGCTGCTTCTTAGTAGTGTGTAATAGCCAGCGCATTTACCAGCGCTCATGTAGTTTTCGTGCTTCCAGAAACCTTAACACTTTTTATTGGGTTAGTACAGCATGATGAGGTTGTGCATCAGATTGTAAAATTTCATCATTTTGCGAAGCACTAACGGTACATTTAAAAAAGTAAGCGCACAATTATGAGCTACGCAATAAGACATACAGAAATGCAGTAAAGTAAGTGAAAGAACTCTCAAAAACTTTTATAAAAAAACATAGCAAATCAAGTGCTACGGCATTCCCTTACTGCGAAGCAGGTTTGTAAGGGAGAGTACTAAAAAAAACCTGTTTCAAAACATTCAGTGTGTAAGGGCGACCGTTGCATACAACAATTTTTATATGCGCTGACTAATGCGCTGTATGTGTCAAAAATGTATTGCTTCAAAGTGGGAACTCGCCATATAAAATTCATGTCTTCCGTCAGCGCAATGGTAAGCGAAATGTTTATGTTTCTCCCTTACAAACCTGCTTCGTTGGAAGCTCCATTTTTTATTGGGTAGTGGTTTCGTTGTATGAAGTTGTGTCCCTGCTGTACGAAAGATTAACAAAATTTGTTTTTTGGCAAGTTGTTTAGATTAGTTGTTAAGCTTAGGAGTCTGTTTTAAAACTTTATTTCGGTGTGGTCATATAAAATAAGGCGCGGTCGAATTTAAATTTCCGTTACAAATGGAATTCAGTAAAAATACGTGATTTTATAGAATTTTATAAAAGTACACATTTAGGGTTCAAAAGCATTTTTTACATTCTATCTATTTAGTTTAAAAATTGTGATCTGCACATTGCTAGCAAAGTTGACATGCACGTTGCATAAGATCATTTGTATTCACGTAGAAAAAAATTTGGTTGGATGTATCTACATTATAATGTAAGCCACGCACTTTCCGAACGATTGCACAACATATTGTGACATAGCAAATTCAGATGTACATATTCTTATCCGACTCAGGACTGAGCGTTTAACAATTAGTGAAACTCTGTCCTCGATATTCGCATGAGCTACTGTGAACTCTGTTATCCATTTCAAAGTTATTACAGGTGATTAAGGCCACTTTACACTACTATGTTTTGTATAAATACATGTCAAAAATTCAATATTTAAAAGTGTGATAGTTTCAATGCATTGTGTTAAGAAAATTACAAACGACATCATCTTATTTTGAAATAACAAGAATACTTTTCAATTGATCAGGGTTTCATTTTAGCAAAAGCATTTCATGTGTGATAGTGTGAATACAAACTGTTATATTTAAGTAGATTTTTTGACAGTCGCATTTACACTCAAGGCCCTATGCTCGAATTTGGAACGACGGGAATAAATATATGTATAAATATATTTATTTAAACTCATCAGATTTATATCTTTCAAAGTATTATGGAATACGTAAGACTTGTGTGATGGTGTAAAGTACACTTTAGTGATACATACTACATATGTATGGATGTACATATGTATATGCCAAACACAGAAACCTTTATGCCTCTAGCACGTTCTTTTTGGTTGTACTTAGTAACGCTAATTTAGAGACAGATGCTGTTGTTCAAGAAAACCAGAGTTTCTTAACTGAAACATGGCAAAAAATCAAGACAGGATTTTTTTAATCCATCATCTAACTTTTACTATTTATCGGAAATAATTTCTAAAAGCTGGTTTTTGCAATAGTCCTGTGTAATTTATAACTAAATTTTTTTCTGTTTTTTTTTGCAGCCCACTTTGTCCCTTAAGGCAAAATGTTAAATTCAAATGTATCAGTTATATTTTTAATACCTCTAATAGTTTTGCTTCTGGAATTGCAATAAAAGTTGTAATAAAAATTTTTGAAAATAATGTAACAAAAGTCCTTTGGCTTCAGAAACCATGAAAACTTTGGCCACCATGTAATAAACGAGTATTGTTGTTTTATTTTACACAATACTTGTGTAATATATAGCCATAGTTTTGGATCGCTTGGACTGCTTTGTATTTCTCTCTCTCTCTCTACTTTCTCTTTTTGCGTAAAGGTTTGTGTGTGTAAGTTGCACTATGTTCTTTTGGCTGGTAAATTATGGCAAAAACAAAAATAACTATAAATTTTTTATTTAAAAAAAACTTCATGAGGACAACAAAACATGCACAGACATACACGGGCAGGCTCATGCATAAAGTTTAACACAAAAAAATTTTACATGCAGTCATCATTCATATAAAATATTTTTTATTTTTTTATATGTTGTTATTTTTGTTGTAGTGAACTTTAAAACTATGTTAAACTAAATGAAAGTTTTTGTTGTATTTGTGCTACAATAAAAGTATAATTGAAAATCCGGTATGCGCAAAAAGAACTCAAAGGATTTTAAGTTTATTTTTTGTTATTGTTGTTTTTTTTCTAACATAGAATGCGAAAGGGAAAACAACAAATTTTTTTAATTAATTAAGGTATGGTCTGTTTTTTTTGCTGTTGTTGGTTTTCCTGTTGTTGTATTTGTTCTGGTTGTAATTTGTTTTATTTTCTCCATTTGATTTATTGTTTGCTGCTTTAACTTGTGGTCTTGACCCCCCAATTTTAACGCATTGTTTGTGATTTTTTGGTTTGATTGCAATTGTAAGTTGCAAATAAAGCGTTATAAGCAATTTATAAAAGTTTAGAGGACAATAAAATCATTAAATATTAAAAACCCAAAAGTCGGATAAAGTTTCTATAAAAAATCGATGTATCTTTTATTGTAAATCATACTATTGTATGTGTGCTTACCACAGTGTTGCAAATGAACCCCCAATTCATAAACAATTTTGGATTTGTTAAAGGTTTATTGAACAAATTTTTAAAGAAAAATCGTTTCATAAACCTTTAAGAAACCTGAAATATTTATTATAAATATGGGGGTAGACCAGTGATGTTAACTTTTATTTTTTAATTACCTTACGGCCCTCTAAAAATTACCGTTTTTAAGACGAAATTACCGTACGCAAATGTTTTTAATAAAAGCATTAATGTGCTATTTCCAAACGACAGGCGATTGTATGTGTAGTAAAATTTATATGAAAAGCACTCAGTCCATCACCTTTCATTTGGAAACAACAGATAAGAGCATTATTCATAAACAACTTATTTAAAATTTAAATGTGTCTTAAAATACAATTTTTACCAAAATTATTGTATAATTTATGAAAACGACAGTAAAATGATTCTGAATAAAATGTAGATATATTCATTCAACTCAAATATTTTTATTTAATAGGCTTAGCGTAGATATGTATGTGAAGCACATTAAAAAAAATAATGTTTTGTTTAATTCATTTAAATTTATACATTAAAAAAACCATTTTTGAATTGTTATAGTCAAAAGAAAAATCAATCATCCGTAAATTGAAAATCACCTCTCAAAAGCTAAACTTATAAAACCTAAATAGGTACATACTTATTAATGTAAGCAACTGTATTTTAAAAATCCATCTTTCTTTAAATTACCGTATTTAGAATATAATTACCTTGCTACCTTTTGCGGCCCAAAGTTACCGTAAAAAAGGGTAATTACCGTACGGTTAACATCACTGGGGTAGACCTTTTAAGTTAAGACACTTTCTTTTAAGTTTATATAGAACTTTTCGAACCAAAATATTATATTGCAACATGCAAGTAGAACTGTTGCTATAAGTCTTATACGTTTAACATTTTTATTTGGTTTAATATCTTTAGTTTTTCTAAAATCTTTATGGATGAAGTTTCCTGATGATCTGGCCTTAGCAACCAGTGAAATGCGCATAGGAATAGCTTATCCCATCAACAATAAATTTCAAGTATTTTTATCAATAATAAAAACTGGGAATTTAGCACGAATAACAAAATCTTTTGAAATTTAAATTTTGTATTCCCAAAAATTGAAATTACTTTTTGATAATAAACAGGCGGGTGCACGGCCTAAAAAACACTTAATTGACAACATCTTTTGTAAGTTGTTGTTGTTTTTTATTTTGTTTTTCTTAAACTACTTACAACTACAATTAATGTTGAGAGAATTTCAACTAATTGTAGCGGGGAATGTAAGACGAGATGAACGCACTGTTTATTGTTGATGTTGTTTTGTTTAAGCTTTGATATTATTACAAGTAGAACTGTTGCTATAAGTCTTATACGTTTAACATTTTTATTTGGTTTAATATCTTTAGTTTTTCTAAAATCTTTATGGATGAAGTTTCCTGATGATCTGGCCTAAGCAACCAGTGAAATGCGCATAGGAATAGCTTATCCCATCAACAATAAATTTCAAGTGTTTTTATCAATAATAAAAACTGGGAATTTAGCACGAATAACAAAATCTTTTGAAATTTAAATTTTTAAAAATTTTTAAATGCAAACGTCTCATACAACCCATAAATTGAATTTTTTTTGGTTTTAATTTTTGATACATAAATATTCAAGTGGCATACATACATCAGTACTGTGTAATGTCGATAAACGCAACTCCTCTATAATTGCAATACCCAAGTTCTTAACATTGGTTTCTTTGTTATGGCAACTTTTCAAAAAACAGAACCTCAATTAACGCAACGTTACAAACAAAGTTTTGTGTTTTTTTTCCTTTTCGGTATGTTTTACTTTAGTTTTTTTTTTTATCAAAAAGTAATTTCAATTTTTTTTTTTTTATTGAATTCAAAATTACAAACCTTCGTGCACATGGTGCATTTGCTTGCCAAGGTAGCTTCGACACAGCGGGAAAAAGAGAGGCCTCTGTACTCCTTCTTTTGGATATACAAGGCCTGGACGCTCCATTCCTTACTCATATCTTTTATACACAGGTTGTCATTGCGGAACAGGTCTTCCACTCTTCTTTCGCAGTTACATTATAATGGTAAAGGGATCGAAACAAAAAATTATTTTGCTTTGGCAGGAAAAAAAACAAAGCAAAAAATGCTACTCCTTATCTTATTCTTTCTTATAGAAGCAATGGAATAAAATGTGTATCTTATTATTTAGATACGAATAGTAATAGAATCAAAAAAAATTTTTTACGCTGGCCTTTAAAAAGGCCTGAAGTAAGCAGGTCTTCTGGGATGTCCCACTTGGGATATTCCCACTAAAACAATAGGATTTCAAAAAAGTTTTATGCCAAAATGCTAATGAAAGGTTTACGATTTTTTCAATGGAGGCACGAGAGTAACATCTCTTTTGATCCTTACCTTGGCCTTGAAAAAGCTTCTTGAAACTGCAGTTCAAAAAATATAATATGTTATAAATGCGATCGAACATATCACACTTGTTTTTCGTTACAATCATGAATCTTTAACTTGATTATAACTGTTATAACAAGTTTACAAACATTTGAACATGAAGTTTTTTGTTTAATTTTAATACTTTTTTGTGTTTTATTAGTTTTTCTTTATGTACATCAAGACAAATGCATTTATTTTAAAAGTTATATTAAATTAGCACAGTAAAAATTCTCCTCAATTATTTTTTTAATTAAAACTTAAGTTAGTTTTAAATAAAATAATTAATCCATTGTATTAAACAAAATTACCACAAAAAATATTGTTAATATCAAAATATTTATAAAAAGGCAAGTTTTCTAAATAAAACAAAGAAATTAGTGATTTGTTGCTCAACAGCTTAATATATGTACTACCATTTTCATTAGCATGCAACATGGTTTTAAGCTGTGTATACTCAACCGCTGCTTCCGGTTTCTTACCGGCATAGATTTCTTACACAGCTACTGTTATATGGTTTGTCAACAGAAAATAGAGCACGCTCTCATTGAAAGATGACTTTGCATCTGACTGTTACAAAAGCAATGTCATAAGGATTACACACGGCATTTTTGTATTTTGCAGTGGGAAATTTAACAAGTTAGATCTAAAAAACATGTTGTGTACATGCAGTTTATGAAAGTAAAACTATGATAATACATCAATTAAATATTTAATTGTTAATAATTGTAAACAAAGATGACAAAAAATCAACCAATAGTAGTCGGGACTGTAAGTTAAGATAAACTTACTGTTTAGTGTAGCTGTTTTTCATATAGCTTTGATATTGTTGGAAGTAAAACCGGTGTTTATAATTCTTATTCGCTTAACATTTTTATTTGTATAATATCTTTAGTTTTTCTAAAATCTTTGCATGAGGTTTCCTGATAATCTGGCCTAAGCAATAGAAATTAGCTTTCCCTCATGGAAATTTAAAACATTTAAACGAAATCTTGTTAATTAATTTTTTACTCCCAAGAACAACTTTGTTAATATTACATCTTAATTGAAAGTTTTTTGGAACAATAAAAGTATAAATATGTAATTGATACTATTCACTTGTTAACTGGTTCAAATTCAATTAATTTTTTTATTAACATCACAATTTTTTTAATGAAACCGATTTTAATTTTCTCTGAATGCCTTTTTTTGGTTTGAGAAATGCTTATTGTATTTGTATAGCTTGCGTTTGCCGATGTTTTACTGGTTGTACTTATTAATCATGAAGAGTAAAAAAAGGGATTTACATAAGAAAATACTCTTTTATTTAAAGTTTTATTATAAAAAATTTCGTTTTGTCAGTTATTTTTTGATTCACATTTACAACGATTTTTATAAAAAAATTGTTTTTTCTTTTTTTTTTTTTTTTTAAAAAAAGTTGGCATTACCGGAGTATAAAAAAACAAAAAAATATCATACCGAAAGTAACAACAAAAAGTTTGTTTCACTTTCCTCTTGAGTTTGTAAACTGTGTCGTTGCATAAATTTCATTTTTCTATTACAACTTTTTTCCATTTACGTTTCCACCCCAAGCAAAAATAATCAATTCTACAAATATTTTGAATAAAATAGAAAAAAATCATATCGCACAACAAATCATATACCGACACAACTCAAAATGTGTCAAAGTCGTTTTTTCATAAAAAGTTTGCACGTTAAAAAAAATCAGTTTAAGCCATCTGCTTTAAACGTTTTTCTTTCGCATTTGTGGGTCTCAATTTGATTTAAAAATTGCAACTATTGTTTGAGGCCAGTTTTCTGCCTCTCCTAAACATTTTTGAATTTTGTGTTGTGCCTGTTAATGATTTAGTGTGCGATATTAAAGTTTTGTGTTTGTTGTTTTTTTTTGTCTCCACTTAAGCCGGGATTTTTATTTGACTGCACTGCCATCATTCTCGTAGATTTCTATTGAAAAAAATGAAAAAGAGAACAGAAATCTCGAACATTTCGCATTTAACAAATGTACGCATAAATTGTGTCAAAAGTTTTTAATAAAACGGAAAATGCTGGTATGTACATTGATTTGGTTCTGCTGCTGTTCCAGGCGATATTTTTTATTTGTTTTTTTTTCAGAAAGTATTTGGCTGGTGTGTTTGTTTGTTTGTTAAGTTATGGCTATTTTGTTCTGGCCTGGATTAAATGGCAGCAATATAAATCGCATATTACATTACACGATGGTTTTGGCCAGTATCAGAAACTTATTTGATAAAGTTAATGCCAAAGTTGTCTTATTGATTTGTTAAATGCACAAATAAAAATCATTTTATTTGGATTTGCTGGTTAAGCAAACATAATTTAAAGTATTTTAAAAGATAAAGTTATGATTGAACTTTTGACAGGAAAGAAAGTACAAAAGGGGGAAATAATTCCAGATTAATACTAAATTATTGATTTTTCTTCTTTTTTTTGAAATAAGTTTTTCAGTAACGCCAAATTCGTATACGTTATTTTCTGTAAATTCATTTAAAATGCAAATTGCTTACATTTTGTTTGTCTAAGCGTTATTAAATTGTATTTTTGAAAGTGGTTTTAAAAATAAAGATGGGAATTTTATTTTGCTTAATTCTTTTATATTTTTTTGACCAGTACTCACGGGTTGACCCTTACTAATGCGTTGCATTGAGTTGGAATAAGAAAATAGGATAGAGGAAGTAGAATAGTGAACATTCGGCTTAAAATTTTTCATGTTGAAGAAGGAAGATTTCAGCGAACTGTTGTACGATGCACCGGACAATCCAGATTATTATGAATTAATTATAAATTTCGTTAATAAACACTCATACACAAGCACTTATGTATCAGATTATATGTCAGCCATTACTAAACTTCTTCTATGTAATGCAGATGGTATGAAGTAGTCATTGAAAAGTAAGTTGTTCAGTAATTGCAAGTCATTACCAAGGTTTTGCTGGGAATATATCGAAAGTTCATGCGTAAAATTTAAGCAAATTATCTTTCTAGGGTTAGATAACAATTTTTTCCAATTTCGCCAAATAAACCTACAAAAACTGCACACTTTTGAGAGTGTGAGTGATCAAAAGTTAATAACATTTTAACGGGTTTTAATTTTTCCACGAGATTTTGGCTTTGAAATTAAAACAATATTAACCATCGAATGCAACAAATTTAAATTCATATAAGTCATACTAGTTGAACCTATAGACTTTCGCCAGGCAGTTAATCTGCGACAAGTAAGAGTGCTATATTCGGCTGTGCCGTATCTTTAATACCCTCCACCGAGTGTTTGAATATCCAAGAAGTGGGCTTAACATGGCGTCTACAAATTAAAAGCCAATCTTTATAACACACGACCTGACAGTATTAAAATTCATTGCCAAATTTAAAAAAAATATCATGCTTTGTTTTAGAATTATTATTTGCTTTTACAAGAGGGTATTTAATATTGGACCCATCATAAATTATGGGTATTTCACCAACAAATTCGATAAAATGATTTTTAGTATAGCAAAAAGAACCCAAAATAAGTGCTAATTGATATTTACTGCGGCCGTACCCACAACTTATAATATCATGGGAAACATCAGAAAATTCCCATTCCGTCTATTGTTACTAATCCCTGTGACATCAGCAAAATGGATGTTGCTGATATTTCACAACCGCTTTTGGAGATTCTTGACCTAAAAGTTTTGATCTGGCAATACTTTTGGCGATTCAATTTTACTTTTAAACTTCACTAACAATTATTTTAATTGACAAGCAATTTTGTACACTTCACATTCGTATTATTTCCTTTTTTTCAACATTTTCAAATGATTTCCAAATAATCTTAAGCAATTAAAAACTTTTTATTATTTGTATGTTTTTTGTTACTATTTTTTAATTATTTTAATAATGTGTGTGGAAATTTGTTGGAGTTGGTAAAAACAGATAATGGTAAAAAGTTTTTGTGTTTTTCTTCAAAAAAAAAAAAAAAAAAATAAACGAAATTAAATGTTATTTCCAAACGATTGTCAATTAACAATTTGAAATATTTTATTGTTGTTTGCAAAATTAAATTTGGAAAGATATAAAAATGCAATAAAAACTTATAATGCTAATAAGCGTTACGTAGTTTTCAATGAAAAAAGAAATAAAGAATAATTAAAAATAACTTTTCTTTAACAGTTTTTTCAAATAGGTAGCGATATTAGGTGTGCTCACTTAAAGAAAATTATTGCCTTATTTGAATAATTGTTGTTAGAAAAAACTGCAACGAGAGTGTGAAAAAGAGCATAGAATTTTGAGAGATAAAAATTTTTTTTTAAATTTTTAATGGTAAAGTTTTTACTACCAAAAATTATTCAAAAATAAATATAATTTTTATTTTATATAATTTTTTTCTATATTATATGTATTTTATTCGACACTTATTATTATAATTTAACTTAATTTTCAAGCTTGAGGTCTTTTTTTTAATTTTTTATAAATTATATATTATTAAAAGTTTTTCAATAAAACAAAATATTTGTTTTTTTTTATTTTAATTACGCTTAAATTCATCAAATTTAATTCTCATTAAATTATTTTTATGAAGAAATTAATTTTACAACATGAATATTAATTCAAATTTATTGACAATTTTTCATTCTTGGATTAAAAACCATAAATAGTTCAACAAAATAACCACAATACTATAAATTAAATTCTCGAGCTTAAGGTCTTATTTTTTATATAAAAAACTTTTTTTTATAAATTTATTAAAAACCAATATTTCGGCACTTCTTTGAGTGCCTTCTTCAGGGTTTTTTTTTCTTTTCTTTTTAATAAAAAATTTCAAAGTTTTTCTTGGTAGTCAAAAAAATTCCCCTGTCATACTACAGCTACATTTAAAGTTGACAAAAAATCAACCCATTGCAGTCGGTACTGTAAGTAAAGATAAACTCACTGATTATTCTTGTTGTTTTTGCTTAAGATTTGATATTGTTATAGGCAACAGTGATGTTTATAATTCTTATTCGCTTAACAGTTTTATTTTCATAATATCTTTAGTTTTTCTTAAATCTTTGATGAACTGGCCTAAGCAACCAGTGAAATGCGCATAGGAATAGCTTACCCAATCAATAACAAATTTCAGTTTATCAATAGAATCAGATGGGAATTTAGCACATTTAAACGAAACCTTGCTAATATTTATTTTTCTAAAATTTAAGAGCAACATTCTTGCGCAAATATTTAAAAACTATTGAATTTATTAAGAAATAATCTCGAATCTAACAGCTGAGAAGTGTCAACATGAATAACCGGCTAGTTTTTGCTGGTAAAGCGTTCATTTATTTTTTGGATTAATTGGGATTTGGATTTATTTTTTAGATTAATTGGGACAGTAAATTTTTTGATATTCAAGAAAGTGAACAAACCTATTTTGAAAATAAAGAAATACTACAGACTTGTATGGGCGCACTGATTTTTTTATAATAATTACCGGACAAGTTTTGTACGTTAAACTGATTTAAAATCGAAACTGTCAATGAAATCCGTCTAACATTTTGTTGTTGCTCCTGTTATAATTCCATTGTATTTCATTGTATGGTTGGAGCCAAGCAAATTCATAACGGGTGATCTTAAAAGCCCTGCTGATAACTTTTTTTTTAGATTTGGATTTGTTAGATGTCAAAATTTTTTTGTTTTTTATCTTTGTTTATGTTTTATGTTTATGTTGTTTTTTTTACCTCGACTCATCCCGTGAAGCTCTACGCTTGTCTGCAGGAGATCAGAATCTCTGGCGGTAATCAAAAACGCAACCCCGACACTATTCAATGATTTAAAAAACTAATCCTGTGAAAACCTGTAATACATTCGCCTTGGTTGGAGCTAACAATTGTATTTGGTGATCTCCAGGCTTGCATAATGAGCTGCATTGAATTTGCTGGCCAAAGGAAAATATACGCCCTTGTTTGGCAAGGTAAGGATTTCGTTCATGAAAAAGCGTTTACGGCGCTAACATTTTTACGCGATTTTTGTGGATAAAAGTAATTCTAAAGAGTGGCCCTTTAGAGGAGATATGGTCAATATTGAATCCATCTTAATTACCTTAAATGTAATTTTAGTTAAATATTGTCCCAATACTTATATATTTTTTATGTTTTTTTGTCAGCGATTTTGTTAAAAGATTATCGTTATATAATCACTTTAAATACAAACTTTTGTTACACTTTTAAAACTACGTTATGGTCTATCTCCTAAAATGGAGATTCTGTCAAAAAAATTCGGTTGGAAAGATGGACATCGCTATACTTTTATTACACAGTACAACAGCCAATCTGGTGGGGTGAGAAATTCCAAGTCAGGGTGATGGTACTAGGTCAGTATAGTAAAACCCTCAAAGGGTTTGGCGTTCGCATGTTTCAGTTTTTTTTATGACATTTTAAATTTTTTCCTTATCTTGATGTTTTTTTGTTAAACATAACATTTAACATTTAAAAAAAAAAAATTTTAACTTTTAGGCAAAAAAATATTTTTTTTTCTCCACAAATTTATTTTTACCGGCAAAACTGTTGATTATAAAGAAAAACGTTATATGAACGAATTAAAGAAATTGTAATTCCTAATTTTTCAGTTTGT
This sequence comes from Pollenia labialis, assembly GCA_949318255.1. Taxonomy (NCBI): domain Eukaryota; kingdom Metazoa; phylum Arthropoda; class Insecta; order Diptera; family Polleniidae; genus Pollenia; species Pollenia labialis. The sequence goes on from OX439140.1 coordinate 161,114,165, forward strand.
CTTAGCAAAATCGGACAAGTGGTTCTCGAGTTATGTTAAAGAAAAAAACATCAATTTAAGGAAACAATTTAAAATGTCATAAAAAAAAACTGACACATACGAACTCCAAATCCCCCAGACAATAATTCCAAAAATGTTCCATAGTGTTATTGCCTTTTGCAAACAAAATAATGTCAACTTGAAGTGTTCGTTAACCAAACACTTTGTTTAAACGAAGTCTTTAAGTTTACATTGGTTTTTTTTGCATAATGTTTTGTTTCTTATAAGCGCAGTAACACGTATCTTTCTTTCTATATATAATAGCCAACCGAAACGAAAATCGGTATAGGTATAGGCATCGGTATTCAAATATTTGTTTTTTCGCTATTGGTATCGGTATTAAACTATTTTGTATTTCAGTATTTGTATTGGTATCGGATTTTAATTATATCGGTATTATTTTACCGTTATAAAAACCTTTATAACGGTTTGTATCGGTATAACAATTACAGGAACCAAACAAATAAAAACTTAAAAAATAAATATATAAGTATTTATAACACAGGGAAACACACCAACGTTTTTCAGGCTTCTGTGTTCAGAGTGAGGAATCCGATGGCATCATTACTTTTTTCTGGCTGCTCTAGGCTCAAAGATATAGTAAAATTTAATATTTGCATCATTAACGCCATTTTTTGTATTATTGTATTTCGAGAAAGGTCTTCCAAGCCCTAAAATATTTTCTGGGTTATTTATTAACACAAAAAATATCTTTTATCTGAGTAGAGTCACATTGGTGAGTATATCAGAATATCTAGCTTGTATTGCAAGGATGTTCAATATTAGGTTTCTTTTATATTCGTCCCTCTTTGAAAAAGTAAATTTTCTCATTATATATTGTCTTCAACATTTTTTAATAGTACAAAACAATTTTTCTCTTATTGTAAAAATGTCAGGAGGGACGGTGTTTTGTTTAGAGTATTTAGGGAACAAACGCAATCAAACGCCTTTTCATTGTTTTATATTGATAGACAGTGAATTTTGATCAATAATAGAAGCAAAAAACCGCAAAATAAAATTTTAAACCTTTCAAAATTTATAGATTTTTGTTCTCTAATAACCCCAATCAAATATACTGTGGGAAGTCAAATATATATTTTAGGAATTTTCTATAATATTTTTTTTATATATTAAGTATTACAAAAACACACATAGGGAAATCACAAGGTGTGCTATAATGTCATAATGTTCTTAATAATATTTTACAATTGTTTTAAAAAAAATACTGTTGTGTTTAAAGCAAAATAAAAATTTTAATGCATTGTTCATTGATTCGTCATAACTGTACAGTAAAAATCTAAATTATAAACGGATGCCCACAGCAGTCATATATGGGGCAATTCAAGTCAAATCCAACAAAACTTAGAAAATATTTTGCACAGTGGGCTTGGATGCGATTTCCGAGATTTAATATTTTAAACTAATTTTTTTTACTGTTTGTACTCTTTGATATTCTTGATTTTTTTTTGTATTAAACTAAACGTGCGCACATAATTTTATTTTATTTAACCTACATAGCAGTATTAACTAATAACGAAACAGTACCTCTAGTGCAATATAGTGACTGCTTCAAACGGATTTTGTATCCTTTTCCATCGTCAGATTGTTATTTTGGGAAATGTTAAGATTGTCCACTTGCCAATGTCCAGCAATCAATGCCATTAAAAATATATTAGACGACGTATTTGACAACAATGCTATTGAAACTATTAATTTAATTAATTTTATTTATTGATCACAGCCCAATACAAAGATGAATCTTATATTAAAGTACTGGATTATACGAGTAGGCATACAAAAAACTATTACATATAAGTATTGGATATTTAACCCACGTTGCAGCCTCGATACACTTCTGATCTTGCTAGTCTTTTAACACATGATTTTATAGCAAAAAAAAAGATTTTTTGAAACAAATCAAAGAATCCTTTAGAGAAGATGAAGTTGTGGTGATTTGTGATTTTGCTGAAAATTCATCGAAGTCTTGTAATTTTTTCTGATGGCAATAATCATAATGCAATTATTGTAAACGTATATCTAAGAGTGAGCTTATGTGAGCAGATTGTTTTTTTGCTATAAAATCATGTGTTAAAAGACTTTCAAGATGATTGCAAAATATATCCACGTATTCCGAAGATTTTTTCACAAAAATTATTCTATTTGGGCTAATATTGAAAAAGCTATGCGTATTTATTTGAATATAGTTTTGTACCAACGCGATTTTTTTATTATTCGATATCTCTGTAACAATAAGACAACAAAATCTGAAACAGTGCTGTTGAGAAGGAACATCAACATTGTAAAAAATAAATGAAATCAAAAAATATTTCTTGATTGCCAAATATATTTCTTGTATTTATTTTAAGACATATGACTTTATAACTTAACGACTACCTTGTGAATCCCCCAATTACATTCGGACTTAATAAACGGGTCGCTACTATAGAAGCTTATACCTTTAATCCGTTGTACTGAAACGGAGTCTTCGTCGAATCGAACGCACAATCCTCGCACTAATGAACTATTTTACTAGCCACTGTCTTTTATATTTATTCCTTATTTACTCCCGAAAGTTAGTTTATTTCCGTACAAATAAGGGATCTTAAATTTATGTATATAAACAATTGTCTTCGCCCCACAATTGTTATACATTTTTTCACACTCATTCATATACTTCCGTGTATTTTTAAAAAGATATTTAAAATAATGAAAAAAAATTATCCACCATTATAGAGAATGAACAATATAAATAACAAAAAAAAATAAATAGATTTAATTGTATGCATTATTAACGGAAACTTTTATGCGGTGGAAATTTTATTTTAAATGTTTGCCACTGTTCTAGAAATTAAAATTAAACGAGAAAAAATGTTAATGCAAATGCTTTTCAAAAATTATAAATCTCTTGCGGAGGCATAACGAGAGAGAAATTAAACGTATTTAAAAAGTAATTAAAACAAAATAATGATACATATAATTTTGCTTTTGTACTCATTGTTTATAGCGATAGTTTTAAAGTTGAATTTCATTCGAAATAATGAAACAATCAAATTTTAAACATTCTGGTATTAATTTAAAAACTTTGTTTGCAGTTTGTATTTATAAACTAATTAAATTGCATATTATTTAAATGGAAATTTTAAAGAGCTGTAATTAAATACTTAAGAATTAAATGTCTGCTAGTGGGAGAGTTTTTTAAAGGACATTTAAAGTAGGTGAATGTTAAATTATTAAAAAAAAACTTAAGTAATTGACTTAAATATATTGGATTCACATATGAACTGTTTTTTTTACATAGAAATTAAACAATCTTAAGTTTTATATATTCCAGCTAATTAATAAAAATAAACTTTTGCCTTGAGAGTTATAAAAATTATTTCAGACAATCGTAGCTTATTTACTGCTATCATATTTACATGCAGCGAAAAAACATGGTTGTGGTAAATATATTCTTAGAGCAGCTTTTGATGATAAGATTCATGATTGTGGCCACCATATTACGATTATTATTGAATCATATTATGACCAAATTTATTCGGAATATTACATCATAATATTTTTTCCATAATCATATTATTATCCTGTAAATCATACTAAGTTAAGAAGTTTTTATATTTTTGTCATGTTATTTATTATAAAATTAGAAGTAATCATATAATGATACAGTGGTGCTGTTACAACAAATAAAAAAAATACATTTTTTTGCATCGATTTTTTATTTTGTGGCACTTTACAATTTTTTTTTATGTTAATACAAATTCTTTATTTTTTTGTATATTTTTAAAATTGATTTTTTAATATGTATTTTTTTTTTAATTGTTGAACCACTCATTAACAATTGGCGCTAACCAAACAAAACATTTTGATTGCATAAACATATTATGATAAATGTATAGAAAGTTATAATTTTATGGTTATTAAATATCATGATATGGTTGTACGTAATATATTAAGTTTTGAAAGTTATCATTATTTAGTTGTTAGAAAAATTATTATTTTTCAGTCAACAATACTCAAATTTATAATTGCGATAAACATTGATATGTTTACAATTACTATAATATTGCTGATATTAAATAAAAATAACAATTATTTGTGTACGATAACAATATATTTAAACAATAAACATAGTGTAGTTGCCATAACCATGCCTAACCATATTTTTTCTCTGCGTGTATCCACAATATGTCATACTATGGCTATGAACTACAACTTTACAAATAATATTACAACCGTAATAATATTGAAATATATAATGTACACTCTCCCTTCAGATATCATTGCCGTTTAACACTCACCGCCTCTGACAATATCTGGCAGAAATCAGATAATCATTTAAAGCAAATTTCGAACAACCAATGTAAGAATACCATTTGGTTAAAAGATTGATTTTTGAATAAAGACTGCCAACCGTCGTCAATGGCGGTGAGTATTAAACGCAGGTGGCCTTATATGAATTTAAACCCTTTTTTTTTTAATAAATTACCTTTAAAATGGTTAAATATAGTGAAAAAAAAAGATTCCAGAAAAATTTCAAATCGGTATTTCAATTTTAACATGTGCCGCATTGAGCTTTAATATAGTTATTTAAATATGAGTAGGAGACATGCAAAACTCGTTCGTAACACTTTATTCGAATTTTGGGAAAATGCAAAAAACATATAGCGCCCGATTAAATGGACCAAATTCATTGAAGTTGCTAAGGTAAAATGTAACAAGAAAATACAATATAATAGTCTGGTAGTGTATAAAGTCATTTCTGAAAAATTGAAGGAATATGACTATTACAAAAAAGCTTTATAAAATACATAACTGAAATTTAGCTCATAGAATAAATTCGAAAAATAAAAAATGTTGAATATTATATAAAGTAACCTTCGTTAGGAAATAATTCCCAGTTTCTATTAATACTTTTATATAAAAAAAAGACCTCAAGCTTAAACAAATGAATATACATTTAAATACTAAAGTCAAATAAGAAAGAATTTATATTTATAAAAATAATTTTTGCAAGATAGCGCCAGTTTTTATATTGCACCTTCTTCCTTGATTTCTTTTAAATTATGAGTTAATGCTCCGTTAGCTGGGAGTAACAGTAACAGTAACCTTACCGTTAAAACGTAAGACCAATCTATTTCTTACAGATTAAGGCGTAACATCTTACTGCTAACTATAATCGCTCTAATTGCTTCAAATACAATAAAATGATACAGCTGATACGCAACGTTACTGTTACTCCCGGCTAACTGAGCCTTTAACATAAATACGTTTTCCCATTCCATTAACATAAGCTGACCAATAAGAAATATTGATCTGTTATTCTGACGACGTTATTGCCAACTTGCTGAGATATTTATCTTTAGTGTAGACCTGGGGTGAAAAAAATGATTTTGATAAATTACCAGCTTTGCCAGTTTTTGGTTAAGTGTGCGATGTGTGTACAAAATGTCTGTTAAAAATAGTTAGGCTACCAGTGGTTTTAATAAGACATATTCTTCTTCACGTGTTGTTGTGTTTGCATCTGCTTTGTCACTTGACATAAAAATAATCCAACATCTCTTTAAGTAATTAACTTAAATTATAATTCTCTCTACATTAATTATAGTAAAATGTCCACAATTTGAACACATTTTCATTAGTAAACAAAATGTTTTCTAATTGCATTCCATGTAAATATTTACTCTCTCTTTAACATTTATTTATTGTTTTAGGAATTTAAAGACTCTAATGTATGTTAATTAAACGTGAGTTATTTATTTAATATTTGAACAAACTGTTTAACATTTTGTATATTCTCATATAAATAAATACAGCATTACGTAGTACTTATATCTGTATATTTTTAGAATTTTCTAAAAATAAAAGCCATTTACAATGTATATATAAATAATCAATAATCCAATAAACAATCAGCAAGAGATAATGAGTTCGGCTATGAAGCCGAGATATCGGTTAGTGTTTGAGGGGTTGAAAAGGAAACGTAGTTTTGTTGAACACAACCGCATAAATATTTCAGTTGCAAATATTGTATTAACCACAAATTAAAAGGCTTTTTTGCTAGTTGCTATTGTTTTAGTTGTTGCTATTATTGTTGTTAGGGTTTTTATTGGTTAATTATTTTGGTTTGGAATGCTTTTGTTAAAACTTTTAACTTTGTTTAATTCAATTTGGCATGCATAAACATATATATATTTTGTAGTTTCTACACTAACGATGGCAACATTAAACTAACAACAATTAAAACACTCAATGTGGTTTTAATTGCATAATTCTTTTGACACTCAGCCACAAAATTCCCAAACGCACAAATGTGTTTCTGTAAAGATGATAATGCATGTGCATTAGGGTGGAGCGTCGGTGTATGTAGGTGAAAAACAGCCATCCAATAGATTGGGAGTACATGCAGAATGTTGAGCCTCTCTAGACTGTATACAAAAACAATTTTTTTTTTCGACATATATTTAAACCTTCAACCAGAGCTAAAAGTTTGAAAAATATTATGAATTTTATTTTAATTTCCACAATTTATATGGAATTATTTTTTAATTATCTCTTTTAACCATAAACTCTAAAATTAATTTTGTGCTGAAATAAAGAAACTTCACATTTTTACTTTTTACTTTAAACTAAATTAAAGCAATTTCAGGTGAAAAATAAATTCAGCTTTTTAGATTTAAAAGCCTTATTTTTTTCTATTGGTGTTTTCTTTTCTACACAAAAAATATCACCTTCTGAAAAGGTGCATGTATAGAATTTCTTGCCGACCCTATTAAGTATATTGCCTTTTATTATTTAACGTGAACAAACCACAAGTTATGAAAGGGTAGAATGCACTGTTTTTAACACCTGACCAGTTTGTTCTTCATCGTTTTAGATAATTTTCTCATTATTTTTTTTTTATACCGATTTAGCAATTTCAACTTAATTTTAGGGTTTGTTTAAAATTTTGCAATATTTTTTTTGCCAATTTTAGGCATGTTCGCGATAGAGTCGATATTTTTTCAAGTTTTATCATTTTTACAGCTTTAACGATTTTAAATACCTTGTAATCTTCACAAAAATAGCCAAAAAAAAGTAAATATACTTACCATATTTTTTTTATCTTAATGGATCTTAAGGATCGCTTTTTTTTTAAAACGTCTAAAAATCAATTTTTTTTAATATTAAATCCTTTAATTCAATCCATTTTTACCCGATCAACACAATTGTTGTATTGGCTGAATTAATTTCTATTTAACTCTTTTTTATTCCGTGCACCGTTCTCGAAATTATTGCTAATAAACAAAAATACTAAAATGCAAAGATCATTTTTCGTAAAAATCGCCAAAACGCGACTTAAGAAAAAAAATGGTTTTAATTTATGAAAGGCAGAAAACGAATATATTCGTATTCGGCGGACCCAAATCAGCAAAGGAAATGTTTTTTATTTATGTGCATTTTTCATGTGGACTCTCACTTTTTCACATGGTAAATTTTTACACATCGTGTGAACCCCTCCAAACAATATCATGTTATTTCTTTTGCAGTTTTAAATTGCTTATGAAATGTACGTTACATAATTATAAACCTTTTTCAAAACTCAAATTTGGACTTACACATGAAATCACATGTGGGTAGAAAAGTGACATTCCACATGCCAAACGCAAATAGTGTGAGCAAAGCTTAAGTTCGTCTGAAATTTGACTTTTTACACCTATGAAAAACGTTTAATGATTGTCATATCGCTCATTTACTCCAATAGTGACATAACGCAAAAAAATCATTTCGAGATAAACGCCTTTAAAGTTTTTAATTTTCTTCAAAAGGGTGAATTTTTTACACAATATAAAGAAAAACATAGCGAACAATTCTTCATCACTAACTTTAAAGTTAATTTTTTTCAGTTATGTAACTATTGAACTAAAAGAGCATAATTTGTGAATTAAAGTTGCTCGATTTTATCGCGATTTCTAAATCTGGATGCCGCAGTAGAGGGCTTAAAGTAGAACGAAATTTTTTTTATAATCTTTCTACAGTATCTGAAATTAAAGTGCAACCTTGTATTGCTATTTAAAATTTAAGTTCGCAAAAAAAAAATCTGACGCTCTACCCTAATGTGGATCTAAAAGTGTCCCAGAAATGCATTTAATTATCATCATAGGCCTGTTTATCACAAAAAAAAGGGAAAAACAAAAGCCTCAGCAACGACAACAATAGCAATGTTGCATCCACAAAGGCCTTTACTCATTTGTGCACTCACACACTTTAATTTACGCACTTAAATACATACTTACGCTCTTACACATGCTTATACATATATGTATACATCCTCAATTATTTATGTAATTTAATGCAAATGTATGTAAAATGAATATTTTCAAAGCCTTAATATGCAAAAGCAATTGCCGCAGTAAAAAGCTCAAGTGCCATAAAGTAATAAAATTTATCCTTTTTGCTTGCTGGCTGACTCTTTGCAATGAACGACACTTTGCACACACAAACATCCTAACACTGTGATAAAACATTTACATTTATATGAAATACAAGTGAGAACGAGAGATAGGAAGAGCATGAAATTAAAGTTTACAAAAAAAAAAAAACAATTAAATTGTCACACTAATGCTGCGGCTTAAACAAACACAACGGGGCCACTGAAAACAAAAACGAATTCCCAAATGGTCATGCAACTGAGCAAAAAATGAGCAGTGATACAAAACGCTTTGGTGTTTTGTCTTTTAAATAAATATTATTATAAGTTCTTTTACATTTAGATAACAAAACATGAAAGAGAAACGAGAAAAAACGCTAAATAAAAATAAATAAAATTACATGACACCAAAGTGCTCCAAATGAACAATAAATATAAATTTTCGTATACAAAGAAAATGAAAGGATATAACAAAAAAATACAATATATTTGTTTATTTTAAGTTAAGGTCCTGGAAATTTTGCTTCCAGCTTAATTTTATATTTTAAAATGTAATAAAATGCACAAAGAAAAACAAGCTCTAGTTTTCAGTGAATTCTTTCGCTTAGGGGGGAACATGCAGAAATCTTAATTTAATTCAACTAAAGAAAAGCAAAAGAAAACTAAAACTAAAGAAAAATTACAAAACGATATACATACATAGTACCTCTGGCTGGTTTCAAAATGTAGCCCAGCAAAACGTTTTCATTTGAAGGCAACATTTTGATATAAATGTTAACAGAGTTCGGAAGAAATATGGAGAACACGAACACTTTACATTAAAAACAACCTTTTAAAGTTTGTAATCTTTGTACACAATAAAAATACTGTAAACCAACTTAGTCTTGGATCACACTATGAAAGTTTTCTTTAAGAAAGTCTGAGTTTATTGGTGAGAGGGGAAGAGAACATGCTTTTCTGCCAAATTTCAATGTGGAGTGAGTTATTAAGAAAAAAGCAGGCGAAGGTTTATGTATTTCATGAAATGTACCAAAATACAAAAAGGTGACAAACTACAAAAAGAAGGACAAATGAAATATAACGGAACTTTTTCGACTTTTTAAACTCTTTTTCTCCATTACTAAACCGTTAATAAAAAGTACAACATAATGTATTATCATTATTAAACACTTTATTACAGCATATTTATTTATTTCTGAAGGATTCCTATTAAAAAATCTGCATCTGCCGAGTAACGCTTGACTTTAATTTTTTTTTATCTACAGGTTCAATACAATGCAGCTTTTGAGTTCCAGGAATAGTACGCAAATCTTTAAAACGAATATGAAGGAACCGTGCTTCTTCTTCGTGGTCTTTTAGAGTTAAAAACTCGAAATTACAGTTCAAAAGATTTTGCAGGCACCATTCATATAATTGTTTTGGAGTAGTTATTTGACCTTGTAATAGACGCTGTAAACTAGCTCGACGTGCCTCTCTCTTTACGGTACCTCCAGACCGTCACTTGGGCCTTTTCCATGGCTTGTTGCAAAAAAAATGTCACTCAGCATTACATCCAAAATCTTCCATATGATAACATAAATTGATAAAGTTCTTTTTATTTTTAAACTGGGCAGCACTACCGTCTGAAAAATACGTGATTTTCTTCGGGGTTGTTTTAAACTTTTTTCTCAAAAATACATTCAGGTGGCGATGGAACAGGTGAACAGCTACATAATCGTGTACAAGACAATCAGATATTATTATGAAGTTTGTATGTTGTGTTTTTCCATCTGATTTAAAATAAATAGCAATTGGGTATAAAGTGGCCTGAGAGTTGTTCCAGTGAAATCCCTGGACTGCATCCTGAATAGTAAAAGAAGCATTTTCTAAAAATCGCAAACTGTTATATACTCATTTTCATCCAAATTTGATTTTCTTTCGCTCAGATATGCTGCTTGCTGTTTTGCAATAAATGAATGAGGTAATAGAATATGAAGCTTTTCACACAGGGAATCCACAAAAACGTCGGCCTGGCCAATCATGGTCTCCAAATTATTCCTATCTACACTAACCCATTGTTTATATGTTATTTCATCTATATCATTTTGCTCTAGTAATTGATTTAGTTTTGCTTTTAAATTCCTGGACACTTGTTACATTTACGTAGGTGACACTTTGAAGAAGATGGAATGCATATCATTTGTTTCAAAAAATCTTTGTAACATTCAAGCTGATAATTCGGAACACCAGCAGTTAATTTTTTTAAATTTATAGCATAAATCATCATCTTCACATTTTGATGCTTTGTACAAACACACACTTTATGAGATCCACTCGCATTTGCTAGAATTTTCCTCGGACGAAGTAGGCAAAACTTGGAAACACCTATTTTTATTCCATCATGTCGTTCCTTGAATAAGGCGTACATTTCTCTTAAGTTTCTAAGCAAAAGTCTTTTATTTTTCCTGACTTTTGTACCATTTTCAAAAACAGACACGAAATCTTTCTGTCCGGGCATACACCTGCTGACGTCATCGGATTCATAAAATGATTTTACTAAACTGCTTGTCACTGGTGAAATTTGACTTACCAGTTTTGCGTTAGGCGTACTCATCACACCCTTTGTTTCAACCAAATGCTTAACTTTTCGCTCGATATAGTTTGTAACCAGGAATTCTTCCTCAATTTTATGAATTGTCCAGCTTTTTGGTAAAATTGTTAGCAGTTGCATTTTCTCACTATTTTTTGTTAATGTTTTAAACTTTTCTTTTAATTGTTCTATTATTTCGGATTGTGGGCACATATGCGAAGTTGATTGTGCTGAACCGTGGAAAATTTTGTCTTGAATCGAATCTCTTATTTTCCTGAATTTTGCATCTCTGTACCGTTTTGCATGTAACTTCTTCTTTTTTATCGGAGATTGTTCCAGATACGGTAAAGATTGGTTCTTCTTCCGTGCCTGACGCAATGTCATCGAAAGTATCTACATTTTCGTTTATGTCTGAACTTTCTTCCAAATTAGATTTATTAGATTTCTTCACATGCGAAAATTTAATTCTACATGTCCCACAAATTTTATTTGAGATCGTAATGTTTTTATCCTTAGTATACTGTAGCATCCATTCTTGGACTTGTCTTAAACTTTTATTGCACCCAGTGTGACCGGATTTTTTAAAAGGATTACAGCAAAATGTTGAATTGAATGGCATAGTTTTTATTTAAATACCACAACCGAATGAATTGTGCACGACTTTGTTGTATTGACAATAATTATAATTTATTTAAATATTTAGTCTCTTTTTTTTTTGCCTTTTCAAACGATCAAGTCACTTTAACACTATAACACTTTGCCGTTTAGCACTTATGAAATCTTGTATTCAACTGAAGTTTGACTTAGAGTCTCTGAACTTTTTATACTGTTTTTTTTTTTGGTACAAAAAAATAGATTTCAGGTAAAAACATAAACGCCTTGCTTTTCTTGAATTGGAAAATTTTCGTGAACTACGGGTCATAAAATGTTTTTTAAATAGGGACTGAATTTGCTACTGCCAATAAGCCGGCCACAGGTCATACAATATTTGTACATTTTAGGTGTGAACAGGCAATTAAAATTTCGCCTAGGTTATAAAGTCGAAAAAGTTCCGTTACATTTCATTTGTCCTTCTTTTTGTAATTTGTCACCTTTTTGTATTTTGGTATATTTCATGAAATACATAAACCTTCGCCTGCTTTTTTCTTAATAACCCATGTTGTAATAAAGACTCCACATTGAAATTTGGCAGACTTGTACAAAACATAATAAGAATTAACATATATTTTTTTGAAATTTTTAAAAATATTGATTTTCGAGATATATCCTTTGGAAATTTTAGTCCTTTTTTTATTTACATTATCCTTGATCGAAAATTAAAAAAAAATTTTTTTGGAATGGCGCATGTTTTTGTCTGTAAAATGAGCCCTTGATTATTAACGTACAATGAATATTATTCGAGATATTAACAATTGTGTTAAGACATCTGAGTGCATTTTTATTGATTTCTTCCAACTTGGAATGGCCATAATTCTGAAAGTTGGTAGGCTATATGTCTGAAAGTTGGCAAATATTATTGTGCCGATCCATAGATCATGTGAACAAAATCCTATCAAATTTGGAGGTGTTGAGGTCAGAAATGTTAATATTTTCGGTTGATTTCATATGTTTTTACCCTATAATCCCTGCTACTTCGGTGCTTTTCAGCTTAGTTTAGTTCAATTTATTTAATTTTTTGAAAAAAATGATATGGTTTGCTTTTCAAATAAATCTTTACGTAATTTAATTTAACATAATTCTGCATATACATGTTGCAAATAGAATCAAGTTCTTAATCGGTATTTATTTCGTCGTTTTATTCAGTTATTGAAATCAATTTAAGTTGTTACAAATTAAATTTTATACTTAAAAAAAGAAATTTTTCAAAAACCTTCATCTAAAATAACGTGCGTACATACATACATACGACTTATTTAAAAACAACCAACAGTAGCCTTATAACAAATTAGTTAAAGTTTTCCTAGTCAAGTACCAGCATTCAGTCGATAGTAATATCGATAGTATCTATAGTGAAATCTATCTATCTATCTATCGACAAATATCGATAGCAGAAAATATCGATAGTGTCCCAGCACTACTTTCGTGAAAATAGTTTTGAATCGTATTAAGGGTTTTGCACTAATACAAAAAAGAGATATCGTTTTCACATGGTCTGGCCAGACCATATTTGACTTTCATATGCAATATCTTTTTTGTAGCAAAAGTTTTTAAAAAGCGAAGGCAATGAATTCTACAAGTGGGTTGTCCTGAATCGAGTAAATCAAAATTGGAATCATTTAAATCACAGTTGGGGCACAAAAAGCCTTCCACAAGAAAAAGTTCGCTAAGTGCACCTCATGGTCTGATTTATTTTAAAATAGCACAAAATAAGTAAACAATTTTGTTTAGTTTACTTATTTGGCTGGGGTTTTCAATCGTGGTCATGAGGTGCACTTAGGGTACTAAACTTGTAGAACATCGAAGGGTTAAAGATAACGGTGATATCAGTACGTACAATCCCTGCAGATATTTTTGGACTACGTGATCCAATTTGATGAAATGGACTACTCCCTGGACTGGTCCAATGTTATGCAAGCATGGACCATGTCATTGTTAAAAAGTGTTTGTAGTGAGACGACATGACTTCGTTTTTTAACGACATGTTTTCGTTTTTAAACGAAGTTAAAACTTATTTACTGGAGTATACCATGGAGTAGTTTCAAAACTAGTCCACTAGAGTATGTATGCAAATGGAGTAGTTTTAAGACTACTCCGTTGATGTAAAACTCCTAGGACATCGTAATGTTAAATAGACCACCTTTTAACCATACATTTGGAGTATTTTTGGAGTACTCCTGCTCCTTTATGGGCTACTCTTTAAATGCATGTATGGACTAGTCGCGGTATCTGCAGGGATGCGTCCAAATTCGACGTAATTTCAGCCAATAACCCTGAGGTGGCAGTTATAGTACATGATGATTGTCTGAACCATGTACAAACGTCTTCCTTATTAATAGAGGATATTGGATACCAACTGCATTTGTCGAATAGCAACAGCACACAGAAAAACTCGTTAGCCGTGCAAACTTTCCACACATGCTAATGCCAGTCACTATCCTGATATGCTTAAGACCTTCATTACTGAAATTATGGCATCTATTGAGTCTAAAGGTTTCTGGGATTCGCAGCAATTTTTCGGACGATTTTATAATTAAAGGTCCCAAACAAGTTTAAGGTAAAACAAGTTTACCTAAACCCCACCACTGCCGCTATAAAGAATTTCTTCTCAAAACACATTCGCCCAACTTTTGCGAATATAGAAACTAAATCGTTGAGTTTATTTTGCATAACTCATGGTCATAGCGAAATATTTTTACTTTGGCTTTTACTCTTGAAGACTTCATATTTTGTGAAAATATTATATTTTAAAATATTTTGCTTGGTTCTTATTTGGTTCTTCATTATTTTGGCCATTTGGTACACTATATTTTTATTATATTTCACTTTCTGTTCATTTTATTTATTCTTGTTTTATTGCAGTTCTTATATTTTTCAAACCAAGGGATTTGTACGATTTTCGCTTACTCGGCTATCTATTTGTTTAAGTGCTGCAAAAGAACACGTTCAAATTTAACGATATTTTATGGTTTTATCCTTAAGCAATTTTTTGGAGTTCAGGTAAATCTTTTCAAATAAAACAAATCGAGTTAAGTTTATATACAATCTACAAAATTCGAATTAATAAATAATTTTATTCCGGCGATTTGTTTTTGCATTAGGGGTTGGAAAAACAATGAACAATGATTTTTTTTAAGAAAATGTTATTGAATTAAAAAATATCGACCGTAATAATATGAGTATATAAATTATGTTAGAATTTTCTGGTATTGAAAATGATAAATAAGTTTACTACAAACTGGGCCAACAAAAAATTTTTTTTTAATTTAATTAAATTTGGACAAATAGAATCTGGGAATTTATTTCTCATGGTAACAAATTATGGCATAAATGCGGAGCTCCATAACAAAAGGAAATAATTCCACTCTTACAATATTTGGATAAATGAACAAAAAAAGTTTGTAGAACGCGAGCGCAAAAGTGACTCGTTTATCTAACATTCAAAACAACAACAAATTTTGAATTTTTGTTTGCACTCGCGTTCTACAAGCAGGCAGTTAATTAAAGTTGGTACAGTGTATGTTTGCATGTGAAATTGTTGCGTTTTGTTCCGATTCAAAGTAAATTAACTCGTTAAAACAATGACTATAAAGATTTTAGTCATTACAATATTATTCAGTAAAAAACATGGAGTTCAAAAAGTGGAATTGTTGCACTTTGTTATGGACCTCCTCAAATGTTTACAGGAAATAATTGTACTGGAATTCGGTATACCGATGTGCTCAGAATCGAATTCTAGTTTTGTAGATAAAATTGATGCACAAAACTCTTTTAATAAAATTAAGCTTTATAGGAAACGGTTTCATAAAAAGACGTCTACCGAAAATCGCATTTGCCACGATAAATCTCTTATAAACGTTAAGAGAGTATGAACGCTTTTATATTTCGCTGCGTGAATATGAAGATTAAATATCATATTGCTTTTGTTCATTCATGTTTTATATAGAGTTTATATAATTTTTCATACATTAATAGAAAAATTAAGCGTTTAAAAAACTGCAGTCAAAGTAGAAAGACTGGCATATCTTCCACATCTTTATTTGATATTGACCAAAACAAAACTATTCACACACAAAAAAATCAAGTTAAAAACGTCGAAAACAAGGTTGATTTAAAATTTTTCGGTGGTGATTTTGCTTCATACGTGTTTCATGTTAATTCAACCTGATTTTATAATTACTTGCGAACAACATTTTTTTTTCTTTTAAAATAACTATAATTCATGTTAATTTAACATTACAGTAAAGTTAGAGCAAAATGTCAATTACATTGAAATAACAATCGAATCACGTTGAATGAAAGTTATTTCATGTTGAAACAACGTGAATTTCATGTAGAAACTAATTGGTGTGAAGAAGCTTCAGAGACAACATATGCATTTATTTAAGAATAATTCAAAACACTTACCCCTGTAACACATGTTTCACTTATTTTGAAGTCTCCTTTGTTAACAGATTAATCAGCAGAATGGCCCGATATGGGTTTCGTCATCATTCTACTTTGAAAACTTGATGTACTATTTAACTAAATAATTTTTATTAAAAGAATACGGGAATTGTCTTCTTTTTATAACACATTTTAGGAATGAAAATAAAAACATTAACATACTTAACTATGTATGCATGTTAATTTAACAAGATAAACTTTTAATTTTAACATAAAGCAGGTTTTTATGGATTCAATATTGAATCCATATTTATTATTATTTTAATATTTTTTTTAAATTTTTTTTATCAATGAATAATATTTAATAAGCGTGATTAAAGATTATTTTAATATTTTTCATTTAAAATTAATATGAAATAATGATATATTTAAATAAAGGGCATACTTTTGCAGAAATTTAACATGATTCTCAATCAACATTTTTCCATGTTAATTTTATATTGGTATTTTTTTCTGTGTGTTGCTTTTACTTCCGATTTATTTAATATAAGCAGTTGCTTTCAAACCTACTCAAAAAACGAAAAGTTGTACAAAAAACGATAAGTTGTACCCGAATTTTTGTTTTTTGTTCGACAGTTTTTGGATCTAACTGTAGTTTTTTAAACCCGGGAAAAATGCTTCTTCATATTGATGATACCCTAACATCAGAATTGTATAATCAGTGGCATTACTTATGACATCAATAAGGCAAAAAAGTGACATCAATCCAATGACGAACGTCATCATTACATTTTTTTATATTTACAGTAACATCAATTCGGTTTTGTGTATTATTAACATTATTTTCATATTTAGAAAGTAAAATAAGCAACAAAAATTCCCATATTCTATTTGTTATATTATTTAGTTAAATACTTACCAAAAATTTTTAAAGTAGAATTATAACGAAAAAAATATAGGGCATACTGCTTGTGTCTTATAGTTGCGAGTTTTTCTGCAAACAAAGAGCGGAATACAACAAAAGTGAAACAGATATGTGAAACAGGTAAGTAAATAAGAATATTCTCTTACTTTGACTAAAGACAATCCCAATGACCCAATTTTATGGCAGTTTGTCATTACGTTGAGCCTAATAAGTCCTTCCTCCGATGTTACTGAGTCATCGCAATGATGACATTTTTTATTAAACTGACTTCAATTCGTCATTTTTGTCATGCCGATGTGCCCAAAAGTTTATACAATGCCAAGTGCAAGTGTAAGGTTTTCACATAGAATAATAACAATCGACCCTTTTTACTCGGATTCCTGGCTGTTATGACAATATTCTGGAAACTGGAACAACTCTTAGTCGGACATTGGGCTCCGTTAGCCCTTTAGCCCAATGTCCGACAACGATCGCAGTCATGGAATATCTTTTCGCTTAAAGTTCAACAATTTTGGCGAGCGCTTATCATTAAAACTGAGCGACATTTTACTACAACTCCTCTTTGTCCCTAATCTTGGTTTAGAAACTGACACCGAATTTGAAAGTGCTCGACAGATCCTTGCACCGGACAAAATAGCTGCCACTAAAATCACCCTAAGCAAAATTCCCAAAGCAATGCGTGTGAAAATCGCCTAAACGAAAAATCGCCCTAACGAAAACTAAAAGTGGCCTTAAAAAAATAAAAATAGAAGTAATATTCATAAATGTTGAAAAAAGTGCCAAAAAATATATAATTAAAAATAACTTAATTTTTATTTAATAATTCTTATAAAGTAGTTCTAAACCCACACACTAATTGGGGTTGGGGTCATATGTCCGACACTTAAAATCTCGAATTCAAGTTCCCGAATATCGTACCCTACCTTCGGCTGGGCGCAAGTTCGAATATAGAAGCTTTAGAAAGTAAAGCCGGTGTGTGTTATATCATAGAGAAGTAAGTCGTTGTGCAAGGCCAACGGATTGGGATTCACAACTTCGGGATTTTTAATTCGGGTTTTAAAAAAATATTAACATTTCAATTATTGAAACAAAAATTTTTTTAATTTTTACAATCTCATTGAAAAAATAAAAAATCGCTCAAAAAAGTTTCTAAACTTTGTTAAAAATTAATTATTTCCCAATGATGACGAAAAATTGCTCAAAAAAATTAATGAAATTTCCTATGCAAAATCACCCAAACTTATATGAAAAATTTGTGGACGATTTTGCTGGCAACCACCTGTACAAATTCTGTCAACACCAGTTTTGCCTAAATCGGATTTCTTTTGCTTTTAAAGAAAAAAAGTTTTAGTCTTCAATTAATCTTATATACACTGATTTCAGATAATATTCATAGATTTTTGGAAATTGTTAATTTCAATGTTTCAGAATACTAACTTTTTTCGTCTAAATTACAAATCTTGTTATTTAATTTTAAGATTTAAGCTTTGTTAACAATCAGAGAAACAATTTCGTTTTTTCTTCTATCTTTTATCTTCCCAAAGTATTTCATATATTTTCCTTTCATTTTCAGCACAAAAATGAAACTAAAATTTTTTTAAAAATGTAACTAAAGTTGAATCAACTAGAACTTCAGCAACATTTTGTATGAAATTGTTTTTGACGTTTGAAATAATTTTATTTAGTTTTGAATGGAAATGTTAACTTAATGTTGAAAAAAACAATAATAAATGCACAATATTGTCGTGGGTAAAATTTGCAAACGGTTTCTTAATGCAAAATGTGTGTGGTGGCGAAAAAAATTGTTGCTCTATTATGAACACCAAGTGAAAATGTTACTGTAATTGTGAACGAAGCTTTAGTGTTAGATTTAGCTTTTGTTCCCGAAAATGGACAAAAGCGTCTATTTTGTAGCCTTTTCTGGTATATAAAAAATTCTATTAAGGAAGAACACATACCAAATTAAGCTGCCCTATGCCGGTAGTTTATGAAATACGAAATTTATATGTTAGGATTTTTTCCTTTTTCTGGCAACACTGTTGCTTTACACACATACATAATAAGCATATTCAACTAATTTAATTATTTAAATAAAATTTGAATAGTTTGCAAATAAATAATGCATTTGAATTCTCTGGAATAAAATATTATTATTTGCTTGAGTTTTTCTTAACTTGATAAGCAGAATTGAAAACAACAACACAAAAAAGAGATTTTGTTTTTACTCGGTTTTAAGCTTTACAGCATTAAAACATTTATTGCATTTCAAGAAAATTAAACCATGGGGGGTTGTAAGGGATCTGGAACGAACTTGTTTAAGGGCAATAAGAAACTCAAAGTAGAATTTGAAAAAAATCTATTATTGTTAGAGTATTTAAATATGTATATTAGGCATATAACTTTTTACAATTATTTCAAATAGGAAAAAATGGCATACCATAGTCGAGTAGAGCATAACAAGGTATAAAGACCCATTATATTTTATTTTTTTCTCAATCACATAAAAGTTTCCACACCAAACGCAATTACTTTTTTTTATAAGATATGATCTTGCCATTTGCTTTATCATTACATTTAGCAATTTGAGTAAATATTTTTTGTGTAAAAATTTTTAAGAATGTAAACCTACATTGCAAAGTAATAAGTTAAAACGCTAATATAACTTCATTTCACTACTTATACATTGATATTTTAGCTCATTATTTTAACACGGTGATGCCATTGGAGGCAAGTACGAACCACCCTCGCTTACAAATAGGGAGTTAAATAAGTCATTAACACATTAGCTTACAAATAGGTACTTCACATTGGTATCCACAAAACTGAATTTGTCAAACAAATTGTGTACTTTAATTAAATTTACTTTCTAATGCGAAATTTAGCTACCCTGCATTAAGGACATATAAATAGCCAATCAAACAGAACGATATTATTGCAATCCCGTAATGATATTTGTATGGAAATGTACAGTTTGTATTAGATTTGAATACGTAAAACTTTAGATGCATTTCACTATGAATCAATTATAAATTTCGTTAATTAACTAATAAACTTATGTATCAGATTATATTTCAGACATTACTTAACTACTTCTACGTAATGCAGCTGTAATTACAAAGCTTTTGCGGGGGATATAAGTATGACATGCAATAAATACTTTTGCAAAATAAACATTTTTCCTACATAAAATTTAGAGGAATAATGTCAGCATTCAGTAATGCTCGTTGGAATTCTAGAGCTATTGTGGAATATCGATTTCAATTATTTTCTATTTATAAATTTGTATGTTTTCTGATTACACTTTCAAATTTCTTTCAACAATACACAAATCATTGGTTGGCTTTGCATTAGCAAATGAATGTTTTCTCAGACATTGGGTCAAAAACCCATCATCTAGTTACAAAGTTTTTCGAAGCCTAAGGCCTAAGGCCGAACACTTTTTTCAAAAAACAATTGAAAGCATTTGTCAAGGCGAATTAATTACAGGTGTTGTGAAAACGGCATCTAATTTTGACAGTTCGAGCTTATTTTTTTTTTTTGATTTGCTAGTGTTTTGCTTAGAACGGTTGACATTTCGAGCTAAAAGCACTAACAAAGCAATGCAAAAAACCATATCGCACCCTAAATACTAAAGGGTCACAACTCAAAATTTTTCAATTTTCACTTTTTGTATGAAATCGATGCACAGTGGTCATATCTACGCACTGTAGAAATCTTAGATCAATTTCTCTAGTATTTTGCGAAGAAAATACAATTTAATCCTTCTTTGTAGTATTGGAGTACATATAAAAAAAACCCGTTTTTTGTCTCTACTGAAAATTTAAGAATTTTGAGTTGTGACCCTTTAGTATTTAGGGTGCGATATGTTGCTTCTGTCGTTTTTGGATTGTTGTAGTTCCGTCACCACCTGAACTTGAATTCGCCTTGGCATTTGTGCCTTCAAATAAAAACATTTTAAACAAAACTCTGTCTCTTATTTAGAAATCACGTTTTGCGGAACATTTTTGAGCCCAAGTCACCTAAAAAGATGACATTAATTACTTGTCCAATATTTGCTTCCTCCATGTAGTAGTATGCCAAATTTTTTGTTAAATTTAGTTATATGCCTAATGTATATGTTTGTAAAAGCATACACACAGAAAACAAATTGGTTGGAAAACGGTTGCAGTAATAAAATATTGATCAAGTAACATAAATTATTATTGCAACTATTAAAAATGTATTGTTCTAACTGATTTTTAATTCTCTTGATTATTAAAACGTTATTCTAACTGAAATATGATTCCTTCAATTCTTTTATTAGTTATGATAACTAATTTAATTTAGTTCTAAAAATTAGTACAAATGGTTAGAATCACAACCGAATTTAATACAGGGCAATACTGAATATTGGTCATTGCAATTAAATATTTGCTTTCCTCAATAAATTTTGTAATGTAAATGTTAATTCATTTATTGCAGCTAATTATTGATTGTTGGAATATAATTATTCGGAATTCACAACCAATAAATAGTTAAAAGCCCCAATTGCTTACTAAATTTTCTGTCAAAACATTTGATAAATTAAAATAATTTTTAACTTTATATTTAAAAAATATCTTTGCGGTCAAAACCGGAAAATGTACAAAAACTTAATAAATAGGGGTAAGTAATTTAAGTATTCTTATAAGTACTTTTTTAATGGACGTAGTGATAGCGCGCTATCATCTAGTGGCCACACGATATCTTCTCCAATCCACCCCGGTACCACTGTAGCATTCCATCAGGGTGGTTGGTTATGTGTTGTTACACGTCTTCATCACATAGTTGTCCTGATCCTAGACCCCCGTCCACCAAAGAGATTAGGGGTTTGGAACTCTGTGGCATTTTGCTCTCATTATGCGGCAGACAAAGGTTTCACACAATTTTCACGACCACGATGTCAGGAGAAAAAACCACATGGTGTATGTTGTTTAGTTCAAGTCTCTCATGATCCCATCTTGGATAATGGAAGAGATTGTGTTCAGCATTATCTTCTTTACCACCGCATTCGTCACAGTGTTTGTAAGTTTTAAATCTATAATAGGTAGCTGTTGAAACTACCATGATCGGTCATCATCTGTGTAATAAAATTACTCATGCTTCCATGTTTTCTTTCTATCCAGCGGCGAATATTAGGGATTAACCGAAAGGTCCACCTACCTTCTCCACGAGTATCCCATTACACTTGCCATGGATTTAGTAGTGCTAACCGGGCGTCTGTTCTTATCTGGCTTGCAGTTAGCCCAGTGTTTCCGGTCTTCCATACGTTACATAATTGTTCTCTTTCTTTCACCAAGAGATCTACTGTGCGGTATGCCGATATTTCTTATAAGTATGTACATAAACAAGTACATATGTATTATTTTTGTATGCCCTGCAAATTATATTGAACTACTTGATTCATTTTGATCCTGGGCTGGTCCAATTTAATGCAAGTATGGACCATATCATTGTTAAAAAGAGTTTGCAGTGAAACGACATGTCTTCGTTTTTTATGTTTGAATAAAATTAAATAATGTAAAAACTATAAATAAAAATACTAAAAAATAAATTTACTTTAAAAAAATGGAGTTAATTGAAATTATTTTGATTTTCTATCGAATATATCGCGAAAAAGGTTTATTCAACCCGTTAAAAAAATATATTGATAACGACAATCAAATCACTTGTTATGAACACCAATTGTGTGTAAATTCAGTTGTAACTATCATATATTCGGCTATAAGCACAATTTTGTTTCTAATAATCATACTAACAACTAACAATATCTATTGTAATGACTGATAGTTTACTAAAATTCAAATGTTGCTATCAAAAATATTATGCTAAGCAACGAAGTTTTCAGTAATTGTAACCGAATTGTGTGATAGTACGTGCAACCGACGAAATTCGATTGGCGCCAAATTCGGTTGTGATCACGAATCTGTTTTCTCTGTGTAGATTTGCAGAATTTCCCAGAACAGTTGTAAATTTAGTTTTTTTTTAAAAGTCGACGCAAGGTGATTTATAAATTAAAAATATTTTTTCAAGTATTTCTAAACTACTAATTTAGAAGCATAATGAACGATGTCGATTGTAAGTCACACCTTAACGTCACGAAAATGGGCGTTTAAATCAAAATGCACTTCGTGACATATTTGGTCAGCATAATTGGCCAAATGTGTCCACAGTCGGTAGAATTGAGCGCAAATTTCAGCAAACCGGGTCTGTAGGAAATTGCATCCACAAAGAGTTACGGTTTGGTGTTGTGTATAGGCTTGCGGCGTCACTTCTTCGAAAATGAGGTCGTTCAAAGAGTTAATGGCCTTCTTGTGGCCAGAAAATTAGTATATGGACCTGTAGGATATGTTGCTCCAACTGGAAGGTGACACTTGCTACACAGCCAATCAAAACAATGGCCCCTTTGCGCGAGAAATTCAATGGTCGTGTTATCTCATGTCGTGGCGATGTAAATTGGCCGCAACGATATTTTGATTTGACACCGTTGGACTTCTTTCTACCATTCTTCTACCCATAAAATATTAGTAAAACGAACTTCAGCTGTGATTTGGTCTAACCAGATAATTATATTGGTTCTTCTTTTTTTTGTTACAAATTGCATAAAAAAGAGAAGTTTTGCCATGTTCAAAATGTTTACTTCTCTTTTTAGCTTAAACTATTAAAAGTGTGTTATTCTCAGTGATTTTAAAATTTTGTTTCAGGTAAAATCAAGTTATACAAGTGTTTGAGTTATGATGGCAAGAGTCAAAATGTTACACTTTTTTTATAATTGAATTTCATTTAGAAAGATTTGCTCAAAAATAACTGTCAAAATTCTTATTTCTAATTTTGTTTGTAGAATTTTATTTTTCCATAAAACATGTTTGTAGTATTTTTAAAAATTTAATATTGGTTGCAAACAAAATTTTAGTGCAATAAATAGAAAACAAAAGATAAAATAAAACTGATTTCCATATGTTGTACTCGTATCGATTAAAAAAGTGTATTTGTATGAAATTTGACTTTAAATGGAGAGTAGGGTGGTTCCAGTTTTACAACAACTTTCATGCAAGAAACAAAAAATTAATTTGCATACATATGTGAAACTAAAGAAAAGTGAAAATTCCTTATCACCAAGTAAATTTTACCAAAAATATTCAATCTATTGAAGAATTTTCTCGGATTTGCATAAAAAAAGTTTTTTAGATTATGAATTCTTGTATTAGAGACTACAATAATATTTCTTACTTTTTGCGGTAATTCTTTTAAAATGTGATGTCAGTGCTTCCCTCTGTAAACTTAGTGTTGCCAGTATTGACGTGACGTCTTCGCCTTTATTTTGAGATAAGCTTAGTTATTTTTAAAAATTTTTTGAGCGCCCTTAATGTTCATGGGATTTAATAGAAATGTCTAAATTGAAATGACTAGGATTTATACATTTTTTTTTTTTTTTTTTTGACAAACAAAGATGAACCATTTTAAAAAAACATAAGAAGTGAGTTTGACCTAATTTCATTAAAATTCTGTTATTTTGTGATTTAAGAGTGTAAAGTTTGGTTTTTTGCTTTGCAAAATTTTTTTGTTAACATACTTAAACAAGTGTCTAGTGTTGGATTCTTTAAGGAGACGACAATGGGTCGAAACAATGGCCAGCAAAAATAGGTGAAAAATATAAACGTAATAAAAACTTTCTTAGCGTAAAACCCAGAGTATTAAATCTAAAGATTTATAATCAAATACGTCATAATTAATATAATTTAAAATCTACGCAGAAAAAATAGGCTTTCGCATATAACATTTTCTAAAAAAAATATTGTCTTATATATTTTGCATAAATTTGCATACTAAGAAGGTTTGCAGCTGTTCTTAACAAAGGAATTGCTGTGAGTCTATCTGTTCTATGGGACCCATGGACCCGTCTAAACAAAATTATGTTATTAAGTTAGATATCTTCAATTTGAGATGTTAGGTTAGGAATCATAAGGCCAATCTTGAACCTACCAGCACAGCATTTTGTCATGACCTACACTGAAATAATTTTCTTCACAGATCCAATGGATTCTGACATTACTCCAATGAAAAATTACATTAAATGTCAACCTATGTAAACCCTCATTAGGCTAACATAGAATATGAACTCTTTCATAAAATCGATGAAAAATTATTTGAATGTTCGAAAATTGTATTAAGACTTTCACTATTTATTATCATATTAATGAAACAATTCATTAACTTATTAATAAGGCGGCAAACGTTTAAAGAAATTTTTTCATTATTTTAATATAAATGTTTTTATATTTGAATGAAATTTTTAATTGTTCAATGACATAAATTCATTAAATTAATGATTAAATTTGGTATTTTTTATGACAGTCTTCTATTAGTTAAATTATTGTTATGGTTATATATTTATGCTTATTTATTTCAGTTACTTTTTTAATATGCGTTTTGAGTTGGTGTGAATTTTATTTTTTTTTATTCCTGTTTTAAATCATCAAGTTATATTAATTTTATTTTGTTTTTATATTTTTGTTACATCATGTTATGTTCTACTTTCATAAGCTTATCTTCTAGTAAATTGTTTTCAATTAATTTTCAAGCCCGCAACGACCTTCATCTTCATTCTTTCTATTGACTGGTTTGTACTGCTACGAACATTTTGTGTATTTAAATTAACAATTAAAGAAAAAAGAATGTGAGAATTTTTTGTTCTTGTTTTTTCTTACACGTTGCTTGTTTTGAACCTTTTACTAACATTTAGCTAATATTAGTATTTTGCTATCGTAATAAATTTTTTTCATGGATGTTATGAAACTTTAAAATTTACAATTTTTTTCATATATTTTCATGTTTATCGCTAAGAATGTAATTGAAAATACGTTAGAAAACTTTACCTTGGTTTCATTGATTTAGTTAATTTGAATATTAAAAAACCTATTGAAATATTGCATGACAATTAGTTGAATTTTTCTTTTGAAAGAGATTTGAAGTTGTCATTAATTTAATGAAAAATTTTAATGAAATTACACTCAATTTCGTAATGTTAATGAAATTGCTTCATTATATTTTTGTAAAAATTCATTCCAGTAATGGCCCTTTTCATTGGATTAAAGCATACATGTTAAATTCCAATTAGAATTAGCAATTGATGCAATAAGTTTATATTCTCTAATTGATCAAACAATTAGAATTCGTTCAACTAATTCCCATTAGCTAATTGAAATATTTATTCTAATGGTAAAACTAATTTCAATTAGTTGCCATTAGCAAAAACAATTGGCTTACCTTTACAATTAGAAATCTAATTGACTTCTGCTAATGCAATTAGGTATTCAATTAGCTCGAATTAGAATCAATTATTTTAAATTATTGAAGTGAAATAGCACTGTTTTGCAACACACCGCTTACGTCTTCAGGCCCTGTGGAGCGACTATTTTCCTTTGCGGGCATTATTAATAGTCCAAGGAGGGGTCGCTTGACGGACTTTTCTTTTGAAAAGCTCGTATTGCTGAAAGCGAATATACCCGGTCATTGTATTTATTAAACAGTTAGTACGTACGTTAAATATGTGTGCATGTATGTAATATATGCACATAAGTAATATATATATGTGTGAAATTCATATTATGAATATTGTAGTTTTTTTTGTTTTTGAAAATATCAAAATAATTGATTCTAATTGGAGCTAATTGAATATCTAATTGCATTAGCAGAAGTCAATTAGATTTCTAATTGTAAAGGTTAACCAATTTTTTTTGCTAATGGCAACTAATTGCAATTAGTTTTACCATTAGAATAAAAATTTCAATTAGCTAATGGGAATTAGTTGAACTAATTCTAATTGTTTGATCAATTAGAGAATTTCACAAAAGAATCTTAATTAGCAATCATTAGCATTAGCTAATCATTACTTAACATGTATGGATTAAAGGAAACAATTTAATGAAATTGATTAATTTGATTTGGGAAGCATAATTTTTTCAGTGTTGTAGCTATCGTAAAAGATACTGTCGCCAATTTCTTTGTCATTACCAATATTTATAAGGAAGTTATGGCATTTAAAAATCTTTCGCAAGTCGAATTTGTATCGCAGCTATGGTTAAATATGGATCTTATTTATCTTCTGCAAAATAATAAAAAAGATTTTTTTATCCAATTCACTTTTTATAGTCAAATAAAACCTAATTTTTCATTACTATTTTTTAACCGTATATTTTTTTTTTGAAACAGTCTTTGCGTCTTTGTTTGTTCTGTTTTAGTTTATTACGAGATTTTTCTTAGAATTAGCGATAATTTTTGTTAGTTTCGATCAAAAATGAAAATGGGATTTTTTTTTCAATACAAGACATTCTTGTGAGTTTTAAACAAATTTTTTCACACGAGTTGCTTTGGACTTTTATGACTTTTTTTTGTTATAATCATTTGTTTTCTGCGTGCATATTAATGTGCGTATTTTAAAGTTCTTTTCGGAATATGTGCATGCATGTTTCTGCATAAGAACAATTTTTGACTTTTTAGTTGAACTTTTAATTTTTAATTTCTTGAATTTTTTTTTTTAATTAGGCTTGAGTTCACCAAATTTAATTTTCATTAAATTATTTCCACTGAGGAAGGATTTTTTTTTTAAACAAATTGGAATTTTTATTAAAATTTTTTGATAATTTTTCTTGACTGAGCTGAGATTTGAACCCGGGTTGATTTTTACATGTTTAAAGAATCACTACATTCTATCCTCAGAAAATCTTTGAGTTCTAACCACTGCACCACTGCGGTGTCCGCCAGCCAACAGTCAAATATCAATATTTTAACCAGAAGTACTGGTGGTTCGAAATTTGCTGTTATTATCATTTAAATTTCAAATTACATGTTGCCTCCTTTCCTCTGTTTCTTCGTATTCTTTCTGTCAAGACTTCGTCTTTAAAACCTGAATACATTCGTTTATTATGTCAACTATTTTTGAGGTGTGAAAATGCTTTTAATTACTGTAAGGATTTACAGCAAATTGTAGTGTAAGTATTTTTATCACATCGAAAGTTGTCCAAGGATGTCGGATTTCTCTAGAGGAGGTAACGAGGCATTCAGTAGTTACCCTTAATTCCCTGGACACAGAGGCATAAATGAACACTGTATGGCTGACTCGTTGGCGCATGCAGAATCACGTTGAATCGTAGCTGCTTGACATATGATATACATAGGTGTTTCGCTTAAGGAGTAAGCAATATATTGCACACAGTCAGAGGTGGTTTGATGAAGCTACCTCTGAGGAAATCAGGAAACTCTGTCCCATCATAGATGAAAAAAGGACTCGGCGGCCATTAAAGCTATCCAGACTTCACCTCAGGAACCTAATTGCAGCTATAACTGGCCACTCACCCAATGGAGAATCTCGCCCAATGGGATTCCTTACAATAGCATATGTAGAAGTTGTGGTGACGAGGAGGAGGAAGAGTCAATGGAACATCTTCTCTGTCGTTGCCCGGCATTCGGCGACCTAAGACACAGAATGTTTGGTCGAAGAACCTTTAGGGACAAAACTTTTCTCTCTGACATTGATTTGATTAGGATACATTCTTTCATTGAATCAAGTGGATGCCTGACTGAGAATGTTGGGAGACGGGGAAACATGGTAGCACAACGGTAACTAATTACAAGTTCCACGTGAGCAGAGCTTGATTGCGGCTGGCAATGGAACCTAGCCTAACGTACTTTACGCATATAATAAAAAGATGTTTACGTCCTTCGTATCTTATGTTTATTGGACTTTGGTAACCTTTTCTCTAATGAAAAATATGTCATGAAATTTCTCCCAGTAGATATAAATAATTTACGTGTCTTTTAAAAGTTCTTAATATTTTTTAAAATTAACAAATACCTGGTCAAAAAACATGACAAAAAGACTTTCATTAAAACTGAATTTTCTTAAAACATGTCCATTTTACGTATACATATTTTTGTATTTTGTTTGCAAAAGTAAAAAATAAATCAGGTCAATAAAATCTATATGAAATTGAATAAATGTTGCCTGTGCTGTTGCTACAGATTGTTGGAAGCACTTGAGGGGTTTTCTCCATTTTTATTTTTTTGTTAAAAGAAAAAGTAAGAAAAAAAATATTAAATTATTATGAAAAATATATTTTTTCTGTTTTTTTTTGTACCATCAGATAATAAAATTTAATATTCTTTCTGCCTTTCCCTAACGTTACACAACTAAAAAAATCTAAACAGTTTTCTTTTTTATTTATTTATGTTTTACCAGCTTTCTCTATGATTTTTCTATTTTTCATGGAAATTAGAACTTGAACTAAAATTATATAAAAACTTTTAAATTTTTTTGTTTAAAGTCAGGCTTTTTGTGGCATGAAATTTGTACGTCACGTTTTTAAAATGCACTCTAAAAATTTGTTTAAACTACTGCTGGCTAAAATTTCTATGTATGCTCGATATATTCTACATACAATTTAGTTACATGTGAATCTATACAAAATTAATGTGTATGTATTTGTTTCTATATAAAATTTCTATGTTTTAAAAAATTTTTGTTCTTTTTTCCTTTATATGTATAAGTTTTTATAACAGGCTATAAAATGAAAAGTGTTAATGCAGTGAATGCAATTTTGAAAGAAATGAACATGGAAAGTATTCAACAGCAACAAAAAAAGGACAAAAAAAAGCAGCCACATTTACGAAAACTACACCATGTTTGTGGATACGTATTCGTATGTATGCATGTGTATAAATTGTAGCTTTTAAACTTGCCGTGTATACAAATTTAGTGTGCTTGTAGTCGTATAACACATGCTATTGCTGCCACATAGAGGTCTACTGCTTTTCTGTATTTTTCCCAAAGCTCTCGTTTATAATAGATCCGCTTTAGCAGGCTCCAGAGAGAGTATTTTAGTATGTATGAGAATGTGCATAAAAAAGTGCTTTATTTTATACATCATTCCAAGCATCTATGTATGAGTTAGTGAATTTATTTGTATGCATGTGTGTTGGTATTTTCTTTGGGTCATAATAAAAACATTTGCAGTTTTTATGTTACTACAATAAAGCAGGCGTGTATCAGAGCTGTTAAAGATTGCAATCAATTTGATTCCAATCACATGATTTCGGGCTTATGCTACTAATTTTTCAATTGAGTTGTTTTGAAATCTTCATGATTTTAATACGTTCAAATTAAATGTTTTAATTTCATTTTTATATTAATTGATTTAATCAAATTTGATTGCATTCTATTTGATTCAGCAATTCAGTAGTTGCAATCAAAATGCCGCAGAATAAAACGTTTTAAAAACTACTAAAAGTTATCCAGTTGTGCTCCGTATTGTAGAGGTTCAACTTAACCTCTTTTGAAATCAATACTGTTCTAATAACAAGGAGCAAGTTGAATCTGCAAAACACTTGCTCCATCCAAATTTTAAATATTTTTTATCGATATTCCCTTTCTTGCAAGTCATTTTGAGGATAAATACACCTTTTGAGAGCAACTTATATGGATCCTTATAAATAAAAATCAAAGAAAATCAAACTTAAATTGGCATTTTCTCAATAACGCTAACGAAACTATTACAAATGCCTGCAAAATTTTGTAAAAGTCGAGGACCTGAGAACACGTATACTCGATTGGCGTTAAAAGAAGTCGGATTATTCGCCACACTTTCGCTAAAAGAATCGATAGTTTCGGCAGTGCGCACATTGCTATGATAAACAGGCCTGACCACATCAGGATTACTTCTACTCTCTTTAATTTTTAATAGTCTTCCCAGAACTTTGGAGAGTTTGTTGAATATGACGACAATATATATGTTCCCATCGATCATATAAGGAGCATAGGGGCTCCATAATCACTCTTAAAAGGTCGCCGCATTTGAACCACCACTTTTGTATTTAGTTTTAATTATTTTTACGCGTTCTTTGGTTGTTAAACGATTCATATTTGTAAATGGCACACCTTTCGCTAAAGAAATGGCACTTCAGATAACAGTTATATAACACCATGCAGCCTTGCCAGACCGTCGGTTTTGAAACCACTAAATGTATAACTAATGGTTAAAATATACAAAATGTTGTTATTGTTTAACTAAAGTTAATTAATAGTAATATATTTAACAATTAGTTGTGCTTAACAATTGAATGTTCATATTAACGATACCATAATCAAAGGCTACTGTATTTCCTTTGGGAATAGTTATAAGCAAATAATAAGTTTTCTTTGAATCTAGCAAGCAGCTTCTTAAACGCGTCTCAGAAATCTTAAATCTGTGATAATCAAAAATTTCGTTTTTAAAATAATTCTTATATGTTTTATGGCTGATCTTTATTGAATAAATTTGTACAAATTTTTTTATCTACTGTAACATCTAATGTAAATCTATTCTTTTTAATGTTGGCTAAAGGTGAAAATCGTAGTAAAAAAGAACCAGAGAGCTCTTGATCATTTACCATTTAATTTGGCAGTTTAAAAGTTTTATAGTAACTACATGTTACCGGGCCGCAGATACCCAACAAACATTTGCAAAATAAGGAAACAACTTTTTTTTATTATTATTTATTATTTTGATTATTTATTTTAATTTTTAATATTATTATATTCAAAGTTTTAACATTGAACATTTAACATTAATAAAATGTATGCAATTGGTCTGTAAATATATATAAACTTAAAATCGAATTGACGGCGACTTCAAATGAAATCTAAGAACAATAACAAATTCTTAATTTTTATTTTAATTTTTTCGATCCAAATAGCGATTGAATTAAGTATATCATTTGTTGGCATGTAGACATTTTTGTATCAGGTTTTTTTATTTTACTTTATGTTGATTTCAATATTTAAAGACAAACATTATGGGCGATCTTATATCTTGACTTTTTAGCAGATAACACATTTCTATCTGGCAACTTAATCTAAACTTTAGCTAACTTCAAGTTGTAATAATCTCCCTAAGTTGATAACAAAGTTTTGAAAATTAAGAATTTGAACTATTTTGTATTAATCAATTTGAAATCTTCCATAATCTTGATATCGAATTGAAACAGTGTTTCGTTTAATCTATTTGAAACATTTAAAAATAATTTCACAATTGCTTGAGAAAAATTGCATTCTTAACAAGAAAATAAAAATTTTTCAAACTCCTCTCAAATATATAATAAAATTTTGAGTATAATTTTAAAACCTGAAATCTTTCTTACTTAGGCGCAAAAAAAAAATCAGAGAAATCAACTCTGCTCTAAAGCAGCCAAATTTTTGGATTGTACTAAGGAGCTCAAACCAATTCTATCGGTATGTGTAACATGGTTGCACAAAAAAAGTTATACTTTAAAATTTAAATACAAATAAAACTTAAAAGTTTTTAAAACAATCCAAAATGGGATAACTTCCGAAAACCAACATGTGTGCATCAATATGTGTGTGAATGCACTGCATACGCGTGTGCTTAAACAAGCAACAACAACACTACAATAAAAGGTTACAAATGATTTGATTGTTTTGGGAAGAAGTAACAACAAGAACACTTCAATGTTTAAAAATTTAAATTACGAGCTAAAATTCCCATATATTATTTCTTAAAAGTATTTACTTAATTAAATGCATAAAATTTTCAAAGTATAACGTTTAGGAAACCGGAAAACAAGTAAGTAAAGTAAATAATATATATGTGATCTTCTCCGAGAAAAGGCACCTAGTGTTTAAAAAAACGGGTTTGGACTTAAGATTGGTTTGTGGTACCTAAAGGGGTGTAGAATAAGATGAAATGCGTTTTTCTCAAAACTTCATTTTCACACACTCGGAGAAGGTCACTTATTCTCTATACCTAGTGATATTTTTCAGTAAAAATAAGAGACGTCTTCTTGTAAAAATTGTTCTTATTTATTGTTATTTAGTAGTTGTAACCAAATTAAACAAAATAAAAACCAATTCATAAGATTTTAGCACAAAAACTAAATGAATCATTTACCACCCAATAAAAAATGGATCAACCTGCTGGGTAAGGGAGATACGTAAGAGTATTGCCTACCATCTCGCTTACGGAAGACATGAAGTTTACTTGGGGATTTCCCACTTTAAAGCAATTTTCTGTTGTTATCGATATACCTTAATGTGCTTTCTTACAAACCTGTTTCGTAGTAAGGGAAAGTCGTGACTCCTCAAATGTAATATTTTGTTTAAAATTTGTTAAGTACGGCAAGTATATTTCGGCGTTTGTTTTATTATCGAGTTGCAAATTAAATCTTGCAAATGAGTTAAAAGCCAATTTGCTTGTTTTCACTCTTTGTCACTTAAAAAGTATTGGTTTTTGTTTTCCTTATGTAAAAAAGCGGTTAAAAAAAATTTTCCGAGGTGTTTTGGTTGTTTTCATAATCTGCTTGTTATATAAGTTTTCAAATAATCATTTAATAATTTTCAAGAAATTAACATTATTAATAATTATTTTCTTGTGACTTATCGAACTGTTTATGGGTTTTAAACCAAATTAGATTTTTTTTTAATTAAGTATTGATCGACCTTTT
This sequence comes from Pollenia labialis, assembly GCA_949318255.1. Lineage (NCBI taxonomy): Eukaryota > Metazoa > Arthropoda > Insecta > Diptera > Polleniidae > Pollenia > Pollenia labialis. Next base: position 161,147,660 of record OX439140.1, read on the forward strand.
TTTGATTACTCTAAATAGTTTGTATAGTTTCCTATATGCAGGCTTTCAGGGTCATTAATTTTATGTAAATAAAAGATTATTTATTTCATTCTTTATAAAATCCGACGTTTCGTTGGTATTCTTTCCAACTTCTTCCGGTATTAAGTTTTTATTAAAATAATAAATGATCTTTTTTTTATTTAAATTAGGTTTAAAGTCATCAAATTTAATTTTTGATAAAATAATTGCAATAAAGGAAGGATAATTTTTCTTGACTGAACCAGGGCTTGAACTTAGATCAAATTTACATGTTTCGAGAACAACGACATACACTGGTTCACATTTTGAGAAGGCGGTCAAAATTTTTTTTCATGTTCTTTAATTTTAAAATTATTTTATTCATTGGAAAGTAAATATACTAGTTAACCTCGGGGGCAAAAAATTGTCAACCCTAATTCAACTATATCATGGAGAACAGGGTGGTCCAAAATGGACTTAATCAGTATTTGGTTATAGTTAGTCAATTTTTAAAGTTTAAATGCTCATCATCACTTAGCTATTAGAAGTTAAAAGCATTAAACTCTGTGACCTGAAGAACTATTTAATTTTTTCCCCTCTCAATTTATGGAGCAAAAGTCCTGAGCATCAAAATGAGTACAAAAAATCTATACTTGCTTGTAGTCCGGAAGCTAACCTTTATTTTTATACACCGACCGTCTCCAACCTTGCGAACTACAGCAATTTCTGTGACTCAAGGTAAGATATTTGGATGAAAAACTAAGTGCTGCAAGGAAACGTTAAGGAAATTTAAAGAATTTTCGACAATTAACACAGTTTCGGCCAAAACAGTTCTAGCACGTCAAATAATTTATTTTGAAAAGGTAAAAATTGCTTTTATTGCCATTTTTATGAATTTTTTGTAGGTGAACAAATGCTGCAAAACGAAAAGTCGGCATAAATTAACTAACACGTAAGATTTCTAAATAATTTAAAGTTAAAAGGTTAAATATATGTAAGTAACACACAACATAGTTTTATTCCCTGTAATTTGCAACTTAATTTAAAAAAATAAAAGAAGCAGGTAAATGGTAAAAAAATGCACGCAGTTATATTTTACGTGAAAATTAGCTACATGTTACCTGTTAATTTATTGCCGGTATGTTATCCTTTAAAAAGGGTAAAAACAGGGGTTTTATTAAAAGATTAAATTTGTGTTTAAAAAAAGTTTTTTTAATTTTCAAAGAAGTGGAACAATTTGAAATTATGGAAACACTGCAAGGAGAATCTTTTCCGATACAGAAACAGCAGCATCTATCACAGGAGTAGATTATGAATAAACAAGACGATTCCAAATCATATTACAAGTTATAGCATATGTAAAGATAAATGCAAAAAAAATGTTTCAGTATTCAAATGAAACACCGATTCGTTATACCCAACAACAGTTCATAAAATTTTGTATCATGGGAAACAAAATATAGAGATCTATCTCAAAAAGCGCAAGAAAAATGGAACAAACACTAGACTACAGATTATCAAGCTTGTCTAATAAAGGGTGATTAAATTTTTAGGGCCGATGTTGATTTTGAACAAAACACAAATTATTTAGGAAATTATTGTCATTTCATTTTATTATGATAATTTATTATTTTTATTATTTATTAATAGATTTGTATAATTTAAATATAAAATGTGTTGTACAAATATTTATAAATTACAATCTATATTTGGCGTAGCAATATTGCTGTAAGCCAGATTGGCAAAGAAAAAGTTCATAATGTTTATTTATTATAAAAAGAAGATTAAACATCAAATTCATTTAATATAAGATATCTATATTTAATACATGTTTCAAGATATTTATAGAGTGAGTTAAAATTGGTGCCATTTAATATATTTAATACTTCATTATAACTTAGAGAGTTTTGACTAAAATATATATTTCTAAATTCTCTGTATACTGGACAAATGCCTATAAAATGGAACGTATTTTCTGATTCATGCATGTTACAAACTGTACATATACCATCAGTATTATTTTTGAAGCATCTTGCATTAAGATCTAAAAGACCGCCTCTTACCCTTATAATTAAACTTGTAGCTCTTGAAGAAAATCCTGCAGTAAGTACAGGAGTTATGTCATACTTAAGTTGTGAATACAGATCGTGAAATTGTGAATTTGAAGCAGCGGAGATAAAGTCATTTTTGTCTTTTAATTTCAATAGGCAAATTATATCTTTCCAATAAAAGCATAAGGGATTACTGTTGTTTGGAGATGAGTATTGCAGCACGTTACGCAGATTAGACCACTCTTTTGCCCAGAGCAGGTTCAGTTCTATAACTTTCTCGGCCAATATTCGTGGTAATCTTTCCGAACTTAAAGAAAGTACTTTCTTTATATAACAAAAATGCATTTTTATGGTTGAAATAAATAAGGAATTAAAATCGGTTTCTAAGTACAACATGTAGTTAGGAGTAGTGGCAGGAAGGTACAACATTTTTTTAATAAAAAATCGGAAAAGCTTTTCGACATCATCGTATTTCTCATAGCCCCAAACTTGAGCAGCATAAAACATAATGGATTTAGAACCAGCCTCAAATATTTTTAACTTGTTCTTTTTTGATATATTTGGATGATTGATATACTTAGACCAGGTAGATGCTATGGCAATTTTAGAAGCAGATAGTTTGTTTTGTAGATGCTTTTTAAAAGAAAGATTATATGTTATATCAACCCCTAGGTAGGTATAACTGTTGACGATTTCTATATTATTATTTCCATATTGCCACAATAGGTCAGCAGAAATTCTTGGGCTGTTACGAAATACAACAATTTTTGACTTAGATAAATTAACTTTTGAGCTCCACATTAAGCAATATCTATGAAGAGCATCAATCATTTCTTGTAGACCACTAGGTGTATCTGATAGGATGACAATATCGTCTGCATATAGTAAAACTTTAACATTTACGCTCGCCACATTTAAACCACCAGGTAGAACATCAGGAAGATCATTAATGTATAATGAAAACAGTACTGGACTTAGAATGCAACCTTGCTTTACACCAGATTCCACTTCAAAATATTCAGAAAAAGTAGATCCATCCCAAACTCTGCTCTCAGTATTATCATATAAAGATTGAAGTATTCTTATAATTTTGGATGATATGCCAATGCATGATAATTTATAAAACAGACTATTTCTAGGGATCATGTCGAAAGCACACGAGAAGTCTACAAAAAATCCATATGTATATTTACTTTTTAATTTGTTTAAACCAACAATGTTAACAAGGTTAAATATATTGTCAACCGTAGAGTAATCTTTTCTGAACCCAGCTTGAAACTCGTTTAAAATACTATATTTTGTAAGCCAATCCGATATGCGATTTAGTAAAATGTTATTAAAAATTTTGCAGATTGTATCTATTAACGATAGCCCTCTATAATTTGTTGCCACGTTTTGGTCGCCCTTTTTAAATAATGGTATCAAGATAGATTGCTTAAAAGAAGATGGAATTTTCTCCCAAAGAAAGATATTATTAAATACCAACAATATGTTTTTTAGAAAGCCATGTGGAGCATATTTATAAAATTCATACGGAATACCATCCTGTCCTGGAGATTTGTTAAGCTTCAGTTTATTTACAACTGCATATAGTTCACAGAATTCAAAGGGAGAATCCAAAAAAGCGTCCACAAAATAAGGCATACACCAGTTTATAGTTTGGGATTCCTCTCGGTTCTGAAAAACAGAGCCGAAGTGCAAAAGGAAATCATCAGCGTCTAAATTTCCTTTTGACGCACGAGTACGTGTTTTTAAAGAATTTGATCATTTCCACCATTCTTTGCTGCATTTTACTTTATCAAGTTGTTTAAGGTTATTATTATAAAACTCCAACTTCTTATTCGCACACAACTGTAGGTATTTAGATCTTGCTGAATAATAACATGATTTGTTGGAAGTTGTATGATTTTTCCTATATTTTTTTAGATTTTTAAGCATAACGGATCGAAAACGGAAGCATTTCCAGTCGAACCATTTTTGTTTAGGCTCATATAATGTTTTATTGACTTTTTTAACATTAGCTCGCATGATACTATCAGTTATTGTTGTAACCATTTCGTCAACGGTCATATTATTTTGAATAAGCTGGGTATTTGACAATACATTGAGGTTTCTGTTATATTGAACAGCATACTTATTATTCCAGTATATTTTTTGTAACGAAGACTCCATGTTATTACTACCCATGTGAATTGGAATTGCCATTTTGAGACATAAAGGCATGTGATCAGAAAAGGGTTTAGATGCCACTTTGAAATCATCAACATATTGTAGAAAATTATATGAACAAATACAATAATCGATAACAGAATTTCCCATAACTCCACAAAAGCTGTATTCCCCTTCGGCATCACTTCTTGTCCTACCATTCACCACTATCCCACCAACATTTTCAATCACATTCATTAGTTGTTTTCCTTGAGCATTAATAGTTTTATCTTTGGACCGTCTAAAATCATTTATATTTGACAAACCATGTAATAAATTTTCTTCCAAAACTTGTTCCTCACCAATACGCGCATTTAAATCTCCCATTATGCAAAATTCAGTAGGGCTGAGTTCATCTAAAAATTGCTCAAAGTTATTTAGATCCTTCTTCCAGTTTGAGCAGTTTAAGTATTTAGGAATAAAATAGAAAATATTGCCGTCAAGTTTGGCAGATAATATTGTATAGTCATGTACGTTAATAAATTTTAGTGCATATTTTTTCTGGATTTCCTTTTTAAATCCATATAGACACCCACCACTTGCACGACCAGCTTTATGAGTTTTAGAAGCATCAACCCAATGTATACAATAATTTTGAAAAAACGACGAGAAATAAGATTGTTTATTAGAAATTACATGCGTTTCAAACAAAAAGAAAATATCAAAATTATTAATATATGATATGAAATTACCGAACTTTAAAGAGCTTTCTAAATTTGCTATATTATATGATATTAAATGGCACGTATTAAATTGCTATTGTAACGAGGAGCTAATTGCATTACTAATATTATTATTTTTATAATTATCAATAAAACATACATCTAAAGTGCACCCACATTCGCCAAGCAGCTTCCTTAAATACTCCGAATCATTTACAGATGACGCCATCACTTTGCCGTTGTACCAGGTGAATTTTTTATCATTAATAAAGATGCAGAACTCTCCAAGGCGAACCTTTACATCTTTCTTAGTTTTAGATATTGTTTTGCTTAATTGCCTTAACTTGTATCTTGTACTTTGTTCATCATCAGTATAGTCTTTCTGTATGTAAATCTCTTGGCCTCTTAACTTTTCTTTTGCTGCTAATATATTAAAATTTTATTATGATAATATTGGTATGATTTTATTATATATGGAACAAAATATCGGCCAAATGGCCACCGCAACCTCGGCGGCACACTTCCATCCGATGGTCCAAATTTTCGGTGTTAATGTGTCGAATTATCTCATTCTTTAGCTCTTGAATTGTTGCTGGCTTATCGAGGTACACCTTTTCTTTATAATAAACCTAAAGAAAGAAGTCCAACGGTGTCAAATCACGTGATGTTAGCGGCCAATTGACATTGCCAACACGTGAGATCACACGGCCATTGAATTTGTCGCGCAAAAGAGCCACATCCATATCTTCCAATTCGGGCCATAAAAAAATCATTATCTTCTCACCATAGCGATCACCATTCACAGTAACTGTCTGACCGGCCTCATTTCGGAAAAAAATACGGCCCGATGATGCCGCCAGCCCATAAACCGCACCAAACAGTCACCTTTTGAGGGTGCATTGGTTTTTCGGCAATCACACTTGGATTATCTTTCGCACAAATGCGGAAATTCTGCTTATTGACGAATCCACTGAGTTGAAAATGTGCCAAATCACTAAAGATGATTTTCTTCGAAAATTGATGATCCACTGTTGCCATTTTTGCCACCATTCTGACCAATGACGACGTTTGGAATGGTCAAGAGGCTTTAGCTCTTGAGCCAATTGCATCTTGTTAGCGTGTAAGTGTAAGTCTTTATGCAAAATGTTCATCAACAACGAGCGTGAGAGGTGCAATTGTTGGGCACGACAACGAGTTGAGGTGGGCGGCTCTTCAGCCACACTATCGCGACCAGCAGCAATATTTTCTGCGGGACGAGCATGCACTGGTATTTGCACATCTCCTACAGACACGGAATGCTCAAATGTTTGTAGGATTTTTCAGATTGTACGCACATTTGGACGATAAAATTGACCGAAAAATCACGAAGTGCACGATATGCATGTTGATTTGAATTGTGTATCTCTCCACGGTTGAGTTAGTCTGAATGAAATGCGGAAAAAATCTTGACGTTTAGGTGTGGTTTGCATTCAACATCGGCCCTCAACAAGAAAAATGCCAGATGTGTTTTACCACTAAAGATCGTTTTACTATTTTGTTGTGCACATCAGACCCATATATGTATGTCCAGTATTAGACAAAAATGGATATCAAAGCTATTAGAAGACACTCATACTAATTTTGTTTAATATAAAGTAGTTTAAGGATTTTAATTTGTTTTCGATTTTAGTATATATTTGAATTAATAATACATACATATCGTCGGATTCATGTAGAAAGGCCCTAGCTCGATTTTTTTCGAAATTGAGTTTTTTAGTGATACCAATATATTTCCCACAAATACACCTCGTCACAAGAATTTAATACAATAGCATCAATTATATCAGTTTTACAAGCAATTGAAGAAGCCATTTTAGGTTATGATACATACAGTTTCTAATATGTTTTTGTCTTCTCCTGTAAGGTTGCAATTATGTGTGTTAGGGCCTTTCTACATGAGACCAACGATATGTGTATGAAGTACATATTAAACCAAAAATAAAAGTTAAATTAAAAAGCCATCTTATGGCCCCTTTCAATATTGGGACTAAAATTGTATTGGGGCCAAATGTTGCAATTTTCTGACAATATCTAAGTTTGAGAATAAAAAATAAGTATTTTTGTATAATAAAATCAACTTTTACAATGAAACTCAACAAAAAAATTAAAATGCCTTTTGAACTCCGTCTTATGTTTCGATCAGTCGAGTTTTACCTTTTATACCGCAAACTAAAGGCTAAAATACCACACATCGAGCAAAAAAATCGTATAATAAAATACCGAACCAGTCAAACGTTATGGAATTGTGACTGCCTTCTCGTAATAATTCCCACTCTGCGACGGCTGGCAGTCTAAAGTTAAACATCAATCTTTTCAATTATTATTAATATTCATTTAAAGCTGCTGGAAATTAAAAACACACATTATGGGTGATTTGAAACTCATTCTGCTTTCAAATTTAAAACAATTTACTAATGATTCAAAAAAAAAAAAACAAATATACACAAATTTGTTCCAGGTTTGTGTTCACTATCTTTTTTAAGAACATTTAAACAAGAGTTATATGCATCAGAGAGAGTCAGGCTCTCAATTTTTTATGTATGGAATTTTGATACTTTGCATAACTACTTATGTTCATATATAAGCAGAGGCTAGCTGTTTACATGCACCTAAGGTTACCCTGGCCAAGAGCTGTTTATAAAAATTACATCAAATGCAACACTGATTATTTCTCAATAGTTTGATCACATGTTTATTGGGTCGGACCATTCTCAAATACAAATTTTGTATTGCATTTTGATTTTCGTTATATGTGCATGTGTATGTGTTTATTTACGTGTAAATGCTTGGTTTAAATGTTTGCAAATGTATGTGTAGCTTGCGGATGTATTTTAAGTATGATGCTGTGACGATGACGTCGACAAGACTTCAAACCACGCCTTTAGATGCGGCAGTTGCAGCAGTCAACCCAGTCCCAAGTTTTTCTTGTTAACGGCTTTTTCCATTTACGGTTTTTCTATTTTTTTTAAATGTTGTGTAAAACGCTGCAACGTTAGTAGAAAGCGAAAAATAAGTAAAAATCTGAAATACTGAGTTACGAGTGGAGTACTAAAAGCATTAAACTCAAAATGGCACACATATGCCATTCAGCCAGTGGCTGACTTGAGCATCTAACGTAACCCATTCTTTGTTTCACTTTTTCCCATTCTGGTTTTTTCGGGCTTTTGTTTTTATTTCAGCAGTTTAGCAAAGATTTAAGATATGTATGTGTATGTTTGTATTAAGGAGTAAGTGTGCTATAGTGCGGATTTAGCTGATAGTGGTTGTGTGTGGGAAATACATTTATTTATACATATTTGTTTTAAGCACTTGCTTTAAAGCTTCTTTCTCACTTACCTAATGGAATTTTCTCGGTTAATGATGATGGCTGTGCCTCAGCCCCCATCAGGGCATTGTGATAGTAAAAGATGCCACTTGATGAGGATGATGTTGATGGTGCTGAGGCTGATGATGGCGATGTTGAGTGATACGTTGATGTAGACGACGTTGATGGCTTTAATGGCATGAATGGTAGCCATGAGTTTGAAAGCGTTATCCATAGAAATGTGTAAAATCTTAATCCAAAAGGCATTTTGTTGTTGTTAGTTTTTGTTGTAGATTTTATTAATTTTGTTGTTTTTGCTGTTGTGGTATGTGGCACGGCAACAAAAAACCACTACTCTCCAGTTTTTTTTTGTTTTGTTTGCTCTTAAAAAGCAAATGTTTTACGTTCTCCGCACTTTTTTAAATAAACGTTGCCAAGTATTACAATGGAAAGATGTTGGCCATTCGGTTTGTAATCTACTAAAAAGTGTTAATAATTTTCATACTTTAAAAAAATCTTTAACAACTAAAATTTTTTTAAAAAAATTATTATTTTTTGTTTCTTTTTAATTTTCAGTATTAACGACTTTGTCAACTTTTTGTTTTGCATATAATAAAAATTACAATTATTATTTACTTAATTAAGTTGGCAGTGATGTTTGTTAGCATTTAATTATTAAAATTATTTTGTTTGTCATCTGTTGTAGTCTGCATTTTATTTTGATTTATATTTTTATGTTTTTCTTCCATATTTAAATAAAAAAATAACAAGCGTATTTATATTGGTTAAAACAAACATTCAATAACAGTTTTATTTGCATCTGCTTTCACTTGGCTAAAATTAAAAAAAAAACAGGTTTATGTGTTTATTAAAGTGCTATTAAATTTTAATTTAAATGAATTCAGTTTTTCAACTAACAATTGTGTACGAAATTTTCGTTTATAATAAAAGATTTGATTAAAAAAAAAAAAACAAATAAATAAAAGCAACCCATAGTGAATTTTTATTTTAAACAAAGAAGAAAAAAAAAAGAAAATATAACAACATTTTAAATTAATATCTGTGTTCTCGTTAACTATTTTATTATTTATTATTATTTATTATTATTTATTATTAAACTTTTCCATTTATTACTTGTTCTGTCTGTATTCTCTTAGAAGATATTAATGATTTCAAGATACTACTAGAATATTCTTAAGAGTTCTTATACTCGTAAGAGTATTCAAATGTTTTCTATTCATCTTTTGTACTTGTTTAATTTTATCATCAATTATTTGCCTTGTTAAACTGAACTCGTATACAAGTACAAGTGTGCTATAAAAGGCATTTTATACTTTTAAAAAAGTGCTTTCTGACGTATGAGTGTTATTAATATTATTATTTTGAATTTTATAATATAATTACTACTGCACTTGCATTTTGCTTATAAAGTGTTTAAATATTGATAAAAGTTGCATACATAATGCTAAATAAGATTAAAAAATAAAAATTTAACCGTACGATGCATACCCAACTTTTTCTACGAGAACACACACCCGGGATACGTTTGTACCTACTAGCTTATTTTGGCTTTTCCTTATGTTTAAATGGTCCAATTTCATTTTTTTTAAAGCGTAAATTAATATTTTAAAAATGTTTTAGTTGTGTTTCATGCAAATATTCTACAAGGTTAAAAATTACCAAGATTCGTAACAGTTTAAGCCGAAGTTAAATGATTTTCAGTAGGGGAATTTATATTGGAGCCATGGTCAGTTATGAACCAATCATCCTAAAATTCTGCAGAGTGATTTCTGGTATTAAAAAGATACATTTTAATATATTTCCAAAAACAGCGGTGAAATTAGTTTACAGTGAATTTCAGAAAGCTGCTAAATATGGAATCTAAGGTAAGTTATGGACGGTAAAATTCATAACATTTTTTCTGCCCATATGAAACTAAGTTGAAAGAAATCTTACCGCAATAAATATATGTGCTACGGTTTAAGGCGTATTTATTTAATTTACCAGAGTGGGCTTTAAAATTGGCCTATAGTAAATTATGGACCGATCATCAAGAAATTCATTTATGCTATTTCTAGCCCAATAAAGTTGTGAAGTATTTAATTTTATTCTGATATTATATATTACGGTTTTAGGCCTACTGAACTATTTTCCGAGAATAGGGTTTATATGGGGCCTAGCGTAAATTATGGACAGTGTGATTTCCAGTCGAATTAAATGAGCTGTTGTAAAATCTTATATCATTTCGTGCATTGTTCCACCATTTACGTTGTTTTTGTAACAAAATTATTAATTTTTTAAAGTGTTGGTTCCACATTTTAATTCACAGCTCTGATCCTACTGAACCGATTTTGCTGGATTTCAATACTCAACTGCTTAGGATAACAAGGAGCCAGAATATATATACTTTTTTAAGTCTGAGATAAATAATAATAAAGTTTCACACGGAATGACAAACTTAGTATACCCAATTCACAACTAATTGTGGAGGAGGTTATACATTTTTTTTGGTTGATACAAATTTGTGTTCAAATGATGTTTGGATGACTTTTTGGCCTAGAGTTTGGAAGTCAGAATAATCTTAATATTAGTAATTTGGACATAATTCGTTTTTTTCTGTTTTAAGTAAAAATTTGATAGTTGTTAAGATGATTGTTGTTAAGCCAATACCGATGGAAAAACGTGTTTTAGTTAAGAGTAATAAGCTTATCTAATAAAAGTTTCAGTTTTTAAAAAACTAGTTTTTTGCACCAAATTTTTTTTTAACGAAACTGCTTTTAAAACTCCATATTTTAGAAAATAAATTTATTTCAATTTATAAAAGGATTGTTGCACATATTAGAATAAATCTTTTAAAAACATAGACTAAAACTAATGTTAATTTCCTAGGGGAAGGAAACTAACACTAAACTTATAACGTGACATTTCCAAAGTGGTAGGGACTGGTTCTAATTCTATCACTTTTATGAAGTGGACTTGTCATTTTAACATGGCGATGTCCTAAAAGGGCTAATTAACACCGTTTTGATACTTTGTAACAAGTTACTAAAATAACCTAAATGGACGCACCCAATTTCGTTTAAGACAGTGCCTGTAGCAGCCATTGTCCCGAATGAACCTTGTTAATATGGTGGATCCCCTTCATATAAAGTAATAGAACCAGATATAAAAACCAGTACTCGCGCGAAATCCAGTCACATGAACAGTTTTTATCATTCACCTTTCCTCTGAATTACGTTTAAAGCACATTATCACCAGTGACGCCAAGTTAGTGCTTTTGGAAACTATTATTATAATTTATGCCTCAAAACGCCACAATTTTATCCTTAGTGCCAAACTAAGAAAAAGCCATAACTTTGTGCTTTTTCAATTTTTTGTTAGTGTCTGTAGTGCTTTTTAAAATTGTTATTATTTTCTACCATTTCTTAAAACTTCGATTTTATAGAGGATGATTTAGCTGAGCTTTAGATTGCTATTTATGGTACAATTTTAAGAAGGCCTGTAAAGATTATAAAATGTAAAATAAAAAAAATTTTTTTTACCAAAAACCTTATTTACGTAATGTAATCCAGTTGATGATCTACTGTGGTTTGTCAGTGAAATAGTGCGGTTGTTTCTATTGAGGGTACTGTAGGGAGGGTAATAGTTATACGTGGTACCACTTAATTGCTTTATTCTATGCACCACTTGTTTATTTTCTTCACCTTTCTCTTCCTCTACCTTTTTCATCGAAGGGATTCACAATGGACCGCATTGGTCTCCGAGTGGAAGTGTGCCTTTGGGCACATAACCTTTCTTAACCTAACCTTACACATTATCTTCAATGTTTACATTAAAAATGTATACATACAAAAAAAAGCAAACTACTAACTGCTATCAAAAAACATAATAGATTTGAATGTTTGCTAACACCACAAGAACTTAATTTGCTAAAATGCAAAATTAAGTTAATAAAAAAGTTAATTAGTGAAAACTTTACCCTTGCTGTTAATAAACATATACAAGAAAAACTTCAAAATATTGATAACAAAGATTTATCTAACGTATTTTTTGAAGCAAAAAAACAATTCAGAAAAATACAACCCTTGCATACCAATACCATAGAGATACCTCAAAGTAAAGAATTTTTGCTAAGAAATGCAGGAATTAGTATCGCTGACCTAGAAAAAAACGGTGAAAGTCAGAAGTTTATAATTAGAGATCAAGAACAAATATTAAACGCAATTGGTGCTTATCTGGAATCAATTCATTCTTTTAAAGAAATTGATGCCCATAATAGTGTGCATATCGACGTTGAGACTTGTTTCAACAGTTTTTTGGGAACAAAAGACGAATATGAGACTAGTCAGTCATGTTATAAAATATTTTCAGATAATCATAAAGCTAATGAGATAAGGAGTTCTTTAAATGAAAACTATTTCATAACATTTGAATCACTGTTATACATTTTCCGAAATCTAAAGAAAGAACTCTCCTCAGGAATTGATAATATTCCATATATTATTTTAAAAAATATTCCTGAAATAATAATTTTAGAATATGTTACTCTTTTCAATAATATGCTTAATAACTCCTACTTCCCGCGAGCCTGGAAAGAAGCAAAAGTTGTGATCGTCCCAAAAAAAGATAGAGATTCAACTAACCCCAAAAACTTAAGGGCCATTAGTTTGTTACCAAATATAAGCAAGGTTTTTGAAATTTGCGTTAACAAACTCATAACAAAATTCTGTGAGAGAAACCAATTAATAAATGAAAGGCAATTCGGGTTCAAATACAATCATTCAACAATTCATGCAACGCATCTTCTTGTATCAGAAATTCATTGGAACCTCAATGAATCCTTGTATACCGGAGCTTGTTTGATTGATTTCGAAAAAGCTTTTGATAGAATATGGATACCAGCTTTAATCTATAAACTTTTAAAATATGAATTTCCTATATGCTTAGTTATACTTATTTATAACATGTTAAGTAACAAAACATTCTCAGTTTATAATAGTGAACAAGTAAGTTCAAAAAAATTCGTTATAGTCAACGGTCTTCAGCAAGGTACTGTGAACTCCCCAATTCTTTTCAATGTATATCTGTATGATCTGTTAACCAAAATTGATAATATTATTGCATTCGCTGATGATGTTATAATTTACCATGCCGAAAATACAGTAGAAAAAATTAACCATAAGTTGCAATCACATTTTGACACAGTTGAACAATACGCTTTAGACTGGAAAATGAAAATCAATCTTAACAAATGCGAAACAATTCTTTTTCGCCCTCCTGTGGGAAGATGTAACTATAACATTAAGACAAAATGGAAAGAATTTGGCATAAAATCAAATTCAAATATAAGTATACCCAATAAACAAACAGTTAGATATTTGGGAATTAATTTAGATAAATTTTTGTACTTTAATAACCATATAAATGCACAGTTAGTAAAGACAAGAAATGCATTTTTCATGTATAAAAAACTATTTTATTCACAACACATCAAAACTAGTGTTAAAATTACCTTATACCAAGCATTAGTTAGACCTATTCTAACATACGGTTGCCAAATATGGTTTAACATTTCCCCCGCATACATGGAGAAAATGAGAGTTCTTGAAAGGAAATGTCTAAGAGCATGCACATCGCTCTATAGATCATCGAATAGCGGTTATATGAAATATATATCAAACAAAAAATTATATAATACGGCTAAAATAGGCAGAATTGATAATTTTATTATCCACTTATTTAGAAACCATATTGCCAAGAGTTCAGAATGCACCGTGAATAATCTAATTATGGCACCTTTTTATGCCAATGAAGAATATATTCATAAAACCATGCAAAGTGGATTTGTACCACCTGAGGCATTTGTTTACCTCGATAGTAAAGGTTATATCCAAAATGAAATAGGCATACCTATAATTTACCATATATATAGAAGAGCAAATACGAAAGCAATTCATTGCAATGAACTGACAATTGATAATACTAGATTTGACAAAAGTATATATTTCGATGATCAAAACATACTTCCAAATATAAATAAAAATAAATATTGGTGGCTTACCTAAAGACCTCCCCTTTTTTTTGCTTTTTACCCACTGACTTATTATTAACCCTTTTAGATACAATATAAAAGTAATGTTTTTGTAGAAGATATCTTTTCGTTACATAAAATTTAATTGATTGCATAGAAGCAATAAATTATATGGGTATATACATATGTATATAAAATTTCCAAAAAAAAATTTAAATAACTTAAGTATACTAGAGGGCTCGACTATGGGACTGTGTATAATAATAATTTATAAATACTATTTGTTTATTTGTAGTTTAAGTATATGAATTTAACTTAAATAAACATCATAAAAATATAAAAAAAAAAAAAAAAAATGTATACATACAAATTAGGGTTTCTAATTTCCCGGGCTTCTTCTATTTCCGGGAAACGAAACAAAAAAAATCTTATTCCCGGGATTTTTTTAATAAGACAATGATTTCATTAAATGAGTTAAAGACAAAAGTTTTTAATTTTTTAAAAAAATATACACATATTCAACAGTCTAAAAAAATTGGCTTAAATAATTTCACAGAAAACTAAAACAAAACCAAATAAATTGTTACATCCATATGCACATGCATATTATATATGTATTTTTTTTTTTTTGAGATCACGAATGTTTAAAACTTATTAATATTTAGTAGTTGTTGTTAATAGCAACTTGGTAAAATTAATTTCCTTTTAAGAAATTTTTTTTAGTATTATTAAAGAATTTAAAAGCTCATCAGAGATTCTATTTCTAATTCTTGTTGATATGTATGTATATAACGTGCTACCGAAAACGTGCTCCTATTCTCTACAGACGTTGGTTTTATAGTAAGAAGCGCATGATACAAAGATTATAAATTTGTTGGCCTGTTACCCGTCACTTAATAGACGTCAAATTCTTTTTTTATTTATTTATTTTTTAGAACTTTTAGATGGTTCTGGTATTGGTGTACATCGTGTACATTTTAATTTTCTACTTCAAGAAGCTTTTTAAACATTTCATCAGCAATTAAATTTTTTATTGGAGTAGGAAAAATAGTTCGATTTGTAGGTAGTAGTATGATTAAATTTTTTTTGCTCGTTTTTGATTTTAACGATGCAAACAAATTAAGATTTCAAAAAATTTGATTTGAAATTCCCGAAAATTCCCGGAATCAATTTCCCGGGAATAATTTAAAAATAATGTCCCGGGATTCTCGGGAATACTTTCCCGCGTAGAAACTCTAATACAAATGTAAACATATTTATTATTTTATTTTAAAAGAAAATGGTCCCACATCAACGCCTTTGACTTTTTTAAAATATTGGCAGTATGTTATATTCGACACAGCCGAATGCAACTTGTTTTGTGTTTAATTAAATTGTCAAAATGTCTTAGTGCTTTTTTCCTCATTTTTTGCTCGAAATAGTGCTTTTTTAAATTTTGAAATGCTTCATTCTCTCAAAAAGTTGACATCAATGATTATATGTCTTGTTTTCCTCTTTGACAATTCGATCTTTTTTATTATAATAATATTATATTAACTGGTTTAGAGGATAAGTGCTTTAAAACAATTGGCAAAAATTTCCCGCATGATTATTTCTATTTATTTCGAACTTATGGTTAATTATTTAAATAAATAAAAAATTTAATCTGGGAATTTATTTCTCATGGTTACTAACATTTATTATATATGTACATTTTCATATTATTCGAATGTACGAAAATTATGATAGTGCATAGACAATATTAAAGGAATAAGACCATTAAAGTATAAAAGCTTGTATATGATTTAGAAAACACATTCGAATATTATGAAAATGTATAAAATAAAAAATTATTCATTTTAAAAACTTAATTAATATGTAAAATAATAATTTTATATACAAAATATGAAGCAAGGATCCTACAAATAAATTACAAGATGCAAATAATAATTTTGTTGAAAGAAATAGGAAATCAGAAATACAGATACAAGCAAACTAAAGGGTTCCAATTCATAAGAAGCATCCGTTGAGACCATTTTTTTTTTTTGGAATAATTCACCTTCTTATGAACTTGGCAAGTTTTTTTCAAAAATTCTTAGAAAAGTAACTGATAATTCTGTGATTTTCATGGGCAGCCGCGTATGTCTTAAAACAAATTTTTCAGGAGAGCCGAAACAAATACTAGATCAAACTATGGGCTAGGTATTGCACTTTTTAAACTTTGTCATTACGTTAAAAAATCGGAATTGGTCCATCTTTTTTCAAATATTTTTAGAAACATGTAAAGAGCGTTTAAAATTAGGTAATATGGCATTAACATCGCAAAATCGGAAAAATTGACATACACAGTCGCCCATGAAGACCACAGAATTAAAAATAAAATGTTAAGGATTCTATACAATTGAAATATAGAGTAATGCCGTGTTCAGATATTCAACATAATTGAGTTTTGCTCAATAAATGATATTGTGTAAGTGTGAACAGAAAGATAATTTTGTCAATAAACCGAATATCAACTCAATCAAAAATGCATATCTGAACACCATATAAATATCACATCAAAATAAATGATAATAAATAATTAATTTCAATAGATGTACTATTTTTTTTTTTTTTTAATTTCCTAAGCTAATCCCGCGAAACTCTTCGTTTGTCTGCTGGAAAGAAACCAGAGCCTCTGGCGGGAATCTAACCCGCAACCACGGTGCTGATGGACTAGCTCATCACCAGCTAGCCTACCGCGGCACTTGTTTCATAGAAGATAAATGAGATGAGTTAAAAGATTATACAAAAATTAAAAAAAAAAGATTTATTTTTGGGTATTTCAAAATTTTTTATAGATAAAAATACCTATTTGCAATAAAAGCAAGATATAAGTTAATACCCAGAAAAAGGGGATTCATATGGAATTACTAGCAGCATGAATTGTAGCTGACACTGTTATGGAAAAATAGTATCTAGTGCTAACTTTTTTTTTAGCTCTTGCTTTCGAAGTATACCGGTTTTTGGAAAATATAGAAGGATGTACGACATTAAATCTCGTAACTAGAAAACGGTTTAGTAATAAACAAAAAAAACAAAATTCCGGAATGACTCAACAATGTTTTTGTTTCCGTTGTGAATTATGGAATAACTTTTTAAACGTTTAAAGGTTTTCACTCCCTGAAAAATAATTATTTTGCCACTTACAAAAATGTTTGGTCTATGAATTAATAGTGGTTTGGGGAATGTTATTTACAATTTACTTTTACTTAATGGAATGGTTTACAGAAGTCTAAGATATAAAAAAAAAACCACGAGCGTTAAGTTTTGCCCATTCATATCTTATTTTTACCGATAAATCTTAACTTTTTAAAGCCTCCTTATATAATTTAACAACAAACTTTTCAGTTTTATCGCAAATTAGCTTATTAGAGTATTGGTAGGGAAAAGAAGCAAAATTGGTCCATTAATGATGGAATTATAGACAAATGGCTTCTCAATAGAACAGAGAAGATTTACTTAAGCACCTACCGTGGTGTCCTCATCCCAAAGTGGTCAAAGGGCACAAAACACAACGTTTAAGGAACTATTGCATTTGTTTAACGAGGTTTGTGCTCTGTTATCTTTATCTTGATTACGCCATTTGTGTTGATTGTTGCGGCCTGTTTTACCACATTGCCACTTTACTACCAAAAAAATCTTTCTGTCTTTTTCTTCGAAAGCTGCCTTCGCAAATGATTTGGGGCTTTTACACACGTCAGTTTTTGCATATCTGTTGAGTAATCTGTGCCCTTATGTTCGACTAATACCAACATAAACCTATCCATTTTTTAAGGAACTGCAGAAATCTGTCAAATAGCAACCTTGGAAGTTGCTCCCGTATGGCTTAAATTATATCACTTATTTTATAAAGTTATAATATAGTTTAAAATTTGCTTGTATTCTACGATATTTTCCAAATCCATGCTGTAGTTATTTTGAAGTTGTAGAAAAAAAGTAAGAACAAAAATCATAAAATATATTAAAACAGACACATTCACACATATGTATAATAAACTAAAGTCAAACTGTCTCGTTTAGTTTATATTCTTATAGTATTTTTTATTTTTTAGCTTTTTATTTTAAAATTTTATATGGTTGTAAAGCTTAATGGCATTGCTGTTGTCGTTTTTTGTAAATGTAAATTGTAAACAGAACACACGCACGTGCCACTTGCACCTGATTTTAACACACATACATCAATTTACACTGATTTAACTGAACTAACGAGGGAACAAAAACAAATAAAAACAACAATAACAAATAATAAAGTTAGCAGCAATAACAACAGCAGTAACAAAAACATTAACAGAATGAGAAGCAACGGCAGCACGTTATAAAATGGTATTTATTTCATGTTTTCAATTATAACGAACACCAGGTTAAAGCAGAGACCAAACAACAAAGGAAAAAAAAGATAACAAACACAACAACAACAAACAAAGCGGGAAAATATGAAAATGTGCCACGTTGGTAAATTGAATAAACGTGAATGTAATGTGTTTGTTTTGTGTAAGTGAGTTGTTGTTTATGTGTGTGTGTGCGCGTATGTCGGTCTGTCCGTCTGTATGCATATCTGTCTGCCTGTCTGTCTGCCGATTTATAAAGATAGTCAGTGAACTGTAAAACGAGTATGCAAATGTATGGGGAATATATTATTGTAACAAAATATGCATACACGAATAAAAACATTACATACATCTGTAACACGTACAAACATATGTGTATTTGCATAGTTACAAATACACCTGTGTACAAAACCCTGCAACAATGCAAAATACAGACACCTGACACAAAGCAGGAAGGGAAAGATAGAGTATTTTTCTGGGTCGCCAGTTTTATTGTTAAAATCTCTGATTAAATTACTTTTATTAAAGCTGGTGTTGTTATTAGCGATTTGGTTTGCATTAGTTTATAAATTATTTAATTGTTTAAATATTTATTTATACGGCTTGCAAAATAAAGAAAGTTTTTATTTCCTTTGTCTATTTTTTCCAAGAAAAACAAGCCAATGTGTCATTTCCAAATGTGAAAACATGTATGAAATATCAATTTTTTTTAACTTTGAAACTATTGTTCACACTTTTTTTTGTCTAATTTGAAAAAAAGAAATGATTTACTTTCATACAAAAGAAAATTTTAATTTAATTATAAACTCATATGTGTATTTCTATAATTGATTTTTTTATTAGTTTACACTGCAGTTACTAAGTTGTTTTAGGAAATTATTATTTGTTTTTAATCAGCATTTATTTTTCCTATTATTTGCTCAATTATCATAATTTCATTGGAATTGTTATTAATTAATTTAAGTATTGTTTTTTATTTTCAGCACAGTACACTCTTCATAATTTAAAATACATTATTTCGGATCTGCTACTAATTTAAAAATTTTTTCAGCTCCCTTGAAAAACATTCAAAAGATTAAAAAATTATGTAATTTGTTCCCTGGCTAATTTGAAATTATATAACTGGCACCTGGCTCTCTGACACCTTACAAAGTTTTTTTTGGCTCCGCAATCAATAATTTAAGTTATTTTAATGTGGTTTATATTAAAAAAAGATAAATATAAACAAAATTCTTGATAATTTTAACTTTTTCCTGTTCTCTTGAATTTCAAATTATTAAGAGTCGACTATATTTTGGTTTATAATAATGCTTGCGAGATTTAAATTTGTATGGCAAATTAAATGTGTATTTGCTCATTTAAGCTCATTTTCAATACTAAATATTCTTCATATATACGAAATATCTAAACCAAATTTGGTGCTCTTGGCTCATTTGGTATAGGCGCTACTGTTTTCTAAATTAAGAGAATATGCCAACTTTTGGTATAACATCCTTTACGGAAATCTTGTGCAGCCAATACCTGGAATTCAACAGAATTCAAAATTTATGGACTTCTTGGGATCAGGTCTGACAAAAATTCTACCTGATACCATGGAAGTCTGTAAACCCTGATGGCATGGCATAAAATTGGCTCTTTGCTAAGAAACCTTCGGGTATGACATAGTGGGTGTAGTTTGAATCGAAAGCCGCGGCAGGAAAGGTCTTGAAAATAGATGCTATGAAGCGGAGGTTAGTGAACCCCAGCTCCATGATCGAGTTTATAATTCTGCTGGATTGCACACTCAAACAGCTATCTGCTTGTGATGATTGTATTCCTACACAAGGGCTGTTAGTAATCGCATTGTTTGCCATCCAGTGGATTATGCTACTTTGAGATAAGGTCGTGTTTTTTTTCTCATATCTTTGACTTTTGTTTCCCGATCTGACTTAATTTCAATACCAGACTTTTTCATACTATAGTTAAGTAATATCAATGCATTACATCATATTATGCATTACAACGTTTTTAAATTAACACACGGACAGACAGACGCTAAATCAACTTTGAATTGATTACCACTTATATTCCCACATTTTCAAAACGTTCGTAACAATTATTCGTGTGTTTTTCTTTGTTCGTGACAATTCGTATTTTTTGGAACAATTCTAGATTATGTTCTGTGTTAAGAGCAATGAGTTCTAGAATGAAACATGATCCTCGAATACAAACAGATTACATTTAACACTTTTTTTAAAAATATGGTCCGATTGTAAGTAAAGAAAGTAAAGAAATTTTTCAGCACGTTTTAGATCTTGTAAAGTGAAAGTTTTAAAAAAAAAAGATCCCAGCAATTAGAAAAGCGCTTTGGCAAACATTACATTAATGATGGCTTTTAGTAGTACCCCCAAGAAACGAAGAACAGTTTAGTGGTAATTACGACACCCGATAGCTGCAAAATGATACGAAACAACGCTTAAAGTACTTTGGTTGCACTATGGTACGGTAGACGAATCCAGATTTTAATATGGCCAGTAAATACATTGAATTCGAATATATCTACTTAGTACTTTCAAGTTTAAAGTATGTTTAAACATTTTAACGAGACAAATAAAAAGTGCACTTTTCCATGTTCCATTTACTAATGCACTATTGTTGTGCAAATACAAAATTATTTAATTTATTTGTTATGACATCACTTTCAGCAACATTAAATAATTTATAGTCAAATGAATTTAATTGTTTATTTATGATACATAAATAAGTTTTATACAGGGATTACATTCGTTTAAATGTTAGGAAATGATTAACAAAAAAGCGCAACAACAATCATTTCAAAATGTACAACTGTAACTGCAACAAATACAACTGAAACAAATGAAAACATTTTTGTTTGTTGAAATTATTATTAATTAGGAATTAGAATATTAAAAAGCGGGGCCGATTATTTCAAAAATTAAATTGTGTGCAAAGTAAAATTAATTTAGAAAATCCATTACAATTGTGTTAACAAATAAAATTAGAAAATAATTTAACACACATGGGGTTACACAGTGAATACGAGAGCTATTAATTATCCGCCTTGTTGTACTAATGTAAACCGTCATGGCTGTAATGGACACATACTACATGGCGTATTAGTAATATAAAATATTATATAAAAATGAAAAATGTTTGTGTGTTTGTTTGTTTGTTGGCTTATAGACTCCGAAACTACTGAACCGATTTTCTTGAAATTTTTACAGTAACATCACGTGAGCCCCTTAAAATAAAATAGGCTACTTATTTTTTCGATAGGGGCAGGGGAATTGGTACCCCCCATAGGATGCCAATATTTATTATCGCATATCTTAAGAGCCGCTGGCGGCATTTTGCTGAACTTTTTGTAGTAGGATCTTCTGAGCCCCAAAATTGAAATAAAATAGCAGCGGGGGAAGTGGTTCCCCCCATAGGACGCCAATGCTTAATATCGCATATCTAATGAACTGTTATAGTGAGAATGTTCAAACTTTGTGGAAGTCACGCTTATGGTATACTACACTTTTGAAAATAAAAATAAAGCGGGTAGGGGAGGGGGGGGGAACCTCCCATAGGATGCATATATTAAATATCGCTTAACTGAAGAACTATTAAAGGGGGAGTCTTCAAACGTGGTTAAAGCTACTACTATGGCAAACTATAAATTTCAATATATAAATGGGCGGGGTAAACAGGGGAGGAGCAGTACCCCTCATAGATAGAAATATAAATAAGAGCCACTGCACGCATTTGGTTGAACTTTTGGTAGTAGGATCTTCTGAGCCTCAAAATTGAAATAAAATAGCGGGGGAAGTGTTACCCCCCATAGGACGCCAATGTTTAATATCGGATATCTTAAAAACTGTTATAGTGAGAAAGTTAAAACTTTGTAGAAGTCACTCTTATGGTAAACTACACTTTTGAAAATAAAAATAAAGCGGGTAGGCGCAGGGCGGAAATACCTCCCATAGGATACATATAATAAATATCGCTCAACTGAAGAACCATTCAAGGGAGAGTCTTCAAAAGTGGTTAAAGCTACTATGAGGGTTAACTATAAATTTCAGTATACAAATGGGCGGGGTAGACAGGGGAGGAGCAGTACCCCTCATAGATAGAAATATAAATAAGAGCCACTGCATGCATTTTGTTGAACTTTTGGTCGTAGGATCTTCTGAGCCCCAAAATTAAAATAAAATAGCAGCGGGGGAAGTGGTGTCCACCATAGGACGCCAATGTTTAATATCGCATATCTTAAGAACTGTTATAGTGAGAATGTTCAAACTTTGTAGAAGTCAGTCTTATGGTATACTACACTTTTGAAAATAGAAATAAAGCGGGTAGGCGTAGGAGGGGAAATACCTCCCATAGGATCGATATATTAAATATCGCTCAACTGAAGAACAATTAAAGGGATAGTCTTCAAACGTAGTTAAAGCTACTATTATGATAAACTATGAATTTCAATATAGAAATGGGCGGGGTAGCCAGAGGAGGAGCAGTACCCCTCATAGATAGAAATATTAATAAGAGCCGCTGCAAGCAATTTGTTGAACTTTTGGAAGTAGGATCTTCTGCGCCCCAAAATTGAAATAAAATAGCAGCGGGGGAAGTGTTACCCCCCATAGGACGCCAATGTTTAATATCGGATATCTTAAAAACTGTTATAGTGAGAAAATAAAAATATAGCGGGTAGGCGCAGGGGGGAACTACCTTCCATAGGATGCATATATTAAATATCTCTCAACCGATAAAGTGGTTAAAGCAGTGTAGCGAAGCGCACCGGGTTAAGCTAGTTAGTAATATTATTAAAAATTTTGCATATTACTTGTACGTTCACATGACTCTATTGTAAAAATTCAGCAAAAAAAAAAAAAAAAAATAATATTAAAAGTGAAAAAAGGAACAGAAAAACTTTTGCCCGAATCGAAATAATTCTGGAATTAAGGGTTTATTACAACAACAAAAATTGGTTTGCCGTAGTTTAAGACATAATTTAATTAAAATGTTTATGGATCAGAAGGTAAAAACGGATGTAAAATTAGAATATAAAACCACTTTATACTCCGAAGTTTGTTGAACAGATTGTCATTGAGACCATTAAAAAAATTTGGGAAGCAAAAAATATAAAAAAGAAACTAAAAATTTTGGCTTAAAGCTAAATAATTTTATGGACTGGGGTTAAATTCGACAGCTGTTGTTTATAAATTTTTTTTTTTAATAGATTAAAGACATAAATGGAATAATTACGGGTAATATTAAACGGGAGAAGTGAAGTAAAGTTTTTCGCTACTGAGCACCTACAACCATTAGTTTTTTTTTAACAGGTTGTCATTTTGAGAATGATGTTACAGGTAGGGCCTGTAATTTTTCTAAAAAAAAAAAAAATAAACGAAATAAGACAGTTTTTCTATTTTTGACAAAATGTAAGTATTTTTTACGTTTTCGTTAAGAGATTATTTTAAGTACTAGCGATTTCAATTACATTAGTTGTCGTTCAAACTGTTAAGTTTGATGAAAAATTTAAGCTTTTTATATAAGATGTTACGGTCTACACGTAGCACATGTGAATGCCATACTCAATCGGAAAGCAAATAATTTTTTTTTTTAAATTAACAAACAAAATTTTTTTAAAAAAATTATGGAAATTTTTAAAAATTTACTTTTATTTGACAAAAACTAAATCAAATTTTTTATAACTGCGCACCAAGTAGAAAAAACGAAATTGCTGTACGTAAACAAACTATAATTTGCTCTTAAAAACGCTGATATTATTGATACTGCACCAAATTAAACGTCGATAACGTTTCACTGCGATATGAACTGTATGCTAGAGTTGATGGGAAAAATATCTTTCTTAGAGATTCTTAATTACACAGTACCTTGCATGTTTAATTTTATGTTTCTGTATCCTATACTAACGATTTTAAATAAAAACAGCTGAATAACAAAAAAGTACCTAAAAGTTCCCTTTTATTGAGTCTTATTTACTAAGGGCATTGCATATTTAATTTTATGTTGCTAGATTTACAATTGACGAATTATCAAAAAAGTACCAGTTGTTGACAGAAAAAGTATTAAAATTACTGATTCCTCTTCACTCATAGCCATGCATATTTAATTTTATGTTTCTTTTCCATATATTTACGAAAATTCAAAAAGTAGCAGTTGAATAACAAAAAGTTGCCAACAATTTTTATCTTATAGGTTCTCTATCGCTCAGGACCCTGCACCTATAAAACTACCACATGCAGCACGGAAAATTAAAACAAAAAGAAATTTAATTTCACACATTTCCCCTTTTTCATCTTTTTTCTAAAGATAGCTGGGGTGACAAATGAATCTCAAAAACCCGATTTTCGAAAAAGGACCAGACACCTCTCAGCTTATTTTTTCTAATTAACACTGAAAAGTATTAAATTTTTCCAGCCTGTTCATCGATTTTGAACGTAAACGTTCGCATAGAAAATTACATTTAAAACAACAAAACATTTTAGAATTTTGTTTTTGTTGTAAACATAATTTTTTATGCGAACGTTGACGTACGAAGTCGCAAAAAGGGAGCTATTATTTCTCTTTTAGCTTTAAAGATAAAATGTTACCGAATTCACCAGTTTTAACACTTTGTTGTCTCCTCATATTTTAATAAAATATATTGTGCACTTCCGTAAGTAGCTACCTGTCTAATGGTGAATTTTTTCAAATCGGTTGGCAAACAGAGGAAGAGAGTGTTCTAAACTGTTTTGCCTTTGAATATTTAAATTTAGATAATTTAATTAAAATTCCGAGTACAAAAACTAACCGTATACAATGGTGATTGAAAAAATGATTCGAAGAAACTTAAAGAAAAATACAGTGGCGCCTCAAGTTATAAGTTCGTCTAAGGGCGTTCATAATAGAAATCAGGGATGAAAGAACTGCTTCTTTCGGTATACATATTATTTTTTTTTTTTGATATGAAGAAATAATATAATAAATGTTGGATAAAAATTTTTTAAAAAATTATATTAAAGGCCTATAAAAACAAAAGAGCGTTTCGGCCATTAAGACTTATCCTTTTAAAGATGGTAACATCCGCTCTATAATTTCAGATAGGTCCAAACAAAAACAACTTTTCGGCACAGAGCCTTTCTGCATTAAATTTGATTCAAAAATAATTTATTGCAACCGTAATCATTCTTAATCATATTTGACCACAGCTTCCATACAATACCACTGCAGAATTAGCTTTAAATGCTTAAATTTTCTTAGAAATTTTGGTATTGACATAAACTTTCGCGGCGATAACTTCTATTGCAGCTACAATATCGGAAAGTTTGTACAAAAATGGCACAAAAAATTGTAAAAAATGGCTCAAAATGGCAAATATAAACATGTTGTTATTAAAGAAACATTTATTTTATTAAGTCATGATTGTATAGTACATATAGCATGTTATCAGATAAAGCAGTTCAATTAATGGAAAACAATCTTTCAACATCGCAAAATTTTACTGAAGCATATTTGAGTGCTAATAGTTCAGATGGAGACAGAAATAAATTCATCCGTCTCACTTTCATAAAAATATGAGTGGTTCACTTGCAAACACTGCTAAGTTAAAATAAAAATCTTCTGAGAAAATCGATTCAAACAGTTTTTTTAAAATTTAAATGCCAAGTCATATAGAGAGTTTTGCAGGAGTATTGAATAATAACCGAAAAATTGCGCGTAACTTACAAAGTTTGGTACGAGATTGCTAATGGCTTAGGGAAGCATTTAAAAAAACTTAACGTTGCATGTTGACTACTCACATGTACTATTTCTTACTTAAATGAATCTTGTAATCCGGTATTACGATATTAAACTTTTTTAAACTTTTCAACAAAATCTTTTCTACTGCTATCTTGTAATATTTTCCTTAGCACTGTCAGTTACGTCTAAGCTTTCATTTATCGAAAGTCCTTTTGTTTGTAATTTTAAGTGAATTGATCAGATGCTGTAAAAGTACCTTTTTATATACACTTGGTCACTTTTTACTTTCGATTTTTGCAACATTCATTTAGCATTTCGAATAGATTCTGCCTCATATTCGCTAAGATTTTTTAAAAATTTCAGCTGGGTTACAATTAAATTTATTTTATGGCAAGCTGGTCCAAATAGGTTTCTAAGGAAATAACACTGCTCTGCAAAAAATAATTTTTTGTCTTTCCGTTAATTAAAACTATGTGAACTATATGGATTTTGTTGCGCTGAACCCAAATCCGTTCTCGGTTTTTTTCCATCAGATCGAGATTTTGTTTAATGGGCGTGGCAAATTTTTTGCCCTTAATTAGTCTGGTACGGAGACATATTTCATCCTTACTCGAGAACCAGTCATTCGATTTTCAAAAGTTGCCATTCATTGCTGCTACAAGGCGCTTTAGTGCGCCCATTCTGAAGTTGTTTGCTGCATTACACATATTTGGTCAATATTGGGTACCTGCGGTAAATTGACAATAAAATCTAAAGTTTTTAACCGATTTTTATGGTTTATGGCTTTTTTTATTTTTAAGATAAGTAGCTCTCAGAAAAAAGTGCAAAATGTGTAATACTTGCTTTATATTTTTTTTAATTACATTTTTAAATTGAAAAATATTACGAATTTTGCACAAAAAAAATTTTTCTCCATTAATTTCTGAATAATTCCAAAACGATAAGAGATACAGAAAAATTCTGTTCGACTAAAAAAAATACAATTTTGTAACATATCATCTGGTGTTTTACTTTTGAAAATCGAATTTCTGGTTCTCGAGTTAGGATGAAATATGTCTCCGTACCTGACTAATTAAGGGCAAAAAATTTGCCACGCCCATTAAACAAAATCTCGATCTGATGGAAAAAAACCGAGAACGGATTTGAGTTCAGCACATCAAAATCCATATAGTCCATATAGTTTTATTTAACGGAGGATTTTGCTGCTGAGCAGTGTAATTGAAGAAATGGCAAAAAATGGAATATGCCATAAAAAACTTGCCCTGATGATAACCCATTCGCCCCAAAAAGGAAAACTCCCCAAAATTGGTCTCTAATTACTGTTAGTCTAGTGTATAACATGTTCGGATTTTAACGACCATACTTTCTTACTTGTTTTAATAATAGGAAAGGTGTCAATTTAACACCATCTTAAATAACTAAACCGAGTAATCCAATTAAAAAATATTCATCAATATAACAAATTAATTCAATTATTGAATTTCTTGTTAAATTAAAAAGGTAAATAATTTCTTGCGTGTTTACCTAAAAGTATCAAGTTGTCAAAACTTTAATCATTTTTCAAACAGTGTTAAAATATAAAAAATATTTTCTGTAACTTTCCCTTCTTTTCATCGTTTAAACTACTTTTGCGTTGTTGAACTTTAATTAAGACATAATTTGAGGGTTTGTATTTTTTTCAAATATTTGTTAACGTTTTTCTTTGTACATTTTCTTCTATTTCCTCATGGTGTCAGTGAAATCTTTGCAAAAATGAACTTATGTTCATTATGTTGTATGCCCCTCATGCTTCATTAACAGTTAATTTTGTTTAAGTTTTTTTTCCTTCTTTTTTTTTTTGTTTTGGTGGCAAATGTGATAAGATTTCAAAAAAAAAGGAAAGAAAGTAAATAAAATTTAGAAAAACAAAGAAAACTGACAAGATAAATAAAAAAATCTTTTTGGAATTAAGAAAAAAAGAAAGAAAGTAAACAAAATGTAGGAAAAAATGGAAACTGACAAGATAAATAAAAAAATCTTTTTTGGAATTAAATTCTTCATATCGTTCAGGCGTCATAACGAAAAAAATTAACTTAAGAGTTAGTGATGCAGAATTGTTCGCTGTGTTTTCCTTTAAATTTTGTATAAAATTAATTATTATATATTTTATACTTTCCCCGTTTGTAAAGAATCTGTCGTTTTTACGTGTTCTAAATTTAAACACGTTGATTTCAAAATGTATTTTTTGAGTTACGCCACCGTTGCAGTAAATGAGCGTTTTATGATTGAATGGTTATTTAATATTTTAACTTGACTGAAGGAAATCTTAATAGTGAAGTTATACCGATTCACTAATGACTTTGTCACTAGTAATAATGATCAAGTGTATGCCAGACAAGGTCTTACTTAATGATGAAGACGATTAGCAAGTGCTATTAGATAGTGCTAGAATGCTAGAGATAGTATTTGTGGAGACATATGAAGAAATTGGATCCAGAAATTCGCTAGTTCATTTCAATATTTTCTGTCTACATTTTTGTCATTTTCTACTAGATTTTCACAATGATAATCTTATTGCACATTTACCCCAAAGCGAAATTAAGCACATTCGAGAAATGTGTTCACAAAATGAAATCTGAGTCGCAAATAGATTTAAGAGTAAAAAGCGCTTTTTTTGTACAAAGAAGTAAAGTAATTTTGCTGCACGTTTAAGATATTGTAAAGTGAAGGTTTCAAAAAAGACCCCAGCAATTAGAAAATTATTAAAAGTCTTTATTTAAAGCGCTTTGACACACATTACAGAATAAATGATGGCTTTTCGTAGTACTCCCAAGAAACGAAAAACATTTTAGTGGTAATGACGACACCCAATCGTTGCAAAATGATACGAAACAACGCTTAAAGTACTTTGGTTGCACTATGGTACGGTAGACGAATCCAGACTTTAATATGGCCAGTAAATACATCGAATTCGAATATATCTACTTAGTACTTTCAAGTTTAAAGAATGTTTTAACATTTTAACAAGACAAATAAAAAGTGCACTTTTCCATGTTCCATTTACTAATCCTCTATTATTGTGAAAATACAAAATTATTTAATTTATTTGTTATGACATCAATTTCAGCAACATTAAATAATTTATAGTCAAATAAATTTAATTGTTTATATATTTATAAATGGGGTTTATACAGGGATTACATTAATTTAAATGTTAGGAAATGGTTAATAAAAAAGACGAATTTTAAAATGTACAACTGCAACTGCAACAAATAAAGATATTTTTGGTAATAGAAATTATAATTAATTAGGAATTAGAATATTAAAATTATTATTTAAAAAATTTTATTGTGTGTAAAGTAAAACTAATTTAGAAAAGCCGTTACAATTGAGTTAACAAATAAAATTAGGAAATAATTTAACATACATCCATGTAAATTGGGGGTTGGTTACACAGTTAATGTTTTGACGTGAATATGAGAGCTATTAGTTATACGCTTTGTTGTGCTGCTGAAAACAGTATGGCTGTAATGGGCATAGACTACATGGCGTATTAGTAATATTATTACAAATTAAACATATTGCTTATACTTATACATGACTTTATTGTAAAAATTCAGCAAAAAAGAAAATAAAATAAAAATTTATTAAAATTGAAAAAGAGACAGAAAAACTTTTGCCCAAATCTAAATAATTCAACAATTAAGGGTTTATTACAAAAAGAAAAAAATTTGGTTTGCCGTAGTGTAAGACATTATTTAATTAAAACGTTTATGGGTCAAAAAGTAAAAAAGGATGTAAAATTAGAAAATAAAACCATTTTATACTCCTTAGTTAGTTGAACAGATTGCCATTATCTACATTTTTGACTCTTTCTTATTGATTTTCACGCTGATAATCTTATAGCACATTTACACCAAAGCGAAATTAAGCACATTTGAGATAACAAAAAAATCAGGTTTGACAAGATTTTCCACACAAAATTAAATCTGATTCGCGAATAGATTTAAGCAGAATCACCTCAAATCTACTCAGGATCAAGACAAGCAAGTGCGGATTTCTTAAAAATTGGCCTTAAATACAGGATTGTTTACGTCAGTATTGACACTTTGGCAGAAAAATATAAAAGAAATAGAAGTGCCGGGCAATTAAAATTATTTTTAAAGCGCAAACAATATATACATTCAATGCAAAAAAATGTCACATTTTTTTAGTTAACGGGAGAAGCAAAAAACTTTACAAAATCAGTAACAGCAAGTTGTACTTGGCGTTTGATTTTTTTCAATAAAGTCGTTATTTTTGATCGCAGGGTTTAACATTTTTTGTGAACATGTAGCTTATTAAAACAAAAATAAAAATCAATCAAAACGTCGATATCGAATTTTTTGATGATACGTTGTTTTGCGATTTAGTTGACGATATGTATAATTTACATCACAAAAATAATCACAAAAATAGTCCATACAGGCATGTAAAATGTAGCACATAAGGTATTAGGTCTAGTCCTAAGGTACCCCCAATTTATGGAAAAAACATCGACAATTGAACGGGCAGGACACTGCCAATTTGTAACATTCCTTTATTTTACGTGGGGTTGAAAACAACTGGCGTTCTGCTTTAATTTACGAATTAAAGTTGCTTTATAAAAGAATTTTTTGTTTAGAAAAAATTTTAGTTTTAAATTTTAAAAATTTAAAGAAACTAATTGAAGCACAACTGCGAATAACGTTGTATGTGACAAAATAATTATTTTTAAGGATAGCAAAAAAAAAACCGGTTTTAAAAGGCAGAATTACTTATTTGTTATTTTTTTTTTTATTATCAAAATTAAAAAAAAATAAAAACTTTTATGCGAAATATAAATAAATTTGAATTTAAAAAACGACGAAAATTTTCAGTTTATAACTTTTTTTGTGGAAAAACGTTTCATATCCACAATCTAATGAGATTTATGTTTTAAAACTTATATCAGTTGTCTACTTTTTAAAATTTACCCAAAAAAATAAGAAATATTGTTATATTAATAAAAATAAAAATTAGTCAAGCTCGAGGCCAGTGTTTTTTTTAAATTAAAAACTTCTTTTTATTTGCTTCCAATATTTCGAACTTCTTTAAAGATCATCATCAAGGATTTCTTTTCCATAAATTCAAGAACAATAAAATTACATCATTGTTACAAACATATAAATAACAACAACATATACAGACAACAACCACATTAATTTAATTTTTTTTATAAATTTTTATTTTTACGTTTACGAAATATAAACACACTCAGAGTGAATATTTAAAAACACAAAAACTTTAAACTTTGTTGTTTACACATGGACATCTAGACTTGCACTTAACTTAAAATAATTATTGCAGGATGATCTTTTTTACTAAGCCTCTATAGTTTTTGGCACACGAACACTCTACGTCGCTTTTAAAGATTTCACTCTTTGTTGTTGCTATGATGTAAAACATTCCCAGCATATATCGACGTTTGTAATTCGGCTCTGCTTGTAAAAAAAACACTGTCCTCGAGCTAGACTAATATGATATGGAAATAAAAAATAACAAGTTTTTGGGTCTCTGCTTTTTTCTAATTTGCTTAAAATGTCGATTCAAATTAAAATTAATTGAATTAAACCATAGTAGAATAAGTACAAGGTATAGTCATTATAAATTTTGTTCTCAATTTTAAAACCCATATAACGTCAAACGAAAGAAGACAAGGAAACAAATTAATAAAAAAGTCAAAAATTTGACATTACATGGGTAAATAATGACAACTCTCCCTAATGAACATACCTGGTACTTATTATACTTTGAATTAAACCATAGTACAATAAGTACCAGGTATGTTCATTAGGGAGAGTTTTCATTATTTACCCATATAATGTCAAATTAATTTATTTGATTTTTGACGCATGTTTTAATTTTTTCCATATTTGCTTTTGTTTATGGGTTTTGAAATGGAGAACAAAATTACTTCTTCTACCATGAATTAAACTAAGTTTGCTTGAGCATTTTCTGAAAAATTTATAGAAATTCGTTTCTTGATACAAGAAATTCGATTCTTTTTAAAATTCAAGAAAACCAGACTCATTTTTCATTAAAAAAGAACAATTTTTATTAATTTTTTAATTAAACTTTTAATAGTTTAAATTAATTTTATGAGAAATTATTGACAATTTACCCAATTCACCAATTTACCGGCTCTTTTGTGCCCTCATTTACACAAGTTTCGAGTACAGAAACGCTTTTCGGTAACTTTGGCATCCAGCGCTGTTCTAGTTACGAGTATGGGAACAAACTTATTATTTAGTTATATTATAACTGTATTAAAAACTTCACTTTATTTCACACCATTTTAAAAATTTATTTTACTTCACACGTACGCATTTCCGACCACAATATATATTTTTATACAACTTGTTATAATTTACACATTTGGATTTTATTTTGATCATTGTTTAGCACCTTAATGTTGCAAAAAAGTTAAAATTATGTGGGCAATGTTTTAATTGTACTACTCTTTTTATTGCATAACTGTTAATACTGGCTAAGCAACTCTTTAATGCGATGAAAAAGTATAATTTAAGAACACATAACCCCAATCCAACGTAGTTGGCTGTTGTTAAATTCCGCAAAACTTTTTAATTCAAAAGATTTTATTTATCGTGCATAATTCCCAATTTTTATTCCTTTATAAATACTAAATATGTAACGAAGTAGTTCAAATTTGCTAGACAAGGGATACCACTTTACCAAATGCATGGAGGGTGTAGACACACTAGAAAAAGGGAGGATTTACGCGTGTAATACGGTAATTTGTAATAATGTGTACGTTTGTAAGAACAGTATTTTTCTGTTAAAATTATTCTCTTATTTGTTTGTGTGTGTGTTTTTTTTATTGGTGGTAACGCTTCCCTGACCAAGCGTTGATATAAATTTACGCTGACAAGCGCTAATGTCTCTGGTTTTAGGTTCTTCTTCTTTTTCCAAATTCTTCTACAACATTTTATTTTTTACTTTGCCATATAAAAGAAACTTTTTTTTTCTCAAGACTCTTGAAACCAAAAAAAGTTTATAAATCCATTTTTAGTATTTTTTTTCGTTTTTTATGTTTATTTGAAAAATTCGTAAGTAGGCAGTGAATTATATCAACTTATATATTTCTGTTTGTTTGTTTTTTTAAGTAATATTTATAACTTTTTTACAACTATTATGTTTTTTTTATACAAAAATTTAAAAATTCCTGCAGCCCATAAAAATAATGTAATTTAAAAAAAAAAAATTAAATGAAGGAAAAAAGTAATAGATGCTTTCCTTAAATTTAGCACCTTTATTCCGAGTGCCAACGAAAGTTAAAACCATAAAACTTTAAAAACAGTAGCAAATGTAAAAATAGGGAAATTTAAAATATACACAGGAAGAAATTTATTTTCTAAAGTAATCAAATATTTTTTTGTATTTATTTTTTATTTATGTATATTATTTCACTTTTTCACTTTAGCCTCTTCGCCTAATAGGCATTAAAGAGGTGAGTTCCAAATAAGTTTTTGATTTTAACTGATTTCTTTCGTATTTAGTAAAATTTTCTAAAATAAAGAAACATATTTCTTAAACCAAGCCACACATAAATGAATATAAAATAAGAAATTTTTGGCTAGGACAAGATCATGAAACATTTTCTTGGTTCTTTCCGTCTAGAATCGAAAATTATTTTGAAAAGAATAAATAATAGATTGAAAAACAATCTAGTTTTGGAGGTTTATTTATAAAAAAAAATTGACAAAAGGCAAATTTGTCAACTTTCAATCAGTGTTCCAAAGTATACATTAAATATCTTTACTATTTGTGATCTTCGAACACAAAAATAATACTGTGCTTATCCAACTCTACAAAAAGATAAGAATATTTAATTCAGTTCTCTGTTTTTTTTAAGTAAAAAATCAACAAACTTTTTTAGCATTTTATTAAAAATTAAAAAAATAAATTATAAAATAAAACTTTCTAGGCTCTCTCAAAATTTGATGCTAAATTGAACTCTTTGTTGTGTTTTCAAATTAATTAACTTTTAAAATTGTTCGTCATCCGCTGCCGTTAGTTATTAGTAATTAAAATACTTATTAAAAAATGTATATGATAAAGATCTAATGAGCTTCGTATATTCGACGAACTGTAACCATCCAGTGTTAAACAGTAGTTTACACGATCACACAAGTTGTACGTATTTTGTGGAAAATGGAATAAGCTGTTATTGTTTTTTTCAAAAATTTTAGGGAATTAATTTATAATACTATCTAAATTCCAGTTTCAAAATACGACTATTTTTAGTGTTTTAGTTATCTTTGAAACAATCGCACATTCATGCCAAAAGTATACATAAGAAGTACAATTTTTTAAACTATTACCTAAATTTAAATTTGGAATTAATTTGAAAAAACGATAAATAAATCGCGCATGTTTGATTTACACAAAAAAATCTCTAAAATTTTTCACCAATTAAAGAATTAATCAAAAAAATAAAATAAATAAAAAATAAAATCGGCTTTAATTAAAATTGTTATCAATTGAATTAAACTTTAATTGATACTATTTATTTGACAGCTGGTGCAAGTTTTAATTGAAGGTGATTTTAATTTTTTTCTGTGTAGCATAACGTTTGCTGTATTGAACAGCGCTTAGCAATTTCTTAGTTTCTTTCTGCGACAATTGTCTTCAGTAATAAAGTTGAGTACTTAAAAAAAATTAATAAGTTAAGCCTGTTAAATCTTAATTAACTAAGTGGTCACGATTTTTTCGTTTGTTTATATGTAGGTATATTAAGTTTGAACATACCTTAAGCTATTATTAAAAATAAACTTAAACCAAATTATCATAACCTGTTCTAGGTCTGGTTTAGTTTTCGTTTATTGCGTGTAATAAATGTGAAGTTTTAATTCAAAGAACATAGAATTGATTTAAATGACAACTTAAAAAAAAAATCATTACAAATGAATAGCTTCCAAATTGAAGCTTAAGCAAACTATCAGCCCTGTCACAGAAATCTATTACAATCGAAAGTGGTGATCAACAACAAACTATACAAAACTTATATAAGCACTCACTTTATAAAACATACATTGTATGCAGTTCGCAATAATATCGAAAATATTCACACTTGCCGACAGAAAATTTTGTCTCTAGTGCAACATAGAAACTGCATATGTGTGTAAAACCACACACGAGGGTAACTTACGACAGTTCTAAAATATTTCGTTACTAAAAAATATTTTTTAGTAAAAAAAATGTTTTCAGTTTAATTGATATTGCTAACAAGGCCAAGCAGTTTCTTTAGTGTACCTCAACAATTTTTTTTGTTTGTCGTGTAAAAATTATTCAAAAAAAAAATTATGTAAGCCAATTTATTGTTCCTGTAATTTGTGGTCAAAAATTTATTCGGAAAATTCATTTCCAAAAAGGATAATTTATTTGTAAACGTTAAAAAAAATTACAAAATTGCTGATTATAAAAAAAACAACTAACATTGCATTGATCTATTTGCTAGTTGCTAAAGGCGAGTTTTAAACTAAGAACTTGAAACAATAAAATCAGAGCATTAAAATTCAGTCAAAATAACAACGTTGTTTTTATGAACAAATAAAAAAAGAAATAAAAACAAGGAACAAGGCTGCAAGATAAAGGAGTAATTAAATACTTCAAAGAGTATATTCGATGGTACAGTGAAATTAAGGATTTAACTTGTTTAATCAAATATCTTAAATAGAATATAAAATATTTTATGTTGAACAATAAAAAAAATGCGTTTAATTGTATTTTGTAGCTTTTTGGGTCCAAATTTACAATCATTTGTTAGCTAATAACAACAGTTTTACAAAATAAATAGTATTTTAAGCTTTTTTTAACCATTAGTTAAACCGTCAAACGTTATTGGTTAACTACTTTATTTTTTTATTATTTATTATTTTAATAGAGTTACCATTTATTTTTTAGTCTGATTTAAATTTCTACTTAACCAATAATTGTAAATATGATACTTTAATTAAGCAACCAATTATAATGACTGTAAATTTAACCTTAAATGAGTACCAAAAACATTGAAATTTCAGTATTTGAAGTGCCTCAAACTTTGTTTAGCAGAAATTTTTCAAATAGATAATTTAATAACACAGGCCTGCAAAATTTAAAAAGAGGTGAAACCCTGGGACTAACGTATATATTTTTAAAAAATTTTCTATAAATAAAAAGTTATTAAACAAAAAATTATTAACAATGGATCAGTGGAACATTTACGCTTTCAAAGTCCAGTGGAGCCGGTAAAAGTATAGAAAATTCTGATATGTAGTCTGAAAGTTCTTCGTGTTCCTTCTCTAAAATATCTCAACCTGAAAATATTTATTAATAAAATCCGATTTCTCGCATTTTTCATGTTTGTTCGCAATTTTTTTTTAAATTTTTATGTGATATTTTTTATTATTAATTTTTCTTGATTTGCATTTTTTTAATTTGCTATACATATTTTTTTACAATTTTTACTGAAGATTTTTTTAATTTTTTTTTAACGACCCAGAATATATATACTTTATAGGGTCTAACATCGATATTATAGAAATTACAAACGGAATGACAAACTTATATATACCCTATTCACCACCTGTGGTGAAGGGTATAACAAGGGGGCTGAAAACCAGATGTGATAAGGAAACTCTGAGCGGATTAAGCGCCACTTAAACCTTTAGAAACCTTAGAAAAGTATACTCTGTAGAGGAATTCTCTAACTTTTAACGATTAACATTAGCGTTAATTTTACCGGCACAGTTTATTTTTTATACGGTAACAATACAGCAATTCAATAACTCAATTTTAACACCATATGTAGATAAAAATTTCAATGAGGTGGCATCTTTGTTAATTAATTAGTATATTTAACGAACGCTGTCATCGAGTGCAAGCTACTTCTCGTGTGGAACTACTTTAAGTTCTTTCGAAACTAACAAACCTTTATTTAGGTTTTGCTAGCAAAAATAGCGAAAATTGATTAAAAGTTACTAAAACTATAAGGAATTGCAAAAATTAGGAAAAAATTGGTTAATTAGCGGAAAATCGCAAAAATTTGCAAACAGCGGCTATTTATTAAAAATCGTTAAAGCTCTTAAGAATCACAGGAAAAAATCGCTTATGTTGCGAACATGGCTAAAATTGCAAACTTGGATAAAATCCGTAAAATTTATTAAAAATCGCTAAATCGCTTAAAACACAAATTTTCCGAATATAACAAAATTTTTTTAGCGAAAATTCGCGAAATTTTAAAATATTTCGAACAAACCATAAAATTGATTTGAAGTCATTAAAACTGTAAGGAAGGGGCAAAAATTCGGTAAAAATTACTAAATTAGCGGAAATCCGCAAAAATTTGTTGACAGCGGCATGTAAGAAAAGTCTACCACTTAATTTTTGTGTAGAAAATAAAACACTATTAGTGATTTCCATAAGCTTCATCTAAAATGTTATATTTTTAATGGTTTTTATTAGTACTCAAATATATTCACAAAAAACTAATTTTTTAATACTATTTTTGCAGAATGTTTGTAAATAATGAGAATTTTAAAAATGTTAATGTGGCTTTTTTATTTGCAAGAATTTTTTTTTTTTTTTTTTTTGAAAACAAACTACGAATTTAAAAATAAACAATGAAAAATATTTTGCCGTTAAGTTAGCTTAAATACCTGACGTTAAGATAAAACATAGCAGAAAACGTTATTGTTAAAAAAGTTACTGAATAAAATTTACGTTAACTTTGCTATTTAATATTTTAAACAATTTAAATTATGTTAAAATTGAATAAAGAATCGCACTACTGGTCCATGGGTTACAAATTTGTTGTCCTGTATATATGTTTAAAGAAGAGTAGATTGATGTTTAGTTGAGAGGTCGAGGTTTTTCGCAGTTTTAATCCGTGATATGTATTTACTTGGACTGATTAACATTTCTTGAAATATTTTGTTAAAACATTTCAAGTAAATGCTAGCATTTAAAAGCGATTAGGCAAATGTTTAAACAGAGCAATTTTAATAACGAGAATTACGATTATTATAGTGTCAAGATTTTTTAATAACTTCAACATGTGCGATGGCAAGATTTTTAGTGAGTCTTCTTCATAGAGCATTCTGCTGACGACTTTGTTTAGTTTTAAAATCTAGAAAATTTTCAATTATAAAATAAAAACAGTGGATTTGGTAGACTGTAATTTTATTATATGTGTGTTTTGAACGTAAACGTTTGTATAGGAATTTTCTGTGAAAAAACACTCATAATGTTCTATATTTAATTCTATTAGAACGTTTACGTTAAACAAACGTTACCATAGGAGGAAAATAAAATTTCAGGAGTAGCAGGGTTTTTAAATTTTCCGTACTACTGCTAATATAAATACTAGAAAGCCGTAGTTATAGAAATATTCTAAAAATAAAAGCATAAAGCTTACAGAAACAGCAATAAATACAACAAAATGTGCAAAAATAAATTGATGTAGCATATAGATAAGTAGCATTCCAGTAGCAAATAATGCAAAAATTTATGTGGCCAATAAAGAACTTTTATGCTACAAAAAATATCACGTCTGTAATACGGAAATTTTTTATGTGATAAAAATTTTGTTTTTGACTACTTTATTGGTCCATCAAAAGCTAATTTTTTTGCTTGCTTACTATTTTACTAGTTACAAATAAAATTGTTGTAGAAGAAAAAGAAAAATGTAGAAAATGTTTTAATTTTAAAACTACTTCCCTATTGGTAGTTTTTGTTTATTATAATTATTGCACCATTTCAACATTAGCTTTTCAATATATTGACATATAAAGCAAAAAGTCTACCTTTGGAACGTATTAAAATTAAAATTTTTCTGAATTGTTTTTATATGTATAATTTACTTTTTTTTTAATTTGGTGTAATGCTCAACTAGCTCTACATTTAGTAACAAATGGGATAATATTTGAACAAGCTTATTTGCTTCCGTTCAAGTCTTATAAAATAAGTTTCTTATTTATTTAGAATGTACACACATTTAATTATTACAGTAACTGATTGTGGGTTATTAAATTCGTTTTCAGTACTGCTAAAATTTAAAAAAAATCTAGTTATTTTACGAATAATTTTATTTTTTAACATTTATGATTGTTATTCAAAAACAAACTACCAAAAAATAATGTTTTTCCGTATTTATTTTGTTATGTAGTTTGATTTTTGTCGGTTAAATTATATTTTTTAAAAGTAAAAACTATTCAATTTTAAGGAAAATGCAGTTTATTAAATTCAAAATTTAAAAATTATTGTAAAAATCTTTTGTTTTATATGAAATGTAAAAAATCCGTTTTTTAAATGAATTTTAAGTTGTTTACAATTAATTTTCGTTTGCATTTTACATAATATTTTGAGTGTAATAATGCGCAATTTCGTTAAATTAATTTAAATTATTGTATTCCTTTCTCGCACACATTGAATCATTTAACATTCTAATTGGACATAATTTTATTACAAAACGATCCTTCATTTTAATACTACTATTTAGCACACAATTGTTAGTTACTAACAGGCAATAAGTCTTTATGTTTTAAGTATTTGTTTAAGTTTTCGTTTATTTTGTTGTTGTTTTGCAAAATGTTTTTTATGTTAAGTATTTTACTTTTCCCTTCAAATAAATGAATAGTAAAACTACATCTGGGAGTATGATTATGTATTTTGTAAAAATAAGAAGAAGAACTAGAAAAGTTTTGGTTACAAGGAAAAATCCCTAAAACTTCTTGAGCATCCTAATTTTATGTTGAAAAGCATTAAATTCAAATAAGAGAAAAAAGGAAACGAAAATCTTAACAGGAAAAGATGTAAAATTGTAATGGCTTGATGCGGATGAAATGAGTAATAGGAAAGAAATATACATAAAAACAACAGCAATAAAAATATACAAAAAAAAAAAAAATAAAGGAAAGGAAAGCAACAAAAATCTCTAATTGCTGTAAAGAAATTGTTGAAATGTTTCTTGCACATTTCAACATTGTAGATTTGTATCTTTTAGTAATTGCGTTATAAATTACAAATGTAACGAAAACCAGAAATCCTTAATAGCAAAGTTGCTTTTATTTATGTATATTTTTAATTTATTTTTTATTTAATTTTCTATATGTTGATTTAAATGGAAGTTGTGCTTCTTTCTACTAACTTTGCTTATTAGATTTTACATTAATCTAAGATCTTAAAACTCTTTTTTGGGTAACCATTTAATATTTAATCACTTTGTTGTAAGTATTTAAATCTCCAAAAAATTTCTTCTTAATTAATTTTCAATACTTTTTTCTTTTATGTTTTCACATTTTTCTATTTTTGTAAATTGAATTTCTTTTTGTTGTTTGTTAAGATCTAAATCACTTTAATTTTCTTTTTAATTTTGTTATGTTTAATTTTATTACATTTCACTTTAAGCCACAGTTGACAGAAAAAGATACAAAGGAATTTAGGAGAACAATTTTTTTAAAACACACAAACGATTACACTCTCCTTAAGCACTTTTTTGAACATTCACTTCAGAGAAATATAATTTACCCGTTTACAAGTATCTGTGTTTAAGAATTATTTTGTATTTTTTTCGGGTGTAGAAAAGCGACCGTTACATTACACGTTCTAATAAGTACTAAAAGTATTTTAGAATTATAACGTTGTTCAAACCCCAAAACAAGAGTTTTTCTTGTTTTTGTGTTTTATGTATGTTGATTAAAGCATCAACAGCATCACATAAACACACACACGCACACAATAAAACAAGCATACGTAACGCAGTTGATTGTATTGTGTCGTAAAAGCCGAAATATGCTCACAACACCACGAATGTCCTTTTTGTTGTAGCTGTATACAGAAACAAACACAGTCTCTTGCAGCTTAAAGCACTTCGCATTATTATCAGCCAGTAGTTGTACCAACAGCAGCACCATTTGCAGCTGTTGTCGCAGCAGTTGTAATTTTTCTCCAACCTCGGCAAAAGTAATAAATGTTGTAATTGGATTCTCCTAGCAGTTCGTATGTGTTCCAGTTACATTTACAACGCAGCTGAGCAGCATTTTAAGATTATTGTCCAAAAAGTCTGCCAGTGTCTCTCCCATAATTCACTCAATTCATGTAAGAGTGTAGCACAATTTTTTCTAATAAATGACTTTAAGGATGCTGTTTTTGTACTAAAGAGAGTAAATATCCTTAAGCGCTTCTCTTTCTGTATCTTTCATGTAAAATAACAGCTCTTATTTAAACTTACTCCCTCTCTCTTTTTGCTTTAGCTGTAAAAAAATTCCCTTTTTCACTCTCTGTTTCTCATATCATCATTTAATGGAGACAATTTATCTGTAAACACTGCGCTCTCATTTATCTCTTGTTTTTATGTTTTTCAGAGTTTAATTTGCCGGGATATCTCTAGGTGTACGTACAACCATGTAGTTGCTCGTTGTTTTTTTTTGTCGTCTTCGAGTTTGGTAATGTAAATGTTACTGACCTAGTAACCGTTTTCAAGTTTACTCATTATATTCCAAACCATTTGCAGTTATACACCAGATTTAACTTGCATTTCAACTATGGTTTTTTGTTGTTGTTTTAGTTCCTTAAATTCTATTTCTCCTGTCATGAAAAACTTTTGTTCCTTCTTTTTATCACATGATATTTGATGTCGGGTTTGTTTCTTTTAGAGAAACAGGTTTGGCTTTTTGTTGTTATTTTTGCTGCAGTCCATCTCCACATGATAAATGTCATACTTTTTTTAGTTTCGTATTTAAGTACTTTTTGTTTTTGTTTGAAATTCTTAGTAAATTATTTTTTAATTAAACATGCATAAGTGACGTAGAACGGCAGTAAATAAAAGTAAATGTTAGAATCTTTCCATTGTAAGATTTCATGGTCATTAACCTGTGTTCTAAATTTTCATTTTGAGTAAAAGTTATTGCATCTGGTATGCAGTAGTTGTGCAATGTTGCAAGAGTTAAAACCTCATTCATTTAATAAAAAACAACAGGTAGATTGCATTGCGCCAATTTACTCTTTCGTCAAAAGACTTTTGCTAAGATTTTGTATTTATATTAACATGTATTTCCATTATAAATGTTGTTACTTTTAATGAAAATTGCATTTTACAATTCAAAATTTAATTAAAAACATTTACTTAAATTAACTTTCCATTAAAAAAG
This sequence comes from Pollenia labialis, assembly GCA_949318255.1. NCBI lineage: Eukaryota > Metazoa > Arthropoda > Insecta > Diptera > Polleniidae > Pollenia > Pollenia labialis. The sequence goes on from OX439140.1 coordinate 161,190,216, forward strand.
AGACATTTTGCAAGTGAGTCAGTCCACTTGAATTATTTAAAATGATAAATTATATTTAGTTTCGAAAATAATTTATGAAAAAGTTTTTCTTAAGTTGTTATGGATTCAAAAATGTCGGCTAGAAATTTTTTTTCTAAACCTATAAAACGCAACAGAGTGGCACCAACTTCAAACTCTCAAAGATAGAATTAACAAGTAAAATATACAAAAATAAACGGTTTAAAACCAGGTTTCAATCATTAACGATTTACTTTTGTGAATTTTATAGTACTTATAACTATTATTGTGTAACTGTAATGGTTTAGGTAATCTGAAAACTGATTTGTGCGAACAAATTTGTATACAAACGGCATAACTATAGTTCTAGTAGATAAGAATAATTGTGCGAAATATTTGTATCTATGATGTTTATTTGTCAAGTTTCGGGTTGGTAAAGTGTTGGCATTTTCAAAAAATTAAATAAAAATTAATGAAACAAAAAAATTAATTTAAGTGATTCCATAGAAAATTGATTGATCTTTAAATAAATAAAAATTTATGAAGAGTTTTTCAATATAGTAAGTAAGACTTCGCTAAAAAGAAAATAAAAAAAATTAGGTCCAAGTAAGATCTGGCCTAAGCAACAAGTGAACTGCGCATAGCTTTCCCCTCAACAATTAATTTCAGTGTTTTTATCAAAAATAAAAATTTGGAATTTAGCACGTCAACAAAAATCTTATAAATTTTGTATTCCCAAAAATAAATTTGAGAAAAGTTTTTATATAAACTCGTCATTTCCTGTCTTTTACGGTACAACATTGCAAAAACCACATGTACGGGTTTAAAGAATTTTGCAGAGCTTTTTAACTAATTAATGTCACATCATAAAACTTTTACAATACAATAAGGACAATATAGCCTAATTTCGGTTAAAAACAAAAAAAAATTAGGAAAATGCTGATTTCAATTTGTCATATCCGGTTTTGCAGATGAAACATTTTTTTTTTTTTATTTAAAAATCAATCGATTTTCGTTAAGAATAACTTGAAATATAATTTTTGTTTGATTAATTTTTGGTTCGAAAAAAGAATTTAAAAAATTTTTTTTTGAAAACGGCAACACTTTATCACCCCGTTACACACTGTGGTAAATCACAAATCCAGGTGGACAAAATAAAAAAAAAATGTCTGGCAACATTCCTTCTGATCGTTTAGTGAGCTTCTCAATACTAAGGTAACTGTAATTCATGTTTTGTTTTTGTTTGTTTTTAGCTCTGATTAGGATAAATAAGCTTTAAATTCAGTTGTTGTCAGCACGTACATTCAGATTTCAAAGGGACGCGTATTTTTTGTGTGATTTCGGTTTATGATTAAAAAGGCTACAGTGATTTTATTGTCATAATTTTTTTTTAATTATGATAAAGCTCTATTTCAAGGAAATATATTACAATTTTCATTCAATTATTTCCATTGTAAGTATTAAAAAAATTTTTTTTTTTGTAAGAAGTTCAGAAAGTGCAAGAAATAAAATATTTCCTTTTTTCAAGTTGAGTTAAAGCTGTTAATTCCGGCGTAAAACTATATTTGGGTTAATCTTTTAAGTGTTCACTTTAAGATAAATCAAAAACATCTTGCGCGTTTTGCGACCGCCATACATTTTATTTCACTTTTTCAGTATGACCTCCACTCTTTGGCGGAAGGAAATTTTTGAAGAATGGGTAAAAAATTCCAAAATAATGGTTAGATCAAGATGTTCAAGATATACTAGAAGTATAGTTTTTTCCCCGCAAAGCGGGAATTTTTTTTAAATTTCCCGGGATCCCGGGATCCCGCTCCATAATCATTTATATATTTGATCTCATTTTTTATTTAACTCAGGAGTGAGAAGTGAACCTAACGCGATTAATAAATTGTGTCCAGCTAGATTTGTGATTTACCACACTGTGCGTTACTCAAAAAATAAAAATCATAGAACTAGAACTATAGTTATGCCAAGGCCCATTGAAAAGGTCTGCGCAAGAAGCCTGATGATCATTGTTTATGTTCTTTTTAGTTGTCAAAAGTTGTTTACATCTGCATGTATACGTTTATGGTATGCGACACATACACGTTTTTTCTTTTTGCTTTGTATATGTGGTAGTAAATTTTTGACAACTAAAAAGAATCGTTTTTTGTTTTTGTACAAGTAAGCAGACCTGATAGATGGGCCTTGAGTTATGCATTTGTATACAAATTTGTTTGCTCAAATCATAAATATTTCGCACACTCCTTCATGTCTACTAGAACTATCGTTATGCCAAATATACAGAAATTCAAACAAAATTTTTTTATTGGGTTGTTCGCTTCACAAATAATTCCCCATATATATTACATTCTTTCTACTTTAAAATTTTTTTTTCACTTTTTGGAAAAAATTGACATGGAGTTTTATATGTATCTAAACGCTGTTGAAAATATCGTACGATGTTCTTTGGTTGCTTTTTGATAGTAAAACCGTAAGATTACCATTGAAATTGTATTTCTACAAACATTTTTGTTTTTTAAGAATTATAGTTGAGTATTGAAAATTGTAATTGTTATGCAACAATTATAATCGTTAAATAAACTAACCTAAACACATAGCATATTTTACCGATTTATTTGAAACTTGACCACCAAAACTGTACTATTTCCTATTTTTTTTTTAAAGTTTGAGGGTAAGTTAAATCCTAACCCATAAAATTGGTTAGATTTATCAACAATTTTTTTTGGTGTCCCAGGGTTTTGCCTTTTTTCCGAATTTTGCAGGTACGAAGTTTTCATAAACTTTTTTTTACTACAATGAATTCTCCGAATATAAAAGTCATTTTCCTACCCAAATTTTCAATGGTCCTTATTTTGAAAATTTTTTTAAATAAATAAATATTATTGCATTTAAAATTTTCATACTTATTTCAATTTGCGATTTTAACAAAACAATGTACAAAATAATCAGAAATATAGATATATACATAGTTATGTATACATGCATATACATATGTGACCTTCTCCGAGAAAAGGGACTTAGCGTGTGAAAATGAAGTTTTGAAAAAACGCATTTAAAGTTTCAAAACACCCTTTTAGGTACTAAAATCCACTCTTAAGTCCAAACCCGTTTTTTGACACACTAGGTCCCTTTTCTCGGAGAAGGTCACATATTTTTGAATTTTCCTAATTCGTATAAAAATTGGAGAAAAGTTTAATACGAATTGGGAAAATCCTTTAACCCAATACTTAATAATTTACTGAACATAATTTTACCATTGAAAGATATACAAAAATTTATTTTTATTTTAACCACAAGTATTTGTTAGTTTCTTTTTTATTTTAGTTTATATTTTTATGGCTTTTTTAGATTTCTGCCAGTTTTTTTTTGCAGTCATTTTGCAAACCACTTTATTTTCTGCTAATGCTTTTCATATTTTTTCCAATAACTTTATTCAAAGTTGTCAAAGAAAGTTTATGTTCATTCACATTTGTTGTTGTCGTTGTTGAGGTAAAACTTTTGTTTTGGTTGATGGAGATGGTGGTGGGGCAAGCAGTTTTTGCTGTTGCTGCTTCTGTTTTATTGTAAATTTGTGAACTACGAAGCTGTGTAACACTTTAATGGATTTCAAATCAAATTTATACATCGATTGGTGGTAGTAAAAAGGTATTTTTATATTCTAGGGAATCCATTTACATACTCTAGTAAAACATCTCCGGCAGCATGAACAACATCATCTTCATCATCGCCGTTGTTATCATTATTATTTTCTATTATCATCATTGTTACTACTACAACTAAAAAATAAATAAAATCTCACTGTTACACAGAAAGAATTCACTTTAAAAGCTTTTTTACATAATGGTTTTGTTTGTGTTGCTCCTTTTTCTCTGTTCTAATGTCACCAGTGCAGAAATAAAACGACAACGAAAACACAGCAGAAAAATATTGTTTTTTGGAGAGAAAAAAAAGCTTAGAAAGTTTAGTTGATTTGGCTAGAAAAAGGAAATCTGTAGGGAAAATGCGTACAATTCCTAATACTATTCTTCACTTTATTTTAAGTATATGTGTACTTACATTAAACTGAACACACATTTAAATAAACAGTGAAGAACAAATCTTTGTCTATGTCAATATATTTCTAGTCATTTAAAACTTAAATGATTTGTTTCCGCGTATTTAAGTGATTTTCAGGAGTGGATTTATGGGATTGTCACAAAATTTGGTGATGTGGTTTTTATGAGAGTCCAAATTTTACTACAATAGCATTAATCACTACGTACTAAGGTGCTTTCCCAGTGTGTGCTTTATATAAGGCCTATGGTAAATTAAAGACCGATCTCCACGAAAGTAAGTTGTATAATTTAATAATAAAATTAAAAAAGGTTTGGAAAGTTTAATAACATTCGTTGCATCGCCATTTTTTTTTTGTTAGCGAACAATTCGGCATCACTTACTCCAAAATTATATTGAGTTGAGACGTGGCAGCAATGAACGTCTCACAGTGGATAGTAATATGTATCTTATAATTGATTTGTGCAAATGTTTGAAATTTACCATAAAACAAGTTATACAGCAAAAAATGTTTTGGTTTCTGGAAGCCCGAAAACCACATGAGCGCTGATATATGCGCTGGCTATTACACACTACTAAGAAGCAGCAGAGAAGCGAATACCATTTAAGTAACTTCGCATTATGTCTTATAAGTAATCAGCGCAGTGTCATATAAAAAATTTACAGATTGCCCAAAACAAATTATTAAAAATGATGTACAATTTGCCTTGTCATTACTCAACGCTCAGACTTCACTCACTAGCCAACGTTGAACTTATAAATAACCGGTTGGAACGGCTTACACTCAACTTCAATTCCAGATGTTTAAATTTGGAACACAATCACATCAATGTTCTTATTTCATCATAATTTTATACCTTAACTTTTTATCGAAAACATACAAAATCCAAAAAAAATTGTTCAAGAAGGTTTTTTGCAAATTTTTACCTTACTTAGAAATGTTATGTAAATTCAAGACAATTATATATTATTGTTATTTAAGCAGAAAAGGAATATGTATCCTAAACTCTTTAAGAAAACTTTTTAAATGAATGCACATGGAAATGTTAAATTAATAAATAAAGAATTGATAATGTTTTTTTACCTTCGCAACTTTCTAAACTTATTATATTACTCACAACCATATCATGATATTTAATAGCCATAACATGATGACTTTCTATACATTTATCATATTATGTTTAAGATGCAATCAAACTATATATAAAATAATTTTGTATCAGTTGTGTCATTTATTTTATATGTGAGTGGGTAATCAATTTAAAGATAAATTCCTATAAAAAAATATGTTTAAAGAAATTAAAAATATTAAAATATTAGCAGAGTTCATTCCGTATTAGTGATTTAATAGTGCAAATGCAAAATATCGTAGTTTTTTTGTAGAATCCAAAAACAAAACACACAAAGATTTCGTTATATTTTATAAAAGTGTTACGATATTTCTGTATCGTATGTCTAAAAACAAATTTTTCAGGAGAGCCGAAAAACAATTCTTTATCCTACTGTGGGCTAGGTATTGCAGATTTTGAATTTGCTCTTGTGCAAGCCTTATATTGAACTCCGCTGTTTGATTCACATTAAGAAAAATTGTAAAAAGCCACAAAATACAAAATCGATGCAAAAAAGTTTTAATTTATTTTATATGTTTATGACAGTTATGAAAGGGGCTGTATCATAATATGATTGCTGCTATATTAATTATGATTAACATGATGATAATATGATTACTTCTTAGCTTATTATGTTTAACATGACAATAATATGATTAGTTCTTAACTTATTATGATTAACATGACAATAATTTGATAACTTCTTAACTTAGTATAATTAACATAATAATAATATGATTATGGCAAAAATATTATGATGTAATATTACGAGTATATTTAGTCATAATATGATTCAATAATAATCTTAATATGGTGACTACAATCATAAATTTTATCATAATATGATGCTCTTAGAATATGTTTACCACAACCATGTTTTTTCTTTGCGTGTATAATTTGATAAAATTTAGGTTAAAGGTTCTTATTGGCACAAGGACCAAGTCTATTGAAAATGGGCCGAATCGTAGGACCACGAGGGAGGATAGGGGGAAATTTCTTCCTCTCAGAAACTATCAAACCGATTTTAATGAAATTTAAAACATAGATAGAACCATATCTATATGGACACAAAATGTATGCATTTTTAAAAAAAATAGGACCACGAGGGGATATAGGGGCAATTTTGGCCTCTCAACCCGATTTTAATGAAATTTAAACCACAGATAGATCCATATATATATGGACACATTAGCTATACAGTTTTTCAAAAATAGGACCATAAGGGGAGGTAGGGGGCAATTTCTGCCTCTCACAAACTTTAAACCCGATTGTCATGAAGTTTATAAACATAGATAAATCCATATTTATGTGGACACATAAGCATGATGTGTTTTTAAATACTGTGGTGTAGGGTATCATATGGTCGGGCTTGACCGACTATACTTTCTTACTTGTTTTTTAATGTTTTTGTGAATATGGATAAATTAAATAAATACATTTTTTTTAAGTGTTTATGAAAATATATTTCTTCTTATGTTTTTCTTTTCAAATGATAAATATATTTCTTGCTGAAATAAATAGAATAAAACTTAACCAACCATATCACTTTATTTATCATAAAAAGAATTTCTTGCTAAAAATTTATATATTTGAACCACACAATGCAATAAATTGTCTCTAAATTGTAAAATTTAAATATATGACAATTTATCGACGATTTTGTTAAATTTTGGTGACGATTATGACGAATTTTGTTAAAACTTTTGACGATTTTTGAAGAAAAAAGCCTAACATCCCTGCATGTAAAAACTTATAGTTAAGTGTAGAATTTGTATACCCTCCACCATAATTAGTTGTGCAGAGGGTATACTAAGTTCGTCATCCGTGTGAAACTTTTTTATTATTCATCTCAGACCCCATAAAGTGTATATGGGCATTTCTCTAATGTCGAATGCGACATTGGTACGCCTTCCAAGTGAAAAAAACATATACCAAAACATTAATTTTATTTTGACAAAAGGCGAAACTTATAGCTCTTGATTAGCTCTACAATTTGTGCTAAAGGTTGGTTTTGAGCAATTGTTCGTTTTCAAGAAAATTAAAAAAAAAACAAGGCATTTGCATGCGACAAAAACAGAAGTGGCCTTTAAGGCAAACAGTTCCAACACTGATTTCAGCGAAACCTGATGAAATATTTTAATGCGACTAATTTTAAAATGTTATGCATTAATGCTTTTTATTTGATTTAAAAATATTGTGTAGCTTATTTTTAATTTAATTTTATTCACTGTCGCACGCTACATGTTGCATGCGACATTTTGTTCCATTATACTTTTATGTTTACGTTTGTACTTTTTATGTAACAAGACATCAGAAAGATGATTCTACTTTATTTTAAATGCATTTAAATTATAAACTTAAAAAAATATCTTCAATAAAGAAAAATACAAATATAGAACAAAAACTTACTTAACTGAAAATAGTATTGCTATTCTCAAATAAAGTTTTTTTTAATGGAATAAGCTATCTTTGCTGCTTGTAGTTATTGGCCATCGCAAATAAAGATATTTTAGAAAATTTTTTTTTAAATTTATGCATTTTACACTTACGATGTCGCACGCTACAAATTTAAAATAAGTACCAAGAGAAAAGCACTGATTATTTTACAGCAAAAATTTTTTTATTAAATTTGCAACAAAAATATCTGGTTGTTACTAATATTTGATGCGCATTGCACAAATACCCTCGACGCACTGATAACAAATGTTCTTTTTCAATGTTGCACGCTACATCGAAATATACGGTAAAGCAAAGAAAAAAATTACCGTAACTGGCAATCGCCAGATTTAAAAAGCAATTGTCAATGCATAATGTTTCTCATTAAGATCATTTAGCAAAACAAAACGTGCAATAGAAATGTTCAAAACAGAACTTTTGCACTTGTTCGACTTTGCATTTCAATATTTCAAAGTGTGTTATGATTTAATGTAAAATTTTTTCACATTATTAAAAGTTGATAGATTCCCTATAAAAATATGTTAAAACAACATACTTTAATAGACTTTGAATTTTTTGGCTGTGGTTGACAATTCTGGAGAATTGCCCATATATATTCTGGCTCCTTGAGTAACACAAAGTCGATATAGCCATGTCCGTCTGTTAAAAACACGATCACTTTCGAAAAACTCAAAAGAAATGAACAAAATTGTTATCAAATTGCTTAAAACTATCCTAAGCAGTTTGAGATTGCAATCCAGAAAAATCGTCTTAGTATGGATCAGAGCTATGAATAAAAAGGTGGAAACACCACCCTAAAAAATTGATAATTATGTTACAAAAACTAACATAAATGCTGGATTAATGCAAAAAATGATATTAGTTCGGACGACTGGAAATCACATTGTTAAATTTCGTGAAGATCCCTTATAAACCCTACTCTTGGAAAACAGTTTAGTACACCTAAAATCGTTTTTAATAGTATTATCATAATGAAATTTCGTAAGTCACTGTTTTATATTTATGCTAGGTCTTCAATCAAATATTTCTAAATGTTTTGATAAAATATAAACTGATGCTGTGAGGTGCAAAACAGTTTGAAGTTGTATTTTTTGCATTAGTTAATTCAGTTTAGTGTGCTAAAAATGGCCCCTTCACAATTTTGGAATATCTTTAAAGTTTAAAGTTGGTCTGAGAATCAAATGAAAATAGAAAAGAAAATGAAAAGATATTTTTTCTGGGCCCTTCACTGTAACCCAACTATAACATGTTAGAAAATATGACATTATGAATATGTTATGTATACTTGACAAACGCATACATTTATAAATTTACATACTTATGCATATATACATAATTCAATAAAGTGTGTATGTGTTTCTGAGTGAATACAAGTTGTCCATATTGTTATGAAAAAGTAAATGCATTTGCTAGAATAAAAGATATGAGAAAAACTAAAAAAAATAGCAAAAACCAACATGATATCTTAAAAAAAACTAACAGACAAGGATACTAGTTTGATTAAAGTGTTTTCCCTTTTAACACACCACCACCTACAACCAGGAACACTCACATCTTTTGGTTTTCAAAGCAGGTCACATGAATGACAATTGAAGTCAGAATTGAATCGAAAACTAAGAAATGCTTTTATCATGCCATTTAATACAATTTCCTTTTTAACATCATTATCACAGGAAAGGACCTGTGTCATGCTCGTTGTTGTTGCTGGTATGAAGATGCTTTTTATGTAAAATTAACTAGATCAATAAAACTAATAGTAAATCAATTAATATGCTGCTACTTATGAATACATGTTTAGGTTGATGTACATAAATAATACACAAAGTTTTGCTAGCAACAAATTTTGTAACGGATTTAATTCTGTTATGACAGTGAATTTAAAGTAATTAAAACGCGATTCAACGAAAGGCCGATTCAGTTGAAAGATTGTTAAAGGAATAACTTTAATTAACTCATAGAAACCTATTTTATCTTCTGCGCCACTATTATCATGAATAAAATTTCCCTGGAAATTAAAAAGTTCTAAGGTAGGAACAGTACACTTTGCATTAATTGAATGTGTAAATGAAATATTTCTAAGCAATTTGTTGATTCTAAATTCGCAAGAGATAGCGTTTTTTATATTTATGGAAAGGTATTTTTAAAAATATTTTCAGATCGTATGCAAAATCTTAAGAGAAAGTTAATAAAACTAAAACGAAATGCTCATCCTTTTTATCTAAAAAACAAAAAAAAATTTGTTAAACTTTAATAAAATTTATTTTTTTAAAAATAATAATTCGCATTGCCAAAAAGATTTCCAGCATTTTTTGTTTTGTTTATTCAAATATACACTCACCCAAACAATGGAAACGAATAAAATCTCTAAATAGGGAAAATGTAAATTTTATTCGATATTTGTAAATGATGTAAAATATCCGAGATCAATATGAATGTATGAAAAAAGTCAAAAATCAAAATACCAAAAGGGTTGGCATCAGCATGAGCAGCACAAAACAAATACAACATTTAAATGACAAACAACAAATTACTAATACAAATGCAAACATAAATGAAAATATTTGTTCGCTAGTATGGGGGAAAAAAGAGCATAGAAAAACAACAGGACATGAGATACTAAAATAAAAAATCGTACATATTTATTTACATCATCATTATCATTTTAAGTTGTGTATTTGTACGAATACAAAACGCAACGACGACATATCATTCATAAATGATACACAAGTTAGGATAGTCCAAAATCCCATGTCTAGGTTTCAATCATAGAAAAAACTAAAACTTTTAAATGGCACTTTTTCAAAATATATTCCAACTAGTACTATCTATTTTAAAGGTGGAATTAAGAGGATTTTTAAACCTCGAATCACCCTTAATAAAACTTATGTTAGTTACCCTCATGTGTGATTTTTCACACATATACAATGTCCTTCTACTTTGCTGTGACGCCATAGTTCGTTTGTATTTTAAAGGTAAAATTATTTAATACTTCTTTTTTTGGTGGACTTAGGAGGATTATTGATCGTCAAATCACCCTTAATAAAACTTATGTTAGTTACCCTCATGTGTGATTTTTCACACATATCCATCTTTTTTGCTATGACGCCATAGTAAGTTTGTAATCAGTCATGATTTACGTAACAGGAATTATGAATTTATCGCGTTGGTGAACAACAACAAACCATACAAAGCTTGTGTTATTTTATATAAGCACTCACTTATCAAAAATATACACACTTGCCGAAATAAAATTTGTCTCTAGTGAAAATGGCACAGAAACTACATATGTGTGGAAAACCACACACGAGGGTGACTTAGTTCTTAGTTCTAGCATATTTCGTTACTAAACAATATTTTAAATCGAAAATATATTTTTAGCACTAAATTGATATTCGTAACAAAGTCAAGAAGTTGATTTAGTGTACTATAACAATTTTTTTGTTAATCGTGTAAAAATGATTCCTTTTGTGTGATTTTTCACACAAGTGTTATTTAAAGGTTAAAAATTAAATGGGTACACGTCTCGTTTCTATTCATATAGGGGACATAAAACTTGCATTGTGGAAATGGAATGTTCCAAACGGATTGTCAAAAAAATCACTATCTGACTCTTCTTTGCAGCACGCCTAGCTTTGGTAACCAGGGTATTCCAAGTATTTGCACCTTAAACTTATTCCTCCCTACTATACATATCTTTGCGTTTACATAACCCTTGTAACTTTATACACAAATACACACATATATAAATGAAGTATAATCAATATGAAATATAATTTGGGTTCAAATGTGTGTCGAAAGAATATTAAGTAATATTAAGTGTGTGTGTATGAACATGTGTGCAGTTGAGTACCCAGCAAACAAATTTTGTAAACATTTCTTACATCAGATATCAACAAATGTAGCTAGTGACCGTTTAAGGCCAGAGTTTGAATGCAAAATTGGCAACTTGTACAGACTTGCTGACAAAAGTCGCCAAAAAATACTGTTAACGGGGTATTTGAGGCTATCAGCGCAGAAGTGGTTTAACATATCTTACTCCAGAACCGTAACGAAATTAAATTGTGGGTTACACCACTTCTGCGCTGATAGCCTCTTTTAAAGACGTACATTTACGCTTATGTAAACAAAAATCAAAGCAAATATTTTAGTTTAACTACAAACGAACAATATAGTTGCATATATTTATGTATACACACACCCATGTACAGTAGCATTGTAAACAGGGTTGTCAGATAGATTTTGTTCTTTTTCACCGAATTCAAAGTCAAAAATCGCCAAAATCGCCAGAGCCCTAATTTGTAGTTTTTGACAATAAATATAGTACATGGGTAATTCCATGTCAAAACGACCAAGAGTGGGACACGACCCCTTCCGATTGTAATGAAATTTGGTGAGAAGGTTCCTTTTATCCCATAAGGAACATATATGAACGAAAAAAAATTAAAAAATTTTTTTTTCAAAAGTTATGTCATATTCAAAATGTCATACTTTCGCTTAATTAGCCAAATGTGTTGAGCTTATTTCTTCAATATCTCGGAAACAACTTTACATACGAATATGATTTTAATGTCATTTTTAAGAGAATACTTGGGGCTACAAACCATATATTGAATTATTGAATTGACTCAAATTTCATTCAATTCAGTTTTTTGTGTGAAACGAATTAATTCAAAATTTGCCAATTCAGTGAATGGATGATTCCCGAATTAATTCAAAAATTAATGACGACGGTGCAGCGTACAACGCATTAGAGAGAAAATTTATTTTTTGGATGGACTATTTGTGAAAGGAATAAAATTACTGCTGAAGTCTATCCTCTTACTTTCAACATGAATAAGTTCAAGTCGAATGTCCACAGGCATTACTCTTTCTATACTCCATCCCTTAATCTATATCCAGTACAATACAATGCATTAAAAGGTTTCATCTCCTGAGTACAGCTTATATGTGTAATAGTTACCGTAATTGGTGTTCACTATCGCGACATGAAAACGAACTTCTAGTTGCTAGAAATTAAGAATATGGACCTGGAAGATATGTGGTCTCAACAGGATGGTGCCACTAGCAACACATCCAATGAAACAAAGGCTCTCTTGCACGAGATATTCAACGGACGCGTTATCTTACTTACATAAAAAATACAATTACAATGGGAAAATTTTTAACAACATACACGATCTTTGACATAATTTTGAAATCATAAAAAACCTATTTACGAGAGAGTATGGCATCAAACTGTAATTTTTTTCTTAAATTGTTCGTATAAAAAGTAATTAAATTAATTATTTATTAATTAATTCCCATCTCATAAATATCACACCAATTTATTATATTTTGTGTCTGTTTTTGCTACTCATCTACTTGAGAGTTACTTTGAACACATCAAGTTAAATATTCAATGATTTGATTCAATTATATTTTATATGTACATACATATGAACATCCAAATATAGCTTATTTCTACAGTGTCATAACTCATAAATCACAATATCTTCGTAAATAAACCATACATTTTGTGTCTCAACGATATTTTTGATCATAATCTTAATGCGACTTACAGAAAAAGTAACTGAGCCGTATGCATTTTTTAAGTCTTTGTCCCAAATTAAGCCATTGACTTTGGGTTGTAAATGAAAATAAAAACCGAAATATCAAATACAGAATTTGCACTTATAGAATAAAACAAAAATAACAATCTGAAATTTTAATTTTTCTGTCCAATTATAATTTTTTTCATCATGGACATTCCCGTATAAACTAACACATGTTACATACACATCTATCTGTGTTCAGAATTTTTGCTTATGATATATTAAAAGAACATGCTATTTTAAAATTTTATTGAAAATTGTCATATTAAAGATAAAAATAGGAAATTATCTGCCGCAGGATCATTTTCCAAACTTGTATTCTCGGAACAGAAAGAAAGAAGAAGAAATATTTCAAAAGTTATGATATTAATTAAAACTTCTTATTAAAAAAATTAATTGAAAAACTAATGGGCTGTTTTTAAAACACAAGTGATTGAACGTGGAGTAAAATTTATATTAAAAGCACGAGTTCAGTTTTTTTAGTGTTTTTCATATAAATTTTACTAAAAAAACTGAATGCATTTTATTTGCCTTTTACCTTTGTTCGAATAATTCAAAAAATTGTTTTTGCTCGTGCGATCAAACGATTAAATCTAAAAAATTATTCGATTAATTGATGAGAATCACGAATAAAAAATTTTTTTTTTAAAAAAAATACGTATTTTAAATATGATATATCCGTCCATTCATCTACAACTACTTTAGTTTTTCTCAAATCCGCTATGACTTTGTCCTTTTTTGATGCGTACAACTTGTAATCTTAACTCCATATCTTTGTATTACTTAAAGGAATCGTAAACCCCTAATCCTTAGATTATCCGATATTACTTTTAATTTTCGAAAGGCGCTTATAGACCTTCCATACTTCAGCCAAACTATAGAAAACCCGCTGTCTCTTCCATTTTTTATTTTTCCATTGGAACAAGTACGCATTTTTTGATATCGTATTCATTATTTTTAGCTTTTTGTTTATTTCTAATTTTTCACCCCAAAGTAAAAAATCCTCTTTCTTGAAAATTTTTAACGTTTGATTTAAAATTGTTTGCCAAAGATTTGTTTAAAAAGAACATAAAATATATTTTTGAAATACTATGAGTATTTAGCACGGTTTTTGCTTACTTAACATTGAGATTAATTACAATCGGGGCCATGGCTTCATTATTTTTTTTTTACTTTTCCTATATTTTGTATAAAATCACAAAAACCGTATGAGCTTAAATCGAACTTTAAGTTTTTATTTAATTTATTTTAAAAAAAAATTTTCGTTTTATCGACATTAATTAATCGATTAATTCGTTATTCGGAAATCGCCATTTTTAAATTATTCGAACAAGAGTTTGTTTTTGTTTAATCGATTAATCGAATTATTCTTAATCGGTTGACAACTGTACTATACGTTCAATCCCTTGTTGAATTAAATTAATAAGGAACAAAAAACTAATGAAGCTTGGTCATATATTTTACCGCACTAGGAGGGACTCCTAGGCAGTAACAGGACTTTTTTCAATATATTTTTAGTCTGCATTGAAAGTTTTGTGTTGGATCCCCTTAAGAAATATATTTAGCGGGTAGGTTTTTTAGTTACTAATATTAGGGACAAAAAATAAAGAGGGGTAGCTGATACAGTTGTTCCGTCTAGGGGAATCCTGTTCACTGTGGGAGAAAATTTTTCACCATTTCATAATATTTTAAACTTGGTATGGGGGCCCACTTAAAGAACAATGCGGGAAATTTGTGACAGTTGTTCTTTAAGCACTTATCCACTTATCCCGTGTCCAGTTAATACAGTATTATAATAAAAAGAAACGATAACGAAAACAAGACATAGCACTTCACTGGCGATGATGTGTGTAAAGCAGTGTTCGAAAATAAACAGTACACACCCAAGAACGATATCTATTTTTTTAGTGATTGTATAGACGAACACAACCTTTAATACCGTTCGTAACTATTTTCAAGAAATAGCCGTACATTATATATTGTTCTGCTCTTCGTTAAAAAAACACAGAACAATTGTAGTGATACTACATTGATAAAAAAATGAACAAACAAAAAATTTTAGCAACGACTGATCCACGAAAAGCTTGTGTGTATTGTGCATTTGTTTTGCTTGTGTATATTATTTTGCTGGCTTTTTGTTTTTTTCGTATGTGTATTTTGTTTTTAAAAAGAATTTTTCTTTTTTTGACAGCCAAAAGGGACAAATATTAATGACCCGAACCGAACACAATGAAGTTTGTGGATTTAAAAAAAAAACCGAACGGAATTAAATGTTTTCATTATTTGTTGAGTTTTATAAAAACAGTATTATTTTTGTGTTCGAAAGATGACTAACAGGGAAGCGTTATTTTTTTTAAAAATTTTCTACACAATATTAGCGTTTGTGTATTCCACAAATCTACCGAACCGAACACTTATAAGCGATATGTTCATTTTCGAACACTGGTTTAAAATGTAGTTACTCTAGAGGAAATGTAAACTCAAAAGAAAAATCAATCCATCCGTACTCGAATCAATCCGGAGCGGTATTAATAGTACGGTGAGTACGGATTTTCTTGAATCAAGTACAGAAAGATTGATTCAAGTACGGATTTTTAATCCCAAAATACTTAAATTATCCATATTGAATCCCGTTTTCGTACATGAAATAATCCGAAAATGAGATTGATTTAAGTAAAACAAAGATTGAATCAATCTCAACATGAGCTTGATTCAAGTAATATAAAGTTGATTTTATCCCGAATTCATGATTGAAAACAACAAAAACAAAGAAATTACATAGAAAAAATGATTATGATTGATTTACTTACCCGTATTGCACATTACAGAATGATAAAACACCAACATCATGCCCGATATGGTTTTTATTTTAGAAATCTTATGTACATATTTAACCAAAAATATAAACTAAATGAGTAGCATGAGTTCAAATTTACTTTTGAACCCTTCGTTGTACACATGAGTCTGGCCAGACCTTTTTCCATGTGTAAAGAAAATCAAAACATGCGCAAGCCGGTTTTTCCAAACTTGTGTTTTCGAAAGTAATCCCATTTAGGATTGTTTTGAGAACGTTTAAGTGCTATTCGTACTTGAATTTTTGAGTACGACTCGTACTTAAAGTAATCCCAAAAAACTTGATTTATCCCGAGTGTTTATCTTTCTGTGTAGTTGACACAAAACTAGTGATGTGGCTGATTCTTTTTGTTTCTTATACCTTATCATATTAGCATATTTCACTCGGGAAAATGTCTGCGACAGGCATTATTTTAACCGAAATTGTACGTGTTTTTCTTTTTGCCACCAATTTGAGTTAGAAAAGTGTACCTTCCTTTAGAAAGATATAAACATGATAAATGGACTATAATTTTTAAAAATTTTAAAAACCAATTGAAGGAGGAAAAAATAAGAACGAGAAGGAAATTTCTATATAAATTTCCTATTCTACCTGGTGAACGCGTTTACTCATAAGAATTATATAATCGCCCCTTGTTTTGGGACTGGAGTCATCTAGTCCCGCTGAGATTTTAAAGAAAACAGCATTAGTTCAATAAGCAACAGCACCCAGGGATATTCGCAAGCTACCAAACTTACCATGAAGGTGGAAAATCAGCACTTCTTTTGAAGATCTTCGCCTTTCTGCGACTTTGGGTATAAACCACTACGTTTCATTACTGTACCAAAATGGTTGTTATTTTTTCTTTTTAAGATTTTTTTTAACTAAAAATCTTAAAATTTTACAAAATTTTTTTTGGTCGCAGATTAAATAACTTGTTAACACAGATTAAAGAATTAAAAAAGCGCCACTTTTTTATAAGGACATTTAAAAAGGATATGTCGGGATAGGGAAAAACGGAAGAGTGATATGTGTCTGGCTACCATATGAACGTCTTAAAATTGTATTAGAAGGGGGTTTTACAATGAAAAATGGATAATCATTTAAGAAAGCAAATTTCGATCTTCCAAAGGGTTAAAATACAATTTGGTTTAAGGATTGATGTTTGACTATTGACGTCAGCAGTCGTCGATGGCTGCAAGTGGAAGACGGCAAATCCCTCTGAGGAGATCGAGTGGTAGCAATCGAAACATGTCAGGGAAACCAGCCGCCTTGGTTCGAATCTCAGGTTAGTCAAGAATGAATGATTATCAATAACAATTTTAATTAATTTTCATGTTGTAAAATTCCTTTCTTCATAAAAATAATTTAATGAAAATTAAATTTGATGAACTTAAGCCTGATTAAAAATACTGAAAATTTGGATTAAAATCCGTAAATAGTTCAACAAAATTACCACAATACTAATTATTGTTAAAGCTAAGGCACGAGCTCTAATTTTTTCTACAAAATATCCTTAATAAGCTTCTGTGCATTTTCTTATTATTAAAAAAAAGCAATTTTTAAAGTCATCCTAATACACATGCGCTATTATTATTGATGATTGTATACATAAACTAATATATATTTTTAATATATATTTATTTAATTTAAACATTTTTCTACCACCCATAAACCCCAACCCCCCCCCCTTTTTGGACATGCTATTACATGCATTTCGAATTTTTTTTTATCTTACATTCTACATTTTTACACCAAAAAGTATTCAACCAATGTGCAAACTCATTGTGTTTACCGTAAATAATGACACCACTACCTGTGGAAATGTACATAATTAGTGAGACTGTCGTTTACATGTGCGGTCGGTCAACCATATAAAAAGCCGAGAAATAAAGTCATACTCCAACTACCGATACACAATTAAACATATGAGATATGTTTATGCTGAATGAAAATTTGTTTGTGTGCTCATGCAACAATTGAAGGCAACAAAAAAAAGGTGCTGACAAAAAATTTTTCATAATGATGCTGCTACAAAATGATACACGAAATTGCTGAAAATCTTTTTATTGATTGAAATTTTACATAAAAACAGTTTATGTACAAATATTCGTAAGGCACTGGCTCTATGTTTTTTTTTTAATAAAAAAAACAAAAATAAATTTCAATATTTGTTTTTACCATAGTATATGTCACCTTCTCCTTGAAAAGGGACCTAGTGTGTCAAAAAACGGGTTTGGACTTAAGAGTGGATTCTGGTAACTACCTAAAAGGGTGTAGAATAAGATGAAATGAGATTTTCTCAAAACTTCATTTTCCCTTTTCTCGGAGAAGATCACATATAGTTTATATAATTAAAAAAATTGTTTAAGTTTTTTATCTCTATACAATCGCTGTTATTAAATTCACCAATGCATATCAATGACAATTCATAAATATTTTATTTATTGAGTTTTTCTTTTCAACGCTTTTGCTTGTTGATGGTCTGTAGAAAAAGAGGAAAGATGTACAATTTTAATAAATATTTCATTTATGTATAATTGACTATATGCAATAGTTGTATTACCAATTACCAACAAGTAGCAACAGCTTGTCGAAACTTTGTCAGAAATAAAAATATCGCACATCAAGGACCCAAAAAATGCATATTTAATTTTTTATCTTGAATGATTTTAAATGAAATAGATTTAAAATATATACGTTCAAAAACAAAATGAATTGAGTTTCATATTGCATGCAAAGTGGTATACGAATGTTGAACAAAAGTTAAAAGTTGGCAATAACTTATGCTAAGAAATTTATATAAAATTAAGGCAATTTCATGATTAATTTAACAAGTTTTACAGTGCATTTACACTTGTAATTTTCAAACTAGTTTATGATCGTAAGCTACTTTCATAAACTATACCGTTTACATCAGCATTTTAGACAGTTAAGTTGTTTATCTTTGACAAGTCAAAACATTTTTAGCCCCAATATTTAAAAAAAAAAACCTTGATGCACGAACATATGGACACATAATCATACCTTTTTCCCGTTGTCCTTATCAAAAAAAAACTATTTAAAAAACTGACATTTTGGAATTATCTTCGTTTATTTTATTTTCTTATTGTTTTTTTTCACAGATAAAAGTAATTTTGTTTCATTTTAATTTTTTATTCTTGATGAAATGTCAAATATCGCTAGCGATGCCAGAACAAAATTTAAAAAAACAGAGTGGCATTAACAAAAACTGGTTGTTTGTAACTAGTTTATCTCAAAAGCTAGTCACAAACGTGTTTATAATTTGTATGGATAAACAAGTTTCTCAAACTAGTTTATCATCATAAACAACTTATAACCTGTTTTTGGCGTAGGTGTAAATGCACTATTAGTGTCATTGTTTGTTGTATCGAATACAAGAAAAAGTGAAAAAATCTCATACAGATGTACATACCTAGATAATTTTTGGCATAAATTACTCTTTTTTGAATCTTTACTTAATAACATAGTTTTCTTTAGTTGGGTTCATGATTGCCTTTGAACTCCGAATAGGGAACACTCTTGAAAATTTGTCGTTCTTTCTTGCTGGGTACGCATAAACAGTTTGAGCTGATTTGTGTAAAACTTAAAAATATTGATCGTATACCTTTATGTTTGTATATTGAGCTGCTCAGAATCATTTTTGGAATCGAATCGAAGCGTTTTTTTCAATGCAGTTTTAGAGTCCGGGGAATAAAGACATTGAATAAACTATTCGTCGTGCTAAATGAAGAAATACACAAGTTAACAAGGTTTTTTTGATTGTTTTTAAGATAATTCGGGACGCTAGAACCAAATATGCCCTTAGTTTTTTATCAGCTCGACTTTTCGAGATATACCGTTATGTCCAAAATTAAGGCACTTCCGCTACATATATTGGAATAACTTGAAAACGGTTTACCATATTCAGTAAAAAACAAGTTAGAGTGCTATATTCGGCTATGCCGTATCTTTGATACCTTCCACCGACAGTTTTATTATTTGAGGAGTGATATCTACATGATATCTATTTATTAATAATTGATCTTTATAAAAACCGACATCAGCTTTAAAATTGGTTGCGGTTTAGACGAATATTAAATTATAGCTTGAGTAAACAGTTGTGTACATTTTGCATTTTCATTTGATGGGTTAATTTTTGAAAGTAAAAACTTAAAACTGATTCGGAAATTTTTCTCTTTTAATGGACATTTCAAGACATTGTGGAATATTTCTTGATATTGCTAAAAATTCGTGTTTAAAATTGTTGATAATTAGACCTACACTACATTGGAATACTGGCCCAATATCGGAATTTTTAATAAAAATTCGACTCTTATTTTGTATGCTGGGCATTTTGTAATTATACCCACACCACAATAGTGAAGAAGAAGTGCGTTTTGAAACTAACCCATCGTTAAATTTACCACGTATAAAATCTGCGTTTTCCGCAGACCTTGCAATACGTCCAGACAAAATAAGTCAAATAATAAATAACGGGAAATTCAAGTTTTTAGAAAATTCTACAGAGGTTTCTGTATACTCATTTTTATAAAGAATAGAAGCTTTAACAAACCAAGCGTTAGGAGAGAATTTTGAATTATTGTGCTCCAATGCCTCGGTACTTTTTAACGGCAAGGCTAGTAATGGGTTTAGGTGAGGGACATAAATTGGTTAGATTTGTGTTTGTCTCTTCGGAGGCAGTTCAAAGATAGTAGGACTGACATGGATTATAGGAAACTGATAAGTGATAGGAAACAAAAGGCTGAATGAAAAAATCATGGAAACAAAAATGCCACTTGTTATACACAATAGGGGTGATTGACTTGATTAAGTTAATGTAAGTTGAATTTACTTTAGGTGATTAAGTAAAAAAAAGATTTAAAATAATGCTTGCTGGGTATTTTTTTAATATGAAAAGTTTTTAAAATGAAGCAAATCTTAATAACGAAATGTTGAAAAGTCCTTTCTTGTCTTTTTATTTCTTTTTTACTTCATTTTGACTTGCAATGTATAATATTGTCAACCAAAAAAAGGTACGAACAAGTTTTTGGCATAAAAAACATCAACTTTTTTATCTCATTTTCATAAAGAAATATCAACCGTTTTGTGAATTAAATTTAGCAATACTCATATAAATAAACATTTATATACAATCTGTATTTTGAGAACATTACTCCGAAACATAAATGACCATCAACTTCAGTTTATTGCTGCAATTCATTTTATTTAAAAAAAAGGCCAAAACAAGGGCAAAAGAAAAATAATTCGTGCAGAGACAGTCAGACCATTTAGACGCATTGCAATTGACTTTATACATTTTTACTGAGTCGTAAATAAAAATTTTACGCTTATCAAAATTGTGCGTCTTTATGGGCCGTTTTGTTAAAGATGCATATAAAAAATGTCAATATAGCAAAAGAATCTTGAATAAATTTAAAAGCCAGCTAATCGAAAAAGGGTTATAAAACGTTTATGGTAATCAAAAAAGCAAAGAATACACGTAATATTCATAAAATGTTTTAATGTAAAATGACAAATTGCACAAAACTGAAGACTTCTTTTAAATTGTGATGATTTCTTTCCTTATTGGCAATACGTTTGTATTGCTTTTAACATATTTAATTTTTAAAAAGGCTGTTTTTTCAAAAGGTAAATCATCATAAATAGATTCACTCTTTAGGATCGCTTACAAATATGTAATCCAACTTTTATTGAATTTAGCGATGAGGCGCATTTTTGGCTTTACGGGTTTGTAAATCCAAAAGTTGGCGCATATGAAGGGTAACTTATCCGAAACAGACCTTATAAACTCCTTTACATCCTGAAAAATTTGATAATTGATGAAATTTACAAGCTGGGCCTAATTTCTTTAAACACTTATTCTGAGCTCGTTTTACGGTCAGTGCATATTGTTACTACATCATGATCAAAGAATTTTTTAGAAAATATTATTGAAAATGTATATTTAAACATACAGGACTGCGCTCATTC
Organism: Pollenia labialis; assembly: GCA_949318255.1. Classification (NCBI taxonomy): domain Eukaryota; kingdom Metazoa; phylum Arthropoda; class Insecta; order Diptera; family Polleniidae; genus Pollenia; species Pollenia labialis. Next base: position 161,212,256 of record OX439140.1, read on the forward strand.
CATAAGGATAAGGATAATTGATTAATAAGTTAATTCCGAGAAAAGAAATCTGTGAATGTTCCTTCAAAGTTGTGCGATTAAACACCTCTCGATTATTTGATGTTTGGTAAAAAAAATAAACATACAAAATGTAATTCGGCAAGAATAGCAGCGTTGCTCATATGTCCAAAATCATTTTCAAATGTTAATGATTTATCAAATAAATTTTTTTTATAAAATTTCGAATGTTGTGGTTTTTAAAGTTCTAGCATTTTAGTTAAATATTTAAGTGATCAAAAAAATCCCTTTGGTAGGTATATTACTGATATTCATTATTATCAAAGCATTTTTTGGGAATACAAAATTTTTAATTAACAAGATTTTTGATAAAAACACCGGAATTTATTGTTAATGGGAGCTATTCCTGTGCGCATTTCACTTTTATTATATTTTTATTTTCAACTCTTCTTTTAATAAATTTTAAATTTTATATTCCATTTGCTATTTAAATTCCCTTTTCTATGCAGTGAGATAACGATGCACGATATATTTGTATTGGTAGTCAATTGAACTATCCTTGTTGACCTTATAAATCCTTTTGGTCTCCTTAATCACAAAACTTATTTCACACGCAGGCTTCGTCTCCATTAATCTGTCGTTTGACTTTGAATCACAAAATCCCCCTCTCTAGTTCTGTAACATTTAGCAAAAGCTGTTAAAACAGCAGTTCTATCTTCTTACAGTTTGTTTTTGATTTTCTTGATATTTTTTTTCAGCACAAACAGCAACTGCTAGAAGAAAAAAACATTTACACTTTTAAGTGTTAACCAGGATTTCTATTGCCGTATTTTACATTGTCTGTGCGTATTTAGTTTTGTCAAGTATTAGAGACATGCACTGTGGGCAACAAATTTTCCTTTGATTTTTTTATTTAAATAAACGATTTTTAGACTGAATAGGGATTTTTAGCAAAAATAGTAATTTCTTGTGAACACAAGATTTTTGGCAATAAAAAAAACAGATTTGAGGAATACACCAGTACGCAGGTTTGCGCAGTTTCGAAGTTGAGTTTTTTCAAAAATTTTAGGATTTCGAAGTTGCGACCCATGGCTTCGAAGTTGCATCGTTATTTCTTAGATTTGCGTCGTTATTTAAATAAATGTGTACAAAGCTTAAACAAATAAAACAATGAGTCGAAAAAGAAAGTAAGTAAGTTTTAAACAAAAACTACGCATTTTGATATTGGAAGAAACCTTGTACTGGCCCCTTCTACAATAAAATCTATTGTTGTTCCAGAGACGGTAATAAAATAAAAAAAATTCTGAGACCGGAACACAGCACTTTGTTCCATCTACAAAAATAAGGTGAAACAATGTTTGAGGAAGCAACTTTTTTTATATTAAATGCGTATCCCCGCTGCTAGAGGTCACTAAACTTCTCCTAATTTTTAATAAAATTTTACAAGAAAAATTAAACTTAACTAGGAAAAAATTATTAAAAACTTATTTTAAAGAAATACCACCATTTTTAAGATAGTATTTGGTAAAAAAAACATTCTTTTTTTATATGAACCCACACTTTATTTAAAGTATGTATTAGTAATGCTCCTGATGAATCTTAAAAAAGTGTTGCCGTAACTAAAAACAAAAAGGATAAAAAAATTTTTAATGGCCAAATAAAAAAAAACTGAATGAATACTTTTTTTAATTCTCTCTGCAGTTTAATAAACCAAGTGTCCGCCATTAAGAATCATTTTAGTTGTAACTTTGGGATTTATGATCTTTTTTAGAGGCCCAAAACGCATTTTTTTTTTATAATTAAGTACTTTAGATTAAGAGCTATAAATATTTTTCTGTACGATAAAATTATCCTTTTTATTGTACTGTGTTTAAAAGTTAACGCTCTAAAGAAATTTATTTCAAGTAAATCTCTACCGTTATTATAAATTATTATAGAGCCTCAATAAAATGCAGGTTGTTTTTGCAAAATATATGGAAATCGTCAATACTTAGTTTAAATTTAAAAAAACTTGGTGTACCGTTTTTTCAGTTTTTGTAAAGAATATACGCTCCTTTGCCCTTACTATTGATGTAAACTACCACATTTTAGGTTTAAGTGTAATTTTTTGTGCTTTTTCCGGAATACCAAAACAAAAATTTTGTTTAAATAGTAGTAGAGCAGTAGTAACACAATGTTCAGGGCAAAACACATACAAATATTTGCATTAGCATCCTTAAAAGATGTTATTTTGAATACTTAATATGTTTATTTAACTAAATTTTGCTAATTGAATTCCTCAACAAGAATTTTTTAGAATCATTGGCAAATAAATATAAGTTTGTATGAAGAATTTTCGTTAAAGTGTAAAATTGTTTTTAAATGTTTTTATTTTAACTTAACCCTTAAGCAAACACGAACATGATTGTACACAAACGAACCCAGGGCCTGGCTTGGACTTCTTGTATTTTGTATGGAGCTTTTTGTGGCTTTAGAAAAAACTCACACTAACTAAACCCTGGGCCTGGCTGGGACTACTTTTATATGTATGGAGTTTTATGGCTATAGCAGGAACATTTTGTTGTCAAATAGAATAATTTTTCGAAAAGAAGTAAAGAAAGGATTCTTATGTGTTGCGTATGCTTTTTAATACGTTTCGTTTTGATTTTATTAACTACAGTGCAAATATAATAGGGTTGGGCCTGACCAGGCCCTGGTGGATACAATATGCACACAATTTTTATTTGCCACGCCCACGGTGTTTAAATTTACACTTTTTTCTAATTTTCTTGTAAAAAACACTTTGATTGAGGAAAACATAAAGTTTCGTTCTAATCAATTTAATAATTATATTAAAAAAACTGGAAAAAAGTCAAAAATGCCTTGGCAGGACCTGGTGTTTGTTAATGGATTTAGAGTTAAATAAATTTCGTTTTAGTACAATCGAATAGAATTCTTCAAATGACTAACAGAATCTAAAATTTATTAAAAATGTATGTAGAATTTAAGAAATTTCGTTCGTTCTGCGGTCAAATTAAATGATAATACAAATGATTCTAAACATATACGTATGTATGAATATGTCCCTTATTTATCTAAAACTGACATAAATAAGGAAATGCAAAATACAATATTTAAATAAAATGTTCACGGAGAACAAGGGGTGTAAACGAATTCTGTAGATCTATTTCTATCTCTGTTAAGTAGTTTTATATCGTTCCATGTAAGACGAGCACCTTCATGTTATTATGTAGTCTACCACGCTGACGTTAACCTTGAGGATTCCAATCTATGGCAGAACTTGCAATATCAGTTGATGGACGTCGTATGTCAGTTTTAATTGGGCAGCAATATGTCTGATTCCAAATGGTATCATTAGATATCCAATGCAGTAAGTAAATCCGTGATATCTTATTTATTTATGTGACCCTCTCCGAGAAAAGGGACCTAGTGTGTCAAAAAACGGGTTTGGACTTAAAAGTGACTTCTGGTACCTAAAAAGGTGTAGAATAAGATGAAATGCGTTTTTCTTAAAACTTCATTTTAACACATAAGGTCGGTCCCTTTTCTCGGAGAAGGTCACATATTCTAAATTTATTAGTTAATTTTTATAAGGATTCGTCAATTTAAATAAAAAAAGATATTCAAAATAACTACATTTATTAGTTAAAATGTGGCAAATTTCATAATCAATTTTACTAAAAAGGCTAAAGTTAAATCGAAGTAAATTCTTCTTTATAACGATTAATGAATTTTTCTATATTTACGAAAAACGTCTGTAGACTTAAATAAAAAATTTGTAAGTTGTAGAACAACCTACATATGTATATTTCTTTAATTGTACACCCAATTTTGCAGCAGTTAGTTAAATTTTGGTTCAGTGTACAAATGTATGGAAAATTGTACTTCGGTTCGCATGTCGTTTTTCCGGTGCCAATTAGTGACGCAAGCCGGGGTATTGGCGTACTGCTAAAAAAGTCGACGTTAAGCTTAAAAAAAATGAAACGCATCCTATTTATGATTTAAAATATATTCTATACAGAAAAATAACTATAGAGGAGCCGCACAAAACAAATGGTCCCGTTCAATGTCTCAACTGCCAAGAATTTGGCCATACTAAGGCATACTGCTATTTACCACCGGTTTGCGTAGTATGTGGTGAATTACATGGTACAGTCCAGTGCGATAAGTCTAAAAATGACCCCAATGTAAAAAAATGTAGTAACTGTGGCGGCAATCACACTGCAAATTATAGAGGTTGCCCTGTATACACTATCGTCAAACAGTCGGCTGGACCAAAAACTAATCCCCCTCAAACGCAGGTACCAAATCAAGTAAACACTAATGACATTCAGGCTCCGCAGCCTAGTAATAACAGAACCTCTTATGCTAATGTCCTAAAATCAAACCATGTGCCAATGCAAGGTGCTGATGAAACTTCTAATTTAAGTCGTCTAGAAAAAACTATGGAAACATTAGTGCAAACAGTGAATAATTTTACAAACACAATGGGTAATATGATGCAGGAAATTCTTAGAATGCAATCGATGTTATTGCAAGCTGTACTTAACAAACCATGAACTGTTTAAAAATTTGTTTTTGGAACGCAAACGGCATCCGCCAACATAAAAATGAATTAGAATACTTTCTTAAAAATAAACAAATTGATGTCATGATGGTTTCTGAAACTCATTTGACCTCAAGAAATTCGTTTAAAATCAATGGTTATACACTATATGATACCAAAGACCCTCGAGATAGAGCTTGTGGAGGTTCTGCCATTTTGATAAAAACCCGAATCAAACACTACCTAATGTGTGATCATCGTGAAGATTATCTTCAAGCAACAAACATTTGTGTTGAAGAGCTGAATCGAAACATATTAATCTCATCCTTATACTCACCACCTAGATTTGCAATATCAGAAAGCCAATATTATAAATATTATAAGTCATTGGGGCCCTGTTTCCTGGCTGCTGGCGATTATAACGCTAAACATACCTTCTGGGGGTCACGACTAATAACACCAAAAGGTCGTGTTTTGTTCAATACAATCTCTAAAATGAATTTAAATGTTGTCGCGAGCGGACAACCAACATATTGGCCTGCTGATCCGCAAAAAATTCCCGATGTCATCGATTTTGGCGTGGTTAAAAACATCCCCATAGAGGCGATTCACGTTGAAGCTTCGTTGGAATTATCCTCTGATCACACACCTACAATAGTTACTATAACAAACACCAATAGAATTGTATCTCCCTCTAGTTACATAGCGACGTCAGCTACACAAATAAATTGGTTAAAATATAAAAAATATCTCAGTACCCATTGCACGGAAAATATACCGCTTAGCACTCCGGAAAATGTGGATCTCTCTATTGTCAATTTTGACAGTTTTCTTAAACTAGCTGTTCAACATTCGAGCAAAACCCTCAAAAGAAACAATTATAATAAAATATATTTTACAGATGTCGAGCGCCTCTTGAATGAAAAAAGGAGAGTGCGAAGAGAATGGCAATTGCACAGATCCCCTCAACTTAAAAATTAATTAAAAGAGTGTACAAAAAGGCTAAGAAAATTTCTGCAGACCCAGAAAACGGCTTCCGTGGAAAAATATCTTAAGGACCTGGATGCAACTCCACAATCAGACTACTCATTATGGCGTGCAGCTAGAAAACTCAAAAGACCAGTTATCTCGAAACCACCATTAAGAAACCAGAATGAAAGTTGGGCAAGAAATGATAATGAAAAAGGAAACCTGTTTGTAAATCATTTGAAAAACGTATTTACCCCAAATATACCTGACGATATAGCGGACGAGTTGCCGCCTGTTTATGTTAGAGCAGCTATCCCCCTAAGATTTGAGATAAAGGAAATAGAAAAGGCTATTTGTGAATTAAACACCAAGAAGGCACCTGGTATTGATAAGATCAGTAACAAAATGCTTTTGGAGCTACCTCGCATAGCAAAGAAAATTATTCTTTATATTTTTAATGCTATTTTACGCCTTGAATACTACCCTCAAGATTGGAAGGTCTCTTTAATAACGATGATACCAAAGCCAGGAAAAGATCACACAAAAGTTGAGTCATATAGGCCTATTAGCTTATTACCTAATATATCAAAGCTGTTTGAGAAGCTCTTAACGTCAAAATTAACCCCAATTTTAAATGACAATGGGTGTATACCTAATCATCAATTCGGTTTCAGAAGAGAGCATAGCACAATTGAACAAACCCATCGGATAGTAAACGCCATAAGAAAAGCCTTTGAAGAAAGAAAATATTGCTCCGCTCTCTTCATAGATGTTTCTCAAGCTTTTGACAAAGTCTGGCATGTAGGCTTGTTACATAAATTGAAGCTAAACCTACCGGTTAATACACACAAGCTGTTAGAAAGCTACCTGGTCGGTCGAAAATTCATTATTAAAGAAGGTGATTTTTTAAGTTCTCCTCAGCCAATTGAAGCTGGAGTCCCTCAGGGAAGCATCCTGGGCCCACTTTTTTACTTAATATATACCTCGGACATGCCAACAAACAATTACACCCTAACCTCAACTTTTGCTGATGATACAGCTTTTCTAAGCGTACACGAGAACAGTCGTGAAGCATCTCGATACCTGCAGGATCATATATTTCAGCTCGAACTATGGTTAAAGCAATGGAGGATAAAGGTCAATGAGCAAAAATGCGTACATATAACTTTCACCTTGCGTCGGGAAACATGCCCCCCTATTAAAATCAATAATCAACTAGTGCCTCAACAATTGCATGTCAAATATCTCGGAATTCATCTAGATCGGCGTTTAACATGGAAATACCATATAGAAGCAAAATTAACCCAAATGAAACTAAAAGCAATTCAAATTAACTGGCTTATTGGAAGAAATTCTGTTCTTAGTCTCGATTGCAAACTACTACTTTACAACGCTATTTTAAAGCCAATATGGTGCTACGGTATTCAACTATGGGGCACTGCCTCGGCCTCTAATATCGAAAAAATTCAAAGGCGCCAAAATAAACTTCTTCGAATAATTACAGCTGCCCCATGGTATGTTAAAAACTCAAATATCCACAAGGATCTCAATGTGCCACTGGTAAAGACTATTATTACGAAGTATGCGGTAAAATACTTAAAAAGGCTAGAGTTGCACCCAAATCCACTAGCTCGAAATATTTTAAATGATAGCGGCCACTCTCGCTTAAGGAGAAGAGACACTGCAGCACTTACCCATTAAGATGAGCGATAAACACCTATTTATGTGAACAGAACCCGTGATGAAGAAAATTTTTGTCTGGCACTGGCGGGACATAAAATAAAGTATTAGGTTAAGATTTGATTAATTATTGTTAGTTCATATTTAATATATGAAGATTCAATAAATAAATAATGAAAAAAAAAAAAAAAAAAAAAAAAGCGATATTTCTAATAAACGACGTTTCTTATAAATAAAAACATGATGATTTCTTATGACAGAAAACCCAATATTAGTTTTTTTTGGTTAAAAATTTGTTTTCTCTTTTTGTTTTTTGTTGAAATGAAGATGTTTTAGTTAATTTACGGGGTTTTTTTTATCGAAACACATGTTTTTAATTTGCAACAATTGTTGATTTTAAGCAACGCATTTTTGGTGAATAAATTCGTTCACACCAGAACAAATTAACTTCTTCTAAAAAGAGCGATTTTTCTGATAGTTGTGAAGTTTATTGAAAAATACACTTGGATTTGCAAAAAAAAAAATATTTTTTTAAAAATATTACCAAAAATAATTGCTTTGTTTTAAAGATTTAAAATAACATTTTGTGGTGAAAGAACGAATATGCTAAATATAAAGGATTTTTGATAATAAATAAACCTTGTCGTATAATATTGAATTACGTTGTTTGTGTTGGTGAGATTTTTGAAGCACGAATTCTTGTTTAACTGCTATTGTTTGTGTGATTACTAACGAAAATAATTTGTGTATGAAACTTTTAAAGTATTGATTTCTAGAGACAATTAGATTTGAGTGATTTATATTTTCTAAAATACAAAAAAACAAGGTATTTTAAAATAAAGAGTTATTCTTTGGTTATTATTAAAATCAGTTTTTTCATAGGACGGATGACTTTTAGCAAATTTCTTATCCGCGTTTCTATTAGGGATGCCAAATGGGGCCAGGTTTTTTGAAACCCGGGATTCGGGATATTTTATTTAAAAAAACGGGAATTTCATACATAAAGGCCAATTTTTAGAATTCATATACATACATATTTATAACAAAATGTTTATGTATAAGTATTCAAACAAATAAATTAATGAAGAATATTAAACTCATTACAAAATTAAATTTAATGTATTCTTTTAAAGTACTATGGAAAAATTATGTGTCATATTTTACAAAGCTTCTAAAACCAATTAATGGCGTCTGATAATCGATACCTTATTTTATTGAAAACATATGCTGCCGACGAATACAATGTTCGCATTCAACACTTCTGGGTGGTATCGTAAATAAATATATACATATATGCTCAATGACAATATTTAATTTATTTTTTATTAATAAAATTAATCTAATTAATTAAACTTAAGCAAATGTGTCAAAAGACCTTTGCTAGAATCCCCTAAAGTTTTTCACAACTTTTTGCACAACTTGCATTGTGCATGCGCAGTTCTATATTACCACACCAAACTTTATCTTTCCCTACTTAGACGATTATGCTGAATTTGTATGACAAGCAGCTTAGGAGAACTAGAAATTTGACATCAAAGCTCTTCTTTTGTATTGAGTTTTTCCTAAGTTATAGTGTTTTTAAAAGACAGACAGACATACGAACTTATGTGCACATTGAGATGGCTAAATCGACTTCGATATATTAAAGGTTCTGAAATTAATGTAAAGCAAAAATTCACCGGGAATGACAAACTTAGTATATCCTCTATTGGTGGTGGAGACTATAAGAAAAATAAAATAAAAAAAAATGCAATTTGGTGTCTGTTTCTTAAAAATTTTGCTCCCGAAAAGCATGAGTTTTTTAGAATACAACAAGCCACCGTTTTCGGGAGCAAAATTTTTAAGAAAAAGACACCAAATTGAATTTTTTTAAAAAAAGGCTCAATTTTTTGTAGAAAAGAAAACACCATTAATTAAAAAAAAATTACTATACGACTAAGACGCAAATAGCCCGGGATTTAAACATGCAACTGCTTCTTCGGAACACTCGATATGATCGATTTTTTATTGATAACACGTATGTATACTCTACTATCTAAGTTCTTGTATCTTCACACCCCAGGTAAGTATTTTATAGATTTTATTGAAAAAAAATATGCCCTATTTGAAAACATAAAAGAAACACAATTTTAATTTTGTGAAAAAAGGTTTTTGTTTTCAAGCATATTGGTTCAGATATATTTGTTAAGCTAACTTTATTTGGCCAAATTTGTGATCATAATTTTCATATCATCCAGATTACAAAAAAGGCAAATATATATAAAAATATAGAACTGAAAAATGTTTTACATTAAGTTATTCGTATCTCAATACACAAGTAGATATACATACACAGTAACATATATGTACCAACATATTTTTGTTGTTGTACTCATAACAGCTTAATTTAGATAAGTTATGCTTTGGCTAAAACCGTACACAACTTCTCATTACGTTAATTCGAATGAGCAGAAAAATATGAATAATTTTAACGCAGATAATTTTATATTATTTTATATATACATCTTATATATGAGTCATTCCATGTCAAACCGTACGATTTTTGCTAAAAATTGACTTTGATGTCTCCGATGTCTTTCAAAATTTGAGAACGAAGTCTTCATTAAAAAATATTTTGCACGTGTTTCGGGAAAAAAATTAAAAATTTTTTTTTAAAAAGTTATTTGCATTTGAAAATCGTCAAAATCGTGAAAAATCTTCCGACATGACAACATTTAAACTAATGTTTTTATAAAACAAGTGAATGGATTTTGAAGTGCAATACCTTATTTCAAAGGTATTTGAACCTTCTTTTTAAAAAAAATATTATTTTTTATAAATTAATTTTTTTTTATTATTAAAATTTCGTTTTTTTACTTAATTTCTGTTTTCTACAATCTTTGAACAAGTCGAAAAATGTGAAAAAAATATTTTCTTAAAGGTTAATATATTCTTAACAATCCCTCAAAATTTCAGAGTGGAGGTCAAAATTACATTTTGTATATAAACATTTTATTTTCAAGCATGTTAACGAAAATGTCAACGCATGTATGTATGTATTCAAAAACACACAAAATAAATATTCGGAGATTGTGGAAAACATAAAAAATAATATTTTTTTTTTTATAAGAAGGTTCAAATACCTTTGAAATAAGGTATTGAACTTCAAAATCCATTCACTAGTTTTATAAAAACTTTAGTTTAAATGTTGTCATGTCGGAAGATTTTTCACGATTTTGACGATTTTCAAATGCAAATAACTTTTTAAAAAAAAATTTTCAATTTTTTTCCCGAAACACGTGTAAAATATTTTTTTATGCTTAATACGTCTGGCAAATTTAAAGAAAATCGGAAGAGGTGGTGTAAAAAAGGTGTTCGGTCTGAGATGGAATGACTCATATGTCGATTTGTGTTTAAATTTCTTTATTCTTGTGTTCTGAAAAAACAAATTTAAGGTTGCGTGCGGTTCAAACACCAAGATTGTAAAATATGTATTTTGCTAATAAAATGATAAAAAGTTTTATTAAAAATCAATGTCCTACTGAACGTATACTTAATTTGAAATTTGTGTAATATAATGGACATCACTCATACGCCATGTTAACTTTATTATAATCAGCCCAATTATGAATAAAAATTCCCCGGGAGGTTTTTCCCTTTTCCCATTTATACAATTGAATTAACATAGGAAAAATGAGAAAAGGGAGAAAACTCCCGGGGAATTTTTTTTTCATAATTGGGCTGAATATATATTATTATGCAGATTCAAGAAATTTGGTTCGGTCAATTTCTTATTTGCTCATATTCTGCACTGTTGCCAATTTGACAATTTTCACGCGATGCAAAACGCAACAGACTTGATAAGTATGATAACTTTAAGATCCGACTGTAAATGCCAAAGATACACAGAGAAAACAGATTCGTGATAACAACCGAAATTGGCGCTAATCGAATTTCGTCGGTTGCATCATCCAATTCGGTTACAATTACTGAAAATTTCATTGCTAAGCATAATATTTTTGATAGCCACATTTGAATTTTAGTACACTATCAGTCATAACAACAGATTTTGTTAGTTGTTAGTATGATTAGTAGAAACAAAATTGTGCTTGTACCTGAATATATCGTCCCCTCAATATAACAATAGCGTATAATTTTTTTGGAGTTTTGAGAAAATCGTGTTTAAAGTTTTTGTCAAATCGGATGTCTATTAAAACCTCAATATCGCGGTAAATAAAAATTCTTAATATTGGATTTTTCGACGAATACATAATACCGTTTCTTGTCTTTAAATTGGCCAATTTTTTTTATTCTACGCATCCTTTAAGACCATCCATATGTCATTCAAAGTGCAAGTCCTCCATATAGGCTATTTTATTTTTTAAGGAATTCGTATGATGAATCTGATACACTATTTTATTTTGTATGGTATACACTGTTTTATTCAATAATTTTACGGTATTTTTATTAAAATATTTGATCTCAAAAATATCAATTTGTTACATTATAAAACAGTGATTAATTCATAGTTCTGTTAATTCAGTGGCATATATTCATTAATTTTAAATCTGGGTTATTAAAAACAAAAAATTATGACAAATTAAGGTATACATTGCGTAAATTAAAAATAACTAGAAGTTCATTCGTCTTCTTTCTCTTCCTCTGCTTCATCTGGCTCATCTAAACAATTTCGCTTCTTTCCACCTTGTAAGTTATAAAAAAATGACTGCGAGCCACGACGAATTACATTCTTCTTGCACAAATTTTGGAGATCATGCAGCTTTCGATGGTCGGAATGAAACTATTTCTCAAACAATAGTGTATATTATTATAAGCTATTTTATGAGTTAAAGTTTTCATAAATTGTATTTTTTTCTACAGACTAAATGGAGTATAATGCGTATACACTATTATTCTTTTAAGAATTTTGGAGTGGCAATTTCAAGTAAAATAGCGCATATGAGCTTACACACTTATTGAAGTAAAATTTTGAACAAGAAATTATACACTATTTTTTTCAAAGACATTTTGACCCACTTTTTGGAAGCAGAAATTGGAGAAATTTTGACCAGACATAAAATCAATAATGGAGATTCTAAATGTGCAATAAAAAAATAATAGCGTATGAGCACATACGCTATTGTTATATTAAGGGGACGATATGATAGTTAGCCACTGAATTACCATATAATTGGTGTTCATAACAAGAGATTTAATTGTCGTTATCAATATATTTTTTTTAACCGGTTGCATAAACCTTTTTCCCGATATATTAGATAGAAAATCAAAATATTTGCAATAAACCCCATTTTTTAAAGGTATATTTATTTTTTAGTATTTTTATTTATAGTTATTACATTATTTATGTAATTTTATTCAAACACATGCATCCAGCTTTCCCCAACATCCAACGAATTTTCAAAGGAACAGCGGTGTTGCGTTGATCTCTCATTTAAAATGATTGAGCGTGAATGACTCGCTCTCATTTTTTTTACACATTGAAAAAGCATATCAAAAACACACACAACAATCATTTGGCTACCAAATAATTTTTGCAGACCTCTAGTATTTTCCCTGAAAATAATGCGACTAGTCCATACACACATGTCAAATGTAGCCTATAAGGGGCTAGGACTAGTCCAAAGGTAACCCCAATGATTGGAAAAACAATGGCTTATTTAACATTACGATGTCCTAGGGCAGGACCATATAACCCAGCTTGCATTACAAAGGAGTAGTCTTAAAACTACTCCATGGTATACTTCAGAGAATTAGCTTTGAAAACGTTTCAAAACGAAAACATGTCGTTAAAAAAAAAGAAGACATGTCGTTTCACTGCAAACTCTTTTTAACAATGACATTGTCCATACTTGCATTACATTGGACCAGCCTTGGATCAAAATGGATCAAGTAGTCAAATATAATTTGCAGAGTATAAAAAAATAATACATACATACATATGTACGTGCATATGTACATACTTATAAAAATACGGAAACTACTTACCCCTATTTATTAAGTTTTTGCACATTTTCCGTTTTAAAATATAAAATTAAAAATTATTTTAATCTATCAAATGTTTTGACAGAAAATTTATTAAGCAATTGGAGCTTTTAACTATTTTTTGTTTGTGAATTCCGAATAATTATATTTTCATTTGATGTACTCCAATTGAAACTATTCCAACAATCAATAATTAGCCGCAATAAATTAATTAGCATTTGCATTACAAAATTTATTAACGAAAGCAAATTTTTAATTGCAAAGACCAATATTCAGTATTGTATTAAATTGGGTTTTGATTTTAACCATTTGCACTAATTCTTAGAACTAAATTAAATTAGTTATCATAACTAATAAAAGAATTGAATTAATCATATTTGAGTTAGAATAACGTTTTTATAATCAAAAGAATTAAAAACCAGTTAGAACTATAAATTTTTAATAGTTACAGTAATAAATTATGTTTCTTGATCAATATTTTATTACTGCAACCGATTTCCAACCAATTTGTTTTCTGTGTATATACAAACAAAATTACAGTAGCGACCCCTACTTTCGGCAAAAAAAAAGTTTCGAAAATGCCATGAACAAATACTTTATATTAGGGGTGAATGGTCAAATGTGCACTTGAGAGCTTATTAAATAATAATTAGTAAAATTTTATGAATTTGTAACTGCTTGAAACATGTCTTTAGCAGCCAAGCGTAAACAAATATTAATTTTAAATACACTGGGCTACAGAATAATTATATTCTTATCAGATGTTGCATGAATCATTTTTTAAGAAAAAACTAGAAAATTTTGTCAAGTTAAATAAAAACTTATACTTTCACTAACCAACCAAAACGCACGATGTTAATTGTAAATAAACCCACAACTTTTCTGAGAATTATCTTTATATATTAATAAGTGTTATAGAATAATCTATGACAATTGTCTGTGAAACAAAATAAAGGTCAAGTGCTCTCCATGGCTTTGTTGGCATAGAGGCATATTGTTCATATTTTCAATGACCCTGAGACATAATTGAGGTTCAATGTGGTGCCGAATTATCTCATCCTTTAGCTCTTTTAAATATCTTCAAAGAAAGAAGTCCAACGGTGTCAAATCGCATGATCTTAGCTGGCAATCTACATCGCCACAAAGTGAGATAACTCGGCTGGTGAATTTTTCGCGCAAAAGAACCATAGCTTCGATGGCTGTGTGGCAAGTGGTTTATTTTCTCGATTTCTGGTCACAAGGAGTCCATTAGCATCTTGCGATGGCGGCCTCCGTTCACGGTAACTGCTTGGCGACCTCATTTTCGACGAATTACGGCCCGATAATGCCGCCAGCTCAGAAACCGCATCAAACGGTCACTCTTTGTGGATGCATCGGCTTTTCAACAATCACTTGTTTGCCGGTTTGCGCACAATTCTCTTGATTGTGGGCACATTTGACCGATTATGCTGATCCAAAAAAATCACGAAGTGTACGAAATGCATTTTGATTTGAACGCCTATTTTCATATAAGACGCCAACAATCTTATCGCGCTGTTCAAATGTGTCAAACACTGAAAAAGAAATGTCAAATTAAGTTGGGCAAAAAACTTGTCGTTAAGGTGTGACTCAAAATTAACATCATGGATGGACCACCCTTTAGTAAAATAGAAATTAATACTTTTAATACAACAAAAAAGGCAAGCTATGAGTCTTTTAAAATTTTGGTAGAAGTAACGTTTTCAACCATAGCGAGATTTTATAACTTGGCGGTTTTTATAGACTTGCCCCCATATTCATAAAAAATATTTCAGTTTTGTAACAGGCTTATGAACCGAATTTGCTATGCAAATTTGTTTAATAAACGTTTGATAAATCAAAAATATTTATTATAAAAGTTGTATTTTTCGTTTTTATAGTTAATTTTTTTCCTGTTACATTTTTTTTATACAACTTATTTTTTCACATCTAACAAATTGTTCAGATTTTCGAAAATTCTATTTAGGCTGAACCCACACTAACAAAAGACAAAACGTTTTTGTCTTCCAAGTCCAAGACAGTTTTTTTATGCTTACACACACATTTAAAAAACTACACATACACACTTTGTAATTTTGTGCTAAGAGGCTCCCCTGAAGGAAACCTAGGCGCAAGTGTCTCCAAGTCACCAGTTTTGTCGACTTTATTAGTGACATCGTCCACGAAGTGTCCCCTGAAGGAAACCTGAGTGTCTCCAAGTTACCAGTTTTATCGACTATTTTAGTGACATCGCCAACGAAGTATTTTAACTATGCTACATATGTCACTAGCGGTTTTCACCCTTGATAGTAAAGTCCCATGTAGTCCTTGTGAATCTTATTAATTTAGTTAAAGAACTTAGATTTACAACACTGCAACAACAAATTGTATTAGACAAAAATTTACTACGCTGTAGTTGAAAAATCCAATAAAAAGCTGTAGTAAACACGATTGGTAAGTAACCCAGAATAAAACAGTTGAAGAAACTATATCTGTCTCTTTCCCTCACTCAGCAAATTCATAAATTTACAATACTAACGAAAAATACACTAATGCTTTGTAGTATAAAATCGTTTTAAGAAAAGCAGAGTTGTGCACTTAATACAAAGGGTAAAAACCGAAGTATAAAAGATTGTTATGAATTCGTGTTCGTACCAAAAGAGTAGACTAGACTTAATAAAATGTACTAGTGATTCTCTAGTTGCAATGTCAACATATGTTTCCAAAAGAACTACGTACTCAATAGTACCACCATCAGTAGTAGATTTCCAATGACACGCACATGTTAACTGCCGTATTCATAAATAATTAAAATGGATTTGAAATGCATTTTAAGAAAAATTTGTATGAAAATTTTGCTTTAAAACAGATTTCAAACTTATTTTATTTTTTATGAATACGGCTGTTAATGTCTACATATATGAAATAACATTGTCTGGGGTATAATAAGTCACTAGTGCTGGTGGCTGTGCCAATAGTGACATATCCTGCTGAGTCCTTTTAGTCTGTTTTGTCTTTCTCTGTGTGGGTATGTTGTACGTACTTTCCAAAGTTTTTCGCAGTAACTCGAAAAGTTGTCTCCTAAGAACAAATTTTCTGTTGTCGTATTAGTAAAAAAAACTATTTTTTGTTTTGCTGGTGTGGTTTCGCCTGACTTATTAAACAATCCTGACTTGCGCTTTTTTTTCTTAAAATGGTTGCAATTTTAAAAAAATTAAAAAAAAATCTTGCGCTTCTGTGTTCTTAATGATTTTTATGATTCAGTTCTTCTTCTAAATAAATAAAAAAAATTCGCTTTAAAATTATGACATTTAAGATGTGAATGGAATTAGAATTTTTGCTGAAACTGAGTTCGTGTATTTGTGTGTTTGTCATTTCAATTTTATTTTCCTCTTGTATTTCAATTCATTTATCTTTGTAAAAGATTGAATTTTATTCTTTATTGTCGATCTTTCCCTTTTCTATTTGCAAACATACATTCAAAGTGCTTCAACTTCAAAATAGACTTTTTTGATGCTGCTGTTTTTGTTGTGTTTTGCTGTTATGCAATAAATTGTTTATAAATATTCACGTACTTGATACATTTAAATGTATTTGTTTATATCACATGTATGCAAACACACATATTTATAGATGAATGCATTCGTCAAAGTGAGTGTATGTGTGCGTTTATATATATTTGAACATATTTGTGCTTGTTTTATGCTTGTTAATAATTAAATTACATTTGCCAGCATCTTTACTCCGGTGTATTTTGAACACTTACTGTTGCATGCATCAATAGTTTACGTGTATGTGTGTGAATATATTTGAGTGTTTGTATCTTCATGTTAATATTGCAACTTGCTTCTGCTGCTGTTGTTTTGCTAGTGTATGTGTGGCTGTGTGTTCACATTATGGACTCATATAAGTGTTTTTCCATTACCTTAAGATGTTGTTAATGATTGAAAGCATGCACACGAGTGTTTCATTAAAAATAAATTTAATTAAAATTCACGTTAAAAGAAGCAGCTCAAAATGAAAACCAAAAAGCGGTTAACGCACAAACACACACGCAAACTGTATTAAAAGGTGTATTGATAAAAATGCGTTCGTTAAGTAAAACTACACTAAAGAACTGAAGTGTACAATAAAATAGTTAAAATGTTTACTTGTTTTTTATCAATTCACATATTTAAACGAAACTTCACAAAGTTCTATTTACGTACTTTTTTCTTAAGTAT
The DNA here is from genome assembly GCA_949318255.1 of Pollenia labialis. Classification (NCBI taxonomy): domain Eukaryota; kingdom Metazoa; phylum Arthropoda; class Insecta; order Diptera; family Polleniidae; genus Pollenia; species Pollenia labialis. The sequence goes on from OX439140.1 coordinate 161,229,650, forward strand.
TTTCTAAACATAAAAAGTAATTTTTCTTATAGACAGATTTTGCTCTTAATAATCACTTTGTCCTTAAGCGTCCTTTAAAGATTTGCTCCATCAATTTGTCAAATTGTTTATTTTCTGTTTAAGCGTTTAGAATGTTATGTTAAAATTTGTGTCTGTTTTTTAGGTATTAAATAATAATGACAGCACCTGACTTTTTAATGTCCTGTTTTCTTTATGATTTTGCAAGATACGGACAAATTAAATCCAAATTGGCAGAGATTTTTCGTTTTTATGCCCAAAATAATAATAAGTACAATAAAATACCAGAGCACTAAACTGTGGGATAGAAGAAAAAAATAATATTATACTTATGAAACAACCCAGTAAAAAATGTGCCCCAAAAGGCGCAGGTTTTATGTATGAATTCATACCTCAAATCGCTTCAAACCTGCTGATGGGATGCCTGTTTTTTGTATGGGGTGCTCCCGGTTTGGAGGACTTTTTCTGCGCGCTTCGTTTAACATATAAGCAAAGCATTCCTAAAGTGCTTTTTTAAGGGCTAACTGTATTAACATATTCATTAATAATTAGAATTGTGGTTATTTTGTTGAACTATTTATTGTTTTTAATCCAAATTTTTAATATTTTTAATCAGGCTTAAGTTCATCAAATTTAATTTTCATTAAATTATTTTTTATGAAGAAAGGAATTTTACAACATGAAAATTAATTAAAATTGTTATTGATAATCATTCATTCTTGACTGACCTGAGATTCGAACCCAGGTGGCTGGTTACCACTCGATCTCCTCAGATGGATTTGCCGTCTTACACTCGCAGCCATCGATGACTGCTGACGTCAATAGTCAAATATCAATCCTTAAACCAAATTGTATTTTAACCTTTGGTAGATCGAAATTTGGTTTTTTTTTTTGAATGATTATTCATTTTTAATTGATTTTACATGTTTTTCCTAACTTCTGTTTTTTCCGTACTTATGTCAAGAATTCTTCTTGAAGTCCAAAGTACATTTTTTTGTTTTTTTCCATTTTGTCTTTCTTTTTTCTTGTTGACCTTTTTCAGCACAACTTGAAGGACAAATGTACACATAGAGCTCGTGCCTTAGCTAACCAATGGGAATGTGGTTTTGAATAGATTGGAGCTTTAGCAGATAATATTATATCAGTACCACCAGGTACACGTTAAGCGGTGTCCAGATGTAGTTTTGTTCAATTTTCTGCTACTTCCCCTCCGAGAGTAAAAAAATAATCATTGAAAATACGAATAAATATGGTGAACTAATGTACTCAAAAAACTGAGTGTTTTTCATATAAATTATACTACACGTTCTATTACTTGTGTTGTGAAAACAGGATATAAATGTGAAAGCAAATGGAAAGAATTCGAAAAATCTTGTGGGCATATTTAATTTGGTATATACAATATTTTTGATATTGTGTAACGTATAGTGCCAATCATAACAATTTTGTATTGCAGAGGCAAAAACGAAAACTTGCAAGGTTTGTTTGATGTTTGTTTTTGTAAAACGCAGAAACCTGGGGCCTGATTCTGGCAGTCGTGATCGAGTACTTTCTCGATTCAAGCAATTTAATATCTAATTATTTCAGTCAATACTGAATTAATCGAAATTATTATTTCATTGTTGTAAAGCAATAATTTGAGTTTCACAATAGTAAAAAATTACTTCGATTCGTTCAGTACCGACTCAAAGAAATAAAAATAAAATTGCTTTCGTATCGAGAAAGTACTCGATCACGACTGCCAGAATCAGGCCCCAGGTTTCTGCGTTTTACATCATTTGCAGCCCACGAAGAATCAATTTCTGTATATAAAAGACAACATTTGGCCATCGATTAATTTTATTTTTTTGCTGTAGTAGCTAATCATGATTGTTATACAACACTGGAAGGAAAGCCAGAATTAGGCCCCTGAGCTTTTACGTCCGCTAGCTATGTGCCTACCATTAGAAGACAACGTGTTAGAAAGGACAGTAAAACCGAAACTATTTACTCAACAACAAGCTTCGTCATCCAAGTGTGTACCATCTACAAACGGTGAAGTAAAAATACTTGCTCCTAGAAAACGGGGAATTCGCAAATGCCATAATTATTTTTACTTACTTTTACTCACGAGGATGTAATCAGTTGCCCAATAAGTATCAAAGTAGGTGCGCGGCAGGGTTGCCCACTATCCCCCCTACTATTCAATGTTGTCATCGATAGCATCATGAAAAAAGTCATAACAACACCTAGAGGCATTACATGGCGCCTTAACGGCCGTCTCGAAGATTTAAACTATGCAGATGACATCTGTTTGCTCTCACATAGATTTGACGATATGCAGTCAAAACTTAACAACATCGAAGCCGAAGCAGCAATGTGTGGTCTTAGAATTAATATCCCCAAAACCAAAGCCATGAGAATCAATACAACAAATATGCAACAGTTCACACTACAAGAACAACAGATCGAAGACGTCCAATCCTTCTGCTACCTGGGTAGCATAATATCAACAAGTGGAGGCTCAAGAGAGGATATTGGGAACCGCATAAACAAGGCCAGGCAAGCTTATGGCCAACTTCACCATGTGTGGAATTCCCTCCATATCTCTAAGCGCACTTAAATCAACGTCTTTAACAGCTGCGTGAAATCGCTCTACGGCTGCGAGTCTTGGAACTCAAATCAATGCGATACCAATGCCATACAAGTATTCATCAACCGTTGCCTCCGTCGCATACTTAAAATTTTCTGGCCAAATACCATCACAAACAAACGCTTATGGGCCGAGTTTGGACAAACACCAATTGAGTATGAAATCAGAAAACGGAAATGGCGGTGCATTGGACATGCACTGCGAAGACCTCAAGCCGACATCACCAGAAACGCAATAGACTGGAATCCCCAAGGCAGCCGCAGGAAGGGTCGGCCGAGCCACATCTGGCGTCGACAACTAGACATCGAAGTAGCCAAAGTCAACAAAACGTGGAACGAGCTGAAGATCATAACAACAGACAAACAAGAATGGAACATAATCATTGAGGCCATATGCTCCTTATAGGAACAAAAGGAATTTATATATATATATATATACTTTTACTCATGTACAAAATCAAATAAATTGCTTTGACCAAAATGGTCCATAACCTAAGATTTGTATTTTTTAATTTTGTTCTGTTCTATTATATCCTAGACAGCTAAAAACTTACTTAGCACATTAAAATAGAAAAAACATACATTAGCTGACGTTTCAAGTTGATGTTCTAATCCATTGCAAGTTTAAATAAAAATTAAAAAAATTTGACCAAAATGGTCCAAACCTAACAGCAGGGTTAATTAAAAAAAACATATTATATATATGTATGTATATAAGATTTTTTGGTTATTTGATGGTTTTAGTTATGTTTGTTAATTAAATTATTTCACGGTTTGTATCGCATGTAATACCGTCTTTTTAACCCACTTACAGGCCACATCAATTCGATTTAATTTTGTCCGCGCTATCGAGCACCAGAAAAAGTCATTTCCTTATTAAAAAAAAATTGATCTAAAGCCTTCAGCTAAGGATCTACACAAAACATCAAGAATTTGTAGATCCAATTAATTTTCGATGATTACATCTGGGGTCTCTAACCTCAAAAGCAAATTTTGCATGAATTTTCTTCAAGAAAATTTTTATATTTTTCTTTTATTTTTCACTTAAGGCCCAACTATAATATGCATAAGCTTACTTAAGCTTCTTTCAAAAATTACAAACAATCCTCTAAAATGCAATTTAAGATATAAAAACAATATCAAAAATCATTTGACTCCGTACGGAAAGTGCGATCTGTTTCGCACCATGTCTAACCAAATGACAGATTCATAAAACTTAACAAAAGTTTCCTTAAGCTCAATATGGTTTGACACATATGATTTACATGTATTCGCCCATTTGCTTGCGCAAACTGAAGCATATTATAGTTGGGCCTTTAATTTTTTTGACATTAAAGTTTCTGCCGACAAGATTTTCAAGTTTTTTCACACTGTACGTAACAAATGGCGTCAACTAAAAACAAACTTTAATTTATTTGTTACCATAATCAAAAAGAACTCCATTTAGGCATAACAATTTATTTACTAGTGCTTGTTTATAAACATCGGATTGTAAATTTAAAGGCCGAATAAAGATAATAATATTTATTTGCTAGTGTTATATTTTATCCCACTGTAGATTAGCAACATCAAAAGTTCTATAAAGTGCTATAATTTTATTGTTTTAAAGTGCAGTACTTATACCCTCGTTTGTAAAATATGTATATAATTTTTATAGCCTTTTTTACTTTGTTTTATTTTATTTTTCTTTGAAAGACAATCGGCAGGCAGGGTGGCAATAATAAGCAACAAAATGCTCTTAAACATAAATAAAATCCAAACACACAAAGAGCCATCTGCTTTTCTGTAAAATACTCGTTCAACAATTTAAATTGTACTAAACAGACGTTCTGTAATATTTGAAAACTCGTCCATAAAAAAAACAAACGAAAGAACATAAAACCAAATTAAAAAAGTTTAAAGTGTTATAAGTAACCTGGCGGGATGGCAAAATAAATGACTGACTGAGTTTGTTAAGTTATAAAATTGCTTACAAAAAATGAAAGAGATATAATAACAAAAACAATTTACCTTAAAAAAAAAAGTTAAATAAATTTATTTCAGGTTACTTAATTTCTTTTTTCATGATTTCAATAAAAGACGTTTCGTTTTTATTTCTCAAAAGCTGTTCATGATTCTTAAAGGCAGCACAAAAGGGAAAATTGTTTTTAAATATGCAATTTTCTGATTTCGTACAATAAAAGAATCTAATAAATTACATTGAAAAGAAGTTAGCGACAACATCAGTGGCATTAAAAGTCAAGCTAAAATGTTCTTTAAGAAATTTATAATTAATTACACAGGAAAACACTTCAGCACTTATTGATGAGACGGTTAAAAAAGGTGTCATGAGACATTTTAATTAATGGTTCTAGGCGATAATTAAATTAAAACTGTAAAACGCACACACCTTTGTTTATTTCAAGTTATGGAGTGGAAATTTTTGAAGTTAATATTACTAAAGTAAAAGACTGCTTAAAATTGGAAATAAAATAAAGGTAGCAGAAAGTTTATTTGGCCTCAAGCTTCGAGTTCAGACTAATAAATCACTAACCCATACTTACGCAGAGGAAAAAACAAGTAAAAAAGAATATTCGGTCAAGTGGGACCATAAAATACCCGGCACCACAGAATTTAGGGACACATTTTCAGACTGTACCCTATTTACGACCCATGGGTAGTCGTGGACCTACCAGAGCGAAATAGCCTTATGAGTTTAAGATTCATATATAAATTCCTTGTTTCGAAAATTTCTAAAATATCTCAACCTACCGTCAAGGCTACTGTCGCCAAATGTCATGTCCATACCAACATTTATAAGGAAGTTATTAAAAGCTATTTTCGCTAGTAGTCATTAACAGGTTTTTATGGATATTGAACAATGTTATTTTAACAGTGAATAATATTAAATAAACATGATTTAAGGTCATTTTAATATTTTTGATTTAAAATTAATATGAAATAATGATAAATTTAAATAAAGGGAATACTTTTGCAGAAATTTACAATGATTCTCAATCAACATTTCGTCATGTTAATTTAACATTGGTATTTTTATCGGTGTGCAAGATGTACGGACATCGTTAGATCGTTTCAAAAGGTGATTCTGAGTTAATCGGCGTTCTAAATAATCATAATACCCTTCCTACTATTGAGGTCTGCACGTAGAGAAAAAATGTGGTTGGGCATGTAACGGCAACTACGCTATGTTTATTGTAACAATATATTGTTGTCGTACACAAACAAAATTTTATTTTTAGTAAATATAAGCAATACTATAGTTACTGTAAACATATCAATGTTTATCGCAATTATAAATTTGAGTATTGTTGACTGAAAAATAATTATTTTTTTAACAACTAAATAACGATAAATTTCAAAACATATTAAATTTCTTACAACCATTACATGATATTTAATAGCCATAACACGATAACTTTCTATACGCGTACACGCAGAGAAAAAATATGGTTGGGCATGGTTACGGCAATCACACTGTGTTTATTGGAACAATATATTGTTGTTGTACACAAATAATTGTTATTTTTATTAAATATCAGCAATATTATAGTTACTGTTAACATATTAATGTTTATCGCAATTATAAATTTGAGTATTGTTGACCGAAAAATAATTATTTTTCTAACAACTAAATTATGATAACTTTCAAAACAAACATTTAATAGCCATAACATGATAACTTTATATACATTTATTATAATAAGTTTAAGATGCAATCAAAATATCGTTACTCTAATAATATTTTGGTATCGCCATTTGTAAAATAATTTTGTATCAGTTGTGTCGTGTTTTACATAAACATATCGAATTATTTGTTAGTGAGTGGCTAAATAATAAAAAAATAACCATTAAAATAAACAAGAAATTAAAAAAAAAATAAAGAAAAATATTAAAAAAAAAATAACAAAATAACCATTAAAATAAACAAGAAATTAAAAAAAATATAAAGAAAAAACATTAAACATTAAACATTAAATTTTAATAATCTTAAAGTGGTGGAAAAATTTGTGAAATGTTGGTGCAAAATATTAACCATTACTGGTAAGTTTGGTGTTATTTTAAGAGAAAAATAATGAAAACTCCATAAAATAATTTATAAATAATTGCGACCTACGACAAAAAGATTACAGTAACTATATTATGTTTTTTATTTTATCATAAGTATTTTTTTCCAATAAAAAGATTATGTTTAAAGTTGTATCATATAATGATGTAAAAAATTTATGTATAACAGTTCATATCACTTTGCATCAAAATATGATTACTTCTAAACTTATTATGATTGACATGACAACAATATGATTACTTCTTATCTTATTATGATTACCATGACAATAATATGATTACTTCTAAACTTATGATTGCCATGACAATAATATGATTACTTCTAAACTAATTATGATTGCCATGACAATAATATGATTACTTTTAAGCTTATTATGATTGACATGACAACAATATGATTACTTCTTATCTTATTATGATTACCATGACAGTAATATGATTACTTCTTAACTTATTATGATTAACATGACAGTAATATTATAACTGCTTAATGTTTTATGATTAACAGGATAACAATATGATTAAGGGAAAAATATTATGATGTAATATTACGAACATATTTGGTCATAATATGATTTAATAACAATCGTAATATGGTGACTACAATCATGAATCTTATCATAATATGTTGCTCTTAGAATATGTTTACCACAACCATGTTTTTTCTTTGCGTGTAGTCATAGTATGCTGAAGAAGCAACCTAAATATGTTTGCTCTAATAATTTTCAATCAGTTAACTGATTTCGCTTGTTTTACATACGCCTATAAAATTATTTTTATTGATTTAACAATTAAAAAAAATACAAATTAAAAACAATTTTAAAACAATTAAAAAAATAAAGCAATTGTATTAACATTAAAAAAATTGTAAAGTGCCATAAAATAAAAAATCGAGATTTCTGTATGACGTGCTAAATTCCAAATTTGTTCATATTTGATAAATACACTGAAATTCATTGTAGAGGAAAAATATAAGCTCACTGTTTATTGTTGGTGATTTTTTTTTGAGCTTTGAAATTGTTACAAGTAAGAATTTGACTGTTTATAATTCTTATTCGCTTAAAGGTTTTATTTTTAGCTTAAGCAGTGAAATGTGCATGGAAGCTAGTTTTTCCTCAACAATAAATGTAAGTGCATTTATCAAATATGAAAAAATTGGGAATTTAGCACTTCATACAGAAATCTTATTGATAATAATATATTTTTAATTGTTGTGACAGCACCACTGTATCATAATATGATTACTTCTTGTTATGATTAATATAAAAATAATATGATAACTTCTTTACTTACTACGATTAAAATTATAGTTATATGATAACTTCTTAACTTAGTATGATTAACAGGATAATAATATAATTAAGAGAAAAATATTATGATGTGATATTACGAAAATTCGATAATAATAGATTATGTTAACCACAAAAGCGTTTTTTCTTTGCGTGTGGTAGTATGATATGGTCAGTAGAATTATACTTTTCCCGGACTCTCTCTTCTCCCGGGAAAGCGGGACTTATTTTACAATTTTACGGGAATTTCCACTTGATGGTAAACCGTGCAAACTATAATTTAATTTGTTTGAACAATAAACAAATAACAATTCATGAGTTTTATCAAATACGTGTATCAATGCATTTAACGTTTGTAAAAATCGCCTTGACGTAAAAACCAAAATAAATATTAAAATTATTTAAACAAAATATTTCATTGTTTTTTTATTGATGAGTAGACATAGGAATAGTGTTGATGTGCTTAAATCTAATATGAATGATACTTTAGCACGTTTTTCGTTACGGTCATCTCTTAACTCTTTAATTTTTGGGCAGGCACAGAATGCTTTACATGTTTATGTTGATGGCCAGAGAATTACCTTTGTTGATAGTCTCAAGTGCTTAGGAGTATTTCTTGATGCAGGCCTTTCCTTCTGGGTTCAGGTTGATCATATTTATTCCAATCTGACAGGTAAATTGCGAAGAATTTATTCAAAGAACATTTTTTTACCTTTTCTAATAAGATATAAATTGGCGTATTAGCTCTTGATGCCACATGTTTTTACGGACTAGAGGTTGTGTCTGGTAATTTTGGTAGCATATTGAACAAATTGAAGCGCGTGTTTAATATTATTACGCGTTATGTAAATAATATTTCTAGGAGGGTACATGTTTCTAATTATGTGAAAACTTTTCTTGGATGTATTTATGTCAGGATTCGTTGTTTATTACTTTTTTATATGGTTATTAGAAGTGGTGTTCCTTGTATTCTTTGTTCTTAATTTAAATTTCCCTCTTCTAGTAGGAATCCCCAGATCTTTACCCCTAGAATAAGATAAAGTTTGTTTGAGAGATCTTTCGTTGTGAGGGTGGCAAGGAACTGGAACTACTGGCCTCTTGTACTCCGTACTTTCTTTTTTTAATCTAATAATTCGTTTCGTTTAAAACTGTTGGTTCACTTTTCTGCTCAGTAAATCAATATTTATTTTTTTTATATACATACTAGCTTCGCTACACTGCTTTAACCAAGTTTTAAGACTCTCCCTTTAATAGTTCTTCAGTTGAGCGATATTAAATATATGTATCCTATTGGAGGTTTTCCCCCCTGCGCCTATCCGCTCTATTTTTATTTTTAAAAGTGTAGTATACCATAAGAGTGACTTCCACAAAGTTTGAACATTCTCACTATAACAGTTCTTAAGATATGCGATATTAAACATTGGCGTCCTATGGTGGACACCACTTCCCTCGCTGCTTTTTTATTATAATTTTAGGGCTCAGAAGATCCTACTACCAAAAGTTCAACGAAATGCGTGCAGTGGCTCTTAAGATATGCGATATTTAATATTGGCATCCAATGGGGGCTACCAATTCCCTTGCCCCTATCGAAAAAAATAAGTAGCCTTTTTTATTTTTAGGGCTCACGTGATGTTACTGTAAAAATTTCAAGAAAATCGGTTTAGTAGTTTAGGAGTAAGCCAACAAACAAACATACAAACATTTTTCATTTTTATATATCTGCACTTTTTAAAATTTTTGCAACGAAGACTTACGAAAAGTACACATTTCAGCACAGAACTAAAATTGTGGAATAAAAAAAGTGATCTCTTAAACAGTCTGAGGACATTCATCATTCAAAATAACACTCTTTTAAGTGAACAATTCGGAGTGGAATATCGTCTGAATATAATTTTATTTCATTTGGCTATCAGAATGAAGTCAGTAATACAGTTGCCATCGATACTTACTAATAGCGTAGCTGTTAGAAAATTTCTTTAGGCCCGATGTGAAGAGCCACTTGCAAATGTCGCAGCAACGAGCTAAAGTCGCAGCACAAACAGAAAGAAGAACATGAACTGAATTTTTCAAAAGAGTGCATAATTTAAACATGCAGTATTTTTATTATCATGCCCCATTTTTTGTTTTCTACATTTCCTAAGCTAATCCCCAGAAGCTCTTCGCTTGTCTGTAGGAAAAAAAACAGCGTATCTGGCGTGAATCGAACCCGCAACCTCTCACTACCAGATAGCTTACCTTACGCTCTAGACATTTTTCTTTAAAACTATTAACCTAAAACCAATAATTTCGAGTAAAAATAAAATTTTTTATTTTATTATGTTAACAACAAACTTTAAAAAAATTAATAAATTAATCCGTAGGAATTTAATTTCACCGCATAGTGAAAATCTTACTTTAATTCATATAGTCAATAAATCTTAAAATCATTCATTGGGTTTATAAATTTTCCTTTAATATTTTCAATAACGTACGTCTGAACCGAAGGCAGCGGATTTCCCATCCCTGGTTTCTATTTTGAATGATGATATGCCCTAAGACGAATTGACGACGTGAGGCGCCACTATCATCATATATTATATTTTAAATTTTTCTTTCATTTTTATGTATTTTTTTTATTGTTGTAACTGCAAATTGGTGCTAAGTCGAATCGTTGTTTTAAGGCCATATTGGCCGGCTGATTGTTTTGTATTCGCCTGTAACTTAAAATATTTAAACTATGTATTTTAAAACATGTATAAGTTTAGTAATTAACTTAATTGTTTGGAAAATGAATTATTTTTTGCATTAAATAAATGGACGTGTTATAACGACGGAAATAATAAATAAGGAAAGTGTTTTTATATGGTTAAAAGTGCTTTCTGTTCTTTTGTATATCTGTGCATTTTTTTGCCCTTTTTAGATCCTTTATAATATTACCAAGTTGTTTGGATACTTAAAGCGTAATTACTTCGACTTAGATCTTATGGCGTTTTCTTTTCTGAATAATATTCTGCATTAATTCTGCCTTTTACATTTCTTTATGTTCTTTTCTGAAAATGTGTTCTGTTTTAAAAGTGCAACGTGTTCTTTTCTGAAGATGTTCCCCGTAAAAAGAAAAATATGCTGCATGTTCAACACTCATTTAAATTAAAGGGGCATGAGTGTAGCACTAGATTAACAGCTGGTTTTGTTATTATATCAGCAAAAATAAATGTAACATATAAAAATGTTGCCAGATCCCGTGTACACTTAAGGTGCACTTTTTTTAGCAAAGAAAACTCCATTATTATATTTCATACTGGCTGTGACGGTATTGTCATAGAAAAGAAAAATTAAAATACAAGAAGATATGTACGTGGTTACATCCTACGTTCGTACGACATACGACCCAATTTTGTAACCATTATAAAGAAGTTTAAAATCATAAAAAACACTACGATGTTCCAAACATAATGTTTTATAATAAAACTTAAGCGACTTTGGTCTTAAACTATCTTACTATTATTACAACTTTTTTTAATTTTTACATCACTGTGCAACATTCAATTGATACACGTTTGTTATGTTAATATTTAAACAACAATACGCCAATCATCTCCGTCATTCGGCATATGAAGTTTATTGCTGCATTAAATATGCAAAAGGAATATTCGAAATTTTCCAAAAGTTTTGAAGGCAGTGTATTAAATTTAAAATATTTGGCAAGAATTTCCTTCTATTTATAAAAAATAAAAGCAATATAAAACTGTTTAATATTTTTTTTACTTATTCTTTCAAATTTATACAACCCACCCTTTACTTGAAGTGCATTTGAAAGGTTTTCCTAAAATGCTCGTGTTATCTTAAAAACACAACAATGACATCTTATCAATTTTTTTAAGTTTATCTAAAATTGTAAACTATTGTGCTTTGAAGGTTTGTACAGAATTTTTGTATTTTGTATTATAGTAGATGCCACTGTTTGAAGGTATTTAAAAAAAAAAAATTTTGACATGAAAGCAGAGCAAAATGCTAAAAAAGAAGATGATGATAAAGGTACAAACATATAAATGAAAAAAAGGAGAGAAATGGTTAAACAAAGGAGTTCAAGTGGCAATTGTTCTTTAAGAAGTCGGATACTTAAGCATCAATTGTAGAGAGAGCATCATTTGCTGCTGCTTGAGCCATTTTTATATATCCACAAGTTGAGATTTGTTTTGTCCATGTTGATCTACTGTGTAAGAAAGATGAATGGATGGAAAAAAATTTAATGGCTGACTTTAAATGCAGGTTATTTGGTTATTTGAGTATGGCCACAAAAGTGATTGAGAATAAAAATGACTACAGATAATTCAAACCTATGCAAGGAGTTATCCGTAAGGAGAAAGCAGGACTTAGAACAGACATGTTATGTGTTGATCATTTCAAGAGCTTCATAATAATACCCAAGCAGGCGGTGAAGTTTTATTATTTATTGATTAAGAAAGAGCAATTTATGTGGAATTTTTTACGGTGTGAGGGACCAATATCTTACACTGAAAAGAAAAATCAATCCATTCGTACTAAGACCAAGCCGTAGCGGTATCATAGTACGATAAGTTCGAAAATCCTTAAATCAGCTACAGAATACTTGATTAAGTACGGATAATTTAAGTGCTACGTATTTAAAATAGTCCGAAAGATGTATTGACTTTAGAACGAGCGCAAATATGAAGAAAAATGTTCGTAGAGACATTTTATTTATTATGTTTTTTCTGCGTGTAAGTAAACTATAAACTGCAAAAATGAATAAAAATGTTCGTAATGGCCATTTATTAATTATGTTTTTTCTCTGCGTGTTAGTAAACTATAAACTGCAAAAATGAATAAAAATGTTCGTAGTGCCAATTTATTAATTATGTTTTTTCTCTGCGTGTAACTAAACTATAAACTGCAAATATGAATAAAAATTTTCGTAATGGCCATTTATTAATTATGTTTTTTCTCTGCGTGTAAGTAAACTATAAACTGCTTAAAACTGTTTATCCTTTACGCTGAAATATTTTACCTTCATATATCTTCTTTCTTTTATTCTTATACACATTAAAGTAGGTTCAATCTCTTCTACTAAGTATTAAATACGTTTCTATAACACTATCTTTACTGTGAAACGCCATAAGTTAGCACTTCCCACTACTTGAGACATCAGTTTTTTATATAAAGCAAAAAAAAAACATTGACTTTATTTCTTCTTCATTTTAATGTTACTTTTAATGTTAACAAGGTGCACACGATATGAAAATGCAAAAAAAATGTTTTTTTTTTTAAACTAAAAGTTAAAACATAAAAATTATGTAAACATCATTTCAGTTAAAATCTACTTAAAATATTATTTAGATGACGAAAATGTTAAAGAAACCCAGCAAAAACACCTGAGACTCTAAGCGTACTCCTTCATATTTGAAATTCAGAAATTGTATGTTTGTCGGTCTCCCCGTCAGTATCAGTTGCAGGGGCAATGTGAATGAATTTGTCATTCTTCATCATTCTCATTTTTTAGTGTACGCTACGTTAAGGCGCACGGTAATGCTTTAAGTTTGTAAACAAAGCTAAATTTGCCGTACAGATAAATTAAATCAGCTGACTCTTAACTTTCACATCTATTTTGAGAAGTATTGCCAACTGAAAATAATTTGTTTTGTTTTATGAGAAAACAAAATCGTTAACGAAATGTTTATCCGTTTGATAAATTTATGCCGAGATTTATTAACTGGCAGCTTGTCTTTGCATTGAGAAAACGGACATTAGAATTTTTAGAACTACTATAAAAAAAATATATATATTTTTAACTTTAGTTTTTTTAAAAGGAGATCTGTTGTAGTTATGAATACGTGGGTGTGCAGTGTGACTGTGACCTCTTTTTTATGTGTTAGACGATTTTTTTTGTGTGGAAATATTGTTGTTATAGGATGTAATAAACGGAAATCAAATTTTAATTCGTAAGTGCATTTAAATTTTCCTAAAATACTGAGTAACTCTTTTAAAAGCTCACCCCAGTTTCGGCTTCTATCACTTAAACCATTTTGACTTATTTTCTTTGTTTTTTATTTGCCATCATATTTTTCTTGCTCATTTTCGTGTCATTGTTTTAAGTGTGGCATTGTTTATCATCAAACATACAAACTTCTTCCATTCAACACCTAACACCAAAGACAATAAAACCAACAACAACAGCAACAAATAGTAGCAGCAGCAGCAATGTGGCATCAACAGCAACGAGAAGTACGTGGTACATAATAATAGCAATGATAGAATACTGATTGTCTATGGCAGTATTTTATATTCAGCTCAAATTACTTTGTTTTTAACTTTTTTTTTATTATTAAACAACAACAAAAAAAATCTGAAGAAAAAACGAATCATATAAAAAGATATAAAAAATGAACTCAAGTAATGAGAGTCGGAACCCACAGTCACACACAGATATGTATATATAACGAAGTAAAAACAAAACAAGACATAAAAGTGTGGAAGAAAATGAATGCGTGGCTGCAAAGAGTAAGAAGAATAAAAAGGTAAGATCATAATTTACTCAGGTATGCCAACCTTGAAGGTGGTGACTTTTGCTTTTTTGGGGTTTCTTCATAAAATAAACGCACGAACCACATCTTTTGCACACAAAAAACACACACTTACACTTGCTCATACACACTTATAAAAAGCAAGCGTAAATATGTTTGTTTTCCGTTCAAGAATGGATTCATTGTTTTGTCTTGAAATATGTTTCTGCTGTTTTTGCTAAGGTTGGTGGTGCTGCTGTGTTTTGTTTTGTATTTATTGTTTTTCGTGATGAGGTGATGCGTGCATGTTATCATGATGCTGAACTGTTGTTGGCGGTTGTTTATCATTTCGTTACCTTTTCTTTTGCCTACGAAGAAAAAAACAGGAACATTCAGGATTTTAAAGAATTTGTATGTCTGTCTGTCTGTGTACAATCGTATCTTTAAGTCTACGTGTGCATGTGTGTGTTTCTTTTTAAGAGAAGGCGATGAAAAATTAAAATAGAAAATAGAAGAAATAGTCACAGCACTAGTGGCAAAACCGGAAATGCTTGAAGCACAACAAAGTGTAACATAAAATTAAATAAACGCTTTTTACACACATTTAACGTCAGCTAAGAACATATCCATTTTTATTTTTTATCCCAGTGGTGAAAACTATTTATAATTTTCTTCATATTTATATTAACAATTTTCCATGTAGAGTTTTAAACATTTTTATTAAAAAAAATTATTAGCAATAATAAACTATCCAATTAGTTCACCATTTTATTTTCTGAGTAGAAACTAGGGATGAACAATTGGGTACAGTTTTACCATTTTTGGTACAATCAAGTTTTCAAAAGTAAAATGGTACACCAAGCTATATTTGGTACTACAGTCGAACTTCCTTATAGTGAACATCTATGCAATGAAGTTCTCCTTATTATGAACTTAAATCAAGAACACAACTTTTTCGTTCCACTTTTAATGTATTTTGATCTCCGTATAATGAATTTCCATACAGTGAATTTTTCTTTACAATGAACAAAATTTTGGAACCAAAAATACATTTTACGTGTATTTTTGTCTCCATATAGTGAACTATTTTTTGCAGCTTTATTTTACACTTGTTAGCAACACTATTTATTAAGAAAATAAGAAATGTACCGTAAATGAAAACAAAAAAGTTAATGGTTTGACTTTTAACACCAGTTGCCCGAGTTCAGTGAATGAAAGTGACGCACCGGAGTAGCATTTCTCTTGAAAAAAGTTATTAGTAAGTAATCAAGTTGAAGAACAAAGATATAGCTAAAGAGTTTGGAATTCTTCCCAGTTCATTATCAAACATTTTAAAAAACAAGTCAGTTATATGTATGTAGTTTAAACAGAAATACCTGATTATTTTAAATAAATAAAAAACAAACAAAAAAAACTTTCTTTATAATGAAGTTTCTATATAGTGAAATAAATGTCTATCCCCGTGGAGATTCATTATAGGGAAGTTCGACTGTATATATAAATTTTCCCAGGTTATTATTATAATTTTTAGTTTTATACCCTCCACCACAATTAGTTGTGGAGAGGGTATACTAATGTGCTGTTTTCACAACACAAGTGACTGAACGTGTAGTAAAATTTATATGGAAAACACTCAAAAAACTTAGTGCTTTTCATATAATTTTTACTACACGTTCAGTCACTTGTGTTGTGAAAACAGCACATAAGTTTGTCATTCCGTGTAAAACTTTTTTATTATTCATATGTCTGTCCGTCTCTCCGTCTGTTGAAAAACTTAAAAGAAATAAACAAATTTGATGTCAAATTGCTTTTAGCTATCCTAAGCAGTTTGGGATTGAAAACCAGCAAAATTGGTTCAGTAGGATGAATCCAAATGTGGAACCACCACCTTAAAAAATTGATAATTTTGTTAAAAAAAACTAACATAAATGGTGGAACAATGCTCGGAATGATATAAGATTTTGCAAAAATTCGTTTTATTCGACTAGAAATCACGCTATAAAATTTCGTGAAGATCCGTCCATAATTTAATTTAGATATCATTCTGCAAAATTTGGGTTCATAACTTACCATGGCTCCTATATAAATTCCACTCCAGAAAATCATTTCAGTTCGGCTCAAGCTAGTTAAAATTGCTATAAATAACATAAATTTGCTGATGGTCGGTTAATAATTTAATAAAGGCCTAAAGCGCAACCAATTTTAATGCTGACGTCTTCTGTTTATATAAAGAAAAACTAATAATAAATAAATATCATATGGATATCACTCCTAAAATATTCGAACTGTCGGTGGAGGGTATCAAAGATTCGGCACACCGAAAATAGCACTCTAACTTGTTATACCCTCCACCACAATTAGTTCTGAAGAGGGTATATTAAGTTTGTCATTCCGTGTGAAACTTTTTTAGTATTCATCTCAGACCCCATAAAGTATATATATTCTGGGTCCTTGACTGATTCTAAGTCGATTTAGCCACGTCCGTATGTCTGTCCGTCTATTGATAACACGCTCACTTTCGAACAACTCAAAAGAAATAAACAAACTTGGTGCCAAATTGCTTGAAGTTATCCTAAGCAGTTTGGGATTGAAATTCAGCAAAATCGGTGCAGTAGGACCAGAGCTATGAATCAAAATGTGGAACCACCACCTAAAAAAAAATGATAATTTTGTAACAAAAAATAAGATAAATGGTGGAACAAGGCACGGAATGAGATAAGATTTTGCAAAAATTTGTTTTATTCGACTGGAAATCACACTGCTTAATTTCGTGAAGATCCGTCCATAATTTACCCATAGGCCCCATAGACACCCTACTCTCAGAAAACAGTTTAGTACGCCTAAGACCGTAATTAAAAATGCTATCATAACAAAATTTGGCACGAAACAGTTTTATAGTTCTAGAAATTACACTGTGAATTTTCGTGATGACCGGTCCATAATTAACCCTAGGCCTCAAATAAACCCTTCTCCCGGAAAACATTTTAGTACGCCTAAAGCCGTAATAAATAATGCTATCAAAATAATAAATTTCGTGATGCTCAGTTCATAATTTTTTATAGGCCCCTCGTTTTGAAAAACATGACAACGGCTTTAAAACAAAATAAAATAAAATAAAAAAGCAAAAAAATAAATAAATGTGAACATATGTCTTGGTGGTGCAATATGTAAATTGGATTTTGCCACGCCCCTCCGCCCGCAGACCGAAAATCAAAAATCAGACTTCACAGTGACACCCGCCTGAATATTCTGCAGATTCCCTGAAAATGTCATCAAAATCGGCCCAGCCGTTTTGGAGTCCATACGTTACATACATACACACATCCTGTTTTATATATGTATATTAGGGTGGTTTTAGTGAATATGGCAAACAAATTTGAAAGTGCTCACGTCTAGAAATGTTCCATTTAGTATTAAAATACAAGTGTAAAAGTTTTAGCATAATCGGACTTTACTTTCCCGTGCCAAAAGAGCCCCAAAGTTTTAGAAAATGCCTGTTTTCACGAAATAGAGCCATGTTTCTGCTGATGAAAGCCATAATTTATTACAATAAATTTACTATCAAATGAAAGGTAATTTTAATGACTAAACATTAAATTCTAACACACTTTTTTCAAAAAAAAAAAATTAAACAAAAACAAAAAGTTATCAAAGTTGTATTTATGTATATTTATAAATGTCAGAATTCATAAATAGTTAAATAAAAAATAATACTTAAAAATCTTAAAATAAATACATATATCATATACATACATCATATACATACATATATCATCCGCTAAAGCAATTTCGTGAAAAACAGTAATTTTCTAAAACTTGGGGCTCTTTAGGCACGGAAAAGCAAAGTGCGATTAAGCTAACATTTTCGCAATTGTATTTTAACACTTAATTGCATAATTCTGGATGTGAGCACCTTTAAAATTCGAAAACCGATTTTGAAAAACCACTCTAATGTACATATAATATGGAGATATTTATTTCATGTAAAAAAAATTTTTTAAATTTAAAATTTAAAACAATCGGGGCTTGCAAAAATAGATCTCGCATTGAATTATTTCGCTCAAATTACTTTTAGTAACTTCTAAATCGAAATATATATAAATAATCATGTCACACTGTGCTTATTTACAAAAAGCAACCATTCATAGAAAGTTTTCAAAGCTGGAAAAAACAACTTTTAGACAGTCATTATACATTTACCACGCTAGTAAAGGGGGTGTTATGCGTTTGCGATGATGTTTGCAACACTTTAAATATTGCTCCTAGACACACCTCTTAACATGCCATTCGAATCGGAATTACATTTTGAAAAGTATCTAAAGATGTCCGTCTGTCCGTCATTGCGGCTGGCAGGCTGTCCATGTAACATTTTTGCCCAAAGTACAGCTCGCATATTTGGAGATAGTTTTATGAAATTCGGCACAAAGTTTTTAATTTTCAGAAGAAATATGCTTATTGAAAACGGTGAGAATTGGTCGATAATATCACAAAGCCCACATACAATCTTCTTTCCGCAAAAAACCTTTGAGACCATAAACCATCTTATGATGTTGGTATTTAGATTAAATTTCGTCTAAACTTGTTTAACTGCAATCTTGAAAATCTAACTAAATTTTATTGGTAATGGTATATATTTAATCATAGCTTCCATACGACTACTACTCCCGAAAAAGGCTCTTAATTTTTTAAAACTGTCGGTATTGGCATAACATTTGGCGACAGTAGCTTTGACGGTTGTGTCTATGTTCTTTCAAAATTTTGTGTTGGTTGGTCCAGAATTAAGCATAGCTCCTATATAGTCCCACCTTATTTTAATTACTAGATACAAATCTCATGTAAACGGTTAAGCTATCTAAATAATATTCTATACAAAGATCTTTTACATGATTCTTAACCTTTTAATATCATTGTGTTTAAGTGGGGTTACAATTGCTCTACAGCCCACTTAGGGTATGCTCTCGAAAATGTGTCTCTAAATTCTGTGGTGTAGGGCTTTATGTGGTGGGGCTTGACTGACTATACTTGTTTACGGTTTTATTTTTTCTTATTATGGCTATGCAAATTATGTCGACGTATGTATGTATTTAAGGTATTCTGTCACAGTAATTGTATTTGGTGTAACACAATATTCAGATAACAAAGATTGTATGTGTTTGGTAGGGATGGTAAGATGGTTAAATTGTTAATGGGACCTGTTTTATATTAACAAGTCAATCAAGAGACTCATAAAATACACAGACAGTCACTCTCAACCAAATACAGCTTTCCCCAACTGCCACTTTTTAATACACGGCGTCACTCTCTATTTCAACACATTTCGACGTTCTGTCTAATAATTTTTTACTTTTTATTTTTTAAATTATTGTTTGTCTTTTTTCACAATATCTCAAAGGAAGTAGGTAATAAAAGTTTATACAAAGAAAAAGGTTTATTACCGAAAATTAGGAAAAGAAGGAAATATAATCTTAGAAAAACATAAAGGAAATACCTTCTATTTATCAACAAAAAATTTGTTTAAAATTAATATAATAAAAGTACAAACACACACAACGAGTGTAAAATTTAAAATAAAATTTTTTTTTTAATTTACTTTTAACAAAAAATCGAAAATTATATGTATATTTGTTTGTGTAAAAATTTATGCAAATCTTTACAATAATCAAATAAATATAATTTACTAAAAAAAAACATCATCAGCACATGCAAATAAATAAATTTGAATATACATGTGTATTTAAAGTTTAAATTTTAAACATATCGTCGCTGTTTTTACTAACTGACCTAACCGAAATTTTTGAAAATTGATTTGAGTATTTAAAATAAATTTTTTTTTCTTTATTTAACACATAACAAATATGTTAAACTACATAACAAATAATGCATAAACCCAATTTCATTCGTATTTTCGCTAGGAAATGAACCTATTTAAGACAAAAAACATTTAAAATGCTCTCCTGTAAAATTTGTTAAATGTTAGTTAGGTCGGTTAGTTAAAACAGCGACGATATGTGTATGTATTTGTTTGTATTCTATACATTTAAAATTGTGCAGTTTGTAAAAATTGTTTTGTTGATCAAAAAGATTATTTTTATTCTCTGCATTATATTTGTTACAGTTGTGTAAGTTTTGTAGAGCTTTTCAGCAACTTTGATGTTTTATTGAGGTACATTCTTGTATTAAAATGGATTTTAAATAAAATTGTTCAACTGGGAATAATGTTTTCTACATACACATATTCCATTATTAAACTTGTGCAGTCAGTAACACAGACATATATAAGATGGAAAGACAGAAATTGCACTGAATACCAGGGTGAAGCAGAAACTAAACTTGTTTAAATTTTGCGCACAACACATTAGTAAGAATAGAAGAGAAAGCATCT
Source organism: Pollenia labialis (assembly GCA_949318255.1). Taxonomy (NCBI): domain Eukaryota; kingdom Metazoa; phylum Arthropoda; class Insecta; order Diptera; family Polleniidae; genus Pollenia; species Pollenia labialis. The sequence goes on from OX439140.1 coordinate 161,250,532, forward strand.
TAACAATTAAATGTTTTATATATAAAAGCTCATTCAACTTTTAATAAATAAGTAGTGTATTTATGTTTTAAGTTAAAAATGTTTAATTTTTCGAATTGTTCAGATGAACAGAACGGAAAGCATCAGGTAAGCAATTTTGCAAAAGAGAGTATTTTAAGACTGAATGATGGTAGCATTTTTTTATATTAAAATAATAATAATTGAGTTTAATTTTCCAAATTTATAGTAAATTAAGTGTTTTATAAAATTTATTTTTTGCAGATTACCCAATATTATACTGTTGGTTGCCATGCACACATATAGATTTGAAACTACTTAGAGCAGAGTAAGTATAATAAATTTGAAATTATATGATTGAATTTTACCTCTACTTTGTAGAAACGTTTACTTAAAATAGCAAACAATATTTATGGCCACTAAATTCGATTGCTTAGTTAATAACTTCAATTTGTTATAATGATATTTTTCTATGGTTCTTATTTTCAATCAAAACCTTTTTGGTCCCCTACACCACAGGAAGGGTTTGCCTTTCGTCTGTAATTTCTAAAAATCATATCATATTGAATTGAGTAGTTGATTTAAAGATATCCATTATTCGTCCGACGGCTTATTTGTCCTTTTGTTGGTTCAAGTGGGTTATCCGAATACCCCGTAAATAATGGAGACTGCATTGTTTGCTATTGCGAGAATGTAGCCTATAAAAGACTCATAGGAATACATGGACCCGCCAGATAAAAAATCATGTTATGAGGTTAAGGTGCATGTAGCAGTTCTTTGTGCCAACTAATTCTTTAGATATCTTCACAACCGTTTACCATGACCTGGTTGCCAATCTGGCGCTGAGGTGAAATAAATATTGTTATATTTAATAATAAAATTTGAAGAAAAAAAAAAGTTATTGTCGCCAATTTGTATACAGAACGAAAAAACTCGAACTAAATATAAGTTTTTTTCTTCTTACTTTAGTGCAAGTCGTACTAAAAAATTTAAGTACGGACTACACTTAAAAGTACCTCAAATAATCCAAAATGGAATAACTTTCGAAAACAAGTATGCGTAAATACACGTGTATTTATAAAACAACAACAATACAAGAAGAAAAATAAAGATTTTTTTATGTTTAATAAAGGCTAGATTACACTACCTCACAAACCTTACGTATTCCATAGTACTTTGTGAGATAGAAATCTAAAGAGTTTTGTTGCGACTGTCAAAAAATCTAATTTAACATGACAGTTTGTAATCACACCATCACACAAAGTATAAACACTCACACATAAAATAAAATGCAACCCTGATCCAATGAAAAGTATTATTGTTTTGAATTTTTTCAAAAAAACGATGAAGTCGTATGGGATGTCAAAATTTTTTCTTTAATACTTGTCATTTTCATCACACATGCATTCATACTATCAGACTTTTACATAATACTTGAGTTTTTGACATGTATTAATACAAAGTATAATAGTGTAAACTAGCCTTAAGTAAACTAAGAAGCAATAATTCCCATATTTATTTAGTTAATAAATACATAAAATTTTTAAAGTAGAATGATTACGGAAACTATATTGGGTTTTCAATATTGGTTTGGCCACAACATGAGGGGCACTTAGTGTACGACAACAATATATTCTTATAAAAAACATTGTGTACAGCAAAAGAGGCTAACAAAACTTTAACACAAATTAAAATATTTTTTTTTCAATTAACAGATTTAATTAAAACAATCAAAAAAATTTTTGAAAATTAATTGAAAACGAAAATTATTATGTTGGGTTGTATATTTGCAAAAATGAAAACACACAAACTTCAAAATATCTTTAAGGCAAATTTTTTGAAACAATTAAAAAGATTGCTTGAAACAGCATTACTTGATTTAATTAAAAATTTTTCTGTGTTCTTCGCTTCTCCTGTTCATTTTGAGGTGACTTAGAGCTTTTTTGTAATCATATGACCATATATTTTCAATATATAATGAAGTTTATAAGGACTCATTAATTCGTGTATAAAAGCTTATTCATTGGCTTTACTACGATCATTTTGTGGAAACTCCCTAAGCATTCGGGTTTCCTCAATACTCGTATTTATGTTTGCTCCAAAATATTTTCCAATAAAATACTCTTTTAAGGTGAAATTTTCTTTTTAGTTTTAAGCTTTCATAGGGAAAATTTTCTATTTGATTTGCTTGTACTAGTTAGTTAACAAAAGCTTGTAAAAAATTCTGCTTTTTAAATGTAAGCAAAACTTTTTTTGCAGCAGTTATTAAAAATCAATGAACACTAAGTGTTTTCCATAGAAATATTCTATGCAATCGGTAACGTCGGAAATTGTTGGGCAGTCAGTTAACTGGCTTTTAATAAGCCAATACAAAGTTCATCATTTTGCGAAGCACTAATCGTACAATTAAAAAATATCAGTGCACAATTATGCACTACGGGATAAGACATACAGTGATGCAGTGGAGAAAGTTAACGAATGCTTAACAAGTTTTATAAAAGAAAAAATAACATTTCAAGTGCCACCACATTCCCTTACTACAAAGCAGGTTTGTAAGGGAGAATACTAAAAAATAACTCTTAAAAATCATTCAGTGTGTAAAGCTGATAGTTATGTCGAATTTCGTCGGTTGCATGTACTATCATACAATTCGGATACAATTACTGAACATTTTGTTGGTAAGCATAATATTTTTGATAGCAACATATGAATTTAAGTAAAAAAAATAAAATATGTTCATAACCGAATATATTTATGATATATGCAACTGAACTAACACATAATTGGTGTTCATAACAAAAGATTCGATTGACTTAATCAATTTTTTTTCCACCGGTTGCATAAATCCTTTTACCGAATTATTAGCTAAAAAATCAAAATGATTCCAATAACCCTTTTATGTTTGTATATTTATTAATATATATTATGTATCGTTTATGGATTCGCCCTTATCGATTTTGCGATATTTTGGTAATAGATTAAAGAGAACGTAAACTTACTTCCTTAAATCTATTCCCAAACAGTCGTAAGCATCCGCCGCATGTGCACTCGTCGCTTGAGAACCGACGACTGAATTGTGTACTCTCGTGGACTAAATGAAAGAGGCTAAGAATACGTGTTAAATATCTCACCACAATTGTGCTATGAAGCGCCCACTATTGATCTACAGCCACCGAGTCCAAAATCGATTTGATGGATAAACTCAGATGGTGGATATAAGGTAAGGTGTAATACGGGTAAGCAAATCAATCATAATAACTTTTTCTTTCTAATTTATTTTTTGTTTTTTTTTCAAGCATGAATTCGGGATAAAATCAACTTTATATTAATTGAATCAAGCGCATTTTGAAATTGATTCAATCTTATTTTTACTTAAAACAATCTCATTTTCGGTTTATTACAAGTACGAATCCGCGATTGAATATGGATAATTTAAGTATTTTGCAATTAAAAATGCGTACTTGAGTCAATCATTATGTACTTGATTAAAGAAAATCCGTACTCTCCGAACCATTATTACCACTTCGGATTGAATTGAGTACAGATTGATTGATTTTTTTTTTGAGTGTATATTTGTGTATTAAAATGGGTGCGCAAAAGTTAAGTAAGAATTTTATTACCCAATAGTTTACAAAAATTTAAGTATTTATATTTATTTATTTATTTAGATAACTGTGTTTTAAAAGCGAACACCAGCATACTTCGCAAAAGTAATTACATCACTATGAGCTCTTATTACCACTTATCCCAAATTTTTACCATTCCTAGAAATAATAATAAAAAAAATGTTTCCCTCTTTCTCTCCTTTGTTATTTATTTTTACAAACACCCCTCCCAAAAGTTTTTACTTGTAATCTTAGGGAAATAATTTTTAATATTCTGTTAAACACAAAGTTCCTTTGGAAGATCATTATGATGGAACGTGTTACGCATTTTTAATATTTTCAATCGTGTATGAAAGAAAACTACAAATACTATGATTAATGGTTGTTCTTGTCACTCATTTTATTGGCACACCGAGAAATTTAACTTCAACCTCACTGCCTTGCTCACAATTATTTTCATTCCTTATAGAATATTCTACATTGCTGCGGTAATCTGTTTTACCTTTACATATTTTTCTATTATGGATACTGCTTCTGCCATACGTAAAATCTTAAAATTTTCTTTAGAAATTAAACTTTAAGAATATTGGACAACACAAAAACGAAGCCGGAAGGGGCCGCATAATTTTTTTTTTTATTATTTTGCAAGAATTAATGAAAACGACACAAAGAGAAACCAAATAAAAGGTAAAACCAACCAATCGAATACAAATAATGGAAAACTTCCTTTCGCAACGTAAATACATACCACATCTTATGTAGACTTACTCAATTACACTCATACACACGCATTTATAGAAGGCGTTTAAGAAAATTAATGCGGTCCAAAGCTGTCATTGTAGTGGTTTCAAGTTTAAGTGTAAAATGAAAGAAGATTAGAAATCCGGTGGGTGTGAATAAAGGGTTCAGAAATTATCTTAATCAGAAATAAATTTAAAAACCTTTTCTTACAGGAGATTTAACAATTTAAGAAATACTCTCATGAGTATTACGATTAGTGATGCTGCGGTTGTGGAGAAGTATTGTAGAAATAAAAATGGTAAATTAGAACTTTGTGCTAATAATATCTTATTTAAATAAACTCTATTTATTCAGGTTTTGGTTTCTAGTTTTTTTGATGTGCAAAAATAAATTTTTTAAAACACAGTAGTTCGTGGACATTTTGGCTCACCAAAAATTGTCATAATGTCGATGGGAATATTGCCACTTTTAAATTTTTATAAAGTCCACACACGGAATGTCATATCCATTTCATAACATTCGTAATGTCATTAAATCAATTTCATAACACTCTCAGTCGACTAAGCGTGTTTTTAAATTTTTTACGTTTTGAATTTATTTTGAGTTCAAATTAAACACAATCAAATTTTGGCTTATCAAATCTTACTTTAAGAGCTTCTACTGCAAAGCTTCCTTTTTGAATTGGCATGTTTTAGAATTAAGCTGTCGATATGAGCTATGGATATTATGATCCTATTTGGTGTGTTATAATTAGGGATGCGATTTCCATGCAAATACATGTTTTTTGTCGATAGTCTAAGAACGATGCCCAACATTATCTTTCCAAATCATTAAATTTTCATTTAAATGACATCGATTTGTTTTTGCATATTGTTGCATATTTTAGTGAAAATGCATATTTTTGCATATTTAGATTTTAAATGCATATTTTTGCATATTTTGATAGTTTTGAGTGATTTTTTGTAATATCCATATTCTAAAAACAGTTCTTAATCATATTTTTAAAAATACAAAAAAACCTTCCAAATAAATATTAAAATCAATAAATAAATTCTTAAATCATTAAATACAAAATTTTCAAGATTTAGCCAAAAGATCCTTCTATTTTAAACCGATGCAGCACCTAACATGGTTAAGGGTTCCAATAATAAATAAATATTATATCCAAAACTGGTATAAGATACTTACTACCATTGCACTTGGGTTATACCGCGTTGCAGATGCACTTAGAAGCCAATTCCATTATATTGCAATTTCTAATGAAATGTATCCATTTGGTTCCTATTCTATTCAAGAAACTTTTTGTTATTTAAGAAAGTTTAAAGAGCTTCTTGATACCGATGATGATGCAATTAAAAAAGTCAAATAGCATTTGCATTTTCCAACTACGCATATATTGTTGAAACAGGAGTGATTTAGTTCACTTAATCCTCATATCTAATGAATTGATATTTTTGGAAAGTAAAGTTAACAATGTGGAAAAAAGAATAGCCCGATATGTTAAAAAAAAAATCCAAGACGTTTTGCCAAAAAAATTCAGAATTTCAAAAAATAAAATAAATTTCAAATATTTGCGATCTGATCTGGAATCAAAGTGGGATCTGAAAATAAATGTTTTCAAAATGCATTGGCATTTTTCATGTACACTACATAGTTTTAATTTTAAATTTAACAGTAACTTTTTGTTTAAACAAACAAAAATTTTAATTAGTTATTTAAGTGTTTTATAGATATTTGAATAACCACAGACTGAATTTGATATATTTTTGTTTTTAGTAAAATTAAAAATGATTTAATGGAAATTTTCAAGTTTTCAGTGCATATTTTTTATCTTTTGAGTGCATATTAAAGTTATAATCAACTAATTCTTATGTTTTTACTAGTACTGCGGGTACTTAATTATAATTAAATAGTATAATTCTTAGTTTCATTATTGTCAAGCTCTAGACAAAAAGTTTAACAAAAATTATGGGATAGTATGAAAATCCCGAAAGATAAGAATTTTCTTTCTAATACCAAATTTTGAAATCTTGAATCTAAAAATCGCAATATCAAATCTTCAATCCTCTATCTTCTTTTGTAACTGTGTTACCGAATTAAAGAAGCTCTAGTTAGCGAAGCCGGATACATTTTGAAGCTTATAGTAAAAAGTTTATCTATTCCATATTCGTCAGTAAACGTGCCAAGGCACTGCTAACTGCGGCCTTCTGAACCATACAATATCAAGACTTAACAAACAACATAATGTTGTTCAAACAATAAATCGAGGGTTATTATTCAAATAGTGCTATCTGCAAAATCACAACTTTACAGGAGAACGAAAAAAACTGATTTTTTCGTTAGCTCTAAGAGTATGAACTAAACTTTTTATTACAATGTTATATAAAAACAACGTCTAAGTCATACATATATTAATTTTTTTTCTTAGTTCGTTTTGAACATTGAAATAAGCAGATAACACTATATTGAACAAAAATTTAAATGACCTGTAATGAAAACTATTTGAGAATTTAATTTAAGTTAAACGAATTTTGACGAAAATAATTAGTAAAATTTAAATTAAAATTTTACACTAACCTTTATTGAAAAGTTATAAAAAATTAAACTTTATCCGCAAATTTAAAAATATCATACTAATAATGATATTCATGCGAAAAAAGGCTTCAAGGCTTTGTAAATGCTTCCATTTGCTTAGTTGAATAGGAAGTGGGCCAGATTTTAGGGGCTTCACATCTATTTATATGATCGCTGCACAGTGTGGCAAATTTGGAAAAAATGGAAATAATTCTATATTTTATAAACGGTTCGTCCGATTGTAATGCAGTTTGAGGTGACAATTAAAGAGATGTAGTCGAGTGCAAGCCTTGGATTAGATGTCTATAGACTAAGCAAAAGAGTTGCTATAGGTTCCCAAATTAGGACACCTCGGGCATAACAAAAACTAAAAACGATCCTTAATTCTTAATTTTAGCTCGATGCTTAAAATAATTTATAATTGGTCTAGTATTTTGGAAATATAAGACTCAAATTTATCATAATTCATTTGAAATATTTTTTGTAAATTACCAGCAAGTTAATTAATGTTCTATTTTGCAAATTATAAAAAGAATCTTTTTTATTTAAGAAGTTATATTAATTTTACCTTAAACTTCTGAAAAAGTCGATTTTTTAAATTTTTATCTAAGCAAGTATCTTTTTTATTTATAAAAAAATGTTTAGCGACATATGTATATGTTATTTTAACGTTTTTGAATGGCTTCTTCATTAGGGTATATCTTTTTTTTTTTGAGTGCAAAACGCCATGTGTGGAAAGTTGTTCTGATAATTAAAAACTGTTTTTAGGCGGATGCGGTCAAAAAAGCTTCCGCACCGTAAGCGATTTCTAAAACTAAAGATGGTGTACACCACGCGTTACTCGCTTTTTCGCTGCATACGCAGCTGTCAAAAAAGTAGAATCTGTGTAGTTATACGTAGGTTTACTTTCTACTTTTGTAAGCGTCCAACCAGTGTTCGAACAAATCAGCTTATTTTGAAAATCACTAGTTTATTAAAAAATCGTTAAATTTTCAAAGTGAATGGCGTGATTGAACGTCGTTTGTATATTGTTGCTTCGGTTTTACTTATGAGAGTCCAGCACTAGTCTCCCAGCATGCTTTTGTTCCAAAATTCTTGATAATTTTTCGCAATTTCCCTTGTTCGCCGCTCACTGCATCTATTTTTTTTTTTCTAAATGCGAATGAAGAATATGCAAAACATTGTCGGTGTCCCAGGTTTGTCCACGGCAAAACCAAAATAATGTTAATGTGCACATTTTAATGATTCTGATATTGCATATCCTGTTTTTCCAGCCAAATATTCACTACACACAAAAAACCAAGCAAAAAAAGCTTTAATCAGTAACACACGATCTCCCTGACACGCTTAAACGCTACTATTATGAAGAATTAGAATGAATGTGGAATTCTGTCAAATAAATAATTGTTAAATTGTAGTGTCGGTATTGACTGTTTTGCCAGCATGTGATAAGAAATTAACAAGACATGATAGCTCAATTTGTATGCCAGATTCGAATTCAGTGCAGATTAGTTAAAAAAAACATGCTACTTTTCTGCAGTCAGTTTTTTTTTCTGCAGTCAAGCACTTGAATAAAATAATGTCAAATTAAGTTGGACGAAAAACTTGACGTTAAGGTGTGACTTACAATTAACATAGTGCAATATCGTTGGACAATACATTTTCCATACATTTTCTCTGCCATTTTCTCTTATACTTTGCGCATCTTATTAAATTTCTAAAAGTCTTCTCCCTAATCAAAGTAGTTTGTTAATTCAATTACAGTAAATCTAATAGTTACAACACAACGAGTACTTAACACTTTGCGTTAATTGGATGAAGTTTTTGCTTTTGTTTTAATTTTGTCACTTCATAAAAATTTTGGTTGTATTTTTTGTTTTCGATTTTATTCCTTGCACGTGTAGTTGTTTTAGGTAAGAAGTTAAAAAAAACTATTTATTTCTTTCCATTTTTTGCTTTTTTTGGTAAACTTTTCTTTATTCAAGTGGTAGAAAAGAAAAACTTTTTTTGACAACATTCTACATACGCACACACACATGCTCATTTACAAATGTCAATTACAAGTGTTAATGACAGCTTTGTTAAACTCTAGAACATACATAACATAAACACTCAACGAATATTTACCCACTTCCTCCATTAAACATACTCCCACTCGTACATACTTAGCTCAAACTTGGAACGCTGTAAAGTTTCGAAAGTTTCTATATCTTAAAAGAATGTGTGTTGGAGCTGCAACTACTACAAAAACAAAAAAAAAACATTTCTCAAGTTTATTAAATTATAATCAGCACAAAAAATACTTAATTTCCTTAATAATGAGAAAAGAGTTTTTTAGATAAACAGATTTCAAAACAAACTTTTAATTTTTTTAAATAATTCTTGCAAAAGAGTTTTTAACCCTCTGATGTTCTGTTACCTTATAACCACTAAGTAAACCTCATGGTCTAGCCAGACCGCGCTTGAAAACCCCAGCCAAATAAGTAAACCAAACAAAATGATGTACATATTTTGTGTTATTTTAAAATAAGTCAGTCTTTTTTAATATAATTGAAAAAAATAATACTTTCATGGTAAGTAATCACCCAATAAAAAATGGATCTTCGAACGAAGCAGGTTAGGAAGGTAGAAAAATAAACGTTTCGCTTACCATTGCGCTGAAGGAAGACATGAATTTTATATGGCGAGTTCCCACTTTGAAGCCATAAATTTCTGAGACATAAAGCGCATTATTTAGCGCATATAAAAATTGTTGTATGTAACGATCGGCCTTACACACTGAATGTGTTGATACAGTTATTTTTTAGTATTCTCCCTTACAAATCTGCTTCTCAGTAAGGAAATGCCGTAGCACTTGAAATGCTATTTTTTTATAAAAGTTGTTGTGAGTTCTTTCACTTACTTTACTGCATTTCTGTATGTCTTATTGCGTAGCGCATAATTGTGCGCTTATTTTTTTTTTTAATGTACCATTAGTGCTTGGGCAAGTAATGTTGAAGACAAATAAACACTATTTATTTTTCGGCTGAATAACTACATATTTTTGTTCGAGGTACCCACAGAATTCATTACTTACAATACACTTAGTAGAAGTCAAAATCATCTAGTTAATATTTAACTACTAGTAAGTTGAATTGTAAGTACTTACAATTTACTTACTAAAAGCCAAAAAATCAATTGTTAATAGACCTAATAAGTAGTTATTGAGTACGTTACTGGTAGGTAAAACAACATAACTAATAAGTAGTTATTGAGCTGATTATTAGTAAGTAAATGTCCAGTAGTGAAAATACTAGAAGTAATAAGTAGTTGCTGAGGGTATTACTAGTAAGTACTTATTGTAATTTTCAGAATAATGACAATGGTAATGACCTGAAATGTCTTGTAATGTATTTTAAAGATACCTTTGGTCCAGCGAGACCATCAGGTGCACTTAGCGAACTTTTTCTTGTGGGAAGGTTTTTGAGCCATAAATGTGATCCCAATGATTCCAAATTTGTTTTATTCGATTCAGGACAACTAACTTGTAGAATTTATAGCCTTCGTTTCTTAAAATGTTTGCTACAAAGAAAAGTCAAATATGGTCTGGCTCCACCATGTTGGACATCCAAGGGTTAAAAGTGAGTTTGTTTATTTTTGCATTATTTTTTAAACTTCCTGGATTTCTTTTCGGGGTCAATATACTCCAGGAATTTAATGATTAACATCGTCTAGTTTTGTCAAAAATCTATAAATTATTTAAACGCCTTTTGTGCGATGACATGATGTTTGATTTATTGTCGGAATGAACAAATGGAACAAATGCAAAAGAAAAGAAAAAAAAAAGAATTCGACTTTTTATTTATAAAAACTTTTAATTTTGCGTAAGAAGTGTTTCTAGATTGCTTAATAAAAATAACTTAAGCTATTTCTTAAACGTTGAAAAAAGTAAAATATTTTTTAAAGAAACGGGCAAATTATTAAATTCAACCAGCAAAGCGCATCCGTTGTTTCGTCAGTTTAAGACGACATCTTGTTACAGAGAGGTTTTGACCTTGTCTAGTATTTCTATTTGTAGGCAGGGCATTTTGTAAAAACTGAATTGAATAATTTCCAAGACCTTTTATTGATTTAAATACGAATTTTAATAACTGCATTTTGTACAAGCCATTTATGGGTAGAATATTGTTTGCATAACGTCTAAACAGGTCCAGTGTATGAAATCTTATGGGTAGGTTAAAAACAGTTTAAATATATCTTAAAGAAGAACTTTTTCTACTTCCATATATTATTGGAAGGTAAGACAAATGACTGTGAATCCATCATTCATAAATTAGCATTTTTGTTTTAGTATTAAATTTTCGCTTGAATTTGAATAAGATGCCCCCAGCAGATGCTATTTCACTTTTAACTGCTTCAATGTGATTATCGCAATGTGAGTTTGTGGTTATTTTGTTGAGATCGAGTGGTTGCGATCGAAACATGTCATGGTAACCAGCCGCCTGGGTTCGAATCTCAGGTCAGTCAAGAATGAATGATTATCAATAACAATTTTAATTAATTTTCATGTTGTAAAATTCCTTTCTTCATAAAAATAATTTAATGAAAATTAAATTTGATGAACTTTAAGCCTGATTAAAAATATTAAAAATTTGGATTAAAAAAAAATCTAAAATTTTTAGTTACTTGAGCAAAAGTGTTCCCTTATGCCTTCCTTATATGAAAGACAAAAAATCAGCATTATAGTTATCTCAACCTGAACCGAAGTTATAGTAAAATATATTTTATTAAATCTGTGTATAAAGTTAAATTTTTTAAACTTTAATCGCATTTTACCAAGTTTGTTTTTTTTTTGGAGATATTGCTATGTTGCAATAAAAGAGCGATACGTTGTGTTGAACATTTACTTCCGTATTTAAAAACGATTACTAAATTTAACAAACGTTAATGAAGGCAAATTTTCATACAAAATTTGTTTTTTAAAACTTTATTAAATTTAAAAATTTTTATAAATACGGGCGTAAACCTCTGACTTCTATGTTGTTCTACTTGCGTTCGTCTAATATACTAATTTTTCACATGTGCGTTATATTAATATAAGGTTGTTTAAATCGGCATTAGGCAAAAACACTAATTTCTACTATCACACAGATGAGTCAATACTTATAAAAAATATAATTCATCAACATTGCATTTGGGATTAACAAATTATTCTGCAATCAATCTCGGTAAAGAATCACAAAATCATGTTAAATTATTTATAACACAAATGCTGGAAAAAATGGAAGCAACAAAAACAAACTACACCAAAGAAGCTTAATTAAATAATAATAAAAAATTCAAGAAAATTGTCTATATTCAATTTTCGTGAATTTGTTAGACAAAAAAAAACTGTTGTTTCTGAAACTAAAAATGTTGGCAGAAGCAAGTTGGCTAATCTAATAAAGAAGATCTACAAATGTGTAGGAAAGGAAAAAAAAGCCAACCAAAGATGTCATTAATCAATGTGTCGAAAAGAATTAGAAAATAAATATCTTCTTATTTAGACAAACGCACAGGGGAGTATTTGACCAAAAAAGCTGGCCAAAAAACCAAAACGAAGCTTAACGAAGTCTTAGACAAACAAGTTTTGCATCCTTGATTAAAAATTTAATAGAAATTAGTTGCAGTTTGTTTGGACTAAACGAATGACGATTTTAAATTTTTTTGAAGAAGAAGAAGATATAAACGAAAGAAGGGTCTTAGAAATTAAGGCCATCCTAAAGAGAACATTATAAGACATTATAAAAGTCGAAATCTTTTATATTTTTTATTTTATTTTAACCTTTGCATTACCAAAGATTTTAAGATACATCATTTATCAATATCTACCCGGCGATGATAAAATTTTCGTCATACAACACTTTTTTATTTTTATTTTATAAGTTTTTTATTTAAACTACAAGATATGATATCTTATGAATTATTGTATTAGAAACAGATAGGATACACAATTTAACTAAATAAAAAATAAAGATTAACGCCCGTATTTATAAAATTTTTTTAAATTTAATGAAGGTTTACAAAACAAATTTTGTAAGAAAATTTGACTTAATAAACGTTTGTTAAATTTAATAATCGTTTATAAATACGGGGGTTATAATATAATAAATAATAATAAAAAGGTATACAATTGAACTAAAAACATTAATAAAGATTAATAAAATACTAAATAATTGTAAAAAGTAGCGGCAATAATTTAACAGCAATACAATCAAGTATGATAACGATAAAATTTAGGAAAAATAATCAGTATGTCTGGGTTTACACCATGATGTTTTCCTTTAGAAAGTCGGAGTTTATGCGTGCGTGAGGAGAGCTAAAAGCATGTTCCTTTCCCCTCTCACCAATAAACTCAGACTTTCTGAGAGAAAACTTTCATAGTGTGAACCCATACTAAGTAATTTTCTAAATTTTATTGCGCTGCAAGTTGTTTGCAAATGATTTGGAAGTTGATTCCAGAGACGTATACTAAATATACAAAATTGGCACAAAATTGTATAATAGATTTTCCTTAATGCGATCTCCTACATTTAAGAAAATTATTAATAGGTAAATACTGTAAGCGACAGGAATACGAACTTATTCTAATCAAATTTTTTCAGACAACAAACGTAACAGACAATGTTATTATTCGTAGTGGTAAGTTTCATTTTATCTCGGGAGTTGCAGCCAGCATATATTTCAGAAGCATACAGTATTGTCGATATTAGACAAGTCTTCGCAATTAAAGTTCTTATTCTAAGTGGTGTAAAATATTGTGTGGCCCACAATCCCCTTAACATACCATATATCCTGCCACAAGCCCGATTGATGTGGTCAAACCAAGTCAAAGTCCTATTCCTTGTTATCCCTAAATTGTTAATAAGTGGCAACAACAAGAATTCTAGCATCTCCAATATAACTATTCAGATCATCATTCATTACTAAATTTTTTCAACTTATCACTAAACATTTGGATTTTCCCGGACTAAGTTTTGAGCTATTAGCCGAAGTGTAATTTGCGTAAGTTTATATAAAAGAGGCCCATGGACTGAGCCCTGTGAAACACCATGTTTAACTCTAAACGGGTGAGAAATGCACCCATTTTGGGAGACAGATTGTGTTCCCGCAGATAGATAATTATCAATTAGTTTCACTGAAAGAGAGGAAAAACTAAAAACCTCGAGAGTTTAAGACAAAGAATAGAATGATTGACCGTATAAAAGGCTTTGGAATGGTCTAGTAGAACTAAGAATGCGACTCGATCACTATCCAAGCTCCCCCTAATATCTTCCACTATCATCAGATAACGCCGTAATACAGCTTCGCCGAGGTCGGACGCCAGATTGACGATCAGTCAATAGATTGTTATCTTTCACGTATTTATATATCTGTTTATGAATCATATTCTCAAAAACCTTCTAAAAGTATGGTAGGATGGCAATGGGACGAAAATTACTTCCCGCCTTTGGCACTGGAACGATCCTGGCATATTTCCATTCTTTGACAAATGAGTTGGTTATGACAATAGTATTAAAAATGTGCTTCAAATATTTAATTAGCCATTACAGAATAATTGCAATGAATTTCAGTTTCATATCGTCAAATCAGATAAAGTTTGATTTAATCGCATGGAAACCTTCAATTACCTCCAAAACATTGGAAATCAAACTCTTTACTAGATTTTATATGGTCATAGAAATCAGGGGTTGCACTAGGGGACGAGATTTTCAAAAAGGTATGATTTAGTAAGATAAGTATGGTTAAGTAAGTTATTGTGCGCCGAGCAAACAAATGATTTTCCAATTCCAATATCCCCTTAGTGCTTCTAAGTGTTCTGCCCATAGCAATTTCAAATTTATTAGAAAAATAAGCATTTTAATCGACCTTATTTTTAGACCACAGCCCATCTGGCCATGCGTAGGAGTTGTTTTAGGAGTTCAGCTGTTCTATAACGTGTTCACATGTGATTTAATTTATATTTCCTTTCAATCAATATCCTCATATCATCAGCAATCCACGGTCTTTGTTCTTTTGCCAATTTCCTAGTTCTTTTTTTTTATTTTTTTTATTATTTATTCCATAAGCTAATCCCCGCGAAGCTGTACGCTTGTCTGCAGGAAAGAAACCAGAGTCTCTGGCGGGAATTGAACCCGCAACCCCGGGGCTGATAGACTAGCTCGCTACTAGCTAGCCTACCGGGGCATAATCAATCGAAAGAAAGTTATAAATTTCATTCCAAGTTACATTTATAAAGTCGTTATACAAACAATATTGTCGCAAAACCTATAACTCTGAGACTGTTGAGCAATTGAAATATCATAAGAAATAGAAATAGCGTCATGCCTCGATTTACATTTTTTAAGACAACTTAAAAATTTGTTTATTCAGAAAAATTTCCTTTTACTGATCAAAATTTAACAAAGTTATTCAAAAAACAAAACCGAAATGATCACGCAGCGTAGGTTACACCTGGTACTTTGTTCAACATTTCACATAAAATGCTGACAAACCTCAAATGAAAAAATCATGTTCAAAATATCTTTGAAATACGAAATATTTCTTACAACAGTTTTTACAACTGCAAAAGAATATAAGCTGCACTCAATTCGCGTGGAATTTTAAGCAAATAGGACAAACGATAAACTTGATATTAAGCAAGTAAGAATACAATATTCGGCTGTGCCGAATTTTTAATACCCTTCACCGACAGCTACAGCTACAGTCAAATGAAAAATAAATCCAGCCTTACTGAAATCAATCCAAAGCGGTATTGATAGTAAGTACGGATTTTCTTGAATCAAGTACAGAACGATTGACAGGACAGTTTCGGATGGAAGGATTTTGTTAAGCCCCTTTCACGCAGAGATAAAACATGATTAACAAATGGTCACTAGGAACATTTTTATTCATATTTGCCTAATATGTTGACCCTTATAAGTTTATTATAGTCCTAATATAACTTGTAAAAACTATTTTTTGTCCTTGCGTTTTTTTTAAGACCATAATAATATGTTTGAGACAATTATAAGTTAAAAACATTATGTCTATCGTAAATTTGACCACAATTTTGTTGCGATAAAATAATTCTTAACGATTTTAGTCGTTCTAAAGTGTTTTTGGAAAGAAGGCTTTATATGCGGCATATGGTAAACTATTGACGAAAAACGATTTTGTGCAAAATCTCATATCAATATGTGCATTCCGTAATTATTTATGCCAGTTTTGTAGCAAAACGTCATAACTCTGATCATTATGATTCTAGTAACAGCTGGGTAATATTGTTCTTTTCTTTTGAGTCGTTCGAAAGTGACCATGACTTCAAGAGACGGACATGGCTAAGTTGAATTAGAATTACTTAAGGACCTAAAAAATATATATACTATTTGTGGTCTTAGATGAATGTTAAAAAATTCTCAAATGGAATGACAAGCTTGGTATGCTCTTTTCTCAACTTATTTTCGTGGAGAATTTATAGAGATAAGATAAATTAAAATAACACAACTGGTAGCAGGTTCTTCACCCATTTACGTAAAAATAAGAACAAAGAAAGGGATTTACAGAAATTGTATGCAGTTTTTTATATCAATTTAATGTTCAAATACTGGAATAAAAAACATTAAAGGAATAATAATATTTCGCCAACACATACATATAAGTTATGAGCACCTGATACTCTTGAGCAATTGACGTTCAACTCTCCAGATGAAAAGCAAGGGGTCTCTCAATAAAATACGCCTCTGTGCGATGTTAAAAAACTGCCAGACCTAAATTATGGTGCATATGGTTATTTACTTAACCAAAAATAAAAAGACGGTCACCTTTTCTATCCTAAATAAATCCTTAATAAATATTATTCTAAAAGCTTAAAAAATGTGTTAAAAGAAAATTTAAAAAAAATCCGCAACAATGTAATAGATTATATTTTCAAGGTTTCATTCTATTCATAGCAAAATACAAATACAAAATGAGAATATAATGAAACAAAAAGTAAACGAGTAACCACGCATTTTATACATGAATCAATTCAACAAAGGCCATTAAATATTTCATAGCTTCAGGTTTTAACACTGAACTTGCAGCTAAAATTTAATGCCTCAGCCGACACTGTCGGACACTCAGTGCTCTTTATCACAGGGAAAGAGAAGTAGCAGCAGTAGAAGTATCAGCTTTAACATCTACAACGAACGATAGTTTGTGCGTATGCATGATGATGGCTGTGGCCAAGTTGTAGATTGTAGTAGTAGAGATGGAGGTTAAAGTTTTAAATGTATGTTTATTCTGAGAACTGATAAAATGTGCTTACGGCATAGATACACACACACACACTTTTACATCAATTCATACTCCTAGTATCAAGTTTAGCCAGTGTCCTTCTCTCTAATTGTGTATATCTGTATGAAGGTAAGTGTGTTTGTGTACGTGTATCCTTAATTGGAACAAAGTAGATTCGTAGGATTATAAATGATAATAATTTTCATTTTCACAATGGCTTACAGCATAAATACCATAGATTACGGAATTATAATAAGTTTATTGTTGCTATTGTACGTACAAATATATATTAAATTGTATATAAAAGACTAACACATGCTCATGAATATCTATATGAATATTTTACTACAGGGTGGAGTATAAGTAATGTTATACTTTATATAATGAATATATTTTTTTCTCTCATTTAATTAAAGATTGGCTTTTACATAAGTTTATGTGATAGGTAGAAAATATGTTCACATTTAGCCGGTTTACAAAGTGTTCTCTTGTGTCGTATTGGTTGTATTAGCTTCATTTTATGAATATAACATTTGTTAACTATAGCAAATACAACAAATATGACACAATTGAATACTTTGTGAATTGCATAACTATGTTTTGAAAATAAAACTTTTCTGTTCAAAGCATTTCTAATAAATCGTCTTATATATTTCAGGTGCCAGCAATCTTATGTTTTCTAGTGTATTGGCATTAGGTTGCTGAATGGTTCTTGGCTTAATATATCATACCCTTTTAAAGGAAGCCGAAAGAAAAAAATTTTGAAAAAATCAAAAAAATGATAAGACAAAAGAGCTTTAATTGGATGAGTCGTATAAGCGAATTTTAACCTAATTAAAACTTATATAAAAAAAGCGTACCATCTGTATTATTGTTTGCAAAGACTGCATAGACACCACCAAATTCTGCTGAGAAAGCTTTTTACGTCTTTAGCTGCACTAGTCTTCCAGCATGCGAAAGTTCATGGATAGCCATTAGTTGTCCACACCGCAGAACTAATAGTTACATTCTTGGATCAGTAGATGCATTTCGAACATAAAAAAAACTTTGATATGATCTTTGTATCCGAATAATCCTATGCTGAATTTTAGAATACGATAACACAATCTTGGTTCCTTGTTCTGTGCTCAGTCTAATCATCATAAGCTTCAAAGTAAGACAAAAAAAGTAAGAGTGCTACATTCGGATATGACGGATCTTATACACCCTTCACCATGGTGAGATAAGAACAAAAAGTTATATAAATAACGTTCTTTAGATATTAATAAATATTAATTGAGCCACCCCAATTTGTCATTTCGTCATGCCGAAGAATATGACAAAATCAAAAAATTTATATACCTAAGTCCGTTTCCTATTTTGCCAAAGTTGTTGTTTTAAACTCGTTTTATAATTTTAAAATCATTTTTGAGGTAATAAAAAAATTAAATTAAAAAAAAAATTCTCTTTAAAAACTAGGACATCCTGATTCGAACTGGAAAACTCACGAGTCTCAGGCGGGAAGTTAGACAACTCGTCTACTAAAGCTGGGATCACACGATTGCCGCAATGCACCAATTTTCACACTTTTTAATATCCCAATCGTGTGACCGCACAACCAAATGGCTCATGTACCAATCGAGGACAATATTGTGCTTACTTTTACCAATCAAATGCAACCCTGGTACGGCAATCGTGTGACTGTTTGCTATGCAACCGCGCGTCAATAAAAATGACAAAAATGCACCAATATTTATTGTGTTCTTGTGCGGCAATCAAACAACACAATACGCGCCAATATTTGCTTTTTTTATTAGATTTACTTTTTTGTGTTTCTTTTATTAGGTAATGAAAATAAATATGTATGTACATACATATATATTTATTTTGCATTTAAATTTTTTTTAATTAATTATTTTAAGTATGTATGTTCACAAGCATATTTAGCTGTTCTGTGCGAATATTTTCATTAAAGATATTTCTATTCGAACCTAAATATATGAAATTGTTGAACAGACTGTTAATTTTTGGAATATCTTAAAAAATTAAATAAAACTATTCAACAATAATTTGTTTAAGTATATGATTTGTATCATTTATCATTTAATTTTTTTCAATGAACAATCCAACAAGAACTTTCAAACAAATAAAACAGCTACCACAACAGCTGTTTTCGCAGTTAATATACATAAGTAAGAACAATCGTGTGACTGTTCTGCGGCAATAGTTGTAACCATTTCGCTTTGTACCAACTAGCGGCAATTAAATTTGTATGAAACAGGGCAATCGTGTGATTTCAGAAAATTTGGTTGGGGCAATTTCATTATTGTGCGTCAATAAAGCACAATAATAATTGTGTCATATTGGTGCATTTGCGGCAATCGTGTGATCCCAGCTTAAGGCTTTTAAATTAAAATTAAGCGTTAAATTAAAATATACTGAGTCTAAAAGTTTATTTCTTTATTTGAGCGGCATATCATGTACATGCATACATAAATGTGTATGGATTTGTATGCGTAAAAAGAAAAATGTAAGAAGAGATCAAACGTAGCAACAGCTTCCATATCTAAATAGAAACACAACAACAACAATTTCTAAAGCAATGCTTGCATTCGTAAATAGCTTTTGCCCGTTCTTACGCATGTACATACATATGTATTTACAATACGTACGGATTTAATTAAATTACATACAACTATTTTATGAATGTACATATATGCTTGCCCAAATAAAATAAAATACTGTGATAACATCGAAAAGCTTTATAATTTTTAAATCGTTTTTAGGTCATAAACAAATTAAATAAAAATCACCTGTGGTGAAGGGTATAATAAAATAAATAAATTTTTTGAAAACTGGGACAACCAGACTCGAACTTGAAAACTCACGAGTTTTAGGCGGTAAGTTACACAACTCGTCTACAAACGTTTTACTAAGGAAGCGTTAAACTAAAATATATTTAGTCTACGAGCTTGTTTCTTTATTTGAGCGGCATATCATGCACTAACATAAGTGTGCATGGGTTTGTATGCGTAAAATTAAACACATTAAAATAAAACAACAAACAACAACAACCACAAGGGATTTTTTTTGGAAAAATTAGAGGCAGTTGTGTTTTTTTGGTCATATCTAACCCATTTATGATCTCTCTGAATTTCAATAGCAATAAATGGTGACATAAATCTAAAACAAGTCTCCAGAAAACACATTTCAAACGTAAGACGGACAAACGGATGGACGGACGTACGGACAGACGGACATCGTTAAATCCACTTCTACTCATAAGGACCTAGAAAATATATTCTTTAAAGGGTCTTAAATCAATTTTGTAGAAGTCACAGACGGAATGATAAACTTATATATGGGCTACTTCAAATTTTTTGAGCACCTGCTGAAACCGACATACTATTGCTCTTATTTCGTTAAGTTTTATGAATTGAAAAAAACGTTGTACAGGGTTTGGATGACTATACTTGAAGGATATGACGTGCAAAGTTTTACGTTGAAAAGTCCTCACCTTAAGAATTGGTGGTCATCTAAAATTCGAAAAATTAAAAAAACGACTTGAAACTTGCAAGAGTTTTTTCATTCATTCCGTTTCCTTTGTAATAGTTTTAAGCTTTCATATCCAAACCCATACAAAATATAGTCACTAGACTTGGAGGATATATCCACTAAAAAAAAATTTTGATATCGCTGCTGGGTGAAAAGTTCCATGGTGTTTTAAAGTGAAACCAAAATTTTCCGAATTTTGAAATTTTTGAAGATTTTACATAGAGTTTTTGCGCCGTTTAATAAAAATGAGTTTTAAGCGCAGAATTAAAAAAACTGCGCAATTTCACAAAGTTTGAGGTGTATCAAGTTGGTGTCAGCGCACCAATAACGTATCACGGACATCACAAACTTAAAAGAAATTAGCGTAAATTTTTTAAAAATGTATCTTTTTGCGTCTGACAATCTGAATTGCCTTTTAAGTTGGCTAGTGTATTTCGTGATGTGAGTAACTTCGTAAAGGGCACCTCCGAGGCGAAAACGCACTTTAAAATTTTTAAACGCAAAAATTTTATGAACTTTTGAAAAATTTTTGCAAAAAAACAATTTATTTTTAAGCTTTTTTTTATATCAAAACATGTCATGGGAACATGTTTAGGTATCTAAATAGATTCTTCGCGACGGACTAAACTGATAAAGTGCAAAAAAAATAATTTTTTTCAACCCTGGTGCGTGCAGCGCCAGTTTTTTCCAAACACATTTCGCTTTGTGACAACTGAAGCGCTGTATCAATTCCGCTCAAACGTACATCGAAAAGAAGACTTTACTGAGCTTGATACAAAAATTGAAAACGCACCAAAAAATTTTAAGGATTTAAAATTTTATGGAGGAAACAAAATGTTTCTAACCTCAAAAAGCATCCTTGTATGAAATATTTGATTTGTTTTCAGGTTATACATTTTAAAAGTTTTTTTTCCCAAAATATTGCAAATTATGTCTTATACTAACCGTAATTTTGTAAAATGTTTAACAATTTTAAATAAATTTTTATATGCATACACGATCAAAAAAAATTTTTTATATTTTTTTTCCAGTATTCAAGCTTTTACAAATATTTTAGTGTGCTAAGAAAGCCCTTAAGGGGTATTATCCACACGCGTTATCCTTTTTCAATTTTAACAAAAACTGTAATTTTTATATTTTTTTTTTTAATTTTTAACTTTAAACCGCAGTAAAATTTGCGTCATGATTAACGCGAACGGATTTCACATGCTCAAATATCGGTTTATACACACGCAAATCAACATTGATGTCAGACAAAAAAAAAAAATTAAAAAAAAATGTCTAGGTGTCGTAAATTTTTGAAGTTGCTTATATACCCTTTTCGACCTGTAGTAAAGAGTATAAAAAAATGTACTTAATGAAAATATTTGTTCTTTGGTTCGATTACAACGTCAATTCTGCACCACCCTGTGTATATTCTTTAACATCTATATTACAAATATTTTATATGCCTGTTTACATATACACTTTCAAATTTACACATTGGTAAAGTAAACGTAAGTAGAATGAAGTAAAGTGAACTTGGCTTGAATTTTATTTAATACTTTAACGACATGAAAATTTTTAATTAATCCTTCTAGTAGACGCTTTACTAAGAATAAACTTTTTACGGCTGCATAGTCTTGCGAAATACTTCCAATACTTTTTCGGCTCTGTTGGAAGCCCACACCGTCAGTTAATCAAAACTTTATAAATTTAATATGATATATATTTAGGTTACTTGGGATAGTTATGGTAACCACTTAGCTTTACGTAACAGAATATTGGTAATTTGATAGATGCTTGAAAAACTTGAAATCTTATTGAAAAGTCTGAAACTTCTTGAAATGTAGACTTAACTGAAGAATGCCTTCGTTGTTGTTAAACTGATCTTAGGTGTATAAATTTAACAAATGTAATAGTTTGGTTGGTTAAGATATGAAACCCAGCACTTATAAAACAGAAACTTTGTATACACAAACTCTATATTTTGCCAATCGTACAACTATACAGAAATCTACACGTACACATGCATGTTAGGATCCTTAACACATACGAATAACTTTCTACAATGTCACAAATAGGGGAGACACGGATATACATAAACAAGGCCACGACTTTCTAGAAACCAATTTAAAAACAAAATAAATTTATATATTCTCTTAATGTCAAATATCTTACCTTTAGGTAAAAAAAACAAAAAGAAGTGCTATATTCGGCTGCGCCGAATCTTTCATACCCCCACCGGGAGTAAAATTTTTTTTGAGAATTGGGCTTTATATGGGATCTTTAAATTACACTAGCCAATTTCCTTGGACTGGAGCAAGCAAATATCTTTCCTAGGCTAATTCGCTGGGCTGAATTCAAATCAGTAATTGTTTTTTCCTATCACGTCAGGTTTTCGAAATACAAAAATGTTGTTATTGGTTCTTTAAAAAAAAAAAAAAAAACTAGTTTCTTTAAAAATCAATGAATTTTCAAAAGTGAAAGGCGTTATTTCGGTTTCACGTATTTGAGTCCAGCAAAAGCCTCCCAGCATACTTGTGTATCAAAATCCTTGATAAATTCTTTCAATTTTCATTAAATCTTGTTGAGCACGCTCTCCTTTTTCGTCGCTCACTGCATGTAGTTTTTTTTTTTGGAAAAAAATCTAAATGCGAATGAAGAATATGCAAAATATTATCGGTGGCCAAGGTTTGTCCAAGTTTCTGACTGCAAAACCAAAATAATGTAAATATGCATATTTTAATGATTCTGATATTGCATATCCTGTTATCCAGCCAACTATTCACCACACACAAAACAAAAATAGCTTGAATCTCTCCCTGACACGCTAAAGCGCTTCTAACGAGTCCGCCATCTTTTTTTTCAACTAGTGCTTATTTCGTGAATGGTAACACTTAGCTCATGTCTGATGTGACAGATAATTAGTTTTATCCTTCCGCTGAACGAATATGGTTGTGTATACGCTTGAACAACGCTGGGAAATATTGCGACATTACTTTGAAAATCATGGTAAGGTTGCAGAATGTCAGCTCCGTATGTTCGTTATCTTGTGAAGAAGAAAAATTGTCGCATTTGGGGCACAGAAAACCCGCACGCATACATTGAAAAGCCGTTGCACTCAAAACGAGTCACTGTTTGGTGCGGATTTTGGTCCAGAGGCATAATTGGGCCATTTTTCTTCAAAAATGGACAAGAAGCGGTCTTTACAGTCAATTTCGATCGTTATCGGGCCATGTTGAACGAATTTTTGTTCATAAAAATCGAAGAGGAGGATATTGGCAACATTTGGTTTCAACAGGACGGCGCTACGTGCCCCAGTTTTTGAAGATCGCATTATCAGCCGCAGAGCTGATGTCGGTTTGCCACCGCGGAGCTGCGATTTGACACCGTTGGACTATTATTTGTGGGGTACCGTCAAAGATAAGTGTTACGCCGACAAGCCAGAGACAATTGACGCTTTAAAAGGACAGTATTCGTATATTGGTGATATACAGCTGCACACAATCGATAATGTGCTTAAAAATTGGACCGATCGTGTAAGCTACTGCATGGCCAGCCGAGGCAGACATTTGAATGAAATTATTTTCTTTTATTAACCGGAAGGATTTTACTTTCAAATAAAAAAAGAAATTTGAGAAAATATTCAGTAGTTTTTTTTATAGCATTTTCAAAAAAAAAATTAATTTGGCGGACCCTTGATTATGAAGAATTAGAATGAATGTGGGCTTCTGTCAAATAAATAATTGTCAAATTGTAGTGTTTTACAGTATTGCCAGCATGCGATACAAAAATTAGCAAGAGGTGATAGCCCAATTTGTATGCCTGATTCGATTTCAGCGCACCCAGATTAGTTAAAAATAAGCTTGTTTCTGCAGGCATTTTTTTTTTAAATTTGTAGAACAGTGTTATTACTAATCATTAAAAGAACTGACCTCACAACATTAAAGTATATTTTTAAGATACGCTGTATATGACGCCAATGTGTAACTTTGCACCGATCTTCATGAAATTTAGCAGTATGATTTATAGTCGTACAAAATTATGATGTAGGGCCTATTGTTAATTATGGACTGGTCTTCGTGAAATATGACAGAATAGCTATGCCGACCAAATTTAATCACAATAGCGTCATTCGTTACGCATTTAGACATACACTCACAATATTATTACAGTAACGGACTGTAGTTTATTTAAGAAATATTCCGTTCAGTCAGTTTTAAATAAATAAACATTTAAAATTCCAAGCAATTTTATTTTTAACTGATTCTAACAGTTATTCAAAAAACTAAGTGCATATTAATACGGATTTTCAGTTGCAGTTAATTTTGTCCGTTGATTAAGTTAAATTCTTCTTTATGTAAAATTAAATGAAAATGTAATTTAAAGCAACGAAAAGTTCATTTAATTTTTACTGTCAAAAATTCAACCGCGAATTCCGTACAAACAAATCAATATTCAGTTATCTTAATTGTCAAAAAATTAACTACATATTCCGTAAAAACAAATAAATATGCAGTTATTTTTTAAAATTTTACTGTCAAAAATTCAACACCATATTCAGTAAAAACAATTAAATATTCAGTTATTTTATATAATTTTACTACCAAAAATTAATTTTTACTTATCTATAAAAAATGAATTGCTTGTTTTGTGTAAGCAATACCCATTTTCTATTTGTTAAAATAATTTAGTTAAATAGTACATCAAATTTTAAAAGTAAAATAATTGCGAAGCCATATCGGTCATGCTGCTGGTGTCTTATAATTGAGAGTTCTTCTGTAACAACAAAAGTAAAACAAACGTGTGTAACTGGGTAAGTAAATAAATATATTCTCCCTCTCTCGCTTATAAGAAACACAAGCGGACAGGTGTCTGGTATTTTTAAGAAATTCGGCTCTTTTGTGGAGTAAACGAAAATTAAATAAAATAACTGAATATTTAATTGTTTTTACTGAATATGGGGTCAATTTGACATTAAAAAATTGACAGTAAAATTTTAATAAATAACTGAATATTTAATTGTTTTTACTGAATATGGTGTTGAATTTTTGACAGTAAAATTTTACAGAATAACTGAATATTTATTTGATTTTACGGAATATGGTGTTGAATTTTTGACAGTAAAAATTAAATGAACTTTTTTTTAAAAATAAATGAAAAATAGGTAGACCGGTTTTTAATTGAACTTTCATTTATTTTATATTACAATTTCAGTTAATTTTACGTACAGAATATTGTGAGTGTACTTAAAGTGTTTTCCGAGTGTAGGGCCTATTGCAAATTATAGTCCGATCTTAACAAAACTTAGTTGTCTGATTTCTGGTTTTATTGAACTGGGACAAAAAATATTTACCACAATTTCATGCTTTTTTGCTATTAAATCATGTGTTAAAAGACTGGCAAGATGATTGCAAAATATATACAAGTGTCTCGAGGCTGCAACAACTGTAAGATATCTAATACTTATACGTAATATTTTCAATAGCATTCTTGTCAAATACGTCGTCTATTATATTTTTAAGGACATTGATTCCTGGAAAATCGACCCATTTCCCAAAATAGCAATCTGATGATGAAATAGAAAAAAAATCCGTTTAAAGCAGTCACTATACTGCACTAGAGGTACTGTTTCGTTATTAGTGAGCATCTATCGTGAAATAAAATTTTGTGTGCACGAAATTGGTGAAGGGTATATGATTAGTAATATATTTTGTTTAGCGAAAATTAAAAAAACGTATTGAAATAATTCTTAGTTATTTTATGACTATTTAGCCAAAGCCAATGCTAATAACAAAATAAATGAATTAGTATTGAAAATATATCCTGCGGTATCCTAGAAAATGTTTGCACAGTGGTTAAATGAAAAAAAAATTTTATTTCAAAAAATCAGAAAAAATAGTATTTGTTTAAATACCAAAACTAAATGGGTCTTAAAATTTGTGGAAAAAAATGATAGATTAATACAAAAAAAAATTCAAGAATATCAAAGAGTACAAACAGTGAAAAAAATTTATTTAAAATATTAAATCTCAAAAATCACAGCCAATCCCACTGTGCAAAATTTTTTCAACATTTTTCTGGATAGTACACAAAAAAAATTATTCCATTTGGACTAATATTAAAAACGTTATGCGTGTTTATTTGAAAATAGTATTTTTATAACGCGATTTTTTTAATATTCGATATCTCTGTAACCATAATAAAAGAAAATTTAAAATTTGCTGAAATGTGCTGTTGCGAAGGAACATCAACGCAGTAAAAAATAAAGGAAATCAAAAAATCATTTTCTCCAAACTGTCCGATTTGACTTGGATTGCCCCATATATAGCATCGCCATTTAAAGTCTAATGTCATCGTATCGTATATCATGGTTAATGGCTAGAATATGGCTTAGTTTTTGGATTTAGTACTTTTTTAATCTTACTTCAAATTCTAGATGGCATTTATGTTATCAAAAATTTGATAAACAGAAAGGAAACCCTTCTGAAACGTTTTAAGTCAAGTTTTTTACTTACTTTAAATGGCAATGCTATTACATAAGTATATAAACCAATTTTTTTTAAGTTTTTCAAACTTATTTATTAAGTTTCATTTAATAGCGTGACTGATGGAATTTTTTTTCTGTATTGGCTTCTACCTGGTTTAAGGTGGTATGTATGTTAAAAACGGGCTTAATTTGAAGGCGTCGCACAAAAGTGATAAAAAGCTATACATACCATAGTTGGGGGTAGTGCACTAAATATAGATATAAATCAGCAGTGCACTATCACTAAATAAAACTGCAAAAAAATAAGTTTGCACTCTTTTTTTACCAGCTTTAGTAATGATTGCTATTTTTGTTAACTACCACTAAAAAATTAGTGATATTGCAAATATTTTCACCTTCACTTAACGCAAATTGAATGCAAAAATCTGCACTCAATTCAAATGGTGCAAAAACAATTTTAGTTGCAATCAAATGATTGATGAAAAAAAAGTTGCAATAAACTGATGATTGCTTTTTTTTAAATCAAACTATTTGTTTTTGTGCAAAATTTTTAACATCACTATCACTCATGTTAAGTTAGGCGCAAATTTTCCATTCATCACTCAACATCAACAAAATGATTGGAATATTTTTGCACTATCACTAAGTGTGAGTTGAAACTGCAAGATGAGTGCACTACCCCCATCTATGTACCCTAGTATGTAGAAGGGCTTTCTTGGCACGTGGCAAAATTGAACCTTTGGGAGAAGGATGGGCGATTTCAAAAAGTGGCAAAAAAATTATCTTGTTTTAGAAACTTAATTGTTGCCATATCATTTCATTGATTTCTTCACGAAATTTAGTTTTGTTGCATAAAATAAGTCTGTCCCAAATTGAATGGAAATCGGTGAATTGCGCCATTAATTTATATTAGTTTTTTTGTAACAGAATATACATTTTTATGTTGGTTTTTTAAAATTTGGGTCCTTATTTCTTTTGGTCCTTAAACAATTGTGCTGGATTTCGATACCCAACTGCCCTGGTGAACAACAAACGATTTGACACCAAAATCTTTCTTTTCTTTTGAGTCGTTCGAAAGTGAGCATAATTTTAATAAACAAACAGACGGTTAGATAAGATTAAACTGATCTAGAGTAAAAGAAACCTTTTAAAATCAGACTTAAATTGATTTAAATAAGTTTAGCACAAAACATGAAAATGTGGCCCTTTATGAGGCCCATTAAAGGCTTAAATAACTATCTGCTCCAACAGTTTAAATACTGGTTAGTATTGGTAGGTTAATTGAACAATCGATGTATGTACATGTATTTACAAAAGTTATTGTAGTTAAAGTGTAAAATGTAATTTATTTTGTAAAAATTTAAGTTTGTAGTTGAGAGCTATAAATTTTAATTGTTCTTAATGTCTACGGAGTTTCAAAACAAATTTTTAAAATATTTATACAGACAAAATGCTTCATACAAACAAATAGAAATATAAATGGAAAGTGGCTGTGTATTTTGAAAAAATTTTATACTGGTGCATTAAATAATACGGCATATTTTCTTGTACTTTTTTTTGTGATTTTAAATATTTGTAAAGTAGGCCAAGTTCTATTTAGATAAAAATTCTGTTTATGGTATTTATTATGATCAGGAAAACCAGAAATATACTCTAAAAACGCGTTTTATGCGTATTGAATATGCAGTAAAAACTTGAAAATATGCCCTGAAAATTGCTTAAAAATATTCCCCAAAAAATATTTTTTTGCAATTTGCGAATAAAAATAATAGGTAGAATAAAATGAAGCAACACGTTGGGTATACAGATAGATATTGAAAACAGAAAAGCAAAAATTTTGCAAAAAAAAAAATATTGGCTGCGAAAGCTCTTGTAGGCATCTAAACATATGTTAAATGTATCAAAATATGCGCTAATAAGGCAAAATATGCCCTTTAACCTTAAAAAATGCTGCAAACGGTAAAATATGGAAAAATATGCACCAACAATTTGACGCCAAAATTCACAAAAAGCTCTAAAACGGATAAATATATTGTTTATGCCTTCATAGGTGATGTCACATTCATAAAACAACCAGTATGAGCCAATAGAGCACTTTGTGAATTACTTAAATGCATTGCATTACACATCAAAATTTAGAAAAACTTGAACTTTTTGTAAATCTTTTATTACTCATGCACAGTATTAGTGTGAATTTAGCAAAAAGCAAATATTTAATGGTGTCCTTTTTGTTTTGATCTAGATCTTGTGTGTCTTGTTTACAGATTCATATTTTATATAATGCATATAATGTATCATAACCCTGCAAATAATAGGACTAGTCCAAAAACGCGTGTAAAATGTAGCCCACAAGGGACTAGGACTTCTCCAAAAGTAACCCAAACGTATGGAAAAAACATGGTCTATTTAACATTACGATGTCCTAGGACAGGACCATATAACCCATCTTTGGACTACAACGGAGTTGTTTTAAAACTACTCCATTGTATACACAAGAGGATTAGTTTTAACGTCGTTAAGGAACGAAAACTTGTCGTTAAAAAACGAAGGCATGTCGTCTCATTACAAACAGTTTTAAACACTGACATGATCCATGCTTATATTGCATCGGACCAGTCCATGGAGTAGTCCATTTAATCAAATTGGATCAGGTGGTCCAATATTATTTGCAGGGCAGTTAAGTATGCTTTCATAGGTAGAAGTGAGTACTTACAGCTGTGTAAGTGAGTTGCAGTTATGTACAACTTAGCCTTTGTTCACATTTATAATTATATTTATTATGTCACTTTATTATACTACTGCTTTCGCTGCAACGAATGCCAGCCATTAACAACGATTTCTCTCCTTTTTTTTTTGTTTTTTTTATGCTTCTGTTATTTTATATGCCCTTAGGTGAGAAAACATTCTACGACCGTCATTTGATGCTGTAGAGTTTCCTTTTATGTTCCGTTTAGCAACATGCCATACATGGAGATTCATTTACAGTTACTTTGTGATATGCAGCGAGCAAAAACTTGTAATAAAAAAAAAAAAAAATTAAATAAAATAAAATAAAGACCCCGAAAACAAAAAATAAAATGTCAAAATAAAATGTGGCTTTTGCTGAAAAGGCAAAAGTAGACATTTTTTCATAGATGTATTATAAAATGTATCCCTTGGCACCCACTCGTTATCCTCTTTTTGTTTTCTTGCATGCTGCTGTCACCACAACCAAACCACCGGCCTTGTGCCTTTAATATAGTGGGGACTATTTAAACCAAAATAGGGGAAAATATGAAACAAATGTGCAATTGTGTGAGTAAGTGTAGTTCTAGTTTAACGCTTGACAGAGCTAGGAAAAAAACAAGGCCCTATATGTGAATGCTAGTTAGTGTTTGAATGTAGCTGAGGACACATGCATAAATTTATACATCCTGCTATCTATGTACATAAGAATATATGTATATAAGTTATTTATATTGGTCATGGGCTAGACAAATGTCCCGATGGTTTTATGAATAACAACAGCACTCTGCGCTCACAATCATGTATTTAAGACTCCTACTCCTTACAACTTCTAGTGTCCCTTACATTCCTTAATAACAATTTTCACAATGTTTTACACAAATATAATTTATTTTAATGAATATTAATATCGTAGTTTCATTTTCACATACTTAATGTTTTAAAAAAATCTTTTTTAAATCCCTAATTTTTATCATCCTAAAACCACAAAATGTCTACTCTTTTCCTCATAAGACTTGTTTACTGTGTTGCGGACAAAAAAAATTAAAAAATTATACAGCAAGGACATAATGAGAGAACTACTACTAATTACCAGGGCAAGTTTAAATATATACAAAAATACTGAACAAATTATGTACAAAAATAGGAACGCGAACAAACAGAAACTATTAATTTTTAATTAGTTTTATTTAAACAAATGTTTATTAGTCTGTTCATAAGGCTCATGTCTAATTGACATGATTCTTACTTTTTCTTCTTTGAATTGGAATTTCGTTCAAACAATTCACGACACGTTTTTTTTTTGTATAGACTTTAAGAACGAGTAAGAAAGCAAAAAAAAAAATTGTGAATGAGAAAGTTAAACGTAGTTCATGCATCTGTGTACTCGTTTCTTTTCCCCTCGTCTCTCTCGCCAATAAAGTAGCAATCATGTCAACAAACCATGAGCTGTATAAACACAGACTTACAATACCTTTTTCCAAACTTTCAAATTTAAATGATCTTCGATTGTCAAAAAAAAACCATGGTATATATTGAAAATATACGTTCAACATGAGTCCATGTTACTGGCGCATACCTACATATATAATAAACATCAGCATGAAACTTAATATAATGAAAATTTTTTTATATTTATACCCACATCCCAATAGTGGAGAGGGTATTATGCATTTTTGCTGATGTGTGTAACGCCTTAAAATATTGGTCCTAGACCTAAGAGTATATCGATCGACTCAGAATCACTTTCTGAGTCGAACTAACGATGTCCGTCCGGCTGGCTGGCTGGCTGTCCATGCAACCTTGTGCGCTCTCGCAATTTTGGAGATAATTTGATAAAATTTAGGATATATAGCTTATTGGCACAAGGACCAAGCTTATTGAAAATGCGCCGAGTCGTAGGACCACGAGGGAAGATAGGGGGAAATGTCTTGCCCTCAGAAACTATTAAACCGATTTTAATGAAATTTTACCCATAGATAGATCCATATCTATACATATGCCCGTAGCTATACAGTTTTTCAAAACTAGGATCACAAGGAGGAAGGGGGCAATTTCCGCCTCTCACAAACTTTCCAACCGATTTTAATGAAGTTTATAAACATAGATAAATTCATATTTATATGGACACATAAGCATGGTGTGTTTTTAAATACTGTGTTGTAGGGTATCACATGGTCGGGCTTGATATATTAATAAGGCTTGGAACAGAATTAATAAGATGTACATAGTTGTAGCTGAAGCTGAAAAATGCTTTGTAGCGCAACAAAGATAAAAATTTTGAATTTTTAACTTCAACTTCAACGCTTCAACTGCAACGACTACTACAACTACGTATTCTGTTGACACCATTTTGAAACTGACGTTTTTAACTTTCGAAGCATGCAGCGCTATTTCAACTTCAACGCTTCAACTGCAACGACTACTACAACTACGTATTCTGTTGACACCATTTTGAAACTGACGTTTTTAACTTTCGAAGCATGCAGCGCTATTTGTAACGTTGTACTACAGCGACTATTCTTTATTTATCGCTATTTTTTATTATTACAAGAATATAGGAAATCAATTATGAATTTTTTTACTCTACTTTTACCCTCTCTTTTTTTAAAGAGTTAGAGAAAATATATTCTTAATAATTCTTTTTAAGAGAAAATATACTTAAAAAATATTTGCATGAAACAATACTTACTCCACGTAAGGTAAAATGTCTATCAGCAATCAATTTCCATGTTTTGTATTGAAATTTTGCTCAATACGCCACTAAATGGCATAAAGTGCAAAATTTAAAAAAAAATATTTATTTTGAAGGATATAGAGCAAAATGGACACGATTTATCTCAGCTACCAGACGAGGTAGCCGAAAACGGATTGCAGATTTTAAAAATTTGGGGTAGATAAGCCAAGGTGGCATCCGTAACTCAAAATCATCCAAAAGGCGTATAGAGCACATTTACTTTCGGACGACGAAATGTGTTCACTAGACCCATGAATAAAACAACAGTTTGTTCAGTTATCTCAATTTAATTCGAATATGAACTCCACGTTTGTGAATGAAGTTGTTCATGCAGCCCATTATTAAAAATATTAGTTCTCAAGGAGATATTTTGTAAATAAATTCAACTGTTTCGCTTTTATTTAAATTTAAATTGCATTCTAACTTGGTCAACGTTTAAAGATCAATATTTCTATTAAAATTTTTGTTAAGTTTTTCAATAAAGTTGTTATTCTTATGGTGTTTTCTTTTCTACTAAAAAATGTGCCTTTTCTACAAAAAAATTTGCCTTTTTAAAAAAAAAAAAATGCAATTTGGTGCCTGTTTCTTAAAAATTTTGCTGCCGAAAAGCATGAGTTTTTTAGAATAAAACAAGCCACCCTTTTCGGGAGCAAAATTTTTAAGAACAATACACCAAATTGAAATTTTTTTTAAAAAAAAGGCACATTTTTTGGAAGAAAAGAAACCACCATTAATATTTGTAACTTTTTCCTTAACGTGTTTATTGACGGATCAACTTTCATGTACAGCATACAAAACAAACGGAACAAACAACTCTTAAAATTCTTCGGATACTTCATCTTAAGGGCCATTATAATACCCACACTACAATATTGGAAAGGCAGCTATGCATTTGTGTTGATGTGTGCTACTCGAGGGCAGTTAGTGGGCAATTTATGCCTTTCAGATACTATCTAACAGATTTTAATGATATTAAAAGCACAGATATCACTATCAAAAACAAAACATCCAAAATTGTTAAGTAAACGTTTATTTAAGAAAAACTTAACCTGATGTAATATCTTTTAGTTCTTGTTAAAATTTTCGATTAAAGAAAAGGCATGTGAAAGAAAATTACCGCTTTTTTTATTCTGTACTTGCAAAATATTGACCCAAAATCAATTCATTTGTTAAAAACGGCAGCCAACCTGCATATATTTCATGCAAAAAGCATAAAAAATTGCCCTGCAATTTGTAGACATTGTGTCTTTTTACAAAGTGATAACGAAACTAAAATTTAAATTTTTATGGACAACCTTAAAGTAGATACTAATTATTATAAATACCAATTAAATGCTTGTGTAGCTTTTTATATTTATTTTTTTGTTTAAATTATTAAAATTTAACGATGACTGTTAATGGTTAAATTTCACTTCCAAGTTCACTATTAATAAATTTTACAGGAGAGGGAAAAAACTTGCTTTAATCTTTAGTTCTTAATAACGCTGGATGTTATTCTACATCTTTTGCCTATTGAGCAGTGTGTGGTGGGAATGGCAGCCTAAAGTCCTTTAAGACTGTGGCTGCTAGGAAATTTCGCAATATGTCGCTTGGATGAAAATGACGGTTTTATAGATAATTTTGTTAAAATTTACTTTTAATAAAAAGTTTTGTAAAAATTTACTTATTACAGGAAATTTTGTGAATATGTAGCATATATAGGAAAATTTGCTAAAGCATATAGGATGTTTTGTAAAAATTTACTTTTTAAAGCAAATTTTGTTATAATTTCCTCTATATAGAATTTGTTGTTATTTTTACAGGAAATTTTGCTAAAATCTTCTTTTAATAGGATAGTTTTTTAAGTCAGGGTTCACACTATAAAAGTTTTCTTTTAGAAAGTCTAAGGCCCGCTTTCACAACTTGCCTATAGCTAAAGGTAGGACTTTATGGGTCGTATAAAAAGTGTTCCATTATTACAACTTTAATTTAAACTACCAGGTAGGATGAACCTTAACTTACTTTATCGCTCACTCTAGTTTGAAGTGAAGTTTTTCTAATTTATTTATAATTTTCTACTTTTTATAAGGGCGTTTAAAGTCTACTTTTAGCTATAGATAAGTTGTGAAAACGGGCCTAAGTCTATTGGCGATAGGAGAAAAGAACATGTCATTTTTCTCCTCCCTCTCATCAATAAACTTAGACTTTCTTAAAGAAGCCTTTCATAGTGTGAACCCAGACTTATATTCAATTTTTAAAGAAGTTTTTTTAAAATTTACTTTTTATAGGAAAATGCAAGGCGAATTCATCCCAGATAATCTCGGTACTACAACAAGTACAACTCGTACAAAAACCACAAGCAATTTGTGTTTGCAAAATCATTGTACAATGTCAAAAACAGACATAAAGATAATAAAAGAGAATAAACAATATTTTGACATCCAACAAGGCTTTTAAAAAAAATAAAATTCTAGCCGCTATTTAATAACCAATAAACAAAAAGAAGACACGATAGTGTAGCCATTTTTTACCGATTACTGACTCATTTTTGGTTAATCCAATATGCGCCGAAAAAAATCGTCACTCCGTGCGACGATGATCAAAAATTATTTGTGCAGTTTGCAAAAATGTAAGCCGATGAAGCACGATAAAAATCTTCGCAGATAATGCTTAGTAAAACAATTTTTTGTTACAAAGGTGTGTAGTTTAATTAATATATTTCTCAAAAAAATTGAAGGAATAAGACTATTAAAGTATACAAAAAAAAAGCTTTTGAGGATTTTAATTTTACTTAGAATACACATTCGAATAATATGAAAACTTAATTAAAACTTTAAAGTTATTTTTCAATAATTTAAAAATATTATAATGAACAGTTTCTAAATGAAATCATAATAGTGAAAGTTTATTTTTGGCTTGTGGCAATTCATTAACTCGGCAATGAAATATAAATAACTGTTTCGCTTACTAATTTTCACTTTTGGACATATTACAATTGTCTCTTTTTAATTTGTTAATGTTGAAATTTTCACCTTTTCTTGAACTAAGTTGGTCATTTTTAGGCAACGGTCACTCTGGGCAAATATTTATAAAAAAAATGTGAATGAAATGAAGTTGTCTCAGAAAATAGAAGTTTTAGCAACATGTTATGTTATGTTATGTTATGTTATGTTATGTTATGTTATGTTATGTTATGTTATGTTATGTTATGTTATGTTATGTTATGTTATGTTATGTTATGTTATGTTATGTTATGTTATGTTATGTTATGTTATGTTATGTTATGTTATGTTATGTTATGTTATGTTATGTTATGTTATGTTATGTTATGTTATGTTATGTTATGTTATGTTATGTTATGTTATGTTATGTTATGTTATGTTATGTTATGTTATGTTATGTTATGTTATGTTATGTTATGTTATGTTATGTTATGTTATGTTATGTTATGTTATGTTATGTTATGTTATGTTATGTTATGTTATGTTATGTTATGTTATGTTATGTTATGTTATGTTATGTTATGTTATGTTATGTTATGTTATGTTATGTTATGTTATGTTATGTTATGTTATGTTATGTTATGTTATGTTATGTTATGTTATGTTATGTTATGTTATGTTATGTTATGTTATGTTATGTTATGTTATGTTATGTTATGTTATGTTATGTTATGTTATGTTAACACCTCTTACAAAAATATTAAGATGGTTTTTGCTATGTCTGTCAGTGTACTTTGTTTTATTTTGTGATATTAAGACCATGTTAAATCACACTAAATATTTACTTAATTAGTTGTTACGCTTATTTGATCAAATATTAAATAAGTGTGACGATAGCTTTAGAAAAAATCTTACTTTAATTATAGTTAATTTTCGTTCCTTTCTTGTTATAAATATAAATTAAAATTAAGATGTTTCTGTGTTACTCCTTCGTTGTCAAAAATATTTTTTTTTTTTACATTTTCGATTTTACCTAAACAGGTTTGTGTATCATAAAAATTTTTCGTTTACTGGTAATAAGGCAATACTATGGGCAGTTTTTGTTAAGAGTTTTTGTGTTCTTTCTTTCTTCCTTTTGGTGCTTTTTTTTGGGTTTGCCTACTTTTGTTTGACACTTGGTGACAAGCCAAGTACAAATTATGATTAACTTGGTTAAGTAGCAAAAGTATAACAACGACAAAAACAACTTGCTTTTTAAGTTGCTGTGTGGCCCACAAACAGCAAATAATTTGCCCGAAACGAGAAACAAATCTAAAACAAAATATTATTTTCCTCTATCAAATGTTAAGCAAGTTGTTAATTGCCATCAAACTTTTTGTTTTAATTTTTTGGTTTTTGCTAAAAGAACATTTCATTTCAATTGTAGTTGTAGTTGTAACTGCCTGCAATGAAATGGTTCACAGAAAAAAGTTGAAAAAAAACAATCGCTAATTTTTTTTTGTAGCAGTTTATTAAAACTTTTTGTGTACTTTTTTTATACATTCTGCAACTTGTTGTGAAGAGGGTATAAAAAGTTTTTCAATCCGTCTGAGACTTTTTAATTTTAATCTATATTTGTATATTTGGGTCCTTCTAAGTCGACTTATACAACTTCGTCTGTTGAAATCACGATCACAGAAAAAAACAATTTGGTGTCAAACTATTTCTAGTTTTTCTTTCTTGGGATAAAAACCCAGCACAATCGATTAAGTACACGCAAAGAAAAAACATGGTTGTGGTAAACATATTCTGAGAGCAACATATTATGATTAGATTGATGATTGTAGTCACCATATTATGATTATTATTTAATCATATTATGATCAGATATATTCGTAATATTACATCATAATATTTTTCCCTTACTCATATTCTTACCATGTTAATCATAACAAATTAAGAAGTAGTCATATTATTGTCATGTTAATCAAGTAAATCATAATAACAATTATAAATATATTAACATTTTTTTGCATCGATTTTGTATTTTGTGGCACTTTACAATTTTTCTTAACCCTGAAAGGTTACTCTTCATTTTGGTACATTAAGGTTACTCTTCGTTGAATCGACGAACTTTTAAAAAAAATTCTAACAAAACGATTTTTGACTACCCGTCTCCACTATCCATCAACTTGGTAAGAACAGCATGTCGCACATGAATTATACTCGTGTAGACTGTTCATGTTCATGTTTCGTCCATGTGCTGCCATCGTGGCCTAAACTTTTGTCTAAGCATCCATGTGCGCCATGATGTTGGCCATACAATGTATTTTCTGTATACAACCAAACGCCACAACAACAAAAATTGTGGTCAATCAGAACATGAACATCAACACGTATTTGCCACATACAAGAACGACAACAAAATAATGCCTTTTCTCTGCCGGCGTTATAGTCATGTCATGTTCAAATCGAAAGCGCATTAAGACGTGGGTTAAAGTAAAAAATTAACAAAAACTTCTTTAGTTAAGCATTTTATTAAAAAATAAACTTAAATAAAACATAAAAACTGCGAATTTTAGCACTTTCTTGTATTTTCAAATTAACTATTTTTTAAAAGCTTTCGTCATCAGCTTACCTTGTTGAAAAAGAAAAGTAATTTAAATACACATAAAAAAAGTTATATGATAAAATGTAAATGAGAGTAACCGTGCAGGGTTAATGTAAATACAATAGCGGAGTTCAATATTAGGCTTGCAAAAAACCAAATTAAAAATATCGTAACACTTTTATGAAAGCTCTTTATGGTTTGTTGTTGGATTTTACAAAAGAGCAATGATATTTTACATTTGCACTATTGCAAGACTAATACTGAACTTCGCTAATATCCTTATTTTTTATTTCTTTAAAAAAATTTTTTATATGGGAATTTTTATTTGTTTAACCACTAACAAGAAATTCGATGCTATAATTTTTAATCAAGCGACACAACTGATTTAAAATTTTTTTACAAATGGGGCTAACATAATATTGTTAGAGTAAACATATTTTGATCGAATCTTAAACATATTATTGATACACGTATAGAATATTATCATGTTATGGTTGTAAGTAATTACAAATGTTTTCAAAGTCATCATTATTTAGTTGTTAGAAAAATAATTATTTTTCAGTCAACAATACTAAAATTTATAATTGCGATAAGCATTGAAATGTTTACAGTAACTATTATATTGCTTATATTTAATAAAAATAACAATTTTGTGTGTACGACAACAATATATCGTTACAATAAACATAATGTAGTTGCCGTTACCATCCACAACAATATTTTTTTTAACGTGTAAACTGATAGTAAAGGTGTCATAACGCTAATGTATTTTGACATCAGTACCATGGCAAGTGTCGTTTGTGACCCCATGACACTTTGCATCATTGTGATGTCAGCATTAACATCTCTTGGCCAAGTTTGATTGATTTAACACAATGTGAGAGAATAGTTTTAATTACTTTCCCGTTACACACGATTTTTTCACTTATGTTCTTTTCCGCCTTTTATTACCAGAAGTTCCTTAATTATAAGAAACCAGCAGCATGCCCGATATAGTTTTCGTAGTCATTCTACTTTGTAAATTTGATGAATTTAACTAAATAATTTAAACAAACTGAATGTGGGAAAACTTTTTAAAAATAATGATTTACCACAGACCCCATTTAAATTGGCTCCACGAAAAGCCCCCCAATGAAATAACACCCAAACGAGAAATGAAATATTCCCCAAATTTTTTTCATACATTTTTAGGTGTTATTTCATATGAAATAACACCCAATTTTTTGGGCCCTTTTACATTTTTTTTTTTGGGAATTATTTCATTCCTCATTTTGTGTTTTCAAATTATGAAATAATCTCCAATGAAATAACACCCAACAAATTTTTAAAATTCGGGGCTTGTTTCATAGCGTGTATAATTTGGGTGTTATTTCATTTTTTATTCGGGGGTTATTTAATTTTTAAAGCTGTTGTTTTTGGGGTGGGTGAGACTGACTCTTTTATGAATTTTGGGCATAATTTCATTTTTGTTGCTGATGGGGTTAATTTCATTGGGGTTATTTTATTTTCATCATTGGGTGTTATTTCATATGAAATAACTCCCAAATATTGGGGGTTGTTTCGTTTTCGCTATGGGGTTTATTTCATTTATTTTTCGATGTTATTTCATTCACTGTTTTTGGGTGTTATTTCCTATTTTTTGGGATTTATTTCATTGGGGGTTATTTCCTGGGCGTTATTTCATTCGGGGCTTGGCAAAATAAATTAAAAATCAAAAGAAAAATTTGCTTTAAGAAACCACAATTGTATTTCTTATTTAAAAAGTTTTGGGTTTGATGTTTACAATATGAATTTTGTTTCAGAATTACTTACATTAAACTTTCTTTTTTTACTTACAAGTACACGAATACCCCGGACTGCTTCGCTAATTGGAACCGGAGAAACGAGACGTAACCCGAAGCAAGATTTTCCATACATTGTATTGATTTTCATTTGACTGAATCCGAGATTCATAATTTTAGCTTAATTAAAATGTTTGTCTTAATAGACTTGATAACGATGTTGCGGTTTCAACAAATTTTTCAGTTTTATCAACGCTTCTGGCACAACAGATGGATTTTATTTAAGAAGGGGCTTGTACAATGTTTTTTTCCGATATCAACGACCTTCTCCCCAGATATAAAACGTTTTAAAATGGCCAGTTTTTTTCAAAGCTTATTTGCTATCTTTTTTTTGACTCACTATCGCAAAATATATAGATTTTACTTTACTGAAGTAAAGCTGAATGTGCACGACATGTTTTTGTCATCTGACATGTCAAATTTTAAAGTCACATGTAATTTTGCATGTCTGTCAAAATTGCTGGTTTACATAAGGTTAATAATATTCGGCCACAAACGTACATGTAATTTGCTTCTGACATCGTCTCTGTTTTTTTTTTCATAGTAATTGCAGAAACCAAAGTAGTTCTCGGTTTGAAAATAACGTGCTGCCGCCACAAACATTTTTATTTGCGCCGTAAAAGCGTTCAGCCATCTTAAAATTTATTTCTTTAAATTCGAAGATGCCAATTTTGGGTATAATAATGAAACGTTTTTTATATACATACATATGTATGTACGTTTTTTCTATTAAAAGGCTAAATGAACATACATTTATCGGTATTGTTAAATAACAACCTCAGCTGGCTAATGCAATCGTCAATAGTGGACGCCGCTGACGGGTTCTTCCCGGCATAGATTTCTGAAGTCAGATGGTTTGTCAGAAGAAAATAGAGCACGCTCTAATTGAAATTTTGTCAGATGACTTTGCGTCTGACTTTTACAGAAGCAAAGTTAAAAAGGTAACACACGACATGTATGTATTTTCATATCAGATGACAAATACATGTCGTGTACGGCCGCCTTAAATGAGATTTGGGACAACCGTCACATACAAATTTGCATTAGACTACAACGGGAAATCCCCTTTTTATACCCACCACCACAATTAGTTGTGAATAGGGTATACTAAGTTTGTCATTCCGCGTGAAACTTTTTTATTATTCATCTCAGACCCCATAAAGTTTATATATTCGGGCTCCTTGAGCAATTCTTAATCAATTTAGTCATATCCGTCTGTCCGTCTGTTGAAAACACTCTCACGAAAAACTCAAAAGAAATTAACAAGCTTGATGGCAGATTGCTTGTTGTTATCTTAAACTGTTTGGGATTGAAATCCAGCCAAATCGGTAAAGTAGGATCAGAGCTATGAATCAAAATGTGGAAACAAAACCATAAAAATTTGATAATAATGTTACAAAAACCAACATAAATGCTGGAATAATGCAAAATATGATATAAGCTTTTGCAAAAATTCGTTTTTTCCATTGAAAAAAACGCTGCAACATTTCGTGAAGTGCCGTCCATATAAACCCTACTCCCGGAAAACATAGTAAATTTGCTTCATAGAACAAAAAGTGACAAATGCGCCAAAACAATGTTTAGAGAACTGTAAAATTCGACATTTGAAAAAATTTATTAAAAATTTTAAAAAAGGGCATATTTATTATATAGAATTGATACACAACTCTATTTTTTGAAAAGGCGTTTGGTATAAGTAAACAAAATATACCAAATGAACTTCTGACCTAACAGACTATTTCAGATGTCTTCAGAAGAATTATATGGTGATTCTTTTCATAGAATATATTAACCCTCTAACACTCATTTTAAGGGGTATTTTTTTAACTTCTACGGGAAGTTAGAGGGTTAAAATGTTCTACGAATATTTTTTGCATCAAATTTCACTAGGAATCTTTACAAACCAAAAAAATCGTGCAATGCATGTAAAACGGGTTTTCAAAATTCCGGGCCCATTTGACATACATTGCAAGAAACTTGAAAACTTGATGCAGAAAATATTCGTAAAACATTTTAACCCTCTAACGTCCTGTTTTAGTGTAGAAGTTAAACAAAACAAAAAATTACCCCTTAAAATTAGTATTTGAGGTTAATATAGTCTATGAAAAGAATCGCCATACAATTCTACTGAAGACATCTGACTTGTACCAAACACCATTTCAAGAAATTAAAAATTTCAATGGCCGAAATTTCGAGAATTCGTTTTAGATACATTACACGAACTTTTGGTCTTAAAAATTAGATACAGAAAATATTCGTAGAACATTTTTACCCTTTAAAGTGCCGTTTTAGTATACTTTTGTGAAATAGTTGGGAAAAAGCACAAAAACTACCCCTTAAAATGAGAGTTAGAGGGTTAATAAATTCTAAGAAAAGAATCGCCATACGATTCTACAGAAGACATCTGTATCCAAAACCCTTTGCCAGATTTGCTCTACTAGTAGTCTACTTTCTTTCGTTGCAAGTGTTAAGCCCGGCGGCGATGACCCAAATTTTGTTGCACAGTGTAATCAATGGGAAAATTCAAGGACAACCTGCCAGGTGCTGAAAAGAACTATCAGGGCTAAAAAACATACATAGCTGTACCGGATTTACCGATGAACGAAGCTTCCTAAATGCCGATAAGAACTAATAATTTCTTCCTTTATAAAAGGGTCAATTGTTCAAGAGTTACACAAATATGATTTTTGTAAGTGCCCATTCACATTATACGATTTTTGTCGTTGCGATTCTTACCTTATGGACGATCGGGGAGAGAGTAATTAAAAGGGGTACACAAGCGAGTGTACTCTTCGATTCATTTTGTTCGCTCATTCGCTCTCTCATTGTTCTCTCATTTGACGAAAAATGTATTGAAGTTCGGTTGCAAAAGAAAAAGTCGTAACGACAAAAATCGTACAATGTAAACATCAGACCGACTTCAAAGAGGAAACGACAATAATCGCAACGACAAAAATCGTATAATGTGAATTGGGACTAACATATTTTATGATCGCTCTTAACCGAATACTGCGTATGCAAATAAAAGAAGAAGAATAAGTTTAACAGATATGGAGGGTTTTAAAAGTTTATTTTCGTTAAAAATTTGTTAACATTTTTATAAGAGAATTACTTTTTGAAATATTTAAAGCCAATTAAAAATGTTGATTGATTTAATTAGCAATCATGTGCTCGTATTATGCTTCAGAAATGTTGCGTTTAATTTAAACTTCCAAGCAACTTACTCCAATTAATGGAAACTAATCCGGCATTATCTACCCAAATTAAGTCGATTATTTGTAGCAAGTATTTAAATTAAATTTCACTTTGTTTTTGCACTCGTACATTTGTAGAAATATGTTGTTGTTCTTGCTTTCTTTACTTCTTTAATTACAAAACAAACAGTTAGCTCAATTTC
This sequence comes from Pollenia labialis, assembly GCA_949318255.1. Classification (NCBI taxonomy): domain Eukaryota; kingdom Metazoa; phylum Arthropoda; class Insecta; order Diptera; family Polleniidae; genus Pollenia; species Pollenia labialis. The sequence goes on from OX439140.1 coordinate 161,293,940, forward strand.
ATTGTGCTTTTGGGCTTTTGGTGGTTAACAAATATATTTTTGTTTTTCTTTTCTATTTAGGTTTCGTTTTGTGTTTTTGTTTCTTATTATTCCTGGTAGTTGGAAGGGTTTTAAATTTCAATTAAGTGAAAGATTTAATTAAAGTTTATTAAGCGTGTTTAACCAGAAACTTTTCCAACTAAGAGAAATTTGTATATAAAAAAAATTGTAGAGACCATAAAAAATGGGGAAAAAAGTTTAGAAAAAATAAAATTAAAAAAAACAGAACACAACATACCAACACATGTGAGAAGCCATAAAAATGTTTAAGAGTGAAAAGTTTTTGCTGCAACAAGAAAACTAAATACATTTTGTTTTGCAACAATTTGCAGTTTTATGGCTAAATAATATTAACATTCATGTGTTTGTGTGGATGTGTTTATACACTCGCAAACTTTATTTAAAAATCATAAAATTCATGCAGTGACGATTTAATAAAAATAATTAAACCACAAAGAGATCCAAGACTTGGAACATTAAATTGTAATATTCCAATTTAAAGTTATGATAAATTGTATAAAAAAATGTTTAAGTATCTTTAAAAAAATTTATTTGTTGGGTCAATTGAAACGATTCTGAAACCGTTAAGTTTTTTTGTTTATCTTTTATTTTGGCAAAGTTTATTTTAAATGGTTTATTATTATTGAATTTTGTCATGTTGTGCGTGTGTAATTGTGTATGTGTTTGCGGATAAATGTTACTCAACGCCATAAAAAAATTAAAATGTATTTTGATGTCGCTTTTTTTCTTTTGTAACGAAAAATAAAAAATTTTGTGTTATTCTTTTTGTTCAAAAATAATTTAATTTTCTTGAGTGACTTTTTTGTATGTGCTTTAACACCTGTGCCAAAAAGCTTTTCTATCCACTCTCATACTAACATACACTTACTTGCACACAAATATAGATATACTTGTATTTGGTTCTCGACAAGTACAAAAAACATCAAGGCTTACAACTAAAAAAAAAAAAGAAGTTAAGAATTTTTTTGAGAGTGTTTTGAGACCCAGCAAACATTTAAATGAAACATTTGTTTATAAAATTTTAAAACAAACAGATCACAGCTATCAAAACTGTGTGGAGTTGTATTCACACTAAGCGTTCATGTTTGAAAATGCTCATTTACTAATAGAACGTCATAACTCAAAAATATTAATTTCGAGATAAAGTGAAGTTTTAAATTTGTACCAACCACTTAGAAAAAATAATAACAAATTCTCTTAAAACGGCGAAAGTATAAAGATATAAATTGGAATTTTATGCATAACATAAATAAAACATAGCGTACAATTCTGCATATTTAAACTCAAAATTAAAATTTTTGAGTTATGACGTTGTATTAGTAAATGAGCGAAATGTAAAATAATATAAGCTGGATTGACAGATATTAAAGATATTCGAGAAGAGTTTAGTTTATAGGTGTTATATATTTTACCAATAAAACGCAAGATACAATTTCTGCTATTGTCAATACAACTTTATTCTTTTCCTTTTCATGTGATAATGCGGTTTTTCTTATTTAGGTTAAGTTTACAAAAACTGAGTTGCCAGATTCTGTACCATAATTCAGTGATGCCCTCCCTAGAACCCCATAACTCTTCCACCTATAATAAAATAACAATTAATTCATTACAAATACATATATTCTACAAAATCCTGCACATGTTTACTCCATAAGTTAAATTTTCTCTTCTGTGGCTATCTTAAACTCTTCCAAATATTTCAGTGGCCGCCTAGCCTTGGCGGACCGCCTAATTTCCTCATTTACGATGCTTCCTTGATCTGAGGTGCCCCTGGTCTCTGGTGTTAACGATGTCGAAACTGGTGATGGCAAATCGAGACAATGATCTTCCGTGATCACAGCCGGTCCTATTTCCACTTCCCGTTCAGGTTGTTCTGCGCTTACTCTTTCCTCGTCAGTTTCTTTATCATAATCTCTTAAATTGTCTCCAATCTTTCTAATTTGATCTATATGTCTTCTCCACACTCGCCCGTCATCTAGCATTATCTCATAGCTTTAACCTTAAACCTTTCTTGCTATTTTTCCAAACTGCCATTTGTTACACGATAAATAATTACGAACTGCAACTCTCTCTTCCTCTTGGAACTCTCTTTCGACTTTCCCGTCATCAGTAGTTATATTTCCTTGCGGTAGTAATAGATCCAGACGGTTCTGAATTTGTCTGTCCAACATCAGCATTGCTGGCGAGCTTCCCGTTTGTGTATGTATAGAACGACGGAAAGCCAGTAAAATGTTTGCTACTTGTACCTTTAAAATCTAGGGAGTCCACTTAAGTGATTTCAATTTGTTCTTTATCGTCTGCACAAATCTTTCTGCTTACCCATTGGTCGCTGGATGGTACGGGCACCCTTGTTAATGCTTTATTCCATTGTTCTTTAAAAATTCCTGGAATTGGGCCGCATTAAATTGCGTTCCATGATCGCTCACTTATACGTTCGGAATGCCCATCCTGGAAAATATTTCACGACAAACTTCAATTGTAGTTTCTGCAGTAATTTTCGATATTACAAAAACTTCGGGCCACTTGGTAAAGGCATCCACCAGTACAAACAAATATCTCCCTAAAATTGGGCCAGCAAAGTCCACGTGTTCACGTTCAAATGGTGTACTAACAGGATTCTAGCTATGTATTGGGTTTTGCTTTCTAGGTTCTGCTCTATTTATTTGACACTGCACACAATTTTTTGCCAACTCTTTAATGTCATTATCTAATCTTGGCCACCAACAATATCGCCGCGCTAAACTTTTCATCTTCTTTATACCAAAATGTACAGAATGAAGTTCTCACGTAAAGACCTGGGAATGTACACGCGTATCCTCCGTAGTAGACACCCTTGTTAAAGTGTATATTCCGTTTGTGGAATTCCAAAGCGATCTTTGTCTGGGCATTGACGGCCAAATTTAAGGCAGTTAAGTAACAAACTTATGTCTTTTTCTTTCCCAGTTTCCTTACTTAACTCTTTCACAGTTGCTGGTAAATTCTGAATTCTTTCAATTTCTATTATATTTATTTTTTCTATTTTATTGTTCTTAATTTCCTCCGGCAATCTTGAGATAGCATCAGCATTTGCATTTTCTTTTGATTTTCTTACCTCAATACTGCAATCAAAGGATTGCAAGTATATTGCATAGTGTTGCATTCTAGTAGCGGACATGG